>BSBK01001859.1:200000-2787500 GCA_027943335.1 Chamaecyparis obtusa
AATAAATTTTTTATTTTGCATAATTCTTAATAACTTTCTTGATAAACAGATAAGAAAATAGTGCTAACCTCCCTGTAGCGTTCAAATAAATGGAGTCGAGGTATGTGTGGTGCTCCATATAAAAGGAGGCTCTTATCATAGACATCCAATTTATTTGGTGTTTCTGAATCATTAGCACCACATCAACAGACAAAAACCAAATAAAATATCTTGCCCCTTTCCCTTGTTCCTCTAGTTTGCAGACATCATTAAGTTACTCAGAAGACAAAAAAAATTAAAAAAATAGCATGATTATCATAGCTTCAAGCCAATTTTTGTTTAATTGTTGATTCGTTTATCTGTTTATGGTGTTGAGAAACATTGGTGCATGTGTTTAGTGTTAAAAAACATAGTCGTGTGCTAAGGATCGCTTGATTAATGAACTTTATCTAATTTGTGTTGATTTAATGATTTTTCATATTAAAATTTATGATGAGTTTATCTATAGTGTTAAAAAATACTGTTTGATAGGTTTAGTGTTGAAAAACACCATTGTTTTAGTAGAAAAACATCTAGTAATAGAGAGACTAGGATAAAAAACTTAGATTGGTTAAATGAGTGACTTATCAAGATATTGACCTAGCTAATAGACTTCCTGAGAGAGTGCCCCTAGTGAGACACTAGCACCTAGGATGAAGACATTGACAGATTCCAAGTTGTGATCATAAATTAAATGAGATGCACAAGGTCACAAAAGCGACTGAAGAGGTAAACAAGAAAGCTAAAGCCAATACAAGAAAGATAGATAAGAACTATGTTGATAGATGGAGCGTTGATTGCAAGAAGCACATGTTTACCAGGTTTTCACCACTTTGCTGATTTTGCAATTTTTTCTACGAAGACGCTTATTTACCAGGTTTTCATCAAGGTACTTTTTTCTTTTTCCAAATATTTTGTACTTTTTCTCTTTTTCTCTTTTTTTGTATTTTTTGTTTATTTTTCCTTGATTCATCAAGGCGTCTGTTTGCCAAGTTTTCACCAAGATGATCATTTTTTAAGGACTTTTTCCAATGTTTTTGGATTTTCTACTTTTCCACTATTTTTTTTTCAAGATCAATTTTTCACTGTTTTTGTATCTCTTTAGTATCAATTTATTTGATACAAGTGCTTCCTCAATAATATCAGGCGTAAAACCATTTCATGTGGAGAGTGTTGATTAGATTTGATAGTACATCTCCTTCAGGTGTATCTAGTTGATAAGTGCCCGATCCATAAAAATTTGTGACAACAAAGGGACCTAACTAGTTGGGTTCAAATTTTCCTTTTTGTTCTATGTGTTGTTGGTTCTTTGGGTTTTCTCTTAAAACCATGTCTCCTACCTAAAATTATCTCAGTTTCACTTTCTTATTGTATCATTTAGACATCCTTTTCTGGTAGACTTTGAGATGGTCAAACACTTGTTGCATGCACTCATTTAACAATTCAAGTTCTTGTAGACGTGAGATCTGATAGTTCTTATCTGTGATTATATTTTTCAATGAGATCCTTAATGATGGAATCTCAACTTCAATTGGTAACATTGTCGTCAACCCATAGACAAGTGTGAAATGAGTTGCTCCAGTTGGTGTTCTAATGCTAGTGCAGTATGTCCATATAAGTGTTGGATTGATTGACAAGTATCAGTCTCTTCCTAATTTTTTAACTATTTTGTGTAGGATCTTTAGGATTGTCTTGTTTGATGCTTAATCTTGTCTATTACCTTGAGGATAATTTATTGAGGAACAATGTTGTGTGATTTTGAAGTGTAGGCATAAGTCATCCATATCTTTGTTTTTGAATTTCCCTTCATTGTTAGTTACAATTGATGAGGGTACCCCATACCTAAAAATGATGTAGTTGAGGATAAACACTGAGACTTTCTTTCCTGTAGCAGTGGCCAAGGGAATTTCTTTGACTCACTTCATGAAATATTACTCAGTGGCCATGATAATTTACTTATGTACGTTGGAAGAGTTTGGATATATTTGTCCTACTAGATCAAAGGTCCATTGTTGAAATGGCCAATGTGTAATGAAAGGAATTAACTCCCTAGTTGGAGCATGTATCAGGTTTTCATGGACTTGACATTTCTTGCATGTTTGGCATAGTGAATAACATCTTTCTCCATTGTGGGCCAATAGTATCTCACTCTTAGAAGTTTCTTTGCTAATGAAAATTTGTTCGAGTGAGACCCACACACACCTTCATGGACTTCCTTTCATGTGTGATTCAACTTTTCACGTTCTAAACATCTAAGTAATGTTTTGTCAAGAGAACGTCTCTACAAGTCAATTGCAATGATTAAATAACAGGATGTTACTCTTACATACATTTTTTCATTTTTTGAATAATATTTCAGGAATAGTTTGGTTTTTTAGGTAATTGTAGATATGGTAATATTTGGATGGTTCTTGGAGTCCTAGAGCATAGATTATCTAGGAATCTGGTGAATCATAGGAAGGAAAGGGGAGTTCTTCCACTAGGAAGTCAGAGAAAAATTGATGCTCTTCTAATTGTAACATCGGTGCTAAGGTAGCCATCACATCAACTGATCTATTTTCTGATCTTGGAATATGTTCAAAAGTGATGTGTACAAAATATTTCTTTATATCATCAACCATTTTATTTTAAGGCATGATCTTGTCATCCTTAGTTTGATAATTATCACTCACTTGGTTAATAATCAGTTGTGAGTCTCCATAGATATGAAATTCAAGTATCTTCCATTCAATGAAAAGTTTGAGTCCATTTACTAAGGCTTCATATTCTGCTATATTGTTAGTACAAGGGAATAAAATCTTGTATTCCTTATGTATCTTGTATCCTTGGGGAGTGATGAAAAGACAACCAACTCCTTATCCTTGTTGTGTGAAGGAGCCATCAAAGTACATTTTCCATGGATGTTCTGTCAAATGCATGATTGTTGCATCTGAAAACTCAATGTATAGAGGTTTGTCTTCTTGCATTGGTGCTTTAGCTATATGTTTTTTCTATTATATACCCCTTAATATATTTCCTATCCACATATTTAATGTCTAATTCACTTAGAATTAAGACCCACTTTGTTAATCTTCCTGTCAAGGTTGCTTTATTCAATAGATACTTCAATGGATCAATCTTAGCAATCAACTTTACCTTATGTGAAAGCATGTAATGTTTCAATTTTTGGGATGAAAAAACAACTACTAAGAATGTTTTCTTAATCATTGAATAATTCAATTCATATGAAACAAGAGTCTTGTTGATATAATAAATTTCTTGTTCCTTGTTTGTTTCATCTTCTTGTGCAAGTATAACTCCTAGAGAAGTATCAGTTGTTGAGATATATAGGAGTAATGGTTTTCCATGGAGAGGATCCATTAAGACTGGAGGACTTGCAAGATATTAGTTGATCTAATTGAAATTATTATCACAATCCTCATTTCATGTGAAGGTTACTCCCTTATGCAATATTTTGGTAAAAGGTTGAGCCTTATCATCTAGTTGAGAAATGAATCTTCTTATTGATTGGATTTTCCCTTGTAATTTCCTCATTTGACTTATGTTCCTTGGTGGTTGCATTTCTAGTATTTCTTTCACTTTAGCTAGATCCACTTCAATGCCTTTTTCTGAGATAATGAAGCCTAACAGTTTACCTAATGACACGCCAAATGTGCACTTTTTAGGATTTAATCTCAATTTGAATTGTTCCATTCTATCAAAAAAATTTCTCAAGTCCTCTATGTGGGAAGTCCTTACTCTTGACTTGGCGAGTGTATCATCCACATAGTCTTCCATATTCTTGTGCATCATGTCATGAAATATTGTTTTCATTTCTCTTTGGTATGTTGCTCCTACATTCTTGAGACCGAACAACATGACATTCCAATAGTACGTACCCTTGACACATGTGAATGTTGTTTTCTCTTATTCTTTTGGAGAAATTTTAATTTGGTTTTACCCAGAGAATCCATCCATTAGTGAATACATATCATAACCCATTGTAAGGTCAATAATCATGTCAATATTTGGAAGTAGAAAATCATCTTTAGGACAATCTTTATTTAGATCTCTGAAATCAGTACACACTCTTATTGATTTATCAGGCTTAGAAACTGGAACATTATTTGAAATCCATTCATTGTAATCTATTGCCTATATAAATCCAAGTTTTAGCAACTTATCAAGTTCAGCCTTTACTAGCAATGCAACATACGGATGGAATTTCTTGAGCTTTTGTTTAATTGGCTTCACTCCTTGAGAAATAGATAGAAGATGCATTATTAAATCCGTGTCAAGTCCTGGCATATCCAAATATGATCAAGTAAAGTTTATCTTCTTTTCTTTGAAGAATTGTGTAAACTGTTCTTTTTCTTCATTTAATAGTGATTGAGCAATATGGATCATTTGAGTACTTTCCCTTGTGCCAAGATTTACCAGTTGAGTAGGTTCAATCAAAACTAAATATCTTTCTTGAAAATTCTCAGGAAGGATATCAAGAGTCTCATCCTTTGGCACCTCTAAGAGGTTTTCACCATTGGATACGTCTTTTATTTTTACTATTTTATGATCTGATACTACCACTAAGTGGTTTTCACCATCGAATCTTCTTTTATTTTTATTTTTATTTTTGAGACTAAGAAACTTGATATCCCCTTCTGGCATATTTATGCTCCTTTCACTGATGGAAGAAGTGAAGGGTTCACAAGCATTAAGATAGCAGGCTAAAGTGTAATCATTGTCAAAGGATAAAAGGTTCATGAATTTGGGTTAAGTCTAGTCTATGAGTTTGGGATTCACCAAGGATAGAAATTCACAGGGTTCAAGAGATAGCACTGGGTTATTATCAATCTTAGTGACCGACACAATAATTTATATAGGGTTAGTTTATGAAGAGTTTTTAAGAACATTAAGGTTGTGCTCATCATTATTGGATTAATCATTAGTGTTATGTACGTCTAAACCAATTAATCTAGCATTAGAATTTTTTTATTCTTCAAAATTAACTCTAGGAGCATATTTATGCATCACATCAATCTCTATATCCATTTTACAATTGGATAGTATGTCCCATTCATACTCATGAGAATATGTTTGACTATCATCTGATCTACCCAAGAAACAAGCTATAGTCATCGGTGCCTCTTCTTTCTCAGAATCATTGTCTTCTTGTTCATTCTCAACTTATTGTAAAGGTGTTTGTGGAGATAGGGATGTATCCTGTTGATTCTTAAAATGAGGCACATCAAGAACATGGGTGACAGTAATAGTAACCAATTGTCCCCAGTTAGGGTGTCTCTCTTATTGTTCATCTTCTAATTCTTGTTCAGATTCAGGAATGATAGGAATAGTACTTAGGTTTGATAATGGATCTCCTTGAAAGAGTATTAATCTTTCATATGAGATGTGTTCACCTTCTACTTCTTCATCAGCCAAATCACATGTTCTATCAAATACAAGACCATCTCTTCTTATAGGGTGAGATACTTCTTTTCTAAAACCCAAACTAGTTTTATCTTTAGGGTTGCAGAACTCCATATGCATTGGTTCTACAAGTCCTTCCTTATTTTTGTCAATTGGTCTTTTACCTTTGAAACCTATTTGTTTCATGATGTCATATCCTCTGCCATATTTGTTTGGTGATATCTCAACATTTTTAACATTTCCATCTTGTTCATCTTCTTTGTATAACCATTGCAAGACAATTTTTTCTTAATTTTCCTCTAATAGAACATCTTGGCTTTGACCATTCATTTTCCTTAATGAATTTTTAATTCTTTACCTTTGGATGGTGTGAAGGTTTATGAGGGTCTTCCTTGAGATGTAGGAGATAAAGACAAATCTGTCATGCATATTGATGAGTCAATTTTATACTCTCTCATTCTTGTGTCTTGGATATTCAATTTCTTTGTAAAAATTCATAAGACCATCTCTTTGGAAGTTTCAGTCTCTTTAGAACTTTCTTTGTTACATGGAATCATGTTGTCTACTTGTTTGATATTATTGCAAGGGTAAGTTGTATTAGTTGGAATTGTCACTTATACTCCAATATGAGGGAACTTTATGCACTAATGGTATGTAGAAGGTATTGCTTGCATTGTATGAATCCATGGCCTGTCAAGAAGAATATTATTAGCAAGTGGTAGATCAAGGACTTGACATATAACATCTCTTTCCATAGGTCCCATTCTGATAGGTAGAACAACTAATCCTTTGGAAGATATCTCTTCTTCATCATAAGCTTTTATTGTAATCTTCCTTCTTGGATCAATAGCATGTTCTAAAAATTCCAATTGTTTCACTAGATTAAATGTGCATATGTTCAAACTGGTGCCTCCATCTATCAAGAAACACTTAACTCAATGTTTTTCAATCAAGAATTATATATGTAAGGGCTGATTATGCAGATAATTCAAGGATTTTCCATATTCTTCAGAGAAAGATAAATAGTTTGGGGAAGTCAATTGACCAACCATATCTTGGAATCTGTCTACATCTAGGTATTTTGGAACATTGGTTGCAAGCAAGGCTTGATCAAGAATCTCTCTATGAACCAGAGAAATCTTTAGCAATTCCAAAATGGAAATTTTAGTAGGGGTACATTGTAATTGATCCACCAAGCTATAGTTTTTTGTTGGAGGTGAATCCAATTGTTTGGATATCGGTTTTGAAGAGGAATTTCCTTTAAGTGTGAGTTTAGCTTGACTCCTTGTTATGGTATTAGAAGATTTTGATTTATCTTGTACTCCTTTGAGAGTGATCATATTGATAGATTGTTCCCATGATTCAAACATATTGATCACATTATCACTGTCCATATACATATAGTTGATCTTGTTTCCTTGGTTATTAGATGATTCACCTTTCTCGTAGTTATGAAACGGTTGTTGAAATGCTTTATGATCACTATTAGCATGATGCACATCCACTTTTACCTTACTATCTTCAATTAAATCTTGAATGACATGTCTCAATTTCATACAATTGTTGGTCTTATGTCCTTTATTCCGATGGTAATCACAATAGTCATCATCGTTCCACGATTTCGGTTTTACTTCTGGTTCCGGTGGTTTTGATTCTAAAAGTGTGGTGATTTTATTGTCCAATAGTGATTTCAAGACCACTTTAAGCGTATCTCCCAAAGGGGTAAAAGTACGTTTAGGTTTAGGTAACCAATTATTTTTTTGATTGTTGGATTTTTTGTTGTTATAAGCTCTAAGAGTTGTCATTGTTGTGTTATTAGAACCTTTGTTCGCTTGTACACTTGTGGTAAGATTGAATACTTCTGGTTTTGACTTCATGTTAGGAGCATCCACAACTCCATCATTTACCACATTCTTATTCTTGTTCCAAACTTTATATTTATCTTTTCTATTGTTGGGATTGTACTTATCTTTGGTGTCCTTATAAACAGTAATTTCCCCCTTTTTAACCATGACCTCCTCAATCTTAATTGCACTTTCAATCATCTTATCAAATCTTGGAGGACCTTGGAGTTGTATGGAGTAATTTAATTCTAGAATTAACTTATTAACAAAGATATCCAACTTCACATTCTCAGGTATGTCTCTTGGATATCTTTCAAATATCCTCCTCCATCTATGTAGAAATGACAAGAAATGTTCTCCACTTCTCTATCTTTTGTTACACAAATCAAGCATGGTCACTGTATGTTGTATGTTATAAGAGTATTGTTGAATAAATTTCATGACCAGCTCTTCAAACATTTTAATTCCAGTAGGTAACTTTGAGAACCATTCTATAGTTAGTCCTCCCAAGCTTCTAGGAAATAACTGCATCAAGTAGGTTTGTTTGAATTTCTATTATATTTTTCATACTTGGGTATTTCAAAATTAGGAGGAAATGGAACCATTTACAAGTCTTTATCAAATGAAAAAGGACATATGTGCTCCAATGAGTATTGTTTTGAAGGTTTGTTGTTTTCTTTCTTTAGGTCTTTCAATTATGTTTGCATAGAAAATAATTGTCTAGTCAATATGGATATAGGTGTGTCAACTTCTCTTTAATTGATTTATTTCAAAATATTTAGGTAGCTTGACTCTCAGGGATGTCAAGTCCAAGAATTATTTTTCTTTGTTCTCCTTTAAGGTTCTTTCAAGTAGTTTTTAGAAAATTTACTCCTTTGGAATTTATGATAATCTTCCTCTGTTGGTTCTTCATCGCTATCGGAGTTATAATGACATATGTGATTATCTTTATTTCCTTGGTTTTCTTGATTCTCTAGATTCTCTTGATCATCTTGATTGTTATTTTGTTCCTCCTAGTCATAGTTGAGATTCGACATGCTGGAGGTATTAGAAGTTGTTGTGCGAGTAGTAATTTGAGTGGTTGTAGTTGTTCCAAATAAAAGATTCCTCCTTGAAGTTTCTTCTTGTTCAAAGGTAATCAGTCTTGGGATCTCTTCCAATATTCAATTAAAAGGATTCTATTTCAAATTGTATTATTTATGTCTAGTATTAACCATGAAAGCATGATAGGATAATTGTTGAAGAGTCCCAATGCATCAAAAGGTTTGATAAAGTCCAAGTGCGTTTGTCTAAAGGATTGCAAGTATGAGTTTGATAAGGTAATATAACTAATAAGTTCCAGCATCAGAGGGTTAGAGTTCCACAATGTTGAAGTGAGAACCAAAGAGGATTGAAAGTGATAAGACAACACAACTTGACAAGGATTGATTGAAAACCAAGTAGGTATGTAGGTACACTTTTATTGATGAAAAATTTCAGGTTGACTGACTATGATGACTGAACCTAATAGAGGGACCAAAAGGGTTTCCAAAATTGCAATTCTTAAGATTATTGCACTTGCCTAAGTGCTCACTGTTCTGAATGCAACTCACAACAGGTGACTCTCTGATTCCCCCAAATGTGACTCAAGATTAATAGTATGTGACTTGATAACCAAATACAACTCATGATTAACAGAATGTGACTAAATTTCTCGAATGTGACTCTGGATAGACAGAATGCAACTCCATTACCAAATGTGACTTTCTGTTGACAATATGTGACTCAAAAAGTAGGATACGACTCTTTGACTCATTTAAGGTTTTGCCACTATTAAAAATTTGGATTCTTTTATGTATTTCAAGTATTTTTGGATTGTTTTGATGTGTTTCAAGGTATTTTTCAGTGAATTGTTAATGAACAAACACATCAAGTACATGTGATTAATCAAATTCAAGCACACACTAACCTGGTAGGAATTGGGAATAATTTGAAAAACTTTGCTTGAAGACTTAGGTATACTCTCAAGAGATAATCAGAATACAACCATTAAAGACCACACAATGGATAAAAAAATGATGTATTATCTAACTCCAAACATTCAAGGGAGATACAAGATGGTGAGTGTCTTGGGGAAGTTACTATCTTCCTTGAATAAAGATTATCATACTTTCAAGAGTGATCCAGGTGGTCTCTAGCAAAGATTTTCTAATTCGGGCCTTCATTCACAATAGTCTATCATAGTTTGGCACAAGGAAAGATTGAGTCCTATAGCCATATGAGTACCTAGATGTGTGTAGTCTTGCAAGAAAAACTCAAGCAGCTCCTCTCTACACAACATCCAATCATTTCCAAGGAATGATCAAATCAATGTTCCAAGGACAAAACTAATTAAGTCTTCTGATATTTTCATCTCTAAGGAAACATTTTTATTATAATGAGGTGGAAGGGTTGGCTTCTATCTATCCTCACTTGGGTCATTCCCGAGAGATTTATACCTCAACCGGTAGGCCCTCTAAATATTAAAGAAATAAATTGGATCGGATTTGAGGGTCTGAGGTTCTGATTCTCTCAATGAGCGAAGAGCATACTTCTCTCCCTTTTCTCCTTTCGCAAACACATCAAGCAAGGTTAATTTACCAAGAACTTAAATTCAAACTTAATCTAACTTTTGAGTTTATGATTTTTCCAATGGTAAAAGAGCATAATCCTTGGATCAGATTAAGAATCAAATTTAAATTCCATAGTGCCTAGAAATCTTATACAAACACAATGTTGAGTTGATATCCAAGGCAACCTGCATTACAAGCATTTGTAGTCATCATGTTTGATTATCCTTCTTTGACAAGGGTTATTTGTCAAGTATCCTACAAAACACATTTTAGGTTGTCCAAAACATCAAAAACAAATTAGGAAAACATCATATTGTCAATTAAAAACATCAAATTTTCATTAAAACTTGAAATTAACCCTTTGTTCCCAAATACAACTCACTATTTTTGACAAACTTCAATCAAATACGACTCAATTTCTTGAATACGACTCTATTTTCCCAAATGCAAATCCATTTTCCCGGATGTAATTCAATTTACCAAATACGACTCCCAATTAGCTAAATACGACTCATTCACCAAGTGCGACTTGTTGTCAACATAAAGTGACTTTATTTTCCCAAGTGTGATGCAATAGACAGTTGAAGCATATAAACATGAAATTTAATGAGAAAATATGATAGAAATATGGGTCTGGACCCCATGGTGGGTACCAAAAATGTGTGTGTGAAGTTGTGGACATGTTCCTACAAGCACAAACACTTAAATGAGATATTAGTTTCAAGGTTCGTTTCAAAATCAATTGAATAAAGAAAATAACCTATGAAGAGCATCTCATTGATTCCTAGTTGTGAATATTCAATTGATTAGTAAATTTCTCTTAGAATTCCTATTTAATCCAATTGAATAAACAATCACAAAATGGAAAATTCAAACTAGAATGCATCTACATTAATGCAATAAAGATATCAATTAACTAGATTAATGAAAGTGAAGCTAAGAATTATGAAATTGTTATGATAAGAGGACTAAATTCAATTGAATAACATGTAATTACATAAAAGCTAGATCTCTATCAAATGCCTTGATCAGGTGCTTGTTTATAGATTTCCAATTGTAAGAATTAGAGGGAAATTGACTTGAATTCAAATTTGACAGTTGAGACTAATCCAAGATGAAGGGTTGTTATTTACTCTCACTTGGTCCATGTGATTAGCTCTCATTGGTTCAATTAGAAATGATTTGTCCTCTAGTTATGAGTTGGAATTAGGAGCTTTTATTTAATTTGTTTTAATTAATTACCTTAGCCATGCATTTAATGGGATTGATTTAATTGATTTTTACTAAGAGTAATTAATAAGGTATTTGATCAATTAACGATGTCTGATGCTTGATTTAAGGATTCTGATGATTTTGATGAGTTATGCTAGTAATCAAGTAATCAGACTAGAATAATTAAGGGAATGGTCCTGAATTAAGGCAAATATGGTCTTTGGTTAGACTAGCCCAATTTAGGGTGATTATATGTTGGTTAAGGCATTCACTCATCTAAAAATCATCCATTGATATCATTTTCCTTAGGAATAGAGTATATTTCCTAACCTTCAATCCCTTTTATTTTTATTTGAAGTCAAGTTAGTGTTCCAAGTTTCAACCACTTTGAGGGAGAAGAAATGAAGTCTAGGAAGATTAGTATAAGTCCCCACATGATTACCAACATATCACATTATTAAACTTTGTTATATCCAACACAAAGTTGCACGTACACACTTTAAACCATGGTGTTCCTTCACTTGATCACACAATTGTCATTATTGTTTAGCATTTGGAGTTTCATTGTTCAAGAGATGATAGAATCCTTCTTCAAGAGAGGATAGACTACTTTGTATTTTATTCTGCACATTGGATGGTCACAAAATTTACATCAATAGGTTGGAAATGCAATAAAAGCCTTGTGAAAATAAAAATATTGAGTCAATAAAAAGAATTCTAAACCATATACACATACATCATGCAAAAATCTCCTTCCTCAAACAAAAATGTAAGTGATTTTTTGTGTGTTGTAAACCATGAAATCATGTAAACATTGCAACACAAAGAATAGGCTTTTTGTTATGATGCTAAAGAGAAACAAAGAACTACATGTATATGGAATTAGAAGTGGGTGTACCACCAATTGTAATTAAATCCAAGTGCCAAGCAACATATGATAGCTCACAATAAATAATTTGTAATCATTTAGCTCAACAAAGGTGAAGTATTGGAAGACAATTGTGTGTTGAGACAATGTACTAGTGGTAAACCTTCCATGTAACATTTGTAGGGAAAAATTGTGTGCCCTTCATCTACCAAAATCATATTTAGCAAGAGGCTCATACCTAACCCTTGGTATTCTTCTACCATATTGCTTTATATTATATTTTTTCGATCTCTATTACACCTCTCACATGTCTCTTAGTAACATCCCTTGAAAATTAGGAAACTTGTGTAGAGATTTCTTAGATATATGATAGATATCAAATTGGATTTTCCTTTTGAAGTGCTAACATGCAGTTGTGAAAAGCTAAACGATCCTAAGAAATACACTAGCAGACTTGTAGTTCTATTTTTGCATTGAACAAGTTTTTTTCAAAATTATTTTTATCAAATCCCAAAGACGAGTTAGTTCAAAGAAAAATAATAATATGGTTTCACGAGTGTTCACACATTAATGTTTTATCAAACTCATTGAAAATATAATCATCTCCATTGACCGCCAAACCATTTTTTTAAGATAATGTGAATCCCCTCCTAGTCTATATTTGTCATCTATAAGTGATTATTGTTTAAAATAATTGTTGATATCATAATTGATGATTTTCAAATATCAACACAACTAGTCTTGGCTTCCATTGACATCTTCTATTTCAATAGTTAAAAACCTTATTTTTCTAGAAGAAAAAAATGTTTGAGTATCGTACATTCTTTAAAACTACATATCCATTGTACATTTAGAATCTAAGTTGTCAAACTCGGACCCTGGACCCTCGAACTGGGTCCGGATTCACGGATCAGTTCATGCTTGGTCTGCACAAGGTCCATGTTCGGACTTGTGGGTATGTCTAGGTCCTCACCACTATGGATCTAGATAGACCCGCAAGTCTGAACACGAACCTTGTGTAGACTCAGTGGACCCATGGGAATCCAACGAGGACCCGGGAGGACTGCTTGCAGATCCATGCATACCTCTGGGGACCCATGACGTCCAAATGAGTAAAGTGGACCCAAACTCATTTTGGTTGATGTGGATGATGATGATGATGATGATGATGATGGTGATGATGATGAAACGACACCCTCTAGTGCTAGTGAAACCAATTTGGGTTCCAATGATGATGTTGATCTACCACTTGTAGTTGTTGAAGACCCCATTGATCCGGATTTTTTTGATAACCCATATGATGATTGATGAACACACTTTCATGATTCATAAACATTGAATCATGTTTCAAACTTTCATGAACTATATTTTGAATTTTCATTTTGTAATTCAGCAATTCAATGTGATGATTTTCTTTAGAATCATGAACATAGATCAATGATCAAGTATTTAAATTTTTAATATTTATCTTTGACATTTGACATTGATCAATGATCAAGCATCATAGATTCATAAAATGAAATGATTTAGTTTTATAATTATGTATATCTCTTATTTTTTTGTATTTGTGTGTGTGTGTATATATATATAAACTCATACGAACCATAATGAAAAAAAAAAATTCACAAACCCACGAACATGATTCTCATACCCAAACCCATAACTTAGATTAGAATGTTCTAAATTTAAATCCTATATGAATTTTTTTCACTTTGAACAAAAACATAAGCATTCTTATTTAAATCAGTTAAATTTGTAAGGAGATGACGCATCAAGACTCAGAACCTGACTTGGGTGTAGACCCTTCAACAAAATGAAAATTGTGTGAAAGGTCATTCTTACAATCAGTTGAAATTACTGAAGGGGTGAAGCAACAAAAGTCAGAAGCCCTTCAACAAGATGAAATTGTGTGAAGGGTGCATAACCGTTAAAGCTCACTGCGTGACATTTGCAGGACTAAAGAAACTAGAGATAGAGTTGCCAGTATTGATGCATTATGAGACTCGAGACATTAAGGTTAAATATAATCGCGGTGCAAGATACTTTGTCAACTTTATTGACGATACATCTATGAAGACTTTAAAAGTTTTTCTTCAAAGGAAGTCGTGAGCTTTCAATGCATTTCAGATTGGAGGTAAATACATGTCCACTAGATTTTCTCAAAATCTAAAACAGAAAGATAGAGGCAACTCTCAATACCATCAAGCTTTATTCATCTCATTGTAAAGGATCTCGAGACTCCTTCAAAACCTACTTGAAAGCTCTCAATACCATTAACAACTCAACAAAACGTAGTGTTGAACATAAGAGGGCATTGGAAAGGTTCTAAGATACATGCCCGCGTTTAGCAAATTAACCCCTTTCTTTTTACATAAGGACATCCCCAGGTTTCCCTCCTGATCAATGAGCAGTTTGGGATGCGAAAGCATCTAGAAACATTCACTGCACATTAAAGACTGCACATGATCATGGTGTACTGATTTTGATGAAGAAGGTTTTGAAAAATATTTAAATTTATAGTGGACATTCAAGGATACTTTATCACCTTTGTCACCTTTTTTTGATGTTGTGCTATTGCAGATGAATGAATGGTCGCAATTTTCTCAGAATTTAAAAGAGCGAGAAAAGGAAACTATCGATAACATGTAGACTTCAACAATATGGAGTGCTGAGAAGAATAGGTCATCGGTAAAAATTGCTGGACCCACCATGCATGCATATAGCTAGTAATCCTGATGCTTTTACAAAGTTGTCCATAGGAATCCCTGTCATCTGTAATAATGTTTCCCTGTTTCGTGAGCACTTTGGGATGCTCACATCCCCGAGACCTCTAGGAGCATCTACTGCACATTATGGATCACACTTGACCATGGTACTAATTGTAGAATTTTGCAGCTATGACTGCATAGATCTAACTAAAAAAAAGAGAAAATAAAGCAGCATTTACAGGGAAAAAAAAATAGAGCATGTTGAACAAGAATACTAATTTCTTATTAATTAATAATGATTACAATATGCATGATTTTATACAAGATAACCATCGCATAAAACAAGAAATTATGGTGAAGAGTTTCAGTTATCATCATGAATCGAGGATTGGATAAAAAATAATTGAAATTTACTTGTAAATCACCACATATAACTGATCTGGAGTTGGTATCAGATTGTAAATCACCGTGTAGATCAGATCAGTCTGATCTGGAGTGGCAGTTGGAATTAACTAACACCAACACCCCCCCTTAATTCCAACAAAGGAGAATAAAAACTAAAGAAAGTAAAGAGGAAAGAAAATTGTGGACATCTGTTAAATGATAACTACCATAGTGTTGAATGAAGAGATTCCTCTAAAACCAAAATCAAGATCAGAATCAATTTGCATAAGTGCCCCCAGCGACACTACTCAAACTATGAACAGATGGCAAACAAAGGCAAAACATCTATCAATCGAAGATACAGAAGACAATAATCTGCATATGTGCTCCTAAACAATGAATAGATGGCAAACAAAGGCAAAACATCTATCAGTCAAGGATGCAGATGACACATAAATGTGTACGAGTGACCTTATCGACACTACTCAACTATGCAAGAATAATGTGCTAGTTGAAAATATAGGTGTCAATTATCTATACAACTGATCAACTATGGAAGCAAAGAATCATCAACACGAACAGTAGAAAACCCCTCCATAATGTTGAAAGGAGAGGCATGTTAGGTCCACTAGCATGGTGTCTCTAAAGAGGAAAAGAAGACAAGGTCCATGCAAAGGGAGTATGACCTTGACCTTTCTCTAATGTAGAATCCATCTATGCCTCTATTGCCATAGCCGTTTGATACAAGCCTCTACTTGTGGGCCAAAGCAGAATCTGTGGCGTGCATTCGAAATAGTTGAATGGTGTGAAAAGAGCAGAGATTGAAAACTCCATTCTTTGCAACCGATCTGATCTTTAGAACCTACAAAAAAACACTTGCATGTCTCCTTCCTAGCACCTCAGCTCTGATACCATGTATAATTTTGCAGCTATGACTACATAGATCTAACTAAGAAAAAGAGAAAACAAAGCAGCATTTACAGAAAAAAAAATAGAGCATGTTGAACAAGAATGTCAATCTCTTATTAATTAATAACAATTACAATATGCATGATTTTGTACAAGATAACCACCGCATAAAACAAGAAATTACAGTGAAGAGTTTCAGTTATCACCATGAATCAAGGATTAGATAAAAAATAACTGAAATTTACTTGTAAATCACCGCATATAATTGATCTGGAGTTGGTATCAGATTGTAAATCACCGTGTAGATCAAATCAGTTTGAACTGAACTGGTAGTTGGAATTAACTAACACCAACACTAATTTGTACAAAGGATTGGAAATAATTTTAAATCTTTCAAACAAATGTCAGCCCTCACTATCCCTAAAATCTATAATAATTGTTTCGCCAAACACACCAGAAACATTAGTTCCTAACACATTTAAATGCAATGTAACTAGAAGAGGCGTGGGCTAGTAAGAACTATCAAATGCATATTTTGAATTTTTTCTGAGCGAGTGGTTGTCTGACATACATACATATGCTGATGAAAAAAAAGATTCGGATGACAAAAGTATTAAAGCAATTTCCATTGGCTATATAATGCACAGGTAAATTGCATGATTAGAATGCTAAGGTGCCCGTGGTAAATGACGCGAGAATATTTGATTAAGACACTCGATGAATGATAAGCCATGTAAGGAAGATGTATTGCATAAAAATAAGGACCCAAAAATACAAAGCAAGATTCTATTGCAAGTGCAAAATAATAAAGCTTAAAAATGCTCTGTCTGAAGCAAAATGTCATTTCAAAAGAAGTACCAAGTTTCAATCTATTGGAGTTTCATATAGGGTAAAAATCCTAAAAATAGCCCCCAAAATCCCATGCTCAATGAGTAAAATTCCCATGGAACCATGTTTGATACTTATAAATAAGTGTGTACTTTGAATTTTAGCCTCCCATAATGAAGATTAATGTGTTTTTGAAGTACTGGTTTTAGGGCTTCGGAATAACTTTTTAGGTGCATCTTCCAAATGAACCACTTTCATGAATAAATTTTTCAATACATAAGCCTTTCCTCACCAACCCATTTGTTCCTTGTGATTCTCCATATCACAATGTAGTCCTTTGCCAATTTTCAAACCCCCGTAACCTAATTTGTTAATTTTCCCAAATCTATTATGTTCATAATTTATTCAAAGTTTTTTCTTATAAATTGTGAATCAACTGAAATGGCCTTTTGTCAAAATCAATATTTCTCGTTCAGATCATCCCTATATCAAATCCAGTGATCTGTGCAATTCTCTATGTTACAAGGATCTCCTATCCATATTTCTAGGGCCCCATGAGTTTGTTTGATAACTTTTGCAGATCGAAACCAAAAATAGTCTATACAAATATGTCATCAACACAGTGATAAAATCAATCAGAGGCCCACTTAAATTTATATCTTCCACCTGGATGAATATCACATCAAGTAAACTAGTTCCTCAAATTCTCTATATGAAAATGTGCGCGTGTGCCACTTTGTAGAGCCTTATTGATAAATTTGATATGTTTTCAAAATACAAAACAAAAGCAGTTTGCAGTAGTTTGTCAGTTCAAATTTTCATAAAGCTCTTGAGGCCTTCTGCAACGAATAATATCTTATGTCTTTGGATGAACCACTTAATCCATTTGATACATTTAACTCGATGCTTAGATATCAACAAGCATTTCTATTTTCATGGTTTTATACGAAAGTGTAATTAGTTTCTTATTAGAGCCAATTCATTTTAAAATGTTTAAAACTGCTAGGAAAGCTACTGGCGGAAATGCCTTCCAAATGTCAATTTATAGGGGAAATTATATAAAGATCAAATCTACTAAGATGCATAGAAAAATAAGAACAAAGAAAATAAAGGCACACAAATACATGAGACAAAGATTTACATGGGAAACCCTTTCGGGAAAAACCCCACCAGCCAAGAACCAGAGTGTCACCTTGCATATTACAGTAACCAATAAATTACATACAAATAATAGACTCAGGCTCAGATTGCCTTTCTAATCAACCCCACTTCTACCACTATGATACTGTCCTTTAGGCTCACAACCTTAGCCCTCGTAGCCTCTACAACAATACAACCATTACTGTCAACCACAGACTTAGCCCCATCTATCAATGAATCTCGCATACATTTATACACTATGGAATTCATTATGGAGTTTGGTATGGCAACCGTCACATAACATAACCGGTCAACCAACTCTACTTCACACCGTAGGTAGTCTTATCTCCATCGTAGCACCGCTCAGTTTCACTGTAGCACCTCCACTGTATGGTGATGTCTCAGTCATACGGTGACCACCGTACGTTCGTCAACTCTTAACAATCTCCCACTTAACGAAGTATGGAGTCATAACCACAGACCAGTGAACATAGAGACTATAGAAAATCATGGACTCTAAAGCCCATCAATGTTGATATACCACTCGATCCAAAAGATAATCGAATGTATCAACATTTGTCACAATCATAGCTGAAATAGAACCCACAGTAAGTGCTAGCACATCCAACTATACATACCTCTAAGGTATACTAACATGGATTCCAAAACATCACCATATTCAACCTATTACCTGCAGTCTCAAGCCTCAAGTGGAATACCTGTCACATACACGCCAAGAAACTCCCACTGCACAGGTAATATTAATATGATATGAATCCATTCAACAACATCACATAGAAGTGCAACAACAAACTTGTAGCATCAAGAATATCAATAGTACATCAACCATGTACTATGTCCTTCTACGTACACCTCTAAATGTTTGTCATGTTGAAACCATCAACCATTTCAACAAGCACATCTCTAATCACAAGAGAAACTATCATCACCATTGTTTCTTTGTATCCATGAGTACCTATAACTGATCAATCCATGCCAACTCCAATTGCAGAACAACAATTTCATGAAGTGTCAAGCAAATGACCAATGTACTCAATACAACGACAGAAAACCAAGATCCATGTCAAAATTCCAACCATGGCCTCAGGAACATAAACATGACAACATGATCTAAAACATCTCAACCAAAGAGATAACATGCTCCATATGAACATACCATAAACTACACCTTTATCAAAGACTATGTTGAGCCCTCAAGATGTCAACATCTTCAGTCGCATGAAGATAAACATCTCCAAACAGTACTTCAGCAAATGTGAAAAGATCCTTCTGCAACATCAGAATCTCACGCCTTCAATATTTGCAATACTAATGAAGATCATTCACTACGTCACTACCAACAAATCCCACTAAACCGTGGTGTTGAGTCACGCATAGCATCGTGACAAACATCTTCCACATGAAGACCAAATTAATCAAACCAGTCATCATTAGATGACCAATTAGCCAAAGCAGCACTACTAACATCTTCATCACTTTAAGAAGATTCAGAACTCGAAGAGTCATCCCTTTTATTCTTCTTCTTCTCCTTGCAGTCCTTCCAGACATGACCAATTTGCCAACAGTTCTAGCACTTCATTTTGGACTTATTTCCAAAAGAATTATATCTAGTCTTCTTGTCCTCCCATTTGTCTCCATCTGTTGATCTTTCTCAAATAGAGAGAGCCTCTTTGGCCACTTCAGAAGTCTTCCTCTGCATCTCCTCTAACAAGAGTGCAGCAACTACCCTGTCCATTTTTAACTGGGTAGTAGTACTTCCAATAGCCATCACAAGATGGTCCCATGAATTAGGCAAAGATCTCAACAACAACATGCAATGCTCCTCTTCATTTATGGACACACCAATAGATGTCAGTTGTGCAATCACCATATTGGATGCTTTTAAATGACCAGCCACAACAGTTCCTTCATCCATCTTCAGAGAGTACAATTTCTTTCTCAGGAAGAGCTTGTTTACCAAAGATTTTCCTTGATAAATATCTCCCAATTTCTTCCACAAAGAATGTGCAGTTTTATCCTCATAGACGTTTAACAGAACACTATCTGCCAGTGTCAATTGTATCATTCCTCTCGCCTTTCAATCTACCAAATCCCCATCTTCCTGCTTCATGCCTGAAAGCTTGTTCCCAGACACAGCAGTCCATAGATCTCGGTCTACCAACATATCTTTAACTTTAAGTGATGCAGGAGCATCCTGGGTGTAAGAGAAATCTTGCATCACCCAAAAATATTTGTTTATTTTTCAATAAGGGCTATCTTGTGTCAAGCTGCTATTTATGGAAACTTACTATTTTTAGTAAGTTGGTCATACGATCTTGGAATGTTCTAATTTCACAGGTGGAGGTTCATTTTGGTCATATCAGCCTGCCAGTAAAGTTTCATTGTCGAATCAAGTCTAGTTTTGAAGATATTGAAAATTTTCAATTTTGGAAATAGGGTACAGAAACTTTAAACTCAGTTTTGAAGGCTTTAGAGGCCCTCGATGAGGTTGAAACTTCGGCTGAATGAAGCTTGCTTAATTTGAGTGTTGTAGAGTGCTTCATGCCCTTTCTGAAATGAGGTCATAATAGTCAATCAGGTCAATGGGTGATGACTTATGGTCTCCAGAAGTTTGGTCACCTGAAATGGCGGAAAATAAATTTCCTTCAAAAATTTTGTTTGGGTTTCAAAAGTTGTTTTGAGCTGACTATGATGTAATAAAATGAAAAATAAAATAATTCTAAGTTTGGTCAGCTTTATTGGCTAAAATTCTAGAACCTTCCCAAGCAGTGGAAAATTGCCTATATAAAGAAGGCTGTAGTGTTGTCTTAGGTAGTTCGGGACAGTTTTGGGTATTGATTCGAGGCTTTGTCCTATAGAATATTGTAAGGGAAATGCCTATGTGGTTTTGCATATTGTAATTCTAAAAGTTTGTAATTCCACATTTGTGGAGATAATAAGAAGCCCATTTTCTATTCTTGCAAATTGTTGTTGTTTCTCTGTTTATGTTATGTGTTTGTGGTATTAAGGGGAGCACCCTTCATCAAGTGGTATCAAAGTGGGAGTTCCTAAGTGCGTAAACAGATCACTGACTGTGAGGCAGTTTTCACCAGGAACGTGGTTAGGGTTTCAGTGATAAGCGCAAAAATGCCTCCATGAAAGGAACGTGACGGAAGAGTTGGTGTTGTAACACCTGAGGTTAGGGCACTGCAGAGACAAGTGTAAGCATTGCAAGAGGAGATTCACAGAGGAATGAATCTTAATGTCAGAGATGAAAGTGAGGATGAAGCCGAGGGAGAAGGAAATTCTGATCAGGAAGGAGAAGTCAAAATTTTGAATCAAGAGGAAGAAATACTTTTCCGAGCCATTTGCAAGATCGGAAAAAGACCTAAGATTTAGGTTCCTACATTTTTAGGAAATCTTAACCCAGAGGAATTAATCGGCTGGATCAATGAATGTGAAGAATATTTCGAGTATGAAGATATTGAGGATTCTGATAGGGTCAAATTTGCGAAGGCCAGACTGAAGGTTCATTAGAAGATATGGTGGCAAGAGATTCAATTGGAG
This sequence comes from Chamaecyparis obtusa, assembly GCA_027943335.1. Lineage (NCBI taxonomy): Eukaryota > Viridiplantae > Streptophyta > Pinopsida > Cupressales > Cupressaceae > Chamaecyparis > Chamaecyparis obtusa. The sequence goes on from BSBK01001859.1 coordinate 221,473, forward strand.
CGAAATAGAAGAGGAAAGGATGAAATCACAAGATGGGACTGGATGGTGGATAAATTAAAGTGACGGTTCATTCCTATTGATTATGAACTTGACCTACTGAAGAAAATGCAAAGTTTGAAGCAAGCGGGAAGATCTGTTCAAGAGTATACAGAGGAGTTCTATCAAATCCTCATCAGAACAGGCCATGCAGAAGCAGATAAGCAGAAAGTTTCCCGTTACCTTAATGGGTTGAGGCCGAGCATTCAGGAAGAGCTAAATCTTGTTTGAATGAACAATATTGAAGAGGCATACTAGTTTGCCCTAAAAGTAGAGGAAAAGCTGAACAAGAAGTTCAAGAGCAAATAAAATGGAAGAGGTCGCGGTGGACGATCTGGTGGATGGTCATATGGAGGCCGAAATGAAGATCTGAAAAAGAAGGATGAGGCCATTAGTAGTCAGAATCATAGAGGAAATAATTCCAATCATTTCCATGATCAGAATAATAGAGATCAGAGAGGAAGAGGAAGAGGAAGAGGACAAGGATCTAGAAGAGGAGGCTTCCATGGAACATGTTTTCACTATGGAGAAGAAGGTCATAGGGCATTTGAATGTCCTCAACACCAAGGAAGGACAGATAGGAGGAATGAAGGTCATGCCAGAGTTGCACATGTAGATGAAGATGTCAGATCATCAAATTCTGAAGATGTTGAAAGAGGAGAAACGTTGATTAACAGAAGAGTCTTGTTGAGTAGTGAGAATGAACCTGAGCAAAGGAGGAGTCTGTTTTGCACCAGGTGTAAGTGTGAGGGTAAATGTTGTGATGTGATTATTGATAGTGGAAGCACTAACAATATGGTGTTAGAAAAGATGGTAACAAAGTTGAAGCTCAAGAGATAGAAACACCCACATCAATATCGGATTGCCTGGGTACAGGATGACCACAAGGTCATGGTCAGTGAACAATGCCTAGTAAAGTTCAAGATTGACGGGTACCATGATGAGGTATTGTGTGATATCATAGCTATGGATGCATGTCACATGTTTTTGGGTAGGTCATGGCAGTTTGGTAGGTGTGTTGTACATGATGGTCGTGTGAATACCTATTCCCTGACAAAGGATGGAGTGCGACATAAGCTAAAGCCATTGAAGGAGACCAAAGAAAATGTATGTGGTAATGCAAGAATAACTTTTGTTGATGGAAGAAAATTCCTAGATGGTATGAGGCATGAGCATGTGTGTTTTGTTTTAATTCCAAAAGCTAGTAAAGAGGAAGTAGAGGATGTACTTGTAGAGGTTGCAGATTTGTTGAATGAGTTTCAAGATATTGTATATGATAATATATCTAATGGATTATCACCGGTAAGGAAGATTAGTGATCAGATGGATTTGATTCCAAGAGCCAGTTTTCCAAACAAGGCAACACACAGAATGACATCAGTAGAAAGTGAAGAGTTGAACAGACAAGTACATGAGTTGTTACAGAAGGGATTGATTCCGGAGAGCATGAGTCCATGTGCTATACCAACAGTATTAGCACCAAAGAAGAATGGAGAATGGAGGATGTGTACAGATTCTAGAGCAATAAATAAGATCACAATCAAGTATAGGTTTCCATTGCCACAAATGGATGATATTATGGATTGTTTGAGTGGAGCTATGTATTTCTCAAAGATAGATCTAAAGAGTAGATATCACCAGATTCAGATCAGAGAAGGAGATGAATGGAAGACTACCTTCAAGACAAAGGAAGGATTGTATGAGTGGTTAATCATGCCTTTTGAGATAACCAATGTGCCGAGCACTTTCATGCGGCTCATGAACGAGGTTCTGAAAGAATTTTTAGGTAAGTTTGTCATTGTTTACCTAGATGATATTTTGATCTTTAGTAAGACATTGGAAGAGCATATGATACATATTCGTATGGTGTTTGAGAAGTCGAGAGAAGAGAAATTGTTAATAAATTTGAAGAAGTGCAGTTTTGTGAAGGAGTTAGTGTATTTGGGATTTGTGGTTTCAGTAGAAAGTCTAAAAATGGACCCATAGAAAGTACAGGCTATCCTTGAATGGCCTACTCCAAAGAGTGCTACTGAGGTAAGATCTTTTCATGGTTTGGCTAGCTTTTATAGAAAGTTTATCAGAAATTTTAGAAGTATTTATGGACCCTTGACTGAAATAATGAGAGGGGATAGAAAAGAGTTCAAGTGGACTAATGGGGCTGATAAGAGTTTTAAATTGTTGAAACAAAAAGTTACAGAACAACCTGTTTTAGCACTTCCAGATTTTAATAAGGTGTTTCAAGTAGACTGTGATGCTAGTGGTACTGCAATAGGAGTTGTTATGAGCCAAGAAGGTAAACCTGTTTCTTATTTCAGTGAGAAGTTAAATGATGCCAAGAGAAAATATTCTATTTATGATCAAGAATTTTATGCTATAGTTTAGGCATTAAAGAAGTGGAGACACTATATGCTTCCTAAGGAGTTTGTTTTGTATACTGATCATCAAGCTTTGCAATATTTGAATAGTCAAGGAAAGTTGAATCAAAGGCATTTAAAATGGGTTGAGTTTTTGCAGAGTTATACATTTGTTTTGAAACACAGAAGTGGAAAGTCTAACAGGGTTGCAGATGCGCTTAGCAGAAGGCAACTATTGCTGACAAAGATGTAGATTGAGGTGGTTGGGTTCAAGGAACTCAAGAATTTGTATCTAGAGGATCCTGATTTTGGTGAAGCTTGGAAAGCTTGTAAAGAACTTGTTACTCTAGACAGAACAAAGTGGTTGGATTTCATCATTCAAGATGAAATGCTATTCAGAGGGAGTTAGTTGTGCATTCCAAGAAGTTCTATGAGGGAGAATCTCATCAAGGAGAAGCATGGCGGAAGATTGGCTGGACATTTTGGTCGTGATAAAACCCATGCTTTGGTTAGTGAGAATTATTATTGGCCACAGTTGCAGGAAGATGTCAAGAAGTTTGTACAGAGTTGTAGAGTATGTCAGATGACAAAAAGAGTGAAGTAGAATACAGGGTTGTATCAGCCATTACCTATACCAGAGAAGCCATGGGAGGATATTAGTATGAATTTTGTTCTTGGTTTTCCAAGGACTCAGTGAGGACATGATTCAATTTTTGCGATGGTTGATAGATTTTTGAAAATGGCACATTTTATTCCTTGCAAGAAGACTAATGATGTTGTTCATGTAGCAGAATTATTTTTCAGAGAAGTGGTGAGACTACATAGTTTGCCAAAAAGCATTGTTTCAGATCGAGACACCAAGTTAGTTGGATATTTTTGGTGCACATTGTGGAAGAAGTTGAAAACAAATTTGAAGTTCAACTCATCACATCATCCACAGACTGATGGATAGACAGAGGTGGTGAATAGGAGTTTGGAGAATTTGTTGAGATGTTTGGTTGGAGACAAGCCAACAAGATGGGATTTTATTTTACCACAGACAGAATTTGCATACAATAATTCTGTCAACAGGAGCACTAGTAAATCACCATTCCAAATTGTATATGAAAGTAGTCCTAGAAATGCATCTAAGTTGAGGAAGATAGATAAAGGAGAAATAAGTAGTGCTAAAGCTGAGGATTTTGTAGAACATTTGAAGAACATCCATGAGGAGGTGAGGAAGCACATTACCAAGATGAATGTGTAGTATAAGGCTAAGGCAGATGAGAAAAGAAGGCATAAGAAATTTCAGGTTGGAGATGAAGTCATGGTTCATTTGCGGAAGGAGCGATTTTCAGTTGGTACATATAACAAGCTAAAAATGAAGAAGTTTGGACCATGTAAGATACTGAAGAAGCATGATTCAAGAAATGCATATGAAGTAGAGTTGCCTAATGAGATGAATATTTCATGAGTATTTAACATTTTAGATTTGACAAAGTATCATGAAGGAGGTGTTGAAGATGAGATCACAGTAGCATAGTGGAGTATTCCAGCAACTAGTTCAACTATCAAGGAGATTGAGGACATACTGGATAGTCGTGTTGGAAGAAGCACAAGGAACAGGGTATATGAAGAATATTTGGTCAAATGGAAAGGATGACCTATTGAAGATTCATCATGGCTGACAAAGGAGGAGGTTAACCGTCTTGGTTTCCCTCTACACACCTGAGTCGTGACAGTGTCACTTCTCAAATTACCCCGGGTGTCTGATGCAAGAGCATCCTGGATGTAAGAGCAATCTTGCATCACCCAAAAATATTTATGTTTGTTTTTCAATAAGGGCTATCTTGTGTCAAGCTGCTATTTGTGGAAACTTACTATTTTTAGTAAGTTGGTCATACGATATCGAAATGTTCTTATTTCACAGGTGGAGGTTCATTTTGGTCGTATTAGCCTGCCAGTAAAGTTTCATTGCCGAATCAAGTCTAGTTTTGAAGATATTGAAAATTTTCAATTTTGGAAATAGGGTACATAAACTTTGAACTCAGTTTTGAAGGCTTTAGAGGCCCCAGATGAGGTCGAAACTTCGGTTGAAGAAAGCTTGCTTAATTCATCTGTTGTAGAGCGCTTCATGCCCTTTTTGGAATTGGGTCATAATAGTCAATGGAGTCAACAAGTGATGACTTATGGTCTCCGAAAGTTGGGTCACCTGAAATGGCGAAAAATAAATTTCCTTCAAAAATTTTGTTCGGGTTTCAAAAGTTTTTTTGAGTCGACTATGATGTAATAAAATGAAAAATAAAATAATTCTAAGTGTGGTCGGCCTTATTGGCTAAAATTCTGGAACCTTCCTAGGCGATGAAAAATTACCTATATAAGGAAGGATGTAGCATTGTCTTAGGCAGTTCGGGACAGTTCTGGGTAGTAGATCTGGGTATTGATTCGAGGCTTTGTCCTATAGAATATTGTAAGGGAAATGCCCATGTGGCTTTGCATATTGTAATTTTGAAAGTTTTTAATTCCGCATTTGTGGAGATAATAAGAAGCTCATTTTCCGTTCTTGCAAATTGTTGTTGTTTCTCTATTTTTGTTATGTGTTTGTGGTATTAAGGGGAGCACCCTTCATCATTAAGTTTCCACAACTCAAAGTTTGTGGCATTAAACTTTTCAATTTCTATTCTCCCTAATATACCTACCATCTTGATTGCAAGATCAACACTTCACTAACTCCCATTGGAACCAAATTTACACCAACGACCAACCCTACCCAAACAACCAACCCTATCCAACAGAATAATGGTAATGGGTATGGCTCTGATACCACTTGTTAGGAAAGCTCCTAGCAGAAACACCTTCCAAATGTCAATTTATAGGGGAAATTATATAAAGATCAAATCTATTGAGATGCATAGAAAAAATAAGAACAGAAAAAATAAAGACACACAAATACATGAGACAGAGATTTACGTGGGAAACCCTTTCAGGAAAAACCCACCAGCCAAGAACCAGAGTGTCACCTTGCATATTACAGTAACCAATAAATTACATACAAATAATAGACTCATGCTTAGATTTCGTTTCCAATCAACCCCACTTCTACCACTATGACACTGTCCTTCAGGCTCACAGCCTCAGCCCTCATAGCCTCTACAACAATACAACCATTACTGTCAACCACAGACTTAGCCCCATCTATCAATGAATCTCGCATACATTTATACACTATGGAATTCGTTATGGAGTTCGATATGACAACCGACACATAACATAACCGGTCAACCAACTCTACTTCACACCGTAGGTAGTCTTACCTCCACCGTAGCACCTCTCAATTTCACCGTAGCACCTCCATTGTATGGTGATGTCTCGGTCGTACGGTGACCACCTTATGTTTATCAATTCTTAACAAAAACTAAATCATTTGATTTATAATGTAGGGAGAAAAATATGAGTTCATAGGGATATATGCTATTTCAAAAAAGATAAAATACAAAATTCATTCAAAGTGGTGGAACTGGACTTATGACAAAAGATAAATTTTTTAAGAAAAGATTTCACAATGACAAGGAAATTTGATCATTTATTTCTAAATGGTTTAAAACAAAATAGATTTTAATCATTTATTTCTAAATAATTTAAAAATAGAACTATCAAATGCATATTTTGAATTTTTTACATATATACATATGCTGATGAAAAAATGATTCAGATGACAAAAGTATTAATGCCAATTTTCAAACCCTCGTGACCTAATTTGTTAATTTTCTCAAATCTATTATGTTCACAATTTATTCAAAGTTTTTTCTTATACATTGTGAATCAACTGAAATGGCCTTTTGTCAAAATCCATATTTCTCATCCAGATCATCCCTATATCAAACCCAGTGATCTATCCTTTTCTCTATGTTACAAGGATCTCCTATCCAATCTGTGTTTTTCTCTATGTTACAAGGATCTCCTATCCATATTTCTAGGGCCCCATTAGTTTGTTTGATAACTTTTGCAGATCAAAACCAAAAATAGTTTATACAAATCTATCATCAACACAGTGATAAAATCAATCAGAGGCCCACTTCAAAAATTTATATCTTCCACTTGGATAAATATCACATCAAGTAAACTAGTTCCTCAAATTCTCTATATGAAAATGTGCACGTGTGCCACTTTGCAAAGCCTTATTGATAAATTTGATATGGTTTCAAAATACAAAACAAAAGCAATTTGCCTGTTCAAATTTTCGTAAAGCACTTGAGGCCTTCTGCAAAGAAGAATATCTTATGTCTTTGGATGAACCACTTAAATCCATTTGATACATTTAACTCAGTGGTTAGATATCAACAAGCATATCTCTTTTCATGGTTTTATACGAAAGTGTGATCAGTTTCTTATTAGAGGCAATTCATTTTAAAATGTTTAAAACTACATCATTTGATTTATAATGTAGGGAGAAAAATATGAGTTCATAGGGATATATGCTATTTCAAAAAAGATAAAATACAGAATTCATTCAAAGTGGTGGAACTGGACTTATGACGAAAGAGAATTTTTTTAAGAAAAGATTTCACAATGACAAGGAAATTTAATCATTTATTTCTAAATGATTTAAAACAAAATAGATTTTATTTCTACAATTTAAATTTGAAACTATAAAAGGATATGTTTAATGGTGGGCCCGTGAAACTAAAGGAGTGAAGATCTCATGGACCGAACAATACACCTATGGGAGTGAAATTAAAAAAACCCTCCCATTGCAATGTTCTGCGATGAGATAAAAAGAGAATACAAAGTGATATAGAATTGGCAAAATAATAGTTATCTTTTGAGAAGTCCAAAGTCTCCCTTAGGCCCTGTTTGTTTGTGGGAATTACGCTGGAATTGGTGGCGGAACTTTCGCTTTCGAGCTAAATCCGCCATTTGGTTGCCAACATTGAAAATCGGGTTTTTGTTTTCAAACCCTCATTTCGTGTGAACTTCCGAAAGTTCCACTTCCACTCAAATAGGTGGAATTCACTTTTTAAAACCCATTTTTGTGTTTTATGCATTGCATTTGATATTATGTCGGGTCCGTCACTTCCGCTTTTACAAACCCAGCAGCGTCCATTCGGCAGTTCATCTTCCACTTTTTTTGCCTGAGGGTTTTGTGAGTCTTTGTCTTCGCATCTTTGTCTTCGCAGTGGGTCCTTGTTTTGTTTGTCATTTTCTTCTCCAGCTGGGGAGAGCAGGATCTACAGTTGTAGGTTGGGATTCGAACCTGCAGCGTCACTGTTAGACAAGTGTCTATTGGGGTTTATCCTACGGCAAGTGTTTGAGGTTTGGGTTTACCTACGACAAGTGTTTGAGGTCTGTGGAAACAAAGGTATGAATTTTTGGAGCTTGCTCAGTCTAAGGGTTTCGATATTATGTTTTTGTTTCTGAAGCTCTGTTAGTCCATATGTTTTTGTATTGATGAATGAAAAAGTGCAATCAGATACCATATTGATCTAGCTTATTACTGTAACAAGTGTATACTGTAACCAAAAACACAAGTGTATACCGTAAACAGTGTATACTGTAACCACAAACACAAGTGTATACTATAACCACAAACACAAGTGTATACCGTAAACAGTGTATATTGTAACCACAAACACAAGTGTATACTGTAACCACAAACACAAGTGTATATTGTAACCACAAACAAGTGTATACTGTAAGAAGTGTATATTGTAACCACAAACACAAGTGTATACTGTAACAAGTGTATACTGTAACCACAAACACAAGTGTATATTGTAACCACAAACAAGTGTATACTGTAAGAAGTGTATATTGTAACCACAAACACAAGTGTATACTGTAACAAGTGTATACTGTAACCACAAACACAAGTGTATATTGTAACAAGTGTATAATACATTGGTGGTTAAGCAGAAGATGAACTGCCGAATGGACGTTGTTGGGTTTGTAAAAGCCGAAGATGAACAAACATTGCTTAACCACAAACACAAGTGTACACTGTAACCACAAACACAAGTGTATACTGTAACAAGTGTATAATACATTGCTTAACCACAAACACAAGTGTATACTATAACCACAAACACAAATGTCTTAAAATCACTTTTATTTGTAGAATACTTTCAATTTCTAGAACATCAACAACATGCTACCAATATTCAATGTAGATAGTTATATAACTTTTCTGTCATGTATGGTTATGTTTTTTTTGATACTTTGAAAACTGGGTAATACTGTGGAAAGCCATGTTGCTACAGAAGAAAACTCTTACAAATCAAATCGTTGTTGGAGCTCTTTTAGATATGTCATTTCTTTTTTCAGTTTAGCATTTATACTTACCAATCTCATTAGAAATAAAGCTTATACAATTTTAATATTTATTGTGTTTCCCAATGGCTAAATCTAGCTGTTTATTATTTTTCTACTTCACCTCTTTCACATAGGTCACACTTCCTTTCTAGTTTAGGTATTGATATTTGCCAATTTTGTTGCTAAACATATAATTTAGAATGTATTAATAAGTATCTAAACATTAAATTCACAAAACTAAAGAAATACACCCTCAGAAAGCTTGGGAAGCCATTAAGCCTTAGCTTCTTTAGAATGACAATGGCTTCCATGATGGGCTTACTATGAATCAACAATCTCTTAGGTCTCCAGTCACTGCCTCATAGGATGTCCAACTAGTTAAGGTTCCTTGGATTCACCCCCTCAAGTTTTCTAGAAAAGGCATTTGAAATAATCATTACTCTTCCAGTTCTTGGCAAACCTTACTTAAAATTGAACAATCAAGATACAGAGCCTTCTCAAGAAAATCCTATAGGCTAAGCATTCTTACATGAAGCACAAAATCACCATTCAATCTAGTCAGTTGTGATAGAAAGTTGGAAATTATATGTGGATACTCCTTTTGGCCATTTTGGAGCCTAAGCTTGACAACTTCACCTAATGTATTCTTTAACAAGGTTTTAAGTGGGAGTTTCAATCCCTAATTGCATTTTCTATGGACCCTCAATCATTTACTTGAGCTTTACACCAAAGTTTAGTCGGCTTGGTCATGGATTCATAACTTTCTTAGCCCTTTCAACCTGAATTTTTTACTTGGCACAATATTATTCTAGAGATAGTCACAGGCTTCCAGCAAAGTTCACCTAGATCTAGCATACTTTGTAAGTGGAGATTTTATTTTGTATTTGGAAATATAGAAATGGATGCAATTGATGGTTAGGAGCCTAGCTCAAATGGCCGAGATTTACTAGATGGGATGGGTATCCAAGCCAGATGACCGGGATCCACCCCCTTCTTCTAGCTTTATTGTTGTTGTTGCTTAGTTTTTTACAACTTGTTCTTAAACACTTAGACTTTCTAGGTAGTTATTTCCTTTATGGGCTAGATGATGCTTTTTTATTTTCCTAGGCTTCGCCTCATATGCGTGACTTTGGGATTTGATTCCCTTGCTTCAATCCTTTTTAGTAAATTGTCTTCACATTATCAATGTGATAATGTATAGCACCATTTCATTGAAAAAAAATTACAAACCTAATAGTGGAAGAGTCTTCTAAAAGAATATTAGATAACTTGCAGATAGTCCAAATATAATTCTGGTAAATAGTGAAAAATTGTTCATAAAGAGAGTGAGCAGTTTCTCATTGCCATGCCCACAATAAAAAGGGGCATAACTTGGAGGACATGGACTTGCAGTAACACATCCAAGAATGAGGCCTATTCCTCCTAGAATGTAGCAGCAAGGTCACATCTTATGCAAGAAACTATATCATCATGATAGCAGTGAAAGTATAAAATCCATATGTTTTTGTATTGATGAATGAAAAAGTGCAATCAGATACCATATTGATACTGTAACCACAAACACAAGTATATACTGTAACCACAAACACAAGTGTATACCGTAACCAGTGTATATTGTAACCACAAACACAAGTGTATACCGTAACCAGTGTATATTGTAACCACAAACACAAGTGTATACTGTAACAAGTGTATAATACATTGCTTAACCACAAACACAAGTATCACAAACACAAGTGTATACTATAACCACAAACACAAGTGTATACTGTAACAAGTGTATAATACATTGCTTAACCACAAACACAAGTATCACAAACACAAGTGTATAATACATTGTTTAACCACAAACACAAGTATCACAAACACAAGTGTATAGTGTAACCACAAACACAAATGTCTTAAAATCACTTTTATTTGTAGAATACTTTCAATTTCTAGAATATCAACAACATGCTACCAATATCTCCTCGCTTAATTCGTTGTGTTTGTCGACATTTCAGGCCATTGATGGATCCTATTAAGAATATTGACATTCTAGGATGGGTGGCTGTGGAGACCACATATTCTCGTCTTCTCATAGCTCTTATTGCTTGTGTTGTTGTAGCCATAGTAGTGGTGGCCCAAGAATCCAGTGCACAAAAGGGTAAACGAAAAAGAAAAGGAACTTTATTTTATAGAATGGTTATTCATTCCAACGATGTGGATTGTCATGATCAGATTCGCATGAGTAGGGTAGCCTTCTTTCATCTAGTTACTATCCTAAGGCTGAAAGGAACCTTGACATATTCGATACACGTGACGTTAGAAGAACAACTTGTGATGTTCCTCCACACCCTTGGCCACAATCTGAGGAACCGCAAGATTGCCCACAACTTTGTGCACTCAAGAGAGATAGTCAGCCGATACTTCCACAAGGTGTTGAGGGCTATCTTAGGACTCCACAAGGATTGCTTTCTACCACCTAGTCCAAACACTCCTCCTGAAATTAGTGGGAACAAACGTTTTGATCCATTCTTCAAGGTAATTGTTGTGTTTTTACAAATTTCTTGTATGGATTTTTATCCTTATCATAGTATTGGTTGACCATAGAATTGATAATTGTATCATATCATATAGGATTGTGTTGGAGCTATCGATGGAACCCATATACCAGTCACCGTCGATGTTGACATGCAGGGTAAATATCGTGATAGAAAAGGCAACCTGTCACAAAATGTTATGGGTGTGTGTTCCTTCAATCATAAGTTTCAGTACTACCTTGCTGGTTGGGAAGGGTCTATCGCGGATAGTTGTGTTCTAGCTTCAGCTCTGTCAAGAGCAGATCCTCTTGTTGTTCCCCTCGGTAAGCCAAATCATAGTTTAATATACTCAAGGGTACAATCAATGTTTCACGTTTTAATAATATACTTTATTTATGTAGGAAAATATTTTCTAGTGGATGTTGGATATCCCAATGCACCTGGATTTCTTGCTCCTTATCGGTGTACACGCTACCACCTGAAGGAGTTTTCAAGAGAGAATCCAATAAAATCTCGAGAAGAGTTGTTCAACCATCGACACTCCTCTCTTAGAAACTCAGAAGAGCGTACATTTGGTATTCTCAAGCAGCATTTTCCAATCCTGAGGCATGTCATGTCTTATCCTATCATGACACAAGCCCATATTGTATTAGCATGTTGCGTACTACACAACTACATTACGTTAGAGGATGGCATTCCATCAGAAATTGTCACCGAAGAGGAAGATGGTCGTGATGGGATAGATGTACCAATGTTGGAGACATATGGGTTGTCTCAGCGTGATAGAGACTAGTGGGCACAGTTCTGAGATGATATAGCAAGTAGAATGTGGGAAGAGTACAGATCCTGAGAATAGTTGTTCTTGTATGAGTCAAGACTACATGATGGTTTCTTTTTTCTTATGTTTTTCTCTGCAAGTATTGGACTTGTATGGGTCAATGTGTTTTATTTGAGTAAACTGATGTATGAAGATACTTTGATAATAATGATGGTTTTCTTTTTCTTCTCTTTCTATCTACAAGTATTGGACATGTATGGGTCAATGTGTTTTATTTGAGTTAATTGATGTATGAAGATACTTTGATACCATTAACAACAATTTGTATACACAACATAGCATACATAGAATTAATGATGTCCATGGATGAAACTGGTAACACGAGCCATATATCTCCTTCCTCGAAGAAGATAATGTGGACGAAGGAAATGGAACACAAGTTTCTAGACTTGCTCCTCGAGCAAGTACTACTAGGCAAAAAATGTGATGGAGGCTTCAAAAAAGAAGCGTGGTCCGCAATTGAGAGGCGGTTCAACGCTGATATGAGCCTTCATCTATCAAAAGACAACTTTAAAAATAAGTTGAAAACCTGGAAGCTTGCCTATAGAGTGATGAAAGAGATAAGGAATACAAGTGGTTTCACTTGGAATGAGGCAACTCAGTGCATGGATGCTGAGGATAGCGTGTGGGATGAGCTTCTGAAGGTAGGGTGATCTCTCTTCTATTTTGATGGAAATAATATTGCCTTCTTTTAAAGTTAATAATGAAAGACAAAGAACCCAATCCATTTATTTATGCCAACATGCAGAGAAGAGAGTTCAAAAATGCCAAAGTGTATAAGAGGCAGCCCTTCCAGTACTTCAATGAATTGGGTGCAATTGTGGGTAATGACATTGCTGAAGGTAATGCAGCTACCACGGCCCTTGAGACTGAAGAAGGGAACCCTATGGAAGAGCCATTCAACGTGCATGATGAAGAGGACCTTGGTTTCAATGTACATCTTGATAGTGTTGTTGATTTGGACAAAGACCCTTATCAATCCAATCAGTCCACTGCAACAGCAAGTACTCAAGGGACTCCTACATCATCAGTGAGAAATGTGGGAAAGAGGAAGAAGGCAAGTATGGCCACTTCCTTAGATGCCATGTGTGAAACAATGAAGAAAATAAAAGAGGGCATGAGCAATGTTCACCTTCACCAAATTGATGAATATCAGCATGAAAATACTTTGGCGGCTGCATATAACGCTCTCAAATCCATCCCTGGATTGAGTCGAGGTGTATTCCTGAGGGTATACGAAACCTTCGCATCTAAACGTGAAAGAGCCAAATGGTTCTTGTTGATGACTGAGGACGAGAGAGTGGACTGGATTGCAGCCATGTATGGTGGATTATAGTTATTTTCCACATACTATTGCTCATTGTGACTCCATTGCATGTTCAAGATGTTACCAGATCCTACCTTATTAATTGTTTGAGGATTGTAGTATATTTAAGTGTTTTTCTATCGACGATGCATTTGATCATTAATCTACTTTGTGCATTTGATTTAACAAGGTTATCAATATATGGATACAGTGGTATACAGTGGTAGATGGCTTTCTCTAGGTTATGACAATTTATATGAGATTATTAGAATGAATACAATGGTATACAGTGGTATTTAATAAAATTAAAGTACCCACTGGTATACAGTGGCAATTTGCAATGATTTATAATTTACAAAGAAAGTTCTCTTAACAGGTGGACTAACAGTTTGTCTATATTTTTATGATGTTGATTCATCTGTAAGAAAGATGCATTGCCGTTCACAGCCACTGGCATACAGTCCAATAAGTGGATACACTATTTGGACTATATGCCAATGGTTGTATAATAGTATACACTTGTGTTTGTGGTTAAGCAATGTATTATACACTTGTTACAGTATACACTAGTGACAATATACACTTGTTACAGTATACACTGGTTACAATATACACTTGTTACAATGTACACTTGTGTTTGTGGTTACAGTCTACACTTGTGTTTGTGGTTAAGCAATGTATTATACACTTGTTACAGTATACACTTGTTACAATGTACACTTGTGTTTGTGGTTAAGCAATGTATTATACACTTGTTACAGTCTACACTTGTTACAATGTACACTTGTGTTTGTGGTTAACCAATGTATTATACACTTGTTACAGTATACACTTGTGTTTGTGGTTAAGCAATGTATTATACACTTGTTACAGTATACACTTGTTACAGTGTACACTTGTGTTTGTGGTTACAGTCTACACTTGTGTTTGTGGTTAAGCAATGTATTATACACTTGTTACAGTATACATTGGTTACATTATACACTTGTTACAGTGTACACTTGTGTTTGTGGTTACAGTCTACACTTGTGTTTGTGGTTAAACAATGTATTAGTAAGTAGCCCCTCTATGGGATTCTTGCCAACCATACACTGGGAATGTGTAGTCAGGAGTTTCATCAGCTGGCACACTATGACTTTTACTTGCCACCTTAAAATGACACACTTATTTGATGGCCATGCAAAGATGTTTCAAAACTTCTCTTGGGATCATGTGTCAACCCAATCTAGTTATTTCTTTCATTTTTCCCTCTTTGTTTTGGTATACACTGGTATACAGTAGCCACTAGTAAGTACCCACTGTTATACTTATTGTGTTAATTCGTTGGATCCATGCCAAGATTATTTTGTGTTGCTAGTGATTATGTTGGCTTTCACAGAGTGTGCTTGTCTTCCTCTCCATTTTGGTTTTTCTCTCCACTTCAAGGTAGGAGACCTTGTTTCTCTCTTTTCCTTTGAATTTTGAGTGCTTTCAGAGGTCCATCAATGGCATATTGGTGCATATTGGTTTAATGTCTAGGTATTGCAAGATCTTGTTGAATTAATGGACAAACAAGCATGCCCTCCCTTGACCATTGTTTTCATTAATTTTCTTTTATAGACATATTAGCTTGCATTTGTTAGTGTTGTTGCTTATAGCATATTTAAGTGGAATACACGAAGGAGTACCACATGATGAATGCTTCATTTAATGCATTGTTAAGGTGTAGTCTCATAACTATCCATTTCTAGTTCTTCAGACATGATTTTATAAATGTGTTTTGGTAGACGACTATATTGTTCATGATTCTATATGTATATACCCTAACCATCTTGTTATTATTGTTGCATTACGAAATTAAGTTAAATAATTCTACTTTGTTCAATGCTCTATTTCATTTTCAATTTCTTTTCATTTTTCATTCATTTTTTAAAACCACGTGATAGGTACAAAAATAGAAATGGATGGTTTTGAGACTACACATATGATGATAAAGTGAGACTACACACATGCTGACATTAAATATGTTTGAAATAGCTTCTGGATTCGATTTTGTAGATATTTTTGGCATCAACATTTACAATCACACTCTATGATCCTTCATCAGGATGGAAGAGAGAAAAATGATTGAAAGAAAAGTCCATCATTTTGGTCTCTTTCATCTTGATGATGGATCACAGAGTGTGATCCATAACTATCTACACAATCGAATCCAGAAGCTATTTGAAACATTGATGCCAAAAATATCCACATATGATGATAAAAAATGAGCTATTTGATGATTGTTTACTGTTCATGTTTGTAAACGGTCAATATTTCTGATGGTACTCCTTGGTGTATTCCATTTAAAAATAAACAAGTTTTAGTTTTTCTAGCATGTTTACTTTGTAGATGCAGGATTGACAATCTAACAATACAGAAAGTAATGAGAATAATGAGCGGGATATGAGATAGTTGCTCATCGAATGTGGGCCATAAGGGTGTAGAGTGTGGATTTCCTTGCATTTTTTTATTTAACGGTGTGTTTTCACACCACCATTTAGTTCGTGGATATTGTTCTTCCCCAAAACTTATATCTGATGCTATAGTTGTGTCATTATATTTTTTCTATAAATTTGTAATATCAACATAAATGAAACTTTTCCAATTTGTACTCATAGAATATAGTCATGTTGTTATATATGAATGAACAAAAATAGTATGAATGAACAAAAATTTGCTTGATACAGTGCTGATGGCCATGGTAAATGTCCCTATGTGTGAGTGTGGTGATGGATCGTGTTGCATGTTAAAGACGTCACACATGCAGGATAATCCAAATTGTAAATTTTGGAGTTGCAAAAATAAGAAAAAGGTTGTTAATTGCACAATATTTAAATGTTTACAAATAATAAATATTAGTCATTATAGTGAGACTAACTTAGATTTGTAATGTAAGATGGCGGTGGATGTCAATACTTTCGGTGGGCCAATGACACCCCGTCGATGTCTACATCATCTGCACGTTCTCCACATATACATGTTGTGGATGACGAGTGCAAGTCTTGCAAAGCGCTCGAAAAAGCTTTTGCAAAAGCGAAGGCTGCGTATAAAGCCGATGTCATATTTTTACGATGTTTACTTTATGCAACAATCGTACTATTTAGTTTGCCATTTGTTGGGTCATCATGTAGAAATAGATATATATGTGGACTAGATGACTTATTTATATTTTGATGTGATATCGAGCAAAGCTATAATTACTTTCTTGTTATAATATTGTTTGTGATATTGTATAAAATTATTAAAAAAAGTTAAGTTTACTCTTCACAATATTGGAAAAAAAATATTAAATTTTGTTTATGATTTTCTATATAAAAATATAAATTAATAAAAAAAAACTATAAATAAAAAATTGACAACAAAAATAAAATATTAAATTAAAACATTATATAATAATTATAAAAACTTAAATTTTCTTGTCAAATTCTAATTCCAATTGAAAATGTAGAACCAAACACAAAAAATGAATAATGTAATTCCAATTCCAATTTGAAATTGCAAACCAAACACATAAATAAGAATTTGTCACTTCCAATTCCAATTTCAAAAATGGCAACCAATCACAAAATATAGATTGTCTCAATCATCTTCCGGATGAACCAAACGGTCCAAACTATATTCCGAATACACAAAACCGGAAGTTTCAAAATCTGATTTTGAAATAATCAGATTTTGTCTCAAATTCCAATTCCCACAAACAAACTGAGCTTTATAAAAATCAAATAAAGTTGCCCTGATCTCATTATATAGAAGAAGTAAAGGGAACCAGCGTTGTTCATTGCCAAATGCTAAATCAAAGGAATCAATATTGAGACAGCATAAAGTGATTTCCAAGGGCCCATATCGAACATCTTGGGGAGGCTTATAAATCTGATAGTTAACGCATTCTGGAAAACATATTTCATGGTGAGCATTTCAGAATCTATGAAACAGTTCGAAAAGGAGGAAATCGTTTTTATATAGTGTTGTTGAAAAGGTGAATCACGTTTTTTCTATTTCGGCTGAAATTTTGAAGTCATTTTGTAGCTGGAAATGAAAGTTTATACCTCTCATATGATTCGCAAACCTTATCCTATGTATGTAAAATGAATTGATTGCAATTTTGTACATCTTTGTGATGCCAGCAAGCTTAAAAACGCCCAGACATCTCCAAAAGCGGCCCAGATTATAAATGACGACTTACAATTCATTTGGGAGCCATGTATGTGAAACATAGAATTTGGATAATGGCACATAAACATTTGCATTGGTTGGCTTGGATGGGGCAATGTTGTTTTATTTTCAACGACACTTCAGATGAGCAAATGTGAAAGCACAAGCAAGGACCTTAAATACCAATACAAAAATGGAAGTCTCAACATAGTTTTATCGATATTTGTCAAAGCATAAGAAATGGAGAATTTTGTGAGAAATTATTTATTATTGCAACTTAGAAGAAAATCTGTACAATCACAATCTTTTGAAAAATATGAAGATGGAGGAATTTGTTAAAGTGGATGTCGCAGCTGTGTATATAAATTGCGCAATCAAAGGTAGACAAACATCTACTAAAGCAAAGACGAGGCACCCATCAAGACCACAGGCGCATAAGGCTTAAATGGTGGCAATACAAAATAGAAGATTTTGTCAG
Source organism: Chamaecyparis obtusa (assembly GCA_027943335.1). NCBI lineage: Eukaryota > Viridiplantae > Streptophyta > Pinopsida > Cupressales > Cupressaceae > Chamaecyparis > Chamaecyparis obtusa. The sequence continues at coordinate 239,468 of BSBK01001859.1, forward strand.
ATGTTATGTGTCCACCAAGCCGTGACGCAGCAATATTTGGAGTTCTGTGATATAAGTTAGTTGAGGTTAAAAGAATATTGATTGATGAAACGGCTTGAGAAACTTTCAAGCAGATGTAAGACAATACCACATCCTTTGTCAATGGGAGCTACAAAACAGCGTATGGACATGGCATTGTTTGAAAAAGATGGCTCAATGAATGGGAATCTTGTAGAGGCTATAACTCCAGGATATGCACAGTTGTGAAATGGCGATCGCCATTTTGTTAACCCCACCCCACATTTTGATGATTGTTAAAAGAATATTTTTAAAAGGAAGAAGTACATATTATAGATTCCTAATGTCTTATTTGTTTAAATATTGATAAGGACGAATGGAGAAAATATTTAAGATTTGAGTCCAGCAAAGAATATTTATTCACGAGAGTTAATTTTGAAATATTTATTGTTTGCACAAATGAAGATATTTGAATACCTTTCTAAAATGGAGACTACCTTTCTAAAACGGATGTGGTAAAATATATTTTTAACCTTTTGAACGAAATAATTCGAAATAATTTTATTTTGAACAATACAATAAAATTATTTTCAAGAAAAAATGATATAATGAAAAGATCATTTTCAAAATCTCGCATATACAAACGGACATGGAGATTTAGGTTAAAAGAAGAAAATAGTTATTTATATTAGAGGGATATTCTACAGAATGAAAATTCATTGAGAGGTGAAATATAGTCACAAGAAAACCCTTTGGTGAAAGTAATTCAAGAAGAAGAAAACTAAAGGGAAATAAGGAAATCATTTTGTTGCATATAATGAGAAATAAATACAAGGCATTTTGTCATGTATTGAAATTGTTAATTACTTTGTAACCTTTAGTTGTAGGTTTTAATAGTTTTGTTATAAAGCATTGTAACAGTTTGAAACATTCTCTTGTTCTTATTAAAGGGAAATCAGGGCCGAATAGAAAAAAAAAAAAGAGGGAATCATATTATAAACAATGTAATCTTTTCATCAGGAGGAATACAAAGATCCAAAAAAAAATTCTGCACTTGTGGTATGAAGTTATTTTTTATCAAATTAGTCATTTATGATTTTTTATTCAAAAAATTAATTGCCATTTTTAAAACTTGTGCAAAGAAATTATTTGCCCTTCACACCGATTTGAATATCAAGAAGCATTTGTGAAGTGTTGTCCTTATGTTTCTTGTCTGAAAAAAAAAATATTGTCTCACAAAGTTGTACATGAGGGTTTGAGGGGTGACTATGTGCCCAATAAGGATAAGGGACTGGTCTTAGTCCATAATAAAGATAAAATTCCAAACAACATTAGGTTTATATTCATCAGTAGGAGCAGATAGAACAGTGTAGAGGTAGAAGAAATAAAATCAGACAAGTAGAAAGAGTAAAGCATTCGGAGAAGAGATAGTAAGGAAGTAATATAAAAGAAGAGTAGGAACAATCAAGTGATCAATGAACTAATCATTTTTATTTCAAACACATGCCACTTTGAAGTAAAGATTAGAAGTAGAAAGAAGATCACAAGTAATCTGCTATAAAAAGATTCAACTCGTAGATACAGTTGAAAAATAAGTTTACCTGCCTTGCCTTGGTCATGCAGAGCTAAAAGTGTAAGCTATTCCAATCAATTTTTGATTGATCTTATCAATTGGCCAAATCAGTTGGAGAGTTTGAAGACAAACCCTGGCATCTCTTTCCAATCTATTGATTTGGGAAGTTCCCAACACAACTCGTGAATTTTTTTTTATTTCACCACTCAACCGAGATACAAAGCCTAACCTAGATGAGATTCTATTGAATTTGTTTGTACGAATTACAAATTGACTCAATTATGAAAATATATACTCTGCCTTGATTGTTGAACCATGGTCTTCAAACGAAGCACTTAATAGTTCCGATTCTGATAAATCGAAAGAACCAATAGATGTTCAACATAATTCCCTGATAAAGAATAGAACATTGGAATTAGAACCTCCCGCTTGGAATAAATATTGGTCATCGCAACCAGGTGCTACGAAAAGAGCTGCGAGTTTGCAGCACTGTTACTCGGGATAAGGCAAGATTAGTGGGTAAGGGTGTGTTCACTACTACCAGGTGTAATTTACCATGATTTGTTTTCTTCAATTATTACTTGATGACCTTGATTACAGAATTTTTTATTGTTACAGAAAAACAGAAGATATTTAGGCACATAAACAGGGTTTCCTACAGTAGAAATTTTGACGAGGTATGCAGGAATCAACACAAGGGCTTTCCTCAGTAAAATGTTTTATGAAGTATGCAGGAATCAACTAGAAGAGTTCCAGCAACAAGCAAAGAGCAGCTCGTTTACTCATGCATAGTATCAAAATTAATAAATTATAATTGCAAATGGATTTTAAAAGAGAACGGTCAACTAGAGTATCTGTTAGAAATCAGTGCAGATCTATGATCTGTTGAAAATACAATCTTAACCAGCAAATGTCATAATTTTTTAATAATGTGAAATCAAGATCATTTAATAATTTTGAAATGGTAGAATAAGGTGAAATAATTATTTCTTTGTTCATTCAATCGTTTACAACTTGGGAGAATGATTTATGGGACTAAAACAACTTGGCAAGACACGTTCAGAATTTATTCAGGAAGTTAGCAATGCAAAAGTCAAATCTAATTAGCACTACTTCTTCAGCAAACCTTAAAATCAACAAAACTATCTCCAAAGACAGAGGGTCCGGAGAATATGGAAACTCTACTATATCAAAATGTGGTAGGAAGACTTACACATAGCATTATAAATACTAGACAACATATTGCCTTTGCAAGAGGTTGTCAGTACATTGAAGATACAGTTCCAAAACATTCACAAACTGCAAAGTGGATGCTTTGGTATCTAAATGGAACAAAAGACTTCGATATCAGCTTGATTGGAAACATCAAAGAAATGTGAATATGAAACCAATGGTATATTATGATTACATTGAATTGTTAGTATTGAAACTTTATTGTCTCTATATTTGATTAAAGTCTTGTTCCTTAGCATTGTTAAAACTTAAAGCAAAGTGCGACCCTTAAAAGTACAAAGCTTAAAACATCCCAGCTGTGCAAGCTACCAAAAGGGATAGTATGGATGAAGAGGTCACTTGTAGATATAGGAGAAGAAACATACAATCCAATTATCTTGCAATATGACTATAGATACCAGCTACAAGAGAAGTGATAGTGCAATAGCCTGTACTTACTTAGATCAAAAAAGGAGAAACTGCCCAGCATTTAGAATTTTCTGTTAATAAAAGTTAAGAACTGCCAACAGCACAACGCAGTCCCACCTATTGCAGTTCCACTTCATTTCTTCCTATAAATATTCTTTATATTCTAGCTCTACTCTATTTCATTATCTTTAGACTCTTGAATTTGCTTTGTTTTCCATTCTAGGGCAGCAAATCAGAGTTCTCTGCAACTGGTACAGATCTGTGTCAAGCTTTGCATTCATTTTGTTGTTAATGTGAGCCCGCTTAGGTTGTAAGAACCTTCTCACTTAGACAAGCTTCCAGACACTCATTTTGAGGCTATCATTCCAAATTTTCAGCTTCTGGACAAGAATCCGTTGCTTTATGTTTAAACTTGCAACAATTGCAGGAGCCAACCATGACTTGCTTGAGATGGTATAAAAGCACTCTCTGTAAATAGGCCATGTGGCTATCCACATCAATTTTTTTTATATATAAGTTTCCTCTACATCATTTTTATATAGAAGTTTCCCCGTCTAGCATCAGAACCAAGGAAATTTTCCTTTAAACAAGCAGGAATGACTAGAGAAGTGGAGGAAATGAAAAAGAGTATCATTCTTTTATATATATAACCTCATTTGCAATTATCAACATCATTGAAAATATCCTACATGTACACTTTGCCCTATTCCAGAAAGCTTTTCTAATTGCATGCAAGTATCTAACCAGTACCCATCATCATCTTTGTAAATCTACTCAACAGTTTGAGTTAGCCTACCTATTTAACCATATAAGCATCATTTTTTGGCAGCTAATCTATTTATCATCCTTTGTTTTTATGCATTTCTATGTGTATTTTATGTTGCGTTCTTTGCTATATGCTCGATTAGGTTAATAGCACAAAAGTTTATAAAGCTGGTCATAGGCAAGAGGATAAGCACACACAATGGATGCCTGCATGCTAACAAAAACATATCATTAAAATGTTTGAAGATGAACAATAGAAAAATTCCATGGCATCGAATGGTCTATGCAAATATAGAAAGGATCACTTTGGCCACAAATAAGCAAAGCTATAATTTATTGTCCTTTAAAATTAAAAGGCATCCACGGATTATTATTAATAATGCAGCTCACAATTTGAATGTTTCCCATGGACTTAGTTATTATCCAATGTTATCAGCTTTTGTAATTAACGATAATCCGATTCTTTGGCTGGCCAGCAAATAAGAAGAAAACTGCTGGCTCAACTGTCGCAATAAATGAGATTTAAAAGTAAACAGCAGTAGGCTGAAAAGATGACTTAAATGTAACTGCTTGCTTTTAAGACTCTTGCTCTTGAAACAACATTTATGAAGAAAGCTGATAACATGTCTTTGATGTTTTCAACCTATGCATATAAACTCCAGGCTTGTATAGTGTAATGACCTAAACAATTTTTATAAAAAAAAATTATAACCTTCTGATCACCAAGATCTTCTGATGGAAAAGTAAGAGCATATGGTGGAAGAATAATGATTATAGATAACAATCCCAAAAGATGCAGCAATAGATTGCATGAAAAATACAAATATGCTAGAGCTGAATAAATATATTCATATATGATAGAATATCATTAAATAAACAACATTAAAATATGAGTTGTTCCTGCTCCATATGTAAATTCTTACTGGAAACATAAAATAAAAGCTTTCAGCACAAATACAGCCTCTGAATGAGATTGCCCTTACGAAACCAAAAAAGTTTCATCCTCCAACCTCCAAATCCAAGGGCTTTCTCCTCAAAATGTATCGCTGAATGCAAGACTCAAACAATAACATAAAAGATTGAATAAATTGGTAGATATCTCAAAGATAGCAATTAGGAAATTTATGAATTTTTTCCCCCCAAATAGCCCACACTTTGTATAAATACCGAATTGTAACTCCACATTTATGTTTTGACACAGAATTTGTCAATAAGAAGTTGCCAAACTGGGATTACCACAACCTTTATATGGAAGCTCACACCCCCATATTATTTAGTATTATTTTATTTCTTCTTACTAAACCATGGCTTCTTTATTAAAAAAAATTGCATTCTAACAAGAAAATAAAGATAGGACCCACATAAGCTAATTAATTTATAAAGGTTGTTACATATAATCTTTCGTCATTTCTGCAGTAATTAGTATTTTATTCTGTCTAAGACAGTTCATGAAGATGGTGGCATTTTATTATGATCACACCTTGCTTTCATTGGTCTTATCTCTCTCTCTGAATATTCATGAAGATGTTATCATCAGAATTTGAAAACACTCTTGAGTTACTTGCCAAGTCCCATACACTCGCTAGTCATTTAGGCCCAGAAGTTGCTAGCAAAACAAATTCAACGATGGCGAGTACTTGCTGGTAAACTTGGTAAGCCCAACGTTAAAATGCATCTAGCATAAAAACTGAGAAAAATAACCTATATATTGTCAAAGAACTTTTCTTTCCCAACATTTTCATTTGACCTTCCATTTTAGGTGTATTAGGGCAGATTGAGATCATTTGCAGCCATATTTTTGTGATTTAGAGTGAGGATTGATTGATTTTAGAGAACTATCAGCTGCATTTGAAAAAATGGAATGTGCAAAAGAGGTCTGTATTGTCCAGACCCCACAAATGGTGCTGCCTCTCAACCTCATTAGGAAATTCCATCCCCAGACCTTGCTCCAATGTGAATTAAACTCAATTTTCGATTTAGAAATTAAGGATGAACTACCTAAGACTTCTGTAAATTCAGTTTTACGAATGGTTTTTTAGAATATTTTACAAATTTACATGGTTTTAAACGTTTGGAAATTTCACCAAGCTTTTCCAAAGTCCCAGACTGAGTTGGAATTTACACCTGCATAGTTTTCGCTAAGTCCAAGTTTTAAATTATGGCTATCATGATCACAACTCCCTTCCCACGTTTTAACGCCTTCTTGATTGTTGGATCCTGTTTCCCTTACTAGATTCCCCTTTGGCTAACAAAAAACAACATTACAATCATTTGTAATGGTCCGAAGTGAATGTCTATGATGAGATCTTCCCAATAATGCAGATCTAAAAAGACATTAATACAATCTTAGAGCACACAAGTCAAGAACAAAATAGGTAGGATACTAAATGCTCACTATGAAGCTCAATAATAAAGTATTAAAGTTTGTTGAAATTAGTTTTCAAATAAGCTTTTCTATACATAATCAGCGTATGTACTTGGATAGAAATTCACATTTGCTTTTACAATTACCATTACGATCAATTCTCCAAGATCTGTTTAATTTTTTTATTTAAGGTTCTATAAACTGATTTATGAATGCAAATGACAGAACAATAGAACCTAATATTGTTTTCAAATTAATTTCGTCCACAACATTTAAATTATTGCATATCCTATAAATATTAGCAACAAAATTTAAATAAATGAAATCAAACATCCATTTTCCTTGCATACTTAAAAGCATGGTGTGTTTCTGAAATTTCGCCCTCAACATTTAAATTATTGCATATCCTACAAATATTTGCAACAAAGTTTAAATAAATGGAATCAAACATCCATTTTCCTTGTATACTTGAAAGTATGGTGTGTTTTTGACAAAGCAGATCCTTCAATACGATTTGTAAAAGGAATAGAGATCTCACACTCTTTTATTAAAAAAGTTAATTAAACAAGCTCATTTTAACATCCTTTGACAGCAGAGTCTTTAGATCCTACGCATGTTTGCAAATATATAGAACCAAAAATCACATTATCAGAACGAGAGAACGGTGTTCATGTCAGCAGCAAAGGTTGAAATAGCAAAACCCTCATTTTATTTTCAATCCGCAAAAAAGGGGAGACAAGGAAGAAATATTGAAAGTTCCAAGCCCCTTATGTGATTTGATACCCTAAAACGTTCGGAGAAAAGTAATACCTGAAATGACTTTAAATGAAAGGAGGGGTTTCAAAAGAGGAAATACTCAATGAAAAAGAATAAGAAAGCCCTAAATTTAAAAGTTCCAAGGCCCTCCTGTTATTTTATACCCCGAAAAATTGGTGGGTTGGGGAAGGAAATGGGAAAACGATGGTAATAGGAGGAGAAATGAAAGAAGAAGAAAAAAATCAACCTGAAAGGCCAATAGGATCAGTATCGGCCTCCATGAAGCTGCAGATTCTCTCCATGACCTCTCTGCCCTTGAGGCTATTCTGCAGAAACCTTTCAGCGCAGCGCTGCTCGACTTTCTCAGCAACTGATGCCAAAGCAGAGAGTGGGGCACAGCGGATGCTGGTCTCCTGCGTAGAGAGAGTCCATTGAGGATTGGCAGGATGGGGAATGAGCCATGACTTCTCCTCCACCTCCACAAAGTCCTTGAGAGTGATGTTTTTGGAGACAAGGGCCATGCTTCGATTCTTGGCGTCCACAACAGAGTTTTCAATGCAGTGGCAGACGTTTTGGCCGAGAAGGCGCTGCAGCCACCAGGGACCCGGCGTGTTCACCGTTATAATGCGCCTGCTGTGCAGCTGTCCGCTAGTCGCGTCCAGGGTTCGACTCACCGTGTCTACCTCCACGATGTGCGATAGCGTCGATCTGTTGGCCGGATCCCCAAATTTTCTCCAGCTTGCGGCGCTTACGCGCTCCCAGGGGTGCCTGTACACGTGCTCCTGCGTGTATACCTTCACCATCTCTCCAAATATACTTCCCAATTGCCTTTGGGGGTTCAGCTATCAAAAAAGTGCCAACGACCTGCACCGTCTTACTGATTCTCTTTATTGCTTGAATACCTATTGCCGTTTGATTTCCTCTCAGTTTTCAAAGCCGCCATCTTATAAACATACATTGAAGAAATCGAGCATGCCAATGAAGCTTCCCAAAGCCCGTCTCACTATTTCCTTTAATTTTTGTTGGAGGGATTTTGTGTCAAATTCATAATAGAGGGATGGGTCTAGGTAGCTGAAGCTCTTTGTTAAGAGTCAAAGATAAAGGGTAGTATGTTCAAGTTATTTGGGGCACAATTTTCACCTTATTTTTTATGATGTTGGAATTTTAGACTTAGTAAGACTCGCCCACAAATCAAGGGTTTATAGAGAGAACAAAGAATTTTGAGTCTCTTTCCCTCATGTATAAGGATCTTAAACCTTTCCCTCATTTATCTTGTATTTTTTTCTTTTGATTTTATAATTACACCAGGGTGTGCAATGGGTATGTCGAAGAGGTGTAGAAGACCAATTAGGGATAATTTTGGTTCATTTTTTGCATACATTTATATAATACATAAGATCAATTGGCAGTTTATTTAAAAATGATGTTTGTGCAAAAAAAGTCTCAATGAAGAAGTGATAGCTTCAAATCAACTATGTATTCTTGTATAGGAATCCAAACATGGCTGGAAAAAACCTCTACATTAGGAAGATAATTAGGATTTATTACTAACAGCTCATGTTATGTTTGCAATAGGGAGAGAGAGGGAGAGCAAGGAAGAGGGATAAATATTTAGAGAGGGAGGGAGAGGGAGAGGGAGAGGGAGGGAGAGATAGTAAGATAAAGATAGGGATGGGAAGTGGTAATAAAGGGGGGTGGAGAGAAATAGATATATAGGAGTAGAGAGAGATGGTGAGATAATTAGATAGAAGATATGGAAGAAGAAATACAAAGAGATGGAGATAGATAGGTAAAGAGAGATGGAAAGTTAATGAGATAGAAATTGAAGGAGAAATGGAAGAATATATATATATATATATATATATATATATATATATATATATAGAGAGAGAGAGAGAGAGAGAGAGAGAGAGAGAGGGCTAGATAGGGACATAATGATATATGTATGTATACACACATACATAAATATATATGCAACAATATAGATATATACACATACATATATGCATACATGTACATGTACACACACACACACACATATATATATTAGAGAGAGAAAGAGAGTGTGTGTGTGTGTAATGCCCCACCAGGGAACCCAAGATAAATTAACCTAAAACATCCTATCAAGTTTATAGAATAATTTTTTTCTTAAGAGTTTATAATCAACTAGTACACTAATGCAGAAGCAATACAATGTAATACAAAGCATACTCATAAAAGTAACTTAACACATAGATTACAATTCTCAAGGGTTCATTAACGTAGAATTACTCATAAGTTAATTAATCTACTAAGTACAATAACAATATACAATCTCCACCTAATGCAAATGAATAACAAGTACAACATCATATAAATAAAGCATAGATACAACTAATACCATGAGGTATACACAACAAACCATCATCCACTAGATAAGTCACAAGGTATGCAATAACCAATCATATACAAAGTACATGTACAATATCGTGAAAGATAAGAGCAAGTCTCCAATAATGTTGAACAAGAAATAAGGTAACAACAACAAGGATCATCTAGCACCGGTTTAGGAACGTCGAAATCTCAATGGAAAAATAATCACTGTCACCTGACCTCATGGAACCAAGAAGTCCACTCTCACTGTGCTGAGGAGATAACATCAAACCCCACTCGAATATCAAGCATCAAAATCAATCATAGTACAACTAAGCAAGGGATCCTAAAAGCTCTCTATCTCAAAAGGTACAACTCAAAATATGAAGGTATACAAACTAATCCAAAGGCAACCAACACATGTAGGAAACCTAAGATGTATATAAGGATGTGTCATCACATACGTCTAATCCTTGAGTTTTGTCATGGTGGTCTCTCTAAACTCTGACACTCAAGTGACCATATACAACATTAGTAAATCTCTCGTACGAACAAGGCTACTAATCATGCAAGACCTCAATCAAGCATCTTCTCCTACTCCCATCCTAGTCAAGAACTCAATTAAGTACTCAAGTATGGGTGGGGAACATATCTTATTAATTCATTTTAAAACCTCCCATTTAATGTAACATGTTATCACTTTATTAAGTTACTTAAAATAAGTGATATTGGCAGCCACTTGTGGGCCCCAACACTTATTGCAAGTCACTCACATCTATACATCTAGATAACCTACCCTAAGCTCATAAGTCATAAAAAATATCTCATAAGTCTCAAAAGGCGTGATAATTAAATTTAGTTCCATAAAAGATACCTGGAGCACAAACTGGCCCTAAAACCATAAACTCATACATATTGGTCCACAAACCATCACATCACAAATCCAAACTAGTCCTCAAACCATAACATCATAAAACACCCTCTCAAAGAGTTCATAAAAATAAAGAGTTTAGGCAACAAGATTGGGCAAAAGAAAAGATCAAATCCATAATTACATTACAAGCATTGAATATACATATACCACTTAAACACAAAAAAACTAAGCCTCTGGGACAATTCCTAAAAGTCAACGTAATTCCTCAACCCGACAATAATCAAATTCTCAAAACATGCAAAAGTATCCAAAACCAGTTTATAAATTATAATTGACTAAAACAATCATCTTGTTGACTAAAGTCCAATTGACTACAAAAGCATTCATATAAATGTCTCATACATAAGTATTTATTTAAAATAAAATCCCATGTTTATACAAGATACCATATTTTTAATAATAAAATAATAATATTAAATTTATCAAAATCAATTTCATTTATATATATATATAGAGAGAGAGAGATAATTGAATAGTTAAAAACTCAATATATTTAAATAATCCTTTAAAAAAAATTAATTCCATGATATTTACCAACTAAAGTTTATATGACAAATATTAGTTTAAAATTAAATTGATATTTAATATTTATTAAATATTAAAAATGAACATTAAAATACAACTCATCAAATTAACAAATATTAAATAACATCTAATATTTATTAATATAAACTAACTTATAAATAATAATTAACAATTATTAATTATTAAAAATTAAATATTTATATTTATAATTAAACTTAATAAATTAAAATTTAATATAACAATATATATATATATATAGAGAGAGAGAGAGAGAGAGAAATAAAACCCTTAAACGGGGCCCCATGACACCCTCTGCCATGTGCAACAAGGGTACTGCCGCACAGTAGTCGCTTTGTTGTTGTTGGCAGCAGACCCTCTGTCATCAGCAGCAGCATGGTTATTGTGGCACCCTCATGGGAGTGTGAGGTGGTGGCTGCCCCCCCACCCCCTAATTTTTTTGTTTTAAATTTTATTTTATAATTTCTATTAAAAAAAATTGACGAAAATCTCTAACAAACAACAAGCCCCTTTTTCAATAGAAAAATATCTTTTACCAGACTCTCTCTCTCTCTCTCTCTCTCTCTCTCTCTCTCTCTCTCTCTATATATATATATATATATATATAAAACAAAAATAGCTTATTGAGTCTTCTAAGAGGAATATATATTTAAATAATAGCATGTAAGTTTTCAATTCCAAAACTCTGTGAGTTTCTCAAACCTAGGATTTTAACAGTTTTATATCCTTTCCTATTTTCTTTCAATTCTCTAAAACTGAATCATCTCATAATACGAACACATTGAAACCATCTATCAATCAGAAATACACGAAGAAGACAATTGTTTAAAAGAGAAAAAATTGCAAGAGTTTCCAAACTCTACCTCAATTTCACAAAAAGATCTGAAACAACAATGACACAAGTGCACAATCCAAACTCCAAAAATTTCAAGCTTTCAATAAAATCTTTCACCCAAAATGCAAGCAAAACCTGTAACCTATCTCCCCAATAATGACCAAAAAGACTTTCTAATATAGAAAACCCAACAAACAGAACTCAAACATGCAACTCTCAATCATCAATTAGAATTCAACTCTCTAACCTTGTTTTTATCAATTTCCTTTTTTATAATAATAATTATATGCACTTTTCACATTATAAGCCTTAACTCAACTTTTAACTTAAATTTCTAATTCAATTTTTTATTAAAGTGAATGTGCAACTTAAATTGCATATTAATAATTTATTAACAATTAATATTTATAGCTTATTAATAATTATGAAATTGATAATTAAATATCAATTCATTAATTATGATTTTAAATTTTAACTTTCGATTTAATAATTAAATAAATCCTCTATTCACAAAATTAGACTTTTTAATTAACAAATGTATTTAATTAATTCTCATTAATTAAATACCCTCATATTAATATTTTTATATTTAATAAAATTTAATTTTTTAATCACTTAATTAAATTCTTTATCTATTTTAACACAAAAAACACATCAAACCTACAGACATGCAAACCTGAAGAAACCGACTACATCAAAATATGATAATCAAGCACAAAAGAGGGTTCACAAATTCACGTCACCTTGACAAATTTGAAGGGCAGTAAATTGGATACTTGTCCACAATTTTAGGACAATTATTGGTTTAGAATTGGGATTTGTACTTGTCTGTTATCTCCCCTCTTTTACCATTGAGATATTGTGATAGGGCACGCTCATCCTGACAATTCAGGGAAGTTGATGCCTAGTACCTTGAATCTTACATAAAAGATGAGCATGTACATGTATATGTATAAATATACGACAGACAATGGTGGGGATCAGTCGATCATGTGGATTTCACAAGCATGTAACTATGACTTTGTCCCTCAATCACAATAGACATGTCAAACAGAAAAGTAAAACATACATTATAATCATACACATGCAAGTATTCGGTCAATAAAACTATAAATATAAATAACATCATTAAATGTAGATAATCAACATGAAGAGTGGTCTAAAAGAGTATGGCCATATAAACTAAAAAGCAAACTATGGGAGGGGTATGAGAGAGAGAGAGAGAGAGAGAGAGTTGTTATAATATGAATAGAATGAGAAGCCCTTGTAGAATTAGAGTAAGATACCTTTGTAACATTAGAGTGTTATGCAAGATGATCCAAAGCTTGTTAATCATTGGATTTTGTTAGCTAGTTTTCATCTCCTCAAAATAGAGACTAAGTTATAACATTTCCCGTCAAAAAATGTATAACATGCTCAAACATGTATAATTATTTGCAACTTAAAAATGATAAATATCAGATAAATTCAAAATCTATCAATTTTCCTCATATAATATAAAATGGTGAGAAATGATAGATTATATAGATCACTCACCAAATTATGGGGTGTACATTAGGAATATAAATCTCACCCTCAAACAAATCTAATTCTAGCACAACCCAAAAAGAATGAAGAGGTGCTAATGCAAGATCTTGATAAAAGGGGGATTTGGGTATTTCTTATTGAATAAAGTGTGATTATGGGATATGATTGATATGTAAATGGTAAAAATAGTGTAGATCTGATGTATAAAAGTAAGTGCAAGGAGAATAATAGCAAGAATGGACTCACCTTGGAGTTCAAGAAGAGGCAAATGGACCTTAAGATCTAATTTTAACTATTGTAGAGATGTTGGAATCATGTAATACTCCAGATCTAGGCTTTTGATGCCTATAAATTCTTTTTGTGAAAATTTCAATCCCAGAGGACAAGGTCGACCTGAACGACCTAATCTAGGACGATGTTCCAAATTTTTGACCTAGTCTTTGTAGCTCCAAATCTGATGAAATTTTCAGAGGGCTTGCGACTATGACTGATATTCTCAAATTTGGCTGTAATTTTTGTACCTACTCCTACACATAGAAAATAAGGCAAAAAATATTGTGGAAAGAGGTTTTCCTTGGTCAAACACTTGTTTAGGAATTAACCTTGAAATTAAATTGAAATCACATAAAGAAATTAATGTAAACAAGATAAATGTAAATATTCACCTTGCATGAGAAACCCGCATGGATGGATGTTAGGATTCAATAACCCCATGAAGATGCTTGTATGTGTAGATCTTGAAATGAATGTAAAATCAAGGATGTTTTCACAAATGCATAGATCTATGATCACCAATCATAGGTCTAGAATGTTGATATGCTTGATAGTCTCAATGGAGAAGGAGAGAAGAAGAATGGATGTATAGATCTTCTTGCTTTCTTGAGAATTCTTCTACTTGTCCATCATGTGAGAGAAACTTACTGTTGTCAATTAGGATTGCGCATGTAGCTTGATGTAAAATCTAGCTATCCTGTTGAAACATGGAAACTCTCTCTGGTGGTAGGTTGTCCTAAAATGAGAGAAGAATCTTTGGAATATAGGTCGGTTCCTAGTAGTGATCACCTAAAACTAAAAAGCATGCGGGGAAAGGGATAATAAAATATGAATACTTAAAACCTAAATGGGGTGATACACCAATTATTTGTATGTAACTTCAATTGAATCAACATGAATTATTGAAGAAACTAATGATTTTCAATACTCAAACAAACATGAAATTACAAAAAATGATTCTATGCAAGGACTTGGAATCTTTTGTTTTGAAAGGGAAACTAAGGCTTCACCAATTTTCTACAAAATAATAAAGACACAAACAAAGACTTGCAATAACAAGTATTGAGATTCGAACATACAATAAGGAATGCAGCTTGAATGGAGGATAAACACAACATAAAAGAAAAAATCCACAATATTGCACCCCAAATCAGTGAGAAGGAATCATTGCATTTGTATAATCAATGCTGGAAAAAATCTCTACTACAAAGTACTCATAAAATTTGCTCAAAAATTTGTAATGTGCAAAAAATCAGAGCCAAAGAAGAAGCCCAAAAAATGAGGTGAAAATGGAATAAATAGAGCACAAAACCCTAACTCAGATGCCAAAAATCATGCATGAAAATCAATGTCAAAACTGATCTAAAGTGTGAAGAAACCCATCAAAACTACCCTCTAGACCATGATCAACTGACAGCTCACTGAAAACTGCCTCAATCTGCTCAAAAATACCATGTAAACTGCTCACTGACTGCATGGGAAAAATGAACTTCCCCAATACTGAAAATGAAGACCCTGTAGCATGTAGATAACTAAAACAATTTCCAAACTCAAAAATCAAACTCTTAAGTTTGCATGAAAATCATCTCTAAGTCTACCTTTTTCCCATTTTTGCATAAAAAATAATCAATTTATTCTAAGTGTCTTATAAATTTAATACCTTAGAATATTGATTTTATAATGTAAAAAGCATGCAAGGATTTTATTATTTTATTTATTACGTTATTTAATATTTATTAAATAATAATATTTAATAAATATAAAATAATAAATTGAAGATGAATGTAATAATAAATATTTTTATATATTAAATGATAAGCATTTAATATATATAAATAATAATATTAACCCCATAAAATAAAAAGGGAAACATTTCAAAAGTCCATACAATTCACTCGGACCTGAAATTGATATCAGCCAAAAATATGGGAAATGGCATCCGATTATGAAAAGGGTCCAAACCCTAAATGCATTTTCATTTTAGCATTTTTTATCTATTTCGACTGTCATGTTGCCGCCATTTCTAGGGTTTGAGGATTTTTATATGGGCGCCATGAATTTGATTTGGCTCAGAGGCATTTGATGGTCTTCGACTTGAATCACAGGTACCTTGGTTTTTGTCGGTTTTCCTTTTATGTATGTCTCTACTTCATGAACACTAGGTCTTTTAAATATTACTCCGTGGAGAACATAGAGTATATGTAGTTGTATCATCAGAAAATGGAAGCACTTCTATTTAAGACTAGTTTAGCCCTCCGAGTAAGTGGTTTGGAGTCATGATAAATGCCTTGAATGGGTCTTTAACTTGGATCTGGCTTTTTCCCCTGTTCTGCCCTATTTTCCAATTCTTTCCTGCCTATTTCTACTATCCCGATCTGAAATTCTGAGATTCTTGACTTCAGGGTCAAGGTCAATCTTTTTGGGTCAAGTTCGACCTCAACCTTAACCCAGGGTCCAAATTTCAAATTCTAAAGGTTTTCGGATGTCGAGTTTTGTAAAGAATTTTTTTCCCACTTCCAAGTCGGCTACTTCGAGCTTTAAAATGGTAAAATATTAAAATATATTTAATTTAGGTCCACTTCTAAGGGTATAGGCTTAATGGGAATTCATTTCCCTTATGTCAGCCTCTCTAGAAGTTTGTGCCCTAGACTAGTATATAGGAAGCCTTTTCCTCTCATTTTGCAAGTAAGTGAGCAAGGAGAAGAGACAAGAAGCAAGAAAGGAAGGAAGCATTCAAGCATTCAAGCAATCATCTACAATCAAGCATTCAAGCAATCATCTACAATCAAGCATTCAAGTATTCAAGTGTTCAAGCATTCAAACATTCAATTCATCAAGGAGATCCATCGGTAGCCATTGAAGGATTCAAAGCTCTATGGAGCCCTCTTGTTGAAGATTTCTCCATCCACATCCATTCAAGTTTCTTCATATTCCAAGATCCATTCAAGATTGGTGTTGAAGATATAAAGACAATTGATTTAAGACATCCTACATCCAATTCTACATTCATTTGGAGCATCCATACTTGTGGATTCAAGGATTCAAATCCTCCACAAGGGTTTTCAACATAAGCAAAGTGAATTGTTCCATTTAATTTGTTTATTACTACAATTTCAATTCAATTTCAAGGTTAATTCCTAAATTGGGGTTTGACCAAGGTAAATCCCTCCCCCTCCCAACAAACAAAACTATTTTTCTTGTAGGTGTAGGTGCAGGTGTAGAGCAACAAATTACATAGTAGATTTAGATACCCTTTTCAGAAAACTTTCAGGATCGGTGAACAGAATTTTCGTCGGAGCAGCGCAGGTCAAGGTCGACATTTTGAGGTCAAGGTCGACCTGGACAAAAAAGAAAAAAGATTTTTGGGTTTTGTAGATCTCACAGTTTCGGTTCATGATTGTGTAAATCAATGGTTTCTAAGACCATTTGACAAGGTTTTTAGCAAATTCTTTCCCGAAGATAACTACTTTTTATTTCTTCATTTCAATATTAGTCTTCTAGATTTACTTTTCAAATATTCTCAATTGCTTTTTCCTAAACCCTCTCTTTCTAGAGGTGAGTGAGAAGTTAACCCAAGCCATTTATCTCCTTTGTATAGATCACAAATTGACACTTACCTTTGTGTTAATCGAGTCTCATTGGAAGATAAATCTTGGTATTCTTCCTCTCCTTTAGATAGAGTGTGGATCCATTTTCACACTATACAACAGTTTACTGTAGCACAATAATGTCATTCTATTTTTTCTTTGTTTTACTATGAGATCTCTGTAGCATATCAGCACAAGTTGTGTTCCTTCAAGACTCTGGGTCATGGTCTGGCTCTTTAAAATTTATTCCTCATACATTATCTTTGTTCCTAACACCATTCGGTGTCGAGATCTTTCAAATGGCACTATTTTATGAATACCCTATTTTCCCATTTTGTATATGATAGGTTGCATGATCTTGGTTAAATCTATCATATAAATTGTTTTATCTTTAATACCATAACCAACTATTTCGAAGACACTGAGCCCTTTCTTGGCTTTCCTCTTCTAGGTATTTCATTTTGTGATTGCTTACTACTGCAGCTCACTAATGTAAATGTTGAGTTTGTTCCTCTTCTCTATGACTCGGTGAGCTTCTCTTAATTTTGTTGATCTCAGTATCATCCGATATCATGAGCTCTTTGCTATATATGCTTTATGTGTTTATTCGTGACAACATACCAAGGGTTTTATTGTAGGATATCATGGCAAGAGGGATTCTTGGTTATATCTTTTCTGTAGATATTTACTTACATATTTCCTTACAATACTCACCACTTTTTAGAGTTTTTTGTGGCTCAAGTTCTGATTGTTTGTGACATAGAAGAAAGATGCTCGACTCTTCAAATCCCCATGAATTTGTATTTTTCTATCATGTTTCTATACTATAGAAAACATAAAACCTCAGTGCTATAGTATGAAGTTGGAGATTTCTTATGAACAAATTTAAATTCTATGCAACTTTAAGAATCTTTATTGTTGTCATTTACTCTTTGTTGATAATCATTTACTGGCAGTCAGTTTACATAAATTTTGTATGTGTTGATAGCTTCATATAAATCGATGACTTCATTGGGGAAACCCATATTGATGAGTCATTTAAAAAATGCTCATCATTGTGTGTTGTCCCAATGGATTCATTGGTTGATGGTATGATCTAGGATTCTTTATCTGTATTCAAATGTATAGCTTCTGAATTATTTTCTGCAATTAAATCATGTCTACACATTTGACCTCTTGTAGCAATATACTTATTGTCATATCTAAACTCTATTTACAAATAACATTGATATACCTAGCATTTCAATTTGAATCGATTCTTTGATTTGTTGTTCTGATATTCATACCCTATTTATTTGATTGTCAGATAATCACATCATGCATGATTTCCTTTTTTTCTAGACAAATTGAATGTAAATTATGAAGCATTAAAACCTCTTTTCAAACTTCATGTAGCATTTTAAATGATGACCACCAGTGATCCATAAACACATTTTAACATAACCTCCTATAGAATTATGACCTCCTTTGGCAACATGAAATTATGCAGAAATGTAGACTTCTTGAAGCAAAATTATCCCTGTAGAAAATTTACTTCATATGGAAATATGGCTACTTCCTATGGCAAATTGATTTCTCATATAGCAATATGGTACTATACACAAGTGTAATTGGTTCTTGTAGCAATGCATGATTGGTTTATTGGGCTGAAAGGTTTCATGACAAAATGTCATGTCCCTTCAACAACCAGTATTAACAACTCCATGATTTGATTGAAAGGTTTCATACATGCAATTTACATATGTCCCTTTAACAATCTCCTCAAAATATTTGCCTCTACATGATTCAGTTGAAACGTTGCATGATTGTAATCTATGCATGATTCTTAAACAACCTCAATGTCTTCATACCTATAACTGCACATGAAATAAACATGTTAGCATAAAATCTACCTTGCTTTCAAATGTTTCTCTTTCTTTTGCATCTTTTCTATGCATATATTTGAATGACCATATTGTAGGAATTGCTTATATTGTAGAGATATTTGGAATATCTTTCATTGTTCAGTTCATATGAACTAACCCCCTTCTTTACATTTTTTGTAGGTCTACTCAAGTTAAAGATGTGGGCTCAAGTCCTCTTCAAGATTCAACACAATGGCCTTCCATTCAGGCAATGGAGGCTCTTCCTTCTCTCTCTCTCTCTCTCATTACGTTTACGTTTTACAATGTGTTTATTAAGATGAATATTTTAGGAGTTTCCACAGCTTGTGTGGTATCTGAATGCATTGTATCAAGTATTTGTATAAAATTTGAACAATTGTACCTTGTAAAGTAGTTTCATTATATATTTACATAAAAATATTATACTACCATTGTATCCATATGTAAATTAGAATAAAAATGATCAAATCGCATTTGTTTTATGCATTGTATAGTTTACATTATGCACTCAAACCTCTATGAAATGTGTATGGACAACAACTTAAAACTTAACTTTAATTCAGAGGTAAATTATGAATGTAGAAATTTAAGTAAACTAAATTGGTAATATTTTTGGCGACCTCTCAGGGGTGTTTGTCTGCTAAACAATAACAGACCAACTGCCTTTTGGATATCCATTGGGCACAACATCTTCAACTTAGAAAAATTGAACCTTCTCAAACTTTTAGAGAAATTATTAAACTTTGAAAATTGAAACACTCATGCTCAAAGTAAACACACCACTCCAACTACTAAAAACTGAAACTGAAATTAAAATCGAACATATTTCTCCAAGTTGTTTTAGAAATCTGTATCTACTTGTCGTCACCATCATTATATCTTTGTTAAACCAATTTTCTTGAGTGAGTATTACCTCCTTCATATATTTCAAGGCAATGTATTTTGAGGTATACATCTATATGATGATTTTGATGGGATGCAGCTATTAATTTCTAAGATAGCTTGTTGAAATCTTGAAAACAAAATTGAGTCAACCTTGTTGTTTAATGATTGATCAGAACTAGCTTCTTGATATTTGGCAGCAGAATAAGTTCCATTCCATATGTGAATAAGTTGGTTGTTATCAATTTTTTGTACTATTGTAAGTACATTTCTCCTGAGAAATTTGATTTCCTGCTGAAAATTGTAAGTTAAGATATGTCATAGGTAACCTGTTGTGAAGTGTGGACATTGAGCATGATTTGAAACCTTGGAATGTCCAATGTTTTGCATTATGATCAATGTGTAGATTTCATAACAGTTTAGCTATGAAGTAATGTATCTTGTAGCTTTTGGAGAACTAACAATTGACAACTAACACACCAAAGCTTGAAACTGAATGTGCTAAAGCAACACTTATTGAAAAAGTAAAACTCAGTCACACTCTAATCTATTGTGTAGCTGCACTTATTTTCAAAATAGAAAAATACCTCAAAAACAACTCTTGAGGTGAATCCCATTGACTAGGATTCCTAAATCCTCTCCTTCAAGTGTAGATAAATGGAAAGCATTGTGTGGCATACTAGTTGTTATGATATACAAACCAGCCCATATAGCATCAAATTTTGTATGCCTTCCAATCCTACTCTTCAATTCATCCCATTTTAATACAATGTCTCTTGGTTGGAAATTCTTGGGAGATGTTTTCTTATCAAATTATTTTTCTCATTTGAGCTTGATGAAGCTCAATTCTCTTTAAGGTATCCCTCCCTTTCTCCTCTAATTCATTGAGTTGAGCCAACCTTTCTTTCATAGGCTCTTCATCAATCATATCCAATTGATACATACAATCAAGTGATGGAAACTCAACTAAAATAGGTAATCTAGCTTCCTTACCATAAACTAGTGTGTAAGGAAACATACCAGTTGACCTTTTTGGAGTTATTCTATCAGCCCATAGTGTTGATTTCAACTTCTCATACCAAGAACGTTGATTCTCTTCCAAGGTCTTCTTAATAATATGAATCAAATTCTTGTTAGTGGATTCCACTTTCCCATTACCTTGTGAGTAATAATTTGATGAAGTATTTAGAAACACACAATTCTTAACAGCGCAATCTGAAATCTTGTTTCCTATAAATGCAAGTGTTTTATCTGAAATAATTGAATCTAGTATGCCAAATCTGCAAATTAGATTACCATAAAAATTTAAAACAATAGTCTCATTTGCATCTTTGAGAGCAACTGCTTCAGTCCACTTTGTGAAATAATCAATGGTTGTCAATAACCACTTATGTCCTGCAGTTGAAGGTCGGTTAATGACGCTAATAAATTATAGATCCCATTTCATAAATAGTTGGTCCACTTGAATAGGCTGCAAGGGAAGCATTGCTAATTTTTCTTTTCCAACAATAATTGCACATTGTTTACATTTTCTTACCTAGGAATGTGCATCTTTGAATATAGTTAGCCAATAATAGCCCGCCTTCATTACCTTGAGAGTTGTAGCTCTTGTGAAAAATGGCCTCCAACTGGCGCTTCATGAAACTGATGTAAAATATGCTCAATCTGGTTTGGTTTAATACATCTCAGCAAAACACCTTGCAAATCCTTCTTAAATAAAATAGCATTCACTAAACAATAGGGAATAGACTGTAATCTATGATACCTTTATTTTGACCTCTCCAAACCTTCAGGACAATGTCTTGTTTACAAGAAAGTGATCATATCATCCACCCAATCATTTTGTTTATTAGGAACAACAAGCTGATCATTATCCAATAAGGCTAAAACAATATCAGAATCAACTTCAGGAATATTATCTTCATTTCCTGCAAACTATTCACACAAACCTTTAACTCTTACCAGCTTTGTGACTTTGATTTCAATATCGTACTACATTGCTTTGGTAATCCAGCTAGCTCTTTTGGTATTAAGATCCTTATTTAGCAAGAAATCCTTAATAGAAGGATGTGCAACCATTAGTTTTATCTTATTGTTTGAAAGCATGTGCCTGAATTTTTTAAGATTTCTTATAACAACAAGAACATGTTCCTCAATAAATGAAGAATGTAACTCATAATAATTAAGTCCTTGACTGAAAAATGCTAATAGTTTCTCAAAATGTTCATCATTTTGATGTACTAGCATAGTAGCAATTCTATCAATATTTCCATAAGCATATAAAATGAAATCTTTTGAAAAATATAGATTTAATAATGTGGGAGCAACAACTAATGCTTCTTTATCAATTCAAAACTATGTTTACCTTCTTTAGTCCAGCTAAAAGTCATATTTTTTCTAAGCATAAATGTTAATGGCATTAATAATTCAACAATATCTTGAATAAATCTCCTCACAAAATTAATCCCACCCAAGAAACTTTGAAGTCCCTTCTTATGAGCTCGAAGCGGTATGAAAAGAATAACAATTACTCTTTCGGGTTCTATAGTAATACCTTATTTAGAAACAATAAATCTCAGTAAATTACCCTCATGAACAACAAATACACTTTTCTTGGGATTTAAAGAAATGTCATATTCCCTACATCTTTCAAAGATGACTCTTAAGTATTGAAAGTGATATGATGCATTCTTTGAAAAAATAGTAATATCATCAAGATAAACAAGTACAAACCTATACATTAGGTTTATAAAATCTTTATCCATTACTTTCTAAAAATTTGCACCCTCATTTGACAAACTAAATGACATCTTTTGATAAGCCATAGTTCCCCATTTGGTTGTAAATGCAGTTTTAAATTCATCTTCTTCTTTTACCAAAATTTGGTTATAACCAGAGAAACCATCAAGTAATGAAAATTGTTTTGAGCCTGAAACAACTTGTAAAATCTACTCCATTGAAGGCAAAGGATGTCTATCCTTCAATGAAGCTCTATTCAAATTATGAAAGTCAACACACAATCTGATTTCTCCATTCTTTTTCCTAATTGGAACCAAATTTGACACCCAAGAGGTATGTTTGATTGGGAATATTATGTTTCTCTCAATAAGTTTATTCAATTTTTTAATCATAAGAGGCTCTAACTTAGGATTTACTGGCCTTTGTTTTTGTCTAACTGATTTTTCTCTCGGTTCTAACTCAATGGTATGCTGAGAAATAATAGGATCAAATCATTTTAAATCTGAATAATTCCAAGCAATAATATCATGAAATTCATTGCATAAATTGACAAAGGTCTGACATTCTTCAGGTGTACATACCTTCCCAAGTTTCAACATCTTATCTTTTGTAACTGTAATCTCTTCATAATATTCTTCTTTAATCTGCAATCTAGATTTATCCTTCTTTAGCTGATCATCAGTGCTAAAAATTGATTCTAAGGTCACAAGACCTTTGGGCAGCTTGTTTGTCCTTAATTGAATAATTTGATCCTCATATTGGTCCTGTAATTTTTGGTCATTAGGCTTAATAAATTCAGCTTCTTCTCTTAAGAGTTAATAATATGTTGATCAAATTCAAAAACCTGCCAACTGTCAGCATTATTTGGTAGAACAAGTCTAACAATCACTTTTACATAATTTTGTCCTTTATCTTTGCTAATTTTAGTTGGAATATTGTATTGAGCACCAACTGTGGCAAGTCTATCAGCATGCTTGTTCTGATTTATGTACAGATTGCAAATTAAAATCTTACAATCCTTCAATTAAATCTCATACAACATGCTTATAACTTTTCAATAAATTATTTTTAGTTGTATGAATGTTTCGAACTTGGTTAACAATGAGTTTTGAATCACCAAAAACTTGTAAATAATTGATACCTCTTTTTATTACCCATTTTAATGCATGCACAAGTGCTTCATATTCAACAACATTATCGGTACAAATGAAAGTAAATTTGAATGATGCATAATACCTTTGATTTGCTGGTGATATAAGCATACAACCTCCTACACCTATCTTGCTGCGAGAACCATCAAAAAATAATTTCCAAACAACATTAGATTATTGTTTTGAACTTAAATTTGTACCTTTTATGACATTTGGCAAGAAATCAATGGTTTCATGAATAACATAATTCCCCAAACTTGGGTCTTCTATTTGTTCCTCTAAAATTTTAATATTTTCAATAGCCCATACATCCAATAATATATTGGGAAAATGGTTTATTAGTGTTTGAGACTCACGAATAGCGGTAATTTCCTCTTGATCAAACAACACAACTGTTGTTTCATTTTCAATACCACCAACATGCTTCTCAATACAAAATTTTGCAATAGGTTCTGAGGGAATAGTAACCTTAGTGCCATACCTAGTGCGAAAAAGCACATGGGACCAATCTATAGATAAATAACCTCTTATTTTGGCAATGAAATCTCATGATAGACAAATAGAAAAATTAGGAGGCAAACCAATGATGTAAACATCCATAGGGACTAAAAAACTAGGACAAGCATGTATGGTTAAATCTAGGTTCCTTATAACTCCAACAGTTTCAATGGTTGTCCCATCTAGTTGAACTACTCCTTTTTCAAGTGGCTCACACTTAAGGCCTAGCTGGTTTATGATTTTCTTTGGCATATCCGAGCTAGAAGCACCAGAATCAATCATACAATTGTGAACTAGGTGATGTCCTATTATAACAGTAACATAAAAAGGTGGTGGTTTAACCATCTTAGATGGTTGTTGGGTTGAATTAGCATTTGCATCTATTAGAACCTTAGGAGTTTGTTGTACCAAAGCATCATCAGACAATTCAAGTGATTGCAATGTTTCCTATAGCATATCATTTTGGCCTGGAAGTGCTAAGACATCACATATGGATATAGCAACATGTGTTTTCTTTAAATGATCAAGTATATTAAAATTTTGCATACTAACCTTCTGTTGTTGTTTTGGAACAACAAGCTCCTTTGTTGATTGTGATGGTTGTGCAATCATCTCTTGAGCTTGTACTTGTTTTTGTTTGCCTTTAATAGCCTATTGTTGTGGCATAAAAGCAGGTTGTTATATCTTATCAATTAGTTGTTGATTATCAGTGGCCTTGCTTTTTGACCTTGTACTTTCTCCTATGGGTTTCCATACTTGGTTTGGATCAAGTTGAGCTTCTCCTTGAACATTTACTAATTGTCTCTTTAGAAGATCTTGGTTTGTTGCTTCAAGTGCATGAGGACAATCAAGCCAAAAGTGGTTGGCATTGCAAGTATTACACCACTCCTCCTCTTGTGCATAGTTATTCTGAGGAATAACTACTAGCTCCTTAGAAGTACTAGGAGTTGAATAATTATAAGGTTGACTAGATCTTTGACCATAATTTCTTTGTTGTCCTTGAGCTTGGCGTGGCTAGTTTGAACCAGAAGCTTGATTTGACTGCCTATTTTGCTGATAAGAAACTTGAGGAGGCCTATTGTATTAGCCTTATTTCCTCTTCAAGTTTGTTATTTTGTTCCCATAGCTTTGCAAAGTTCTCATCATACTATCACTTTTATCCTTTAACTCCATATTTGGCTCCTTTAGCTCTCTAATAGGAGTTGTAACAGTATGTTCCTCTACTACAACTTGCATATTGAATGTTGGTAATGTTGGTAATGGTAGTACAACAACTATAGGTGGTACAATAGATGGTACAACAAGTTGTATTTCTACAAAATAAGGCATTGGAGGCCTAGGAGGTATCTTACCAGCTTGTATCAAACTATTTTTAGCTCTAACAATAATATCAAATGTATCAGGAAAAGTACGTCCACCCATAGACTGTATCATAATTGAAATATCACTGTTAAAATTCTTCAAATAAAATAAAAATACATAATCATTAGAAGGTTTAACATATACCAAAATTCTATTTCAAGTTTGCTGAAAATGAAAATTAATTAAAATTAGAAATATGCTCATTAGGATGCCTTCTAATAGTAGTCAACTGCTCAACCAATGAGAGATTATCAGACTTATCCTCAAATTTACTGATCAAAATGGTACCCAAATCATCCCATGTGGCAATAGAATTAACTGTTAAACCTTGAAACCAAATAAAGGCTTTACCTTTGAGAGAGGTTGCTAACAATTTTAATGTTACATCATCATGTGTAACTTGATGTAATTCACAAAGAGTGGCTACATCCTTGATATGTTCAATCACCGAAACATGATTTTCACCAGTAAAATATGGAAAACCTTTTAGTGTTGCTGGTGGAATATCATGGTGAGTAGCAATTTGTAAGGGGCTTCCAACATTAAAAGCTAAAAATGGCAAATTTTGGGTCATTTGATGAACTTGTGGTACTTGTTGCTGAATTACAGGTGATGTAGAAGGTTGGTTAGGATGAATTACCTTTCATTGATATGTTTTCAAACCTTGAAGAGTAGTTGTAGTACCACTTTTAGATGCTACAAAAGCAAATTGATCCCTTGGTAATTCCTCAAAATAGGTAATTCTTATCCATAACTATCAGGAACACTTGATTCTTCAGGAAAATTGATATCTTCAATAATTACCTCAAGTTCTTCTGAATTTGCAGCTTGATCTTCAAATATAGAATTATCAAATGTTAAAAAATCATAACCAAATAAAGAAGATCTACCTCGTATAGCTCGTGGTGCTCTTCCTCTTCTTGTTGATCTACTTCCTCATCTACCCGACTGCAATTCCTGGTATACAAATCCTTCTTTGTTTGATCTTGTTGGAATTCTTCTCATTAAAATAATAATTCAATCTACCACTGAATCTACCATAAACCTTCAAAATAGAGTCACCAGGTGTTGTAAAATAAACCTTCAAAAAGTCTAAAATAATGTTGTTCACACCAAAATAACGGTAAGAATCACTAATTCAGGGAACTGAGGAGTAGTCTGTGTCCCATCGGGCATGCCAAAAACTATTGTCAATCAGGATTGCACTTGTAGCTTGATGTAAAATCTAGCTATCTTGTTGAAACATGGAAACTCTCTCGGGTGGTGGGTTGTCCTAAAATAAGAGAAGAATCTTTGGAATATAGGTTGGTTCCTAGTAGTGATCACCTAAAACTAAAAATGCATGTGGGGAAACAGATAAGAAAATATGAATACTTAAAGCCTAAATAGGGTGATACACCAATGATTTGTATGCAACTTCAATTGAATCAACATGAATTATTGAAGAAACTAATGATTCTCAATACTCAGACAAACATGCAATTACAAAAAAATGATTCTATGTAAGGACTTGGAATCTTTTGTTTTGAAAGGGAAACTTAGGCTTCACCAATTTTCTACAAAATAATAAGGACACAAACAAAGACCCGCAATAACAAGTATCAAGATTCGAACATACAATAAGGAATGCAACTTGAATGGAGGATAAACACAACATAAAAGCAAAAATCCACAATATTACACCCCAAATCAATGAGAAGGAATCGTTGTATCTATATAATCAATGCTGAAAAAATCTCTACTACAAAGTACTCATACAATTTGCTCAAAAATTTGCAATATGCAAAAAATCAAAGCCAAATAAGAAGCCCCCAAAATGAGGTGAAAATGCAATAAATAGAGCACATAACCCTAACTCGGATGCCAAAACTAATGGATGAAAATCAATGTCAAAACTGCTCCAAAGTGTGAAGAAACCCATCAAAACTGCCCTCTAGACCATGATCAACTAATAGCTCACTGGAAACTGCCTCAATCTGCTAAAAAAAGTATGTAACTACTCACTCACTGCATGGGGAAAATGAACTTCCCCAAGACTGAAAATGAAGTCCTTATAGCATGTAGATAACTCAAACAATTTCCAAACTCAAAAATCAAACTCTTAAGTTTGCATAAAAATCATCTCAAGACTGCCTTTTTCCCATTCTTGCATAAAAAATAATCAATTTATTCTAAGTGTCTTATAAATTTAACACCTTAGAATGCTGATTTTACAATGTAGGAAGCATGCAAGGATTTTATTATTTTATTTATTACATTATTTAACATTTATTAAATAATAATATTTAACAAATATTAAATAAAAGAATAAAGAAAATAATAAATTGAATATGAATGTAATAATAATTATTTTTATATATTAAATGATAACCATTTAATATATATAAATAATAATATTAACCCCATAAAATGAAAAGGGAAACATTTCAAAAGTCCATACAATTCACCCAAACCCGAAATTGATATCAACCAAAAACTATGGGAAATGGCGTCTGGTTATGAAAAGGGTCCAAACCCTAAATGCATTTTCATTTTAGCATTTTTGATCTGTTTCGGCTGCCATGCTACTACCATTTCTAGGGTTTGAGGATTTTTCTATTAGCACCATGAATTTGATATGGCTCAGAGGCATTTGATGGTCTTTGACTTGAATCACAGGCACCTTGGTTTTTGTTAGTTTTCCTTTTATGTATTTCTCTACTTCATGAACACTAAGTCTTTTAAACATTACTCCATGGAGAACACAAAGTATATGTAGTTTACTGTAGCACAATAATATCGTTCTATTTTTTCTTTGTTTTACCGTGAGATCTCTGTAGCATATTAGCGCAATTCATGTTCCCTCAAGACTTTGGGTCACAATCTAGCTCTTTAAAATTTATTCCGCATACATTATCTCTGTTCCTAACACCATTCGGTGTCAAGATTTTTCAAATGGCACT
Organism: Chamaecyparis obtusa; assembly: GCA_027943335.1. Lineage (NCBI taxonomy): Eukaryota > Viridiplantae > Streptophyta > Pinopsida > Cupressales > Cupressaceae > Chamaecyparis > Chamaecyparis obtusa. Next base: position 268,073 of record BSBK01001859.1, read on the forward strand.
ATTTTATGAATGCCCTATTTTCCCATTTTGTATATGATAGGCTGCATGATCTTGGTTAAATCTATCATATAAACTATTATATCTTTAATACCATAACTGACTATTTCGAAGACACTGAGCCCTTTCTTGGCTTTCATATTCTGGGTATTTCATTTTGTGATTGCTTACTACCGCAACTCACAAACGTAAATGTTGAGTTTGTTCCTCTTCTCTGTGACTCGACGATCTTCTGTTCATTTTATTGATCTGGGTATCATTCGATATTGTGAGCTCTCTTCTATATATGCTTTATCTATTTATTCGTGATAACATACTAAGGGTTTTACCATAGGATATCATGGCAAGAAGGATTCTTGGTTATATCTTTTCTATATATCTTTACTTATATATTTCCTTACAATACTCACCACTTTATGGAGTTTGTCATGGCTCAAGTTCTAACTGTTTGTGACATAGAAGAAAGATGCTCGACTCTTCAAATCCCCATGACTTTGTATTTTTCTATCATGTTTCTATACTGTAGAAAACATGAAACCTCAGTGCTACAGTATGAAGTTGGATATTTCTTATGAATAGATTTAAATTCTATGCAACTTCAAGAATCTTTGTTGTTGTCATTTACTCTTTGCTGATAATGATTTACTGGTAGTCAGTTTACATAAATTTTGTATGTGTTGATAGCTTCGTATAAATCTATGAATTCATTTGGGAAACCCATATTGATGAGTCATTTAAAAAATAATCATCATTGTGTGTTGTCCTAAGGGATTCATTGGTTGATGGTATGATCTAGGATTCTTTATTTGTATTCAAATGTATAGCTTCTGAATTATTTTCTGCAATTAAATCATGCCTGCACATTTGACCTCCTATAGCAATATACTTATTATTCATATCTCAACTTTATTTACAGATAACATTGATATACCTAGCATTTCTATTTGAATTGATTCTCTGATTTATTGTTCTGATATTCATACCATGTTTATTTGATTGTCAGATAATCACATCATTCATGATTTCCTTTTTTTTCAGACAAATTGAATGTAAATTTTGAAGCATTAAAACCTCTTTTCAAACTTCCTATAGTAGTTTAAATGATTATCACCAGTGATCCATAAACACATTTTAACATAACCTCTTGTAGCATTATGACCTCCTCTGGCAACATGAAATTATGTATAAATGTAGACTTCCTGTAGAAAACTTATCCATGTAGCAGATTGACTTCATATTGAAATATGGCTGCTTCCTATGGAAAATTAATTTCTCATATAGCAATATGGTACTATACACAAGTGTAAATGGTTCTTGTAGCAATGTATGATTGGTTTATTGAGCTGAAAGGTTTTGTGAAAAATGTCATGGCTCTTTAACAACCAGTATTCAAAAGCTCCATGATTTGATTGAAAGGTTTCATACCTTCAATTTACGTATGTCCCTTTAACAATCTCCTCATAATCTTTGCCTCTACATGATTTAGTTGAAAGGCTTCATGCTTGTAATCTATGCATGATCCTTCAACAACCTCAATGTCTTCATACCTATAACTGCAAATGAAATAAACATGTTAGCATAAAATCTTCCTTGCTTTCAAATGTTTCTCTTTCTTTTGCATCTTTTCTATGCATATATTTGAATGACCATATTGTAGGAATTACTTATATTGCAGAGATATTTGGAATAACTTCCATTGCTCAGTTTGTATGAACTGACCCCCTTCTTTACATTTTTTGCAAGTCTACTCAAGCAGAAGATGCAGGCGCGGGTCCTCTTCAAGAGTCAACACAATGACCTTCCATTCAAGCAATGGAGGCTCTTCCTTCTTTGTTTGAGTACTTTTCTTTTTTACAATTTGTTTATTCAAATCAATATTTTAGGAGCTCTCATGACTTGTGTGGTATCTGAATGCATTGTATCAAGTACTTGTATAAAAGTTGAATAATTGTACCTTGTAAAGTAGTTTCATAATATATTTACATGAAAATATTATACCTTTGTATCCATATGTAAATTAGAATAAAAATGATCAAAACTCATTTGTTATATCCATTGTATAGTTTACATTCTACACTCAAACCTTTCTAAAATTTGTATGGACAACAACTTAAAACTTAGCTTTAATTTAGAGGTAAAATCTGAATCTAGCAATTTAGTTAAAGTAAATTTGTAACACTTACATCAATAAGAGAAGATTTCCTTTGTTTGAATGAGTCTTGAAGAAAAAGAGACTTGGAGATCTTGAATTGGATGTTTTCCTGCAAATCTTGAATCCACAACTTCAATTTCACAACTTGAATGCTTGGACCTTCTCTTCAAATTACCAAATATCTTGTATATAATTATGGATGTCAAAATGAGGTGATTTGATGTCCTTTTAAACTTATTTTTGAATTCAATATTATGTGGACCAATGACAATTAAAGATCTAGGAGAAAACCCCTACATCAAGCCTGAAGCAGAATTGAGCACAATGCTCTAGGAAATGGCCAACTTGGGTAGCCTAGTCCAAGACAAGGCCATCTTGGATGAACTAGTCAAGGATAATATTGACCTAGCCAACCTTGTCTAGACAATTTTTTCTCAAATCTTTCTCTGGTGTAGGGGAGTGTGATAAATTACGGAGGAAGAAAATGAATGTTGTGGGACTTAAACATAAAAGACATTCAGACCTCAAAATTACCAAAATGGGGTCTAATAAGTCCTAGAGCCTCCAATTATAAGTGCTAAATTAATAGGATGGTACATTTAAGCCCCACTTTAGTGGGAGTATGAGACAAACTCATACTCACGATAAAGTAGATCCAATGCATATGATGATCTCATCAAGGTCAAGGAGACAAATGTACATCAAGCCCCAAGTGACTTGAGTCCTCATCAAATCCAAAAAAAAGATGAGAGAGAGAGAGAGAGAGAGAGATCACCTAGACAAATAAGAGATTGTCTTATTGTGAACCACACAAAGAAAGTGTTGCAAAAGGTGGCATTGAAACTTCTAGCATTTTATGTTATGCTAGTTAAATCCATCAAGGATCTATCCTTAAGGAAAGTGTATCCAATAAGGGATCCAGAAAAGAAAGATATGTCCTAAGAGAAGGTAAGATTCTTTAGGGATCGAAAAGAGGAGTATCTTTCCTTAAGGAAAGTGTATCCAATGGGGGATCCAAAAGATGATCAGTCAAAAGACCAAATGAAAATAGGGATCACTATAATATAGCATTGAATCTGTGTGTGTGTGTGTGTGTGAAAAATGTAAAACATAGAGTGGAGTGTACGCCCCTATTTTAAAGTGATTGTAGATGCCTTAATGGGAGAAATGACTTTAACAAAGCATGTATGTATCCACAAGAAACATTTTTGCTATAAAATGCCCCCAAGAAAGGACAAGTCAAGGGAAATGAGCACATGATAAAAGAGAGAACGAAGGGATCTACTAACTCTGGGGTCAGTATGATCATATGATAATAGATGAGATATTATATCAAAATTAAATGTCATCATCCCCCAAAGGTAGTAGAACTACAAGCACAATGGAAGAAAAGTACATAAGAGATACAAAGAAGAGTCTTTTTGGATCTACATCGTGAAGACTAAAAAGAATAGGTAGCTACCATTTTGCATCATCCCAATCAGACAACACAAAGGTATATTTACGAACAGTAGCACATGCACAACATAACATGTAATGATGTATAGAAGAAGTGAGAAATGTAATGCTCCACCAGGGGGCCCAAGAGAAATTAACCTAAAACATGTTACTAAGTTTACAAAATAATTTTTTTCTTAAGAGTTTACAAACAATATTAAATAACAAAGCGGAAGTAATAACATAAAGTCAATACCTACTCATATACACAATCTCAATTACATATAAAAAATATCAAGGGTTCCTTGATGTAGAATTATATATATACAGTTAAATCCATTAAGTACAATAATCATATAAATCTTATACAAAATGAAACTAAAGTACATCATCTCATAAAAGAATAAAAAAATACATATGAACGATAAGGTATACATGATAACCCACATCCACTGCACAAGTTGCATGGTATGTAATTATAATTTAATTACAAAGTATAAATAAAATAAAGAATATGAATAAATCTCCAAGGATGAAATAATAAGAAGCAATGACAACAAGGATCATCCAGCATTGGTACAGGAACATCAAAGTCTCAAATGATAAGAGAATCACTACCTCCTGACCTCGTGGAAACTTGTGGTTCCACTCCCACCATACTGAGGAGATTTAACATCAGACCCTACTTGGATAACAATACCAAAACCAATCACCAGGTAGTACTAAACAAGGGATCGTGAAAGCTTCCTATCTCAAAGGTACAACTCAAAACTCAAGGGTACATATACTAATCCAGAGGCAACCAACACACATAGGAAACCTAAGATAAAATTAGTGAAGTGTCATCACATATGTCTACCCCTTGGAACAATCTCACTAGACTCCGACTCCCAAGTGTGATCATATGTGGAACCTAAAATCCTCTCATGCAAATAAGGATAATCGATCATGTCAGAACTTACTGTCACTACTAGACATGAAAGAATCTTCTCCCACTCCCATTCTTAGCCTATAATAGCACTCAGGACATGGGCGAGCTAGGAATCCATTATCTAATTAATTGATTTTAAAACCCCATTTAATGTATTATATTATCTCTTATTTAAGTAACTTACTAAGGATACCCAGGTAGCCACTTTGGGCTCTAGCACCTCTAAAAAAAGTCACTTCCCCTCTAACATCTAGATAACCTACCCTAGGCTCATAAGTCAAAAAAATACCTCATAGATCATCGCGAATCATAAAAGTCAAGATCTAGTTCCAAAATGTCATAGGAACACATAACTAGCTTCCATCACATATACATCATAACATAATCAAGAGCTTCATAAGGTTGGGTTATAACAAAATTGAATGTCATGCAAGTATGCAAGACAAACACACATAGCACTATTTCCTACCTCGCCTCTGGTAACAATCCTAAAAAGGATGATGTAAAAGATTCCCTCTTAACCCACAATCACATAAGGAAAACATTCACAATGATTTGTTAATAATAAACTAATTTATAAAACACCATTACATAAATTAATTTAATAAAATAATCACTAACACAACTATAATTACATCACCAAATAAATTCCATTAATAAGAAAATTGATTTATAATGTTTATTTAAAATAAATTGATTTCATAATTAATAATTACTAAAATAATATAATTTTATAATAAAAATTCTTAATTTAAAACTTTAATCCTAAAATAATAAAAAATATTATTCTTTTTTATGTAAAACACACTTTTTATAAAATAACAGTTATTATTTTAATTATTTTATAAATTATAATATATATATGATATTTTAAATATAATACATACATACATACATACATACATACATACATATATATCTCTCTCTCTCTCTCTCTATATATATATATATATATATATATATATATATATATATATATATAGATATATATATATATATATATATATATATATATATATATATATATATATTTAAATAATAATAATAATTAAATAAATAAACAAAGTCCTTTGAGGGGAACGTACCTGTGCCCCTTGTCACATCGTGCGACCCCAAGGGTTGTCATTGACAGTCCTTGTTGTCGTGCAGTAGCACGACTACCATGCGGTAGCACAGACTGCCATCAACAACATATGAAACTTTCGCGAGGGTTGGGGGGTAAAGCCCTCCCACCCCTAATATATAATTTTATTTTTTAAAAAAAAAATTAAAAAAATTATATATATATATATATATATATATATATATATATATATATATATATATATATATATATATATATATATATATATATATATATATATATATATATATATATATATATATATATATATATATTCCACATGAGAATTACTAGAATAATTATTAGGGTTTTTATATATAAAATTTCACATGAAAATTATAGGAATAAATACTAGGGTTTTTACATAAAATTTCACATGAAAATTATAAGAATAATTACTAGGGTTTCAACAATTGATAAAGATAACTGTTAGAGTAAAGTATTAATTTAATTATGTTAATTAAATTAACTTTACTCCCTTCTTAAGCTTTCAGTTTATGCGAATGCATTAGTCATTTTATAATTAAAACACTCATGCTTTAGTTGTTTTATAATTAAAACATGCATGCATTAGTCATGTAATAATTGAATTAATTATTACATGCACTTTTTCTTTTTAGGCTTTTCCCTTTAAGGTTTTTTATCTCCTTTTATAAGGATTGATCCATTGTATATTTTATATTATTTTCATTCAGGAAATATATTCTTCATATTTTCTGAGTCAAACCCTTGCCCTCTTCTTGTCTCTACCTCCTTGTGACAAGTTTTTGTATGCAAGTGATCTTTGGTCTTGTGGATTTGTATTGCTCAAGTCCTTCATGGTATTAGAGCCTGATCTACTACAACTTGTTTGTGTTTGAATGAATCAAAGATAAGAAGATCAACTAGTTCAGATCAAGGCTTTTTCAGGTATTTTTTTAATTGAAATTAGGGGGACACTATTTTTTGGTGCACTTTGAGCTCAAACGGACCTCATCGTTGAGCTCGCAGTGCCTCAAAACCCCTATTTTGATATAAAATACATCTGATTTAGACAAAGATGCAGGGAGAGGCAAAAAAATGTGTCCTAGGGCCGTACGATTATGCACGCACCCCAAGGAAAAAATTTCATAGAAAATGAGACATTTTTAGCACAAAAAATCATTAAAAAGGGTGCGTCGTCCACACTCCACCGCCATCGGCGGGCTACTGACCGCTTGCTGTAGCGGTAACCGTGCGGTCATTGTCGGGTTAAACTGTAGCAGTCACAACCACGGTTAACTATGACTGCTAATCGCCATCGGTTAAACTGTCGCTAGCACCCCTCGGGTGCATGTGACCAGCTGTTGTGGCTTGGGGCTAGCGGCTGGCCCCACCAAATTTTTTTTGGTATATATTTATTTTGCTTTTGGAGCCCCTTGCATTGAAATTGGCGTAACTAGAGCTCCATACGTCATTTTTTGGAAAATAAGATATCATCAGAAAGTTGGTTCTAAGCCCAATGCTCTCATGAAATGTTCTCTAGATTTTTCTTCCATCTTTCTTATTGTTTATGTTTTCAAAGCTAGATGATCATTTCTGCATTTTGGGGGGGCCTAATTTGCTCAAATTAGCTCCATTTTTTTATCTGAAAGAAGCACAAGAAAGCTCTTCTCGAGCACTATCCAGATCTCTACCAAATTTTATTAGAATTTTTTCAAGGTACACATAATTTATATTTGAAGCCTTTATGTTTTTTTCTTGTATAAGCAAATATTTCTAGCTTCAGGGGTTCAATTATTTGGATTGTAGGGGGTGTTTTCTTTCTTGTTTTTGTTGTTTACTTCTATAAACTAGATATACATCAAAACAAACCCCTTCTAAAAAATATGACCGAGACCTCTTCTTGTCTGGAACTTCTAACCCCACATAATTATCACACATGGAAAACCCTGATGACATAGCTTCTCCATTCAAAAGGGTTGTGGTCTTGTTTAGATGTAGTTCAACTAGTATCCACAAGGCCCTTTGAGGTCATGCAACACAGGAACAAGATGGATGAGGTTATGGGGTTGATTTCTTTACAGGTTTCGAATAGTTTTCAGTTTCATCTTGATGGGTGTAATACCCCTTAAGAGATGTGGGCTAAATTTGAGACCTTATTTGGTACCATCAACGAGTTCATAGTACTTTAGATTGAGGCAAAGCTTACCTCCCTTGTACCTGATTATTTTCCCTACATTGAGGACTTTCTGATGAAGTTCAAACAATAGAGATCTTTTTTACACAAATGTGGAAAGAAAAAAACTGATAAAGAGTTCATTTATCTGATTTTGTCTAAGCTTTGGGGAAACTTTCAAGTTTTCTCTTATACCTTCCACTCTACCATGGATGCTTTGGGACCTAGATTCACCATTCCCACTTTTGAGGTATTATGTGATTGTTTGACTAGAAAGCAGGCCAAACTTACCCAGTTGGACTTTCTAACATGATCAAAGAACCAAGCATTGGTTTCCCAACCATCCAAGGGAAAGCATAAGAAGAAGTCCAAGCCCAAAATAGATTCAGCTGGCAGTGCAAATTCCTCTAAGCCACCTCCAAATCAAATCCCAAGAAATCCATTCCAAAAGGAAAATCTTCTAGGTTTGATGAGTCTTCCTCCAAGAGTATGAAGTACACAGGTGATCCTTGTAGTTTTTGTGGCAAGGAAGGGCATCCAATTTCCAAGTGTTGGAAATGACTTGAGGCTCTAAAAGAAGCCATGCAACAACATAGTATTACATCTTTGAAGCTACCACCTTCTCTAGCAAGGAAAGGATGCGCTCTTTCTGCTCGAGCTTTGTCTTCCACTACATCATGGATCATTGATTCAGGTGCTTCGCACCATATGTCACACTCACTTGGATTGGTTACCTCACTTTCTCAGAGTGTTACCACATGAATTATAGTTGGTGACTCAACACTACTTTCAGTTGTAGGTTCTAGAATTGTTTCATTGGATGGTGGTTCTCTACAGGATGTTCTTTTGGTTCCGACCATTTCTACAAACCTCTTGTCTGTTTATTAGATTTGTCATTTTGGATTTGGTAAGATAGTTGAGTTCTCACCACCTGATGTGGTTATTCGAGACCTCCATGATCTTGATTTGGTTGTTACTACTGGGAGTGTTGATTTAGAGACTCACTTATATAGGTTTCATGGCTTTGAAAGCTTTGATTCTATTGGTGTTTCTCTTGTTTCTCATGCAGTCATAGTGAGAAAGCTTTGGCATGAGCATTTTGGCCATGTCAACTACAAATATCTACAACAGATGAGCACACAGGAGCTAGTGATTGGGCTACCTCAAATCTCTTGTACTAATGGTGTTTGACATGGTTGTGTGCTTGAAAAACATCATAGAGATCCCTTTTTTACAGGAGATCCTCAAGTGCTCTAGCACCTTTGGAGTTGATACACAATGATCTTATGTCATTTTTCACTCCTTTTTTTGGTGCCCGATATGTACTCACCTTCATAGATGATTTCTTCAGACACACATGGGTGTACTTCTTGAAGTACAAGTCTGATGTCCTTTATTCATTTTGAATCTTTAAGACATTTGTAGAGAAGAAATCTAGTCTTTTTGTCAAGCATATACGCACTGACAATGGGAGGGAATATGTGAATTAGTCTTTTAGAGATTTTTGCCCTGAGGCATGATTTACAACATCGGTTCACAGTTCTTCATACCCCTCAGCAGAATGGGATTGCAGAGAGAAAGAACAAAACATTACGGGAGATGGCCAATTGTATGCCACAGTCTCGAGCTATGAGTGATTCCTTTTGGGATGAAACTATCAATTGTGCCAACTATGAGTGATTCCTTTTGGGATGAAGCTATCAATTGTGCCAACTATATTTAGAATCAGATGCCTCACAAGGCATTATGACTTTTGACTTTTGAGGAGGCTTGGATTCATGCCAAGCTTGATGTTTCTACATTCCAAGTTTTTGGTAGTAAGGCTTGGGCATTTATTCTAGATGCTCAAAGAAAAGCCATGGAGAGGAAGAGTGGACCACTCATATTTGTTGGCTATTGTGAGGATGTGAAAGTGTACAAGTTGTTTGATCCTAATTCCAAAGAAGTCTTGTTTTGGTGAGATGTTCAATTTAATGAGCACTATCCTCAGATGGATCCTCCATCATCAACTTCTTCTTCACTACCTAGTACTTCCTCTTCTTCTCTATAGGATTTTATATCCTCTGAGGAAGATTCAGATGATGATTCACCTTCCCCACCTCCACCATACATTCAGCACATGCCCAAGTCTTCTCGTGATACTATTGATGTAGCTAGACCTTTGGGAGGAAATCCTTTAGATACTCATCGCACTCATGCTTGGACATCTGGTACTAGTTTATTGAGTCGTGCTATTTTAGATGATCCCTAAAGGTTTTTAGAGGTGACAGGTGAGCCTGAGTGGGATAGGGCTATGGATGAGGAGTACTCTTCTTTGATGAAGAATCACACTTAGGATCTTTTTCATCTTCCAAAAGGAAGGAAGTTGGTTTGGTGCAAGTGGGTGTATCATACCAAGTTTATTGCAGATGGTTTTACTGATAGGTATAAGGTGTAATCACCCAAAAATGGTCATCTAGACTATTAGCCCCTTGCTAGCATTATTTGCTAAAATCATCAATTGCTTATTCTTGATCAAATCCTACTTCTGTCATTTATTCAATTATTTTCTATGGGCTAACCATTTTATCTTAAAGTCTTTATTTATTTAAAAGGAATTCCCTCCCCTTTTAATAAATAAAAAGCCCCCACTTTTCCTCTTATCCTAATTTGCACAAATAAAGCATTATTCTTATTTTATAAAAATAAGAAAAAGGCCTTTTTATCTCACATGGGGCACAAAAGTCAACTCTTATTTCTCATTGGAGGAAATTTGTGCACATGGATTGCTCCTCTTTCAAGCTCCACCATTGATTAAATCTTTTGCCTCTTAATCTCCATGGTCCATTCTTTCTCATTTTTTATAAAAGGAGAGCTCTCTTCTCATTCTAGGATCCATCTTTTGAATACTAACCTTATGCTGCAGGATTGCTTGGAGACTTTGGAGCTTTTGAAGACATTCTTGCATCCATCTTTCATTTCTTGCATCATAGCTTCATGTTTATGCTTTCTTAGATTAGCTTCATTTCCATGCTCTAGATTAGCTCACATGGATTAATTAGCTTGGGTTGTAACACTTGTATATTTCCTTTCATAGCTTAGCTTGCATTCTCATTTTTAGCATAGTTGCATTTTCATCCTCATTCTTGATTCTAGAGGATATTGGCATTCTTGCCCTTGTCTTCATTGAATCTCCCATCGCATGGTTTACTAGCAAGGTCATAGGCTTAATAGCTCTAGCTGAGAGCATTCTTAATACCCTTGCACTCCATGCCTAGGGAGCTCTAGGTCGCCTTCCCAAGGTTTCTCATTCATGGATTCTCTTGGAAGTAATGGCTTAGAGAAGTGCACATCTTAGTGTGTACATAAGGCACGTCTTGTTGCGAAGGGTTTTTCACAGGTGGAGGGTATTGATTACTCTGAAACCTTTTCTCTTGTCACTAAGATGAATTCTATACACCTTGTACTATCTCTTGCATCTTTTCAAGGATAGATAGTATATCAGATGGATGTAAAGAGTGCCTTTTTGTATGGATACCTACATGAGGAAATATACATAGAACAACCTCATGGTTTTGTGTAGGACTCTTCTATGGTGTGCAGACTTTAGAGGTCTCTATATGGTCTCAAAAAAGCCCCTAAGGCTTGGTATGAGAAGATGGATGCTTTTTTTCTTGCCTCACACTTCACACGTTGTCATTTTGATCCTACAATGTACATTCAATGTCATGGGGCTGATCTATTGATACTTGTGCTATATGTTGATGATCTCATCATTACAGGTAGCTCATCCTCTATGATTTAGAGTGTTCAACGCGCATTGAGAGAGCAGTTTGAGATGACAGATCTTGGACTTCTGCACTATTTTTTTGGGGCTACAGGTTATTCATTCTTTGGATGGGATTTCCATATTCCAGCAGAAGTATGCTCTTGATATGCTTCACAGGTTCAACATTCTTTATTTCAAGCCTTCTCCCAAACCTTTTCATTTGAGTGTTGTTTTATTTACCACTTGATCTACACCTACAGTGGATTCCACCTTATACATACAACTAGTGGGTAGTTTATTGTACCTGACACACTCATCCCGATATTTCCTTTGTGGTTGGCCTCATCTCTAGATTCTCACATGATCCTCGTGAGAGTCATTGGAAAGTGACAAAATGTATCTTGAGGTACATTTGGGGTACTACTTTATATGGCATTCACTATACATCAGGGGATCCTCACATTGTTGGTTACACAAACTAAGATTGGGCTGGTGATGCTACTAATCAGAGGTCTACTTATGGCTTTATTTTCTATCTTGGTTATTGTCCTATCAAATGGTCTTGCAAGAAGTAGACAACTCATGCATTATCATCTATAGAGGCAGAGTACCAAGCAATTGTGCTAGCTAGGAGGTTTTACAACTTCGACAATTGATGGCAAAGTTTGGTTTTCCTCCTGATAGTCCCACTATTCTTTGGTGTGACAATAAAAGTGCTATACATATTTACCGCAACCTATTTGAGCATCAACGAACCAAGCACATTAAGCTTCATATGCATTTCATCAAGCATATGATTCAGGATGGCTCTCTGAGTTTGGAGTAAATTCCCACTGTTGAATAGGTTGTTGACATCTTCACTAAACCTTTTGCATCACCACGATATCTTCAACTGTGTTCTATGCTTGGGGTGAAGGAATTTGTCCTTGGGGGGTCTCAGTGATGAGGTCTTCCTTCCTTATATTTATATCTCTTTTTGGAGTAGGGTTTTTTCCCATGTGGTTTTCTCTATTTGTCCATTTTACAGAGATTTGGTTGTGCTGGGTACCTCATCAGGCCATGTTGTCAGGACCCATTTTTTGCTTTTAGCACTGTAGTCTCCTTTACTTTGTTCTTGCATTGTTAGTAGTTGCATTGTTCCTCATCTTAAGGAGGGGTTTTAGAGTAAAGTTTTAATTTAATAATGTTAATTAAATTAACTTTACTCCCTTCTTAAGATTTCACTTTATGCACATGTATTAGTCATTTTATAATTAAAACACTCATGCATTAGTCATTTTATAATTAAAACACTCATGCTTTAGTCATTTTATAATTAAAACATGCATGCATTAGTCATGTAATAATTAAATTAATTATTACATGCACTTTTTCTTTTTAGGGTTTTCCCTTTTAGGTTTTCAATCTTCTTTTATAAGGATTGATCCATTGTATATTTTATATTGTTTTCATTCAGGAAATACATTCTTCATATTTTTTTATTCAAACCCTTGCCCTCTTCTTGTCTCTACCTCCTTGTGACAGGTTTTTGTATGCAGGTGATCTTCGGTTTTGTGGATTTGTATTGCTCAAATCCTTCAATAACTATATATCATTTTTTAAATACAAATGTTGAAGGGAAATATTGAAACCCTTAAATATGAATACCAGAATTTACAAATGAATCCAATAATGGAATAAATACAAAAATACATCTATTATCAAACCCTTACACATAGAAGACACGACACAAATAATATTTTCGAAAATAAATAATACATAGGATTCAAACCCTACCTTGATAACACTGACATATCTAGAAACAATAACAATTTGAGAAATTCCAAAATACTCCAAGCTTTCAACAAAATTCTTTTACTCCCAAAACCTAGATCAATTCCTAAAACTTGTGTGTGTGTATAATGACCAAGGGATTACTAATAAAGACAAATAAACCTAAAATAAGCACTCAACCATGCAATCCTAGAACTCATTTCAACTCCTAAAACTTTGTTAATATCAATATTCCTTTCGCATGATTTTCAATTTAATAATTAATAAGTTAATGCACTTTCACTCAATTTCAATTTTAAATTAATGTTTCTTGTTTTTATCAATTCACTTAACTTTTAAAAACTACTTTATTCTTTTGTTTATTTTTAATTAATTTTGCAACTTAATTGCATATCAATTATAACTAAAAGAATATTATTTTAATCATTAATCCAATTGATAATTTATCATCAATTATTAGATTTATCTTTAATTAAAATTTTGAATTTTAATATTTAATTAATCCCTTAAATTTCACAATTAGACTTTAATTAGGTCTTTTAATTGATAAATATATTTGATTAATTTGTTTTAATTAAATACCCTCACATTTAATATTTTTTGTATTTAATAAGATTTAATTATCAAACCACCATAATAAATCTCAGTAAATTACTTAACCATTTCACAATAATCACATCAACCACATAACCAGTCAAAGAACAAAAAAACCAACTGAACCTAATAAAATGACAATCATTCTCAATGAACAAGGCTCATGAATTCACGTCACCTAGATGAATTTAGAGAGGTAATATATCATAAAATTGTCCACTATTTCTGGACAATAAAATGGCTTAGGTTGGGATTCAGACCTGAATGTTATTCCCCCTCTCTTACCATTGATACATTGTGATAGGGTACACTCATCCTAACAATTAAGAAAAGTTGATGTCCAATACCTGCAAAAATACATAAAAGACAAGCATGTACATCCATATATATATATATATATATATATATATATATATATATATATATATATATATATATATATATATATATATACAACAAGCAATGGTGGGGATCGAGACATCATGTAGATCCCGTAAGCAGGTAGCTACAACTCTATCCCTCAACCACATCAAGCAGAGAGATAAAACATACATGATAGCCATACACATGCAAGCATGGGGTAAGTAATATCATGAATATAAATGACATATTTAATCATATAAATAATCATCATCAAATTACTAACATCATCTAATTTTAAACATATGATATCTAATAACTATCCAATATCAAATCACCATGTAATGGCATACATCTACAACCACATAATAAAGATAAAATAATCAACACATGCATGAAAGTGGCCTAAAAGAGTTTGGCAATATAAAATTGAAAAAGAAAACTATGGGTGGGCACTACATCCACCTCCCCTAAAATTAGGTTTACTCTTGGAATCCTACAAACAAATAAGGATATAAATCTTATAATCTCATTGCGTCCTCCCAATTCGTTGATGACTCATCAATAGGGTCCCATTAATCCCTTACCTAATTGATGGTGTGATTCTTGAGGGTCAACTCTCATTGTTGAAGTATGTGAACGGGCTCCAAAGCCAACTTTCCATCCTCTACCTATAATGCATTCCAGTCAAGAACATGTGTAACATCTGGAATACATTATCTAAGTACTAAAACATGGAAAATATCATGGACACGAAATAAGCTAGGAGACAAAGCAAGATGTTAAGAAACTGGTCCTATCCTCTCAAGAATCTAAAATGGGCCAAAAAAATGAGGTGCCAACTTCGAACCCTTTCCATAATGGACCTAACTCTTCCATGGAAACACTCTCAGAAACAACTTAACACCAACTGTAAACTATCTATCCACCATATGAGAATTTTCATACTTCTTTTGTCTATCTTGGACTATGGTCACATGCTCACGAATGCACTCCGCCTATTGCTCCATATCTTGAAGCATCTAAAGACCTAACAGAATATGATCCTCTAGCCTATCCTAACTCAAAGATGTACGACATGAACAACCATACAAATCCTAAAAAGGTGACATACCAATTGAACTATGATAACCATTGTTGTAAGAAAACTTGACCAAATACAAATAGTCCCCCCAATGAGTTTTTTTATCCATGACATACATCCTCAAACTATCCTCTAACACTTGACTAACCCTCTTTATCTGTCCATTGGTCTTAGGGTGATATGTCGAACTAAAATTTAGTTGTGCTCCAAGATCATGTTGTGATGCAGGGGCATTCTAGGGTACTCGGTGAATCTGCATGGAGGTGTGTTGTTTTGGTTCTATGGTACTCGGTTGCAGCTTTAATCGATGGTCTCAGTTATTGAAGGAAGCTCAGTCACTGAAGGAACTTGGTGAAGCTTTTGGTACTTGGTGGAACTTGTGCTCGATGGTGCCTTTGTTTCTCAGTGTTGCTTGGCTTGGTCGGTTGTTTCACTAGTGCTCAGTAGTTCTGGTTTACTGACTGAAGTTCTTGGTTATTTGGTTGGTCAACTTGGTGCATTTATTATTGGTATCTTTTATTGTATTCTCCTATGTAGATCTAGAGGCCGACATGGAGAATTAAATAATTGTAAGGCTATTTGTGATCTAACTTGTATTGCATTTAATATTTGTTTGTAATGAGAGCTGACTTGGCTTAAGAGTTAATTATGTCATCCAGCAGACTTGCGGCTGAAGATTAGTATTTAAAGAGTATTTGGGGTAGTTGTTTAGGACATTAGGTTGGAGTGATTAGACTTGGATCTTGCAAGATCTTGAGGATCAGGTTGATTCTGATAGTTTGTAATAGTAGAGCTAGTGGTTTGCATGCTGGGAGATAAGGAGATTGCTTGGTGGCTTGCAAGCTCAAGTTCAAATCTGCCTTAGGGTTTCCATCAGTTGTTGATTTGTTTCAGAACTGGACTAGCTAGAGGTGGCTTGGATCTATGTTGATCTTGTAGAACTGTTTCTGATTATAATTGGCCCTAACCCAGAAGGCCTTACAGCCAGGCATGTTAATGAAAATTGAGTTGAAACAATTATTGTGTTGTGTTATTCTACGGTGTTGGTAATTGGCTGCAAGGTTGGATTGTCCTTAATTGGATCCACCATCCTTGACTGTGTCATGCTGCAAAGAAGTCCAAAATGTAGAAGTGAATACCAGATCCCTATTTGATATAATCCTGCAGGGAATACCATGTAGTCTCACAATATCCTACATAAAGACTCTAGCTACTGAAGTTGTTGTTTAAGATTCTCCCATAGGAGAAAAGTGTGTCACTTTGGTCAACCTATCAATAGTGATCATGATGGCATCATTTCTGTGAGGAGTCATAGGTAGACCCATGATGAAATCCATCGAGATGATATCTCATTTCCAAGATGGAATGAGATTAGGCTATAAAAGATATGGTGGATGTTGATGGTCATCTGACTCTAACAAAAAAGGTCATCTGACTCTAAAAAATAACCTGAAAACTTGTCTTCCAAAGGTCTCCTTGACTCAATCTCAGCACTCACTTCCTTGTACCAAGTATCTGTAGGAAGTGTCTGGAGTATACGACTCCAAAAATCTACACCAAGAGTCGAAGATGATATCTCATGCCTCCCATGAATCAAGGAGTTAACAACCACATTCTCCTTACTATGGATATACTTGACCTCAAAGTCATACTCACAAAGAAACTCCATTCATAGCCTTTTCCTAGCATCCAAATTAGGCTGGGTAAAGATATACTATAAACTACGATTATCACTATGAAGCTCAAATTGATGTCCCAATAGAAAATGTCTCCATCAGACTAATGCATGAACTATTGCTGCTAACTCAAGAACATGTGTATGATAGTTTAATTCATGATCCTTGATTTTATGAGATCCGTAAGCAATCACACATCCTTCCTGCATAAGTATTGTTCATAGACCTTCTAAAGTAGTGTCAACGCACACCATGAAATCACCCATTGGGTCGGGTATTGCTAGAATATGTGCACTAGTCAAACGCTCCTTGAGATTCTAAAAATCCTCTTCAAACTTCTCTATCCACACATACTTCTTCCCATTCCTTTGAAGAGAAGTAATATGATATGCAACTCTAGAGAAGTCCTTAACAAACCTACGATAATATCCCACCAAGCCCATGAAACTACGAACCTCAGACACATTGGTGGGGGTTGGCCAATCTACTATAGCCTGAATCTTTGAAGAATTTACTGAAATACCCTCACCTATGATCACATGTCCCAAGTACTGAACCTCAAACTAAAAGAAGTCACACTTCACCGCATTGGCATACAACTGATTGTCACAAAGACACTACAAAACTAGTCATAGATGTTCCTCACACTCTTCTATGGATTTAGAATATATCAATATATCATCCAAGAAGACGAGAACAAAATGGTCAAGGTAAGAAAAAAATACTCCATTCATTATGCATATGAAAACAAATGAAGTATTTTTCAAACCAAAAGGGACTACTGTGAACTCATAATGTCCATAGCGAGTGTGAAATACAGTCTTGTGAATATTGCATCTTGGATGCGTAACTGATGGTATCCTGATTTGAGATCAATCTTTAAGAATACCATGGCCCCTTTTATTTAATCAAATAGATCATAGATCCTTGTCAAAGGATACATGTTCTTGATCGTTACCTTGTTCAAATGTCTATAGCTGATGTATAAGTGTAAAGATCCATCTTTCTTCTTAACGAAGAGTACCCGTGCTCTCCATGGAGAAACACTTGGCCAAATACTACCCTTTACCAAAAGATCCTCTAACTAGAGCTTAAGCTCACTCAACTCTTGTGTAGTCATTCGTTAAGGATCTCTAGATATAGGTTGTGCTCCTGGAATAATATCGATGTGAAAGTCTATGTCACGCTTTGGTGGCATACCCAAAATCTCACTAGGAAAGACATCGACAAATTCTTGAAGAGTAGGATGATCAAGAGTCTTCTCCTTAGTTTCAATTTCATCTATATCATTCATAGTTACTACAAGAACCTAACAACCCTTTTGCATGCTTCGCTTTAGTTGTATAGCGGGAATCATACAAAGAGATATAGGACGTTGAACTCCCACAATCTCAAAATCCTTGCCAACATCATCTTCACATTTGATTATCTTATGTCTACGATCAATGCTATCTATATGAAAACCTATCCAATCCATCCTAAGGACAATATAATATCATCCCAAAGGGATCACATGAAGATAAACCAAGGAAATGAATTTACCCAGGTTCAACTCACATTTATGCACTAGAGATTTTGTTGATACCCTTGCCCCAGAGGCTAACCCAAAATAAATATGAAATAATGAAATGTGATATAATGACAAAACAATAGTCTGAAATACAAGAGTGTTATATGTCTAAGTTTTTTTATTTTCAAGTTTTAACTACTAGACATCTAATGGATGGAAAAAAATTTCCTAGAGTCCTAATGTAGAAACATGGGCTCTGATACCAAGTGTAATGCCCCATAAGGGGACCTAGGTGAAATTAACTTAAAACATGTTACTAAGTTTACAAAATAATTTTTTTATTAAGAGTTTACAAACAATATTGAATAACAAAGTGGAAGTAATAACATAAAGTCAATACATACTCATATACACAATCTCAATTACAGATTACAAATCTCAAGAGTTCCTTGACATAGAATTACGTATATACAATTAAATCTATTAAGTACAATAATCATATAAATCTTCTACATAATGAAACTAAAGTACATCATCTCATAAAAGAATAAACAAATACATTTGAACCTTAAGGTATACATGATAACCCACATCCACTACACAAGTCATAGGGTATGTAATTACAATCTAAGTACAAAGTACAAATAAAAGAAAGAATAGGAACAAATCTCCAAGGATTTAAGAATAATAATCAACCACAACAAGAATCATCCAACATTGGTACAAGAATGTTGGAGTCTCAAATGAAAAGAGAATCACTACCTCTTGACCTCATGGAAACTTGTGGTTCCACTCCCACCATGATGAGGAGACAACATCAGAGCCCACTCAGGTAACAATACCAAAGCCAATCAGCAAGTAATACTAAATAAGGGATCTTGAAAGCTTCATATCTCAAAGGTACAACTCAAAACTCAAGGGTACACATACTAATTTAGAGAAAACCAATACACGTAGGAAACCTAAGATGAAATTAGGGAAGTGCTGTCACATATGTCTACCCCTTGGAACGATCTTACTAGACTCTGACTCCCAAGTGTGATCATATGCAGAACTTGAAATCCTCCCATGTAGACAAGGATAATCGATCATGTTAGAACTCACCATCACTACTAGATGAGCAAGCATCTTCTCCCACTCCCATCCTTAGCCTATACTAGCACTCAAGCCATGGGCGAGCAATTATCTTATCAATTCATTTTAAAACCCTATTTAATATATTATATTATCAGTTATTTAAGTAACTTACTAAAGATACCTAGGTAGCCACTTCTGGGCTCTAGCACCTCCAAAGCAAGCCACTTCCTCTAACATCTAGATAACCTACTTGTGTGTGTGAGTGATTTACACCTTCATGAAATAACAAGATTTAAAAGACAATTACACTATTCAAAGCAAACTAATCTAAATAATGCACAATTAATCTAAATATCTCATGGATCTCTAAAATAAAGTGGTAAATGAGGCTCTCAACTATGATCCTCACTAGTGACACTCTAAAGATGAGAATTAAGCTATATGATATGCAAATTTAGATCTATTCTATCAAATTCTAGCTCTATTTGATGAACAATCTACTATGATCAAAGCAATTTAAGCTAATTAGCAATGAAAAATGATAAGTGAGTGATGTGGATGCAAATTGCAAGAGCTTTGCTGCAATTCAAAGATATGGAGTGGATCCTTAATGCCTCAAAATGCTTTCTACTTATAGGATTTTCCCAAGGGTAGGGGGTAGAGTGAGATAACCATGGTTATGCTTAGGTAAGGTCAATTGGCTTTGCTTTGTCCATAAATGGGGGGACAAGGAGGGGACAATCATTTAAATGGTTTCAAAAGGCTGGACCATTTCAACAAAAGTGAGTGATTTGTGTCCATTTTGTCTCCTTTTTGCTTTGTTGAGGGAAATTATGATTTATTAATTAATTAAAGTAATTAAATTTAGCCATGAAGGGTAAGAGGTTCATTTTAATTTTTCATTCCAACAACTATGTCATTAATTGAATTTAACCAATTTCGTAGTGTTTTTCCCCTTTTCAAGCTTTATTTAATCATTTAATCATTTAATTGAATTTTCCTTTGATTTGAATTGTCTTTGTTCCATTTATTGATTTTTCATGCTATTTGATGATTTGATTGCACCTTTTTATTGATTTAAGCCTTTTGCCAATTTTCCGTGTCTACAAATGCCCCTCTTTGGATCGATGTGCGAAGAACACCGATTCAAAGATTCCCTTAGTATGATGATCTGATTCAGGTCCTAGTTCTGATATGCCTCTGATCGTTCTGATTGATGTACTTCCTGATGATGATGATGTGCTTCCTGATGATGATGATGTGCCTCTGATGATGGTGCTGATATGATTATGATGCCTCTGATATGATATGGGTCATGGTTTGATGATAGGTCCTGGGTTCACTGAATTCCGATATGTTGATAGGTTTGATATGATATGGTAAACTGATCTGATACTAATTTGCCTCCTGATATGAAACTGATATGATATGATAACTTGATATGATATGATAACTTGATATGATATGCCCCACTGATAAATTTTTTTGATGTGATGCCAATTTGCTACTCTGATGCCCCCTTAGAAATAAAACATATTGATTCCTTGATTTGAAAGATTTTGATTGATTGGAATATGTTTTGATTTTTTATACTGTTTTAAAGAAATGGGCAAGTTTGATTTATGCCCCGGCTAATGAAGATGTCATATAATAGGTCCAAAGTGCATTTTTAAGTGTTTATTAGGGCCAATTTGACCTTAAATAGGGTAAAACCCCTCATTTTACTATTCATTTTCACCTTTCCCTTTTGAGATTTTTAGCTCTGATTTTAGCCCTTTTTACACGATGGTGGTCCCACATCGCGAGCATCGGTTTGAGAGAGCGCGCCGGTTTGGTCGGAGAGTGAACTGTGGTCCTTTGGTATGTCATTCAAATTTTCCTCCTATTTCTAGAACTGCATTTATGACTTCATTTAATGCGTTTAAAAATTTTAATTCTGTGTTTATGAAAAGAAATGTCGCCTCCGTGCAATTTAGTTACGCCTGAAAAAATAAAATGTCGCTTCTTGAAAATTTAGTATCACCTTCCGTTGTTCTATTTACGCCTATAGAAAATCTTTTATCACGTGAGAAAAATTAGGTATCGCTTAGGGTTCAAACATTTTAATTGTTTCTCGCGTGAAAATCCCTAGATAATAAAATGTCACCTTAGGTAAATCTTATATCGCGTCTATCAAATGAAGTCACGCGCATGAGTAAAATCATGTGGATGACGAATTAGATGTCGCCCCTGGTAGAAGAAATTACGCCTAAATGAAAAGTCGCGTAAGTGAAAAATTTTTACGTTGCTTGAGACTTTGTTATGACGTCTGATTGCTCGATTGCGTCAACCTGATTGATATCGATCACTTCAATGAATTTTGATCGAATGTTCAGTTAGGGTGTTCCCCTTGTTTAATTTCAACAACAAATTAGGACATTGGTAACTATGATATCGAAGGATAAGGGAAATCAATCTTCATCACGAATGATAGGTCATGGGTCTAATCATCCATTCATTTTATTCTCAAATGCTTAGAGACATAAAACTAGGATCATCCTTCCTCAATGCTTAGAGTTAGGATTGGTAGGTCTGATAGGTATATTTAAATTGATGACTTTGATTGATTGTTTGATTTCCTGACATTAGGTTACTCATGTGATTCCATTGTTTTGATTAAACAGGAGGATGTCCCTGTTCTGTACCTCCAGACCGTGCCACATTGGGTGATGGAGCTTAGAGATCAGTTGACTGACGCTGAGAGGCGATTGATTAGGCGTTGTGGTTTGTTGTGTGTATTAGAGCTTCCTCGGTTCCAGATGGACCGAGGTTTGATTACCACTGTCACAGAGCGTTGGCACTCTGAGACAAACACCTTTTGGCTGCCACAGGGAGAGATGACCATCACTCCTAAGGATGTGTATAGGTTGTTGCGGATCCCAACACATGGGGAGATAATATATTATGATGCAGCGTATGATGGGACCTATTGTCATCGAGTATTCAGAGATCATACTATTGGTCATGATTGCATCATATGGGCTCAGTTTGCTTCATTTCTTGTTCTACCAGTGATGTTAGGTGCTATTATTGGTGGCGTGTTACTACCTGATCGTCGGGGTCATGGGTTTTACAGTGGGTTGGGGCAGGATTGTCGAGGACTTGCTTCATCAGCCTCAATGATTTGATTGGGGATCTTGTGTGCTTGCACAGCTATACCATGATCTGCATGAGGTAGTTTATAGGAGATCAGCTGCTTTATCTGTTGGGATTCACATTTTGTAGCTTTGGATATGGGAGCATTTACCAGTTAGTCATCCGATATCAGAGCGAGACCGACCTTTAGGGTATCCTTTTGCGTGGCATTACACTGGGATGGTGACACAGCATCACTTGGGACATTTGGAGTATTGGTGATGACAGATTGATGATATGGATGAGGTCTATTGGAGACCATATGTCGATGTTGAGGATTAGAGAGAGGATGGCTTGGAGTTATCGTACATGTTTACTCCTTAATGGATGATCGACAGGATCGATTCTGTCCTTGAGAGATTTTTGGTAGGTAGGGTGTTATGGCAGTTTGGGTGGATTCAGCCTATGCCTCAGGGATCTGCAGTTTATGCTCGTTCTAGTGCAGAGAGGGCTACTTGGGGACACATGCCTTCATACGATGAAACTATTGAGTAGATATCGCAGCTTGGTTTTATGGACTGGGATATGAGATTACATATTAGAGATGCCGGGGTTACTCAGGAGTATCTGGATTGGTTGATGGAGCATCCTATGCCTCAGTTTATAGACCCTGCAGAGCCAGTGCCTGGGAGAGATGATGATGATGATGGTGTCGGTGGTGGGAGGAGACGTAGAGGTAGACCACGAGGTAGGGTGGTGGTTAGACTCAGAGGATGAGCGAGAGATATACATATACAAGCACCACCTCCTCCTCTTTCTCCTCTTGTAGTAGTATAGAGATAAAGGGCAGATCGTCAGGACCATGTGAGGGCTACTAGGCAGGATTCAGTGTCAGGACAGGATACGAGAGCGGGATTACCGCAGGCTACCGTGGATGGTCAGGATACAGGTGTACAGTAGATGCCAATAGCTTCTTCCCGTGATCAGGGGAAGGCTCCTATAGATACAGGTGATCCTTAGAGTACCTACGAGGTTGGTGAGAGTTCTAGTACTATCCAGCTGCGAGCAGATGTGGGAGCATTACAGACAGAGGTACACTAATACATTTGGGGTGAAATTGCGACGGCAATTTGCGACGGTAGGCAAATGTCATTAGGTTTTGGCTTTTTTTTTTCAAATATAGCTCGACACCGTCGCAATTGCGACGGTAATACATTTGGAATTGTCGCAATTGCGATGTTGTCAGGATATAAGCGCAAAAAAAACAAGAGCCTTGTCATCATTTGTGTTGTCAACAGCCCCGTAACCCTCCGCGAAATCACATCGGGATATAAGGGCACGTTGTCATTTGTGTTTTCAATAGCGCCGTAACCCTACGCAAAATCACATCCGGATATAAGGACAAAAAAAACAAGAACGTTGTCATTTGTGTTTTAAACAACGCCGTAACCCTCTGCATGCAAAATCACAGCTACAATTTGTGAGTACGTTTGGTTTATTTTTGTTTTATCATTATTATGTAATCTGGTATTCAGCTGTTAGAGAGCTAAAATACCCAGAAATGAGGACATATCTGTGTTGAATTTATTGTTAGCGGCTTTGGTTATTTAGAAGTTTAATTTTATTTCTTCATCTTTCAAGCACAAACATTTTGTGGACCGTAACGTCTTCATTGTTTCGAGTATGCAGTGAAACAGCCCTAACTTGCAACATTGTCATTTGTGTTTTCAACAGCGCCATAACCCTCCGCGAAATCACATCAGGCTATAAAGGCCAAAAAAACAAGAAGGTTGTCATTTGTGTTTTCAACAGCGCCGAGAGAGATTCCCTCCGCGAAATCACAGCTACAATTTTTGAGTACGTTGGGTTTATTTTTCTTTTGTCATTATTATGTAATCTGGTATTCAGCTATTAGAGAGCTAAAATACCCAGAAATGAGGACATATCTATGTTGAATTTATTGTTAGCGGCTTTGGTTATTTAGAAGTTTAATTTTATTTGTTCGTCTTTCAAGCACAAACATTTTGTGGACCATAACGTCTTCATTGTTTCGGGTATGCAATGAAACAGCCCTAACTTGAGACTACCTTCACGGTACTTGTGTACAATATCATAATGGGACCTTTGACAACCGGCCCTCAAATCTATTTGTAGATTATCTTTGAATATAATCTTTCCTACCTCAGGTACGAGCAATCTTCTGGAGCAAGATAAACACCAACACCATATGTCGGACCACCATTCATTAATCTGTTATTGCTAAAACCATGTAGTATAATTGATGATATGCTTGTATCGGATGCTCCATGCCATGCATATTTAACATTTGCATTACCACGAGAATTTCTTGTTATCTCAACCTGTTTGTTGAAAACCTACAGCCGAGCCTGTCCCAACCTATATGTTTGTGAATTTTGATAAATACCAGTAACATTGGTTGCAAGTCCAATTTTATTTAGGCCAGTAAGGAAACAATTTTTCACAACTACATACTCTGTATCGCAATCCACTAATTTGATCAATTTGTCCCCCAGCTGTTCAAATT
Organism: Chamaecyparis obtusa; assembly: GCA_027943335.1. Taxonomy (NCBI): domain Eukaryota; kingdom Viridiplantae; phylum Streptophyta; class Pinopsida; order Cupressales; family Cupressaceae; genus Chamaecyparis; species Chamaecyparis obtusa. The sequence goes on from BSBK01001859.1 coordinate 293,331, forward strand.
CACGAGCCACAAAACTAGAACATTGTTGGGATTCAGAAAGCAAATTGTGATTAATGACACCATCCCTAACCTCATCACGCAATATCTGACCATTCTCCAACTGAGTTGCATCTGTACCTGTTCGAACCTTAGCTGATGTTTTATGAAGCAACTGCTTTGCTTGGAAAGTCTTTATAGGTAACTCGGTTACAGGCTGTGGCTTTGTATCCTTAAACAAGTTTGAATCTCTTAAATCTCTATACAATTCATTTGCGCCAGTGGGGCCCTCGGTTGAATATTTCTTGATCAATTCATCTAATTTAGGAACATTCATGGATACCACATCAGCCACAGGCTTCAAATTACTAGGAATACAAACTTGCTCAGTTTTGGAAACCTCCATACTAGCAGCAACTCTATCACAATTCTCAGCATTTGAGGCCTCAGTTGGACTTATTCGAATTTCAATCTCGACCTCAACTTTAGAGGCAACTTCTTCATCGGCATTACCCTCAATGATAACTTTGGGGAAAAAGCATGAACCATTCTCATCAATCCAAGCAATGGACCTTTGACAGCCGGCCCTCAAATCTATTTGTAGCATTCGCAAAAAATCAACAAGATATGGAGAGCCATCTATTGCCAACTCTACAGTGGGCATGCCAGCCAAAAACTCATCTCTAAGTGAATCCAAAACTTGGACAGAAAAATCATTCCATGAGCCATTCCAAAAATACATCACCCTCGTGGGAACTGAACTCTTACGAAAATTCTCATAGTTATGCAATGTTGCCTTGCCCGAACAGCACTTATACAGACAACTACATTTCATGCTTCTGTCTTTCTTGCCACAGTTAATCCTATTCTTCCGTACCCACTTAGATAATCTCCTTCCTGAGGATAGGAAACCATATTTATTTCCTTGTTTTTGTTTCATTTGAGCTCTCTCCAAAAAATTTATGCCAAGCTGACACAAATGCTTGTCTTCACCCTTCATTGCAAACAAAACCAATTTACAGCCCAAACCGTTTCAACTAGGGTGTAATTATTTACAATGTCACTACAACACCATAATCTACAACCACCCCTAACAAGATTCTACAATATACACCAAAATCCGATGCCACATTTTACATCGATACGAAGAGAAACAACATATAGAACAAAGAGTTGATCCTAGCATTCAGTCTCATTATTCAAACTCCGATCGAGCCATAAAACAATACTCAAATTGTCAAGAAGTTAAATTAGGCCAAGCAAACCCCAGTTCCACCATGAAACCTCCAAATCTCAGTTTCTGACTCCACTCCAACAGTCCACTTCCTTTGTTAGGTCCACAGGCCTAATGCATGCGGTTTAGGATTGGGTTTCCAAACAAAGTATGAGGAATGGGTACCTGGGATCAAACACTGAGTTTTAGGTTGTTCTCCTCACCCTAGGTGTATATGCCTATCAATAATGCAAATATAACAGATTGATTTAATTGGAACCAACTTGAATTAGAATGAATAGTCATTACATAGGAGACCCCTTAGTTATATAGCCAAGGTTAGTACAAAGGAGTGAATGAGACAATGACAATAGATAATCAATAGATAACTTATCACCCAACTAAGATGGAATCACATGTCCACCAAAGGTTAATGATCCTCCAATGTGTAATAAAGTATGTGCGACAAAGGTGGAGTCAAGACATAAAGTGGAATGTGATAACATGATAACACCACATAAAGTGAAAAATTTCGAACTACTCCTATGTGATCCCTAAGTAAGCTTGAGTGTAATTAGTACCCACGTGACAATTTACCAAGTTAAAATAAATTTTGGTGGTAGGATTTTTTATTAGTTTTCTTTCTATCTTTTTTTACTAAAAACAAACTTGAAATGTATTTTATCTTTGTTTATTAATATAAAATCATATATTACCAATGGAAAAAATCTTCTATATATTTTTTCACCATGTTCTATAGCTGAATTGAACTATTTGATGTATAATTTATCTACCTAATCTTTTGTGCTTGCATGACAATTTTGAATTTTTCAATCACATAATTTTTAATTTATTTATAGTTGTTATGCCATTCTTGTAATTTGATGCCCCACCCATTCTTACATTTTTCATTACGCTTCATCTAGATTTTCTTCCTATGGTTTATAGAATACTTAAAAACCAAATTGAGCCAATGATTGTCATTAATGGTTTCAACCTTTTTTAATAGCTTACATTTGGGTTATCACTAATGTTTGTAAAGGAAAAGTGTCTACTGTAGCTAAAAGAATTTCATGAGAAACTATAAATTTGATTATAAGATTTCTTTTTACTATATTTTTTTTTATTCTTTCTAGTTATCTCCAATTGTTCAATTTCTCATATTTTTTCCCAACACTTGACAACCATAAAGGACAACCAACATGGGTAGTAGACCAATATGGTTTTTCTCATTTTTTAATCCCAAAGTTTGGCTCTCCTACACCCATTTTGAAGAAGGTGTGAGGTCGTTTAACCTTAATGCATTCCCTTTATTGTCTTTCTCTTCTAACTGAGCTTACAATGAAAATAATCCTAATACATACACCCATTTTGAAGAAGGTGTGAGGTCGTTTAACCTTAATGCATTCCCTTTATTGTCTTTCTCTTCTAACTGAGCTTAAAATGAAAATAATCCTAATACATTTGTATTCTTTCATTATTTCTAGCAAGCTACCTTAAAAAAGAATGGTAATATTTTTATCTTTTCTATTTAATAATACAACCATTATTTTAGTCTTGGTTATATGGACTTGCATTGTAACCTTCTGACAAAAAGTGTTCCAAGGCCTTCAAGTGCTCTCTCAATGCATGGTCTTTTAAAAAAAAAAAAAGATAAGATCAACAACATATAAAAGAACCTTCACCCCATAGTTTTCCAATTGAATAACTTCCCCATCTATCTTCATTAATCATGCCTCTAACTTATAAATGTATATGATATAGGGGGAATAACTATTTGAATCTAATGTCACCACCAAAATACTTAGACATATTCTTTCTTGTTATCATTTTAGCTCTAACCTTATCATAAAATACATGCACAACTTCTCTATATAAATCTTAGATGATTGATTATTTTATTCTATTCCATAGTTTATCTCTGGGTACCACGTTGAATGCTTTCTTTAAGTCCACAAAACAATAAGCATCTTATGCACCTTGACTGTCCAAGATTTTTTCAATCAAGTCCCTACAAAATAATGTGATGATCAATGGTAGAGTATCTGGGCCTAAAACCTAGTTGTTATTTTTCCCCCTTTCCCTCATTTTATACCCACACAAAAACCAAGTTTTAAGGTCCTTCACACACCGCAACCTTCTGATTTTTCACTATATATCATTTTCCTAGTAAAAAACATAGAAGCTTTTGACCTAGGGCTTGCTCCCAAATGGTGTAACCTCAACCTCCTGGTTCAAAGCTTTTGGAATACAAAAAAGGACCTCCCTAACTTGCATTGTACCGAGGAAGAAGAATTTCCAACGGTCAAAATTCAAGTTAGGGCCATTTGAATGGCTAAACCCTGAAAACAAGGGTTTCTTAGACCAGCGGACAGGAAAATTGAATAACTCTGATATAAAATGACTCAAAGTTATCAAACCAATTCTAAAAGCATAAAATGGAGATGCTCCAACTTTCAGACAGGTTTTGATCACCCCTTCACATCCGTACACCGTACTGTCACCGTGATTTGCACAGAAAATTGCTCTGAAACAGGTAGTTTTATTGATTTGAAAGCAATTTCAATACAATGAGGATCTCTTCGATTTCCTCAATCATTTGGAAGCCTAAATAGGCTCTCCCCACCATTGGCTTAACCATTTTTATGGTTGTAGCCGTTTAACCAATTCAAACTCAAAATTGCTTAGCAACTTTAAAAGTTGCATTACAACTTTAAAACAACTTTTGCCGGGTAAGACAAAAAGTCTGTTTTGGAAGACTAAAAGACCTTATTTGATGTTTTAGACTTTCAAACACTCTTAAAACACCTAAAGACACCTAGATAATAAAATTTCATCCAAGGGACCAATCGATACCCAAGGCTTATTAGAGTGACTGTCCTCATTTGTTGAAGGAAAAAAGCATTAATGTGGTTCAATAGCAATGCATTCAAGTGGAAATTACACAAGGGACAGTCACTGTGAGATGTCCTCATTTGTGACAAGGACAGTCACACATGAGGACATCTCACAGTGATTATCCCTTGTGTAATTGCCACTTGATCACTCTAAAGACAACATGATAATGTACACTCACTGTAAGGACAGTCACAAATGGGGACATCTCACAGTGAGTGTCCCTTGTGTAATTGCCGCTTGAGTTACACAAGGGACATTGATTGTGAGATGTCCCCATTTATGACAAGGACAGTCACACATGAGGACATCTCACAGTGATTGTCCCTTGTGTAATTGCCACTTGAATGTATTGCTATTGAACCACATTAATGCTTTTCTTCTTCAACAAATGAGGACAGTCACTCTGAAGACAACATGATAATGTACACTCACTGTAAGGACAGTCACAAATGAGGACATCTCACAGTGACTGTCCCTTGTGTAATTGCCGCTTGAATTACACAAGGGACAGTCATTGTGAGATGTCCTCATTTGTGACAAGGACAATCACACATGAGGACATCTCACAGTGATTGTCCCTTGTGTAATTGCCACTTGAATGTATTGCTATTGAACCACATTAATGCTTTTCTTCTTCAACAAATGAGGACAGTCACTCTGAAGACAACATGATAATATACACTCACTGTAAGGATAGTCACAAATGAGGACATCTCACAGTGACTGTCCCTTGTGTAATTGTCGCTTGAATTACACAAGGGACAGTCATTGTGAGATGTCCTCATTTGTGACAAGGACAGTCACACATGAGGACATCTCACAGTGATTGTCCCTTGTGTAATTGCCACTTCTTAGACTTACTCTATCAGATACTTACAATTAAACTAAGTAATGGAGGTTACTTAAGATATCAACCGCTATTTCAGATTCAATCACAATATGTGTGCAAGACCCCTTAGTGCTTTATAAACTGAGGGCATCATTTGGTCCTAGGATGAAATCTACATGTTAGGTATTTGTTTGGTGTCTTAGGTGTGTGTTTAGGAGTCTAAAGGTTCATAAAGGTCTTTAAAACATTCAACACAATCTTCTAGTCTTTCTCGGCAAGAGGATTGTTTACAAAAATGTAATGCAACTTTTAAGTTGCTTAGCAATTTCAGTTTTAAGACTGGTAAACGGCTATAACCAACTAAATGGTTAAGCCAATGCAATTGTAGAGCCTATTTAGGCTTATTGATATCAGAGGAAATCCAAGAGATCCTATTGTAATCTTTGATTTCAAAAAATCAATAAAGAACACCTGTTTCTGTGCTATTTTCTGTGCTTTCAATGCAACAGTACGACGTACGGATGGTTTGAAGGGAGTCAATTTGGTCCAGAAGTTGCAGGAGACCTTGTTGCATGTTTTGAAATTTATTTGGTCCTTTCAAGTCTTTGCATTGAGGAGTTGGTTAATACTATTTGTCTCTGCTCTGCAAAACCCTTAGTTTCAGGGTATGTGTACATTATCATGTTGTCTTTACAGTGACTATCCTCATTCAAGTGGCAATTACACAAGGGACAGTCACTGTGAGATGTCCTCATTTGTGACAAGGACAGTCACACATGAGGACATCTCACAGTGACTGTCCCTTGTGTAATTTCCACTTGAATGTATTGTTATTCAACCACATTTATGGGCCCGTTTGGACCACGACACACAGTAGCATCTACAGAGAAGAAGTTTGGTATGCAATGGTCTTGAAACCTCCTGAGAAATTCTTGGTATGCATTTGTGTGGTGCAAAAGCTTCGTTGAAAGAGAAAAAGAAGAAAAGAATAGAAATGATTTTTTTTCTTTTTATGTCATATACTGTAACCAGCTACTTATAACTTGCAAAAATTATTATAACCATTTGAAATTGAAACTTGGTTTAATGTGAAACTGAGAACTGCTTTATTAGAGCTTTATGTGATTTAGATTCAGACATCAAGAACATTGTTTGCCTAATATTGTGATTAATGCTTATTTATTAATATCTCATACTAATAGACAATTGATAATTGTAGGGAAAACGTCATTGGGGGTCTTTGAGGATCCACCAAAAGCCAAGGAGAAAATGTATTCAAATGCTAAAGATGGTGTAACAGTCCTTATAGCTGTTGAACCTTGCTGTGTAGATCATCTCCGATTCTCCAAGTTCAACGGTACTGTGGTATTCCTTTGGATACTTCTAATGGAAAATTTCAGACATCAAGTTCTTTTTGTATGAAATTACTACATTTGTAATCTGTAGTTTTAAACTTTTAGTTTATAAATGTTCATCAACTTTAGTTCGTATGCTGCCATTTCAAGTATGATTAATGAAGTTACCTTTATCACAGGATGAAAGTGAGTAGTCAGCATACTGGTATGGAGCTGGCAACATTGATATGGTGACTAGGGCATCGTTTAATGGTGGTATTGTGTTTTCCCATGTTTAGGGCATCGGCCTTTTGAAGCATTGCCTTCAGCTTTCTTAAGTCTGAGTTTTAAGTTTGTTTATTTCCATCCTAACTTGCTTTTCCCTCTTCGGTTTTGCAGTACTCTGAAGGTAGTCACAAGTTAGGGTTGTTTCATTGCATACCCAAAACAATGAAGACGTTACGGTCCACAAAATGTTTGTGCTTGAAAGATGAACAAATAAAATTAAACTTCTAAATAACCAAAGCCGCTGTTGAAAATACAAATGACAACGTTCTTGTTTTTTTTGCCCTTATATCCCGATGTGATTTCACGGAGGGTTACGACGCTGTTGAAAACACAAATGAAAACACAAATCCCTTGTGTAATTGCCACTTGAAGGAGGACAGTCACTGTAAAGACAACATGATAATGTACACTTATAGTGAGTGTACATTATCATGTTGTCTTTAGAGTGACTATCCTCATTTGTTGAAGAAGAAAAGCATTAATGTGGTTCAATAGCAATACATTCAAGTGGCAATCACACAAGGGAGAGTCACTGTGAGATGTCCTCATTTGTGACTATCCTTACAGTGAGTGTACATTATCATGTTGTCTTTAGAGTGACTGTCCTCATTTGTTGAAGAAGAAAAGCATTAATGTGGTTCAATAGCAATACATTCAAGTGGCAATTACACAAGGGACAATCACTGTGAGATGTCCTCATGTGTGACTATCCTTGTCACAAATGAGGACATCTCACAATGACTGTCCCTTCTGTAATTGCCACTTGAATGAGGACAGTCACTGTAAAGACAACATGATAATGTACACATATAATGAGTGTACATTATCATGTTGTCTTTACAGTGGCTGCCCTCATGTTGTATATTCTTCTGTGTAGATGCTACTATGTGCTAGGGAACTTCTTAGAACTATTGGTATATTCTTACAACTTGTTACACCTGGGATATTCTTCTCTGTAGATGCTACTGTGTGCCGTGGTCCAAACAGGCCCATAAATGTGGTTGAATAGCAATACATTCAAGTGGCAATTACACAAGGGACAGTCACTATGAGATGTCCTCATGTGTGACTGTCCTTGTCACAAATGAGGACATCTCACAGTGACTGTCCCTTGTGTAATTGCCACTTGAAGGAAAAAAGCATTAATGTGGTTCAATAGCAATGTATTCAAGCGGCAATTACACAAGGGATAATCACTCTGAGATTTCCTCATTTGTGACTATCCTTACAGTGAGTGTACATTATCATGTTTTCTTTACAGTGACTGTCCTCATTTGTTGAAGGAAAAAAGCATTAATGTGGTTCAATAGTGATGCAGAGTAGTCAGCAAGAAACTTGGATCTATGTCCCAACCCACTTCAAGACACCAAAATGACTCAACCAATCAATTAGGCTCTGATTTCTATAGGTTAATGTTTAAACTCTGCAAAGTAATGAATTTGAAGGTTTCAAGGATCACACAACAACTTATGGACTCAATCCCATTCAATAACAAATTTCCTTTTAGGGACAAGTTCCCTGATTTTCTATCAAATGAGACTTTTAAGGTTCTAGATCTTACTTCCTGCAGCAAAACTTAGAAACCCCTTAGATATCATCTAAATAACAAGAATCATGCATTGGTTGTGATCTAAACAACCCAAGACATCAAAATAACAAACTGACCTAGTGACCCTGGTAGGTCTCCCAAACCTGCTCTGCAGCCATAACTCTGCAACTTGCCAAAGGACTCTAAGAAGTTATATGTTTTCTGAGTACCCTTTTGGGATTTCTAACAGACCACCAACTCCCAGACCCTGACTCCACTCCAGCATATCAATGTCTTCATTGAGTCCGCAGACCTAATGCATGCTTTTAGGTGTGGGTTCCAAAACAAAGCATTGAAAATGGGTGTATGAAACCAAGATCAGAGTTTTGGAGTGTTCTCCTGATCCAGATAAACAAGAATGCACAAGTTTTCAAGTCCTCAATATGATGCAAGCTCCTGATTTTAATCTGATTACCATCTTCCCAGCCAAAAACATGGTAGTTTTTTATCTAGGGCTCGCTCTCAACAAATGCAGATGCAACCCCCTGCCAGGAAAAGCAACAATCTGGGTATGATAAGGTGAAATTTTGCAGTCCTTTTGGGTATGATAACAGTTCCAGTTTCCAATAAGATGGTTCATTTTTATAATCTAGCTTCAATTTCTCTTGTGAAAATCTTTTTTTCATTTTATGGGTGGTAAAATATAATTATTATGCTAGAGGTGTGTACTTATGGATGATAATGAAACAAAATGATAAGATTTAAGACTCTTGTTTTTTTTTTTAAATAGCAATTTAAGTTTCCTTCTATTATAAATTACTGTTTTTCTATTTTTTAATGTATCTTTCCAAATCTTTTATATCAATTTTATTTATGAAATATAAATATATTAATAACGTTTTAGTGTTTTTAGGATTAGTTTATATCAATTCTATATATCATCATTCGTCATTCAATTGTCAGTATTATTAATTTAGACTGTGCAATTGTAGAACTACTCGAATATGGGTTGGATGGATACTCAAGCAGGGGAACCCTCCTCAAATATCTCAGCAGTGAACTTGGAAAAATGTGTCCTGAAGGAACCCTTTCCATCAGAGAGATAAAAGTACAAACAAGTAAAAGAAGCAGGCTCTGCAAATATGTTTTTGAGAAGAAAAATGATAGATTATTCGAGTATGGTTCATGAGGTATATCTAAAAAGACATTTTTTTTCTTATTATAATAAAAGAGGAAGTTGTGAATGTCAAAGTTGAGTGAAACAAAAATTATTTTCATCAAATTTTGTTAGGCTTGCTTTTGGGAATAGTTTCTTACAATATTGCTATTAAGATTTTTATTGTGTAGTTTTTAGATTAGGTTTATAAAATTATATTTCATGAGTAGTGATTCATATTAATCAATTAAGGATACTTTTGGAAGGTATTTTCAATGTGTCAAATTTTGATATTTTTACAAGAATTAGATTGTGTAATTTTTTTAATTAAAGTCATTGACTCATATTTCATAAATAATAGTTCTCATGAATCCATCTCTTATAAGATTGAATAGTCTATTTAGGAAGTATTTCTGATAGTATGTCAAATTATGATATTACTATTACCATTAGATTTCATGGCTTTGAAGTCAACCTCGCTGACCCATATTCTTCTCTGTAGATGCTACTATGTGCTAGGGAACTTCTTAGAACTGTTGGTATATTCTTACAACCAGGTTACACCTGGGATATTCTTCTCTATAGATGCTACTGTGTGCCATGGTTGAAACGGGCCCATAAATGTGGTTGAATAGCAATACATTCAAGTGGCAATTACACAAGGGACAGTCTGATGCAGAGTGGTCAGCAAAGAAACATGGATCATTACCCAACCCACTTCAAGACACCAAAAATGAATCAATCCAAACAATTAGACTCTGATTCTTATAGGTGAATGTTTGAACTCTGCAAGGTAATGAATTTAAAGGTTTCAAAGATCACACAACAACTTATGTACTCAAACCCAATCAAGTTCAGTTTTCTCTTTAGGGACAAGTGCTCTGAATTTGATCAAATGGTGTTCTTAAGGTTCCAGACCTTACCCCCTTCAAAAAAACTTAGTAACCACTTAGATATCACTTAAATAACCAGAAACATGTATTAGTTTTGGTCCTAACAGCCCAAGGCATCAGAATAGCAAAATGACCTAGTGGCTCTAGTAGCTAGGTCTATGAAACCTGCTCTGCCCCATTAACTCTGCAGATTGCCAAAAGACTAAATGACATTATGTGATTTCTAGACACCCTTTTTGATGTTCTTTCAGACCTCCAAACCTCAGACCCCAAATCCACTCCTGCACTCCTCTTCTCTTGTCAAGTCCGCAGACCTAATGCATGCAATCAGGCTTGGGTCTCAAGACAAGTGTTGAAGAATGGGCTCCTAGAATTAGAATCAGAGTTTTAGATTGTTGTTCATACCTTAGACATTCACAAAAACCAAGATCAGGGGTCCTTCACACACTTCTAGACTCTGATCCTTCATTTCTCATCAAATCCTAGTAAAAAACAATAGAGTCTTTGAACTAGGGCTCGCCTTCACCATGCATAGACTTAACATCCTATTCTAAAGCCTTTGGAATATGAAAATATACATGTCTAACCTTCATCTTGCCAAGAATAAAGAATTTTCAACAGTTAAAACTCAGGTTATGGCCATAAGAGCAGTCAATACCCTGAAAACAAGGGTTTGCAGACAAGGTTCAGAGAAAATACAATAACTTTGATTTAAAACAAGTTAAATCCTCCAAACCAACTCTCAGAGTATCTAATATCTCTAATACAATTTCCAAGCCAGTTTGATCATACAACCATCATCCGTACATCTGTACAGAGTTAGTTTTTGCACAGGAAATGCTCTAAAACAGGGTTATTTATTAAATTTTGAAAGCAAAATGGTTCTCCAAATCTCCTCTGCCATTTCTTCGACCATTGGAAGCCTAAAAAGGCTCTGTGGATAGTTTCTTAACCATCTAGATGGTTATGTCTGTTCAATACAACAAATAACAACTTTTGAAGCAACTTTTAAAAGTTGCATTATATATTGTTAACAATTTTGCAAACATTCTTGCCGAGAAAGGCTAAAATGTGTTTTGAATAGTTTTAGACCTTTATTAATCTTCCAAAACTCCTAAAACACCTAACAGACACCTAGCAATCAAATTACATCCAAAGACTAATTGATACCCAAGGCTTATAACAATACCAAGGGGTCATAGTCCAAACATGTGGATGGGTTACAAGGAGATGTTAATCAATCCTGTAACCATTATTACAAACAAGAAAACTTAAATACTAAACCATTGAAAACATCTTAAAACATTTAGTCTATCAATCCTTCAACACAAGGCTCCATGGTGATATGATGTAACCTTAGGAAAGTAGGTGCTTGTTTCAATAGGATGGGATGACTTCTTGGCTTCATGGTGTCTTTCTTCAATCACATGGTTTTTGGTTTGCATGAGGGATGCCCCTGCATCACAGTCACTATGAGATGTCATCATGTGTGACTGTCCTTGTCACAAATGAGGACATCTCACAGTGACTGTCCCTTGTGTAATTGCCACTTGAATGAGGACAGTCACTGTAAAGACAACATGATAATGTACACATACAATGAGTGTACATTATCATGTTGTCTTTACAGTGGCTGCCCTCATGTTGTATATTCTTCTGTGTAGATGCTACTATGTGCTAGGGAACTTCTTAGAACTGTTGGTATATTCTTACAACTTGTTACACCTGGGATATTCTTCTCTGTAGATGCTACTGTGTGCCATGGTCCAAACGGGCCCATAAATGTGGTTGAATAGCAATACATTCAAGTGGCAATTACACAAGGGACAGTCATTGTGAGATGTCATCATGTGTGACTGTCCTTGTCACAAATGAGGACATCTCACAGTGACTGTCCCTTGTGTAATTGCCACTTGAATGAGGACAGTGACAGTAAATACAACATGATAATGTACACAAGTACCGTGAAGGTAGTCACAAGTTAGGGCTGTTTCATTGCATACCCGAAACAATGAAGACGTTACGGTCCACAAAACGTTTGTGCTTGAAAGATGAACAAATAAAATTAAACTTCTAAATAACCAAAGCCGCTAACAATAAATTCAACACAGATATGTCCTCATTTCTGGGTATTTTAGCTCTGTAACAGCTGAATACCAGATTACATAATAATGACAAAAGAAAAATAAACCCAACGTACTCAGAAATTGTAGCTGTGATTTCGCGGAGGGAATCTCTCTCGGCGCTATTGAAAATACAAATGACAACGTTTCTCTACATTATCATGTTGTCTTTACAGTGACTGTCCCTTGTGTAATTGCCACTTGAAGGAGGACAGTCACTGTAAAGACAACATGATAATGTACACTTACAGCCCGTGTACATTATCATGTTGTCTTTAGAGTGACTATCCTCATTTGTTGAAGAAGAAAAGCATTAATGTGGCTGAATAGCAATACATTCAAGTGGCAATTACACAAGGGACAATCACTGTGAGATGTCCTCATTTGTGACTATCCTTACAGTGAGTGTACATTATCATGTTGTCTTTACAGTGACTGTCCTCATTTGTTGAAGGAAAAAAGCATTAATGTGGTTCAATAGCAATGTATTCAAGCGGCAATTACACAAGGGATAATCACTCTGAGATTTCCTCATTTGTGACTATCCTTATAGTGAGTGTACATTATCATGTTGTCTTTACAGTGACTGTCCTCATTTGTTGAAGGAAAAAAGCATTAATGTGGTTCAATAGCAATGCATTCAAGTGGCAATTACACAAGGGACAGTACGTACATGCCCATTAAAGTTGGTGTTTTGTTATCCAGCATGACAATGGAGACAGCATACTCTGTGTCAATTTTATTGATCAAATTTCCCTCCGCCAGGCAAAGCAACAATCTGGGTATGATAAGGTAAAGTTTTTGCAACAATTTCTTGCTGCTGCTAAGGTTACCATTGTTTATGGTTTCTGTTATATAGTTCTATCTATATTGCTATATGGCCTTTTGTTTAGGATTAAGTAGACGAGGGAAAATATTTCTTTTGTGGATTGTAAACAAAACATTGAATTATTTCAGAGAATAGATCTAAATCTATAAGATGCTACGATGGAGCACATGACCATGTACTTGTGAATATTAGGATCCATGTTAATCAAATGACTGCTTTATGCAAATTACTTTTGAGTAAGTAAAAGGCAATACAATTTTTCGAAGTGTGCAAGGATTTTTATGATATACAGGTGTACGAAGAAATGAATCTGTGTTGTTTTGTATCAATATCAAACATCTCTGATATATTTTCATGTTTTTATAATCTATTTTGCAGATGGAAAGTTGAAATGCCAGCTATCCTAGAGCAGTCAATAAGAATATTGTCTGATGCTGGTCTTGGTATGGCCATGTTCAGTCTGGGTATGTTTTGAATTCTTCTCTATCTCTCTGATTGAGGAGTACTCGATATATGCATGTGCTTTTTTCTTCTTTGATGGTTGTGAAGCTCTGTTTGTTCTAAATACCACTGTATTGCAATTGTATTAGTTTCATTATTTTCTCTGAAGTCACTGTATTTTTTCTTATTATAATAAAAGAGGAAGTTGTGAATGTCAAAGTTGAGTGAAACAAAAATTATTTTCATCAAATTTTGTTACTGTCACAAGGGACACTAACAAAGCCCTAGCTTTTCCTCTGATATAGCCTTCTCCCATACCTCATCCTGAGATTCTTTATCTTCTGTGTCATCTGATCCTCTTATACAAGTTGCAAATGAAATTTATCGCTCATGTATAAACTAAGATAATATAATGCACTCGATATTTGAATCATCGTACATGTATAGAATGACAGAATATAATGCATTCAATATTTGTATTATCGTTCATGTATAGATTGAGACAACATGATAATGTACACTCACTGTAAAGACAACATGATAATGTACACTCACTGTAAGGACAGTCACAAATGAGGACATCTCACAGTGACTGTCCCTTGTGTGATTGCCACTTGAATGTATTGCTATTCAGCCACATTAATGCTTTTCTTCTTCAACAAATGAGGATAGTCACTGTAAAGACAACATGATAATGTACACTTACTATAAAGACAACATGATAATGTACACTCACTGTAAAGACAACATGATAATGAGGACAGTCACTGTAAAGACAACATGATGATGTACACTCACTGTAAGGACAGTCACAAATGAGGACATCTCACAGTGACTGTCCCTTGTGTGATTGCCACTTGAATGTATTGCTATTCAGCCACATTAATGCTTTTCTTCTTCAACAAATGAGGATAGTCACTGTAAAGACAACATGATAATGTACACTTAACTATAAGTGTACATTATCATGTTGTCTTTACAGTGACTATCCTCATTTGTTGAAGAAGAAAAGCATTAATGTGGCTGAATAGCAATACATTCAAGTGGCAATCACACAAGGGACAGTCACTGTGAGATGTCCTCATTTGTGACTGTCCTTACAGTGAGTGTGCATCATCATGTTGTCTTTACAGTGACTGTCCTCATTTGTTGAAAGAAATAAGCATTAATGTGGTTCATTAGCAATGTATACAATCATTTTTTTAAAAAAATTTACCCAGGGCCGTCGCAATTGCTTGGGAGCCCGCCGCAATTGCGACGGCCCTCCGAAGCAATGCAACGGGAGCCCGTCGCAATTGCTTCGGAGGGTCGTCGCAATTGCGACGCCCTGGAGTCGCAATACGACGGAGGGCCAAAATGAGTGAAGGGGCGACTTTGCGATGGCTAGGTGTCGCAATTGCGACGGCTACCCATAGATGTGGCAATTTGTGACTAAAAAACTATGACATCAATGGGTGTCACTATTGCGACACATAGCCATCGCATTTGCGACACATAGCTGTCACAAATTGGCCTCAAATGTACTAGTGGTATCACAGATGTCTTTGATGATTCAGCAGTTAGTGTCAGGTCTGGCTCCATTAGTTCCTCTCCTTGTTGCTATGGTTGGTCAGACACCTCTTCAGCCACCTCAGCAGCCTCCATCATAGCCTCCTCCCAGTGGTGACAAGAGTTGAGCTATGAGTATTCTTGTTGATCAGTTGTGTATTGATGTTGAGATACTTGATGTGGTACCATATTCTTGTGACCTTGGTGTTACCCTTCTAGTTGTACTTTGATACTTGTTTGACATTGATGCCCCTATTGATGGGCAATTATAGAGTTGATTTATGATGTCATTGTTATACTAGATGCATTGAGTTTTGAGTAGATGTGTGATATGAGGACATTTATGATCTTTCCTGTTTTACTTGATGATATATGAGATTACCTTTAGATGCTGCTATATGTGTGTATCTAATGCATTTGTTTTGAATGGATGTGTCTATGGATGCAATGTATCTTATGTATGATATAGATAGATGGATGCATTTCTTTCTTCATGTATGGGTGCAATTTTTTCATTTTTTTGTTATTTTCTCATCTATGCAATCTGTATCTCTGTCTAGATGTATGCACATGTAAATGGTTATTTCCTTCTTTTCCTCAATGATATATCTATGTAATGATTAATGGTATGGAATGAATGTAAAATGTATAATCTCATGTTTTTATTGTAGAAAGATGATATTGAGTTGATGTTGTCCTTGCTGATTTGACCTTGTTGATGATGTTATGTACCCCCCTTTTTTGATGCGAAATGAAGCCCTTGGGAAAAAAAATGCATGTGCAATTATTCTAACATGAGAATGCATTTTAACCTTTCTATGAATGCAATTATCTTTTCTATGAATGCATTTTAACCTAAGTGTCACTAGTTTTTAGCAAAGAAATGCCTTGAGGATATATTTTCATCATTGAGCACTTGGGACCGGAAAGTCGATACAATCACCACTGCCCACTGACATGATGATATGAATATCACTTTTTATTGCTCATATGGTAACCTCCGTTTTGCTTTCCCATCGGTCTCGTCGATATGACTATCATTGATTACAAACAATCATGAGAGTACGAATACCGATTTTGTCGGATTCTATGTTGCAAGTGGATTTTGGCATTTAGATATGAAGAATCTAAATATCCAAGGTATCTGGTTGCGTAAACAAACAAAATTTAACTCATTGTTTTATAAGATAATCCTCGATGGTTCTTTGATGACCATGTCTTTAGATGAATTCTCACAAGGCAATGAATCTTCCTCCAAACATTCACTTCATAGTCAAGAAAAATATCACGTCTCCATCATTGTCAATCTAGTCGAAACATCATTGATTAGCTAAAAAGACTTGATACAAATTGAATTAATGTAAGTAAACAGATTTTTAACCAACTTTTCAAAAGAATCTATCTAGGTGTTTTGCATTGTTTTCTGATCTTCAAATAATATTTCCAAGTGTTTTGATCATGGAATGATGTTTGATTTTTAATCCTGAATAATAAGTCAATTTAGGCTCAAGGATTTGTTGTGGTAGTCAACTTCTTGGTTAATAAACAATGATATCAATCAAAGGTTTACAAAAATCTGATCTCTCTTCTGAAAATGTTGATCCCTTTCTGCTTGTGACTGAATGTTGCTCGTTTGAATCCTTTTTGAGGTACCCACTTTCCGATCTATTTTGTGCTGCCCCCAAGTGTTTGATGTATCAATTTTGACAACTTTGGGCAATGCAAAGGATGATGCTAAAAATGTTATTATGACTATGTACAAATGACGGATGCAATGAAGGTTTGGACAAATGGGATGATGAGATGCATTATGTACACATGTGACTAGGAAAGAAATGACTTAAGGAAACCAAAAGTGCTTGTTGCCAAGTTTTCACCTTTGGGTGCTTTTTTTCTTCTCTTTTTTTGCTACCAAGGCGCCTATTGCTAGGTTTTCACCAAGGCACTTTTTTCTTTTTCATTTTTTTTGTATTTTTCATTTTTTTAATTTTTTTTGTATTTTTCCTTATCACCTTGGCGCCTATTGCTAGGTTTTCACCAAGAGATAGT
This sequence comes from Chamaecyparis obtusa, assembly GCA_027943335.1. Lineage (NCBI taxonomy): Eukaryota > Viridiplantae > Streptophyta > Pinopsida > Cupressales > Cupressaceae > Chamaecyparis > Chamaecyparis obtusa. Next base: position 310,436 of record BSBK01001859.1, read on the forward strand.
TTTTCAAATGTTTTTGCTTTCTTCATGCTCAATTTTCCACTATTTTTGATCTTTCTTCCTTTCCAATGTTTTTGGATTTTCCATTTTCAAATGTTTTTGTATTTTCAAGATCCTTTTTCAACTATGTACAATAATTATGATGCTCTCTCATCTGATATTATGTATACCCTTTCATCTACTTTAGGTGTAGAACCTCTTCAAATGAATGCTATTTATGGGTTCTTGTAACTCTTCACCATTACAATCTGATAACTTATATGTTCCAGTTCCAAAGGATGACACAATCACAAATGGGCCTATCCAATTAGCTTCCCACTTTCCTTTCTTTTCCCTTTCAGCTTGATTTTTGGGATTTTCTCTTAATACCAAGTCTCCTACTTGAAAAGTTCTTGATTTGATGTGTTTGTTGTAATTTCGTGAAATCCTATTTTGATAAACTCTTAAATGCTCATAAGCTTGAGTCTGGTGTTCCTCTAATAATTCCAATTGTTGCAGTCTGGCAATCCTATAATCCTCATTAGTGATCAATCCTCTTAATGAAACCCGTAGAGATGGGATTTCAACTTCTAATGGTAGAACTGCTTCAGTTCCATAGACTAAAGAGAATGGGGTGGCTCCTGTAGGTGTTCTAATACTAGTTCTGTAAGCCCATAGTGCGGGATTTATTTGCACGTGCCAATCTCTTCCTGATTTGTTAACTGATCTTTTTAATATCTTGAGGATATTTTTGTTCGTTGCTTCAGCTTGGCCATTGCCTTGTGGATAATAAATGGATGACGAATGATGTGTAATGTGGAATGTCATGCAAAGTTCATCAATATCCTAATTTTTGAATTGTTTCCCATTATCCGTGATAATGGCATGTGGAATACCATAGCGGCAAATTATGTGGTTCAATATGAACATTGAAATTTGTTTGCCAGTTGCTATTGTTAATGGAACTGCTTCCACCCATTTGGTGAAGTATTCTGTTGCTGTGATGATATACTTGTGTCCGTTTGAAGATGGAGGATGTATGATTCCAATCAAGTCAAAACCCCATTGATAAAAAGGCCATGGTGTAATGAATGGGTGTAGTTCTTGAGCTGGTGCATGTATCATGTTACCGTGATATTGACATTTGTTGCATGTCTTCACAAATTGACAAGCATCCTTTTCTAATGTTGTCCAAAAGTATCCTAAACGAAGGATTTTCTTAGCTAGATTAAGACCGCTTGAGTGTGACCTGCAAATGCCTTCGTGGACCTCGCGTAAAGCTAACTTAGACTCTTCTTCCTCTAAACATCTAAGTAACGTCCCATCAAGACCCTTACAATACAATGTGTCTGAAAGGATTAGGTAACGGGCGGCTTGGCTTATGAAGTTACGTTTTTGGGCACGAGTTTGGTCTATGGGGAGTACTTGGTCTTTAAGGTAAGTATAGATGGGTCCATACCAAGGAGAGTCATGTCCATGTAAAAGAGAAACAATTTGGGTGCCAGGAAGGTTGAATGCCGGTTTTACCAACTCTTCCACCAAGAACTCATACTTCTCATTTTGATCTGGTTTTTGTAATAAGGAAGCCAAGGTAGCCATGGCATCTGCTGCTCTATTCTTTTCTCTTGGAATCTGTTCAAATGTGATCAAAGCAAAGTACTTCTTCCATCCATCAATCAAGGTTTTATATTTCATCAATTTTATATCTTTGGTATTGTATTCATTATTAACCTAGTTGATTATGAGTTGGGAATCCCCATACACTTGTAATTCTGCAATATTCCATTCCAAAGCCATTTTGATGCCAATGACTAATGCCTCATATTCAACTATGTTATTGGTGCACGGAAATAAGAGTTTATAGGACTTTGGAATGGTGTACCCTTGAGGGGTAACCAATAATATACCTGCTCTAGAACCTCCTTGTGTATAAGATCCATCAAAATATAATTTCCATGTCTTTGCTTCTATGTTGACAATTGCTGCATCTGGAAATTCAATTTGAATGGTTTGTGTAGACTCCATTGGGTTATCTGCTAAGTGATCTGCTATCACTTGTCCTTTAATTTCTCTTCTATCAACATATTCAATGTCGAATTCACTTAGGATCATGACCCATTTTGCTATTCTACCTGTTAAGGCAGTTTTACTTAGCAAGTATTTGAGAGGATCAATCTTGGCAATTAATTTGATCTTATGCATCAACATATAATGTCTTAGTTTTTGAGATGCAAAGACCACTGCAAGACATGCTCTTTCCATGAATGAATAATTTAGTTCATATTTTATTAAGATTCTACTAAGATAGTAGATTGCCCTTTCTTTTCCTTGCTCATCTTCTTGTGCCAACAATATACCTAGAGACCTTTCTGTGGCTGATATGTATAACAAGAGTTCTTTGCCCTTGATAGGTGACATAAGAATAGGTGGATTTATCAAATAAGTCTTCAAAATAGCGAAGGCCTTATCACATTCTTCATCCCACATAAATGTAGTGTCCTTGTGTAGCAATCTGGTGAAGGAGTGACACTTTTCTGCTAATTGAGATATAAATCTCCTTATTGATTGAATTTGTCCTTGTAGTGACCTCATTTGGCTAATGTTTCTTGGAATCTCCATCTCTAGAATGGCTTGTACTTTTTTAGGATCAACTTCAATTCCCTTTGCTGACACTATATAACCCAATAGCTTGCCGGATTAGACACCAAAGGCACACTTCTTTGGGTTTAATCTAACTTTGAATTGTTCTAACCGAATGAATATTTTTCTTAGGATTTGTAAATATTCTTCTCTATTGTGGGACTTTGCTAGAATGTCATCCACATAATCTTCTAAGAAAGTGTGCATCATGTTGTGAAAAATAGTTGTCATGGCCCTTTGATATGTAGCTCCAGCATTTTTAAGACCGAAGGGCATGACATTCCAACAAAAAGTACCCCAAGGGCAAGTAAATGCTATCTTTTCTTGGTCTTCAGGAGCAATCTTTATTTGATTATAGCCACTAAATCCATCCATTAATGAGTACATTGCGTGACCTGCTGTTAGATCCACTATGGTATCTATGCTTGGCAATGGGAAGTCATCTTTGGGACATGCAAGATTTAAATCTCTGAAATCAGTACACACACGGATAGATTTATCATGCTTAGTAACTGGCACAATGTTAGAGATCCAATAAGCATATGCTATTGTTCTTATGAACCCCACCTTTAACAATTTTTCCAATTCTGCCTTGACTAGGAGAGCCACATGTGGGTGCATTTTCCTTAGTTTTTGCTTCACAGGTTTAACTCCGAGTCTAACATTTAAATGGTGCATTATGAAATCAGGATCCAGTCCGGGCATGTCGGCATATGACCATGCAAAATTCACTTGTTGTTCTTGGAAGAATTTGATAAAGTCCTCTCTTTCAAGAGATGTAAGTGATGTAGCCAAGTGTATGACCTTTGGATCTACTTCCATACCAATGTTAACTTTTTCTGTTGGTTCTATAAGAATAGATGACCTTTCTTCCTCATGTTCAGGCAAAGTATCCAATCTCTCTTCCTTTGGTGCCACAGTTGGGTTTTCACCAAAAGAAACGTCTTTTATTTTCATTATTTTTGGTTCTAATGGTGCCACAGTTGGGTTTTCACCAATAGAACTTCTCATTTTTTTATTTTTTTTCTTTTTTTCTTTTTTTGACTAAGAGATTGGACCCTTGCTGTTGTCATTATGTCTACATTGAGTTCGTTAGTGAAAGAGGGTTCAATCGCATTGAGGTATTGGTTTTTTGCTTGGTCATTTGGGAAGTAAAGTAAGTCATTTGGTTCGGTTTGATCCCAATCCATGAGGTCCAGGTGCATCAAAATTAAGGAATTATTGGGTAAGGTATCATCAATAGGATTTATGGACATGACTTCATTTGAGGGTTCATACATTGTATCATTTAGATCTATGATGTGCGCTTCCTCAAGATGATCCATGGAAGCAGGGTCAAAGTCCCCTTCACTCGAATCCTCGTCAACCTCTACGGGAAACAATGTGGGAAAAGCCACAAGTGGGTTAAAACTAACGTTTGAATTTCCCTCCTATGAAGGTGTCCAAAATGTTTCTATCCATGCTCCACTATTAGATGCTTGTTCTATATTCGGCCTTTGAATAGGAGGTTCTTCATTAATTGGAGCTTCTTGTTTTGGGATTTTTGCATAAGTATGTATAGCAATGACTTCTTTATCTTGACATGACTCCTCTGATAAAGTATCCCATTCATAATCCCAAGAGTCATCACTATCTCCTTCGGATTTTAATGCATTTATTTGAGGATGAAAATCATGCATTGGACTTGAACTTTCTCCTTTGTATTGGAAACCTACTCCAGATTTTTCATGACTTTCCCTCCAAATAGGTTCAATAGGTTCTAATAACCCTCTATTTCTTTTCCCTAAGGGTCCTCTTCCTTTGTATCCCATCTTTTGTATAATATCAAATCCTTTCCCATATTGTTCGGTTTGTATATTGACATGCTGAATTCTTTCCATGGAAGTGTTTGAGGTATTATCTTGATCATGATAAAGCCATTGAAGGACTTCATCTTCTTCCTTATCCCATGTTGCTTTGCTATCTTCCCTCACAAAATAAGAATTATACTTATGTGGAAGATGCTCTTTTGATGGTTTACCATGTGATTTGGGAGATATGGGCATGTCAAATAGAGAAATTGAATATTCTCCTACTCCTTTTGAACTAATCTTGCATTGTTTGTTAATTTTTTTCATCATCTCACTCATGTGTTGGTAATGATCTTCTTTAGCTTGTTCCTTTTCCTCTTTCGTAGGTTTGTAGATCGCTGTCTCCAATTTAGGTGCTAAATATGGACTTTCCATTACATTTGGACCCTCGTAGCTCACTTTTTCCTTGCCCTTTGTTGATGTAGTTGAGCTAGCTTGAAGAGGATTTTGTGTATCTTCATTGGTGATTCTTGGAATAATTCCTTCACGATTATGTGGAATGTATAATTCATGCAAGGGTTTGAGTGCATTACAATATTGGAATGGATTTGAGTCTCCTCCAACCATGATTTCTTCACCCATGTATGGAAACTTGATGCATTGGTGGTATGTGGATGGGACGGCTTGCATCTGATGAATCCATGGTCTTCCCAATAAGATTTTATAAGTTAATTCCATGTCCAACACTTGACACTTGGTTTCCTTCTTGACTGGTCCCACTTGGATGGGCAATACTATCATGCCTTTAGAAGCTCTTTCAGATTCATCGTAAGCTTTTATGGTGATTTTCTTTGTAGGGTCAATGCAAGACTCAGATAAACCTAAGGATTTTACAAGACTTAATGTGCAGATGTTAAGACCAGACCCTCCATCAATAAGGGCTCTTTTGACTCTATGCCTTTCGATCAAAACCTCTATATGTAACGGAAAATTTTGAGGATGAGTTATAGACATGTCATCTTGATCGGAAAATGAAAGACAATGAGGAGCCACGAGATGTCCTACCATATTTTGAAACTTTTCTTCCCCTAAGGTAGTAGAAACATGTGTCTCTTCTAAAGCTTTTTCTAAAATCTCTTTATGATTCGGTGACAACTTCAATAACTCTAAGATTGAGATTTGTGCTGGAGTACATTGCAATTGATCCACTAAACTATAAGGCCTTGCTGCTGTAGGAGGTTGTTTGACCACAATGTTGGATTGTGGGATATTGGTGTTTTGAGGGACTATCTCTTGTAAAGTCATTCTAGAATTATGCCCTCTTATAATGACATTTGTTGCTTCCTTTTGAGATTGTTCATTAATTATTATAGCATTAACAATATGATCATATGATGGTGCAAAGTTGAGATTATTGGCACTTTGTTTCTTGCCATTTGATGACTCACCTTTATCATGTTTGTAAAAAGGTTGTTTGAAGGCCGTATGATCTTCATTATTTTGGGGTCCATCAATGGTGATTATGTTATTATCTATCAATTCTTGCACCACATTCTTTAATTGTAGACATTCATTTGTAGTGTGTCCCCGAATTCTATGATATTCACAATGATTCTTAGCATCCCACCAACCCGGCTTGTTGTCTGGTTCATAAGGCTTAATCGTAGGTAATGTAATAACATTGTTAGCCATGAGAGCCTTTAATGTAGTTTCAAGTGATTCTCCCAAGGGTGTAAAGTGTCTTGAAGGAGTGGGCTTCAAATACTTATCATACTTGCTGTTTTGATCCTTGTTTCCTTGATTATTCTTGTTGGCATTGTTGTTATTGTTGGAATGTGCATTATATGCTTGATTAGTATTGTTCACTTGATTAGGTGTCTTTGTAAGGGCAAATGGAATCACCTTCAAGTTGCTAGATTCCACCACACCATCATTAACAATGCCCTTGTTGTTATTTTTTGTAGCATAACGGCTATTGTTATTGTACCAACCTTTATTTTGATTGTTGTTATTGTTGGTATTGTTGTTGTTGGAGTTAGAGTTGTTCTTATTTTCCTTGTACAATTTCAGCTCTCCACTTTTAATCAACACTTCTTCCATTGTAACTCCATTATCAATCAAATCTTGGAAGGTTTTAGGACATTGCATCCTTAGTCTATAATTTAATTCGCTGCTTAAACCGTTAATAAAGATATCCATTTTCTCTTTTTCCAGTACACTTCTTGGATATCTAGCAAATGCAGTCCTCCATCTTTGCAAGAATGTGAGGAAGGCTTCTCCATCTTGTTGCTTCATGTTACATAATGTTATCATTGTGACCTCATGTTTGATGTTATAAGAGTAATGAGTCACGAATTTAGAAGCTAATTCTTCAAAGGTTTTGATACCGGATGGTAGTTTTGAAAACCAATCCATGGCCATTCCTCCCAAGCTTCTTGGGAATAGTCTCATTAAATAGGTTGTATCATGCATGAATTCAAGACTCAATGCACAAAACCCCCGAAGATGATCATGTGGGTCAGATGTTCCTTCATACCTATCGTACTTAGGAAATGTTACATTAATGGGAAATGACACCATGACCAAACTTTTATCGAATGGAAAAGGACATAATGTTTCAATAGAGAAAGGCTTAGGAGCCCCGTTTTGTTTCAAACTGTCGATTTCCATTTGTAATGCCTTGAATTGTTCCCTTATTGCTTCCATAGGGTCTTCTACTTCCTTGGGCTTTAGTTGTTCTTTGTCAAAATCTTTAGGTAGCTTTACTCCCATTTGTATCAAGTCCATGAAGTATTTTTCTTTATCCATACGCATGGTCTTTTTCATTAGTTCTATGAAATAAGGACATTGTCTTGCCTCTAACGCCTTTTCATCTGTGGCTTCTTCCGCAGTTGGGGGTAGGTTTGTATTATGAAGAGGAGGTAAGTTGTTGCCTTGTGAATTTGCTTCTTGGGAATTAGGATCTCTTCCTCCATTATTAGAATTTTCTTGATTGTTGTTAGGACCCATACCCCCATTCATGTTGTTTCCTTGGTTGTTAGGATCGGTATTTCCTAGGGTGCCGCTAAACATCTTGTTAGTGTCCTTTGCCTTAGTGGGTTTTTCAATCACTCGTGAAGTAATGAAAGTGTCCTCCGAAAATGGGAGCTCTTCTCGTTTGTAGGTCCCGTTTGTTTGTAATGTTTTCTTTATAGAGTGTGATCTTGTAAGAACAAGCATGAACACACTTTAAGGGTGTGTTGACTTCTTCTTTTGATAATCTGGTTTTTGGAATAAGGTAAAGGTTTTTGATCAATTTTAAATGGTTTAGAATCTTAATGATGTTTTTGATCAATAACTTTGGAATATCTTGTTTGAAAATATAAAAACAATCTCAACACACACATCAATTTGGTACCATATCCCTAGAATGCTCTAATGTGTGTATTTTTGAACATTTTCATAGGTTGAAATACAAGAATAGCTTCCACACAATCTACCTAGCACATAATTGGTTCGTAAACATGGCTCTAATAGGTAGTTTTGCTATTTTACCGTTATGTAGTAAGTTTTCCATTCAAAATGGATCTTAGCCGTTCATCCCCCAAGTATGTTAAGGGGCTTCCCACACGCACCAAAGCACGATTTTGCGCAATCCGTTAAGACTACTAAAGGAAGTTTGAAAGAGCTAAAATTCTTTTATCGTGCACCCCATTAAGGATACACGCATTTCATTTTATAGTGGGTCAGATTCTCGTGGCAAAAGCAAGTGTATCCCACTTTGCACTGTCCCTCTCATTGGCCCTTTTAAGGCAATCTCGGAAGGCGAGCCCACTAAGTTTTAAACATGTTCATTTGAAAGCATGAAAAGTGGATTTGGTAGAGCAAGTTTGGGAATTTGATTCACTCAAAGAGTGAAGAGCATATCCCTATTGATTTTCCCTTATCCCAAACACTCACAATCAATTTGGTTCTTTTTCAACCCCGTGACAAAGGGGTTCTTAGAATTGAAATGTTTGTTCTTTTCCTTTTATGATTAAACTATGTTTTGAACTTTGAAAATGCCACAATTTAAGGAAAGTTTGCAAGCTTGATGAGAGAAATACCTCAAACGATGCTAGCAAAGGCTAGGTGCATTTTTAAGTAATAGATTTTCTCATTTTCTCTCCAAATCCTTCCCTTACCTTAATGAAACGTTCCCTCCACTAGAATATTAGTTGGCACAAACAAACAAAGTGAGGAGAAACCAAAATCAACGCTTAGAATGCTACAATTTCAATTATGCTTTTTATGCCTTCTTTTTCTTTAAAATTTGCAAAATTTTTACAAACTTAGGGACTAAACTCCCAATTTAATGATACGTATTTTTGTTTGTAAGCATCTACAACAGCAATGTATTTAGCATATAACTCTACATCCCTTTCTAAGTCATTGTTGAGAACAAAGGTGGTGTGTACCCGATTTTCCTTTCTTATCCTCTTAGTGATCAATTTCTCCTCTAAGTTATGCCTTCTCTCTGGTTTTTGAACTTTCTTATGATAGACCATACTCCTGAGACAAAAAAAAAAAAAGGACGTGAAGTCAGAATACAGTCATTATTTTAACACTTTTGATAAAATATAAAAGTACAGCCACGCGACATTGTCCAGACTGTACGCAAGATTTAATTTGACAAAGGCGTGATTACTTTAACTGCGAGCGTCACCTTGCGGGGCTCAAGTGAGATCAAAATAACCAGGAGCGATATCAAATTTTATCTACGCGTGAAATCTTTACTAGACGCGACAAACTGATACTATTACCGCGACGTCTAATTTATCAAAAGCGAGATTTAAAATGACAAATGCGAGAAATTAAATCAATAAGGTAGAGTACTCCCTTCACACCAGACGTAAAATGACTTCCTGAAAGTGACTTTTCAATTGATGTCCGCGACATTTAAATGACCAAATGCATGATATCTTTGTCACAAATGTGACAACTTAATAACCAGAAGCTGATTTTATTTCTGTAATGCGTTATTTCTCTGTCCGATAGTGTGAATCTATAGGTTAATCCGCGTAAAAGTTTAGACTCAGCGCGTCATTTTATTTTCCATAGGCGACATTTCTTTGCTAAATGCGAGATCTCTTTATCTGTCGGCGTGATTTCTTCTTTGTGATCTGCAGACATCGAGCAAAAATATACAATTTCTAGCCTAAATTTAGCAAAAATGTGAAAATAATGATGAATTTGAGGCCTAGAGCCCCACGGTGGGCGCCATTTGTGTGTGTGAGTGATTTACGCCTTCATGAAATAACAAGATTTAAAAGACAATTACACTATTCAAAGCAAACTAATCTAAATAATGCACAATTAATCTAAATATCTCATGGATCTCTAAAATAAAGTGGTAAATGAGGCTCTCAGCTATGATCCTCACTAGTGACACTCTAAAGATGAGAATTAAGCTATATGATATGCAAATTTAGATCTATTCTATCAAATTCTAGCTCTATTTGATGAACAATCTACTATGATCAAAGCAATTTAAGCTAATTAGCAATGAAAAATGATAAGTGAGTGATGTGGATGCAAATTGCAAGAGCTTTGCTGCAATTCAAAGATATGGAGTGGATCCTTAATGCCTCAAAATGCTTTCTACTTATAGGATTTTCCCAAGGGTAGGGGGTAGAGTGAGATAACCATGGTTATGCTTGGGTAAGGTCAATTGGCTTTGCTTTGTCCATAAATGGGGGGACAAGGAGGGGACAATCATTTAAATGGTTTCAAAAGGCTGGACCATTTCAACAAAAGTGAGTGATTTGTGTCCATTTTGTCTCCTTTTTGCTTTGTTGAGGGAAATTATGATTTATTAATTAATTAAAGTAATTAAATTTAGCCATGAAGGGTAAGAGGTTCATTTTAATTTTTCATTCCAACAACTATGTCATTAATTGAATTTAATCAATTTCGTAGTGTTTTTCCCCTTTTCAAGCTTTATTTAATCATTTAATCATTTAATTGAATTTTCCTTTGATTTGAATTGCCTTTGTTCCATTTATTGATTTTTCGTGCTATTTGATGATTTGATTGCACCTTTTTATTGATTTAAGCCTTTTGCCAATTTTCCGTGTCTACACTACCCTAGGCTCATAAGTCAAAAAAATATCTCATGGATCATTGTGAATCATGAAAGTCAAGATCTAGTTCCAAAATATCACAGGAACACATAATCGACTTCCATCACATATACATTATAACATAATGAAGAGATTTCATAAGGTTGGGTTATAACAAAATTGAATGTCATGCAAGTATGCAAGTCAAGCACACATAACACTATTTCCTACATCGCCTCCGGTAACAATCCTAAAGAGGATGACGTAAAAGATTCCCTCTTAACCCACAATCATAGAAGGAAAACATTCACAATGATTTGTTAATAATAAACTAATTTGTAAAACACCATTATAGAAATTAATTTAATAAAACAATCACTAACACAACTAAAATTACATCTCCAAATAAATTCCATTAATAAGAAAATCAATTTATAATGTTTATTTAAAATAAATTGATTCCAAAATTAATAATTACTAAAATAATATAATTTTATAATAAAAATTCTCAATTTAAAACTTCAATCCCAAAATAATAAAAAATATTATTCTTTTTTTATGTAAAACACACTTTTTATAAAATAACAATTATTATTTTAAATATACTATAAATTATAACATATATATATATATATATATATATATATATATATATATATATATATATATATATATATATATATATATACATATAAAATATATTTCAAATATAATATATATACATATATTAAAACAATAATAATAAATAAATAAATAACTAAATAAAGTCCTTTGGGGGGAAGTACCCGCACCTCCTGGCACACCTTGTGACCTGAAGGGTTGTCGTGCGACAACATAGACTGTTGCCGACAACATATTCTACATGAGAATCACTAGAATAATTATCATGGTTTTTATACATAAAATTTCACATGAAAATTAGAGGAATAAATATTAGGGTTTTTATACGTAAAATTCCACATGAAAATTAAAAGAATAATTACTAGGGTTTCAACAATTGATAAAGATAACCATATATCATTTTTTTAATACAAATTTTGAAGGGCAATATTGAAACCCTTAAATACAAATACCAGAATTTACGAATGAATCCAATAACAGAATAAATACAAAAATACATCTATTATCAAACCCTTACACATAGAAGACACAACACAAACAATCTTTTCAAAAATAAGTAATACATAGGATTCAAACCCTACCTTAATAACACCGATCGATATGGAAATAATAACAATTTGAGCGATTCCAAAATACTCCAAGCTTTCAACAAAATTCTTTTACTCCTAAAACCCAAACCAATTCTTGAAGCCTATGTGTGTGTAATGACCAAGGGATTACTAATAAAGGAAAAGAAACCTAAAATCAAAACTCAACGATGTAATCCTAGAACTCAACTCAACTCCTAAAACTTTGTTAATATCAATATTCCTTTTGTATGATTTTTAATTTAATAATTAATAACTTAATGCAGTTTCACTCAATTTCAATTTTAAATTATTGTTTTTTATTTTTATCAATTCACTTAACTTTTAAAAATTACTTTATTCTTTTATTTATTTTTAATTGATTGTGCAAGTTAATTGCATATCAATTATGACTAAAAGAATATTGTTTTAATCATTAATCCAATTGATAATTTATCATCAATTATTAGATTTATCTTTAATTAAAATTTTGAATTTTAATATTTAATTAATCTCTTAAATTTCATAATTAAACTTTAATTAATTTAATTTAATTGATAAATATTTTTAATTAATTTATATTAATTAGACACCCTCACATTTAATATTTTTTTTATAATTAATAAGATTTAATTATTAAACCACATAATAAATCTTAGTAAATTACTTAACCATTTTACAATAATCACACCAACCACATAACTAGCCAAAGAACACAAAAACCAACTGAACCTAATAAAATGACAATCATGCTCAATGAACAAGGCTCATGAATTCATGTCACCTGGATGAATTTGGAGAGGTAATATATCAGAAACGTGTCCTCTATTTCATGACAACAAAATGGCTTAGGTTGGGATTTAGACCTGGATATTATCTCCCCTCTTACCATTGAGACATTGCGATAGGGCATGCTTATCCTGACAATTCAGGGAAGTTGATACCCGATACCTACAAACCTACATAAAAGACAAGCATATATATATATATATATATATATATATATATATATATATATATATATATATATATATATATATATATATATATATATATATATATATATATATATATATATATATATATATATATATATATATATATATATATATATATATATATATATCAAGCAATGGTGGGGATCGAGACATTGTGTGGATCTCACAAACAGGTAACTATGACTTCATCCCTCAACCACATCAAACATGTCAAATAGAGAAGTAAAACATACATGATAGCCATACACATGCAAGTATGAGACCCTGTAAGTAACATCATGACTATAAGGATATATTTAATCATATAAATAATTATAATCAAATTACTAACATCATCATATATGTCTTGTTCTTCTTTGGCTTGGCAGAAAGATGCCGGAAAGGTGGAGGATGGTTGGACAATAGTGAAAGGCAAAAAATTCAATCCTTCCACTCCATCTTTTGACATGAACTTACGTTCACATAAGAAAGGGCAAAAATGTAAATCTTGATGGCCCTTGTTTGGTTGTTGGTGTGGGCTTTTGTCCACTTGGTTGGAACACTAGTTTGTTCCTTTTGTTTGTTTTGTGGGGCACCACAGTTGTATTGGTTCCTAATTGCAAAATCTGTCTATGCTCTTGTACAAGGTTTTGGGTCCTTTCAAAACCTGCTTTTACATAATCAAAACATCATCTAATTTTAAATATATGATATCTCATGACTATCCAATATCAAATCACCATGTAATATCATACATCCAAAACCACATAATAAAGTTGAAACAATCAACACACACATGAAAGTGGCGTAAAAGACTTTGACAATATAAAACTGAAAAAACAAACTATGGGTGGGTACTACAAGATACAAATAGAAGAATGTTTATGACATTGTGATTCCTTAATCACCTTGCGCCAATAGAGAAACAAGATTCATTTAAAAAAATATGAACAAAATAAATAATAGGTGGCATATCATGGGGGAAGCACATTACAATAGGAAAACATATAGAATCCACCACACAAAAGGAGCTAGCTAAGTGTATCACCTGCCCCCCATCTTAGTCCACAGTGTTTAGGGAAGGTGGGCAATTGGCAAGAAGAGAAACATCAAACACAACACATGGTACAATAGCTAGTTCCAAACAAGGACCATGCTGTAAAGATATGTCGTGTTTGTTACTAGGAGTTAATTGTTGTGAAACCATAGTTGGTAAATCATGATCAATATCAATAGTCTCACAGTCATCAAAATCACTAGCATTAGCATCAAGAGTATCTTCTTCATCCAAGTTAATTGTAATAGAATCTAAGATATGAATAACATTGTCATGTTTGTTCATTTTAATGTTGTTTAAATTTGCTTCCTTTGTTGGCTCAATCATGGGTTGGTCAAAGGGAAGCAAAGCATGATTAGGTGTATGAGGTGAATCAATGTTTTGAGAAGCACATTGTCAGTCTCTAGCATGACGCTTGTGATGATGGTCACGAGTATGACAATTGTATTTGGTTTTGCTAGAAATTTGGTTTGGGTCAGGATCAATCAACATCAAGTCCTTTTCTTCTTTTAGGAGGAAGAACAAAAGGAACCACACTAGGTTGGGAGATGACTAGAGGAGAATGTTCATAAGATATAGGAGGTGGAACAAAAGCATATATAGGAGGTGTAGGTGTTGTAGGAAGAAGTCCACATCCAAGAAAAAGAGATGGAACATCCTTAGGTTTTCTAAGTTCACAAATATTTTGGATCTTGTAGGCTTTGTATGATCGAAAGAGATGGTCAAAATAGGTTTGAGTTGGTTGAGGCATAAAAGGCCAAAATAAATCAAGGTCAACTAAGTCTAAATGTACTGAAGGCTGATAAATACTATAGTTAACAATCATGATTTATCCCTTATGAGGAAATTTAAGGCACTTATGAATAGGAGAAGCCATGGCTTTCATAGAGGTGAGCCAAGGTAGACCAAGTTTGACTTGGAATTGATCAGAAGTTGGGATGATAGTGAAGGTAACATCTATGGTTTTACCACCAAATTTAATAGGAAATAAAATGGAACCATAGGAAGGATAAAGGAAACCATTGCAAGTTTGGATTATAACATCAAATTTATCATAGAAGTCAAGTTTCAATCATCTACTATAAATATGTTCTTTAGTTATCACATTCACCATGCAAGTGGGATCAACAAGCACACCATGAGAAGGAAGGTCATCAACCCTTGTGACAATGTAGAGGGGACCATCAGGTGCTTTATTTATCTCAAAAGAGTCAAAGGTAATGCAAGGTTTAGATGAAGGTTTAGGTTTAGGTTTAACCAACTCAACTTGATTGACCACATGATTAGCTTCATCAATTTTGTCATTGTAGTCAATGCGGGGAGAAGAAGAAGAAGGCTGATCAATTATATTGGTTGAATGAGATGGCAAAGAGTTGGTATAGATTTGCAAATTTGGGTTCGGAGGTGCAACAAATTTATCTCCATTATTATTTTCACCCTCAACAAATATAGCATTGGAATCACTAAGGCCTTGAATAACAATTTTCAAGGGGTAACACTTCTCAATATCATGACTAGGTTCACGATGGTATTGACCAAAGTGATCAAATTATTTGGATTTAGGTTTAGACATATAAATAGGTTTAATGGGATACATCATTAAAACATGAGCATTAATTAACTTCAACATCACATTATGAAAAGATTCAGAAAGCTAAGTAAAATTATGACCAAGTTTAAAGACAAATGACAAAGGAGTCACACCTTTGGATGTTGTTGCCACTTATCCATTAACATTGTTGGATGAGGTATTGATTTTGATTTTAATGCCCAACTGAGGCACCCTCAGGGTGAGGACAAAACTCATCAATCAAGCATTTTTTTTTTTGGAAGTAATAAGCCAACTCATATCATCTAACCCAACTCACAACATTTATTGCATCAAGAATCTACAACTAAATTCATCTAAAATCACCACTCCTAAATATTCCTAGGTTATCTTTTAATATGAGATAAGAGTAACATGTTATCACTATAATTCCAACAATTATTGTTGTATACCTAAGTTGAGATTTCTTATTTCTTCACCAAGTCCTAGTACCTGTATCTGCACACGTCTTTACAACTCGAAACAAATCATCAGTAACAACAAATAATAGATATGTGATCATATATATGACCTTCATTAACCTCCTTTCAAAGTTCTTCGTCACAAGACAAAGTGTAATAGTTGTATTGAAACTTAAAGACAAGTCCTAAGGGCCTGACCTAAAGACTTGGGGGCTCATCACCGATAGCCTTGCCTACGTCATGCACAGAGTCTTCGTAGTTCAGTTCTTGGATCTCAGACCTTAAAATACTATTTTAATAAACAAAAAAATAAAAAGGACACATGCATCTATTTCAAAATCCAGAGTGACATTGTGAGATCCAAGATAAACAACATGGCTCAAGGGTTACTTAGTGGATAGAGACATCAAAGAACTAGGACATCCAAGAGTGTGTAACGGGCATGACATGAGACTATCAAATATATTTCTAAAAAAGAATTAAAGTGCAACTCTAGAGTAAGGGTTCAAATTGCATCATATGTATACCTATAATTTTAATTATAAAAATGTTAATTCAAATATGAAGAGAAAACTTTTTCAAGAGATCTATATCATAATCATTTGATTTACCTATTAAAGTAACTTACCACAATAATTCACCTCATCCAAAGTCTTCATAAAATTTTAATTAAATTTCTTTAATTAAAAGTATTTAATAAATAACAATTTATTGATTCCTATTAATTAGTATAATTACAAAATAATTTATTGAATTCTCTTTCTTCCAAAATTAACAATAAACTAGATGTCCCCTCCCTTATTCTTATATTTCTATATAAATAAAAGAAAATAATATTAAATCAAAATATCATGAACCAAACAAATAAGACTATTCCCAACTTTAATGTCAAAATTTGAAATACATATATAATTAATATCTTTATTAATTTTCCCTATTTACATAATCATCATCCTAAATTATTAATCTAATTATGTAATAAATACATATGCTCAACCAAATTCTCAAAAGCCCAAAAAGAATCTTGTAGAATTCTTAGCATTTAATTCCTTTCCATTAAAAAAAAACAAATCTAACACTTCTTATTTTTCTTTTAAAACATTACCATCCACTTTAACATGATTCTCTTAGAAGCCAATACATTGTCCTTATAAATTCAATGAGAGTAGTTTATTCAAAGTAAGGTATATTTAAAATTTGAATAGAAACCCTTTAAGGGATAAGGATAATCGTATTTAAAAGTTAGGAATATTTTTTTTAGTTTTATAAACATTGATTAAGGTAAAAATCTTCCATTCCCTACTTTTCGATACTGCAAATTATAACAAGTATTATGTAGTGGCCAAGTACTTGCCTTAATAATAATAATAATAATAATAAAATTCTTCCAAATTATATTATGGTTATTTCATACAAATATAATTAGATTGATTAATTGATTAGGAGTTTGATATTAAGTTAATAATGTTAAGTTAAAGATAAACAAATATCCATTGTTGTAATTACTAAGTACAAGTATAATTGGTATTAATCACAATGTAATTAATATTATAGCTATTTGATATAATAGGTGAAGTCTTATATTAATTTAGAATTATAAATATATAATAATTATAAATATTTTACTCTTTTGTTTTACAAATTTAAGATATTTAATTATCATAGTTTAAATCAAATTAATAAAAACAAAAGAAAATTAATCCTTATAAATGTAAGTGAATATATCTATGTTAATGAAGTACATAAATTATCTTTAATTTTTAAAAAGATTTCAAGTAATATCTTTTATATTATTTTTTAATTTTTTAATTTTATATATTATCAATATTTAAAAAATATATAATTAAAAATATCAATAAAATTATTTTTCTTAAATATAATTATTAATTTTTGAAATAAAATAATTTATACATAAATAATCAATATAATATATTATAAGATATTTAAAAAATATAACTATAAATCAAAATTTAAATACTTCACATAAATTATTAATCTAATCTAATATAATTTCTTATTTTAAAAAAATAATTGTTAAAATCAAAATAAATTACATCATTTAATTAAATAACTTATATAATAAAAAAGTTAAGTTTATTAATATTTAGATTATAATTATAATTTATGTTATTTAATCTAAATATATAACATCTAATTATAATACATATAACAAATTTTATTATTCAATTTAATATACATTAGTTAATAAATAATCTATATCCAAAACCATGCATTTATATTATAACATATTTTTAAAAATAAATATGAATTATTTTAAGGGCATATTTGCCCCTATAATATTGCCTCAAAAATTTTAATAGAGGTAGTGCTTCCACAAAATCCATGTATAAGAGGCTAAATTTTTAAGCCAATAAAAGAGCTCGAAATTAATTTTGTTGAATTATAAACATAAAAAATGTGCATGTATACTATACAAATTATTAATTTTGTAACAAATTTGATAAAAATAATAATTTTAATTGGTAGAAATGTGATTTTTTAATCACTAGTTAATGGAAGAAATCCAAAAACGGATGCAATAGTACTTGCCTAGCCTATCAACAAGTACTAATAAGAAGTTTTGTGGAAGTGAAAGAACATAAAAATAAAATGAAAGAATCAACGTTAATAAATTTTAGGATGGAATATATTTGGAGAATGGTTGTCTGTGGTGAATGGTTGCCTGGAGTAGTTTTAGGAAAAAAAATATTTGTATGTAAATTTTGCTTTATAAATCATTTTAAAACTGTCCTTTTAAAAAAATATATATATATTTTAACGATTCTGTCATTCAAAGCGTTTTGTAGGTTTTATTCATTTGTTTGAGAGAGTGACTCAAAGAAAATAATGGCATGCTATTTATACTTTAACAATGGAATGAAACTATATAGTCTTTTGAGGAAAAAAAAATGGATCTACAAAAGAAAGCACAAAGCTGTGCAAGATTCAAACTTTTACAAAATAATTTCAAAAAAAATGTTATGAACAATAAAATCAAACATTTAAAAATAGAAGAAAGACTCTATAGAGAACTCCCCCTTGAAGGAAAGTCGGTGCCAAAGTAGGCCCAATAATGTGTTAAGCCAAGTTAAAAGCAACCCTTTTGCACCATAGATAAAGATGTGAAAACAAATAGTTGGTGCTTTTAAATATATCGCCCAAAGCCCATAGTGCTGGGAGGGTGCAAGTAGGCCAAAGTAAAAAGGTAGGAACATCAGAAACAATTTAAAATAACACCATAATAGATCAATTCCTTGATGCATAACACCTCAAAGGAGATCATTAAGGCAAGGCATTGGAAGTTAAGATAAATCTAAACCCTCGTCACACTCAGTTTGGCTGAATATGGTTGTGCCCAAGGCAACGGACAACTTGCAGGGTATGGAGGCAAGCATGTTATTTATAACTGGCATTTCCCCAAAAAAATAAATAAATAAATTCATTGCCCAGAATATTAGAATGTATGCAGAGAATAGAATAAAATGACAGAACAAGGCTCTTGAGGAGCATCTAACACTTAATCAAAGAAATACCCAAATCGAACCCAGAAGGCAAATAAAACACAGATTCCATAGAATATATACAAAGCACTCTATTAATTATAAATTGACATAGAACAGGGCAATTTATGTATTACGTACCTTGTCTGTAGCAAAAATTAGAGTTGTAGAGGGGGAAAATCAAGCCACTCCACGCTTTTATAGTGATCCCCACCTAAGCAAGAGATCCAGAACTGTTGTTTTTCCCTCTTCTCCCTCCATTGCTTTCCAGAGAGTTTTTTTTGTTTCATTGTTTGTTTCTTTCCAGTCAAAAACCATCCGCCAAAGTAGTTGTTTGGTGCATTCAAATTCCTCATATTGAAGGCTTTCACATGCCCTCTCAAAGAGCACCAAGTACTACATCTCTTTTTCCTTTGAAATCTTTTAATAACCTTCTTTATTATGTCAGTCTTCCATGATTATCCATATCTTCTATCCACTTTTCGATGCACAACTTTTCAGAAAATTTAATGTTCTTCTGCCTATTCCATGAGTTGTCTTTAGAGCACGGTCCATCTACGGTAGTAGTCCAGTCTTTTCATATTGAAGAAAATTTTACTCTAGGAATTCATATTGTCTTTAGTTTGAAATGATGGGAAGAATAAACATACGAAAGTCTAAGTGTGAATAAGAAACTATGCAGGGATTTATCATTTTTTGTCTTCCTCAAAAATAATTCATTTGAATATTTCTTTTTGCATTAACTCAATTTTAAATTTAATCTACTGGCTTTCTTTTCTTGTGCAGGTATTTAAAAAGGATTGGAGTTGTAATTATTTTATTTTAAGTTGATGAAAATTCCTTATGCGTTATGGTTGATATTGAAATAATAAAATAAGAATTAGATGTGTGAAATTTATTTATCATAATTCAATATTAACAATTTCGTGTATAATTATTTCGTCTTTACTTCTTTGTTTTCATTCATTTGTTTATCTAAAACAAAGGGATATTCCAAGAAGCATAATGATTTTTTTTTTATACTTATGTAATTAATATATTATAATTCTTCGAATCTTTTCACTATTAGGAATTTAGGCTATAATTCTATCTAATGGCAACCAAACTACCTAAAGATTGTTTATAAATAGAATATATTGGATAATCAATCTTGAAATATCTTGTCATATGAAATAATATTCTAATATTCATAGTTAAATAAAATCTTCTTCGAGAACCAAGAAAGTGAGATTCAAAATTGAAGAAACAAAACCCAAAATGGTGTTTTCCAATGACAAGGTCAAAGTTCCATCGATCCTATATGAGAATAGATCCTAAGATTTTCAAATAAAACATAAAGATAATAAGTAGAAATTTTTTGTAGTGAATTATATAGATAAGTTTGAACATACTTCAAGTAACACAAGTTGGATGCTAAAATTGTGTATTTTCACAATACCAAAATTAGATATCAAGATTTGGATTTACTATAGGATGATTTGTATATTTTTAGTGTCTAAGTTTAATAGATTAACAAATGTTATAGCTTATTTATAAATTTATAATATAGTTATTAAAGTAAATAATCGACAAAGGATTGGAACTATTTGAGTGATATGCTATTTTGTATTTTCAGTTATGAAATCCATGTTCCTAATATGGGAAATCCATTTGGCCAACTTTGAACTTATTTTAAGTTTATGAGTTGAATTGTTATTGTATCTTGTAATGAATAACATTTTCATTAATTAACATAGAAAAGTATTAACTGTTCTCTAATCACCTTTAATCATTGTGTAATCATCCATAGCTTTGTATTAATCCACTAAATACTAGCATTTATTTCTAGTTATTCTAAAAGTATTTAACATCAACTATACTTACCTCACTCTGTATACATGCTAAGGTTCAAAGTCACCTTCTTATTACATAGGTTTGAGTGGCACTACATTGATGAAGTTTTTTAGTTTCTAAAATTTGTTGGAATTGTTGGATGTGGCATCACTCTTATCAACATGAGCCATTGGAGTGGTGCTCTCAAACTGACTCACTTGAGTTTGATAATTATGAAGCACTTCCCACTATTGAGTGAAAGAAGAGATTTCAAATAGAATAATCTCATCTCTAATGTCTTTTTACAAATTATAAATTAAAAGTGTTGCACATCAATATCATACATAGGATAAGAAATCTGAGCATGCAAATGCTTAAATCTACCAATGAAATTAGTCACTTTTTCTCTAACACCTTGTTTATAATGCATTAAATTAGTCAAACAGATTTTAGGACCAATGTTATTTTGAAAGTGTTGAATGAAAGCATTAGCAAGATTTTGGAAGGAATTAATGAAATAAGGAAACAAAGAACAATACCATTGCAAGACCTTGTCTCGAAAGGTTCTAGTAAACAACTTTTCCATAAACCTATGGTCATGAGAGAAATCACTATGCAAGGTTTGAAATGTTTTAACATGAGTCAAAGGATCATCCTTACCATTATAAGTCTCAAGATGAGGAATCTCCATATATTGTGGGATAATAGCATGAATGATATCCAAAGACAAAGGACTAGTAATGTCACAAGTAGGAATGTTGAACTTGGATTGAGTCATGAAGGTAATTTGTTGTTGCAAAGAAGACACAGTTTGAACCAAGATATTAATGGTAGAATAAGTAGAAGAAATGGCAGGAAGAGACACATTAGAAATGTTAGGAATATTTTTTGATATTGAAGCAATGGTTGAGTATAAAAAGGGGACACTATGGTAAGTGGGCATGGAAGAAGGCAATGAAACACATGAAACACTTGTAGGGAGAGAAAGAAGAATAGGATTAGGAAGACTCACTTATGGAGGATTAAGATTTTGGATTGATGTGTTATGATAGGTGGAGCATAATTGGACACACAAGGAATACAAGTAGAGATAGGAATAGAGGTGTCAACACTAGTAGTAGGAGGAACAAAGCCTAAGTCAGGAGCACAATCTCTAATAGTCTTGACATTGGTATCAAAGAGATGAGAGATACTACACAAAATTTTAATGCCATATTCATCATTATAAATGAATCCTTAATCCTTCTAAAATAGAAATGACCTTAGGATTAGGATTGTCTTTTCCAAGCCATTATTCAAATTTCTCAAAGTCATTAGAAATTTTTGGGACTTGCGCAAGAGGAACCCTTAAAGCCCAATCTTCATAATTTGAGAAGAATGGGAAGAGTTGTTCTCTCTAATAGGATTGATTTTAGAAATAGGCACGTTGGTCTCATCAAGAATCTTAGGAAAGAAGAAGGGATCATGATGAAACAAACCCATAAGTTTATGACTTCTTCTAACTGGAATGCTATAGGTTAGACTCAAAGTGATAACACTCATGCACAAGGGAATAAAATGAAAGGGAATGCAATGCAATTTGAAATAAATATGAAATCTAAGAAAATTTAACAATCAACTTTAAGAATTTAATGTAAATCATGAAGATATGAAACTATATATCTAAATGCATTCAATGTAGCAAAGGTGTAATGTAAATAGTAACTATCACAAGGCATACAAAGTATATCTAGAGATTTAATTGCAAAGAAATATATTATCTAACACAAAAATTAGAATGGAAATCATACCATGCATGTGAAATAAATACTACAATACATGTAAAGAAGATCACACAAAGAAGGTCTAATTACCAAATCAAAAAGTATAATGCATGAAAGAGATGAGTTCACCAAAATGTACAATATAAAATGGTGACCAATGCTAGATTATATATACCACTCACCAAATTATGGGGTGTACATTATGAATATAAATCCCAACCTTAAACAAATCTAATTAGCACAACCTAAAAATGATGAAGGGGTGCTAATGCAAGATCTAGGTAAAAGAAGGATTTGGTTATTCCTTATTGAATAAAGTGTGATTATGTGATATGATTGATATGTAAATGGTAAAAATAATGTAGATCTGATGTATTAAAGTAAGTGCAAGAGGAAGAATATAAATAATGGACTCACCTTGTAGAAAGAAGTGGCAAATGGACCTTTAGATCTAATTTTGACTGTCTTAGAGATGTCAAAATAAGGTAAAACTCCAAATATGGGCTTCTGATGCATGTAACTTCTTTCTATGAAAATTTGAATCCCAGAGGACAAGGCCAACCTAGATGACCTAGTCTAGGACGATGTTCCAAAATTTTGACCTAGTATTTGTAGCTCCAAATCTAATGAAATTTTTAGAGGACCTGAGACAGTGACTAATATTCCTGAATTCAGATATGTAATTTTTGTACTTGCTCTTGCACATAGAAAATAAGGGAAAATTATTGTAGAAAGGGGTTTTCCTTCGTTAAACCCCTTTTTAGGAATTAACCTTGAAATGAAATTGAAATTGCATAAGGAAAGTAATGTAAACAAGATAAATGTAAGTATTCACCTTGCATGAGAAACTCTCATGGATGGATGTTAGGATTGAATAAACTCATGAAAATGATTGTATGTGTAGACCTTGAAATGAATGTAGAATCAAGGATTGTGTCTTCACAAATACATAGATCTATAATAACCAATCCTAGGTCTAGAATGTTGATATGCTTGATAGTCTCAATGGAGAAGGAGAGAGAAGAAGAATGGATGTGCATATCTTCTTGCTTGCTTGAGAATTCCTTTACTTGCCCATCATGAGAGAGAAACTTGCATCAATGAATTAAGATTACCTTTTCTTGAATGAATCTTGAAGAAAATGAGACTTGGATATCTTTAATTGGATGCTTGCCTTCAAATCTTGAATCCACAACTTCAATTGCACAACTTGAATGCTTGGACTTGCTCTTGAAATCACCAAATAACTTGTATATGTTAGTTGATGGAGTTGATGAAAAATAACCCACAACTCCCAAGAACACCTGTACGCAAACACCTGTCACAGAAAGAGAGAGAAGCAAACAACTATGGAGGCCTGAACACATTGATCCACGAGAGAGGAGAAATCCTTGATGTGCAAAAAGAAAAGTTGCAATCAATAATGAAATGTTAGAAAAGGTTACAAAGTGTTATGAGATCAATCCTTATAAAAGGAGATCAGAAAACCTAAAAAGGTAAAACCCTAGGTTGCATGATAATAATTAATAAAGATAATTAATTATTATATGCGTAAAGTTTAGCTTAAGTAGAAAGAGGCAATAAGTGACTGAATAATTAAATCAATATGATTCAATTAATCAGTAAACACTTTATTACTCTAACACCCCCCCTTAAGATAAACTTTGGGAGAAGCTAAAAACCTAGAAAGAACTACTGAAAGAAAATGGGTCCCGACAACAAAGGCATGATCAGGTACCCAAGTACAAAAGAGAGTCTCTACAAAGCAGAGAAATAGAGAAAACCACATGGGAAAAACTCTACTCCAAAAAGAGACAAAGACTAGTCTGAAGGATTGAAGAAGCCTCCAAAACTAGGAATGTTCCAGAAAAATAGGAACAAAGATGAACATGTACAACATCACTGAAGCATGAAACTGCAAACTCTGTCAACAAGAAACTAATGATCTGAAGATCCTCCACAAAAATATGACCAAGTAGAGAAGACTATAATCTGCTTGAGTGCCCTCAAATAACACTACTTGAATCAGGAGGCAAACAAAGGCAAACACCTGAACTCGAAGATACAGATGGCATAAACACCAAAAGCCTTAAGAGTTGATCAATCAAAGCTGGAAGAGTGCATCCAAAGATAGGAAAGAAAAGAATGTCCATATGGTAAATGATCCATCTCACTGGAATGCATAGGTACCCAGCCACTGCAACTGCCTAGTACATAAGATCAAATACTAAATACATGGCTCACACAATCGAACCAAGGAAGTAGTAGAACCAATAGTAGAAACCCCCCCATACTGCTGACAAGGGAGTAATGACAGGTACACTAAAAATATCATCCAATATGAACTGCATGATGAAGATGAATCTGAAACATCGAATGTGCAGATTGAGTAAAAACACAAATAAAGATACCTGAGGCTATTGTTAGTGGAGGAATGCTCACATGACAAAAGAAGATGGAAAACAAAGGCAAACATCAAACCCCCCTGGCACTTTATAATGGAGTGCGAATACAAAGAGCACGAACATGTGCAAGATCCCATCAAAGCAATAGAATGGCACTTTATCTCAGTGCGTGTGCATAAAAGAATGCTACAAAAGTGAAGTATACACTACTCAAAGAAGATCAAAGGCTATTGAAACAAAAGAACATCTTAAGACGAGCCATCCCTCAAAGGGAAGAGATCCCAGGACTTGAAATAACCAAGATATCCACCAGATTGCAAAAAAGAAAGAATCTGAATAAAATGAACCTAGATCAGAATCTAGAAAAATGACTCACAATAATGAAAAGCTCTCTGAACAAGCTTTCCAATGATATATCATTTTCCAAAAATGGAGTCCGGATGTGCAAGATAGAGCTCTCGGAGTGCAGAACTAAAGATATAAATTTGACAAAGAAAAACACCATTAGAAAAATAAAACTAGAAAATATAACCTCCAGATCTGGAAAGATCTTAGAATCAGCTTTCCGATGATATCTCGTTTGCCAAATTTCAACACCGTCTGCTCAAGATATGAGCAAAAAACCAACAGTTGTGCTGGAGGGCCCAAAGAAGGTGTTTGCAAGGATCTAAGGATGGGTGACATCAGCAAAAGGACAAAAAACCACATGAAACCATCAGATTTGATAAAAGCTTAGAAAGAGCTTTCTGAAAATATCCCATTTGCCGAAAATGGAGCCTGGATGCAAGAGAAACAGATCCCGAAAGGTAGGAGGTCTGAAACGCCATGATCACAGAGAACATCTGACTTTGATAGCAAAAAGAGTATCAAAATGGAAAAATCACAAAACCATACTAGCAAATTCAAATCAGGCTCGAAACTAGCTTTTCGATGATATATCACATGCTCGATTACGATCCCATATGCCCGAGATATGCGCAAAAAAGCCCAGGTACCTTTAAAAAACTCAAAAAAAGAGCAAAGGGGAGCTGACGTCAACAAACACATATTTAAAAATGACGGCCAAAAGGCCGTCACAGGTTTAAACAGCCCTTGGGCTTAAAGAAATAGCCTTGGTCATGTGGGTGACTAGGGAACTGGTGGAGCTAGGCGGGGGTGGAGCGGCATAGGTGGGGCCGCGGGTAGCGGCGTGGTGGCCGCGCTGGCGATGGCGTCACGGGTGGAGTGCGACGGGGGTGACGACTACAGAGGCCGGCGGAGCATGCTGAGGTTGGTGGCTGGTGGAGTAGTGTGCGGAGGCTACGAGGTGGTGCATAGGTGGCCGCCCCCAAAGATTTTTTTTTAATTAAAAAATCATACGCCTCGATGTGTCTGCTAGGGTCGTACGACCCTGGTATGCAAATTTTTTTTGGCTCAGATGGCAACTTGTCTGAAAATGACAAGTTTTATATGGATTTTGACTATCTCAAGCCTTCCAAATGCAATCGTGAGGTCCATTTGGGCCAAAAATGCTCCAAAAAATATTGATCACCTTGGGATCCATGCCGAGGCTGATTGCAATTTTTTTTTCTTCTCACGGATCCAACTTTGTCCAAATTGGACAAATTTTATATGGATCTTAGGGTTCTTGGACACTCTGAATGCAATCGTGAGGTCCGTTAGAAGCCAAGATGACCAGAAAAATAGGTCCCCCCCAGATCTGACAGGAAACCCTCTCTAAAAATGTAGATCTGACGAACATGGTTGAATCTCTCAGGAAGAGGACAGGGGCAAGCAGATCTGAAGCTTTGATACCATGATGGAGTTGATGAAAAACAACCCACAGCTCCCAAGAACACCTGCACGCAAACACCTGTCACAA
Source organism: Chamaecyparis obtusa (assembly GCA_027943335.1). NCBI lineage: Eukaryota > Viridiplantae > Streptophyta > Pinopsida > Cupressales > Cupressaceae > Chamaecyparis > Chamaecyparis obtusa. The sequence continues at coordinate 337,494 of BSBK01001859.1, forward strand.
AAAGAGAGAGAAGCAAATAGTTATGGAGGCCTGAACGCATTGATCCACGAGAGAGGAGAAATCCTTGATGTGCAAAAACAAAAGTTGCAATCAATAATGAAATGTCAGAAAAGGTTACAAAGTGTTATGAGATCAATCCTTATAAAAGGAGATCAGAAAACCTAAAAAGGTAAAACCCTAGGTTGCATGATAATAATTAATAAAGATAATTAATTATTATATGCCTAAAGTTTAGCTTAAGTAGAAAGAGGTAATAAGTGACTGAATAATTAAATCAATATGATTCATTTAATCAGTCAACACTTTATTACTCTAAAATTAGTATTATAAGGCATTGAGGGGGGGGGGGGGGGGGGTGAATGAGTGCATCCACAAATGTGAAACTTTTAACAATAATCTTCCATAATAACCAACATGAAAAAGATAATATAACATAGAAGTATTACAAGTAAACCATTCACAAACAATGAATAGAAGACATAGTATTTTTCCATGGAAACCCTTGTTATAGGGAGAAAACCATGTGTGGTGATGATGCCCACAAATTTCACTAGCGCACCATTGAAATCTTCCCTATTACAAGCAATTACAAAAACCTTTCAGAGGTTATGCCCGATTAAAAGTACTTAGCCTTGTTAGAAGCTACAAAAGACCTGTTAAAGACTACCCTGTCAAGGTATTTAAAACTCCTTTTGAGATTTCACCTTGTTAGAAGATTTATGCTTTAGATCCTGTTAAAAATCTTGCTCACTTTGTTAGAAGTGACCTTGTTAAGGGATTCTACATGCAAACCTGTTAGGGGTTTCTTGAGATAGACTCAAGAATAAAATGATTTGACAATGACACTTCATGTCTGATAGATCCACTTGAGTTTTGATCACAACACCACCTAAACATCAACAACTTCTTCCTTCAGCTTTGCACGATCAAAACCTCCTATCACATCACCACATCATTACCCTAAAACTCGATTTCATCCTTCTTATACAAAACTTTTCCAAGTCGGCCTTATGTCAAAAAAATGTTTTACCCATCAACATAAAATCCAAAACTGATCGTGCCAAAATGCATTGGTCAACACAACATTAGTTAAGTCATAAATAAAATATTTATTAACTAAAAAATGATTGGTTGACTAATCTAATCAAACTCACTTTGCTTGTCCTCTGTTCTTACTACCAATGCCACTTCAATCCTTAATAACTTACTAAATTATTCAAACTAACTTATGCGATAGTAGATGTAGTCAAATATGCCTCTGTAGATAATGTATGTATGATCACATGTAATGCCCCTCCAACACTAACATGTCCTGGATATGCTCACTAGAAGTTAGGAAGTGTTATATGTGATTGTATGGTTATTTTTATAAGAGAATGATCCTTCTTGAGGAGTTTGCTTAACCCAAATTTCTTCCAACCTCTATAACTTCACATTCTAATTTGGGAAATGATAAATATTATATAGGTATGTCCCTTTATATCTTCGTATGTGTCGGTGATATTTTAGGACCTCTATGTGAAGGGATCACTTGATAGATCTATATGTTTCTTTGTGAGATGCTCATTATCAATGTTTATGATTATCTTTGGTTAATTGGTTATAATCACTTAAGGGTTAATTGTGCTACCCACTCTGATGATGCTACTTGTTATACTTGAGACTAGACATGATTATGATATTTTAGCATTGGGGACTATATGTTTCCTCCATACTAGACTTCGGTGATGACACCTCAACTGCATGAGAGGATACTGGAAGACTTAGTGCTGCATATCCATATTTATCTGTAGGCTCGTAGGGTCAAGCCTTATTCTAGGGGGAAATGATGCAACACTCACCCTAGTACCCTGATAAGATTATTACATTTAGTATGATAGACTCTATGTTTGGCTATTCATATTTTATGATGAGACCTTTTGAGCATATGTTTGATTAATAAAACTGGTTTATGAAAGTTAGTAATTGATTTACATTATCAATAGGACATTCTTCTTATATATATATTTACATGATTATATTATGAAGACGATTCATTCTTGTTTTACAATATGGAGTAATGATTATTCTGGAGCTAACCTTACTAATCCACTTATGCTTTGGTATTGAAACTATTTGATGTGCTTGTGGGATGAGGAGAGGCAGTTGTAGTCACTCCTATGGGAGATCTACATGATGTTGCACTCTCCCTCCTCATCTGCCACTATGTTGTATATATGTTGGTATATATGTTATCTCGACTTGATGATGCAGGATGCAGGTACTAGGCATCGACTCCACTTGGCCACACGGGTCTGAGTGTGCCTTCAAATCTTCAAATGTTGTTGTGTGGAGATATTTCCAAGATACTCTCAAGGATTCCCTGTTGGCTTAGGTTCATGTTTAGGAAGTCACCTTAGCTTGGGAGGTTTGATAAGTATTTATGAATTTCTTGATTTTGGAGATTTATGTTTTAGAGTGTGTTTTCTTTATTCTTTATGTATATTAAAGTATTATGCTTTTCTATCTTTTAAATATATATTTAGATGTATGTGGTTTAATTTATTATATATGTGTATGTATATATGGGTGCACACATATAAAATTACGTGTATATAAATATATTTATATAGTTATGTGTTTGTTTTATATTTGTGAATGTATTTTATAATAATAGAGTAAATAATATATTATAAAATAAAAATAAAATAATTATAAGTAATTATCTCTTTTTAGAGTAAAACTAGCTTACCTAGAGGTTTTGAATTTGAGACCTCCTAAGAGTTAGGATAGTTAGTTTCCATTTGGGCTATGTGAGTTACTTGGTAACCTTAACTATCTTTATTATATTTATAGGTTTGGTAAAGTAAAATAAGTTAATTAAAATAATAAAATATTTATTTAGGCTTATGGGAGTTGTTTAATATTTTTAACCAACTATAGTAGTTGGAGAAGTTGCTTCCCGTAAAGAAACTCCTCCAACCCTATGGATGGATATGAATATTTGGAGGAGGGAGATTTTTGGGGAATAGCATTGTTTTATTTTTTTGATAAAATGAAGAAATAATTGTTGTAAGAAAAATACAGCCCTAATGAGGAGGCTATATCTCTGTAACCAACTATTGGATCTTGCTAAGTTTTTAATATGTTGGTAAGAAGCCAATTACATCACTTCTCACTAGACAGATCGAAGAAATATAGTACGGTTCAAAATTTATAGATATTTGTATGTGGGTCTATCCAAGAGGACAACAAGGAGGAAGTTGGAAAAGATTTGGGTTTTCCAAAAGAAAATTGGTCTCAGATAAGAGATGATGGAGTTAAAAGATTTAATTAAAATTGAGGAATCTTAGAGAGGAAGAAGGTGTTAAGTTTCATAAAAAGTTGGAAAATTTTCCCTGAAGGACAACCATTAATCTTGAAGCTTGGAAGAAGGTGTCGGTTCATACAGGTGTTGTGATTGTTCAACCTTGGAAGGGATTTTCCGCAGAACTCTAGGTAGGATCTGGAACCAGGAAGAATCACCTTATTTCACATATGCTTGTTATGTGTATGAGTATAGGATATATGTAATATTTAATATAGTTTTTAGAACTCTGTGGTCGTATGAATTATTAAAGCTATTAATTGGTTGTGAAATTATATTGTTTACAGGAAGTTGTAATACATGTGTTTGTAAGATTTCTTGGTCAAGTCTCTTCCTGGAAAGTTTGTTCTTGTTTATATGATTATATTTAATGTTCTTATGGTTTGCAAAGTTTCTATTTCTAATGATGTATTGATTTGGTTTTTTGAAGTTGGAGATGTGTAGTATTTTCGAGAAGAATGTTGTATCAAATGATAATTTATCTCTTCCAAATTTCTTCCTAGGAGGGTTATGGTTATATATATATATGGATTTTATTAAGTGTTTTTCTGTGTGTGTGTGTGTGTGTGTGTGTGTGTGTGTGTCTATATATATATATATATATATATATATATATATATATATATATATATATATATATATATATATATATATATATATATATATATGGTTGAGGCTTTTCCTTCTTGTGTTTTATGTAGATTTTTAGTTACGAATCCTTAATTTGTTTTACTCTTGTTTGATTTGGTCATTTTGGACTTGGATTTTGGCCCATGACACATGCATTTTTTCTCATGAGTTTGGTCTGCATCATTTCACCCTTGAGAATGTTAAATTAATGCATGAGGTGAGTCACAATGTTTTATTTAAGGTGTCATGTTTGACATCCTTTCTATGATTCTTATTATGCATATGGATAAGGTTAGGACTCATCTTGAGGGCCTAAGTGCGTAGGAGAGTTCCCTAAACCTATGATGTAGAACATGTGAAGTGTTTCCTTGTTCCTTTGGCTTGTGTTTGGATAGGGAACTAGGAACCCTAGGTGAGTGGCTCACCATAGGTGTTGGAACCCAAAGTGGTTGCCAAATGATCCTATGGGTGAGTTTGTAATCAAGTGATAGCCTTAAAAATTAACTTGGGAAGGAGGGATTTCAAAAGATAATGAAATAAAATATAATAAGGCCACACAGACCTATTGGAGTACCGAGACCATGGGTAACTGCCAGGATGGATCCCTATTCATAAAGGGGGGACTGAGGTTACATGGTTTCTAGGAAGGATCCCAATATACATGTTGAATGATGAAACTCACTTAGGTTGTATCCTATAACCTTAAACTCAGTGTTATAGTATGGTGATTTTTTATATGCTTTACTCATTCTCTTTTGAGTTTTGATTTCTTGATGTATTTGGGCCTTAGATTGCCTTAGAGTCTTTAGAGTACCTTGGTTCTATCTCCTAGCATGGGGGGTGTAACTTCACTAGTTTCACATGGTTGGGTGGCAAATATCTTTTGATGTATCATTCGTGGTTCGTGTCTTGGATTGGATTCAAATTTATTCCTTGGTGAAGATATCCTTTATTGTATCATGTATCTCTATCTTTTGTATTCAAGATGTAAAGATGTATTGTAAGCCCTTAGGCAGCTTGATGTAATTATCTATCTGTATATAGGCCATGTGAAGTAATTGTAATTTTAATTTTAATTGAAATTGTAAGAAGGAAGCAATGTAATATGGGAGGGGTAGTCTTAGGAGTGTCAGGAGGGAATGATTATTTGAAATCAAAAAATTGTAATGTATGTATGTAGTTGTTACCTTCTACCCTATCTCTCTTTGAATCATTAAAATGAGAAAAAGGAAAGTAAGGGTTTTAAATGGAAAGCTTATTTATGTTTTTGAAGTACAAATAAATAATGTATAGATAAGGTTAATGGGAAAATAAATGAAAGAGGAAAGGATAAATGTATTTAGTTTATGAGATAAGTGATGTGTTGTTTGTTTCTAATTCATTTCTAAAGGTTGAATGTTATGTAAATTAGGTAAGGAAATGAATTCATAAAGATAGTTAATTGTATTGATGATTTTAATATTGGTAACAATATATATGGGAACCTTTAAGGACACATTCATATGTAGGAATATCAAATAAGTTCTTAGTAATGTTTTAAAAAAAAATAATTGCTTTTCTTGTACTTTAGATTTGTTCCTTATGGGTTCCTTGATGGGGACATTACATCACACACCTTAACTTGAACTCCAAATCTAGATCTGGTTGCATGTACCTTTCTTATTGTCTTCTTGTTGATTGACCGAACACTTAGTTGCTTTTCCAATTTGATCCTTCCACACCATCAATAAATTTTCTCTCTTGTCATCAATAGATTGTGTTGCCAGCAATGACAACACCATAATAGAATCATGTGACCAAAAAATATATCACCTACATCAAATTCTAACAACATATAATCATGGATGTCAAAATGAGAGGCTTTAATGTCTTTTTATACTCATTTCAAGATTCAATATTGTGTAGGTTGATCATAGTTAAAGATCTAGGAGAAAAAACCCTGCATCGAGCTCAGGGAAAAATTGAGCACAATGCTCTAGGACAAGGCTGACTTGGATTACTAGTCCAAGAAAAGGCTGACCTAGATGACCTAGTCCAAGATAAGGTTGACCTAGCCGACCTTGTCTAGGCAATGTTTTCTGAAAGCTTTCCTGGGTCTAGGGGAGTGTGATAAATTACAAAGGAAGAAATTGAATGTTGCAAGAATCAAGCATAAAAGACATTCAAAACTCGAAATCACCAAAATGGGGTCTAATAGGTCCTAGAGCCTCCAATTATGGGTGCTAACTTTTAAGGATGATACACTCGTAAAGAACATCAAATGTTGAACGAATTCAAGAAACAACTCAAAAACTAACAATTTAATAAAATATTATATTAATTCTTAAAATATTTGTCATAGGGGTAAAATATTTATGAATATGAAACAACCACTTGTTAGATCCAACTGCAAAGATCTAGATTTCTATAGACAATACTCCTAAAATCAAGAGAGAATGAAAATATAATTAATTGCAAATTAACAAAATTAAATAAAACCATTACAATGATCAACAAATCCTCCCTTGGCTCTCTCCTTCTCAATGCAATGTGGGCTCTTAGAATTGCTCAAGTATGACAACATGAGAATTCAATATTGTGGTTGTAAAATTATAAGAAATAAGTCTCATTATATAGAATTTTGGACTCCAATCAAGGCTAAGCTAATTGATTAGATAACTAGAATTGATTGATCAGATGACTTATTTGATTGAATAAATGACTGTTGAATAGAAGACTATGACAAATCAATAGTTAAGTGGTTGTATGACATGATAGATTGGACAGTTAAATCAATTGATTGGAAGTAGACTCGATTGATTGGACAATGAACTGAATGTAAGAAAAAGACTAATTATAAAAGTATTTCAATTGGACAAACTTACTACAAAATTTATCATTTTATTCGTATATTCTCAAGCTATTTTGGAATGTATAAATTTGTTTTTCCTTTGTTGAAAGCTTAAACTTCATATATTCTTATCAAAAATATCTTCTTTCCATTTAATCAAACTATACTTATGTGTGTTCTCACTTCCACACCAAAGAAAACTATGGTGTATCACCTCTAGTTCTTTCACAATTTTTTTGGGAATCTATAAAATAGACATAAAATACACTTGGATAGAAGGTAGAGATACCTTAATCAATGTTATTCAACCAACTAATGATAGCCATCTTCTTTTTCCAATAAGCCAACTTGCCTTGTACTCTATCTATCTCATTCCTTCACTTAATATTTGAGGTTATTTTTTCCACTAGGTGCATCCCCAAATACAATATAGTAAGTTTATCAAAAATATAATCTATAATACTTTGAACCTCCAAGCTCTCCAAACAATGATCCTTATGAAAAAAATATTCTATATTTAGTGGTGTTAAATATTTACCTTATTGCCTTCTCATATTGCATAAGTACCTTCTTAATAATACTGGTCTCTCTATTAGTGGTTTCTCTAAAGAGAAGTGTATCCTACATGAAGTAAAGATACATAAAATTACTAAACCCACAAGAAACTTCAAGATATTTCAATTTCCTCATTTTGCTTCATCTTTTAGATCCCTTCTCAACACCTATACAACTATAATGAACACAAAAGGGTAAGGGGATCTCCTTATAGTAGGACATGTTTTGCATTAAGGAAATCAATAAAGGTTCTATTAGTGAGAAACACATAGGGAATCAAGGAGATACAACTATAAATCCAATTGTAGCATTCTTCACTAAAACTAAATCTATACATTATTTTGATAGGGATTCCTTGGATATCCTAGCGACAATCTTGTATAGAGTATTACAAAGTGCAATAGGTCTAAATTCATCAAAGTACTTCAAATTCCAACTCCTAGGAATAAGAGAAATAAAGGTGGAGTTTTATACCTTCAAAATATTCTTCATGTACAACTACTTTCCTCAACTTCCTTCTAGATATAATCATGAACTACATCCCAATATTTCTAAAAAAAATCAACTCGAACCTTTTATCCCCCAAGCCTTCCTATCAATGAAAAGGTAGCTTGTTATATTACATCCAAAGAGAAAGGTTTCATCAAATCATCATGATTGGAATCCCTCACCAAAGTGAAATATTTCTCAACATCACCCCATGTACAAATTGATCTTCATGCAAGGTAGAGTCCAAAAGATCCTTGAAGAAATTCATACCTTCCTTCCTAATAGCCACCATATCTTTAAGTACATTTCCGAGAGAAGGTTAAGCACATTCCCTAAACAAAGCTATATGCTAGAAATCCTATTGTTATATTTTCTAATGTTATTGGTTAAATGTAAAAAAATAGTATTACAAACTACCTCCCTTAGCCATTTCACTCTAGATGTTTTTTTTCTCGAATATCTCATTCATCTTAGGATATTGTTGTGATCATGCATCCATGCATTTGCAAAATCTCCTAATCTTCTATAAGCCCTATTTGAGAAATATTTTCTTTCATGACCTACAACTCATATTTCACCTTACTCTTTCTTTTCAATCAAATTTCCTATTATTTATTTATTTCATAATTTGATTTATCTCTTTATTTTTGCCAAAATTTTGAAAAGGATGTATCTTTTGCAATCAGATCCTCAAGTGTCATTTTAAAAATCCTCGAATGCCTTCATTCTTTGCTTTATTAGCATTAATTTTATACCCTTTTCATTATTCTATTTAGCCTTTACATGAATATTGATCTTCCTTCCAACCTTATACCCCTTCTAGTTGTAATACTCAATTTAATTAAATTCTCCTTATCTTCCAATAATTTTGGATAACATTGTTATCCTTAACATAATCTTTATTCTCATCCACTTGATTAGGAGACCTAAATGAAAGCCTAGATAGTCCTAGCTCAATAACCATTTCCTTAGGAAATACATGTTTGTTTCTTTGAAAACTTGTCATTCTTGGGTAGGTGGATTCAAATGGTGAAATGTATCCTCCACTTAGAATAAAACCTAAATGATAGGGGAGGAGGGGCAAATTACATTGTCTACATCCTTCTTCATCTTTAACTAACCTTCCTTAACATCCTTTTGCAATAGTATTCCTAGATTAATGTTTGATCTTCGAACATTAGAAGCATCTAATTGGAAGACCTTGGTCTAGTCATGTTTTGGAATCCATTTGCCAAAAATAGATGATAAAATAATGGCATGTTTGAATTACTTGAATTCTTTTAAACACAAATTCTTGAGTAAGTAAATGATTGCTTGTCTCACATGACATTGGAGCACTATACATAATCACCCACAATATCATCTAGTAATGAGAAAACCTCTTTAGACCATAACTCATAGGGAAATTCATACATTTTGATCTAGAGAGGGCATCTTCAATAAACTCCACATGAAAATTAAATCTAGAGGACCAAGCATGAATATATAAACGCACTTTCCCTATGAACTAAGGGCCACCCTTGAGAATGAAATCTTGTTCATACTTTGATAAAAAAACAATCTAGAAAATCCCTAACACCAAGAAACTTCTCTTTGACATAAGGGAGTTTCTTTTTTTTTTATCAATTCATGATTTGATCCTCTTCATCAATGACCATATGCCAGTGACATTTGCAATCATCATATTTTTATTTAGTTTCTCTTATATAAATTTGGGAGATTATCTAATATTTAAATAAAAAAATCCTTGTCCACCTTTGTGTTTACATTTCATACAAATTTTTTGCTATGTTTCTCTCCTAGCCCTTCCACTCTCTTCCTTATCCAAGCCTTTGTTCTCCTTCTCAAAAAAGCCTTCCAACTCTCGGTATTCATCCTTTTCCTTCACTAAAGGAGTTCTTGAGCCTAGTTGTTATTTTCGTCAATAGTCTCCATTCACTACTTCTATATTGCTATCCCCACCTTTTTTGCCTTTTTAAAACTATTTTCACCCATTTAATTTTTTCCATTATTGCCAAAATATCTAGTTTTTAGTTATTGATATACTACGAAGATTGATACATTTGTTTTACTTTTGTATGTAACTTTTAATCTTACAGTTAGAAAAAGTCAACTTCTAATTTAAATTTTAGAAAAGCCACCATTCATTATATTGGTAGTTTTTTTTGTTTTTCTTTTCACTTTAAAATATATAAATCTTATTTTATACTTATATGTTACTTTTTAATTGTTGTAGATTAATACTAAAATTTTATTGTCTTTATATTTAAGAATATGTACCAATTTTTTCACAATTACATATATTTGCTTCTTTGAACTATAAGAGAGTTTGTTCTTAAAAAAAAAATCCCTATTAATGGGGATGGACAAGTTAGTTCTCCAACACTCAAAGATTTAAGGGTTACAATCGAGTTGCCTTTCTGACAGATGGTCAAAGATGAATTTTGATGGAACCTCAAGAGAAAATATGTGAGTATTGGGAGCAAGATGTATCATACTAAACACAAATGACTATATAATTGAAATACTATTAAAGTGACTTAAAGAGGGGACCATATATGAGGTTGAACCCTAAGCCCTCATCTTTGGTAGCTAAATATGTAACATATATGAATGCACCAAAATTAAAATTAAGGGAAGTTCATTAATAATTGTTAATACAATTAAGATGATAAAATCATCAAATTGGAAAATTCAAAACATTTTTCAAAATGTATGACATTTTATAGATTTATTAGAAATATGAACTACCAAATAGAGACAAATAGATGAAGGGGCTAACATTCTTGTTAACTCTATAATAGCCATGAATGAGAAATGTATTATTAATTCCAATGTTGATCCTTGGCCAAATTTTAATCATAAAACAAAGAGCTCATCAAAAGAAAACCAAGGCCAATAGAGCATTTATGGAGGATAATAATTTTCAATAGTGCAAAATAGATTTTGAAGTTGATGATTTAACATTAAAAAAATTACAAGATTTGGCTTTAATTTTGGATGATGCCAAGATTATGGGGATTATTACCAAATATGGTTAGGTAAACTATAAATCAAATTCTTCTTCTTTGGACAAATCAAGCCCTTGGAAATTTCATGTAGTGTCATGGACATGTAAGACTTGTCTACAAGCAACAACATATGGCTTTCTTGGGAATACTTTTTTATATAAGGTTGAATTTTTTTTAAAACAAGAAGTGCATTGTTCCTATATACAATGCAATGGGCTTTGGACGAAGAACCCATGGCATTTGACCACTATTATAGGGTTAATATAGATATATCCTACATAAATTTTATTATTTTGGTAGATCTTGGAGAAGCAAAAGAGTTGATTAAGAAGATAACAAACACTTTGATAAAGAGCCATTTTCTTGGAGGTCTTGGTGATGTTATTCTAGTTGTAGCCTACAACACAAGAATGTTGTCATTGGATGAAATTTTGTTGGTAAACAATGGAGCTACAAAAGGGTAATAAAGGTTATTTATCCTCATTGGTCTCCCACATAGTAAGGCTTGTATGAGGGGAAAGATATCAAGTGGCTTGAAATTTCTCAAACAGGCATTGGGGTTAGTCATTACAAAAGATATCTCTTGGATTAGTAACCTCATTTCATACAACTCTACTAATGAAGGAGAAGGATAATGCATAGCCATTGACAAGTCTTAGTTTGCTATTACTAGTCTACATTTTTTGTTATGTACATATTATATAGACCAATAATAGATTAATAGAAGGAAAACTTTATAATTGAGGTTTTTTTGCTCACCTAGGGTATTTTGTGACCTAGCCCAACACCTATTTTGGGGCGAGCTAATGCGAGACTAGCCAAACCTATCGAGTGAACCTAGTCCTCGAAGTTGAATCTATGATACATGGGGAGCAAACCCATCTCCTATCCGTTCATACTATTAAAATTGAGGTTTTGTCTATGCCTTTTTAGTTAAAATAAAAGTGTGAGTTTCAGAATGCTATCCATGCATAATAGAATCATTTGTCAAAGCATATAACGCAAAAGACATAGTCCCATGACTATGATTCACTTATCAGATTTATATTAAAAATAAATATTGCATAGATCTAATGAAAAGAAAATAAATAAAATAGATAAAAAGATTGGATGATGAGACCTACCTATTTGGAGAAAATCAAATAAGGAGATGCAACAATTATATTTTTGGAACAATTAACAGCCTTTCTTGCGAACTACGTTCTTTGAAAGGCGCAGCTTCAATCCAAAGGGCTTGGAGCGCATTCCATAAACCTCAGAGTGCACGTGCAACTGTGCCGTACAATAGTTTTGACACTGAAATTTGCGCTACTTTCATGTGCTAACCAGTGACGACAGCGTGTCTTTCAAGGAAATAAGTTAACACACTGCTATTTATATCCACCATTGAGGCTGAGGGGAAGATGCTTCGGTCATTCCCATTTTGGTTACGGTGCCTCCATCTTATTTGAGGTAACCATATTATCTTTTTTTCCTTCTAAATCAATTTCATTCTGGGTCTGAATTTCACTTAGATCTTAATTGCAATGAAAATTAGAGTTTTATTCCTAGAAAAAATCAATTATAATGAAAGAATCCGTGGCTTCCATTTTGATTTTTAGAACGTAGCTATTAATTAGTTTCTAGAGTTGTAATTTGTCATAACTTAGGAATTGTTTTCAGGAGTTGTAAATCTGATTAGATCAAAAAAGGCATTTGGGTCCCTGGTTTGTTTTTTACCTGAGTGTAGGAAAATATGTTTTTACTATTAAGGGATACCATTTGATCTCTCAATTGGATTGGGATGTTTTAATGAGTCATAATTTTAAGGAAGAGACATTGTGATAGATAATGTAAAGCAAGGAAAATAGATTGATCTAGCATATGGAACTTTGATATACTAAGTAGACAAGTTTCTGCTAAAATAACTGTTTGATGTTTAGGATTGTACTCAACAATTTACTTTTGAGATGAGAAACACGTGACAAATGATATGAGTTATGTCTTTTGATTTCAGCGGACATTTAGGATTGAAGAAAAGATGCTGTTCCATATCGGTTTAAGTGATAGATCTGCTTTATCCTAAAACTTTGGCCTCATCTATACACTTAACAACATGTGCTTTCACCCTCCATTTCACTAATGTGGCTTGTAGAGCATACTCTGCCCTCCAATTGTATTCTCAGTTACCATTAGTCTGAACATCCGGAATCCATGAAATCCATGGAATCTAAGAAAATGTCTAAAAGTCTAATCTAAATGCTGAAATCAGTGATGTTAATATTCCTTTTCCATATATCCGAAGGATTTTCATTTATCTTCACGATGGTCCTCTTAGTCATCAAGCCATGAAGTAGTGCTGCTATGAAGTTTTCAACATCCAGCCACTGCCATTTCAATTTAGATATTTTAAACTATACCAGATCGAAGGAATCAAGGTCACGATTTAAGGCACTAATATCAGATTACTTCTTTTGCAAGATCAGTTCAGGTTGAGAATTCGAGTATCTCAGGAATATTGTTTTATTGATGCAACATCCAACCAATTACTCACTAATAAAGTATGGAAATTGAGTATAGTAAATATAATCCAGAGTTCAAGGAGTCAATACTTGACTAAATTTTTGTTTCAAATATATAATTGATTCTACAATCATCACAATTAGTGTAAATCTATTTACAATATTCTGGCAACAACTATAAAACTCAAATATTTGTATTATAGATGCGATTTTACACATTTCCAATCCAGATTGACAACATACGCAACTGACCCAATTTTAGCAGTTAAGCTCTTCTATAACAAACACAGAGTTATAATATTGAATGATAAGTACAAGCAAATAAATAAGAGTCATCTGCTCTTCTCAATCAGCAGGTCACAAGATAAATAATACTTTAATACTTGCATCATTAAATTCTTCTGTTTCCTTACTCTCTAACTTGAAACATGAAAGGGAGAGGATTATCAAGTTGACATCCTCTCTACCATGAAGCATCAATCTTCCCCATGTTACTCTATTGGAGGAGCCCAATCCATCACAAAGAATCTAGTAGTATGTTGCGATGTCCCCATTTTTTAAATAGGATTTAATAATGAATAATAATAAAATCAAAATATAAAAGAATAGAAATAAAATTCAAATTAACAAATATAAAATAAATAAATTAAAATATAACATAATTAGATTTAGTTAAGTTAATAAAAGGTCAAAAGGCATGAAATGAAAAGTTGTGACTCCCTCAAACATGAGATATAAAAAGGGAGAAGATAACTTCATTTGAAAGGGGGGAAAGAGGAAGGAAGAGAAAAGGGAAGGTGTGAAGCAAGGAAGAATTAAAAGGAGGGAAAAAAGAAATGAGAAGAAAATAAGGAAGTGACTCCTTCAAAAGGTAAAAGTTATGAAAGGTTGTGACTCTTGCAAAGAGGGACAATTATGAAGGATTGTGACTCTTTCAAAGGGCATGAATGATGAAGGGTTGGTAAGTGTCCAAGGGTGGAAATTATGGAAGGTTGTGACCTTTGCAAAGGGCAGCCATGATGAAGAGGTGTGATTCTCCCCCACATTGGAAGATATAAAGGGGAGAATGTTTCATTTGTGGAGGATATCCAAGGGAGAGCAATTTAGGGGAATAATACATTATTCTCAAAGGCAACAATGAAAGTGGTGACGTATTTAAAGGTAAATTAAATTTTATATATCAAATCACAAGGGAAATAAGCATATTTGGCATTACTAATTAATAATACACAACAGATTCAAACATCTACTGTGGTCTTTGGCATGAGTTCCTTATACATGGTGTGATAAGTACCATTCATATCTGCACAAGATTGATTGATGATGCATTGTTGTTGCGACTGCTTAGCATAACATTGTAACTATTATCTATATCTGCTGATTACTGGTTAAGATATGGTGTTGATAACTGATTATTGCATATACAGAATACATGCATAAATATTGAATTCTTTATCTGTACTGATTGATTCTTAAGGTCAGCCATGGTAGGGAAAATGAGGAATTACAAGTAGGGGAACAGTGAGGGATTCATTTTCTAGGTACACCACCTCATAGTATAAGATTGGGGAGTCCCATGGGGCCAAAGGGGTACAAAGGATTGCTGTCTTTGGGCTTAGAAAGGATGGCCTTTCAGGGCATTGTTAATCCTAGCCGGTTACTGAGAGGGGGGGTGAATCAGTAAATTCAATTTCTATTCCTCTTTCTTTTAATTAAATATTCTTGTTAATACTGAAATCAAAAGAATACTTTAATAATCATAAACAAAAATTAAATGCACAGGTCAACACAAAATTTATACGTGGAACCTTCGGTTAGAAGAAAAAAACCACAGTGGGACAGAACTCATGAAACTCCACTACTCAAATAATAAAGTTGCCTTGTTAAAGGCTTACAAAGCACTGGTGAGAGTGCTACCTGATTAAGAGATTTAATAGAATACCTGTTAGGATCTTGACCCTGTGAGGAGTCGCCTTATCAGAGGACTTAGAACATCAACAAAGATGTCACTCGGTGAAGGGATTTATACAATGGAACCTATTAGGGTTCGCCTTGATTAAGAGATTTAAATATGCTTCACAATAAAAGCAATGATCTTATGTTGACACTAATCTGTTGATTCAGATCATACCTATTCACTCTTTCCTCTGCTTGGCTGTTGAAACTTTCTCTCTCTCTTTCACCTTTTGTGACTGCGTTCCTTCTTAGAAGACTCTTCTCTTCTGCTCTCTTGCTCTTTGCTCTTGCTTTTCAACAACTTTCTCATGTCTCATGACTTGTATTTATAAGAAATTGTCTTATTAAAAATACATCTAACAGTGCCACCAAGCTGTTATTCTCCCAAAAATCACGCATGCAAAACTCTTGATCAAAAAGATTGCAAACTGATCTTTAGTCTACCTCGAAATGCTCACAGAAAAATAAAGCTAACTCCAGTTCAACTGAAAAAGCTAACTCCAGTTTGACTGAAAAACGCTTCGCATAATCCGGTTTGGATTGTCAAGCACTTAACCAATAAGTGGTGTGTAACCAGTTAGTCATCTGCACACTGTGTGTTTGCCAAGACTGGTTGGACAAGACGTGAACCGGTATAAACGTGACCGGTTAAGGTACACTGTTCACTTGGTCATTCTACCAGTTCATCACCGTTGTTCTATCATGAGTATCAGTGTGTTGTACCAGTGTGTTTGATGTTTGCCAACGACTTTGCCAATGACAACTAATTTTATGTCAACGATCTTCCCCTTTGGCATTGGTGGCAAAACACATCAACACATCACCTGTAGAGTATCATACTTCCCTTTTAGATTTGCTCCTCTACCTGTATCCTATAGACTTGCTCTACCTGTGTCCTGTTGACTTGCTCAACCTGTCTGAATTCTCCCTATTATCTGTTCACTCTCATCCTGTTGCTTCTCACTTCTCACAGTTATCTTCCCCTTTTTGTCTCCAAGTGACCAAAGAGTGTATACTCCTTATATTTGTAGCTTGTTGAAGATATCTTTATAGATCTGCTTGGCAGAGACTAGGAAAGGTTTCCAAGTACTTGCTACTTGATCTAAAGTATACTTCATAGCTTGTAGAGAGACAATTAGGTTCTCCATATCCTCAATTGTCTTGTAATCAGGCTCACTGAGAAGTCTTTTAGCATCATTGGATGTTTTCTGCATCAAATCAAAAGTAGGCGCGATGTATAGCTGAAATCTAATGAGATCTTGGATTCTTTTGGTGTTTTCTTCTGATGCCTTTCTCAATGTGAGCCAAACTTGTTAGCTCACGACTGTACTCGGTCGTAGAAGAGGTCTTAGCATCAAATTTTGATGTTGTCTCCTTAAGCTCTTTTGTTGTCCTTTTGGTTCTCTCTGTTATGTATTTTACAAAATCTTTAAAGTTTGAAGTTCTTGTAATTAACCTTTGTTGTCCTCAATTTTGACATCACAAAATTGAGGCAACCCTATGCAATTTTTCTCATGGATTCGTAGGTGTATCCTCTATGTTTCAATGCATTGATAAAGTGTCATGAAAACAGTTCGTCATCCTTGAATTGCATCTTATGTATCGTTATTTATGCGTTGTTTATGAAGGTTGTCGTCAAGTTAAATCCCCTTATTGCTTGTCAGAATGAGTTTTCTTCTTTTGACTGGAGGCGCTTGATTTTTGGCAATCTTCAAGTCCTTTTCTTCGTTTTTCCCTTTCTTGTTAGTAGTTTTTAATCTTGATTTTCCTTTGAGTCAATAGCCCTTTGAAATACACTCGTTTCGAGCTATCTTAGACATCAAACGGAGTTGTATAATTCAAGTTATGATGCAAAAGGTGGGGTTTTTCTGGCCGACTGCATATTTTATTAAAAATCCTCCAAAAGTGGGCTTTTTATTGTCAATTGCATGAAATAAAATTATTTTTAATATCTAAAATGAATTTTGACATCCATTTTTAAATTTCAACTCATTCTGAGTTGATTTGACCATAGTTTTTAATGATTTTATGAAAATTAGCTTTTTCTAGTCCATTTTCATGTTACTTTATTAAAAACTATAGTTATATATTAAATTTAATTATATTTAGTCACTTAAGTGCATAAAAGTGGGGTTTTTATCATTCATTGCATATCATCCACATGCAAGTCATCTTTTAAAACCCACTTCCAATAAAATCTGAATCTTAAATGCATAAAGGTGGGCTTTTCATATGCAATTGCATATACTTGAGTTTAAAATAATACATTTCAATGTTATGTTTTACAACTTAAGTGAAAAGGTGGCTTTTTCAAGACCAACTGCATATGCAATTGATATTAAAAATCTCATTTTATAACTTAAGTGGAAAAGTGGCTTTCTCCAAGCTAAATACATGTCTTTTGAAATATGTATTTGCACTCAAAAAGTGCGTATTTAATCACTTAAGTTATAAAGTGTTGTTTTTATATGCAAATGCATATATAAAACAACGTTTTTAAAACTATTGAAGCTAAAATACATGTTATTGACTCCAAAAAGTGCGTTTTTACTCATTTTTGCTTATGTTTTCATTAAAAAGCAAGAAGTGGCGATTTTTGAGAGGAAAACATGTGTTTTTGACTTCAAAAAACCCACTTATTTTGGGGGTTTTTTGAGAAAAACAGGATTTTGAAGACAAAAATCACAAGATTCATGGTCAAAACTCAATCATTTTTGCTTTCCATAGGGTTGTTTTTGCACTAAATCTTCCAAGGATCATTCTTGGCTACTCAAAAATGAAGATTTGAAAGGATTTTGTTCACAAAAACAGCCCATTTAGGGCATGTTTTTGGGCATTTTTGCTAAAAAAGGACCCATTTTTGGCCATTTTTCTTCATCAAATCCATACGGTTTTCTTCCAAGGTGAGTTCTTGGGTATTGTTTATCATTTGCAGCTTGTCTATCATTTTTTTAAGTTGCATTTGATGCCTTAGATGCCATTTTTAATTGCCATTACATGTGCATTTGAAATAGTCAATTTTTGTTGCTATTCTCTTGCATTTTGTTTCTCTAACTTTCCACACTTGGCAAGCAATGGATCTTGACTCAAAAATGCATTCATTTTGCAATGATCGAGTCAAGATTCGAAATCTATTTAACTCTCATTCATGCAATCATTCTAAATCCGAAAATCTCTTCATTTTATTTTCAGATTTTACATAAGAGACTAAAGAAACTTCTTCCTTTGCTTTTTGTGGAAAAGAGGTAAGATTTCTTGTGATTTTCATAGGGATTTGTTGTATATATTTTTGTTCATATTCATGTTTGTCAATCCTCCATTTCATTTTCAGATTTGCACATGTTTTATTTTATGTGATGTGCTCCTTCTATCTTCCGTCTTCAATTCTCCAAGTTGCATATGCAAGAGTCTCCACTTGCTTGCATATGCAGTCGGGATTAAAAACCCCGTTCTTGAGTGAAATTGTCAAAGAAAGCGAGATCACTTTACAACATGCTTTTGCATCCAAAAAGCCCATTTTCATGCATACACGCACTCCATCCGCACTTGTTATATCGCTGTCACGTGACTTGAAATTTATGATGGTGGTTGCTTGCACATTTGCTTATGATGAAAATTTAATAATTCATTATAAGTAGATGTTATGCTGCTCATTTTCCATGCATTTTCCATACATAAAGGTTGCTGTCCGCACGTGCTATTACCCTTCAAAAACCCGTTTTTGAGTTTTCCCACCATATAAGCATACATTTTGGGCTCAAACACATATATCCATCCGCTGTCCCAAAAGTTTTCAGCCATCCTCCATATGCAATTCTCCTAGAAAATCCCGCTTTTGAGTTTTTCCCTCATTTGAAGAGTTGGTTTTGCCTAAAACCTTCTCCCTTTGTTACTCAAAGGCCTTCCACTTATATCCTATATGCATACTCTTCCAGCTATGCAAAGTTCGAGTTTGAAAGACCATGTTATGGCTTTTTCTGAAAACTCAAGAATGACAACATGCATAACCCCATACATGCACAGAAGAAAGAGAGACACGAGGCAAGAACAATCACATAATGAAGCCTACAATGAGGTGAAAGAATGATTGCATGCATAGAATGTTTTCAAGACGGAGATGGAACGAAACAAATGTGCTTTTCAGGAGACAACCAAGGATTCAGGTTCCTGTTCTTGATCAAGATGCTTTCACCAAACTAGAGCATATCAACCATGATGCATCCTGTAGCAGCATGAAGACAAACGAAGGATGATGTAATAGGTGTCGTGTCTTGTCAGGCACTTAGAATATTTTCATCATGTCTTTGTAATTTGTATTTGACATATGTAATTGCATGTGATAGTGTCACGTGCAAAGTTGTAACATGTAATCAGGTTGCAAGTGCATTAGGCATGCAACTTTGAAAAAGTCAAAATTAGTTAGTTAGGGAATAAGTCAAGGTGGTTAAGGATTTTCCTCTTTTCTCTCCACCTTTCTCTCTCCTCTTTTCCTATATAAAGGAGGGAGCTCATTGTAAATAATCATCTTTTGGCAAGGCAAGAAAATTCTGCCAATTTGTATTGTGCATTCTAAGACTTTGTGCTTGGATGTAAATCAGATTGCTTTCAATAAAAGAGGCAGATTGTTTTGAGACTTTGTGCCAATTCAAATTGTTATGTGACAACATTTTCTTGAGTTGATTGTGAGTTTTTATGCTTTGATTCAAGAGGGATTTGGATTCAATTGCGTAGACTTTGAGCTGCTTGTTGCATTCAGAGCCAATTTGAACTTTTGAAGACTTTGTGCTGCAGAAGGACAAATTGTGATAGATAGTAGTGGCTGCAATTACTTAGAGCTGAAGACTTTGGGTTTCAGTTGTAAGTGTTTTTATTAAATTTGAGATTATCCAGTAAGAGACTTTGTGCCTTACTGGTTATTCTGCTTGAATCCTCATGAGACAAGCGCAGGAGACTTTGGGTTCCTGTTTTTGTTTCACAAAATATAAAAAGAAAGCTGCTGCCCCTGGTATTGTTCTTATGTCAACTCCAGAGTCACCGGTTGTCATGTCCCCTTTCTAGAGACATGTTCGTTCATGACGGGTTTGCCTATCATCGACTCTCGTAGGCAAATAGTTTGGAGAGAGTCATTGTGTGGATCATTTGATTGCTTATTGCTGACAGAGCCTACATTCGGCAGAGCCTACATCCAGTTTGAGGCCTACATGCAGTTGTAGTGGAGCCTACGTCCAGAAGCGAGCCTACATCCAGTTCGAGCCTACATTCAGTCCAGTTGGGCCTACATTCGGTTATGAGACATCTTGGCCTACATTGTTATATTTTTGAGTTGAGAAATGTACTTTATTATTATAATGTTATTTTATTATAAAGTACATTATAATTAGATGTTTCTAGAAGTTCTAGTAACTTCTCAAGAAAAAGAATAAATAGGGGGCTTGGGCTATCATTTCTACATGCTTGAATTTGGGATTTCTTCTACTTCTTCATTGTGAAGCAATTTGTAGTCTTTTGGGTCTGCAAATACTATTCGATCTTTGGGAACGAATCACTCCCCTAGATTGGCATAACTGAGGTAGTGAAATATCTACTGAAGGGTTGCAAGTTTGGAGTTGGTATTCAGCCATCTCAATTGTACTTCATTGAGAAATTGTCTGAAGGGTTTGTAACTGGTTGGAATAAGGTTTGAAATTCATCATTGGCATTGGTGAATCAATTTGGCAAAGGATTGAAGACAAACTAGCACATTTTGAGAATTGCAATATCAGGGTTTGGAACCAATAAATTGCTCATATCTCCTAATCTACTTGGAGAATCTTTTTATGCTTTTTGGAGGATCTTAGCACAACCCTGGCGGTCCCTTTCATAGCAATTTGGGGTGTTAAAAACCCTCACTGAATTTCCTAGGAAAGCCGTACATGTACGGCCTGGTACGGCAGCCCCAGCAAGGACAGTTTGCAAAGTTCGGTTGGCAGTTTGGTGTCTTCATTGCATCAGTCTTCATCACCATTTCATAGCAGATTATAAGGAGCGATAATCAGGTTCTTTCTATGTGTTTTTGAGTACTTTGTGCAAGTCAATAAATTATGTAAAAGTCGCATGTATTCAGACTTATAGTAACTGTCCAGATTTGAGAGTTGTTAGACCCTGTTCTTTGGTCATAATTGCATGGTTACTATTACTGTTATAGCAGTCTCTGTTATAACTAAATTGTCATAGAAGTAAGAGGGTTTGTGGGTAACAACACTACCATATATTTTGACATGTAACAGTCCCATGTATTCAGACTTGCTATTGGTTTAGGAAAAGTGCATTGATAAGACTTGTTCGTGAAAGATGGTTCATATATCTCATGTCTTAGCTATTGTGTTGTAATCAGTCCATAGACAGTGCTTATATTCAATTGTTGGAACAGTCATACATCGCAAATCAGAATTTGAGAAAAAATGTGATACATTACCATAGGGATCTTTGCATTGATATTAGAGTTGCATTGTTGTTCTTTGTGCTACTTTCTATATTGGTATTGTTATCTCAATAACATTTGATGCTCAAAACAATAAACACTTTGAAACACATCTTTGCAAGCAAACTGTTCAATACATGCCAAGTGTTTGACGAATTGCCACAGATCAGATTTGGGGGTTTTAGTGATCCTATTAGTAAGGGTCATTACACCAGTATTATCGTAGCAATAAGGCACTTTTTGTTAAGTTGGAAAGTTGTAGCTGTATACAAGTCATTCCTGAAAAAAAAGGAATTGATTAAGAGAACCGCCCTTTTTGTAATTTCAGTTAAGTTCTTGTTGAAGCCACCTACGGTAAGAAGGGAGCCTCCTCTATTGCTGAGAGGAGAGATTCATCTCATGAGATGTTGCCTAAAGTTACAATTTTGTAAGGTGTAGTCTTAGTAGCTTACAAAATTTTTAGCCAACAACCTTCCAGCTTCTTGTACCTGTTGTTGTAGCTCACCAGTGCTGGTAGCCACAGTGGTTTTAAGTCCTTCAACCTTTCCATGAAGTATAGTTATCCTTTTCTTTTCATAATGATCAATGGCAATTGTTTTTGGGTCAGTGATATCTTCACCAATCGCTTGTGCCAATATTTCTAATTGATCAATTACGGGCTCTTGTTCATCTATATCAGCGTCATGTGCAAAGTTGTACAAAATGTTTTTCATGCTTGTGAGGACCATGTCTTGTTTCCTCTTAGTAAGCTTCTTCAACTGCCTAGTTGATATTTTGCTTATGTCAACCACAGTGTCACTTATTGGAGATACGCTAACTTTACCTCTTTTAGAATCAAGATCTATCGCAAAAGATAGCTTTTTCTTTGATGATAAAGCACTTGGAACATCTACCGGTTCCTTCTGCCTTATATCCTTTGCATACTCTTCTTCAACAGGCTTGTCCTCTTCCTCTATAATAGGCACTTCTTCTCGTTGAGTTTTTTCTTGTTGTTGTACCTCTTTTGGATTCTCCTCTTCTTTTGGATGCTCTTGTTCTGGATGCACCTCTTCTTCTGGTGGTTGCTCTTCTTCTTCTTGTTCCTTAGCAACCTATTGATCACTAATAACTGTTTCAACTTTCTCTTCAGTCATCTTAGCTGATGACTCCCCCAGTTCTTGTTCTGCTGGTCACATTGGTGTATCTTGTACACTTGTTGCAACCTCTTCACCGAGGCTAACCTGTTCACTGGTTGTGAAATGTTCACCGATATTTTCTTTCTCACTAGTTGTACCCTGATCACCTGTTGAGACTTGTTCAACAGTTGTGAACTGTTTTGGTGGAACCATCTCCTTTGCCAGTTCATCTGAAGAGATGTCCCGAGGACCTGTAGACTTAGGTGTTTCCTTAGAAACCTTTTCTACTGTTATTTCCTCTTGTCCCTTTTGAAGAGTGTTGAAGTTATAGTTCTTCCAAAGTTGGACTGTGTCTTCATACACTTCTTTATCATGACCATTTATTATTTTGGCCACCCTGTCTCTTATGTCCATGTTAAGTGACTTTGCTTCCAACAGAATCTTGATTGTATCATCATCAAGATCTGGTTTTACCTTTACCAAAGCTTCCCTTAAGATTTTATTATTTTGTGCTAGACCTGCTCTCCATTTGGTCATTAGCCTTTTATTCAGTTCAGCAGGGAAGTGGGGCTTGTAGTCTCTAGGTCCCCGGTTGAAATCTAGAAATCTCTCTAATAGAGAAATTCCAATTTTCTCTTTATCATCAGTGCCCAAAGCACTAAACCACTTTGTAGCATTGGTCACTTTTCCAAAATCCAGAATTTCATCAACTATATCATCTATAGTTAAGGTTTGTGCTTTACCTTTTTTTGGAGATGCAAGGATAGTTGGAGGAGTTTGATCACCGCTCATGTCTCCGGTGATGTCTACAATGACCAGTTTAGTTGCAGGCTTTGCTTGGATCGGTGTCTCGACTCCCAAAATGCCCTTTCCTTTTCTAGTGTCCTTTTCTGGTTGCACTATAGTCTTTTGACATTCAGCTTCGGCTTGATGTTGCTGTTTCCAAAACAGTTGACCAGATGGCGACCTCTTCATCATGAACTGCGTCGACTTCTCCTATTAGGACTTGACCAATCCTCTTCCTAGTGTTGAAACTTTGTTTGTACAGATCAACTTGATTTGTTGCCTATGGTAGGCTTAAATGATTCTGCACTTCCAGCAATGCCCTTATCCTCAGCTCTCTTTCCTTAACTATAGAAGATTTCCACCTACCTTCAATTATCTCATGTAGATCTTCAGGTATTGTTTTATGAATTTTAGTGGGTGTTAATTTGAACTTGTGAAGATAGTATACTACAACTTCTAGTTTTCTCATATCTTCCTCATTTGCAAGCTCACATCTTCTTCCGACTACACCCATTCTACCTGTTTCCATTACTCCAACCATTTTATCTATGTTTGGTTTTCTTCCTTTCGGTACATCCTCCTTTATCGGTTTCCCAGTCTTCCTCTTTTTGAGATATGTGGTGGTTTATTTTGTATCTGTTTCCTCCAAGTCCTCACCTTGTGAAGGTTCGGTTGACACTGGCTGTGCCTTCTTCCTTTGAACTTTTGGTTCTACAACTGGCTTCCTTTTCCTTGGAGTTGGAGACCGTTTGACATATACCTTCTTTGGTGCCTTGGAAGGTGCATTCTTCTGTTAGATAACTGAGAGGGGGGCGAATCAGTTAAATCAATTATCCTATAGTTCCAAACTCTCAGATGTACTTTTTCAAACTTATTCAACAATTCAAACAGCTCAGTAAGATAAAATATCTATCTTTTTGTTCATTAACCGAATACCAGTAATTATCCAAATTGTGATTATCGATTAATCAAATATGCAGTACGTAAAATATGAAAGCAAAACAATCATAACAAATAACACATAAGACAATGATTTAACGTGGAAACCCTTCTAAGGGAAAAACCACCTGGGACCGATAACCCAAAATATTTCACTCTTCTGAAGTGAGCTCAGTTAGGAGCCAACCCTGTTAAAGGTTACAATGCACACTGTTAGGTGTGACCTAGTTAGAGGATTTATCACTAACAATTAACTTTTGACCAGCATTCACTATGGGGTCAACAAGATAACAATTAACATTCCTTGAATGTCATATGGAAATACAAAAAGACTGTTAAGTCCACTCGGTTAAGAGATTTTGCTGTAACAATGGTTAAATTGATACACTACTGATCTAATTCAAATACAACTCAATTGCAAATATTTAGATCTATGCTAAGCTCATAAAACTCATCTGATCAATAATCAATTCACTTCCTCATATTTCCCCAACTTACTTCACTCGGTGTATAGTTCTCTGACAATCGGTTATGCCTGCAGCTCGGTTTTGTCTGAAACCAGTTTGATTAGGAATGCATGAAAAATGTCTTCATGCGAAATCTTCTGCAGTCTCTATTCATCCGGCATAATTCAACAATGAATTATATGTCTCTTATATAGACGTGTAAACCGTTTTCATATCAGCCATCAGATTTTGCCTCTTAATCTCCTTCGTCCATTTTGCCGCTTAAATCTTCCTCAGCAGATGTGTCAATAACACGTTTTAATCTCTTCCCTTAGATCATCTTTGAATTTTGTCAATCGTGGATCTTATAACAAACTTCATCTGTTACCTCAAAATCATAACAATTTCCAGCTTATCAATTTCTCGGCTGTTCTAGCATTTAATGTTTTCATCCATACTCGGTTAATACTAAATGCGTCGGTGATAACTAACTCAGTTATTACTGTCACTCGGTATACACAAGACTGACTCGGTGTATACAAAAATCCTCAATTACCGACCACATTAACTTGTTCAATTCTGATCTTTTTTTCATAATAGAATAATGTAACATGCTCAAGTCAACAATATAATGCCATAGACTCATCAATAAGTTACCCAATGTATACCTTATCCTTATCTGTCATATCCATCTTTTCCTTATGTAGATACCTCATTTCTTCACCATTTCTTTTTTCTACAGATGTTCAGATGTTTGTAACTATCATGATAAGTATAGTCAAAACTAGTTGACATCAATAACAACATATTGACTGATTTAATCATCTTACATATCACTTTTATAGCTCGGTGATCTCTAATTACTGTTCCTTCAGTTCATCAAGATATTCAGTCAATTGTAGGTCATCATCTTCTTCAAACTTGCTTTAATCTCCTCATAAGTTCCAAACCGGTTGCCAGAAAGATCCAAGTTGCTTTCTTGTAGTGCATCGGCGTAGGCTTTGGCAGTCTTGGTTGTGATCTCGTAACCAAGCTCTAGTGCATACTCGGTCCTAGGCTCAACAACCTAGATGATGCAGTGATCAGTGCTCACTAGGAAGCATATTTCATCCTTGTACTCCTCCACAATGGTCGAAGGAATTATTTCCCTCTAATGCATTCTTAATTGATAAGCCTCAAAGTAATCAGTCATCACCTTGTTAAATTGGTTCCCCAAACTGTTAACTATCTCTCCTATTGAGACATCGACCTTGATACATCAGCTTTTCTATTTGACCGGTTAAGATGTTAGACCGGTGACTCCTTCCTGGTTCCTATCCTTGACTGAGTGAGATCATATCTCACCAGTTCCTCCAGGGACAGTAGCTTTGCTACTTGTTCCCCTTAAGCCCTTTGGCTTGATATCACCATTGGCGAATGATGACCTTACCTCAGATTTCTTCTCAGCGAAACTCTTTGTCCCCTTTTTGGACCAAGTCTTCTTGACTTCCCTGTTGGTCTCTTTACTGATGTTATCCTTTTGATTGGGGGACACATGCTTCTTGACCTGTTTAGCTGGTCCTTTTTCTCAGTTTATTGACTGATTTCTGCAGTCTTTGACCAGATGCCCAATCTTGTTACAGTTGTAACAAGCCATACCGTTCCTGTCCATGGATTGACCCTTCTTTCCTTGCCCATGGGTGAGTAACATTTAGTGTTCCTATGCCCTAATGGTCCACAGGTACCATAGTTAGATGTGCTTCGGTTAACATTCCTATTATGGAGTACTGGTCTTGGTGGAGATTTGAATGCCATGGTTTTAGACCTGCATTCTTCCGCTTTGTGTCCGAATTTATTGCATGCATAGCAATATCCTTTAAAGCTTCCCCTGCTTCCACTGGACACACTGTTGGAACGTGACCTCCATTCAAAGGTCCTGTGACCATACTTATAATAGTTGCTGCAATAACTGTTAGAGGTGAATGGTTTCACCAGTGCATTCCTGCAGTCATTTGATTTATGACTCGGTTTGCCACAATGTTTACAAAAGGGTTTGAAGATCTTTTTACCTTTATCTTCTATCAGTTTCTTCTTTTCCTTCTTGCTTTGCTTGACTCCAGAGGACTCACCAGTTTCATTGTTGCTTTGACCGATGTACCCAAGTCCTGTGGGATCCTTATGCTTCTTTTGAGCTGTTAGTTACTCATCAAGCTTATCAGAACTTTCATTATACCTCCTGAGTTTCTCATTTCTCTCCTCAAGAGTTTTCAACTGTTCTTTCAGTTTCTCAACTTCAGTGGCCATTTCTTTGCATACCTCATCTTTATCATGCAAGTGCTCATGCATGATTGCATTCTCCTTATTTTTGCTCTGCATGTCTTCATGTAGTTGCAGTATGAGAGCATCACTTTCTCTTAATGCATCTTCAACCAGATTTCTTGCTCTCTCAACAGTCAATTGTGCTTCTATGGCACTATCCTTCTCATCTTCAACTTTTCTTTTAGCTTCAATGAGTTCAGTCATCCTCAGAGCATGACCTTCCTGTTCTCTTTTCAAATTGGAGATTTGATCAGTCAGGTTCAAATTCTTCTCCATGAGATCAGTGACCGCTTCTTCAGCTTCATCAAAACCACTCTATCCAGAGAGCTCCTCTAGTTTCCTGACTTTCACTCAGTTGTAGAGCCAACTCTTTTCTCTTGGCAAGAGACCTTCTCAATTTGTTCTCAAGAGAGGTAATCATTTCATTGGCTTCTTCTAGTTGCTTCTGATACCTGTAACCCTCCACGATCTTTTCTCAAGCGGTTAAGCTTTCTATTCTAGAGAACCACGCTCTGATACCAATTGTTAATCCTAATCGGTTACTGAGAGGGGGGTGAATCAGTAAATTCAATTTCTATTCCTCTTTCTTTTTATTAAATATTCTTGTTAATACTGAAATCAAAAGAATACCTTAATAATCATAAACATAAATTAAATGCATAGGTCAATACAAAATTTATACGTGGAGACCCTCGATTAGAAGGAAAAAACCACGGTGGGACAAAACCCATGAAACTCCACTACTGCAGTAATAATGTTGCCCTGCTAAAGGATTACAAAGCACTGGTGAGAGTACTACCCGGTTAAGGGATTTAATAGAAGACATGTTAAAATCTTGATCCTGTGAAGAGTCTCTTTATCAGAGGACTTAAAAAATCAACAAAGATGTCACCCGGTGAAGGGATTTCTACAATGGAACTTGTTAGGGTTCACCCTGATTAAGGGATTTAAATATGCTTCACAATAAAAGCAATGATCTTATGTTGACACTAAATCTGTTGATTCAGATCATACCTGTTCACTCTTTCATCTGCTTGGCTGTTGAAACTTTCTCTCTTTCACCTTTTGTGACTGTGTTCCTTCTTAGAAGACTTTGCTCTTCTGCTCTCTTTCTCTTTGCTCTCGATTTTCAACAACTTTCTCATGTCTCATGACTTGTATTTATAAGAAATTATCTTATTAAAAATACATCTAACAGTGCCGCCAGGCTGTAACTCTCCCAAAAATCACACATGCAAAACTCTTGATAAAAAAGCTTGTAAATTGATCTTTAGTTTACCTCGAAATGCTCACAGAAAAATAAAGCTAACTCTAGTTCAACTGAAAAAGCTAACTCCAGTTTGACTG
Source organism: Chamaecyparis obtusa (assembly GCA_027943335.1). Lineage (NCBI taxonomy): Eukaryota > Viridiplantae > Streptophyta > Pinopsida > Cupressales > Cupressaceae > Chamaecyparis > Chamaecyparis obtusa. The sequence goes on from BSBK01001859.1 coordinate 366,203, forward strand.
AAAAACGCTCTGTATAATCCAGTTTGGATTATCAAGCACTTAACCGGTAAGTGGTGTGTAACCAGTTAGGCATCCGCACACTATGTTTGCCAAGACCGGTTGGACAAGACCTAGACCGGTATAAACGTGACCAGTTAAGGTACACTGTTCACTTGGTCATTCTACCGGTTCATCACCATTGTTCTATCATGAGTACCGGTGTGTTTGATGTTTGCCAATGACTTTGCCAACGACAACTAACTTTATGTCAACAGGCACCCTATTGTGAATGCTCCTCATGCTCTCTATCATATTAAGTGAAACCATTAAGAAAGTTTAATTATGGGAAGTAGGATAGAAGTGGTAAGATTGAGGGGAATAGTTATAGGACACCTCACTACATACTCCACCTCATATGGATGGAACGTGCTGCATGAGCCCAAGAGGAATGGTATATCTGCTCTTGGGCCTAGGGTAGGGGATCTCGAGGGCACCCTATTGGATCTCGAGGGAACCCTATTGAGTCACTCTATCTTTTCTATGGTTGAGCCCTCTTAGACTGATTTAAACAATCTTGTGATTAGATCTATACTTCTAGTATATGCTTATTTCTAATTAAAGAGATCTATTTTATGAATTATTATTATAAATGATCCCTAACTTGTTTGCAGGGTCTCAATCAAAGTGAAAGGTATCTCTAACCCTACTTTGTTTCAATTAAAAAATTTTGACCTAGAGAAAAAATTTGGTTTTTATAATTTAAAGACATTACATATGTGGCCAACATGCATGATGGAATCCAATTCATTATGTGTGTCATTGACAATTAGCCTACCTATATGCTAAGGCATCATGTATCTAATGCACTTGTCCATTGTTAAACATATCATGGGAGAGGACGTAAATCCACCGAAGTAATGGACTTATGCGTGGAATTAATGATCTTCACTGAGTACAGCATAAAAGGTCTCAATCATCTCACTGTGATATATAGACATTCAATAGAATATGTAGACAATACCAAAAGACAAGCTTGTAACTGACATTCAGTCCTTTAACATATATGATATATTTACAGATATAGCTCCCTAATCTACTCAGTACTAGGTGATTTACAAAATGGGGTCTTACTTCCTCCTTTGCTAATTCCCCAATCTACAATCCTTACTATAATCCCAAGAAAGGAATGGTACCAAGTAGTATATTTATCAAATTGCATAATAATGCATTTATAATGATAATACCCTTGGAAATTATATATTTTCATCATATGATCATTTAACAATTTCCAATTTGTTGATTGCAGCGAAAAAGGACAGCATTTAAACAGCTGTAACTTTTACATCGCTGGTCCAAATTTCAAACTTCAATTTGTTCTGGAAAGGGATAAGAATGAAGAACAAAACCCAGAAAGCATTTAGAAAGAATACTGAACAAATATGAACATTATCTACCTCGCAGTTCACTAGATTCCTATCTAGAATCAACAGTTTGATAAACAGAGTAGTCTTAATTAGAGAAATTGTTCAGTATAGTTTGATTCATCACAACAAATTGTACAATAGTAATCAATACAATTCATAGTTCATGTTGTCAAGCCTAATCCTAAAGAATCAACATTCCTTTCATTTCCAACTTTCTCTACTTCTCTAGATTGTATTGTTCAACTATCTCAAGCAACTACTCAAAATACTGACAAGTATAATCAATACCCAGTGCCCACATATCAATATTTTGATAATCAGATTTAATAAGCTTCCTACTGTAACATCATGTTCATGATTTATGTCATTACTCAGGGGTATCAACCTTAATTGGTTTAATATAAGATAATAGTCCAAAAGGTAACAAATTATGATGCATAGCCTAGCCATATTGTAACCTTAAGTATGCAAGAATTATCACTGAAGTTGTTATTTTAGCAATAAATGTGAATCATAAAAATAATAGAAATAGCTAAGGTGAGCAAGGATAGCTGCAGATTATTCAAAGCTCCCTACCCCAAAGTTCTTGACATCATACCTGGCAGCATTTATAATAAATGTTTCTTCAATATAATCCAAACAGTCTTGAAATCCTCAAAGCAAGGAGGAGAGTCCAACTATACAATTGCTATATTTGATTTTTAATTCATATACACCTCATCCTCCATCAAGACCATACCATTAGTGTGGTTGAAGGGCAGAATTTGATATTGAACAAAAATAAATATTACATGCAGATTTGACAGAGAAGTGCAGTAATCAAAATCAAATATCTGCACTCCAGGTACATATGTGCAGCCTATGTTTATTCAGATACAAATATACAATACGTGTACTCTCACAAGTTTGCATACTGTTTAAATGAAGGTCTATTACTCAGTCTTACGGATATTGTTTCTAGAAGCAATCAGTTGGGTATACTTTCAGGAAAACAAACAGGAAGTTGTGGACCTTTTTGGCTGCTCAAATCAAGTTCAACAACCTATAATTCCGTTAAATAAATAAAATAAAGATGAAAGACAATGGAACTCAACTCCTTGAGAAGATTGCAATTGCTAGTATGCAAAGTTATGTGAGCTTACCCCAAACCACCTTTTCATTGACTACAAATTACTTCATTTTTTCTTTTCAGTTTTTTACCCTAAGTAATACTAATCGCTACCAAACTTAAGATATGCAACAACAATTAAAAGTTTATCAGCAAATGGGTATGCGGCAGCAGTTCAAATAGATATGCAACAAACTGAACATTGCAATGATTTGTGACAACTCCAATGCTCTTAACCCCTACTAGACATCAATTTTTTAACCCCATCCCTGCACAACAACCAACCACAAGTTTTGAATATAAAGTCATTCTAATGAAAGTAGTCTCTTCAGTTAGCCAATGGCACATTAAATGGAAAGTGTTAAAAAAATCCATTTCAAAGTTGTATCCATGCAACTGATCCAAAACTTATGGCCCAGCTTGAATGTAGGCTCTTGAGAAGTACACATTTACTGTTCCATTTGTTCCGTCAAAAGGCTAAATACAGTTTCAGTTGTTGTACACATTTCCTTATACAAAAATATGGTCTCGGTAGGAGGCAAATAAGAGTTGTTTCTCTAATTCAAATTTCATATAAAATACCAAAAAAATTCATGTAAAACAATAGTTTAATAAGAGTTTTACCAATTTTCAGCCAAAGACGAGAAAACATAGCATGGGAGGCCCCATTGGAAGGGTGGGTCAAAGTTAATTTCGATGGGGCATCCAAGGGTAACCCCGGCCCATCTGGCGTTGGCTGTGTTGCAAGGGATAGTTCAGGCCACATCATTGCAACTGAATCCAAAAATTGGATAATGGAACCAATAATGTAGCAGAATCTCAGGCCACATTATTGGCTATTGAAATGGTGAAGTGGATGCAAGTGGAGAGGCTTCACTTGGAAGGCGACTCCCAGATAATTGTGAAAGTGATCGCCATAGGCAAATCCCACATTTGGAAAATAGATAAAATTATATCTATAATCAGGAAAAAGTTGGCAGATTTTGTCAATTTCAAAATCTCCCATGTATATCGTGAAGGAAACACGGTGATAGGCACACTCTCCAAGTTGGCATCAGAATTGCCAATCCAACAAATAGGATGATGCTAAGGTGGATCACCGGACAATTGATGTGACTCGGCTGACACAAAATGATTGTATGAAATGTATGTGTAAAGAGCATGCCTGACTCTTTGTTGAAGATAATATTTATTTCTGGATTGCTTACAATTTTGTTTTTGTTTTTGAAAATATTTGACTTCTCTTGAATTTTTCCAGACTTGAATAATACTAAATAACAAATTATTTTAACTTAAAAACTTCACCAGAAATGATCAAATTCATTAATTTGTCAATTTTCAAATAACATTACATAAATTTAATTTCATATGAGCACCTTTTTAAAAAACGTGGCTTGCCAGGAGTGAAACGCAGCCACTAGGAGATGAACACAGCCACTAAAGGATATGGTGCAGCCTCCAAGAAAGGAATTACAGCCTCTAAAAAATGAAACACAGCTTCCTTGGTATGAAACGCAGCTTCTTCAATATGATACACAGCCTTTCTAATGCCAAACGCAGCCTATTGGTGTTGAGTGCAAATACTAGGAGAAACAACAACCTCCTAAATAAACACACGAGCCTCCAGAATAAAATCGCACCAGCATAAGAATCTCTCAGATTTAATTTGAATGCTCATTACTCAGCAAATTTGGTTTACAACAACACCAAAATTTGTAGCCATAAAATCAGAATTAATTTCTCAAAATCAGGGCACAATTCACCACTGAAATCCAGTGATTCAAAGTGCAAGAAAGGGGAGGAATCAGTCCTCTCAAACCCTAGTTGAAAACCCTTCAGCTATTTCTCCAAAAGATAAAAAACAAAGCCAATAATGAATAATTTCTCCATAGAGTCTTTTTATAATAAAAGAAGTGTGGCTTCTCCAACACACTTTTCACTTAAAAGGCTTCTCGCGCACACTTTCAAATTAGAAGCCTTTATTTAATAACTTTGAATTAATAACTCCAAAAGTTAAAGCTTCATGAAGACGCTTTTCACTTAAAAGGCTTCGTCAACACACCTTCAAATTATAACACAACTGATAAAGTCATTTATTAAGTTAAACTTAATAAACAATTTATAATATGAAGCTCCATCAAATAGACTCTATTATATGCTCATGATGCTCAACACCCTGTGCCTCCACTGCACTACTAAAAATAGGAATTGCCCAAAATAGACTTACTAAAAATAGCAAGTCCCTCAAACTGAGAACTCTGCAAATGAATCCAAAACTTCACTGATACCAATGCCCAGGCGCCTTGCTAAACATAGCAATCATGACGATCACCCAAAATAAGCACTTACTAGTAATAGTAAGTCTGTCAGTCTGACTCAAACGAAGAGCAACCCTGACATCACAGACCTCCATAGTGGAAACTGACCACTGGCTTTGCCACACGACCCTCTCCAACATCCAGATTATCCTAGGAAGGTCATAGAAATAAGCTAATCCCATATGCCTAAAAACGGGGACATTACAGTCCTCCCTTCCTAAAATTGCTTGTCCCCAAGCAATCCCAGAAAACAAAACACAAAAGTCCACCCGGATCCCAAGGATAGAATGGAGTAATGTCCCCGCGATCTCTTGCACACTCCTGCAAAGAAATCATCATCCACTGAGCTAACCAAAGCACACTGACATCATGCCGACCATAGTGACCCACATCCTGTAGTGCTGAACCTGTCACTACCTAGATCCCAGCAGAGATGAAGCTCACAACCATCCAAAACAAAGAAAAATGGATGTCCCAAACCATTTGACAAACTAGAGCTACCTGCACACCCTGCCAATCTGCTTTGAAGATGAAGCCCATGTGTGCAACAGGGACCAGAGCTCCCAAAAACAACTGTACCGGAACTCAGATATCCATCCCTTGCCAAACCGTCATGGATATGCTGAGCCTGCAAGTGGCCCCTTGCAAACTTGCAGTAACTAGCCCCATCAACTGTAGATGGAGTAAACTCATCTCATAAAGGATGATACAACCTAGGAGCCAATCCACATTGACGTGCAACCAAATCCTCAACCAGTGGGTCAAAAGAGAAATGATGAACGCTCCTCACTATGTAATCACGGTGAAATGCTCTAATCTCTGATAGAGGCTCATCAACAACAATCTGAGAATCACAAGATGACTCCAATCTCTGACTCTGAACAACTGATTGGGCAGGATCCTAGGAAACCCTCTCAGCAAACCCAACCACAAAATCTTTGTGGGGAAGCTTAGTAGATAGTCTCCACAATCTTCCCTACCAACCTCTGAATAGCACAAGAGCCTCGGATGAGAGTACCCTCAGACACTTTGTATGAATCCTCTCGCACATCTGCACTCTCAAGTAAATACTCCATGAATGACTCAGTGCAGTAGAAATTATATGTGGAAGCGTCAACTTGCTCCCCTGCAATCCATAGCTGATCCCTCTGAAAATGTGGCATTGCCAACTGCCTAATGCTATCAGCTGTAAGAAATGTAGAAATAGATTCTCTTCCAGCAGAACGAAGCAAATCACCATGAGAGCTTGATTCCACTGATACTCCTACCTCATCCGTACGTACTGTACCCATATCCTGAACAGATTTGTCTGTCACATCATCATGTTGATCATCCCCAACCGTAGAAGCCAACTCACCACCAACCACATCAATGTCCAATTGAACTGGATCCGGGGCTGGTGTGAACCGAATATGCTCCAACTCCACGGTCACCTCCTCTAATTGAAACTGCGACTCCTGAAGAGCCTGCTGAGTGCCCTCTAAAGCCTCAGTAGTCGCTGTGAGCTCCTGAGTAAACTCACTCACCTCCTCCTCTCTGTCCATCAGTGCCTCATATGCTGTACTCCCCCACTCAACTAGGTGATCTCGGTCGGCTACCAACTGTAAATAATCCTATCTCAAAATCCTGACAGCCTCACGCAAAGAATGGATCTCCGTCAAGGAAAGGTAACCGCCACTCTTCTCATCCGTCATAGGAGCACCCTAATCATAAATAGCCAACATCTGATGAGTGGCATCAAAATGCTCGAGAGTAGAAGTAATATCTCTCACCAACTCTCAACTGGCTAGTCACATGATGACTCTGTACAATGGGCCTCCTATGTACAATCTCAACCGCACTGTCCACAATATGGAAGGAAGCTGCATCCAACAAACTCCCCTCAAGATCACCGTAACTCTGTGTACTTTCATTTGAGTACACACCTACAAACTGAGTACAGGCATCAGACTCGTCCTCATCTAACCTCGAGGAAGTTGTTGCTGAATCCGACTCAACACAATCTCCAGCTACCTCGTCCTCTGCAACCGCCTGACAATCCAGATCCTAGGATCCATCCTCACTCACTAACAACTCAGAGTCCTCCCCCAAGGTTTGATAAATCAAACATGTCTCACTGTAGGAAGAATCATCCTCATGAGTCACCGAAGAAGTAACCCCCTCTCTAAAAGTGGAAGCTATAACAAACTCTTGCCACTCATATGCTTCCCCATCCTCATTTGTGAGTCCCTGTAACAAAGAATCCTGGAACCATCACCACCATATGACAATGTTGAGTCCACACTAAAAGTCAGATATAAAAAGCCAGAAACACTGCAGCACCCATCATCCTTGCCCTCAACATCAAAAATATCTGTGATGCTAGTGTCCACATTGTCTATCCGCGTATCCTCCACTAACTCTGGCTGCATACATGACTCGATGTCATCATGTGAATCATCTACACCGTGGCATGAATCTATGTCACCCAAATCAACTGCAACACTCCCATCATGAGTGTCATCACTAGATAGCTCCATGCTCACATCCTCAATACAGGAAAAGACCACCGTCTCCTACACTGATTCCACACTGCGAATGCTATCATAAACCTCAGAGCTGTCAGAGCTCATACACTCCTCGCAGTCATCACCCAACATCTCACAAGGGGTGTCATCCCCAATGCGGCTCACAACATCCTCAAAAGTATCATCAGATGTGTCTATACTATCTGCATCCACATCTCCTGCTAAAATCTCAACCGCTGACACCTGACTCTGCACATATGACTCAACGTCAGGCTATGCACCAATAATGTTGGAACATGAGCCGTCATCAACTGACTCCATTGTAATGCCCAGATCACCAACATCATAGCTAGGAGACTCCATACATGCATCGGTCTCATATGAGGAAGGAGTTGCCTCCTGTACTGTAGCAACACTACTATAGCTGACTTAAAAATCTCCAATAACAGCTCCCTCCATGGAAGAGTCTGAACACTCAGTGATAACTACAACATCAGTTGCCTCTGTACAAACCGTAGCGACTACTCTGGGAGCCTCAACCTGTTGATGCTCAGCGTTGCTATCAACCAATGGTACTGAAACATCCACATGTCCCTGTGAAATAAATCCATCATCAGCACTACAGATAGGACTAGCAGGTGTCGTACTAAATATGGGTACATCTGCATCAAGGGCACCTGTTAGGGAAAACTCAAGCTTTCTTCCTTGCAATCTCGATGTCGGCCTCCTAAAAGCAGAGACCATATACCTCGCTGCCCTGTCTACTGTCACTGGATTCGACAAAGTCTCCGCCAATCTTTGTTGATGCAGCCTAAGTCTTTCCATACTTTCCACTAAGACATTTATTTCCTCTCTTTTTCCCATACTACTACGCCGACTTTTTGAACTAGGCCTCCTGTATTTGTCCATAGCTAGGAAAAGAGAGAGTGTTGATCACTTTTAAAATATCATCAGAATATAAAAGAATTCATTCCCCACAGGATGGTAGGAAACATGCTCTGATACCAGTGTAAAGAGCCTGCCTGGCTCTTTGTTGAAGATAATATTTATTTTTGGATTGCTTACAATTTTGTTTTTGTTTTTGAAAATATTTGACTTCTCTTGAATTTTTCCAGACTTGAATAATATTAAATAACAAATTATTTTAACTTCAAAACTTCACCAAAAATGATCAAATTCATTAATTTGTCAATTTTCAAATAACATTACATAAATTTAATTTCATATGAGCACCTTTTTAAAAAACGTGGCTTGCCAGGAGTGAAACGCAGCCACTAGGAAATGAACACAGCCACTAAAGGATATGGTGTAGCCTCCAAGAAAGGAATTACAACCTCAAAAAAATGAAACGCAGCTTCCTTCGTATGAAACGCAGCTTCTTCAATATGATACACAACCTTTCTAATGCCAAATGCAGCCTGCTGGTGTTGAGTGCAAATACTAGGAGATATAGCAGCCTCCTAAATAAACACACGAGCCTCCAGAATAAAATCGCACCAGCATAAGAATATCTCAGATTTAATTTGAATGCTCATTACTTAGCAAATTTGGTTTACAACACCAAAATTTGCAGCCATAAAATCAGAATTAATTTCTCAGAATTAGGGCACAATTCACCACTGAAATCTAGTGATTCAAAGTGAAAGAAAGGGGAGGAATCAGTCCTCTCAAACCCTAGTTGAAAACCCTTCAGCTATTCTTCCAAAAGATAAAAAACAAAGCCAATAATGAATAATTTCTCTATAGAGTCTTTTTATAATAAAAGAAGTGTGGCTTCTCCAACACACTTTTCATCCAACACACTTTTCACTTAAAAGGCTTCTCGCACACACTTTCAAATTAGAAGCCTTTATTTAATAACTTTGAATTAATAACTCCAAAAGCTAAATCTTCATGAAGACACTTTTCACTTAAAAGGCTTCTTCAACACACCTTCAAATTATAACACAAATGATAAAGTCATTTATTAATTTAAACTTAATAAACAACTTATAATATGAAGCTCCATCAAATAGACTCTATTATATGCTCATGTTGCTCAACACCTTGTGCCTCCACTGCACTACTAAAAATAGCAATTGCCCAAAATAGACTTACTAAAAATAGCAAGTCCCTCAAACTGAGAACTCTACAAATGAATCCAAAACTTCACTGATACCAATGCCCAGGCACCTTGCTAAACATAGCAATCATGACAATCACCCAAAATAAGCACTTACTATTAATAGTAAGTTTGTCAATCTGACTCAAACGAAGAGCAACCCTGACATCACAGACCTCCATAGTGGAAATTGACCACTGGCTCTGCCACACGACCCTCTCCAACATCCAGATTATCCTACGAAGGTCATAGAAATAAGCTAATCCTATATGCCTAAAAACGGGGACATTACAGTATCACCCCGACGAATTGAAGAAGAGGTATGTGTTGATGGGACGCAAATTAAATTATGCAAAAGTGGTGGGATTTTTGAGATATTTGAAAGGACGGGGAGTAAATGTTGGATTGGGCGTCCACAAAAAGATTCCAATGGCTTTCATTTTGCATTGAAGAGGATGGAATTCATAGAGCAAGGTGGACGATGGAGGCAAGTTTCAATCTTGATGCTTTGAAGAAACAGATAGCATTTTGGGGTGAAGTTTCTGAGGAGAGGCTCATAAATGTGTTTACCACTGATGATCCCTTCTTCCTCACGATGGTGCATGGGTTGTTGGGGATAGATTTCCTCCTGGTTGAGTATAAATGGCAGATCAACACCAATATTTCCTCTCTTCTGCTCACGGGGGCTGGAATTTAGTAATGTGGATATGGTCCACAGGGTCATGGTAAGGTGTGTGCAAGATGAATGGAGAAAAGAACCTCAAAACATTCCTTCGAGTGGTAGAGTTGGGAATTGGGTTTATCACGCATAAAGGAATATTGATTCACGTTCCAGGGTACCCCGTGTATCTTCATCCTTTCTTGTTCTATCATGCAGTGAAGAACAGAGTTGCAAGGAAAAATGAGGCAAATAATATGTGGAAGGTCATGTGTTAGTACACTGAGGACTAGGAGCGAGTCCTCAATTCTGTCTGGACAAGGAAAGCTTTGACACGTCGAGCTGCGAACTACTGGAGGATACCACGAGGTGGTGGAGGGGAGGACTAGCGAGGGAGATGAAATAGAGGGACTGGGCTGAGGAATCCGCAAAGAGGAAGGAGGAGGAATGCTGGACAAGGCGGTGGCTGAGTCAGAGATCCAGAGGAGCGACACCAATGCAGGGGATGGGTGGTGGCAAGATGGGGCCGGGCATGAAGGGAGGCCTCAGAGGATCTAGGTCCTTCGAACCCTCCAATGTAGTGTCTAGGTTTGCTTCTCGTGTCCGTATATTTTTTGCAGTGATGAATGTAAGAAGACCCTATTTTGTATAGGGGGCACCGAGTCACACTAATCATAGGTTTTTTTGATATTGATACGGCTGTTGATGACCAACAAATGTAATGAAAATCACAATATGCGTAGATGCAGGAGTGGGATACTGGGTAGTTGCAGGTTTTGTTGGAATCAGTTGCAGACTTTCGTATTTCTATATTGGATGTAAAACATAAATTATTATAAATAAATAAAGCTATTTACCTAGCAAAAAAAAAGTTTTACCAATTCTCTAAAAAAATCATGGCACTTTTCTTATAACTACAAATTGTGTTCAATATTTAAGAAGGATTTCACTTAAATACCAAAGCTTTGACATACAATAGGTTGATCACTAACAAGCTTTATTACAGCTTCTACTCTTTCTTCTAAAATGAATTGAACCCTTACCTGATGAAATTTTAATCATCACAAAATCAGAATTTGAATATCTACTCCCATGCTCATTTCTATTAGAGCAATCAACATCTCTTTTATTCTCTTGGCATCCTTATGCAGCCTCCTTTATGTCCTCCATAATCATCAATTTTTTCCTAATGAATTTTTTTTAGAAACTGTAATATCCCCAAATAGGGATAATAGAAAAACAGCTATATCTCCAAAAATAGGGCACAAAGTTAATGAAATATTATTTGCATGTAAGACATTCTTCAACAAACTCAGATTTAGACTCAGATTTGTGATCTGATTTTTCTGCTAGCTTATATAATTTTCTGAGTCTTTTTGAGTATAAAAAAATTACAAAAAATCACTGTAAATTTGCCCAGAAGTTCGAGAAACAATTGACATTGATCTACTTTTATTTTTCTGAGATAACAATATGCAGATTTAGACACAAATACCTCAGAAATGTCACTAAACACTAGTTGCCCTTGCCAAAACACCCAGAAAATCAGTGCTTGGTCTGTTCTACTTGTTTCCTCTGTCCTTGTTTCTATCTTCAATGATGCCCAGTAACATGAAGACACCTTGCTGTAGTTAGCCCAAATCTGAACCTGATGCTTGAATTTCACCTTCAAAATAGCTCCAAACCTGATAATGAATTTGCAACTCTGAAAATGATGTACTAGGCATCACAGACTAAATCCCTTCCATCAAAACACACCCTTTTGATGAGGGGGAGCCCATATGTCTCTTCAATACCAGGGATTCTCAAGAGTTTCAGACCCTAAGCCAAAGATTGCAGCAGAAATCGATAAAAGACTGATGACATAATGAGCTCTAAAAGAACCCTAGAATGTTTTATAATAACTCCCAAAATGATTTAACCTCAGCCCTTGATCTACTACCAACTGAATCCAATGCTCCACATAAAAGCCCTAAAAATGAGCCAATAGGCTCCTTGAAATCCCACACCCCTTGGCCTTTTTGGCACATGCTAATTAAAATCAATTAAAGTACATGTAAAGGGGGACAACTTAAGTCTTTAGGCTAGGAGTCACTTAAGTTGCATAAAAAGATGTACCCACAACTTAATATCACTTAACTACATAAAAAGACGCGCCCACATCTTAAGAATAAAATAGAATACAAGACAGACTCCACACTTACCCAATAATTCTCTACATCCTCTTCATCTTGGGTAATCCAAGGAAAGGACAACCTATGCTCTGTTAAGCCTATGGCTTGAGTTGGGGACATCACAAAAACTAACAAGCAATTTACAACTGGCAGATGTAAAGCCAGGTTTTACTCACTTTTGCCAATGTCCTGCACGTTAAAATCTCATGTAACTTGTGGAAGCCTCATCAAGGCATGTGGAGGAAGAATTAATCTTTGAATTTACCTATATTATTTTTTTAAAACTGTTTAGGAATTATTTTAGCCTCTTTTTTTCTTAATAAAATAAAAATACTAACATGCAATGTTAAAATATAATATTATTTGATAATATTAATTTATCTCTTCATTATAGCAATATTAAAATAATGTTAATTATTTAATATTAATTGTATTGCTTTCTTACAATAATAATTTAAATATAAGGAAGATTTTATATGTATTTCCATGCCAATTTCCATTTTGATGGAATGCTGGAATGTAAAGAAAACATATCAAATAGCAGCACACTCTTTTGCTAAGTTTGGTTCATGCCTTGATGTTGATAGGACTTTCTAGGTTTCATTCTTAGGAAATTATGTTCAGGTGATGAACACATATAGACACTAACCTTATACAACTTAGCTAAACAACTCTAAGTGTGTGTGTGCATGTGAGTGTGAGTGCACATTATTCCATCATGACAAGTTACCTCCATCAGCTAAAAGCTTCTCCTTGATGATACACTCTCTCTAGCCTGAGAGAATGTCAACAATTCCTATCACACTTACACAACTAGTTATTAGCTTAATCATTCTTATTTATGCTTCTACAATACTTAACATAATCAAATTGTCTATCTAATTGCTTCATTTAAACAATTAGTACAATAATCCAGTGATTGAGCTATGATAACTAAATAGGATGTGACAATAGGGCTCTTATTCAACTTACATGCTATCACTGAGCTAGGGGAGTCCATAAATGTAATGTTCCCAACCACGGTCATACAAAAACACACTTCTAGAGTTCTGCACCAAGGGAAAAAGCACCGCAGGAAGGCCGTACGGAAGTCGACGGAGGCCGTACGGTGTTGATCAAGGGGCACACAAAATGTCGTACAAAGGGGGGCAGTTTAGGTCCGTACGCCGTACGGTTGCTGCAAGGGATGAGCCATACGGTGGAGAAGCAAGGGTACGGTGAGGCTCAGGCCCGTATGGTAGGAGGCTGTACGGTTAGGCAGGGGTGCCGTACGAAGATGAGGAGAAGGCCGTACGGTGATGAAGGCACAAGCAGAGTGGGCGTACGGATGCTAGAGATGGCCGTACAGAAGGAGGTTGTACGAAGGCTGAGGATGACCGTACGGGAGGAGGCCGTACGGAGTCCGAGGATGGCCATATGGAGGATGAGGATAGCCATACGGTGGTTGTGTGGGGAGGCAGAGCCGTGAGGTAATGCCAAGGCCGAGTGGTGGGGAAGAAGAAGGTCATACAGATGGGTTTGAAGGGGTGCATGATGCTTCCCAGGTGCTTCCTTTACCAATGATTAAATATGATCTTCGCAGAAACGGAACAATTCGCAATCCAAATATGTTCGCCAGAAAGATATTATTAAATTTATTGATAGAGTCTCGGATTTGCCAGATTCGATACAAGCAGAACAAGCAGAGTAGGGTGAGGGTTGAATCCCACTGAAACTGCACACAAACCAAATAGGGAGGGTCTTTCACCTCCGAAATGGCGAACAGCAGAATCCCCATGGGAATTCGCAAATACAAACCAAATATAAATCTCAACATATCAAAACTAACCAACACGCCGAGCATAAATACCTGTCGGGGAAAACTCTTGAGAGTGCACAAAAGAGCTGACGGCGACAACTACACTACGCCAACAAAAAGAATGTGCCCGAGATAAACTAAATCGATCGAGACCCAAATGCAATAGTTTTATTAGTCATTTAATGACGGGGACATTACAGTCCTCCCGTCCCAATAATTGCTTGTCCTCAAGCAATTTCAGGCTGGGGTGTTCCAGAATCTCTTCTCCTTCCCAGGTGGCATCTTCAAGGGGTAGATCCTTCCAGCACACAAGAAATTCCTTGATAGTGCGTGTCCTCAATCTTTTCTCCCGACTATTGAGGATTTCCGTTGGTTCCAATACTAACTTTCCTCCGTCGTCGAGGGGTGGCAGGTTTGTGGAGACCGTCACTTGCTGGCCCACGACTTTCTTTAGACAAGAAACGTGGAAGACGTTGTGGATTCGGCTTCCTTCAGGTAGGTCCAATTTGTATGCAACTTCGCCCACTCTCCTTGTTACACGGTAGGGTTCGTAGAAACGTGGTCTCAACTTCTCCTTCCTGGAAGCCTTTAGAGAAGATTGTCTGTATGGTTGAAGTCGGAGGTATACCAAATCCCCTCCTTCAAAACTCCTCTCGATTCGGTGCCTGTCAGCGTACATTTTCTGCTGATTCTGAGCCTACTGGAGATTTTCCTTTAGGGACTTTAAAATATCTACTCCCTGCAACTAGTCCTTGGCCTTCGGCATGTGACTGTCACCGAGAGCCAAGTCCACAAATGAAGGAGGTTCATACCCGTACAATGCTTTGAAAGGTTTCATTCCAATGGACATATGAAAAGTTGTATTGTAATAGTACTCTCCCAGGTGTAGCCATTTTATCCATGCTCTCTGTTGTGCTGAAACATAATTTTTGAGGTAACCTTCCAACCATTTGTTCACGATTTCTGTTTGTCCGTCAGTCTGCGGGTGGTAACTGGTGCTTGGTGACAACTCTGTCCTTCCTAGTCGAAACAATTCTTTCCAGAAATTACTGAGGAAGCGGCTATCTCTGTCGCTCACTATGTTTCGAGGGAGTCCATGCAGACGGAACACCTCTCGGAAGAATAAGTCTGCTACCTGTGAAGCGAAAAACTCTGTTGGAATAGCAAAAAAATGTGCATACTTGGTTAATCTGTCGACTACCACAAAGATGCAGTCCTTCCCCTGTGCCTTAGGGAGCTCGAAGATGAAATCCATTGAGATGCTATCCCACTTATTCTCTGGAATCTGTAATGGTTGAAGTAAACCCGCCGGTAGAGTGTGTTCGGATTTATTTTGTTGACAGGTGGAACATTCCTGGACGTACTGTAGTATATCACTTTTTAGGCCCTTCCTTGAGAATCTTTCCCTAATCTGTCGGTAGGTCTTCAAGTACCCTTGATGCTTGGCTAGAGGCAAATCGTGCATTTCTTTCAAGACTTTTCTTCAACTTGGATTCAGGCACCAGGTATATTCTGTCCTTGTAGAAAATAATATCATTGACCACCTTATACCTATCGTCTTGTATTTCTTTGTCTAGGAGTTGGCATGCGAACGTGTCCTTGGAGTATTCAACCAACAAATGTTCTTTCCAATCTGCTGATATTTGAGATAAGGAACATATGGTCGGCTTTCTTGACAAGGCGTCAGTCACTACATTATGTTTTCCTTTTACATATTCAATGTCAAAGTCAAAAGCCTGGACTTTACTTACCCATTTTTGTTGCTGCTCATTCAACTCTCGCTGTTCTAGAAAATGCCTGAGGCTGTTGTGATTTGTACGGACAACGAACTTGGCTCCGATGAGGTACTGCCGAAACTTTGTCAAGGCATGCATGATGGCCAACATTTCTTTGTCGTATATAGAATACAACCTTTCGGCTCCCGAGAGCTTCCAACTTTCGAAAGCAATAGGGTGGCGGTCTTGCATTAAGACGGCCCCGATACCCTCTTCGGAGGCATCACACTCCAAGATGAAAGGTCGACTGAAGTTTGGCAGTGCAAAGAGTAGACAAGAACTCATAATCTCCTTGAGTTTTTCAAAAGTCTGACGTGCTCGTTCATTCCACTGAAAAGACCCCTTCTTTGTTAGGTCGGTGAGAGGTGCGCTGAGCTGTGAGAACCCCTTCATGAACCGTCTATAGTAACTACACAACCCGAAGAATCCACGTAGTTCTAAAAGAGTCTTTGGAGGTGGCCAATCCAAGATAGCCTGAATCTTTTCTTGATGCACTTGAACTCCTCGGCTACTGACAATGTGCCCCAAATATAATATCTCTGTCATCCCGAATTCACATTTGGATTGTTTGGCTAACAATAGTTGTGACTTCATAATCTCGAGCACTTCTTCCAAATGCCTTAAGTGCTCATCCGATGTCTTGCTGTAGATCAGTAAATCATCGAAGAATACCAATAGGAACTTACGCAGCTGTTTGTTAAAAATGTGATTCATGCAAGATTGGAATGTAGCAGGAGTGTTGGTCAATCCGAACGGCATGACCAGAAATTTGTAATGCCCACAATGGAAACGGAATGCTATTTTCTCCACATCCTGCTCCCTCATGCGGATTTGGTGATACCCCGAACGGAGGTCTATTTTGGAGAAATAAACGGTGTCGTGTAACTCATCTAGCAATTCATCGATCTTGGGAATTGGATACTTGTTCTTGATGGTCTTTTTGTTCAGCGTGCGGTAGTCTACACACATTCACATCGTTCTGTCCTTGTTTTTAACCAGCACCACTGATGATGCAAAAGGACTGGAGCTGGGTCTAATCCAGCCTTTGTCAAGGAGTTCCTGTATTGTTTTTTCAATTTCATCTTTTAGCCTCTTAGGGTGGTGGTATGGCACAGTGATAACCGGTTTGGCGCTAGTTTCCATCTTAATGGTGTGTTCGAACCCTCGGTGTGGTGGTATGCCTAACGGTATGTCGGCAAAGACCTGGTGATATCTATCCAAAACCATTTGAAGTTCTTCATCCTGGTGGTCTGTTCTTTGTCTCTGTATGGGTTCTGTCGAGGCAAAACAGTGTGCGGCCCAAACCACATCATCGTGTCTGAAAATTGCTTCCATCCGTTGGGCTCAAATTTCCTTTGGTCATCCATTCGACATCCCTCTCAGCACAACCTTTTTGCCGTTTACCTCGAAGGAGAACTCCATTCGCTTGAAACTCTGTGTGTATTCATCCAATGTTTCCATCCACTGAATGCCTAGAATGACTTCCATGTCGTCCAAATCGACCACGAAGAAATCATCTGTCACTGTGTGGTTTCCCATGGTGATGCTCAGTTGCAGAACCAGATGAGTGTATTTTAACAGGTTTCCTCCCGCTACCTTGACATCAAATCCCTAGTGTGCCTTCGTACACAGACTCCGCCGACTCACCAGTGATGAGTTAATGAAGTTGAATGTGGCTCTGCTGTCAAGCATGACCACGACCCGTTGTCCTTGGAGGGTGCCTCGGACCTGGAACACAGTACATCTTGGAGTTCCTGCCAGAGTAGCAATGGCACCTCCTCTCTTCTAGACTGTGGCTATTCTTTCTGCGCGATTGAGGTTTACCTCCCCCGAAGTTTGTTGTTTAGCTTCTTGGGCTTCGAGTGTTTGTTCTTCCTAACTGTCAGACGATACCTCAATGTAATGGATTTTTCCTTTGCCAAGGCATCGATGTCCCTATTACTAAATTTATACACTTGCTGAAATTTAGCTTAAATAGTAACATTACATAAGAATTCACAAGTTGTTCATACATTTGCTTTCAGTTCATTTCTATTTCCAATCATTTTTATTCTGAGCAAAAAGAAAGATAATGTTCATTGTATAAATCATCAACTGATATGTACAATTTTCATTTACAACTGATAAAATGAATTGAAATGCTGAAGGTAAAGACCTTACACAAGCCCTGAGTATAACTGCTGCCTTTCATATATATTCAGAACTTTTTAAAAATAAAACATATGTGAAGGTAGGGTTAGAGGTAACCATTCATTGCCTTTTCAGCTTTTGACTGGTTAAATGATCTTTGATGTCGCTCCTGGTCCAACTCACGATCTGCCAAGTTCTGGTTTTCTATCACCTGCATGATGAAAAAAGTGAGGTTAGATCCCGAAAGATCTAAACAATGACTGAATACCTATAACTAGTTACCCCCACATATATACTATCTTTCCCTATTCTGAATATATATCAAAGATAGTGAAGATTTTTTCCAGTACTGAAGTGGTGAAAAAGAAAGGTCTACTGCTAATGTGTTTGTGCAAGTGTGCAGGAAGGTAACTATTCTAATGTGTATGTGCCCCTGACCGAGCCTCCCTTTAGGTATGAGCCCGACATGCACATTGGAATAGTTATCTTACAGGTTGCAAAATGAAAGCATCAGCATGGGATATTAAAGGGATGTGTTATTCATAACATTGAAACCTTTTATTTCATATCACCGGATAATGCTGTATCAATGGTTTTTCTAGCCAAAAAGTCAAAATTGAAAACCAGTTTCAATGGAATATATTATCATTTTAAGAACATTATGGCAGCCTTTCAAAGATAGACAGAAGCAAGACAACAACAGTAGATCTCTTTCATGTCATGCTTTCTTCGGAAAATAGCAGTAGCAGATTTACAAAGGAAAATGAGATATATACATCTAGAAATGTTTTATGCACTGTAAAGAAGAGTCATGAAAGGCTAAGTATCTAAAACATAATACAGAAATGGTGGCTTTGCTCTCAATTTTTCAAAGTAAACTCAAGGAGAATATACAACAGTTAGCCTAAGAAGAGTCATGAAAGGCTAAGTATCTAAAACATAATACAGAAATGGTGGCTTTGCTCTCAATTTTTCAAAATTTGTGAGCAAAAAAATGATAACTCATGGCAATTTCCAGCTCAAGGCAAATCCATAAAATACTGCATGAAATTGTTGCCATAGGAAATTTCATAGAGGAAGGAGCCAAGCCACAGTTTGTTTTCAATTAAGGCACAGATTTCATAAAAAATGCAGGGTAATAAAACTAGTATGCTGCAAAGGGGAAAAGCAATAAACATTTTTTATTCATATGGCGTTCTCATTCACACCCATTTTCCGATTTTCAAAAGTACCCAACAATAGCAGCAAGTCATTTACAAGCCACGTTTTCTCCAGAAGATAACAACAACAACAAAGGAAAGAGATACATTTTCAGCATGCTACAGAAAAGGAAGGAAGCCATGTTTCATAACAGATTTTCAGAAAGGTCAAAATGAGAGAAGCCATGATGATATCTTCTTAGCACAGTAGTCATTTTCTCAAGAACAAGTGTTCTCTTCAAAGTAGCAAAGACTTTTTCTCCAGAGTGCGTGTTGAAGATGAAATTTCCAGCCAAGCTAAGCATGAGAAAGAGACTACGAAAATACAATATAAGGAGTTTAAAAAACGGTAGCTCGCCCAAAAAGATCAGCTCGAGTTTGCACTTGAAATTGGGGTTTCACCCATGCTTACTGTGTCAAAATGTTTTAGGAAACATTTAATTGAACTATGATATCAATGGTAAATCACTTATACAGATTTGTGAAGAGAGAAAGGGCAAGGGTTTGAGATATGTCAAGAAACGTTAGTGAAGGCAGCAGCAAATTTTTTTCTAAACAACGGAGAAAATACACCAGAATTTGTGCAAATAGAGATATGTAATAGCAGCGATAATGGTGAACAAAAATAGCAGAGATGACACAAATGATTCACCGAAAATCTTTAGATGCTTCAAAAGATGTAATAGAAGGAAGAATTAATCATTCTTACTCGGCACAAATGGCAACAATGAGAGTTGAAATCTTCCAAACTGCAAGAAAAATTCAACAGGTGGCTTTCAAACTTAATAGATGCAGCGGTTTCTTCCAAATTTGCGGCTACAACAGTAGTCTTCTCCATTATTCTCGGCATTTCCTTAGGGTTTCGAAACCCTTTCTAGCAGCTGCCGTATTTTTCCCAAAGGCTACAATGCAAATAATAATCTTTTTCCTTGTGTTTGGCTTTTAGGTTAAAACTTATGTATTATTTTGAAGTTTTCTTTGGAATCCAATTGCTAGGGTTTTTGGTATCGGATTTTGATAAAACTTTCAAATGTTACCATATGTTTTAATTACTCTAATAAATATTTAAGTAATGTAATGATATATTATTTAAGTTAAGGTAATATATTATTTTATTATTTAAATGTTTGTTAAATGAGTCATTCTTATTTAAATTTTGCAAACATTGTTAAAATAATAATTAATTGATGTCATTATAAATCAATTAATTAATTATTTAAATTGCAAATTTAGTTTCAAATGTGTTCCATTTTCGGATTTGGGGAAATAAGGGGTTGAAAAGTCATGTTGTGACTAGGTGGAAGAGAGAGAGGTGGCATTTTGACATGTTTTTGGTGTTTGTTATAAAATTGGACTCATTTATGAGTCATTTGAGTCATTTTAGGGACTGTTATAGCCAAACTAGAGTGGTCACTATTAGTCCTTAGACAGATAGGTCTTTTAGACTATCTGGACTTTGTAGGTGGAGGTTTTTAGTCCTTTTTGGAGGGATTTTTATCACATCCGACCCCTGCATTTTAGGGGTTTTAGGTGGGAGTTTTTCCTTTATATTGGATCTCCTTTGTCATTTTGGGAGTTCAGTTTTGGGAGAGCAGAGCCTTTGCATTTTGTGGATTGAGCTTATTTCTTTCTAGCTGTATTAGAGGACTCAGTTGTGGAGAAGCCTTTTAGAGCTTAATACATTGGAGTTTGGCCTCCTATTGTTTATCAGGTGTATTTTGTGTGATTGATGTTATTTTTTGTGCTCTTTTAAAGAGCCTTAAGATTTAATGTCTCATTTCTCCATATTCCATATCTTGCATAGGTTATATGTTGTGTTTTATTGAAGTTTTACTGATTGTGATTCAGTCTTTTCAGTTCCAGTTCATCTAGACCTTCATATGAAACATTTTTATGCATGTCGTTACCATTAGAAGCTATGATCAACAAATGTTATAAGTTCTGTAATTGTGTTTATCAAATATCAGGTCCTCCATCATTCTTTGGTGTATCACCTTCTTTTAACAGTTTAAGAATTTCATTAAAGTCTTTCTATGTCTTTCCCTATCAACAAAATAGTATAAGTGATCCTTTTTCGAAGAATTCAATAGGAACGGGCCTAGAACCCGAAGGTTCAGTCACCTTCATAGTTTACTCACAAGCTAGTGATTGTTCCCATGTTCTCTAGAATTTCTAAGTGTTCAGGTGCTTAGTTTTAAGGTGCAAATTCTGGAGTTAACAGTTTTGGCACGCCTGGTGGGACCGATTTCATAAAATTTTCATTTTTTGCTAGTTTTGATATGCTGCCAGCAAGTTTTCAAATTTGAGAAGGAATTTTGTGTGCATATCTGGCAACTTTGTTAAGAGATCAGTGCATTTTTGTGTTTTATGAGAAGAATTCAGCCTAGAAGTGCTGGTTCTTTTGAGTATTTACAGCTTGAAGCCGCAAGAAGAAGAGGAAGAACTTTGAAAAGAGTTGTGCCATCAGCTCGGATTCATTTATCAGTCCCTAATATTCAAGTTTATAGAAGAAGGAATGGAGGTGATAGAGATAGAGGACACTCAACGAGTCCTACTTGCAGAACAGGGTTCTTTGAACCAGAGGTATCCACAGTTCCAAATCACAATACAACAAATTCAAGTTTTGTGGCTACAAACTCAACAACTGTATTTCAAAGTTTAGTAGCAGCTAGTTCAAATTCTGTCCCAGCAAGTTCATTCATTCAAGGTGGTCAAATGGCTGTACCAAGAGCCTTAACTTTTGTTCCTTTTGACCAAGGAAGTCCTTTGAATCTAGCACGACATAATTATTTTCCTCTGGCAGCTCAAAGGATTACTAGATTTTACTGGAGAAATCCAAACAACAACTTTTGAACACATCAGAGATGTGGCCTCTATCTGCAATGTTCATCATATCACACAAGAAAATGTAGTAGTCAGATTATTGGCAGCCTCATTTAAGAGAAAAGCTTTAGAATGGTTTAGGAGCTTGCCTGTGGCTTCAATCAGTACATGGGATGAATTGGGCGATGCATTCACTACATTTTTTGAGGACAAATCTGATCATTTGTCACTTGTAGAGCAATTGACAACAATTAAAAGGGCTCCACAAGAACAAATGACAGATTTTAACACCCGTTTTCAGAAAACGTGGAATAGGATACCTGTTGCAGTAAGGCCAAGTGCTGACCATGCCTTCTTGTATTACCTGAAAAGTTTGAACAGTGACATATTTGTCATGATCCAGTCTATGGGAGGTACCTCATTACCCCAAGCATTTACTACAGCGGTAAGGGCTGAGAACAACCTTATTCAAGCAGGGAAAATAGCCCCTAGGCCACCCATGCCAAATTTTCCAAATATTCAGTCTAATATGTCCTTACAAATGCCACCTTTTACTCCCTTACCTGTTGTTGCCAGTCAAGAGTTGACTCCTGCAGGCCCATCCTTAGAGTTGCAGGAAATTAAAAGCAGCCAACAGAAAATAGAGGGGCTGTTACAAACCTTTAGCAATGAGATTGTCAACCTTAAAAAACAACAGTTTCAGAATAGGCAACCTTATCAAGCCCCAAATCAGAATGCAAATCAGTCATTCCGGCAGCTTAATCAGGGCCAAAATCAAGGCAATAGGCAGCCTTACCAAGGAACTATTGCTGCCAACAGGCAGAATGTTAATCAAAGGCCTTTTAGGCCATATGCACCATCTCCATTAAATGCTGTGAGAGATGTTGTACTTGCTCAAAACAACTATGCAACTGAATATGAATGGTGCTATCCTTGTAACCAGCCTCACAATCAAGCTACTTGCTCAAATGGAGTTATTAATCAGGCATTAATGGTTCAAGGTGTTTCAGGTTCACAGCCTGTATCTGATGTTGAATCCCAACAACAGCAAGATGTGCTTCCAGCTGATGCTACTCTTATGAATTGGCAAAATGAGAAATTTTGTGGGATGAATACAGAGGATCCTACAACTGTGGTATATTCAAGAACAAAAAAGAGAGCACTTGATAATGAATCCACAAGTAAGCACAAGAATACAACAGCTGCAGGACCATCTGTTCAACCTGTTACACAAACTTTTCAGAAGACTTCTCAAGTCTCAGTTAAAGAGCAGCCTTAGGTGCAAGCAGACCAAGCTATTCCTAGAGTTCAACAAAAGGTACATGCTGCGGTACCTTTCAATATTGTTGATAATATGAAAAAAATAAATGTGACAATGTCCATGTGGGACTCTTTAGCAATTTCAGGGCAAGCTGACCTCTTGAGAAAAGCTTTATCAAATGAAGAGGTTCCTAAAAGGTTGGCTGATGGGTCTTACAAGAATGTTCTCACAAATCAGGATGCTGATTTGTAGAACAGCAATAGCAAAGGAGTCAAAATTCAAGGTAAGGACATTAAGCCACCTCCATTCTATGTGTCATTGATAATAGGAGACAAGTTAGTTCACAATTGCATGGTAGATAGTGGAGCAACTAGTTCTGTTATGCCTAAAAAGATAGCAGATCAACTTAACCTAAAGTATGAACCTCTAGAAAAAGGTGTAGTCCAGTTAGATGGCTCATCCATAAATACCTTAGGTCTCATAAAAAATGCAGATCTTATACTTCATGCATGTCCTAACTTTACTATTCCTCAAGACATTTATGTAATAGACTTGCCTCCTTATTTTGCCCTTTGTTTGTCAAGAGATTTTACGACCAAAATAGGGGGTTATCTTTCTTCAGACTGGTCACACATGCTTTTTCGTACTAGATACGAAACCAAGGTTACTATCAAGTTAGAATTGCTTGCAAAAGATCATATAGAACCATATGTCCCTGCTGCTATAAATTCAAATTTGCTTTCTTTTGATGCTAATGAGTATGAGATTGGTTCTAAACCAAGAGTTCAAGTGGATGAGATCCCAAATATTTTACTAGATGAATGGGTAGCAGAAAATTCGGCTGAGAATCAAGATTCTATTGTAGAACATACAGGAATTGGTATGTATGTCATACATGAAGCTGGTGCATGCATGCCTAACTTGGTTAAATCTGCAAGTCATGCTTCAGAACAGCAAAATGAGGTTTGGGAGATGTTTTTCGATGGTTATAGAAGCAAAAATGGTGCTGGTGGGGGAGCCATGTTGTTATCCCCACAAGGAGATAAGTTTTATTCAGCTTTTAGGTTCTCTTTTTCTTGCACTAATAATATGGCTGAGTATGAAAGTTTGATTCAGGGTTTAGAATGGGCAAAGAAAAGAGGCATTGATTGCATTAAGGTTTATGGTGATAGTGAACTTATTGTTAATCAGGTAAGAGATTTACATGTTACCAAAAATGATACTTTGAAACTGTATAAGCATCGTGTGAGGGAGATAATTGAGGATTTTGTTGCGTTCAATATTATTTCTATTCCTAGGAGTAAAAATCAGCATGTAGATAGATTGGCAGTTGTGGGTGCTCAATTTGACATACCTGCAGAAATCAGCAAGGAGAATATCCAACAGCATGTCAAGATTGTAGTAAGACCTTCTATTCCTGATAATCACACTAACTGGCAAGTATTTGATAGTGATGACCAAATTCTCAGTTTTCTGTTGGAAGAGGATGTATTTTCTGTTTCAAATCAGGACAAACTGAAATATCATTATGATGATCAGATAATTCAGCTTAAATCAAACAAGCTTCCCAAGGACTTGGTCACTTTGGAGTCTATTTTTAGAAGAGATGATGAGTTTAGAAAAAACAAAACTGGTATGTAGGTCAAGGCGGATCATTATGAAGATGTTGAAGTGGCTAATGGTAAGTTCCTTAAGCTTGGTAGGGTCTATACACAGCAAGAAAAATCTGAATTTATTGAATTATATAAGGAATTTCTTGATATCTTTGCTTGGGAGTATTCAGATTTGAAGGGTTTTGATCCAAATTTAGCCCAGCATACAATTGAATTGCTTTCTAATGCCAAGCCTGTAAAGCAAAAGCAGAGACCTCTTAATCCAAAGCTAGAACCTTCGATGTTTAAAGAATTAACTAAGCTTATTGAGGGGGGTATTATTTATGAAATTAAACACACCGGCTGGGTTTCTAATCTTGTTCCTATTAGGAAAAAGAATGGGGAGATTAGGCTTTGTGTTGATTTTCGGGATCTTAATAGAGCCTCTTTAAAAGATCATTATCCGCTTCCTTCTATGGAACAGATTCTACAAGTAGTTGCTGGTTCTGAGAGATTTTCGCTTCTAGATGGTTTTTCAAGGTATAACCAGGTGTTGGTTAAAGATGAAGATCAATATAAGACAACTTTTACTACAAAATGGGGCACAATGGCTTACAAAAGAATGCCTTTTGGCTTATCCAATGCTGGTACCACGTTTCAAAGGGCAATGGATATGTCTTTTAAGGGGCTGTTGTATAAAATGGTTCTTGTGTATCTGGATGACATTATTGTTTTTTCTAAGACTGTTGATTTACATTTTTTTCATTTAAGACAAGTTTTTGAAAGGTGCAGAGAATTTGGGATTTTACTTAATCCCAAGAAGTGTGTTTTTTCAGTTCATGAGGGCAAGCTTTTGGGCCATATTGTTTCAAAGGATGGTATCAGAATTGATGCAAAAAGAGTTAAAGCAATTCTAGATTTACCCTTACCTAGCCATAAGAAAGGTTTGTAAAGTTTCATTGGAAGAATCAACTTTGTAAGAAGATTCATGCCTGACATTGCTGCTTTACTTAAGCCTCTCACAACAATGCTTAAAAAGAATGTAGTTTTCTCTTGGACCAAAGAAGGTAAACAAAGTTTTCAGTTGTTAAAAGAAGCCCTATCATCAGCTCCAACCTTAGTTAATCCTGATTTTTCTAAGGACTTCATTTTATATGCATATGGGAGTATTGATGCTATTTCAGCTGTTCTAGTACAGAAAAATGATGAAGGATATGAGCAGCCTATTGCTTTTTACAGCAAAGGACTTGAAGGCTATGAGAAACGTTATAGTTTTATTGAGAAACATGCATTTGTAGTCATTAAAAGTCTCAAGAAGTTCAGACATCTGCTGTCAAACAATAAGGTACACCTTATGGTCTCTCACCCTAGTGTCAAGGAGTTCTTTCTTAGTAGAGATGTTAATGAAAAGCGTGTTGGGTGGATAACTAAGGTGATGGAATATGATTTTGATATAAAAAAAGCCAAATTGGTGAGAGGTAAAGGGCTGTGCGAGCATATGGCAGATTATTCATCTGAAAATTCAGAAAAAGGAGGAGAAAATTTACTTGTAAATGACGCTATAACTGTTTATGATGAAATATTATTGTTTAATGGTGATGCAAATGCTGCAGAAGAACAAACAGCTAGCTGGTTGCTGGAAATGGTCCATTTCTTACAAATGGGAGAGTGTCCACTGCTTGACAGAGCCAAGTGAAGATATTTTAGGTTACAGTCTATACCCTATGTTTTAATTGATGGTGTATTGTTCAGAAAAGATTTAAATGGTGTTCTGCTCAGATGTATTGATAATAATTAGACCAACAAGCTTTTAGAGCAATTTCATGAAGCAGGGGGCCACTTTTCACCTAAGACAACAGCTTATAAGATCACGAGGGCTAGGTATTTTTGGACCAATTTCTTCAAGGATGCCCGTGCTTGGGCAAGAAAATGCAAGCAATGTGCGTTGTTTGCAGGAAAAGAAAGGTTGGATGCTATGCCTTTGCAACCCATTTTGGTTGAACAACCATTCATGAGGTGGTGTATCGATTTTGTGGGGCCTATAAATCCTCATTCCAATGCTGGTCATAAATGGATCCTAACTGCCATAGATTATTTCACTCGCTAGACAGAGGCTGTTGCATTGAGAGAGGCAAATGAAAGTTCTGTTTTAAATTTCTATGATGAATTGGTCACCCGGTTTGGGGTTCCTGAATCAATTATCTCTGATAACGCTTTAGCATTTGTGGGGGCTAGAATTGTTGAATGGGCTTTGAAAAATGGTGTTTACCTGAACACTTCATCAAATTATTACTCTCAGGGTAATGGTTTTGCTGAAAGTACTAATAAAAATCTGCTGAGAATTATCAAAAGGACATTGGAAGAGAACAAGCGGGATTGGCATCTAAAGTTGAGATCAGCCTTATGGCTGGATAGAATTACCCCCAAACAAATACTTGGTAATTCCCCCTATGTTCTAGTCTATGGGAAACAAGCCAGGTTACCTATTTCTACTGAGTTCCCTTTACTTGAGTTGGCTGACCAGTTAATATTGTTTGAGAAGGATGACCCTCTAAGTCTAAGATATGCTAAATTGACTGAATTGGGAGAAGAAAGGAGGAAAGCATTGCAAATAATGGAATACCAGCAGCTGCAAACTAAGTGTACTTTTGACAAAAAGGCAACAGCAAGGTCATTCAAGGTGGGTGATCTGGTTTTGAAATGGGATGTTCTTAAGAGCAGGCCAGGGCACCATAACAAGTTTGATCATATGTGGGCTGGTCCATTTCTGATAGCTGAATGCAAAGAGCATAATGCATTTCAGCTTGCTACCATAGAGGGAGATGTTCTACCTATCCCTGTAAGTGGGATACACCTCAAGCCATGCTTCGAGGTATGATCTATCACTCTTATCTTGTATATATTAGGTTAGGTTTCATGTTTTCAAATAAATGCATTTGCATAATAGATTAGATTTTTTTTCTAAGTGCTGTCCCAGCACAAGTCTGTGTTTCCTTTCTTAGTTTAGTTTTCCTATTTTCCCTAGGTCTAGTGTGTTGTTTTAAGTTTCTGGTTTAGGTTTTCACGTTTCACTCTCATATCTGTGTATGTTCTTCATACATGCATAAATATGTTTGTTAAACATGCACATCCTTGGTACATGCATATAGGCACATATGACTAGTTATGTAGTGATTTCTAGTAAGTCCTTCAGATTCATATTCATAGACCCACTAGTTTCCACTCACATGTGTACATATGAGTCCACCAAAACCTATGCATCCATCTAGCAAACACATTTATGTTTGTATGACCAACATACACAGATATGAGAGTAGTTTCACTCTTAAAGTTGCTACTTAGGCCTGGTCATGCACATAAATTATCCCATTAAGTGTCATAGGTGAATAGGCTCATTTACATGCATATCAAAACTAACCAGCAACTCTAGGAGTCAAGTTGAGTTAGGTCTAGGTCTTAGGTTTGTAAGTTTTCAGACTTTGTGCCCAATGAAAACCAAAGGCAAGCTGGTCTCAAATGTCTAGCAGGTAGACACACAACAAAGGTCGCCAAAAATGTTACTAAATTTCTACACTTGCTGAAATTTAGCTTAAATAGTAACATTACATAAGAATTCACAAGCTGTTCATACATTTGCTTTCAGTTCATTTCTATTTCCAATCATTTTTATTCTGAGCAAAAAGAAAGATAATGTTCATTGTATAAATCATCAACTGATATGTACAATTTTCATTTACAATTGATAAAATGAATTGAAATGCTGAAGTTAAAGACCTCACACAAGCCGTGAGTATAACTGCTACCTTTCATAAATATTCAGAACTTTTTTAAAATAAGACATAGGTGAAGGTAGGGTTAGAGGTAACCATTCATTGCCTTTTTAGCTTTTGACTGGTTAAATGATCTTTGATGTCGCTCCTGGTCCAGCTCCCGATCTGCCAAGTTCTGGTTTTCTATCCCCTGCATGAGGAAAAAAGTGAGGTTAGATCCCGAAAGATCTAAACAATGATTGAATACCTATAACTAGTTACCCCCACATATATACTAGCTTTCCCTATTTTGAATATATATCAAAGATAATGAAGATTTTTTCCAGTATTGAAGTGGTGAAAAAGAAAGGTCTACTGCTAATGTGTTGGTGCAAGTGTGCAGGCAGGTAACTATTGTAATGTGTATGTGCCCCTGACCGAGGCTCCCTTTAGGTATGAGCCCGACATGCACATTGGAATAGTTATCTTACAGGTTGCAAAAAGAAAGCATCAACATGGGAGAATAAAGGGACGTGTTAATCATAACATTGAAACTTTTTATTTCATATCACCGGATAATGCTGTATCAATGGTTTTTCTAGCCAAAAAGTCAAAATTGAAAACCAGTTTCAATGGAATATATTATCATTTTTAGAACATTATGGCAGCCTTTCAAAGATAGACAGAAGCAAGACAACAATAGTAGATCTCTTTCAAGTCATGCTTTCTTCAGAAAATAGCAGTAGCAGATTTACAAAGGAAAATGGGATATATACATCTGGAAATGTTTTATGGACTATAAAGAAGAGTCATGAAAGGTTAAGTATCTAAAACATAATACAGAAATGGTGGCTTTGCTCTCAATTTTTCAAAGTAAACTCAAGGAGAATATACAGCAGCTGTGAGCAAGAAAATGATAACTCATGGCAATTTCCAGCTCAAGGCAAATCCATAAAATACTGCATGAAATTGTTGCCATAGGAAATTTCACAGAGGAAGGAGCCAAGCCATAGTTTGTTTTTAATTAAGGCACAAATTTCATAAAAAATGCAGGGTAATAAAACCAGTATGCTGCATAGGGGAAAAGCAATAAACGTTTTTTATTCATATGGCGTTCTCATTCACACCCATTTTTAGATTTTCAAAAGTACCCAACAATAGTAGCAAGTCATTTACAAGCCACATTTTCTCCAGAAGATAACAACAACAACAAAGGAAAGAGATACGTTTTCAGCATGCTACAGAAAAGGAAGGAAGCCACGTTTCATAATAGATTTTCAGAAAGGTCAAAATGAGAGAAGCCATGATGATATCTTCTTAGCACAGCAGTCATTTTCTCAAGAACAAGTGCTCTCTTCAAAGTATCAAATAGTTTTTCTCCAGAGTGCGTGTTGAAGATGAAATTCCAGCCAAGCTAAGCATGAGATAAAGACTATGAAAATACAGTATAAGGAGTTTAAAAAACGGTAGCTCGCCCAGAAAGATCAGCTCGAGTTTGCTCTTGAAACTGGGGTTTCAGCCATGCTTACTGTGTCAAAATGTTTTAGGAAACATTTAATTGAACTATGATATCAATGGTAAATCACTTATACAAATTTGTGAAGAGAGAAAGGGCAAGGGTTTGAGATATGTCAAGAAACGTTAGTGAAGGCAGCAGCAATTTTTTTTTCTAAACAACGGAGAAAATACACTAGAATTTGTGCAGATAGAGATATGTAATAGCAGCGATAATGGTGAACAAAAATAGCAGAGATGACACAAATGATGCACTGAAAATCTTTAGATGCTTCAAAAGAAGTAACAGAAGGAAGAATTAATCATTCTTACTAGGCAGAAATGGCAGCAATGAGAGTTGAAATCTTCCAAACTGCAAGAAAAATTCAACAGGTGGCTTTCAAACTCAATAGATGCAGTGGTTTCTTCCAAATTTGCGGCTACGACAGCAGTCTTCTCTATTATTCTCGGCATTTCCTTAGGGTTTCGAAACCCTTTCTAGTAGCTACCGTATTTTTCCCAAAGGCTACAATGCAAATAATAATCTTTTTCCTTGTGTTTGGCTTTTAGGTTAAAACTTATGTATTATTTTGAAGTTTTATTTGGAATCCAATTGCTAGGGTTTTTGGTATTGGATTTTGATAAAACTTTCAAATGTTACCGTATGTTTTGATTACTCGAATAAATATTTAAGTAATGTAATGATACATTATTTAAGGTAATATATTATTTTATTATTTAAATGTTTGTTAAATGAGTCATTCTTATTTAAATTTTGCAAACATTGTTAAAATAATAATTAATTGATGTCATTATAAATCAATTAATTAATTATTTAAATTGCAAATTTAGTTTCAAATGTGTTCCATTTTCGGATTTGGGGAAGTAAGGGGTTGAAAAGTCATGTTGTGACTAGGTGGAAGAGAGAGAGGTGGCATTTTGACATGTTTTTGGTCTTTGTTATTAAACTGGACTCTTTTATGAGTCATTTGAGTCATTTTAGGGGCTGTTATCGCCAAACTAGAGTGGTCACTATTAGTCCTTGGACAGATAGGTCTTTTAGACTATCTGGACTCTATAGGTGGAGGTTTTTAGTCCTTTTTTGGAGGGATTTTTCTCACATCTGACCCCTGCATTTTAGGGGTTTTAGGTGGGAGTTTTTCCTTTATATTGGATCTCCTTTGTCATTTTGGGAGTTCAGTTTTGGGAGAGCAGAGCCTTTGCATTTTTTGGATTGAGCTGATTTCTTTCTAGCTGTATCAGAGGACTCACTAGTGGAGAAGCCTTTCAGAGCTTAATACATTGGAGTTTGGCCTACTTCTATTGTTTATCAAGTGTATTCTGTGTGATTGATGTTATTTTTTGTGTTCTTTTAAAGAGCCTTAAGATTTAATGTCTAATTTCTCCATATTCCATATCTTGCATAGGTTATATGTTGTGTTTTATTGAAGTTTTACTGATTGTGATTCAGTCCTTTCAGTTCAAGTTCATCTAGACCTTCATATGAAACATTTTTATGCATGTCGTTACCATTAGAAGCTGTGATCAACATGTTATAAGTTCTATAATTGTGTTTATCAAATATCAGGTCTTCCATCATTCTTTGATGTATCACCTTCTTTTAATAGTTTTAAGAATTTCATTAAAGTCTTTCTATCTCTTTCCCTATCAATTTGTGAGTTAAAATAGTATAAGTGATCCTTTTTCGAAGAATTCAATAGGAATCGGCCTAGATCTTGGAGGTTCAATCACCTTCATAGTTTACCCACAAGCTAGTGATTGTTCTCATGTTCTCCAGAATTTCTAAGTTTTTAGGTGCTTAGTTTTAGGGTGCAAATTTTGGAGTTAACAGTCCCGGTACCCATGGCTCTTTATAGTTGAAACAGAGTTTCTTCCTCTTGAGTTCCTGCCTAGTTTCCTCATCCAACGGGGGCCTCCTAGGTGGGGGTCTGCTATCTCTTTCCCTTGGAGCAAGAGGTGGTTGGGACTGTGAGTAATATTTGGTGGACGAAGAAGATGTGGCCATGTCACGTGCCTTCTTAATTGCCTCCGTGAGTGTGATGGGGTTGAATCCCTTCACCCACCATTTCAAGGGTTCTGCCAGTCCATCTATGAACAAGACCACCAATCTTCTTTCTGAAATATCAGTCACCAAGACAGACATTCTCTGAAATTCTATTATGTAACCATCGACTATGCCAGATTGCTTTAGTTGAGCCAACTCTTTGAAATTCAGTTTTGGATCCCTTCTATTGAAACGGTCCATCAATCTCTCGGTGAATTCAGCGTAGGAATTTATTTGGTCGTGGCCGAGAGCAACCATGCCATGATGCCACCATTCGTGGGCTATTCCTTCCAAATGTAGTGCTGCAAATTTGATGCCTTCATTTTTTGGCATAGGGTTGAGATGGAAATATGTGTCTGCTTTTTGCACCCATGCTTGAGCTGTGATAGTTCCAGACCCATCAAAGGATGATAGATTAACTTTTCCCATCTTCCGTCTTAGATCGTCATTATAATAGCCATGCTTTTTTCCGTCAGAGTACGTCATTCTCAGCTCAGCATAATCTTTGTAGGATATATCTCCTTCCATATTTGTGTTCCTCCAATCTTCTCGAAGTTGATCTTGTATTTCGTGGAAGGTTGGTTGCTCTCCCCGCTGTTCTTCCGTCCGTGGAGGGAAAGTTGGCATTGACGGTCGTGAGCGTACGGTTTGGGGATTTGCCCATCCCAAGACAGAATTGTCACTTTGTTTAGTAGATATCTTTCTTTCAGCCAATTTTCGCAGTGTCTCTTCCATGAGGTGTTGAGTGTCATTTATCTGTACTTGGTTCTTAGTGAGCTTTCTCAAAAGAGTCATGACTTCGGCCGTAGGATCTTGGGGATCGCCCATTCTACCGATTGAGTGAGATCTGCTCCTTTTCCTTGAATAAACTCTCATTCAATACCCACAAGCTAGCAGAATCACCAACTTTGATACCACTGTAATGTTCCCAACCACGGTTACACAAAAACACACTTCCAAAGTTTTGCAGTGAGGGGAAAAGCATTGTAGGAAGGCCATACGGAGGCCGTACGGTGTTGATCAAGGGGTGCACAGAATGCCGTACAAAGGGGGCCACTTGAGGTCCGTACGCCGTACAGTTGCTGCAAGGGATGAGCCATATGGTGGAGAAGTAGGGGGTACGGTGAGTCTCAAGCCTGTACGATAAGAGGTCATACGGTCAAGCAGGGGTGCCGTACGGAGATGAGAAGGCTGTACGGTGATCAAGGCATGAGTAGAGTGGGCGTACGGATGCTAGAGATGGCCGTATGGAGGTTGAGGATGACCGTATGGGAGGAGGTCGTACGGAGTCTGAGGATGGTCGTACGGAGGATGAGGATAGCCGTACGGTGGTTGTGTGGGGAGGCAGAGCGGTGGGGAAGAAGGTCGTACGGATGGGTTTGAAGTGGTGCGTGATGCTTCCCAAGTGCTTCCTTTACCAATGATTAAATATGATCTTCGCAGACACGGAACAATACGCAATCCAAATATGTTCGCCAGAAAGATATTATTAAATTTATTGATAGAGCCTCGGATTTGCAAGATCCGATACAAGCAGAACAGGCAGTGTAGGGTGAGGGTTGAATCCCACCGAAACTGCACACAAACCAAATAGGGAGGGTCTTTCACCTCCGAAATGGCGAACAACAAAATCCCCATGGGAATTTGCAAATACAAATCAAATATAAATCTCAACATATCAAAACTAACCAACATGTCGAGCATAAATACCCGTCAGGGAAAACTCCTGAGAGTGCACAAAAGAGCCGATGGCGACAACTACACTACGCCAACAAAAAGAATGGGCCCGAGATGAACTAAATCGATCAGGACCCAAATACGATAGTTTTATTAGTCATTTAATGACGGGGACATTACAATAAACGACTATTTTTGTTTATTTCTGTAATGATTAAATTGCGCTAGATAGCTATTAGGTTCCTTATTTCAATCTTTTGATGAAGAAATGTAGTTGGGAATCTCCATCGATGATTTTGTATTTGAATGAAAACAGGCAGATATAATTGGTTCTAGAGAAAGAAAACTGTGAGATTGCCCTTCATCATCACTATATTTCATAAGATATGATGTTTTCAAGGGCATCTTGTATGCTTATTGTGTATCGGTAAGGTCCATATCATCTAACTCCAAGGTGCCATTGCCCATAGGTTTTTAAAAGCAAGAGACATATGGTCTGTGTGCTGTCTGATTCTGATTGAATGACCTGTGGAATTTGAAGTATATAATGGCAATTCTAACTGTTAAAGTAAACTTACTATATTGTGGACCCAAAAATGATTTTTTTGGGTTCAATGTAAGACTTTTAAGAAGTTACTGTTAACTTTTTTTTGGGAAAATTCAAGATAGTAAACTTATATTGGATTTCATTGGTTTACAAAAGTCTCTGAGATATAGATGGACATCATTTCTATGGATGCCGATTTTTTTCATGCTTTCCAGTCTCAGGCATTTATGAGAAAATGAGAAATTGCGAGATCACTGCCACATTCTACATATCTAGTCCAGTTTTAATATCCTACAGCTTACCATGTAAGCCATGCTTCTGGTGTTTTCACATGGTTTTCTAGACCCTTGTTTGTTCTGTGCAGGTGCAGGAAAACCTTCCCGCTGGGCTGCATGTATTGTCTGTTTGAAGTAGTGATCTCTAGGTTACAAATTTGATACCCTGATGTGCACATCAATCCGGATTTCTAGAGCCCTTATGCAGAATAAAGTTTTCTGAATCTGTGATTTGTATTTAAAATTTTCTGAAAATTGTGTATAATCTTTACAAGAGTGTCACCATGCTTTTTTACTTTGCACCTCAGGTTTCCTCTAGATGATTACTTTCATTCTGATCTTTGCAGGTGCCTTTTACTGCTTGAATAATATGGCACAAAGAAAGCCAGGTGTGATTGCTTTATTTGATGTTGATGGGACGCTTACTCCTGCAAGAAAGGTATTCTTTTTCTTGTCTTTTATTTTTATTATTTACACGATTCAAAAAATCTTTGACATAAATCATTAGTAATGAATGACATGTACATGGTATAATTTAATTCTTCTAAACTTTACGCTGACCACTTTGAAGAGCAGATGATAGCCAACTTATTTTGTTCATTCATCTGCACAATATTGATTTTCTCTTACAGTTCAGAATTCACTTCCTGGACTGAATAAATGAATCTTATTGAGAAATATCAATCTGGTTTTGTTTCACTATCTTGGAAAACCAATCAATTGAGAAAAGTTGTGTTAACTTTGGAATACATGATATATAATTTCTTTGCACTATATTATATACTTGGGCAGCTGGGCTTATGTTGTTTCTGTCTGACATGGTTATTGTTTATGATAGAAGAATTCCTGGTATAATTTGATCTGCATCATTATTATATCTAGGTTTGGAGAATTTATTTTCCCTTCACTTTTCTCTTTTTCTTTTCTTGAATGAACGAACATCAATTTACCCTAAGAGGGACTCTGGCAATTTTTGGATTGGTTACAAGATTGCTCCTAAAACAGAAGAAGCTTGTTCCTATTGTTGTGTTTTACAAACCTGATCAATATGATCATATTGGCCCTTCCCAGCTTTTCGTTCATCTACTAACATGCCAAACCCTCCTCCTTTGGTTGGACGAGTTGATCCATAACCATATTCTCCTTGCACTATTATTTCCTGTCATCACAGCTCATGCCTCCAAGTGCTTGGGTGCAATCCACTATTCTATGTTGTCACTTGGCAGTTGGCACCATGCCTTCCTGATTCAATACTTAACTCACCTTAACCATCAACCCTTATCTACCAAAAACTCTCTTTTTCATTGTTGAGTCTCCCATTAACAATCCTAGGTAACAGTTCACATGGACAACAATGGCTTTGATCATGGCAATGTTGCAAAAAATGTAGGAGGAAATTTAACAATTCACAACCATTAACTCTAAGAAAAATCACTGACATTGTAGTGTTAGACATTGCATTACATAGACAAAAGAAAAGAGAGATCCAATTATATTGGAATGATTATCATTGCATAACTCACATATATTAGCATTATAGTATAACACATTACATTGCAGAGATAGAAAAGAGACGTAAAATACAATTCTGAATACATAGAAACACAATTGTAAGAGGACATTTTACCATGCACACCTATTACCTCTACAGAGAACCACAAACATTGACATTGTAGTGAAACACATCACATCACAAAAATCAACGAAAAGAAAGATACCATTATACTAGAAAGATATCCATTGCATTAATACATCTCCTTATACGTATAAATCATAACACAACACCAGATAATCTCATAATATGTTGTCCTTGACACTGTGGCTCAAAGTAATTCTCCTAGTGTCAGACCTGTTGGAGTAATTTTTAGGTTTTCTGAGAAGAGTCTTTTTCTTGTCTTGTTGATACCCTCAATGTGTTTGTATCGTCTTAATTTTATGTGTCTGCAAGCAATTGTCCAAAGGAGGGTTGAATTTTAAGGTCACCGTGTGCAAAAAATTGTCTGCATATCCTTGCCCTAGGTCTTGTTTGTCTTCGGTAGGGTTTTATCTTTCAATATGTTCGTAATTGTGCCCTAGTCTTTATGTTTTTGTGTTACTTTTCCGGGCACTTTAGTCTTTATGTTTTCGTCATCAATATCATGACTATACAATGCCTGTAAGGGATCATCACTAAGCTCAAACAACGGATTGTCATAAGTAAATCATTTCAAATAATCTCGAGATTAAGCTTGAGTTAAGTAAATCACTTAGAGATTGGGAGCTGCAGTGTTCGCTGAATCTCGCAAGACAACTGAGGTTAAAGAGAAGATCTGGAGATTACGAGAATACCTTCAGTCGTCGAATCTCAGAATGGGACTAGAGTTAAGTTAAAGCTTTTGGAGACTTACTTTAGTCACTGGATCTCGCAATCAAATATGAGTTAAGTAAACGGTTATGAGATTGCACGAAGTCCTCAGTCACTCATTCTCGAAAGATAACCACAGTTAAGGTAAGTTTCTTGAGATTCAAAGAATGCCTTTAGTCGCTTGATCTCTTGATTAAACCCTAGTTTAGAAAAGTATTCTGAGATCATGCGGCGTCTTTAGTTGCTGAATCTCCAAATTGAACCGGGTTAAGTTCTCATAAGTGATAAAGGAAAAAGAGCTGTTCTGATGTGGAAAGGTACTGTGCCGAGATGGAAAAAGTACAAAAGCTAGCCAATCAGATTTTAAGTGAGGGTTTTTATCAATTTTCGAGGGCTTTAAAGCAATAACACAGTAATCATTCATTTTTACTTTCCAAATTTTAAATAAAACTTGTCAACATCTAACCTTACGGCTAACTTTGATTTGAATTTGGTGTTATGTAACAGTGAATGCTGAAGTGACCTGGGATAGATTTGCTGCAATCTTGGCAATCTTTACGCATTCATTGATCAATAATAAATAGACAGCACATTCACACCTTTACACTTATTAGTTTTGTCAGAGACCAATTGAGAAGTTGGAGCTATTGCAGTGTGTGTTTGAGCAGAGCAAATTTGCAGAGTTAAGTATCATTCAGAATTGCAGAGATGAGTCAACTTGAGTCAAGCCGAGCCTCATCCGGAGGTGAAGACAAAGGAAAACCCAATTATTTAGATGAATTTGTCACATTGCTCCCAGGTTCTAATCAGAACAAAAAGGTTAGTGATGAAGTCTTCCTAGATTATATGTCAAAATGTAGGGATCCAATTACCCCTTCCTGTTCTGGTTATATGCTGTTTAGCTACTTTTATAATAATCGTTTCAGATCCATCCCCATTTGCAATGCATGGACACTAGGTATGGCCAA
Source organism: Chamaecyparis obtusa (assembly GCA_027943335.1). NCBI lineage: Eukaryota > Viridiplantae > Streptophyta > Pinopsida > Cupressales > Cupressaceae > Chamaecyparis > Chamaecyparis obtusa. The sequence continues at coordinate 404,169 of BSBK01001859.1, forward strand.
ATTAATTGTTCTTGATGTTTTCCTAGATGACCTAATGCATGAATTGGCCAGACTTTACGACCCTGTGTCTAAAACTATCAGAAAAAGTGACCAATCAGCCCTAGTAACTCTTGATAGGGATCCTTCATGAAAGCTTTTAGCTTATATTCCTCATCTTCCATAGAGATTGACCTCAAGAAAGAAAAAGAAACGTATGCAAGCCAAGTTGAGCTTGTGAAAACCCAGGTTGCACGACATATGCCTAGAACTGGAAAATATGTTGCCCCTCTCCCTGCACACATGAAAGCTCCTTATGAATTCAAGGCTCTCCATTTCTATATGCAATATCTAGCATATGGGCTATGTCGAGTTTTAGGGATAGATGGAGATGCAGATTGGATGCCAGTGGATATACTGATGATGATCCTGGACATTCAGAAATCACATGCCAATACAGACTACGATTACATTCAATATGTAATTGACAGAATGCATGAGGGTTTGATGATGATCAAAGAAGATAAGAGGCCAGTAAAATTCATGCATTATTCTCTCTTAATATGATTTTGTATTACAATGTTGACAGTTTGGATGGGCATATGCTAAGACCAAGGATAATGAAGGATGGAGAGCAAAATCAAGTGCAGCTCTTGTTGAGAGTGTGGAACTACACCTCAAATGAAAATGATTTTTGTGCGTTTCAGAATTGGGTAGTCTTGCCAATATTGAACGTGTTGGGAACAAACATAACAAGGCTACTAGTTAGGTTGCTAAGGCTTCTTAAGTGTAATGTCCCCGTTTTTCAGACTATTGGGATTAGCTTGGTTTGGCGACCCTCGCAAGCTAATCAAGAGATCAGAGGGGGTCAGTTGGCGGAGCCAATGTTGGGATTCCTTTCTGGAGGTTTAGATTACCAGGTTTGCTCTTCGTTCGGGTCAATTTGGTCAACTTACTATTTTAGTAAGTGGTATTTTGGGTATGACTAGGATTAGTAGGGCATCTGCACGGGGTGTCAAATGTTTCAGGATCGAGTTTCAGGGGATCTCCAGTTTGAGTGACTTACTATTATTAGTAAGTCTATTTTTGGCAGTTGGCTCAGTTGGCTATTTGTGGCAGGGCAGTTGAGGTTTGAGGTTCTGGTGTCAGAAACGAGTTTGTTGCAGTTAGTGGGTTTCAGTGGCATCTTATTTTAAAGTTATCGTTATTAAATTAAGTTATTTTAATTTAATAACTTATGACTCTATAAATTTAATGTTATAAAATGAAGTGATTAAAAAGCCTCTTTAAGTGAAAAAAGTGATGTTGAAGCTTTTTCCAAAAAAGCTATATATTCAATTCGAAAAAGCACTTTCATTCACCCATTGATGATTTGATTAAAAGCTTGTTTGTGAGAGAATTCTGCTTGGCTTGGATAAGCTAGGGTTTTTTTGAGCTTGGTCTTCATTTTTGGAGAGAGTTCTACTGCGATTATTGAGCTTGGTCTTCTTCCAGGAGAGAGCCCAATTAGTTCTTGAATGCCAGATTTATTAATTGCTTATATGCTATGAGAAGATTCGAAGATGAGGGATTCAATTTAATCTGCTGAAGAGTTACAGGAGAAAATCGAATTTGGGGAACAAAGAGTTTGATAACCATTTTGGAGAAACGAATTTCCTCAAAGAATTGTGCTGTGCTAGTTCAACGTTAGCATCTTAATAGCAGCCAAAATTACAAAGAGGTACAGTCCGTACGATCTTTGCCATGGCTGTACGTAGCTGAGAATGTGAGACTTATGCGTGTTGGCTGGAAGGATTACAGGATCCCTGCTTGATTGCATCTGCACTCAATCAGTGCCTTGCATGTGGATTATTGGAGCTGCCAATAGCCAGTTGTGAGTGGTTTGTGCATGACGCCCATTCCCATTGGTTGCAATTTCATTTCATCAGCAACCGTTCCAATTTAAAGTTGCGTTTCTTCCTACAACAGTTGTAACTTTTGAAAGGTGCATTGATTTGATTCAAAGTTTGCAAAAAGGATTTGTTTATTAAAATGTTTAAAATTACAAATTGGCACATTGAAATTGTTTGATTTAAAATTGCAATTTATAATTGATAAATTATATCAATTTTCATACTTGTGGGATTTGAATAAACAAGGAAACTCCAATTTAATGAAAATTCTAGTTGTAAGACTTTGAGCTAAGATAGGCTCATTACATTAAGCTTCAAGAGTATGTTGATAAGTGGCAAATGGGTCATAATTGGGGTGACTTCTACTTGGGCCAGAACTACACATTGATTAGAGTCTATGGATGCCCACAACCCCCACACATACTCCTAAAATATGTGCCACCAAGAGTTTCCCAATTGGAATTCATATGGCAACTAATTTGGACAGATAAAGAGCACATGGCACCACATAGAAAGGGAACTTTCACTCCTCGGCAGTTCAGACTGTCAAGCTTTCTGATTGGTAAAAGAGCATTACCACAACTCAGTACGTGGTTGAATCACTTCAAGATGGCCTCTGGTGTGTACAGGTATGTGGACTCTGAGGATTTCATTAAGAGTGCTAGGAAGATACACATCCCCCACATTGGTGCTATCAAAGATCACGAGGGATGTGATGATGAAGATGTAACAAGAAATATGTTAGATGAAGATGAGATTGGAAGAAAGCTTACCAAATTCTATGACTTGTTGAATTTGGAAGCTCAAATTAGAAAGGCTGGAATTTCCTTTGGAGGATTTTTCCTAGACCTCCCATACTTAAAAATAATTGATAGAATGATAGCAATGTATGACACCCTGTCTAACCAGCTATAAGATCAGCTTGAAGAGAAGGTGGAAGTGATAAAAGATTATTCTTCTTCTGATTATGAAGAATACAGTGAGGGCTCATATGAAGAAAATAGCCCACCCCAAATAAATGAGCCTCCTATCATTGATTTGAGTCAAGGTGTCCCTGAGACAGAGGATGTATCTGAGCCTCCTCAAAAAAGGCCAAGACTAAAGGAAGGAGAGCCCTCAAAAGGAAAGAAACAAAAGAAAGAGGCTGATAGGGTTGCAGCCCTAGTACCTGGTGATAGGTCATACTATCACCATATGAGGAAAAGCATCAGAGAAGGAAAAAAGGTGGCCTTACAAGAAGAAGTGGAATTGCCCCTCCTGCTATGCAAAGATGAGCGAGAAATGTACCAAGAAGAATTACTCAATGATGATCAATTCATCAAAAGTGAGGAATTCAAGAACACTTAATTTGGAAGAAGCAATAGGAGATAGCAAAAACAGTCATTGAGGGTGTTGATCCCGATGATGAAGCTTTGAAAGCCTTAGCTGCATATGACCTTGAGTCAGAGACCATCATTGTTGAAGAAGCTAGGAAACTGGTTAAGTCCAGTGGAATGCTCTTGGTGCCAGGTTGGGATTTAACATTAGCTTTCATCATTGATCAAATCAGAAGGCAACCTGAGGGCAGTCTTTCCTATGAGGCCCAAATTGGTGACATGATAAGGGGATGTGGATATGACCCTAAGTCTCAGGCCTAAGCAATGTGGTCTCTTGCTCCAAGGACTAAAAAGCCCTCCCTAGTCAGTATAGAGGAAAAGATGGAAGGGAACAAGATCATCTGGACTATTTAGAATACTAGTGATCTTGAAGTGTCAAAAGCAATGACACATTTTTGCCCACCTAAATGAGGCTAAAACTGTTCAACTATTCAATAGGTATGGAAAATTGTTTGATGATGCCATTGGTCTAGCAAAGGACAGAGAAAAGGGATTGATGAAAATCAAAGTCCTGGAGGATGAGCTTGAGGAAATGAAAGCTAAGCTTGAAGAAGCATCAAAAGTAGCTCCTCCTCCAGTCCTACAAATTGAAGTTGTAGTGCAATCAGTTGCAAAAGTTCCTGATGAGGTAGCAGATGAATCAGAGAAAAACAAGTTGGATGTAGCCCTCAAGGCCCTCTCTGACATCATGCAACACAGATTAGAGGTAATAAAAGGGAAGATGGATTCAGTCCAAAATTCATACCTTGTGTTGCAAAAGGTAAATGAAAATATCAAAGATGCCATGGCTACTTTAGAGCCACTGTTCAACATATGGTCCGGTAGGGGGGCCCTATTTGAGAAGTTGGAATTATTACAGCCACATAGGTAGGATATTCCAGAATCAGTTGCAGAAGTAGGAGAGAAGATAGAACTTATTGGTACAACTTGGGGATTCTTCAAGGGCAAGGCCAATCAAGTAAGGGCCAAAATGGACATGTTTGGCCCGGACTTCAGCAAATACCTCCATCCAATTTACAAAGATGATGGTAACATCATAGAAATTGAGGAATGAAAATCAGGTGTGAATCAGTTGATGACTAGGCAGGAGGCCTTCCTAAATGATGATGGCTCCTTAGACATGGACAGGTTCAACAATATTCTAGATGACATTTTTAAAGTTGAATATGAGTGCACCAGATTTGTTGCTGACACTAAGGCCATTACTGATTCCAGATGGGACAAATAGGTCAAGCTGTTGCAGAGCTTAAAGGTGTACACTTGGCCCACAGAGGAAGAGATTGAAGCATGGGACAAAAGCACCAAACCGAAGAAGAAGAAGCCAACTGCTATTGACCTAGAAGCAATGGAAGAAGAGTGAATAACAACATGGCACCTGATCTTTGAGCACAGGGAGGGTAACTATCTTGAAGAAGATGATGTATGTTAGCCGGTAGGCGGTCATCATTCACAGAACAACTTTCAACATTTACTTTGAATATCTGCAGACAAAGGTGCCACTTGAGAAGTTCACTATGAGTAGAAATAGATTTTTGGCATCAATTTTCCCTTTTTCTGTTCAAAATGAAATGTATTTTGTATTCTAGTGCAAGTCACTATCCTAGCCATCTGAAGCTTGTTGCATCCTTTTCTTGAGGATTCCAAGATGGCTAGTGTATATATAGCTAGTTTTCTATGTTTTAGGAGGTGGTGAAATACTTATTGTAAGGAGATTTCTTGATTAGTTTTATATTCTAAGAATCTTAGTCTTTGAATGTACTGATACAGAAGAATTATCAATGAAAATATACTAAAATTTCTTGCATATGTTTTGTTGTCTTCATGTATGAATCTTAATTTCTTTATGTATTACATTTGTTAGGCATATTTGATACATCATCTACAAGGTAGATAGTGAGGTTAAACTTAAGTTCCTTTCAAGGGAAGGATAAATCTTAAGGGAGGTTTAAGGGAATTCATAGTTTGTGCAGGAATCTGATGACAGTGTATGTCAATGAGAGGATAATTTGTAAGGCATTTTATTTGCGTTTTGGGGGTTATTTGATTTGAGGGTTTTTCTATAGATGTGTGTTTTTTTACTCTGATGCCCTAGGATTTGGCACTGGTCATTGCTTAAATTTCATTTTCTCACCATCAACCAATATGAATAATAATTTATCTTAAATTTTGTTGAATAAAATAATTGTTCTTATCTGTGTCAAGTATGCAGATCATTATTGTGATTCTTTGAAAATTTGAATCTAATAGGTACACCTGCCTGAGCCTGAAGCTCGAAGTGAAGAAGGATCTAAATCCTTAATACCTTAGTGTTTAGTATTGATAGGTGCATCTGTTGGGACCATAAGAGTTAAGTATCAGAGTTTTCTGATTGGTATTGATCATTTGCAACTTTAAGCACTAACAAGACCTAAGGAATGGGCAGGAACAAGTGTGATGATTAGAAATGTTCTTGTGCCCAAAAGTTGAACTAGTTGCAATACAACTCATGAACACAACACACTGCTCTCAAAAACATAAAACAATACACAACCCCAATGGAAAGGTTTACTGTCATAAGAGGCTACACAAGAAGTTTCAGATATCTTATTTTATCTTGCTCTATAGTTGCTTTGGGGACAAAGAAATTCAAGGAGAAGGGCACCATTGTGTCTCCAAATAAAAGGTAAAATACAATTAACTCAAGAAAAGCATCTTGCATTTCTCTCTTGTGCACAATGCAATACTTGCATAATTTTAGTTAGACTTGCATGACACTATTAGTTAGTCTTTGAAATAAGACCCGTTTTGGTAACACATGAAAGTGGCCTCAATCGATAATGAATCTTCCATGAACACAGTGTAGTGAACTCACTACATGTTCCCCTTCAGGCTGTTTTTACCCTTTCTTCAATGGTTTGATTGTTTGTATTTTGGTAGCACAGGTGGTATTTTGACATTGGTTTGTTGCCTTTTACACATTGATGATCTCCTTGATTTGATGGCACATGGGATTATTTCACAATTCAGCATATGATTGTGTTTCAAGGTCTGACAACTATTCATCTATAGATCTAGAAGCTAGTAGGAGGTTAAAGGGGACTTGGTTCGATTTTATCTTTGGTGCGCACCATTGTTTAGTTAAATTAGTAATGGGGCCTACCTTTTCTATAACCTTGGCTGTGATGTTTCAACAATGTTCAAGTGACATGTCCGATGTGATGGTTGTATTGGTTGGTAGAAGTCAAGATGAGATGAAAGAAGGAATGTTAGGGTTCCTTGCTAGCCCATTGATTGATGGTAATATGATGTCTAGAATCAAGTTGGATGCACATGGTTAGTTACCTACTAAAGGCCATAGTGTGGTAGGCACCATTATGTTGTAGCTATCCAATGCTCCTTTGGGGGCTCATGCTAGGTAAATTTGATGCTAGAGAGGATTTTGTTTGGCTTGTTGGCAATGTAGTTGAGGCCCCAACAACTATCCTTTGCACAACCATATCTTTTGTAATGTCCCCTGCTTAGTTTAGACCTGTTTATCCATAATTGTACTATATTTAATATACTTGAACTGGATTGATTAAGCTATGTTGATTTAATTTATGCTATTGTAATGCAAGTAAGAAAATTATACATTTTTCAACAAATTAGAGATCTTACTGTTCATGCTATCCTTATTATTATTTCAATTTGAGGAGTTTTGAATGTAACCAGGTTACTTAGATACCAATCACAATAGCTTTCCCTCAAAGTTTACAGATCCAAGCCCTTATCCTATCTTTGAATTATGCTCGCAAGGCACTCGATGTTGCTGATCCCTACCTTATTTTGGGAACCATCCTATTGTCTGGATTTAGACAGGCCTCTCCCTGGAAACACCTTATTCTCACTTCTCAGATTCAAAATGGTAATAAGGCTTGAGCATGAGTTTATCCATATTTTCCCATGGTTTAATAATCTGAATAAGAATATATAATTCTTATCAGTCATATTTATTCTTAAGAGGAATGCATTTGTGTTTGATATGTATGCATGAATCACATACCCATATATATTTATGTATGTTTGTATGTATGCATGTATATAAGCATAATTTCTGATTATTACATGTATATATAAATACATATATCTATAACTATCCTCAACATCCACTACAATAGATTTAAACATAATTATAATCTCATGTATTACATGGTGGTATCTCCACCTTACCGAATAGTGACAGGAATACATACCTGTAGATAGAGTGGTTCAAAAATTCACGATTCAGACGATTCATGGTTTCAGACTTACAGTCTAATCCCTTATATGTTTTGATTCTTCTATCTTCTATTTTCCAGATTGATCGATGATGATATCCCCCTTGAATTTAATCACCTTATATACTTTGTAATACTGGAGGGATTGGTTGTATTCCAATAGATATGACTCATAACGTTCTATGACTGTGTCACTTCATAACATCTGTTGCCATGTAAAACATGCCTCTTCAGACTTACGCGATTTGTCTATTAATCTCATCGTTCCCTTAACTAACTTTAATAGTATCTTTTAGTCAAACTCTATATCATGTTTTGACAGATTTCTTCCACGTATTGGCTGACTTGGCTTATTAACATGCCAATGCTTTCGATTGCAATGCTATACACTGCTGTGCCTTGCTGGAGTGCTCAATACATGTTAATAAGGTTTGCGCTAATAAGTATTTATTTATTGATTACTAATTATTATTTAATAATCAGATTGATATTAGTATATATATTTATTTAATTATTTATTTATTAATTAATAATTATTTATTTAATTAATCATTATTTATTTATTAATTAACAATTATTTACTAATGATCCATTATGATAATAACAATAATTAATATATTTGTTTAATCAATTATTTAATTATTTATTCATTTATTAAATTCTTATTATAGATAGGGGATATCACATCTTTGGCTTGTTGTAGGACAACTATGAATTTCAGAGGCACTTGATAAGTGGTTGAGATGGTCATGTGCATTGAATGGAGAATGATTGAGGAATTTGTAGAAGAATAATTTGCACCCTTGGGATTTATGTGATAGAATTCAATCTTTTGACAAATATTAATTCAACCGCCCTTGGATTCTCCAAGAATTCTTGCCTTCTTTCTCCCTTTTTTGTCTCTAGATTTTTATTAATGGGGTTTGCTTACTCAGGGCTCTAGATGGAATTTCACACATTCATGCTTATAATTTGGCCTTATATGTAGAATTCTACCAATTTTCTTCTTTAGTTGTGTAGCGTAAAAAATTGTACACCCTTAATAAGGTGTCCAATTCCATGCTTGCTTAGCACTAATTTTAGTGTGTCTCATTCCTCTATGCACTTTAAGACCTTCATTGATTTAAATTAATATTATAAGTCCTCTCTTAATTAAATCTCTTTAAAATCCAACACGGGCCCTTAATTATAGGTGTACTCTTTAATTATTTCATCTCCTCATCAATTTCTTGCTCACCTAGGCCCTATTTCTAACATAAGTGGTCTCCCGTCATCAATCTTGACATCATAATCTGATTCCGTATTTATTCCAAACTCTTCTCGACATTCTAGACCTTAGGTCTAAATTCCATCCCAAATTGGGTGGAACAGGCCAATCAGTTTGCCCTACTCCCGGGAACAGACCAATTAGCTTTGTTCTTGCCTATTCCGCTTCAAATTTGGATCATGTAACAATAGGTCGGTTAAGTGGGAATTCTAATCCTGTGTCGGCCTACTCCAAGTTTCACTCCCTGAAATGACGTGAGAGGTATAAAAGAAAGCTTCTCCCCCTCATTTTGACATCCACATTCAATCCACAAGCAAGCAATCAAGCTCTCAATTACAATTTTGCATCTAAGCATTCAAGGAGAAAGTTTTTAGAATTCAAGCCATTTCATCCCACTATATTCTTCATTGCGGCAAGCTTCGACAACCTTCATGCAAGCATGTCTTTATGATTTCCCTTTAGGTGTTTATGGAGTCATGTATTGCATCAACACTTGTGATTACATTCAAAGAGTATTGCATCATCAAGGTATAAGACATCTATATTTTTAGATCTCATTTCAATTCAAGGTTAATTCTTAAACTAGGGTTTGACTTAGGCAAACCCCTTTCTACACAAGATTTTCCCTCTTCTTTGTGTGTAGGTACAGGTGATGGACGTGTGGGAAGAGCTATAGAAATATTGGTGACAACATGTAGCCTACAAGTCGTTTCGTTAGTAAATGTCAGGACCTAGTTGAGCTAGGCACCTTGTTCCTATGAATAGAACGAGTAGGGAAAAACTATCCCATCATTTCTGTCTCAAATTTAAATCACAGGTCAATTGCAGTCTGCTGATTCTAGATCCTTTCCAGAATCTGTCTATTTTCAGTCTCCTTGTACACACAGAAAACCCTCAATTTTTTTCCCTTTGACCTCCAATCTCATATTTCTCCATCTACTTTGATAGAAGTGTGTGTAGAGCTCTCTGCTTAAATGTTCATTTTTTTGTACTGAAGCATGCTTGCTTACAATTCCAAAAGCTAGATTCATTTTGCGGGCCATGCAATGAATGCCAGTAATGTAGAATGCACAAGAAGTTTCGATCTTTTTGCAAAGACTGTTCTTGTGACCTTGCATTACTGAAGTTCCATCCGCTCCAACACACACCAACTTTTTGGCAATCATCATCTCATCTATACCTCCATATTCAATTAAAGAACTCTTTACTAGTTGAAATAAATTTCACAAATGTTCATTTTAGCAATAGATAGTAGATGAGGTTGGTGGGCATGATTTTGTACAGTATAAACATGCATGCATACCCACAAAGTATTATCTACTGTCGTAGCTTTGTCTAAAGACAATGCAATAAAGTTTGACTCTCTTATTTTTACCTTTACATCTTCTTTTTCAACCTCAACAAGACAACTTGTCCATTCCCATCCATTGTTTACTGACTAATGACTGTTAGGATAGTTAGGAACTTTCAAAAAGTGTAATAAATCACTCATTGATGGGTAGTTTGTCATAGCACGCCCTATGCTCAAAATATAAAATACAACACTTAACTGAAGAGCTTTTCCCAGTTGTTCTACTTGCATTGCTTTTCCAAGAAAAGCTTCAATAGAACCTTTAACTTCAACAAGATTCATCTATAATTTATCTTGAAAATAAAATTCTTCAACATTCTTAACATGCTTACATTCCTCCTTTGTTTTCCATCTTATTTCTGATTGTTCAACTCCATCTATCATTTGTTTTTGTAAACTTTACCCATATGCTTTTCTATGGTGTCAAATTTTAGCTGCAACCTCTTTTCCTTGTTATATTTCCAATTGCAAATCTTACACCTGCATTCTATTGGAGGCCCACCTTCAATTGGATTCTGCATTGGTTCGATGAATGGATACTTTGACGCCCATTTAATTTGAAAATTCCTCACTGACATATCCCACTCCCGATCCTTTTTTTGATTTGGGTTGATCCTTTTTTGATTTGGCTTTTCTTTTCCCCTTCTGTGCATTATCATTCAAGTTGATTATATCATTCCAGCTAACTTGGGTATCTACCAAAAAATCTTCTTCAAGTTCATTGTGATTTGAGATATCAGGTTCGCCGCCTTCTTCAATATGCGGTGGAGGTTGTGAATGTTGTACTTGTACTTATGATGATGTACCTTCCTAGTTTTCACCACAATCTTTGCCAACACCAAAGTACGAAGACAACGTTCTGCGTTTTGCTGGCCTCTCTTGGCCTTGCCCACATTCAAGATTCCTACCCTTCTTGTTTGACATCTCAAACGAAATAAAGGCTGCAAAAAAATATTAACTTGTTGAAGAAGTAATAATAGACTATATGATTCATTAGTCTTACGACTTACAATCTAGATGTCTGAGGTCTCTTGGGTGACCAGTGATGGGTTCCCACTGAATAAGAATGAACTCAATAGTGCAAACAGATATAGATGAATTCAAAATAATATTATAACACTTCAAAAATATGATCACTTACCTTTAGGTCACTAGCAGTCGCCAATGCAGTCAGCAGCAATGGTTGTTCTTGGTCTGAAACTTCGTTATTGATCCAAATTGAGAGCTCATTGCTCAAAACCGACCAAATTGTGTAGAGATAAATCTGATCTTTGAATGTATTTATACCAATGCTTATTTGGCGAATTCGGTAGGAATTTTATATGGTATACAAATATTTGGTAAATCCTTCTTAACTATAACACGTCTTATGTAATTTTCGAGGCGATTATAGGCCATCCAATTAATTGGCAATTATAATAGAGTTGGCAAAAATTTGGGCGAATTGAGACACACTTCTGCAAAATGCCAGGCAAATTGGGTCCTCTTGGCCAATAAATCTTTATATGGCTATTGGCGAATTATGGTTGTCTATTAAGACAACCTCGGAAAGTGTAGGTGAAAATATTAAATTTACCATGTCGAAAACTTAGATTCTATAGGTGAGATCTTGATAGAGATACAATTAATTACATAAAATGATGGGCGATTGGGCCGTGCATTGGACCGAATATTTATAAAGTCCAGGTGAAGTGGCCACCCCGATCGGTATAGTTTATTCGCCAAATTCTGGGTTTCCGACTTGAAACATTCGCCACTAAAATTTTCCTTGCTTACAAAGCTGTAACTTTAGGCAATGTCAAGTGAGATTACTCTCTCCTCTGAGCAATAGGGGAGGCTGCCTTGTTACCGTAGGTGGCTCCAACAAGGACTTAACTGGAAAATATAAAATAGGGCGGTTCTCTTAATATATTCCTCTTTTTTCAGGAATGATTTTACAAACAACACTAAACTTAAACAAAAAGCACCTGTTGCTACGATAATATTGATGGCTTGTAAGTTGACATAAGAACAACATATAAGACACCAATCTACTTTTAACTGTGTGAAATAGTTGCAGAAACCCAAAGTTTTTTGCACTTATCCTGAATGATGATTTGATAACTTGAGTAAATAGTAAAGCTCAAAGTCTTTTACCAAATACTCACTAAATTCTATGAACTTACTTAACATTGAAGCACAAAGTCTTTCAGCCTTAAGTATTTGAAGCCACTATCAACTATATCAACTTGCCCTTTTGCAACACAAAGTCTACAAAAACTCAAATCGAACGGTCAAAAGATTATGAAAGTAAACCACTTAGTGAATCAAAGATAGAATAACTCATGCAACATAAGAATGCACAAATTACTCTCAAGCCTCGCAACATAAAGTTTGGGAAAACTTGCTTCTTTATTGTTCACTTGGAAATTTCGTATGATGAAACACAAAGTTTTCAATTCACAAACAATTTCTGCATAGCCTACTTCTTGCATACACAAAATATGATTATTTACAATGAAGCCCACTCCTTTATATAGGCAAGGAGTGGGAGAAAAAGATGGGGAAACCCTAACAACTTTGAATAATTCCCTAACTAACTTTGACTTATTCCCTAACTAACTTTGACTTATTCAAACTGCAAGTCCTAATGTACTTGACCTGCAATTTGATTACATGCAATGACTTTGCATGTGAAAAGATCACTTGCAATTACAACTTGTTTCCCAATTACATGTAATTTGTCAATAAAAAAATTACAAAATGCCTGATGAAAATAAACTAAGTGTCTGACAAGACATGACTCCTACTACATCATCCTTTGTCGGTCTTCATGTTGCTACGAGATGCTCCATGATTGATGTGTTTAGGTTTGATGGAAGCATCTTGAATTGGAATAGGATCCTGTGTCCTTTCAACATTTCTTTCCATCTCTGTCTGAAAGTATTCTATGCCCTCAATTATTCCATAATTCATCCCTTTCTTTGTGTGGTTCCATCATGTGATTGTTTTTGCTTTGTATTCTTCTGCAATATTGAAAATTGTAATCGGGATTCAGAATCCTGATTACAAGTTGGGAAGAACAACCTTATTTGGGAAGAACTTTTTGCAATAATGTTTCCAAAACCCAAAATTATCAATATAATTCAGTAATTCGAAGCTTAGGAAAATCATTGCAACTTTTGAAAGAACTTTCATGTCACTTGCAACAAGAAATTGCAACTTTTGAGAGGAAGAACTAGCTTGATGAAGCTTACAAGCTAGGGGAAGAAAATTTTCTTGTACTTCGTTTGGGGTTTGCAAAATCTCTCTTGGTTGATACAATATACGCCATGAAGATCTCTATGCCTTTTGACATCAAATGACGTGAATCTTTGTAAATCCCTTGTAGCTGCCCGCTAACTGTGATCCTTGGACTGCTCTCTTGATGCTTTTGACAGCTGCTTCATCATGTCTTTTGATGTTGGATAAACTTGAGATCTATCCTTTTTTGTTGGAGTATAAAATACATTTCTCAAGAAGTCACATCTTGAGAAAGAACCCTTGAACATGTGGATATGCTTCCTTTGAACTTTTGATGATATAGATTATCCACTGTTCTCTTGAGACCTCAGATTTTGCCCCTTTGGTGATATAATCATGGTCAGTTACAAGAATATGATAAGAGCTTTAAAGACCTATTAAACCATGGATCATGATATCAGGGCTTTGGACAATTTATAAGCTCCTTGGTTACTGCATAAGGTGACTGTGACATCTTATATTCATATGTCAACTCTAAGTCTCAAATAACTGATATGAAACCCTTGATCTTCTCCACTTGTGTGCCTTACAAATCAGCATTATGCTTCTATTTGTCCATCATGCACTGTCATCATAAGTGATTAATCACTGTCATTTGTTTGGCCTCTAAGAATACTATAAAAGTCCATAACTCTTCTACCTTGACTGATTTTTTTTAATGCTGCTTCAAATGCCCAAAAATGAATGCCCCTTTCATAGTCTTCTACTATACACAACCAGCAAATATCCTTTGTTCCAATTGTTCCAAAACATGTCTTGCTCTCTTGATGCTATTCATATGCAATTGCAGCTTGTAATCGGGATTCAGGAGGAGTACTCTCAGCACTTGTTTTCATTTCAGGAGCTGTACTCAGCATCTGCCAAACTAATGGTACAGCAGCCACACACAGATCTTTCTCTTCAAGCACTACTTTAACAAAGTTCCCTACATCACCATTCACCCCTTTATGTTTCTCCATACTACAAGAAGCAGCTTCATCTGATGCATCCATTGGTACATTAGCTTTATTGTTCCTACAATAACCAATCACTACATCTACAAAACTTTGATCTTTATTTTTTTTTCAATGATCTTCTTTTGCCCATGGGGGAAATTTTCTAAGGGTAACATGGTTTATGGTTTTGAATAAATGCCAATTGTGCCTAACCATTTTCTACAGAAGCAACTCCATTTATATTAACTTTTTCTTTTGTCTCACTTTGAACATGTGATTCAGCTGTTTCAGACTTATCTGCAATATTAGTAACGGATTTTTCATTTACATCAATGAGACCAAGAACTAATGAGGCTTTGGAACACAGATCAAGATCCCAATTGCATCTCATTACAACACATAATGCATACATGTAAGCCTTTGACTTGTTGAGGTCTGATAAGTGAAGAGTTACCATAACTGCAACAACTATCTCACTAGAGCTGTAGCTCATTGGATTTATTCCAAGAGAAGGCTTTAGTGACAGAAGGGCCTCTAATAATGCTGCAAAATGCCGCTAGCGAAAACGAGTTGAAAACTGGAAAGAGAATCCCGAAACATGACTTAATATGGGGTTTCTTCGAAACATAAACCAAAACAAAATCAAACTCTTTCTCCATAAAAGGGCCCGTTTGGTAGCGAGAATTAGAAAATGATGGATTTGATCAAATGCTGGAAATGGTCAAATCATGGATTTGATAATCTGGATCTTCATTTTTGGATTATAGTTAGGACTGTTTGGTTGACCCAGAATATGAGCGAGAAGATGTATATCCTCCGTTTGGTTCCACTTTTTAAAACTGGAATTGGAATTTGACTATATTATTATTTTATTTTTTGAACTATTTTAATATTTTTTATATTATATTTTATTTTTATTAGTTCAATTTATGATTTATTTTGTTAGTTTATTTAATTTTATAGAGAAAAGCATAAATATTTTTTTGACTATGATTATTATTTTATTTTTTGAACTATTTTAATATTTTTTATATTATATTTTATTTTTATTAGTTCATTTTATGATTTATTTTATTATTTTATTTAATTTTATAGGGAAAACCATAAATATTTTATTGAATTTTATATAGAAAATCATAAAAAGAAATTCAACTTTTTTTTAATAAGGTTAATATTTAATTTTGTTTAATTTTATTTTCAAAATCATAAACAACAAAAAAGTTCTTGAGTAAGTGAGTCATAAACAACAAAAAAGTTCTTGACTTTATCAATATATATGTCCAACGTATCTATTTATAAAAAATTTCATGTATCTACAATATTTGTCTGTTAACTACATTTGTGCACATGTTCCCAAAAAAGTAGTGCGCATACTACACAAAGAATGCATCGCAGAAACATGATTTTTGCTCTCGCCATTGAAAATAATTTTGCCTCTCTGGCCTTGCACTCCTTGCACTCATTCCCTACGTCAGGTGGGATGTAGATGGGGTTGACATAACGCTAGGTAGGGATGTAGATGGGGTTGACATAACGCTAGGTATAGTTGTAGCTGGAGTAGATGTACAATTGGGTTCATCGACCCACCTAAAGAATTTGCATTTACGATTTCCCTGCAATACCAAATCTACATCAGTTCTTCCTAAAATAAAAAATTGTCACATTCTTTTTAAACATAAAACTAATTACATATCCAAACCTTTTTTGGGCAATTCCAAAATTGACGCCCGGGATTTCGTGAAGTCTGTGACGTCAATAAAATGCAATGGCCAGCACCACATTGACACATAGGCGCATTCACCGAAGTCATCGATGCTATAACAATTTATAGTTGATTAAATACACTTCATAAAATTTTAGAATTTTCACATAATCAAATCTACTCATCACAATCCATGGTTGATTAAACAGACTTTCTATTTGAAACTGAAAGGATCTAACAACACATCTATACTTGTACATAGAAGATGGGGAAGAACAAAATCCAACAACGAAATGGTGGTGTGAAGACACACCGTGCAAAGTTGCCGTAATAAATGTAATACACCAAGTAGTAACATCAGAAATATGTGTAGTCATCAGAAATATAGATTGTAAGTTGAAATCATGAACAACATATGAGATTCAAATACAGTTCATAACATTTTAGAAACTCCACATAATCAAATCTACTCTAACAATCCATGGTTAATTAAAGAGACTTTCTATTTGAAATTGAAAGGATCTAATAACACATCTATACTCGTACATAGAAGATGGGGAAGAACAAAATCCAACAATGAAATGGTGGTGTGAAGACACACCGTGCAAAGTTCCTGTAATAAATGTAATGCACCAAGGAGTAACATCAGAAATATGTTTAGTCATCAGAAATATAGATTGTAAGTTGAAATCATGAACAACATATGAGATTCAAATACAGTTCATAACATTTTAGAAACTCCACATAATCAAATCTACTCTAACAATCCATGGTTGATTAAAGAGACTTTCTATTTGAAATTGAAAGGATCTAATAACACATCTATACTCGTAATAATAAATGTAATACACCAAGGAGTAACATAATAAATATGTGTAGTCATCAGAAATATAGATTGTAAGTTGAAATCATGAACAACATATGTGTACTCGAAGAACTGTCAACATGTATATACGATGGCAACCATAACTAGGTGTTGGAGCAATGTACAAAATTTGTACAAGCTGGAGTACTATTTTAAAAAACTACTCCAGCTTGTAGTTTTTGTGAATTGCTACAACAACAAACCATGTATTCTAATCTCACCAGATTCTCCGAGCTACCAGTGTCATAAACTGAGCCCAATGCATATATAGTCTTCTTAGGCATAATTGACAAGCATAGTTTAAGTAGAAGGGCTTGGGCACATTAAAGTCGTAGAAGCACAGTGGAGAGATGGTGCAGGAGCACCTCTATGAGGGCCCTCACCTTCTTGTTTTTGGTGTGTTTATGCTATGTATTTGGAATAAGAGTCACAATGGAGTTTGACTCAATCTTGGTTGTGTCTAGGCTTTGTGTTAGTCCTAGAGGTCTGCTGGTCTGTATAGTTTGTTATGCCCTTTAACTTTAAGCAAGGTTGTCAACTTGAGGTTTTTGGGGTTCTTCTTGAGTAGTGGTATAGGAGTTTGTGTTTAATGATCATTTGATGCACATGAGTGCTTTGGAAGGCCTACTAATGGTCTATTATTATGGCCTAATGTACGGGTTGGTTGTCAGATTGGAAAAAGCTACAGTACGGAGAGGCAGACTGGTGAAGTATTGTGTGCAACAGTCACTGTTATCTGTGAATACAATGAGATTTGTGTGAATCTACTTTGTCAATGTTGTGTTGAGTGTTTAGATTGTTCTTTGTGTGCTTGTAGTTGCATTTTGTTTGAGTTCTTTGTGTTAACCAGTGCTCTGCCCATTTTGGAGAGCACTTGTTAACACAAAGAACTTAAACAAAATGCAACTACAATACTGATTCAGTGTGCAACAGAATGAACACTGAATCAGTGTTCATTCTGTTGCACACTGATTCAGTAGATCATAGTATGTTTATACAGTCTACTATGTTCATACAGTATGCTTGAATGGTCAATATAGTACAACTGTATGAACATAGTAGACCATATATAATTACAATACTAATTCAATGTGCAACAGAATGAACACTGAATCAGTGTTCATTCTCTTGCACACTGATTCAGTAGATCATAGTATGTTTACACAGTCTACTATGGTCTACTATGTTCATACAGTATGCTTGAACAATTTCATAATCTCCCAGGCCTCAATCCACACATCAGAATACTTTACAAGGGTGACCTTGCTGCCATCATCCCTAATAACCCTATCAGGATGCAGTAAACCCAATGTAAGGATTGTTCCAAGGGCCATGAAGCTCATGAATGCTATGTATGTTCCATCATTCACTGATGGATTATTGCTCGAGTAGTTTAGAATGAAGGGAATGAAACCTCCTACTACCCCACCAAAGCTGAAAATACTCCAAAACAAGGAGATATACCCTCCCTTTCTGTCTTCAGTAGGGTAGGAGGTCATAATGGCACCCTGCCCAGCCCACAGCAACCCTGCTCCCACCCCCAGCAGGGCCCCTGCAATTATTACAAAGGTACTGTTGTGCTTATGATTGTAGTACAGGAATGAGGCTGCATACAGGACATAAGTACTACACCCTGTGAAGAGAGTCATATGGGGCCCTAGTATGTTGTATATTCCACCACCCAGTATGCCAAAGACTGCAAATGCTATGTAGAGAGCTGTGTTTGCATTGTTAGCTACAGTGTGATCCACTTGTCCACCACCTCCCAGACCTGAGAGGGCACTGAACATTCCCGGGCAGCAGAAGCACACCAGCCTATCAAGCCTATTTGCACCAGAGGTGAATTGTACTGAGGCCGAGGCCATCCTCTCTCATTGCCACTTTCACAACTACAATACTCCACCCTCTTCATCCCCATTAACTTTATAACCAACCCCAAAAAGGGTAGGTTTTGTTTTTACTAAAGATGAAAGCAGGCTGAGGCTATCCAATTCAACAACTAGTGGATTGAAGATGAGTTTTCACTCCCTTGTTCGTTGTTATTGTTGTTAACGCAAATTAGATTTTGGATTATCTTCCTAGATTGTATTGTTTGGGACTGTGTGACAGATGCTGTACCCATCCAAACAAAAACAGCCACAGCGGATATTGATAGGCATTGTTTTTGTTTGATGATATAATAAACACAGAAAAATATAATAATTTTTCCTCTCATATTCAATGAAAAGCTGTCTTAAGACAGTGATATATATATATATTTTTCTGATTTACAAAATTGTTGGTTTATATAGAGACTCATAATGGATGAGCTGATGTGAAGGAGAATTTTGAAGATGGTTTAAAAAGTAATTCTTGAATATTGAAGATGGTTTAGAATGTGATTCTTGATTTTTTAGATTGTTAAAATACAACTGTATGAACATAGTAGACCATATATAATTACAATACTGATTCAGTGTGCAACAGAATGAACACTACAAGACACTAATTTAGTTGCTCAAGACAGAATGAACACTACAGGACGCTGAATCAGTATTGTAATTATATATGGTCTACTATGTTCATATAGTTGTATTTATCTCCCCCATTCTTCACAGCATAGCTACATCCAGCCTAAGAAGACTATATATGCATTGGGCTTAGTTTATGAGCTCCGTAGCTACATTCAGAATCATGAAATAACAGTAAAAACAATATCACAATTATGAGCTCATCTTCATCATGTGTTACTCCTTGGTGTATTTCATTTATAATCATCAAATAACAGTAAAAACAATATCATCATAGCGGAAATAGCAAAAAAATATCATAATGCATGAAATAACAGTAAAAACAATATCATCATGGTTGAAATATCATCAAAATATCATAATGCATGAAATAACAGTAAAAACAATATCATCATGGCTGAAATAGCAAAAAAATATCATAATGCATGAAATAACAGTACAAACAATATCATCATGGCTGAAATAGCAGAAAAATATTATAATGCATACTTTATAACAATAAAAAACAATATCATTATGGTTGAAATAGCATGAAATAACAGTAAATTAAATATCATCATGGTGTTGATAAGACAAGTATCTATCTAGCGGTCTGTCAATGTTTAAGTAACAATACTTTAAAATGAAAAAAAAAAAAAGTATCTAGAGTTCTGCAAACTTCACGGCAATATACTGCAGCCTCTCCTCCTCATTCAATTTCAAGAACGCTTGGCTCTATCTTTTTCAGCCACGAAGGTGTCATATGCTTTTACAAAAGTTTGTGGATTCAAATTAGGGATGGCTCTGAGAGCCTCATAGACATTATGCACGACAGCATCTGAGTCAGAACAGTCCACTTTGAATACAAGAGGCGCACGGAAGTCCTCTTCTATTCTTTTCATAGTATCACAAAGCACATCCATTGTACCAACAATGGATGCCTTCTTCCTCTTTCCCCTCATTGGTGACGATGTTGAAGGATTTCGACTCCTACTTGCACTCGATTGATTGGAATGATAAAATTCATTTTCCAAATCAGTTGGAGTGTTAAGCGGTGTACTCATAGGAACATCCTCATCACAATCCACGTAGGCAGGCCCATCCATATTGAGCCCTTCTTCTGTCTCTCCTGCAGTAGTAGCAGCAGCACTTTCAGCTATGTCATTACCTACAATGATGGCTAGGTCATTGTAGTATTGGAAGGGTTGTCTCTTGTACACTTTAGCACTTTTGAATTCTTTTCTTTGCATGTTGTCATGATGAATGAATTAGATCTGTCTTCTATCTAACTTAATAAGAAGGAAATATTGCTAAGACCAACATATTCAAAACAACATGTTACCTTTAGAAGCTCCTCCCACACCATGTCATCAGCATCCACACTTTGAGTATCTTCATTCCATGCAAACCCACTCACGTTCTTCAACTCTCTCATCACTCTAAAACCTTGCTTCCATCCTTTAAGCTTATTTTTGAAATTTTCCTTTGACAAATTAAGGTTCAAATCAGCATTGAACTTCCTCTCGATGGCTGTCCAAGCTTCTTTTTTGAAGCCCCCTTCACCTTTCCTTCCTAGGTGAACTTGTTCGTGGAGCAAGTTTAGGAACTTTCGTTCCATGTCTCTCGTCCACACAACCTTCTTGGATGAAGAAGTTGACTGGCTTACAATAACCTCATCGTCCATGCTCATCATCAGCTCTGTACAACAAGAAAACTGAAAAGACCATGATAATCAATCCCGTTTAGAAGAAAAAGTGTCAAACAAGATACAGACATGAATGTTAATCAAAGAGAAATCAGAGTTAGAAATCATACACAGGCTTCATTTGTTTCAAAGAATATTGTAAATGTAACTATGAGAACACATGTTTTCAGCATCAGCATTACAACAAGATACAGACATGAATGTTAATCAAAGAGAAATCAGAGTTAGAAATCATACACAGGCTTCATTTGTTTCAAAGAATATTGTAAATGTAAACTATGAGAACACATGTTTTCAGCATCAGCAATACAACAAGATACACACATGAATGTTAATCAAAGAGAAATCAGAGTTATAAATCATACACAGGCTTCATTTGTTTCAAAGAATATTGTAAATGTAACTATGAGAACACATGTTTTCAGCATCAGCATTACAACAAGATACAGACATGAATGTTAATCAAAGAGAAATCAGAGTTAGAAATCATACACAGGCTTCATTTGTTTCAAATAATATTGTAAATGTAAACTATGAGAACACATGTTTTCAGCATCAGCATTACAACAGTATGATTTAGGAATGAAAGCACATTAAAGAACAAAGGAAGGTCTTGTAAAACTACAACTAATGTCTACGTCTGTAGTCTTCCCACATCCTACTTGCTATATCATCTCTAAAGTTCCCCCAATCATCCCTATCACGCTGACTCAACCCATATGGCTTAAGTATCGGTACATTATCCCATCACAATCGTCATCCTCTTCAATAACCTCTTCGGATGGAACACCATCCTCTATAGTAATGAAGTTGTGCAGTATGCAACATGCCAAAACAATACGTGATTGTGTCGTGATTGGATAAGACGTTGCATGCCTCAGGATAGGAAAACGCTTCTTCAAAATGCCAAATGTACGCTCTATTGCATTTCTAAGAGAGGAGTGTCGATGGTTAAACAACTCTTGTGGGCTGTTTATAGGGTTTGCTCTTGAAAACTCCTTTAGGTGGTAACGTGTACATTGGTAAGGTGCAAGAAATCCTGGTACATTTGGATATCCAGCATCGACCAAATAATATTTTCCTACAAAACAACATATATTGTTAAACCGTGAAACAATGACGACACCGTCAAACATTTATCATTTTCTTTAGAAAAAATACGGTGTGAAATGGCATACCAAGTGGAACTACAAGTGGATCGGCTCTACTAAGAGCTGAAGCTAGAACACGGCTATCTGCAGCAGACCCTTCCCAACCAGCAAGAACGTATTGAAACTTATAATCAAAAGAAGAGACAGCCATAACATTTTGTGACAAGTTCCCTTTTCTATCCTGATATTTACCTTGTAAGTTGACATCGACAATGACTGGTATATGGGTTCCATCAATTGCTCCAACACAATCCACAGTCAAGAAAGATGCAGTAATAAGATTATCACTAAGCAAAGAAATTTGTAGCGCTAGGGGGTTTACCTTGAAGTAAGGATCAAAACGGTCCTTCCCACTAATTTCAGGAGGAGTGTTTGGCCCAGGTGGTATGAGATAATCCCGATGGAGTCCTTCGGCAGCCGTCAAGGCCTTGTGGAAGTATTGACTTACTGTCTCTCCGGAGTGACCAAAGTTGTGGGCAATCTTGCGATTCCTCAGATTGTGGCCAAGGGTGTGGAGGAACATGACTAATTGTTCTTCTAACGTTATGCTAATCGTATCTGATAGGCTTCCTTTTTCCCTTAGAAGATTGGCTAGCCGAAAGAAGGTTGCTGAACTCATGCGAATTTGGTCATGACAATGCAACTCACTCGAATGAATAATGCGTTTATAAAAACCACTTCCATCACTTCTTTCCGTACGCTTTTTTTGCCTACCTTCAAGCACAGGCAGCACTTGGGCTACTCCAATGATAGCAAGAATAAGTATGTGAATACGAGCTTTTCTGACCTTCCTACAAAGGAGTGCTTGAATGTTTGGATCGTTGATAAGATCCATCCCTGAAAAGTACACGGCGAAGAAGGTTTCAGATACAAAATTGACAGTCACAGGCACATCTACATTTATATAAGTACGTAATATATGGTTCTTATATAGGCACATATACATTTATATAAGTATGTAATATTATTAATCATAAGCTATTCTAAGGTTACAATAAAAATTCATGTAGCTATTCTAAGTGTGAAAATAATTAGTTGGGATATTTGAGTTAAAAGTGACAAAACAACTCATATAATTAGAGTTATTCCCTATAAAATTGGATATAACAATAATATAGTGCTATTATTTTTGTGTGTACAATTTTATGTCTGCCTCAACTAACTTAGACATGTTTTATAATTGAGTGTTGCATAGCCCTTTTGCACAGGTTTTAGAAAACTCATGGCAAACACAGTTACCAGGTGTAAGGCTGATTCAACAAACATTACCCAAACATCCTCACTGCTTGCGCCGAAATGGGAGCTATGAGCTAGGTTATGAAAACTATCAAAATATGGATACAGAGTTGCGTGCTAAATAGGGAGCAGAAAGATCTATGAACTTTTTTTTGAAGATCCTCATTGAAATTCTCACATGACTGCTTGACAGTATGCATGAAATGATATGTTGAAAAGATGTTTGAAACTTTCAAGCAAATACAGTTTGCAGAAACAAGATCGAATTCCACAACCATAGCCACTATTTTTGTCAGATATCAAAGTTAGAAATGCTCTCACCATAGGCATACATGCAAAAATGTAGAATCACAGACAATGTGCCTGAGCATTTCAAAGAGATGTCAGCTCAAGGAATGAATTGATACTGTTGCAGGTTTCACACAAACAACTTTACTGAAAAGACTTTAAAAACTTTCAAACAAATGCCTATGGCAGTACAACCCATGTAGACATGCATGCAAAATGTATAATCATAGAGTGCAGCTGAATTGTTTCACCAGGTACATCAACATGAAAGAATGAAACGATTGCAGAATGAGCACAAAATGGATTTGGCAAGGGAGCTCTCAAAATGTTTGAAGCACTCTCAAACACATCTTGAAATTGTAAGCTTTGTTTGCATTTTGACCTTCATAGTCATGATGGCCACCTTTGGGAAATTTAGCTCTATTTTTTATTGATTTTTGTTAGTGGGGTTTTGTGTTCTTTCAGTTGTAATGGCCCAAAGTAGGTGTTCTTGTGTTGTTTCTTAATCTTGTTGTTGTAATTGGGATCAAGGCCCTCTCCCTATTGATTCAATAAACAAAAAGCTTCACTTGATATACTATTATGAGCATGATTACAAGAAACCATTTTTTTATTATAAAATTACACATTTATATAGATAGAATGTTTCTCTAAAATTCAGTGTGTTCACAATTGTACTAATTTAAAAAGTCTACAAGTAAGAACCATTTCTTTATTTAAACATTGAATTAATCATTGCATAGTAACATAATCATTTTCAGCAGTACTGGAATATTATGGAAAAGCAATTGTTCTTCGATCAACAGATCAACTGTTATAACTGAAATTAAAAATGTTATATGGTACTTGTTATTCCCTTCACAGAAAAACAAACAGAGGCCTGGTTAAATTCAAGAAGATTTTAATTGTTTTTACTTGTCTTGTGAAGAAATGGATTTGTATAAAATGGTGAGGGTTTTATGCGACCTAGTATCTCTTGTTTGTTGGGTTGTCATTATCTGCTACTTGTTTTTGGTCTGTGTGCTTGTAGCCAAGTACATGCATTTTACCATCCAATACTTCCAGAACAAGTATTATTGATATGGGTATTAATTTTCAGTACTTAAAAAAGATTTGTTGCATCCGCTGCATGATATAGCTTCTGCTGTGAATAAATTTTTCACAAAAAGCAGGAGGAATAATTTCAGATTTGTTAACAGAAAATGTTCAAATCACCAACGGCAATGACGCTTCCCGTAACCCTAGTGGCCATGTGGCGAGTTTTTAGAGGAAGGTGCAGTATAAAAGAGAGAAAAGCTATGGTGATTCTCATAGGGGTCAGAATGCTAAAGAAAATGCGGCCTCTTATCCATTGATATGGATGCTAATAGATAGTAGAAATATATGCTCTCGACAGATACCAGATGTAACTGTTCTTTGTAATCTATCAAGAAAAAACTACGCAATCTTGTAAAGACAATACAATGGCCCTCCTCTGGAATAGCAATATTCTGTATACTTTTCTCCTATTTCAATATGGTACAACTCCTAAAACAAGGATATCTCTGTGATTCCATAGAGCATAACTCTGCTACCAACTAGACAACCATAGTCGTAATAAAGTTAGCCATGCATACCAGATTTTTGCAATGCCTTCGCTGTGAAACGGTTTCCGCTTTGCTTTGAAACGCTGTGAAACCCTTGCCTTCACTGTGAAACAGTTTCCGCTTTGCTTTGAAACACTGTGAAACCCTTGCCTTCGCTATGCCGTGTAAAAACATTGTGTCGGGTAAAATACAAAGCGGATGCCAAAAAAAAAGTTAATTCGCCCGCGGACCCGACGAGTTACAAAAAACGGGGGTTAAAAAAAGTGGAATTTGGCCCTCAAATTCCAATTCCACCTTTTCGAGTGGCAGTTGTTAATACTCATTTTGGGCCAAAATAAGCATTAACGAATTCCTACTCCCGTTTCATATTGCACTCCCAAACTGAGGATATTGTCGAAATGGGCATTAACAAATGCCAATTCCAAGCAAATGCTGGAAATGGTGCGCTACCAAATGGGCCCTAAATGTGGACTGCAGTTTGCAGGCAAGAGATGAAGCGAGATTCAAGCTTGAAGCACAGCCAAAGACTCATTCTAACCTTCAAATCGGAGTTTGTATTGTCTGCTGCAAGTCGAAATGCATTGGTTGCAAAAAATGACTTTTTTGGAGAAAAAAGCACTTCCTTTCAAGCAAAAAAGTAATAGAATGCGAAATACTTGCCTTAGGTCGGGCTTATACCTCATGTCACAAGCTTGAGATGCCAAAATAAATGTTTGAAATAGAAATAATGCCTAAAAAGTGTGATCAAGGGCACTCCAGAAACATTCAGATTGGTCTTCAAAGTGCCGACTTAAGAACAATGTCGGGTATTTAAAATCACATTGCAAGTTGATTTTAATGAAGGATAAATAATGTGGTCGGGCTTTAGAAGCCCAACTACATAAAGTGCTCTCCAAAATTTATCACTTTTCTTACAAAATGATTAATAAAGAGGCAGCGTCGGGGTTTTAGATTGTCTTTTCAAGTATATCAAATGAGTTTTTAAATAAAAGAAACAACGTGTCGGGCTTTAAAAGCCCAATTGTATTGTTTTCTTTTCTTTAAAACACTTGCAATCAACTTGAAAAATGTCAATATAGAGCATAGGTGGGTTTTAAATGCACTTTACAAGCATTTTTATTATGTAGAAGTCATGTTATCGGGCTTTAAAAGCCCGATTACATATAGCATTTTTATTAAAATGATTGTTTTTCCTTTAAAAATGTTATTTCAAATGCAATGGTGGACTCCCATTTTTCCATTACAAGTGAATGCTTCTCAAAACAAGTTGCAATGACTTATAAAAAACCCGATTAAATGACTTAAGAAGCCTTGGTGGACTTTTGATTCCATGTCACGAGCTTTTTAAACAAAGAACAATGACTTGTAGTCGGGTTTTAAAACTCCACTTGCTGGTAGCTTAATTCTTCATTATCTCTTAGACTATAGCTCGGAATCAAGGCTGCGATAGCTCGAAACGACCATGATTCAAAAAGCAATAGACCTAGGACAAAAAGAAAAGAAAACAAAAAAACAATTCAATCAAGAAAAACCAAACAAAGACTAGAGATTCCCAAAAATCGAGCACTTGTAGTTGTGGTTAGGAAAGAAAAGCCTGACTTTGCAAGAAAAACAAAGGAAAACTCAACGGAAATCTTCAAAAATGGCATTTGTAGGATAAGAATATTAGGTCAATTCAAAGTACAATCAATTGCCTTTGAAAAACATCTTCAGAATGCCAAACTTGAAGAGTTGAGCTATGAATTCATGGAAAATTGCACAGGGTTGTCCAATTTTGCAAATACAAAATTGAGGACAACAATTTTGTTGTAAATATTCAGATGTACAATGCAAATTCCTTATGCAACTAAATAATCTGTCGCTCTTATAGAATTTCTTCTTGTTCCATTTCTTGTCTTTTGTATTTGTTAAGAGATGTCACAAAGAGGGCTACTGAAATACTTGCCTCATCTCTAGGCACATGTGCGCTACTTATATGTACATAGCTGGAATTCTGAGTGATGTTTGCTTACAATTTATGGCTCTTGAACTCATTATGTTTGCAACTCATATTCATTTACCTATTTTCTGTACAGGAGATATCTCAGGAGATGTTACAATTCATGCAAAACTTGCGAAAGGTATCACATTAATGGTTTGCTCTCTTTAGAACCGGTCTCCATTCATTGACTAACATTGCTATTTTTCTAAGGTTTCTTCCATTTCTAGAAAATAATAGTGTGGGTGCTGATTTTTGTTATGGCACAATATGTGAAACAAGAATTCTTTTTGGCATGCAGGTTATGGCTGTGGGAGTTGTTGGTGGTTCAGACCTAGCAAAAATAACTGAACAGCTTGGCAAAAGTGGTTTGCACTAATTGCTTTCAAATATCTTTCAAATGGAAGAAGTAATGAGATTAGAGAGAAATAAAAAACATAATATTGCACTTCTCTCCATGTGGAAAAATATTAGTATGAATTATTCTTGACAATTTACGATTCCCTCCTTTCAACAAGGAAGAGAAAATTTATTATAGTTTGAATACAGGGGATGCACAAATTTTGATTTAAGAGGCTATAACTCCCCATAAGCCAACCTTTGTCAAGACCAGAAGTCACAATAAATCTACAAATATGCTAGAATTTTGTCAAATGGCACTAAATTCTAATAATGATAATGAACTAAGCTATGCAGGTTATTAAATATTCTTGGGATTTTGTGGTTATGTGTGTCCATGGTTTATCAACAACCAGAATAACAAATCTTCAAATATGAAATACATCAATTGCTATGTAAAAAGAGTGCAAAAGTATTTAATTTAAGAAGCTATGTTCTTGTGACCTAGTCAACATGTGCATTTGGAAAGAACACATGCTACAATAGGACTTTGAACATTAGATATTTTGTCACATAGATCTAATTAGGTTCATAAAATAAAGGTTGAGATTCTTTACTCTCAATAAAACAATAGTACCTGAATGAAATGATATTTTCAATGGATGGACTTCCATTGTGGATATAGTCAAGGATTAAGAAAAAATATAATTATTATTGAAGATATTATACTTGTTTTCTAGGTGTATTATTCTGTTCACAATAATTTGTTTATGCTTTTTATTATTGAATTTGCACATGACCCTTGAATGGATAAAGACTCTTCATTGTGACTGTTGACTAAGATTAATTTTAGAATCTAATTTCTCTGTTTTTTTTTTCCCTTAAAAATGAACCACTTGACATGATTTATTTGGTGATTCTTTGGATCTTTTCACTTGCAGTTATTACTGATTACGATTATGTCTTCTCAGAAAATGGTCTTGTTGCTTACAAAGATGGCAAAATGATTGGTAATCAGGTAAGCTTCTTGCCTCCCAGGAATGGATTTGTGAAATAATAATAGAATTAACATCAATTCATTTTTTTCTTCTTCTTTGTGTTACGTATGTTATAATATAGTCCATGTCATAGGATATGTATTGCCACTTGGACATTAGAACTTGACAAGCACACTGCCATCCTCATTTGAAGAGTAGACATCCATAACTATGTAATAGAATCATCCCCATATTGAAAATCATTCCAAAGATTTGAGGGATCTGACTTATTACAATAGACGTATACATACTGATATACTAGTCGAAATGGTACTAAGGTCTTACAATGAACACACATATGAATTGGTATATCAGATTAATTCATCTTATTTCCTACAATGACCAAGACAACATTATTGCTCTAGAGGAGATACAACTATGTGGACAAAGATGCTGACACTGGCAAAGTCAATCTCTGTTAGAGCTTTTATGGAGGTTTTCTTATTCTATCTATAAGTTGTGGGTAACTTCTTTTAAGAAGGGAGAAAATGAGGCACTCAGTCTTGATCTGTAACCTTATAAGTGTCTCCCTCATTGTAAATATTTGCATGTACTCTTGACACAGGTCTCCTTAGTGCTAACTAGTGGCATATATAGTTGAAATAGTAGAATTATCTTTAATTTCCTAGTTCTCAAAAATTTTACATGCACTTGGCCTTATTTAGCTTCCACTCATTCTCATCCTTGTAAATATATTTGAAACCTAATGAAAAGTGTACGAACATCAGTTTTGGTGGCTATCTTATTATTGCATTGTGTTGCTCTCATGTGAATTCATGTCACTACTAGTTTTTCCATCACATGTCTTATAGTTTTGTGACCTATATTTGGATTACCTGTTTTGGATTCCGTTATAACAGGCCTTTTGTTGGTTTAGTTTTATTTACATTTTCAGCTCCTGGATTTCTTTTAACACCTACTTTCTAATGTAATTTGTACTTTTGAGTCAGTCAAAATACTTTTAGAATAACTGCTTTCTTTCCTTTTAGTGTTTTTGGAACTTATCTGACATCCAACATTTGTATCCTGAATCTTTTTTCTTTATTTTCAACTTTTTATAAGTGCTTTATGTCAATTGTATTTATTTTTTTAATAATCTCAAATTGGCTTCATCCACCATTCTTCATGGGCAGGCCATCTGATCAGTCCTTGGTTATATTTTACCAAAATTTTCAATAGTAAAAGTAAAGATACATAGATGAGCAGTATGGGGAATTATGCCAAGATGCTCTATTTTGTTAAAGGTCATCAAGATAAAAGTGCCTTTGCAACATTTACTGGTCTTAATGCTCCATATTCTAGGTTCCATTTCTTGTATTTGGGTGCTAGAACTGTTAATTACCTATGCACGAGAAGGGACAAAAATAAGGGTTCGTTTCAAAAGGATCTCTTTTTTCAAATCTGTAGCTTGGATTTATTTAAACTTTAAACTTAAATTAAGTGTTATAACTTAGTCCATGTTCCATGGTGTTTTTGGGACAGGGATTCTGATTTCTGGGATGGGAAAGGATGGGAGTCTCTTTTTTGGGGTTGGCAGGCTATGGCAAGTAAAATTAGGGAAAACTTGAAAAAATATAGAATATTTAAATGGTTTTTGAAAAAATTGGACTCAGCAATTCCTTTGGCTGATTCAAAAATTTTAAAAATTCTGGACTTCGCAAAAACTCAGAGATAAACTTCGCAATAACTTTGGCAAATTTATCAAATATTAAAAAATATATAAATAAAAAAATCTTAAAAACAAATTTATCAAATATTAGAAATATATAATTCTAAAAAAATCTTTAAAAACATACAATTGACTGAATTTATGGAACATGTTACTGTTTTTTTAATATATAGATCAAAATCAGTTCAATACATTATGAAATCTAAATTATAGGTGACGGTAACTAGTGCTGAGAAGTTAAATGTAGAGAAACTAGATCATTTTGCCTTATTAAATATATAATTATACCGTAATAGAACCCTGTACATATCATTTCAAATGCATTATTCTCACCAGCTTCAAGCTTCAAGTGATAAAAAGTAAATAAAAAATGTTACACTGTCCAAAACAATGGTTACACGGGTGCAATATGAGGATATATATATATTCTCAATGTTTTGAACATTGTAATGAATGCAATGTGCATATCCATGATTATACTGACACAGACCAAGACCGATAACCTAAGATTTTACTGTTTTACACAGTCATGACCTGCAACCCATGCTGTAGCCTCAGACCCACAATTTTACTAGCCAACTAGACCAAACCCTCAGCAGCACAGCTTACAAATAAACTTTGTTGAACGCATAAATGCCCCTGGAAATTTCATTCAACACCCTTGCAGAAAAATGTCAACCAAAAACAAACCTCTAAATGTGAAAAGAAGCGTCACAAAAACCCACCTTTTAACGTCAGACAAGTTTTTGCCCCGAATGTTGAGTTTTTGGTTATTGAACCTGCGAGTTTGGTGTATGATTGAGAATAACTCGCTGTAATTATCAAAATTACTTGGGGCTGAGTTAATGCGGCAAGTTAGCTGCCACGTACTTGCAGAGTTTTACATCTAGAATTAAACTATTCATATTGTAAGTCATTCATCATATTAATTATGGAACCACATTATGTAACAATAGAGTTGAAATGGAATTCACATGAGAGTCAACACAGAAATTAGTAGAACTTCGGCAGCAATCTATGATGGCTGATGAGAAGAGAATTTTTGCTGATAAAAGAAAGGAAACCAGCAATGATGACACAGGTTGCCTATCTTCATGCCAAACACACTTCAAATAGCTGCAATTTAGGTATTATCAGATTGTCCTTTGTAATGTTCTGCATATAGTAGCAAAATCTGCTCAGAAATAAATTGGCAAATGAAAAGATAATTGGGTTAGGGTTAGGGTTAGTATTAGGAAAAAAGTAGCTGCAGAAATCATAAAAATCATCCAAAAATTCTATTTTTTTGACCAAAAATTCTTTGTTTTTCACCAGTCAAAAATCAGATCGATTGGATAAATTAAAAAAAAAGTGATATTTTAAAAGATAAAATTGGCAGGGGCGGGGGTGGCAATGGTGATTCATCGGGATAAATTGGTGATTTTGGCTACTATGGTTTCACCCCATTGTTTAAGAGCTTGATTTGTTCCAGGAATCAAGCCATTCAAACAGATTGTAATCTCTAATTTTCAGGTAGTGACAATATTTCAAAGCTTTACAAGTGTTTAGAAAAAATTCTCACTACCATACACATTTAAAAGAAAATAGAAAAGACCCGAGAACAAACAAAATCTCAAATTTTCTATTTTCTAAGATAGAATATTTATTTTAATGATTTCTGAAGCCACCCACTTCTTTTATTTTCATTTATCATTTTTGATTTTTTGGGCTAATACTCTGCCCGACCACTTCTTGAATTTTTCTGTTCTAGCCAAGGCCTGGGGATGGTCCTAGGTGGAAGTTTCTGAGGCATGCCCACATCCCCAAAATGTGACACAGATGGGGATGCCTGGAAAAACCCAGGGATGTGTCTGTGTGTATCGCTGCTTAGAATCCTTTCGACCCTTGCATTGAAACCCATTCTTGTTGGCAATAGATATTATTGCATTGTGATATTGATGATTTATTATTTTCTTTTTATCTTGGGAAGAAGTGAACCTAGATATCTTTAAGTAAGTTGAATTGGGATGTAACCTACTGTTGTTTTGTCTTTTCTCATGTTATATATGAATGGTTTAGCATGTTTCTGTGTTCTCACAGCTTTACTTGAGATATTGGTTACCTTCTCTCTTATTCTTAGTCAGACAGGAAAAACTACTTGTTTATTTAACTATCCTTCTATTGCTTTGTAAATTGAACATCTATTTTCTAATCAAGCATGATTTGAATTGTTTCGAGGATAGTTTCCTTATGTTAGGACAAAGAAACCATTATATTTTCCATGCATATGTTTTGCATGTTCAAAAAATTGTTGTGATTCTCTTAAATACTCGTGCAATGTTTTCTTGCTATTAGAAATTATCTACGTAGCCGGATTCGCGGCCAGCACCCGTGGTCTGGGTCCAGGTCCGGATTCACGGACCGGTCCGCGTCAGATCCGGGGGAATCCGCGCGAGTCCTCGAGGACCCTGTGCGAATCCGCGGGAATCCCCAAGGACCCATGGGTTTAAGTGTCAAGAAAGTGAAAAATACACTTTAAAAAATTATTTTTATATTTTTTTTTTGCATACAACCCTAAAACGACCCTTATTATGGGTCTCCAAACATATTTCATTTCTCATTTTGCTCTCTATTTTTCTCTCTCATTTTTCTCTCTTATTCTTGCAAGCTTGAAGTGAGGTGATTGTATTCGAAGGAGATCGATTGTGGAGTGGCAAATACCTTCAAAGAAGCAGATTTTAGTGATTAAGCTATGCATTTGAACCATATTCTCTAGTTTTTTGATAGATTATTTCAAATTTTGAAAAGTTTTAATTTTTTTTCAATTTTTTGTATAAGTTTTGAAGTATTTTTTTTTCATTTTTGTTATAGATTGCAACAATCATACAATGAGTAGTCAAGGCTCAGTGGGTGGGGAGGGATCTCAAAAATATAGAATTGATAAAGGGTCTCCTTTATGGAGACACACCACAAGAATTTCTCAATGTTCTGGTGGGGGGTATATATGGAAATGTAATTTTTGCAACACACATTATAGAAGCTCCTACTCCCGAGTAAAATTTCATCTTTTAAGCCCTGGGGGTCAAGGGATTAACATGTGTGAGGGTCCAGGGGGAGATAAGAAGGGATTGCCAGCTGCACAAATAGCAGCTTTGGTAAAAGAACAAAAAGAAGCTGACAAAATAGTTGCAAAAGGGAAACAAGGTGCTTATACCGGGAAACATAAAACAATACTGCCACCCACTCAACTAACCTCTAGATCACATCCATTCTTGCCTATGCCTTCTAGGGATGAAGATGTAGAACAACCACATAACAGCCCCCGCAAGAGAGGCCCATTAGATAGGGCATTTCAAAATGAGCTAAGAGATATTGCTGATCTCAAAGTTGGACGTTGCCTCTTTGCGAATGGTGTTCCATTCAACTTAGTGAGATCACCTTATTGGAGGGAGATGTGTGAAGCAATAAATGAAGCACCTTCTGGTTACCATGGCCCTGGATATGAAAAGTTGCGCACCACCATATTACATAGTGAGAGAAAAAATGGAGAGACCCAACTAAAACCAATAAGAGATTCTTGGGTTGTATCTATTGTTTTAGATGGATGGAAAGATTGCAAAAACCGTCTATTAATTAATGTAATTGTTGTATCCCCCAAGGGGTCAATATTTTTGAAGGCGGTTGATTGTAAAGGTGAAGTAAAAAATGTAGAGTTCATTGCCCAGATTCTCATTGATTCCATTGAGTCTGTGGGTCATGACAATGTTGTCCAAGTAATTACGGACAATGTAAAAGTTTGCAAGGCTGCAGGTGCTTTGGTAGAGGCTAGATATGATCACATCTTTTGGACACCGTGCACTGTCCGTTCTCTCAATCTAGTGATGAAAGCAATTCGCACCGAAATAGAATGGGTGAAACAGGTGTATGAGGAGGGTGAGGAGATTCAAATGTTTGTGACAAATCACCATATGTCACAAGCAATTTTCAAAACTTTCTCAAGCTTGGAATTGTTGAAGGTAAATTTTAAAATTTAATTTATAATTTATTAGTTTCATTTATCATTTTATAATTTTTATGTCATGTTTTACATAATTGAATAAAATATTGTATGTGTTGTTTACATATTTTAAATGTATTATTAACTCACTATTAAGGGATAACACTTTAAACTCCCAGTTGGATATTTAGGGATCCTTTATATGGAATAGTATTAGTAAGGGCAAGAATATGGTCAGAAAAGGTGTTAGATGGAAGTTAGGAAATGGCAGGAAGATTCAGTTCTGGAACGACAACTGGTTGATGGAAAATCCCTTAGATGAAAACCAAGAATGGCTATGCCATTCAAGAATGCAAAGAGACGATTGGGGAAATGGTGTCTGACTATTGGATCAATGATGACTGGATAGATCTTAGTCAAAAGGATGAAAAATTTAAAGAAGTGAGTAAACAACTCAACAACTGGTTCATTAGAGAAAATGTGCAAGATGAATTGATATGGGGCCCAAAAAACAATGGCAAATACTCTGTCTCTTTGGCTTCTGCTCTTCTTATTGCCCAGGAAGATCAACCTCTCTACTCCCAGGTATGGAACAAAAACCTTATCCCAAAAATTAACATGTTTTTCTGGTTGCTTGTCTAGAATAAAATCCTAACTGTGGATAACCTCACAAGAAGGGGCTGTTACATGCCCAATAGATGTTTCCTGTGTTGTGAAGCGGCTGAATCCTGTAATCACATGATGATACAATGTTCCTATACTAGAAATGTGTGGGATTCCATCATTAATAGAATTCACTTGGAATGCGTGAAACCTCAGTTACTGTAGGATCTTGTTCTTCAGTGGCAGTGTCCTTTTCCTGGCAAAGAAGAGAGTTTTTTGGGATCTCTTTCTTCCTCACTTCACTTGGAGAATCTGGAAGGAGAGAAATAATAGTCTTTAGAGACAAACACACTCCTCATGACAAGACTGCTAATCTTGTTTGTAGAAGTCTCATGGAAAATTTCAGAAGCACCATTCCAAGAGACTCACAGTTATGGAACAAATCACAAAAAATAGAAGACATTCTCTCTTGGGATAGTCATAAAAGAAACAAAGACCCCAACCCCAAAGATAATATCATGTGGACCGCTCTCCCAACAGGATAGCTCAAAGGCAACTTTGATGGAGCTGCTAAGAGGAATCCTAGAAGAGCAGGGATGGGAGGATTAATAAGAGTCTAGGCTAGTAATTGCCTAGGAGTTGTGGCAGCCCCGCTGGGAATCCAAACCAATCATGTTGCTGAAGCTGAGGCGGCTTTACATGTTGTGTTGCTGGCAAAAGAGTTGGGTTGTGTGAAGTTTTAGTTGGAAGGAGATTCACTTAATATCATTACCTTCATAAAAGGTAAAAGTGAGATCTCCTGGACTATAGCCCACGTTATTGAAAAAATTAAAATGACATTACAAACTTTTGAGGAAAGCTACATAACCCACGTCTACCGAGAAGGAAACAAGCCTGCGGATAGTATAGCTAATGTGGGGGCCCATAATGACGTCACAAAAATTTTGAATGGGGAAGGGAATCTCAATTCCGAGATCTTAAGTCTTATCAATTACAATAAACTTAATCACAAGGAGGGCAACATAATTAAAATTAATGATGACAAGGACAATTAATTTACCGAGGAAAGCAAGCTGCCAAGTAAGGTGTGAAAATTATTACGGAGTTAATGACACATGGATTGTGGGCAATTTTAAACAACTTGATTTGTAAGAACCAGACGAACATTGTTTTGTTTTGCTTTGGTAACTTGAGAAACTAGTGTTGTCTAAGCTCTGAGAAAATGGGAGGTGGTCTGAGAAGGGAGGAGCCCCTAGATTGTGAGAAATGGAGACAGGAGAAAAAAGTGTGGAAAAAACTGGAAAGAGGTGGTGTTACCCCGTACATGGAAAAGCTTCATGGATTCGACAAAAAGGTAACCAAAAAATTGTTCAGGGATGGGTTAATGGAAAAGTTAATCTGTGGGGTAAATCCTTTCCACTTACTTCGAGTTTGGTTTCTGAGATAACTGGTTTGTCTCTTGAAGAACAAATTTTTAAAGGGATAATAAACGAATAGGGTCTGAAGCTTTTAAACTTTTCCCTAAAAATGCTGATGAAGAAGCTCTATTGAGCAAAGGGCCGGGGGATTATGTTGAAATTGTGAAGATTAAGAAAATCTGGGCAAAAATTCTTAGGGTGATGATAGAGTATTTTACTCTAGATGGTTGCTATTCTAAGATTTATAACTTGCATTTCGTTTTGGCTAACCATTTTAGGCATAACATGAAAGTTTCCTTTCCTTACTTTCTTCTTAGCTCCCTGAATAACAACATAATAGAGAACAAGAAAAAATCAAGCAACCTTGTGCTTCATGAGGGTTTGATTTTGCTTACAGTGGACTATCCCAGGGATATGATTCTGGAACCCATTCCTAAAAGGGTTACGGGAAAGAGAAAGAAAAACGAAGAGGAAGAGATCAAGGCTGATACCCACAAGAAGGGTAGGAAAAATAAAAAGAGTCTCCATGATAGCGCAGACAAAACTGAAGAACCTCACCCTTCTTCTTAGGAAAGGAATGAGGTCACTATCCTGGATGAAGGTACCGAGGAGGAGTCTGAGAATGAGGAGGAAGCCACGAAAGCTAAGGACCTGATTTCTGGGGAAAGCGAGGAGGAAGATAATGAGGAGACAGATAATGCTGGAGGTGAAGAAGAAGAGGACGAAAAGGAAAATGAAGAAGAGAAGGTGGAAGAAGAGGAAGAGAATATGGAAGAAGAAAAACAAGAGGAAAGCAAAGAGGAAGCCAGTGATAAGGAGTCGAAGGGACAGTCTAGCCATGGGGGCGGGGAAAGTCATAACGAGGCTACTGTTGGTTTTGACTTGGATGATTGTATTCTAAAGGAGGTTAAAAGAAAGGAAGGCCATGGCATCAACATGGAAAAGTGGATTAGCTAGGAGATGCAAGAAATGAAGCGTCACCTGAAGGCAATGGAAGAAACTATGGAACCCCTAAAAGCAAAGCTGGAAAAGCTGGAAATGGAGTTTCTGATGAAGGTAAAAAATAATAAAGAGAATGAGGAAAAGACAACAGAAACCAAAGCAATGGTGGACGAGAAGCTGAAGGACTTGACTGAGAAAATGAGCTACAATGGGCACATCATCAATGAAGTTCTTAAGCACAGCAATGAGGGTTTTAGTGTTTCAGTGATGAATCTTAAGGCTCTGTATAACCATCTGGAGAATAGCATGCTAGAGAATACAACTATTACGCTGGATGGTGGTGCTGGGAGCTTAGGGTCGGGAACTAGAACCAGAAGTGGCCTCATAAGGAAATTGCCTGATACCCCTAAGGAGCTGAAAGGTCTCAAAGACTCCATTCAGAAGATGGAGGATTTGCAGAAACAGACGGAGAAGGCCATGAAAAAGATAAAGTAGTTTCTGCTGGTTGGTCGTTGGGTGGTTGCTGGTTAATGTGCCAGATTTTGTTTGTTGTTGCTGCTTATTTTGTTTTTCTGTTATCTTTTTGGGTTGGTTGGGGTCCTGCTGCTTGATGTTTAGCAGGCTTTTGAATTATGTATGGGCTGAACTGAAAATATCTTCTCCTATATTGTAAATGGTTTTGGGTTCTATTCAAAACTTGTTTTTACCTTTATCAAAAACATGTTCTTAGGTGGCTGGAACCCGGTTTTCCTCTCACACAATTGTGTTGAGACGTCTTGTCAAGGTGAAGGAGGCATTATCACAAATGGTTATTAGTAACCAATGGAGCATTTGGAAGTAGTCCAATACAGTGAGGGCCCAAAAGGTGAAGGCATTGTTATTAGATGATGATTGGTGGACTCGTGTGGAGTATGTGTTGGAATTCACTAAGCCTATCATGTCTATGCTTCGATTTGCCGACACTGATGAACCATGCTTGGGGGATATCTATGATAGCATGGACACAATGTTGGAGAAGATAAAATTGGTAAGTTATAAATTTAATACATTCCTCTATCTTTGTTTATTGAGAGTTATTTAAATTCAAAATTGACATAATGATAACTTACATCAAGATAACTTAGATGAACATCAT
Source organism: Chamaecyparis obtusa (assembly GCA_027943335.1). Taxonomy (NCBI): domain Eukaryota; kingdom Viridiplantae; phylum Streptophyta; class Pinopsida; order Cupressales; family Cupressaceae; genus Chamaecyparis; species Chamaecyparis obtusa. Next base: position 442,602 of record BSBK01001859.1, read on the forward strand.
TTGATATCCCAAGTCATACATAGGAGAGAGAATGATCCTGAGGACACCTTATACAAAAAGGTGGAAGCAATTGTTCTTCATCGTTGGAAGAAGATGACCACACCTTTGCACCTCCTAGCATATGCTCTTTCTCCTAGGTACTATAGCGTAGAAGTACTTGCTATTTCAGGTAGAGTGGCACCATATAGAGATGCCGAGGTTGCTAATGGGTATAAGAGGGCATTTGATAAAATCTTCTGTGATCCAGATGTTGGGGTAAGTGTTAGGAGAGAATTTGGATCATTTATCTCAAGAAGAGATCTCCACCCTATTGCTATCAATGACCAAAGTAGAATGGATGCTATTAGATGGTGGTACCTTCATGGGCAAGATTATGTATACCTCCAACCTCTTGCAATTAAGATTCTATCACATGTAAGTTTTTAAGTTTTAACTTTTTTTTCCTTTTTTTTTTGTCACTTGCATTGTAGAATTTAACACTTGACAGTTAACACTCTTGAGTTTATCTTGTATTTTTTTAATTTTGTTGGTTTTCTCTTTAGGTTGCAAGCTCTTATGCCACTGAGTAGAATTGGAGTACTTACTCATTTATCCACTCAATCAAGCATAACCGGTTGGCTGCAAAAAAACAGAAGACTTGGTGTATATTCACAACAACTTGCGTCTCCTGTCACAAAAGGATCCAAAGTACAAGAAGGGGCCAGAGAAGCTTTGGGATGTAGCACCTGAGTCTGCTGCCTTAGATATGACCATTCGGGATCTTGCTAGAGCCACTTTGGTTGATGTGGATGATGATGATGATGATGATGAGACAATCCCCTCTAGTGCTAGTGGAGCCTGTTTGGGTTCCAATGATAATTTTGATCAACCACTTGCAGCTACTGGAGACCCCATTGATCTAGATTTTTTTGATAATCCATTTGATGTTTGATGAAATGAAAACTTTAGTCTTTCATGATTGATGAACCATTGAACATTGAATCATGTTTCAAACTTTAATGAACTATATTTTGAATTGTCATTTTGTAATTCAGTAATTCAATGTGCTGATTTTCTTTAGAATCGTCAACATAGAATCATAGATCAATGATCAAGTATGCTATTTGAATTTTTAATGTTTATCTTTGACATTTGGCATTGATCAATGATCAAGCATCATAGATTCATAGTATGAAATGATTTAGTTTTAGAATTATGTATATTTCTCTTATATATATATACGAATCCATAATTGGAAAAAAAAAAATTCACGAATCCACGAACTGGATTCTTGAACCCAAATCCGTCCCCGAATCTGAACCGGCAACTTAGGAAATTATCTATATACTGAAAGAAGCAAATCGGTTTTCAAGGCCTTGGAACCTCTAGTAATATGTACTGTAGTCTATGAAAAGGTTCTATTGTGAATGGAGCTTCATATAGTGGTGGTTTTCACAGAGAGATTCAATTGCTGTTAAATATCACAGAATATGTATCATTACGTTTTTCAATACTCTTTATTATCCATGCAGAGTTGTGTCTGATTCTATGATTAGCTACAAGTGTATCCAATGGGTAGAATGTAAATAGTTGGTCATTTATAGCGTGCCTGCATAGAACATGTTCTTCAAATTTTAGTGTAGGGATCTGAAAAAGGCTTCAAAAAACCAAAAGTACTCTTTTAATTGTCTTGTTCCACATCAATACACACTGTTTCCAGATCCAATCAGTCTTCTGTTATGACAATCATTTTCCATCTCTGTTATAAGTGTGTAGCTCTAGGCTATACACGTTCACAAGGTTTGTATGCGGATTATTTAGTGGCGAGTTGTATTTTTCCGTTATCTTATAACCGCTTCTAAAAAATTTGATGTCCCAGAACCCATGCACTTTCTCTGTCTCTGTAATAGCAGTTATTTTTCATGGCTTCATTGTATGTGGTTGGCATATACTATAAAGTATAAACATTTATTATGCATGAAAACCCAACCTTTTCTATATACTCTTCTAGATTTTTAAAAGAATTCTCAGTTGTAGCTGAATCTATACATATCTAAATCTCATTAAACTTAGATATTTACTAATTCAGCGCGTTCATAACTTTTGGCGTTTAGTTATTCTTGAATGTAACTGGCAGAACTTTTAATGTGATTCCTGCAGAGCTTTAAAGATTTCCTTGGCGAGGAAAAGCTGAAGGTAAAATTTGCTTTACATTACTTGTGAATGCATTTTTCTGGTTTATAAATGTTTCTTTATAATAATTCCATGCATGAAATATTTGCAGGAGTTCATTAATTTTACTCTTCATTACATTGCTGACTTGGATATCCCTGTAAAAAGGTGATCTCAGAGCATTATCTTCAAATATATTTCATGCCTTGTGAACTTGTATTTAATTGTTGTGACTTGTCCTACTCACCTTCTCAGGGGGACCTTCATAGAGTTCAGAAGTGGGATGCTGAATGTATCCCCTATTGGGAGAAATTGTAGTCGAGAAGAAAGAGACGAATTTGAGCAGTATGACAAGGTGCATTGAAATACAAAAGTCTTGCTTTAAAATTACTATAATGGTTTGAACTTTTTTTTACCAAAAATTCAATACAGTGGGCATGATTATTTGTATTTATTTTGAGGTCATTGTTCAATTTGCAGATTCATGGTATACGAATGAAAATGATTGAGGTGCTTCGTGAAAAATTTGCCAATTTAAAGCTAACCTATTCTATTGGAGGACAAATCAGTTTTGATGTGAGTATTTGGCCATGTATGACTCTCAAAACTAAAAGTGTAATTGGGAAAAATGACAATATACTACCGTTAAAAACTCATATTTTCAAGTCTTAGATGATTGGAATGTGCTTTACAGGTTTTTCCTCAGGGCTGGGATAAAAGATACTGCTTGAGATATTTAGAGAATTGTTTTAATGAGATCCATTTCTTTGGGGACAAAACCTATAAGGTATGGGTCTTGAGACTATGGGAAATCAGGTGCTTATCATATAGAAACAAGCTTGCACTGTTACAGTAGTTGCAGCAATTTTGTGGAAAAGAAATGTATAGGTTGATGAGAATGTAATCTTAGTTATGGAATGGGATGTCTATGACAAGTACTATACTTTTTTCTTTTACATCTAAAATCATTACTGCTATTGATTTAACAGGGTGGAAATGACCATGAAATCTTTGAATCAGAAAAGACAGTGGGCCATACAGGTTAGTTTCTTATGGTAGACTATGGTGACTTGTAGTTTAAAGCTTAGTAACCAGCTTAGAAAATTTGCCTTGTTCAGGAGCATAGTTATTTTTGGAAATCCAGCATTAAAAATTAAAAACAGGTAAAATTTGTACATGAATAGAAGAATCTGGATTGAACCTTATGAATCTGGTGGGGCTGAAAAGTCTGGATCTGTCTGGACATGGACTAGATCTGGTCAGAGTTGTAACAATGCTTCAATTTATTTTCTTGAAAATTGAAATTGAAATTTTTTTTTTCACATTCATCGAGGTAGTGTAGTTAGACCACTTCTGCATTTGGAAAATATACATTTGAGGCCATATGCCCAGGTTTTGGTTTAATGATTTTTCTAATAAGAATGGCAGCCATGTTATCTATTCAGATATGTTTATCAACCAGAACCATGCATTGTTTCACTGCTTTTTCCTCCAGAATTATTAAAGAACCTTATATATCTATATTCAGCCCTTGTGTGCCTGTAAACATATCAATGCTTACCTAGTGTGATTTATGGTATCCTCATATTTCTGTTAACTTTTCTTCCGTTTAAGCATTCATTTGATGATCTTAAACACATTTCCATTTACTATGGTAGCTTTGGATCTTTTTGATTCCTCTTCATTTTGTTTTGCTAAATTTGTATCCAACATTTACTTTGTGGTGCAGTGACAAGTCCTGAAGATACCCTCAAGCAGTGCACAGAGCTCTTCTTCTGATAAGAGCTATCGTTCATTTTAGCTGACAGTTGCAGGGATATGGAATTTGGAGAGAATCAAGAACTTTTCTGCTTCTCAACAAAACATGGGCATTTTGTTGAAAAATGTTTCGATATTTTTAAAGGGACTTTTCATCTCATGCTTTTCTAGCAATAATTTGTAGGCAATTGACCTATATCATTCTTTTTGCTTTTAATAATAATACCTTGCAACTCTTGTTGATGGGGAAGATTTTGTCTAACATGTATTTAACCATTTCAATGTTATAAATCTCGGCGAGGAAAATTTTCTGTCTATTTTGTTACTTGTATTTTCTTTCTTTATTTTATGCATAAAATGATGTTACTTTCATTTAGCTCATCAGTGATCAGATTTATCCTGTTTTACACGTTTGGTCCCTAAAGTTTCAGACAATAGATAGGCATATCGAATAATGGATTCTTAAATTGTTGGTCCATGTTAGTTTCTGAATTATGTGCTCCCATCCAAAGTCATTACCAACCTTTACGAAAATAGTTCATCTAACAGATATTTTGTGTAGTATATGTAGGGTGGTCCAGGTTGTGGCAACTAGTTTCCAAGCTACAGTCAATGGGAAAGCAATCAAATTTATATTGCTGACAGATATTCTTTTCCACAATATCTACAATTTTTTTTGAGTCTTTACTTCTTTTAAAAAAAAAATGCTGGAATGAGCACTTAAGCACAATGCTTTTGTGAATCTCTTAATTTATAAGGAAATGGGAATGAGTATGAGAAATGGCGAGTTTTCTGGAAGCCTCAGAACCAATTGGCCTGAAAACATCTATGCACAAATTATAAAAATAGAATAGATATGGGTATTGGAAATGGTTGGGTTAGGTTTTGAGGATGGTAAGGCAAGAAAGAGAAATAAATGTAGAGGAGGGAAAAGATGGGTTGGGGTTACAAATAGGTTTTATTAGTTTAAAATAGACTAAACTAAAATTTAAACAAGTTTCATCCTAAGTTACCAATCCTTGTTCTGATGCAGGTTCGTGTTTGAGTTTTGATACAGTTCGGCAAATTTCTTTTCGCTCGGGTTCTGGTTCCACACATATCTATAAATACATATTGATATATTATAAAATTATAAATTTATATATACATCCTAGATTCATACATATAACGTGTTCAATGTTCATTGATCATTGGTTCAAAACTTCAAACATATAATAATAATAAGACGTTAGAAGCGTGATACTCGTAAATCCATAATTACCAATAAAATTATAAATAAAATATCTCATATATCATATTCATAATTTACAAAAGTCTCAAAATGTCATTACCCAATGAAAATTCAAATTACGAGCCATATTTTATATTTAATATTCAAATTCATCTTCATCATGATCATAGGAATTAAGGTTAGCATTTGGTTCAACTTCATTTGAACCACAAGTCGTGCCACTCGCTATGTCTGTGTCATGTGCAAGAGATGCCTCTTGTTCATCTATAGAGACTTGGGCAAGTTGTGCAAGCATGACATCTAAATCAGAACACTCAAGCGCTAGATCCCAATTCCTTGTCGCACCCTCACGGTAGTCCGGTCTCTTATGTGACAATAGGCGAAGGTTGGAGTGTATGTAGGCCAAATCCTCTGCTTGTTTTCAACCCAAATGATTGTGCTTGACTGAGTGGATGACGTAGTATGTACTCCAATTCTGCTCAGCTGAAAAACTTTTAACCTATTGAGTTTGCATACAACATTTAGTATTTAATTTCAATATGACACCATCATGATCAAATGAAAAATGATTAAAAAAAGGTACATACTTGGGAGAGAACTTTAATTGCAAGAGGCTGTGAGAAAATGGAGCCTTGACCATGTACATACCACCATTCATCAAAATCCATCCTATATTGGGCATGAAGAACGATAGTGTCATGATATTTGGGAGATGCAAATTGGGCAAACTTGGTCAAGTCAATATTTTGAGTTCCATCATCATTATCATATATCTTTGTAAATGCAACCTTGTAGTCAACAACAACCTCTGCATCTCTATATGGTGCCCCCCCCCCCCTTGGTTGTGAAACCATCTCTTGGCTATAAAACCTTGGCAACAAAGTATATGCAAATAGATGTAAGGGGGTGGTCATTTTCTTCCAATGGTCAACAATATTTTTTTCCACAACTTTGAAAAATGTATCTTTATGTTCCTTGACCACTATTATTGTTTTTATGTTCACCATGGTGTCCATGCCATCATAGATTTCACCCAAACATAGTCGACCATTCGCATACCTAATCATTATCATTATGAGCTCGGTGAATTTCAAAACATATTCTACAAAATCCCACCATTCATCATCAAGGATCGATGTTTTTACTTTCTAAGCTCTTTCTGTGTTTGATTACCTCCATAAACTCCACAAAGTGTTGATGACCATAGCACTCAAAGCCTCTTGCACCTTCGCAAGTTGTCTTAAGACGATTGTGTGAGATGCAAATCATGTTTCAACAACCTAACATAACATAAAATATACATGTCATACATCAAGTTCAACTATGAAATTTTTTAAAATAAAAAATAAAAACAAGCTTAAATTACCTTCAATAACTCCAATGAAGAGGTCTTGAATATGGCTTGTGCCATGTGATGATTAGTCACAAACATTTGTATCTCCTTGGCCTCCATGTAATTTTTTTTGACCCATTCAATTTGAGTTCCAATCTCTTGCATGATTAAATTGAGTTAGTAGACTATACATGGTGTCCAAAAAATGTGATTATATGTGGCCTCCACTATATGTAATGTCCCCTTTTTAGCATGACCATGATAGTGGATGGATTTATGTAAGAACCCTTTAAGGCTCTAATTGCTGAATTGACTATGCTTGTTTTTCAGTTTTATTGCATTCCATTTTTTGTGTGTTTTTGAGATGGTTTGACATAAAAAGCAATACATATGCTGAAATAAAACTTCTGAAATTTGCAAACTAAGTACTAAGGAATGAAATAGAAGATTTCAATTATTCTTCTTCATTATTTCATAGAGCAAAAACTTGTTACAATCAAATGGCATACTCGGATAGTGGAAGAAGCCCTTTTATTAAGTGTTGGCTGAAAAAGCAAGTAAAAAATATAAAACCCTTCACCAATTAGCAACAAAACTTCAAGAGATGATGCCAAACCCTTCTGTAGCCCTAGGCATTCCTTGTGATTTTTATTGAATGTTTTAGTGCCTCTTTCAACAAAACCATACTGTATATGGAAGAGTAGGTAGGGCACGTGAAGAACCAACAAAAAATAATGATTTCAAACCACTATAAACAACCAATAGCTTCTCATATTGATGCCCTCAATCTCCTATAAAATGTGCCTTCAATCTATCAATAAATTCTGAAAAATATTTCTCCAATCAATACAATGCTGACCTTTGTATGAAGCCAACCTAATAAGCAATATCAGGTGAATATTTCACACCCTCTGACTGCTGCTACAAAAAAGAAGCAACGCTCTCCAATGCCAATAAGCTCAGAACTCTGTTGAAACCCTTGGTTTCTCACAAACTCCAATGCTCCAGAGAAAGGATGTCAAATCAAGAAATCAACATAATGAATTCAATTTCTATTGCAACTATTAAATACCTTCAAGAAGTGCAAGTTCCCCAAAAAGCATTTTAAATAACATTTTAAATGTTATTTCATTTCAACTTAGAAAATCTTTTAATAATTCATTAAGTTTGGCCTTTTATAATTAATTACTCAACTGGTCCCCTTCAATGATGAATAGACCCTCAACTTAAGTGAAATTATAAAGTTATGTCATAACTTTATAATAAATTATTTTTACAATTTAGTATTATTTTGGCCACAAGATTATTAATAACTCTCAAACCGCTTATTATTTCACTCCGTCGTTTGAGCTAGAAGTTCATTCTGTAATTCACCATGCGACCAAATACCATTTCTAAAAACAGAAAGGGTCCATCTTTATCACTCCAAAATTTTCTATAAATAGCAATAAACTCACTATAAATAGAAATCACTGCATACAGAGTCCTAGAGACCTCAAACGAACACCAATCCTGTAAAGCTCAGGTCTTTGAAGAAGTTGCATCTTTGAAGAGACCCTCTATACAACCTCATTAGCCTACGAGGGTCAATTAATAGGCTAATCCCTCAAACTCTGTTGCTCGCGAAAATGGGGACATTACAATCCGCCCTCCCTAAAATTGCTTGTCCTCAAGAAATCTCTACTGCAAAGTAACTCAACCCCACCAGAGTCCAAAAGATGAATTGTGTAATGTCCCACACATCTCGAACCATCTCCTGTAGCACCAACATAAACACAACTGCACAAGGACAAACATCATGCCAACTATCCAACCCCTGTGCACAAGAATAGTGCATCAAAATCAAAACATGTTCAAGAAGGCCAAGGATGAACCGGTATACTTTCAACACACTGAACATGTTGTAATGCTCAACGGTAAACCCTATCTGAAATCCAAATCCACCCAAAGAATCCCAAACTCTACACTCAATGATCAACTGAATGTTAGGATCCCACTTGACTCTATAGAGTACTCCATACAAACCATGTGGTGTCAACATAATACCATTGTACACTGCAACTAGGTCAACCCCAATCGAAGGAAGACACAATCCACTATCTAGAACAATCCCTGGATCCCATAGCCAATATGGAAGTCTACCAAAATGGACATTCTTAGACTTCTGTTGCTCAACTCTGATGCTAACTTCACCATACCAGAATTGGTGAAGCCAACCAAGAGGACCCACCCAAACTATAGTGCTAACCTTGTAACCACCTGGGTCCCAATGCAATTGAGACTCACATCCATCCATACTATGGAGATAAGAAACCCTGAAGGTATCTGTATCACAACCACTATCTCCATCCTATGCTAATCTATCATGGATGTGATGACTTTGCGAGTAGCTCCCCATCAACTTGTAGATATTGATTCCATCTCACAAAAGATGATATAATCCTGAAGCCAATCTACACTGATGCATTATCAAATCCTCCAAATGTGGATCAAAATAAAAATGATGAGTACTCCTCATTGTGTAGTTATGGTAGAAAGCTCCAATATTTGTCAATGGCTCATCACTGATAACTCCAGAATTTGGAGATGGCTCCAATCTCTGACCCTGAATCACCGATCGGGTAGGGCCTCTGGAACTTTCTCTAAAAACCCAACCACGAAATCTCTATAAGGAAGCATTGTAATCAAAGTACCTACAATTGATCCCACCAATTGTTGAATCCCACGAGAACCTCAGACGAGAGTACTCTCAGTGACTCCAAATGGTCCCTCCTGCAACTCTAGACTCTCAAGCAGGTATTCAATAAATGTATCTGTGCAATAGAAATGATATGATGCAGAATCAATCCTATCCTCTAAAACTTGCAGCTGATCACTCAGATCTTGTGATACAAGAAGATGTCTATCACCATCAACATTCTGAGAGAGGGAAACAAATCAACATGAGAGCCATACTCCCAACCAAATGACATTGTACCAACCCCCTGTGCAGATGATGGAGTAGTGCCCTATGCTAACACACAACTCTATGATAAATCCACCACTGCCACACAAGAGCTATCAATAATCAATCTCGCATCATTTGACAATGTGCTGACCGCTGGAGAACCTGATAGAACAAGAGGCTCTCTACAACTCTCAACCAAAGTACTCATCCCAACTAAGTCTATTGCACCCAAACCTGTGATAGATGTAACTACATCCTCACCACAACCTGTAGATATCAACTCATCATCAACTGCCACTGTTGGAAGCTGAATTGAATCTATAGCTGGTGAAGGTTGTACTCGACTCAACTCCATGGTAACCTCATCTAATTGTAACTGCGAAGAGCCAACTGAGTTCTCTCCAATATCTCTATAGTCACCTCAAGATCATGAGTGAGCTCATCTACCTCCTTTTCCTTTCCCCTCAGTGCATCATAACATATACCATCCCACTTGAGAAGATAATCTCTGTTTGTAAGTAATTGTAAGTAATTTTGATTCATTATTCCAATTGCTTCACGAAGTGCATGAAACTCTGCAATAGAAAGACCAATATCACAATGCTCATCTATCACAAGAGCGCTCCAACCATAATTAGGAAACATCTAGCAAGCAACGTCAAAGTGCTCAATGGTTGTGCCAATCTGACTATCATTCACCTTTAACTACCCAACCAACTGATGTCTCTAGAATTCATGGCACTCATGCAAGCTTTGAGAATCAAAATCTGCACTATGAAAGGATGTTGTATCTGCAATACTCACCTCATGATCAATATCACCATTTGCGCTAACAACCTCACACATATCAACAATCAAGGTACTTCTGCTAGGTACCTCTACAAATAACTCATCTGAAGGAGTGGAAGCCATTGCTATATCAATCTCCTCACATGCCTTTACTTCCCCCTCAACCATGAATCCCTATAAACCACGATCCTGGGACCTATCATCAACCAATGAGTCCTCTGAACCATTTTATAAAGTCTGATATGACAAATCAAACTCACTAGAATATGAGTTGTCCTCATAGATAATATCAATAATGCCTATATCACCAATGTGAATATCACCCCCTTGCAAAATCTGTGTTATCTCATGTTGCTACAAACATGACTCAATGTTGTCATGAAAAATAGAATCATTATGGCATGAATCTACATCATATAACTCATTTCTAACCCTCGAATCATGAGTGTCAACATTGGGAAACTCTATGCAACTGTTTCCCACACATGGAAAGGCTACTATCTCCCGCATAGTCTCACTATTATGATTGTTGTCATAAAAATCAGAGCTATTAGAGCTCATATTTTCCGTGCAATCCTCAAAAGCAACACTCTCATCAAGTGAGTCAAAACTCATAGTGGCATCAACAACCCCTTTTGCACTGGCCCTATCAGCAACACAGTCAATAGGCTTAGATAAGGGATTGCTGTCATAAAAATCAGACCATGTATGACTAACATTTTCATTACTACCAACTAAAGTAAGACTGCCATCAATGGTGGCTATCATGTTATCAGCATCTTCTTGGTCATTAGCTTGTTTCTTATGTAAATATTGGGACTTGATGCAACTGTCCTCAAGCAAGTCTTTCATAACAACATGCTCTTGAGAAGAGCCTCCAACATCACGCATATAAGGACTAGTAGCTGCCCCACTGAGCAAAGACTCCACTACCTGATGGTTATTGGTTGCTAAAGTTACACCTGTACAATCCTCCCGATTCTCTTATTTTCTCTATGAGGAAGACTTTTTAAAAATGGAATTGTCTATGGTTGATGGATTTGAAAGAAAAACATTCATCCTTTCCTGAGTTTGCCTAAGATTTTACATTATTTCCATAATGGCATTTGTTTTCTTCCTAAGATTAGCTATGCTATTCAAATGGTTTCTTGATTTACTAGTTTTCCTATATTTATCTATAACTGAAATAAATCTAGAGTGCTAATCACTCATATATCAAACGTGGGAACTCAAGATTTCAAACCCCACAGAATGGCAGAAAACCACTCTGATTGTAAGAACCCTTCAAGGCTCTAGCTGCTAAATTGACTATGCTTGTTTTTCAGTTTTATTGCTTTCCATTTTTTTTGTGTTTTTGAGATGGTTTGACATAAAAGCAATGCATATGCTGAAATAAAACTTCTAAAATTTGCAAACTAAGTACTAAGGAATGAAACAAAAGATTTCAATTATTCTTCTTCATTATTTCATAGAGAAAAAACTTGTTACAATCAAATAACATACCCGTATAGTGGAAGAAGCCCTTTTATTAAGTGTTGGCTGAAAAAGCAAGTCAAGAATATAAAACCCTTCACCAATCAGCAGCAAAACTTCAAGAGATGATGCCAAACCCTGTTGTAGCCCTAGGCATTCCTTCTTATGATTTTTATTGAATGTTTTGGTGCCTCTTTCAAAAAAACCGTACTGTATATGGAAGAGTAGGTAGGGCACGTGAAGAACCAACAAAAAAAATGATTTCAAACCACTATAAACAACCAATAGCTTCTCAAGATGATGCCCTCAATTTGCCATAAAATATGCCTTCAATCTATTAATAAATTCTAAAATTTATTTCTCCAATCAGTATAAGGCTGATCTTTGTATGAAGCCAATCCAATAAGAAATATCAGGTGAATATTTCACACCCTCTGACTGCTGCTACAAAGAAGAAGCAATGCTCTCCAATGCCGATAAGCTCAGAACTTTGTTGAAACCCTTGGTTTCTCACAAACTCTAATGCTCCAGAGAAAGAATATCAAATCAAGCAATCGACATAATGAATTTGATTTCTCTTGCAACTATTAAATACCTTCAAGAAGTGCAATTTCCCCCAAAAGCATTTTAAATAACATTTTAAATGTTATTTCATTTCAACTTAGGAAATCTTTTAATAATTCATTAAGTTTGGCCTTTTATAATTAATTACTCAATTGGTCCCCTTCCAATGATGAATAGACCCTCAACTTAAGTGAAATTATAAAGTTTTTCTATAGCTTTATAATAAACTATTTTTACAATTTAATATCATTTTGGCCACACAATTATTAATAACTCTCAAACCGCTTATTATTTCACTCTGTCGTCTGAGTTGGGAGTTCATCCTGTAATTATCCATGTGATCAAATACCATTTCTAAAAATAGAAAGGGTCCATCTCTATTACTCCAAAAATTTCTATAAATAGCAATAAACTCACTATAAATAAAAATCACTACATACAAACCTAGAGACCTCAAACGAACACCAATCCTGTAAATCTCAGGTCTTCGAAGAAGCTACATCTCTCAAGAGACCCTCTATCCAACCTCATTAGCCTACAAGGGTCAATTAATAAGCTAATCCCTCGAACTCCGTTGCTCATGAAAATGGGGACATTACAATTTAGCCTATTATTGGGATCCTTGTAGGCTAATACTAGTGATTAGAAGACCCTATTGAGGGTTATGACTCCATTTAGTGGGACTTACTATTTATTCTAAGTCAATGGATGGTTCCGATGAGCTTAGATGAGTTAGATGAGTTGAATGATTCTCTCAGTTTTTGTTTTTGGCTTCCGGTTTGGACTCCAAGAATCTTGGAGGGAGTGTCCATTTTTAGTAAGTCACCCTGTCAAGTTCATTCATCGACTTTCTTCATCAGGATCATGCCTGTGCTGTCAGATTTCGATTCTGATGCTTCTTCAGTTATTTTCGCAAGATGGGTGAATTATGATTATTATTTAATTAAATACACTAAGGTTGCTATTTTTGCTGGTATTGTATATTGGCCACCTTAGTGTCATAGCTTGTTGGAACTGGGTTGAAAAGTTTTAAATCTTGGACACAAGAAACAATGACCTTGTGTGTCAGAATATCATGATATTGATGAAAAGGTCATTTTTGGAGCTAGAGAGAGTTAATAAATTATATTATTCAAATATGTGCCTAAGTATAAAGCAAATGACATTTAAGTGAAAAGTGTGTGAGAGAAGTTATTTGCCTTTGGTGTCTTGAAGATATATTTTATTATAAAAGAAATGCTTTGTGAAAAATCAATTCATTTATTATTGGCTATTATTTTAATTTCATAGAGAATTTGTTGAAAGGTTTCAACATGGGTTTTGTGAGGACTGATTCCTCTCTGTATGCACTTTGAATCATTGAAAGATGTGGTGGATTGTGCTCTAAATATCATAGAATTAATTTTTATTATGTTGGTTACAATTTTGGTGTTGTTGTATAGCAAATTTTTTCACTATTTGCTATGTTTTACATGTTAAGGGCCTGCGTCTTGTTTATAAGGAGGTGCGATCAGATTTGTGGAGGTTTCCATCTCCAGAATTGAGCAGTGTTAATTTTTTAATGAGCTATGATTTTTTACATTGGAAGCTGCGTTGACTTCCAAAGCTTGTGTCAACACCAATAGAGGCTGCATTTTCTTCAAGAAGGCTGTGATTTGTAATTTACTGGTGGTAGTGATTTGCATATATGCTAAGGTGCATATTTGATATTGGAATTATTAATAATCAAACAACATTATATATGTATATGCACAAAATTGAATTGTTTGCAAATAATATTATGAAATTTGACGTAATGAGGGTTAGATAAGTGGGGTCAAAGGATCACCCAATTACCAGACCACCTTGCAGAATTACAACATGGAAGAAATAACACAAAAATGGAGAGAAGGGAAGCCTTTGGCCCCACTTATCTAACCCTCCTTGCATCAGGTGGTATCAAAGAGAAGTTTGATCTAGAGGTTCCTTCTTGTAAACTTTAGTTGGTTATTTGTTGTAGGGGAGCAGATTGATATCTGACCTGTAATTGCAGAGGGTTTCAAGATGGTTCAAGGAAGGAGAGATGTAGATCCAGGTTTAGCAGATGTGTTAAGACAAATTGCCACTAGATTGGAAGCTGTTGAGATAAATCAACATTGTGGAAGACATCTTGATGATGTTAGTGATGCTAAAACTGAAGAACTGCAGGAGGTAGCTGCACGTGCACCTATAATGGATCAAGGAGAAGAAATATTCCTGCACGCATTGACAAGTTTAAAGGCCACACCACAGTTTAACCCTCCTGAGTATAGTGGAAAGATGGATTTTGATGAATTGATGGATTGAGACATTGAGATGGAGAGATATTTTGAGTATGAGAACATATCAAATGAGAAGAAGGTGAAGATTGTAAGCATAGAATTGAAAGGTCACACATCCTTGTGGTGGGAGAATCTACAATTAGATCAAAAGAAGAAAGGTAAAACCAAAATCAAGGTATGGGATAAGAAGGTAAATAAGTTGAAGGGCAAGTTTCTACCTTGTGACTATTAGATTAGCAAAGTTAGGAGAATGCAAAGTTTGAAGCAGAAAGATAGCCTTGTGAAGGATTACATCGAGGAATTTTATAGGTTAGATATCAAATCTGGACATATTGAAGATGAGGTGGAAATGATTGCAAGGTACTGTTACTCAAAAATACAACATACAATACAATAAGCATAAGTAGGAAAAGGTTGCATTTTTTTGTCTAATTAACACTACCTCGCAGGTTTTGTTAGTTTGCATGTCATTATTGCATTCATTCTAGATGTCATCATTGTACTCTAAGTGTTGATTATTATTCCAAAGATTTCAAAATTCATAAATAATCATTACATTGTGCATTCAAACTGAATGTAATATACAATTGTCCTTTCTTGTTTCATATTTCATATAAATAAGTAGAGTACATTGCAGAATTGAAAGAAGGATTGAAGTATGGAATAGGGGTCCCATGCATTGCCTTGTATTGTCTTTGAAGTCAGCTAGTTGTCTGCTAGGTCTCTACATTTAGGTCTTCATAGTCCGAGTCTCCATCTGCATCTAGGTCTTTAGGGTTTCATATCTGCATAAGAGAGAAATATGGTTAGATCCTGTTGGATCTAAGCAATACATGAGAAACAAATAACATACTGTAGCAATCAAGTTTTCAATACAACATATCAATCTGCAAAAAATAAATGTAATAAGGAAATGTACATTGACACTTACTGCAAGGTAGTGTTAAAGGGACTTGTTTCTGACATGAAACCTTTTACTACTTATGATCATTGTGGTGTATGTTGTCCTTTTTATTAACTAGGTGTCTGAATTAAAAGGACTTAGTCTGTTTCAGACTGAGAAACCTTTTTCAGATAATGCATTTCATAATGATGTTATTTGAGAGCTTAACAAATTATTTTGCAGATAACAATTGACTGGTTTTCACATTCAGTCGTTATCAAATATATGATGCAGATCAAGCTGGATTTCCATGATAAAAGTGCTACATAAAATGCCAATGATTGCCAATATTCAAAGTTCAAGTTGCAAATGATGCTGCAAAAATACTGGTATAACATGTCCTTGCTGTTTCAAAGATACATTTTTAAGCTATAACATTATTGTTTCTGAATACAAAAAGAATGCTTCAAGATTGAGCCATAAAATTATAAAATGTTTATAGTTTGGTGTTTTTGAGTGTCATGAACCCATGTTCGAGCCTCATTAATAAACATTCTGGTGTTTTTGAGTGTTACAAGCCCGTGCTCGAACTTCATTAACAGTGAACAAACATTTTCATCTTGTTGTACTTCTCATAGTCTAAGTGAAAATTCAGCATCAATGAGAATTATATATAGTGGACAATGCTATAGGAGCTATAGTGTTAAAAGCTGAAAATTCAAGTTACAAAATCCAACAGGATGCAAGCTGAATAGAAAGTATAAAATATGTATAAACTGGAATAGAGTATGTACAGCTAACAAAGGAATATCATAAAGGAGAAATGTACTTATCTATTGTGGAATAAATGATGTTATTCTTGAGCATCTCTCAATCATGTTTTTAATCACCTTCTAAGGTTTGCGAAGGTTATGACTGAAAGATGTTATAGTTTTGTGTAAAACTGAATATATCTTTTAACATTTTTAAGTCATAACCTTGCAACTTTAGTAAGTTATTAGAGGTGTTTCATGGTTTCCTGGAGCAACTGTCTGTCATTGCTGAGCTCATAGTATATGATTTTGTTTTCTGGTTTCAAGAATGAGTTCACCAATTCATCAAATTCACTGCCGATATTATGAAGATTCATTCATGTTAGCAAAATGAAATAGTTTGAATGCTATGCTATAATCATAGTTTATGTACAAACTGTAGAAAGCTTTTAAATCAATTTCTAGTTACTCTCTATTTTATACAAAGTCTTTTTATGAAGCTAATCAGAAAAGAGCAATTATTTGCTTATGTTCAGAATTCCCTATCAAGGTTTTTGGGTTTCATGTTATGTTGTCACTGTCATATATTAAATGAAGGGGAGACCGAATTCAGTATGTGCACTATCGACATAATGGGGAGTTTATATTAATGAATGGTGAAATAATAACTTCTTGTTATTATCCATAGTAAAAAAGCTTCATGTTACAACAAAGAAAATGAAATGTCTATTAGTCAAAGGGCTCGAGCAAGGTCGAGACAAGTGCAAATGTTCAGAATAAGCTGAGTTCTTTCTCAGTTAAAAAATGTGCAAAGCAAGCTTCAGTTAAAAACAATGATTCATAGAATTGGCACACAGAGTGTTGTAACAATCAACTTCATTAGACCCACAAGCTGAGAATCAATCACCAAGTTTCGGTCATACATATATAGCCCAGGTAAAGCTATAGTTACAAGTTGTGACTATTGCAGAATAAATGAAAATTGAACGTTTCTCATGACTAGATTCAACAAAGCCGAATCTATATAAGTAGCTTATGAACCATTGACAACCAAAGATAGTCACAGTGAAAGTAACGAACAAAAAGTAAATGCCATTCTCGGTGTATTCATGGCATATCATAACCCACATTGAACGTGACTCATAAACTGGTGTCTACATAAGTTTCAGCTAGTACCATTAATAAAGAAACTCATAAAATCCGTGACTTATGTAGTCGCAAACCATGGTGTATGGCAAATAAAGAAAGTGCTCTTTTCATTGTCAAAGAATTAAAGCCAAGAGTTCCAGTTTGAGGCTCATTTTCAAAATAAAGTGAGTGTTCGAGAGATAAAACAAAAGCAAAGGGACGTAAGCTTTCACAAATAAAGGAGATGAGTTATCTAAAATAAACAACTTGATTCATGAAGACAAAGAGAGAAATAGATCACTTATCTCTAAGTGTCGAGCCTAGCTCGAGTTTGTAGCTATGAGTTTATTTTCTATTGATGTCGAACTCCAGCTGAGACAAGAGTTCACTGCCAGTCATAGGCTGAGCTTTCCATCAATTGCAAACCGAGCTTCAATCAACAACATAGTCATAGTTATAATAGAGGCAAACACCAGTGAGAACTAAAAGCTGAATAAGATGGATACACACTGAGCATATGAATGAGCAAATACTAGTCGACTAGGCGAGACAGTGGGATTAAAATCTTCATCTACAGATAGCTAAAGCTTCGCTCCTTCTGTTAGGGTTTTTGTTTTCCCTAATTCTTCTCTACGAAGAATATGATCAACACAAGTCTCAAAAAAACAAAATGAGCATAAGTCTTTGGAGTCCGCCAGCAAGATGCATTGAATGCCTTCATGGCAGATGTTTTTTCCTGTAGTTTTGAATTTTGCAAAATGCCACCTCATTCCTTATCTTTCAGAACTTGTGCAAGTGGGTTGAGTTTGTTAATTCCCCACTTAGCACTTGTTTACTCTTGGTGCTTTTAGGGATAGGGTATTTATTTGATATTAGGTTTTTATCTAATGTTAAATTTTTAGAATTTTGGCAATTATTTTTTGTAAAAGGATTTTAAAAAAAAATCCTTATTATGAGCCAAAATTTTAGGCATTTAGCGGGGAAAACATAGATAGATTTTTGGCACATGTTTTGGCCAATTTTAGGGCATTTTTGGTGGGGATTAGATTTTCAGATTTGAGGCATAGGCAGGATATAAAAATTGATTTTGGATGATCAATTAGGGGTTGCAGATTGTGGAGAGAGGGCATATAGTGAACTCATTGTTCCTAGGTGCTTTGAAGGCCATTTTTGGAATAGTTTTTGTTAGATTTTGGAGGGAATGAACTAGAGATTTTGATTCATATTTGTGAAGTTGTTTTGATATTGGATCCTATTTTCATCTTTTCTAACAAGTGTTAAATTATTTTTTATCCAAAGGAAGTGAGTAGATTTCTATTCCTTCTCAAGATAATAAGTTGTTTCAAGACCTTATATGAGAAATGTATATTTGTTGGCTATTCAAGCTATTCGTGGTAAAACCCTGATAGTAAGTTTTGTTAACCTATATGTTGAGCAGAGATTTAGAGTGTTGAGATCTTCATTTATGAGTTAGGATTGATGTTTCATCTTTTTTGAAATGTTTGAAATATTCTTGGTGTATCACCCTAATCTAGTTTAGTTATAAGTTTCCTTTTCCCTTTTCCCAACAAGTTGCAGATCAGGAAGTGATATTCCATATTTTATAGGAACCGGCCTAGAATCCGGAGTTTCCTCCTTATTCAGAGTCTACCCACAACTTGAGGAGGTTTCCATTGTCAGGATAGAATTGTTGTGTAGCCCTAA
Organism: Chamaecyparis obtusa; assembly: GCA_027943335.1. NCBI lineage: Eukaryota > Viridiplantae > Streptophyta > Pinopsida > Cupressales > Cupressaceae > Chamaecyparis > Chamaecyparis obtusa. The sequence goes on from BSBK01001859.1 coordinate 461,615, forward strand.
TGCCTGATTTAGGGTGACAATTCTAAAATTGAACAGTTTTTGGTACGCCCAGTGGGACTACAAACTGCTTCTCAGTTTTGAGTTGTTAGATCTATGGTTGTTTCAAATTTCAGTTGCAACTCTCAGTGTGGATTTTAATGAGTAGAACTCCAACAAGATCAAATAAGGATGATTTTGTATATCAAAAATTACAATCAAGCAGAAGAGTAGGAAGATCATCTAGAGGTGGAAGAACATCGCATAATCTAAGAGGTACTTCTTTGAATTCAGATTTCTCATCATTTGATAATCCTATTTTTGAAAATCAAGCTGCAAATTCAGAAGAAATTGAGGTTATTATTGAAGAGCTCAATCTTCCAAAAGATCTAGACGTTCCTAATCATACCAGATCAAAATTTTCAAGTGTTGAAAATTTATCTATAAATAATTCTATTCTTGGAGCTTCTACAAGTGGTACTGCAACAACTCCCCAGAATCTAAAGACTTATCAGAGGAAGGTAGTTCAGCCTGCCCAACCTTTTGTTATACTGGCTATTTAGCAAAAAGAACCTCCTCATCAAGAAATGGCTAGGAATCTACCATTTGTTACATTCAATCAAGGCAGTCCTTTGATGATTGCAAATCATAATAATGTTCCATTGGCTGCTATTAAAGGCTTGCTATGATTTACTAGAGAAGGACTAGTAACAACTATTGAACACATAAGAGATGTTGCAACTCTTTGGAATGTTCATCATGTTACGGAAGAAGATGTAGCTTTGAAGTTGTTGGCTGCATCACTCAAGGGTAAAGCCCTTGATTGGTTCAGAACTCTCCCAGTGGACTCTATTGCTACTTGGGATGTCCTGGGTGAAAGGCTATCTAAATTTTTTGAGGACAAATCTGATAACTTGTCACTTGTGGAGAAACTAACTACAATCAAGAGAGCCCCACAAGAGGAGATGAGTGATTTTAATCTTCATTTTCAGAAGACTTGAAATCGGATCCCTGTTACAGTAAGACCTTCAGCTGAATATGCATTTTTATATTATTTGAAGAGTTTGAATAGCGATATCTCTGTAATGATTCAATCTATGGGAGGTAATACTTTACCTCAAGCTTTTGATACTGCTATTAGGGCAGAGAATAGTCTTATCCAAGTAGGAAAGATAGCTCCTAGGCCTCCTATGCCTTTCTTTCCTAATATACAGTCTAATATTCCATTGGTAGTTCCACCATTATCTGCTGTCCCATCTTATAAACCCTCAGAGATAGCTCCTGCAGCTCCTCTGAATGAATTACAGACTATTAAGTACAGTCAGCAAAAAATTGAAAGTTTTCTACAATCTTTTGGTAATGATTTAGTGGCCCTTAAGAGGAATCAAGCTCAGGCAAACCCTGCTATTCAAAATCAGTTTGCTGGTTCTTCTTCACAATACCCTAATCAGCCTAATAGGCAGTAATTTCAAGGAAATACTAATGCAAATAGGCAGAATTGGAATATGAGACCAAATAGACAATACAATCTAGCACCTCTCAATACTATTAGGGATATTGTTCCTACTCAGAATAACATTGCTACTGATTGGTGTTTTCCATGCAATGAGCCACATGATCAGTCTACATGTTCTAATGGAATTCTTAATCAAGCTCTTATGGTACAAAATTCAATGAATTCACAATAGAATGTGTCTATTGAAGAGGTCCAAAATCATTCAGACCAAAGTGCTATAGATACTAGATTGTTAAACTAGCAAGAGGAAGAATTTTGCAGACTTAATGAAGATTCATCAATTGCATCAAATACAAGAGCAAAAAAGAGAGCCCTTGAAGCAGATCAATCTACTGGTAATGTTTCTTCTCCACCAGTTTCTATTTTAAAGAATCCATCAGTTTCCACTAATAAAGATCAAACTCAAAGGAATGTTGATCAAAGTTCTCCTAGATCATCACATAAGGTAAAGTTTACTGTTCCATTCAATATTGTTGATACAATGAATAAAACAAATGTTACTTTGTCTGCATGGGAAATTCTGTCTATTCCAGGATAGATTGAGATTTTTAAAGAAGAATTATCCAAGATGACAATTAATTCACAACAAACAGTACATCAGTCACCAAGTGTGGTCATGACTAACTCTGAGCCTCCTAAGGTTCAGGAAAAGCCATCAAAGGCCTGCTAAAGTTCAGCAACCAGCAGTACCAGAAGTCAAGAAGACTGCAAATATTGAAAAAAAATAGTAACTACTAATAAGAAACTGTCAAATGTACAAAAGACATCTAAAAAGGAAGGTAAGAAATCCGAAAATGAAAAGCCTCCTTTTTATGTCTCTTTGATTATTGGAAACAAATTAGTTCATAACTGTATGGTTGATAGTGGTGCAACCAACACCGTCATGCCTAAGAAGATAGTAGATTTGCTAAATTTGAAATATGAGCCTCTGGAGAAGGGTGTAGTCCAACTTGATGGAACTTCAGTTAAGACCTTAGGAGTCATTACAAATGCAAGTTTGACCTTACATTCCTGCCCAAATTTTTCAATACCTCAGGATATATATGTTATTGATTTACCAACATATTTTGCTATGTGTCTGTCCAAAGACTTTAGAGCCAAAATACATGGCTATTTTTCATCAGATTGGTCACATTTGTACTTCAGAACTAGATATGGTACTAAGGTAACCATAAAATTAGAATCACTGGCCAAAAATCACATAGAACCTTATAATCCAAGTCCTATTAATGCAAGTTGTGTGATTATGGATCAAGATGAAATACCCAATTATTCAACTTATAATACTCAAACTGAAGCATATCCAGATATTGTTCTAGATGAATGGGCTACTAGGAATGAACAAAATGATGATATGTTTGATGCTGATTTTGGAAACTACATGATTTTAGAGTTTGATTCAGTAGTGCCTAATTTGATTAAAGACCTAGAATTTGAATTTGATTTGTCTAACCAGCTTTGGGATTTGTATTTTGATGGGTCAAGGAATAAGGATGGAGTTGGTGCAGAGGTTATGTTGGTATCACCCGATGGTGATAAATTTTATGCTGCATTTAAGTTGTCTTTTCCTTGTTCTAACAATGTGGTTGAATATGAGAGTTTGATTTAGGCATTAGAGTGGGCAAGATTGAGAGGTGTTAAGTGTTTGAGAGCATTTGGAGATAGTGAGCTTATTGTTAAGTAGGTGAGAGGTATCAATACAGTTAAAAATGATCTACTTAAGATGTATAAATCTAGAGTTTTTGACATTCTAGATGAATTTGATGCTTTTAACCTGATTTCAATTCCTAGAAGGGAAAATTTGCATGCTGATAGACTGGTTGGTATTGGTGCTCATATTGCAATAACAAAAAATAAAGGACTGATTTCAGACCAGTCACATATTAAGATAATTGTTAGGCCTTCCATTCTGGATAATGACACTTATTGGCAAGTTTTCAATATTGATGAACATATCTTAAGTTTTTTGACAGAAATAGATGGTTTTTCAACTCCAAGAGATAAAAAAAACATTCAGCAAATGGAAGACCAAATTATTCAGATGAAAACCAACAAGCTTCCAAAGGGATTAGTCAACTTGGAATCAACTTTTAATTTTGATGATCAGTTTAGAAAGGGTAAAAGTAGCTTGTTGATTAAAGAGGATCATTATGAAGAAGTGGAAATTTTCAGAGACAAGCGGTTGAATGTTGGTAAAATAAATTCTCCTGAAGAAAAATAACTGTTTATTGATCTTTTTAGAGAATATAATGATGTTTTTGCATGGGATTACTCTGATCTGAAAGGTTTTGACCCCCAATTAACCCAAAATACTATAGAATTAGAACCAAATGCTAGGCCAATTAGACAAAGGCAAAGGCCTATAAACCCCAAGTTAGAGCCATTAATGTTAAAAGAGTTGAGAAAACTTCTAGATGGTGGTATTATATTTCCTATTAAGCACACATCTTGGGTTTCTAACTTAGTTCCAGTAAGGGAGAAGAATGGAGAGATAAGACTATGTGTAGACTTAGAGACCTTAATAGGGCATCTCTGAAAGATAGATACCCTCTTCCTTCCATGGAACAAATTTTACAATATATTTCAGGTTATGAGAGATTCTCACTCTTAGATGGATATTTTGGTTACAACTAGATTTTAGTCAAAGAATCTGATCAATTTAAAATAGCTTTTACAACTAAATGGGGTACCATGGCTTACAAAAGAATGCCATTTGGGTTATCAAATGTTGGAGCCACTTTTCAGAAAGCAATGGACATGGCTTTCAAGAACTTAATGTATAATTTTGTTCTAGTGTACCTAGATGATGTGACAATTTACAACAAGGTTGCAAATCAACACATTGATCATTTGAGATAGATATTACAAAGATGTAGAGAATTTGGAATTTCTTTAAATTCTAAGAAATCTATGTTTGCAGTTAATGAGGGAAAACTCCTAGGATACCAGGTGTCTAAGGAAGGAACAACAATAGATCCTGAAAGAATTAATGCAATTCTTGAGCTTTCATTTCCTAAAAACAAGAAAGGATTGCAGAGTTTTATTGGGAGAATTAATTTTGTAAGGAGGTTTATCCCTGATATTGCAAACCTGTTAAAATAATTAAATACTATGATTAAGAAAGATGTTCCTTTTAGCTAGACTGGTGAAGGAAAAAAGAATTTTGAACTGATAAAATAGGCTTTGTCTTCAATCCCTACTCTTGTTAATCCTGATTTTACTAAAGATTTTATTCTATATGCTTATGGTGGTTCTAACACCATTTCAACAATGCTGGTTCAAAAGAATGATGAAAAACAAGAGCAGCCAGTTGCTTTTTTAAGCAAAGGTATGGATGACTATGAAAAAAGGTATAGTTTTATTGAAAAGCATGTACTAGCTGTTATTAAAGCTTTGAAGAAGTTTAAGCATTTAATTGCCAAAAATAAAGTACACCTAATGGTTTCTCATCCTAGTATCAAAGAGTTTTTATTGAACAAAGATGTTAATGAAAAGAGGGTTGGCTGGATAACAAGGGTTATGGAGTATGATGTACAGATTCATGTGACTAAGCTTATTAGAGGCAAGGGCCTTTGTGTTCAGATGACAGAAGAGGAAGAACAAGATGAAGTTTCTGAAGAATCTAAAAATTTACAAAGTGATGTTATATTGTTCAACAATCCTACAACTTGGTTATCAGATATGACAAGATTCTTGCAAACTGGACAATGCCCAAACAATCTTGATAAGGCAAAAAGGAGATACTACAAGTTACAATCTATTCCCTATGTTCTTATTGATGGTGTACTATATAGAAAAGACTATTATGGAATGTTTCTTAAATGTATCGATTCACTAGATCAAGACAAAATTTTATCTGAATTTCATGATGGATCTTGTGGAGGACATTTCAATCCTAAAACTACAACCTGGAAAATACTAAGGGTAGGCTATTTTTGGCCTGATTTATTTAAGGATGCTAATGTTTGGGCCAAAAAATGTCAGAAATGTGCAATTTTTGCAGGTAAACAAAGGCTGGGAGCCCTGCCATTAAAACCAATTATGGTTGATCAGCCATTCGCTAAGTGGGGTATGGACTTTATTGGTCCTATAAATCCTAATTCTAGTGCAGGTCATAAATGGATTTTGACTGCTACTGATTATTTCACAAGATGGACTAAAGCTAATGCACTAAAAGAGGCTACTGGACCTGTCGTGTTAAAGTTTTATGAAGATATTACAACCAGGTTTGGAGTTCCTCAATCAATTATTTCTAACAATGCTATGACTTTCATTGGTTTAGCTATTACATAATGGGATGTGAAGAACATGATTTATTTAAACACTTCTTCTAACTATTATCCTCAAGGTAATGGTCTTGCAGAGTCTACAAATAAAAATCTAATTAGAATTATCAAAAAGACTCTACGGCATAACAAGAGAGATTGACATTCTAAATTGAAGGCAACCTTATGGTTGCATAGGATTACACCTAAGCAGGTAATTGGGAATTCCCCTTATGTCTTGGTTTATGGTAAAGAGGCCAGATTGCTAGTTTGTACCGAATTTCCAGCCTTGCAGCTGGCTGATCAAATGTTACTATTTGAAGAAGAAGATCCCTTTAAACTAAGGTATGCTAATTTACTATAGCTTGAAGAAGAAAGGAGAAAGGCATTGGAAATGATGGAACTTAAACAAGCATAGACTAAGAGATCTTTTGACAGGAAAGCTAAGTTCAGAGAATTCAAGGAAGGAGATTTAGTACTCAAGTGGGATGTGCTAAAGAGCAAGCTAGGGCAACATGATAAATTTGATAATTTTTGGTCGGGCCCTTTTGTTATAACAGCCTGTAAGGAGATTCAATTGTCCACAACTGAAGGGGAAGAATTACAAATTCCAGTTATTGGAATACACCTCAAGCTTTTCTTTGAGGGTTAGGTTAGTTTCAATTTTTTTTTTAAGTTCAATAAGTGCAGTCCAAGCACTAGGTCTCTAGGTTGCATTGAGTCTAGTTTAGGTGCATTTTCATTTTAATAAAGGTTGCATTCATGGTTTCATTTTTTCATAAATTCTGTTGCCCTATGATAAGTCTATAGGTCATGTATAGCAGGCAGACATCCAACAGAAGTCGCCAAAATTTTTACTCAAAAATACAGCATACAATACAATAAGCATAAGTAGGAAAAGGTTGCATTTGTTTGTCTAATTAACACTACATTGTAGGTTTTGTTAGCTTGCATGTCATTATTGCATTCATTCTAGATGTCATCATTGTACTCTAAGTATTGATGATTATTCCAAAGATTTCAAAATTCATAAATAATCATTACATTGTGCATTCAAACTGAATGTAATATACAATTGCCCTTTCTTGTTTCATATTTCATATCAATAAGTAGAGTACATTGTAAAATTGAAAGAAGGATTGAAGTATGGAATAAGGGTCCCATGCATTGCCTTGTATTGTCTTTGAAGTCAGCTGGTTGTCTGCTAGGTCTCTACATTTAGGTTTTTATAGTCCGAGTCTCCATCTGCATCTAGGTCTTTAGGGTTTCATATCTGCATAAGAGAGAAATATGGTTAGATCCTATTCGATCTAAGCAATACATGAGAAACAAATAATATACTGTAGCAATCAAGTTTTCAATAATGCATATCAATCTGGAAAAATAAATGTAATAAGGCAATGTACATTGACACTTATTGCAAGGTAGTGTTAAAGGGACTTGTTTCTGACATGAAACCTTTTACTACTTATGATCATTGTGGTGTATGTTGTCCTTTTTATTAACTAGGTGTTTGAATTAAAGGGACTTAGTATGTTTTAGACTGAGAAACCTTTTTCAGATAATGCATTTCATAATGATGTTATTTGAGAGCCTAACAAATTATTTTGCAAATAACAGTTGACTAGTTTTCACATTCAGTCGTTATCAAATATATGATGCAGATCAAGCTAGATTTCCATGATAAAAGTGCTACATAAATTGCCAATGATTGCCAATATTCAAAGTTCAAGTTGCAAATGATGCTACAATAATATTGGTATAACATGTCCTTGCTGTTTCAAAGATACATTTTTAAGCTATAACATTATTGTTGCTGAATACAAAAAGAATGCTTCAAGATTGAGCCATAAAATTATAAAATGTTTACAGTTTGGTGTTTTTGAGTGTCACAAACCTATGTTTGAACCTCATTAATAAACATTCTGGTGTTTTTGAGTGTCACGAGCCCATGCTCGAATTTCATTAACAGTGAACAAACATTTTCATCTTGTTGTACTTCTCATAGTCTAAGTACAAATTCAGCATCAATGAGAATTATATACAGTGGACAATGCTACAGGAGCTATAGTGTTAAAAGCTGAAAATTCAAGTTACAAAATCCAACAGGATGCAAGCTGAACAAAAAGTATAAAATATGTATAAACTGGAACAGAGTATGTACAACTATTAGAGGAATATCATAAAGGAGAAAGGTACTTATCTATTGTGGAATAAATGATGTTATTCTTGAGCATCTCTCACTCATGTTTTTAATCACCTTCTAAGGTTTGCGAAGGTTATGACTGAAAGATGTTATAGTTTTGTGTAAAATTGAATATATCTTTTAACATTTTTTGAAGTCATAAACTTGCAACTTTAGTAAGTTATTAGAGGTGTTTCATGGTTTCCTGGAGCAACTATCTATCATTGCTGAGCTCATAGTATATGCTTTTTTTTTTTGGTTTCAAGAATGAGTTCACTAGTTCATCAAATTCACTGCTGATATTATGAAGATTCATTCATGTCAGCAGAATGAAACAGTTTGAATGGTATGCTATACTCACAGTTTATGTACAAACTGTAGAAAGCTTTTAAATCAATTTCTAGTTACTCTTTGTTTTATACAAAGTGTTTTTATGAAGCTAATAAGAAAAGAGCAATTGTTTGCTTATGTTCAGAATTCCCTATCAAGGTTTTTGGGTTTCATGTTATGTTGTCACTATCATATATTAAATGAAGGGGAGACCAAATTCAACATGTGCACTGTCGACATAATGGGGAGTTTATATTAATGAATGGTGAAATAATAACTTCTTGTTATTATCCACAGTAAAAAAGCTTCATGTTACAACAGAGAAAATGAAATGTCTATCAGTCAAAGGCTCGAGCAAGGTCAAGACAAGTACGAATGTTCAAAATAAGCCAAGTTCTTTCTCAGTTAAAAAATGTGCAAAGAAAGCTTCAGTTATAAACAACGATTCATAGAATTGGCACACGGAGTGAAAAGAGTAACAATCAACTTCATTAGACCCACAAGCTGAGAATCAATCACCAAGTTTCGGTCATACATATACAGCCCATGTAAAGCTATAGTTACAAGTTCTGACTGTTGTAGAATAAATGAAAAATGAACGCTTCTCATGACTAGATTTAACAAAGTTGAAGCTACATAAGTAGCTTATGAACCGTTGACAACCAAAGATAGTCAAAGTGAAAGTAACGAATAGAAAGTAAATGCCATTCTCAGTGTATTCACGGCATATCATAACCCACATTGAACGTGACTCATAAACTGGTGTCTACATAACTTTCGGCTGGTACCATTAATAAAGAAACTCATAAAAGCCATGACTTATGTAGTCACAAACTATGGTGTATGGAAAATAAAGAAAGTGCTCTTTTCATTGTCAAAGTTTGGGTGGTCCCACAATAGTGTGTCCCACTTTTTGGCCAACTTTGACACAAAGATCAACATTTTGATAAAAAACTTCACTTTCAAACACCTGTTTCTGCAAAACTATTAGGAATTTGGAAATGATGTAAACTAGAGTCTTTTAGAATTTTATTTCTACTTTCTAAATATATTTAAAAAAATAAATTAAAATTCATTAAAATTCATTTTTCTTTCTCCTTCGAAAAGAGCTTTATATGAAAAACTGTGTTTTTAAGGAGTTATTGTCACTTAGATCAACATAGTTTTTTTTAAAAATATGATAACAATGTAATTCTTTCGAGATTATATTTTTAGCTTCAATATCTAAAGGATGCAATTGGTTTCATTCATTTTGGGTCAATATTTCATAGTTTATTAAGTTCTAAATTGAAAGTAACTATAATTTAGACATAAGGTCACTTGGATCGCTCTAACTTGATCTATGTATATCGAAATTCATTTTTTCTTTTTTTTATAGAAAGGTAACAAAAATATTCTTTTCCTACATATTTTTCTTAATTTTTTTTTGTAATTTACTATTTTTCCCAAAGTCTTGAAGAGACAGGTTTTTGAATGACCAAACAACCTATGTTTAGTTAAAGTATTATTTAAAAGTGATAATGAACTCAATATGTATTAAAATTATATTCATTAGAAAGCTTGTTTTGAATAGCATCATACTACATAGATAGGTTTTTTGAATGGATTCATTTGATCTACCAAAACATAAAGTCGAAGTGATTTTTTGTCAGTATTTTAATAGGTGCGAAGGAGACTCCATTGTAGGTATGAATGAGGAGTATAGATGCTATATCAATTTTTTTAATCTAAGAGGCTTTGAGCTAACTATTTGTAATTAATTCCTTCAAATGGAACCTCTCAAGGCGTAAATCATCATATTTTATTAAAAATATGTTATTTCAGCAAAAATCAGCATGTCTAAAAAAGTGGGACACACTATTGTGAGACCACCCAGAATTAAAGCCGAGAGTTCCAGTTCGAGGCTCATTTTCAAAATAGAGTGAGTGTTCAAGAGATACAACAAAAGAAAAGGGACCTAAGCTTTCACAAATAAAGGAGATGAGTTATCTAAAATAAACAACTTGATTCATGAAGATACAAAGAAAGAAACAGATCACTTATCTCTAAGTGTCTAGCCTAGCTCGAGTTTGTAGCTATGAGTTTATTTTCTATTGATGTCGAACTCTAGCTGGGACAAGAGTTCATTGCCAGTCATAGGCCGAGCTTTTCATCAATTGAAAACCGAGCTTCAATCAACAACATAGTCATAGTTATAACAAAGGCAAACACCAATCAAAACTAAAAGCTGAATAAGATGGATACACACTGAGCATACGAATGAGCAAATACCAGTCGATTGGGCAAGACAGTGGGATTAAAATCTTCATCTATAGATAGCTAAAGATTCGCTCCTTCTGTTAGGGTTTTTGTTTTCCCTAATTCTTCTCTACGAAGAATATGATCAACACAAGTCTCAAAAAAACAAAATGAGCATAAGTCTTTGGAGTCCGCCAACAAGATGCATTGAATGCCTTCATGGTAGATGTCTTTTCTTGCAGTTTTGAATTTTGCAAAATGCCACCTCATTCCTTATCTTTCAAAACTTGTGCAAGTGGGTTGAGTTTGTTAATTCCCCACTTAGCACTTGTTTACAATTGGTGCTTTTAGGGATAGGGTATTTATTTGATATTAGGTTTTTATCTAATGTTAAATTTTTAGAATTTTGGCAATTATTTTTTGTAAAAGGATTTTAAAAAAAAATCCTTATTATGAGCCAAAATTTTAGGCATTTAGCAGGGAAAACATAGATAGATTTTTGGCACATGTTTTGGCCAATTTTAGGGCATTTTTGGTGGGGATTAGATTTTCAGATTTGAGGCATAGGCAGGATATAAAAATTGATTTTGGATGATCAATTAGGGGTTGCAGATTGTGGAGAGAGGGCATATAGTGAACTCATTGTTCCTAGGTTCTTTGAAGGCCATTTTTGTAATCATTTTTGTCAGATTTTGGAGGGAATGAACCAGAGATTTTGATTCATATTTGTGAAGTTGTTTTGATATTGGATCCTATTTTCATCTTTTCTAACAAGTGTTAAATTATTTGTTATCCAAAGGAAGTGAGTAGATTTCTGTTCCTTCTCAAGATAATCAGTTATTTCAAGACCTTATATGAGAAATGTATGTTTGTTGGCTATTCAATCTATTTGTGGTAAAACCCTGATAGTAAGTTTTGTTAACCTATATGTTGAGCAGAGATTTAGAGTGTTGAGATCTTCATTTATGAGTTAGGATTGATGTTTCATCTTTTCTGAAAGGTTTGAAATATTCTTGGTGTATCACCCTAATCTAGTTTAGTTATAAGTTTGCTTTTCCCTTTTCCCAACAAGTTGCAGATTAGGAAGTGATATTCCATATTTTATAGGAACCGGCCTAGAATCTGGAGATTCCTCCTTATTCAGAGTCTACCCACAACTCAAGGAGGTTTCCATTGTTAGGATAAAATTTTTGTGTAGCCCTAATGCCTGATTTAGGGTGACAATTCTAAACCTGAACAGGTACCTGAATGAGTTAAGGACTTCTATTCAAGAAGAGATCAGTTTGGTCAAAATGGAGAGTAGTGAGGAGGCTTATTAGTTTTCCCTAAAAGATGAGGAGATATTGAATAAAAAGAATGAAAAAAGAAAGAGAGGAAGAGGTGGTAGATTCCCTAGAGGAAGAGGTAGATCATATGGTGAAAATAGTAGATCCAATCAAGACAAGACAAAGGCAAGACTGAGTGGAAAGGGGAAAGTTCATCCCGAGGAAGAGGTAATTAATCTCAAGGTGGATATGGAAGAGGAGGATTTTGAGGAACTTGTTACAATTGTGGAGAAGATGGATATGGACCATTTGAGTGTACACATACAAGAAAGATGGTCAGTAGCAGGAAAAATGATTTGGTGCATGAAGATTCATCGAATGAACCTGAGAAGAAAGGAAACCTAATGGTCAGAAGAGGATTGTGGAGTGAGAAGACTAAGGAAGATCCGATAAGAAAGAGTTTGTTCAAGATTAGATGCAGAGTTGCTAAAAAAGTTTGGAAAGTGATTATTGATAGTGGATGTTCAGAGAATCTAGCATCAGAGGAAATGGTTACAAATTTACAATTGGAAAGATTGAAGCACTCAAAGCCCTATCATATTTCATGGATCAAGGATGAACATACACTTATGGTAAGTGAAAAATGTTTTGTAAATCTGAAAATTGGAAAGTATTATGATAAAGTGTTGTGTGATATTATGCCTATGGACTTTTGTCATATTTTGTTGGGTAGACTTTGGCAATATGATATACATGTTGTATATGATGGAAGATTGCACAAATATACTATTTGGGCCAATGGAAAGAGACAAATATTTTTACCTTTGATTGAAGAATCTGTTGGTGAAAGATGTACATCTGTGAAAGTTTTTTTGATGGAAGGTAGATAGTTTGTTTGATGGAAGGTAGATAGTTTGTTAAGGATTTGAAGATAAATGATTTTTTTTTTATGCTGTGATTCCTAAAAAACTGAGTCATAAAAAAGAAGAGAAAGTTCCTGAAGAGGTTGAGAAGCTTCTCGTCAAGTACAAGGAGATCATTTCAGATAATGTACCTGATGGTTTACTGCCGATGAGAAGTATTTGTCATTGTATGGATCTGATTCTTGGAGCCAGTTTTATGAATAAAGCACCACACTGATTGACACCAACTAAGAATGAGGAACTAACCAAAAAGTTCAAGAGTTATTGCAGAAAGGTTTGATTAGATAAATCTCAAGTCCATGTGCAGTACCAACTGTGTTGGTACCTAAGAAGAATGGTGAATGGTGAATGTGTACTGAATTTAGAGCTATCAACAAGATAACAATTAAGTATCGATTTCCTATACCAAGAATGGATGATATAATGGATTGTTTGAGTGGAGAAAAATATTTTATCAAGATTGATTTGAAGAGTGGATTTCATTAGATCAGAATCAAAGAAGGTGATGAATGGAAGATTCTTTCAAGACAAAAGAAGGTTTGTATGAATGGTTGGTTATGCCTTTTGGTTTAACTAATGCATCAAGTACTTTTATGAGGTTAATGAATGATGTTTTGAATTTGTTTTGGGTAAATTCATGATTGTGTATCTAGATGACATTCTGATATTTAGTAAAAGTAGAAAAAATCATTTGTTTCACATTAGATAGGTATTGCAGAGATTGAAGGAGGAAAATTTGCTGACTAATCTGAAAAAGTGTTCCTTCATGAAAGAGGAGATTGTATATTTGGGATTTGTGATTTCAGCTAATGGTTTGAAGATGGATCCTGAGAAGGTTAAAGCCATAATTGAGTGGCATACACCTAAGAATGTTGGCACTACAATATTTGGGGTCAAATTTCGATGCCAATTTGTGACGCCACCACAAATTGTGTTTGTTTTTTGTGTTTTTTTTGCAAGTGCGCCTAATGGTGTCATAATAGCGATGATAACTTCATAATTGTGACACCACTTTAGTTATAAACAAAAAAAAGAAAAAGAAAGTGCCATTCGTAATTTTTGTGTTAATTTGAAGAGCTACCGCGAAGACAGCACTGTACTTTTTCATGGAGCGAAGAGGGCATTCGAGTTTGGCATGCACAAAGAGGTCGACATCATGTGGGAAGAGGGCACTAACACTTGAGGTAGGCATCTGAGCTTTGTCTTCTGATTAACTCAATTAATGGCACAATATGAATGTTAATAAATAGTGGCATTGTTTACATCTTAGCATTTGGAATTCTCGATGACTTGCGAGCTTTGAGAGCTAGGGCATTGTTTCTATTACCTTCAAGGCATTGTGTGAAGTGTTTGATCTCTCTTCATTTGTTTTGCTATTGATATTCACTATGTGGTACTCCCTATTTATGATCATTTCATGAGGAAATGTCTTGATGGCTCACAGGCTGCAAGCTAGGGCATCATACATTGTTCATGAGCTCATTGTTTAATACTGGCATTGTTTACTTCTTTTCATTTGGAATGCTAAATGACCTGCGAGCTTTGAAAGCTAGGGCATCGTTTCTATTACCTTCAAGGCATTGTGTGAAGTGTTTGATCTCTCTTTATTTATTTTTCTATTGATATTCACTATGTGGTACTCCCCATTTATGATCATTTCATGAGGAAATGTCTTGATGGCTCACGGGCTACAAGCTAGGGCATCATACATTGTTCATGGGTGACCCCACAATAATGGGTTACACTTTTTTAGACATGCTGATTTTTGCTGAAATAACACATTTTTAATAAAATATAATTATTTAAGCCTTGAGACGTTCCATTTGAAGGAATTAATTACAAATGGTTAGCTCAAATCCTCTTAGATTAAAAAAATATTGATATAACATCTATACTCCTCATTCATACCTGCAATGGAGTCTCCTTTGTACCTATTAAAATGCTAACAAAAAATCACTTTGACTTTATCTTTTGGGAGATCAAATGAATCCATTTGAAAACCCTATCTATGTAGTAAGGTACTACTAATAAAAATCCTTCCAATGGTTATAATGTTAATATATATTAAGTTCATTGTGACTTTGTATTTTTAGTTTTACTAAACATAGATATTTTACCGTATGTATACCTATATGTTTGACACTTATGGAAAAATAGTAAATGAGATAAAAAAAATTCTAAAAATATCTATGCCCTAGGTATTTAAGTTCTCTTTCTATCCAAAAAAATAAAAATGAAATTGGACAAATACACGACAAGTTATAAGCTATGTAGTCAAGGTATGTCAATTTACAGTTTAGTCAACTTCAAATGTTAATAAAATATGAAATAATCATGATAATGTCATCAAATAAATTGCATGCCCTCCGTATGGATGTTACAAAACTAATTTCAAAATGAATCACATTGATATCTATTTTAGAAAAAAATTTATGCTCTATGAAAACAATGTAAGTCTTTGAAAATGACGTTTTTAACAACATACCAGTTTTTGTGGGAGAAAGAAAAAACCATTCAAATAAATTCAAAAATAAAAATAAAAAATATATTTAGAATGTAGACAAAAAATCCTAAAAGACTCTAATTTACTTCATCTTCTGATTTCAAATGGTTTAATGACAATATGCATCTGAATCTGAAAGTTTTTTTCAAAATGTAGAGTTCAATGTCCGTTCAAGCAAAAAAGTGTAACCCACTATTGTGGGTTCACCTTCTGAATGAGTTCATTGTTTAATACTGGCATTGTTTGCATCTTTTCATTTGGAATGCTTGATGACCCACAAGCTTTGAGATCTAGGGCATTATTTATATTACCTTCAAGGCATTGTGTGAAGTGTTTGATCTCTCTTTATTTGTTTATTTGTTGATATTCACTATGTGGTACTCCCCATTTATGATCATTTCATGAGGAAATGTCTTGATGGCTCATAGGCTACAAGTTAGGGCATCATACATTGTTCATGAGCTCACTATTTAATATTTGGCCAGGCCATGTAAATGGTACTAGGCCAACCTAATCAGCCCAACAAAATGTGTCATGTTTATCATTGTCAAATACACCTGTTCACCATTTTGTTCTTGTTGTTCACACAAATATTACATCAAAAGTAATTGTAAACAATGATTCAAAGAAAAAAGAAACAACTACAATAGATCAAACCCCAAAAGAATATAGTCAAGGAGAAATAGTTCCCTAATCAGAGACAAAATGAACTCTTAATGTAAGCAAGCATGGAACCAAAGAGGGGAAAGTAAGGCACCAACTAGACTTAGGAAAATATAGCATCCAAAATCATAGAGGACGCTGACAGAACAAGGAGGTTAGCAAGTTAAAAAATCAACACCAAATAAAGCATGGAAAGGCACCAAAGAGCACGATAACTAGCATCCAAATTAATACCAATATAAGCATCAATAATCTGGATACTAGGAAGGACAGGTTTAGTTTAAGGATGAAAACTTTTACAAACACTATACTTGAAAACCATAGCCCAAACAAAATGATGACTGCATGATTCCTTTACCCACACATGCCAAATTTCATTATCATTTTCATCAAACATGATCTGCTAAAGTTGCCTATGGTGTTTGGAAGTCAACCTAATTTACATTTCTTAGTTGTAACACTTAGTCATAAATTTAAATTAAAATTACTTGTCACAATGATCTATAAATTATAGATCTCTTTCTATGATGAAGAGCTAACCCCATCTTTTCCTTCCTTGCAGGTTTTGGATCATACACGAGCATACTGGATTGAACCCTGGGTCAACACTTCATTACTTCAGGCAATATTTGGTACCCTCATTATTTATGTTCATCCACTTATGTATGTTTGCATTCATTCATATTCTTCTAAAAGTTGGCTATACTCATATTCTTCTTGTGTCTGAGTCTTCTAACTATGATCAATTTAATGTTGTAAATCTTGACATAGAATTCGATATCAATCGGTCATATATCCATTCCAAATGATATAAATCCATTTGAATAAATATACATGCCAACCATTTGACAAAATGTCCATATGAAATCTAGAGCAATACATTAATTTTATAGCGAATTCATGATTTATAATGCCCCTTGATTTATAGTGAATTAATTTTATAGTGAATTCATGATTTATAATTCATTTGTAGTAGCTCAATGTTTTTGAACTCAAGAATACCCCTTACTTGGTTTCCTACAAAATTAATTGATTGGACGGTACTCTGTTTGTTATATTGAGTTTACATCATATATTTAGTCTTAATAAATATCTTAGAAAACAACATAAAACTAACCCAAAATACTTTGTCTTAATAAAATCTTAATAAAACAATATATTTAGTCTTAATCAAATCTTATAAAACAACATATATTATGTGAAGTGTTTGATCTCTCTTTATTTGTTTTGTTGTTGATATTCACTAGCAATGTGGTACTCCCTGTTTATGATCATTTCATGAGGAAATGTCTTGATGGTTCGCGGGTTGCAAGCTAGGGCATCATACATTGTTCATGAGCTCACTGTTTAATACTGGCATTGTTTACATCTTTTCATTTGGAATGCTTGATGATCCGCAAGCTTTGAGAGCTAGGGCATCATTTCTATTACCTTTAAGGCATTGTGTGAAGTGTTTGATCTCTCTTTATTTGTATTGTTGTTGATATTCACTATGTGGTACTCCTTGTTTATGATCATTTCATGAGGAAATGTCTTGATGGCTCACAGGCTGCAAGCTAGGGCATCATGCATTATTTATGAGCTCATTGTTTGAGCACCTCATGTTCCTATTCAATTGGATGGTGCTCAAATAGTGAGCTCATAAACAATGCATGATGCCCTAGCTTGTAGCCCGTGAGCCATCAAGACATTTCCTCATGAAATGATCATAAACAGGGAGTACCACATAGTGAATATCAACAACAAAACAAATAAAGAGAGATCAAACACTTCACACAATGTATGTTGTTTTATAATATTTTATTAAGACTAAATATATTGTTTTATTAAGACAAAGTATTTTGGGTTAGTTTTATGTTGTTTTATAAGATTTTATTAAGACTAAATATATGATGTAAACTCATAATTATACTTGATATATATATACTTCAAAGGAGGAATTATGAAATATAGTTGTAGTTAGTTATCTCTTCTATAATGATGGAGGAGTGAAATGTAATGATCAATGAGGTTGCTACTATTAGATCATACATTAATACACTTATTGTTTTGAATTTGAGCTCGGGCATCATGCAATGTTATTGTTATCATTGCATGCTTGTTTATGTTGTGCACCATATATTGTTTTATACACTATTTATTTCATTGAGATTGTGAGCTTGACATTTTTAATGTATTTTCTGTTATTGGATTGATGTCACCACGTTGTCAAGGTTGTAGATGCATTGAATCACCACTGCCATTCTATTTTGATAGCAACAATATAAAGAATAGAGCACCGTCCAATCAAATAGGGACATTAGTAAGACATTTAATGCATTATTACTTCATCATGATGATAAAAATTTCATTGGCTCAAAGCACATATAATGTGGATAGCTTCATTACTTCATTAGATCTGTACCTTTGTTAATTTCACTAGCATCATGCATCTTTCTTACTTATCCTTTAAAATGCAAATTCAAATATACTCCATGCCATAGCATTAATGTATAGATGATGTAGACTTGTGTACCTCTTTGTTTTGATGTAGCTTACTCACTGCATGCAATGGGGCCTCCTTGGGGCTGCCAACCATGTTGTGATGTTATGATCTTTACTTGAAATCCATGATGTACTCCTCCCTTAATATGCAGATTTGATGCTTTTCTCCTTTGATTTGATGATGATGTATGACCCTTCCGTTGCTTATTCATGCTTTCTCATGACTTCCTTGTGCTGATGGGCATGGTGTGTGACTGTTGTGGGTGCATCATTTGGAAATCATGTCATAACAACACCAGATGAAACGACAACATCTGGTGGTGTTGTTGCACTATTTGAATGATGTAGTCACAATAGTGACTCACCAGGTGTTCATGCAGACATAAATGCAACCATTTACTCTCTGCAACATTCTTCTGAGTGCACATGTCCTATAGCATGGTTTTTCTTTCATAAGTGTATGGCTTGACTATGCACATGCATAATTGTAGACGAGGATTAGTAATAGGATTCCATTCATTGCTTAGATATTTTTTATCTAACCCCCATCTCTCTTTTCTTTGCAGGTTCTAGATCACACAAGGGCACACTAGATTCATACCCAGGTAAAAAATTCATCACTTCAGGCAATGTCTGACACCCTTATTATTTATGTTCATCCTCTTATGTATGCTTGTACTCTTGCATTTTCTTATGAAAGTTATTTTCTTTGTATAGTATATACAAGTTATTTTTCATATATATACATGTAATCTTTACATGCAATTTTTTTTTCCCTTTACATGTATCTTTGCATTAAATGAACACAAATTAAACAAGATATTCTAATAATGTAAACTAGGGTGCTGTAGTCACTCATCTAGTAATTAGTTCCCCAAACCATTACTAAGGATTGAACATAAGTCTAAGTCCCCAAACCTATTATTCTATGTGTCCTTATTGCCTTTGTAATTTTGGTTCAACCCCTATAGGATGCCCAAGCCTAGAGGCCAAGGAAAGTACCCAAGAGCACTTGAAAAAAAGATGAATGAAGCCATTGTCCTTATGTGGGTAAACCCATATAAGTGTTCTTCCTTTGCATCACAACTCCTACTTGAGGATTAACAATCATGCTTTTATGTTCAAGACTTATTGTAATCACCTAAAAATGGACAAAGATCAAATGAAATAAAATCAAGGACATAATTGAATCAATTGAATCACAATGCATAATTAGCCAATCAAAATTAAAATCAAGTCCTAATTCAAGATCAACCAAAATTGAGAGCATTTTAATCAAGTGCAGTCAAATCAAAATACAATTAAATCAATTAATTGTATAGTCTTGGATTAAATCAAATTCAACCCATTCAAGAGGTACATGGCTAAACAAATGAATTTAAATCGATTAATAAATCTTAATTACTCTCAACAACCACAAAGGGAGGAAAATCAATCAACCAATGAGAGTGGAGGAAAGACATTCACATGGACCAAGCCTAATTCAATCTCAATCACTCAAAGTAAAAGAAAATCTTGTCCATTGATCTTGTCTACTTGTCCCAAGCTTTGAGGACACAAACTTTGCATTGTCTTCAAAGGGTGAAACCAAAGACACAACCAAGGTTTAATCATGATCAACTACACTACACCCCCTACCATTGGAAAAATCTATAAAAGGAAGACCAAATTCCTTCATAATTATCAACCACACATCTGAGAATTGCATTGAACCTCTTGCAATTTGAATTTAGAAAGGCATTTGAGAGCTTAATTACCATTTACTTTGATATAATTGTTAGCTTTAGCTTGTTTATCTTATCATTCTCATTCTAGGTCTGTCATTAATGGGAGCTTGCTGAGAGCTTTGCATTAACATTCTTAGTTAGAGAGCCATAGGATGCTCAATTGATCATTATTGCTAAATAGTTTCTCTATTGTGGTTTATTTAGTTACTATTTCATTTATTGTTCAACCTTAATTCTATGAAGATACTTTCCCTAGTATACAAAATGGCACCCATTGTGGGGCCCTAAGCCTCATTTCATCATTTTCTTCATATTTTGTGTGCTTGTATTTTCACTTTTCTGTGGATTTTCTACAGAAAATAGGTGAAGTCACACGTACAAAGGATTCATTCATGCCTAAAGTCATTTTGATGATGCTTGAGATCACTGTTCTGACACCTAAAAGATGCTAACTTACGCCTGGTCGATCACTTCTCTCCTGTCTTAAATTATTTCTAGTCACCTACAAGATGGATGCTCACACCTATGAGATAAATTGTTCTACCTTTGCTCATAAAGTCACGCCTGTGACTTAAGAAGTGTCACAGATCTACTATTTGTCACCGCCTATGACAGACTTTGACTACGCAATTTACAGATACAATCATGCCTAGTATCTGCTAATTCACACCTAGTATTTGTTAAATTGTCACTTTAAATAGACCATTTTATGCAATTTGCAATACTCTTTACGCTTAGTAGATAAATTGTTTACGCCTGATTAAATTTCAATGTCACCTGTGTCACTGGAAAGTGATGCTTGCTATTATGAAAGTTATGCCTGCTAACAGTTTGACCACGTGTATTAGCTGGACAATGACACTTTCTATCTATCATTTTTATTTGCTGTCAGATTGATAAATTCAATTATCTTACTCTCTTTCTGTATGTTTTTACTGTAAATGAGCAGACACAGAAAGGTCCAAAAACCAAAGAGAAAATTTAATCAAGAAGGCAAGGCATTAGCTAAAAGGATCAAGAAGGAGAACCTTGCTCATATCAAATCGGTTCTTGAGGAATCACAAGAGGAAGAAAATCGGGCATATCAAAACTATCTTGTAGTTATAGAAGCTTACAAAACAAAATTTGTTTCTCTTAATTGGATTTTTACTCCTTAGTTCAAGTTTTTCCTTAAAAATTTGCAAATAAGGTGCTTAAAGTTCAATACATAATTCTTTGCTTCTTCAATTTCAATTTGGTTTCCCTCATTGTGATTATTGGTGTTGACTAACTTGCTGGTGGAAAATCACATTTGGAAGGAGCTATTGCCAAGGTAATGATAAAAATGATGAAATCACTCAAAAATTCCCCTGACTTTTGGTTAGCTACAAGGAAAAGGTAAGCCTCAAACTAGTCAATATTTTCCCTTAAATTGTGGCATTGGTGCATTTCAAAAATCTAGTAATTACAAAACCTCTCTTTGTTTGGAAAGTTTAGCATTTCAGCCTATGCTCTTCACTTCTTCTAGTGAATCAAAATGCCAAAGGTGTTGAACTTTTTGATTAATAAGAAAGGTTAAGGAATCAAGCACATAAAATCAAATCCCCTTATTTGTGGAAGAGAGTAGAAATACTCGAATCCCTATAGTTAGTGGGTGAAATTAATTGAATATTGCTAATTGTGTTTGGGAACTAAAGGAAAAGTTAGGGATATGCTCTTCACCTTTTGGTGAACCAAATTCCCAAAAGATTGACCTTAAGTCCATTTCCTTGCTTTAAACATGAACATGCTAGAACATTAGTGGGCTCACCTCCCGAGTTTTTCCTTAACAAGGCCAGTGAGAGAGACAACCCAAAGTGGGATACGCTTGCTTTTGCTGTGAGAATCCAAACCACTATAAAATTAAATGAATGCATCCTTAATGGGGTGTGTGACAAAAGGATTTAAATTTTTTTTAACTTCCTCTAGTAGTCCTCACGGATTGCACCAAATCATACTTTCATGCATGTGGGAAGCCCCTTAACATACTTGGGGGATGAAAGTTTAAAGTCCATTTTGAATGGAATCTACACTAAATCCTTGATAAAATAGCAAGACTACCTTTTAGATCCATGTTTATGAACCAAATCTTGTGCTAGGTAGGTGCTTGAAGTGTCTTTTTGTGTAAAACCTATGACAATGTTCTTCAAATCAAACATTTTGTGTTAAGTGGGTAAAAAGAGATAAGTGAATACGTGATTGTTGTGTTTGAAATACATAAACAAGTGAGAGATATATCCATTGAAAGTTCATCTTATCTTTGTAATCTCTTCAAATTAAAATCAACAATTCTTGAATCAAAGATCAATTCAAATCGAACCCTTGTTGGATGTTGGTTTCCATGCGGTCCCACACATATAGGGTATCATTACAAGGAGATAGCACTCTTGTTGCAAATGAAGGGCAAGAAGTTGAATACCAAAGTCTTTTAAAAGATCCTAATCAAGAGGAAATTTTTCCAAACCTATTTGTACAAAGACTTGGAGAGATGGATAGAAACTTGGCATATCATAATCATAATACCAACAATTCTAATCATAATTCCAAAGAAACACTTGAAGAAAAATTTGAGAGAGCTGCCCAAGATCTAGAATTCCTAGAGGTCATGGAGAAATTGATAGATAGGGATAAAGAGAACTTTTTCCTAAATCTAGCCCAAAAGGGAGTAAAGCTTCCTTATGATTTTGATATTGACCAACTCAAGAAAGACCAACAACAAGATGATCCCATGAATGTTATGACTAGGAAGATAAAGGCCTTCCAAGAACAAATTGATACCATGAAGAAGGCAACTGAACCTAAGGCCTTTTCCATTGAGGCTTTGTGTCCTTTCCCTTTTGAAAAAAGCCTAGTTATGGTACCCTTTCCTTTCAATACCATTTTTCCTAAATATGATAAGTACATGGGTAAAATAGACCCACAAGATCATCTAAGAGAGTTTTGTGCCCTAAGCATAGAGTTCATGCACAATGATACATATCTAATGAGACTCTTCCATAGAATCTTAGGAGGGCCCACAATGGAGTGGTTTTCAAAACTACCCCAAGGAATAAAGACCTTTGAGGAGCTAGCCTCCAAGTTCGTAACCTATTAATCTTATAATATTGAGCATGAAATCACAATGCTCAAGTTGTGTGATACCAAACAGAAAGATGGAGAGTCCTTCTTAGGATTCCTACAAAGGTGGAGACCCATTTTTGCAAGGTATCCATGAAGTAACCCCAAGAAAGAGAAGATGGAGATCTTCACCAACAATTTGACCATGGAAATGAATTATAGATTACAACTTCAATGTCCCCCAACATTTGAAAAACTCATCAAAAATGGGATCAAGATTGAGGATGTTTTGGTCAAGAGAGGTGAAATCAAATTATTTAAAGATAACAAGTCCAACAACAACAACAACAATAATAACATCAATAACAATAATTATGTGCCTAAGTATTTCAATAATCAAGGGTCCAACAATCACAATGATAAATCTAAATCATGAGTAAAGAATAACAACAAAAACCTTGTGAATGATGGAGTTGTGGAGGCACACAACTTGAAGTCAACCCCTTTTATCCTACCATATGGAGCTAATTCTTCAAATAATGTTAATCAATCAAACAAAGCTCCATATAATTCCAATAACTCCAATAACAATTCCAACAATTCCAACAATTCCAACAATAATGCTAGTGGGAATAAGCCCAAATCATCTTACTCCAACTATAATAAAAAGAAATTCACCTACTTAGGTGAACCTTTGGAGAATGTATTAAGGACCTTGGTGGTCAACAATGTCATCACATTACCCGATATGAAATATTATAAACCTCAAGTTAAGCCTCATTGGTGGAATGATGCCAATCAATGCGAATATCGTCGAAATAGAGGTCATCCCACAAATGAATGCAAGAGATTAAAACAATTGGTGCAAGATCTAATTGACAATGGAACCATTAAAATTGAAGGGCCTCAAAACAATGAGGATCATAGGGCCTTCAAAAACCCCTTTTTGAATCATGAAAAGGTTGAGTCATCTAATGCTAATCAAAATTAAAAAAAGGGCAATGAGAAAGTGAACTTTGCTCATACTTATGATAACATGATAAATACTCTAAGAGAAGAGGATCAAACCATAAATGTTATCATAGTGAAGGATAAATCAAGAGAAGCATCATCAAATTTTGTCACTAGGGGACAAGCATAAAAAATTATCCTACCTACCAATGCTCCAAATATTGTTTTATCAAACCAAGCTTCAACATCATCATCAAAACAATATAACTTGGTTGGTCAATTACAAAGAACTCCCGCACAAATCTCCATTCTTGAGCTGCTCAAATTATCGCCAATTCATAAGGATATCTTGGAGAAGGCCTTGTTGGAAACAAATGTGCCTCTAAATTTGGAGGTAGACAAATTCCAAAATATGGTAGGGCACTTAATTGCACCCCATTGCCTATCATTTTTTGAACAAGATGACATGTCCCTTAATCATCCTCAAAATCTGCCCTTACACATAGAAGTGTTAATTCATAAGCATAGGGTGAAAAGAGTCCTTATAGATGGAGGAGCCAGCCTAAATATTTGTACCCTTAGCCTAGTAAAAGTCCTAGGATTTTCTGAGGAGGCTATTGACCCTAAGAAAAAGATAACCATAAAAGCCTACGATGATGAAGAGCCTCAAAAGGAGTCATAGTGCTGCCCATAAGAGTTGGTCCCATGCAAAAAGAGACTATATGCCAAGTGTTGTACTTAAATTTGACTTACAATATCTTGCTAGGAAGGCCATGGATCCACGAAATGCAAGCTGTTCCTTCCACTTATCATCAATGCTTAAAATTCCCATATCTAGGGCAAGAGATAATGGTAAGTAGAGATTTAAATCCATTCCAATATTGTAATAATGTCAAGCCTATCAATGATTCCTTGGTTCCACACAATGCTGAAGGGTCTATACCTAATCAAATGGAACAAGGTCAAAATTCTAAGGGCATCCCCTTGTTGAAAGGAAAAGAGAAGATGGAAGAAGAAGTTGTTATTGAAGACACACCAAAACTCATTAATCTAACTACATCGACTAAAGGAAAAGAGAAGGTTAATGAGGATAATATTATTGAAGAACCAAAAGAAGAATCTACCAAAGCTATCCAAGTGTACACAAAAGAGGCCCATTATCAAAAGATGGACCGAATGATGAAGAATTTTGATAAGCAATGTAAGATCAAACAGAAGGGAGTAGGTGAATACTCCTTTTCTATGATGGACCTACCTTTATCACCCAAGTCCTTTGGAAAACCTCTAAATCTACCCCATAAATATAATGATAACTTTGTGAGGGAAAGTACATCATCTGCCATGGATGAAGAAGACAATGAAATCCTAAATTGGTTATATAAAGATGAATAATCAAGTGCCCATGTCAAACATATCCAAAATGTAACCATTACCACACATCAATATGGGAAAGGGTTTTCAATCATGAAAAAGATGGGTTACAAAGGTCAAGGACCTTTGGGCATGAAGAATGAAGGGCTCATTGAACCCATATAATCAACATGGCGAGATGCCAAAGAGAAAGCAGGATTAGGGTACTCAAAAACATTACCCCAAACTATATGACCAAATATTAAAATTAGAATCTCATAGTGATGAGGATTCTAATGAATGGGAATGAGATACCCTATCAAATGAGTCATGTCAAGATAAAGGTATTGATGTTATCCATACTTATGCTTCTATCAAAGATAAAGGAACAATAACAGAATCAAGTTCAAATCAAGCATCTAGTTCTAGCGAAGTGATCCTAAATAATGTCCCAAGAATAGAAATAGAGATAAATCAATGGGTAGGAAAATCATACGTTCCTTCATGGAGATCTATTATGGAAGAATCAAACGTTAGGTTTAATCCACACAAGTTTTATCCAACAGAAACCCTAGAGGAGTCTAGTGAGGAGGACTTTGATCCTTCTTCTTTAGAACATTTAGAGGAAGCCCATGTTTGAGATTTTCAAGATACAATGTATGAACCCTCCAATAATGAGATATACACCCTAAATCCAATCGAAACAAACCCAAGTGTTGACCCATTAACTCTCATCCGTTCGGACTTAATTGAGTGGAATTCCATTGAACCAACTACCTTGCCAATTTTCTTAAATGACAACATGGTGTCCCAATACCTCAACACAGTTGAACCTTCTTCTATCAGAGAATATCAAGAAGAAATGATCAAAGGGAGCATCCAAACTTCTAATCTGAGAAAAAATGAAAAAAATAAAAAAAATAGAAAAGGAAACGAATAAAGTGTTGAAAACCACATTGTGGCAACATTAGATCCAAAAGAAAGAAAAAAAAAGAAATAAAGGATGTTTCCAAAGGTGAAAACCCAACTAAGGCACCTAAGGAAGGGAGTTTGGATGCTCTACCAGAACATTATGAAGAAAGATCTCCAATCTTAATTGAGCCAACAGAAAAGGTAAATATTGGGTCAAAAATAGAGCCAAAGATCATCCACCTAGCGGCATCCCTATCTAGTGAAGAAAGAATGGAATTCATCAAGTTCTTTAAGGAAAAACAAGTTAACTTCACATGGTCTTATGACGATATGCTAGGTTTAGACCTAAATCTGATAATGCATCATCTAAATATCAAGGAAGGAGCCAAACCTATTAAGAAAAAGCTAAGGAAGATGCATCCTCATATAGCGCTACTTGTCAAAGTAGAGTTAGAAAAACTATTGAAGGTTGGATTTATAAGGGCCATTGATTATGCACAATGGATCTCCAATATAGTGCTAGTATCAAAAGCAGACAAATCCATCAGAATCTGCATAGATTTTAGAGACTTAAACTTGGCATGTCCTAAGGACAACTTCCCACTTCCAAGAATTGATGCCATTGTGGACTTAACAATGAAACACTCCATGTTTTCACTCATGGATGGATTCAGTGGATATAATCAAATAAAGATAGCATCAGAAGACTAAGATAAATTTTCCTTTACATGTGCATGGGGTACTTTTTTCTGGAATGTCATGCCTTTTGGCTTAAAAAATGCAGGAGTGACCTATCAAAGAGCAATGACCACAATATTTCATGATATGATGCATAAATTCATGGAGGATTATGTGGATGACATACTAGCTAAATCACACTCAATAAAAGAACACCTACCAATTTTGGCAAATTTTCTTGAAAGGCTAGAGGAATTCAAAGTGAGACTTAACCCAAAGAAATGTGCATTTGGATTCCAATCCGGCAAATTACTAGGCTATATTGTATTAGAAAAAGGGATAGAGGTGGATCCCGCTAAAGTGAAGGCTATAATGGAAATGGAAGCACCCAAAAACATTAGTTAGATGAGATCTTTACAAGGAAGGATACAATCCATTAGGAGATTTATCTCCCAATTAGCAGAAAAATGTCATAATTTCACCCAACTTTTGCATAAGGATACAATTTTCAAATGGGATGACAAGTGTGAAGAAGCCTTTAATCTATTGAAGAAATATCTCATGAATCCACCAATCTTGATGCCACCTATTAGAGGTAAGCCCTTGATCTTATACATTTCAGCAACAGAGAATTCATTGGGGGCACTTTTAGCACAAGGAGATGAAACAAGAAAAGAGAAGGCAATTTACTACATAAGTAGAACCTTGGTCAAATATGAGCTTAAATATACATTCATGGAAAGGGAATTCTTGGCCGTAGTTTTTTCTTCCCAAAATTTATGCCATTATATGCTAGCCCACAAGACAAGGCTCATTGCCAAAATTGACCCTTTGAAGTATCTACTAAGTAAAACAACATTGAATGGAAGACTAGAAAAGTGGGTGATGGTACTAAGTGAATTCAACATAGAATATGTTGATAGAAAATAAATCAAAGGATGAGTCATTGCTGACCAGTTAGCAGAAGCACCACTTCAAGATGATCATCCTATACAAGTGGAATTCCTAGATTCAGAGATTGTGAATGTTGAGGCCAAAACATGGAAATTATATTTTGATGGTTCCTAAACTCATCATGGATTAGGAGCAGGCATACTTTTAATCACTCCTCAAGGATCCACTATCCCTAAGTCATACAAACTACTATTTCCATGCACAAATAGTATAGAAAAATATGAAGCCTTGGTTATTGGAATCAAGTTGGCATTAGAATGGAAAGTGACAGAACTAAAAGTTTATGGAGATTCATAATTAATCATTAATCAAGTCAATGAAGAATATCAGACGAAAGATGAGAAATTGCTACCATACAAAAACATGGTGGACAATCTTAAGAAGTATTTCATAATCATTACATTTGAGCAAGTACCAAGAGAAAAGAAAAAAGTAGCAGACGCAATGGAAACTTTGGCCTCACTTCTACAGATGCTTGATCAAAGTGCCAGAATGAGTTCTTGGTAGAAGAAGTGGACCAACCCACGTTTGATCCTACTCACCCTTGTACAATTTTCTTGATAAGTACAAATGAATCACCTTGGTATGGACCTATTTACACTACTTGAAAGATCAAATCCTTCCCATCAACCAAACCAGGAACCAAAAGAAAAGCTTCATTCATTAAGCCTCCCGATATACGATAATCTCTGAAACATTATATCGAAAAAGTCTAGATGAAATGATCCTTAGATGTTTAGAAGAGGAAGAATCAAACATAGCCTTACAAGAAATCCATGAAGGAATTTGTGGATCACACTCAAACGGATTGACCCTAGCTAAGAAACTTCTTAGGATAGGATATTTTTGGTCCACGATGGAGAAAGACACTTGTAACTTTGCAAAAACTTGTAGAAAGTGTCAATTCCATGGGAACTTGATACATGTTCCCGCACATGAGCTTCATCCGATGACAACACCTTGGCCATTCTATCAATGGGGTCTAGACTTAATAGGCATGATTTATCCACCATCCTCGAATGGTCATAAATTCATCATCATGGCAATTGAATATTTTACCAAGTGGGTGGAAGCTATACCCTTATCAAATACAATAGGAAACAAGATATCTTTGTTTATCCTCAATCATATTATTTGTAGATATGACATACCTCATGCCATCATAACAGATAATGCAAAGCATTTCAAGAACAAAGACCTAAGGGAATTATGTACTAAGTTTGACATGATTCATCATTATTCTTCAATCTATTACCCTCAAGGTAATGGACAAGCCGAAGAAAAAAATAAAAACATCTTGAAAATTTTGAAGAGAATGGTGGACAATTCAAGTAGAGATTGGCACATCAAGATAAACCTGACCTTATGGGCTTATAGAACAAGCATAAGAACACCAACATGAGCTACACCTTTTTCCTTAGTCTTTGGAATGGAAGCAGTTTTGCCTTTGGAGGTAGAACTTCCATCTTTGAGGATATCTATGTATGGCTTGATAAATGAAGAAGACTATAGGGTTGCTAGGCTGCAAGAACTAGAACTCTTGGATGAAAAACAAAAGCAAGCATTTGATCATTTCAAGGTATACCAAAATAGAATGTCAAGGACTTACAATAAGCACATCAAGCCAAGAACATTTCAAATAGGTGACCTAGTTTTGTGAGAGAATCCCAAGGATCAAGCAGAAAGGGAAAAGAAAGGAAAATGGGAAGCAAACTGGTTAGGACCATTTCTCATTGTTGAAAATTTTGGGACCGACACCTACAAATTAGCAGATTGTGATGGAGAAGAGCTACAAGATCCAATCAATAGCATACATATAAAGAGGTTCTATACATGAGGTAGATGAAAGAGTATAAAGGGTATTAGATTAAGAGCATCATATTTATTGTACATAGTTCCAAGAGATCCTGGAAATACCAAAAACATTGGAAAAGCAGAAAAGATAAAAAATAGTGGAAAATTAAGCATGAAGAAAGCAAAAACATTCATATATGATCCTCAAAAAGATGTTGTCTTGGTGAAATCCTAGCAAATAGGCACCTTGATGATGTGAAAAGAAAAAATTGAAAAAAAAGAAAAATACAAAAAATAAAAAAAGAAGAAAAGTGCCGTGGTGAAAACCTAGCAAATAGGCACCTTGGTAGCAAAAAAAAAAAGAAGAGAAAAAGCTTAAAAAATAGAAAAAAGAGCTAGATTCATTCAATCGGTGAAAACCTAGTAAATAGGTACCATTGAAAGTCTAAGTCAGTCGCATACCTAGCAGGTCACCTTGTAAATATTGTATTTGCCAACATTTGTATATATGGCATAATAAAACCCCACAGTTACATTTGCGAGTACCTCAAGATTTTGGTCACCTAATCGACAAATTGTCCTAAGTCCCACAAATGAAATCAATATCAAATTGGGGGAAATCTACTCAAAAGGAGAAAGGATTCATCAAAGCAAGCTTTATTCAATCAAAGAATCAGTTCATCACACTCAGAAGAGGAACACTTAATCAAATCTACATCCTAATCCAATTTGAGCCTAAAAGAAAAATTTGATCCAAGAATTGAAATGACCTTACCTTTATTAGGATTAAAAGTATGAAATGGATGGAACTACACTTTAACTATGGATTTGAAAAATAGTGCAAAATTTTTCTAAGTGTTGACTTAATTGATGAAATCATGTCTTTCTAGTGAATCGATGAAAGTTTTAGACTAGACAAGCTATGATGAAAGCATGATATTTTTCTTGATTTCTGAATAACTGTCTTAAAATCAAAGTTTTAAATTATGTATTATTTATCTAAGGAAATGATCATCAAAGAATCATCGAGGACTTGTACATAGGATAAAACTGAGATTTCTGCTTGTTTATGCAAATGGATACCTTGGCTATTTTGATCTTCAATATCATAATACCAAAATCTACTTGCAACATAGAATCCGACAAAATTGGTATTTGCACTCTCATGATTGGCTTCAATTAGTGATAGTCGTACTGAAGAGAGAAGGGAAAGCAAACAAAGAGGTGCAAAAAGTATTCATAT
The DNA here is from genome assembly GCA_027943335.1 of Chamaecyparis obtusa. Lineage (NCBI taxonomy): Eukaryota > Viridiplantae > Streptophyta > Pinopsida > Cupressales > Cupressaceae > Chamaecyparis > Chamaecyparis obtusa. The sequence continues at coordinate 492,647 of BSBK01001859.1, forward strand.
CATCATAGTTGAACTAGTGATGGTTGTACTAAAACGGGATTCCAAAAATGCTCAATGATGATTATAAGCTCCAAATTTTGAATAATGATAGTTAGTTGCATACATCTTAGATTAAGTGCATTTTATATATTTTTTTTCCTTTCTTAGCTTAATTTGCAAAGGGGGAAATGAAAAGGGGGTACATTAATAATCTTGGTGAGTCAAAGCATTAAAGAAAAGGGGGGTTCAATTCAAAATGACTTATCTTTGATTTCAATCAACAAAGTGAGATTATCTTTTGCATCATGCATAGCATTAATCATTATTCATTATCCATATATGAGAAAAGCAACAAAAAAAGAATCATTACTCATACATCATTTGCATACATGTAATTAAAGATAGAACTGCATACATTCAAAAATAAAAAACATAGGGGCATTCATATCCACATCTCCATAAAATAGTTTGCATCCATACATTTCAAAAAAGTAGAAAAACATGTCATAAATTCATACAACAATGCATTCATCTATCTATATCATAAAATAAGATACATTGCATCCATAGCATAATCACAAGTAAATGCATCATAAACACCATATAGTTGCATATAAAGATAATCTCATAACAAATACATCAAGAGAATCAAGGAAGTATATCATCATATAAGTGTTCATCAAATGATCCAGTACATCAAGATATCAAGGTACAAATGTTATGAAAGTGATACATCAAGTGTTTCAATCAATAAAAAAACATAAAATATGATACAAGGACATCAATAATGAGAAAATCTGTCATCAAATCATCAAGATCCCATAGCAACACCCGATCCATCCCCAACACCTAATCCATTTGGACCTCTGCCATCCTTTCTATCCTATGAGGGAGGAGTCTGAGAAGTGCTCACAATGCTATGGCTCTGTGCCATCATTGTCATAAACTACTACATCAAGGTAGCAACCTGATCTAATCTACCCACAATAGTAGATACATCTATCCTCAATGATTGTACCTCTCATGCTACACTATCAATTCTAGGAGTAGCCTATAAAATCTGGCCCATATCTTGTGATTGCTAAACCTATGGAGGCACCTGCTGTGCTAGAACCTGATCTTGCTGTGCTAAGGAAACTCTTTGTAACTAAACTAAGGGATCCTATCCACTAGGAATATGTTGAGTAGCATCTATATGTACCTGTCTCTATTATCTCTACTGATGATGAGCTCTATGCTATCTATCCACTGTTACTCTAGGAGGTACCTCAACTACATCATCCTGTCCTCTAGCTCTAGCCCTATCCCAGACATGTCCACCTCTCACCTGTGGTCCATCTTGTGCTCTACCAATAACCCGAGGCACTCTTTGTCCTCACCATCTCTGACATCTCCTACCATCATCACCATCACCACCATCATCACCACTGCCACCAGTATCTCTCTCATCATGACCTGGAATAGGCTCTGTGGGATCAGTAAGTTGAGGAAACCTATTATGAGCCCACAAGTATCGATACTCATGTGACATCCCACCATCAACAATACCTACAAGTATCTCCCATTGGCAGTATGCCAAACTAGCAATTTGATCACATACAAATTGATAATCAATCAGAGGACCCCACATCAATCGCTCTACCTGTACACGAGCATATAATGATGCACCCTATAACATATCCTATACTCAGCCATACTAGTGAGACACTTGGCCAAAGCATAAATGGTCAATCGTAGTAGTAGCCCTGCCAATCATCCATCAAGGAGAAAACATATAGGGAAGCTCATCATCATCCTCCATCCAGTGCTCACAACCAATATATGGTCACCACTGAACCTGATCAAGATCATCAATCACTCAGCGCCAATACTCAAGCTTTCCCAGATGATCTTGGACAACCATGCCACTATACATAAAAGCATACGGGAATCCCCGATGACAAATCTTGTCTGAAATAGGCTTAGTAATGGGAAGATGCTCCCATACCCACAACTATAGAATCACTGCACCTGCAGATAATGAAGTGCTCTCTCTATAGACAACCTCATGCAAATCATGGTAAAGATGTGCCAACACACATGAGCCCCAATCAAATCATTGAGGTTGAGCAAGTAAATCCTTGAGGATCTTGCCCCATCCAATTGAGAAACCACGACCTCATCGGTTGGGAAGCAGCAATCCACTGATAAGAGCACCAAGAACCGTTGGTAATGTCAGGAAAGAAGAAAATTGTGGCCAAGTAATAGTATCATCATCTATAGTGTTGTCTCCAAACACTCATTTGTAGACTGTGCTATCATAAATGGAATCATAATATATTAATTCTCCTTGGCAAGGAATGCATAATAGTCTATAGACATCCTCCAGAGTGATGGTCATCTCTCTGAAAGGAAGGTGGAAATTATTGTGATCGGAGTGCCATCTCTCTGCCATAGTAGGAAAAAGACCATGGTTCAGCTAGAACCGTGGGATGTCAAGAAGAAAACTGAAGCCACACATCTCAACAATATGATACTCAGCAGGAGTCAAAGCCTAACCAAGATTAATAACCCATGATGCAACAAACTGTATGTAAAGAACAGGGAAGTGTGCCTGTTTTGAAAAACAAAGGAATCATATCAGTATACCATATCAAGGAATCATCTAAAGTCAATCAATTTTATCAAAAGTATCAAGCAATCACACCAGTACCATTTTTTCATGTCTCTATATCCTGAGAATGAAGTATCAGTATCAATCATATCAGTTTTCACACTGATTGATTTAACTCATCAACTCTATCCTATCAGATTGACAAATCACATTTGTTGGTACCATTATCCTGATATCCTAATCAATTGTTTTGTTTAAATGCAACAGACCTAATCTTATCATTGGAATAGATCATCTGGAGTTATCAAAAATTTCATCATGAAAAATCAAGTACAAGTGAAAAATTTTAAAAAATCTTTCAGGTGTGATTTTACACATACCACGCAACATTTCATCTCAAGCGATGCAGAAAATATGCCAGATGACACTTTATCTATCCTAAGCGGTAATTCAAGCTTCACATGACATTTATAATGCTAGGTGACATTGAAAATAAGCCTAGGTGACAATGAAAATCTAGGGTTTAACGCAGAAAAACATATGCAAATGGGCATTAAAACCCTAAGGCTGTGTGGAATCATATTCTTGTCAAGCGAGAACAAAATTTTTTTAGGTGATAGTTTACTATGCGGAGGCGTGAGTAAAAAGCACGGATGCGACACTTTAAAGGCTAACTCGACATTAAAACTATCCTACGTGTGAATGTGCAAAATTAAAACAACGACGACATGGAAAAGATGCAATAAATGCTAATAAATGAGCAATAAATGCAACAAGGAAGTTAAAAATGACTCACTGGAGGTCCGTAGTCAGGTGGTCTCTGATAGCATTGACATCTCTCGAACCGATGCTCTCTAATAGGGACAACCATCTCAAAAATCAAAGGAAACTCAAAGAAAAATCTCAGAAGTCAAAAGTGAAAATAAATAGTAAATCTAGGTTTTTCAACCTATTTAAGCTAATTTGACATAATTTAGAGGTGAAATTTTGACTTCGACCTATATTAAGCTATCACATCAACTGGGGCAAATTGTGAATCACATCATATCATCAGTGTTTTTTAGAAATGAAAACATATTGGATTAAATCAATAAAATCAATTAATCAAATTTTTCAAATCAAAATGTCAATATGTTTTATTTCTAAGGGGGCATGCCATTGGATAATCAGATCAATATCAGTAGTAACATCATCGAAAATCAAGAGACCGATCATCAAATCAAAAGTGAAAGCTTTTATCAAGAAATTTTTCATAATCAATCAAATGAATGAGGCATCACATTGAAATAAATCATCAAAGCAGGTATCATATCAAGATCAATCATTTAATCAAACATCATATCGAGAACCATCATCAAAATGACCATCATATTAGAATGATCATCAAAATCACATCAATTGATAGTTTCATATCGATCATATCTGCATCAATCTCATATCATAAATCAAGGATTGACCATCAAAAGACATCAAACAAACATCAGAGATCGACCATCAATGAATCAGGACCTATCATCAAGCTAGATCAGAGTATTCTTTGAATCGACATGCTTTGCACGTCAACTCAAAGAAGGGCATTTGTACCACCTAAAAATGGACAAAGATCAAATCAAAGAAAATAAAATCAAATCAAGGACATAATTAAATCAATTGAATCAATTGAATCACAATGCATAATTAGCCAATCAAAATTAAAATCAAGTCCTAATTCAAGATCAACCAAAATTGAGAGCATTTTAATCAAGTGCAGTCAAATCAAAATACAATTAAATGAATTAATTGTATAGTCTTGGATTAAATCAAATTCAACCCATTCAAGGGGTACATGGCTAAACAAATGAATTTAAATCAATTAATAAATCTTAATTACTCTCAACAACCATAAAGGGAGGAAAATCAATCAACCAATGAGAGTGGAGGAAAGGCATTCACATGGATTAAGCCTAACTTAATCACTCAAAGTGAAAGAGAATCTTGTCCATTGATCTTGTCTACTTGTCCCAAGCTTTGAGGACACAAACTTTGCATTGCCTTCAAAGGGTGGAACCAAGGACTCAACCAAGGTTTAATCATGATCAACTACACTACACCCCCTACCATTGGGAAAATCTATAAAAGGAAGACCAAATTCCTTCATAATTATCAACCACACATCTGAGAATTGCATTGAACCTCTTGCAATTTTAGTTTAGAAAGGTATTTGAGAGCTTAATTAGCATTTACTTTGATATAATTGTTAGCTTTAGCTTATTTATCTTATCATTCTCATTCTAGGATTGCCATTAATGGGAGCTTGCTGAGAGCTTTGCATTAACATTCTTAGTTAGAGAGCCATAGGATGCTCAATTGATCATTATTTGCTAAATAGTTTCTCTATTGTGGTTTATTTAGTTTCTATTTCATTTATTGTTCAACCTTAATTCTATGAAGATACTTTCCCTAGTATACACTTATTATTACCTTGGTCCTTTTGAATCTTAGGATGACATCTCAATTGGGAAAGGAAAACCAAAACATTTCATAGACCAATAACAACCAAGGAATGTGGATTCTCTTCTATTGTACAGTTATACTCATAAAATATATGTACGGTTATAAAATTTCATGCCTTGATATTTTATAACATAGTTCCTCTTCATCAAAATAGAATGGAAGTGGTGATTTAATGCATCTACCCACATTCTATGTGCTTTGAGCCAATAAAATTTTTATCATCATGATGAAGTAATAATGCATTAAATGTCTTACTGATGTCCCTATTTGATTGGCCAGTGCTCTATTTGTTATATTTCTGCTATAAAAATAGAATGACAATGGCAATTCAATGCATCTATAGCCTCAACTACATGGTAGCATTGATCCAATAACATAAAATATATTACAAATTCTAAGCTCACGGTCTTAATAAAATAAACAGTGTATAAAACAATATATGGTTTACAACAACAACAAGCATACAATGACAACAATAACATTGCATGATGCTTGAGCTCAAATTCAAAATAGTAAGTGTATTAATGTATGATCTAATAGCAGGAACCTCATTGATCATTACCTTTCACTCCTCCATCATTATAGAAGAGATAACTACCTACAACTATATTTCATAATTCCTCCTTTGAAGTATATATATATCAAGTATAATTATGAGTTTACATCATATATTTAGTCTTAATAAAATCTTATAAAACAACATAAAACTAACCCAAAATACTTTGTCTTAATACAATCTTAATAAAACAATATATTTAGTCTTAATAAAATCTTATAGAACAACATATATTGTGTGAAGTGTTTGATCTCTCTTTATTTGTTTTGTTGTTGATATTCACTATGTGGTACTCCCCGTTTATGATTATTTCATGAGGAAATATCTTGATGGCTTGCGGGCTACAAGCTAGGGCATCATGCATTGTTTATGAGCTCACTATTTGAGTACCCCATGTCCCTATTTGATTGGCCGGTGCTCAAATAGTGAGCTCATAAATAATGCTTGATGCCCTAGCTTGCAACCCACGAACCATCAAGACATTTCCTCATGAAATGATCATAAACGGGGAGTACCACATAGTGAATATCAACAACAAAACAAATAAAGAGAGATGAAACACTTCACACAATTCCTTGAAGGTAATAGCAATGATGCCCTAGCTCTCAATGCTCGCGGGTCATCAAGCATTCCAAATGAAAAGATGTAAACAATGCCAGTATTAAACAGTGAGCTCATGAACAATGTATGATGCCCTAGCTTGCAGCCCAGGAGCCATCAACACATTTCCTCATGAAATGATCATAAACTTGGAGTACCACATAGCTAGTGAATATCAACAACAAAACAAATAAAGAGAGATCAAACACTTCACACAATATATGTTATTTTATAAAATTTTATTAAGACTAAATATATTGTTTTATTAAGATTTTATTAAGACAAAGTATTTTGGGTTTGTTTTATGTTGTTTTATTATAAGATATTTATTAAGACTAAATATATGATGTAAACTCAATATAACAAACAGAGCACCGACCAATCAAATAGGGACATGAGGTGCTCAAACAGTGAGCTCATAAATAATGCATGATGCCCTAGCTTGCAGCCCGCAAGTCATCAAGACATTTCCTCATGAAATGATCATAAATGGGGAGTACCACATAGTGAATATCAAAAAAAAAAAAATCAAGAGAGATCAACCACTTCACACAATGCCTTGAAGGTAATAGCAACGATGCCCTAGCTCTCAAAGCTCGTGGGTCATCAAGAATTCTAAATGCTAAGATGTAAACAATTCCACTATTAACATTCATATTGTGCCATTAAATCAACAAATGCCATCAAAATGAAATTGAGTTAATGAGAAGACAAAGCTCAAATGCCTACCTCAAATGCTATTACCCTCTTCCCACATGGTGCCGGCCTCTTCATGCATGCCAAACTGGAATGCCCTCTTCGCGCCACACAAAAGTGCATTGCCATCTTCATGACAGCTCTTCGAATTCACAAAAATTACAAATGACACTTTCTTTTTCTTTTTTTTTTGTTTATAACCAAGCTGGTGTCGCAATTAAATCAAAAAATGCCATCAAAATGAAATTGAGTTAATGAGAAGTCAAAGCTTGAATGCCTACCTCAAGTCATGGCTACGATATGAAGATCAAATGCTAAGGAACTATGTTATAACATTTCAAGGCATGAAATTTTATAACTGTACAAATATAAAATTTCAAGGAATGAAATTTGACCTTGATAATGTCCCCTCCATTTCTTATGCTTGATCATGTCTGCCTTGTGTTGATGGGCATGGTGGGTTACTGTTGTGGATGCATCATTTGGAAATGATGTCATAGCAACACCAGATGGAACAAAAACATCTGGTGTTATTGTTGCACTATTTGGATGATGCAGTCACAATAGTGATTCACCAGGTGATCATAGAGACATAAATGTAGCCACAACAATGATTCACCAGGTGTTCATAGAGACATAAATGTAGGGCTTCATTTGGATTCCAATGCCTATATACTGCACATGTTCCCGAGTGCATTTTCCTAAGTGCACATGTTCTGTAGCATAGTTCCTTTTAGAAGTGTATGGCTTAACTATGCACATGCATAATTGTAGATGACGATCAATAATAGGGTGTCAGACATTGCTTAGATCCTTTGGATATAACCCCGTCCTTTCTTTTCTTGCAGTTTATGGATCATACATGAGCATATTGGATTGAACCCAGGGTCAACACTTCATTACTTCATGCAATATCATGTACCTTCATTATTTATGTTCATCCACTTATGTATGTTTGCATTCATTCATATTTTTATCAAAATTGGCTATACTCATATTTTTCTTGTGTCTGAGTCTTCTAACTATGATCAATTTAATGCTGTAAATCTTGACATAGAATTCGATATCAATTGATCATATATCCATTCCAAATGATATAACTCCATTTGAATAAACATTAATGCCAACCATTTGACAAAATGTCCATATGAAATCTAGAGCAATACATTAATTTTATAGCGAATTCATGATTTATAATGCCCCTTGATTTATAGTGAATTAATTTTATAGTGAATTCATGATTTATAATTCAGTTATAGCAGCTCAATGTATTTGAACTCAAGAATAACCCTTACTTGGTTTCCTACAAAGCCTTTGGCCAAATCTGTCAGAAAATTAAAAGTTTGGTCGAAGTGTATAAATGAAGGATGAAACACATAGGAAGCTATGAGAAGCTATGAGAAGGTGACATGAAGCTAATGAAAGGAGGCATCTCAATGATGTTAAATCACATGGGATTCTCTTTGTTCCCTGCAATGGAGTGAGCTAATTCTGAAAGTATAAATAGATAATTTTAACAATGTATAAAGTCCTTCACAAGATGTAATAAAAACACTGGCAAGGCACGAGAACTATTTGACAAAATGCCACAATAGTGGTGTCTCATGCAATGTTGAGATGTTTAGTTATATGCAATGCTGAGATATTCAAACTATTGTTGGATAAATAGATAATTTTAACAATGTATAATGTCCTTCACAAGATATAATGAAAACTATGGAGTGAGCTATGTTTGTTTGATTATATAACTATTATCTTATGTTAGGTATCCCACATAGTCTCATGGATTGTCAGGTACAAGTCAATACACCCCATAGAGATTGATGTCTTTTACCATTTGTAAAATATCTCTCTTATTGCCACCTATCTTTCTCATTGCATGAAGTGTAGGTACCAGCGAATAGGTATTTGTCAGAATTGTCTTCTTCGAGCCAGGAAAATTTGGGAATGGAAGAAGAAAGTGAGACATTTAGTATGTGTAATTCAATGAGATCGACTTGAGGTCAAAAGATCAGAAAGAAATTCAATAAACGCATGAAATTTTTCCTTGCTCAAGAGAGGTCATGTTCTTATGATGATGAGAGCAAAGATGACTCTGAGCTATCGTTTAAGTACAAACATCTATAGAAACAATGGGTCCTCGATGAACTTCCTTCAATAAACATTGATTTTTGTGTTAAAGAGAGGATATATCACATAGCACCATCTTCATTACATGGTTTGGGCCTATTTTCCATGAATGGCATAAAGGTCTCTTACAACAAAGTTGTCGAATTGATGGAGTATGTCAGACCTTGTTATGATTATAGTAGTTGGATGAAAATTGTTAAATATAAAAAAAGTATGTGAAGGTATGCACTCGCGGAAAATTATATACAACAAAAAGTTAGTGAACAAAGTAAAAAAGTAGCTATATACATTGATAGAAGACCAAAAGCATCAGGGAATATTGCATATTTTATAAATAGTACATGGCCCGCGTCAACTAAGAAGCAACCCAATTGCATATTTGAGGCACACGAGGGAAATCACATATTTGTATGTGCAATCAAATCAATACATGGAGCCAAGGAGCTTCTTATCGATTACAATTTGAATCACATAGATACAAAAAACCCCATCACTATCATGGACAAGATGGTACACATTTTGATAATTGTCTATTATTCAACATAACTTAGAATAAGAACACGTGTTTTAACATGTCTGAATGATTTTTTTTGAAATACAAATCTATAGTATGGATCAACAACCACATGATATGCACAATAATGATAGTTCTCATGGGACTTCTTCCCGATAGGTAAAACTCATTGTTGTTGTACAAATACACATATAAGAAAAATGTTAATGCATATTTTTTGTTGTTCTACTATTTTGGATTGCTTTTAAATAAAGGGCTAATAATATTGTTCTCACAAATGAGTGTTGATCAGAAAAAGGGAAAGGAACAAGTAGTCCATGAGGAGCCACAGAATGAGCAGGATCCATTCGATCTTGATTCTTTATTAGAGGTTAATCCTGTGGTTGCACTAGAAAGGGTCCTTTGTGCAATATCAAAAGAGTTAGGTCGAATGGAAAATATTCAACCTCACACTCCTGAAATACAAAGGGCAGTGGATATGTTGATTGGCCATGTTCAAAACTATAGAGTAAGTATTAATGTAGTTTTTAATTATAACAAAAGTTCAATAATGATTTTTATAGTATACTATTTTATTTATGTCATTAACTAAAATACATATGTGTTCTCTTTACAGGGGATGCTAAATAGATTAAAGGGCATTACCTCAAATGCAAATACTTCAGATGGTACATTGCATGTTTTATCATCCATCTTGTCCATGGTTATCCATATTTTTTTATGCTCTAACAATATTTTTGTTCAGCACCTGCTATTGAACCTATGTCGAGTACAATGCCTGGTACGAGGATCAGATCCACAGAGGTAGTTCTGCCTACAATGTCGGCAACACGTAGCATCACCACAAATGTGATGGAAACACCTACTATTGGTAAGTAGACTCCTCTTTTTCTCTCTTATTTATCATGTGTTTATTTCACTTGAACTATATATTCTTTCTTAGGGGGCATTTTGTAATATTGGATTCATTTTATGTAGGAGGCGATGACACAATTCCTGGATGTACTCATGTTAAATGTATGAGAACAATATAGTGTGATCAATTGCTCGTGAGCAATGAAGATGGACTTTGCTTGAGAGTAGCCCAACTTCCAGGTACTTTAAAGACTGATCCTTTCTTTTACTATAGAATATAATAATCATAATGTAATGCACTAACCCCCTATGTGGTCCCTTGCAATAACTAATTATAATAATCTCATAATTATCTTCCACGGAATAATCTATTTTATGAAAAACTTAATGATGAATGTTTGTGTATTTTCAGGCTAACCATACGCACATGGTATCATATTTTGATTTCATTGCAAGATTAGGTTTTGTTTCATCCCTTTCTTTAAGTATATTAAAAGGTAGCTTCACTTAATTTATGAATCTAACAGTTTTTTTTCTTAAAAGGTGGTCATTACAAGATAAAGGGTTAAAGAATAAACTCATTGACTCTATGACAACACTTTTTGGACCTGAAGTCTTTCATAAACTTAGACTCCTTGACAAAGTGGGCACTATTTTGAAGTATATTAGGGACAACTATAGGAGCCAAATAGAACACAACCCTTGTTACGAGCGGCCTCCCTATATTCCTATTAATGAGTGGGAGGATCTTAAAAAGGATGCACCTGAGAGAAGTGCAAGACATAGTGGATGAATAGTATCACTTGAGGAAAGAAGGTACGTGATAATTTTAATAATGAAATTATGTACTATTTAGTCTTTGTACTTATGTGATCTAACATACTTCAAACATCACATAGGTTTCTTGACACAACAAAGGAAACAAAAACAAGAAAACAAAAGCACGGGCAACACAGGCTTGGCTCGGGTGGATATTCAAAACTTGTTGCACGAGTTGTAAGTATTAGTAAATGAAAAATCTTATGCAAATATTTATAATTAAATTGCAATCTATTTAGTTTTGATGAAATTCACTACAATAAAAATTCATGATACCAATAAAAAATACAAGCCTTGGAGTTCAAAAAATAGATTATAGAAGAGGACAAAAAAATAGGCTACAAACAAGGCTAGAGATGGTGTACAAGAAACAAAGGAGACTAGTGTACTTTTTAATAATAATAAAAGTTCAATAATGATTTTATATGTTAACTATGATAGTCTCTTAGTTTCAGGAAATGCAGAAGAAGATGCCTAGTTCAATATGCAATCTCAATTCATATGCATGAATAGTAGGTGGAGTTGGAAGACCCAACAGGTTTGCATTTTTTATAGAGGTCTTTAATTGCATATTTTAAGTTATAGACCATCACAAACATTTTAATGTTGAGCTATTAAAAAAATGTAAACTTTCTAGGTCTTCTTAGCTCCACCTGCTATTCGTGCATATTCTACTTGTGTTGCACGCACATTCTCGATTCAGAGTGGGAAAATCTTATTTTCAATGCAAGTGAGAGAAGCCAAACACAGAGAACATGCAACAAAACATGACAACTACAAAACATAAATGTAGGTATCACAACAGTTGAGAAACATAAATTTAGGCATCATGGTCCCAATTATTGGAGACACAACATAATTGAATGCTATTCCCAGACGATGCAACACAACCACTACTCCTACAGTTCGAAGTGGACACTGGAGGATCCAAAAACCAAAGATAAGGAATTTATCTTTGGTTTTTGGATCCCGCAGTGTCCACTTCAAACTGTAGGAGTAGTGGTTGTGTTGCATCATCTGTGTATAGCATTCAATTAGGTTGTGCCTCCAAATAATTTTGATCATGATGCCTACATTTATGTTTCTCAATTGTTGTGTCCCAAGACCCCTTATGACTCTTTATGACCCTTTACGATCCCTAAGAATACATCTTAGAGGTCTTAAAGTGTCATAAAGGGTCATAAGAGGATCCTAGGAGGGGCCAGATGAGATTCTACCTTCACGTGGTTGGCCATGTTAAGTAGAGAATGTTAAACTATTATCGAAACAAAGAGAAGCTTAATAATTTAAGATCTCAATCAACGTATGACAAATATATATTTATTTTTAAAAAATAGTGTGAGATGTCGCAATTACAATGGAAACCAAAGAATTATCGATGACAAAACTAAAAGTGATGACTATCTATCAGAAACATCAATCACTTCAAGGAGCAATGATCACTTCATCTTGCCTCAAGAAGTCTTGACCCAAGATCAAGTCATATCGATCCATCTAAATGGCTACCAAAATCAATAGATCTCTACCAAGAACCCAGTCACAAAGAAACACCATAGACCACACCATGAACCTACTATGAAGAGGCATCCAATGTCTCATAAGATGCATCAAATGACCCACTTTCTGTAATCCAATTCTCTCAGCAAAGTTCACCTAGAAGAAGACTTCTCCCAAGTCATCATGGACACCATAGTGATCTACAAATCCAAGTCTCTAGACTCGACTCAATAATCTATGAGTCGCTACCGAATCTACTACGAAGTCATCTCCAAATGACATAACCAAATATGCAAGAACACTAATCAAGTCAAACTCGATTGAAAAATATATATATATTTTTAAAAAAATTATGATTTTTGTCACAATTATGATGACACTAGAAAAGTGATGACAATCTATCAGAAAATTCTGATGGATAACCCTCACATGAATAGCATTTTCATCGGTAAATAATCTACCAATGACGGTTAGACATTGGAACATTATGACGGTTAACTGTTGCAGGTGCAACATTTCTGTCAGTAAACTAACTACATCTGACGGAGATCTGTCGAAAGTGGGATGACTACAAATAGACCCAACAATGTATTTTCTATGTTGAAACCCCCTTTTTGCGATGACTATAGTCATTGCAAATATGATGCCAATCGTAGCCGTCACTTTTTCAACTACAAAATTGTGACGTTGGGTGGTGTCGCTTAATCGACGGTATACTGTCTAAATTCTAACAAACTACCATCAAAAAAAGGTCTCAAATGTACTAGTGTGGTGAGGCAAGATCATTCCATGGTTTAGCAAGTTTTTCCCAAAAGTTCATTAGAAATTTCAATTAAATTTGCAATGCTATGATGGAGACAATGAGGAGATAAAAGAGAATTCAAGTGGACACATAGTTTTGATAAGAGTTTTGAGACTTTGAAACAAAAGGTTCCTAAATTGCTTGTGTTAGCTTTACCTAATTTCAATAAGGTATTCTAAGCTGAATGTGATGCAAGTGGTAGTGCAATAGGAGCTATGTTGAGTCAAGAAGGTAAACCTGTTGCTTTCTTTAGTGAGAAGTTGAATGATGCTAAAAGGAAATATTTTGTGTATGATCAAGAATTCTTTTCTATTATTCAAGCCCTGAAAAAATGGAGATATTATTTGATGCTGAAGGAATTTGTGTTGTATATTGATTATAAGGCTTTATAGTATTTGGATAGTCAGAATAAGTTGAATCAGAGACATATGAAATGGGTTGAGTATTTGCAGAATTTCACATTTGTGATAAAACATAAGAGTGGAGTATCTAACTGAGTTGTTGATGCATTGAGTAGAAGAAGATCTTTGCTAACTAAAATGAGAATTGAGGTTCTTGGTTTTGATGATATGAAGAATTTGTATGAAATTGACCCTGATTTTTCTGAGCCATGGAGAATGTGCAGAGCACCTATTCCAAATCAACCAAGTAAGTGGGAAGAATATTTCATTTAAGAAGGTATGTTGTTCAAAGGAATTCAATTATGTATACCGAGAGGAACAATGAGAACTAATTTGATAAAGGAGATGTTAGGAATGGGAATACTGCGAGGGGGGGGAGGTGAATCAGTGTTCACTATATTAAATCTTTTTACTTTACTCTTAAACTTATCTTTAATGTTTAAATATTGAAATGAACATTAACATAACAAGAAACATGAACTCAACACATAACACCAAGATGGTTATAGAGAAACCCAAATAGGTAAAAACCCCAGTGGAAATTGACACCCACTAATATTTTGCACTAGTGTATTGTGATCCTTGTTAGAAGATCCTTAATCCTGTTAGGAGTTGTCTTTACATTACTTTTAGTACAGTGACCTTGTCAAGGGTTAGACCCTGTTAGGAGTCTTTTACAATAACCCTATTAGGGGTGTGGACACATTGTCCTGGAGCTCATTTCTCAAGTGGTGAAGGATACAACCTTCAGATCTCAAATACACACTATATTTGCTGGATGAACTAGTGTTGTGACACTACTGTCAGATTAGTTCCTATGATGCACTAATGCTTTGACATCTTGCAAAGATCTAATACATCTTATCAACTCTTCACATAATTCTTCTCTTCTTATCTCAACTCTATATCAACATCCATGCTTATTACAAAGGGTGCATCTCGTATTTATATGCACTACCAAAAAAATTAACTAGGTCGGCCTATAACCGATTACATACAATGCTTCCAAGTGAATTGGCTCAAGTGTGTTTACAAAAAAAGTTAATTACATCTCTACAACCTAATTACAATAGGCACATAGCCTTTACAAAATAATATTATAGTCGCTAATCAAATTACCAACAGCTGGCTGCATACACTATTATGTTATGGCATTCAATGGTTGTACCTCTTCAACTATCTGTATCTTTGTCATACGGTCTCATCTGATCATGTGCTTTTAGAATTAGCATGAATACATATATACAAGATTAACTTCAAGGGCATAGACTATAATTTGGTCATATGCACGTGCATTGGTGCTCTGATCTACTGGTGCACTGCTAACTGTCTAGTCTTCTGTACTTAGCCAATTTCTGATATTCTGATGATGTGCACTGACTCCAAAACACTATATGACTTTTTTGCCATAATGAAAACACTATAACTAGTCATATACAATAGTATAGTCAACAAGCCAATAATCTCCCCCTTTTTTATTAATGGAAACAAAGGAATATGGCACAATTACTAACTGTTCTCTTCTACAATTTTTTTTTATCATACTATATCTTATATCTCCCTTAGACTCTGTACTATACATATTCTTTTCATGAAGACTCCAATACTCCATATTCTATAAATTACTCCCCCTTTGACATTAATGACAAAGGTGCTTAAAAAATGTGTCTACAAGTGCTTACAGTGTTAGAACATCCAGATATGCTATTTGTAAGTTTTGGATCTCTTGTTTCCAAAATGCAATCAGTGCATTAACAATCTGTAGATGGGTGCATAATGCATATTGTAGCTTCTCCACATTTTCCAAGTCTGTGCTAGGACATCACCATGCTGGCATCAATCTCCTTGATGTTCTGATTTAGTACATCTAAAGAGGGTGCAAGAGCATTCCTTAGCTGTGTTTGCCTTGCCCTTATCTTAGACATCTCCTTTTCTACTCTTTCAATCTTGTCAATTTTCCCTTGATATACATTATTACACATATTTACATCAGTGGAGGGATCTTCCATAGATATCCTCACATTCTCTATCATAGCCTCTTCTTCATATACTTCTCTTCTGCAACTTTAGATGCAGACTCTTCCAAACTAGAAACATTTGTCTTGAAGGTTTTAAGGATGTGGCTAACATCATCAACTATATTGACCTTAGACACTTTCTTGTCTAAAGGTGATAAACTATTTAATATGTTGACTAATTCAAAAAATAAGGGGTTCCTCATTACCTATTTTTCTTTTGTTTTCTCCATGGCTAAGAAACTGATCTTGATAAGGTCTTCTTCTCCCCAAGAATCCAAACTAGTGGGGTTTGGTGCCAATCTTGTCAACAATGATGTTGATGGTTATGGAGTGATAGGAGTGCTATCCACCACTTCTTGCTTTACTTTGATTGTCATTTCAACAGATGGCTTATCTATTGGTTCACTTTCTTTTACCTCTTCTTCTCCTTTCTTTTCTTCTACCTTTTCTTCCTCTTTTTCTATCTCTTTCTCTTCTTCTTTTTGTGTCTCTTTTTCTTCTTCTTCTGCCACTTTTTCTATCTCCTTCTCTTCTTCTTGTTGTAACTTGGGTGAATTGTCACTGCATAGAATTTCATCTTCTTGTGTGCTCAAAAAAGCTTCCTCAAACTTTTCCAAGTCTTTATCTGTGGCCACCATGGCAATCTCTACATTATCAATAATGATAGTGTTGTCCTTTAATGTCTCTGTCAAGGGCATAGACTTTTCTACCTCTGCAGGAGTTTCAACTGTAGGTGTTGAATCCTGAGGACCTGTAAATGGTACATTTGTGGTTTCTAACTCCTTGGCTACCTTTGTGGGTACTTGAGCTGTGGGTGCAATAGGTGGGTATATGTGTCTGTTCATGAAAACCTTCTCAAAGGATTTCTTTGTCTCTTTGGTTGTCAACTTAAAGTTCTTGTCCATTATATGTAGTGTTCTTAGCTTTTTTCGTAGATGTGGCTTTACCAAATCTAGCAACAGTGATTTATCTTCTAAGGAACACACTGGTATACTTTCATCTAGAATCTTCTCTCTTATCCTAAGATCTTCTTCAATAGCTTGCTTCGTTAAGGATTCTAAGATGTTCCAAACATTGTCTGGAATGACTATTTTCATTTCCAAGACTATCCTTTTGAACTTGATCATATGTTTTATGATAATTCCATGAATCTATAACTTGTCAATTTCACTTTATTTGTCAAAAAAAATTCCTATTTGATCCAATCTTCCTTCGTCAACAATCCTTGTACTCAACACTTTAAGACTAGGTCTGAAATTTACCTCTGGAGGTGCTTGAGTATTCTTCCTACTTCTTGTTGCTCATGAGGATGGATGACTTGTGCTAATTTATTTATTCCTCTTAGGAATTTCCTTATACTATAGAGGAACAATAAGGTCAATTGTTTCTATGGGCGTAGGAGGGGCAACATCAGATTTTTCCTATTTATCCTTAGGATCTTTAGATTTCTCAATCTTGACCTTCTTTAACTTGGGATCATCTTCCTTTGCTTCTATAGATGATGCACTCTCAATTCCAAAAGAAATCTTTTCTTGTCTTTCTTTGTCAAGGTCTTCTTGAGTTACTCCATGAATTTTCAATATCTTAGAAGTAACCTTGGCTACTTTTCTTTTAGTTGCTGCGTTGTTTAAAACTGCATCAACTTCTCTTGTTTTCTCTTCATAAGTCCCCCATCTTGGCTCATTAGGATCCTTAGGTGATGATAATAGTACTTGAGAATATGCCTCTAAGATTGGCTCCTCAACCTCATATCCAAGTGGATGGATCCACTTTGTTCTTGGCTCTACTGCTTCCATACAAGTTACATTAGTTTCTACCATAAAGCAAATGCTATCTTTGTATTTTTCAACAATGCTTTCTAGAATCCTGTATCTCATCTGCATTTTAGCCCTAAATGTCTTCAATTCCAGTGTTATGTAATCCTTTAGTGTACTTTCAGTAGATTCCTTAAATGATATCTGTGGCATTGTGGGAATACTCTTGTCTAAATATAAATCTGACACCTTTCCAAGAATGTGGAAGTACATGTATATGATCAAAGACCCAAATCTGAATATTTTGGTCTTGTCATGTTTAATGGATTTAATGTTGTCTATCTGTTATGTGCGTAGGATCTCACAAAAATTAAACTCACCATTTTCTCACACAAGTCTTATTGCTACAAGAATTGTGGCTGCTGACACACTATTCACTCTGCTGGTGTGCTGAAACCTATATCCTAGTATCATAGACATCAATTTGATGTCTTTCTCCTCTATAGGCTCAATGGTCATTCCGACCCTATCACTTCTTGACTTGCATGATTGTTCTATAAGTTTTATAACATCCTTGCCCGCTGGAAGAATGGTGCCTATCCTTGAGAGGCCTATCATTTCATGTATTAGGTCTCCTGTTATTCTGATCAACACTTCACCTATCCAAAATAGGTCATCATGAATCCTGCTAAGTAGAATCTTTATCCATTCAGACTCATAAAAATCATATGCTATAGCATATTCAATTATAGGGTGGTTTTCAAATTGTGCATACTCATCCAGGAAGGTTTTATATGGTTTCATCATGGTTTCTAAGTGCACTCTTATCTTGTCAAGTCCTACTTGTTCCTTCTTGTAGTAAATATATGCTCGGATGTCTTTTACATGCATAACACCCATAGGAGTGTGAGAGAATGCCCCTTCTAGGTCATCCAATGTAGATTTGAATGGGTGCCTCTTAAATACATATCTTTTCTTCTCTGCAACATCAAATATAATAGGAGTAGTCATCACTTACTTGTATATCACTTTCCTAATGGTTTCCAAGAACTTCTGCATCGATGCAATAGATTAGGGCTTCCGCAACTGATCAAACACATTACGTCACTGGTGAATCAATTTGCAATCCTTCATAATCAACTGCTAGGGCTTTTGTGCTCTTCAATCACTCTGAACTCTAATGTAATGAGTGATCTACAAGCTTATGTGTACTTTAAAGTAAAAATTCTGCCATTAATGATTGCTGCGTAAACTAGACTTTTATTGAAAATCTCTGACTTTTATTCTGCTATCAATCAGGAAGTGCGCTCTTGCACACAGCCTCTATTAGTCTCCAAAAGGTTAAATCCAAAGGTGCATACTCTAAGGGTGAGTATATTGGCTGCACAGGGGTCTAGAGCTAAATTAGCTCCCCCTATGACCCTGAGGGCCATCTATTTAGATGTAGAGGGTGCATCCACTATGGATGCATCCAATACATACTCATCAACCTTATCCTTCTTTTTCTCTGACCAAATCAAGCTCGTATCTTCTGAAGCTTTCACAAACTTGACTTCTCCTTCGGTATCCAATATTCATTCTTCTGGCTTTTTAGGGCTTTCCTGACTTTGCATTCTTGATCTATAGAACTTAGAGATGTGTCCAACCTTGTTATAGGAGTGACAAATAACTGGAGGCATTATATTCCTCAGTGCATTGACATAGGTTACCATTTTACAATATCTAGCTGAGTGACCATTATAGTTACAAATCTGACATGTAACATTCTAGGAACTTCTTTCATTTGTTTGATTCTGATTTCTCTGATTATTCTGAGTCTTGTTCTTCTGACTTGTTTTACAATTCATAGCTCTATGACCAAATTTATTGCAATAATAACAGTAACCATTGAAAGGTCTTACCTCTTTACAATTCCTTGCTATGTGTCCATGCTTGTTACATGCATAAGAAGTTTGGTCTACTGGCTTGCAATCATCCTTAGATGGTTCAATACTATTTTTAGTCTAATTTCCAGTCTCCTTAGCATATGTGGTGTCTTCTGGTGCTTTCATTCTTGCTCACATGTTGTCAATCTGATTTTGTGCTTCATTGAATCCAATGCCACTGGTATCTCCTTTAAGCTTCCCAGCATACAATTGGGATTCTATCAGATCCTTGCTTGTGTGTAATTTATCAATTTGATTCTTAGCCTCTTTCAATCCAGATTCCAAGCTTTCTTTGTTGTTTCTTAGCTCCAAGATTGCCATGTTTGCTTGCCTCAATTCTTCATTTAGTTAAAGGTTCTCTTTGATCTATTCATCATAGACTTCCTGATTGTTAGTTAGCTTGTTATCCAATCTTCAATTTGATCTTTCAGAGATGTGTTCTCTTCAATTAGCTTTTTGACCATGATCCCTAAATCACTAGTAGAACATTCTTTTAAATCTTTCCTTAGTCTTTTGATGACTGCTTGAGCATCATTGACTTTTCCTTTTATCTCTTCAATTTATTTTTCAGATCTATCCAAGTCTTCAAGAGCAGCTTCAAGATTTCTTTTCTGATGTTTCATTTCTATCTTGTCCATGATCTCCTCAAGTGGTTAAACTTCTTTGTTGAGGACCAAAGCTCTGATACCAATTGTTAGGAATGGGAACACTAAGAGGGGGGGGGGGGGGGTGAATCAGTGTTCACTATATTTAATCTTTTTACTTTACTCTTAAACTTATCTTTAATGCTTAAGTACTAAAATGAACATTAACATAAACAAGAAACATGAACTCAACACATAACAACAATATAGTTACGGGGAAATCCAAATAGGTAAAATCCCCAGTGGGAATTGATACCCACTAATATTCTATACTAGTGTATTGTGATCCTTGTTAGAAGATCCTTAACCCTATTAGGAGTTGTCTTTACATTAATTTTAGTACAATGACCTTGTCAAGGGTCTGATTGATGCAGTCAAGGATGGAGGATGCAATTAAGGACTATCTGACCTTGCAGCCAAACACCAACACAATGGAAAACACAACAAGAAACCAAATCTAAAAGAAAAATAGATGTCTTTATTCATCAACTAACTGATTACATACAATGTGTCGGGCTGTAAGGCCTTCCTAGTTACAGCCAATTACAATGCAAGAAATAGTTCTACAAGATCACAAAGGATCCAACACACTTCTTCTTAGCTAGCCCAGGTCTAAAACACAATAGGACACTGGTAAGCACTCCAAGAAGAATCTAAACTTGTACTCGCAGGTCACTAAGTAATATTCTGGTACCTAAGCTCGCAAGCTACTAACTCTACTTTCATAATTCCACACATCTGCTACTACTATAAACAACTACCCAAACATCTCCTTAAATACTAAACCCCAGCCACAAGTCAGCTTTACAAATAATTAAATTCCAAAAGCCAGTCGGCTCCCAAATATACAAATATTAAATGCCAAACATTAGTCAGTTCACAAATAACTTCACCAATATTTAATTCACCAAGTCGGCCTCCAGATCTAGATAGGATAATGCAACATGCTAGATCTAGGTCCCCACACGTCTAACGGTCAATCCATAACACGAGGAACGTGACCCAGATTAAATGCACCAGTCGGCCAAGCTAAATCTCCAAGAACAATCGTAGGTAAGCCAAACTACCGAGCATCAGGAAATATATTGAGCAACCATACCAACTAAGCTCCTCAAGCATTACCGAGCATTAAAAATGTTGAGTCTCCTTTAATGATCGAGCTCCCTTTAGCAATCGAGCCTTCCAATGAATGAGCCACTTTAGCGACTGAGCAACAAACATAAACACTAAGACCTCATTGGTAACTGAGCACCGAGAAACAAAACACATAGTCACCGAGTGACCATCATCCACCAAGATCCAATAGAACTTCCAACTGAGAATCAAAACCAAGACTGAGAAACACCAGTCTTCTACCACGATCACTAGCCAAGTAACCGAACTCCACTAGATAGTTACCAAGATTGCCAGAAACTTCAAGCACCGAGCAATAAGCCAGGATGCCACTGCATCACGGACCCTATTAGGAGTCTTTTATAATAACCCTATTAGGGGTGTGGACACACTGTCCTAGAGCTCACTACTCAAGTGGTGAAGGCTACAACCCTCAGATCTCAGATACACACTATATCTGCTGGATGAACTGGTGTTGTGACATTTCTTGTCAGATCAGTTCCTATGATGTACTGATGCTTTGACCTCTTGCAAAGCTCTAATACATCTTATCAACTCTTCACATACTTCTACCTACTTATCTCAACTCTATATCAACATCCATGCTTATTACAAAGGGCACATCTCATATTTATATGCGCTACCAAAACAATTAACTAGGTCGGCCTATAACCAATTACATACAATGCTTCCAAGTGAATTGGCTCAAGCGTGTTTACAAAAAAAGTTAATTACATGTCTAAAAACTAATTACAAGAGGCGCATAGCCTTTACAAAACAATATTATAGTCACTAATCAAATTACCAATAGTTGGCTGCATACACTGTTCTGTTCTAGCATTCACTGGCTGTACCTCTTTAGCAGTCTGTATCTTTGTCATATGGTCTCATTTGATCATGAAATTTTAGACTTAGCATGAATACATACATACAAGATTAACTTCAAGGGTGCATACCATAATTTAGTCATATGCATGTGCACTGGTGCTCTGATCTACTGTGCACTGCTAATTGTCCAGTCTTCTATGCTTAGCCAATTTCTGATCTTCTAATGATGTGTGCTGAATCCAAAACACTTTATGACTTTGTTTCCATAATGAAAACACTATAACTAGTCATATACAATAGTATAGTCAACTTTCCAATAGGAGAAGCATAATAGTGGTTTGGTTGGACACTTTGGTATTGATAAGACATTAAGTTTTTTTAAGGAAAGGTATTTTTGGCTGCAGTTGTATAAGGATGTTCAAAAATTTGTGAAGAGTTGTGGAGTTTGTCAAGTTGCACAAGGAGTAAGTCAGAATAGTGGATTGTATACACCGATTTCTGTTCCTAATAAACCTTGGAGCGATATCAAAATGGATTTTTTTTCTTGGCTTACCGAGGACAACAAGAGGTAATGATTACATATTCGTTGTTGTGGACATATTTTCCAAGATGACACATTTCATACCATGTAGAAAAACATTAGATGTAGTGCATATAGTAGATCTTTTCTTTAAGAAGATTTTAAGATTGCATGGGTTATCGAGGAGTATCATCTTTGACTGAGACAGTAAATTTGTTGGTTATTTTTGGAAGACTCTATGGAAGAAGCTAAACATTGAGTTGAATTATAGTTCAACACTTCATCCACAAAATGATGGACAAAAAAAGGTTGTAAATAGAAGTTTGGGTAACCTATTGAGATGCTTAGTTGGAGACAAACCGTGTAATTGGGATTTAATTTTACCACAAGTAGAGTCTGCATTCAATAATTTAGTGAATAGGAGTACTGGAAAGAAACCTTTTCAGATTATTACTGGCATACAACCGAGGGGTATATTAGACTTGAAAGATATTTCTAGAGAAGAGAAGAGGAGTACTGAAGGGGAAGAATTTTTTGAATTTATGAAGTCATTGCATGAGGAACTGAAACATAAGTTGGATCAGAGTAATAAGAAATAAAAGCATAGTGCAGATAGGTCAAAAAGACATAAGATCTTTGAGGTTGGTGATGAGGTAATGGTTCATTTGAAGAAAGGAAGATTTCCTATTGGAACCTATAGTAAGTTGAAGATGAAGAAATTTGGTCCCTACAAGGTACTAAAGAAGTTTGACAGTGGAAATGCTTATGATGTAGAGTTACTTGATGACATGGACATATCACCAATATTCAACATTGCATATTTGTATGAATATCATGAGCTTGATGAAGAAATAAAAATACCAAATGATTATCCTAAGAAGCAGACAAAAGAAATTGAAGGACGAGTTGGCAGAAGCATAAGAGGAAAGGATTACATGGAATACTTGGTAAAGTGGAAGAATAGACCAATTAAAGACTCTACATGGATTTATCAATCTAAGTTGGATCCAGCTTAGGTTGTACATCACTCATGATTTAGAGAATCATTTTCTTTTCAACCCCGAGTGTCTAATGCAGGAGCATCTTGGGTTCATGGAAATCCTGTATCTCGGTATTGTTAGATGTTCTCGGTAACTGCTATGGATTTCTCAGTGGAGTGTTCCTATTTGTTCATCGATGAGCTCAATTATCACTTGGTGGTGCTATCTCTTCACGGTGGTGCCTTTCACTGAGTGGCTTTGTTATGTTCTATTCTTCTTGGTTGTGTTCTTCATCAAGTGGGTTCAGTGTGTTTTGTGTTTCTCGATGACATAGTTCACTAACAATTTTTCTTTTAGATCTTTTGTCTGAGATAACCTATGTATTTAATTTTGGTCACAATTTAATAAATGGATTGCTCATTGGGAGGTGTGTGGACCTAAATCTGGGTCGTTGCTTTCCCCAATGCTAGATCTAGAAGATTCTAAAGACCGTTTTGTTTGGTATAAATATATAGATATGTTTTAGGTTTAGGAGGTTAGAAGGAACAACGAGAGGGATAGGAAGCTAGATATCATAGATCTTGCAAGCATGAGGATTGTTATATTTCTATAATTGATTTCTGTTGTATTGTCCATAACCAGGAAGGCCTCATAGCCCATCATGTATCAAGTTTAAATGAATATATGAATATGAACTAGTTCCTTTCTCTCCTTTTTTGTGTTATTTCTTCTGCATTATGATTGTGCAAGGTGGTTTGGTAATTGGGTGAGCCTTTAACCCCACTTATCTAACCCTCCTTGGGTCAAAATTGGAATTGTGCTTTTAAAATTTAGAATTCAGTTGCATTTCTTATATCTCAAAAATAAAAAATATTTGCAAAACTTTCAAAAAAATAAAAAAATATAAATTCTTTATCATAGAGTTAGCAAGGTTTAGTACAGTGGTATCAGAGCAGTTTCCTACCATCCTATAGGGTTAGAAATTTTGAGTTCCCACACTTGATTTGTGAGTGATCTTCACTCTCAAATGTTATTTTAATCATGGGAAAATACAAGAAATCCAGTAAATATGGAAACCAATTGAACAACTTGTCATGTTTCAAGAACCAAACAGGTGCCCTGGAATTAAATGAAATGGAGAAATTGAGGAAAACATAGGAAAGTCTAAAAGCACAAATTTCAAATCTAACGACCGTTGACAGGGAAACTAGGTTTATGGTTTCCTTCTTCAAAAAGTCTTCCTTAGAGAGAATGTAGGAAGAGGAATGAGAGGTTTTCACAGGTGAGACATCTAGAAATCTTTATGATGAATTTCAATAGCTACTAATCATTGTGGAGATAATCCAGTTCTTAGTAGGACAACTACTAGTCTTGTTTTCACACATGATGTTGGAGACTCTTTACAGGGACATGTGGATGTGACTGATAGTGGTATTGAGTCCTAGCATATTGATGAGACCAAAGTTAGTGAGCAGGAAAATAATGATGACATGTTGACTACTCTTGATGGCAACCTCACACCAGTTAGTGGTATTGAAAATGTCGGTGACACAAGGTGTGATTTTCTATACAATAATTCCTTATTTGATCATGTTGATGGTGTTTCTAATGCCACTATGGGTTCTGAATCATTAGATAATGGTGTTGTATTTGAAGACTACGAGGATGATATGAGCATTGACAATTTTGATTTTTATGGCAACAATCATAATGACGAGTCAATGCAGGAGACAAAAGTATTCTCCTATGTGGAGGACAAGAGCATGGAATTACCTAGTGATGACACTCACGATTTGAGTGTTAAGAATGAGTTAAATGATGAGGGTTCATGCCATAGTGATTCTAATTTTTATGACAATAATGGGTCATGTTTGTAGCAACATGAGATAGCACAGGGTTTACAGGTACTAGATGATATTGACCCTTGTGATGTGGGCACTTATGATGATATCTATGAGGATGAATCATGCTTTAACAAGTTTGATTTTTCATATCAGATTTTAGGAAATGGTTTAGAGGACTCATTGGTTGATGATAGGTCCTAGGATCATGATTTACAGGGACTTACAGTGGAGGGGGGAGTAGAGGCGTGCACAAAGTTTGATATATTTATGGCTTCCACTCCTTGAAATGAGATATTTGCAGAGGTACCCAATAGAAGTACCTCATTGATGGACATGTGTGAGGTTGTTAGCACACATGATTGTAGTGATCATGTGGTGAGAAGTGAGGATACAATTTCCTATCATAGTAAAATTAGTGATTCAGAGAGATTACGTAGGAGCCAGGGTATGCAAAGACATCATGTGACCAGACTAGTGATATTTATTCAGCTCTTGAGAATTATAATGCTATCCAACAAATGTTAACTATATTTGGTTGGGGTGCTCCTATGTTAGATGAGCACGGTGGTAGTTGCCTTCCCCAGTAGAGATTCATTCACTTTGAGAGGTTGTCAAGATCTTGAAGCATGATTATTTATAGTTGGTAGTTGATAGAGGTTACCTTCTTGAGTGGGGTAGCACTTGTTATGAGGCACTTATTGAGCTCACCCATGAGCTCGAGGTGACTTATGAGGTGTTGGAGAGCACCTAGTTGGCTCTCCAGGAGTCACAATTGCAGTTGAGAGAGGTGGCCATGGAGTTGGAGCATGTGTAGTCTATGCCAGCTACAGATCCAGTTCAACTACATATAGTGGTGGTTGGTGGTGAGTTGAATTCAACAGATAGGGATGGTGGATGTGATGAGGGTGTAGTTACATCCATCCTTGATATGAGTGCAGTAGTTACAAATGAGATGAGCATTTCAGTGGAGGACTGTAGAGAGTTTCTTGTTGTACTAGGTCCTCTAGTAGTTAGCATGCTGACAAATGATGCATAACAAGTTATTGAGAGTCCTGATATGATAATTGTGGATTCATCAAAGAGTTGTGTGCCAGTTCATGGAACTAATCCATATTATTCACAAGATATGGGCAGGGTATCATCTGGACTGGTGAATTATCTCTCATGCTAATTTGTTTCCTTCTTCTAGAGACAAATTTTTTACTTCATCTCATACAACTGAGAGCAATACACAGATGGTAGTTCCATAATTTTAGAGGGATCAATTGTGGATTTTAAGGGAGCGGGTTGATTCTACTTCATATAATTTCTACTATACAAAGTCATTCATTGAGTATCTACTTCAGAGTTTGGAATTTTAGGATGGACCATTTGGAGCTTATGAGGGTACTTTCATATGAGGTTCTTGCGGTATTCTGGTTTTGGTGGGAAAGATTGTAGAGACTTTGACTACAATGCTTCCCCACAGGAATTTTGCAGTTGGGTTTGTTGAGAGGGTTACCCGAGATCCTGCCCAACTAGTTATTTGGAGATAGAGATTGCAGCTATCTCTTGGTTCTTAGTTTGATGATGATGATCCTCTGATGGAGATCAAAGCATTTTATTGCAACTACTCAATAGGAGGTGCTCATCATTTCTCTTTTGACCCACATGTAGAGGACTTGGTTTCGCATAGGAATGGGTTGGCTCTAGGTTCATACCATCCTTAATGGGATGAGCTTACACCATCTTCAGTTGATAGGGTTAGTTGTTGCAAGTTAGCAGGAGGCTACTTGTAGGATCATCATATCCATGACAATTTTGTAGAGGATGGTTGTATGGGTTAAATGGTACAAATGCTTTTGGGAGTACTAGTTCCTGTTGCACATATAGAATTTATACTTATGGAATATTGGTAGGGTGTGTAGGGAGTTTTGATCTAATAGATGATATTGGATATCCATTTTTCCTTATTATGGATGGATGTGAGTTTTGTCTTTATTGGGATCTAGGTGGAGATAGGATTGGCACTGTGGATTGGGTGAGTCACCATTGTTGGTATGGTGATAGTATGTTCAAGATAGCTTTGTGGATAGTGTTATCATCATAGGAGTTTGTAGGTGACACCAGGGACATTATACATATTTATCCTTGGGATCCTGGTGGATCATTGTGTTTCTTTGATTCCTGTGATTGCTTGAGGACAAGCAATCTTGGGGAGGGAAGACTGTAATATCCCCTTTTTAGCATGACCATGATAGTGGATGGATTTAGCCTATTATTGGGTCCTTGTAGGCTAATACTAGTAATTAGAGGACCCTATTGAGGGTTATGGCTCCATTTGGTGGGACTTACTATTTATAGTAAGTCAATGGATGGTTCCAATGAGCTCAAATGAGCTAGAGGAGTTAAATAATGCTCTCAGTTTTTATTTTTGGCTTCTAGTTTGGCCCCAAGAATCTTGGAGGGAGCATCTATTTTTAGTAAGTCACTCCGTCAGGTTCATTCATCATATTTCTTCATCAGGATCATGTATGTGCTGTCAGATTTTGATTTTGATGCTTCTTTAGTCATTTTTGCAAGATGGGTGAATTATGATTATTATTTAATTAAATAGACCAAGGTTAATATTTTTGTTGGTATTGTATATTGGCCACCTTAGTGTCATAGCTTGTTGGAACTAGGTTGAAAAGTTTTAAATCTTGGGCACAAGAAACAATGACCTTGTGTGTCAGAATATCATGATATTGATGAAAAGGTCATTTTTAGAGCCACAGGGAGTTAATAAATTATATTATTCAAATATGTACCTAAGTATAAAGCAAAGGGCATTTAAGTTAAAAGCGTGTGAGAGAAGATATATTTTATTATAAAAGAAATGCTTTGTGCAAAAGAAATTCATTCATTCTTAGCTATTATTTTAATTTCATGGAGAATTTTCTGACGGGTTTCAACACGGGTTTTGTGAGGATTGATTCCTCTCTGTATGCACTCTGAATCACCAAAAGATGTGGTGAATTGTGCTCTAAATATCAGAGAATTAATTTTGATTATGTTGGTTAAAATTTTGGTGTTGCTGTATATCAAAATTGTTCACTATTTGTTGTATTTTACATGTTGAGGGCCTGCGTCTAGTTTATAAAGAGGTGCGATAAGATTTGTGGAGGTTTCCATCTCCAAAATTGAGCAGTGTTAATCTTTAAATGGGCTACAATTTTTTACATTGGAAGCTGCGTTGACTTCCAAAGCCCATGTCAACACCAATAGAGACTACATTTTTCTTCAGGAAGGCTATGATTTGTAATTTCCTGGTGGTAGTGATTTTCATATATGCTAAGGCGCACATTTGATATTGGAATTATTAATAATCAAACAACATTATATATGTATATTCACAAAATTGAATTGTTTGCAAATAATATTATGGAATTTGACACAAGGAGGGTTAGATAAGTGGGGCCAAAGGCTCACCCAGTTACCAGACCACCTTGCAGAATCACAACACAGAAGCAATAACACAGTAAATGAGAGAAGGGAAGCCTTTGGCCCCACTTATTTGACCCTCCTTGCATTAGGTGGTATCAGAGTGAGGTTTGATCTTGAGGTTCCTTCTTGTAAACTGATGCAGAGTGGCAAACAGATGTGGTGGAAATAGTATGAATGCTTCTACAACAATGCACTTTCCCTTTAGGCCTATTAGAGACTAAATACCCAAAATGACACAACTTGGCTTTCAAATGAACAAGATAGGTTTACAAGGTGTCAAAAAGGTACATTCATTAGGATTCAACCACTTTTAAGGGTCTATGCAACATTTATTGACCAACACTCTCCAAGTCCCCTTTTAGCCCTATTAGCCCCAATTAGCCCTGCTGGACCAGTTTTCTAGCCTTTTCTCTGACTTCTTCCAAACAAGTTGCCAAAAAAATTATATTTTGGGATACCCTTTTCAGGGATACAAAACATATGTCAAGTTCAGACCCAACTCCTTTGGACCAATTTGTACTTCCTTCACAATGACCTTGTCTTTAACAATGAAACACAAGTGGATTTACAAAGCAACATGTAGTAATACTTAAGGTATGAACTTAAATATTTTCATAGGCTCCTCAAATGCCTTCAAATTGACAAATACATAATTAGTTTCAGTCTATGGCTTCAACAACATCAAAAACCCCAAATCATGCATTCAAAACCCTTGTTTCTAGGGTATGCTCAATCTCCCACGTGCAATGACCTATTTGATCAGTTCAAGATTCAAACATCTATGTTTCATCCTCAAAAACATAAATCAACTCACAAACTCTACTCTTATTAAGACAATTCCTTCTCACTATGACTGTTCCCTTAGTTCTCCTCTTATTTTCAGCTTGTTAATGCTTGGTGGCCACCATTTATTGCAGTTAGATGATCATTAATGGATTAGAAATATTTATACATGTCAGAAAAACACCATTCTATGAAGAAATAGGAGACATTTCATAGAATGGTCATGATTATTTGAAAGAAACTTCAAAACTGTCAACAAAACTGTTATTACAGTCAGCAAATCAATGAATTTGAACAAACCACTCACAAATTTGGATTCAAATCTTGGACCTTAACATCAGAACATGTTTGCAAACACAATATAATGTATCCCAATACAAAAGATGAACAAGAAACTCGAAATTCCTTCCAATTTCTATTAAAACAGAGCACTTTTATTCAGTTTTTGAGAAACAGTCCGTACAATGATGAGGTACAGGCCGTACATTGGCATATTTATGGGTCCAGGAGGTAGTTAACATTCCTCCCAACCAACTCCAACTTATTGCATTTGCTATTTCTTTATAAAATTTAAACTATGGAGTTTCCCTCCAAAATGCCATATAACCGTTTATATTCAAAATTTGAATTTTCTAAAGTAATAAACTATATTTTAAAGGACTTATTGAATGTTTTAACTTGTGAAATGACTTGCTATTATTATAATTTCATACTAGACCCTAAAAAATGACTTCTCTACCCTAGACAACCTCTAGATTCTATTCCATGGATCAATTACATCTTTTCAACATTGGAATCAATCAAAACATCATACAAACTTATAACTTTTTGTTCTTGCAAATGCCATAATTGGTTGTAGAATTGACCAATTGACCTTATGAGATGCTCCATGTCCACTGGAATGCCCTAGATCTTTGAGATACCTATGATGAGCATATGATGCCCCTGCATCAAATTCACCACCTTGAAAGTTGTTCTTGTCCCAAGAACATTGTCTTGCATTGATGACTTCTCTTTCTCCATGTCTCTGCACTTGATGCTTGGGAATGAAGTCCCCTAATATAAATTGTCTTTTCTTCTAAGCACCTATATAAGAAACATCAAAACATTTGTTAGAAACAAAATTTTCTGCCCTTGAGGCAGTGCTTGCTGTCAGGACTGTTGGGATAGTCTTTATTGCTGCCTGCTCCTTCTTCCTTTCTGTCACCTCAGGACAGTACTTCTTCTGCTGTTGTACTCTTATATTGTTGTTCTTGTTAGGTCCTTTAATAGGAAAATATAGCTTACCAACCCACACTCCTTCACCACCTTGAAACTCTGTCCTAATCTCTGTCACAGAGTTCTGAAATTTCTTTCCCTTGTCTTCCATCATGACCTGTTGTTTCAACTTCCTACCAGTATCTAGTTCTCTGATGCTCCCTATGAGAAGAGACTCATGTCCTTTGCAAGGTAATGGTGTCAATTGAATCTTTCTTCCATTACTCCATAAGGTATAAACATTTGTGTAACAGTCATGTGCAACTCGCCTAGATACTTGCCAAGTTCTACCTAGGATGACATGTGCACAGTTCATATTGACAACATCACATAATATTTGATCAGTGTACTCACCTATTGAAAAAGTTACCAAGGTCTGATGTTGCACTATGAAATTCTGATTGTCTTCCACCCATGTAGCATAATATGGCTTAGGATGGTGTTGAATAGGCAACTTCAATGCATTAATAACATCCCATGAAATTAAATTGCTGCAAGTACCTGAATCTATGACTAATTTATAAACTTCACCTTGTATTAAAAAAATTGTCCTGAAAATACTTACTTGTGGTGCCCATTCCTTACCTCTCCTAAACATTAAGAATTCTCCTATCTCAGGGTCTGCATTACCTTTTGGCATTTCTTCCTTGTTTTCTTCTTGGACCAGGTGTACCCTCTTCTCTTTGTCAGGACATTGGTAGGATTGATGCCCCACTTTTCCACATGTGAAGCATGTGCCTGTAAACAAACCACTCCCCCTTCCTTGTCCACTCCTACCACCTCTCTAATTTTGTCCTCCTCTAGAATCAGAACTAGGACCTTTGTCCTTCTCCTCCCAAACTTGAGTTGTTCTTCCTCTTCCTCTTATGGAAGATCCTCCCCTAGCATTGTGTCTTTCACTTCTCCTTTTCAGTTTCTCCTCTATCCTTAAAGAAATATGATAAAACTCTTTCACACTCCTAGGATTTGCAGCAGTAAACTCATCTTGAATGGAGAACTTCAATCCTCCTAAATACCTTGCAACCTTGACAACTTCTTCTTCATCCAAACCTGATCTCATGCTCAGTTTATAGAACTCATCCGTGTATGCCTTTACATCCAAGTCATTTTTCTTTAAGCCCTGCATCTTCTTATGCATTTGAACTTCAAAATATTTAGGAAGGAAATTACTTTTCATTTTTGAAACCATTCTATCCCAAGAAATGATTTTAGTCTTACCTCTTTTCCTTCTTTCAGCCTCCTCATGATCCCACCATAGGAGTGCATGTCCTTTCAATTTGGTCTTTGCCAACTTGACCCTCTGTCCCTCAGGTATATCATCACTTTCAAAATAAGCATCCATAGATGCAATCCAGTCCAGTAGGTCCTCTTCTTTCAAACTTCCATCATACATTGGAATGTCTTTCCTTACCTTGTAGTTATCTCCTTTCATAGCTTTCAGGATCCTGAGTGTCCTTTGCTCTTCAGGATCAACTTGTTGTTCCTCTTGCACTTCTTCATTGTTCTCTTCTTCTTATTCTTTAGTATCTTCATCATCATTTACTGCTCTTCTCTGATTTGATTCAATTGTCTCTAGCCTTGCCAATAATACATTGTATGAGTCTTGCAACTTAGCATTCTTTTCCTCTAACTCTTGAACTTTTCTCGCCCAACCTGCATTCCTGGGAGCCATTATATCAAACAAATCAATTCAAATACAAGATATCTCTACTAGCCAATACCTTTTCCTCACCAAGAACCCTTCTGACACCTCAAGTACACCTTTCAACTTTGGGTCACACAAGGAGGAATTAAACACTCCAAGGTTTCAACAATGGAACCAGTATACAAAAGACACCAAAAGACTTCAATGATGATGAAAACTTAACCTTCCAATACCCAAGGAGATCTTGCTGATGCTATGATATGACCTGATGCAGAGTGGCAAACATATGTGGTGGAAATAGTATGAATGCTTCTACAACAATGCACTTTCCCTTTAGGCCTATTAGAGACTAAATACCCAAAATGACACAAGTTGGCTTTCAAATGAACAAGATAGGTTTACAAGGTGTCAAAAAGGTACATTCATTAGGATTCAACCACTTTTAAGGGTCTATGCAACATTTATTGACCAACACTCTCCAAATCCCCTTTTAGCCCTATTAGCCCCAATTAGCCCTGCTGGACCAGTTTTCTAGCCTTTTCTCTGACTTCTTCCAAATAAGTTGCCAAAAAAATTATATTTTGGGATACCCTTTTTAGGGATACAAAACATATGTCAAGTTTAGACCCAACTCCTTTGGACCAATTTGTACTTCCTTCACAATGACCTTGTCTTTAACAATGAAACACAAGTGCATTTACAAAGCAACATGTAGTAATACTTAAGGTATGAAATTAAAAATTTTCATAGGCTCCTCAAATGCCTTCAAATTGACAAATACATAATTAGTTTCAGTCTATGGCTTCAACAACATCAAAAACCCCAAATCATGCATTCAAAACCCTTATTTCTAGGGTATGCTCAATCTCCCACATGCAATGACCTATTTGATCAGTTCAAGATTCAAACATCTATGTTTCATCCTCAAAAACATAAATAAACTCACAAACCCTACTCTTATTAAGACAATTCCTTCTCACTATGACTGTTCCCTTAGTTCTCCTCTTATTTTCAGCTTGTTAATGCTTGGTGGCCACCATTTATTGCAGTTAGATGATCATTAATGGATCAGAAATATTTATACATGTTAGAACAACACCATTCTATGAAGAAATAGGAGACATTTCACAGAATGGTCATGATTATTTGAAAGAAACTTCAAAACTATCAACAAAACTGTTATTACAGTCAGCAAATCAATGAATTTGAACAAACCACTCACAAATTTGGATTCAAATCTTGGACCTTAACATCAGAACATGTCTGCAAACA
The DNA here is from genome assembly GCA_027943335.1 of Chamaecyparis obtusa. Taxonomy (NCBI): domain Eukaryota; kingdom Viridiplantae; phylum Streptophyta; class Pinopsida; order Cupressales; family Cupressaceae; genus Chamaecyparis; species Chamaecyparis obtusa. The sequence goes on from BSBK01001859.1 coordinate 526,630, forward strand.
CAATATAATGTATCCCAATACAAAAGATGAACAAGAAACTCGAAATTCCTTCCAATTTCTATTAAAACAGAGCACTTTTATTCAGTTTTTGAGAAACAGTCCATACAATGATGAGGTACAAGCCGTACATTGGCATATTTATGGGTCCAAGAGGTAGTTAACATTCCTCCCAACCAACTCCAAATTATTGCATTTTCTATTTCTTTATAAAATTTAAACTATGGAGTTTCCCTCCAAAATGCCATATAACCGTTTATATTCAAAATTTGAATTTTCTAAAGTAATAAACTATATTTTAAAGGACTTATTGAATGTTTTAACTTGTGAAATGACTTGATATTATTATAACTTCATACTAGACCCTAAAATATGACTTCTCTACCCTAGAAAACCTCTAGATTCTATTCCATGGATCAATTACATCTTTTCAACATTGGAGTCAATCAAAACATCATACAAACTTATAACTTTTTGTTCTTGCAAATGCCATAATTGGTTGTAGAATTGACCAATTGACCTTATGAGATGCTCCATGTCCACTGGAATGCCCTAGATCTCTGAGATACCTATGATGAGCATATGATGCCCCTGCATCATAAACCCTAGTTGGTTATTTGTTGTTGGGGAGCATATTTCTATTTGACCTGCAATTGCAGAGGGTTTCAAGATGGTTCGAGGAAGGAGAGATCTAGATCTAAGTTTAGCTTATGTGCTAAGACAAATTGCCACTAGATTGGAAGTTGTTGAGATAACTCAATGTCGTGGATGACATCTTGATGATGTTAGTGATGATAAAGCTAAAGAAGTGTAGGAGGTAGCCGCACTTGCATCTATAATGGATCAAGGAGAAGAGAGATTCCTGCAAGCATTGACAAGTTTGAAAGCCACACCGTAGTTTAACCCTCTTGAGTATAGTGGAAAGATGGATTCAAATGAATTGATGGACTATGTCATTGTGATGGAGAGATATTTTGATTATGAGAACATATCAGATGAGAAAAAGGTGAATATTGAAAGCACAAAATTGAAAGGTCATGCATCATTTTTATGGGAACATCTACAATTAGATATAAAGAAGAAAGGTAAAACCAAAATCAAGGTATGGGATAAGATGGTAAATAAGTTGAAGGGAAAGTTTCTACCTTGTGATTATTAGATTAACCTAGCTAGGAGGATACAAATTTTGAAGTAGAAAGATAGCTCTGTGAAGGATTACACCGAGGAATTTTACAAGTTAGATATCAGATCTGGACATATTGAAGATGAGGTCAAAATTACTCTTTTGCAAAGGTTTTTAGGTTTAAAAATAAATAAAAAATGGCATGTGGCCTCCATGTTTGGGTGTCTACCATGTTGGGTACCCATGGGTTCCTTCCTACGAGGGAACTTGGGTCCCTCTCAGGTGGAACCAGAACTGAGATCGCACTAGAACCAAGTTTTGATCTTTAATTGAAGAATCTGGTAACTTAGGAACTTTCACGTAAGTCTATGGGAGGGAAATTGGGTCCCTCTCAGGTGGAACCATAATGAGGATTGCGTTAGAACCAAGTTCTAATATTAAATTGAATAATCTAGTAATGAACTTTCACGTAAGTCTACCATAGGTTTGACATAGAATCACCAACGGTGGTTGTGATATGTTTCTAGAAAGGACATGTTATTCTAAAGAACATGAGATGTTCCCAGGGAGAATCAAAACTAGTGAAGGAGTGAATCACATATTTGTGGTAAAGATTGCATTTTTCACTTGACTTAATAAAACATAAATGGATACCTTGATTCAAAAATTTCACCAAAAGCTTTCACAAATATAAATTATAGAGAAAGGAGGAATGGTAATGTAATTATAAAAGCTGTAATCTGGGAGCCATTTAAATTCAGTGATACTACATTAAAAATAGAAAAAATGATTAATAAAGAAATCCTTAAACTATGTTCAATCACATTTTGGAGACAGGGACAACAGTGTGTCTGTGTGTAGCAACAACAAAAATAAAAAATTTATGATTTTATTATTCAATGTTTCATTATGACAAAGGGCCTAAATGCAACAAATCATAACTGAAAGTTTTGTGACAACACACATTTCTTACCCTTTTCAGCAATAGGAAACTGTGTGACTGCATGTAACAACCGTATGTTCTCATTTGATGTATGCATCGTTTCACTTCACAACTACATTCAATCATGATTTTGTTCATTATACACAATATGCTTTATTTTCTCTCCTACAACAGTAGAGTAATATAATTTCCCATTGATGAAAAGCATAACTAGCCATTCGATAGGGGTACAATTTCATTCCATAGTAGTATGTAGTGATTCAACGACTGCAAATTTTCTTTCTAAAGTTGCATGTAATGGCAGTTTTTGATTGATGAAAAGCATAAGAAATGCACGTTGTCATTACACTTAAATTGTACAGTTGTGCATAGTATTTTAACAGTTGCACACTTTAATTTTATAATTTATACTTATTGTTACTTAAAATTACAACATTAAACACAATAAACATAAATAGGAAAAGGTTGCACATTTGTTTGTCAAATTAACACTGCCTTGTAGGTTTTGTTAGTTTACATTTCATTATTGCATTCATTCTAGATGTCATTGTTGTACTCTAAGTATTGATCATTGTTCCAAAGATTTCAAAATTCATAAATGATCGTTACATTGTGCATTCAAACTGAATGTAGTATACAAATGTCTTTCCATGTTTTATACTTCATATCAATAAGTAGAGTACATTTGTAGAATTGAAATAAAAGATTGAAGTATGGAATAGGGTCCCATGCATTGCCTTTGTGTTGGTTTGTTGTCAGCTAGTTGTCTACTAAGTCTTAGGTCCCAAGGTCTTCAAAGTTTGGGTCTTTATCTGCATTTAGGTCTTTAGGGTTCGTACCTGCATGAGAGAGGAAAAAATGGTTAGATCCTTTTGGATCTAAGATTTGCATAAGAAACAAATAACATACTGTAACAATCAATTTTTCAATACTGCATATCAATCTGGAAAATCAAATGCAATAAAGAAATGTACACTAACACTCACTGTCAGGTAGTATTAAAGGAACTTGTTTATGTAAAAATGAAACCTTTTACTATTTATGATAATTCTGGTGTATGTTGTTCTTTTATTTAACCAAATATCTGGATTAAAGGGACTTGGTGTTTCTAGCTGAGAAACCTTTTTTAGATAATGCAGTTCCTAGGTAGATTAGTGAACATAATGGTTTAAAAGTGAATTTTCAAGTTGTTTATTATGTTCACCAATCTAACCATTTCAAAATCATGTTGTTTGAGAAGCTTAACAATTTATTTTGCAAAAAGAAAATTGATTGGTTTTCATATTCAGTCATAGAAAAAAGATGCAGATCAAGCTGGAATTTCAAGAATAAAGTGCTACAGGAAGTGCCAATGTTGAAAATATTCAAAGATCAAGTCACAAAATGCAGTTATAAATACTGGTACATTATGTCCTTGCTATTTCAAAGGTATAGATTCAAGTACTTTCACTATTTTTGCTGATTACAAATAGAAGTGTCATAAAATGTTTTGCAACATGTGTCTTTGAGTGTCACGAGCCCGTGCTCGAACTTCATTGATGACAAATGAACATTTTTATGCTTTATTGCAAATAGTTCAATTTAAGCATTGAAAGATATTATTTTTAAAGCCTAAGAGATGTGCCAATGAGTTTTGGAGTGATTATTCAAGTGCTAAGTGATTGTGCAATATGAAGAAATAATTAATATGCTTAGAAATGCAGTCAAATGAGTTGATTATAGTGGTCATGCTGTAGGAGCTTTGGTACAGTGAGCTATGTTTTGAATTCTTTCAAAATGAAAATTTATGCTATTTAACAAATTTGCATAGTGTATTATACCTATAGTTGAAATATTAAAATTCCAAATCAAACAGAATAATCAAGCTGTATTGGTATTTTTATAAACAGAAAGCATGAGTTTTCAACATTGGTTCATGATCATAGGCAGTGTGTTGATGAATATTCAAAATATGGATAACTATATATTTAGCAAAATCTGATGTTCCTGGTGATATGTGTGCACATTTATAATAGCATTGAAAATAGAAAATACAAGATGTACATAGGCTGAAAGGGAAATGCACAATAGGCACAGAGAAAAAGTGTACTTATCTGTTATAGGCACTGTCTCCTTTTTTATAATGTCTTTCATTCATATTTTCAGTCACCTTTTAAAGCCTGCAAAGGTTATGACTGAAAGATGTTATAGTTTTTAAATGAAATTGAATACATCTTTTAACAACTTTCAGTCATAACCTCACAGTTTTAGTAAAACAACTAGAAAAGAGTGCCAGCCAAGTTCATGTTCTCATGGACTTTCAGTTTCTCTATGTGACTGCCTGTCATTGCCAAGGTCACAATCATAGTGGTTTCTTATTTAGGTTTCAAACTGAGAACAAAGCTGAGTTTGAGCAATCACATTTTTGGTTAGAGGCCAAGTTCAACAAGTACACCGTCGACATTAGTGAAAGGGTTTGAGTTAGTAAAAACAATTAGCTTCTTGTTATTATCTGTAGTGAGAAAGCATCAGTTATGTACCAGTCAAAGCCTAATAAGACACAGTTAATATTGTGACTGTATAAAAACTTTGGGTCATAGCCCATAAATCAAGAAGGAGGCCAAGTTCTTTCAAGCCAAGTTCCTCGTAAGTCATGGCTTATAAATAAAGACAAAAGGAGTGCAGACTGGCACTAATCTATGACTTATGAGGACTAACTAATGATAGGCCTCAGTCTTGTACATTCAGTGAAGAGGAGACTTGTAGAAAACTGGCTCATAAATTATGATTTGTATGCAAAGACCCAGAAGAGCCGAGCTTTATGAACAAAGAATAAGAAAAGTCACAAGTCGTGACTGTCATATAATAGAGTTTCGAGCTCACGACTTGATCCAACAGTGCCGAGATCTATGAGTAGCTTATGAGCTGCTAACAGTCAAAGGCAAGGCTGAGATTCATGCTGGGATATGAGCTATAAACAAAAGGTAAAGGCCACTCTCAACTTATTCAAAATGAAACTACAGTCACACAAACTGTGACTCATAAACTTATAAACATTTTCATAAGTCATGACTTGTTTCACAAAGCACTTAACAGAATATACTCAAGTAGAATGTCGTGACTTATGGAAAAATAAAGAGAGTGCCATTTTCAAGCCAAAGATATGGCCGAGAGCTGTCTTTTTAAACAAAAAATGCTTAATCATAGTGAAAGTGAAGGGGAACATCGAGATTCATTAGACATGGTGCCTTACCTTGATTCGAGGCCGAGAGGACTCTGTTGTCCAAATCTATGCTCGAGAATGAAGATAGAGTGATGAAAAGAAACAAAATGAACTCCAATCAAATGCTAGTAAGCTTGAGTTTCATAATACAAAGCTCGACATAGAATGCCCACCAATGAAGGATCTACAAAGAGCTCAAGTTTATTCAATGAAGGCCAAGTTTCATTCAAAATTTTGTTAGAGTGAAGATAGGGTTTGCAGGATACTTCCAGTTTCTTCTTCGTAAAGGCAGAGATAAGCAACAAGTTCAAGAAATGAAATCAGCCTATGATTTTTGGAATTTGCCAAGTAGTGGCATTGAATGCCTTTACTGTTGTTGTCAATGTTTGCAATTTTTGAAAACTGCAAATGTGCCACCTCATCCCTCTTCCTTCAAATCTTGTGCAAGTGGGTCAAGTTTGTTATTCCCCACTCTACATTTGTTTACACTTAACATTTTTAGAGGTTAGGGTATGCATTCGAAGATTGGAATTTCATTTCAATTTTCATTTTTTTAAATTTTTTTGGCAATTTTTGTAAAAGGATTTTTAAATCCTTATTATAAGCCATTATTTTAGGCATTCATCATGGTGAGTTGACATAGGTTGATCTTTGGCATGATTTTTGGCCAAAATTGGGCATTTTTGGAGGGCTTGAATTTTTGAATTTGAGCTTAGGGCATGCTATAAGGTTGATTTAGAGGATCAATTTTAGAGGTTGTGAGTTTTGGGAGAGAGGCTAATAGTGAACACATTGTTCCTATTTTTCTTTGAAGCCATTTTTGTAATCTGATTATCAATTTTGTGAGATTCAAAGATCCTGATTTCATCTTTCTGTATAAGTGTTGATTTTCAATTCTAATCCAAATGAAGTGAATGCTTGTTTATTCCTTCTTAAGGTGATCAGTTTATGCTTAAACCTTGTATGGGAAAAGTATGTTGTTAACTATTTAGCTATTTGTGGTGTAACCCTAATAGTAAAGTCTGTTAGCCTATATGTTGAACAAAGATCTGAAGAGTCAAACTTTTGGTCTATGATTTTGAGCTATTGTTTTATCATTCTAGCAAAGTATGAACTTATTTTGGTGTATCACCCCACATTCATTTTAGTTTTAAAAGTTCTTTCTATCCCTTTCCTTATCAAATTTTCAATCAGGTGGTGATATTTCATACTTAATAGGAACCGCCCTAGAATATGGAGATTCCTCCTCATTCATAGTCTACCCACAGCTAGAGGAGGTTTCCATTGTTAGGATATAATTGTTGTGTAGCCTTAATGCCTGAGTTAGGGTAAAAATTCTAAACTTGAACACTTATAGCTCTATGCTATCATTTAAAAGTTTGTACACTTATTTTATATAATGGTATGCAATTGTAGACTTTTGTACAGTAATATTATTTATTTTTCTTTTTTAATTTTAGACTATTGAGGATATTCCTAACCATCCCCAAGATGGTTGAAGGAATATAATAGAATAAAAGGCTTTTAACATCCATAAGACCAAAGCTAGTATATGGGACAGGGACAAAAAATTGCTATTTCTGCTTTGTGAAGTGTTGATCCACTATTCAATTTAATAATGAACACTCCCATTCTCACCGCCTTCTCATTGATTAAAACATGAAAAGACGTTACTGCCAAATTACTTTTGGACTTGACCTAGATGTAATTTTTTTCTTTGTAATCTAAAATAATGTGTTTTTTTTGTTTCCATTGTACCCTCTCTGCAAAAGAAACTTATGCTCTCTTCCCAAACTTTTTTTTGGCCTTTTCCACCTACATGTTTCACACCAAAGATAATGTGAGTTAGTCCTCAACTCGGCAATGAGAATCTTTCACCTCTAATGGATATTGGTCATTAAGTATGCCTTTTTCTCATGGTCCAAAATGAGGTTAAGTTCTTCAAGGTAATATTTATTTTTTCTCCCTAATATCTTTTCCCATATAGCCTTGTGAAACTTATCCAATACAAAAGTATTTAGAAAAAAGTATTTATATGTTTACCATTATTAAGGAAATCATTCAATTAAATGTGCCATTTGTTCATCCACTTGCAACTTTTCTTCATCCATGATTTCTTTCTTTTATTCAAGGCATCTTTAAAGACAAAATTGGACTAGAGCTTTTCTTCCGTTTGCTCTAATTTTTTAAGGTATCCTAAAAGATGCTCCATAGAGATGGTTTGAGTAGGAATTGTACCTATTTAATCTAAAAGAAATGCTCAATCCATATCCATTTGATGTTAGAAGTATTGCTAACCCAAATTTCACATCCATAAAGCACCATGGGAATTACTAAGACAATAACTCTTATGGATTGTGGAAAACTAATATCCTTAAGCCTAAATCGCTTTTGAATAGTTTTCTAATCCCTTTTCCTTTCTTCTTAATTTATTTTGAAGATAAAAAGAGCTCCCCACCCTCTCAAAGTTCTTTTCCATCTATAATGTAATGTCCCAATTTTTACACCATATTATTCTATAGTTTTTGGAGTTTTGTGAAGGTTTCCAAATAGGTTGAGAGAGTTTTAGCACTTTTGTAGAGCTCATTTTAGGGTTTCTTGGCATATGGTGATGGTTTAAAGTTTCTTTGGTGCTCTAGTTGACAATAATTCTTTTTGTAGCATTTAGGGTTTATATAGGGTTTGTTCTCAATATTTGGAGAACATTTCTATTTATAGTAAGTGCTCATTTTGGCACTAGTCTCTCTAGGTTTTTTGGGTTTGTTCTCCACATTCCTTGGATAATACCAGTATTTATAGCTAGTGCTTATTTTGGCATTAGTCATCATCCTTCAACTTCAGTTATGTTCCAACATGATTGATTTCCATTTTTGATGTCTTGGCACGCTTTTTGGCTGATAATATTTTAATATTTGCACTAAAGTAATAAAGTGACATTTCATTATTCACTTTAGTGTTTAAACATTAACAGATATTTCTTTTGTTCCCCAAGTTGGATGATTGGGAGATGTATGGTACTTAAGTTGTTTTAAAATGTTATGGGGGCTTTTTCGAGGGAAAATAAAATACTTGAATTTTAAAGAACCCTAATTCTCTCCAAACTCTATAAATTAGAGTTTTGGCTCTCATTTTTTATATTCAAAGTTGCACACATATCGAGATGTTGCTAGAGCGAATAGAGAAGTTCTCCCAAGGTTGATTGAGAATGGATTCCCTCATCCATATTCACTAGTTTCGATGGTGAAAGATCCATTGACCTAGCTGGTTTGGTGTTTTCATGTAGGAAACACACTAATTTCCATGGAGTTTGGTAATCTAAGGTTCCAAAAAAAATGAAGTTTTTCAATGTAAATTGATTGCAAGTTTCTAGAGGCTACTGGGGTTTAATATTTTACAAATTTGGAGTTGTTTGAGAAGGTTGCAGGTGATTTGGTGTTGGCCATACCCCTCAATAAGGTCATACTAGCTAGGGTTTCAATCAAAAAAATTATGGGTGTTGAACCAATCAATTCTTGTGAGCTAGGCGACCACTATGAAGGTGATATTGAGAGGCTTTTTTCTTGGATTGTTATATCCTAGAAGGGTCTATACCATTTGCAGGTCATACGTCTGACTTGTTTAGGATTGCATGAAGGTTGAAGGGTGATTTTATGAGTGTTGGGTAAGACTACATCTTAAAGCTAGGCATCCATATATTATTTGTTGTTGCAAGTGTTCATTGAATGTTTGGATGGAATATTTTGTGAGTATTGAATTAGTTTAGGGTTTAATCCTAAAACCGTTTTTTATTACCAATGGTTAGAGATTAAAGTTTGTTGGGAATGATTTCAAACTTGATTTAAAGTATCTTTCTACTGTTCTGAGTATGGTTTGATGGATTAGAGTTTCATATGCATGTTGGAGGTCACCAATGGAATTTTGTGGTGTATTCAGAGGCTAATGCCTAGGTGTTTTCTGCTATAGTCAACTGTTATGGACCATATCTGACCTTTCCATTGGAAAATAATTATTTCAGACCTCTAAGGATTCATATTTTGGTATCTACATTGAGGCAATTTGAGTTTGTGTATGAAACAATGCTTATTGTATAAGGAACTATCTTTATTTAAGGTGTGATATGAAATACATCTAGTTGAATGTTAAATAATAATTTATAAGTGTTGATAATAATATAGTTTCAAATGCATGTTCATATTGTTGGAAACTACAATTGAAACAATTTTTATATTGTCATTGATGTCAAACCTTAACGGGTAAGACAGTTGCTATCTAGGATAGTACCATATCTTTTGATTAATGAAGAGGATTTGAAAAGAGGAGATAACAATAGGACCTAAGGAAAGGTTGAGTTATGTGATACTTCAATGGGTACTTGATCAATTGGCACATTGACAAGGTAATGGGTTGTTTATCTAAGTAAGAAGAAAGATAGGAAACATAGGCTTAACTGAGAAAAAGTGAAGAAATCTAGTTTAAGATGAGTGATGTTAGTGTCAATTGGGTGCTAGTATATGCCAAGTGAATCTAGTGTTGACCAAACATTAGTAATTTCTGAGCGACAGGAAATTACTGAGAAAAGACAATGTTTTCCGAGGAAGACAGTTTGTAGTGATGATCGAGATACACAATGATGATCGAGAAGATGAACATAGTATTGATCAAGTGTCAATAATTTACATTTGAAGAAAGAATTGAGAATCCCAATCGACATAAGTGAATTCTTGGGATATGTAAATCCTGTTGACATTATTAATAAATTTGAAGGAGCATTTAATGCATGGTAAATCATTTTCTTATGGATTCAAAGAGAAGTTTGGAGATGTATCTAGAAGGAAAAGATGAATAACTTAATGATGGAAAGATTTGATGAATTTGACCTAAACCTAAGATCTATGGAGGAGATTAAGTGGAAAAAGATTGATCTACTTGATCAAAGAGGTATAAAGGAAAACCTAATTGTGAGCTTAGAAAAAGAGAGAAGAAAGAGAGAAGAAGAGGTTAATGTTATTGACTGATAAGTCTAAGCTAAAGGCTGAAGATGAAACATTGAAGGAGCTGAACAGAGTTGTGATTATTTGAAGAAAATTCTGAGAAGATCAGAGATTGAGATGGAAATGGAGGTCAGTCAGTAAATCAACATATGTGCAAAGTGGATCTGTATTTGCAAAGTGAGTTGTATGTTTTTCAAATTAGAAACTAATGTTACTTTCTAACCATTGTATCAATCTAAATCCTTTAATTAAGGTTGACCTAACAGTCATTGTATAAATCCTTTAATCAAGGTGACATTCTAATGGAATATTATTAAGTCCTCTAACCTAGCCACTTTTCAAAGAGTGTTTTAAATCCTTTAATAGGGTCACACCTAAAAATGTGTATATAAGCCTTTAACAGGGTTAGGCTTTCACATAGCTCACTTCAAAAGAGTGAAAATCAATAGCATGTTAAAAAGTGGCTTTTCCCAAATTGGGTTTCCACTATAAATCCTGGTGTTATACTTGTGTGAATGATTTTGATGTGAATTTTTTTTAAAGCTTTATATTCTACAAGTTAATTACTTTTGGACAGTGGACTGCATGTTATATATTTTTGATATATTCTATAGAGACCGAGTTGAATTGTTGATTGGATATGAGTTTGTTGAAGATATAGAAAGTTTAATTGGTACATCTGGACCTGAGAATAACTGATTCACCTCACTCTTTGTTGTTCTAAAATTATTCTAACAATTGGTATCAGAGTTGTTGGTGCTTACAGAGAAAAGTTTAAAGGTGCTTGAAGCTAATGATCAAGATGTACAAAAAGGAGGTACCAAAGTTGAACAAAGAGAGCTTCCCTGCATGGAAGAGTCTGATGAAATTGCATCTAGTTGTTATTGGTGATTCAACAAAGTAATATGTGGAAAAATGAGTATGTTATACCTGCTGCAACTTTGACTGTCGAGGAGATGAAAGAAAAACAAGAATAAAATCAAGCAATGTTGGAGATTGCATGTGTCGTAAGCTACCCTGAATTTGAAGACATCAAGGGCTGCACAAATGCAAAGAAAATGTGGGACACTCTTGCAACTATCTATTGTGGAGATACAAATGTACTGAGAGCCAAATTTGAAATCCTAAGAGGTAAGTTTGATGAAATGAAAATGAAAGAAAGTGAAAATATTGCTCAATGTTGTGGTAGAATTAAGGAGGTAGTGAATGCTATTAGAGGAGCTAATGAAAATATTGATGATGAAACTATTATTGGTAAATTATTGAGAAATTTCCTTCCTATCTATTCTATTATAATTTCTACAATACAAGAATCAAGATTTAACCCTAGTAATGTTCTAACTCTGGAAAGTCTTGTTGGTAAGCTTACTGCTTTTGAGCTATCTAACTATGATAACTACACTATTCCTAATGTTGAATCTATATTTAAGTCACAAATGGTTCTGCATAAGTCTAAAAAGGAAAAAGAAAAGTGTGTGAAAAGTGATAGTGATAGTGACACCTCTGATGAAGAACTAGATGATCTTGAGGCACTTATGGCTAGAACATTAAAGAGAGGAAAAGGGAAATATAAAGGTAAACTTCCTATAATCTATTTTTCATGTAACAAAGTTGGCCATATTGTAACAAGATGCCCTGATAGGACTAACAAGGATGAGAGAAGGGAAAATAAGTACAAAGACAAGAGAAATGATAGAGATCATCAAAGGTATAGCGACTACAAAGACAAAGGTAAGAAATCCTGTTATATTGCTAAAGAGGAAACTGATGGTGACACTAGTAAATTTGATGAATGTGATATAGAAGTTGTTTATGTTGCTATGAAAGATGATTTTGATGAAGATGAGAAAACTACACTTATTTCTTATGTGAGTAAAGGTGATAAATGGATTATTGATAGTGGTTTCTCACATCACACGACTAGTGATAAAAGTAAGTTTAAAACCCTAAATCATTACAAAGGTAGAAGTGTTAAGTTTGGTAATGATACACTATGTCCCGTGAGAGGAAAAAGATCAATTAGATTGATTGACAAGATCATATGTGAAAATACCAATTGGGTTGAAGGTCTTAACTATAACTTGTTGAGTGTTGCATGATTGAAAAACAATGGTTACCGAGTGGAATTTCATCACAGAAAGGCTAAAATATTTGATGCCACTGGTAAACTAATTGGAAGTGGAGAACAAACAAGAGGTAACTTGTTCTATCTAGACCTATCTGAAGAAATATATTTGTTTGCACAATTTGATGATGTATGGTTATGGCATAAGAGGTGTAATACCCCAAAAATGGGCTATAGGTTCATTAACCTCCTACATCTTCAATTCGAACGAAATCGACATCGAAGTCCTAACCTAAGGCACATCTGCACATTATCGAAATCCTAATTGATTTTATCATAAATTCTGCATCGGGGAATATTCCTAGCAATATTCCTATTTATTCTAATTATCTTTAATTTAATTATTATTTGGCGATGAATCCTATTTATCCTAAAGTTTGATTAATTGAATATTCTAAATATTTAATTAATTAGATTAATACTGCCACTTAATTATTTAATTAGATTTAATTCTATTTATTCCTAATTAATATTGTTTTATTTGACAATAAATCAAATTTGCTAAAAATAATCAGTTGAATTCTTATTTAATTGATTAAATTAAATTGTCAAATTTAATAATATAGTTTTGGAATAAAATTTGATTAAAATAATTGATTAACCCATAAATCAGTTATTTTAAATATTATTTGGCGATAAATCATATTTATCCAAAAGTTGATTAATTGAATATGATGAATATTTAATTAATTAATTTAATTCTACCACTTAATTATTTAATTAGATTTAATTCTATTTATTCCTAATTATATTATTTAATTTTGACAATAAATCAAATCTCCTACAAATAATTGATTAAATATTTATTTAATTGATTAAATCCAAGTTGTCAATATTTAATAATATAGTTTTGAATCAAAGTTTGATTAAAATAATTGATTAACCCATAAATCAGTTATTTTTAAATTTAAAATCAATTAAGTTGAAGATAAATCACTTTATTTATTTAATTAATTCATGATTATTTGTGCACATTCAAAGAGCAGTTAAACTTTAAATCAGAAAATCAATTCAAGTTGTTATCTTTTTGAAACTCAACATCTATTTTGAGTTCAAAGTTGATCTAAACTTTTGATTTGAGTTAAAAAGTTGTTCTTGCATGATTTTATGAGTTATCTATTTCTAATTTCTTGTTAACTCAAAAATCAACCTGAGTTCATCAAGAGTGATTTATGACTTTTTCCATGCACCCTCAAGCCCTAGATTTCTATAAAATCAAGGCTCATCTTTTTACAAATCATCCACAGAATTTGCATACTTACTCTGGCGAATTGACATCAGAGGAATCATCAAGCTTCTTGCGAATCAGCATTTTGTGAGATCAATCTTGTTTTCAATTCATTCTAGTTTCATATTTCATATCATTGTTAGCTTAATTTGCATATCATTTCAATCCATTTAGATTAATTTATTATCAGTTTTTCTCATCTTATTGCATCAAAAATAAAAAAATAGATTAATTTGCCTTCATATTTTATTGCTTTCATCATTTAAATCCTTCATTTAGGTGTTGCATTGTCACTGATCTCAATCTAATTTGAGAATACCATACTCGTACCTACTAGAAAATAATAAATCACTTGGTTAGCTATATTGTTCTTATTTGCATATTTTGATTTTTGCTAACCTCTAATGTTTTACTGAAGTGTTGTGTCTATAGCTAGGTACAAAATTCACACACACAAGAGGCTATGTCATGTGAATTTTGACAATTTGGTAAATATTAGTAAAAAGAAGAAAGTTAGAGGTTTGTCGAGATTGAAGAAACATGATAATGTGATGCACAAACAATGTCAATCGGGAAAAATGAAAAAGTCTAGTTTTAAGAGCAAGACATATACTTTTGAAAATATTTTGGAATTGGTTCATATTGACCTTTTTGGACCTATGGGTGTAAAAAGTTATTGTGGTGATAAGTATTTCATTCTGTTTGTTGATGACTATTTTAGGATGATGACTGTAATATTTTTAAAGGAGAAATCGGATGCATTCAATTGTTTAAGTGGTATTTGGAAAAAGTTGAAAAAGAAACATGTAGAAGCTTAAAATGTTTGAGATCTGACAGAGGTGGAGAGTTTATATCAAATGAGTTCAATTTGTTCTGCAATGATAGAGGAATCAAGAGACAGATGTCTGCACCAAGAACACCTCCATGGAATGGTATAGTAGAAAGAAGAAATAGGTCAATTATGGATTGTGCTAGAACACTAATGATACAAAACAATGTTGCACAAAATTTTTGGAGAGAAGCTGTAAGTACAATTGTTTATACTTTAAACTGAGTATAAATAAAAAAAGGTACATATGCTACACCTTTTGAGTTATGGCATGGATATAAACCTAATGTGAAGTATTTTAGAGGCTTTGGGAGTAAATGCTATTGTAGACATGCAAAAATTGGACAAAGTACTTTTAAAATTGCAAAAATCATTAAATGGCTCAAAATCATCAAAATGCAATAATTAAATTAAAAAGGGATCAAATCAATTAAAAAAGGACATAATTAAATAAAGTTGGAAAAAATCAATAAAAGCAAAGGAAAAATCAAATAATGATGTTAAATAATTAAATGAAAGCTTAAAGGGGTGAAAAACACTACATAATTGATTTTAATCAATTAATTGTATAGTTGTTTAAAGCAAAAAAATCAAAATGAACCTATTACCCATACATGGCTAAATTTAATTAATTAATTGAATTTAATAATTCCTAATTTCTTTCAACAAAGTTGAGCAACCAATGAAAATTGAGGACAAAAAGACACAAATCACTCAAACATTTAAAGTGTCCAAAGCTTTGAGACCATTTAAAGGATTGTCCCCTCATTTGTCCCCCCATTTATGAACAAAGCAAACTATTTGAACCAACCTAAGGTAAATCATGATTACTTCACTCCACCCCCTACCCTTGGGAAATTACTATAAATATAGAGCATTTTGAGAGCAATAATCATCTTAGAACTTCATTTGCAAAGCATTGTTACTATAGGCAATTGAGTGCATTCTAAGAGCAATTAGGAGCAATTATCATTGTAGTTTGTCAATTTGAGCTAGATTAAGCATTGAATGAGCATAGTAGTAGCATAATTTCTCATTTTAGAGGTGTCACTAGTGAGGATTTGAGTTGAGAGCTTCACTTACCACTTCTTTCTAGAGAACTATGAGATGTTATAGATTATAGTTTCAATTCTAATTAGATTTGCATTGTATTTAGTTTCAATTGTTGCTATTAGATCTTAATTTCATGAAGGTGATATTCATCATCACACAAATGGTGCCCACCGTGGGGCTATAAGCCTCATTTTATCATTTTCATCACCAATTTCATGCTTGTATTTTCTATTTTCCGTGAATATCTTGCAGGAAATTGGTGAAGTCACGCTTACAGAAGATCTGTTCACACCTACAATTATTTTATTGCTGCCTACAATCTCTGTATCGACACCTGTTATCTGGAGATTCACAACTGGAATGTGGCTTTGATACAACATTAATTCTTACACAGTCACTTTTTTATCATAAGCTCACACCTACGAGAGAAACGCACTCAACCTTTGGATTTTAAAGTCAGGCCTATGACTCAGGGAGTATCGCTTTTATAACTTTTTCTATCGCCTAAGCTAAAGCTTTGATTTGTACTTTTGAATAACAATCATGCATTGAATCTTTCTATTTCTACTTAGGATTATTAAAGTGTCGCTTTGCAATAATCATTTTTTGCAATTTTAAGTTATGTTTACACTTAGGAATAAACTGTAGATGCTTGTGTGATTTTTAGTATCACCTATGACACTGTAGAGTGTCGCTTGCTATCAATAATAATATGCCTACCAATAATTTGTTCCCGCTTATTAGCTGGATAATGTCGCCTGCTACCGATTGTTTGTATTCACCATTTAATTGATTAAATCATTGGTCTAACTCCCTGTTTATGTGATTTAATAGTAAATGAGCAACCACATAAAGGTGTAGAAGCCTGAAAGTAGATTCAACCAAGAAGGGAAGGCACTAGCAAGGAAGATCAAGAAAGAAAACATAGCATACATCAAAGCCATCTTTGAGACTACACAAGATGAAGATAACCAAGTATTCTAGCATTATCTTAAAATTGTTGAAGCATACGCATCAAAGTTTGTCTCTCTAAATTTGATTTTTAGTCCTTAGATCAAGTTTTCTTTGAAAATTTGGAAATAAGCTCTATAAAATTCATACATAAGTATTTCTTCTTCAATTTTAGATTTTGGTTTCCCCTCATAGTGTTTGTTAGTGTTGACTAACTTTCTGGTGGATAAGCACATTTGGAGGAGGCTATTGCTAAGGTGAGTGGAAAAACAATGACAAAAACCTTTAAAAAATGCCCCTAGCTTAGGCTAACTATAAAGGAAAGGTATTTCTCTATTCAAGCTTGCACTTGATGAAATTGTGGCATTCTTTTGACATAAGCTTGAGATAAATTAGGAAATGAATTACACACTTCAATTTTAAGAATCTCCTTGTTAAGAGATTGGGAAAGAACAAACGTGTGTTTAAGTGTGTGGAAAAAAGAAAGACAATAGGGATATGCTATTCACTCTTTGAGTGAAACAAACTTCCATACTTGTCGGCCTAAGTTCATTTCTTGTTTTTCATATACATGCTAGAGCAATAGTGGGCTCGCCTCTCAAGTTTGCCTTAACGAGGCTAGTGAGAGGGACATCCCAAAGTGGGATACACTCACTTTTGTCACAGGGATCCGACCCACTATAAAATGAAACGCATACATCCTTAATGGGGTGTGTGACAAACGGATCTTGAATTATTCAAATTTCCTCTAGTAATCCTCATGGATTGCGCAAAATCATACCTAGGTGTGTGTGGGAAACCCCTTAACATACTTGGGGGATGAAAATTTAAGATCTATTTGAACGGAATCCACAATAAATCCTGAATAAAATAGCAAGGCCACCTTTTAGAGCCATGTTTACAAGCCAAAATTGACTTTAGGTAGGCTGTTTGGAATTCTTTCTTGTGTTATACTTGTGAAAAACATTGGAGAATATACACACTAGAGTTTTTTTAGGGACATGATGACAAAGTGATGTGCGTGTTGCGATTGTTTTTTATTTTCAAACAAAGAAATTTCAAAAAGATCGATCTTAAACGTTTAAAAAATTCAAAAATTTACAAACTCGTCAGAAAAGTGTCGCCTATGCACAAAACAATACCACCTATCAGAGGCAAAGTCACACCTATGAATTTTATGAAAACACGTAGTAGCAGTAAAGTCATGCCTAGCAAATATTGAAACACACCTACTAAAATTGGAAAATCCCCTATCAATAGAAAAGTGCCACCTGCATACCTGCAGTGTGCCACCTAGTTCAATACCAGTTCATGCATACAAATATTTTAGTCATGCCTACACTCAGGTTAGTGACACCCAAAAACAAAGAAGGGAAAACAGTGAACATCTCTCGAAGGTTTGGAAATATTTTGACATCATTTTTGGATACCCTTTTCGGAGATACTCCTTATCAGTGCAACAAATAGATCATATTCCTGAATAACATTTATAATGATGGAATTATTTGAGACACACATCAATCCTATTATGGAGCATAATTATCAAAATCAAGATCAAAATCTCCATTGGAATCAAAATGATGAGGTGTCTGAAGAAGAAGTTTCAGAAGCATCCAGGATCCTATGTTTACAAAAATAATGGGATTAATTATGAATAGGGATAAAGAAGCATATTTCATGAAGTTAGCTCAATCAGGAGCTAAGCTTCCTCATAATTTTGACATATCAACTTTGAGGGAGAATGAGGAAAAACAAAAGGATACATCATCTAAAAAATCATCATTAAGATCAATGTGTCCTTTTCTTTATAATGATGGGCCATCCATATCTCCATCTTCCTCACATTAGAATATCCATTGGAATCAAAATGATGAGGTGTTTGAAGAAGAAGTTTCAGAAGCAATCCAAGATCCTATATTTATGGAAACAATGCAATTAATTTTGAAGAGGGATAAAGAAGCATACTTCATGAAGTTAGCTCAATCAAGAGATAAGCTTCCTCATAATTTTGACACATCAACCTTGAGGAAGAATGAGGAAAAAAAAGAAAAAAGAGATATCATCTAAAAAATCATCATTAAGATCAAGGTGTCCTTTTCTTTATGATGATGGGCCATCCATATCTTCATCCTCCTCCCAAAATGAAACATTTAAGAGCAACAAACCTATCTTGGATCAAAGGAAATTGTAGGATCATCCTATTTGTGATCAAGGTAATAAAGAGTATGAAGAGAAAGGTGCCACTATCAAGAAATATCTAATAAATGAACCTCTATATAGCAAGAGTAATCCTTTCATCCTTCATCCATCTTCTCTCATAGCATGTACTCCTTTCATCTTTTGTTCATCTCCCAAAGCTCTACAACTATCCAAAATTTCTCCATCAAAGAGTGAGCCTAATGATGACACTTTTTGCGTTGACTATGTTTACCCTCAAGGGCTACCTCTAAAAGAAACCCAAGCTAACTTACATCTTTCTATAGATAATTTCCATGCTTCAAAGATCTTGGACCTCAAAGCTTCATGTGCATCAATGCCTATTATACCCCTTGAAAAGGATCCTACATCATTCCTCCAAACATCCCCCACACATATCCAAACATCTACCTTGTCCTTAGAAGTGGCTCCATGTCAAGAGGATAATCCAAAGAGAAAAGAAACAAATGTTGATGAAGATCAAGATCAAGATTATATACAATCCCCTCCCATATTTGATGAAGGTCCCATATCCATAGAACCTTGTGATGTTCCCCTTGCATCCTTTCATGTCTTCCAAGATGAGATCCTTCCATTCCAAGAACAAAGTACCCTTCCAAGTTCCATATTTTCTCCACTTCCCAAGCAAGATCAAGATATCCCTTCCACAATTTCCAATGAGCATATTTAAAATCAAGAGAAAAGTACCCTATCTATACCCTTCGAAGATCCTTGTCAAGATCAAAGTATCCTATCATTTCCCTGTCATATTCCTCCATGTTCACCTCAAGAAACCATCATTCTTCCAAATCCCTTGCATGATAATAAATCCCTTCAAGCTTTAGTTGATCCTATCAAATGTGTTCCTATCAGAGCTACTCATTAGCCTATTGGTATAAAGATAAATCTTAAAGATGCAAAATTTGGCAATGCAACTCCTTCCAGAGATATTGATATCCCTTTCACACCTTATATACCTCCATTCAAACACAACCATATGCCTTCATTATCCTCCAAATCTATTTTTGGTTCCTATGTCCCAGAACAAAAGTCTTCATCTCTTCCATCCATATTAGGTCCATATATTCCTCCATTCCCCATTCCTATCATCCCTAGCTCTCCATTCATTTACCCTACCATGTATCAAGATCAATGAAGGCACACATACTTGAAGAATGTCCAAACACCAATCCATATGTACCCTCCATATTATTCCTATTCATCCACAATTCCTAAGTCTTTTGGAAGCAATGTTGATGTGCAACATAAAAATCATAAATCCAAGAATCCATATGGGTATAAAAGTCACAATGTCCCACCTAATCGACATGTGAATGAAAAGAAAAATGAAATATCCAAAAGACCGCAAAGGTCCACCAAACAAAAAGAAAAAAATAAAACGTGGGTTCCTAAATCCCTCGTTGAAGAAATGCATTCAAAAGCATCACAAAAGAAAGAAAAATCAAAGACTATGTGGATTCCCAAGTCACTTTTGAAATACTTGCACACAAAAGAAAAATCAAAATTGGCATTCAAGCTTCCAAAGGCTTCCACTCCATCTCCTACCAAACATCTTCCATTTTCCAAGTCTAATTTGGCTTCCTATATCCCAAAATCCACTACCTCAAAAAGATCCTTACCTCCTTCATCTATTGTTCCTCCATCATTCCACCACTCTTCAAGGAGTGTGTCAAAGTTGATCTTGCCAACATTCCCATCTGCAACATACCTTCTTCTTATCCTCACATTTATTTTCCAATGCATACTTTCCATGCTTCCATCCCTCTTATCAATATCTTTGAGCATCCTAGTCATACCCATGGTTTATTATAGCATATCTTTCAGAGGAGCATTGTCCAAAGATTTTGAAGTTGGGAAAATATTGAAAAATACAAAAAAAGAAAAAAAAGAGAAAAAAAAAAGAAACAAAAGAAAAAAAAAGTGCCTTGGTGAAAACCTAGCAATAGGCACCTTGGTAGCAAAAGTAAAGAGAAACAAATACCATGATGAAAACTTGGTAAACAACCGTCATGCGTAATTCCTCCTTCTTGCACTCCACACTTGGGGCCAAAGTTACATCCATATTTCCTCTCTCACCTTCATCTTGACAAGGTTGAACACATCCATGAGCATTAAGTATCTTGACATCCGTTATCCTTTACATCACCTTATGTACTTGTTGCATCCATGTCATCCTATCATGATCTTGCTTATCCCAAATTCACCTTCATTATTCCTTGATAGTCTTTCCATAATCCCAAAACATCCCTTCATAACCTCCATCACCCCTTTATCCTAATTGTGGTATCTTATCCATATCTTACCCAAATTGATCCCTTGGTCTTGATCAAAATGAAGAACTTAAAGTACAAAAAATTGTTATCAAGAACTTCTTTACATGTCCACTTCTTTTGGATCCCTCATTTTCATGACTGCAGATCGTTATCCTATAGGCTATCTAGCACTGCATCATTGGCTTCCATGGCTTATCCAAAACATGCTTCACATTTCTATATCATTTTTCCTTAGCTTTGGTAATCTTGAGGAGATGGTCCTATGGGTCACATTCGCATGCTTCATCCATCATGGTCTTTCCATATCTAATCCATTAGCTTGCAAATCCATCATTCATGTCCTATATCTTGCTAGACATTGGGGGAAAATCAATGTGATCTTCTTCGAGAGTTGGTAATTTCTTGCATAAAGTTCTTTGAGCTACATCTTGCATAAACCGAGCTTTTGTAATATTTTGGGAAGTTTTCCCAAGTCCAACATTTTTCCTATCCAACTAGAGGCATTGGATCTTAATCAATAGATTTCAACAAATAAGCATCAATTCACATGACGCAATGCATTAAACTCAAATGGATTCAATAGTACTACTTTTGGTCACATCAGAGAGGGAATTATCACAGCTTCAGAAGAGAGAGATTTTCGTGGACCTTTGATAGATATCATTGTTCACAACCAAGTATTTTGATCCTACAACTTGATCCTTGAGCCTTCATTGACTTTATTATTCAAGATTAAAAATGGACTAACACTTATAAGATCAGAATGTTTGGAAATTCTATTTGAAAATCTTGATACATTGCAAAACACTTGAAGCTTTTGATAATCTTTATGGAATTGACTTTTATCACATCTTTTTAGCTAATCTATGATGTTTCAACTAGATTGGCGATGATGGAGACATGATATTTTTTCTTGCCTTTGAGTGACTATCTTGAGGGATATTCAACAACTTATGTGAATTTGTCTAATGACATGGTCATCAAAGAACCATCGAGGACTCTCATATAGGGTGGAGGGTTAACCTTTGTTTGTTTGCAACATTGAATCCATTGAAACTAGTATTCATACTCCCATAGTTGGTCATCCAACTAGTGAGGGTTGTACTAGTTTCAAAATGAGGTTACCAAAAGAAATAAAAAGTGGTATTCATATCATCATGATGTGGTCAGTGATGGTTGTACTTGCTTTCCAGTCCCACAATGCTCAATGATGAAAATATATCTCTATGGCATTTCTTTGCTAAAATCTAGTGACACTTAGTTGCATTGCATTGCATTATCATGTTAGATTAATTGCATTATCATGTTAGATTGATTGCATTTTCATGTTAGATTAAGTGCATGATTTGTAGTTCTTTTTCCAAGGGAAAAGGGGTTTCAGTTAATTATCTTGATCAATAAAAAAGGGGGAATCAAGGAAAAGTCCATATCATCATATAAATGTTCATCACATCAAAGTTCCAACAAATCAGTATATCAAGATACAATATCAATATCAATACCAAAATGATACATCGAAGTCCTGATCAATAAAACATCAACATGATACAAAATCAACAATAAGAAAGATCCATAAATCTAATATCCAAGAAGCTAGGGACTATATGTATAACTTACAGAAATGTGCCTGTTTTGCAAATCAAGAGAATCATATCAGTATACCATATCAATGAATCATTTTAAGTCAATCAGTCCTATCAAAATTAAAGTATCAAGCAATCACACCAAGTACCATTTGTTCGTGTCTCTATGTCCTGAGAATGAAGCAAGCCGTATCAATCATATCGGTTTTCACACTAATTGATTTATCCTACTAGACCTATCCTATCAGATTGAAAAATCAAACATTCATTGGTACCATTATCTTGATATTCTAATCACTTGTTTTCTTAACTACAATAGACCTAGCTATCTTGGACGTTCAATCATTCATCCAAAAAAATCAACAACATTTTCTTAATCATGGTTTTCCTATATATTGCCATATCAAACTAATCGGGGCATCCTTGAACGCATTGTATATAATCAAATTGTCAGAAATGAAAACATATTCAATGAATCAAACATCAACAACATTTTCACATCAAGAAATTAATATGTTTTAATTTATGAGGGGGCATCAGGGTATCAAATTGAAATTGAAATCAAACATCATAAAATCAGTGGGGCATCACAAATTTTTTTTGTATCATCATCAGAGGAAGCAATCATATCGTATCTAGAGCAGCAATCATCAGTATCAGAGGCATATAAGTGAAAAAGCAATTAAGACTCAAAAGAATCTTTGAATCAATGTTCTTCGCACATCAATTCAAAGAGGGGCATTTGTAGACACACAAAAATTGGACAAAGTACTTTTAAAATTGCAAAAATCATTAAATGGCTCAAAATCATCAAAATGCAATAATTTAATTAAAAAGGGATCAACTCAATTAAAAAGGGACATAATTAAATAAAGTTGGACAAAATCAATAAAAGCAAAGGAAAAATCAAATAATGATGTTAAATAATTAAATTGAAAGCTTAAAGGGGTGAAAAACACTACATAATTGATTTTAATCAATTAATTGTATAATTGTTTAAAGCAAAAAATCAAAATGAACCTATTACCCATACATGGCTAAATTTAATTAATTAATTAAATTTAATAATTCCTAATTTCTTTCAACAAAGTTGAGAAACCAATGAAAATTGAGGACAAAAAGACACAAATCACTCAAACATTTAAAGTGTCCAAAGCTTTGAGACCATTTAAAGGATTGTCCCCTCATTTGTCCCCCCATTTATGAACAAAGCAAAGTATTTGACCCAACCTAAGTTAAATCATGATTACTTCACTCCACCCCCTACCCTTGGGAAATTACTATAAATATAGAGCATTTTGAGAGCAATAATCATCTTAGAACTTCATTTGCAAAGCATTGTTACTATAGGCAATTGAGTGCATTCTAAGAGAAATTAAGAGCATTTAGAGCAATTATCATTGTAGTTTGTCAATTTGAGCTAGATTAAGCATTGAATGAGCATAGTAGAAGCATATTAGAAGCATAATTTCTCATTTTAGAGGTGTCACTAGTGAGGATTTTAGCTGAGAGCTTCACATACCACTTCTTTCTAGAGAACCATGAGATGTTATAGATTATAGTTTCAATTCTAATTAGATTTGCATTGTATTTAGTTTCAATTGTTGCTATTAGATCTTAGTTTCATGAAGGTGATATTCATCATCACACAACTATATACTAAAAGATAATAAGAATGGAAAATTTGATACAAAAAGTGATGAAGGCATATTCCTAGGATATTCCACTAAGTGCAAAGCTTATAAGTGTTTGAGTTCTAACACTAACAAAGTTGTGGAAAGTGCAAATGTTAGAGTTGACGAATATGCAGAAAAAAAGAATTGGAGTGCAAGCAAGAACATGAAGATTATAGATCTTTTGTATACATGGAAGAAGGAGAGACAAGTAATACACTTGAACCAAATGCAGAGTCATAGATAGGTAATGTCGAGCATTAGGAGGATGCTACCAAGCAAGAAGAAGTAGATAATTTGCATGATGAACTTGAAGATCAAGAACAAGGAGAAAGGAAATCTGAATCTACATTGGCACAATATGTGAGAAGACATCACAAACCTGAACAAATAATTGGAGATAAAGAAAATGGAATCATGACAAGAAGTAAGTTGAAAGATCATACATGCTTACTATGTGAGTTTGAGCCTAAAATAGTGAAAGATGCTTTAGAGAATTGTGCATGTGAATTTTGTACCTAGCATAGACACAACACTTCAGTAAAACTTTAGAGGTTAGCAAATCAAGAAATTTGCATATAAAGTAATATAGCTAACCAGGCAATTTACTGCCTTCTAGTAGGTATGAGTTTGATATTCTCAGATTATGATGGAGACCAGTGATAATGAAATACCTAAACAAAGGATTTAAAATGATGAAAAATGGATGGAAATGAATGCAGATTAATCTATATTTTTGGATTTTCTATGTAATATGATGAAAAAATGTATGAAATTGATCTAGAATTGAAAATGGATGCAATTGAATCTATCAATGATATGCTATGAAAAATGGATTGAAAACAATGAAATGAAATTGCAAAAATCTCACAATCACCTATTTTCAAGAGCTTGATTCTCTAAAATGCAGTTGAAAGATGCAATATGTAAGAATAAAAAAACCAAGGACTTGAAGGACCTTTTGTGAAGGGTTGAGCCTTGTTTGTATAGAAATCCAAGATTTTTGAAAGCTCATGGAAAGCCAAAAATCTCTCCCTGACTAACCCAGATTGATTTTTGAGTTATCAGGAAATTAGAATTAGTTAACTCACAAAATCATGCAAAAACAACTTTTTAACTCAAATCAGAAGTTTAGATCACTTTTAAACCTGAAATAGATGTTGAGTTCAAAAAGATAACAAATTGAATTGATTTACTGATTTAAAGTTTCACTGCTTTTCTAAATGTGCATGGATAATTATGAATTAATTTAATAATTCAAATGAATTATTCTCAACTTAACTAATTTTTGAATTAAAACAACTGATTTATGGGTTAATCAGTTATTTAATCAAAATTTATTCCAAAACTATATCGTTAAATATTGACAACTGGATTTAATTAATTAAATAAGAATTTAATCAATTATTCATAGGATTTTTTTTCTATTGCATATCATTGGATCAAAATTGAGTTTTACATCAAAGTATCGAGAGTTTTACAACCATCATAATATGAAAGTTTTACATATGAAAGTTCTATTCAAAATGACATGTTCTAACGTAGTACTACATAACCAAAACTATAACAACTAGAACATCAACTAGAAGCATCTTCATTTTCTGCATCAGACTCATTGGAATATGGGGAAACTAAGTTGTATCCTATGATTTCATAGGCTCTGAGTGGAGGAGGAGTCTCTGAGCTAGTCTCCCTTCCTGCTGTAGGGATATCTTGGTATTTCTTCTTAGCTTGATCGATGAGTTCAACAAGTTTCTCATCAAATATAGTCCTGGGTTTCATGGATGTGTACCCATGAGCAATCCCTTTCTTCTCAATGGTGGCTGTGCCTTCTCTCAAGATCTGAAGAAATTTGCTCTCCTTCAACCTTATGACCATTGTGACCTACAGTGAAACATCATAATAAATGAGTCTCCTTAGAGACTCAGTAAGATTCTTGTTCTTTCCAGCCAAAACATCATTATTACGAGCCTTCCATATAGTCCATAGAATAACACAAGAAAGAATAGACCAAAAGACATTGCAAGATTTACTATTGTTGATGCTTCCAGAGATAATATTCCAATTACCAAAGTGACTGTTGTATGAGAGACCAAACAGATTCTAGACTTCAACAACAAAGAGACACTCAAAGAAAACATGGAAGACGGATTCAGGGAGCTTGCACACACTACAAAGATTCAAACCCACCCCCCCCCTGGTTTCTTAAAAGGAAGCTTATGTAGGAGGAGTCTCCAAAGGAAGCAAGAAATCTTGGATTCAATGGGTTTGGTCCACAGTGAGCTGAAATGCTTATTCCAGTCAAAGGCAGGGAGTTCAAGGTGCCATTTTGAGTTAGCATGGAGAGAAATATTTGTGGATCAGGTGAGAAGGTAGTAGATGTACCTAGACTTGATAAGAGGCAGTAGGGAGTTATCTAGCCATTTCAGTTGGAACATACAACTATTAGGATTGAAACATTTGAATACTAGTCCAAAGGTTCTCAAGGCTGAAGAAAGAATACCATAAGTTTTGTTCTAAGAATTTGGAATGCCGAAGGATGTAGCTAGCTCTTCCCAAGGGATTAAGTTTCCCTCTTTCAAAACATCAGAGAAGCTAACAATACCTTTCTCTACCCATTTCCTAGCAGGGAATCCTTGGAGCAAAGCAAGTGGCTTATTTTTATGTCTTAGGTTTCACCATAGAGATTTATGACTGCACACAACTCCTTGACTTTC
This sequence comes from Chamaecyparis obtusa, assembly GCA_027943335.1. Lineage (NCBI taxonomy): Eukaryota > Viridiplantae > Streptophyta > Pinopsida > Cupressales > Cupressaceae > Chamaecyparis > Chamaecyparis obtusa. The sequence continues at coordinate 553,535 of BSBK01001859.1, forward strand.
AAGTGGTCCATCATTGCTAAGGAACCCCTTCACATACTTCTAGCATTTCCATAAATCTTTAAACACATTTGACCCTTGGAATTGAATGTTGCAGTCAAGTGTCAATAGGTCAGAGAGTTCAATGTTAGTCCAAGCCTTAGACTTACTTGGTCTAGCTCTAGCCAGGTTATTCCTGATTAGCATTTTCCAAGGTTCATCTCCTGAGGAGGCTTTGGCAATCCATTTTGAGGACAGAGTTACACCTTGGGTTCTGAGGTCTTTCAAACCAAGTCCACCCCATGCTTTATCTTTGGTGCACCACTCCCAGGAAACTGCATGATGTTTTTTGTTTCCTCTTCCATATGTCCACAGGAAATTCCTTATAATCTTTTGGATGAAACTAAACTGACTCAAATTGAATAGCCAAGCTGAGGAATAGTAAACAGGGTAAGATGAAAGGATCTTCTGACAAACTTGCACCCTCCCTGGGAATGAGAGAAGGTTGGTGTCCCATTTGCTCAATTTCATGGTGATTTTTCCTTAATCTAGCACCACATATCATTAAGGTTAGGATCCATAGAAAATGGAATCCCCAGGCACCTAACCACATGATTAGGGCCTCCCCATTCAATCCCAAATTTGTTCCACCAACATGGGGGGGAATGAGTCCATCCTAGCATAATGGATTTGTTTATAGAAATGTTACTACTTGAGGCCAAACAGAAGAGGTCAAGTTTGACCATGAGGACAACCATATTATCCTCCTCCAAAATCATGAGAATGGTTGTGTCGTTAGCAAACTAGATGTTAGAGACTTCAAAACCATTAGGTATCTAAATTCCCCTCAACCTAGGTGATATAGTGTCATCTCTTAGTAAGTAATGGAGGGAGTCTGCAACAAGGACAAAGAGGGAAGGGGTGAGAGGGCACCCTTGCCTGATGGATCTAGAAAGTTCAAAAGATTCTAACCTTACTCCATTCACTTCAACTGCTGCTCTGGCTCCAAATAGCAAGGTAGAGACTAGCTTATAGAAGTAAGGGGGGAAGCCTAGTTTGTCCACCATGGCCAAAATAAAACTCCACTCAATGCGGTCATATGCTTTCTCATAGTCAATGAGCAACATGGCACTCTGTTGTCCTGAATGTTTAGCCCAATCCAATGCCTCCCAACAGATTACTAGATTTTCCAAGATGTATCTACCCTTGACAAAACCTGTTTGGGTATGGTTAACTACTGCAAGGAGGATTTTGGCAATCCTAAGGGCAATAGTTTTAGCCAGAATCTTTTACCCCACATTGAGCAGGGTGATAGGCCTCCAGTTCTTCATCAGTAATTTGTCACCATCTTTTGGGATCAATTTAATGAGGCCAACATTTAATATTCATAGGATTTTTTATTTATTGTCAAAATTAAATAATATTAATTAGGAATAAATAGAATTAAATCCAATTAAATGATTAAGTGGAAAAATTAAATTAATTAATCAAATATTCAACATATTTAATTAATTAACTTTAGGATAAATAAAAGAATATCATTTATTGCCAAATAATATTTAATTAGGATAAATTAGGAATATTTAGGAAATATTCCTCGATGTAGAATTAAGATTAAATTGATTAGGGTTTTGATGATTTGATGCACAGATGTGCCTTTGGTTAGGACTTTTGTGTTGATTTTGATCAATTTGTTGATGTAGGAGGTTAATGGTCATATTACCCCATTTTTGGGGTATTACATTTTTACCCTCTTTGAATTACTATGCGAAGTGCAGTGGTTCAAAGATTAATCTATTTTTGATGATGGTGCGAACTCAGTTATGTGGTGGAGAAATTGATCTTGAAAGATTAATTGATTCTGAGATAGAAACCAATTGATAGATTTGAAGATTTGGTGATTCAGGTCTTGATTGACCAAAGAATCAAGATGATGTTAACTATAGCAACAATGAACTGGTGATTATGAAAAAGTGTCAAAACACCTGATTCTGAACCTTATGATTATGAAGAAATGTCTGCCCTGACTCCAGACCTGATTGTCCAAAGGAATCGAAAGGATGCCAAATCTGAACCCTTCAGTTACAAAGAACCAAGGAAATAACACTAATGAACCGATGGTTACGAAGAGCTGGTATAGTTTACAAGTTTGTGAGAGAACACCAGATTGATATGGATCTTGATGAATCTAATATGCCCCAAGTGATGTGCCCCAACCGATGAGGACTTTTGATGAATCGACAACTAGACATGGTTGTTGTCTTGATCATTTAAAGAAAAATTGATTAAAGATGTGTAATACCTGTATGCACCATAAAATGGTCGCCTAGACTTTGGGCCCCATTTATTTAATCTATCGATATCAATTCCTGAATCAATATTTGTCATACATTCAAATCAAATTTATTGATCAAATCATAAATATTTCAATTTTCCATAAAGTTTGAATATCCCATCAATTTTTAATTAAAAGAAATATATCCCTTTTTAATAAATAAAATAATATTATTTAATTGAAATTAATATTCTTTGAATGAAATAATGTTATTTAATTAAAATCCTCTTTTAATTAAATGGTTTTATTTTATTGAATTAATATTCATTTCTAAATTATATAATATTACCTTATTTAATTAAAAGAGATATTATTCTTTAAAATTAAATAAATGAAATATTCTCTCAAAAGATCTCCTGTGATGAAAAAGGAAACAAATTGAATAAAAATAAAAGAAAATAAAATGTAATTCCATTTTATTACAAACCTTCTAAAAATGATGATTGTTTCCTCTTTTTCATTTATCCCACATTGCTTCTACTTTCACATTCGAATCCAACTTTTCCTATAAAAGGAGACCTCTCATGCTCATTCAATCATCCAGAATTTTCATATCATCATTATGCTGCCAGTTTTCACAGAGCTTTGAAATTCATATAGATTTTTTATCACTTACATCTTCATTTAAATTAACTTCATATTTACTTTCATAGATTAAGTTCTTGCATTGTTATTTTCTATCATAATCTAGATTTATTTTCAAGCATTGCATTGCTATCATCTAGATTAGCTTGCATTTTCATTCGCATGCATGAACAAGATTCATGGAGATTAGCGGATTTGCTATTCATCTTTGAATCTCTCGTTCCGGGTTTGTATTTGCATGGGTAACTGGGTCAATCTGAGGGCCATAATATCAATCCATGCTCTGCTCGGATAGAGAGCTGTGAGTCGGTTTGCGAGGACTCATTATTGAGTCTCCTTGCATGCAAGGATTCACAGAAGATTCACAGAAGTGAGGTGCACGTATGCACATAAGCAATGGGGCAAAGATTTTGACTTCTCACCATTTTCTTTGGTAGGGATAACTTTGGGCCAAAATGTGTGCACAAAAAGTGTGACACTTCTGTGAATCCTTGCATGCAAGGAGACTCAATAATGAGTCCTCGCAAACCGACTCACAGCTCTCTATCCGAGCAGAGCATGGATTGATATTATGGCCCTCAGATTGACCCAGTTACCCATGCAAATACAAACCCGGAACGAGAGATTCAAAGATGAATAGCAAATCCGCTAATCTCCATGAATCTTGTTCATGCATGCGAATGAAAATGCAAGCTAATCTAGATGATAGCAATGCAATGCTTGAAAATAAATCTAGATTATGATAGAAAATAACAATGCAAGAACTTAATCTATGAAAGTAAATATGAAGTTAATTTAAATGAAGATGTAAGTGATAAAAAATCTATATGAATTTCAAAGCTCTGTGAAAACTGGCAGCATAATGATGATATGAAAATTCTGGATGATTGAATGAGCATGAGAGGTCTCCTTTTATAGGAAAAGTTGGATTCGAATGTGAAAGTAGAAGCAATGTGGGATAAATGAAAAAGAGGAAACAATCATCATTTTTAGAAGGTTTGTAATAAAATGGAATTACATTTTATTTTCTTTTATTTTTATTCAATTTGTTTCCTTTTTCATCACAGGAGATCTTTTGAGAGAATATTTCATTTATTTAATTTTAAAGAATAATATCTCTTTTAATTAAATAAGGTAATATTATATAATTTAGAAATGAATATTAATTCAATAAAATAAAACCATTTAATTAAAAGAGGATTTTAATTAAATAACATTATTTCATTCAAAGAATATTAATTTCAATTAAATAATATTATTTTATTTATTAAAAAGGGATATATTTCTTTTAATTAAAAATTGATGGGATATTCAAACTTTATGGAAAATTGAAATATTTATGATTTGATCAATAAATTTGATTTGAATGTATGACAAATATTGATTCAGGAATTGATATCGATAGATTAAATAAATGGGGCCCAAAGTCTAGGCGACCATTTTATGGTGCATACATTTGCCCCTCTTTGACTAATGTGTGATCGATTTGGGAACACATGTAGTCAAAGAAGAATTGAAATGTGAGATCGATCTGGGATCACAAAACAACTTAGATGTGTGTTCGACGGATGGGAACACATCAAGACAAACATAAACTAAAGGTCTTTGAACATGAGGTCGATTTGGGATCATATCCAAAGTGAGAGATAAGAATCTCAATCAATGTTGCCCCAAGAGGAGCAATTGATAATTTGATAAAACTGAATCAAGGTTTGAAATTTGATAGGTACTGCCCCCTCGTGATCGAAATCGAAATGAGATAGAGGAGAAACAGTAAATTGATAAATTTGATCAAATCAAATGAAAGATAAGGTTCACAGCAAGAAAGATTATGCCCCAAGATTGAATTAGAAGAAAAGAAGTGGGGTGAATAGTGAATGGAAGATAGAAGTTTAGAAGAAATGGAAAGAAATGGAGAGAAGAAATAGAATCAATCAACTGTTTAAGATAGAGAATTTTGATTGAGATCACGAAAGAAAGTAAGGAAATGAAGATCAGATCGTGACCACAGTTGACGGAAAAATCCACAAGAAAGATGAGGAAAACTCTCTCAAACTCATAATGCAGCCTAAAAGTGCAAATGCTAACATGAAGCCTAAATAATGTAAGCTACATGAAAATGCAAAGATGTACTTGCATGGGTAACATAGGTATTTTGTGTTCATCATTCATTAGAGAATGTAAGAAAGCTTATTTTCATCACTGGGCCGTTATTATCGGACATCGGACAATCACACAACCATCACTAGTCACAAATGCAACTATGAAGATATGAATGTGATTTATATCGGTTTGGAATGTGGAAAGATTCTAACATGAGCATCAAAGACATAAAGGTCAAGATGACTACAATGTTAGCTTACCCAATTTAATTTAGCAAAACCATGCTCGCATCAAGGCATAAATGCCAGGAAAACCATGAGGATAGTTGTGCAAGAAACAGTCAAGGATGATGTCTCAAATATCCTAAGTGTGTCAAGGAGACAACAAAAAACACTCAAGAGGTTCAAGACAAACACCCACAAGCAGAAAGCAAATAAAAACATGCCCCATGCCCCAAGTCCTCTAGCTATGCATCACGGAGAGACCTGTTTAGGCAAGGACACTCAACGAAAATCAATAACAGTCAGCACACAAAGAAAAGATCATGACATATCTCAGGCTGAAGTGTTTTAAAAAGTTTAAGTGTGTAAACTGATACTGAGTTTCGAGGGTAAAGGTCGAATGCTTGCTAATGGGTAAGATCACATGACCGAATTGGATAAGACCAAACTGATAAGTGTTGAGAAACACTCGATGTCGGGGGTTTTGTGTTGAAAAGCACAGTTGGGTTGGTGTTGAAAAACACCATTTGTGAGGTGTCCTAACGACAGGCATATCCAAGAGACCAAAGCTAACACAATGATGCCCCCCCTAGACACAGACAAAGACTAATTCCAAACCAAGGCAACAAGGACAAGGCATGATGGAGAATGGCTAAGTGTTAAGAGCGCATGCTAAGAAATAGGGGTGCAGAGGCCTCAAGTAGCGCCTATTTCTAGGTTTTCACCACTTGGAAGTTTTTTTTTTTTTTTTTTTTGTTTTTTTTTCAGGACTTTTTATATTTTTTGTGTACTTTTGCTACCAAGGCGCCTGTTTCCAGGTTTTCACCGAGGCACATTTTCTATTTTTTTTTTGTATTTTTTGAATATTTTATTTTTTTGTATTTTTTTCAGGATCATATATCAATTTTTTGGATTTTTTTCAGGACCATAATTATATACAAAGGATGCCCCCAGACAGAACGGGCATCAAGGATAGAACTTCTTCAGGTGCTGAACATTGATAGGCGTAGGGAGCTGCTCCCCCTCTTCAGTAGATAGTAGATATGCACCTGAACCAAAAGCTGCTGTGATAATATAGGGTCCAAGCCAGTTAGGTTCGAATTTGCCCTTTTGTTCTCTGTGTTGTTGGTTCTTAGGATTCTCTCGCAGGACAAGATCTCCTACTTGGAATTCTCTAGGGCGAACCTTTTTGTTGAATGTTTTGGACATCCGCTTTTGGTAGACCCTCATATGGTCAAATGAAGCTTTACGCTTTTCATCCAGAAGTTCTAATTCCTGTAATCTCATGGCACGATAATCTTCATCTGTAATCAGACCTTTGAGAGAGACTCTCAGTGATGGAATCTCAACCTCTAAAGGTAACACTGCTTCAGTGCCATATGTGAGGGCAAAAGGAGTAGCCCCCGTTGGAGTACGAATACTCGTTCTATAGGCCCACAAGGCCGGATTTATCTGTAGGTGCCAGTCTCTACCATTCTTGTGAACTGTTCTGTGTAGAATCTTGAGAATGGTTTTATTTGAAGCCTCTGCCTGACCATTTCCTTGCGGGAAGTAAATGGAGGACCAATGTTGTTTTATCCTGAATCTTTGGCAGAGTTGTGTAAGGTCCTTGTTATTGAACTGACCTCCATTGTCAGTGATGATTTCAGATGGAACTCCATATCGACAGATGATATGGTTTAAGATGAATAGAGATACTGTCTTGCCTGAGGCAACAGAAAGTGGGACAGCCTCTACCCATTTTGTGAAATAGTCAGTAGCAGTGATAATGAATTTGTGCCCACCTGATGAGTTGGGATGAATCTGCCCAACAAGGTCAAAGGCCCATCGCTGAAATGGCCAGTGAGAGATAGAAGGAATTAACTCCCTACCTGGAGCATGTATCAGGTGTCCATGTTTCTGACATTTTTCACAAGATTTGGCAAATTTTATCGCGTCCATCTGCATTGTAGGCCAATAGTATCCCGCCCTAAGCAACCTTCTAGCCATGGAAAGACCATTAGAATGTCCCCCACATATGCCCTCGTGGATGTCAACTAGCGCTTGATCTGATTCCTCCTTTTCTAAACACCTAAAAAGTGTCCCATCTAGACCCCTCCTATACAAATCACCAGAGATGAGGGAATGGCGAGAGGCATTACGGATGAGGTTTCTTCTTTCAGACCGGTTGAAAGTGTCAGGGATGATGCCATCACGGAGATAGGAGTAAATGGCACCATAGCGGGAGGATTCATGGTTGATTATGATACATATGACATGGCTTTCGGGTGAGTCAAATATGGGATAATGTAGCTCTTCCACTAGGAACTCATATCTGAACTCGTGTTCTGTTAACTGTAGAAGTGAAGCAAGGGTGGCCATAGCATCGGCCGCTTTATTCTCAGCTCTGGGGATTTGTTGAAAAGTGACAAAGGTAAAATACCGTCTTAATGAATCAACCATTTTTTTATAAGGTATCAACTTGTTATCTTTTGTTTGGTATTGCTCATTAACCTGATTAATGATTAGCTGAGAATCCCCATAGATATGTAGCTCTTTGATATTCCACTCTATAGCCATTTTGAGTCCATTTGTTAAAGCCTCATATTCAGCTATGTTGTTTGTGCATGGAAATAGTAACTTGTAGGATTTGGGAATAGTATACCCATGAGGAGAGACAAACAACACGCCAGCTCCAGAACCATTGTGCATGTAGGAACCATCAAAGAATAGCTTCCAGGATCTCTCAGTCATGTACATGAGATGTTCGTCTGGGAAGTTGACTTGAACCGGCATATTATCTTCAATTGGAAAGTTAGCCAGTTGATCTGCAATAGCCTGGCCTTTGATTGCCTTGCGTTCGATATACTCTATGTCAAATTCAGAAAGAATCATCATCCATTTAGCAAGTCTACCCGTGAGAGCAGCTTTACCGAGCAAGTATTTGAGGGGATCAATTTTTGCTATAAGATGAATGGTATGCGCAAGCATATAGTGTCGCAGCTTTTGAGAGGCAAACACTACTGCAAGGCAAGCTTTTTCAATACTTGTGTAATTGATCTCATAAGCCACTAGAGTGCGGCTAATATAGTATATGGCCCTTTCTTTCCCTTGTTCATCTAATTGAGCCAACAATGCCCCCAATGAAGATTCAGTAGCTGAGACATACAAAATAAGGGGTTTTCCTGGAATGGGAGGCATTAAGATAGGAGGATGTGCCAAATATTCCTTAATCTGATCCATGCTTTTCTGGCAATCTTCATTCCAGACACATTGAACCCCTTTATGCAGATTTTTGTTAAAGGGTTGTGCCCTATCAGCTAATTGTGAAATAAACCTCCTTATGGATTGAAGGCGTCCTTGAAGACTCCTCATTTGACTGACATTTTTAGGAGGTGGCATGTTTATAATGGCCTGAACCTTTTCAGGGTCCACTTCTATCCCTTTAGCTGAAATGATGAACCCCAATAGTTTGCCAGAAGTAACACCAAATGCACACTTTTTTGGATTTAACCTCAGTTGAAATTGTTCCATACGATCCAGAATTGCTTCTAAATCAGCCAGGTGTGTTCCTCTTTTCTTGGACTTAACGAGAGTGTCATCCACATAATCTTCCATATTTTTATGCATCATGTCATGGAAGATGGTTGTCATAGCTCTTTGATAAGTAGCTCCTGCATTTTTTAATCCAAAGGGCATGACGTTCCAACAGTAAGTACCCCACGCACATGTGAATGCAGTCTTTTCTTGATCCTCAGGAGCAATCTTGATCTGATTATACCCAGAAAAACCATCCATCAAGGAGTAGATCTCATAGCCCGCCGTCATGTCCACTATCATGTCTATGTTAGGAAGTGGAAAATCGTCCTTTGGGCATGCTCTATTAAGATCTCTAAAATCTATGCAGATTCGGATGGATTTATCATGTTTGGAAACAGGTACAATGTTGGAAATCCAGTCAGCATAGTCTACTGCTCTAATGAATCCTGCACCAAGGAGCTTTTCTAATTCAGCTTTTACTAAAAGAGCTATATGAGGGTGCATTTTTCGTAACTTTTGTTTGACTGGTTTCACACCCGGAGCTATGGACAAATGATGCATAATGAGATTAGTGTCCAACCCTGGCATGTCCGAATATGTCCATGCAAAATTAATTTGCTTCTTTTGGAGGAACTCAGTGTAGGATTTCTTTTCTTGAGGTGATAAAGATTTAGCCAAGTGTACAAGTTTTGGAGCCTCTTTTGTGGCCAAATTAACAGCATCTGTAGGCTCCACCAATACTGATGATCTATCATGAAAATAACTTGGGAGACTATCAAGTACCTCATTCGTAGGTGCCTCAGAGAGGTTTTCACCTTTGGATATGTCTTTTATTTTTACTTTTTTTGGTTCTGACACCGCCACATAGTGGTTTTCGCCATCAGAACTCTTATTCTTTTTTTCTTTTCTTTTTATCTTGTGACTAAGGTACTTGATGTCTGATTCTGTCATGCTAGTAGCTGGTTCACTGGTGGAAGAGACTATAGGTTCAACAGCATTTAGGTAGCAAGTGATCTCATAGTCATTGGAAAATGTCAAGAGTTGAGGCTCTTGATGACGTTGAGACCAATCAATAAGGTTGGGATTAATGAGGGGTAGATTGATGTCTGGTTCAATATTAAGGATATAGGGGATGTCATCTCTGGTGACCGCAGAATCGGAGTCTGTCAAGTATCCCTCTAAGGTGTCTAAATCAAGATTCATCCCATCAAGTGAAGAATCGTCTACTAATGCGACATGTGGGTTCGAATCTTCTAATCTAACACATGACTCATTAGCTACGTTGGGTTGAGTACTATAAGCATGAACAACATCCATATTCAAATCAACTATTGCATCTGAGAGTGAATCCCATTCATACTCATTTGAGTCTGTGTCTGAATCCTTGCTAGGATGTTTACACCAGCTGGGTTTCCTAAGCCTCGAGGTAGAAGCCTGGACATCTTCGAGAGTCACACCTTCTCGGATGAAATTTTCAGCATGTCCTTCAGTAGTGATTTGGTGTGTACTGGTAGTCATATTTTCTGAATCTCCCCAAAGGAGATTTGTTGAAGGAACCCAATCATCTGTCATGTCTTGTTGATTGGTCAAGTCTGGTACATATTCTGTGTCAGCTTTGCTATCCCGCTTATCAGGAATGGGGATAGCGTGCTTGTTTTTCTTCATAAAGCCTAGGCCAACCGGTTTCTTAGACTTACGTCCAAAAAGATCATGATTAAGTGGTTCGGCTCTAGCATCTAATCTGTGGTTAAGAGGGCCATATCCTGGATAACCCATCTTTTTGACAAGAGTATATCCTCTCCCATAAGGCTTAGGAGAGGGGGAGAAATTTTCATTGTGCTGGTATTTCTCCTCTTTGTACATCCAATCTCGAATAGCTACTTCCTCTTTTTCATCTTGTATTGGTACTGAGGATTCAACAAATGTGTCAAATAGTGTCATCGCTGAAGAAGACAGTTTCATTTCCTGTGAAGGTTTTCCATATGACCGAGGGGAAAGTGGCATCTTTGCAAAAGAGTCAAGTTGATACCCCCCCATGCCAAGGTCTACTGATTTAAATTTGTTTTGACAGTCTGTTAAAGTTTCTTGATAATCCTCTGCATCTCGATTAAGAGGGACATGAACATTAGCTGAGATTGAATTAATTGATAAAGTGTTATCCCCTGGTATGCAAATTTCAACTCCATTGTAGGGGAACTTAACACATTGGTGGTAGGTAGACGGCACTGCCTGCATGTCATGAATCCATGGTCTACCTAGTAAAATATTGTATGCAAGGGGTCCAGTATCAACAATTTGGAACAAGATGTCTTTTTCAACTGGGCCAATCCTGACAGGAAGGACAGCTAACCCCTTGGAACTTCGTTCTGCCTCATCATAGGCCTTTATAGTGATCTTCTTTTTACTGTCGATCACCTCCTCTGAATAGCCCAAGGTTTTTAACAAACTTAATGTACAAATATTTAGCCCAGCACCCCCATCTATCAACACGCGCCTGACACGAGTTTTATGAATCATTACTTCAATGTGAAGGGCGAGATTGTGTGGGTGGCTTAGGGATTTGTCATCATCTTCTGAGAAAGAGAGGTAATGTGGGCTGGAAATGTGGTTAACCATGCCTTGAAATTGGTCTGTATCTATGTCGTTAGGGACATTTGCTGTGCGCAAAGCATCCTCAAGGATCTGCTTATGTCTAGGGGACAACTCTAGAAGCTCCAGTATTGATATTTGCGCTGGAGTTTTTTGTAGCTGATCTACAAGATTATAGTTTGGTTTGGGAGCAATGGTGGACTTAGTGACATTCTTGGATGCCACTTGCTTGGGTTTATTGGATGGACCTGAATTAGGACCTCTAAGAATGATAGGACCTTGACTCCTAGTAACAGCATTCAGGGCTTGGGAAGATGACCTAGAATGAGGACCTCTCAGCACCACAACAGGTTCTTTGTCAAAGATAGGGGGAGAGTCATAACCATGTGGGTCCTTACTCCTCATCATGTTAACACTTGGCTCCACAACTTCAAGCATGTTTATCACATTTTCTGCCGCTGTATACGTGTAGTTGATAGCAGCCTTGCCATCCTTTTGTTTAGAGGTTTCCCCCTTGTCATACTTAGGCAATGGTTCTTTAAATGCTTTGTGATCAGCATTGGTATTTAGTCCATCCACCTTAAGTTTTCCACTCTCAATGAGGTCTTGGATAATGTGCTTGAGTTTCCAACAATTTTCAATGGTATGCCCAATGCCATTATGAAATATGCAGAAAGCCTTCTCATCCCACCAATGTGGCTTAATGTCAGGGATGTAATGTTTTGCTGGATCTTGTGGATGCACAAGATTATTGGCAATGAGCGTTTTGAAAACATCCTCGTAAGAATCACCAAGCTTGGCAAATTGACGTTTTTCCTTTTTAGGCTTCTCTTGATACCGTGGCTTGCTCTCTTGTTGAGGAGGTGCATTGAGCTTCATAGCTTGAACTGCATTGGACAAGTGAAGAACGGCTTGATCTTTAGGTTGGGGAGCGTCTACAACTCCGTCATTGACAACTTGTTTATTTTTGTTCCAGTAGGTGTTCTTCCCTTTATCCTTGTTGTTGTGCTGACCATTGTTGCCATTGTTGCTATGTTTGGTCAAAATGCCTTGTTCTTTGAGAACATCTTCAATTCGACATGCAGTTTCAATCATGGTATCGAAGGAATTGAAGACTATCTTTTTGATCTCATATCTCATTTCAGGCACCAAGTTATTAACAAGGATGTCAATCTTTTCATCCTCATGGATGGTCCTAGGATATTGAGAGCACTTTCTCCTCCACCTTTGCAAGAAGGTAACAAAGGCTTCTCCCTGATTTTGTTTCAAGTTGCATAGGTCCAACATAGTAACTGATCTTGATAGATTGTACGAGAAGTGTTGGACAAATCTATGAACAAGTTCTCTAAAAGTCTTGACAGGGGGAGTGATGTTGGTGAACCATTCCATTGCTTGTCCTTTAAGACTTCTAGGGAACAACCTCATCAAATAGGAATCATCCTGATGGAATTCAAAGCTCATGGTATAGAATTGACGCACATGGTCATGTGGGTCACCACTGCCGTCATATTTATCATATTGTGGGAATTCCACCCTCTTTGGAAAATCTTTCATACTCACACTTTTGTCAAATGGATTAGGACAAATAGAGTCTAGTGAGAATGAGCTCTTAGGTTGCATCATTTTTTCCATCATGTGCTTCATTTGACGGATTTCTTCCTCTTGAGAGGGACTTTGTTTTTGTATCTTGTTGTCTACATCAAAGTCATAAGGGACTCTGGCACCCTTGTTGATTAGACTTTCCAAGAACTTATCTTTGTTTTGTTCCAAATACCTATCTACATACTGTTGGAAAATAGGCTCTTGTTGCATTCGCATAAAGTCTTGAGTATCAAGGTCATAATGTGAGCTACCACCTCCGTGTTGGGAACCATGATGTGCATGTTGGGAGTGTGGTCTTGAGTTTCTAGGAGGGGTTTGCCTCCTATAGTGAGCATACTGAGAGGCCCTTCTTCCTCTAGGACTAGGAGATCTAGAAGGGGTTCGTGACCGCCTTCTACTTCGTGGTGTTCTAGAAGGGGTGGAGGGAGGAGAATTATTTCCACTGTTAGCACCCCTATTTTTGAATTGAGTGTTTAATTGTTGGGCTAACAGCCTATCTTGCTCCTCTTGGAATGCTTTTCTCTCTATGTCCAACAAGGCTCGTTGTTCCTCTTCGAGAAGCCTAAGTTTTTCCTCTTTTGCAGCTCGTTCATTTTGTGCAACTTGTTTTTCCTTCTCAATTCTTTTGAGCCTCTCACTTGTATGCCTTGAGGCTGTTCGGAGTGGAGAGTTTGGTCTTGAATGTTTGTACAAATCATTGGTATACGTTGCATTGACATGAGCATCACCAGGTTCATTGTCTTGGTCTTCATGTTGTGACCATTGGTCTGGGTGAGCTCGTCTCTCATGCCTGTCAGCTCGTTGATGTGCATCTAGGTACCTAGTGCTGATAGGGGGTGAACTAGGTTGAGCATCATGAGAGGAATTACCAAACAACATCTTGTCTTTGTGTCTTTCATAGATATCATCAAGGGTTTGATCCATAGCTTCCCTCTCCCGTCGAGTCATGGTATAACTCATATCCATACCTGAGTGTGAAGGTGCTGAGGGGGTACTCAAATCACTAAAATGGCTCTTTGGGTCAAACCAGGTGTCAGACTTACTCCTAGGTGACTGGTCAAATATTGGTTCCTTTTCCTTTCTCTTTTGACGAGTTTGAACTAGGGGTAGTTGGTTGAAGACTATCTGGGGTCGCTTTCCTTGGCTCACTTGATATCTTGTTGTTACTGACATGAAAGGGAGAGTTCAGGAAAATAGACAATTCTAAGAAACGTCAATACCAAACTAGGATAGTGAAAGTTTTCTCTTGTCCGAGAGAGATGGTGAAAAGAAGTATTTGTAAATAGGTGCAAACCAACACTGCCACAGAGGTGCTCAATTCCTTTTGGGTGAATACCCTAGCACGTATGGATCAGGAGGATGACTTTGCACAAAGTGTATTTGAGTTTGATTGTATGAAAATGAGTGGACAAAGAGACTACTAACACTCTCCAAGTGTGTTATCAAAAGAGTCTAAAAATTTATCTATTTGACATAAACGATTCCTAACTTGCCAATCTCAAGCAAAATTGCTTATGAGATCAAGGATTACTATCTCAAAAAGGTCAAAGACACAAGGACCCTAAATACAGGACAAGTCAATCTTCTGGCTCAAGGTTGATGTAATGACGGTTTACTCGGAATCGATAAGCAAACTGTTTAATTCTTGCGTTATGGGCAATGTTCTCAAGTCTGGTTTGCTGTTTCTCTTCGGCTTGGGTTGCTTGGATGGTGGATTGATAGCTCTTGAGGTTTCTTTTGGCAATTTTTTGCTCTTGGTAAACTTTTGATTTGGGTAACTTTGCTTTGGGATGCTTGAGTTGATTGGGCATCACTTGGAAAAGGCTTTGCACCTTAGTAGTCTAAAATCAGAAAACTTGAGTGAAAACAGGCTTCTAGGGCAAGGTAAGTCGCTGATTTTCTGACCAAATACGTTAAAAAGGCTTATGAAACACCTGAAACTGGGCATGCAACAAAATGATCTCAGGCGATAATATTCAGGCAAGCCGTGCGATGCTTGTTCTGGTGAAGGCAAGCGACACTGTTACCAGATTATGTCCGTGGGTTGCAAATTTTGGTGTTTTTGAGTTGTTTTAAGCACATGTGAAGCAAGCAGCAGTCATTAACAGACCTATCAAGGACAAAGCAACTTGATAGTATTAGGGGAGTCTTGTTTGAAGATGTTTTGGACAATGTTTAAGACTCAAAAAAAAACAAGCACATAGTTATCCCTACCAAAGAAAATGGTGAGAAGTCAAAATCTTTGCCCCATTGCTTATGTGCATACGTGCACCTCACACAGCCGTGTCACCCCCTAGAGGGCGCCCGTGTTTTTGGTGTTTCCAAGGACTCAACAGTGTACGTTCAAAGGTTACCCTTGTAGCAGGGGCCAGTGTCGCAACCGCCTCCAAACGTCCAGGTGTATGCCTATGATGGGAATCTGTGTATGATAAACATACGGAGAGATTCTTCCCCCTCCTTGTGCAAAGATTATGACTCCTTTCGGAGATGAACTGGGTAGGCCACTAACTAAGAGGTTTTTACTTGGCTTCCGTTCACAATAACCTTCAGTGCCTCTGATACAGAGCTGGGGCCTCGCAGCCACACCAACACCTGAAAGTCACACACCCCCGCAAGCAGGGCTCGGAGCGGCGCCGCTCAGTGCAACAAACAGAGCCTTTCCATGATGATAGTCAAAGTCATGAAAAGGAAGTTACTATGGTTTTGGAGTCTTTAGACTCAACAAAACTTGCTTTATTATAGTGAGGTGGAATCACCGGCAATAGGTGTGTACTCACTTGGGTCGTTCCCGGAGGTTCAACTTCCGGCAGGCCCTCTAAAGGTGACTCAGGACTTGGCTCAGATTCGGGTTTCTGATTTTCTGATTCT
Source organism: Chamaecyparis obtusa (assembly GCA_027943335.1). Taxonomy (NCBI): domain Eukaryota; kingdom Viridiplantae; phylum Streptophyta; class Pinopsida; order Cupressales; family Cupressaceae; genus Chamaecyparis; species Chamaecyparis obtusa. The sequence continues at coordinate 569,333 of BSBK01001859.1, forward strand.
CCCAAAGGGAGAAGAGCATACTTCTCTAGCCCGTTTCTTTACCCAGACACACAAGACAAACTTAATCACCGAGTTAGTTTCACTCCACCAAATCCACACGCTTTTGGGTTTCTGGTTCTCTCTCAAGGAGAGAAGAGCATAATCCCCTGGCGAATAGAAATGCTAAAGATTCGCTAACTTTCTCCGCTTCCCTACGGATTCGTCATATTAGTAAGATCATTAGAATTCTAGGTTCATTCATGGTCATCACCTCCATGTAATGAAGAGCCAAAATTCCTACTCACTATCGAAATCCACAAGAAATTTTAACGGAGCCCTAATTAAACTATGTGAATAAAGCAGGAAAGCAAACACAATGTTTTAATGATCTTCGGCAAACGTCCTGCATTCACACCATTAGTATGTTTTTTTTTTATGTCTTTGTCAAATCGTCCTGCAGAAAACTGTTATGCTGCAGAAAACAAAATTATTTTATGCAACAGAAAACAGAAAACTTGTTAGGAAAATGAAACTGTAAAACAGAAAGCAGGAAATTTTAGTTCACTACCCCAGAATCTCGCGCGAGGAAGTACCTTGAGCGCGCGAGAAAACACAGGGTCCGCGCAAGAAAACAACAGTCCCGCGCGAGGAAACGACAGTCCCACGCGAGAAAACACACAGTATCGCGCGAGAAAACACAGAACCAGGGGCGAAATTTTGTACAGTCTCGCGCGAAGAAACGCTATAGGAGCAGAATCTCGCGCGGATATCTCTGTACTCTCGCGCGAAAATCTGTACACAGACAGTACGGACTCGCAGAAAAAAAAAGATTTTGTTGTTTAGAGAACCTGTAAAAATTTTCCTGAAAACCTGTAAAAAAACAAAAAAAGGCCAAAAAATTTTTTTTTTTCTTTTTTGCAGGCAAAAAAGAAACAAAAAATAACGTCCTGTAGAGTATACCAGGACCCTTGAAACCCTTAGCCTCAGAGCTAGATAATTAATGAAAATGAAAGGAAACCCGTTTTCAGGGCCCCACGGTGGTCGCCAAAATGTGTGCACAAAAAGTGTGACACTTCTGTGAATCCTTGCATGCAAGGAGACTCAATAATGAGTCCTCGCAAACCGACTCACAGCTCTCTATCCGAGCAGAGCATGGATTGATATTATGGCCCTCAGATTGACCCAGTTACCCATGCAAATACAAACCCGGAACGAGAGATTCAAAGATGAATAGCAAATCCGCTAATCTCCATGAATCTTGTTCATGCATGCGAATGAAAATGCAAGCTAATCTAGATGATAGCAATGCAATGCTTGAAAATAAATCTAGATTATGATAGAAAATAACAATGCAAGAACTTAATCTATGAAAGTAAATATGAAGTTAATTTAAATGAAGATGTAAGTGATAAAAAATCTATATGAATTTCAAAGCTCTGTGAAAACTGGCAGCATAATGATGATATGAAAATTCTGGATGATTGAATGAGCATGAGAGGTCTCCTTTTATAGGAAAAGTTGGATTCGAATGTGAAAGTAGAAGCAATGTGGGATAAATGAAAAAGAGGAAACAATCATCATTTTTAGAAGGTTTGTAATAAAATGGAATTACATTTTATTTTCTTTTATTTTTATTCAATTTGTTTCCTTTTTCATCACAGGAGATCTTTTGAGAGAATATTTCATTTATTTAATTTTAAAGAATAATATCTCTTTTAATTAAATAAGGTAATATTATATAATTTAGAAATGAATATTAATTCAATAAAATAAAACCATTTAATTAAAAGAGGATTTTAATTAAATAACATTATTTCATTCAAAGAATATTAATTTCAATTAAATAATATTATTTTATTTATTAAAAAGGGATATATTTCTTTTAATTAAAAATTGATGGGATATTCAAACTTTATGGAAAATTGAAATATTTATGATTTGATCAATAAATTTGATTTGAATGTATGACAAATATTGATTCAGGAATTGATATCGATAGATTAAATAAATGGGGCCCAAAGTCTAGGCGACCATTTTATGGTGCATACAATACCATGCCCCCTTCAGGAGGAAAATCAAAATCTGACAAGAAAGTCAGCATTAAGAGATTATTGAAGCTGATAATTCAATTTGACAAGTGGTTATGCACGTCTGGAGATGCGTTCTGCATCGTTTGGAGGTCCTAAAGACCAAGTTTGACTAGGTTTTACCATGAGTTGACCATGGTTGACCAAGTTGAAATTTTGATAGTTTGATGTATGATAATTAGTTAAGTTGAATTCTAGATTTCATTGATGTTTAGAAGGTCGATTATGCAAGCAGTCGGCCATCTTGGGTCTAAAAATTTTAAATCATGATTTTGAAAAAGTAAACAATCTTAGATTTCAATTTTGATCCCAAAAATGGGTTTAGAATGTCGAAATTAGCTAGGGGTGTAATTTTCACGTAAAATGAAGTACTTTGAAAAATTAGGTCAAAACCTTATATGGCCCAAAAGGGTCTTTTTCAAATCATTATTCCTTTTGACTTTATAGAAACTTGTGGAGCCCTCTGAGAGAAATTGGAAATTCATGTCTCCTCACACTGATTTAAGTACAACCATCAATACCAGTGACCTCCTCAATATGAGAATCGGGTAAGTGGACCTTTGTGCCTCTCTTGCATTCAAATTTTGCTTGTTTTTATGCTTTCTAGGATTTTTTAGCACATTTTGTAGATTTTCAATTTTCCATTCATGGAAACTTGTACGATAGTATGCTTAGACTCATATGAGTTTTTAGGCCCCGGTAGAGTGTCGTGTGTGTTTGAACTAAAACTCGTATGAGGGGGACCCATCTATCGTATGACATTTCATCAGGTCCCTCAAGTCTCGTACGAGAACCAATTGAATGTCATATATGCACGAAGTGTCGTATGGGACCTTGTAAAAACCCGTACAAGTTTTGGTGCTAGTCTAAAAACTCGTATGAAAAATAGTGACCATTTTTCTCATCCATAGGTTAGGCTGATAGCTTAGTCATTAATGCACCTTTTGAAGTTGTCAATTTCTCATTTTCTATAATTATAGCCTGATTTTTTACCAAGTCACTGATAGGGTGTCCTTATTTTGTGTTGTGTAGGTTTTCTATCCAAATGTACATGTCTATATTTCTCACCCAGCTACCGAGAGACTATGTGTAGCACTTCCTGACCCACTGAGAGTACATCTAGTTGCCTATGGCTTCGAGTACCTGATTTGGTTACCTGACTTTCAGGTAAACCATATATTGATCACTGCACTTGTAGAGAGGTTTCACTATGAGACCCAAACCTTTCATTTTCCTACTGGGGAGATTACTCTAATGCTCAAGGATATTTATAAGATTCTCCAGATACCATTTCATGGTCCTCATCCTAATTATATCAGTGCGGGGAATTCAAGTCTACATGCTTTTAGGAATGTGTTCAGTGCAGATGAGAAGATCGCTCAAGCTATCTCATGGGAGACACTTGTATAGAGATACAGTGATTCACATAGATTATAGTGCATCTTAGAAGGGATGATCAGAGGGATCATGTCAAATCATCAGAAGAACAGTCTTTTGATGGGTTGGGCCCCGATGGTTACATGCCTGATGGCTAGTCCTGCTAAGCTGGATGAGGTTAGTGTTTATTAGCCCATATGTTTAGTGAGATGCATGAGATTGTTTACCATGAGGGTAAATCATTTTCTTTAGGTGCACTTGTGTTATATATTTGGGCTTGGGAGCACATCCTGATATGCCAGCCCATATGTGGTGATGAGAGGCAGCCACAAGAGCCTCTGATTTATAGATATTCTAGTTATGTCACACAGGTATAGATGGGCCGTACAAAGTATTGGAGGTGTGTCTTAGATGACATGAATTTTTTGATTTGGAGGTTGTACTTACAGGTTGAGGCATGGCCAGCTGCTCATACCCAATTTGGTTACTTCTGTAAGAGTCAAGTATTGATAGGATGATCCACCACTATCCTGGAGAGGTTCTTGATCACATGGGTATGGAGATAGTATGGAATTATACAAGATGCCCCACAAGATTTTTCCACTTATGCATGACTGGTTTAAGAGCTTGGATTAGGATGGACAACTCAGTTGTCATATGCACTATGAAATCAGTAGTACATTGGGTATGCTGCCAGAGATTGGGATTACAGGCCACAGGTAGCTGATGCTAGAGTCATTGATGCCTTTATCACTTGGTTAGCAGAGCATCTGATGAGCCATTACTTGGACCCTACTGAGCTTATCCCCACTATTGAGGATGCATAGGATGTTACAGGTGCCCCTATGGGTAGAGGCTAGAGGTGCAGAGGTGTATAGATCCCAGTGGTACAACTGACACCACCTCGACCTAGAGTAGTGATGAACCCACTGAGGCCATCAAGATAGATGAGACCACCATGACCAAATACAAATCCCTTTGTCAGACCCTTAGTTTTGAATCGGATACATACTAGAGGTGAGAGTGGTACACTTGGCGGTGTGGACAGTGTGGATGAGGTTCTAGGAGAGCATCAAGATGCTCTGATGGAGGAGGCTCAAGATTCTCCTGATTTTGACTTAGGTGTAGAGATCCAGAATTGTAAGGTGCATAGAGGATTTGGTGTAGAGAAATCTGTAGAGACAATGGTAGTTGAGGGTGATCCAAGATTGAGGAAGACACCTTAGGAGATTATTAGGTGACTCCAGTTGTAGATACAAGATTTGAGGTTACAAAGTGCCACTTTTGAGGTTCAGCTAAGATAGTCTAAGAGATAGTGATTGGAGTGGAAAGTTGATGTGAGGTAGCTATAGGTGGAGGTTATCCATTAGACCAGTCGAGCTTCATACTATGTGTCTTCTTATTACTCAAGGGTTCCTGCTGATCAGAGAGTGCCTTCTTATTCTGAATATATGATTGCTTCTAAGGGAGCCAGAGCACTACAGGTTGAGCCACCACTAGATGTACATGTTGGAGGAGCACCATGTGTAGAGGAATAGGTAGACAATTGATCTATTATTGTGTTCTAATTTTTTCCATTTTGTCCATACATTGATCATATTTGATAGCTCAGTCGAGCACATTCTTTTGTATACTGTGCCATTAGTGCACCCCCAAACTTATCCTAATTTTTGATATATATATGAGATCAATTTTTGTGTTGTGACTTCATATGCACTTGTCATTTTGGTTTATGATGTAATATCATGTGATGCAAATGTTTGAAATGCTTTGATTAGTGTAGAATGTATGGATTATGCAATGCAATGTTTACTTTCAAATGTATGGATTATGCAATACAATAATAGTTGATAGATGATAGATGAATATATGGAAATGTATGTTTATGGATGATCATGTATGTATGAAAATGGATTTATGGAATGCTTATGATATGCAATGTAAATGCAGCGATACACATGATATTATTTTGTAGGTATTGATGAAGACAAGCTCTCAATCTTTTGTCAAAATGGATGTGTAACCCAGGATGGTGACTACTTGCTAGTTCAATTTTAGAGGACCTTCATACAAAGCTTATCCCTTGTGTCATTTTAGCGTAGTTTTGGAGAATCTTTAAGTGTTCAAGTTGATTTGTGAAATCGTGAGATAAGTGCAATCATGCAAAGTGCAAAATGAAATACAGACCTAGGACTTAGGACTTGGTCACTGATCATGTGTCAGTCATTTTCATCACTGAATATTTTATTAGGTAACTGGATAAATCAATACAATGTTCACTAGTTAGGCAACCATGAACATATGAATATTGATTTTTATTTTATTATGTCAGATTTAGATATAAGCATCAAGGCACAAAAGCCAGGATAACCTGAATATCATGTCTATTTTGATATAGAAATTTGTATAAGCATCAAAACATAAATGTTGTGATGACTTGAGTACGCCTTGTGGAAAAAAAAGAAAAGGAGAGATCATTCTCATTCTTATGTGAATTTATCTGCAGTGACCCTTTATTGTTCCACTAGTACATTTGAGACCTTTTCCCGATGGCAGGTCATCTGAATTGGGATGGTTTACCATCAATATAAAGACACCACCTAATGTCACAATTTTGTAGTAAAAAAAATTGACGGTTTTGATTGGCATCATAATTATGACACCAATGGATGTTGCAAGAAGGGGGTGCCAACAAGGTGAACTTGGTGTCGGGCCTATTTATGGCCATCCCAATTGCGATGCCTATTCGTCACAAAAAATAAAAATGATGGTGCCCCATTAGAATCTTCTGACAGGTCTCTGTCATTTGTTGTTTGTTTGTCGATGGAGATGCTGATAGTGCAATAGATATCCATCAAAATTTTACTACAGACATACGTCATTTCTAGTTTTTAACGACAATGATGTTGTACATGCAATGAAGACCCATTAGAATTTTACAACAACATTCCATCATTTATAGTTTTTTATCGACATCGATGCTATACATGCAATGGCTAGATGTCGGATTGTTTCGACAAATAACTATCACTTTTTTATGGCTGTCACAGTTGCAATGACAATCAATTTTTTAAAAAAAAATATATATTTTTTGATCGAGTTGGTATCGACTCAGAAGGGTGTTCTTATAGATCTGGTTCCTGCTCGTGATTTGGTTATGGATCATTCAAATACTTTGTAGTAGATTTGGTAGTGGCTCGTGGATTATTGAGTTAGATGTGATGTTGAGAGAACGACACGTAGAACTTGCACATTAGAGATCTATAGATCACTATGGTGTCCATGATGACTTGGGAGAAGTCTTCTTCTTGGTGAACCGAGCTGAGAGACTCAGATTATAGAAAGTGGGTTTTTTGATGTGACTTATGAGACATTGAATGCCTCTTCATAATGGGTTCATGGTGCGGTCTGTGGTGTTTCTTTGTGACTGGGTTCTTGGCAGAGATCTGTTGATTTGGTAACCATTGAGATGGATCAATATATATTTGTCGTACGTGGATTGAGATCTTAAATTATTAAGCCTCTCTTTGTTTCAAGAATAGTTTAACATTCTCTACTTAATAGGGCCAACCATGTGAAGGTGGAAGCTCATCTGATCCCTCCTAAAAGCCTCTTATGACCCTTTATGAAATTTTAAGACCTCTAAGATGTATTCTTAGGGACCGTAAAGGGTTGTAAAGGGTCATAAGGGGTCTTGGGACACAACAGATGAGAAAAATAATTGTAGGCATCATAGTCACAATTTTTTTTGGAAACACAACATAATTGAGTGGTATACCCAGATGATGTAATGCAACCACTAATCCTCCAGTTCCAAGTTGACACTACAGTAAACCAAAACCCATAGATAAAAAATAAATTTAGAGAGTGTGGGAGGAGAGTGATAATGACTAAAATAGTATAAGGACCTATATTATTTTGGTCATTATCGCTCTCCTTCGCTCTCTAAATTTATTCTTCTATGGATTTTGTTTACCACAGTGTAAACTTGGAACGAGAGGAGTGATATATAATTGTGTTGCATCATTTGGGTATATCATTTAATTATGTTGTGTCTCCAAAAAATTGTGACCATGATGCCTACATTTATGTTTCTCAACTGTTGTGATATCTACATTTATGTTTCTCATTTGTCATGTTTATGTGCATGTTCTTTATGTGTATCTACTAGAAATTCTAAAAAAAATGTAGTATCTACAATAGCCCTCTATTAACCACATTTACGCATATGGTCCTAGCAAAGTAGTGCACAAACTGCACAAAGAAGGCATCACAGAAATATGATTTCTGCTTTCGCCATTGAAGCAATCTTGGTGACACTAGCTTCCTCTCGAACCTTGCACAAGTTGCACTCATTTTCTACATCAGGTATAGATGTAGATGGGGTAGATGTAAATGTTGTTTGATCGACCCACTGAAAATATTGACATCCACTATTTCCCTAACAATACCAAATATACATCAGTTCTTCATAAAATGATTAGTTGTCACATTATTTTTAAACATAAAATATAATTGCGTATCCAGACCTTTTTCCTATTTGGGCAAACCCAAAATTGATGCCCAGGATTACTTATTGTGCGGGACATCTTCAACATGCATGGGCCAACACCACATTGACACATAGGCCCATTGACCAAAGTCATCGATGTTATTTCGACAAATATTGCATTATCACAAATATTGCATTGTCATTATTTTGTTCATTCATACTAATTATAATTACAATAAAAAGAAACATACTAATGTAGACTTGCACATTTTTTGGCTAAGTCAAAGTCTTTGGTTTAAATCACTAGACACTCAAAACAAAATGACAAACCAAAGACAACCATGCAATAAAAAGAAATTACTAAGCAATTCAGAATTAGCTCACTCCATGGCAGGGAACAAAGAGAATCCCCTGTGATTTAACATCATTGATGTGCAAGGAAATAGAAAATTAGCAGAAGAAACTCTCATAAGATAGTATTTAGATTAAAATGCATTGATATAAAAAAATACCCTAGAAAATTATAAAGAAAGGTAATTTTCTTAATCACATCACTAATTTGTGCATGTCTAAATACTTATGTCTTTCAAGTGATTTGATTCTTTTCATGCCCACTACAAATGAGAATAGTCTTAACTACTGAGGTTGTTTAAGCATATAGAGATTAAATGTACTCTTTTAGAATAAAATTTCTCTTAACAAAAGAGAAAAGATATATAAGTAGGACATATAAAATAAGATGAATAAGAGTAGTACATATAAAAAAATCGTTAGAACATGCCAAACATCTAGTATAATTGTACATTTTATTCATGTCATTGATATTCTTCTTCATCCATATCATCATCAAGATCATCGTCATCGATGAAATCATCACCACCACTATTGTCACCATCATCATCATCGTCATCATCACCATCAACATCATCATCATCCTCATCATCATCGTCATCAGTAGCAGCATCATTGTCATCAGTAGCAGCATCATCGTTGTCTTCTTCTTCATATTCTTCTTTGAATAACTCTCGATTGTGATCATCATCTACATCATCTTCCACTTCTTCATCATCCTCAGTATCTTCTTCCATCGCATTATACTTTATTGGCTTTCCTCTTGGATCATGTCTAACAAAAAATGACCAACTCAATTTATGTGGAACCTCTGAGTAAAATACTTGCTCACATTAGCTTGGAAGAACATAGGGCTCTTCTCCAACTGGCTCAAACAGCCTTGTATTAATCATTGGAAATCCATTTTCATGTTCAATAATAGTTCTATCAAGATAATTTTTATTGAGTCGTAGTTTGTATCATTTCACAAGGAAGAGAACTAATTTGAAGGAATTAAAGTCACAGTCAAGTATATCAACCAAAATACCATAGTATCAATTTTGCAACTCTTGAGGATGTAAGTCATTTCTAGATGAAATATTAGTCACCTGGAACACTACACTTATCCCAGAATCACAAGTTCTCTTTGTGTCATCTAACTTTTTGATACAAAATTTATAAACATTGCAAAACATTTCCTTGTGGTGTTTCATTTGTAATAATGTCAGACATGTGTAAATTATTGCATTGCAAGTTGAAAAACATACGATTGATTAATTAACAAATTTATAAGTGTATGCACCCTAAAATGGTCACCTAGACTTTGGGCCCCCATTCAACAATTTATCAAATCCCTGAATCAATATTTTCAAAAATCAGCATTTTTCAATTATATCAATTTCCTTGATCAAATCCTATTTTATCATTTTCGATTATTTGTCTTGGGCTAACCATTTTATCCTAAGTCTTTATTTATTAAAAGGAATATCTCCTCCCCTTTTATTAAATAAAAAGCCCCCACTTTTCCTCTTATCTTAAGTTGCACAAATAAAGCATTATTCCTATTTTATAAAAAGGGAAAAAATACTTTTTATCTCATATGGACACAAAAGTCAACTCTTATTTTCTCATTGGAGGATATTTTTGCACATGGATTGCTCCTCTTTGATGCTCCACTATTGATTAAATATTTTGCCTCTTAATCCATGGTCCATTCCTTCTCATTTCTTATAAAAGAAGAGCTCTCTTCCTCATTTTGATATGCATTTTTGAATACTAATGTTATGCTGTAGGTTTTCTAGGTCACTTTGGAGCTTTTGAAGATTTGGAGCATTCTTGGCTTTTGCATCTACATGCTATCATAGTTTCATTTCTTACATTGTCATGGCATTCATAGCTTCATATTAGCTTAGTTTCCTTTATGCTTTAGATTACTTCATCTAGCTTAACTAGGAAGGCTTGGTAATACTTGTAATTTCTTTTTCATAGCATAGCTTGTACTTTCATTTCCATAGTGTAGCTTTCATCTCTCATTTCTAGCTTGCATATTCATCTTAATCTAGTTTGCATTTCCATTTCATAGTGATTCTTGGGGATATTGACATTCTTTCCCTTGTCTTCATTTGAATCTCTCATTGTGTGGTTGACTAGCAAGGTCATTAGCTTAATAGCTCTAGCTGAGAGAAAATTTTAAATAATCTTGCAACTCCATGCATAGAGAGCTCTAGGTCGCTTTCTAAGGTTTCCTATTCATGGATTCCCTTGGATATAATGACTTAGAGAAGTGCACCATTTGAGTGTGTACATTTTTGGCACCCACCGTGGGGCAGAGCTTTATGGTTTTGTCCTTCATTTCATGCATTTTTGGAAATTTTTCATCATAGTTTAGCATCATTTTTGGCTCTCTATTTTTCTGTCTCAGAGTGTTGTATGATGGTTTTCCAATGTCGTGCGACAGTTTCTTGTATAGCAGGGTGACACTTTACCAGTTAAAAGTGTCGCACTGTTTGACAGATAGTGTCGCACTGTTTAGTATAAACTGTCACCTGCAGGTCAGCGAACTGTCACATAGAGATAAATTGTCACCCCCATATATAGAGAAGTGTCGCAAGACATTTCTGGTGACTGTACTGTCACCTGTACCCAGTAGTGAGTTGTTTTTTGGTTCTTTTTTGCCTAATTTGGATCTAGTTAGCTTGCTGGTTTAGTTTGCTGTGGTTAGATAGGTTTAATTTGCAGATTTCATTTAGATTTTGGTTTTTCTAACCTTGTGGGGCTAACAAATTGTGCTTGTAGGTGCTCTCATTGCTTGAAATATTTTGCCAAAATAACGCATGTCAAAGCTTCAAATGCACAAGGGCTACTAATGGTTTTTGTAGGGCTGCCCAAATCATAAAAACCCAATCAAGTGCTTGTTATTTATTTCATTTCAAGTGTGACAATTACTAGTTGTTTCATTTCATAGGAACATAATATCTTGTTGTAGGAATTTTTGGGTGGTAGGAGAAGTATGCTCTTCACCCTTGTGGTGAACCAAAAAATCTTGACCCATCTTTGGATTTTGAAAGCAAGAGGGTAATTGAACATTTGCTTGGTGTGTTTGGGAGAAAGCTTTGGGATAAGGGAGTATGCTCTTCACCCTTGTGGTGAAACAAAATCCTTGAATCTCATAAGTTGATCCATTCTTTGTTTGGATCTTTAGAATCCTTTAGCGGGCCTGCTCTTGAGCAATCAAGAGGAATGACCCAAGTGGGGATAAGCTTATTGCTAGCTATTCCAACCCACTATAAACTCAAGGCTATCAAGGACACAAAACCTTGGTAGATGTAGTGCTTGTCTTCGCTTGATGTGAGTACTTGTGGGATTCTGACCATGAGGAAAATATTGAGCAAGAATGCTTAAGGTACTCTTGAGGCCGTGAGGTCCGTTACTTGCCACAAGGTAAGGAGTCCCTTTGGGGAGCAAGAGGGGCACTATGAAAGGAAGCCCTTACTAAGAACCATAGATAGAGGCCACCCCATTTTGCTACTTAGCTTCTTGGTGCAAGGATTGATCCAAGTGGAATAACCCAGATCACCCCAAGATTACTCACCATCTGTGTTCTTTTGGCTGTGTCATTGGCACTTCCATGACAAAGCCAATATCTATTGTGGGTAACCATTATGTGTGAGGCAATGGGACATCAAGTGTGGGCCAAGTTTTTAAGTATTGAGCCATTGTCCTTTTAGGCTAAAAAAGTGCTTGAAGTGTTTTCATTGTGATATACCTGTGTAAACGTTCTTGAACAACAAACATCACGGTAGCATTCATAGGATTTTATTGCTTTGATATCACAAGTGCTTGTCTTGGCAAGGTTGTGTTTGCCCTTGTTTCAAGTGTTTTATGACATGTTTTGATCACCTACTATTTGCAAACCTATCAATTTACTGTTGTCGCTATGATTGAGATAGAAAAAATCAACCCTCAAACTAAAATTTTGAACAAACAGTCATTAAAAATGAAATTTTGCACTTCACTGGTCAAAGAGTCATACGGCCCTAGAATAGTATCACCCCTTTTACTGAGAAGTGTCGTGCGATAGTTCATAACTGGAAGACTGTCGCACTGTTTGCTGGAAACCATCACCCAGATTGCCTGGAAACTGTCACCTCGCTTAAAGTGAAGTGTCACCTACTGAGAAAGTGTCACCCTATCTGCTTGGATACTGTCGCCCATAATTTTTTTTTGCTATCTGCCTAATTCAAGCAATTTTCAGTCTTCTTTTAGTTGACCAGATTTTAGTGAGTTTCATACCTTGCAATTGAAAGCTTGTTTGTGCCTTATATTTTTGGCTCTAGACATCTTGAGTTAGTAATCTTTGCCTTCACCAAAAATTTTTCTTGTCATTAGTAAGTTGTGAATCATCTTTGTTGAGAAAATTCACCTTTAGATTCCTTGTTTGCACACTTGGAGATTTTAAATACTCTTTTGTCCAAATTCACTTTCATATAAATTCAATTTCAATATATTTTCATTAAATCATCCTCCTGATCCATATGTGCTAGGATACTAGAATCCTTTTGTTATGTACCATTGTGGCAGTGTTGATTTATACCTTTTGTTAGCTTTCTTTCTCCCCATATCTCTTTTTGGATAATTGAATATTTTCACTATCCTAGTTTGACAATTAGCGATTCATAAGTTTATTTTCTCACTAAGGATATTTTCTTTGATTCTGGTTACAACAAGATACCGAGTGGGTCAAGGAAAACAACCTCAAGTAGTTTTTGAACAATTACCTTTAGTGCAAACTCATCAAAGGTGAAAGGGGAAGGAACCCGCCTTCGATCAATCTCCTAGGAGTGCTTCAGAAGTTTGGTTTGAGCCTAAGAGTAGCCTTAGTGAGTTGAGTACTTCTATACCATCTTCTCAATCAAATATGGACATGAGCTAGACTTTGACTAGGAGATAGAGAGAAATGATAGATCAAACTCTTGATGACATTTTTCAAAGACATAGGGGTAACATGTCATTCAATGATGACAATCAACCTGAATCACCTCCTATTAATTCAAGATATCTAGATGCAAATCAACGAGTTGAAAGACACTATGCACAAGCTCATCAAGATGCACAGTCACAACATGAGGACCAAAACAACCAATCTTGTGATGTTGATGTGAACGTAGCTAACTTGTTCAACCATTCAAGACCAAGTTCCCCACTAAAAACAACTTCAAGATATACAAGTGAGAGGCTAAAAAGGATTGAGCGAGAAAAAAAAGCTGCAAAAGAAGAATAAGCTACAAAAGAAGAAAAACTTAGGCTCCTAGAAGAGGAACAATGAGCCTTTTTGGACATAGAGAGAAAAGCATTCCAAGAAGAGCAAGATAGGCTATTAGCCCAACAAATCACCAATAAATTTAACAATAGGGGTACCAAAAGTGGAAACACCTCTCCACCCTCTACTCCCCCAAGAACTCCAAGAAGTAGAAGGCAGTCAAGGACTCCTTCAAGATCTCCTAGTCCTAGAGGAAGGACTTTACAACATGCTCACTATAGGAGACAAATGCCTCCTAGGAACTCAAGACAACCCTCCCAATGAGCTCATCATGGCTCTCAACATGGAGGAAGTAGTGCAAATTATGAAGTTCGAGACTTTATGAGAATACAACAAGAACCACTTTTTCAACAATATGTGGAGAAATATGTTGAGCAAAATAAGGATAAGTTCCTAGAGAGCTTAATCAACAAGGGTGCGAGGGTCCCTTATAACTTTGATGTGGATAAGAAAATAAAGAAACAGAGCCCCTCACAAGAAGAGGAAATTAAGAAAATCAAGAAGATGATGGAGAAAATGATGACTCCTAAGAGTTCCTTCAACCTTGACTCTATTTGTCCTAATCCTTTTGATAGGAGTGTGAGCATGATCGATTTTCCTAGGAAAATTGAATTTCCCCAATATGAAAAATATGATGGTAATGGTGACCCACATGATCATGCGTGTCAGTTTAATACCGTGAGTTTTGAATTTCACAATGAAGATTCCTATCTGATGAGATTATTCCCAAGGAGTCTAAAAGGTCAAGCTATGGAGTGGTTTACCAACATAACCCCTCTTGCCAAAACTTTTAAAGAACTGGTTCATAGATTTGTGCAACAATTTTCCTACAACTTATCAAGATTAGTCACCATGCTCGATTTGTGTAATTTGAAATAGAATCAAGGGGAATCTTTTGTTACATTTTTGCAAAGGTGGAGATGATTATGCTCCCGATATTCTAGGGTAATTCCTGAAAAGGAGAGAATTGATGTCATTGTAAGCAATTTAGTACCTGAGATGCGATATGAGGTTCAGAAGATGGTCTTTGATTCATTCGACACCATGGTCGAAACTACATGTAGAATAGAGGATGTCTTAAAAGAGCAACGTATTTTGACTAAACAACATAATAACAACAATAGTCAAAATAATAACAACCATCATAAGGACAAAGGAAAGAAATCACACTGGAATAAAAATAAGCAAGTAGTCAATGATAGAGTTGTTGACTCTAACCAACCAAAGGATCAAGGTGTCCTTCATTTATCTAGTGCAGTTCAAGCTATGAAGCTTAATACATCCTCTAACCAACAAGAGAATAAACAAAGATATCAAGAAAGGCCTAAAAAGGAGAGGCGATAGTTCTCTAAGCTTGGGGATTCTTATGAAGATGTTTTCAAAATGCTTATTGATAACAATCTTGCACAACCACAAGATCTAGCAAAATTTCACATACCTGACATTAAGCCATATTGGTGGAATGAAAAAGATTACTGCATATTTCATAATGGCATTGGACATGACATAGAGCACTGCTGGAAACTTAAACATCTCATTCAAGATCTTATTGAAAATGGTAAACTTCAAATTGATGGATTGAAGACCAATGCAGATCATAAAGCATTTAAGGAACCTTTGCCTAAATATGATAAGGGGGAAACCTCTAAACCCAAAGATGGCAAAGCTGCAATCAACTACACCTATACGTCTGCAAAGACTATTATCAATATGCTTGAAGCTATGGATGAAAATGTCAACATGATGCAAAGAAAAGATTCTCATAGTCATGATGCTGACTATCCTATATTTGATAACGGACCCATGGTGGTGCTTAGAGGTCCTCACTCCCAAAGGTTGTCTCAAGCTCTTAATGCTGTCACTAGAAGCCAAGGTCAAGGTCTTGTGGTCATTAGAGGTCCTAATTCTAACCAATCTAGCAAACCAAAGCAAGTGACATCCAAGAATGTCACCACCAAGTCAACAGTTAATCCAAAAATGAGCTACAATCTTATTGATCAGTTACAAAGAACACCAACTCAAATTTCAATTTTTGAGCTCCTAGAGTTGTCTCCAAGACATAAGCGTGTCCTTGAAGATGCTTTGCATACAACCAATGTACCTAACAACATAAACATTTTTCAATTCCAAAATATGGTAAATCACCTTTCTAGCCCACATTACCTCACATTCTCAGAAGAAGATGACAAAGCCTTGAGCCATCCACATAATCTTGCCCTCCACATTGAAGTCATGATTCACAAGACCCATGTCAGGCATGTGTTGATTGATGGGGGTGCTGGGCTCAATATTTGTTCCTTGAGTTTGTTGAAAATAATGGGTTACTCAGAGCAAGTTATTGATACTCGCAAGAAAATAACCATCAAAGCCTATGATGAGGCGGAGAGAAGCTCTAAAGGCTTGACTATCCTTCCTATCAGGATTGGCCCCATTGAAAAGGGCATCTTATTTCAAATTGTTGATGCTGGTCCTTTAGCCTATAATATTTTGCTTGGTAGACTATGGATCCATGACATGCAAGCAGTGCCATCCACCTACCACCAATGTGTCAAGTTCCCCTATAATGGAGTAGAGGTTTGTATACCTGTGGATAGCACATTATCTGTTAATGCAATTTCAGTAGGGACCCATGTTCCTCTTAATCGGGAAGCATAAAATTTTGATGCAACTTTGGCACAATGTCAGAATAAGTTCAAAACCATAGACCTTGGTATGGGAGGTTATCACATTGACTCCTTCACAAAGCTACCAGTCTCACCTAGGTCCTATGGTAAACGTTCATAGGAGATGCATCCCTCATCCTCAGCAATGACCCTATTTGATACATTTGTAGAGTCTTTGATACCCATTCAAGATGAGAAAGAGGAAGTAGCTGCTAGAGATTGGATTTACAAAGAGGAGAAATACAAGCACAATGAGAATTTTTCTCCATTTCCTAAGACTTATGGGAGAGGATATACTTTGGTCAAAAATATGGGTTACCTAAGTCATGGTCCTCTCAGTCATAGACTAGATGCTAAGGCTGAGCCACTCAATCATGCTCTTTTTGGATGCAGATCTAAGACTACAATTGGCCTAGGTTTTGAGAGTCAGAACAAGAAAGTTTCCCCTATCCTAGCTATGATGGATAGTGATGATGAATACATACCCAATGTGAAAATCAGCAAGATAGATGTGAAGATTGGGTCCCTTCCACCAATCTCCTTTGGGGAGATTTAGATACTACAGTTGATAATCCCACAGTTTTAGAACTAGAACAAGAACAATCCACTATTGAAGATCATGTTGAGGATCCTACCCAACACACAAATGGCATTCAAGAGGGTGTTACCCTTGGTGACATCAACGCTTCTATTTCAAGACCTAAAAAATATGGTTGGTGTAAGCATCCTAACCGGGATTCAGATACAGACTCACATGAGTATGAGTGGGAGACTCTTTTTGATTGTTCTACAGTTGACATGGACATTGTTGTTTTCCATACATATAGTTCCCAATCTGAGGTAGCTAATGAGTCTAGTGTCGGACTAGAAGATTGGAATCCACGGGTCACTTTAGTGGATGATGCTTCGCTTAGTAGGATAAGTCCTAATTTGGGTACCTTAGAGGGATACTTGACAGATCCTAACTCTGAAATCACCAGAGATGATGCCATTCACATACACAATATTGAACCAGCCATTGACCTATCCCTTTTCAATCCGCACTTAATTGATTGGTCTCAGCGCTATCAAGAGCCTCAGCTCCTAAATTTTTCAAATGACTATGAGATAGCCCGTTACCTAAATGCTCTTGAACCTGTAGTCTCTTCCACCAGCAAGCCAACTACTAGTATGATAGAACCAGATATCAAGTACCTCAGTCAAAAAATAAAAAGAAAAGAAACAAAAAATAGAAGTTCTGATGGTGAAAACCACTATGTGGTGGTGTCAGAACCGAAAAAAGTAAAAATAAAAGACGTATCCGAAGGTGAAAACCTCCCTAAGATGCTTAAGGATGGGGTACTTGATAATCTTCCAAGCTATTTTCAAGACAAGTCTTCAGTGCTTGTTGAGTCTACACAACCAGTCAATTTGAATACACCAGAGGATCCACAAATAATCCATTTGGCTCAATCATTGTCAACACAAGAAAATGATGCATATACCAAGTTCCTACAAAGAAAGAAAATTAATTTTTCTTGGACTTACTCAAACATGCCAGGATTGGACACTATTCTCATTATGCATCATTTGTCCATAGCTCTAGGAATCAAACCAATAAAATAGAAATTGAGGAAAATGCATCCTCACATAGCTCTCCTTGTCAAAGATGAATTAGAGAAACTCCTCAGTGCAGGATTTATAAGAGCTATTGATTATGCCGAATGGATATCCAATATTGTGCCAGTTTCAAAACATGACAAGTCCATTCATGTTTGCACAAAATTTAGAGATCTTAATAAAGCATGCCCAAAGGATGATTTTCCACTTCCAAACATAGATATGATTGTGGACATGACCACGGGCTATGAGATCTACTCTTTGATGGATGGCTTTTCTGGGTATAATCAAATCAAAATAGCTCCTAAAGACCAATGGAAAACTACATTCACTTGTGCATGGGGAACCTACTGTTGGAATATCATGCTATTTGGATTAAAAATTTTCAAAGCTACATATCAAAGAGCTATGACTACTATTTTCCATGACATGATGCATAAGAATATGGAAGACTATGTGGATGACACCTGGGCAAAATCCAAGAAAAGGGATACACACCTTGGTGATTTGGAAGTAATTTTAGATTGTATGGAATAGTTTCAACTCAGATTAAATCCAAAAAGTGTGCATTTGGAGTTACCTCTAGAAAACTCTTAGGATTTATCATTTCAGTTAAAGGAATAGAGGTGGACCCAGAAAAAGTTCAAGCAATAATGGATATGCTACCTCCTAAAAATATCAGTCAAATGAGGAGTCTTCAAGGACATCTTTAGTCTATAAGGAGGTTTATTTCACAACTGGCTGATAGAGCTCAACCCTTTAATAAGACTTTACATAAAGGGGTTAAATGTGCCTTGAATGAGGAATGTCAGAAAAGCATGGATCAAATCAAATAGTACTTGGATAATCCTCCAATCTTAATGCCTCCTATCCCAGGAAAACCACTTATATTATATGTCTCATCAACAGAATCTTCCCTGGGGGCATTATTGGCTCAACTTGATGATACTAGAAAAGAAAGAGCCATATATTACATCAGCCGAACACTTGTTTCATATGAGGTCAACTAAATTGGTATTGAAAAGTCTTGCTTAGCGGTGGTGTTTGCTTCCCAAAAGTTGCGACATTACATGCTTGCACATACAATACACCTCATTGCAAAAATTGATCCTCTAAAATACTTGCTTGGTAAGACTGCTCTCATAGGTAGACTTGCTAAATGGATGATGATTCTTTCAAAATTTGACATAGAGTATGTTGAGCGTAAGGCTATAAAAGGACAAGCTATCGCTGATCAATTAGCTGATTTTCCAATTCAAGACAAGGTACCCATTCAAGTTGAATTTCTAGATGAACACATTATGTATATGACCACAAGAACCTAGAAGATGTTCTTTGATGGTTCTTTCATGCAAAATGATTCAGGCACTGGAGTGTTGTTTGTCTCTCCTCATGGATATACTATTCCTAAGTCCTATAAGTTGTTGTTCTCATGCACAAACAACATTGCTAAGTATGAAGCCTTAGCAAATGGATTGAAAATAGCTATAGAATGGGGAATTACAGAGCTGCACATATATGGGGATTCACAATTAATTATCAACCAAGTTAATGAAGAATATCAAACAAAGGATGACAAACTGATACCCTATAAGAAGATGGTTGGTTCATTGCACCGATACTTTACCTTTATTACATTTGAAAAAATCCCTAGAGCAGAAAATAAAGCAGTTGATGCTATGGCTACATTAGCTTCACTTCTTTAGTTAGAATAGCATGAGTCCAGATTTGAATTCCTGGTGAAAGAGCTACGTTACCCTATTTTTGACTCCTCATAAAGCCATGTCATTTGTACCTTGGTTAGCCATGAATCATCTCGCTATGGCACCATTTATTCATATCTCTGTGATGGTACTAATCTTGAAACCTTCAATCATTCTGAAAGAAGAAACCTTGTTCGTAATGCCTCTCGCCACACCCTTATCTCTAGTGATCTGTATAGGAGGGGTTTAGATGGGACACTTCTTAGGTGTTTAGAAAAGAATGAGTCCAACCAAGTGTTAGTTGACATTCACAAGGGCATTTGTGGAGGACATTCTAATGGTCTTGCCATGGCCTGAAGGTTGCTTAGGGCGGGGTACTATTGGCCTACCATGCAGACAGATGCAGTATCTTTTGCTAAATCTTGTAAAAAGTGTCAGAAACATGGAAACCTGATACATGCTCTAGGTAGGGAGCTTATTCCTTCTATTTCTCATTGGCCATTTCATTGCTGGGCCTTTGACCTTGTTGGGAAAATTCATCCCAACTCATCAGGTGGACACAAATTCATTATCACTACTACTGATTACTTTACCAAATGGGTAGAAGCTGTCCCACTTTTTGTTTCCTCAGGCAAGATAGTTTCTTTGTTTATTTTGAATCATATTATCTGTTAGTATGGAGTGCCTTCTGAGATAATCACTGACAATGGAGGTCAGTTTAAAAATAAGGACCTTAAACATCTCTGTAAGAAATTTAAGATAAAACAACATTGGTCCTCCATTTACTTCCCGCAAGGAAATGGACAAGCAAAGGCTTCAAATAAGACCATTCTCAAGATTATCCATAGAACAATTCACAAGAATGGTAGAGATTGACACCTATAGATAAATCTGGCCTTGTGGGCCTACAGAATGAGTATTCATACTCCAATAGGGGCTACACCTTTTTCCCTCACCTATGGTGTTGAAGCAGTGTTACCTTTAGAGGTAGATATCCCTTCACTTAGAGTCTCTCTCAAAGGTTTAGTGACAGATGAAGACTATCATGCCATGAGGTAGCGTATGTCCAAAGCATTTAACAATAAGGTCCACCCTAGGGAATTTCAAGTGGGGGATCTTGTTTTGCAAGAAAACCCTAAGAATCAACAAAATAGAGAACAAAAAGGGAAGTTTGAACCTAATTGGCTTGGACCGTACATCATTACTGTAGCTTTTTGTATAGGTGCTTATTTACTATCCGATCCAGAGGGGGAACGGCTCCCTGACCCTATTAATGTTTTGCACCTCAAGAAGTTCTATCCATGATGCCCTTTCTATCTGGGGGCATCCTTTGTACATATCTTATTGATTCTGAAAAACTCAAAAAAAAATAAATTCATATATGATGCTGAAAAAATCCTAAAGAGCATATAAAGTCCTAAAAAAATACAAAAAATTCAAAAAAATAGAAAAAGTGCCTTGGTGAAAACATGGAAATAGATGTCTTGGTAGCAAAAATACAAAAAAATTGAAAAAATAAAAAAAAATCTCCAAGTGGTGAAAACCTAGAAATAGGCGCTACTTGAGGCCTTTACACCCTTGTTTCTTAGCATACGTCCTTGACACTTAGCCTTTCTCCATCATGCCTTGAACTTGTTACCTTGGTTTGGAATTGGTCTTTGACTTTGTCTAGGGGGCATAACTGTGTTAGCTTTGGTCTCTAGGATGCGTTGGTCTTTAGGACATCTTGCAAATGGTGTTTTTCAACACCACCCAAACAGTGTTTTTCAACACTACTCTAGCATCAAGTTTTTCTCAACACTTATCAGATATCCTACCCTACAGTCTAGAATGATCCGATATTTCTCACTACCAGATGTGATACTCAAAGATTGATTCTATGACCTACACACACACACTTAAACATTTGACTCGTTGAGACTTGTTTGACTTATTTTCTTTGTGTTGTCTATGATGATTTCTTTGATGAGTGTTCTCTCCCCATGATAGTTTTTGATGATGCATAGCTAGAAGATTCAGGGCATGCGGACATGTTTTATTGTTTTTTCTTCTTGTGGGTATATTTTGTTGGTCCTAATTATCATTAGCATTTATGCTTGTTCCACTTGACACCTAGGATCTACAAAGTATTATCCTTGACTTTTTGCGAGTGTATGCTTATAGTCATCTTGACCTTCTTATGTCCTGATGTAAGCATAATCTCGCTATAGTAAACTTAGGTAATCTCACTGCACTAGTCATCTTGACCTATATGTCTTTGGTGCCTAGGTGGGATTCCCACATTCAATCTGATATAGATCATATTCATATACCCATAGTCATACTAGTGTGTATTGTATGATCTTATGACACTACTAATAAAGCTCGATGATGATTATTAGATGTCTATTGGCATTGTGACCTTGCAAGTCAACCACTTTCATAATAGCTCACATTTTTAGGTTCATGTTAGATTAGTTTTTCACTTTGCATATGGAGAGAGCTCTCCTTTTATCTTTCATGGACTAGTTGGTCAACTACGCTCACCTTTCAATCTTTATCGATCATGTCTTTCACTCCTTGTCTTTAACATCACATCTTTTTTTTCCTATCATCATAAGGGGTTAATCCTATCATCATATCTATATCAAAAAGAGATCATTTTCAGAAACATAAGTCTACATCATACACATGAGAATTAAAACATACATCTATGAGAGAGAATATACATGAGCATATATATCATACATTTTGAGCAATATGACAAGACAATGTAAAAAAAAACTAATACATCCATCACAAGTGAGATAATAATAAAGATACATTGCAAATCTAGTAATCTCATATATAAATGTTATAGTACAATATACAAAATGAGATCCCAAAATCTAGATCAAAGTCTCATGATATGTGTCAAACATCTAAAAACCTAAGCCCTAAACCTAGGACTCACTGCCACCATCACATGGACCTGGTGGTGGAGGAGGTGGTGCCATGTCTAGCGCTACGTTAGATCTACCCACTACTGTTGAGTAAGAAGCAGCTCTCTGACCCACTGGTACTACCTGTATGTACAGCCCATGATAGTACGCAGCTCACACTACCTCTCTTCGACTCTCTGCAATGGCAGCTTGTAGTGCTCTCTCTTGCCGCTCTGTCTCAGCCCTCTGATCTGTGAGCTGCTGCTCCCTAACCACTATCATGATCATGAGCTACTACATCTTAGCCTCTAGAGCCTGTATCATGGCTCTTAGGTCCTCTCCTCCTATAGGTTGATCCTACCTAGTGTTTGCCTGTCGACGAGCCGGTCTCACCTCATCCTCAGGGGTCACTGATCTCCTTCTCCATGGCTATTTATGGCCACTTGATCTAGATCCCTCACCCATCTCCCTCACTCTCCCTCTCTCCCCCCCTCCATCTCCTCCATCTCCTCCATCATCTCCATCATCCCCCTGTGCTCCTGGCTGAACATCTGGTATAGTGAATCTAGGGAATGGAACCCTACGCCTCTCTACCCTATAAGCTGCATCTGCACCTACATCTACAATGTCTGGAAGGTACTCCCATGGCTCCTGATGTACTGTAGCTATATCCTATACTACCTACTATTAATCCAACATCGATAGCCAACCATGGCTCTCCTCATCCTGAAACAGAGCATATGTGGTGGTCTCCATAGGCACCCTCTGCTAGCATCTGAATTGCTTCCACACCCAAGTAATGATAAATCTCTCGACAATGTCAGAATGCTGACCTACCAGTGGCTGACTACAAAGCATGTAATCTAGCTCCCATCTATCACTCCACTGCTCGCATGCCTTGTAAGGTCTCCATGTGAATGAGGTGAGCTCATCCAACACTCTCCTGTAATAAGTAACATCCCCACTATGTGCCTCAGAGATGAAATCAGCATATCTATACATATAAGGATACATGTGCTCCCTAGGCTGCACTCATGGATGCACTACAACAATGTGCTCCCACGCCCATATCTGAGCAATTATGGCCCCGCATGCCCAAGGCCTGGCATCCTGATAGACAATCTCATGTAACTCATGGTACATATCAGCTAGAATGGTCAAACCCCATGCCATCTATCATGGATGTGCCACCAGATCTACTAGCAACCTACCCCATCCCAGTGGGAAACCCTTCTGACTCCTATCAGTGATAAGGGCATGTCCAATAATAGACACAACAATACAAGGCACTGGGAAGTCCCTGCTAAAATCATCCATCAACTGATCCTAGCTGATGTGTTTGTCTAGGATGGTGACATCTTGGAACATGCCCTGGACAGCTTGCCACCCCTTAGTAGGATCCTGATCATAGTATACCTATGTAATCAAACAATCATGTCAGTTTCTCTTTATATGGAAACTTTACATCTATGGCTATCTTTAAACATGATTATACTTACAGGATCACCATGGCTAGGTGCTTGGAGAATCCGATAGACGTCCTCCAGTGAGATAGATGCCTCTTCAGTAGGCAAATGAAAGGTGTTGTGCTTGCTGTGCCACCTCTTGGAAAGTGCAGTCAATAACCCATGGTCAGCTTAGATATGGGGCATCTGTAGTAAGTACCAGAAGCCCATAGTCCTCAAGTTTGCCTTGCCTAGATCATCTAGATCTCGGACAAATCGTAGCCCCATCACCTTCGGTGCTCTGATGTGTAGCACCAGAAAGACCTCCTGCAAAACCATTAACCCCAGCCATATGTCAGCACATATCATGATGGATGTCTAAAAATTAGTACAAAACATTTTAAAAAGTAAACATTGTCAGGACCCATGTTATTTTGCTCAAAAATATTAAAACATGCCAAATTTTTATACTAGGCAACACTATTTTTTGACTAAATGTCATGCGACACTTTTTCCTATAGTAGTATGATGATATCTATTCATGCGATACTTCACATAGTGTCATGTGACATTTTGTTCCGTGTCGTGCGACACTTTATTCAATGCTTGTGCGACACTATTTTGACCCATGAAGTGTCGCACGATACATATCATCAAAATGTGTGACAATTATAAAGGGTCATACAAACTTTCACCCAAATTCAAAATTCAAAATTTAAAAAATATTAAAAATGTGTTTTAATGCATTAAATTCTCATAATGACTCAAAAAGGGCAAGTTTTTCTTAAAACATACCGGGGTAGCATAGTGCGGAGGCCGGTTGTGCAATCAGGTGCGCTCAAATCGATGCCTATGAACCGAAACTACTGTTTGCTGGGCCATTTTCTCTCTCTAAGCTCTCAAAATTCTCAAATCACTAAAAGATAAATGATTTTGAAAATGACCTTTTTACCCCTTATATAGCATTTTGGCCTTTTGACCAATTTTCAAAACACCTCAAAATTGCGTGAAAATTGCACCCCTAGCTAATTTTGACATCCTAGATTCATTTTCGGACTCAAAATCAAAATTCAAGTTAATCTTGTTAGTCAAAATTACATTTCAAAACTTTCACCCTCTTCTGCGCAGTTGGCTGACCATTTGAGGCCTGATCCTTCGATCTTTGTTGGGGCACCTTTATTTCTTCATCCCCATCTCTTTCAAACTTCTAGTCTTCCATTCATCTTCACTCGCTTCATCTCTCTGAGGTTTGAATTCATCTTTTCAATCAAATTGGGGCATATCTTCACTGTTTGATGGTTATCCTATCATGTTTTCACCTTCGATTATGATTTCTAGTGACTTGATCAAGTTTATCAATTTGTTATTCTCCTCTACCTGATTTCAATTTTGATTCTGAGGGGGCAGTACCTATTAGCTTTAATCTTTGATTCAGCTTATTATTTAGTTCAGCTTGAGATTTTTATTTTGAGACTTGATTATCACTTAACAACAATGGTGTTGATCTTGTATTTTGATTCTTATCTCTTATTTTAAGATTTGATTATCACTTAACAACAATGGTGTTGATCTTGTCTTTTGATTTTCAGATTTGACTATCACTTAACAGCAATGGTGTTGGTCTTATCTTTCAGGTTATGCTTATGCTTGTCCTGATGTGTTCCCATTCATCAACCACACATCTGAGTTGTTTTGTGATCCCAAATTGATCTCACATTTCAATTCTTCTTTGACTGCATGTGTTCCCAGAATGATCACACATTAGTCAAAGAGGGGCAAATGTATGCACCCTAAAATGGTCACCTAGACTTTGGGCCCCCATTCAATAATTTATCAAATCCCTGAATCAATATTTTCAAAAATCAGCATTTTTCAATTATATCAATTTCCTTGATCAAATCCTATTTTATCATTTTTGATTATTTGTCTTGGGCTAACCATTTTATCCTAAGTCTTTATTTATTAAAAGGAATATCTCCTCCCCTTTTATTAAATAAAAAGCCCCCACTTTTCCTCTTATTTTAAGTTACACAAATAAAACATTATTCATATTTTATAAAAAGGGAAAAAGCACTTTTTGTCTCATATGGACACAAAAGTCAACTCTTATTTTCTCATTGGAAGATATTTGTGCACATGGATTGCTCCTCTTTGATGCTCCACCGTTGATTAAATCTTTTGCCTCATAATCTCCATGGTCCATTCCTTCTCATTTCCTATAAAAAAAAAGAGCTCTCTTCCTCATTTTGATATGCATTTTTGAATACTAATGTTATGTTGCAGGTTTTCTAGGTCACTTTGGAGCTTTTGAAGATTTGGAGCATTCTTGGCTTTTGCATCTACATGCTATCATAGTTTCATTTCTTGCATTGTCATGGCATTCATAGCTTCATATTAGCTTAGTTTCCTTTATGCTTTAGATTACTTCATCTAGCTTAACTAGGAAGGCTTGGTAATACTTGTACTTTCCTTTTCATAGCATAGCTTGTACTTTCATTTTCATAGTGTAGCTTGCATCTCTCATTTCTAGCTTGCATATTCATCTTAATCTAGTTTGCATTTCTATTTCATAGTGATTCTTGGGGATATTGGCATTCTTGCCCTTGTCTTCATTTGAATCTCTCATTGTGTGGTTGACTAGCAAGGTCATTAGCTTAATATTTCTAGCTGAGAGCAAATTTTAAATAATCTTGCAACTCCATGCATAGAGAGCTCTAGGTCGCTTTCTAAGGTTTCCTATTCATGGATTCCCTTGGATATAATGACTTAGAGAAGTGCACCATTTGAGTGTGTACAATAAGTACCTGGTGATCTCTTAAACCATATGCTAAATCTATTTCCTTTTGTGTAACATTGGGATCTCCATTATGATGAGCTTGTATAACCAATGAAGAAATAGATTCCAATGTTAATCTATGACCATCATGCTAACATTGTTCAATCCATACCGTCATCCAATTTTGATTGTTTGCAATAAACAAATGTATTGCATCCTACTCTTTAGCAGTTGTACAAAAGTAAATAGATGACTTACAACAAATTTATTTTGAAGATTAAGAATTAATTAACTACAATAACATCTTCTAATTTATTACCTTTCACTTTCCTAAATCTACCATTGCCCACCAAGTACTCCCCTTCAAATTTTTTAATTGAGTCGAGATCCCAAATGCAATCTGTTAGAGTAAATTATTAATCATATTAATTAACTTTACTCCCTTCTTAAGATGTCAACACTTTTATTTTTAGTTGTTTATATTTAAACACACATGCACTAGTTGATTTAAACTTATGCACTAGTTGTTTTAAATATAAACTTGCATGCATTAGTCTTGTAATAATTTAACTAATTATTACATGCAATAGGGTTTTCCTTTCAAGACTTTTGATCTCCTTTATTAGGATGATCCATTGTACATTCAATTTATTTATTATTTGAGTATATTTTCTTCTTCATATTTTTGAGTCAAACCCTTGCCCTCTTCTTGTCTCTACTTCCTTGTAACAAATTTTTTTTATGCAGGTGATCTTCAAGTTTTATGGATTTGTATTGCTCAAATCCTACATGGTATCAAAGCCTAATCTGCTACAGCTTGTTCGCATTTGAAAGATTTAGATTAGGGATTTTTTGATTATTTTTTATTGAAATTAGGGGGTCCCTAAATGTTGGTGCACTTTGAGCTCAAACGAACCTCACTGTTGAGCTTGCAGCGCCCAAAATACCCTATTTAGATATAAGGCATGTCCAATTTGGACAAATTTGCATTTTGGGGGTTTTTTTGGGTAACAAAGGCTTGACACGCTTCTCAAGATGGAATTTGTATGGATTGACATATTTCCTGAGGTAAATTTGTACATATTGGCATGTAAAATGAGGCAAAATTTTTTTTGTCTAACACGTAAATCAAGACCAACAAATTGGCATGCAAATTGATGTAAAAAAATCTATGATGCCTGGCACGGATCCTGAGGTGCGCATACAAATTTTTAAAAAAAATTATTTTTTTTTAAAATTTTTTTTTGGCAAGTGATGGCCATTTGGCTGTCAAATTTAAGCCAGGTGATTGCAATTTTAGCCCCTGGTCATATGCCGACCATGGGCCTAGAATTTTAGCCCTAGGGACTTGTGACAGCCATTTGGCCGTCAATTTTAAGTCTATGAAGTGCTGACGTCAACACATCTAGACACCATTTTGGGCCCTCTATAGCACTCAGTGGTTGTTTGCTCATAACTTGAGCATATGGTGTCGAAATCAGACAAATGAGATATCGTCAAAAAGCTAGTTCTGAGCTCATCCAGGTCTGGAGGTTTGAATTTTTGGTTTTTCTTTTTTGATGGTGTTTTTTACTGTCAAAGCCAGATGTTCAATTTTGCACTCAGGAAACTCTATATTGTGCATCCAAACTCTGTTTTGGGAAAGCAAGATATTGTTGGAAAGCTTGTTCTGACAGCTTTCTAGTGTTGTGATTCATTTTCCTAGATTCTGCTCTAGGTATATTTTATTTAATTTTTTTCATTTTTGCACTCTGGTGGATATCTTGGATGTTACAAGTCCTAGGATCTCTTCCCTTTAGGGAATGACTCTTCTTAGGTTGTTCTTTTGTTTCAGCAGCCTTCTCTCTTATTTGAGCAGTGTATACTTCACTTTTATAGCATTCTTTTATGCACATGCACTGAGATAAAGTGTCATTTTCTTGCATACTTGGAATCTTGAACATGTTTGTGCTATTTGTACTCGCACTCCATTATAAAGTGCCATGGGGGGGTTTGATGTTTTTCTTTGTTTTCCATCTACGTTTGTCAAGAGAGTGTTCCTTCCATGACATTGGCCTCAAGGTATCTTTATTTGTGCTTGTGCTTTCTATACACCTTCGATGTTCCTAGTTCTTCATGATGCAGTTCTTATTGGCACTCTTTTTAGTGTACCTGTCACCTCTCTCTTATTAGCATTATGGGGGGGTTCTATTGATCATTCTTTTGCTTCTTTGGTTCGATAGTGTGAGCTATATATTCAGTATTTGTTCCTATGTACTAGGTGGATGCAGTGGCTAGGTACCTATGCATTTTGGTGAGATGGATCATTTACCATATAGATGTAGAAACTAAGAAAAATAGATTCAACTTCCAAGACCAATCTGCATGCAAGATACCTGTTACAGAGAACGGAGCAAAAGATGGAAAAAATTGAAACCCTTTTGTGCTCAAAAAAGAGAGAGAGAGAAAAAATGTATTTAGCATAATGAAAAATAATTACAACAGTTCAACCTATAAGGTGAACAAAACCCTAAAACTAGAAAAGCTAGGTTGCACATTATAATTAATAAAGATATTAATTATAATGTACCTAAGAGATAGCTTAAGTAAAAAATAGTAATAAAACTAACTAATTACTCTAACACCCCCCCTTAAGCAAAGCTCAGGAGGTAAGCTAACCTAGCATAGCTATGAAAGTAGGAAATGGGTCTCGGCAACAAGGCCTGATCAGGTACCCAATACAAGGAAATCTCTGTAAACTAGAGACAAAGGAGAAAAACCAGTGGGAAAAACTCCTCTCCAAAAAGAGATATAAAAGTAAGCAAAAGACAAAAAATGACTTCAAGAGACTCTCTCAAAGCCATAAGTACAATGTGTGCTGCCAACCCCCTCGTGAGAGAGGGTCAAGGCTCCAAAGCCCCCCTAGAATGAAAGAACCCTTTGAACAATGAATGAACCACTGTGACTCCAATACAAAGGAGTGAAAGACAGTGAACACTAAAGAGGTACCATTGAAAGATAAGGTGTCATTGGAAGGCCGAGCTGATGCTCAAAGGAGTAGACACAAGGATCCTAAAAGGGAATCCCCAATGTAGGTAGTATGATAGGTGTGCTGACACTGTCAGGAGAGAGGAGATGAATTTCCTTTGTAGAATCTTCAACAACTGCACTAGGTGGCTTGATGAATGGAGCTAGAGGGTCTGACAGTGCTGAAGAAGATTCTTGTTGAAGAGAAGAAACCCCAACAAGAGGAGGGGAGGTAGTCACAGAAGTGGTCTCAAGAACAACACAGAGGTTCAAGTGACCTGACTGTCCCACATGATGCTCTCGCACAAGAGGAGAGCTGTGAGATGATAATGGAGATGGTGGACCAAAGTGTGAGAAGGTGTAGAGATGAGTGGAAGGATCAACTATCCCTGTAGCAATAATACCACCTATCGCACTATCCCAGATGAAGAATGAATTAGCTGTGAATTCAATAGTCTTCCCTGACCCACTGAGTGTAATCTGATAAATCGAGAGAAGGTTTGCAGATAAAGATGGAACATACAATACATCATTGAATGTGCCATCCTGAATGCCTACTAAATCTTTCTCACAGATTGGCATAACAATGTTATTCCCCATGAGAATGTGAGGAAGAGGAGAAGCCTCAATAGAAGAGAAGATCTCTGGAGAAGATGCCATATGGTGAGAAGAACTTGAATCCAGTATCTAAGGGACCTATGAAGGGGATGCAACAGAAGCCCGTAATGCATGACCCTATCCAAAATTCTGTCCAGATGTCGAAGATGAGGTAGAAGACTGAAAAGTAGAACCCTGTGAGGTAGAAGAGGATGGAGAGGAAATAGTGCTCTTTTGAAGAAGGGCTTGCAAATCTGCAATCTGTTTCTCATAGCCATCAAATCTCTTCTGAAAATAATGTGACTCATCATGAGGCCCCTTCTGACAATAGGAACATGTAGGGCTCTCAGTCTTCTATTTCTCCTTCTTAGAAGAAGATAGTGGGCTAGTAGAGTGATGAGAAGAGGAATCAGATGTTTGCTTCAGGTTCTGCTTCTGTGTATCCTGAGGTGTCTTGGCAAGCAATGCCTATGACTATAAACCTGTAAGAAAATCCATCTGATTGAGCTTGGACTACTCATGAGTCAACCTATCACAGAAGGTCTCAAAAGAGGGCATAACATGTCGTGCACCCAGTGCCTCCATAGTGGAGTAGAAGGTAGAAGTGAAAATTTGATAAGGGTCACGAAGTTTTGAGAGTATCAGAAAGATACACTCATCATCTGACTTCATCTTTCTAGCAACCTATAAAATAGATCAAAGAGACTTGAACTTCATCAAGAAGTCCTCAATGCTGGTGAATGATTCATGTACCAAGGAGGTGAACTTTGCATCTATTTGGAGAACCCTAAACTGATTCATTGTGCCAAACAAGGTGGAAAACTTGTTCCACATATCCCTGGGTGTGGTCAAACCATCCAGGTGGAACAAAAACCCATCTGAAATGTTCATTGCAATGAGGCCCATTGCCTCATCCATCATGTTCCTCTGCATAAGAGCCTCATAAGGCCTCTGTAGAACTGGCTGAGTCTCATCGAGACATGACCATAGCTCTTTTTCCATAAGCAATCTAGTCATCTGTCCTTTCCAAGTGTGATAGTTGTGAGGTGTAAGGTGAGCAATAAAAGAGTCCATCATTGAGAGAAAGAAGACAGAAGTAGAAGGGTCTTTCTGAAATAAATTACAAAAAGTAAAGAGCACCCCCCCACAAATTATAATATTATCCCCTGCACATAACAAATTACTATGAAAGCACAAGAAAAGAGAAAAAAACCTGAGTTCTAGAAGCAGAACAGGAGCACAGAAGAAGGGGTGTCTTTGACTATAAAAAATGGTAATCAAATTGAAAGATCAAGAAATGAAACCTACATGAGAGCGATGGATTCAAAAAGACCTTTTCGACGATATATCATATGTCAAATTTTGAGTTTGTATGAGCCCTGTAGGACCAAGAAAGCCCACGTACCCCCAAAAATGCAAGCACACTGGAAAAACACAATCTGGGAAATAATTTTGATGGTCGTATGGCCGTCACAAGATGTTTGGAGGGGCCGGTGGCACGGCGGTGGCCCTGCGGTGGCACGTGAGCGATGACAGGGTGGCACGGTGGCGGTGGGGTGGTAGCTGCGCAGTGCGACAGCCAGAGGTGGGCGGCGGTGTGGAGGCATGGCAGCGCGTGGGCGGTGGTGTGGTGGCACCTTTGGAATTTAATCGGAGGCATTTTTTTAAAACGCAATTTTTTATTTTTTTAAGAAAAAAAATGATTTTTTCTTGAAATTCATGCCCGTACGGCCCTAATAGGGCAAAATTTTTCTCCCAGATGCCACAATGGCCAAAAAATGCAAATTTTATATGATTTTTGACTCTCCTAGGCCTTCTGAGCACAATGGTGGCATCCGTATTTGCTCAAAATGCTCTAAAATTTATTTATTTTATTTTTTGCAGGCAAAAACAAAACAAAAAATAATATCCTGCAGACAATATCAGAACTGAAAAAACTTGCTTCAAAAATACCAGAACAGGCAGCAGTAGGGAAGTTTTGATACCACGTAGAAACTGAGAAAAATAGATTCAACTTCCAAGACCAATCTACATGCAAGATACCTGTTACAGAGAACGAAGCAAAAGATGGAAAAAACTGAAACCCTTATGTGCTAAAAAAAGAGAGAGAAAAAATGTATTCAGCATAATGAAAAATAATTACAAGAGTTCAACCTATAAGGTGAACAAAACCCTAAAACTATAAAAGCTAGGTTGCACATTATAATTAATAAAGATATTAATTATAATGTACCTAAGAGATAACTTAAGTAAAAAAGAGTAATAAAACTAACTAATTACTCTAATAATAGACACTCTTTCCTTCCTATTTTTAGAGGCACTCTTCCATTTTTGATTGATTAGCTCTTTAGGCTTTGGTGTTTTATACCATTTGTATCTTCAAGTTCAATTGTTTGCCTTTGTTTGCCTCCTGATTCAAGTAGTGTCATTTGAGGGCACTCATACAGATTACAGTCTTCTCTACCTATCATGCTCTATTTCAGTGGAGGATCTTCAGATCAACAATTACTTCTTGATAGAGTTTGCATCTTCTTTCTTCAGTGATGTTCTACATGTTCATTTTTGTTCCTATTTTCTAGAACATCTCTCATTTTGGAGGCTTTTTTAGTCCTTCAGACTAGCCTTTGTCTCTTTTTAGAGTAGAGTTTTTCCCATGTGGTTTTCTCTATTTTTCTGCTTTATAGAGACTCTCCTTTGTACATGGGTACCTCATCAGGCCATGTTGCTGAGACCCATTTTTTGCTTTCAGCACTGTAGTTTTCTTTGCTTTCTTCTTGCATTGTTTGTAGCTGCATTATTGCTCATCTTAAGGGGGGGTGTTAGAGTAAAGTATTAATTATACTAATTAACTTTACTCCCTTCTTAAGATGTCAACACTTTTATTTTTAGTTATTTATATTTAAACACACATGCACTAGTTGATTTAAACTTATGCACTAGTTGTTTTAAATATAAACTTGCATGCATTAGTCTTGTAATAATTTAACTAATTATTACATGCACTAGGGTTTTCCTTTCAAGGCTTTCGATCTCCTTTATTAGAATGATCCATTGTACATTCAGTTTATTCATTATTTGAGGATATTTTCTTCTTCATATTTTTGAGTCAAACCCTTGCCCTCTTCTTGTCTCTACTTCCTTGTAACAGGTTTTTGTATGTAGGTGATCTTCAAGTTTTGTGGATTTGTATTGCTCAAATCCTACACAATCTATATGGGTCTTTGCCGCAAGATTAGGAAGATATTGAGTAACGTACACCATCATCTAATATACCATATATCTCTCAACCATAGAACTCTCGGGACGTGCTCTTTTTCATACCAAACCTTTCAAAAATTTCAAGTGTCTCTCAACCATCCACATTGACCTAGCATGTACAATTCCACATAATTCAATCTCCTCAACTTGGTGTATGAAGTAGTGTTCTTGTGCATTGAAAAAAGTTGGAGGTAAACACTTTTGCATTTCACACATTAATCGACAAATTCTCTTCTTCCAATATTTTATATCTTCTTTATGGATTTCTTTAGATGACAACCACCTATAAGGGATTCAAGACATAAATATATAAATATGAGACTTTACAATATATTACTTATTTGATATTATTGTTTGATATATTGAACAAATATCACTGCTTACCTTATGTATTTTCTAAGATCATTTATCACTTGTTTGATATTATTGTCGAAGTTCTATGGGAGAGATAGGGGTAGAAAATACTGCAACAATTATCAACTGATCATTTCATACAATAAAAATTGAATTAAATTACATAAATATATTGTAAATACAAAAGACTATGACTTACCTTGATGAAGGTATGTCAATCATGCATTTTCATGCTTGATCCAAAATCATTTTTCTTTGATATGAGATTACTTATATCGGCAACAAATCTTATAGGAAATCAATTTTTTCGGATCACTTCTTTTATGGCATTACTTTGTTGCTCTATTAATAACCAAGGAAGAGCACTTGCATTAATCCGGTCTCCATTGCTATTTGATTCGATGATATTTTTCATTGCATAATTGGAATCATGAATGTCACTACAAATTTTGCCAAATTTTTCTTTGTCACGCCTTCCATCTAATATTTTCCATAGTGTCTCTGTTACATTCTTTCCAATATGCATAATATCAAACAAATGCACAATTTTTAGATGTTCATAGTAGATAAGCCTACTAAATTCTTTGGGATAACATTTTAGTCCCTTTAGAATTTGGTCGGTGATGCCTTCATGATCTTCAAGATCATCAACTACATAATTAGACAACAAAACATAATCAAAATATATAATTTTCAAACATCGACCATTACGTGGAATGATGATACCTTGAATTATATAATACTCCAACTTCCATAGGTGAGGTGTCATTATTCGGGGCTTTGATGTAGTCTCTTCTTTCCCATTAAAAAGATGTCTTTCTGCAATTCGATACTTATGATTTCTGGAGAGGAACTGCCTATACTCATCAAACACGTATTTTCTTAAACTTTTGGAATGATGAGATTTCATCTTTGGACCACACATTGGACATGTAAATTTTCCCTTTGTTTGTAGACTTACAAAATAACGATACAATTAGATTAGATATGTATATTTTTAGAATTTGAATTATCACGTACAACTAAAATTCACCATAACATACCACATAAATGTGTCAACCATGGAACATCATGAATTGTCCACACAAGCATTGCATGGAATTGAAATTGTCTTTGTCCAATTGGTCGAGAGATGTCATACAGAGTGAAACCATTCCATAACACCAACAACTCATCGATAAGAGACGCAATATATACATTCATATCTTTCACTTGGTACTTAGTTGAATGAACAACAACATCAAATAATTATTGTAGCCATTTCCCTCAAATACTTATAATTACATGTAGATAACTATAAAATAATAATATACCTTGAATAATCATTTCCAACATAATGTGCTCCCTCTTTATTGACATCCATGGAGGAAGGTTATTGTTTATAACAAAAATAGGCCACACCGAGAAAATAGATCTCATCTGTCCATGCGAATTGACACCGTCTACTGTCAGAGAAAGCCTTAGATTTTGAGGTTCCTCTTTAAAGTGTGGCCACTTTTCCTCTATGTCCATAAATGATGAACCATCCGTAGCCGTTTGAATAATGTCATCTCGACTCCTATCGCGTGCATGATAATCCATAAATTGTGCCAAGCTATTGCACCTGAATAATCTTTTCAGACGTGGAATAATGGAGATGTGATGAAGAACCTTGCAAGGCACCTTTTTTTTCATTTCATCATCTCGATATCTACTCATATGGCATTCAGGGCATTCTGTTGCATTTTCATGTTCTTTATAATAAATAATATGATCTTCAAGACAAGCATCTATTGTTTGATACCCCATTCTAATATGTATGATTGAGGGAGAACATTTGATGGTGGTAACATAAAGTCACCTATCAATCTGCAATAAATAATATAAGTCATTACTATAAACAATCTTAATGGTACATGTTTCACTTTTTATAGACTATAATGACATATATGACAAACCTTAGCATATGCAACATTGCTATGTTGGATAAACCATTCATAACCTTCAAATTCACCAACAACAATACAACAGAGAGAAGAGTAGGTTGGGAGCCTTCGTAAAGGGCTGTGTCCACTAGTACCAAATGTGTCAATGATCAATGCATTCATACCATCATCTTGAAATGTATTTTCTGGTGCATGATCATCATCTTCCATGGGATCATGATTTTCAACTTCAATACTCACACCTCCATGTTCCTCTATATTCACACTAGGGAGATCGACCTATATAAAAATGATTATAATCAAATCCCCCTTCAATGTGATAATCAAACCTCCTTCCATGGTTCATATGTATATTAATTGTGAAAAAAATATAACAAACAACTTACCACTAGATTATAATCATAGCCCCCTTCAATGTGACCATTCTCCCTACAATGTCCCTTTGTTGTTTTGATTTTGATTCTTCTTGTATTTAAGCCATTACAAATCTTGCATGGACAATAACATTTGTCATCACCTTCTCTTTGAAATTTAGACAACAATCTAGCGATTGTCTCCCTATCTTGATTGAATTTCCTTGTATTATTTGACATGATCCTTAATATGTATATCTGCAAAACAAATTGGAGATGCCTCCTTTCATTAACTTTATGTCACCTTCTCATAGCTTCTCATTTTCTAACAGATTTTGCCAAAGGCTTTGTAGGAAACCAAGTAAGGGGTATTCTTGAGTTCAAACACATTGAGCTACTACAACTGAATTATAAATCATGAATTCACTATAAAATCAATTCACTATAAATCAAGGGGCATTATAAATCATGAATTCAATATATAATTAATGTATTGCTCTAGATTTCATATGGACATTTTTTCAAATGGTTGGCATGTATGTTTATTCAAATGGAGTTATATCATTTTGAATGGATATATGATAGGTTAATATTGAATTCTATGTCCCTATTTGATCTAATAGCATCAATATAACAAACAGAGCACCGACCAATCAAATAGGGACATGAGGTGCTCAAATAATGAGCTCATAAAATAATATATTTAGTCTTAATAAAATTTTATAAAACAACATATATTGTGTGAAGTGTTTGATCTCTCTTTATTTGTTTTGTTGTTTCGATATTCACTATGTGGTACTCCCTATTTATGATCATTTCATGAGGAAATGTCTTGATGGCTCATAGGCTGCAAGTCAGGGCATCATGCATTATTTATGAGCTCATTGTTTGAGCACCAGCCAATCAAATAGGGACATGAGGTTCTCAAATAGTGAGCTCATAAACAATGCATGATGCCCTAGTTATAGGTAGTTATCTCTTCTATAATGATGGAAGAGTGAAAGGTAATGATCAATGAGGTTGCTTCTATTAGATCATACATTAATACACTTACTATTTTGAATTTGAGCTCAAGCATCATGCAATGTTATTGTTGTCATTGCATGCTTGCTGCTATTGTGCATCATATATTATTTTATACACTATTTATTTCATTGAGACCGTGAGCTTGACATTTGTAATGTATTTTCTGTTATTGGATCAATGATACCATGTTGTTGAGGCTGTAGATGCATTGAATCACCACTGCCATTCTATTTTGATAGGAGCAATATAACAAACAGAGCACCCTCCAATCAAATAGGGACATAAGTAGGACATTTAATGCATTACTACTTCATCACGATGATAAAAATTTCATTGGCTCAAAGCACATAGAAATTCAAAATAGTAGGATATCTTAATCTTTATGAGTTAAAATTCAAAATAGTAAGTGCATTATTTTATTACTAATGTCCCTATTTGATCTAATAGCATCAATATAACAAAAAAAGGCACCAACCAATCAAATAGGGACATGAGGTGCTCAAACAGTGAGCTCATAAAACAATATATTTAGTCTTAGTAAAATCTTATAAAAAAATATATATTGTGTGAATTGTTTGATCTCTCTTTATTTTTTTGTTGTTGATATTCACTATGTGGTACTCCCCATTTATGATCATTTCATGAGGAAATATTTTGATGGCTTGTAGGCTGCAAGTTAGGGCATCATGCATTATTTATGAGCTCACGATTTGAGCACTGACCAATTAAATAGGGACATGAGGTGCTCAAGCAGCGAGCTCATAAACAATGCATGATGCCCTAATTGTAGGTAGTTATCTCTTCTATAATGATGGAGGAGTGAAAGGTAATGATCAATGAGGTTGCTGCTATTAGATCATACATTAATACACTTTCTGTTTTGAATTTGAGCTTGGACATCATGCAATGTTATTGTTGTCATTGCATGCTTGTTGATGTTGTGCACCATATATTATTTTATACATTGTTTATTTCATTGAGACTGTGAGCTATTGTAGCTGACTGTATTCTTTTGGGGTCTGATCTATTGTAGTTGTTTCTTTTTTCTTTGAATCATTGTTTAAAATTACGTTTGATGCAATATTCGTGTGAAGATCAAGAACAAAATGGTGAATGAATGTATTTGACAAAGATAAACATGACACATTTTGTTGGGCTGATTGGGTTGGCCTGGTACCATTTACATGGCCTGGCCAGATATTAAACAGTGAGCTCATGAACAATGCCATTATTAAATAGTGAGCTCATGAACAATGTACGATGCCCTAGCTTGTAGCCCGTGAGCCATCAAGACATTTCCTCATGAAATGATCATAAACTCGGTAAGGGGTGAACCTTTTAGTAGCGTCAAATTTACCCCTTTGATCTTTAAATTCGACAAAATTTAAAGATAACCTTTTAGCGGTGTCGCATTTACCATGTTGTTGAGGCTATAGATGCATTGAATCACCATTGCCATTCTACTTTGATACCAGCAATATAACAAACAGAGCACCCTCCAATTAAATAGGGACATAAGTAAGACATTTAATGCATTATTACTTCATCATGATGATAAAAAATTTATTGGCTCAAAGCACATAGAAATTCAAAATAGTACGATATCTTAATCTTTATGAGCTCAAATTCATAACAGTAAGTGCATTATTTTATTATTAATTTCCCTATTTGATCTAATAACATCAATATAACAAACAGATCATGGACCAATCAAATAGGGATATGAAGTGTTGAACAGTGAGCTCATAAAACAATATATTTAGTCTTAATAAAATCTTATAAAAGAACATATATTGTGTGAGGTGTTTGATCTCTCTTTATAATAATATAAACTTAATATAAAAATACTATCGACATAACTATTACACCTTTTAATACAAACTTAATATAAAAATATACCATCTATTCAAAATGACCCTAAATAAAAAAGCACATGATATGAAGGGATGTACATTTTGTAGGTGTTCCTCTTGAAAGGAAACACTTTGAGAAATAGGGATGAAGTCACTGGTAAGTAGTTAGGTATGCTCCTCATCCTTTCGTGTTGAGGAAGACAACATTTTTTGGAAAGAAATAGTGGGGAAATAAAGAGTAATATATAAAGTTGGTTGAATAGTCTCAAAGTTTAGAATATAAGGAGATTGAAGAGGCTCTCATATATCCCACTAGAAGCGTATACACAGAGTAGAGAGGGATGTCCTTTAAAGAAATAAGGGAAGAAGAAGAAGAATGACCTAGTAGAAATAGAGGAAGATGGACTTGATAAAGACACAATAGACCTCACTAAGGCCAATTGAGAAAGTGGTAGTGCATCCTCTGGTATTATTAAGCATAGTGGATAATTACAATAGAGTGGCAAGGGACACTCGCAAAAGAGTTATTGGTGTGCTTCTTGAAACAACATTCTGTGGAACAGTAGATGTCACCAACAGTTATGCAGGTATTCAGCTCTATTCCATTGAATGTTTTATATCACACTGCATGTAAATCTCACAAATTTTCATTGCTGATTGTAACGAGTCATTTCCTGCACTCTAGAATATCAGCCTATCTATTTAGCACTACCCATTAGCCCAAACCTTCCCAACTTTTGTATTAATGATCTTAACTGGAAATCAATTCTAGGTTTTTGGTAAAAGTTATTCTAGGGCTTCATTAGAGAAGTTTAAGGACCCTCTGGAGTTTCTACACTATGTGCTAGTGGATTTTTATGTTCGAATTTTCTATTGAGCTTGTTCATGAGGTCAAAACAGAAATCTTGTCTATCAAATGTTAATGTTAGTGTAATAAAGTGTATATTGATTAATTGAATTATATTGATTTAATTATTCAGTCACTTATTACCTCTTTCTAATTAAACTAAACTTTAGGCATATAATAATTAATTATCTTTATTAATTATTATTATGCAACCTAGGGTTTTACCTTTTTAGGTTTTCTGATCTCCTTTTATAAGGATTGATCTCATAACAACATGTAATTTTTTTTGACATTTCATTATTGATTGCGACTTTTGTTTTTGCACATCAAGGATTTCTCCTCTCTCATGGATCCATACGTTCAAGTCTCCATAGCTGTTTTCTTTTCTCTCTTTCTGTGACAGGTGTTTGCATGCAGGTGTTCTTGGGAGCTGTGGGTTGTTTTTCATCAACTCCAACATGGTATCGGAGCTTCATATTTTCTTGCCCTTGTCCTATTTTTGAGAGATTCAATTGTGTTTGTTAGATTTGTGTTTTCAAAGAGGGTTTTCTATCAGATCCGGGGGACCTATTTTTCTCGTCATCTTGGCTTCAAACGGGCCTCATGATTGCATATAGAGCATCCAAGAACTGCAAGATCCATATAAAATTTGTCCACTTTGGACAAAGTTGGAATCTGTGAGAAAATATTTTTGCTATCAGCCTCGGCATGGATCCCGAGGTGATCACTATTTTTTGGAGCACTTCTGGCCCAAACGGACCTCACGGTTGCATTTGGAAGGCTTGAGATAGTAAAAAATCATATAAGACTTGTCAATTTTTGACAAGTCGGCCTCTGACGCAAAAAAAAATTACATACCAGAGTTGTACGGCCTTGACACGCACTCTGAGGTGTTGTACAATTTCAACATTAAAAAAATATATAAAATTTTGGGCAGCCGCCCAGGTGCCGCCTGTATGCACCCTAAAATGGTCGCCTAGACTTTGGGCCCCATTTATTTGATTTATCAATCTTGAATCATTTTGATCAATAATCAATATTTTCAACATTATTAATTTCTTGATCAAATCCTAATTTCGATCATATATTGGATTTTTATCCTTGGGCTAACCATTTATCCTAAGTCTTTATTTAATTAAAAGGAATATTTCCTCCCCTTTCAATTAAATAAAAAAGCCCCACTTTCCTCTTATCCTAAGTTGCACAAATAAAACATTATTCCTATTTTATAAAAAGGGAAAAAGCACTTTTTGTCTCACATGAGGCTCAAAAGTCAACACTTCACTCTCATTGGAAGATGCTTGTGCACATGGATTGCTCCTCTTTCAAGCTCCACCGCCAATTAAGACCTTTTGCCTCTTAATCTCCATGGTCCATTTCACCTCATTTCTTATAAAAGGAGAGCTCTCTCCTTCATTTGCATATCCATATTTTATGCTATTGTTATGCTACAGGTTTTGGAGCTCTCTTTGAAGACACTCAAGCTTTGAAGCCTTGACATTTTAGTTGCATTTCATAATAGTTTTGCTTTCATAATCACATTCATGGCATCATAGATTAGATTTCCTTTTATGTAATAGAATAGATCTCACATAGCTTAATTAGGGGCTTGGAATCTATTGTACTTCTTTTCATAGTTTAGTTTGCACTTCATTTGATAGATTAGTCTTGCACATTCATACTAGTTGCATTTGCATTTCATTTCCATTTAGATTTTTGGAGATATTGGCATTGTTGCCCTTGTCTTCACTTGAATCTCTCATTGTATGGTTGACTAGCAAGGTCACTTTCTTGTAGCTCTAGTTGAGAGCAAAACTCATAGTCCCTTGCAACTCCATGCATAGAGAGCTATGAGCCGCTTTGTGAGGCCTCATTCTTGAGCAACCTTGCATGTAATGGTTCATAGAAATGCATATTTTAGTGTGTACATTTCTGGCGCCCACCGTGGGGCAGAGTAGATAGCTTTGTCCTTTTATTTGATGCATTTTTCATCATTTTCAGATTAATTTTTGAAAAAATCTGTCTCTGATTTTCTGTCTCAGATTATCGCGCGACACTTCTCAGAAATATCGTGCGATATACTTCCTGTCTTGGTGCGATAGTTCGCTCGGAAAGAGTATCGCACGCATATATTGACTTCTGTCGCCTGACATCGGGTGAAGTATCACCTGTCATTGTGCGAAGTATCGTGCGACTGAGAAGTATCACCCGGCTATAGGAAACTGTATCGCGCGATACTGTTGAAGTCTGAGAAATATCGCCTGGTCTAGCAGAGACTTGTGCTTTCAATTTTTTTATCCGAATTCGATTATTTTAGCTTGCTGTTTTGTTTTTCTTTGTTTAGATAGGTCTAACCTGCATCTTTTAGCTTGAATCCATCAGATTATTGCACATTTACATTTGGATTTCAATTTTGCTAACATTGTGGGTCTAACAAGTTGTGTTTGTAGGTGCTCTCCTTTGCTTGAAAATTGCTAAAAATGCATGTCAAAGAGGGCTACTAACAGTTTTTGCAGGGCTGCCCAAGCATAAAAACAAATTTTTTTTTTTTTTTTTCATTTCTTGCTTGTTATTTATTTTCCTTTCATTTGTGGCATTTACTAACTGTATTAGGAATCTTAATACCTTGTGAAAGGGATCTTGAGGTGGTTGGAGAAGTATGCTCTTCACCTTTAGGTGAATCAGAAAATCTTGACCCATCTTAAGGTTTTGGAAGCAAGGGGGTAATTGATCTCTTTGCTTGGTGTGTTTGGGAGAGATTCTTGAGATAGGGGAGTATGCTCTTCACCTTTGTGGTGAATCAAAAACTTTGAACCTCAAGATTTGATCCATTTTTATTTAGTTTAAGAATCCTTTAGCGGGCCTGCTCTTGAGCAATCAAGAGGAACGACTCAAGTGGGGACAACCTTGTCATCATTCTCCTTGGTGGCAAGTGATTCCAACTCACTATAATCTCAAGGCTATCAAGGACACCAAAAACCTTGATAGACATAACACTTGTCTTCGTTTGATGTGAGTAGCTCATGGGATTGCGACCATGAGGAAAACATTGAACAAGAATGCTTAAGGTACTCTTGAGGCCGCGAGGTCCTAGTCCTTTATGAGGAGCAAGAGGGGTGTTATGAACGGAAATTCTTATTAAGAACCATTAGATAGAAGCCACCCTCTTTTAGCCGCTTATCTTCTTAGTGCAAGGATTGATCCAAGTGGTTTACCCGGATCACCTTAAGATACTCACCATATGTGTCCTTTTGGTTGTGTCATTTTGACATTTCCATGACAAAGCCAACATCTCTTGTGGGTAACCACTTGGTGTGAGGCGAGGGGGCATCAAGTTGTGGGCTAAGTTGGTAAGTATTGAGCCTTGACTTTCTAGGATAGATTTGCTTGAAGTGTTTTCA
Organism: Chamaecyparis obtusa; assembly: GCA_027943335.1. Taxonomy (NCBI): domain Eukaryota; kingdom Viridiplantae; phylum Streptophyta; class Pinopsida; order Cupressales; family Cupressaceae; genus Chamaecyparis; species Chamaecyparis obtusa. Next base: position 612,624 of record BSBK01001859.1, read on the forward strand.
ATTGTGTGATGCTCGTGTAAACGTTCTCAACATTCAAACAATCGGTAGCATTCATCGGGTGTTGTTTCAATTTTGATATCACAAGTGCTTGTCTTGGCAAGGTTGCTTTTGCCCTTGTTTCAAGTGTTTGAGACCATGTTTTGATCCCTTGCTATTTGCAAACCTATCGAAATTCTGCTGATACCGTGACTGAAATCAAAAACATCAACCCTCAGACTGAAAATTTTGACCAAACAGACCCAAAAATGCAAATTCCACACAATTCTGGTCAAGAGTTAAATAATTCTGCAATAGTATCGCACCCTGTAAGGCGAAGTATCGTGCGATACTTCGCGCATGCTAGAAATATCGCCCCCTTTGAAGAGAAATATCACGCGATAGTTCGCCCCTGACGGACTATCACTCGACCTGCTTGGAGTATATCGCCCGCCAGTGTTAAGAAGTATCGCCTGTCATAGAGCGAAGTATCGCACGGGTATAGGTTTATCACCCCAGTAGCCTGGAGTATATCGCCTGGTTCATTTTTGTCGTGCTTAAATTTTGGTCAGTTTCAGTTGCTGTCAATTAGGCTAGGTCTTAGAGCAGGTTTCTCACCCTGACGTTTGAGATCTGTCTTGACTCCAAATCTCTGGTTCTTAGTTCTCCGGGATAGCATCATTTGATTTACAAAGTCACTTTGGAATAATTGTCAAGTTAGAAAGGCATTCTTGGTGCCAAGGTCCAGCTTTAAAATTGTTAGCTATATTCTGGGAAAATTTTAGTTCTCTTATTGTCCAAATCTCTTTTATTTCAATTATCTTTTGGCCTAGTCCAACCTCCTGATTCAAAAGTGCAAGGGTAGTCACCCTTTGATTTGAAGCACCTCTTTGACAGTGTTGGTAAAGCCCTCTTTTTTTTTTTTTTTTTTTTTTCTTTGGAAAGTAGAGGACTTCGATTATCCTAGTTTGGTGTTGACGCTTTGAAAGGTCACCTTATCATTGAGAATATCTCTCTTTCATGTCAGTTACGACAAGGTACCAAGTTAATCAAGGGAAGCGACCCCCTGTTGCCTTTAGCCAGTTACCACCTATCAAGACTCGTCGACAACCTAAGAGAAAATGACCCCTTTTTGACCAATCTCCTAAGAGTGAATCTGAGGTTTGTTTCAATCTGGGAGCTAACCCTAGTGAAGTGAGCACCTCTTTCATACCACTTTCATCAAGTATGGACATGAGTTACACTTTCACCCGACAACAAAGAGAAGCCATGAATCAAACTCTCGAGGATATCTTTCAACGACACAGAAGAGAGTATGGTGGTTCTTCTCATGCCAGTCCACCCGGGTCACCTCCTAACAACACGAGGTATTTTGATGCTCATCAACGAGTCGAAAGACAGCATAAGCAAGCTCACTCAGATTTAGGGTCACAACACGAAGACCAGAACAACGAATCTAGTGATCATCATATCAACGCAGCTAATGCAATAAGGCATTCAAGACAAACCTCCCCACTTAAAGATACTTCTCGATATGCAAATACAAGATTGAGAAGCATTGAGAGAGAGAAGCAAGCTTACTTAGATGAACAGGCTGCTAAAAAGGAAAAATTCCGACAACTAGAGGAAGAGGAACGTGCATTGTTGGATATACAGAAAAGAGTCGCCCAAGAAGAAGAAGATAGACTTTATGCACAACAACTCCAAAGTCAATTTAACGGGAGGGGAGCCAATAGTGGGATCAACTCGCCCTCATCTACCCCTTCCCCTAGCCCTCGAAGAAGATCAAAGACACCCTCACGATCCCCAAGTCCTAGAGGAAGAAGGACTTCAAGATATGACCATCATAGGAGACAGTCGTCTCATAGACATTCAAAGCAACCCTCCCAACGAGCACATCATGGCTCACAACATGGAGGCAGTTATGCTAAATTTGATCATATGGACTTCATGACTATGCAACAAGAACCATCCTTTCAAGCCTATGTAGAGCAATACGTGGAACAAAACAAAGACCAATTCTTGGAAAGTCTTATCAACAAAGGCGCTAAAGTTCCATATAATTTTGATGTTCACCAAAAGATCAAGAAACAGAATCCTTCAACTGATGAGGTGATCTTACAAATGCAAAAGGATATAGACAGAATGAAGGCTCCCAATAGCACATTTCATTTGGACTCCATATGTCCTAACCCCATTGACAAAAGTGTGGTGATGGTAGAATTTCCTAAGAAAGTTGAATTCCCAACATACGACAAATATGATGGCACTGGTGACCCTCATGACCATGTTCGACAATTCTACATAATGAGCTTTTCCTTTCACCATGAAGACTCCTACTTGCTGAGATTATTCCCAAGGAGTTTAAAAGGTCAAGCCATGGAGTGGTTCACCAACCTTTCCCCTCCAGTAAAGACATTTAAAGAACTTGTCCAAAGATTTGTTCAGCATTTCGCTTACAACTTATCTAGGTCAGTCACAATGCTTGATTTGTGTAAACTTAAACAAAATCAAGGGGAATCTTTTGTCACCTTTTTACAACAATGGAGGCGATTGTGTTCAAAATACCCAAGGACAATCCCTGAAGAAGAAAGAATTGATATCATCATGAACAATCTAATACCCGAACTCAAATATGAAGTCAAGAAAATCCCATTTAATTCCTTTGATACTATGGTAGAGGTGGCATGTCACATTGAGGATGTCCTAAAAGAACAAGGAATCTTGACTAAACCAACGAATAACAACAATAGCCAAAATAACACTACTAATGGTAACAAGGACAAAAAGAACTCTTATTGGAACAAAAACAAGCAAGTCGTCAACGACGGAGTTGTTGATTCATCTCAGGTCAAAAATGAAGGAGTTCTTAACCTCTCTCATGCAGTTCAAGCTATGAAGTTGCAAACATCGTCAACGCCACAAGACAAACCTAAGTATCAAAAGAGATCTAAAATGGAGAAAAGACAATTTACTAAATTGGGAGAATCCTATGCAAATGTTTTTAAGACATTAGTTGCTCATAATTTGGCGCACCCACAGGATCCTACAAAACATCGAATACCAGATCCTTTACCTCATTGGTGGGATGCTAAGGCTTTTTGCGTTTTCCATAATGGGATTGGACACGACATAGAAAATTGTTTTAAACTCAAGCATCTTGTCCAAGACCTTATTGAGAAAGGACAATTACAAGTGGATGGGTTAACTACTAATGCAGACCATAAAGCCTTTAAAGAGCCCTTGCCTAAATATGAAAAAGGAGAGAATTCTAGCAGTAAGAATGGCAAGGCGGCTATTAACTATACATACACACATGCTGATAATGTAATTAACATGCTTGAAGTGGCTGACGATAATATCAACATGGTGAGAAAGAAAGATCCTTATGGACATAATATGGACTCAATTCCTATGACTAATGAAAGACCCGCTGTGGTGATAAGAGGTCCTCACTCACAAGGAATGCCCCAGTCCCTCAATGCTGTCACTAGGGGTCAGGCCCAAACACCCATTATCATCAAAGGTCCTAGCACTAGCAAGTCTAAACAGCTCGTGTCCAAAGGTGCTCCTCCCAAATCTGTCGTTGGTCCTGATTCCAATTATAATCTTATTGACCAACTACAACGTACACCCGCTCAGATATCCATTTTTGAGCTTTTAGAATTATCTCCTAAGCACAAGCGCGTCCTCGAGGATGCTTTGCGAGCAGCCAATGTCCCTAATAACTTAGATATTGACCAATTCCAAAACATGGTCAACCATTTGGCTAGCCCTCATTTCCTCACCTTCTCAGAAGAAGATGACAAATCCATTAGTCACCCACATAATTTGGCCTTACACATCGAGGTCATGATTCATAAAACTCGTGTTAGGCGTGTACTGATAGATGGGGGTGCGGGGCTCAATATTTGTACCCTGAGTTTGCTGCTAGCGCTAGGGTATTCTGAGAACGTCATTGACACAAAGAAAAGAATCACAATCAAAGCATATGACGAAGCAGAAAGAAGTTCTAAGGGATTGGCTATTTTGCCTATTCGTATTGGTCCCGTAGAAAAAGACATACTATTCCAAATTGTTGATGTTGGACCTCTAGCCTACAACATTTTGCTAGGTAGGCCATGGATTCATGAAATGCAGGCAGTCCCATCGACATATCACCAGTGTGTTAAGTTTCCCCATAATGGTGTAGAAATTTGCATCCCTGGAGACAGTGCTCTATCAGTTAATAACATTTCTGCGGGATCACATGTACCTTTGAATAGAGAAGCTGACAGTCCTAGTAGTTCACTTGAACAATGCAAGCAGAAATTCAAGACCATGGACCTTGGGATGGGAGATTATAAGATTGATTCTTTTACAAAAATGCCAATCTCTCCTAGGTCTTATGGGAGACCATCCCCAAATGTGAAGCCTTCGTCATCAGCAATGACGTTATTTGGGAAATTTGTTGAGTCTTCGGTCCCCATCCAAGAAGAGAAAGAGGAAGTTGCTGTAAGGGACTGGATATATCATGAGGAGAAATACAAACATAATGAGAATTTTGCTCCTTCACCTGAAACTTATGGGAAAGGGTATATACTGGTTTAAAATATGGGATATCCGGGATTTGGTCCCCTTAGTCATAGGCTGGATGCTAAAGCTGAGCTTCTTGATCATGCTCTTTTTGGACGAAAGAGTAAGTCCACGGTCGGCTTAGGTTTTGAGAAGAAGAAAGGTATCCCTGTCCCAGCTGCGACGGACAGTGACAGTGATGCAGATTATACGCCTGATCTTTCCAACCAACAAGATGTGTCTGATGATTGGGTGCCCTCAACAAATCTCCTTTGGGGAGATTCCACAGATTTGATGCTTAATAGTCCTACTATCCCAGCTGCGACGGATAGTGATTGTATGACTTCTAGATCGACCAAGGAAAGTGTTACTGTCCTAGCTGCGACGGATAGTACCAATACTAGCACTAGAGAGGGGGAAACCCTTCCTAACCTTGAGGCTTCTACATCACGAGGCCTAAATGATGACTCAGAGACAGACTCCCATGAATATGAGTGGGATTCACTTTCAGACGCAACAATTGATCTAGACGTGGATATTATCCATGCCTATAGTACCCAACCCGATGCGACTAACGATCCTAGTGTTAGACTAGAGGATTGCCCTCCTCAAATCGCTTTAGTAGACGACGCTTCGTTTGATAGGATGAGTCCTAATTCAGGTATCATAGGAGACGACTTGATGAACTCCGATTATATGGTCACCAGAGATGACACCTTTCACATTAACAACATCGAACCTACCATTGACTTACCCCTTGTTCACTTTGACCTGATTGACTGGTCTCAGCGCCACCAAGAGCCCACATTCCTCACATTTCACAACGATTACGAAATTGCTTGCTATCTGAATGCTCTCGAACCCGTGGCTTCTTCCACCAGTGAACTAACAACCAGCATGACAGAGCCTGATATTAAGTACCTCAGTCTCAAAACAAAAGAGAAAAAGAAAAATAGGTCTGATGGTGAAAACCACTTGGTGGCGGTATCAGAACCAAAAATAGTAAAAAGAAATGACGCATCCAAAGGTGAAAACCTCTTTGAGGCACCTAAGGATGGGGTACTTAATAACTTGCCGAGTTATTTCCAGGATAGATCATCAATATTGATTGAACTAACAAAGCCGGTCAATTTAAACACAGAAGAAAATCCTCAGATAGTCCATCTTGCTCAGTCTTTATCAGATGAAGAGACCAAGGCATATGTACAGTTTTTACAGAAAAAGAAAATTAATTTTGCATGGACCTACTCAGACATGCCAGAGCTTGACACGAATCTCATAATGCATCACTTATCTATAGCTCCAGGAGTCAAGCCAGTAAAACAGAGACTAAGAAAAATGCATCCACATATAGCTCTACTTGTCAAAGGAGAATTAGAAAAACTTTTGAGAGTTGGATTTATTAGAGCCATCGATTATGCAGAATGGATCTCAAACATAGTACCGGTCTCCAAACATGATGGGTCCATTCGTGTCTGCACAGATTTTAGAGATCTAAACAAGGCCTGCCCAAAGGACAATTTTCCACTTCCAAACATTGACATGATAGTGGACATGACGGCAGGCTATGATATATATTCCCTAATGGATGGTTTCTCGAGGTATAATCAAATCAAAATAGCTCCTGAAGACCAAGAGAAAATAGCATTCACATGTGCATGGGGAACCTACTGCTGGAACGTCATGCCATTTGGGTTAAAGAATACAGGAGCAACCTACCAAAGAGCTATGACGACTATCTTTCATGATATGATGCACAAAAATATGGAAGATTATGTGGATGATACCCTGGCAAAATCAAGAAAAAGGGACACACACCTCAATGATTTGGAAGTAATTCTAGAACGTATGGAACAATTTCAACTCAGACTAAATCCAAAGAAGTGCGCATTTGGCGTCACCTCAGGCAAACTTTTAGGATTCATAATATCAGCAAAAGGTATCGAGGTTGACCTCGAAAAGGTCCAAGCAATCCTAGATATGCCACCTCCTTGAAATATCAGCCAAATGAGAAGTCTTCAGGGACGTCTTCAATCTATTAGGAGGTTTATTTCTCAGCTTGCAGATAGAGCGCAACCCTTCAACAAGACATTGCATAAGGGTGCTTCTTGTGTTTGGAACAAGGATTGTCAAAAGAGCCTAGATCAGATCAAACAATACTTGGCTAATCCTTCGATTTTAATGCCTCCTATTCCAGGGAAACCATTGATCCTATATATTTCAGCTACAGATACTTCTCTGGGGGCATTATTGGCTCAAACAGATGATACTAGGAAAGAACGGGCCATCTACTATATCAGCCATACTCTAGTCTCTTATGAGATCAATTACAATAATATTGAGAAGTCTTGTCTCGCGGTGGTGTTTGCTTCTCAAAAGTTGCGCCACTACATGCTTGTTCATACCATACACTTGGTTTCCAAAATTGATCCTCTTAAATACTTGCTTGGTAAGGCTGCCCTGACGGGTAGACTTGCTAAATGGATGATGGTCCTCACTGAATTTGACATAGAGTACGTTGAAAGGAAGGCAATAAAAGGGCAAGCTATTGCTGACCAATTAGCTGATTTTCCAATCCAGGATAGTATGCTAGTCCAAGTGGAATTCCCAGATGAACACATCTTATATACCACTACTCGCACTTGGACAATGTTCTTTGATGGCTCCCACATGCAAAATGGATTAGGTGCTGGAGTGTTATTTGTTTCTCCACATGGGTACAACATTCTGAAGTCTTACAAATTATTATTCCCATGTACCAATAATATTGCAGAATATAAAGCCTTAACTAATGGCTTGAGAATGGCTATAGAATGGAATATCATAGAGTTACATGTCTTTGGGGATTCCCAGTTAATCATCAACCAAGTCAATGAAGAGTATCAAACCAAGGATGACAAATTGATACCCTATAAAAAGATGGTTGATTCTTTGAGACGCTATTTCACCTTTGTGACATTCCAACAAATCCCTAGGATAGAGAACAAAGCTGCAGACGCCATGGCTACATTAGCTTCACTTCTTCAGTTGGAGACACATGAATCCAGATTTGAATTCCTGGTGGAAGAGCTACACCATCCCATCTTTGACTCATCTGAAAGCCATGTCATTTGTGCCATTATCACACACGAGTCTTCCCGATATGGTGCAATCTATTCATATCTTCGTGATAGCATCATCCCTAACACATTCACCCGCTCCAAACACCGAAACCTCATCCATAACGCCTCTCGCCACACCCTCATCTCTGGTGACTTATATAGGAGGGGTTTAGATGGGACACTCCTTAGGTGCTTGGAAAAGGAGGAATCCAACCAAGCATTAGCTGACATCCACGAGGGCATTTGTGGTGGACATTCTAATGGTCTTGCCATGGCCCGAAGGTTGCTTAGGGCAGGATATTATTGGCCCACAATGCAGATGGACGCAGTCACCTTTGCTAAGTCATGTGAAAAATGTCAGAAACACGGCAACCTGATTCATGCTCCGGGTAGGGAGCTGATTCCTTCTGTTTCTCATTGGCCATTTCAGCGCTGGGCCTTTGATCTGGTTGGGCAGATTCATCCCAACTCATCAGGTGGACACAAGTTCATTATTACTGCCACTGACTACTTCACAAAATGGGTGGAGGCTGTACCACTTTCTGTTGCTTCAGGAAGGACCATTTCTTTGTTCATCTTGAATCATATCATTTGCCGATTTGGAGTGCCTTCTGAGATCATTACTGACAATGGAGGTCAATTTAAGAATAAGGACCTAAAGCACCTATGCAAAAAGTTTAAAATCAAGCAACATTGGTCCTCTATCTACTTTCCACAGGGAAACGGACAGGCAGAAGCTTCTAACAAAACCATTCTTAAGATTCTTCATAGAACAGTACACAAGAATGGTAGGGATTGGCACTTACAAATCAATCCAGCACTATGGGCTTACCGAAGAAGCATTCGCACACCTACAGGAGCCACTCCTATCTCTCTCACCTATGGCGCTGAAGCAATATTGCCTTTAGAATTCGAGATACCATCCCTTAGAGTCTCACTCAAAGGTTTGATTACAGATGAGGATTACCGCGCCATGAGGTTGCAGGAACTAGAACTTCTAGATGAGAAGCGTAAGGCTTCCTTTGATCATATGAGAATGTATCAGAAGCGTATGTCCAAGGCATTCAACAAGAAAGTTCGCCCTAGAGAATTTCAAATAGGTGATCTTGTTTTACGAGAAAACCCTAAGAACCAACAAAACAGAGAGCAAAAGGGCAAGTTTGAACCTAACTGGCTTGGACCATATGTCATCACAGCTGCTTTTGGTACTGGTGCGTATTTACTGTCAGATCCTGATGGAGAACAGCTCCCTGATCCCATCAACATTGTGCACCTTAAGAAGTTCTATCCTTGATGCCCGTTCTGTCTAGGGGCATCCTTTGTATATATCTTATTGATCCTGAAAAAAATACCAAAAAAATTCATATATGATGCTGAAAAAATCCTACAAAGCATAAAAAGTCCTAAAAAAATACAAAAAAAATCAAAATATTCAAAAAAAGCAAAAAAATAGAAAAAGTGCCTTGGTGAAAACCTAGCAATAGGCGCCTTGGTAGAAAAAATCTTAAAAAAAAAAAAAAAAAAATGAAAAAAAGAAAAAAAGAATCCAAGTGGTGAAAACCTGGAAACAGGCGCTACTTGAGGCCTTTGCACCCCTATTTGTTAGCATGCATCCTCGACACTTAGCCACTTTCCATCATGCCTTGACCTTATTTGGCCTAGTCTGGAATTGGTCTTTGTCTTTCTCTAGGGGGCATAACTGTTAGCAATGGTCTTTTAGGTGCGTTTGTCTCTTGGGGCATTTCACAACAGGTGTTTTTCAACACCACCCCAAATAGTATTTTTCAACACTACCCTTGCGTCGAGTGTTTCTTAACACTTATCAGATGTCTTACCCTACAGTCTAGTATGCTATGATATTTCTCATTTGCAGATGTGATAACCAGAGTTTGACTCTATGACCAACACACACGCACTTAAACAATCAACTCGATGATGATATGATGACTTTATTTTTCTTTGTGTGCTGTCTATGAGGATTTCTTTAATGAGTGGTCTCTCCCTGGGAAGTTTTCAATGATGCCTAACTAGAAGACTGAGGGTATGAGAACATGTTTTCTTTCTTTGTCTGCTTGTGGGTATATTTTGTTAGTCCTAATTGTCATGAGCATTTATGCTGGTCCTACTTGACCCTATGGATTGACAAAGTATTATCCTTGACTGTTTTGCGAGTGCATGCTTTTAGTTATCCTGACTTTCATGTGTCTTGATACAAGCATAATCTCGCCATATCAAACTTAGGTAATCTCACTGCATTAGTCATCTGGACCTATATGTCTTTGATGCCTAGGAGAGATTCCCACATCTCTATCTGATAAAGATCATATTCATATCCACATAGTTATGCTAGTGTGCATTGTATGATCTTACGACGCTATCAATAACGCTCGATGATGATAATTAGATGTCTATAAGCGTTGTGACCTTGCAAGTCAACCACTTTCATAGTAGCTTGCATTTTTAGGTTCATGTTAGTCTAGTCTTGCATTTTGCATATGGAAAGAGCTCTCCTTTTCATCCTACGTGGACCTATCAGTCAACTGCGCTCACCTTCTCTTCTTCTTGATCATGTCTTTTTCATCTCAAACCTGTTCCTGTTCATTACAAGGGGTTAATCACATCATCATATCACAAACTGTCATTTTCAAGAAACATAAGTCTACATCATACATATGAGAATTAAACATACAACTATGAGAGAGAGCATACATAAGCACATACATAAGCATTTTGAGCAAAATGACAAGACAATATACATAAATTGATACATCCATCACAAGTGAGACAAATACACATGATATATCAAACATCCAGTAATCTCATAAATCAATATACAATGTCATGATATCCAATATGAGATCCTAAAATATGGATCAAAAGTCTCAAAATATGTCCAAACATCTAAAACCTAACCCTAAGACTCGCTACCACCCTCGTGAGGAACTCGTGGTGGTGGAGGCATAGCTCTCCTATCGAGTACCACATCTGATACCCCTGCCCGCTGAGAGTATGATGGTGCTCTCTCACCCTCTGGGACAGCCTGCAGATATAACCCGTGATAATAGGCAGCCCTCGCTAACTCCCGTCGGAGCTCCAGTGCCTTGACCTGTGCCATCGCCTCACGGTGTGCTATCTCTGCTCTGAGATCAGCTATCTGCTGATCCCTCTCTGCCCTTAGATCCAGGAGCTGCTGATCTCTCACAGCTATAGTGGTCCACAGCTGCTGTATCTCTGCCTCTTGAGCCTGTATCTGGGCTCTCAGGTCCTCTCCCCCCGCAGGCTGCTCCTGCTGTACCTCTGCCTGCCGGCGAGCTGGTCTCGCCTCCTCCTCAGGTGTGGCCAATCTCTATCCCTGTGACCATTTTCGGCCACCTGATCTTGACCCCTCTCCTCTCTCCATCCTCCTCCCTCTCCCCCTCCTGCCATCTCCTCCATCCCCTCCCTCCTCTCCTCCGTCTCCTCCGTCTCCCCCCAGCGCTGGCATCTGTGCATCTGGTACTGTAAATCAAGGGAATGGTACCCTCCGCCGCTCTGCTCTGTAGGCTCCATCAGCCCCTGCGTCTGCCACATCTGGAAAATAATCCCAAGCCTCACCCCTGATAGCTGCTGTCTCTGCGACAGCCTGCTGATAATTTAACATGGATAGCCACCCATGTCCCTCCTCATCCCTGGCCCTGGCATAAGTGGTAGTCTCTGTCGAGACTCGCTGCTGCCTCCCAAATTGCCGCCACACCCGACTGATGCAAAATCTCTCTACGATCTCCGCATATCGACCTACCAATGGCCGATTGCACAGCATGTAGCTCAACTCATCTGCGGCATCCCCCCAAACCTCAACCTCCCTGTACGACCTCCATGTGAATGAGGCTATCTCATCCAGAATCCGTCTGTAGTACGTCACATCCCCAGAATGGGCATGTGATATAAACCCGATGTACTTGTAAATGAAGGGGTACCTCATCTCCCTCGGCTGAACCCTGGGGCACACCACAGCAATGTGCTCCCATGCCCATACCTGTGCCAGGATGGCACCACATGCCCATGTCCGACCGTCCCTGTAGACGATCTCGTGCAGCTCATGATACATCTCTACCAAGATCGCAGTCCCCCATGCCATCCGTCGGGGCCTGCCTACCAAGTCTACCAGTAACCTGCCCCATCCGAGCGGGAATCCCTTCTGACTGCGATCAGTCATCAGGATCTGTGAAATGATAGATGCCACAATGCATGGCACCGAATAATCTCTGCCAAAGTCATCGAGCAGTCGCTCCCAGCTGACATGCCTGTCTAAGATAGTCACATCTTGAAACATCTCCTGAATCAACCGACGCCCCTCAGTGACATCCCGATCATAGTATACCTGTGACAACACATAAATCATGTTAGTTTTCATCTTTTGGAAACATTACATTTTACATGACTATCTTAAAAACATGATTATACTTACAAGCTCTCCGTGGCATGGAACTCGGAGGATCCTATAGACATCCTCCAGTGTGATGGATGCCTCGCCTGTAGGAAGGTGGAAGGTGTTGTGCTCGCTGTGCCATCTCTCGGCCAGCGCAGTCAACAACTCATGATTTGCTCGGATATACGGATACCGCAACAGATACCGGAATCCCATCGCCCTGAGGTCGGCATTGTCCGGATCATCCAGATCTCGGACACACCGTAATCTTGTCACCTTCGGCGCTCTGATGATGAGCGCCGGAAAAACCTCCTGCAAGCCAAAACCAAGCCCGTTGTTAGCACATATTATGATGGATGTCCAAAAACTCAGTATAAAACATCTTAAAAACGTAACATTGTCTAGACCCATGTCATTTTTGCTAAAAAATGCGTTAAATATCAAATTTTTTAATTGGGCAATATTCTTTTTTTGGAGAAGTATCGTGCGATACTTCTCCCTATAGTGGGGCGATAAATTTTATATCGAGCGATACTTCACCCAGTATCGCGTGATCTTTCTCCTAATATCGTGCGATACTGGTGTCTAAGGTAGTGCGATACTTTTGGGGCACGCGAAGTATCGCGTGATACTTCGCCCCAAAGCACGCGATACTTCTAAAGTATCGCGCGATATTTCGCCCAACACAAAATTTTGAAATTTAAAATTTAAAAAAAACGTGCTAAAAAAGCTATTAAATGCTAGAAATGACCAAAAAGCTTGAGTTTTTCGAAAACATACCAGGGTAGGATAGTGTGGTGGCCGATTGTGCAACTGGGCGCGCTCGAATCGATGCTTGTGGACGGGAACTCCTGCTTGCTGGGCCATTTTCTCTCTCTAAAGTTCTGAAAATTCTCAAATCACTAAAAGACAAATGATTTTTGAAAATGATATTTTGACCCCTTTTATAGCATTTTGACTTTTTGACCTAATTTTCAAAACACCTCACAATTGCGCAAAAATTGCCCCCTAGCTAATTTCGACGTCCTGGATCTATTTTCGGACTCGAAATCAAAATCCGAGGTCATCTTCATAGTCAAAATCGCGTTTCAAAATCTTCCCCCCCTTCTGCGCAGTTGGCTGATCTTTTGAGGCCTAATCTTTTAATCTTTGTTGGGGCATCGTCATCTTTCCATGTCTTCCAAACTTCTAGTCTTTCATTCCTATTCATTCCACTCCCTCATTTCTCACGTTGACTGCATCTTTCCAGTCAGGCTGGGGCATGTTCTATTGCCTAATGGTTAACCTATTTGACCCTTACATTCGACTATGATTTGATCAACCTTATCAATTTTTTGTCTCTCCTCTACTTGATTTCGATTTTGATTCCGAGGGGGCAGTACTTATGGGATTCTCATCCCCAATTGCTTGATTTTCCTGATTCAGACATCTTTTGTGAGCTTTCGCTCAAATTTGAGATTCTTATCTCTTACTTTGAATGTGATCCCGAATCGACCTCATGTTCAAAGGCTTTTGTTTATGCTTTGTCCGGATATGATCCCGAATCGACCTCGTATCTAAGTTGTTTTGTGATCCCAAATCGATCTCACATTGCAACTTCATTCTTTGACTACATGTGTTCCCAAATCGATCACACATTAGTCAAAGAGGGGCAAATGTATGCACCCTAAAATGGTCGCCTAGACTTTGGGCCCCATTTATTTGATTTATCAATCCTGAATCATTTTGATCAATAATCAATATTTTCAACATTATTAATTTCTTGATCAAATCTTAATTTCGATCATATATTGGATTTTTATCCTTGGGCTAACCATTTATCCTAAGTCTTTATTTAATTAAAAGGAATATTTCCTCCCCTTTCAATTAAATAAAAAAGCCCCACTTTCCTCTTATCCTAAGTTGCACAAATAAAACATTATTCCTATTTTATAAAAAGGGAAAAAGCACTTTTTGTCTCACATGAGGCTCAAAAGTCAACACTTCACTCTCATTGGAAGATGCTTGTGCACATGGATTTCTCCTCTTTCAAGCTCCACCGCCGATCAAGACCTTTTGCCTCTTAATCTCCATGGTCCATTTCACCTCATTTCTTATAAAAGGAGAGCTCTCTTCTTCATTTGCATATCCATATTTTATGCTATTGTTATGCTGCAGGTTTTGGAGCTCTCTTTGAAGACACTCAAGCTTTGAAGCCTTGACATTTTAGTTGCATTTCATAATAGTTTTGCTTTCATAATCACATTCATGGCATCATAGATTAGATTTCCTTTTATGTAATAGAATAGATCTCACATAGCTTAATTAGGGGCTTGGAATCTATTGTACTTCTTTTCATAGTTTAGTTTGCACTTCATTTGATAGATTAGTCTTGCACATTCATACTAGTTGCATTTGCATTTCATTTTCATTTAGATTCTTGGAGATATTGGCATTGTTGCCCTTGTCTTCACTTGAATCTCTCATTGTATGGTTGACTAGCAAGGTCACTTTCTTGTAGCTCTAGCTGAGAGCAAAACTCATAGTCCCTTGCAACTCCATGCATAGAGAGCTATGAGCTGCTTTGTGAGGCCTCATTCTTGAGCAACCTTGCATGTAATGGTTCATAGAAGTGCATATTTTAGTGTGTACACCGCCCAGCGGCCTCCTGCCATGCTCCGCCTGAGAGCCACCACAAGCGGTGGCATCACCGTCGATGGTCACGGCGCCGCCAACCATCATGGTGACTGTCACCACTCCATCGGTAGTCTGTAAATCGGCTGCAACTTCCGCCCCCTTCTACCGAGCTCCTGGTCATATGGGGGACTAGCCCCTAGCTCCCAGCACCCTAATTCTTAGACCCTAGTCACCCATGTGACCAGGGCTCCTTTATTTAAGCCCTAGGCAGATTAGCTCTATGACGGCCATTTGGCTATCAAATTTCAGCTTGTTGTTTGATGACATCAGCAGAGATTTGCCCTTTTTTGAACTTTTTGGAGGTACTTGTGGTTTTTTGTGCATAACTCAGGCATCTAGGATCGTAATTGGAAATGCGATATATCGTTGGAAAGTTGGTTTTGAGCCTGATCCATTTTTTTGGTATGGTTTTTTGATTTTTCCATTTTGATGCCATTTTTTTTGTTAAAGTTAGATGTTCTCTGCGATCTTGGCATTTCAGACCTCTTGCATTCCGGGATCCGTTTCTCTTGCATCTGGGCTCCATTTTTGGCAAACAAGATATTTCTGGAAAGCTCTTTCTAAGATTTTATCAGATCTGATGGTTTTATGTGTGATTATGTCCTTTTGCAGATGTCACCCATCTTTAGATCCTTCCAAACACCTTCTTTGGGCCCTCCAGCACAGCTGTTGTGTTTTTGCTCATATCTTGATCATACGTTGTCAAAATTTGGCAAACAAGATATTGTCGGAAAGATGATTTTGAGCTCTTTCTAGATCTGGAGGTTATTATTTCTAGTTTTATTTTTTTGATGGTGTTTTTCTCTATCAAAGCTAGATCTTCAGTTCTGCACTCTGAGAGCTCTATCTTGCACATTTGGACTCCATTTTTGAAAAATGATATATCATTGGAAAGCTTGTTCAAAGAGATTTTCAGTGCTATGATTCATTTTTCTAGATTCTGCTCTAGGTTCATTTTATTCAAATTCTTTATTTTTTGTAGTCTGGTGGATATCTTGGTTGTTTCAGGTCTTGGGATCTCTTTCCTTTGAGGGATGGCTCATCTTAGGCTATTCTTTTGTTTCAATCGCCTTTGATCTTCTTTGATAAGTGTATACTTCACTTTTTTAGCATTCTTTTATGCACACGCACTGAGATAAAGTGTCATTCTATTCCATGTATGGGATCTTGCACATGTTCATGCTCTTTGTACTAGCACTCCATTATAAAGTGGCAAGGGGGTTTTGATGTTTACCTTTGTTTGCCATCTTCTTTTGTCATGTGAGCATTCCTCCAATGACATTAGCCTTAGGTAACTTTATTTGTGTTTGTACTCTCTCTACACAATTGATGTTTCAGATTCATCTTCATCATGCAGTTCATATTGGATGATCTTTTCAGTGCACCTGTCATTACTCCCTTCTCAGTAGTATGAGGGGATTTCTATTGTTGGTTCTACTACCTCCTTGGTTCGATTATGTGAGCTATGTATTCAGTATTTGATCCTATGTACTAGGTGGTTGCAGTGGCTGGGTACCTATGCATTCCGGGGAGATGGATCATTTACCATATAGACACTCTTTTCTTTCCTATTTTTGGATGTACTCTTCCAGATTTTATTGATCAACACTTTAGGATTTTGGTATTTATGCCATTTGTATCTTTGAGTTCAGGTGTTTTCCTTTGTTTGCCTCTTGATTTGAGTAGTGTTATTTGAGGGCACTCATGCATATTACAGTCTTCTCTACCTGGTCATATTTATGTGGAGGATCTTCAGATCATCGGTTTCTTCTTGACAATGTTTACAGTTTCATGCTTCAGTGATGTTGTACATGTTCACCTTTGTTCCTATTTTCTAGAACATTCTTAGTTTTGGAGGCTTCTTCAGTCCTTCAGACTAGTCTTTGTCTTTTTTGGAGTAGAGTTTTTCCCATGTGGTTTTCTCTATTTCTCCACTTTTTAGAGACTCTCTATTTTACTTGGGTACCTGATCAGGCCTTTGTTGCTAGGATCCATTTGCTTTTAGTTGTTCTTTCTATGTTTTTAGCTTCTCCCAAAGTTTATCTTAAGAGGGGGTGTTAGTGTAATAAAGTGTTTACTGATTAATTGAATTATATTGATTTAATTATTCAGTCACTTATTACCTCTTTCTACTTAAGCTAAAATTTAGGCATATAATAATTAATTATCTTTATTAATTATTATTATGCAACCTAGGGTTTTACCTTTTTAGGTTTTCTGATCTCCTTTTATAAGGATTGATCTCATAACAACATGTAATTTTTTCTAACATTTCATTATTGATTGCAACTTTTGTTTTTGCACATCAAGGATTTCTCCTCTCTCGTGGATCCATACATTCAGCTCTCCATAGTTGTTTGCTTCTCTCTCTTTCTGTGACAAGTGTTTGCGTGGAGGTGTTCTTGGGAGCTGTGGGTTGTTTTTCATCAACTCCAACAGTTAAATTATGTGATGATTATTCTCCTGAAGGAATTTGAAAAATTGACTCAAAACCACTTGGGTGAATCTGAAAAACTATCACATTTTGATCCACTCTGTAAACATCACTTAAATGAGAAATTGTGACATTGGAATGAGGTAGAGGGGCATTGTGTTCTCTTTCCTTCATTTTTTTACCTTTTTTGTGCAGTTGTTCCCTCTTTGGGATCATGTCGAGTCTTCAATAAGATATAAGGGTTGTATGATTCAATTTAATAATGGCATGGCTGAATCAATTTTCAATTTTCAAAAAGATAAAAGGGTTGTATAATTCAATTTATGACTGAAGTATAAACAAAATTACTTGCAAATATTAGAGTAGTGTAGTCTACTTGCAAATATGACTTGGATATTACTTCCAACAACTTAGATATTTAGAATTTTACTATTTTTTTTTCACTTCTAAATGACTCAAATCATTTGTCAAGTGTATCTAGGAAAGAAAATTTCCTAAGAATACTTGAAAAATTGAGACTTGACAATTGTTTAGCTTATTAAAAAAATTAAAAAACTTGGGACAAGGCAAAAAATTAATCAAATTTTCTGAACATTAAAAGTAAAAATACAAATCTGTAAAGTGTGAACATATTCATCAAAAACATGCTATTTTATAAATTTAGGGAACATATTACAGATAACCTTTATGCATTTCATAAACCAAATAAGAAGCTCAAAATTATCTCTACCTCTATTATTACTATTTAACTTGAGCCCATAAAATTTGAAGGTTCAAGAGAAAATATGAATCTAAAATTTAAATCTACTTTAAATGTTAATGTAAATGTAAATAGATTATAATTTTATTAAAATGGTTTTGGAAAAGTAGTATAGAGAACACATAGAATGAAATATTATAATGATATTAAAATTATTTTAATTCATTTTATTATGTAATAATCCTATCACATGATGTCTTTCACTACTAGTATTAAACTGTGAGGTCATGAACAATGTATGATGCCCTAGCTTGCAGCTTGCGAGCCGTCAAGAGATTTCCTCATGAAATGATTATAAACATGGAAACCACATAGTCAATATCAACAACAAAACAAATAAAGAGAGATCAAACACTTCACACAATGCCTTAAAGGTAATAGAAATGATGCCCTAGCTCTCAAAGCTCGCAGGTCATCAAGCATTCCAAATGAAAAGATGTAAACAATGCAAGTATTAAATAGTGAGCTCATGAATAATGTATGATGCCCTAGCTTGCAGCTCGCGAGCCATCAAGACATTTCCTCATGAAATGGTCATAAACGGGGAGTACCACATAGTGAATATCAATAGAAAAATAAATAAAGAGAGATCAAACATTTCACACAATGCCTTGAAGGTAATAGCAACAATCCTCTAGCTCTCAAACCTCGCGGGTCATCAAGCATTCCAAATGAAAAGATGTAAACAATGCCAGTATTCAATAGTGAGCTCATTAACAATGTATGATGCCCTAGCTTGCAGCCCATGAGCCATCAAGACATTTCCTCATGAAATGATCATAAACAGGGAGTACCACATAGTGAATATCAACAACAAAACAAATAAAGAGAGATCAAACACTTCACACAATGCCTTGAAGGTAATAGCAACAATTTCCTAGCTCTCAAAGCTCATGGGTCATTGAGCATTCCAAATGCTAATATGTAAACAATGCCACTATTAACATTTATAGTGTGCCATTAATTGAGTTAATGAGAAGAAAAAGCTTGAATGCGTACCTCAAGTGCCAGTGCCCTCTTCCCACATGGTGCTGACCTCCTCGCGCACACCAAACTCAAATGCCCTCTTCGCGCCATGCAAAAGTGTAGTGTCATCCTCACGACAGCTCTTTGAATTCACAAAAATTACAAATGATCCACTTTCTTTTTCTTTTTTTTGTTTATAACTAAATGAGTGTCGCAATTACAATGTAATTGTCAATATTACGACACCATCGGGCACACTTGCAAAAAAAACACAAAAAACAAACACAAATTGTAGTGGCATCACAAATTGGCGTCGAAATTTGACCCCAAATGTTGTAGTGTTCACATCCTTGGATAATGTTGCATTTAACAGTAGAGAATAGGAAATCACTCAAAAATATAAAGTTAGATCAAACTTCCTTGAATTTTTTGGGTATCAATGGTTGAGTACACATGGCCATCCAATACATGATGGAGGCACTTATAGTGGACACCAATTCAATCCAGAATTTCCAAAGTCATTAGATTTTTACTCAAAGTAGAAAACAAAGAAAAGATTATGCCCCCAGTCATCACTCTCTAAATCCTATGAAGGACATCATCAAGGAGCTTGAGGGGACAGAATATGCAAAAATCTCAATGTGAATCAGTAAGCATACATAAAGATTTAAACATGTCGCAACGATTGTTTTAGTGTGTTGTTGTTGTTTGGTTGCAAAATCCTTTCTCGGTGAGGAGACTGACTGACTGACTCAAACATATTTTTGGAAGGACCTTGACTGGATATGACTCATCTAAAGATATTGAGGAATTTAGGATATGACACTAATTGTCCCCAAGTTGAGACTTTGATAGGATATAGACACTTGTGCTGGATTGATGTTCTAACTAACTTTATTGAAAACAGGATGCAAAAGCAAACTGGGAGATATATACAAACTAAAGCAAACTGAAAGCTGGGAAAGATCAAGATTGCGCTGATATATGGAGTGTTTTTGAACAAGTGGCACCTTTTTTCTAGGTTTTCACCATCTTGGCAGAGATTCTATTTTTTCTACCAAGGCGCCTGTTTCCAAGTTTTCACCAAGGCACTTTTCTTTTTCTTTTGTTTTTTGTATTTTTCATCTTTTCAATTTTTTTTTAAAATTTTTAATTTTTAATTTTTTTTTGTGATACATCAAAGTGCCTATTTCTAGGTTTTCACCAGGATGATCATTTTTTCAGGACTTTTTATGATTTTTATGATTTTTTTAGGACATTTTTAAATACTAAATGTCTCAGGCATAGAATTTCTTCAGATGGATAACGTTGATTTGTTCTCAGAGCTATTCTCCTTTAGTCATTGAGAGTTGATAGACTCCCAAGCCAAAAGTAGCAGTGATGACAAAGGGACCGAGCCAGTTGGGTTCAAACTTCCCCTTGCATTCTTGATGTGATTGATTTTTAGGATTTTCGAACAAGACTAGATCAACAACCTAAAATTCTCTGTCTAACTTTCGTGTTGTATCCTCGAGACATTCTTTTCTAATATACTCTGAGATGATCATACACAACTTGTCTACACTCATCTAGTAGTTCAAGTTCTTGTAACCTAGACACTATGTAATCATCATCAGTTATTAGACCATGCATTTTGATTCGTAGTGATGGGATTTCAACCTCAATAGGTAGTACCATTTTAGACCCATAAACTAAAGAAAATGGTGTAGCCCTAAAGGGTGTTCTGATACTTGTTCTGTAAGCCTAGAGAGCTGGATTGATCATGAGATGCTAGTCTCTTCCTATTTTATTAACTGTGCGATGTAGGATCTTTAATATATTCTTGTTTGATGCTTCTACTTGGCCATTCCCTTAAGGATAGTATATGGATGATGAATATTGTGTAATCTTAAATTTAGAGCACAAGGAATCTAAGTCCTTATTCTTGAATTCACCACCATTATCTATGACTATTGAATGTGGAATTCTATACTGACAAATGATATAGTTCAGAATGAACATTGAAATTTTGTTTGTTAGTTGCTTGAGTAAGAGGGACTGCTTCTACCCATTTTGTAAAATAGTTCGTACCTGTAATAATATGAGTATGTCCATGGGAAGAATGTGAATGCATGGCCCCTATAAGATCAAACACCTATTGTTGGAAAGACCATTGTTTAGTAAAGGGAATAAGATTTCTCCCTTGTGCATGAATCAAGTTCCCATGGAGTTGACATTTCTGACAATTCTTAGCATATTTGATAGCCTCTTTTTTCATTTCAGGCCAATACTACCCATCCCTAATAAGTTTTTGAGCTAGTGTTAAATTGTTGGAATGTGATCCACATATACCATCGTGGAATTCCTCTAATACTCGTTGAGACTCCTCACGTTCTAAACACCTAAGAAGTGTACCATATAGACTCCATTTGTACAAATCATTACCTATGATGACATATCATGATGCATTTCCGATAAGGTATCATTTCTCATGGCAGTTGAAAGTATCAGGGATGATTTGGTCTTGAAGGTAGGAGAAAAAGTGTTTGTATTTGGAAGAATCCTGACCAACAAAAATGTAGATCATGTGGGTCTTGGGGGAATCATATGCAGGGAATGACAGTGCTTCCACTAGGAACTCGTAACGTAGCTCATGTTTGGGTTTCTTTAGTAGAGATGATAGCGTTTCCATAGCATCAAAAGCCTTGTTCTACATTCTAGGAATCTATTCAAATGTGATAGAAATGAAATATTTATTTAATTCATCTACCATGCATTTGTATGGAACAAGTTTCTCGTCTTTTGTCTGGTATACATCATTGACTTGGTGTATGACTAGTTGTGAGTCTCCATGAATGTGCAATTCTATCACTCGCCACTCAATTTATATCTTCATGACATTAAGTAGAGCTTCATATTCATTAATATTGTTTGTGCAAGGAAATTTTATTTAGAATGATTTAGGGATTAAGTAACCTTGATGTGTTATGAATAATATTCCTAGTCCAAATCCATTCTGTATGTAAGATCCATCAAAGAAAAGACGCCAAGTCCTAGAAGATATGTTCATGATGGATGAATCAGGAAATTCCATATGTAATGCTGTATCATTGAACATTGGTGCTTCAGCTAATTGATCTGCAATGACTTGTCCTTTGATAGCTTTTCTATCAACATACTCTATGTCAAATTCACTCAATAGCATCACCCATTTAGCTAGTCTACCTGTGAGGGTAGATTTTCTCAATAAGTATTTCAATGGATCTGTCTTAGCTATAAATTGTGTAGTATGAGCTAACATGTAGTGCTCAGCTTCTATGATGCAAAGATGACAACTAGACATTCCTTTTCTATCATGGAATAGTTTTTCTCATAACCTACCGATGTTCTACTGATGTAGTAGATAGCTCTCTCTTTCTTGTTTTCATCATGTTGTGCTAGTAATGCCCCTAGTGATGTATCTGTGGTGGAGATATATAGAATCAATGGCTTCCCTTGTATATGAGGTATCAAAATAGGAGGGTTTGTCAAATATTGCTTGATGTGATTGAAGTTCTTTTCACACTCTTCATTCCATGAGAAGGTCACACCTTTAAGTAATGTTTTTGTGAAAGGTTGTGATATATTTGCTAGTTGAGATATGAAACATCTATTGATTGCACCCTTCCTTGTAAGGTTCTCATTTGACTGATATTTTTAGGAGGTTGCATCTCCATGATAGCTTTGACCTTAGCAGGATCTACTTTAATGCCCTTCTTTGAAACAATATAGCCTAAAAGTTTTCCAGAAGTGACACCAAAAGCACTCTTTTTTGAGGGTTCAGTCTGAGACTAAACTTCTCCATTCTATGCAATATTTTTCTCAAGTCATTGAAATGTTTTGATCTTATCATAGACTTATCCAAGGTGTCATTAACATAGTCTTCCATGGTTCGATGCATCATATCGTGAAAGATAGATGTCATAGCTCGTTGATAAGTAGCTATGGCATTCTTAAGACCAAATGGCATGACATTCCAATAGAAGGTACCCCATGCACATGTGAAAGCTATTTTCTCTTGATCTTCTAGAGCAATCTTGATTTGGTTGTATCCAGAGAAACCATCCATAAAGGAATACATTTAAAATCCTGCAGTCATGTTTACTATCATATCGATGTTTGGTAGTGGAAAGTCATCCTTAGGGCATGCTTTGTTTACATCTCTAAAGTCTGTGCATACTCTTATAGATTTGTCTAGTTTTGATACTAGAACAATGTTGGAGATCCAATCTACATTATCTATGACTTGGATAAATCCATTTGTTAGTAACTTTTCTAGCTCAGCTTTGACTAGGAGTGCAACATGTGGATGCATCTTTCACAATTTTTGTTTAACAAGTTTGACTCCTGGAGCTATAGAAAGATGATGCATTAATATCAAATTTTGATCTAACCCTGGCATATCTAAATACTTCCATGTGAAGTTGATTTTCTTTTCTGTTAGGAAAGTAGTGAATGCTTGTTTCTCTTTCTCTGATAGGGATTGTGCTACATGAATTAGTTGTGGTTCCTCTGTTGTACCCAAGTTGCTAGAATGAGTTGGTTCTTGTATACACCTAAAAATGGTCACCTAGACTATTAGCCCCCATTTGCTAAATCATCAATTGTTTATTCTTGATCAAATCCTAGTTCTATCATTTATTTGATTATTTTCTATGGGCTAACCATCTTATCCTAAGTCTTTATTTATTAAAAGGAATATTCCCTCCCCTTTTAATAAATAAAAAGCCCCCACTTTTCCTCTTATCCAAAGTTGCACAAATAAAGCATTATTCTTATTTTATAAAAAGGGAAAAAGCACTTTTTGTCTCATATGGACACAAAAGTCAACTCCTATTTTCTCATTGGAGGATACTTGTGCACATGGATTGCTCCTCTTTCAAGCTCCACCGCTGATTAAGACTTTTTGCCTCTTAATCTCCATGGTCCATTTCTCCTCATTTCTTATAAAAGAAGAGCTCTCTTCTTCATTCTAGATCCTCAACTTTTTATGCTAACTTTATGCTGCAGGTTTTCTAGGTCACTTTGGAGCTTTTGAAGATTTGGAGCATTCTTAGCATCTACATCTCATTCTTGCATTCTACATATAATTCTTGCATTCTTAGCTTAGCTTCATATTTATGCTTTCTTAGATTAGCTTCATTTCTATGCTCTAGATTAGCTCACATAGATTAATTAGCTTGGGTTGTAACACTTTCATATTTCCTTTCATAGCTTAGCTTGCATTTCCATTTCTAGTATAGTTGCATTGCATTTTCATTCTTGATTCTTGAGGATATTGATATTCTTTCCCTTGTCTTCATTGAATCTCCCATTGCATGGTTTACTAGCAAGGTTATAGGCTAAATAGCTCTAGCTGAGAGCATTCTTAAAAGCCCTTGCACTCCATGCCTAGGGAGCTATGGATCAATTTGTGAGGGCTCATTCTTGAGTTTCCTTGCATATAATGATCCATAGAAGTGTGACACATTTATAGCACATAGTTCTATCTGTACTGGAGATCTGTCCTGTAAATGACTTAGAAGGACATCAAATATCTCATCCTTAGGCACCTCAAAGAGGTTTTCACCTTCAGATACATCTTTTATTTTTACTATTTTAGGTTTTGATACTGCCACATAGTGGCTTTAACCCTCAAAACTCTTTTTATTTTTACTTTTGTTTTTCTAACTGAGATATTTGATATCCAACTCTTTCATGCCAATGCTAGGTTCACTGATGGAAGTTGTCATAGGTTCCACTACATTGAGGTAGCAGGAAAGAACATAGTCAGTTCAAAAGGTATGGATATCTTGGTTTGGATTGGTAGATGTTTGGTCAATAAGTTTTGGATGTTGGATAGTCAATGTAGGGGAGGATTGGGAAATGGTGTTCACACATATGGTGTTGTGATCATTGGTCCTAACCCGAATCTTGAATTCAAAGGTGATATTACTACTCAGAATGTTTAGTTCACGAATTGCTTCAACGTCATTATTGGATTACCCTTTAGCAGTAGGTGGATCAGACTTGTTATGTTCATCATTTCGCTCTAGACTCACATCGGATTAAGGTGGATATTGGTGAATAACATCAATCTATTTTCAGTGACAAGCTCATCTTCTTCTAGAATAACTCCACATTCATAGTCATTTGATTCATCCTCTGATTCTTCATCTAGACCTTTAGGAAATTTGAGAACATGTGTAAAGTCAGGATGGATTCCCCAAGTAGGATTACCTTCAGAGTCTGAGCAGAATTCATATACATGGGAGTCTCTCTTAGAATCACTTTTGTATCCCAAATGTTCAGCTATTGTGATAGGTTTACCTTCCTCTTATTTAGTAGTAGGTTCTTGTGTATCTACCACATTAATATTCTCCTTAGGTTTCTCCTCATCCTTAAGAAGATCTAGTATGTTTTGAGGTAAATATTCATAAGGAATGAGATTAGTGGTGTCTAAATCATCATTTTCTGATTGTTGTGTTTCTTCCTTTAGCTGAGTTTCCTTTGTTGGACTTATCTATTCAAGGACATGAGTTGACTTACTACTAAGGTGGAAGGGCTTCTTATTATATCCAATTCTTGTAGTTTCTTTTTTTGTTCTCTCACAGTGTTCAATAGGTTGTATGATTCCTTTTCCTCTTGTTCCTAGAGGTCCTTTTTTAGTGTATCCCATTTTAGACATGAGTTTGTGACCTGGTCCATATGACTTTGAGGGAATCTTATTTGACTTGGAGTCACATTTATGAACTGACTGAGATTCATATTTTTATATCCATGCAAGCACAACTTCTTCATCTTCAAATTCTTTCTTGGACACTTGCTCTGTGACAAAAATTCCATTGTAGATTGCTTGAGGTTATTTAGATGCTTGTTTTGTTTGTTTTAAGGGTTGTCCATAAGATTTAGGCGAGACCGGGAGAGATGTTAGAGATAGGACTGGTTCCATAGTATATTCTCCCATGCCTGTGTCCTTGATTTTGACTTCTTTAGCAATGTCTTCCATTTTGGATGTTGATGCTATATCTATTTTCTTAGTGGAAGATTCCCTATTATGTGGAACAAGTTTGTTGGCACTCTCTTTCAAGGCATTGCAGGATGTAGATATGTCAGCTGGAACTGTTACCTCTACTCTATCATAAGGAAATTTTACACATTGATGGTATGTTGATGGAATAGCTTGCATTTCATGTATCCAAGGCCTCCCTAGAAGAATTTTGTAAGCCAATGGAAGATCTAGAACTTGATAGGTGATGTCTCTGATAACTGGTCCTGTTCTGATAGGTAGCTGGACAATTGTTCCTTTGGAAGATCTTTCTTGCTCATCATATGATTTTATGGTTATCTTCTTTTTAGGATCAATAGAATCTTATTATAATCCCAATTGTGTGACCAATTTGTAGGAATAGATGTTTAGACCAGCACCTCCATCTATCAACACATGTTTGACACGATGATTTTGGATCAAGACTTCAATGTGCAAGGGCTAGTTATGCGGATGACTTAGTGAATTGTCATCTTCCTCTAAAAAGGAGATATACTGGGGTGATGTCAGATGACCAACCATAGTCTAAAATCTATCTAGATCAAGATTGTCAGGAACATTAGAACCAAGCAGAGCTTTATCCAGAATAGCTCTATGAGCAGGAGATATCCAAAGCAACTCAAACATGGATATTTTTGCATTGGTATGATGGAGTTGTTGGAAAATATTGTATGATGTTTCTCTGGTCTCTTTAGGATTTGATGATTTTGAGGCATCCTTCTATTTAGAAGCAAATGAAAGATTGAAAGGCACTTTAGGGGTGTTTGATAAACCCAAGTTTTATCCTTGTAGATGTACCTGAGCTTGTGATCGAATCACTACATTTGTTGATTGATTATCCCTATCTCTTCTTACAATGGTGATGACATTACGGTGTTTAGATAGGCATGGTTAAACTATGTTTATGACATCATTTTGTTTAGAGTAAGCGTAGTTGACTTTAGCACCCATGTTAGGCTTAGAAGATGAATCTCCTTGATTATGATTCGGAAATGGTTATGTGAATGTTGTATGATCATTGTTGGTTTTATGATTGTTAATTACAATTTCTCCCTCATCAATTTCATCTTGTATGAGATGCTTTAAGTGCATGAAGTTATTAGTTTTATCACCTTTGTTTCGATGGAAGTCATAGAAATTGGCCTCTTTCCACCGTTTAGGTTTAACTTTAGGATCATATGGTTTTATCTTAGGTAATGTGATGATTTTGTTTGCCAATAGTGTTTTAATGGAAGATTCCAAGGACTCACCCAAAGGAGTGAACTCGCACTTTGGTTTTGTAACCCATGGTTTATAGTCATTAGACTTTTTAGAAGATTCAAATGCCTTTTGTTCAGAAGCTTTTATGGCTTGAGTGCCCATGGTAAGATTGAATGTGGGTGCCTTTGATGGAGCACTGATGTGATCGACAACACCATATATCACAATGTTCTTGTTCTTGTTCTAGAATTTGACTTTATCTTTGTTGTTATAACTAGAACCTGATTCATACTTGTTGTCTTTGTTAAGTGATATATCTCCCTTATGAGCAATCACATTTTCAATCTTTATGGTGTTTTCCACCATTTTCTCAAAAGAAGTATGATTTTGCATTTGCAAATGATAATTAAGTTCTAGAATCAGATTGTTGATGAAGATCTCAAGTTTTTCAGTTTCTGAAATAGATCGAGCATAGAGTGAAAACTTCTTCCTCCATCATTTGAGGAAAGTCAAGAAGGGTTCTCCTGTCTTTTGTTTCGCATTGCATATATCGATCATAGTGACTAGATGTTGAATATTGTAAGAGTATTGTTGGTAAAATAATTTGATCAACTCCTCAAAATTCTTGATTGTTGGAGGCATTTTAGAGAACCAATGAATGGCTGCTCCTCCTAGAGATCATGGAAAAGATGCATTAGGTAGGTTGGTTCATGCATAAACTCCATGGATTGAGTACAAAATTCTCTAACATGATCCTAGGGTTCAGATTTCCCATCGTACTTGTCATATTTCAGTATCTCCGCTCTTTTTGGGAATGGTGGCATGTACAAGTTTTTATCAAATGGAAAGGGGCATAGAGCCTCCATAGAAAATTCTTTAGGTTCTTTCTCTTTTTCTATCTTGTTTAACTTGACTTTCATAGCATGCATCTATTTCATCATGGCTATGATAGGAGTTTCTTCCTCTTATGTGATGATATTATCGACATTGAAGTCTTGAGGAAGCTTGGCTCCTTGTTGAGCTAGGTGTAAGAAATAGGCTTCTTTCTTTTCTTGCAAGAAGTGTTTCATCATTTTTTGAAAGGAGTCATCATTTCTATACCACTTAATTTCAAATGGTGTTGGTTCAAGATCTCCGCCATGATTAGAGTGATGACCTTGGGAACCTTGGTATCCTCCTCCTTGAGACATCATGTTGTTGTGAGGACTACTAGGGATTGATTGATTACCTTCATGGGTTGATTGAGGAGGATTTGAAAAACCTTCTTTCAGATGTAAATTACCTAGAGAGTTTTCTTCATAATGAGTTGTATCATAAGGTTGATTAATGCTCTGGACAATATAAGAAGACAAAGGTGAGAATGTTGGTTCTTCTCTAGGTTTTTTGTGTGAGGAAGCCATGGTTTCCACCATTAACTTCGAGTGAATTTGAAGAGAAAGATGAAGGCAACTGATGAATGATTTGATTTGGGAAAATCAAAGGATGCAACCTTGTCAAGATTGGATTGGTTGATTGATGAAAAGATTGATTGGACATAAGTGTAGGATACTATGCCCTAGATGTATGGGTAGATGCCCAAAAGCTAGCGGACATGAGCTCGCAACACTTAGCCATTTTGAAGATTGATTTTGAAGATGATTTTGATAAGGTTTTGACACAAGATGAACGGGATTCAAATCAATAATCAGAGGACTAGATAAAAATCAAGAGACCACTTTTGGAAAATGTATTGGATTTTTTGGTTTTTCTGCTCTGTTCCTGACACAGTAAATATTTTGACAGAATTTGATGGTTAACTGCAATGATTGAATTTCTGACAAATTTGAAGGCTTTATGAAAAGTTTGACTAAAATCTCGTATGACTTTCTCCAGGCTCGTACAAGTCAGGATTGGGTCTCATATGATAATTGACAAAAACTCGTACGACAATTACTACCAATATTGAAATTTGCTTGGATTTTTTACAATAGTTGTATGACAAAGTACAGGATACCATACAATTTTCTAAGGGTTCTGATACGATAATTTGAAAACTCGTACGACTTTTGAATTTCCAGAATGACAACTGACACCAGAAAAGGATTTTTGTTCATATTTTGCAACTTTTCCAGATTTTTTGGTTGATTTTGAAGGTTGGGTTTGTTCATTTTTAAATGACCAACTAGATATTAGACACACAAGATAGCAATCAAGGGAGCAAGCAATCATCTTCACAAAGGCAACCTTGCACATGAACAAGAATAGTGGCTTATGATTCTACTCCCTAAGAATTCTACTTGTGTATGTTCTCAAATGTTTTGCAATCACACACATAGTCCTAGAAAATAAAAAGTTGGTTGCACTAGGGTTCGTAGTAATGGTCAACTTTGCAACTTTTGCAATCTCAAGAGGGTGAACTCCAATCCAGGTGCACCGGGGTTTTGACACATTCCAAGAATTTAATCAATCAAAGATGCTGAGGAGATATGATAGCCCAACAAGAAACTACACCCATGGAGATTTCTTCCCCAAGGACACTTATATAGTGGTTGCTGCTACCACGATAGAAATGGATATTACCACTTGAGGTTCCATCCACGTGGTTGACCCAATAAAGGGAATGTCCACTATGGTTAACCCTCTCTAATAAGGAAGACTCACAAAAAGGACCACATGGGGACTTAGTTCAGATTCAAGGATCTGAGTTTCTGATGCTACCCAAAAAGGGAACAGAGAATAATCATCTAGCCTCTTCACTTCACCCAAACATAGTAAGAAAATTAATTGACATGCTAAATTGAAACCACCTCACCAAGGTTCGTATGTCAACAATAATGACTACTAATATCTCTAAGTGGGACCAAGAGAAAATGTACCATCAAGACTGAGGACTAAACCAAGTAAGACTGTGAGATGATATCAAATCCTCCCTACCTACAAGGGGATCTATCTTCAAGAAGAGCTTTGCATGTAAAACAAGTGAATGAAGCCCACTCTCTCAAGAACTCCACAAATAGTGTTCATAGGGCCTAATTACTATGTGATAAAGATATGAAAGAAAAAAAATCTATGTTCTTTTTAGATCTAAAATGAACGTGTGATTTATGAAAGAAAGAGACACTCAAGCTAAACACATGAGAGGTTAATTTTATTTCCCAAAATCAAAGTGTTATAGGGATGTAACGAAATACCTCAGATCCCACACAACGTGCTTAGTAGATTTTACCTTATTTTTCTTTTGTTGAACTTTCCTGCGAGCCAAGTGATCAGAAACATCAAGTATCAATTGTTAGGGTTAGCTGTCAGTAAAAATATGATATCTAAATCTTAAAGATTGCTTGAAATCCTGATATAAAAATGGAAATTCTGGTATCAAAACTCGTACGACAAAATGCAACTTCTCGTACAACAATTTAGGCACTATATGATAGTGGGTCAGTATGCAGATGACAATTCAAATCTCGTATGGCAATGCACATACAACCCACACAACACTTCAGATTGTCATCTATCGTACAATAGATAGGGGTCCTAATACGACAATCCGTGGAATGTCATACGAAATTGTACGTATAGAAAATTAAAAATCATAGTTTTGAGAAAAAATGATAGAAAATTGAAAATTCAGAATGGAAACCCATTGTAGGGCCCCACGATGGGTACCAAAAATGTGCATGTGAATTTTGTACCTAGTTGTAGACACAACACTTCAGTAAAATATTAGAGGTTAGCAAATCAATAAATCTGCAAATAAAGTAATATATCTAACCAGACGATTTATTGCCTTCTAGTAGGTATGAGTTTGATAGTCTCAGATTATGATCGAGACCAGTGACAATGCAATACCTAAACAAAGGATTTAAAATGATAGATGGAAATGAATGCAGATTAATCTATATTTTTGGATTTTGTATGCAATATGATGAAAAACTATATGAAATTGATCTAGAATTGAAAATAGATGTAATTGAATCTATCAATGATATGCTATGCTATGAAAAATGGATTGAAAACAATGAAATGAAATTGCAAAAATCTCACAATTGCCTGTTTGCAAGAGCTCGATTCTCCAAAATGCAGTTGAAAGATGCAACATGTAAGAATGCAAAAACCAAGGACTTGAAGGACCTTTTGTGAAGGGTTGAGCCTTGTATATATAGAAATCCAAGATTTTTGAAAGCTCATGGAAAGCCAAAAATCTCTCCCTGATTAACTCAGATTGATTTTTGAGTTATTAGGAAATTAGAATTAGCTAACTCACAAAATCATGCAAAAACAACTTTTTAACTCAAATCAGAAGTTTGGATCACTTTTTAACTCGAAATAGATGTTGAGTTAAAAAAGATAACAAATTGAATTGATTTATCGATTTAAAGTTTAACTGCTTTTCTGAATGTGCATGGATAATTATGAATTAATTTAATAATTCAAATGAATTATTCTCAACTTAACTAATTTTTGAATTAAAACAACTGATTAATGGGTTAATCAATTATTTAATCAAACTTTATTCCAAAACTATATCATTAAATATTGACAACTGGATTTAATTAATTAAATAAAAATTTAATCAATTATTTGTAGGATTTTTATTTATTGTCAAAATTAAATAATATTAATTAGGAATAAATAGAATTAAATTCAATTAAATGATTAAGTGGAAAAATTAAATTAATTAATCAAATATTCAACATATTTAATTAATTAACTTTAGGATAAATAAAATAATATCATTTATCGCCAAATAATATTTAATTAGGAGATAATTAGGATAAAAAAGGAATATTTAGGAAATAGTCCTCGATAAAGAATTAAGATTAAATCGATTAGGGTTTTGATGATTTGATGCACAGATGTGCCTTTGGTGAAGACTTTTGTGTCGATTTTGATCAATTTTTTGATGTAGGAGGTTAATGGTCCTATTAGCCCATTTTTGGGGTATTACAAGAATGATGACTAGAAACAAGCCATGAATGAAGAAATAGATAAGATAGAAAAGAATAATACCTAGACTCTAGTGCCGAGACCAGGAGACAAGAATGTTATTGGAACAAAATAGGTATTTAGAAACAAGCTAAATGAACATGGAGAAGTCACAAGAAACAAGGCTAGATTAGAATGTAAGGGGTATGCACAAGAAGAAGGAATTGACTATGGGGAGACATTTTCCCCTATTGCAAGATTAGGAGTAAGGACTCTACTTGCATATGCAGATTATAAAGGATTCAAAGTATGTCAGATGGATGTCAAATCTACATTTCTGAATGAGATATTAGAAGTATACATTGAACAACTAGAAGGATTTGTTGACCTAAGAAAGAAGAATATGGTTTACAATTTGCACAAGGCACTTTATGGATTGAAACAAGCCCCGAGAGCATGGTATGAGAGACTTCATAATCATTTGATAAAGATTGGATTTTCAAGGACAAATGACAATAGTAATCTGTATATGAAGACTGAGAAAGGTAAAGGGATTCTGTTAGCTGAAATATTTGTTGATGATATCATATTTGGAGGACAAGATGCCCTATGTCAAAAAATTTCAAATGAGATGCAAATTGAATTTGAAATGTCTATGTTTGGTGAGATCAAATTCTTTGTTGGTTTGCAAGTTTATTAGATGAAGAAAGGCATCTATATTACTCAATCTAAATATGTCAAAGAGATACTAAAAACTTTTGATATGGAAGATTCTAGACCAATAAGTAAACCTATGACTACTAGATAGAAACTATCTAAAACTAATGATACTGCTAAAGTGAATCAAACCTTGAATCAATCTATGATTGGAAAGCTATAATATGTTGTTCACATTAGATTGGATATTGCCCTAGTAGTTGGGATTGTGGAAATATTTTCTGCCAATCCTAAGGAAAATCATATGATGGCAGTGAAAAGAATACTGAGATATTTGAAAGGAACAAAGGATTATGGATTATATTACAAGAAGAATGACAAGTTTGAACTGAGAGTTTACACTAATGTAGATTGGGCTGGAAATGTTGATGACCAAAAAAGTACAAGTGGTGGAGCATTCATTCTAGTAAAGAGATTAGTCTCCTAGACAAGTATGAAATAGAACTACATTTCCCAATCTACAACAAAAGCTGAGTATGTAGAAGCATCAGTAAATTGTTCAAATTTAGTGTGGATCAAGCAATTGTTAAAAGGAATGAAGGAAGAAATCACAGAGCTGGTTATTATTTTCTGTGATAACATAAGTTCTATTAACATATCAAAGAATCCAGTTATTCACACTAAGACTAAGCATATTGCTATCAAGTATCATTACTTGAGAGAGCTAGTTCAAGACAAAGAAGTGGGATTGGAGTATGTAAATACAAAGGAACAATTAGTAGATATGTTCACAAAAGCTTTACCTAAGGATGCTCATAAATATCTTAGAGGTAAACTAGGGGTGATTCCCCTAACTGAGGCTACCTAGTAAAATAGGAGCACTGCATCAAATGTGATAATCATAATATTTGACAAATTGATGCAGAAAAGGTCACACTTTAGGAGTTTCCTATAGTTGTGTGAAATAAGGCAAATATATTAATCAGTCATAAGAAAAATGATAGAGGGAGTATACAACATACATAACTGACATGAAGACACCTACATAGTAGAGATGTAAGTGATAGATAAAAGCTTTGGCATTGTTGTCAAAGAGGAAGAAGATTCAATGAAAACAAATGGAATGAAAAACACTGAGGGAGAAGATTCAATGAAACCTGAGGGAGAGATACATAAAATATTTAGAGGGAGTAATTGAACAAGCGGTCAGCCAAGGAAAAAGTTGTGAATTAGAATGAAGCTAAGGATATTAATAAAAGTCTGATGCACATATATTTTGGATTGTTTGGTAAATCATGTGTTATTCATATGGTGTTTCCATCAATGCCAAAGAGGGAGATTGTTGGAAACTACAATTGAAATAATTGTTATATTATCATTGATGTCAAACCTTAACTGATAAGACAATTTCTATCTAGGATAGTACCATATCTTTTGATTGATGAAGAGGATTTGAAAAGAGGAGATAATTATAGGACCTAAGGAAAGGTTGAGTTATGTGATACTTCAATGTGTACTTGATCAGTTGGCACATTAACAAGGTAAAGATTTGTTTATCTAAGTAAGAAGAAAGACTAGAAACATAGGATTAACCGAGAAAAAGTGGAGAAATCTAGTTTAAGTCAAGTGATGTTAGTGTCGACTGAGCACTAGTATATGTCGAGTAAATCTAATGTTGACCAAACATAAGTAATTGCTAAGCGATAGGAAATTACTAAGAAAAGATAGTGTTTGCTGAGGAAGACAGTTTATAGTGATGCCCGAGATACACAATGATGACCGAGAAGATGAACATAGTATTGACTCATGAGTGTTAGTAATTTACATTTGAAGAAATAATTGAGAATCCCAGTCGACATATTTGAATTCTTGGGATATGTAAATTGTGTTGACATTATTAATGAATTGTATGGAGCATTTAATGCATGGTAAATCATTTTCGTATGGATTCAAAGAGAAGTTTGGAGATGTATCTAGAAGGGAAAGATGAAGAACATAATGATGGAAGGATTCGATGAATCTAACCTAAACCTAAGATCTACAAAGGAGATTAAGCGGTAAAAGATTGATCTACCTAATCAAAGAGATATAAAGGAAAACCTAATTGTGAGGTTACAAAAAGAGAGAAGAAAGAGAGAAGAAAGAGAGAAGAAGAGGTTGATGTTATTAACTGATAAGTCTAAGCAAAAGGCTGAAGGTGAAACCGTGAAGGAGCTTAATAGAGTTGTGATTGCTTGAAGTGAATTCTGAGTAGATCAGAGATGGAGATGGAAATGGAGGTCAATCAGTAAATCAACATATGTGCGAAGTGGATCTGTATTTGTAAAGTGAGTTGTATGTTTTTTAGATGAGAAACTAATGTTACTTTCTAACCATTGTATCAGTCTAAATCCTTTAATCAAGTTTGACCTAACAGTCATTGTATAAATCCTTTAATCAAGGTGACATTGTAATGGAATATTCTTAAGTCCTCTAACCATGCCACTTTTGACAGAGTGTTCTATATCCTTTAACTGGGTCACACCTAATAGTGTGTATGTAAACCTTTAACAGGGTTGGCTTTTCACAGAGCTCACTTCATAAGAGTAAAAATCAGTAGCATGTTACAAAGTGGTTTTTCCCAAATTGGGTTTCCACTATAAATCCTGGTGTTATACTTGTGTGAATGATTTTGATGTGGATTTTGCTAAAATCTTTATATTATGCAAGTTAATTACTTTTGGACAGTTGACTGCATGTTATATGTTTCTGATATATGATATAGAGACTGAGTTGAATTGCTAATTAGATCTGAGTTTGTTGAAGAGATAGAAAGTTCAATTGGTACATCTGGACCTGAGAACAACTGATTCACCCCCCCACCCCTCTCTATTATTCTAAAATCATTATAACACATTGTTAAACTTATTTGCCAAACATTTAAAAGAAAAACAAATTAGGAGGTGTTCTTACATTCATGTTTCCCAACTATGTTTGTTGTTGAAGTCAATCCCAAGGTATTTATGCCTAGTTACTTCCTCTAGGATACTTCAAAATAAAAGGTTGAACTAATTCTTTTACTTCCTATTGGTGAAGATCATGATCTTGCTCTTACTAGTGTTAAGTTGCATATTCATATATTAAAAAAAGTGCTCAAAAGTAAACAGATGCTATTATAACCCTTAGGGAGACCTAATAATTGAAATATGATCATTGGAGTATAAGGGAAGATTAAAAAAATAATGTCTTGGGAGAACACTATCCCCATCCTTCAAACTCAAACTTTCTTTAAGTTTGTTAATATGATTAAAGGCCAAAGAAAGGAGATAATAGGCACCTTGCTTAATTACATCGTATCTCCTAAATTTTTTTGAAGTACCTCCTTGAATTGTAATGTTTATCCAAACCTCTTTGAATAACCTAAGGACAACTATTGTAAATTGCACAGGGATACCAAGATCCTTTGTTCTAGGCCATAACTTATGTCTAGGAATTGTGTTGAGAACTTTCTTGAAATCAAGAAACCTATAATAAGCCTCTTTTTTCATTTCAGATTTTTTTTAAAGATATGCCACAAAGTTATTTCATGATCAATTGTTGATTGTGTTGGTCTAGAACCTACTTTCCCTTTGGCTCACTTTTGTTTTTCTTCTATCCACTACCAACATCTTTGTAGAAAAGTTCTTGATCATGCTGGTTTAATGGAAGGATTGTTATTATCCTCACTTTAAAGAGGGGTGTTGTTAAGTTGGAAACTAAATCTCTTGGAAATCCATGTTGGATGATGATATTGAGTATTCTTATAATGTGAGGAATGGGGATTTTCATCTACAACTCTAGATATTAATTATCTTGAAGCTTAACCATGTTCTTGTCAGAATTAGCATTACATCTATAGTAAATAGGCTAAATACGAAATTAATAAACAATTGTCAGTTCATAATAGTTAATAATAAATTAGAATGTTAGTTTTGGGAGATACTTTCCTAAAAATAAGTTTGGCTAGTCAATATAGTAAAATGAAGGCTTTATAAGCCATTGTAATGTAATGGAAAAAATCAACATATTGAAACCCCAAATCAATTATATCATTACATGTTATTCACATTTTTTCTTAATGTGCAATAGTGGTGTAATTTATATATGAAATTTTCTCACCATTTCAATGTGGTATCAAAGCAATTACTAGTCTTGGTAAGATGGAATGATTCTATGTGTTATATATTTGAGAATTTGAATGCAAGCAACACTAGATAGTCATATTCTATTGTAGACCCATGGAAGCTTAGGAATTTTTATTAAATGAAAGAAGGTTTGAGAAAGGTGTTCAATGAGGGATTTTATAGAATGATCATTTAACATTAGTGCCCAACTTTTACCATGAGAATACCAGTTCTTTGCATTCATTTTTAATGACCACTAGCATGCAAGGGTTTAGAATGTTAGTTTTGGGATTTATGGTTTTGAAAAATAAGTTTGGATAGTACAAGAAAATAAAGGTTTAAAAGCCATTATAATGTAATGTAAAAAATCAACAATGAAATAGTGAATCAATTATATCATAAAGTGCTCCTCTCTTGGTTGTCCTTGATGTCAAATGCACTAATATGATTAGTTTTATGATAAGAGATTATGATGATTAGTTACATATTGTTCTCATATTCATGGATTAGTTTTTGATATTCACTAACATCATTCTCATATTCATTGACATCATCATTCAAATTCAAGAAGTGCATATAGATCATTGTTGTTTATGATGAGTTCAGATTCAGTGTATATTATTTTTTCTTCATATTGCATCATGATTAGTATCATTGTATCATTTGGGATCAATAGAATTGAACCATATTGTGTTATGAGCACAATAATAAGTTTTTTTAGTTTACATAATCATTGTTTCAGGTTGAGCATTAGTGATCAGTTTGGATAGAATTTTTTATCATATTCATCATATTCAGAGTGATAAAGAGTTGATTATCATTACTTCAACACCTTGGAAACATTATTGTACAATTATGGATATATTTTAGTTTGTATTGAAAAACATCATTCAAATGTTCAACTTTGATAGCTTTTGTTAAGTTTCAATTATACTCAAAGTATCATTTAAGGTGATCATAGTTGGATTCCATAGTAACAAAATAACAAAGGGTCAACATTGTGACCATGACATTATAAGTTGTTTTACTAGGAAGGCTTTTTGGTTAGCCCCCTAGTAACCTTTCATGTGTTGACATCATACTTGGTTCATTCAATGATATTGATGCCATTCTAACCAGGATTTATTTGGTAAAGTTAAGTTTAATGGAAATGACATTTCAACATTCATATCACGTCATCCGCACGACACTGGCGCTACCGACAGGAAATATGTTGTAAATTTGGGTTTCATTTTGGAAACCCTAGCTCTCTCAAGATAGGGCTTTATGGCCACCAAGGTAGTTGTAGTAAATGTGGAAGTCAAAGTCAGTGGTTGAGAAAGGAAGTATGAAACAGTGTGAGAAATTCTATTTGTAGATTGTGTAGGATATTGAGGAGATTTACAGCTTGAGACATTTACCATGTTTACTCACTCTATTATTATATTTGTTTATCTTGGGTTTGTGATTAAGTTTTTCTTTTAACAAACTTAAGATGTCGATATGTATAGTGATTATGTTGTTCTTGGTGTTTTGATTCAAAAACCTTTGTTGGGTTTGTTATCTTTTAACCTGAGTTCAAATCTTGTTCTTTCTTTGAATACATATGTTAAACTGTTGAGGTTCCTCCTTTCTTAACTCGGAGTCTAACTGTTGAGGTTCCTCCTTTCTTAACTCGGATTCTATCTAGTTATCAGTTTAATAGTTGATTATCACATGGATATTGATATTTATGTTGTAAACATGTTAAAGATGTGTAAAGGTACCCTAACTTGACACTCTTATCATTTATTATTTTGTTTCTGGTTAAAACCCTTGTCATGGGTGTGTGAGTTTTTTTATCAACACATGTATATAATTACTCTCAAGCCTTACCAACTTATTGTTTTATCAATATTGTGGTTACTTCGGGTTAGTGCAGTTAGTCTATCTTAACCTGAGTATAGTCTTTACAATGTCACGAATATACAATTGAAATGTATGTTGTGATTCTTAAACTCGTGTAAGGTCTTTGATGTCAAACCCGAGTGTGGATTATGGTTGAGTTTGTGTCAATCTCCATTTTTGTTTAAGCCAGAGTTTGTTTAAAACAAGTATTTGATCAGAGTTCAATTATGAGGGGTTTCTAATTTGGAAGAAGTGATTAAGGTGTAGTTTAAAAAGAATTTATTTCTTAAAAGATTAAATGGCACATATGATGTGATCAGTTGAGCATGGAACATAGTATTATTTTCAAATGAGGATAATGATGGAAATATAACTAAATAATATTTATTTAAGGATTTTCAGAATTTAGACATATGTTAATTTTTTTTGAGGATATTAAGGTATCATCATTTAGAAACATATACAATCAAATTGAATGACATATAATGGAAACATACTTATGTTATTGGATGAATGAATCTTAGTCAGTTGTATTCGGTTCCTATGATTAGTTTTTAATTAGTTTATCAAATTTATGATATCCTATATATTCAACAGTGAAGGATATTGAGATATGCAGATAGAGAGGGTATTTTGTATCTTGATGAAATATATCTTGTTATTTGTGCACAATTAGATTATGCTAATTATAAATACATGGTCAAGGTTATAGGAATTTATGACACTGTATCACAGACTGTTACACAAAAGCATTATTTGTGTTGAATATTGTATGGTATTAGGTTATAGTTACTATGCAAGATCATAATTTTTTACTTTGTAGGTATGGAAAGTTGTAGTGAAGTGTAAAGACAATGTGACATAAAAGACTATCAGTGATACAACATTGTTAGTGAGATAGTTGTACAACTAATGAGGCATTGTAAAAGATATTACATATTAAACTAGGGAGGCACTTCGATTGGTTTTATTCCCCAAGAGGGTTTCTATTAAGGACATATCTTGTGTTACAATTTCATGTGCATGTCTTGTCTTTATATTATTATCTCTATTCAATTCACTTAAGTTATTGTATAAATTTGGCTTTACAAATTGATATATTATTTTGTATCATTGATTCAACCCCCCTCTCAGTGATATTGTACTCCAACAATTGGTATTAGAGCCATCCTCTTCCTCTTAGGGTTTCCTAGTTAGGGAGTACTTACAATGGCTAGTCAAGAAGGTTTGTCAAGTTTTAGAGCACCTCTATTTGCTAGAACAAGTTATGCATCCTAAAAAATACAGAATGAGGCATCATTTGAAGTCCTTAGGTTTTGATGTGTCGAAAATAACTCAAACTGCCTATACTAAAACAATCCCTCCATCTACTACATATGAGAAAAATGCCTATGAGCATGATGCAAAGGCATCTAATGCCATTTTTTGTGGTTTGTCAAATGATATTCTTGTCAAAGTAAAGGATTGTGAAACTTCTTTTAGTATTTGGGAAAAAACTATCAAATATCTATGAAGGAGATAAAATAGTTAAGGAGGCTAAGTTGCAAGCCTTTAGGGATAAATTTGAAAACCTCAAGATGAGAAGATATCTAATCAATTTCTATGTGTCTCTGATGTTGTCAATTCTATTCAAGGGCTTGGTGAAACTCTAGTTAAAATCATTGTGGTCAAGAAAGTGCTGAGATCATTGACATCCAAGTATGATTCAAAAATATCAATAGTGGAAGAAATAGATGTAAACAAGGTAACACTTGATACTTTGCATAGAATATTTACTGCATATGAAATACGAATTACTTTTGATCCACCTTATAAAGAATCCACATTTAAATGTACCAAAGTAGAAACAAATTCTGAATCAAATTAAGCTGATAATACTATATCTTCTTTTGTTAGCAAACTTAGAAGAGGTTTAGGTAGATACAAAGGAAAACTGTCTTTTAATTGTTTCTCTTGTGGTAGAATAGGTCATTATGCTACACAATTTCTTTACAAGGATATTGAAAGTCATGAGGAAGATAACAAGTCTTTCAAGTAAAAGAAGCAATTAAACTTTAAGAAGAAAAATAGCTTTAAAAGGAATAAATCTTTGTTTGTTGA
Source organism: Chamaecyparis obtusa (assembly GCA_027943335.1). Lineage (NCBI taxonomy): Eukaryota > Viridiplantae > Streptophyta > Pinopsida > Cupressales > Cupressaceae > Chamaecyparis > Chamaecyparis obtusa. The sequence goes on from BSBK01001859.1 coordinate 653,411, forward strand.
TATTATAGAAAATGGTTCAGATGAACCACTACAAGGTAATGAAGAAATATTATTTATGGCAATAGTATTTACAAATGTTCCTTATGATAGTAATTTATCATAAATTTCACTAAAATTGATTTTAAAGGGGAGTTAAAGGCTTCCCTTAAAGAAATTAAAATACTAAAAAGAGAAGCTACTGATCTTAATTTTGTTTTTAGAAAGATGTAGAACTTGTTTCTTCTTTAAAGTTGTAGGTGGAAGAGCAAAATTTTATTTTTGAGATTACTCAAGAAATAGTAAGAAGCAAACAACATGTTTGTAGTATTCTAGAAGCATAGATAGTTGGCTTGAGAAAACAAGTGTCAAGTATATCTGATTGTTAACTTGGTGAAACTTCCAAGGAAGGTGGTAAAGGTAAAATGATTTCTCAGTATTGTATCAACTATAAAGCCTCACTAAACAATACTAATGACTTTAAATGTTCAAACAAAAGGAATAAAATTTTAGTTAATGAAAAATTATATCAGTTCCTAACTAAACTTAAATATTTTCTATGTGGAAAACTAGGACACATTGCAAGATTTTGTAAATAATCCATATTAAAGCAATCTACTTCTATTCATGTTATTTTCTAGAATTGCACCCTTGCCAAATTTCATTAAAAATTAGCATTCTAGAATAACATGGGAATTTTCTTGGGTTGTGGGTCACCCAAAATTGGAAAGAATCTTTGGATAATGTCATCTTCCTCTTTGATACCTCACCTAAAAAACCTTCTACAACTAATTTCTTGATGGGAAAAGGGGTAGAAAGCTTGCATAAACTTAAAATCCAAACTGAAATTCATAAGGTGATGCACCAAAATGATAAACTTGTAGTATTCAGAAAAATTATGATTCTTTGAACACCTAAATACTATGGTAAACTTACACTACCTATTTCTTCATGCATGTGCAAAAATATTTCACAGGGAGGTCTGAGAATGTGTATGTCTATGAAGGAAAGATAATTTTCATTACAACGAGCTTCAACAATACCCTTGACACCTAGCTGCAACCTACACAAACACTTTAATCACAGAGATGGTACAAACATGAGACAAAAAATTGAGAGGAAATGAGATACTTTCACGAACAGTCCTATCAATCATATACCATTACACAACTCTGTAACAAATAAGAAGGTAAAATCCTATGAAAAAATGGTCTTTAAAACAATCTTCACATATGCAAAAACTGAGTTACAAGAATTATGTTAGAAGTGAGCAAAGGATTGTGAATAGTCACTAAGGTTCCTCAAATCTACACAACCAAGAAGTCCTTACAAATTATCCCTCACCTCATACTTATTCTTTTTTTTCAAAAGTCCAACTGTACCCCAAAAATAGTAATAACTTTAGGGTTGGATGTAGTTGGAATAGGTCATTCTTGAGACCTTCAAATAGTTGTAAAGTGGCCAAAATGTGACCCCAAAGTCATGCCCCAACAATACTGCCATAAATGTGATCCAATCCTTCAAAAGGCAAAAATCATCTAAAATGCAATAACTTCCTCTGATCAAAGAACTGCATTTGCCTAAAGTTAAACATATTCACCTTTCTTTGTCTCTTCACTGCCAGAACAGTGTCACTGCCTTGGATGCATCACTGATGAAGTAAATATGAATAATCCTATGTGTTTCTTGCATAGCCAAAATGGCATTCACAAGTAGCATCGTATTCATCTTCACTTTACCACTGGAGAAGTTCAGATTGGAGCACCATAAATCCCTTTCCTCTAATCAGATTTGAAATGTCATGGTGATAGCCTCTTATCGGAGAATATCCTACCAATAAACACTCCCTCTTGGCACCATCAACGAATAAATCCTATTCATTCTCTGAAGCCTTCACTTCATGTTTCCATTGTCATAGGAAATACCAATAGGTCCATCGGGGGTCAAAAAGCCTCAATAATTGTTCCACCACTGTGCCTTTTTATATCAATAATTCTCATTGACATAACTCCCCCTAATGTCTTTTTTCCTTGACATCATTGGTGAAATCTTTATTGATGGCCTCATCGGCCATCGACAAGACAAAAAAAAGCCTTTTCCACTTGTGAGTGTCATGCCGATGGAGCACATTAGCACAAGTCATACCGATAAACTCATCAGGTGTCAGGGTAGCTCAAAAAATACCTCAATGATGGCACATGCTATGCTGATTATTCCATCAGTATAACCTCCACTGATAGACCGTCTACTTCTTTGATACCCATCAACATAAGTCTTACCGATAACCTCATTAGGTATCGACAAGATAGAAAAGTGCCTTTGCCGCTTGTGAAGGTTTCACCAATGGAGCACATTAGTGCAAGTTACGTCGATAACCCTATCACTGTATGTTGTGTCAATGAGCTCATCGGGCATCGAGAAAAATTGGAAGCACTCACCTTGACAATGATAACCATGTCAATGAAATCCATCAGTGAATCTCTCATCGATGAACCATCCCTCTTAGCATTTATCAATGTAAGACTTTCAGACAACCGCATCGGGTATCGACAAGACAAAAAAGTGCCTATGCCACTTGTCGGAGGTTTCACTGATGGAACTCATCAGTGCAAGTCACTAATTTTTGTATTTTCTTTCGGTCATCTGATGTTATCAACATAACCCTCATTGATATGGAAATTTCATTAGTGCTTTGCTCCTCAATCGACATATATGACTTCGATCACATTTGGTCATTTTGCTTAAGTGTCATCATCGGGGAAACTCATGCTGATGACCTAAACCTTCATTGGTATAATCTCTTGCCCTCCAAATGTGTTGTTTCCTGCATACCTAATTGAATTGGTGTCACCATGTAGCTTCATTCGGGCTCCTGTAGCATGCTAGGCTCTACCCTTGTGGGAACTGCATTTTACTCCACATGCTACAAGATAGACATTTGTAATCGATTAAGTCGTGGAAACAAAATTGGTAATATTTCTTTAAAAAAAATTAGTTGAGAAACTTGAAAAGGTGGCTATGATTGCACTATCATGTCATTTTTCTAAAATTGATGTGTGGATGTTAGACAATAGGTGTTCTCACCATTTAACTAGTGATAAAAATATATTTATAGAACTTTATTTGTTTGATGCTAGATCAGTTAGATTTTGTGACAATAAATATTTTCAGATCAAAGGGTCAAGTACTATTTTACTTGATGATTGCACTCCAATGGATAATGTTTATTATGTTGAAGGAATGGTACATAATTTGTTAAGTGTGAGTCAATTTTAGAAGCAAAACCTTACAATTTTCTTTACAACACTAAACTGTCAAATCATGCAGACAAATAGAAAAGTGATTGCTACAGGAATCAAGAGCAAAGGAAATGTTTATAGTTTGTAAGTTGTATTAACATAATTCAATGATGAAATTTTTTTGGTCAGTGAAATCGATGAATGTTCTGAAAAGATTATCACAATTGACAATGAAGGAGATCAAAAGTCTTAAAGAACAAATTAGAAAATTGGAACTCAATCTAGCAAAATGTCAGAATACAACTAATGAATTGGATATCACAAATAATTATCATTGTAATAAAATAGAAGCTACAAGGTCACAATTGAATTTGAGACAACAACTTACCAAAAAGTATAAAAAGTTTGACAATGATGTTTCTTGGTTAATAGAAAATTGGCTAAATATGCTGGAAATTCAAATTTTTTGAAGGAAGACACACTGAATTTGAGGAATCACATACTAATTAATGGTCCATATTAAAAGGTTCATGTGTTTGATTCAGGACAAAAGGTCAAATGGTCTACCATCAAGTAACCAAAATGTATTTATGCCAAGGGCACCAAATTCTTCATCCCTTGGGATATTTTTGAATAAAGAAAGTTTATGTTTTTGTGATCTTACTTTCTATTGTTATTTTATTATATCTTGACTTCTTCAAAATTCTTGATTATTAATACCCTGGTAGTAGTCTTAAAATCTATCATATTTCTCTATGTTGGTTTTAAAACTTACTATCAGTATATTGTTGTAATTACTGAAGTTTGTAAGTCAAGATTTAATCAGGAGTAACATTACACAAATTTGTCACATGACATAAATCTTCAATATTGGTTCATTTGATTAGTGTTATATGTAGTGGTATATGTGCATGGCTGTGATCATTCTGTTGGTTTGAATCATCATTGGTATTTGAAATTATTTTTGATTACTTTAGTGTTTTGGTATCTCTAAAAAAGCAACATAACAAATTTAGATTGATCAAGAGCATATATGATAAATGATTAGCACATGAGATGGACTACTATGTTAAGATTCATTAACTATTTGATCAACTTATATAGAAATACATGAATAGTTTGGCTTACTTTGGCATAACCCATTTGTGTAGTTTCTCAATGTTTTTAAAGCACTTCTTGTGCTTACTTTGGTAATACTTTTTGGTTATAATAAATGAGTTTGTACTAAGAATGAGGGGGAGTACTATACATATTCTTTTGTACCCCTCCTAGCAATAATAGTTTGAAGATTACTTGGATACCTTTATGATTCATAAAAAGAGTCTTATCTTTCTATGCACCATCAATTTCTCTTCAATTGTATTTAAGTCTTATATGATTCTTTCTTCAAATTGGCAGAGTGTTCTTCTATGTTTTGAGTTGATTTCATACTAGTTGAAGTCAATAGTGCAATATTATGACAAGATATTTATTTGTTTCAAATTACAGTGCTTGTTCTACATCTTAGAATGAATTTTGGTTATCACTCATATTTTTATGGTTGGATTCAGTACTATGTTCATATTGATTCTTTGATAATTATCACAGTTGATTATTCCAGTATTGATGCTTACTGATGACTTTAGTTTCATGTTTCTTCAGGTTTTCTACATGCTTATACAAATTTTTGGTGGGCTACAGGTATTCTAAATTTTCTTTTTGATTTACCAGTTCCATTGTTTCATTCCTCTCCTTTTTCCCTACTATCAAATAGGGGGATATAATTAGTGTTTTGTCACCAAGGACAAAGAGGGAGTTTTTTGCTCCTCTCTTGGTTGTCCTTGATGTCAAAAACAAAAATAAGATCAATTTTATGATCAAAGATTCTGATGATGATCGGTTACATATTGTTGTCATATTCGTAGATCAATTTTTTATTCATTGACATCATTCTCATCATTCTCATATTTAATGATATCATAATTTATATTCAAGAAGTGCATGTAGATCATTGTTGTTTATGATGAGTTCAAATTCAGTGTATGTTATTTTAATTTTATAGTGCATTATGATCAACATCATTACATCATTTGGGATCAATAACATTGAAACATATTGTGTTATGAAAACAATAATAAGTTTGTTTAGTTTACATAATCATTATTTTGGGTTGAGTATCAATGATTAGTTTGGATATAATTGTTTATCATATTCGTCATATCCAGATTGATACAGAGTTGATTATCATTTCTTCAACACCTTGGAAATATTATTGCACAATCAAGGATATATTTCACTTAGTATTGAAAAGTATCATTCAAATGTCCAAATTTGATAGCTTTTGTAAAGTTTTAATTATACTCTAAGTATCATTTAAGGAAATCATAGTTGCATTCCATAGTCACAAAATAACAAAGGGTCAACATTGTGACCATGGCATTTTAAGTTGTTTTACTAGGAAGGCTTTTTGGTTGGCCCCTAGTAACATTTCATGTGTTGATATCATACTTGGTGCATTTGATGATATTGTTGTCATTCTAATCGACATTTATTATGGTAAAGTTAATTTAATGGAAATGCCATTTTGACATTCCTATTACAAAGTATGTTGCAAATTTGGGTTTCATTTTGGAAACCCTAGCTCTCTCAAGCTAGGGCTCTTCCCATACTAGGGCACAACATTTGGAATTCACTATGACCTTTGTGGTTGCCAAGGTAGTTGCAGGAAATGTGGAAATTGAAGTCAGTGGTTCAAAAAGGAAGTATGAATGGTGTGATAATTTCTATTCAAAGATTGTGTGGGATATTGAGGATTTGTAGCTTGAGATATTTACTAGGTTTATTCATTCTATTATTCTATTTGTTTATCTTGGGTTTGTGATTAATTTATTTTTGTTAATAGGATTAACATGTTGATATGTATAGTGATTATGTTGTTCTTGGTGTTTTGATTCAAAACCCTTTTTTAGGTCTATTATCTTGTAACCCGAGTTTGAAGTTTGTTGTTTCTTTGAATACATGTGTTAAACTATTGAGGTTTTTCCTCGCTTAACTTCGAGTCTAGTTAGTTATCATTTAAATAGTTGATTATCATATGGGTACTGCTATTTATGTTTTAATTGTGTTAAAGATGTGTAATGGTACCCTAACTCAACACTCTTATAATTTATTCTTTTATTTCTTGTTAAAACCCTTGTCAAGGGTATGTGAGTTTGTTTGTTAACACATGTATATAATTACTCTCAAGCCTTACTAACTCATTGTTTTGTCAAAATTGTGGTTACTTCAGGTTAGTGTAGTTTGTCTATCTTAACCTGAGTATAGAGTCTTTACAATATCAAGGATATATAGTTGAAATGTATGTTGTGATTCTTAATATAGTGTAAGGTCTTTGTTGTCAAACCAGAGTGTGGATTATGGTTGAGTTTGTGTCAATCTTCATTTTAAAAAAAATTGGAGTTAGTTTAAAACAAGTCTTTGATTAGAGTTCAATTATGAGGTTCTAATTTGGAAGCAATGATTAAGGTATTTAGTTTGAAAACAATTTGTTTCTTAAAAGATTAAAAGGAATATATGATGTTATTAGTTGAGCAAAGAACATAGTATTGTTTTTGAATGAGGATAATGATGGAAATAGAATTAAATACTATTTGTTTACTGATTTTCAGAATTTAGACATTATATTTGTTAAAAAAATTTGAGGATATTAAGGTATCATCATTTAGAAACATATACAGTCATATTGAATGACATATAATAGAAACATACACATATTATTGGATGAATGACTCTTAGTCAGTTGTATTCAGTTCCTATGATATGTTTTTGAATCAGTTTATCTGTTTTATGATATCTTATATATTCAACAATGAAGGATATTGAGATATGTAGACATAGAGGGTATTTTGTATCTTGATAAAATATATCTTGTTATTTCTACACAATAAGATTATATTAATGATCATAAATACCTGATCGAGGTTATAGGAATTTATGACACTGTATCATACACTATTACACAAAAGTATTATTTGTGTTGTATACTATATGGTATTAGGTTATAGTTGCTATGCAAGATCATGATTTTTGACTCTGTATGTATGGAAACTTGTAGTAAAGTGTAAATTTGGTGAGGCATAAAAGACTATCAATGAGATAGAATTGTTAGTGAGACAATTATACAGATAGTGAGACATTGTAAAAGATATTATAGATTAAGCTAGTGAGGCACTTTGATTGGTTTTATTCTCCAAGAGGGTTTCCACTCTAGATATATCTTGTGTTACAATTTCATGTGCATGTCTTATCTTTATATTGTTATCTCCATTCAATTCACTTAAGTTGTTGTATAAATTTGGCTTTAAAAATTGATACACCATTTTATATCACTGATTCACCCCCCTCTCAGTAATATTGTACTCCAACCCATTACATTTTTTTTTCTTTTTGTGCAATAATGGCGTAATCTATATATGCAATATGCTCACCATTTCAATATGGTATCGTAGCAGTTACTAGTCTTGGGAAGATGGAATGATTCTGTCTTATACATTTTAGAATTTGAATACAAGCAACATTGGATCAGATTCTATTGCAAACTACCATGAAAGTTTATGAGTTTGTATTTAAGGGAAGAAGGTTTGAGAAAGTTACAATACCATATTTGAATATGGTATCATAGAAATTACTATCTTGGGAAGAAGTTTATGATTCTATCTTATCGTAGTAGTTACTAATCTTGGGAAGATGGAATGATTTTGTCTTATACATTTGATAATTTGAATACAAGCAACATTGGATCAAATTCTATTGCAAACTACCATGGAATTTTATGAATTTTTATTTAAGGGAAGAAGGTTTGAGAAAGGAATTCAATGAGGGATTTTATAGAATGAACATTCAAAAGTGCCCAGATTTTATCATGTGTATAGAAATTACTTTTTATTCATTGTTGATCACCACTAGCAAGTAAAGAACATTACACCTTGTAGAGATTATTGTTGTGGAGATATCACTAATCTCCAACATAAGTACACACAAAGTGATGGATTGAGGTTTTTGGGTTGTTAACCACATGTAGATTTTGGGACACTTAAAAGAAATATTGTTAGTCTTGATTTCAAAAATAGTATGAGTTTCTAGCTTGCCAATAATAAAGTGAGTTTGTACTCCATAGAGAGAAAAAAAATGTATAGACACTTTGTGCCACATATTTTTCCTTTCTTTTCTCAATATTGGTGTACAATCTCATCAAGAATAAATTTATATATTTGGATATCCATTTTAGTTTGAAAACTTAAACATATTGCAGTTTTAATTTTCCCTCATAGCCCTAATTCCTTGCTTGAAGTTTGAATGCATAATAGTCTTGATCATATTGGAGATGACAATAAAATAAATATTGGAGAGTTGGTGATAAAAATAGGTTTTTTTTTCTTTCTTGGGCCAAATATTGAAATATGTTTGATGCATGGATTAAGGGTTGGTTATAAGGGATTTGGGAGGAAGTTTTGCTGATTTGTAAGATTCATATGGTTTTAATTTGTAGACATTGTATTATGTATCCCAGAGATTACATCTGGGAGGTAAAGTATTATGAAGATTTGTTTTTGGATAAATGAAGTGTTAAAACAAATTTGCATAAAATGTGCATTTTTTAATTGAATTCAACACCTCTAGTTTTAATAATGTTCAAACACATTATGTTATTAAATGTTTGTGCTTTTGGGATATCCATGTTAAACCCTAATCAGGCTTTCAACAACTCAGATACGAAAGAATATGGATAGGGTGTAACATAGTCAAATTGGAGGTTAGAGGCATCAAATGTTGGAGGGTTTTCATCATCTCAAGCTAGATTCTTGCTCAAAGATGACACCAAATTTAATTTGTGCCCCTTCATGGAGCAAGAGGGTGCTTGAAAATTCTTGGTTGTACTTTTGGATAGTGTAATCTTTAAAATAGGATGAGATTAGTGTATCTACATTGATTTAGTTCCTTTGTATAGCATTAGAGGAGGGATTTTGACTCTTGGAGAAAAATTGTTTGCTGAAATGTTTTCTCATATGTAAGCACTAAAGGGATTTTGACATACTCAAAAGAGTGGATGCTTGAAGGAGATATCTCTCATTTTGCATGGAGAATGGGATAATGTTTTCATGTGGTACAAAATATCTTCATATTTGATAGTTATGACATATGTAGAGATCTGGTGGAGGCACTTTATCAAGTTTCTAGATGGGTTGCTATGTTCAGTTTATGTTGTGTTATATCTTTTGTTCTGATCATTATAATAAGGACTAGGAGATGTTTGAATTAATATTATGTATATAGTATATATGCTAGATAAAAAATTAATAAATAAATGTTCATCCATAATAGTGTGATGGTTAAGGTGTGACATTGTTGTTTCCACCAAGGTTCAAAACCCCATCGATCTATTGAGATTGTAATCTTTGTGCCCTCATTGATTCAAAGTGCTTGCAAGTTTGAACCATTGCATTGATTTTGTAGATGTTTATGCCGAGTGCTCATTATAGGCAATCATGCACACATATCCATGCTCCATACCCTCCTTGGTTTTCTATTCTCATGGGCTATGTGCCCTTGTTGGGATATTGTGCTTATAGGTATGGACTATTCATGTTAATGTTGTGCATTTATGTTGGGGAGGAGATCCCTTATTCGTGGCCTCACCTAGTGTGTAGTAGGCTAAAAATATTGTATTCACTGATAAAAAAATAAATTTAGAAGGTTAATTTGGGATTTAATTTCCTATATATTTGGATAATTAGTAAGGGAAAATAAATGTTTTATAAGCCATTGGAATGTAATGTAAAAAAAAATGTATTTAAATCTCGAATCAATTATATCATCATATGTTATTTGTATTTTTCTTTATGTGTAGTAGTAATTTATATATGTAGTATTCTCACAATTTAATAGTCCTCGACATTTCTTGAACCCACTTTCTTGATGCCTCCTTTAACTCTTATGAAGTGGAAATTTTAATTGGCATGTTTACCTTAAGAGCTACTTCAATATTTGTTCTTGCTCATAGAATTTCTTTGCATTCTCAAACCATTAATTGGATGTTATGTTATTATTCATTCTTTCCCTTATTGAAGTTCTTTCCAACTTGTTATTTGAGATTATTATTCCCTAGATATATTAGCATTTTCTCCTTACATTCATGAACACCTTTTTTTAACTTTTATAATCTACTTGTATAACTTTGTGCTCTCCTTCTGTTTACCTAGTTTTCCTTGTAGCCTTACAATCCTCATCAAACCACATCTTTGTGGATGTCTTATATAATAATGTTAGGTCCTTGTGGAATTTAACGTGATATCATGGGTATGTCATGGATGTGGGATTTTTTTGGTAATAACACATCCTTGTGTTACTTTTCTTTTAAATTAATAGAGAGTTGTTGTAACATTAAGGGGATCGCAGCGGACAAGAAAAGTAACACAATTTAATAGTCCTTGACATTTCTTGAACCCACTTTCTTGATGCCTCCTTTAACTCTTATGAAGTGGAAATTTTAATTGTCATGTTTACCTTGAGAGGTACTTCAATATTTGTTCTTGCTCATAGAATTTCTTTGCATTCTCAAACCATTAATTGGATGTTATGTTATTATTTGTTCTTTCCTTTATTGAAGTTCTTTCCAACTTGTTATTTGAGATTATTCTTCCCTAGATATATTAGCATTTTCTCCTTACATTCATGAACACCTTTTTAAACTTTTATAATCTACTTGTATAACTTTGTGCTCTCCTTCTGTTTACCTAGTTCTCCTTGTAGCCTTACAATCCTCATCAAACCACATCTTTGTGGATGTCTTATATAATAATGTTAGGTCCTTGTGGAAGTTAATGTGATATCATGGGTATGTCATGGATGTGGGATTTTTTTGGCAATAACATATCCTTGTGTTACTTTTCTTTTAAATTAATAGAGAGTTGTTGTAACATTAAGGGGATCGCAGCGGACAAGAAAAGTAACACAATTTAATAGTCCCCGACATTTCTTGAACCCACTTTCTTGATGCCTCCTTTAACTCTTATGAAGTGGAAATTTTAATTGTCATGTTTACCTTGAGAGGTACTTCAATATTTGTTCTTGCTCATAGAATTTCTTTGCATTCTCAAACCATTAATTGGATGTTATGTTATTATTTGTTCTTTCCTTTATTGAAGTTCTTTCCAACTTGTTCTTCGAGATTATTCTTCCCTAGATATATTAGTATTTTCTCCTTACATTCATGAACACCTTTTCTTATCTTTTATAATCTACTTGTATAACTTTGTGCTCTCCTTTTGTTTACCTAGTTCTCCTTATAGCCTTACAATCCTCATCAAACCACATCTTTGTGGATGTCTTATATAATAATGTTAGGTCCTTGTGGAAGTTAACGTGATATCATGGGTATGTCATGGATGTGGGATTTTTTTAGCAATAACACATCCTTGAGTTACTTTTCTTTTAAATTAATAGAGAGTTGTTGTAACATTAAGGGGATCGCAGCGGACAAGAATGTGCCCTACTATTATATGGGGCAACAGGGGAATAAAGAGATTCTAGAACCTGTTTCAAATCTAGTTGGCGGAGGGAGATCTAGTTGGGGATCCACTTGTTCAAGAATTTGTTTTTGATCGAGATGCCCATTAGAATAATAGGGGTTTTAGATGGAACTCTAGTTGATGGAGGAAGAAAGGGAGTTAAAGAAAGTCAACTAATTTAGGTGGATTTTACCACTAAAATTCAAAAAGTTCCCAATGCTTCCAAAAATAGCACCAAGTCAAAGATCTCACCAACACGAGTCCAACGCAACTCGAACGAAGTCAATCAGAGTTTGTTTGATCAAGTTTTGACTAGTTGAAGTTGGAGGGAAAAATAAAAGTAGATTTGACTAAATATAGTTGACTGGTCAATGGTTGACCAGATTAATATCTTGCACCAATTTTTACAAAATTGTAAGTTGGGGGATTCATACCCCAACCTCCTCACACTAAGACACTACCATAACCATCACACCACAAGCACAACCATAGAAATGTTGGCGCTTATTCAATTTAAACCCAGTCGGGCCGCGTGTAATTTTAAAAAAATGGAGAAAGGACGGTGGGAAGGTGATTTGAACCCGTGCATAATAGTTTTTCTAAACAATGTTGTCGAGAAAGTTAAGAGGAAATGGTGGGCCAACAGTTTCAACCATCGACCCAACATCCCAAAATGGCTGTGAAAACCAACAAGGAAGCGTGATTTTATGTGCAGATTTAGATAAATTTATCATCAAACACCCAAAGTTGATAATGATAATAGTTTATAAATAACCACAAAATATTACAAGGTTATTTTTGTGGGAATTTTAAGAAGTATGTTATCTTAATGGGTATTTTAAAGAGATATTATTATTTTTGGGGGATTTGAGAATGTTTTGTAAATCATATGGTTATCTACCAAAATGAGTAAATTCTTTGTATAAAAAGGGGTGAAAAGGGAGTGTGAGGAGGTGGATTTTTAGAGTTGGATTTTGGAGATAAATTTCTCTGAGTGTTCTTCCAGGGTATTGAAGATTGTGATCTTGCTCAGTAGAGAACTTGAAGCTCAGTGCAACCAGATGCTGTCAAGTTGACACAAGATTAATGTAATCTTTTGGGAACTGAACAAAGGATCGGTCGCTCTACTTGGAGGACCTGAAGACGTAGTCCATTCGGACGAACTCCATAATCAACCTCTATATTATGTTTGCATTTTCTTCTCTCCTCTTCTCTTAATTTTAGTTCACATGTTTAAAACTTAATTTATATTTATGTATTGAAAAATCAAGTTTGTAAAGTTTGTTTTAAACTTATTTAGTAAGAAAACTTCAAATTGTATTAGCATTCAATTACAATTGTCATAGATCTGTCTTAATCAGATCATCAACCATATTCTCTCAGAAGGAAGGCTTCATGGAATTCAGGTAAGCCTCCCATAATTGAATCCAAGGGGGGGCATGGCAATCCCAATCCCAACCGCCCTACCATTCTAAGGGGGGGGCCTCCCCATGCCATACTATGCAGGTTCATAGACTAAATAAGAACCTTTTTTATCAATTGAGAATTTTTGGTGCAATACCAATTGTGTGTATACATGCTACACTATTTAATTATTGAATCTTATTTTTCATTGGCATGTCCATTACAAAGTCTTGGTGTACAATTTTATTATAGATACCTCCATTTTATCTCTTATCACATATAACAACATTCTATTAGAGTCTCCTCTTAGTAACATTTTAATCTAATATACTATTAATTAAATGTTTGTATAATTTTATTAATTTAGTTCGTCTTTAACTAATTAATTTAATTTTTACTCAATTAGTCTAACTCAATCTCATCTAGAAATAAAATAATTTATTATTTTATTTTATTTTCACCTCACATTTTTAATAAATAAAAATTTAAATAAAATAAATTAATGGAGTTAGCCACCTCAACAAAATAGTGAATTATGTCATTGTTCTCTTCCATCCATTTTAAATATAAATTGGCTAATTGCATTAAGGAGTTAAGCTACCCCATTAAGTAGTTAGCAACTTCACACTTGCTTATTGTCTATCCAATATAGGTTCAAATATTACTACTGCACCTACCTATGTCAAGCTTTTTGCTCCATCTATTTGCAATAGGTTGGCTACTACTATCATTCCTATTTCATTAGTTACCCAACTAGGTGATGATTTGACACAAGCTCTTTCTCTTGATGCTAGAAAGTGTGTGTGTGAATTTTGTACCTAGTTGTAGACACAACACTTCAATAAAACATTAGAGGTTAGCCGAAAATTAGAATCGTGCAATGAAATGGAAACTAAACTAACTAGGTGATTTACTACCTTCTAGAAGGTGTGAGTATGATACTCTCAGATCAGACCGAGACCAGTGACAATGCAACACCTAAACGAAGGATTTGAATGCAAAGAATGAAAACTATATGAATGCAAATTCAATCTATATTTTTGTATTTTCTATGCAATAAGATGAAGGAAACTGATATAAATATATTCTATATGAAAAACTAATATGATATGCAATTAATCTAAGAATTGATATGCTAAATTATATGAATGCTCAAAACAATGAAAATCTCACAACAACTCTAATTCGCAAAGATAGATTCTTCGATCACCAATTTGCCAGCGTGAGGATGCAATTTCGTGGATCCTTTTAGAAGAGTTGAAGCCTTGATTTTATAGAAATCCAGGGCTTTGGAGGTGCATGAGAAAAGCCATAAATCACTCTTGATAAACTTAGGTTGATTTTTGAGTTATTAGGAAATCCGAAATAATTAACTCAAAAACATGCAAAAATAACTTTTTAACTCAAATCAGAAGTTTAGATCAGCTTTGAACTCAAAATAGAGTGTTGAGTTTCCAAAAGTTAACAACTTGCATTGATTTCCTGATTTTGAGTTTAACTGCTCTTTGAATGTGCACAATTAATTATGAATTAATTAAATACATAAAGTGATTTATCCTCAACTTAACTGATTTTTGAAATTAAAACAATTGATTTATGGGTTAATCAATTATTAAATCAAACTTTATTCTAAAACTATATTATTAAAAATTGACAATTGACATTAATCAATTAAATAAGAATTTAATCAATTAGTCATGAGATTTTTCATTTATTGTCAAAATTAAATAATACAATTTAGGAATAATTTAATTAAATTCAATTAAATAATTAAGTGGCAGTATTAAATCTAATTAATTAAATATTCAGAATATTCAATTAATCAAACTTTAGGATAAATAAGATTTATCGCCAAATAATAATTAAATTTTTGATAATTAGGATAAATAGGAATATTGCTAGGAATATTCCCTGATGCAGAATTTATGATAAAATCAATTAGGATTTGATAATGTGCAGATGTGCCTTAGGTTAGGACTTTGATGTCGATTTCATTTGAATTGAAGATGTAGAAGGTTAATGAACCTATAGCCCATTTTTGGGGTATTACAGAAAGCATGTGTGTGTGCACTTCAGTTTGATTTAAGCCATATTCTTGGTGTTGCGGATGTCAATTATGCCCCTCCTTTGGTTTTTTCTATTGCTGTGGGTGATTGTAGATTTTCTCAAGAGGCTAGATCTAGCCCTATTCACCCTTTATGGATGGAGGTCTCAAGGTTTTTTTCCCTCTTCTATGTGCCAAATCATCCCGAGTGGTGATTTGAAGTATGGATGTGGTTGTGAATAAGGATTTCTATCAACATAGAGCTTTTTTGTACATGTTCTCTAACCTTTGGCCTTTTATTCCCATCGTGTACAACTAGGTGATGGATTCTTGGAGGCCCCTCTTAGTTAGTAAGATTGAGATCTTCCCTTTTGCAAAAGGTTTTTTCATTTATTTATTTTCCTCTTCTAAGGACAAAAAATTGGTATAAGGTAAGTTGTGGGCTTAGGGGGAGCACTCTCTCTTGGTTAAACCTGGGATAACTTCATTTAACTACCATACCAAACTACTCAATAAGTGTATGATGCGGGTTAGTTATTTGAATCTTCTCCTCTAGTTTTGTGATAATTCTTGTTACAAGTCCATTGGCAATTCTAATGATAGTTTCTTAAAGGTTGATGATTCCTCTTCCTTTATGAGGTACTCTACTTTTTCTCACATTTTGGTGGATATTTACATCCCCAAGCCTCTTCATAGTGGATGTTGTTTTGATGGTTAGGGATAGGCCTCGAAATCAATTACTTGATTATAAGCTATATATTATTCTCTCTCATGTTATAAAGGCACTTCTACTTCAAGGTCAAAATTATAATGCCAATTACTTGATTATTAGTGTTCTTGATTCTCTAGTAGATGCCCCCTCTTGGGATAATGATAAGTCCATAGCTTCTGATGTTCCATTATTGTACCCAATGGAGCTTATTGGGGAACAAACTGCTCTGTGTTCACAACTTGATCTTTTTATAGCTTCTATTCAACTCCATATTTATGATGTGGTAGATGGCCATCTTTCACTTCATTGTCCCACTGCTCCCTATTATTGCATTGATGAGCCCTTTGTGAGATTTTTTCCTCCTACTTCCCCTTGTGATGAGAATTTGGATGATAATATTGCTTGGATTTTTTTTAATGCGAGGAGGAAAGGTATTTATTTTCCCTCTTTCTTTTAGGAAAATAAAGGTAGTGGATCAACCTCATATATTAACCTTGAGAACAAGGTTATACATTTTTTTTAGATCTTTACAACAATTATAAAAACTTAATAGAAATAAACATAAATAACATGCATACCACAAAATAATGATTTACATGGTTTAGAAGAAAACCCCACACTCCAAACACCACCCAATACATATTATTTAGAAACCAACAATAACTTACAATTGTCAAAATTTTGAAGAACAATATTTAGAAACCACATCCATTAGAACACACATACTTCAAAGTGCAATTTATTCGGTAAATGTGTTTTATTTTTCTTGCACACATTTTTTTGAATCTTCATTTACTCTATCTCAAAGTTTGCATTATATTTTTGAACATGAAGTATGTAAGGAAACTCAGGTGCGGAAGCAGCTTCCTACGCTAATCTCTATAGGAGAGTATTGTGCAAAATTCTTTTAAATCCTTACAATTTCAGATGCGTTAACTACTTTAACAAAGATATTGCAACCACATACCATACATACAGAAAAATAGAGAATGACACAATGATATACCCTGGGGAAACCTTTCGGTAAAAACCCCAGCACTCCAAAACCTACAAAATGTATTGATCAAAACTATTACAGCTTACAATACACTTGCAATGCAAGTTCTTTCAGAAGATTTCTAAACCCTTGAAGACAAATCACAACAGCATAAAAAGTTCCAACAATACACTCACATCATATCTCTTCGCAACCCTAAAAAAGCTTATATCATGCACTTCACTTTTTAGGGCTACTCCCAAAGATAACCGTATTAGGGTTTTACCATTCTCTGAGAAAATAGGAACCCCAAAAAAATTTTCAAGGCGATGCCCCGAACCCCACGATTGGGGAAGAGTGTATAGTACTCAACTTTATCAGTTGCCACATGTCTTCACCTGTCATTGAATCTTCCTGACATAGCTCTTACGTGTCATAGGAATCCGTCATAATCGTTTTAGCCATGATCTCCTTACACACAATTCAAGATGCTGACACATCAACATTATTTGCAATAAAGACATTTTACAAAACAAATAATAAGAATAGGAATTATCCAAGGTTGAGACACCTTATTCCTAACAAAGTATTGTTCACATTTATTTTTTGGTTCAAAATTATAAAATTTGTACATACAATTTTGGCCACCATGATGGAACCTTTTATGAGATAAAAGTGACAATAGTCACTATAATTGTATTGATATATCAAAAGAATAGTATATAAAGTAGCAACCTTTACATAACCCGAGAAAAGACTAGCTCCAACAAAATGAAATGAGAAGTAGAGATGAAGAGACCAAAATAAAGCAATACAAAATGGACTCTATATAGACATTTGAGAGGCTAGATAGCCCACCATAGAAGGAAAAATAATTCAATCAAGTTCATCACATAGAACACCCGTATAAATACTAAACAAGAACTCTGCACAATGTGCATTTGATATCTAAATTCAAATAGAAAATTTCAAGGGAGACTTCAAATTAGTTTTGGGGATAGGGACCAGTAGTGGCTATAGCTACCTTCACATGCTTGATTGAGGCAACAAACTATACTGGATTACAATGATATTATTTAGCTATCTCTATGTGTGACATATTTTCTTAAAGCTAAGGTTTTGGATTTTGGCCAATATGATGCACTCTATAGGAGATGTTATACGTGAAAGGGTTGAAAAGTGGTAAAAAAAGTGTTGACCGATACAAGACCCCTATTGCACCAATAATCGCTCAATCAAATCACCACAAATCACCAGTACTTGTGGACAAAATGTCCTAGTAGTGGTTCACAAATCTCTAGCAGTGATGCACAAATGGGCCAATCATGAATCAAAAAAGATAAAACATGATCAACTATTGGTATATACATGATCCTCTACTGGTGATTTTACTGTGTGACAATGAGTGAGCGATTATTGGACCTTGGGTGGTAATTAGTGCCTTTCCCCTAGATAAAATAGAAATGTTGAAGATAGGTGTTGGTGAGTGTACAAACCATTGCAATATTTAACAATAAGTCCATGCAACATTTGAATAGAATGCTTATCAATTAGAAAAAATCCAATCTTATTTTTTGTACTCCATTCCAAGATCAAAGAAAGTGATGGATATAAATACCCATGAGGAGGAGTCGACATATAATTATTCAACAATGGCGGGACCTTCTATTATAAATGTTACATATTATTTCTATATTGATATTTAACTTCTTTTTTTGTTGGAACAATATATTCTATGTTTGACATTTTGGAGGCTATTGGATTTTTCTCTTTAAAATATTTAAATATATGCAATGCTATAACATATGTCATACATATTCTCAGTTGCACCTAAAATTTGTTATCTTTTTTATTAAGTTTATAGGATTTGATTTTGTGATGAGTATAGAAGAGGGATGACCTTGTTTCCATGTATAAATACTTTGTTTTATATCAAGTATACCAATATTTGTCTTGTGTCTTAAGTAGAATTGAGTGCATTTGTAATGTTTTGTAACTCTTACAATAGTTAGTCTACCTTAGCCTATTTTCCCTTCAAAGATAGTTGCATTGTCTTAGTTGCCAATTGGTTTCTAATAAATTTATTTGGTGTTAGAATTTACATTTGGTTATTTCCTTATTATATGGAATGCTAACACTTATAGATTTCATTAATATATAATATTACTTGCATCAAGAGAAGGTGCAACGGTTATGTTGATAGTAAGGTATATGTTAAATAATATATTGGGGAGTACAAATCAAAGAAATAGTGATAATAATTTGTAGAAAGCCATAGTAAACATAAATGAGCAGCTGATATCCTCCTTATATGTTGCCTAGGATAATTTATTGTACATCCTTTCATAAGAAGTAAATAGGTCTGCATAGAATACATACAATCAATATACCAAGAAATGCTATACCAACTGAGGAAATTGCATCTATGAAAAATTTGAACCAGTTCTCTAGATGTTTCTTATCAAAATGGTTCACCGACAAAGTAAACCATTAAGATAATATGTCATAACTCATTCCGCTTCAAAGAAGAGGCTCCCACTAATCCAACAAATAGAGTAAATATTCCCAATACAACTAAAGAAAATAGCATTGCCTTGTGATTTCCAATTTTCTACTTACCTATGTACAAGTAAATAATGCTTTCTACAATATTTTTTTAAAGACTTGTACCCTCCAATATATTATTTAAACTATATTTTACTATGTGCGTAACAGATTTGTTAAAAACTATTAAAATGTATATAATTTTAATTAATAAATATTTTAGTAAGAAATCATTTCTCCCTATCTTGGATGCTTACCATCTTTTATGCCAACTCATTACCAACTTTGATTTGTTTGGACTAGCTAACACTTGGGAAAAATAGAGCCCAATGATGCATCAAACTCACCTCTATAGATGCTACTGCCATCATCCAACGATAATCGTAACTACTCATTTTTTCTCCTAATTTTGTATATATTTCAAGTTTAGAGGTTTATAAACCCTCATTCAGGACTCTTGGTTGTGTATACTCATTGGATTCCTTTTTAGATATGTGATTTCTAAAACATTTTTTTCCTCATCTACACCATTTACAAAAACCATGAGAGGATTTCGTTATGCATCATTGCCAAAATGTCACAATTTAGAAGGAATTTTGGGTAAGTCACTCACAACGATTTTTAATCAATAGTCAATTTTAGAATCTCATTTTTTTCTTGTTGTGGCAGGGTTTTGCAAATTGAAGCCGTTTTGTAGTTAGAGAGAGATACAATTGTGTAGGATTTTGGATTTAACAAACTCATGGTCTAGATTTCCATTTTTGGTGGACTAACTTGAAGGTTCCCACTAATTTGCCCTTGGAAATTTCCTACATGACTTTGATTTCATTGATGACGCTAAATTTTTTGAAAAATACATGAAACAAAAGAACAATGATATTCTTTATTTTTAAGCTTACAAATCAATATTTATATTTTAAACAATCAAACATTACACATAACATGACATGATATTTACATGTTTCACCTTACAAACTACACTCACATAAAAAGCAAAGAAACCTCTATTTTGTTTATTATTCTAACTATTTACAATTTCATACTTCGTACATTATCAACCCACTTACTAATGATGTTTTTAGGCACCTTAGAGTTCATACTTTTTACATTATCCAATTATTTTAAATTTATAAAATCAACTAAAAATCTTAGTTGTTGGTAATTGTTATGGACTTAAGACAGTTAAAATACATTCTCCTGGTCTTCGTTTTCTTGAACTTGATTTCCACCCTCAAAATTTGGTAATAGAATCAAAGTGATAATCATCAAAATGCATGCTATTGGAGAGCCGGCTAATAAAAGCAGCGGCTAAGCTCCTTACAAAAATAATATTAAAAAAAAAAAAAAAAAAAATGCTGAATTTTTTTTTTCATATTTACTAATTTTTTTACAATTTTTTTGTGGTTTTTAATCATATAATATAAAGATCATAAAGAACAGATAGTAAAAATTTTATAAAAATCTATTGTATTTTCCAAATTTGATTAATAGTACATCTTGTAAAGAACTCAGCGGCATCCTAAACAGACCTATATCATGTGGAAACTATTGAATTTGACTAGCCAAAATGTTTACGTCTGTTTACAACTGTTCCATGATTTCTTTCACGTTATCAGAGCTACTAAGGGTAGATTATCTTGAAGAAGATGGAAAGGTTGATGAAGTTTTGGTCTGATCTTGAAGAGCCTGGATAACAGAAGAATCTGGATAAGTGTTCAAAGCACTGCAAGGAGGCCATAGCTTTGGAGTAGCGTATAAACACCCACTAAAAGCATTTTTGTCAGATGTTGCAAGAGCCCTAAACGACATGTTTGCAAACCGTGGACAACACAGAACAGGGGATGTGAGCATTGTGATTTGGTAAACTCTACATTGGTATGAACTATGAAATAGAGGCATTGCATGCTCCAAAAACTTTGTCAATATTGTAAGCAACTAGAGGTTGAAGAGTCCTGGGGAGATTGGGACATTTCCTGTCCACTAGGTAAATTGGGGACCCACTCCCAACTTTGTATTTTTGCAACTATGGACTAACTACAGGTATGGAATGAAAATGTGTCCCTCTTAAATGACAATATACAAATTACCCTTTTCTTCATTGAGCAATTATGTGACTCCATACAACTATAGGAAAGTAAACAATTATAAAATGAGAGTATGAAGTTGTGAAATGAGGAAAAGTATAATTACGCACATTTGTAAATTGTCTAATAGGGTGAATGTGTATTCATTTAGGTATGCAGTTGTGTATATATGTATCTATGAATTAGTTTACCACTAAAGAATACAAAATCATACTTAGAAATACAAATAATCTATTGACTATTTTACATTGTCTGCTTCAATTATTATTCATCTTGTAATTGTGAAGTAAAATTTGTGTGTATATATTGTTCACTTATGATCAAGAAATGGCAGCAAAAAATGACCAAATAGATATAGTCACAATATTGAGCACATTTGAGAGGCCAAGCTAGAAGATGGGCTAGGAGGAAAAAGACATGTTCGAAAACAAACGACGCTAAACCACTACACGGACATTAGGGTTTTAAGAACACAAGTTCGAAGACTTTCAAAGCGGGGATGGAACCTTTGAAACATAAGTGATCTTGTGAACTGATGATGACATCAATCATTTATATAGTAGATTATGGTAGTTAATTCCCAAACACACTTGACCCTTCTCGAAATATCAATCTTGTGGTGGTAATTTCTGGATGGGTAAATTTGGGAGTGCTTATCTCTTACCCCCGACCTTGCAAGTTGTCTTGGCCATATCATTTTCCATGGTGTGTTAGTATGCACAAAGCCTTTAATTGTTCTTGTGTATTTGGGTGTTTTGTAATGCAACTATTTCTTTTCTTATGAATACAACAAAACTTTCAGGTATAAATTATGAAAAGCAATGCTTATCTCTTACCTCCGACTCTTGCAAGTTGTCTTGGTGACATCATTTTCCATGTTGTGTTATTATGCACAGAGCTTTTGATTATGTAATTTTTGTGTATTTGGGTGTTTTTTAATTCAACTATATATTCTCTAATGAATACAACAACACGTCTAGCTAGAAATTATGTAAATGTATGTGTGTTGATGTATATGCATCCCGCCAAAGGGATATTTAGATAAAAAAAAAATTCTAAGCATGTCTATGTGCGTATATGGGTTATCAATTTTCTAATTTTTAACTTATGAAAAATAACTATCATAGGAATTCGTATCACCAAAACCCTATTTTATAACATACAAAAGACTGAATCCTATTACAAAGGAACTAAAAGTCATTTTATTCTTTAGATTAACCCATTTATTACAAAACTGATAGATTTAATGGTTTCACAAAATATGGTTGCATATATTACTATCAGCTACACCATTGCATCTCATCTAGTGCAAGCGCTAGTCTATAACTGCATGAATATGATGTTAAGGTGTAGGTTACTTTCATTAGATTTACTGCTAAGGACAAAAATTTGTGTACTGTTCTCCTTCACATGCATAGCATCTGCCATGAGGTGTCTTGGGTCCTTCGGGTCTATCCCTTCTATTATTGTTTTAATTGATGTTGTTATCCCTCGACTTATTACTCTCAATTTGATTTTCTTTAGATATATTTTGGGAAATTTTTCCACTCTTCATGTTCTTGATTTGGCAATTCTTGTTGCCTTGTTGATTGTTATTTTGGTACCTCTAATTCCAAAACATAGCATCTTAGTTGTTGTAGTAGTTGGCTACTTGTTGAAGCTTCTATTCTTATTTGGTTCTTATGGTAGAAAGAGAGGGGGGAAGAGAGAGGGGGAGAGAGGGGGAGAGGGAGGGAGGGAGAGAGAGAGTAGTGCCTCCCGTGTTTGTATTTTATCATTTCTTTATTTTGATCTAAGATAGACTTGATTTATGTTATCTTTAACTATTTGTATATTATTATTTTTTATTAGCAGTCATGTGATGCACCCAGTTACAATTATATTCTTTTGATCATATAGATATCAATGTTGATATGCATAGTATTTTATAACTTCAGTGATAATCATATATGCATGATGACTCTACAATGATGTGACATGGTGTTATATGATGATGTTTGGATTATATTATGAGGATATTTTGGTTATATTGAGTTTTATGTGATTACATGTTCATACATTTATGATGTTCCATTGATTTGTTGAGATATAATATTGATCTAGTTTGGGGATTTTTTTTGAATAGGCCAAATAACTGAGAAGCAGGGGGGGGGAATTAGTTATTCCCACACAATTTATAAAACTTTTCCTTTGTTGGCCAACTCATAAACAATAGTAATAATAACTTCAGATGTGTTGGTTAAGAACATTACACATCCACATAAAATGTATACATGAAGAACACAAAAAAACCAACACAAAGAACAATAGGATTTCTGTGGAAACCCAATTTGGGAAAAACCACGGAGAAGCTAATTCTCATGAAATGTAATTTTTTGTTAAGGTGACACTGGTAAGGTGATTTTTTACAAAGGCTCACTACAAGTAGGCTCACTGCTCTGTGTGTGAAATTTGTACCTGATCTATAGACACAACACTTCAGTAAAACATTAGAGGTTAATCGAAATAGAAATCGTGCAATAATGAAAAATTAAACTAACCAGGCGATTTACTACCTTCTAGTAGATGCGAGTGTGAATTCTCAGATTGTACCGAGATTAGTGACCTTGGCGACACCTAAATGAAGGATTTGAATCCAAAATCTAGATATGAATCAATGCAATTAATCTATTTTTTTGGATTTTCTGTGCAATTATGATAAAACTTAATATAAATCTAATCTAGAATGAACTGATATGAAATTGATCCAACAATGATATGAAAATGAATCTAAATGAATGTAAAAACCAAATTGATCTCACAATATCCTTGATTGGCAATAAGCTTTGATTCTCCAAATTCCAATTCTTCAAAATAGTTGTGCAATTCGTAGACGATTTTGGCAGAGTAAGCTCGCAAAATTATGAGATGATTTGTGAAGAGCTAAGCCTTGATTTTATAGAAATCTAGGGCTTTGGAGGTGCATGAATAAAAGCCATAAATCACTCAAATAACTCGGGTTGATTTTTGAGTTATTTTTAAATAAAGGATATTTAACTCACAAAAACATGCAAAAGTAGAGTTTAACTCAAAATAGAGTTTAGATTTGATTGATAATTGATAGTTGTCTGTTTTTCTTGATTGTGCATGATTTATTTATGAATTGATTTAATAATAAAGTGATTTATTTCCAACTTAATTGATTTTAAAAAATAAAACAATTGATTTATGGGTTAACCAATTATTTTTTAAACTTTTATTCAAAAACAATATTATTAAAAATTGACAACTTGCCTTAATTAATTAAATAAGAATTTAATCAATTATTCATAGGATTTTGGATTTATTGTCAAATTTAAATAATACAATTTAGGAATAATGTAATTAAATTTAATTAAATAATTAAGTGGCAGAATTAAATCTAATTAATTAAATATTGAGAATATTCAATTAATCAAACTTTAGGATAAATAGGATTTATCGCCAAATAATCATTAAATTAAAGATAATTAGGATGATTAGGAATATTACTAGGAATATTCCCCGATGCAGAATTTAGGATAATCAATTAGGATTTGATGATGTGTAGATGTGCCTTTGGTTAGGACCTCGATGTCGATTTCATTCGATATGTCGATATAGGAGGTTAATGAACCTATAGCCCATTTTTGGGGTATTACATTTTGCCCCTCTTTGAATTGTTGTGCGAAGCGTAGTGGTTCAAAGATAGTCTGTGTATGATAAAGATATGAAACTGATATAAAATTGATATTGATATGAGATAGAAATTGATTGAAAGATTTGGAGATAATAGGTCCTGAGTGACCAAAGATAATGTTAACTATAACATCAAATGAACCGATGAAACAAAAGCATCAAAACGCTTGATTTCAAACCTTATGATTGCAAAGAAGTGAGTAATCGATTCCAGACTCGATTGTCCTTAGAAGAATCACGTTGGTATCACATCCGAACCCTTCAGTTACCAAAGAACCAAGGAAATAACACAAATGAACCGATGGTTACGAAAAAATGATACAGTTTACAAGATTAGGAGAATATCAGATTGATATGGATCTCAATGAATCTGATATGCCCCAAGCGATGATTGATTTGCCCTGAGCGATGAGGACTTTTGACAAATCAGCAACTAGACGCGGTTGTTGTCTTGATTACTAATGAAAGATATGATTCAAGATTTAGATTACAAACTTTGAATGATGTGCAATACCATGCCCCCTTCGGGATTAAAATTGAAATCTGACAAGAAAAGTCAGAGTTGATAGTTCAGAAGCATGTTAATTGATTGGAGAAGTGGTTAAACACATTCGAGAACGCATTCTACATCGTTGAGAGGTCTTGGAGACCAAGTTTGACTAGGTTTGACCATGAGTTGACCATGGTTGACCAAGTTGAAATTTTGATAGTTTCATGTAAGATAATCAGTTAAGTTGAATACTGGATTTCTGTGATGATTGAAGGTTGATTATACAAGTAGTTAATAATATGAATGATCTTAGATTTTGATTTTGATCCCGAAAAAGGATTCTACTTACTGTTTCATTGGAGGAACTTTCATGTGAGATTCAACTCTTGTTAGATTAGAAGATGTATGATTGAAGAATCATTTAAGCTTTGAAGTTTATCCAACCATTGTGAGATCATGCAAACATGCAAAATGCAAAGAGACATGCAAAATGATATGCAACCTAAAGACCTAGGACCTAGTCACTTATCATGTGTCGATTTGTTATCATCATTAAAATTTTAGGTAACTAGATAAATCAATACAATGCCCACTAGCTATGAAACCATAGACATATGAATATCGATTTGTATGCACAAGAATCAATACAACACCCACTGGTCAACAACCATGGATATATGAATATTGATTTTGTTTTTGGAATGTCGGATTAGATATAAGCACCAAGGCACAAACGCCAAGATGACCTGAATATCATGTCCATTTTGATATAGCAATTTGTATAAGCATCAAAACATAGACATTATGATGACCAAAATACGCCTTGCATTACAAACACATCAAACAGTCAAGAGATCATTCAAAATCCAGTGTGAATTACCCATAGTGACCCTTTATCATTCACATCCTTAGGTAAGATCGCGTTTCACAGTAGGAAAAAGAACTCACTCAAAAAGACAATAGTTAGATCAAACTCACCTGAATTTTTCAGGTATCAATGGTCGAGGTATGCATGGCCATCCAATTTGAGAAAGAGGCTCTTACAGTCAGACACCATTTCAATCCAGAATTTCCAAAGTTGTTAGATTTTCACACACAAGCAAAAGACAAAGAAAAGATTATGCCCCTAGTCATCACTCTCTAAATCCTGTAAAGGACATCATCGAAGAGCTCGAAGGGACACAATATGAAAAAATATCAATGTGAATCAGTAAGCATACAAGGAGATAAAAGCATGTAAAAAGCATAGATTGTTTTCAGTTTGATGTTTGATTGCGTTGTTGTAGATGCAAAATCCTTTCTGGAGACAAGACTGACTGACTGAATCGGATAAAGCTTCAAAGGACTCTAACTAGATATGATACGTCTAAAGTATACTGGAGACCATAGGATTTGACATTGATTGCCCCCAAGTGTGAACATTGATAGGATACAGATGCTTGAGCTGATTGGTGTACAAACTGACTTATTAAAAATTGAAAATGTGGAAACAAACCGGGAGATATGTACAAACTAAAGCAAGACTGAAAGCTAGGAAAGACCAAGATTGCGTTGATAGATGGAGTGTTTTGAAACAAGTGGCACTTGTTTGCTGGGTTTTCACCATCTTGGCAGAGATTCTATTTTTGCTACCAAGGCGCCTGTTTCCAGGTTTTCACCAAGGCACTTTTTCTTTTTCTCATTTTTTTGTATTTTTCATTTTTTAAATTTTTTTGTGAATCATCAAGGCACCTATTGCTAGGTTTTCACCAAGATGTTCATTTTTTGGGGGGACTTTTTTCCAATTTTTAAGATTTTTTTAGGACATTTTACCATAGACTGAATGCCTTAGGCGTAAAATTTCTTCAGATGGAGAACGTTGATCGGTTCTCGAAGATGTTCTCCTTCAGTCATTGAGGGTTGATAGGCACCAGAGCCAAAAGTAGTAGTGATTACAAAGGGACCCATCCAGTTGGGTTCAAACTTCCCTTTGCATTCTCGATGTGATTGATTTTTAGGATTTTCTCTCAAGACTAGATCACCAACCTAAAATTCTCTAGGTTTGACTTTCTTGTTGTAACCTCTAGACATTCTCTTCTGATACACTTTGAGATGATCATACGCTGCTTGTCTGCACTGATCTAGTAGTTCAAGTTCTTGCAACCTAGACACTCTGTAGTCATCATCAGTTTCTAGACCATGCATTTTGATTCTTAGTGATGAGATTTCAACCTTAATAGGTAGTATCACTTCAGACCCATAAACTAAAGTGAAAGGTGTAGCCCCAGTAGGCATTCTGATACTTGTTCTGTAGGCCCAGAGAGTTGAATTGATCATGAGATGCAAGTATCTTCCTATTTTATTAATTGTTCGGTGTAAGATTTTCAATAGATTCTTGTTAGAAGCCTTTGCTTGTCCATTCCCTTGAGGATAATAGATAGAAGACCAATGTTGTGTGATCTTGAATTTGACACATAGATCATCTAGGTCTTTGTTCTTGAATTGTCCACCGTTATCTGTGATTATGGAATGAGGTATCCCATATCTGCATATGACATAGTTCAATATAAACATAGATATTTGCTTTCCAATTGCTTGTGTCAAAGGGACTGCTTCTACCCATTTTGTAAAATAATCTGTAGCTGTGATTATATGGGTATGTCCATTAGAAGAATGAGGATGTATATCTCTTATAAGATCAAATGCCCATTGGTGGAAAGGCCATGGTGTAGTAAAGGGAATTAGATCTCTCCCTGGTGCATGAATTAAGTTGCCATGCACTTGGCATTTTTGACAATTCTTAGCAAATTTGATAGACTCTTTCTCCATTTTAGGCCAATAGTACCCAACCCTAATAAGTTTTCAAGTGAGTGTTAAACCGTTCAAGTGTGGCCCACAAATACCATCATGGATTTCCTCTAATGCATGTTGAGACTCTTCCCATTCTAAACATCTAAGTAGCGTACCATCTAGACCTCATTTGTACAGATCGTAACCAATGATGACATATCGGGAGGCATTACAGATAAGGTATCTCTTTTCATGGTGGTTGAAGGTATCAGGAATGATTTGGTCTTGGAGATAGGAAAATAGGTTTTTGTATCTAGATGAATCATGACCTACAATGGTGCAAATCATGCAGGTTTCAAGGGAGTCATATGCAGGATAAGATAGTGCTTCCACCAGGAACTCGTAGCATAGCTCATGTTCAGGCTGCTGTAATAAAATAGATAGTGTTTCCATTGCATCGATATCCTTATTCTCCATTCTAGGAATTTTCTCAAATGTGATAGATATGAAATACTTCTTTAAATCATCTACCATTCTCTTGTAAGGGATGAGCTTTTCATCTTTAGTTTGGTACACATCATTGACTTGATGAATAACAAGTTGAGAGTCTCCATGAATGTGTAGCTCTATTACTCTCCATTCAATTGCTAGTTTCATGCCATTCAAAAGGGCTTCATATTCTGCAATATTGTTTGTGCAAGGAAACTTTAATCTGAATGCTTTTGGGATTGAGTATCCTTGAGGAGTTATGAACAATATGCCTGCTCCTGATCCATTCTATGTATAAGAGCCATCAAAGAATCATTTCCATTCTCTAGAAGAAAGAGTCATGATAGAGGAATCTAGAAATTCCATTTGTATTGGTGTATCATCAATCATAGGTGCATCTGCTAATTAATCAGCAATAACTTGTCCTTTGATAGCCTTTCTTTCCACATATTCAATGTCAAATTCACTTAAGGGCATAACCCATTTAGCTAATCTACCTATGAGGGCAGCTTTGCTTAGTAGGTACTTGAGTGGATCAATTTTAGCTACCAATTGTGTGGTATGAGCTAACATGTAGTGTCTCAGTTTCTATGATGCAAAGATCACAACTAGACAAGCTTTCTCAATCATTGAATAGTTCTTCTCATATGCAACCAATGTTCTACTGATATAGTATATACCTCTTTCCTTTTTGTTTTCATCATGTTGTGCTAGCAACTCCTCTAGTGATGTATCTGTAGCGGAGACATATAAGATCAATGGCTTCCCATGAATAGGAGGCATCAAGATAGGCAGATTTGATAGATACTTCTTGATATGGTTAAAGTTCTCACATTCTTCATTCCATGCAAAGGTCACACCTTTATGTAATGTTTTTGTAAAAGGTTGTGATCTATTAGCAAGCTGTGATATGAATCTTTTGATAGATTGTACTCTCCCTTGTAAGGTTCTCATTTGACTGATATTCTTGGGAGGTTGCATCTCTATTATAGCCTTGACTTTAGCTAGATCAACTTCAATGCCCTTCTTTGAAACTATGTATCCTAAGAGCTTTTCAGAAGTGACACCAGAAGCACACTTCTTAGGATTTAGTCAGAGACTAAACTTTTCCATTCTATCTAGGATCATGCTCAAGTCCTTTAGATGTTCTATTCTAATCATAGATTTTGCTAAAGTATCATCAACATAATCTTCCATAGTTTGATGCATCATGTCATGGAAAATAGATGTCATTGCTCTTTGATATGTAGCACCAGCATTTTTAAGCCCAAATGGCATGACATTCCAATAGAAGGTACCCCATGCACATGTGAAAGTAGTGTTCTCTTGATCCTCTAAAGCAATTTTTATTTGGTTATATCCAGAGAAACCATCCATTAAGGAATACATCTCGAAACCCGCAGTCATGTCCACTATCATATCAATGTTAGGTAATGGAAAATCATCCTTAGGGCACACTCTATTCACATCTCTAAAGTCTGTGCACACTCTGATTAAACCATCTAGTTTAGAAATAGGTACAATATTGGAGATCCACTCTGCATAGTCAATAAATCAGATGAATCCAGCTTTTAGGAGCTTCTCTAATTCAGCTTTTACCAAGAGTGCAACGTGAGGATGCATCTTTCTCAACTTTTGTTTAACAGGTTTGACATTTAGAGCTATAGATAAATGATGCATTATAATATTAGGATCTAATCCTGGCATATCTGAATATTTCCATGCAAAGTTGATCTTCTTCTCTGTTAGGAATGTTGTAAATTTTTGCTTCTCTTCTTCTGATAAAGATTGTGCTACATGTACCAATTGTGGTTCCTTTGTTGTACCCAAATTGATAGATTGAGTGGGCTCAATTAGAACTGGAGATCTGTCCTATAAATGACTCGGAAGAACATCAAATATCTCATCCTTAGGTGACTTAGAGAGGTTTTCACCTTTGGATACATAATTTATTTTTACTTTTGTAGGTTCTGAGACTGCCACAAAGTGGTTTTCACCCTTAGAACTCTTTTTCTTTTTCTTTTTATTCTTATTTTTCTAACTAAGATACTTGATGTCCGACTCCATCATGCTAATGCTCGGTTCACTGATGTAAGTACTCATAGGCTCAAATACATTGAGGTAGCAAGCAAGGGCACAGTCATTCGGGAAGGTATAAATACCATGGCTTGGATTTGTGGAGGTTTGATCAATAAGTTCTGGATACTGGATAGTCAAAATGGGGAAAGATTGGGAGATAGTGTTTACGGATATGGATCTATCATCACTGGTCCTAACCTGATGCTTGAGTTCAAAGGTGATATTACAACTTAAGACATTCAATTCATGAATAGGCTCAATGTCATCATGGGAGTCCAATTCAGCCATATGTGGATCAAACTTGATAGGTTCATCATTTCACTCTAGACTTACGTTGGGATTAGGTGCATATTGGTGAATAACATCAACATGTTTCTCTATAATAAGCTCATCTTCATCTGGTTCTGGAATGGCTCCCCATTCATAGTCATTTGATTCAGCTTTTGATTTAGCATCTCTAGAAAATCTTAGAACATGAGTAAAGTCAGGGTGAATACCCCAAGAAGGGTTACCCTCAATTTTTTATTTGAATTCATACTCATGGGAATCAGTTTCAGAATAACTACCACCTTCTTCTTGATCCTCTTGATTAGTTTTGAGATTAGCTGGTTCTTGTGTGGCAACTATGTCTTGATTGATAGTAGGTTATTGTGTTTCTACTACATTAATTCTTTTGATTGGATCATCTGTATCATCAAGAAGGTCTTTGATCTCTTTAGGCAATTTTTCCTAGGGGATGAGTTCTAAGCTGTTTGAATCACTATCCAATGGTTTTGTTTCTTCTTTCTTAAGAAGAGGTTCTCCTAGTGCGATCTGCTCTATGACATGAGAACAATT
Organism: Chamaecyparis obtusa; assembly: GCA_027943335.1. NCBI lineage: Eukaryota > Viridiplantae > Streptophyta > Pinopsida > Cupressales > Cupressaceae > Chamaecyparis > Chamaecyparis obtusa. The sequence continues at coordinate 685,296 of BSBK01001859.1, forward strand.
ACCTTTGAGGTGGAAGGGTTTCCTTTTAAATCCTAAGCCAACTTTGTCTTTCTTTGCTCTACTAGTATCTGGGAGAGGTACCTCAAGACCTTTTCCTTTGACTCCTAGAGGTCCTTTACTTGAATATCCCATCTTAGCTATTAATTTATCTCCTGGACTGTATGACTTAGAAGGGATCTGTGGTGTTGTAGAGTCACTAGTTTGAACATTGTGGGATTCAGATTCATCTTTGTATAGCCATGATAGTATAGCTTCATCCTCGTCAAACTCTTGCTTGGAGACTTTTTCTGCTACAAAATTCTTTTTATATGCCTCAAGAGGTTCTTTAGATTCTGGTTTGGATTGTTTCAAAGATTGTCCATAAGACTTAGGTGAGATAGGGAGAGATGTCAAAGATAAGATTGGCTCCATAGTATATTCTCCCATACTATTTTCTTTGATATTAACCTCTTTTGCAAGATTTTCCATTTTAGATGTGGATGCCTCTTTAGTTGATTCAATGGAAGATTCTCTGTTATTAGGCACAAGCTTATCTGCACTTTCCTTCAATGTATTGCAAGTTGTATTTAGATCTGTGGGGATAGTAACCTCTACTCCTTCATAAGGAAACTTCAAACATTGATGGTATGTAGAAGGAATAGCTTGCATTTCATGTATCCATGGTCTCCCTAGGAGGATGTTGTAGGCCAAAGGTAGATCAAGCATTTGACAGATGGTATCTTTGATAACTGGACCTGCTCTGATAGGTAAGACAATGGTGCCTTTAGAAGATCTTTCTTATTCATCATAGGCTTTGATAGTTATTTTCCTTCTAGGATCAATAGCCAATTCTGAAAATCCCAATTTTGTGATCAAGCTATAAGAACAAATGTTTAGGCCAGCACCTCCATCTATCAACACACGTTTGACTCTACGGTTCTGGATCAAGACTTCTATATGCAAAGGCTGATTATGTGGGTGACTCAAGGAGTTTTCATCTTCCTCTAAAAAGGAGATATATTGTGGAGATGTAAGATGCCCAACCATAGTCTGGAACCTGTCTAAATCAAGGTCATTAGGAACATTGGATCCGAGCAAAGCTTTGTCTAGGATAGCTCTATGAGCTAGAGATATTCGAAGCAACTCAAACATGGAGATTTTTTCATTAGTGTGTTGGAATTGTTGGACAATGCTATAAGATGTTGGCCTTGTATCTTTAGAATTGGAAGATTTAGAAATAGCCTTCTATTTGGAAGCAGAAGAAAGATTGAAGGGCAGCTTAGGGACATTTGATGAATCTGGGATATGTCCTTTTAGATGTGCTTGAGCTTGTGAACGAGTAACTGCATTAGCTGAGGAATGATCCCTTTCTCTTCGTACAATTGTGATGACATTGTAACTTTCAGAGAGACATGGTTCAACCATATTGATGACAACATTATTTCTAGGGTAGGCATAATTGACTTTTGCCCCCATATTAGGTTGAAAGGTTGAAACTCCTTGACCATGTTGTGGAAATGGTTTTATAAATGTTGTATGATCGTTATTGCTCTTAGGATTGTAGTTATTAGTTTTTTGACCTTTACCTTGATGGAAATCACATAATTCATTTTCTTTCCACCAATGTGGCTTAGGGTCTGGATTAGATTGTCGGATTGCTAGCAAAGAGATGATGTTATCAGCCAGTAGAGTTCTCATAGCTGATTCTAAAGATTCTCCAAGAGGAGTGAACTTTCACTTTTTATCCCAAGATTTGTATTCTGGCTTCTTTTGGAATGGTTCATATGACTTTTGTTCTAAAGCTTTAATGGCTTGGGAACCAAGAGTTAGGTTGTAGGTTGGTGCCTTTGATGGGGCATGGATAGTGTCAACAATGTCATCTGTGATGACGCCTTTGTTCTTGTTTGAATTTTTGTTCTTATCTTTAGAACTAGATCCTGATTCATACTTGTCTTTTTGAAGTGTGATTTCTCCTTTTTTCACAAGCACTTTTTTTATTTTGATAGAATTGTCCACCATCTTATCAAAAGATGTATGATCTTGCATTTGTAGAGGATAACTGATTTCTGAAACAAGGTTATTGATGAAGATTTCTAGTTTTTCTATTTCTGGAATGGGTCTGGCATATAGAGAGAACTTCTTCCTCCATCTCTTAAGAAATGTTAGGAATGGTTCCCCTAGATATTGCTTGAGATTACAGATATCAATCATGGTGACCGGATGTTGAATGTTGTAGGAGTATTGTTGATAGAACAATTTGATCAACTCCTCAAAAGTTTTGATAGTAGAAGGCAATCTAGAGAACCCATGAATGGCTGCTCCACCTAGAGATCGAGGGAAGAGGTGCATCAAATAGGTCCGTTCATGCATGAACTCCATAGATTGTGTATAGAATTCTTTGACATGATCTTGAGGATCTGAGTGTCCATCATACTTATCATACCTAGGCATCTCCACTCTTTTTGGGAATGGTGGCATGTACAATTCTTTGTCGAATGGAAAAGGACATAGGGCCTCCATGGAGAACTCCTTGGGTTCCTTTTCTTTCTCAAGATTATTAAGCTTGACTTGCATGGCATGCATCTGTTTCATCATAGTTGTGAGTGGAGTTTCTTCCTCATGTGTAATGATATCTTCAACATTAAAGTTGGGAGGAATTTTAGCTCCTTGATGAGCCAATTGTAAAAAGTATGCCTCTCTGTCTTCTTTCAAGAAATGCTTCATCATTTGTTTGAAGTTATCATCATTTTGATATTGAGCAATTTCTTCAAGTGTGGGTTCTTGATCTGCACCATGTTGAGATTGAGCTCTTTGAGAGCCAAAGTTTGTCCCTACTTGAGACATGGTAGGAGTTTGTGGACTCCCTGGAATAGATTGATGTGGGGTTTGTTGGGTACCTCCGTGAGTTGATGAAGGAGGAATGTAACCAGTTTTTAATCAAAGCTTGCCAGCATCGTCATCTTCGTAAAGACCAGAATCACAAAGTTTCTCAAAAGTTGGACCTATGTGAGTCAAAGGTAAAGTATGAGATATTTTCCCAGATTTCTTGTGAGAGGAAGCTCTAGTTTCTGCCATTAACCTTGGGTGAAGCAAAAGAATAAGATGAAGACAACTAAAGAATGAATTGAATCAAGATAATTAGATGACACAACCTTGTCAAGGTTTGATTGATTGAAGAATAGATATGACTTAGATGAGGGATACTATGCCCTGGATGTATGGGTAGGTCCCCAAAAGATAGCGGACAAGATATCACAACTCTTAGTCGTTTTGATGATTGATTGAAGATTGATAGTTATGACAAGGTTTTCACACAAGATGATAAAGACTCAAATCGATTAAACAGAAGGCTAAATCAGATTCAAAAGACCACTTCAGGATAATGATAGGATTCTCAATAGCTACTGCTTTGTTCCTGACACAGTGATTTGTTTGACAAATTCTGAAAATAGGTCGAAAAAGCTAAGTATCTGGCAATTCTGACAATTTTTCAAAATTTTCCCAAACAACACTCTACAAACTCGTACAATAGTGGGTATGCTATGAAATGATAGTTGAAAAGCTCGTACGATAGTTGAAAAAACTCGCACGACAGTTGCTAGCAGGATTTGACTTTTTGAATTTGATTGGTAGGAAGACTCGTACGACACTGGGTTCTTTACCATACGACAGTTGGGCAGTAATGAAATGACATTTGATAAAAACTTGTATGACTTTCTGACCTCCTGAGATGAATTTTGACTCTAGAAAGGAATTTCACTTCAAATTTTGCAAATTTAGGGTTTTCAATTTTGGATTGTTTGCAAATTTCAATGTCTAGATTTGAGGATTGTAACAGATTTGTTCGTTCTCAGTAACCAGATGGATAAGCAAGCACACAAAACAGCAAGCAAGTGATTTCAAGCATGTCTAAAAATAATGAACAAGGGAAAAAGCAACCTTGCGCATGAACAATCAAGTGACTTATTTGTGCTAATCCTTAGAAGTGCTAATTGTCTATGTTCCAAAAAGTTTTGCAATAATGCACATATTCCTAGAAAATGAAAATTTGGCCTCACTAGGGTTTTTATTAATGGTTTGACTCTGCAACTTTTATGATCCAAGAGGGTGAACTCGTATCCAGGTGCACCAGGGTTTTGACACAGTTTGAGAACTTAATCTTCAGGATCTGCTAGGGAGATCTGACAGCCCAACAAGAGACCACACATGTGGAGATTTCTTCCAATAGGACATTTATATAGCTGTTGTCACTACCACAGTGAAAATGGCTATTACCGCTTGAGGTTTCATCAATGTGGTTGACCCAATTAAGGGAATGTCCACTACGGTTAACTCTCTCTAAAGGTGACACAAAATATACCACATGGAGACTGGTTCCAGATTCAAGGATTTGGGTTTCTGGTACTATCCAAAAAGGAAGTAGAGCATAATCCCCTAGCCTTTTCACTTTTAACCCAAATAAAGTAGACAGATTAATCTGACACGCTAAGACCAAGATTATCTCACAAAGATCTATGGCATCAACCCTTTAGGATCTATCAACCTCTCCGGAGAGAGAATGCCTCGATCAAAAGTTGAAGACACACGGATCTAGTGGAACGCAAGACTCCCTTACTATCCTCTCCACCTACAAGAGATCCTTCATTGAGAAGAGTTTCACTGGAAACCCACTCTCTCAAGATCCACAAATAGTGTTCATGGGGCCTAATTACTATGTGTAACAAAGATGCTAAAAGCAAACTATGTTCATTTTTATAGCCCGAATGAAGTTTGTGATAGGAAAGCAATAAAAGTCACTCAAGCTAGACACATGAGATGTTTGTTTTAGATCCAAAATTGAAGTCTTATCAGCTAAGAAGATTACTTGAATTCCTCGCAACGCGCTTAGTAGATTTTTACCTATTTTTAGCAATTCTTGCACTTTTTCCAATCAAAACCAGCAGGAGTCAATAAAAAAATAGAGAATTTCAATTGTTAAGATTAGCCATTAGTCAAAATCTGAAAACCAAATATGACAAATTGCCTTGAAAAATGAAATGAAAATGAAAACCTGGTGCCAAAACTTGTACGACATGGGTCTATTTCCAGATGACAGTCGAGAAACTCGTATGACACTACATGTATGATGATACGACAATTGAACTTCCAAATGATAGTGTGTACAGTCTGGCATGATTCTCGATTCAATAGACTGTCGTATGATAGTGGATATAGTTTGAGATGACTTTTGTCAGAAACTCATACGAATATTGTACGGATAGAATTTAAAAATTGTAGTTTTGGCTCAAAAATAAAAAAGAAAAGATAGAAATTGATAGAATTGAATTGGAAACCCGTATCAGGGCCCCACGGTGGGTGCTAGAAATGTGTGTGTGAATTTTGTACCTAATCTGTAGACACAACACTTCAGTAAAACATTATAGGTTAGTCGAAATCGAAATCGTGCAATAATGGAAAACTAAACTAACCAGGTGATTTACTGACTTCTAGTAGATGCGAGTGTGAATTCTCAGATTGTACTAAGATTAGTGACCTTGACGACACCTAAATGAAGGATTTGAATGCAAAATCTAGATATGAATCAATGCAATTAATCTATTTTTTTGGATTTTCTGTGCAATTATGATAAAACTTGATATAAATCTAATCTAGAATGAACTGATATGAAATTGATCCAACAATGATATGAAAATGAATCTAAATGAATGTAAAAACCAAATTGATCTCACAATAGCCTTGATTGGCAATAAGCTTTGATTCTCCAAATTCCAATTCTTCAAAATAGTTGTGCAATTCGTAGACGATTTTGGTAGAGTAAGCTCGCAAAATTATGAGATGATTTGTGAAGAGCTGAGCCCTGATTTTATAGAAATCCAGGGCTTTGGAGGTGCATGAATAAAAGCCATAAATCACTCAAATAACTCAGGTTGATTTTTGAGTTATTTTTAAATAAAAGATATTTAACTCACAAAAACATGCAAAAGCAAAGTTTAACTCAAAATAGAGTTTAGATTTGATTGATAATTGATAGTTGTCTGCTTTTCTTGATTGTGCATGATTTATTTATGAATTGATTTAATAATAAAGTGATTTATTTCCAACTTAATTGATTTTGAAAAATAAAACAATTGATTTATGGGTTAATCAATTATTTTTCAAACTTTTATTCAAAAACAATATTATTAAAAATTGACAACTTGCCTTAATTAATTAAATAAGAATTTAATCAATTATTCATTGGATTTTGGATTTATTGTCAAATTTAAATAATACAATTTAGGAATAATGTAATTAAATTCAATTAAATAATTAAGTGGTAGAATTAAATCTAATTAATTAAATATTGAGAATATTCAATTAATCAAACTTTAGGATAAATACGATTTATCACCAAATAATCATTAAATTAAAGATAATTAGGATGATTAGGAATATTACTAGGAATATTCCCTGATGCAGAATTTAGGATAATCAATTAGGATTTGATGATGTGCAGATGTGCCTTTGGTTAGGACCTCGATGTCAATTTCGTTCGATATGTCGATATAGGAGGTTAATGAACCTATAGCCCATTTTTGGGGTATTACAACTACTAGTACAATAAGGCTCATTGCCAATACAATAAGGCTCCTTGCTAATCATGATAACTTCCCTAAGATAGATATCAAAATGGGATTACAAACTGATTATATTACTTCTAGATATGCATGAACAGTTCCATAGTTAAGCTCTATCACTGCAATCACTATTAGATCACCAAAGGACTAATCCATTGCTCTTGGTATGCAAGCTTCGAAAGGATCTTCAATGTGTCACTACAAATACCACTGCTCACATATAGTATTGTCACCACAATCACCACATAAATTGTACACACATTCCACACTTGGATACAAAGAGGTTCTTTATTTATATTGGTATATGATCTTACATATGTCAGATTCACACCAAATGTGTGACAACACCGATACTATAGATATTAAAAATATATTTAATGAAAAAGAATCGATCCTAAATCTAGGACATACATAAGAAAATGCTACAACACAACCCATAGATAGGTTGGGCTTAAGGTATTATAATTTATTTTTACCGAATGTTATGCCCAAAAGGAGGCAAACATAACTAAGATTTGTTGGTTAAGAACATTAAAGATCCACATTAAATGTATACATGAAGAGCCCAAAAACGCTGACACAAAGAACAATAAGATTTACATGGAAACCCAATTTGGGAAAAACCACAGAGAAGCTAATTCTCATGAAATGTAATTTTATGTTTATAAGGTGACACTGGTAAGGTGATTTTTACAAAGGCTCATTGCTAGTTATACTCACTGCAAGTAGGCTCACTGCCAGTACAATAAGGCTCATTGTCAATAAAATAAGGCTCGCTGCCAATAAGGATAACTTCCCTAAGATAGATATCAAAATGGGATTACAAACTAATTATATTACATCTAGATATGCATGAACAGTTCCATAGTTAAGCTCTATCATGACAATTACTAGTAGATCACCAAAGGACTGATCCACTACTCTTGGTATGCAAGCTTTGAAAGGATCTTCAATCTATCACTACAAATACCATTGCTCACATATAGTATTGTCACCACAATCACCACATAAATTGTACACACATTCCACACTTGGATACAAAGAGGTTCTTTATTTATATTGGTATATGATCTTACATAAGTCGGCTTCACACCAAATGTGTGATAACACCAATACTACAGATATTAAAAATATATTTTATGAAAAGAATCGATCCTAAATCTAGGACATACATAAGAAAATGCTACAACACAACCCATAGATAGGTTGGGATTAAGGTATTATAATTTATTTTACCGAATGTTAGGCCCAAAAGGAGGAAAACATAACTAAGAGGGGGAAGGCATGAATTAGTTGTGTACTAACAATTAAAACTTAAAACCACTTAAGCCCATTAATGATCTAAAAAATAAATACTAATGCAAGATCCACAACACATAATATAGAACATCAGATTTGTTCTCGAGGAAACTCGGTTAAGGGAAAAATCAGGTGGGGTTGAAACCCACTAGATAGATGTACTCTATTAAAAGTACTACCAGGGGTTAAGATAAAATGAAAAACAAAAGGGAATGCACATGCATTCACAGGCCCACTTCCTAGAGCTTACTCACTAGTACATTAATAGACCCACTTTTTAGACCAACATTTTTGACCAAGCATTAAAATGGTTTTCCTTGGTCGGTTTATAGAAGGAGAAATTTGAATTTTTTTTAATCCATTCCCATATTGGTCGGTATTTCGACAACCATGATAGGTTGTCAAAATTCCGATGAACACAGGTCTATAACTTTAAAAAAAAACATAGGGATTTCATTTTATATTCCATGCGCAACAAAGCAAAGGTGAAAGAAAAGGCCTCGATTCCACCTGTAAGAACCACTCTTCATTTGTAACAAATACACTCATTTCTGGTTTTTTAATCTTTGAAAAAGTTCTTGTGCTGTATTTATATTTTTTTGCATTCAATTTGTAGCATTTCTAGGGTTCAAAAATTTGTAGTCACTGTTTGTTCGTTCCTTGCGGGTCTTCCTGGACCTGGTTCAAATTCTTTCAACTTGCAGGACTGTCGCTATGTACACACATTTATTATGCCTTTCCTCATGGCCTTCGAAGAAAATTTGGAATAACAAAAGAAATTACAATTCTGAGCACGCTTATGTCTCTGTTTCCATTGTTGTGAAATCGATTATGTAGTGGCAAACATTGTTAGTATTCGGGAAGATGTGTTAATGTACCCACAATTTTGTGGAGTTTGTGTGTCTTATTTTGTTTGATATCTATATCTCTATCGAGGAAGGAAGTCACTGTTGACTATCAAATCTGGTCATGCAACTTCATTGACAGATTTAAGTTGTTTTAGTTTTGTTAATTTTCAAAGCAAAGTAAATTTCTAACAGACCGAAACAAGACTATTGTTCTTGGCCTATCATGAAGTTACGGCCCTAACTTGTATCTTCTCCACGGAATACTTAAGACCGATGGATGAAAGTCAAGTTAGGGTAGAATATTTCAATAAGCTCAATGCTCAGATTTGCAGGGGATGTTAAATTGCTTCAGGGCTGATGCCCTAAACCAAATGCATTACATGTATTTAGTTAATAGAATAAATAACATTGTAACAGTGAGTGAATGGAATGAGTATTGAACCTGTTGATTCCGGGGTCTAGATTCATCAAAGACAGTAAACATCAATACCAACCTCCCGTAACCAGCCTTGAATTATTCTAGTCAAAGTTGACCTAGTCTGATCAACTAGGTTAAACATTCCTAAGACCATTCAGAGGTGTCGAGGAAGATTGTTGTTGTTGCTTGTGGATTCAAACAAGAAATAGAGGAAACAACAATTCAATGCTAAATAACTATGCCCGAATCTATTAATAAAATCTTGGGAAAGAACTCTGTTACATTCAAACCGAGAACTCTTCTTGAACATAGAGATGTTTTCAAGAGAGGCAATGATATGTATTTTGTTTCTAATTATGTGTTCACTACCACAAGACTATTGGTGTATATTGCACCAGAGTTCTATTATCCATGATTGAAAAATTGTCTTGTGGTAGTGAACACATCATTAGAAACAAAATACATATCATTGCCTGTCCTCTTGAAAACATCTCTTATATTGACCATTAAATCACTGCTCAAAAGCAGTGGTATACACTGCAAATGGAAAAGACAATGTTGATGAAGTTGGAATGGCACTTTTGGAGTGCATTTTTTTCTTTCGTTCTTACTATTCCTTCACATGACTGATCATCTTTTGTGCTCATTGTCATGAGGAACTCTATGACACTCTAAAAGTGCCATTCCAACTTCATCAACATTGTCTTTTCCATTTGTAGTGTATACCACTGCTTTTGAGTAGCAATTTAATGGTCAATATAAGATATAAAGATGTTTCTAATGATGTGTTCACTACCACAAGACTGTTGGTGTATATTGCACTAGAGTTCTATTATCCATGATTGCAAAATTATCTTGTGGTAGTGAACACATCATTACAAATAAAATACATATCATTGCCTCTCCTCTTGAAAACATCTCTATATATTATATTGACCATTAAATCGCTCCTCTAAGTGTTCCCTTTACCACTGCTACTCCTTTATACACAGTCACCATGATTCCTCATGCTTGGTATGGGTTGCCATTTCTTTCATTACACTGGACATTTCTTCCTTGTAAGATCTAATGCCTTCCATCTTTTTTAATCTCACAACTCATAAGGATTGATGTGATGATAGCCTCATGCTCTTCATTCCATGGTCTAAAACTTTGTACAAAACATGCACCTCTTGATGCTACTGCTAGCTTTTACTCTGCTCTTTGAAAGACAATATGACACCTCTCGTTACATACATTATGGCCTTGTAGCTGACTGCCATATCAGTGGGTAAGATTTACATCTTTTAATCTGACCATCTTTTCATCATGTAGTCATTATGAAAGCAGTAAATATCATCCCTCAAGCATTGAATAACATTGTTTTGAGGCACTCTTCTTGAACATGAATCTTTTCTTTCACAACATTGTCATTCTATTTTGTAGAAACACTAACAATATTCTCTTTATGGCATTGTTGATCATGACACCTTCACATTCATGAAAATCTATTCATGCTTGCATCTTTGTCATGATATAGTACCCTCGTTTCAACATTTGAATATCACTGCCTTTTAGAAACTATCCCTCTTTTGATTTTTATGACATCATTCCTTACTATGGCTATGAGCCTTCATAACAGTGCATGTTCTTTATTCATTGTGCTTTGCAATCAGGCATGCATGACCTCTATTATCTCTTGATGACTATTATAAGAGTCTCTTTGTGACTTATCATAAACCATATGAATCATTATTTTTTATCACTTTATACCACTGTGATAGTGGATAAGCATTAAAGAAGAACTTTCTTTAAACATTTCTTATCCACATTGTTTTGGCATCTTTTTAAATCATGAATTGTTACACTTATCGTCACCTCATCAAGCCTATTTGACAGTCAACCTTGTCTATAACTAAGAACTCAAAAGTGTTGTTTGTCATTGGGACTAATCTTTGCTTACAAATTTGATCACCATTTATTGACATCCTTTTGATAGTCACTTCTCAAGACTCTTGGATGCATTTTTTTCTTTCATTCTTACTATTCCTTCACATGACTAATCATCTTTTGTGCTCACTGTCATGAGGAACTCTATGACACTCTAAAAGTGCCATTCCAACTTCATCAACATTGTCTTTTCCATTTGTAGTGTATACCACTACTTTTGAGCAGCGATTTAATGGTCAATATAAGATATAGAGACGTTTCTAATGATGTGTTCACTACCACAAGACTGTTGGTGTATATTGCACCAGAGTTCTATTATCCATGATTGCAAAATTGTCTTGTGGTAGTGAACACATCATTAGAAACAAAATACATATCATTGCCTCTCCTCTTGAAAACATCTCTATATCTTATATTGACCATTAAATCGCTTCTCTAATTGTTCCCTTTACCACTACTACTCCTTTATACATAGTCACCATGATTCCTCATGCTTGGTATGGTTTTCCATTTCTTTCATTACACTAGACATTGCTTCCTTGTATCATTGACTACTCTTTTACAGTGACTGTCACTGTTCTTTACAAGAGTGCTTTTGTCACTTACCATGACTGCCAGAGATCTAAGAATTCAAAACTCTTAGAAACCCTCCTCAAAATAGTAGAGATTTTATTTTTGCAAAAAAAAAGATGTATCTCCCTGTGAACATTTTAATGAAAAATACTTCTCTTTCTTTGACATCTGCCATTCCTTGTTACTTCCTTCAACAATTTACTCTTTTTCTATGTCTGAAACATGCCTTTGAATGTCCAAAGAATGCTGCTATTCTTGACATTAAATCTACATTTCATCTTTCACTTATGCAAGACACTGGTGTGTACTCTATGCTTTATGATCTACATGCATACTTATCTCCACCAGTTATAGCCTAATGTGCCTGATGATTATAATAGTCGCCAACTTGTGAAAACAATATTGTGTCTCAATGTGTAATGTAGTCCTCTCCAACTCATGCTTGAGGAGCTTATATAATAATCAACTGATTAATATTTTTGGTTTTGATGTAAATTCTATTAAGACATTTTGACCATCAACTCACTTATGTTTGGAGTCTTCTCCATATTCCGTACTCTTGGCTCAAATTTATTTATCTCACCGATAATAATTGGAAATGAAATGTTTGTATTTCATTGCTTACCATAGTTATTTGCCGAATATGAATTAATCCCCTTCAATGATGATAACTGTTGATGGCAGTCCCAAGTATAGCCTAAATGAAATATTAATTCCTCAATGTGTTCCTATCTTTGAGACTCTTAAATGTTTTTGTTTTAATTTCTAACTTTTTAATTCAAATTACTATTTATAAAGTTAAATCTTAAATGTCAAAGATAATATCAAATAGATTTAATTCTATTTCAAGCATAATTGGTAAGGGTGATGGTATGTTTCTTGATTACACCCCCACCAAAATTTAAACTCTTTGAGGTATGTATGATATAACAAATGAGACCAGTACCATAAATATGATTTAAGAGATAAGGTCAAGTGGCCCACTTAGACAGAAGGGATATCCAATTGCAGAATGGATACTTCTTAGCTCGAAAGATATTAGCAAATTTTGGTCTTATTGGAGTACTTCCTAAGAGGATGTGACAACATGTCATTGGTACTATATCACACAAAAATTTCTCCTTGTACTCACGAATAGAAAAATCTACATAATCTTATTCCCTACTCACAAGACTTTGCTCATCACTCATTCATGAGGCTCTATATGGTCTATCATGTGCAAATTTCTTCAAATGCAACTTCAAAACAAGATTGCTGATTGTAAAACCCCTGTATAGGATAGTCAAGAACAACTTGTGTTCTCTGCCTTAAAACTTCATGAAAAAAATGAAATAAATACAAGGAAATGATAATAAATCAATATACCCCAAACACATTATATAAGGCAGGAACTTTTACGCTTGCATCCCTTGTTCTATTGGCTCACCCGTAGATTTATGTTTTAGTTTCTTCTTATCTTTAAATTTTTCTAAGGGATTTATTTATAGTAGAAATACACTATCAAGAAAGGAAGAGGTTGTGATCAAGGATACACACCTCATCCATTCATGTTGTAGCTATTGGAAGTTATTCAAAGCTTCTATTCAAATTGAATAATATTTCAGCTTATGCCTCTAGCCAAAACTAATAGAATGCCTATGCTACGTGCATTGTAGTAGTGTTGTTGTTTTCTAAACTCACAATAGAGATTCTTCAACATTGTGCCATCTTCATTATTTAAGTGGAATAGAGGTTCTTCAACATTGTACCAACCTGTATCACATGCAATGTTTCCTTTCTTATGAAGAGGAATAGTATGACCAAAACACATTATTATCTTGTCTTTATCCTTGCAAGTGAGTGGTATTAACTAAAATTTCTCTTTTCCTTTGTGAACAATATATGTATCAACTCTTATATGCACAACAACATAGGTGATGAACATTTAGATTTGCCTAATTAGTACTTTGACCTTTCCTGCCAACACATGTAGTATTGTGAAAATCATCACAAGTCCATTTGTTGGAGGAAATCTCACAGTACACATATTTGGAGGTATGAAGGAAACAAGAGAATTTGAAGAGTCATGAGTCTTAAGATTGTACTTAATATAGCCAAGCTTCATTCAATGGTACATTCAAACATGAAACAAACCATTCTTAAACTAGATTAAACTAGTAAACCAAAGGACATGCTTTTACTACTAAGTCTCTATTTGTTGGGCATACTGATTATAATTACATGACATATATCACAAATGTTGCTAATTAAGGTTGGCAGGATGATTACGCCTATCCTAAAAAAAGACTGTCAAATCATTATGCTTACAAATCAATTACCTATCGATGTATCCCTTGCGAGGGAGAGAAGCCAAACACATCAAGAACATGCACATAAACACGGCAATTGAAAAACTTAAATGGAATACACCAAGAAGTACCAAATGATGAATGCTCAATTGTTGTAATGGCAAAGCAATATCAGAACCATTCATTTCTAGAACTTGATTTTTCTATAGTCCTCATGATTTTTCTTATTTCTTGTCTGTGCTTGGTGACAGGATTTTGAACATTGTTGACATACTTAAATGGAATACACAATAGCAAATGATGAATGCTCAATTGTTGTAATGGCAAAGCATCAGAACCGTCCATTTCTAAAATTTGATTTTGTATAGTCTTAATTATTTTTCTATAGTCCTAATGATTTTGAAAATTGTTGACAAAGAGTGTTTCTTTTTTTTATTATAGTATAAATGATTTTTCTATAGTCATAATGATTTTTCTTATTTCTTGTATGTTGTCCCTTTTTTATTTCCTATGTCTGTGCTTCATGATAGGATTTTGTCACCTTCTTTTGATGGTCTATTTCATTCACTCTATGTGGAATACTATCTTGTTCACTATTTTATTTCAGTTTGATATTTCTTTCATTTTTCATATACACATAGACTGCACATCTTGATAAAAAAATGAGCTATTTGATTTAGGTTTACTTTTCATTATTGTAAATGGTTAATATTTTTGATGGTACTCCTTGTTGTATTTCATATAAAAATAATCATATAAAAATAATAAATGTAGTAACGATGGTGCGGTGTGTTGACACTTGAAAATTCAGGTTCTAAAATTACAAACGCGTCAGGGAAGTATGATATTTTGTTTTTATTTTTATTTTATTTCACATTATGGTTTGATTTTCAAAGCAAAAGTTAATTATTTTATTTCCAAGTTTTCAAAGCATTTATATTTTTTGGAATAAAATAATTATTAATATTAGGTGAAAGGGGTGGCGATCGGGAGTTGAACACTCAACCTCTCAAGCCAACCCCCTTTTCCTACCTATCTACCCTCCTACCCCCTAACCCTTGAGAGAATTAAGAGAAAATATTTATTTATTTTCATTTTTATGTGCAGGTGAGAGATCAAAATCACTTTTCACATAGGGAGTTACCTCTTCCCTATTTATTTTTATAGTTTAATAATATGATTATTGTGATATTTTATATTTATATATTATCTATTTTTTAATGCAAAAAGGAAAAGGAATAGGGAGAGGGAGTTGAACTCATGACCTCTCACCCGATCCTTCTCCCTAATGTTTTAACCTATCTACCCTAGCCATGTTTCCCTAACTTACTTCCTTGTTCCTATTTTTCCTCCTATTCCATTTATCCCCTTTTCTTGTGGTAATTAGGGGTAAATTTTACCCTCTTCCCATATGTTATTAGTTTTTACCTTTGTGATATTTATTTGTTCGGCAATTTCTTTCATTTCCTAAATTCTAGGTTTTGACTCTTGTATTTATTAATGCTTTTTACTAACCCTAATTATTTATGTATTTTATTATGTAGTTTTGTTTTTTAGTTTTTAGTTTTTTATATTTCTTTTAAAAAGTGTTTTAAGTTTTAGGAGTTTTAAATGTTTTCATGAATTTGTTTTTCTAACCTAATCTTTTTGGTAGTTTTAGATTAGGTTTATTTTATTTTATTAATTTTCTAACCTAACCTATGTTTTGTAAATTTATTTTACCGGCTAACTTTTTGTTTTGTCTTTTGTGTTTTGTAGGAGGATTTTGTCAGGAAGGAGGGGAATGAAGGTGGAATTACTTTTTTCGTATGTAATAGCTAGGGGGGATGGTTATTGGTTAGGTAGGATAGTTTTAGGGGATTAGGTGTGGGGAATTCATTATGAAAGGGTATGTCCTTTCATATGGGTTGTGAAATATTTATAAATAGGTGTGGGATATTTTATTTTAGGGGAACCATATTCTTTTTTTTTAAGACAATTTTGAGAACATAATTTTTATAAAAGACATAATGGAGTAATTTTCTTTTATGGGTGAATCTGGTGAATCGATGATCGAATTTTGAATATTATTATCACATTACTGGAGGAGAGATAAGTTTAAATTCTTTAATATTGAAAAGCAATTTTTTGATTAATTACGTTATATTGGATGAATTTTTATGAAGTTCCTTTAATGTGATCATTTAAATTTTGGCAATTATTATATGTGATGAAACTGCTGGTCTCCCAGGATATGTTTTTAGTTTAATTCTTCCAAACTGCAGTTGGTTGGTCTATAAACATCGGAGTTAAACTTAGCAAAGTTGTCTATAATGGTTACTAGGGTTTTTACTGTCTCCGAGTACAACTTGATTATCAAGACTCTATTGCCCAATGTTATAGGCACTGGTCTTTACTTCAGTTCATGTTGATGTATATGTTATTTTCATTTATTAGTTTCCAGGTTCTGCCTATTTCAATTTTGAAGAAGTTATCTATATTAAGACTTAGATTTCAAAGTTTCAAATTAGTTTACTAATCAATTTTTTATAGTTCTAACAATTTTCTAACCTTAATTTCATTATATTATTAGCATTTTGATATTTTAGTACAGTTGTAGTTCGATCGATTAAGTTCTCAATTTTGATCTTAGATTAGACTTATTAGATCCTAGTTGTTAGATTTTTAGTTTTCAATTATCAGTTATTTTTCGGGTACACCCACCTTGGTTTCTAACCAAAAGTGTAGGAATCCAACCTAGACAAAGGTCGAATTCATCAATTGGCTTCCCGAAACCACATAGACCAAATCTAGTGATTTCAAGAGCCAACATGGTGCATTATTGATATAGGCTCGATGACTCTTGTCAATGTGCCAAACTGTCAATGTGGTGGTGGGCAGTGTGTGTTGAAGACTTCACGGACACCGAACAACCCTAGATGACAATTTTGGTGCTGCCCAAATAGAAAAAAGGTTGCTAATGTGTATATATTTAATATTTCTAATGTAAATACTATTCATTATAATATAAGAACTAATGTAGACTGGATATCATAGGGAAATAATGGCTACAGATACTTTAGTTGGGTCGATGACAACTCATCTGCATCTATCCGCCTATCTCCAGTTATCCGTGATGAAGGATTTGAGTGCAAAATGTGTCAGGCTAGGGAAAATTCCAAAATTATATTTTTATGATGCCTTCTTTGTATTGTAATCGCATATCTTTGTTGTGACCATATGCAGAGATGAACTCAGGAATTAGTTAGTTTAGTATTTTCATATTGTAACTAATATTTTAATATTGATATGACATAACTTCTCTTTGCCTCAATTGTGCATATATATGGTTTACATCTTTTTTTAGAATAATTCTTCATGTTTATGGCTTAGGTGAGCCCCAATCTACTATCAATCACATGATTTAACGCATAGTGTTTTCTTGGTTATTCCATTTGTTCCTTGACCTTGACTATGGATTGACTATCATTTTCAAGCTTGAGCGAGACTTTGTACCATGTAGTGTCTACAGATTTGTATGCAACACTGATTTATGATGGAGGTAAACTACATGTGTCATGTAAACAACATGGTTGAATGCAATCTATTTTGCGTGTTTTCAAGAGTTTTCCCACCAATAAAAGCGTAAATAACGCATTGAACATAATCTACAAACATTGCATGGTATGAAGTCTAACTGAAGTTTGAGTGCAGCATGGTATGAAGTCTCCCTTTATTCCAGTGAGGGATTGGAATGAGTTCATTTTGGATGCAAAGGAGAATGGGGATACTCAAAGATGAATTACACTAGCAAATGAGAGAAGGTATAAACACAACAGCTGAGAAACATAAATGCAAATTTCACAACAACTGAGAAACATAATTGTAGGCATCACGGTCACAATTTTTGGGAGACAATGTAATTGAGTTGTATACCCAAGAGATGAAGTGCAACTTCTGCACCTCCGACTCCAAGTTGACACTACGGGATACAAAGACCATAGATAAGGAATAAATTTAGAGAGCGAAGGAGGTCCATAATGACCAAAATAATACAGGATGAACCTCAATTTAAATGAGGCAACTGCAAACATTTTAATAGATTTTTATTATTAAATAATGAAATTTACATATACTAGTGTTCTAAGCCCCCTCATTACATGATTTATTATTGTAAGCCACATCTAACTTACGCATCTAGAAAATGAAACTACAACCTATTGGGATTGAGACAAACCTTATAGAACAACAGCAGCTGGGAATGATCACTTTCCAACATCTATTGAATACATCTGTAGCTCATGAATACAAGGTCCTCCAATAGATGTTTTCAACAGATGTTGGAAAGAGATCCTTCCTAGCTGCTATTGTTCTATAAGGTTTGTCTCAATCTCAATAGGTTTTAGTTTCATTTTCTAGATGTGTAAGTTAGAGGGGGCTTACAATAATAAATCATGCAATGAGGGGGCTTAGAAGACTAGTATATGCAAATTTCATTATTTAATAATAAAATCTATTAAAATGTTTGCAGTTGCCTCATTTAACTTGAGGTTTGTCCTATATTATTTTTGTCATTATGGCCCTCATCCACTCTCTAAATTTATTCCTTATCTATGGTCTTTGAATCCCACAGTGTCAATTTGGAATCGGAGGTGCAGAAGTTGCACTCCATCGCTTGGGTATACAACTCAATTACATTGTCTCCAAAAAGATGTGACCATGATGCCTACAATTATGTTTCTCAGATGTTGTGTCCCAGGACCCCTTATAACCCTTTACGACCATTTACAATCCCTAAGAATACATCTTAGAGGTCTTAAAATGTCGTAAAGGGTCATAAGAGGCTCCTAGGAGGGGCCAGATGAGCTTCCACCTTCATGTGGTTGGCCCTGTTAAGTAGAGAATGTTATACTCTTCTCGAAACAAAGAGAAGCTCAATGATGTAAGGTCTTAGTCCATGGACAAATTAAATTAGACTTACTATCCAAAACACATTAAAAAACATGCACATAAACATGACAATTGAGAAACATAAATGTAGATTTTACAATAGCTGAGAAACATAATTGTAGGCATCATGGTCACAATTTTTTGGAGATAATGTAATATAGTTGTGTACCCAAGTGATGCAAAGAAACTTTTGCACCTTTGATTCCAAGTTGAATACATTTGTTGGAGGAGCTTGTATTCATGAGCAACAAATGTAGTCAACTTGGAATCGAAGGTGCAGGAGTTGCTCTGCATCGTCTGGGTATACAATTACATTGTCTCCAAAAAATTGTGACCATGATGCCTACAATTATATTTCTTAGCTGTTGTGTCCTAGGACCCCTTATGACCCTTTACGATCATTTACAATCCCTAAGATTACATCTTAGAGGTCTTAAAATGTCTTAAAGGGTCATAGGAGGCTCCTAGGAGGGGCCAGATGAGCTTCCACCTTCACGCGGTTGGCCCTGTTAAGTAGAGAATGTTATACTCTTCTCGAAACAAAGAGAAGCTCAATAATTTAAGGTCTCAATCCATGAAAAAATTAAATCAAAGGCTTTTTTGAAGTCAATAAAGCAGCAAAAAGCCTCATCACCCGGAGTGTCCCATATTTTTTCAACTAAGTATCTAAGAGTCACTCCGTGATCTATGGTGGAGTGTTTCAGTCTAAAACCAGCTTGTTTGTGTGAAATAAGATAGAAAATGTGTGACTATTTGTAAATAGTAAACAACAGCGACATAATATTGTTGTGCTTAATTTGATTATATATATATATATATTTAAAAAATTAAATTTCATGTCGATATTTCGACTAACAAAGAATAGAAATATCGATGACAAAGCTATACATTTGATGTTTATTGCAACAATTTTACGTCACAATTTTGATGTACACTGGTCACAGGGATAAGGCAATTCTTCTAGGTTGAAGCAGTGATTTTGACGTCATTTATGTCGATAGTTCAACCACTCAGGACGTCGCAATTGCGACGAAGATTTGAAGTGTGGTATTTTCAAAAAAAAAATTTGACAACCGTTATGGTGGATTAGCCGATCAATAGGTGTCTAATAATCAACTAAACCTCATCAAAAAACAAGAAAAAATTTCCTAGTGACTACTCACAATACAACAATTTGGCCCTTAGTCAAGTTCGTTGATCAATCTCTTATTACAATTCACAAAGCATGGACAAATTGTTCATAATAAGCGAACTAACTTAAAACATCTGATATGTCAATACAGTTCCAATGAAGTAGAATCTATGCCTCAGTCATAGAATACAAGCATTCTTCTTCCCTTCTCAATTACTCACACATACACATACATACACATCTACCGCAATCATAAAATGATTACCCATTTATATATATTACAATGAATAATCAACAACAAGATCGACTAAGACCTATAAGATCAAATGATACAAATATTATACTCAAAATATGATGCGATCCAAATCTAGTTGGCTAAGACTTGGATAGGACCTAAATCTTCACCCTTTAACACACAACAACTTCACCAAATCCACACAAGAAATCACAACACGTTACTTCACCAAGTCGGGTAGGACCTAAATGCATAAATGCCAACACATTAGTAAAACACCACACATGATTACCTCGATCAATGAGAACCATCCAAAATGGTCAAAAAACAATCCAAGAATACCACCAAACCTTTGCATCAACTGAATAAACCATATCAATCCTCATCAAAGCAATAACTCAACCTTTGTCACAACAGGAACACTGAAATATTGGCACTTGATAAATCAATCATATCTTCCTCAAAATTTCACCCAAATTTATGTGAACCTTTGTAGACCAACTACAAAAATATGTGAACCATACCATATGATTGCAAACACAAGATCTTCAATGTAGCATATGAACAACTAAATATTCTTCACTAGACATATTGAACACACTGTTTACAACAACAATTAGTATGTTAACATCAATGAAAAAACATTAATGTCAGCACACATAAATACCAAACTCTAACATGCTCAACAATCTTCCAACAATCTACCCCTTTGGCATTGATGGCAACATATGAAGTGAAAAAATAATCAATGCACAAAGGCATGAATATATCCACCTGATCAATTTGAAATATATCTATCTGATCACTTTAAATATCTAGAGCTTCAAACCTCTCAACACAAACTCTCCTTAGCATAATCTGATTTTTCTCTAATTTTTACACAATTTGTCCCCCTTTGACATCAATGGAAAAGGGCCAAAGACATAAAAAATAAATGAACTCATCAACCTATCACAAGATTTATCCTCCCAAGGAGAAGTCTCCAAACTCATCAATCCAGAGAATAATATTCTGATAAATTTCTAGACTGATTCCATCCATAGCATCATTAGCTATGATCCAGAGGGGCCAAAACCCAATCTTATCTCTGAGATACTCAAATGTACCCTTCAAAAAAGACTTTGTAAAAATATCAGAAATCTATTCCTTAGTAGACACATACTCTAGTTTTACTTCCTTTTCACTAACCTTATCCTTCAAGAAATGATATTTAATAGAAATATGTTTTGTCTTTGAATGTTACACAAGGTTCTTTCAAATATTTATAGCACTAGATTTATCACAGTAAATAAAAATTGGTTCATCAATGTTTATCCTCAAATCCTTCAACATTTTTTTCATCCAAACAACTTGATTACAATTTATAGTAGCAGCAACAAACTTAGCTTCAATAGTGGATTGAGAGATACAATATTGTTTCTTACTAGTCAAAGAGATTAGTTACCGAAAAAGAATGCACCAACACTTGTAATTTTCCTTTGATCCACATTACCTTCCCAATCAACATCAGTATTGAACTCAAGGTAAAATCATCATCTTTTCCATACCACAATCCATAGTCAATTGTACCCTTCAAGTATCTGAAAAATCTCTTGACAACAAGCATATGTGATTCCTTCAGTTCTACTTGAAATACTGCAACAATTCCAATTGCATTTGATATGTATGGTCTAGTATGAATTAGATATTGCAATCCTCTAATCATAGGTATGTATCATGTCTGATTTGCACAACAGGATTCATTATCCTTAGTCAATTTGAAATCAGTAACCATAGGAGTCCCTACCAGTTTTGAATCTTCCATACCAAATTTCTTCAACAATTCTCTAATATACTTGGATTGTGAAATCAAAATTCCTTTATCTAATTGTGTAATTTTCAATCTAAGAAATAATTTCATCTCACCTATCATAGACATCTCAAATTATTTTTTCATTTCAACAACAAAACCTCTACTCAACTCATCATTACCACCAAATATGATATCATCAACAAAAACTTCAGCAATTAAGATATTATCATCAACTACTTTGAAATAAAAGTTACTATTTGCAGTATGTTTGTTGAATCCAATCTTTATCAAATACTTATCCATTATAGCATACTAGGCTCTAGGGGATTGATTCAATCTATACAATGCTTTCTATAATTTACAAACCATATCTCCTTCCTCAATTAGTAGAAATCTATCAGGGTGCTCAATGTAAACATCTTCTTCTAACTCACCATTCAAGAATACAGACTTAACATACATCTGATATACCTTAAATTTTTTGTAAGCTGCAGATGCAAGAAGTAATCTAATAGCTTCAAGTCTAACTACAGGATAAAAGGTCTCCGTAAAATCATTACCTTCCATTTGGGAATACTCTTTGCAAACCAGTCTTGCTTTTTTCCAAACCACTTTACCATCTTCATTTAGCTTGTTTCTGATTACCCACTTAGTTTTGATCACATTCTTGTTCATAGATCTAGGAAAAATAATCCATGTCTTATTTTTCTCAATCTGATCAAATTCTTCTTTCATTTATTTCACCCAACTTCATCATTACATACTTCATTTACATAATTAGGCTCAAACTCAGATTTCAAACATGTTTCTTCTCTAGCAATTCTTTCTCTAGTTTGAACACCTCTATTATTATCACTAATAATAGCATCTTTAGAATGGTTAATCCTTACATACTGTGGAGTCTACAAAATAGGCTTTGTAGAATATCCTTCAGTATCATCATCCTCCTCATTTTCCATATGTTCATCTTGTTCTTTTGGACCATTCTAATTCTAATTCTACACTTTCGTAATCTGATTTTCTTCTTCAACTATGTCATAACTGCAAGTTCTCTTTGATCTCTTCACATTCTCAGCAACTCTGACATTTTCAATTTCAAAAAATTTCTTCAGTCTATAGTTATAACATTTAAATGTCTTTCTTTTAGTGTAATAACCAAGAAATATCCCTTCATCACTTCTAGGATCAAACTTTCCAATATCCTCATCTCTCTTAATATAACACTTTCTTCTAGATTTTTTAAAATACTTCACTATAGGAACATGACCAAACCAAATTTCATAAGGAGTCTTGCTAGTTCCTTTCTTTATCTGTACCTGATTCAAAGTGTATACTACAGTGCTCACTCCTTCTCTGTAGTAGATCTATGAAACATTTCTCTCAATCATCATAGTCCTAGCTATGTCCAGAATAGTTATATTCCTTTTCTCTACAACACCATTCTTTTATGGGGTTCACGAAGTAGAATTCTACCTCTTTATCCCATGTTCTTCACAAAAAATCATTTGATGTGAATTCTCCACCTCTATCTAATCTTAGGCACTTCAATATTTGTCCATTCTTAGTCACAACCATCATCTTTAATATCTAAAATTTTAGAAAGGCTTCTAATTTATCTTTAAAAAATGTAACCCACATCATCCTTGAATAGTCATCAATAAATAGTATAAAGTATATTTCTCCATAATATCTTATTTTCTTAGTAGGACCACACAAATTAGTATGCACCAAATCTAACAATCCACTTGAAGAACATGTCTTATTCTTAAAATTGGATCTAGTCAATTTACTCAATTGATACTCTTTGTACATATTATCAAGCTTCATTGGCTTAGGAAAATATCTTACAACATTAGTAGTACTAACCTTCACCATATTATCAAAATTCACATGACAAAATCTTCTAGTCCATAACCAACTATCAT
The DNA here is from genome assembly GCA_027943335.1 of Chamaecyparis obtusa. Taxonomy (NCBI): domain Eukaryota; kingdom Viridiplantae; phylum Streptophyta; class Pinopsida; order Cupressales; family Cupressaceae; genus Chamaecyparis; species Chamaecyparis obtusa. The sequence goes on from BSBK01001859.1 coordinate 709,260, forward strand.
CAATCTTAGAAACCAAGCACTTATTCTCAACAATTTTCAAATGAAATAAATTACATGCAGTTTGTGTACCAGATGCAATTAGATTTCTTGTGCTTCCAATGATTTTATACTTCCCTTCTATGAATTCCAATCAATGGCCCTTATCCATTAGTTTTCCACCACTCAATAAGTTATGTCTTAAACCTTCAACATAGAAGACATCATCAAGACTATTCTTACCATCAAGCATGAGAGATCCTTTTCACTTAGTAAAACAAGGACTATTGTTACCAAATCTAACAACACCACCATCATAATCTTCAATCTTTACAAACTTATCTTTATCATGAGACATGTGATATGATCATCCACTATCAATGACCCATTCATTTCTTTTATCAATGTGTGAAACCAAATATTTATCTTCTTTAGGATTATCTTCTTTAATAGCAATAAACACAATCTCTTCTTCATCACTAGATTCATCATCAGTCACACCTTCTTCAACATAAAAACTTGTATGACTCTTAGAGTGAAATTTATTAGATTTGAACTTAGATTCCTTAGAAACTTTATTAGGAAATCTAGGTGCAATATGACCAATCTTATTACAATTAAATCATTTCAAAGGCAACTTTCCTTCATACTTAACAAAGCCCTTGGGTAGTCTTTTTGCAATCAGGGCTTTAAGCTAATCAATCTTCCATGATCTCTTCCCATTTCTTAGCATAGTGTTTGAAGTTATCTTTAGAAGTACTCTCTCCCTTTTCATACTTAGTCACACTGGCTTTGAATGCACTTTCAACCTTTGGAAGTTTCTTGCTAAGAGTACTCATCTCATAGGCACAAAGTCTACCAGCAAAAGATTCTCTTTAAATGTCTTTAATAGTTCTCAATTCTTCAATAGTTGCAACCTTCTCACAGTAACACAAAGGTAAAGACCTTAGAATTTTGTTTACAACATCATCATCAGTCAAGGTACCTCTAGCGCATCTGATTGCACAAACTAGATCATTTACTCTCTGCATATAGGATGAGATAGATTTTCTTTCACTCATATTCATATCTTTAAATTTTCCTTTAAGACCTTGCAACTTAGCTTGCTTAACATACTTGTCACCTTCATAAATAGTTTTAAATTTAATCCATACCTATGTGTTGTCCTCAATCCATAGATGTGTAAATACCTCATGTCTAATAAGGCACTGATCAAAGCTTCCCTTGCTAACATGTTCTCCTTGAATTTATTCTTTTCATTAGCAGTAGCTTGAAATAAGTCATTAGGAATTATGTAAGGCTTCTCCGTAACATCCCAATATTCATCTCCCATGAATATAAGATAAGTAGTCATCCAATGCTCCCATATTAGATAATTACTTAGATAAAACTTAGGAATTTATTTCCTTATGCGTGTCAAGATAGATCTCCTTCAAGAAATTAAGCTTCTTCAAAAGGACTTATCTCTAATACCAATTGTTAGGCCCAAAAGGAGGCAAGCACAACTAAGAGGGAGGGGGGGTGAATCAATTGCGTACTAAAAATTAAAACTTAAAACTACTTAAACCATTTAATGATATGAAAGATAAACAATAATGCAAGATCCACAATACATAACATAGAACACCAAATTTGTTCTCAAGGAAATCCAGTTAAGGAAAACCCCGGTGGGAGTCGAACCCACTAGATAGATGTACTCTGTTAAAAGTATTGTCCAATTAAGAGAAGATGGAAAAAAATAGAATGCACATCCTTTCATAGACCCACTACCTAGAGATCACTTCTCACAATACAGCAATATTTCTCTCATTCAGTTTCATTGATCAGCCTCTGATTACAATTCACAATGGGTGGACAAATAGTCTAAAATAAGAGAATTGATTTACAATGTCTTATATGCCAATACAGTTCCAATAAAGTACAATCTTCACCTTAGTTACAAAATACAAACATCCTTCTTCCATGATTAATACAAACATATACACATACATACACATCTACTGCAATCACTAAATGATTGCCCATTTATACATATTACAATGAATAATCAACAACATGGTTGACTAATACCTATATAAGAGAAAATGATACAAATATTATACTCAAACTATAGTGTGATCCAAATCTAGTTAGCCAAGACTTAGATAGGACCCAAATCTTCATCCTCAAATAGGCAATAGCTTCACCAAATCCACACAAGGAATTACAACACGTTACTTCACCAAGTTGGCTAGGACCTAAATGAAGAAACACCATCATGTTAGCAAAACACCACACATGATAACCTCGACCAATGTGAACCATCCAAAATAGTCAAAAAAGGATCCAAGAATACCACCAAACCTTCACATCAACTAAATAAACCATATTGATCCTCACTAAAGCAATAACTCAACCTCTGTCACAACATGAACACTAAAATACTAGCACCTAATAAATCAATCATATCTTCCTCAAACTCCACCCAAACTTTTGGGAACCTCTATAGACAAACTACACATATATTTGAACCATACCATATGACTACAACACAAGATATTAAATGCAACATCTGAACAACTAAAATCTTCTTCTCTAGACATACTGAACACACTATCTGCAACAACAATTAGTATGTTGATATTAATAAAAAAACATTAATATTAGCACACATAAACACCAAAATTTTTCATTCTCAACAATCTTTCAAAACCAAATCCATCTTAATTCCACAATCAAGTCCAAAATATGAAGAGATAAAATAACCATTACCATCAACTGAATGATGTCCATAGTACATTGTAGCCAATGCACCAAAACTATCTAACAAACTACACATCAGAAGGGATAGTAATCACCAGGAACTGATAGAAATAGTTGAACACTGAAATCATACAAGAGTATTGATGTATGTGAAGCATGGATAGAATACAATACACGTGTCCCTGAAGCACTATTGGACATAAGGAATTCTCAACCAAAATTCTTGTTCAATTATCAATAACCAACAAGATATACCCAACACTATCAACAACCAACCAATACTACTAGAGTGTTGGTATGGAGGTTTTGAAACCAATGAAAATTAATGCCAACAATAATACTAATAATCTCTCCCTTTGGAATTGATGATAAAACTTCAAATATATCTCTAGAATGCCAACACTTCTAATACCTCAAAATACTCTCCTCAGTAGATGCAACCTGCTTTCTCTCCCCTTTTTACCAAAATGGAAAAGGGCCAAAACAAAATTATAGAAAAACTATTTAAAGGAACACAACATATTTTACTATAAATACCTTTGAGTACCTTTCCTTCAAAATTAGAAATTCCTTCTTCCACTAACCACCTGTCGCCTCCATGTGAGCACACAAACTATCATATTCAAATAGTTTGTCAAATGATTTTTCCCAATCCAATAAATAATACCTCTGTTCATACTCCTCTGCATCGATTGTGATGCTAGAAAAATCATCTATCCTAACTTCAATCATATCCTTCACAAGCTAGAATGTTTTGATTAGGTCATCTCTCTATCTTTGGTACAATAAAAATTATGGTTGAAGTTCTCCTAAACTCTGATTCTCTTATTTCCATATCTATTCTTGAATATGCCATATGTTTTCCCTATCTCATTGAGCTCTATCTTAATATTTTCACATTGACTTCTAAAGTTGTCAACTATAGCAGGCCATCAAAGACAGTACCAATAGACACTATTTATATGTTATATGCAATCTTTTGTTTTACCAATAATTAGAGATAGTCTCTACTTTGCACTGTCACACTTCTTCTCAATTTTTTTTTCTATATTCTAGTTATTAGCACTAAACTGAAACAAGTTGTTCTCTATCTATACTACTATCTCTTTAGAGACCATACTAGATACACTAGGTACAACAACCTTCCTATTGATTAGATGATCAATCAACAACTTCAACACCAATGTCTTGTTGGCTTAAGAGAATTTAGTCCATAGACCACCAATTATGTCAAATTTCTCTTTAATCAACATACCTTTAACAATATCAAAATTAGCAACATCTGATTCCTTTGGAGAAACCAAGGTTTTCTCCACTTCCTCCTCAGATTCTGTCTCTTCCTTTGAATCTTCTTATTTTCCTTCTTCACTAGCTTCTTCCTCTTTACTTTCAAAAATAGTAACAATTTCCTTTTCTTTCTCCATTTTTATTTTCACACCAATATAAATAGTGGACTTGGGTGCCATGAAATCCTTCTATATTTTATGCTTTTGTCACTTTGCAAATTCACAATTTTTCTTCTCAAGCTATAGTGCCAAATGGTTTAAAAATTTCACCTTTTAAAAGCCATGAACTATCATGATCTAGATTTCTTCCTGAATTAATTATCGCTGATGCAATCATCGCACATCAATCACTCAAAACTATCTTGTCATCATTAATTCCACTTTACATATTCCAAAAACAACTCAGTTGCAATCGATACCTTAATGAAATAGGAGATGTGTAAAGTTTGAATTATTTTGTACTCCCCCTGAGCCAAAGCTCTTGAATCAGTTGTTGGTAGGACTAGTACTATGATCTGGTACCACTGAACCATCTACACCATTAGATTTATTTCTCCACTCCATATTATGCTTCTGATATCCACTAGATTATACAGTATGATTATCACACCTGATATTTACCAAAACACTACCAGATTTGCATGATGTAGCATAGTGGCCAGTATGTCCACATCTGAAATAATTCAGATTCCTTTTTTTAAACTTCACCAATAGATGATTAGATCTACATGGACTAGATTTATGACCAAAGTTATGATATACATAACAATTTCCATGAAAAATATTGATCTTTTCATTCTCTTGATCTGAGACTTGAATCTTACACTGACTTACTTTGTGACCAACCTTATGATAGATAAAACATTGAATTATTTGTTTATTTCTCATCCTACTATTGGATCCTTTTTTCAATCCAAACAGATTTACAATTTGTATGAAAACTTAATTGGCTTTGACTCTTTAAAACTCAATCCAAATTTTTTGAGAAAAGGACCAATTAACAAGGATCAAGAGATATGATCCTCCTACAATTCGAGCCTAAATGCTTAGATGGGTATACCTATGGATTCACTTCTTTAAGGAATTAATAATATTTATTTTCATTATCCAACAAAAATGTTAGCCATTGATGTCCTAAACACATTGGCTGAAAGATTTTATCATTTATAATTTGGTTGATGATGAAGAACTACTTCCTAAGAACATATCAGTGTCTTATTCTAGGGCATAGAGTCATATACAACATATATCAATAGAAAATTTAACTCAAACATACCCAGAACCTAGAATAATTTCTTTGTAGATTATTCCTCTCACTCTCACATGCAGACATCAAATTATCACAATAAACATGAATTCTCTGAAAATTATTCCTAAGAATTACCCCTCCATTGACAGGAACTCAAAAAATAACCTCAAAATCTACTTTGTAAACCATACATTAAATTGATTTGAAACATTAACATATAAGAATTCAATATTATAACAAGAAGATATACACAAATCTAAGATGGAATTCCAGTGTATTTTCATTAAAATCTTGAGTATCAGTACATTGACAATGGTAGAATGCCCGAACAAAAAGTTTTAGATCAAAATTTATTTTCTATTCAGTTCCAAATTTCATGATCCTTAACATAATATTACAACTAACTATTTAAAGCACTTACTAGACATCTTGGAATCCTAGAAGAAACCAGATGTAACACGCTTCAAATGGCTAGGAGAAGAAAAATCACTAGAAGACAAAAAAGAGTTACAATTATTGCAGAACATGGAGAAGAAGCTGGAGGAATATATTTCCAATCATTTAAAATCATCAACAGGTGGCACCTTTGTTCGCATGTGTTCAAGGTAGCTTCAAAGTTGTTATATGGATAGTGACCGCCATTCGGCTAACATACACTATCCTCTGTATGAAAACTACCCTCCATATGCTCAATGACCAGGTGCCAGGTGTTGCCTAGTCCTCCTCCATTGCCTCTAAATCAATGGCTATTAGCTTCTTCTTCTTGGAATTAGTGCTTTTGTCCCATGCTGCAACCTCCTCAGTTGGACAGGTGTACTCCTTCAAACTTTGTAGCAACTTCACTTGCTTGTCCCACCTGGAATCTGTTATGGCCTTGGCATCAGCTACAAATCTGGTGCAATCATTCTCCACCTTGAAAACATCATCCATAATATTGTTGAGCTTTCTCATGTCCAAGGTGCCATCATTATTTAGGAAGGCATCTTGCCTTGTCAGCAACAAATCCATATTTTATTTCCAATCCTCAACACCTATGATGGTGCCATAATTTTTGTGAATTGGAGGCATAAACTTTCTGAAATTAGGCCCGAACATATCCATCTTAGCTCAGACCTAATTGGCCTTACCTTTGAAAAAGGACCAAGTAGTACTAATGAGCTCAATTTTTTCTCCCATCTCTCCAACTGATTATGGGATGTCAGTACTATGTGGTTGTAGCAACTCAAGTTTTTCAAAAAGTGCACCTCTTCCATGCCATATGATAAATAATGGCTCCAAAGTAGCCATAGCATCTTTTACATTCTCATTTGTCTTTTGCATCATTATATATGAATTATGGAATAAGTCCATGTTCCCCTTTATCACTTCAAACCTATGTTGCAAAATGTTAGATAGGGCATTGAGGGCCACTTCCAGCTTATCTTTTTCTGACTTGTCAATTGCCACATCAGGTACCTCTACCACTGGATGTATTGTAGCTTCAAATTATAGGACTGGAGGAGGAACATCCTTGGATGCATCTTCCAATTTGGTCTTTATTTACTTGAGCTCATCTTCCAACATCTTGATTTTCATGAGCCCTGTCTCCCTATCCTTGCCCAAAAGAATGGATTCATCAAAAAAATTTCCATACCTGCTAGAAAGTTGTGCATTCTTTTCCTCATTCAAATGAGAAAAATGAGTCATTACTTTAGAAACCTCAAGATCACTGGTGTTATGCACTATCCAGATGATCTTATCTCTATCCATTTTATCTTCAATATTGACCAGAGAAGGTCTTTGAGTTCTAGGGGCAAGAGACCACATTGCCAAAGTTTGGGATCTTGGATCATATCCACACCCTCTTATCATTTCCCCAATTTGGGCTTCATATGACAAACCACCATGTGGTTGTCTCCTTATCTGATCAATTATGAAGGCTAAAGTTAAATCCTATCTCAAAACCAAAAGTATCCCACTTGATTTAACCAATTGCCTATCCTCCTCAACAGATACCTTCTCTGAAGCTGGATTATATGAAGCTAGTGCTTTTAGGCCCTCACTGCTTGGCTCTACACCATCAGTTCCTGGGCTAGAAACCTCTTGTTTCTTCCTCCAAATCAAGAATTTCTTGAATTCATCACTTTTGATGAAATGATCATCACTCATGACCTCTTCTTGATACATCTCTCTTTCATCCTTACATAAAAACAAGGGAAGCTCAACATCCTCTTGTCATGTGTCCACTTTCTTGTCTTCTCTAATGTTTTTCTCAGGCGATGGTAATAAGACCTATCACTTGGCACTAAGGCAACCACCCTGTCACTCCTTTTACCTGCACTCCATGATTTTGAAGACTCCCTTGTTTCTAATCTCTTCTTCTTTTGGGGAGGCTCATGTGTATCCCCTACTTCTGAAGTAGCAATCCCTTGTTCTTGAACAAGTTCATTTACATTTTGAGGTGGGCTATCCTCCTCATATGAACTCCCACTACCAGTCTCATACTCAGAGGATGATTATTCCTTCTCAACTTGCAACTTGGCATCAAATTGGGAATCCAACTGATTGTACAAGATGTCATACATCTCAATCATTTTTTTGATCTTGGGGATATAAGGGAGGTTCAGGAAAAAAACCCCAAAAGAAATCCCTGTCCTTTTCAATAGGGCTTCTAAATCTAGCAAGTCATGAACCTTGCCCAATCTCTTCTCAATCTCTTCTTCATCAAGGATTTTTCTTATGATATCCTCCATCTCACACCTCTCATGCTCCCTGACATCACCAATACTAGGAACAAGTATCTTCTTTACATTCTTTATAAAATCTTCTGGGTCCACTTATCTATAGGTAGCTGAAGCCATCTTAAAATGATTTAACCACTGAGTAAGTTATGGTGGGGCTCTCTTAACAAATACAAAATTTTTTACTTTAAACAATCGGGGAGTGAATATCCCCTTCCTATGGGAGGAATGTGTGGAGGCTGTGGACATCCCTAAACCCTGATCAGTGTGAAATTTTGGCTCAGATAAAAATCACCCCAATTGTGATCAATTGGCCACTTGTCAACATACTCTCTAGGCCTCAAAATCCTAAGTATTTTAATTGGGAGCCTTGTAATGTTTGTTCCCATCATGTTTAAAATTGGATTAACTATCCAACTCTGGAACCCACCAAACTCATTCGCATTGGAAGTATAGGTCCAAACCCTCAGCCAAAGTTGTACTGGGTTTGGTTCACCATGAGCCATTTTCCTTGGTCTCAGTATACCAACTTCCATGTAGTCAACATTCTAAAACATGATCAAATGCATCAACAAAGAATAATAGATGAACTTGGATGGATTATTTCTATCATTGATTGATACCAAGCCCTCATGCATCCTATCAATTACATACTGGATGTAATCATAATTTGTGTTTACATGGGAATTCTGTAGGTCCAAGATGATCATCAATAAAGTAGTAGGCATTCTATATGTATCTCCATCAATTCCTAGGACTCAACACAACCCCTATACAAGGTATTTCATGTAGAAGTAGAGAGTCTTGAACTCATAAGGCACATTCATGTTACTTGGGAGAGGGGAAACATACTTCCCAGTCTTGGACATGTGATGGACAATCTGGGATTTATCAAGCTCTATCTATTTGACATATTTCTCCTTCTCCTTCCCCAAATCAATTTTTGTTGAGGAAGAGGTGTACAGATTGAAATATTTCATAAAAGACCCTCTATCTAGGGTGACTAGGGAAAACTGGTCACTTCTCCTAATAGACTTGGAAATTGGGTCATAGTTTTAGAAGGTCAACATCAAGGAAGACATCGGGGACCACAAGCTTTCCCAAACCCAATTTCCAGGTGTTACACACTGGAATTTTCTTACTCTGGTTTCTATAAAAATAATTAAAGATATGATAACCTGAAATAGAAAGAGTAATAGGGTCCCTACAATTGGCCATGGAGTCAATAAAGGTCTCATCACTACCCTTTTTTTTTTGAGTCTACCCTGGGAGAAACTTAATGAATTCTTTTGAATAATTTGGCTTCCCATTCTGGTCACCACCCTGCTCTTTTTCTCCCTCACTGGATGAAGCATGACTAGACTCTGGTTGACTCTACTCTACAAATTAGCTCTTTGAAACTACACACTAGAATAGCTCAACTTTCACAATTGCTCTCTAAAAATTGATAAGTATAAATGTAGGAGTGTCTTGTCTATATATCTATGATCAATGAATGCATGGAAATCGTAGAAAATCTTCCCTAAATCACCTCAACATTCACTTCTACATGAAACCAAATTTAAATCTTGGCTAGATGTAAGGTGAGAAGTTGACATGTTACATTCAATTCTAGGAAAGAAAGCAAAAAAGCCAATGATAATAGTTTTATTGCTTTAAAAGCCCTCGAAAACTATCAAAAACCCTCACTTGAAATCTGATTGGCTAGCTAGTCACTTTTTCCAACTTGGTACAGTACTTTTTCCACATCAGAACCACCTTTTTCTTTAGTTATTATGAGAACCTAACCAAACCTCATTTGGAGATTCCATGATTGAAGGCACCTCATGATCTTTGAATACTTTTCTTAACCTTGGTTTGATCATGAGATCCAACAACTGAAGAAAGTATCTGAGTCTCTTAACACTTATCTTGACTGGGGTTATATCTTGAGAACAAGCCACTGAGATAAGTCTCATAATCTCACAACCTTTTCCTTAACCTTAGTTTCCATTATGAGATTTGGTGACTAAGGCATCACCCGGTCTCTAGTCTTTTAACTTAACTCATGCTCGGTCATGAGATTTAGTGACCACAACGTTCTCATAATCTAAAGACATATTCCTTAACCTTTGTTTCATTCAGAGAATGAGAGATACCCTTTATCTCCAAGTCACTAGATATCATACTTAACCTCGGCAAGTTATTGAGATTAAGTGTCATCCCTTGATCTCTCTTATCATCCACGGTCGTCGCTAAATCTCCAGATGTTTTAGGATTTGACCATTACTTTACGAGAATAGGAGATGACCATATTCCTTTTTATCTTAAGCCTTGTAATTATATCTCCAAACATTTGTCCATTAATCACCAGCATCATGAGATTTAGCGATCATCTTATTCACCAATTGGCCAAATGTTTCACTTAACCTTACACTTTATATCAATATTTAGCAATAGCTATTGATCAAGGCATGCATCAATGGTCTTCGCTGAATCGCTAAATTTTTTCTAACTTTCTCGTGACATTGCGAGAATGGGAGATAACTGCATAATTCCAAGTCCTTAACCTTTTCTCTGAATCACCGGATGCTAAGCCACTTAACCACCACTTTAAGAGATCAAGAGAAAATTGCCTTCATTGAATTGCTAAATGTTTAAAGACCACTGCCAAGTATCTAAAGACTTGGAGAGAGCCCTCTCGCCAAGTCACTGAAAGAAATCAATTAATTTCCCGGGACTTAGAGATCATGAGATAATCGCTAAAACACTACTTAGTGCTTAGACTTCCTATGACTTGGAGAATGAAAGGAAACAATGACCATGTGCTTAATAAGAAATTTAAGTGTCGTGAAAAAGGTAACACAAAATTAGACCTTGTGTAGGGTTTTTGCATTTAGGCAAGACAAAACTTATGAAACCCTACTAAAAACAAAGGACCTAATTTCTCAAGCAAGGGCAGTTTTTTTTCAAAATCTCAAAGGCATGAAAATTATGCTAACAATGGCTCTGTCTGGGGATGATGGGTAACCTGTGCCCATGCAAGAACTTAGAATTACTAGAAGAGAAGACCACAAACTTGACAACAATGACAACTATAGAGAGCACTGGGAAAAGACCTATTTACAAAAACCAAACCAAATAGAAAGGAAACACACCACGCCTATACAAAAATTTACATGTACAAACCTAACTATGGCTCATGGAAATAAAAATACCTCTAACAAAAGTATCTCTTCAAGAACTGTCCATGAACATGCAATTCTTGAATATCACCAATAAGTTCGTTGATAATGTACGAATTTGGTCCCCATTTTTCATGAATCAAATATGGACCTAACCAAATTGGATCAAATTTTCCATGTTTCCTTTGTCTTCCAATCTAGCATTCTAGAGCAATACCAAATCATTTAGTTCAAACTTTCTCTCTACAGCTTTCTTGTCATACAAGTTCTTGACTTGCAGTTGCATCTTAGCATTCTTTGAAGCTGATTCTCTCATGGTTTCATCCAGTTTGATCAAGTCTTCAATCCTCAGCTGCATTTCATCATCTAAATCTTCATCATACAACTGGAAAAACTTATACATTTCTAACAAGTTGTTTTGAGACATCCTTGCATGTAATCCTATACTAGATCAAATGGGGCACACCTAATCACCTTCTTAACAGTTACTCTATCAGCCCACACAACCAATGGAAACTTTGAATTCCATTCTTTTTTATTCTTTTCAAGGATCCTCTTAAGAATCTTTATCAAGATTTTATTGGTTGATTCTGCTTGTCCATTTCCTCATTGATGATAAGGTGAAGAATATGACATCTAGATCCCTAGACTTTCACAGAATTCCTTGTACTCATTTGATCTAAAGCACATTGCATTTTCACATACAATTCTTTTAGGACAACCAAACCTTGTAACAATGTTATTCAATAAGAAATTAGTCACCACCTTGCTAGTTGCATTCCTTGTGGGAATAGCCTCTACCCATTTTGTAAAATAATCAGTGGCAACCAAGATCCAAGAGTGTCCTCGACTAGACTTTTTTGGTATCTCTCCAATAAAATCCATACCCCACTGGTGGAAAGGGGCTTGCAATTCCACTGGCTTCAATGGCACATTTCCTGAAAATATTTGCTTGCTGGAGAATCTTTGACATACATCACACTTCCTCACCAGTCTTTCTGCATCTTTAAAAATTGTGGGCCACCAAAACCCTGCTCTCAAAATTTGATTAGTAGTTTTACCCAGGTAGTGTCCACCACATATCCCTTCATGCATTCCTTTCAACATTTTTTCACCCTGACTTTCATCTACACACTTCAGCAAAATGCAGTCCAGATTTCTCCTCCATAATTTGGATCTAATGATAACATACTTAATTGCTTGCAGCTTGAGAGCTCTTTTCTTGCCATCATCCAATCCTAATGGACACTTCATATTTCTTAAATAATAGATAACTGTTAGGACTAACAAGAAAAAAATAAAAATTACATGCAAATATAACCAATATCAGAAAATAATAAACCAGACAGAAGAGAACACAATACACAAAAATTTAACATGGTTCACCCAATCCCTAGGCTATGTCCACCAACAATGAGTCCAATATTATTATTATCCAGTGATTACAACCTGATTACAATCTATAATCCCTTACATCTCAATTCTATTGCAAGTACTAAAATCATACATCATGAAATCCCTAACCCTAAGCCATATTATACAATATTTTTTTGCTTTAGGGTTATAATGAGTTACAATATGTTGGCCCAAAAATAGTTGAAAATATGTTGGCCTCAAAAAAATTCACAAAGGATCGGGAGGAAAAGTGTACAGTACTTTCCTAGATAGTACTTTCCTAATCAGTCACCACAAGCTAACAATCTCCCACTTGGTGACTGATAACTATCCACACTAAAAAAACCTCCCACTTGGAGACTGATCCTATAGCAATACCGCTACCATATGAGGCTCCCACTGGATTGAACCACCTTGGACTCAGTTGTTCCTTTATTCTATTCAGTCTACAAGACCAACTGAAGTTGAACATGAGTTCAACTTCTCCCTTGTTACTACCTTTGTAAACATATCTACTGGATTATCATCTATGTGAATCTTTTCTAGCTTTAACTTCCCATCATCCAAAATTGACTGAATGAAATGGTACTGCAACTGTATGTGTTTTGTCTTTGAGTGAAAAGTAGAATTCTTCACAACATGAAAGGCACTTTGGCTATCTATATGCAAAAAAATATCCATTTGTGGATGTCCCAATTCTTCCATGAAGAATTGAAGCCATATCATCTCCTTGGTTGCCTCTGTAGCAGCAACATACTCTACCTCTATAGTGGATAAAGCAACCACCTTTTGTAGTCGAGAAATCCAACTCACTATTGTCCCACCAATAGTAAATACATAACCTATAGTACTCCATCTACTATCTATATCTCCTTCCAAATCTGAGTCAACATAGCCTTGTACAGTAGTAGTAGAACCCCCAAAGTGTAAACACTTACTAGATGTACCTCTCAAATATCTGAGAATCCATTTGACTGCATTCCAATGCTCAATACTAGGGTTACTCATATATTGGCTAACAACTCCCACTGTGTGTGCAATATTTGGCCTAGTACATACCATATCATACATTAAGCTCCCTATAGCTAAAACATAAGGTACCTTAGACATTTTAGCCTCTTCTTCTGATGTCTTCGGACACATCTCCTTAGTTAATTTCAAATGACCAGGCAAAGGTGTGTTGACAGCTTTGGCATTCTCCATAGAGAAATATTGCAACACCTTCTCAATATAATCAACCTGAGATAGAGACAACTTCCTATTTTTCTTATCTCTACAAATTTTCATACCAAGGATTTGTTTTTCTACCCCCAAATCCTTCATAGAAAATGAATGTGCTAACTGTTGTTTCAACCCCTTAATGTGATCCATGTTAGACCCAACTACAAGCATATCATCAACATATAAACATAAAATAATGTAGCTATCATCATCCAACCTCTTAAAATAAACATAATGGTCAGAATGACATTGACTATATCCATGCTCATTCATAAAAGTGTCAAATTTAATATACCATTGCCGAGGTGCTTGCTTCAAGCCATATAAACTTTTCTGCAATCTGCACACCAAATTCTCCTTACCCTTGACCTCAAATCCTTGTGGTTGGACCATATATATTTCTTCATCCAAATCACCATGAAGAAAAGTTGTTTTAACATCAAGTTGCTCTAAATGCAAATCTTTAGTAGCCACAATACTTAAAATAGTACGAATAGAAGTCATTTTAACAACTGCAAAAAATATCTCATCAAAATCAATACCCTTTTTCTGTGCAAATCCTTTTACAACTAACCTGGCTTTAAATCTTCTCTTACCTCCATCCTCTTCTTTCATCCTGTAAACCCATTTATTTTGTAAAGCCCTTTTACCTGCAAGTAATTTGCATAAATCCCAAGTGTGATTTTTCAGCAAGGAGTCCATTTCCTCTGTCATTGCAGACTCCCACTAAATCTTTGTATCCACCTGCACAGCTTCATTATAACATTCAGGTTCACCAGCATCTGTTAACAAAATATAATACAAAGATGGAGAAAATCTTTTTGGAGGTCTACTTAGCCTTGTTGACCGTCTAACATTCACTGGGGTGTGTGGTATTTGTTGTTGTTGTTGTTGCAGAGCATAAGGAACTACTGGAACATCATCTTTTGGAGTGTCATCTAGTACTACATATTCATTTTCTTTCTTCTCATGTTGTTGCAATAGATCTTTGTACAATACTTTCTCATTAAATATGACATCCCTGCTTCTTAAAATTTTATGATTTTCAAAATCCCAAATCCTATAACCAAATTCATCAATGCCATATCTAAAAAATACACATTTCTTTGACTTAGCTTCCATCTTGGTTCTATTTTCAGAATCTATATGTGCAAAAGCTTCACAACCAAAGGTTTTGAGAAAAGAATAACTCACCTTCTTACCACTCCATGCTTCCTCTGGAATACCATAGTCTAAAGGAGTAGAGGGGCCTCTATTGATTAAATAAACAATAGTGTTCATAGCCTCTTCCCCCATGTTTTTGGGCAGCCTAGCATGCAACCTCATACTCCTTGCACGCTCCATTATTGTCCTGTTCATGCATTCAACCACTCCATTTTCTTGTGGAGTCCTTGGTACAGTTTTTTGCCTACGAATACCATTAGAGGAACAATAATCTTCAAATTCTATGCTGGAATACTCACCACCATTATCAGATCTGAGACATTTTAACCTTTTACCAGTCTCATTCTCAACCAAGAATTTCCATTTCTTAAAAGTTTGAAATACATCAGATTTTTGTCTAAGGAAATAAATCCACACTTTTCTTGTTGCATCATCTATAAATGTAACATAATACATAGAGCCACTGGGAATATACCTGAGCTGGTCCCCATACATCTGTATGCACAAGCTCTAATATTTCATTTTTCTTTTCCTTCCCACTCTTCACAAAACTAACTCTCTTTTGTTTTCCATACACACAACTCTCACAGAAATCCATATTGACACATTTCAGACCAGGTAAAACTTTCTTTGAATGAAGTAATTTCATACCTTTTTCACTCATGTGCCTAAGTCTGTTGTGCCACAATGTTGTGTTAGAATCTACAGCAACAGTTTGATGTTCTTCATGCTCAACTGCAGCCATTGTTCCTAAACATTCATTATCTTCTGAAATAATTAAAGTAGAAGGAACAGTATGACCTGTACAAAGATATAAGGTGCCTACTTTCACACCTTTTTCTACTAATAAGGAACCTTTTGAAACCTTCCAATTTCTATCATTAAAAGTAACTGTGCAACCCTCATCACCCAATTGCCCTACTGAAATTAAATTCCTACTCATCCTTGGAACATGTCTTACCTCTTGTAGTAGCCAATGATTCCCATTCTACAACTTAATCTTAATCTTTCCCTTTCCAACTATCTGACAAAGTTCATTATCTCCCAAATAAACTAGCCCAAAATCCCCTTGGACATAATCAAGAAAGTAACCTCTATGGGGTGTAGCATGAAATGAATCCCCAGAATCTAAAACCCATGAATCATCAATACTTTCTAAAGAAAGAATCAAAGCATCCTCTTCAGATTTATTACTTACCACATTTACCTCCTTGTTACCTTCTTGTTTCTCTCCTTCTCTATTCTTCTGAGACCAAAAATCTTTCTTCTTATGACCTGGTTTTCCACAGTACCAACAATCATTTGGCACTTTGGATTCAAACCTCTTTCCCTTTGATTTTCCTCTTGATTTCCCATGATTTCCAGAGTTGTTTCCTCTCTCATTGGTTCTACCCCTGCTTTCTGCATTTAAGACACTACCTAATGTGGATCCACCTGAGCTTTTCCTATGAATTTCCTCACTCAGAATAATACCAATAACATCATCATATTTTAGGTTATTATAACTAGAAATAGAATTACTAACGGCCATTACGAAGCCATTCCAACTTTCAGGCAAAGAACACAAAATCAAGAGAGCCCTGACTTCTTCATCAAAAATAATATTGACAAAAGTTAATTGACTAGTAACTATATTAAACTCATTTAAATGATCAGAAAATGACCCACCTTCCACCATTTTTATATTAAAAAAATGCTTCATGAGAAATACGTTATTTGAAGTGGAGGGCTTTTCATACAACTTCGCTAGGGTTTTCATCAAATCTCCAGTCACCGTTGCTTGTGTAATATTGACTAACACTGATTGTTCCAGGCATAATAGAATACTACCAAGAGCCTTTCTATCAAGAATTACCCAATCCTCATAAAAAAATGCTTGCTGGTTTGTTGGCTTTTCCTTCCAACGACCGCCATAGATCCTTCTGATAGAGATAGTCCTCCATTTGCATTTTCCATAACTGAAAGTTCTACCCATTAAACTTGTCAACCTTTAGCCTACCCTCATCTGCCATTTCTCCCACTCAACCATGAGACTCCCACTAAACCATGAGATCTTCCTGTAGAGGATAACTGAAAAACAACCTCGCTTCGATACCACTTGTTAGGATTAACAAGACAGAAATAACAATTACATGCAAATATAACCAATATCAGAAAACAATAAACCATACAGAAGAGAACACAATACACACATATTTAATGTGGTTCACCCAATCCATGGGCTACATCCACCAATAGCAAGTCCAATATTATTACTATCTAGTGATTACAACCTGATTACAATCCATAATCCCTTATAGCTCAATTCCACCGCAAGTACTAAAATTATACATCATGAAATCCCTAACCCTAAGCCATATTATACAATATTTTTCTGCTTTAGGGTTATAATGATTTACAATATGTCAGCCCAAAAATAGCCAAAAATATGTCGGCCTCAAAAAAAATTTCCAGAAGAAGAGGCTAAAATGTTAGGAGGAAAAGTGTACAGTACTTTCCTGGATAGTAATTTCCTGATCAGTCACCACAAGCTAACAATAACATCTTGATACTAGATAAAATCATCCATATCATATGTGTAATCAACTTCAACCTAATTTATCTAATTTGCATCAAGATTAGATTGAGCCATCAATTTTGCCAATCCTTGGCCTCTGACCAGTTTGGTAATCTGAATATCAATGTTGAACTCATGGATTTTGTTTATCCACTTACATCTCTAGGATGTCCTTAACAATAACACTTGGTTCAAAGGCAATCATTGTTGCACCCATGAGATAACATCTAAAGAATTTCACAGCCTTTACAAGTGCATAAGTTTTCTTTTCATTAATATCATACTTTAGTTCAGCAACTTGGAAAGACTTACTAAAAAGTGTGATAGGCTGTTCAAAACCCTCACTATTTTTCTGTAATAAAACTGCAGCAATAGTGTGAAAAGAAGAAAAAAAGAAGATATGCATTGGAATTCCATAGTCTAGTAACTTAAGTACAGGTGCATCTTTGATTTCTTATATGATATTCTTGAAAGCTTGATCAGGCTCACCATCCCATTTGATCTCAGATCCTTTTTTCAATATTTTTGATATAGGCCTATTGATTTTAGCGAAATTTGTAACAAATCTCCTTAAGAAGTTTACCTAGCCAAAAAGGACTAGATTCCTTTTACATTTTTTGGTTTCTCAATTTTTTCAATGGTCATTACCCTTTCTGGATCAATCCTTACTCCTTGTTTTCCAACTAAGTGACCCAAAAATTTGCCTTCAGTCACACCAAATGCACACTTCCTACGCTTTAGAGAAATACCATATTCCAAGGCTCTTACAAATATCTTCTCAAGTGTAAGCAATGATATTCTTCCCTCTTGGAATATGCAGTCAAGTCATCTTGATATACCATAAGAAAATCATAATGAATTCTACAAATGCAATGTCCATTGCTCTTTGGAAATTGGCACCATCATTTGTTAGACCAAAAGGCATTCTCACATATACATAGGTCCCCCAAGGCATTGTGAAAGCTATCTTGAACTGCTCTGATTCTTTCAAAATCACTTTATTGTAACCAGAGAAACCATCCATCATGGACATTAGGTTAGACCGAGTTACTCTTTGTAGCATTGCCTCCATGTTAGGCAAGTAGTAGTTGTCCTTCAAATAAGAGATGTTTAAATTTATGAAGTCTACACACAGTCTGATATCTCCATTATTTTTTCTAACAAAAACTAAGTTTGACACCCAAGAAGAATGTCTAATGGGCTCTATAATTCTAGCATCCCTTAGCTTCATCAGTTCTTCTTGCATCTTACGTGCTAGATTAGGATTGATTGGTCTTTGATTTTGCCTAAAAGGTTTAGCATCTTTCTTCGAAGGAATAATATGGTGAAATAGATCTTCTCTATAACCTTTTGGTCATCATATGACCATGCAAAAACATGCTCAAATTTTCTTAACAACTCAATCAAATACTTTCTCACCTGTTGAGACATCTCTTTT
The DNA here is from genome assembly GCA_027943335.1 of Chamaecyparis obtusa. Classification (NCBI taxonomy): domain Eukaryota; kingdom Viridiplantae; phylum Streptophyta; class Pinopsida; order Cupressales; family Cupressaceae; genus Chamaecyparis; species Chamaecyparis obtusa. The sequence goes on from BSBK01001859.1 coordinate 728,172, forward strand.
CCAATATACACTTTTTTAGGTGTCTCTTGTCTACCAAGATTAACTTCCTCTAAGTCCATCTAGTCTCTTTTCTTAGTATCCATCTGAACTCTATCCTAACTATCAAATACGGTTTCCAAAACAACCAGTCCCTTGGGAACTTTGTTAGTTTTGAGCTGCAGAACTTCATTTCTGAGAATTTTTTTTTTTCTTCTACAATCTCAACTAAAGTTGAATAGTCCAATTCCTGACCATGATACTTGTCTTCACAATTCATAAACCTCAAGATATCTTGGTCATCCTCAAAGAATTTTTGGTTCTTAATATTATCCGGTATACTAGGTCTAGTCTGAGTTTCAACTTTTGAGATACTTGCAAAAGTGATGTCACTAGGATTGATTGCTATATTGGAAAACAAATCAGCCATTTTATTATTGCTCCTATCCTTCCAAACAATATTTAATGCATCAAAACTTTCAATCATGTCCCAAACAACATTCCTATATTTTTTCAACCTTTTAATCTTAGAAGCATATACATACCTCACTTGAGACACAACTAACTCAGAATCACCAACCACCTTTATACATTTGATTCCATGTTTGTATGCCAATCTTAATCCTATTAAAAGTGCTCCATACTTTGCTATATTATTTGTACATGAGAAGCTCAGTGTGAAAGAGAACTTATAATTATTTCCTTCAGGAGAAATGAGAAGAATACATTCTCCTGAACCATCTTTATAGTTGGCACCATCAAAGTACATCACCCACAGCTCACCTTTCTTGAATCTGGCATTTACTTCCACTGTAATAGGAGGCAAGATAGGATCTCTTTCAAGGATAGTGACCTCTACTCTGAAAGCATTGATATTTGTATCTACAAAGCAGGTAATCTCATTATCAATATTTTTCTCAATCATATGGGTAACTCTTGGTTCCCTTTCAATCTTAACAAATTGATCATATATCCTAAAATTTGCATAGGAGAGGTCAAATTGCAAGCTTCCACCCATGGCATCACTCCATTTTCTAGATAAAAACATTCCATAATGAGGAGGAATGTCTACTACTAAGACACCCATAGTCAATTCCTTTTCTAGGTAGGCTACCAGTCTATAGGGTAGTGCATTAATAGTTCCAATGACTGGTACTTCTCTTTGTTCCATTGCACAATATCTACCTTGAACAAGATCAACCTTGAGACCAAATCTTTCCATGATTTTAAAAGGCATAATAGTATTTGATGCACTTGAATCAATCATACAATTATTTACTATCATTCCATTTACTATGATACTTAGGAAAAATGGATCTATGTTCTCTAGGCAAGCATTGAAAGAGTTGTGCAAATACATAGGTGGTATCTGAGATACCACTCCTTGAGCTTCCATTTCTTTCTTAGCTTCTATTTGGGGCTCACTGGTATTGCAAGCAACATTCCTATCATGAACATTATCTACCCATGCTAGAGCTCTATCTTTATGTTCAGGGATTCTTAATAAATTTGACAAAGGAACCTTAATAGTAATCTGAAACAATAATGTCAACATGTCAATGGGGGTAGAAGAAGGAACCTCAATTTGCATTGCTTTACTATCCTTATGTTTTTTAGACACATCAACTATTGTGGTTACCTTCAGTTTCTCAATTTTGGCCATTGTATTAATCACCTTCTCAATTCCCTTTTGGATGTCTTTATTGTGAACAGGAGACATCTTTACAGCTCTAGCTCCATTTGGTTCCCACTTCTTATCCTTGACATTTTCTATTTTCACTACATAATCATTTTTCAGTTTGTTTCCAGTGAGCTCCTTGGAATTGGTACTCTTTATGAACATCCCTACAGCCTTGCCGGTGGTATCATTTGATGTCATGCTTCTAGTTTTCACTTGGGCTACCATTTCTACAGTGATCCTAGCAATTTCCTCTTTTGAAGGTCTTCTCAAATTTACTTGTTCTAAGGAAGAGTTAATGTTACATGTCTTTTCATCAATGTCCTCATCATCAAAAAAAACTTCTTGATGGAATAATGCTTTGTTGTGTCTTTTTAGACACACATAATTTTCTTCATCAACATCAGAAACATCTTCATGTTCCAATTATGAATCAGTCAAGTTACAACCAATGTCATCATTATTCTTGTCCTGGTCTAATTCTTCAATACCATCATCTTGGTATGCAACTATGAACTGTGGAACCACACAATGTTCTACAGAGTGAGGTGACTAACAAGCCATACACCATGGTATATCCTCAACAAAATTCATAGTAGCCTTTTGTAAGGGATCATGGATGGTGTTTTCATTATTTCCTTTTTCACCCTGGACAATAGGTTTTCCATCCTTCCATTGGGTGTTATAAGGATAATTTTGCAACCTATTCTACCTATTGAAATTGTTATTGAAATGGGGCTTCTCTGCAGTAGGAATCTTATCACTTCTACTGCTAGGTGCCTTCAAGTCTTTTAGTGCATTTAGCACCTTATCCAACTTGTCTTCTTCTTGCCTCTTATTTCCAATAGTCCTTTCATTATCCTTTTTATAGTTCTTGTTTCCAAACAACTTAGGATCATCTCTTTTTCCACCCAATTTTCCAGATATTTTCATATTATTCTCAATGTTCACTACAATCCTAAATGCATCTCTAAGACTTCTTGGTTCTTTATCTCTTAGTAGGTATCCAGTCTTGTTGTCAAAGATATTGAAGTATGTGGTCAGACAGACATTTTCATCTAACCTCATAACTTGAAATAACTTGTGCATACCCTTTTGAAAACTCATGTTGAATTCTACTGTAGACTCATTTTGATTCTTCCTTATGTTATTGAATTCATTTATCATGAAACTAGCATTAGGTCTATCACCATATTGTTCTTTGAAACACTTCTCAAAAGAATTCCATGTATCAATATAACGGTCATGGAGTCTTTTAAACCAATCTCTAGCATCTTCTACTAAAGATTGAACAAATAATTTCATGACTACAGCTTCATGTTCAATTTCATAGTCATTTAACATGTCTACAAACAACTTAAGGTGTTCTTCACAAATAATAGCATTATTACCAGCAAATTTGGGTACCTTATCTCTTATTTCAGCTGGAAAAACATTAGGGAAACCTATTATTCCATCAAAACTATTTTGCCTATACCCTTCTAATTGCATAGGTATTCTTTCGAAACTTAATTTTGTGTTTCTACTAGGACCAACATTTACAACTAAATTTCCACCTACTTGTACATTCGACAGTTGCATATGGGAAACATTTAACTTGGGAGATGTATAAGAAAACAAATTATGAGCATCATCTTTACCAAGTGGAACATAATTAGAAGTTGCAGATGGCATACCTATTTCAATTGTAGATGGTCCCATAGTGTTTGCAGATGAAGCCTTCAAGAACTGGATCTTCCTTCTTATTTCTGCAATGGATGCTTCAACTTCAGCGTTTTCCAATTCCTTTGCTAGATCATCTCTTTCCTTCTTTTTCTTTTCCATCTCCATGTCAAAACTTAAAATAGGTGGTGGGATTTTTAGTAGAACCACATGCTCATTTATTTTAATCCCAACCATCATTTTCTTCCCCTTATTATTATCAACAACAACAGGTCTAGCACTTTCATTTGCACTTTTCTCTTTAGGCTGAGAAGCATAACTTTGTACTTGTCTAATCACGTGGCCTTCTTGTTCAAACTCATGGTCTTGTAATAGGTGTTCTTTCTCACTTCTCAGGGTAGCAAGGTCACTAAAAAGATCAAGTTGAAAAGATTTAGGATCAGAAGAAAATATTTTGTTTCTCCCCTTCAATTCATTAATCTTTCTAAGTAGAGACTCTCTCTCCATTAATGCATTTATAGTCTCAAACTCTCTTTCTTTTTGTAACCTCTTGTATATTGCATCTTGCTTTGCTAAATGCAATATTAAAGCACCCAAATCAGTTGGGTCTATCATAACATCATCAAAGCTAGATGATACATCCATATAAGTGACTTGTTGATATGGAAAGTGGACCTTTCTTGGCTCCACTAGTTTCCTTTCTAGATTAATTCAATTTTGATGCATATGTGGCACATAATTCTTATTTCCTACTTTTGTACTTTGATTTGTAGGGGGTACTACTTTATCTTGAAATAATACCTCTGGGTTATCATAAAAATTGTCCCCAAAGAGAACACTATTAGACTTTGAACTTTTATACTATGATCCATCTTCATTATCATATGTATGTACTACCCCATCATTAGCATTATTTTGTTCCTTTACAAGTGCACTGGTGGAATCCCCACCTTTTCTAAGCCAACTTGTCTTTTCTAACCAAGGTAATGCTTCTAGATTCATCTTTGGATGTCTCTTGACAAAGGCTCTTGTATTTTTTCTTTTATCCATGCTTTGTAGCTTTTAAACACACTGGTTCTAACCCTTTGAGTTGCCACCGACGTTTAATGAGAAAATTTTGTAGACAAACCTAGAGAATCTAAAGAAAATCTCAAACAAAATAGAAGAAACACAGGGACCCGGAAAGAAATAAAGTGCACCAAACCAATTTTTATTAAAATTTTAGCTAGAGACTTCTAAGAATTTATTAAACCTAATGGCTTGCAAAAGGTTCAACAACTTTGCACTGTTACAGTCCCCAGCGGAGTCGCCATTTTGTTGGCTCCTTTTTCCAATCCAAATAGATTGATAATTTGTATGACAATTTAATTGTCTTTGACTCTTTAAAACCCACTCCAAATCTGTTGATAAAAGGACCAATTAACAAGGATCAAGAGATATGATCCTCCTACACTTCGAGCCTAAATGCTTAGGCGGGTATACCTGTGGATTCACTTCTTTAAGATATCAATAATATTTATTTGCATTATCCAACACAAATATTAGCCATTAATGTCCTTAACAGATTGATTGAAAGATTTTATCATTTATAATTTGGTTGATGATGAAGAACTTCCTAAGAACATACCATTGTCTTATTCTAGGGAACAAAGTCATATACAACATATATCAATAGAAAATTTAACTCAAACACACCCAAAAGCCAGAATAATTGCTTTGCAAATTATTCCTCTCACTCTCACACTTAGACATCAAATTTTCACAAGAAACATGAATTCTCTAAAAATTACCCCTACCTTGAAAGGTACTCAAAAAATAACCTTAGTATCTACTTTGAAAATCATACATTAAATTGCTTTGAAACATTAACATATAAGAATTCAATATTATAACAAGAAGACATACACAAATCTGAGATGGAATTCCAGTGTATTTTCATTAAAATCTTTAGTATCAGTACATTGACAATGGCAAAATGCCAAAACAAAAATTTGTAGATCAAAATTCATTTTCTATTCAGTTCCAAATTTCACCATCCTTAATAGAATATTAAAACTAAATATTTAAAGAACTTACTAGCCATCTTGGAATCCTGGAAGAAACAGGATGCTACAAACTTCGGATGGCCAGGAGAAGAAAAAGCTCTAGAAGACAAAAAATAATTACTATTATTGCAAAACATGGAGAAGAAGTTGGAGGAATATCTTTCCAATAATTTCAAATCCTCAACAGGTGGCACCTTTGTCTTCCTGTGTTCAAAGTAGCTTCAAAGCTATTATATAGATAGTGACCACCATCTGGCTAACATACACTATCCTCTATATGATAACTACCCTCCCTGTGCTCAATGATTAGGTGCCAGGTGTTTCCTAGTACTCCTCCATTGCCTCTAAATCAATGACTATCAGCTTCTTATTCTTGGGCCTAGTGCTTTTGTACCATGATGCAACCTCCTCCTCAGTAGGCTAGGTGTACTCCTTCAAACTCTACATTAGCTTCACTTGCTTGTCCCCCCTGGAATCTATTATGGCTTTGGCATCAGCTACGAATCCGGTGCAATCATTTTGCACCTTGAAAACATCATCTAGAATATTGTTGAGCCTACTCATGTCCAAGGTGTCATCATTATTTAGGAAGGCATCTTGCCTTATCAGCAACTGATCCATATTTAATTTCCACTCCTCAACACCTACGATGTTGCCATAATTTTTGTGAATTGGAGGCATAAACTTGCTGAAATTAGGGCTGAACATATCCATCTTAGCTCTGACATGATTGGCCTTACCTTTGAAAAAGGACCAAGTTGTACTAATGAGCTCAATTTTTTCTCCCACCTCTCCAACTGATTCTGGGATGTCAGTCCTATGTGGCTATAGCAACTTAATTTTTTAAAAAAGTGCACCTCTGCCAAACCATATGCTAAAAAATGGCTCCAAAGTAGCCATAATATCTTTTACATTCTCATTTGTCTTTTGCAACATTATATATGAATTATGAACTAAGTACATCTTCCCCTTTATCACTTCAAACCTATGTTGCAAAATCTCAGACAGGGCATTGAGGGCCACTTCCAGCTTATCTTTTTTTGACTTATCAGCTGCCACATCAAGTACCTCTACCACTGGAAACATTGCAGCTTCAAATTCTAGGACTAGAGGAGGGACAACCTTGGATGCTTCTTCCAGTTCAGTCTTTATTTCCTCAAGCTCATCTTCCAGCATCTTGTTTTTCATGAGCCCTTTCTCCATGTCCTTTCCAAAAGAATGGATTCATCAAACAACTTTCCATACCTGCTGGAAAGTTGTGCAGTCTTGGCCTCATTCAAATGAAAAAAATGAGTCACTGCATTAGAAACCTCAAGATCACTGGTGTTCTTCATTGTCTAGATGATCTTATCTCCATCCATTTTATCTTCAATACTAACTAGAGAAGGTCTATGAATTCTAGGGGCAAGAGAACGCATTGCCAAAGATTGGTATCTTGGATCATATCTTCACCCTCTCATCATTTCCCTAAGTTGGGCTTCATATGAAAAACCACCTTGTGGTTGTCTCCTTATCTGATCAATTATGAAGGCATAAGTTAAATCCCATCCAAGAACCAAAAGCATCCCACTTGATTTAACTAATTTCCTAGCCTCCTCAATAGATAGCTTCTTTGAAGTTGGATCATATGAGGCTAGGACTTTTAGGGCCTCACTGCTTGGATTTGCACCATTAGTTACCTAGATAGAAACCTCTTGTTTCTTCCTCCAAATCAAGAAGTTCTTGAATTCATCACTATTGATGAAATCCTCATCACTCATGAGCTCTTCTTGATACATCTCTCTTTCATCGTTACATTATAATAGGGGCAACTTAACCTCCTCTTGTGTTCACTTTCTTGCCTTTTATAATGTTTTTTCTGAGGTGATGGTAATAAGACCTGTCACCTGGTAGTAAGGTGGAAACCCTTCCACTCCTTTTACCTACACTCTATGATCTTGAATATTCCCATGTTTCTAATCTCTTCATCTTTTGGGGAGGCTCATGTGTATCCCCTACTTCTGGAGCAGCAATCCCTTGTTCTTGAACAGGTTCATCTACATTTTGAGGTGGGCTATCCTCCTCATATGAACTCCCCCTGCCAGTCTCATACTCAAAGGATGAGTATCCCTTCTCAACTTTCAATTTGGCATCCAATGGGGAATCCAACTGATTGTACAAGATGGCATACATCTTGATCATTTTTTGATCTTGGGGATATAAGGGAGGTCTAGGAAAAAACACCCAAAAACAACCCCTGCCCTTTTCAATTGGGCTTCCAAATCTAGAAAGTCATAAACCTTTCCCAATCTCTTCTCAATCTCTTCTTCATCCAGGATATTTCTTATGATATACTCCATCTCACACTCCTCATGCTCTCTGACAGCAACAATACCAGGAACAAGTATCTTCTTTACATTCTTTATTAAATATTTTGGCTCCACATATCTATATGCAGCTAAAGCCATCTTAAAATGATTTAACCACTGAGTAAGTTATGGTAGGGTTCTCTTACCAACTACAAAATTTGTTACTTTAAACAACTGGGGAATGAATGTCTTATTCCTATGTGAAGCCAAGTGCTCCTTATTAGTCCAGATCAACTGCTAGATAAAATCCAATTCAGAAATTTTTGGTGGCACATCCATAAACCCTGATCAATGTGAAATTTTGGCCCAGATAAAGCTCACCCCAGTTGTGATCAATTGGCCACTTGTCAACATACTCTCTAGGCCTTAGAAGCCTAATCATTTTAATTGGGAGCCTTGTAATGTTTGTTCCCATCATGTTTAAAATTTGATTAACTATATAATTATGGAACCTACCAAACTCATTCTCATTGGAAGTATAGTTCCAAACTCGCAGCCAAAGTTGTACTGGGTTTGGTTCACCATGAGCCATTTTCCTTGGTCTCAGCATACCAACGCCCATGTAGTCAATATTGTAAAACATGATCAAATGCATCAACAAAGAATAATGCATGAACTTGGATGGATAATTAATATCATTGATTAATACCAATCCCTCATGCATCCTATTGATTACATACTAGATGTAATCATTATCTATGTTTACATGAGAATTATGTAGGTCCAGGATGATCATCAATAAATCAACAGGCATTCTATCTGCATCTCCATCAATTCCTAGGACTCAACATAACCTGTGTGTAAGGTATTTCATGTAGAAGTGGAGAGCCTTGAACTCATAAGGGGCTTTCATGTAGCTTGGGAGAGGGGCAACATAATTCCCATTCTTGGGCATGTGATGGATAATATGGGATTTCACAAGCTCTATGTGTTTGACATATTTTTCCTTCTCCTTCCCCAAATAAATTTATGTTGAGGAAGAGGTGTACAGATTGAAAGATTTCATAAAAGACCCTCTATCTAGGTTGAATAGGGAAAACTGGTCACTTCTCCTAATAGAATTAGAAATTGGGTCATAGTTTCTGGCTAGTTCTATTAGAAGGTTGACATCAAGGAAGACATTAGGGACCACAAGCTTTCCCAAACCCAATTTTCAGGTGTTACACATTGGAATTTGCTTACCCCAGTTTCTATAAAAATAATTAAAGATATGATAAACTATAATAGAAGGAGTAATAGGGTCCCTACAATTGTCCATGGAGTCAGTAAAGGTCTCATCACTAACCTTTTTATTCTGTGTCTACCCTAGTAGAAATTGAATGAACTCTTCTGAATAATTTGGCTTCTCCTTCTGGTCGCCACCCTACTCTTTGGCTCCCTCGCTAGATGAAGCATGGCTAGACTCTGTTTGACTCATCTTTCTGCTCTGAACTATACTCTACTCTGCAAATTATCTCTTTGAAACTACACACTGCAATAGCTCAAATTTCACAATTTCTCTCTGAAAACTGATAAGTGTAAATGCATGAGTGTCTTGTCTATATATCTTTGCTTAATGAATGCATGGGAATTATAGAAAATCTTCCCTAAATCACTTGAGCATCACTTCTATGTGAAATAAAATTCAAATCCAGGCTAGCTGTAAGGTGAGAAGTTGACAGGTTACATTCAATTCATGGAAAGAAAGCAAAAAAGCCAATGATTACTATTTTATTTCTTTAAAAGCCCTAAAAAATTGTCAAAAACCCTCACTTGAAATTTGATTGGCTAGCTTGTCACTTTTTCCATCTTGGCATGGTACTTTTTCCATGTTAGAACCACCTTTTTCTTTATTTCTTATGGGAACCTAGCCACAACTCATTTGGAGATTCAGGGACTGGAGGCACCTCATGATCTCTGAATACTTTCCTTAACCTTGGTCTGATCACAAGATCCAATGATTGAAGCAAATCTTTGAATCTCTAAACACTTGTCTTGACTGGGGTTACATCTCGAGAACAAGTGACTGAGACAAGTCTCATAATCTCAAAACCTTTTCCTTAACCTTAGTTTCCATTACAAGATTTGACAACTAAGGCATCTCCCAATCTGTAGGCTTTTAACTTAATTCATGGTCGATCATGAGATTTAGTGACCACAACATTCTCATAATCTCAAGAAATAGTCCTTAACCTTTATTTCATTTGGAGAATGAGAGATACCCTTTATCTCCAAGTTGCTAGATATCATACTTAACCTCGAAAAGTTCTTGAGATTAAGCATCATCCCTTGATCTCTCTTATCATCCACAGTCATCATTGAATCTCTAGATATTTCAGGATTTGATCGTTACTTTATGAGAATAGGAGATGATCATATTCCTTTTTACCTTAAGCCTTGTTGCTGGATCTCCAAACATTTTTCCATTAACCTCCAGCATCACAAGATTCAATGATCATCTTATTCTCCAAACCACCAAATGTTTCACTTAACCTCCACTTTATATCGAGATTTAGCAACAGCCATCGATCAAGGCTTGCATCAACAGTCTTCACTGAATCACTAAATATTTCCTAAATTTTCCATGACATTGTGAGAATGGGAGATAACTGTATAATGTCAAGTCCTTAACCTTTTCATTGAATCGATAGATGCTAAGCCACTTAACCACCACTTTAAGAGATTAGGAGAAAAATGCCTTCGCTAAATCACTGAATGTTTAAAGACCACCGCCAAGTATATGGAGACTTGGAGATAGCCCTCTCACCAAGTCACTGAATAAAATCAACTACTTTCCTAGGACTTTGAGATCACGAGATAACCACTAAAACACTACTCAGTCTCCTGATCTCTAGATTAAATATACTTATTGCTTAGACTTCGTGAGACTTGGAGAATGAAAGGAAACAATGATGATGTGCTTAATAAGAAACTTAAGTATCATGAAAAATGTAACGCATAATTAGACCTTGGGTAGGGTTTTTGCATTTAGGAAAGATAAAACTTATGAAACCCTACGACAAAGAAAGGACCTAATTTCTCAAGAAAGGGCAATTTTTTTTCAAAATCTCAAAGGTATGAAAATTCTGCTAACACCTACAATCAACTTTCTTGTGAACAAAATTTTTGCAATTATAACAACAAATAAAATATAAACACTTTTGAGCATTTTTTGTCTTACCAAAGGCCTTTATTTGGATGGATTTGTACTTTTGTCCTTTCTTGTCATTTCAACCTTTGCATCATCCTCAATTATCTTTCCTTAACCTTTGTCATTTTTATTTGACCATTCTCCTTATTTATCTATTCAAGCAACCAAGATCTCCCTCAAACGGATAAGCTTTATTTGCAAGGGACCAAGATTTCATACCAATTTTTGAATAGGCCAAATAAATGGGAGGTGGGGTGAATCATTTATTCCCACACAACTTATAAAAATTTTCCTCTTTTGGTCAACTCATAAACAAAAATAATAACTTCAGATTTGTCTGTTAAGAACATTAAACATCCACATAAAATATATGCATGAAGAACACATAAACACTGATAGAAAGAACACCAAGATTTATGTGGAAACCTAATTTGGGAAAAACCACAGAGAAGCTAATTCTCATGAAATGTAAAATACTTGTTAAGTTGACATCGGTAAGGTGGTTTTTACAAAGGCTCACTATCATTTATTCTCACTGCAAGTAGTCTCACTTCCAATACAATAAGGCTCACTACCAATTGGGCTAACTTCCCTAAGATATATATCAAAATAGGATTACAAAATGATTAGATTGCATCTAAAAATGAATGAATAGTACCACAGTTAAGCTCTATCACTACAACCACCATTATATCACAAAAGGACTGATAAATTGCTCTTAGTATATAAGCTCTGAAAGGATCTTCAATCTGTCACTAAAAATACCAATTCTCACATACGTTGTTATTGTGAGATTGCTCTACCACAATCACCACATAAATTCCACACACATTCCACACTTGGATAAAAAGATGTTCTTCTTTATTTATATCGATATTTGATCTTACATATTTTGGCTTCATAGCAAACATGTGACAACACTGATGTAAACCATCGATCCTAAATATAGGACATACATAAGAACATGCTACATTACAACCCACATATTAGGTTAGGCTTAAGGTATTATAATTTATCTAACTAAAGCCATTTGAATTCCATAACCAAGTCCAAAAGATGAAGAGATATAATAAACATTACCATCAACCAAATGATGTCCATAGTACTGTACCATCTTAAATTGTGCACACTTGAATTTATGACCTTTTAGCTCCTCTTTAGTGTGTTTGCATTTCACATTTGCACTTGGAAAACACACTTTCCTCTTTCTTTCTATCCCTCCTAGGCCAAATTGAGGTAGGACCTAACACTTCCTCCTTGATTTCCCTTTCTCTCACTCATAGGCTGAGGTAGGATCTAATTTCTATGCATCCTCCTCTTTCTAGGCCTCATTTTCCTGAATCTAGCCTCGATTTATCAATCCCTGATACACATTGCACCCAGATCCTGTACAATTTTGGAAGCCTGGTTTACAAATGCAAGACTCTTTCCTCCTAGGGAATAGGTTGACCAATTCAACCTATTCCCTAGTGATTAGAAAGTGTTGGGCCCGGTCCTATTTCAAAGTTCCATTATTTCCCTCTTACTACAGTCATCTCCAGAGAGGTAATTTATAAAATTCACTATAAAAATACATCCAATGCCTCATTTTTCTCATGATGGATGATGATAGAAGTAAGGTACAAGCACACATGGACACCCCAATCTTACATAGAGAAATTTCAAGGTGGAAGATAAGGGTTGAATCTAATTCTTTCATTGCAAAGTGAGGCCTTCATTTACATTTCTTCAATTCAAGCATTCAAGCATTACATGACATCATGGAGATGCAAGGGGATCATGAAGATGGTTAGAGTAATTTAGCCTTGGGGTCTTGGTATGATTCTTGTGCTATATTTAGATCTAATCTTTGTCTCTTCATATTTTGCACACATTTACATTTACAATCACACTTACATTCTAGGGTTTCACTCATAGAGTAGATTCTTAGCATTTTCTAGCTCTTTTACATTTTAGATCTACAATATAGGATTCATGATCACTACATACACACACAACATATTTCCTAACAGCTATTCATGGAGGTGGAAATCACCAAAATGGAGGGTTTACTAAGTCAAATCCCTTTATAGCCACCTGCACACCATTTTTTGTAAAAAACTTACAGGTTATCAATTTGGCAACCATAAATTTGGAATCTACTCCCTGAGACCTTTTCAAAGAAGTTAGGTCAACTTTTCTACAGTGTCCCGGGAACATGGTGACTTGATGGAAAATTTTTTGGAACATGTTGCACTAGGTCGACCTATGCCTGGAGGTCTGAGAAAAATATCAATTTCTAGGTTTTATGTTGTGATCATAAATCTGTAGTCAAAAGTCCTACCATAGTCTCAGATCTACAATTTTTAGAGCAAAAATCCATATTCCATTGCATATTTCAAGGTAAGTACCTTATCATTTGTTTCATCTATTAGAATATATTTGTTTTTCTTAATCTTAATTGGGTATATTACAGATAGCTAGTTCCTAGACTCATCTTACACTAGTACATTTGAGGCCAAATTCCGATGGCCATTTGTCAGATTTGCAATGCCTAATTGTTGACATATCGACATATGTGTCTATCACCATTTTTGCATTGGAAATTGTGATGGAACAACTAACCGTCAGTTTTTCGACACCATATTTTGTAAGAAACTTGCACATGAATAGCAGCTTTGTTATGAAATTTCTTACGGTCAACCCATCGGAACTCCAATACCGACGAATCGGCATTAACTCCTCAACAGGAAGACCCATCAGAGATATAGCATGGCTGTCATAATTAGCTATCAAAAAAAAGTACTTTCTGATATTACAACTATTAGAATAGCGACATATCTACATCCATTGTCCGACAGATAGACCTGTCGATGCTATAGCATTCCTGCTACATGTATCTATTGAAAAGGAGACCTCTTCGACATTTACTAGTCAAAAGATCGATGGTATGGTAGTATAGCTCCGACAGGTATACCCATCGGTTATATAGCATTCCTGTCACAGTTATCTATCAGATGTATAGCTCTACCATTGAAAGAATTTTCATTGGTGTCAAAAAATCGACAGACGTGCACATTAAAAATAAGAAAGCTCAAGAGACCATCATAGGTTGTCTCTTTCTTTGGTCTATATTATTGACAAAATGTTTTACCTTTCATTACCTCATCAAATCCGGGGATTTGAAAGAATTTAATAGAGTATTTTCATGATAACGTATATTATTTAAGTTAACGTTGCATGAATTTATCTACTTCGCGCACTTGTAGACTATGAGGATGGTGATAAAGAAGCATCTCCTCCCATGGCCTACATTACTCAAGCCACAGGAGGGGATAGTTCTTTATGGCCATCCTCATAGTATAGAAGTGTGTGAAGTATATAAATTCATTCAGTGCCAAACTAAAATAATGTACGTTATACATGAAAATATTCTATTAAATTCTTTCAAATCCATGAATTTGATGAGCTAATGAAAGGTAAAACATTTTGTCAATAATATAGACCAAAGAAAGAGACCAACTATGATGGTCTCTTGAGTTGTGTTATCTTTAGTCCTAGCTACTGGGTAAGGCATGGAAGACTTATACATGTCGATCGTCAAGAATAATCACCACCTTGAATTTATGTACACTGCAAAGTATCCAATATAATTGATCCCAGTCTCACAAAAACATTTTACACTTGTGCAGCTCATCAATACTGGAGGCCTGAAGTAATTTTATATGATCACTAGCACATTTTGTGCATGGATGAGAAACAGTATCCAAAGTTTCTAGATTCTGAGAAGAGGTATGAGTGGAGGCCAAAGAAGGGATATTTGTGAAGGTTTTATAGATGTAGGTTACTAAATCATCATCTCTACACTGGTACTCAATCTGGCCTCCACTCCATATACGTCTTCTCAGAATGTAAAAACTCTCCATCATTGAATCCCATCATTTTTTCAACATCTCCGTGGACTGAGACCTTAAATTATTGAGTTTCTCTTTGTTTCAAGAATATTTTAACATTCTCTACTTAACAGGGCCAACCACGTGAAGGTGGAAGCTCATCTAGCCCCTCCTAGGAGCCTCTTATGACCCTTTACAATATTTTAAGACCTCTAAGATGTATTCTTAGGGATTGTAAGGGGCCGTAAAGGGTCATAAGGGGTCCTGGGACACAACAACTAAGAAACATAAATGTAGGCATCATGGTTAAAAAAATTTGGAGACCCAACATAATTGAGTGGTATACCTAAATGATGCAAAGAAACCACTACTCCTCCAGTTCCAAGTTGACACTGCGGGATTGAAAAACCATAGATTCCTTATCTATGGTTTTTGGATTTTTCAGTTTCAACTTGGAACCAGAGGAGTAGTGGTTGCTTTGCATCATCTGGGTATACCACTCAATTATGTTGTGTCTCCAAAAAATTGTGACCATGATGCCTACATTTATGTTTGTCAGTTGTTGTGATATCTACATTGTAGTCTATAGTTGTTGCAGCAGTAGAGCCTATCCACAACAGAAAGGAAGACATCTTTCTAGCTTGGGTCTGGATCCTACCCCAATTGTCGAAGGATCCAAGCCCAGGCTAGAAAGATGTCTTCCCATTTTGTTTAAGCCCTATTCCTTGATCTTGTCAAACTTCCTTGGTACGGTAGGCCTTCTCTCTACAGTACTCTTCTTCAATCTATGTTTGATGATAAGCATCTTATTCTTCCTCCTAATTACAACCAGAGCTTCCTTTTCATCAGGATTCAACTCCACTTCCCCCATCTCATCATCCTTGTCACCCTTAGCTACCATTCTAAGCCCTTCTTCCTTCTCCAGTTCTTCAAGCCTCTACAAGATATCTTGATCAATAAAGTCTGCAACATTGTGTCCATCCATGATCTCAAGAATATCATCATCTTTCCACTCTTCATTTGCCAAATATACTGCTTCTTCAAGCTTGCAAAGTAATCTTATTAATAAAAGAACTCTTGCCAACATTAGGGTACCCACAAATCAAAATAGTTGATGTTATTGGTGCTTGTGCTCAAGGATATTGATTCACTATTTTGAAATGACCAAATCATTTTTATTTCGATTGTAGAGAAAAGGGGCAGGAGAAAATGAGCGGGTGAAAGCTGATCGAGTGCGAGAGAAGGCATTGCATTTTATTTGATCATAAATGCTCTCTGAAATGACCAATCATGTTTTCTATTCGATTCTTTTTGGTGCTTTTTTTTCCCATATTCAGTAGATAAAAATCATGGCGGAAGCCACTTAGCCATCTTTTTGATGTTCCAGGTATTTTACAAAGACACGGGTATGTGGATTTATCATTTAGTTGCTTGCAGTTATTGGTCAAATGAAAATATTTTGTCAAGTTGAAAGGGCAAGATATCAGTTTGGTGTTTTCGGTTTATGTTAAAACTTGATTTGATAAAATCCTCAAAAAACACAGTACATGTTCTAAAATGTAAAGAATTTGAATGTTAAATGTAAGATATATATCTCATCCATAGTAATCAAAAGAAAGGACATGAAACTTATAAGGAGATTTACCAATCCAAAAATATAAGCGAATAGAAAACATGATTGGTACCTTATGAATGGGTTTTTGAGGTGCACAATCTTCATCAATTTCCTCAGAAGAAGACCCCTCCTCATGAAAAATGCATTTTTTTTTTAAAAAAAATTACAAAACTAAACCAATGTCATGTTTAGAACAAAGAAATAGAATGATAATAATATGCTGAAAATTCTATTCTGTTTAATACAGGCAAAATGACCAGTCCCAAAAATTCTTAAACATACTTTATCTGATATGATAATAACATGCTAATTAAACTGATAAAGGTGTTATCTAGATTTAATCTACCAATTGCTAATTACACAAAAAAAAAATTTACAAAACTGAACCAATGGCATGTTCTTTGTGTGGTACAAGGAAGATTTGGCTATCAAATTTTCCTTCGTGAAAGCTGAGTGCGAGAGAAGGTATGTGATTTCTTCATCTTTGATTGGTATCTTTGATGGGAAACATCTTTCGAGCCTCTAGCATCATATTCATCTGCAAATTTTAAATGCATTGCATTTTATTTGATCATGAATGCTCACTGAAATGACTGCATTCTACTAGTGTCGTGCCCTAGCTCGTGCTTTATCTCTGTTATTTGATGTTACTAGTGCTTGTGCTCAAGGATATTGATTCACTATTTTGAAATGTTTGGATCATTTTGGTCATGACTATTCCTATACATAGTTAGGAAATATAACTGTCTAATGATTATATGTAATGTTGAATAAATTAAATGCTTTATTCTTGGTAGAAGTGAATGGAAGGAATAGTGTTGGTGTTAGGTTTCATTTATTATTGAATTCAATGGTTTCCAAGATGTGTCGAGGAGTTTTCTCCTTGTTTAACGTTAACTGTTCCTACACAATCCATTCATACAACAGTGAAATGTTATGTGATTGACAATTTCATACAAGTAGTTCAGTTTTGTAAAAAAAATGTGTTAATTTTTTTTTTCTATTTTTTCCATTTGATAACCACAGTCAACATTTCAAAATAGTGAATCGATATCCTTGAGCACAAGCACCAATAACATCAAATAATGGAGATAAATCATGGGCTAGGGCATGACACCAGTAGATTAAAACTAAACCAATGGCATGTTTACAACAAAGAAATAGAATGATAATAATATGCTGAAAATTATATTCTATTTAATACATGCCAAAGGACTAGTCCCAACAATTCTTAAGCAATTCATCATATCAGATAAAGTGTGTTTAAGAATTTTTGGGAATAGTCCTTTGGCATATTGGATTTAATTCATAAATGGATTTAATTTTATTTTGTATGAGAAATTTTGGGAGTTGCATGAGAAGTTTTAGTGTCTAAACACTCAACTAATCCCTCTAACCGATTAGGAGTGGTTGGGGAAGTTGAGAGGAAATTTTTCAAACATTCATATTCACTTATTGAATGCTTTGGAGACTACTGGTTTGACTATCCATGCATTACTAGTGACTGAGATTTATTAAAGGAT
Organism: Chamaecyparis obtusa; assembly: GCA_027943335.1. Classification (NCBI taxonomy): domain Eukaryota; kingdom Viridiplantae; phylum Streptophyta; class Pinopsida; order Cupressales; family Cupressaceae; genus Chamaecyparis; species Chamaecyparis obtusa. Next base: position 746,021 of record BSBK01001859.1, read on the forward strand.
ACAAAACCCTTCATTTTGGGGTGATTGTATGTGGATTCAAATGCAGGTTTGATTTGGTTAATGTTTAGAAGAGATCAATAAAGTATTTAAAGACAATATTACATGTTTGGAGAGATTTGAGAGGCACTTATCATGACTGTACCCCCACAAACAGTGGCATAGACTGGTTTTACTAAGTTTCCTTTCTCTATTTTGAGGTTTCCTTTCTCTTCCACAGGGGTACAGTCAAAGGGTTCATTGAAAAAATGATCCTTTGAATGGTTTCTATGAATATGAATGATTTGATATAGCATATTTCTCATTTTACTTGAAGTTTGGAATAGCTTGTGCAAGGGTGAAAGTACTTTTGATCATTTTGGTCGTGACTATTCCTCTACACAGTCAGGAAATGTAACTATCTAATGATTATATGTAATGTTGAATGGATTAAATGCTTTATTCTTGGTCGAAGTGAATGGAAGGAATAGTGTTGGTTTTAGGTTTCATTTATTATTGAACTCAATGGTTTCCAAGATGTGTTGAGGAGCTGCTCCTTGTTTAATGTTAACTGTTCCTACACAATCCACTCATACAACAGTGAAGTTACAAAATTGAACCAATGGCATGTTTACAATAAAGAAATAGAATGATAATAACGTGCTCAAAATTCTATTCTATTTAATACATGCCAATGGACTAGTCCCAACAATTCTTAAACATAATAGTTATCTGATATGACGAATTGTTAATAAAGGTCTAATTTTGTAGACTACTAGCACAAAGGAAGATTTGACCTAGCCAAATCTTCCTTGTACCACACAAAAAAATATGTGATAAATATGTTTACTCCAACCTTAATTGTTTAATAATTCATCATATCAGATAAAGTATGTTTAAGAATTGTTGGGAGTTCTATTAGATCTTTGTTGTAAACATGCCATTGGTTTTCAAATGTTTGGATTCACGTTTGTTGATATTACTAGCACATTTAATGACGCCATTGTATATTGCGAAGATGCTTACTGAAATGACCGCATTCTACTAGTGTCATGCCCTAGCCCGTGCTTTAACTCCATTATTTGATGTTATTGGTGCTTGTGCTCAAGGATATCCATTTTTTTGAAATGTTGACTATGGTTATCAAATGGACAGCTCATGAGCTTCTAGCTAGGCGCCATTTGTATTGATAGCTTAGGGCATCAAATGTATATTGTATCATTGATAGTTGATACTTTGTTAAATGGAAATAGGACAAAGAATGATTTTGATTTATTTTCTCTATTTTGATCCCTAAGTGGCTTACAACCCTAGAGAAGTATATGTAGATTTACGGATGCAGTTGCAAGATACATAGCAGTCGATAATTCACAAGAAATCCATGCATCCAATTTGAATAGAAATTAATACAAATAAATAGGGTCCTCCAATGGCCCAATCATCCAGACCTTGACTGTCTCCTCAACCAGTGACCCTTCAAAATCGGGTTATCATGCAATCAGTGAGTGATCCTTCATTCTCCTAGTCTGCCCTGCATCCAAACATATTGGAAATACACAATACAATGATAAAAAGTCTTTCACAATCCCCCTTCCCTCAAGGAACACTATCAACCATCCCTTCCACATAGCATTTCACTGTTGTATGAGTGGATTGTGCAGGAACGGTTAACATTAAACAAGGAGAAAACTCCTCAACACATCTTGGAAACCATTGAAAGGGTGAGAAATTAGTTTGGAGACGTTTGTTGTAAACATGTCATTGGTTCAGTTTTGTAAATTTGTTTTTTTGTGTTAAATGCATTTAAATGGAATATTAAACATAGTAATAATATGCTTAATCTATTAGTAATTGGTAGATTAAATGCACATAAAACCTTTATCAATTTAGCATGTTATTATAAGATACTAAAGAAGACCTGCTATTTGTCAGAGAAATCTTCACTGTCCCCCACAATGAAGACAATGAAGATTAACCTCCTACCCCACAACAAAGAACATTGTAATAAAAATAAGATATAATATAGTGTTAGAATAAACTTTGAACAAAGACATGTAATGCTTATGTTAATGATCTAAAAAGCTACAAATATAGGAATTGAAAAAGAAGATAGTGCCAAGAAACATTTTCACAAATATGAAACGTGAGGAAAAGTAATAACATTAACAATGCCAAGATTCACAACATTAAATTTCACCCGTGGATGAGTTTCTGCAGTGGTTTCCTAGCATCAAAAATATGTTGAGTTGCATTTGAGCTGTAACTAAGAGTATCATGTAGAACAGACCTTAAACTTTGAAAGCATTCTCTAGCCTGGAAATTCAAAATTCAATCTAGGAAAGCATCAATAAGTGAAATAAATTATAGACATCAACATCAACATCATCATAATCATTAGACATAAATTATAGACATCAACATCAACATCATCATAATCATTAGACATAAATTATAGACATCAACATCAACATAATCATAATCATTTGGAGGGTATTCATTTTGGATAGTACTGTGTTTCTTGAAAGTTTTTGTGATGTTTCTAAACTTTAAAGACATATTTTATGGCTTAATGATAATATAGATTAGTGTTTTATTTTCTGATGTAAAATCTTTTCAATATAATCATGGAATGTTGTTGATCACTCATGGTCTTGAAGAAACTTTTCTTCTATTTGATGTATCTTGAATTCATTGAGTTCTAGTACAGGTGAATTGGCCAGATTGAATAATTTTCAGAGTTAAATTTTTGTTTACCTATGTAAGCTTCACATTCATTCTTTGCTTGTTTTGATTCTCGAGTCCTGACATTGTTTCGCAATGTGGTATAGACTGATCGCAAGATGGTTCAGTTGGTCCTCTCTTTCTATTTAATCATTTGTGTTCTTCATGGTGTAAGTGTCAATATGTTATAATCCAACCAGCATGTCATACCCCCACTTCTGAAAAATCTCACAGCATGCAAATCACGGCCAAAGACTTGGGTGATCAGCATACACAAACAACAATTACCCTTAGGAAACAATGATCATTAATGTTGATTAATGGCAAGCGGTGATTCCTTGGTAATAAAGTCATTGAAAACATTCATCATCTTAACCAAGTCATGGGTGGTGATCCTTGAAATAACACAATTAGTAAAAGGAAATAACAACATAACATAATTTGGAGTGAGGAAGAAGGAAAATTGGAAAACAAAATATGGAATGATCAGGTTGGAATTGGAGAAGAATTCAAAAATAAACTTGAATTAGAAAAAAGCCAAGTTATCTGGTTCTTTGTTTGAGGCTCGGTTCCAGTTCTACTTTTGTTCTCCTCTAGGTTCGACTTGGGTTCCTTTGGTAGGAACTTGGGTGCCTCGGGAAATCCTAGGTGCACCTGCAGTATTATAAATATGATACACGAGGTATTTTATTTATAATTTTATAGGCTAACTCATTATTATGGTAACATGGGTATGACCACACTCCATGCCTAATGGTACCCAACATGGAGTGTGGTTCAAATGAAGTTGAACCAAATGTTGACCATGATGGCTATGATCATGATGAAGATGAATATGAATATTAAATCTAAAATATGTCTTGCAATTTGAATTTTCATGTGAATGAAGAAACTATAGATTCAAGTTGACTCATTCTATGTTGTAGTATATTTATTCCCTAGATCTACCATATTATATATGTGCAGCTTGTAAGGGACATCTTCTACTCATCTATGTATCAAAGCTCGGTAAGAGTTCTTAGAAGAAAGACAAGATGTCAGTGGGAGATGGAGAAACCAATCTCATAATACCACTTGAAGCCTTGCAATGTTGAGAGTGGGATAAAGGCTACACTTGAGACCCTATATAAGGAATAATCTTATTAAGCTTCACTTTGTTTCGAGAATAGTTTTATATTTTATACTAAACAGGGCCAACCACATGAAGGTGGAATCTCATTTGGCCCCACCCCCCCAACATCACTCTAAATTCCCCATTCATTACATCTAACATTCACTCATTATTTCATCCATTAATAAAATGTAACATTCATTAATTATCATGCGATAACATTCATTAACATATTAATAAAATGTAAAATTCATTAAGTATCACACAATAACATTCATTAACACATTATAAAATTTATGAGCATTCAATAACACATAATTAAATTCATTTACATATAAAAATCAGTCATTATCAATTAAGGTACATAGATGACAATCATTTCTTTTTTTTTCTTTTGGTTTCTAGTTTTTAAGAAGTAATCGGTAAGAGGAGAATTGATATCATCATGATCATCTCCCCTGTCATTAGATCTCAATGCATGCCAAGGAAGGGCACTTATATTAATCATGACCAAGGAAGGGCACTTATATTAATCCATTCTCCATTTCTATTTGATTCAATGAAATTTTTCATTGCATGATTAGATTCATGAATGTCGCTACAAATTTTGACATTTTTTTCTGTCATGCCTTCCATCCAATATCTTCCACAAAGTCTTTGTTACATTCTTTCCAATATGTATAGTATCAAACAAATGCACAATTTGCAGCTTCTCGTAGTAGGGCAACCTATTAAATTGTCTAAGATAACTTTTTAGTCCCTTTGGAAGGTGCTTAGTAGTATTGTCTTGACAACATTCACGATCATCAATTACATAATCAGCAAACAAAACACAATATAAATATAAAAATTCCAAACATAAACCATTAGGTAGAATGGTAGTACCTTGACGATTAATTCTATTATATTGCAACTTCCATAGGCGAGGTGTCATTCTCTGTGGCTTAGAGTCTCTTCTTTCCCATTGACAATATGTTTTTCGGTAATTCGATAGTTATGATTTTTGTGGAGAAAGTGTCTATGCTCATCAAACACCTACTTTCCTAAACTTTTTGAATGACGAGATTTCATCTTTGGACCACAAACTGGACATGTAAATTTTCCCTTTGTTTGAAGACCTACAAGATAATGATACAATTGGATTAAATATGTTAATTTTTATTTTTAAAATTTTCATGTACAACTTGAATTCACTATAACATACCAGAAAAATGGGTTAGCCCTGGGGCATCATGTATTGTCCATACAAGCATTGCATGGAATTGAAATTGTTTGTCTCCTATTAGTCTAGAGATTTCATACATAGTGACACCATTCCATAACTCCACCAACTCGTCGATAAGAGGCTCAATACATACATTCATATCTTTAACTTGGTATTTACCTAGTTGAATGAACAACAATATTACATAATTATTGTGACCATTTTACTGCAAGATTTTTAATTACATGTAGATAACTATTAAATGATCAAATACTTAGAACAATCATTGCCAACATAATGTTCTCCCTCTTTAATCACATCCATGGAGGAATGTTATTGTTGATGACAAAAATAGGCCAAACAGAGTAAACAGATCTTAGCTCTCCAAATGGATTGACACTATCCACTGCCACGAAAAGCTTGAGATTTTGAGGTTATTCAATAAAGTGCAGCCACTTTTCCTCTATGTCCTTAAATATAGAACCATCCACAGGCATTCAAATAATGTCATCTCGGCTCCTATTGTGTGCATGGTAATCCATAAATTGTGCCAAGCTACTACACCTGAATAATCTCTGCAAACGTGGTATAATGGGGATGTAACAAAGAACCTTGTGAGCCACCTTTATTTTAATTGATCTATTTGATATGTACTCGTATGACATTCAAGGCATTATATATAAAATTCATGTTCTTTATGATAAATAATATGATAATTGGGACAAGCATCTATTGCTTGATACTCTATTCCAATATCTTTCATAGTGGCACACAATTCTAGGTATGAGCGAGAGAGAATATTCGATGGTGGTAACAAAAACTCACCTATCAATCTATAGAAAAAATATATAAGTTGTTAATATTAACAATATTTATGGTACATGTTTCACCCTTTAATTACTATAATAACATATATGACATAGGGTATATGCACAAAGATGGGGGACCAAAAAGGTGTCACTTTCCTTTTTGGCCTCCAAATGGCCATAGTGCATATGCACTAAAGCACGTGCACCCTATAAGGCACATGCGCTATGGCTTGGGGTGCCCAATCCTTAGGCTTGGGCAATTCAAAACATAGGGCGTGGGCCCTATGCAAAAAGCTAACTTGCGTGCACCCTATGCAAAAAGCAGAAAATAGTAATATGCATAGTCTTGCATAGCTATAGCGCATGTGTCCTTTGCAAGAAATAAAAAAGTGGTGATAGAGAGAGAGAGAGAGAGCATAACATACATAGTCTTGCATAGTTCTAGCGTGCTATAGCGTGTGTGCCCTTTGCAAGAAATAAAAAATTGATGAGAGAGAGAGAGAGAGAGAGTGTGTGTGTGTGTGTAACATGCATAGTCTTGCATAGTGCTAGCGCGCTATAGTCCATGCACCTTTTGCAAGAAACAAAAAAGTGGAGAGAGAGAGAGGGTGATGAGAGAGAGAGAGAGTTGTAACATGCATAGTCTTGCATAGTGCTAGTGTGCTATAGTGTGTGCACCCTTTGTAAGAAACAAAAAAGTGGAGAGAGAGGGTGATGTGTGTGTGTGTGTGTGAGAGAGAGAGAGAGGAGATAAGGGGGAGAGAGAGGGTGGTGTGTGTGTGTGTGTGTGTGTGTGTGTGTGAGAGAGAGAGAGAGAATATAAAGGGTAGGAAGGTGGGAGAGAGCATATGTGTGTGTGAGAGAGAGAGGGGGTGAAACAAGGTAATAAGGGAAAATATAGAGGGTATGAAGGTGGAGAGAAAGAGAGACAGAGAGATAGAGAGACAGAGACAAAGAGAGATAGAGAGAGACAAAGAGAGACAAAGAGAGAGAGAGAGAGAGAGAGAGAGAGAGAGAGCTCTCAGACTATTTCTCATCACTATTTAAATCTATGAATTAAATAGTGCGCACGCCCTATGGAAGTCATAGATTTCAATAGTGCGCTCACCCTATAGGGCACACGCTCTTTGTAAGGAATTGGAATTTACCAATCCTAAGGCTTGGATTTTCCTTGGAGATCCAACCCAAAGGCTTGGACGATTCAAATAGGCCTAAGACGTGTTTTCCAGCAGAAATACAAAAAAATGACATCTTTTTTTGTGTGCTCCTTGTCAGGTTTACTCATGGCTCAAGATTGTAAAAATCAGACGATGCGATATTGGAGATCTCTCTGTTAGCTATCTAAGCATATAATTTATTTTGAGCTCTGATTATGTTAAGTTTTTCATCTCTAATTTATTTTCTGTGTATGTCCATTTTTTGTAAAAAACCAATGTGTAGTATTTTGGGCATAGATTTTGGCTCGTTAATTGAATTTTGCAACAAGTTACATTTTTAGAAACTACACTACATTCTACACACTTTAAAACAAAAGAAAATTAGATTTTCGATTAGTTTTAAATGATTTCTAGGGGGAGCACACAGAAATTTCATGTTTTCAGGATGTGTGCACTTCGTAAATTCATCAAAAATTATACATTCATCAAAAAATTGCCAAAAAATTACAGGATAAACTATGTTGTGTTAGCTAACTTCTCACTAGAGCAATTAAAATTTTTTTTTTAAAAAGTTAACATTTTAAGGGGAGCACACCAGATGCTATGTTATGTTTTTTCATGAAAAATAGGACCACTTCTTGTGCTCCCCCTTTTTTAGGGCCTTAATCTACACCATTTTCAAAATAAGTTAGTAGTTTAGGAACTAGATTCAGAGTATTACAACTCTTATTTTTGTCACATCTTAAAATTTTGAGTCTAACTATCTTCAATTTCTTGTTGAAGTTCAAAGTTTTCTAATTTTAGGAAAAAAGTGGCATCTTATACCCCCTTTTTGGTCCCCCATCTTTGTGCACTTACCTCATACCTTAGCATACGTGACATTGTTGTGTTGGATAAACCATTCATAACCTTCAAGTTCAACAACAACAATACAACAGAGAGAAGAGTTGTTTGGGAGCCTTCGTAAAGGGGCATGGCTGCCTTCTCAAGTAGAGGTACATCATGGATGACATCAACATCATCCTGATCATCATCATCAGTTGTGCCAATACCAAATGTGTCATGGATCAATGTATTAGTACCATCATTTGGCGCATCATCGACATCTTCCATGGGATCATAATCTTCAGCTTCAATATTTGTACATCCATGATCCTCCACTTCCAAAGCCATATTCTCCATATTCGCACCTCCATGGTCCATATCATGTACTCCCCTGGGGAGGTCGACCTATATAAAAATGATGAACACAAATAAACCATGATAATGATCTCATCATCAAGCGTATCTCATATACATATTAATTGTTAAATAAATATAATGAAAAACTTACCAATTCATGATAATCAAACCCTCCTTCAATGTGACCATTATCCCTACAATGTCTCTTAGCTATTTTGATTAGCAATCTTCTAGTGTTTAAGCCCTTACAAATATTGCAAGGACAATAACATTTTCCATCACCTTTTCTTTTCAATTTAGACCACAATCTATGGATTGTATCCCCATTACCTTCTTTACTTGGATTGTTTGACATGATCCTTCTTCACCTAGATTATCTATAACCTAATTATATATATAAATTGAAAAGTTAGTTATGAAATGATGTTGTAGTATACTATACCAAATTGAAACACTTATGTTATTGTCGTCTTCCACCTCAAACTCTTTCCTATTGTGGCAAGAAAGAAAGATATTCAAATAGTATAGTAGTTTGTAAATCAAAATAAAATATCATATATATTATACACAAAATATTATCCGTACAGTGCATCAAATTTGACCAAGCACTACTGGGAGCTAGACCCGAAAACAAATTAACTTGCAATAATTTTTAGAATAATACATTTGTTGTAGGGTATAAGGTCCCAATAGTGCTTAGGAAAATCTGCATGGTGAAGGTTGTATATGTTGTATATGTTATGTGTGTGTCCATGCATTAAAAAGGGGGCCATTATCTTTGATCTTAAAATGACAAATATGCCTATCTAACACTTTTTGAGGGTGCAGGGAACAACAAATGGAGGAAACTTGAGACCACAAATGGAGGCAAGTTGTTGATTGAGGGTGCAGGGAACAACACCTATCAGTACTTTTATCAAAATGTAAATTTCAATTTTGAACCATTCTGTGAATATAGAACATGGATGTAATCTCAAAAAATAACAAAATGTAGACATGATAGATTACTTATTTTGTTATTCTACATTACTTACTATTTGAGTGCACGTTCCACCTGCAACTTGATCAAGTCTTGTTTGATGCTTCAATTTTGTGTTCACTGTCTTGTAGAAGTACACAGTTTTGTATTTCCCCAATATGTTATTCAAAAAATAATAATAGAATAAAATACTTGTTGAGAAAGATCATCATAGGAGTATCAGAAACTCGAGATCCAAAGGTAACTCAACATTATAAGACTCTTACATTCAACCTTCATCTCATGTGCCTAATAAATAGGAGATAAAATACATAAAATTGAAAAATTACATTTCAAAACAATGAGCTAAAAGTACCTACAAAAGTAGTACCCAATTTATATACAAAACATTTAACTAATGAATTGTGTTTTTCTTCTCATCTTAATTAGCCAAATTTATATGAGATTCTAAAGAAGGCCTCACTCTTAATCAGCCAAATCTTCCTTGTACCACACAAAAAACTGTGTGATAACTATGTCTACTCCAACCTTAATTGTTTAAGAATTCATCATATCAGATAAAGTACATTTAAGAATTGTTGGGACTGGTCCTTTGGCGTGTATTAAACATAATACAATTTTCAGCATATTATTATCACTCTTTCTTTGTTGTAAACATGCCATTGGTTCAGTTTTGTAAAAAAAAATTGTGTTAGATGCATTTAAAATTATCTTCAGTGTCTTCTGATTGTAAAAATTCTTCTTTATTTTTTCAGCCAATTAATACATGCTAGTCTATAAAGAAGACAATCAGAAGACAATGAATATTTGTCTGACAAAAATGAATACACTAAACTCAACCAATGGCATGTTTACAAAAATTATCATAACTCACAAGCAAAACTGAAATAATGGCATGTTTATAACTCATTAAGAGTGAGGCCTTCTTTAGAATCTCATGAGTTTTGTACTATGCATGCAACGTATTGTGAGTTTGAAGAGAGTTCGTGCCATGTGTGATAGAACCTACTTTATCTAATATGGTCTATTGTTAAACAAATTAAGGGTAGAGTAGTTATTACTTAGTTTTTTGTGGGGGACAATGAAGATTTGTCTGACAAATAGCAGGTCTTCTTTAGTATTTCATGAATTTTTACCACATATATTGTTTCAAGTCTTTGAGTCATGGAGAAGAAGAATGGTGTAAGTTGAATAGATTAGAGTGAATGAGGTGTTGAAACATGGTGAATAGACCATGATGAGATGATACTTGATGTTAGGATGAGGGTGAAAATCCTAGTTGAGGTCTATGCCAGAGGAATGGAGACAAGGTTAATGATCGATCAAAGATCATATGAAACTATGTAAACCACTTTTAGTAATAAAAAATGTAAATTTCATGTGTATTGCCAGTCTCTATCACAAGGGTATAGTTAGAGGGTTCATTGAAAAAATGATCCTTTGAATGGTTACTATGAATATGAATGATTTGATATTGCATATTGCTCATTTTACTTGAAGTTTGGAATAGCTTGTGCAAGAGTGAAAGTACTTTTGATCATTTTGGTCGTGACTGTTCCTGTACACAGTCAGGAAATGTAACTGTCTAATGATTATATGTAATGTTGAATGGATTAAATGCTTTATTCTTGGTAGAAGTTAATGGAAGGCATAGTGTTGGTGTTAGGTTTCATTTATTATTGAATTCAATGGTTTCCAAGATGTGTTGACGAGTTTTCTCCTTCTTTAATGTTAATTGTTCCTGCACAATCCACTCATACAACAGTGAAATGCTATGTGGAAGGGATGGTTGATAGTGTTCCTTGAGGGAAGGGGGATTTTGAAAGACTTGTTATCATTGTATTGTGTATTTCCAATATGTTTGGATGTAGGGCAGACCAGGATAATGAAGGATCACTCACTGATTGCATGATAACCCAGTTTTGAAGGGTCACTGGTTGAGGGAAATGAAAGATCACTCACTGATTGCATGATAACCCCACCAAGAATTCTTTCCTTTAAGTTTCTACAATATCTCAAAGTATGATCATTATTCTTTACTTTCTTCTATATGATATTATTTTTATGGTTTTGTTATCTCAGAAATATATCAAAAACATTGCAAATGTGCATATAAAAGTAAAATATTGTCTTTCAATTATTCCACATTGAAGCATTTCCTCTTGGGATTATTCTCTTCGTTTGTACAATATCTGTAAAAAAATGGTTCCCATATTTCTTCAAGATCTATTTTAATCTTTATATTACAATTTTGATTAGATTTGACCAATAGTTGATTTCATTAGTATTTTATAGCATATACTCCTAATGTGAACTGTGGAGAGAATGAAAGAGACACACTAGGTATGAATTACACGATATACCCATCATCACTTAACACTTGAATAATAAATTATGGATAGGGAACAACCCCCTAACTTCTGGATGTTTCTTTCATGTTGGCCTCTTATTATATGCAAAGGTAGGCCTATCTTAGGCTAACAACCACAGTGTATGGGGCCATAAATTATGGATCCCAAAATAGTGCACACTTGTATTAAATTAGGCTCACTATACTACAAGGGAATAGAAACCATGCAATAGTGCCTCATGGAGATGGAAGAAACCCTTCACCAAGAAGGTGATTGTGTCTACAATATTTACTAGAGGCAAAGAACATAATTTGGTTCCAGCAATTACTCCTAGAAGATAATGGCACCCACAAAACACTTGGAAAAGATAGCACTCTCTATATCTTTTATCACTCTTTTAAAGTTGGGACAATAAATCTCAAAGATAGATCAACAAATTCTCGAACACAAAGAACCATTGACAGTTATGATTCATGTGTACAATAGCCAAAACCAATTTTTCCAATCATGGTGTCTAATAATTATGTTAGAAAAAGAATCTACAAATCCCTTACACAACCATAATAGATTCAAACCATGAACCATAAGAACCTAACAAAGGGACTAACAAAGATACAACCTAAACAAATCTTGATCATATTCCACCCTATTGTAAGGCCCAAGAAGTAACTCTATCTTAAAGCTACACATTCCTCTAGATGAAGCTCAAAGGTCAGGTAGTTGAAGCATAGAAATACTTGAATAAATATAGGAATAATTTGATGTACAATCATTTGCTAGCTTGGTTTGTGGCTTTTCTACATAATATTTTCCCTTTAACCACATTTTTAGTTTGAGAAAATCAGAAAAAATTATTTCAGATTTATGTTATCCTTTTGAACTAGCACACTACCATCAAAATGCATAATCATTGGTCATCTCAAGAAAATTCCTATTGATTAGTAGGATATCCTTATAAAAATTTGATGCATGGATTTCTTGTGAATTATTGACTACTATGTATCCTATAACTATGGAAGGAATAGTGTTGGTGTTAGGTTTCATTTATTATTGAATTCAATAGTTTCCAAGATGTGTTGACGAGTTTGCTCCTTGTTTAATGTTAACTGTTCTTGCACAATCCACTCATACAACAGTGAAATTCTATGTGGAAGGGATGGTTGATAGTGTTCCTTGAGGGAAGGGGGATTGTGAAAGATTTTTTATCATTGTATTATGTATTTCCAATATGTTTGGATGTAGGGAAGACTAGGAGAATGAAGGATCACTCACTGATTGCATGATAACCTGGTTTTGAAGGGTCATTGGTTGAGGGGACAGTCAAGGTCCGGATGATTGGGCCATTAGAGGACCCTATTTCTTTGTATTAATTTCTATTCAAATTAGATGCATGGATTTCTTATGAATTATTGGCTGCTATGTATCTTGCAACTGCATCCGTAAATCTGCATATACTTCTCTAGGGTTGTAAGCCATTTAGGGATCAAAATAGAGAAACTAAATTAAAATCTTTCTTTGTCCTATTTCCTTTTAACAAAGTCTCAACTATCAATGATACAATACATTTGATGTCCTAAGCTATCAATACAAATGGCATCTAGCTAGAAGCTCATGGGCTGTCCATTTGATAACCATAGTCAAAATTTCAAAAAAATTGATATTCTTGAGCACAAGCACCAATAACATCAAATAATGGAGTTAAAGCATGAGCTAGGGCACGACACTAGTAGAATGCGGTCATTTCAGTGAGCATCTCAGCAATATACAATGGCATCATTAAATGTGCCAGTAATATCAACAAACATGAATCCAAACATTTGAAAATAGTGAATCGATATCCTTGAGCACAAGCACCAATAACATCAAATAATAGAGATAAAGCACTAGCTAGGGCACGACACCAGTAGAATGCGGTCATTTTATAGAGAGAATTCATGATCAAATTGTATCATCTTAAAATGGAAGCACTTCCATGTTTAAAGCATTTAGCCCTTTGAGTGAGTGGTATGGGTCATGTCAAGCACCTTGAATCAGCTCTTTGCTCGAATCATACTTGTTCTCCTCATTATGCTTTTATTTGTCCTTGATTTTCACTTCAATCTACATTTCCTAGAATTCTGGGTCAGGATCCAGAGGTTTTTGACCATAAGGTCAAAGTTGACCTTATGAGTCAAAGTTGACCTTGACCCTGACCTAGGTCAGCATCGACCTCGACCCTGACCTAGGTCAAAGTCAAGCTCATCCTTGACCCCGAGTCCAAATTTCAAATTTCCTTGATTTTTGGGTGTCGAATTTCGGAGATATTTGTTTTCCCGCCTCCGAGCCGGCCATTTCGGGTTTCAGAATGGTAAATCCTCAAATTGCATTTAATCTAGGTATATTTTCTAAAGGTTAGGACCTAATTGGGATTTAATTTTCCAAGGTGGCCCCTCTAGAGGATTGTGCCCTAGTTCACTATAAAAGGAGGCCTTCCTCTCTCATTTTGACATCAAGTTTTGCAATCTCCTCTCTCAAGCTCTCAAGGTGATCAAGCAAGCATTTCATAAAGAATTTTCAAGGAAGCATTCAAGTCCTCTTTTCCATCCAAGTTCTCCATTGAAGATCAAGGATTCAAGAATTCAAGCCTTTGAAGGGATTTGGTTCAAGCATGCAAGATTCATCATTCAAACCCTAGATCTAGCCATCATGATGGTGTGATCTTCCTTCAAGATCCTTTGTGTATCTTCTAGATTCATTCATTCTTCTATGAAGGTGGATTTCAAGCATATAAGCATGGAGGTTTTGTATTTACTTTCATGGTTTTGATTTACATTTACCATTGTTGCGTTCAAGCTTTCATATCAATATACTTGTTTACATTCGAAATACAATTTCATATCTATCAAATTGCATAGCTTCATTGTTAGATCTACTTCTACTACTTGCTAGCATTCTTATTTCAATTTCAATATTAAGGTTGATTTCAAACTGGGGTTTGACCAAGGAAAACCCCTCAAACAAACAACAAAAACCCTTTTTTTTGCAGGTAGAGGTGTGAAATTTTAGATCTGAGAGCGGATTTGGATACCCTTTTCAACAAACTTCTAAGATCTACGAACAAAGTCAAAATCGACCTTAAAATAAAGAATCTAGCCTTTGACCTTTTATGAGGGTCAAAGACTACCTACTGTCAGAAAGATAAAAGATTTTTGGGTTTTCTTCATCTCGGCATTTCTAGTCCAAAATAGGCTGCAGAATTGTCTGAAAGTACACAGACATAAAAAATTGACATTTTCCAGATTTTCCCTAATTTGAGGTTAGTACTTGTATTTCAATTATTTCAAATTTCAAGCACAATTCTCCATAGGGAAATATAGGATTTTTCTCTCTCTTTCATATTCTCCATAGATTGATTTGATTGTGCATTAACCTTTTGGTTGATCAAATTGGATCTCTCCTTTGTGAATTTGGATTTAGGAGTGGATCTCATATTTCCCCCATACATTACACTCAATAGAGGTGATTCCATATTACCTCTATTCACAAATAAAATGCAATGCATTTGAAATTTGCAGTTGAATATGATGCCAGAGGCTCGAAAGATGAAGAAATCACATACCTTCTCTCGTGCTCAGCTTTCTCTCCTTTTCTCCCGCTCCTTCTCTATCCAATTGAAATAAAAATGATGAGGCCATTTCACTTTTTTTTTTCATCTATACCCCGAAGCTGTCGGAATTCTGATGGTCAATTAAACAACCATCGGAATAATGACACCATCAGGGCCTATTACAAAAAAAATACCAAATCCATAAAAAAAAATTACTTGTCAGAAGTTTCTGTCGAAATTTGGCCCCAAATGTAGTAGTGTTACACTTTTTGCTTAATTAATTAGTTCAATCTTGTCTTTTTTATTATATATCTATAATCAAATTACATTTCATGAAAGAGGCCTTTCTAGTGTACTCCCTTGATATAACTTGGGTTTAGCATGGGTATCCCTAATCACCTTTGGGTTTTGCTAATCTAACCTAGATTGTATTGAGAGTTATGCTCAAAAGCCCCTCTTTCTCTTGTATTGAATGGCTTAGGGAGAATCTGTTAAACTTGATATACCTAGCTTGTATTGTAAGACTCATTGATGCCATTTCCCCCTTGAACAAGTACTCTTTAACCAATGCACCAAAATTATCTGACAAATTGCACATTAGAAGGGATAGAAATCATCGAGAATTGATAGAAATAGTTGAACACCGAAACCATACAAAAGTACTAGTGCATGTGAAGCATGGATAGAATACAGTACCCATGTCCCTGAAGCACTATTGGACATAAGTAATTCTCAACCATAATTCTGGTTCATTTACCAATAACCAACAAGATATATCCAACACTGTCAACAGCCAACCGATATCACCAAAGTGTCAGTATGGAGGTTTTGACATCAATGACAATCAATGCTAGCAACAATACTAACAGATTTGGTATATGCTCATTGTTGTAGTGAAATATTATTTAAATCCATTTGATTAAATAATATTATCATTACTTATATAATTTAAATGATGATTAAATGTGGAAGGGATGATAAAATAACATTCAAATACATAAGAATGATTATGATGTTAAAATTATACTTCAATAACTTCAATTACTAATTATTTTATATGTGCAATTGAGCTAGTTAATATGCATAAGTAGGTACACTTTATGTGTGAATTTTTTAGTGATGACATGTACTGGACATCAAATCCACTTAGCTTCATTAGTTTGAGTGTGTCCTTATCCCCAATAGTGGTGCACAAGAGATAGTCATATTAGCCATTCATATTACCTAGCCTATTTATTGTTCCTAATTTGGATGATATATCCTTATTTGCATATGTTTATAACCATGGTTATTGCATAGGTAAATTTTGATTACCCTCTTTCATAATTGGGAAGGAGCGGTGAAAGTGTATGTGCATAGTCGGTTATTCACAACTATCGCAATTGATTTATTTAAGTTAAAATGACATTTTAAATGTTTAATTAGTAATTTTGTATTTACTGAAAAATATATGTTGTATACGTATTCAATTTATTTGGAATTAAATGATTTAAGTGTTTGGGGGGGGTGGAGGTTTTTTTGGCATTTTGGATTTAAGTGGATTTTAAGTAATTTAATTTTAACTTTGTGGCTTTTTGGAAAATGCCTTCATATTGGAAAAGTGAGTTCATTTTCCACACTTGACAATTTTAACTCCAAAACCTCTTTACTTGGGGAAATCAATTTTTTTGGCTTTGCAAGATTTTATTAGAATGATTTTGTGGGAATTATCTTGTTTGGATTATGTCTAGGATTGTTGTCAGTAGCTCAATTCTTGTGTGCTACCATTGTGTATCTAAATTTCTTTTTCAATTTTAGGTTTTTCTTCAAACTTGAGATAGGAATCTTGATAGCTCTCTTGTTTCTTAATTATATTGCTTCTCGTATATTGAAAATATTTTTTGGAATGGAATTATACACATTCCCCACTTGTAGATTTCATTTGGGTTTTTCTATGTTTTAGATTTGAAATGTTTTTCTACATACCATTACATTGCTTGTTTCTTAGTGTGTAGATGAAATGTGGATTCTATTGCATGAATCTATATTTGTTCATGTGGGAACCAATGAGTTTTTCCAAAATCATAAAATCTGATGTTTAATATTTAGTGTTTTTTGGAGCTCCATTAGTGGAGATGACTTTTGGGACTGGTTTTTGTCGATGAATGACATTTTATGAAAATTGGTTTTTTGAAAATGAAGATGTGTTAATCATATGCGGATTATTTATTTTATATGTACAATTTTATTATAGGATTGTTTTGGGACCTATGCTCTTGGTTATGGCCAATAAAGTGTGTCTTGTGTGTGTTTACCTTGTCTTGTGAAAATATTGAAATTGTAATATTAGGAATGAAAATATTGATATAATTTTTATGGAATTACATTATTGGCATCTTTTAATATGAAAATCCATTGTGAGATAATTTTGAGACCCGTCCTCTTAGCTTGAAGTTAATTGAGACCATCATGTCTATGGTTGGAAAGTATTAATGTTAAATGAGAAATTGATGTGCTTGATTCATTTGACACATTGTGTCATGTTGGAATTTATTTTGTCATGATCTTAAGGTTAGGTCATTGAGTGATTCTAGGGAATTGTTTCCAATGTGCACCTTGTTTAGTCTTGAGTAGAGGCCCTATTGGATTTATTGTTGCATGCTCATACATTTTAATGTAGGTTCTTACACAAAGAGATTTGCCCATACATGTAGCACCATTTCTTGCATTACTTTCATTCTCATATGTATGAGAGAATACTTGTGTGTTCTTGATTTGTAACCTTGATGGCTTTTATGACTTATTGTCATCCCTCTGCATTGTTGTTTCTAATAGCACTTTAAAATGGGTCTCACAAAAACTATGTGCCTTAGTGATTTTTTGATCTTGTCTAGTTAATCTTGCTCTCTGTCAGTTATTCAAAGCTTAGGGTTTTAGAATTTTTACATTTGATAGTCCTTTTTGTGCTAAACCCTATCTCTATTATAATTTGATGTTAATTTTTTACTTAAAAAGACTAAAGGTCTTTATATCGTTAATAGGGCCCATTTTTATCGTGAAGCTTTTTCTTGAATATTTATTCATTGCGGCATCACGAGAGGCTGTCACATATTGACTTGCCAAAGAAATTGTAAGAAAGGATTTTAATATTATGACAACTTCCCTTTTGTTAAATGTTGAGTTGCTAAACATGCATTTTTTTCGTACATGGAGAAATTAGACGAAGATGTTTTAAAGAAGATGGAAAGTTGCTCGAAGTTTATTGGTCAAGGCTAAGGGATTACTGCAGAGAGAAAATAAAATGAGACCATATTTGATGGTCCTCGTGATCTCTTGATCCAAAGAGGCAAGGATGTTAACTATTGCGGTATCGTGAGATGATGCCAGGTGTCCATATCAAGCCATAGCAAGTTGATGGTGGGACCAAGAGTTGAGTTGTAAATTTTGATGAGGTAGATAGTTTTCACTGGTCACGAGATGCCTCACTTACTGATGCCCAGTTTGAGGAGCATGTCTTCCAAGTGGGAGGTTAATGTTAGATTTACTATTTGGACTCATTCGATAAGACCATGTGGAAGATCAACAGATAGAATTCAAACTTGATGTGATCTTGATTGGAGCTATTTTTCATCTCAGGGGAGAATTAATAGTGGATGAGACTTTGGTAGCTCATTCCTGATTAGATAAAAGGTGATTTCCAAGTCATTATCATTCACCAAGCATTCAAACAAGAGACAAATTATATTCTAGAGCCAAATAAGATTAAATTAAGTTGTTTCAATGTGAAATTAGGGTTTCTTGTGCGAAAAATTCATGAGTTTAGTTCTTAGCTTTTCTTGGTTGGTTTAAAGATTTAAGCTTGGGATTTGTTTTCGAATTGTAGGGAATGGATTGAATTTTGTTCTGGGAAAAGGGTTTGATAAAATTAAGTAGAGGTTATGCGGGAATTAGTCTTGCAATTTTGAATTTCATTAAATTCTAGTTTTCCTCCTTTGTTTAAAATTTGTAATTGAAATCCCTAGTTTTTTAAAAGATGGCACCTCAAAGACCTCACTCTAGACAAACTGAATATCAAAAGATAAACCTATATGATGACTTTTTGGATCAATTAAAGTCGTCAATGAATGATAGATATCAGGGACAAAGGTTTATAACTGCTAAAACCCTATGTGAGGGTTTAATTGAGAAAACATATAATATTTGTAAATGCAAGGGTGCCAGAGATAGGTTGGGATATGTTTAGATTGTGGGTTGGATAGAGGAATATTCATTATCCTTTGATGTCTGGCAATATGATTTGGGGAAGTTAGTAGTTTCCAAAAATTTCATGGATGTTGACTTGCTTAGGGAAGCGCTAGATAGATATGACCTAATTCCAAGGGTCATGAGGGGAAATGAAGGAGAGGACTTATAGTCAATTAGCAGGAAGGAAATTCAAGAAGTCTTTGGTTTATACGATCCTACATCTTTCCTAAAGCCCATAGATTTGGAGGAGCTAAAGGAGAGTACATAAGGATGAAGAATGGAGACATCAAATCATGTGTTGACTTCAAAAATTTGAACATATCTTTATTGAAGGATAACTATTTTATTACCAAGCATGGAAACTATGTTGTAAAGAGTCACATGATGTGAGCTTATGTCCATGATGGATAGATTTTTAGGTTACAACCAAGTGAAGTTCAAGGAATCGTAACAATACCACACCATGGGGGACATAAGTGTATGTTTGAATGTCATTTGTACTTACTAATGTAGGAGCAACATTCTAGAGAGAAATAGATCTTGTATTGTGTATTTTCATAGATGTATTATGAGCTATTTATCAAGATGATTTAACAACTTACTGCAAGAAGGAAGATGAACACTGTGGTCATTTAGAAAATACTTTTAACAAAGACATGGAGTATGGTGTATCCCTAAACCCAAAGAAATGTGTATTTTGGATAACTGAAGGTAAGTTTCTAGGCCACATTGTATCAAAAGATGGGGTAAGAATTGATCCTGAAAGGGTGGCAACAATTGACAAAATACCTCAACCCAAAATAGTTAAAGGAATTTAGTCATTCTTTGGGAAAAGAAAGGAGAAAAGTTAGATTGGGAAGGAGAACCAAATAAGTCTTTCCAAGAGATACAAAAGGCAATTAAGGATGCCCTAGTCTTGAAAACACTAGTTTATGATAAACCCATGCAAATATTTTCATTGGCATCTTTCCACACTATTGCAATTGTTTTATTGCAAAAGAATTTAGAAGGTTTTGAGCAACCTATTTCTTTTTCTAGTAAGTCATTACAGGTTCCAAAATTGAAGTATGTTTTGAATGAGAAGAAAGCATATGCATTAGTGAAAGTAGTTAAGGCTTTCAGGTTTTACTTCATGGGAGAAACAATAGTTTCTTATGTACCTAGTGCTATAGTAAAAGACATTTTCACACAACAAGAGGCATTAGGGAGACAATGTAGATAGATCAATAAGATCCAAGAATTCAACATTAAGATTTAGATCACCACATTGGTGAGAGGAATGGGATTGGTGAAATTAATGGCTCAAAGAAACTTAGATTCCAAGCATGTGAATTTTGTAGAGGAGGAACATATATCTTATCTTTGTGCCATGGATTGTTGTGAGTGGTATGTGGATATAATATACTACTTACAAAAAATGAGATATCTTAAGAACATGGATGACAACAAGAGAATAACATCAAAACTACATGCTATCAAATATTCCATACTGAATGGTAAAATTTGGTGGAGAAACATAAATGTTGTCATCTTGAAGTGTGTGGACCAAGACCAAGCCAAGGAGTTGTTATCAGAGATGGATGGTGGAGCTTGTAGAGGACATTATATGGCCAAAACAACTACACACAAGGTGTTAAGGGTTGGGTTTTGGTGGCTAACAATTCTTAAAGATGTACACCAGTTAGTTAAAAAATTTGATGCATGCCAAAGGTTTTCTAGGAAACTAAATTTTTTTAGGAAACTTTCCATTGAAGCTAGTTGATGTACAATTTCCTTTTCAGTAATAGGGTATTGATTTTATTGGGGAGATAGCATGTTTAAGTCAAGTGGTGAAAATTATTGGATCTTTGTGGCCACAAAAAGTTTCACAAAGTGGGTTGAGGCAGTTCCAACCAAGAAAGAAACAAGAAAGGTTGTGATTGATTTTCTAATGCATAACATATTAACAAGATTTATATGCCCAAAAATAATAGTATCAAATAATGCAATGTGTTTTAGATCAGAAGAATACATCAATTTTTGAAATAATTATGGCATCCAAAAATCATATTCATCACCAACCACCCACAGGGAAATGAGAAAGTAAAATCAAGAAACAAAAGCTTAATGAAGATCATCGGAATTCTAGAAAATAATAAAAATACTTGGGGCTCAATGTTTAAATTAGTAGTTTGGGAAGATAGGGTAATAATAAAGAAGGCAATAGGATGTTCTCCTTGTGACTTGGTATATGGAATGCATGCAAGGTTACCTCAGAATAACTTAATGGAGATGTACAAGTTTATCTAGACTGATGATGATGATATGGAATAAGATATGTTGTTGAGAATTGAAGCTTTGACGGAGATGGATGAAACTAGAAAACAAGCTCATGCCAAAAATGCTAAGCTATAGATGCAGGTCTAGAACTTGTATGAAAAAAGAACAACTAAAAGATTTTTTCAAGTAAATGATCTAGTCTTGATGTGGAATGCCAAATTGGAAGATAAAATAAAGCATTGTAAGTTTAATTCCATCTGGTTAGGCCCATATTTGATCCATTGAAAGTGGGGATAAGATTCATATTTTCTCCAAGAAATTACTGGTGATATTATTGAATTTTTAGTTCATGTACAATTCTTGAAGCTCTACTTCTCTTGAAGAATTTTTGATTCCATGAAAAGTAGAGTGATAAGGAGGTTGGATGAGCCAATCACAAGCTCATGCCTAGGTCTCACAAGTGACCTTGAGGTGCTCTTTCTTGACACCTATTGACCTATAAGATCTCCTTCTTAGTCTTGATCCCCTAATCAAATGACCAACCCAAATATCAAGCAAAGACTACCAAGAGTAGCTAAGTTCTTGGTGCTTCTCTAGCTTTCGCACACACTAACCCTTGATGCCATCTAAGGGCTTTCCACCTCCAATGTTAACATGAATTCCTGCAGAGGTGAGGAGGTTCTCAAATATGTTTACCTTGTCTATTTAGGGGTTTTGGAAATCCTTCTTTAGCCATCTCCTTTACCAATTTCATAGATCCTTCAAAAAATAGACCTACAAGGAAGAGCCCCTATTAGGTCTCCTATTCTAGGAAAATAGGACTTTTTACCAAATTCATACCAAAGGACCCTACAACTTTATTATGTATTATTGCTTCAATATTCAACCTCTCAAGTATTTTTGAGGTTATAGGGTTATACCCTTCCGTACAATGCCCTAACTAGAAATGAATGTTTTGGGAGGGTTTTAGGACTATTTTGAGTGCTTGGTTTTTCTGCAAGTGTTGGGAAATCAAATGGATTGGTTAGACCTTCTCCTCTACACTAGATCTTGGTAATATCCGTACCTTCAACCTCCAATTCCCAATTTATAGCTTCATGCACACCCCTACAAGTTATCACTATTGTAGGTTAGTCTTTCCTAGTCGGGCTCACCTAGGGAAAGACATTGAAAATGCTTCCCATGCTTTCTAGGACCCATGATGCTATATAGAATATCTACATGGAGTTTACTCACTATCTAAAAGAGGTTTTACACATTGAATGATGGAATAGTGAGCTAGGTCTCCATTTCTCACAATCTCCTGGTTTGAACTAGTGAACAGACAAAACACAAATAATTTATGCAGAGTAAAGAAAGAAACAAAACTTACTAAACTAATGACACTAAATGCAAGGAAAAAATCTAATCTAAGATCTCCACTAATTACATATCACATTCCAATAAAAAACATTCTTCTGCAATGATTAACCACAAAGATACGTCACACAAATTCATGCACTGTTTCCATTCTACAAAATCAAAAGTTCGTACATATGACATCCCAACCTCGGGATTAGGTCCAAACTTGGCTTAAATAGGTTGAGGTTTGTCTTATATTTCCATTAGGGCACTCCTAGGTCATTAGAGTTTGTTTGGACAGAGTTGTCTGAGCAACTTTGAAAAATTGCAAAAGTTTCTAACCAACATTTTAGCAACTTTTACATTTTTCATTACAAATGATTTTACCCTTGTCCTAGATTAACCTAGACTCCATTGTAGGTCTTATCATGACTTCTGACACAACCTAGACATAATGATATAATTATGACATTATCCAAATTCAAAGAACCAAGCAAGAGTCTTATAACACTCAAGGCTCCAAGATGCACTAGTTTAAGACTGAGAACCTAGCTAGACCTTTAATCCATATTGGATTCCCACACTATGGTTAACTTGACCTTATGAATCACACACACATTCTAGTGAGGGATTACAAAATAAATAGAAAATGAATTGAACCAATCAACCCTTGGGTGCTCCTTCACCATTCTCCCCTTGTGCACAAAGAGTGAGTAAGGTACAGTAGGGGATATTATAGACAAATCAATATCTAGCTTGTTGAGGTTTCTCTCCTCCACCCAAGTAGATTCAAATTCAGGGTGGTCCTTCCATTGTACAAGGTGTTCCATGTAGACCCTGTGTCTAGCCTTCTTCTTCACCCTAGACTCCAAGATCTTCTCTGCTTGAGGCTTGATCTTAGGAGGTATGAATACTGAACTAATATCTAAGAGAACCTCCTGACTGTTCTGACTAATCCTTGATATTGGTCCTTTGTACTTGACCAGGTCTACAATATTGAACACCGGTGAAATGGCTAGGTCTAAAGGAAGGTCTACCTTGTATGCATTAGCCTCATACTTGGCTAGAATCTTACATGGTCCTACTCTCTTCATCTACAACTTGGTGGGTACTCCCTTCTGCAATCTAGACTTGTTCAAGTGAAAAATCACATATCCACCAAATTCAAATTAAACATCTCTCCTCCTCTCATCCACCTTGTCTTTCAGTTTTTGGGTTGCTTCTACTAAGGTCTTCTTGACTTGCTCCTAAATTTCTTTCATAGTTTGAGAGAATCATTCTTCATGGCCACTCCTATATTTCATACTCCCTAGATCTCTAAGTTCACTCACTCCCCTTGGATGCATCTCATACACTATTTCAAAAGGGCTCTTGCCATTTTTCTAGTTAACACTATCATTATAGGTATACTCTGCTTAAGGGAGGACTTAATTCCATGTTTGTCCATACTCCTTGGTTAGGCACCTAAGTAAGTTTCCTAACACCATATTGATAACTTTTGTTTGACCATCTATTTGTGGATGGTAATCTAAACCAAAAGATAAGTTTTTACCCAATCTACTCCATAGGGTCTTCCAAAAATGGCCCATGAACTTAGCATCCTTGTCTAACAAAATTCTTAAAGGGAGTCCATGTATCCTCATGACCTCCTTGAAGAAGAGATGAGCTATGTGGCTAGCATCATGAGTTATTTTACAAGGGATAAAGTGACTCATTTTTCTAAATCTATCTACTACCACATAGATGTTATCCAACCTTGTCTTGGTCTTAGGAAGCCCCCACTATGAAGTCCATGTTGATGCACTCCCATGGCCTATTGGGAATGGTTAAAGGATGGTATAGGCCTGCATTTCTTGCTCCTCCTTTGGCTTTCATACATATAACACACTATTCCACCTATCTTCTCACATCCCTAGGTATTTTAGGCCAATAATAGAATCTTTGGACTAGCTCCATGGTCTTGTTGATGCCAAAATGGACAGTAAGACTCCCATTGTGCTTCTCCAGAATGATATTTTCTCTTATTGAACCCTTAGGGATACATAAGTAATTCCCCTTAAATAATAAACCACTCTACAAAGTGTATTCTGTAAATTTACTATGAAAGTGATTCTAAAAAATCAGAACATACCTTATAAGCCTTTGAGAATTCCTCATCATCCTTGTAGAGGTCCTTGAAGATTTCTATACCAATGCTTTGGAGTTGGACTTCTTTGACTGTCAACAACCTCCCACTCAATGCATCTTCCACCTTATTCATTTGTCCATTCTTGTGCTTGATGGTAAATGTGAAGGCCTGCAAGTATTCCATCCATTTTAGGTGTCTATTGCTTAGCTTGTCTTATGTATTGATGTAGCTTCAGGCATGGTTGTCTGTGAACACCACAAACTCTTTAGGTAGGAGATAGTGCCTCCATTTCCTAAGTGACTACAATAAGAAATATAGTTCCAATTCATAGGTTGAATACTTCTTCTTAGCCTCATTGAGCTTCTCACTAAAGAAGGCTACTGGTCTTCCCTCTTGACTTAATACTCCTACTGCTATTCCACTTGCATCACACTCCAAAGTGAACAACTTATCAAAACTTGGTAATAGGAGAATAGGTTGGGTGGCTACTTATTTCTTCAACCTCTCAAATTCTTTTCTTTCCTCTGGAGTCCACTTGAACTTGGTCTTCAACCCACCTTTAATGGTGTCCAGCACTAGTGCACAAATGCCACTGAAATTCCTTATGAATTTCCTATAAAATTGGGCTAAGCCAAGAAAAATTCTAACTTTTGTCCTTGTGGTTGGTGTAGGCTAGTTTAGGATGGCTTCCACCTTACTTGGATCCATCTTCAAATTACCCTGAG
Source organism: Chamaecyparis obtusa (assembly GCA_027943335.1). Classification (NCBI taxonomy): domain Eukaryota; kingdom Viridiplantae; phylum Streptophyta; class Pinopsida; order Cupressales; family Cupressaceae; genus Chamaecyparis; species Chamaecyparis obtusa. Next base: position 771,774 of record BSBK01001859.1, read on the forward strand.
ATACTACAAATCCCAAGTAAACAAGTTCTTGTTTGAGGAACTCACATTTTTCCAAATTAATAGATAATTGTTCTTCATGGAGTCTTTGGAGCACAACCTCCAAATGTTTTAGGTGTTCCTCTTTTTTCTTGCTAAAGATGAGTATATCATCAAGATATGCTACCACAAATCTACATGTATAGTCCTTTAGAAATTTATTTATCAATCTCATGAATGTGCTAGGGGAATTAGTAAGCCCAAATGGCATCACAAGCCACTCATACAACCCTTCAGTAGTTTTCATGGATGTCTTCCACTCATCCCCATCATTCATCCTAATTTGATGGTATCCACTTTTGAGATCCAACTTAGTGAAGTATTGAGATCCTCTGAGGAAATCCATTAGATCCTCTATCCTAGGTATAGGGGATCTATATCTAATAGTAATCCTATTTATTTCCCTTGAATTAGTGCAAAGTCTACACTTACCACCTTTCTTGGATGCTAAGACTACTGGTACTGTACATGGATTGATGCTCTTCTTTATAAGCCCTTGATCAAGTAGCTCTTGCACTTATCTTGCCACTTCTTGGTTATGCTCTGGTGTGAGCTTGTAGGATGCTTTATTCAGTAATGAGGCCCTTGGTATAAAGTCTATCTAATGACTTGCAGACCTCTTGGGAGGTAGGGTTGCTAGTGTGCCATCACTGACTATGCCCTTATATCTCCCAAGCATATCTTGGATCTCCACTAATATAGGTACTTGGCTAGGCTTTTCCACTTCCTTGGGCTTTACAACTATGACATACCCCTCATTGCCTTCTTCTTCAAGTGTATACAGTATTTCCTTTCCAATACTAAGCAACACACTAGAGTTTTTTGTGTGCACTTCATCATCATCCATTGAGGGTTGGATTTTGAATGTTCTGCCATCTTTCTTAAATGTAACAGTATTTCCTCTTCCATCATACATGGCTTCCCTATCATATTTCCATGGCCTTCCCAATAACATATGACAAGAATTCATGGGTAACACATCACATATTAAGTTGTCCTTGTATCCCCCAATAGAGAATTCAACCCATGTCTACTCATTCACTAGGACACTTTGCCCTTTGTTCAATCATATCACCTTGTAGGGATTTCTGTAGGGTACCTTAGTCAAATTGAGCTTCTTAGTTGCTTCCTCTACAATTATATTATATGTGGAGCCAGAATCTACAATCACCTTACACACCTTACCCATGATCTTACATCTGATTCTAAAGAGAGATATCCTCTGCTTTGGATCTTCCTTCACTAGTTTTCTTATCAAGACCCTTCTAAACATAAGGTTCTCTCCCATCTCTAATTCTATGTGACTGACCTCTGGTGACTTGACACTTGATCTATCTTCTTGTGCATATGCCACTATCTTCTCTAAATTGGAAGAAGATTCCTTCTTTAGACACCTATATGTTGGATGTCCCATCTATCCATAGTTATAACACTTCATGATAGAAAAGTAAGAACTACTTCTTCTCACACCTCTTCCCCTATTAGAACCTCCATGAGTGCCTCTTCCTCTACCATATTTTCCTCTAGCACTTGTATCACCACTTTTATCAACAATTTTATACTCTCCTTGGTTTCTATGATCAGTCTCTCTTCCTTGGTGACCACCTCTGTGACCCCTTTGGTCTCTTCCTTTTCCTCTATTCCTTCAGCTTGAGTCTTGCTTCCTTTTACTCTTTTCCTCTATCTTTAGTGCCAATTGATAGAACTGATGCATTGTTTTAGGACTTAGGAGACTCATCTCCTCTTGAATAGACCACTTCAAGCAATTGATATATCTGGCAACCTTGATGCTTTCTTCTTCTACCATCTTAGACCTTAAGCACAACTTTTGGAACTCCTCAGTGTAGGTGTTGACATTAGTTTCCTTTTGTCTAAGACTTTTTCTTCTTTTGTATAGCTGGATATCATAATCCTCTGGCATATAGGCTTCGCTAACCTTAGCCACCATTCCTCTCCATGTGGCTATGGGGTTTTTCCCTTCTTTTTCCCTCTCTATTTGGACAAACTTCCACCATGTAAGAGCAGAGCCTCTAAGTCTTGACTTAGCTACTCTCACCTTCTGATCTTCACTAATTCCATCACACTCAAAGTGATTTTCCATGCCCTCAATCCAATCAATGACTGAGTCAGGCTCCATTTTTCCACTAAAAAGTGGTACACCCTCTAATGCTTTGCTACTTAGGGGCTTCAAGGATTTTAGGAAAGGTTCTTATTCCATTACTAGATTAGGTTTAGGTACTTCATCCTTCACTGACTTATCCATCCCTTCCTTCTCATCTATCCTCTCATTTACCTCTTCGGTTCTATCTTCTACTACTTCCAACTACTTGGCTAGTTGGTCTAATATTTTCCCTCAACTTCATATTTTCTTCCTCCTAGTCTTCAACCTTCTTGTCCAATTCTGCATTGGTCACCATCCTAGAATATCCACTAGATTCACACTCTGACATGCACTTACTTTCCCAAATCTTTTGGGGCTCTGATACCAATCTGATAGAGAGGTTAGATGAGCCAATCACAAGCTCATGCCTAGGTCTCACAAGTGACCTTGAGGTGATATTTCTTGACACCTACTAACCTATAGGATCTCCTTCTTAGTCTTGATCCCCTGGTCAAATGACCAACCCAACTATCAAGCACAAACTACCAAGACTAGCTAAGTTCATGGTGCTTCTCTAGCTTTCAAACATACTAACCCTTGATGCTATCTAAGGGCTTTCCACCTCCAATGTTAACATGAAATATTGTAGAGGTGAGGATTTTCTCAAATATTTTTTACCTTTTCTATTTAGGAGTTTTGGAAATCCTTCTTCACCCATCTCCTTTACCGATTTCATAGATCCTTCACAAAATAGACCTACAAGGAAGAGCCCCTATTAGCTCTCCTATTTCGGGAAAATAGGAATTTTTACCAAAGTCATACCAAAGGACCCTAAAAATTTATTATGGATTCTTGTTTCAATAGTCAACCTCTCAAGGATTTTTGAGGTTTTAGGGTTCTCCCTTGCGTTCAATGCCCGAACCAAAAATGAGTGTTTTGGGAGAGTTTTAGGACTATTCTAAGTGCTTGGCTTGTCTACAAGTTTTGGGTAACCAAATGGATTGGTTAGACCTTATCCTCTTCATAAAATCTTGGTTATATCCATTCCTTTGACCTCCAATCCCCAATTTATAGCTTCATGCACACTCGTGCAAGTTGTCACTATTGTAGCTTAGTCTTTCCTAGTCGCGCTCACCATAGGCTCGCCTAGGGAAAGACATTGAAAAATGCTTCCCATGCTTTCCAAGGACCATGTATCTATACATAATATGTACATGGATTCTACTCACTATCCCCAAGAGTTCATACAAATTTAACAGTGGGATAGTGAGCTAGGTCTCCATTTCTCACAGTCTCCTGGTTTGAACCAATGAACAGACAAAACACAAAGAATTTATGTAGATTAAAGAAAGAAATAGAAATTAATAAAATAAATACATTGAATGCAAGGAAAAACAAAAGTCTAAGATCTCCACTAATTACATTTTACATTCCAATCAAAAACATTCTTTTGCAATGATTAACCACAAAGATACACACAAACTCATGCATTGTTTCAATTCTAAAAAATCAAAAGTCTGTACATATGACATCTCAACCTCGGGATTATGTCCAAACTTGGCTTAAATAGGCAAAGGTTTGTCTTAGATTTCCATTTGGGAACTCCTAGGTCATTGGAGTGTGTTTGGATAGAGTTGTCCGAGCAACTTTGAAAAATTGCAAAAGTTGCTAAGCAACTTTTTGCAACATTTTAGCAACTTTTACATTTTTCATTACAAATGATTTTACCCTTGTCCTAGCTTAACCTAGACTCCATTATAGGTCCTATCATGACTTCAGACACAACCTAGACCTAATGACATCATGATGACATCATCCAAATTCAAAAAACCAAGCAAGAGACCTATAACACTCAAGCCTCCAAGATGCACTAGTCTAAGACTTAGGACCTAGCTAGACCTTTAATCCCTATTGGATTCACACACTGTAGTTAACTTGACCTTATGAATCACACACACATGCCACTGAGGGATTACAAAATAAAAATAAAATGGATTGAACCAATCAACCCTTGGGTGCTCCTACACCATAGAAAGAGGTCTTGTACATAGTCAAAATAGTTTTCCTTTTCTATTTGGTTGTCTTGTCCAAGAAACTTCCTTTTGGTTTTCTTTGTAAGTGGTCTACTTCACTTGAGATTCTAAATTTCTCACTTCATTCTATTGGAATTAACATCCCCAACTAGAGCCACTGATAGCACTTCAAAATGGGCCTTGAAATTTTTTTGTGACTTAGTGATTTTTTTTTCTTGTCTAGTTAATATTTCTCTCTGTCAGTTCTTCAAACCTCAGGGTTTTAGGTTTTTCCCATTTGATAGTCCTTTTAATGTTAAACCCTAACTTTTTTCTAATTTGATGTTACTTTTTTTTTTTAAAAGGTTGAGGGTCTTTTTATCATTAAAAGGTGCCATGTTTTTCCTTAGATTTCATTTTATTTCTAGTTGGCCTTTCAATTTTCCCCTGAGTTTGTTTCCTAGTTCTAATGTCCTCGTGATCAGATGTCTTTATGAACAACTTAAGGGTATCACCTTCATCCTAGGTCAGGTCCCCTTTTATCTTACACATAAAGTGCTTTGTATTAAGTTTTAGGTTTACATGCAATGTCGTGAATCTTTTTCTTGAATATTTTATTCATTGCGACATTGCGGGAGGCTGCCACCTATCACATATTGACTAGTTGAAGAAATCATAAGAAATTATTTTAATATTATGTCATCTACCCTTTTTCTAAATATTGAGCTACTAAAAGTGCATTTTTTGTGCATGGGCAGAAGTTAGACGAAGATGTTTTAAAGAAGATGGAAAGTTTCTTGTAGGTTATCAATCAATCCTAAGGGATTACTACAACGGGAAAATAAACTAAGACCAGATCCAATATTCCTTGTGATCCTACAATCCAAAGAGGCAAGGATGTTGACTATTGTGGCATCGCAAGATGATGCCATGTGTCCATGCAAAGCCAGAGCAAGTAAAAAATGGGACCAAGATTTGAGTTGTAAAGTTTGCTAAGATGGAAAGTTTTCATTGGTCATGAGATGCGACCACTTGCCAATTGGGAGGTCAATGTTAGATTGACTATTTGGATCCATTTGATGAGTCAAAATGGTGGACAATCAATGGGTAGAATTCAAACTTGACGTGATCTTTATTGGAGCTATTTTTTGGCACAAGCGAGAGTTGATGGCGGACAAGACTTTGGTAGCTCATTCCTGATCAAGTAAAAGGTGATTTCCAAGTCATTACCATTCACCAAGCATTCAAAAAAAGAGTATAATTTGATTCCAGAGCCAAAGAAGATCAAAGAAAGTTGTTTCAATGCAAAATTAGGGTTTCTTGTGTGAAAAAATTGTGAATTTAGTTCTTAGCTTTTCCTAGTTGTTTTAAAGTTGTAAGCTTGGGAATTATTTTCAAATTGTGGGGAAAGGATTGCATTTTGTTTTGGGAATATGATTTTGATAAAATTGAGTAGAGGTTGTGCTAGAATTAATCTTTTAATTTCAAAATTCATAAAGTTCAAGTTTTCCTCCCTTGTTTAATATTCGTAATTAAGATCCCTAGTTTTTTTTTAAAATAACACCTCAAAGACCTCACTCTGGACAAACTAAATATCAAAAGAGAAACCTGTATGCTGAATTTTTGGATCAATTAAAGCTATCAATGATTGATAGATATCAGGGACAAAGGTTTATAGTCGGTAAAACCCTAGGTGAGGGTTTAATCAAAAAATCATATAATATTCCAGATGCAAGGGTGCTAGAGACAAGTTTGGCTATGTTCAGATTGTGGGTTGTAAAGAGGAATATTCAGTCTCCTTTCTCCAATGTATGGAAGTCTGATTTGGGGAAGTAGGTAGTCCCAAAAAATTTATGGATGTTAAATTTCTTAGGGAAGTGGCATAAAGATATGACCCAATTTTGAGGGTTGGGAGGGGGAATAAAGGAGAGGTCTTATTGTCGATCAGCGGGAAGGAAATTAAAGAAGTCCTTGGTTTATACGATCATGCATCTTTCCTAGAGCCCATGGATTTGAAGGAGATAAAAGGAGAGTACATAAGGATAAAAAAAAATTGTTAGGAGAAATCTTCTTCCTGCCCATCTTGCCAAAGTAGTACAAACAAAATATTACATTGGACCAAGCCCAAATGTAGAACCTTTCCCAACTGATGCTTTTGCTCCATATTACAAAGCTACATTTTTCTCACTATGCAAATTTCTAGGTTTTCACCCAAGTACAGTCATGCCAATGGCTTATAAGTATATAGAAATTCAGATTCAACATCCAAATTTCAAAGTGATATATGACTATGCTCCATACCTTGAAGATAAGATACATGAGGGGTAACAAGAAATTAAGAAGGGTAAACTTGAAACTCAATTTTTCTGGTATTCCTTGTTGATGCACATGATTTTATACAAGAATGTAGACTTATTTGAAGAATTTATGAATTTTAAAAGAATAGTTGATGGGAATGAGATGTCAGTATAGGTTTGGAGTATAGATTTGTCATGGGATAGATAAGGTGCCCTTTTTTTAAGATTTGATAATGGTTTTGCATCAAGGTTGAGAGCTAGGCTAATAATCAACTCAACTAGAATCCCAATACAATTGCATGATTTTATGAGACCAAAGGAAAGAGTACCATCTCTAAAGGTAGAACAAAATTGGGGAGATGTCATTCCCTACCCTCTTAGCACAATCTTGAGGGTGTATGGTTTTCCAAGAGAGCCCCATATTTTTCCATGTAATGTACCACTCAGGTTGGGATTTGTAGAGGTGATGTGGAGAATTGGTTGCATCCAAGAAAGGGAATTGAAAGGAAAGGGTAAAGGAAAATTTTTCCTTGGTTTTTAATTTATCCTTACCATGTGATTACAAAAAGGAGGTTGGGTCCATTTTGAGAAGGTTTTTACACCTTATAATTTGGAGATTGGCACAACAAGGCAGAATGATTCAGAGGGTTTTTATAATGTGTTTAGAACCAAAATTAAAGGATCCTTACAACCCCATGAATTCAATTTCCCTAAGAACATAATTAGAAATGAATTTAATTTAGATGTACATGATGATAAGAAGGAGAAATGGACAAAATAAGGAAAGCTTTGGAGCATTGTTCAAAGAATGGATCAAAAGTATGATCCTTTGAAGGAATTCAGACCATTTTTCAAATTTTTGATGGATAATTTTGAAGAAATTATGCTTTCTTTGAAGAGAAAAGGGCTAAGTTGGAATTGGTACATGGCAAGAAGATAGGGGAAAGAACTTAAGAGGCACTAACTCCATCACTTCAACCAACCCATTTTTTGGTGAAGTCAATACAAGATTCTTAAGTTTTTCTAGAAAATATAAAAAAGAAAATTTGGAAGTTGTTGAGGAGCTTCAATGTATTTTATGCTATAGTACTACCTGCAATTGTACATAAAAATGGAACTATTAAGACATTGTAATTATGGAAGGAACAAATAGAGTAGATTATTAATTCTCAAGTTGAAGTGATTTGTAAAGATCTTAATACAGAAATGCTAGAGAATAGAATGGATAAAATCATAGACATGCCTGAACATTTTTTGAATCTTTTGAGAGGGAAGAAAATCAAGTAGTAGTCAAGTGCACCCCCTACATGACAAAAGATGATGAGGTCATGAACTTAAACTGGACATTAGACAAGGAGTATAACAATTGGGTGGGATGTATTTAAATAAAGAATAGAAGGCATAAATAGTTAACCAACTAACTAATTGATATGAAAGTCTGGAAACAAATTTTGCAATATTGCAATGATTATATTTGTGAAGTACAGGATTGCATCAATGCGAGATAAATCAATATCTTCTTCAACAAATACTAGGCTAAAAAGGTGCAAGGTTTTTTTTGGTTTTGAGTGAAATATTCTGAAGGAAATCTTTTGTAAATAGAGTTACAAGCGATCCATTGAACTGGTGACATGTGTCTTCTCTAGCCTGAAGCTTGTTGGCTCCCTTAGTTTCTATAAAAGGGAATTCAAGGCCATGAGAAAGAGGATCCAAAGTCTCTATTTAAATTGCTCAAGTTTAGAGTACAGTTTCTAGTAGCAAGTATAGGTGAAAGTGAGCTAAATGTAAAGTCATTTATAGAGAAAATAGATGAAGAGTTTAGTGTCAAGTTTTGTGCAGTTTTTGAATGGATGAAATGTATATTGTCTTATGACATGGATAGCTATTGAACTTAATAAATATATAAGTCAAATTCATTTCTCTCCAATGTACAACTTTACCATATTTTGAATGAATAGAATCAAGTATTTTCTCATTCAGTACACTCTTATGGTGTATGTAATTTGTTGTTCATGCTTTGATCTAATGGGTGAATTAAATGCTTGAGTAGGATTACAGATTGGTAGGATTTGTGTAGGTATTTTGATAAGTAGTTTGGGTTGGGATTTTTTATGGGATGTATTGTAAGGTAGTAAATTCTTACAATTTGTGTTATCATCCAAAGTCTGTCATATTTCATTTTATGTCTAATGAATTCAAATCCCTAATGGAATAAGGTACTAATCATAGATTTCATTTGTCTTTATTGTTATTATTGTGTTTCAAATCAATGTGAAATTTTCTATAAATTGTTAAATCACGTAGTACCTTTTCTTTTAATGTAGGTTGTTATGTGATTTTATCATCTCATGCTCCAATTAGTTGAGGATCATTAAATAATTAGCCATTCCTGAGAATTCTTCTTCTTTGTTGAGCCTTTATATGAGATTATTTTCTTTATTTTAATGCCATTTAAAAGTATGATGCAAAGATTATAAATGTATTAAGAGGTCACCCTCCCAAGTTTTGCAGAGCCCAAAGTGTAGAAGGATTTGTGAAATCCTTGTCAATTGGTTCAATTCATGGAGATTATTGAGAATTGGAGTTGGCATCTCCATAGATAATTGAAAGATCAACTTAGTTTCTACATAAGTAGTGTAAACCCATTTTGGGAACCAACAACTTATATGTATATGGAAATTCAGACTCAACATCCAAATTTCATAGTAATATATGACTATGCCACATACCTTGAAGATAATATACATGAGGGGTTGCAAGAAATTAAGAAGGGTAAGCTTGAAACCCAATGTTTCTTGTATTCCTTGTTGATGCACATGTTCCTATACAAGAATGTAGACTTTTTTGAAGAATCTATAAATTTTAAAAGAACAGTTGATGTGAATGAGATGCCAGTATAGGATTGGAGTATGAATTTTTCATTGGATAGACAAGATGCTAGTTTTGTAAGATTTGATAATTGTTTTTCATCAAGGTTTAGAGCTAGGTTGAAAATCAACCCACCTAGAATCACATTGTAATTGCATAATTTTATGAGACCAAAGGAAAGAGTACCATCTCTAAAGGTACAACATGATTTGGGAGATGGCATTCCCTTCCCTATTAGAACAATATTTAGGGTGTATGGTTTTCCAAGAGAGCCCCATGTTTTTCCATATAATGTACAACTCAGGTTAGGATTTGCAAAGGTGATGTGGAAAATTGGCTACATCCAAGAAAAGGAATTGAAAAGAAAGGGTAAAGGCACAAATTTTACCTGATTTTATAATTGCACCTTACTTTGTGATTACAAAAGGAGGTTGGGTCCATTTTGAGAAGGTTTTTACACCTTATAATTTTGGGGTTGGCAAAACAATGCATAGTGTTCTAGAGGATTTTTATAATGTGTTCAAAATTAGAATTAAAGGATCCTTTCTACCCCATGAATTCAATATTCCTCAGGACATAATTAGAAATTAATTTGATTTATATGTACAGGATGATAAAAAACATAAATGGACAAAATATGAAAATATTTGGAGCATTTCCAAAGAATGGATCAAAAGTATGATCCTATGAAGGAATTCAAGCTATTTTTTATGAAGATCAATTTCTTAATAGATAATTTTGAATAAATTATGCTTGCTTTGAAAGAAAAAAGGGCTAAGTCAGAATTAGTCTATGGAAATTAGATAGGGGAAAGAAATCAACAGATATTAACTCCATCACCTCAAATGAGAGTGAGGCTTTCAAGGTCAGCATCTCCACCACCACATGGAAAAGATGGGGTAATTGAGGGAAGACCCACTTAAGAGCCTTGAGTGACTAATAAAATGTATAAAAGGGTGAGAGATGAAACAAATAGTGATGAGGATGACATAGAGGAAAGAGTAACAAGAAAAGGGAAGAAAATAATGAGGCAGGAATAATCCCCTAATATTCAGCCTAGGACACTCAACGGAATAAAAATCATTGATGTAGAAGATGAACCAAGGAGAATCCCTTCACCACCTCCTTTATCCCCTTCACCTTCAAGGTAGAGAGATGAACAAATTGAGGAATGACATGCATAGTAAAAAGAAGAGGAGGATGTCATTATCATAACTGATAGAAAATCACAGGTGGGCATCCCTCTAGCACCAAGGTCATTGTAGTGGGATTTTACTCCTCTAGATATTCAAGGAAGAGAATTTTGAGATGCAAGAATAGAAGCTTTTGACAAGTTCCTTGAGGATGAATTTTTTTTGCAAATGCAAACATTTTTACAACTGGTTTGGAAGGTAAAGATTGATGAGTATAAGAGAAGATGTGAAGAGAGGAAGGCTCAAAAGCCTGAAAAAAGTGAACAAGAGAATAAGAAAAAAAATAAAGAATGAAATAATGGAGGAATTCTAAACTATCACACTTGAAGAAGAAAAGAGAATTGTTAATCAAGGAGTCTTTATTCTTCCAGAATGGGACATAGTTGATGTTGTAACATTTGATGCTATTATAAAAACAAAGCAATTGTATAGGTATGACGAAGAAGATAGATCAGTATTGAAGGGATCATAATGGAGTCAAGATTATGCCACACTGGCTATATGGTCACTATCTAGGGGGGCTATAAATCCATATATAGGAGACATAAATCCAAATTTGTGGGGAAGTCTCATAATAAAAAGAGCTTCAAAAACATTAAGAGTAGAGGCAAAAAACTTAACTGTGGATATAGAAAATTTGGCTAAATAAACTAACAAGAGGGAGGAAGATGAGAAAATGGAATAAAAGAGTAAGTTTGAGCACATATTTGAAGAGTATAATAAGGTGCATCAAAAGTATATTGAGTTGCAATCAAAGATACAACTTCTGGAGCTAAAACTATTAGAAGCACCCCTTGCTTCTCATGTAAACACATTTGCACCATCAACATCAAAATACTTTGAGGTGCCACCCTTACTGAAGTAGTTACCCAATCTCCTATTGAGACCAATCCTCCTAGTTATACATTAGAACCAATTGTTAAAGAACCAAATTTCTCAGTGCATCCAACTAGGGCCTAGATGTTGGAGAAAATAAAACAGTTGGAAAATAGGGTAAAGGATACAAAGGAGAAATCGAACTTAAAGAAAAAGGATATAGTCAGTTCTATTTTGACTCATTTGAATGAAAAGGTGGATAGAAGATTGGAAAGTATTCATTCTTTTTATTCTTTGAAACTTGAAGTTGTCAAAATTTTTGACAAAGACAAAGAAGTGGTTACACCTTTGTTTGTCAAATGGGTGCATAAGGAAATTGAGTTGAAGATGATGTTTCTAGGCTCTAGGTATCATGATGATAAACCACCAAAACTTTAGCCAACCCATTTATTGGTAAAGTTAATAAAATATTTTTAGGTTTTGCTAGATAGTATAAAAAATAAAATCAGAGAGCTGCTGAGGATTTTCAATGAATTGCATTATACACTACTACCTACAATTATAGATGAAAATGGAGTTGTTAAGACATTATATTTATGGAAGGAAAAGGCAATTATAGATGAAAATAGATTTGTTAAGACATTGTAGCTATGGAAGAAAAGACAGAGAAGGTTATTAATTCTGAAGTTGAAGTGATTTGTGAAGATCTTGATAAATACATGCTAGAGAATAGCATGGATAAAATCATAAACACATGAACATTTTTAAAATCTTTTGAGAGGAAAGAAAATAAAGTAGAAGTTAAGTACACCCCCTACAAGAAAAAATATGATGAGGTCATTAACTTCAAGTGGCCATCAAATGAGGAGTATAAAAATTGGGTGGGGATGTATTTGAATGAAGAATAGAAGAAATAAATAGTTAACCAACTAACTATTTGATATGATAGTCTGGCAACAAATTTTGATATATTGCACTGGTTATCTTTATGAAGTATAGGCTTGCATTAGCATGAGATCATACTAGTATCTTCTTCAACAAATGCTATATGGGAAAGGTGCAAGGTTTTTTTTGTTTTGAGCGAAATATTCCTCAAGAAATCATTTGTAACAAGAGTCACAAGTAGTCCATTGGACTAGTGACATGTGTCTTCTATGGATCAAAGCTTGTTGGCTCCCTTATTTTCTATAAAAGGGAATCCAAGGCCATGAGAAAGAGGTTCCAAAGTCTCTATTTAAATTTATCAAGTTCATAGTATAGGTTCTAGTATCAAGTCTAGGTGAAAGTGAGCTAATTGTAAAGTCATTTATAGAGAAAATATATGAAGAGTTTAGTGTCAAGTTTTGTGCAATTTTGGAATGAATGAAATGTATATTATCTTATGATAGGGATATATATTGAACTTAATAGATATATAATTTAGATCCATTTCTCTCCAATGTAAAACTTTACCATATTTTGAATGAATAGAATCAAGGATTTTCTCATTCAGTGCACTATTATGGTGTATGTTATTTCTTGCCCATGCTTTGATCTAATGGGTCAATTAAATTCTTGAGTAGGATTATAGATTGGTAGGGTTTGTGTAGGGACTTTGATAAGTAGTTTGGGTTGGGGTTGTTGATGGGATGTATTGTAAGGCAATATCATCTTATATTTTATGTTATCAGCCAAAGTCTATCATATTTCATTTTATGTCTTATTAATTCAAGTCCCCAACAGAATAAGACACTGATCATACCTTGCATTTGTCTTTAATGTTAGTATTGTGTTTCAAATTCACCTAAAATTTTCTATAAATTGTTAAATGATGCAATTTCTTTTTTTCATGTAGGTTGTTATGTGTTTTTTTCATCTCATGCTCTAATTAGTTGAGGATCACTGAGGAATTAGCCATTCCTGAGCATTCTCCTTCTTTGTTGAGACTTTATATGAGATTACCTACTTTATTTTAATGTTATTTACAAGAATAGTGCAAATATTATAAATGCAATAAGGGATCACCCTCCTGGGTTTTGCAGAGCCCAAAGTGAAGAAGTATTTTTGAAATCCTTTTCAGTTGGTCCAAGTCTTGGAGATTATTGACAATTGGAGTTAGCATCTCCATAGATAATTGAAAGATCAAATTAGTTTCTACATCAGTAGTGTAAACCATTCTGGGAACCAACAACTTATATGTATATGGCAATTCAGATTCAACATCCAAATTTCATAGTGATATATGACTATGCCCCATACCTTGAAGAAATGATACCTGAGGGGTTGCAAGAAATTAATAAGGGTAAGCTTGAAACCCAATTTTTTTGGTATTCCTTGTTGATGAAAATGTTCTTATACAAGAATTCATACTTCTTTGAAGAGTATATGAATTTTTAAATAGCAGTTGATGGGAATGAGATGCCAGTACAGGTTTGTAGTATGTATTTGGCATGGAATAGACAAGATGCCATTTTTGTAAGATTTGATAATTTTTTTGCATCAAGGTTGAGAGATAGGTTAACAATCAACTCACCTATAATCACATTGCAATTGCATGATTTTATGAGACCAAAGGAAAGGTTACGAGCAATAAAGGTACACCATAATTTGGGAAATGTCATTTCCTACTCTCGTAGCACAATCTTGAGGGTGTATGGTTTTCTAGGAGAGCCCCATATTTTTCTATATCATGTACCAATCAAATTGGAATTTGAAAAGATGATGCAGAAAATTGGTTGCATCCAAGAAAGGGAATTGAGAGGAAAGGGTAAAAGCACAACTTTCCCCGATTTTACAATTGCACCTTGAATTGTGATTACAAAGGGAGGTTGTGTCCATTTTGAGAAGGTTTTTAAAACTTATAATTTTTGGGTTAGCATAGAAAGGCATAATGATCTAGAGAGTTTTTACAATGTGTTCAAAACTAGAATTAAAGGATCCTTGCTACCCCATGAATTAAATTTTCCTGAGTACATAATTAGAAATAAATTTGATTTAGATGTACGGGATGATAAGAAGGAGAAATGGAAAACATATAGAAACCTTTGGAGAATTTTCCAAATAATGGATCAAAAGTATGATCGTATGAAGGAACTCCATTTTTTATGAAGATCGATTTCTTAATGGATAATTTTGAAGAAATTATTCTTGCTTTGAAAGAAAAAGGGGCTAAGTTGGAATTGGTCTGTAGAAAGAAGATAGGGGAAAGAACTCATTAGGAAGTAAATCCATCACCTCAGATGAGAATGAGTCTTTCAAGGTCATCATCTCCACCATAATAGAGAAAATATGGGTTAATTGAGGAAAGACCTGATTACAAGCCTCAAGTGACTAAGAAAATGTATAAAAGGGTGAGAGATGAAATAGATAGTGATGAGGATGACATAGATGAATGTGCAAGAAGAAAGGGAAAGAAAATAATGAAGAAAGAAAAATCCCTTAAGCTTCATTGTAGGCCACTCAAAGGAATAAAATTCATTGATTTATAAGATGAATCAAGGAGAATCCCTTCACCACCTCCTTTATCCCCTTCACCTCCAAGGTAGGGAGATGAAGAAATTGAGGAAAAACATGCAGAGGAAGAAGAAGAGGAGGATGTCATTATCATAATTGATAGAGAATTGTACGTGGGCATCCCTCAAGTACAAAGGTCATTGGAATGGGATTTTACTCCTCTAGATATTCAAGGAAGATAATTTTAGGATGCAAGAAAGGAAGCTATTGACAAGTTCCTTGAGGATGAAAATTTTGTGCAAAGCCAAGAATTTTTATAGGTTGTTTAGAAGGTAAATATTGATGAGTATAAGAGAAGATGTGAAGAGAGGAAGGATCCAAAACCTGAAAAAGGTGAACAAGAGAATGAACAAGAAATAAGGAATGAAATGGTGGAGGAATTCAAAACTATCACTCCTGAAGAAGGAAAGAGAAATGTTAATCAAGTAGGGGTCTTGATTCTTCCAAAATGGGTCAGAAATGATGTTGTAGCATTTGATACTATTAGAAAAATAAAGAAAATGTATAGTTCTGAAGAATAAGATAGATTGGTATTGAAGGTATCAGAATGGAGTTAGGAATATGCCACATTGGCTATATGGTCACTATCTAGGGAGGCTAGAAATCTAGATATAGGAGACATAAATCTAGCTTTGGGGGGAAGTATCATAATAAAAAGAGCTTCAGAAATATTAGGATTAGAGGCAACAAACTTAACTATGGATGTAATTGTTATACACTAAATTTGCGCCTCTGATCTCAAGCTCTCATAGTCTTGATAATCCAGTATAACATGGGAATCATCTCAAGGTTGTGGGACCTTTTGCTAACCGAGATGAGACCTCCAAATTCTAGGCTGGTTCCTCTTGGATAATCACCTAGATTTTCTCTTGGACAGGAAATGTAAAACTTTGAGGGAAAGGGATAGAAGGAGTGCATGGAAAGGGAAATAACTAAAAGAAAATCTACCTACTAGGTGATGCACCAAACTTGGGTTTGGATCTCAGTATAGAGGAATGAAACCAGTGAGAGGCTTAGGTCTAGGAGATCACAACTTACTGAATAGGCTTGCATAAGTGTTTCATGGAAGGGTCTGCAAACAAAAGAGGATGTTCAAGGAAAGAGAAAGATTCCTTCACAACAACAAGACTCTCAAGATTAGACAAACAATCCATGACCTACAAACAGACATTCACTCCTATAACTCGGTGTAGGATTGAGACAAGATTGTTAGGGGCTGAAATATACCCACAAAGCATCTAAATCAGATCAACACAATAACACACACAGTTATAGAAAGTAAGAGGAATCAGGGAAACTAAGACATCATTGAAAACATGCATCCATAAACCTCAATCCAATAAGAGATAATGCAAATAGGGAAACACAAGGACATGAAGGATTGTCACAAAAATGCCTCTACAATGCTTGAATTCATCAATGAGAATCTACAGGATGTGGAAAACCAGAGAGCGGGAAGAAATGCTATAGATAGTTTTCCAAGAAAAGAGTCTTTCTTTTTTACAAAATGTCCATTCTGAGCACTACAGGCTCCAAAAAAAGAATATATACATCCCTTGCACATAGGAAAGAATCAAAATATCTCCAAATTAGGGCTACATAGATATGCATTATAATAATCATCCCTAAAATTGGTCACTTTAGATCATAAACATGCTCTGTAAATATCATGGCCGATCAGATATTTCTCCCTTTGCATGTCCATTCTTGCACTTGATCATGTCTGCTGACAAAAACTCATCCATCTAGCTCTCTGCAAGCTGGACTCTGTCATGACTGTTCAAATCCGATCTCAGATCCCCGCAAAGACCCAAAAATGGTAGTCTAGATAACTCTACACATTCTTCCAACTACAACCACCCTGGCGACATCAATTCTAGCTACCTGCAAAATTCTCCCTCAGAAGAAAGCTCATGAAAAATAATAGGCCGCACTGCCTTGAAATGAACCTGGTCGCATGATCTCATGGGGCTAGGAAGCCACATGCGATCATGCGACAAGTTTTTTTTTTTGAAAATCTGTCTGACAAGACACCTCAGGCCCGCAAGACCGCACTACAAATCTAACCCTGGTTCACCTCGGGTTCAATTCTCCTTCAGTCGCCAAGTCGCGTGAACTTTTCTTAACCCTGGGTCACATCCAGCGACCATGCGAAACATTTTCCACTTGTGCAATCGCGCAGAGCCTACCAACCTCAGGCCCACACTGAGTAGTTGCACCGCTTTGAAAAATTCAATGATCGCATGATCGCATGAGCCCGAAAGGCTTCATCCAATCATGTGACAACCCTTATAAAATCCACCTCCTCATTCCACATAGACACTCGGCCCACAAGATCCGCCACCTTTCAAACTTGCCACGTGGCCCAATAGGAACTGACCACATGGCTAGACCCACAACCACACCAACTAGAAGCATCAGGAGGATCTAATGGTGGTCACATGATCGCATGGGATCGAAAGATCCCATGCGAACATGCGACCACCATAGATCTTGCATCTACGCGGGCCCATGTTACCTTTATCGACTACCAGCGAAACCGTTGACGGTTTTTCGCATGGTTACATTGGCTTAGAAGAGCCTATGCGATCATGTCACTGACTGCATGATGTTAGCTGATGATAGCTACCGTAGATCTTGACCACCGATCATCACTGATACTACATCAACGGTTGTCATATGATCTCATGGGATCAGAAGATCCCATGCGATCATGCGAATGTCATCGAATCTTTCATCGCATTGGCATGACCTTGAGGAACTGGGACCCGCCTGTCGGAGTTGTGTACTTAGGGTCAAAAACATAGAGGGGGGCGAAAACATAGAGGGTTTTTGAGCGAAGGCCAAAAACACACAAAGCTTCTCAGAGCGGGGGTCGAAAACACACTGGGTTTTCGACACTTGAAAATTTCTTTGAAAATAGGACCGTGGCCAAAACAAGAATGACATGGAATTTTTGGGCAACATTTTGGCGACCTCTATGGGATGTCAGCCTACTAGACATTTAGACCAGTTGCCTTGAAGCAATCCATTGGATATGGGGTCATTTCTCGAGCACAAAAAACTTTCTGACAGGGAGAGGGACAAAAAAAATTGAACCAGGAAAACAAACCTGTGCACAAGCACTTCTTGGAAAGCAGGAAACTACTCTAGAAAATAGGGAAACCTATCCTAACTCAACTAACCAGTGCAGAGACCTAGTTAAACAAAGCCATTCACTGGTAAGTTGAAGTAGCTACCCTTTCTCCTCCGGGCTTTGCACTTTTCATGTAGGATAATAGCTAACAAGGAAGGAAGTACACATAGTTGTATGAAGAACCAATGCACTACCTCATGAAGGACATAAAAAAATTGACTCACCTCCACCAACAAATTTTTATCTCCATTATCTAAGGGCAGATAAGTGATTTGAGCCTGCCTTCGCTGAACTGCAAGTTCACCCTCAGCTTTGGCTTCATTTGAAGACTCGTGTTTGGACACAAACATGACTGGATTTTCATGGCCGGCCTCTGTTCTTGCTAAGTACCTTAAAGGGAAACCCATGGAAAGAATGAACTTGGGGCTCCTTTCACTATTGTCAGGATCTTCAACTACCAATTCATGCAGAGGAGCTTCCTCTTCCACATCATTTCTCTTATCAACATTCTTAGCAGCAGGCTTCTTTTCAAGAGAACATTCCTCTCTTTGTTCTTCAGTAGCTAAGATGGGTGGCACATTGGAAACATTGTCATCTTCAACAAAAACAAGGTAGCTCTTCTAATAAATCAGCCTCCAATTCGATGGTTCGCTTGGAACCATTAAAAGATTCATCAAATAACTATGGTATAGCCTCTTTCTCCTTTTTACAAAGAGCTTCCTCAAGTTGTATCCGATGAGTCTCCTTATCATTTGCACCCTTTAGAATCAAGATCCCTATTGTTGCTTTGTGCTCTTGTATTTCTTTATCATAAAACTCCTTATGGGCTGCCAACTCCTATTCTTTCTCAAGCTGAAATTTAATGCCCCTATCAAACATGGCTTCCATTAAAGTTTTCTGGTCTTGAACCACCCTTTCACAGTTATTCTTATGAACCCCCAACTCTTCATAAGCATCCCTCCAAGCTGCTAATGCTCTTTGGAAATCTTCCTCTTATTCAACCATAGCATCGCTAACCTTAATTAAATTTTCTTTGTAAACTTTGTTCAGTGAGGCCAGATCACTTGCAAGGGCTGCATGACCTTTTTGCTGTCCTGCAATGACTTCTTCACACTTCTTCCACCTAGCATCAAATTGCTTCTTTGCTTGTGTCTGCATATGCTCCCTTTGTGTTTCCAGCACCTCCTCATAGTGTTTCTTTTGTGTTTCCAACCCCTTAGCGAGCCTGGCTTCATTTCTTTTGTATTGTTCTGCCAGATACCTCCTGTAACCTTGATCCTGCTGAGTCAAAGCTTGTTGTTGTTGGATCTGGGCACGATGAGCATGTTCTTTCAAAGAAAGCATCTCCTCTTGAGGTTTCTGGTAAGAGTGATTCTACTGCCATGATGCTGGAAGTTGGGTGGGTGGGGGGCAAGCATGAGATGACTGTTGCTGACCTCCATGAAATGAAGGGATATGCTTATGAAAAGAAGGATGCTAATCCATCCTAGGTACTGAATCTCCTTGAAACTGGTAGATGTGAGCTTGGAGTTGCCAGATATGCCAAATAATGACCTCTCAAAGGTCTGCAACCTGCTAGAAGCATATCAAAGCCAGCAAGAACCATGAAAACTCATGACCTCTTGGTCCCACCGAGCATGCCAGAAATGTTATACACTGAATTTGTACCTCTGATCTCAAGCTCTCATAGTCTTGATAATCCAGTATAACATGGGAATCATCTCAAGGTTGTGGGACCTTTTGCTAACTGAGATGAGACCTCCAGATTCTAGGCTAGTTCCTCTTGGATAATCACCCAAATTTTCTCTTGGACAGGAAATGTAAAACTTTGAGGGAAAGGGATAGAAGGAGTGCATGGAAAGGGAAATAACTGAAAGAAAATCTACCTACCAGGTGATGCACCGAACTTAGGTTTGGATCTTAGTATAGAGGAATGAAACTAGTGAGAGGCTTAGGTCTAGGAGATCACAACTTACTGAATAGGCTTGCATAAGTGTTTCATGGAAGGGTCTGCAAACAAAAGAGGATGTTCAAGGAAAGAGAAAGATTCCTTCACAACAACAAGACTCTTAGGATTAGACAAATAATCTATGACCTGCAAACAGACATTCACTCCTATAACTCGGTGTAGGATTGAGACAAGATTGTTAGGGGCTGAAATATACCCACAAAGCATCTAAATCAGATCAACACAATAACACACACAGTTATAGAAAGTAAGAGGAATCAGGGAAACTAAGACATCATTGAAAACATGCATCCATAAACCTCAATCCAATAAGAGATAATGCAAATAGGGAAACACAAGGACATGAAGGATTGTCACAAAAATGACTCTGCAATGCTTGAATTCATCAATGAGAATCTACAGGATGTGGAAAACCAAAGAGCAGGAAGAAATGCTACAGATATTTTTCCAAGAAAAGAGTCTTTCTTTTTTACAAAATGTCCATTCTGAGCACTACATGCTCCAAAAAAAGAATATATACATCCCCTGCACGTAGGTAGGAATCAAAATATCTCTGAATCAGGGCTACACAGATATGCATTATAATAATCATCCCTAAAATCAGTCACTTTAGATCATAAATGTGCTCTGTAAATATCATGGCTGATTAGATATTTCTCCCTTTGCGTGTCCATTCTTGCACTTGATCATGCCTGTTGACAAAAACCCTCATCCATCTAGCTCTCTGCAAGCTGGACTCTGTCATGACTATTCAAATCCAATCTTAGATCCCCACAAAGACCCCAATATGATAGTCTAGATAACTCTACACATTCTTTCACTACAACCGCCCTGGCGACATCAATTCTAGCTACCCGCAAAATTCTCCCTCAGAAGAAAGCTCATGAAAAACAATAGGCCGCATTACCTTGAAATGAACCTGGTCGCATGATCGCATGAGGCTAGGAAGCCACATGCGATCATGCGACAATTTTTTTTTTTTTGAAAATCTATCACACAAGACACCTCGGGCCCACAAGACTGCACTGCAAATCTAACCCTGGTTCACCTCAGGTTCAATTCTCCTTCAGTCACCAAGTCGCGTGAACTTTTCTTAACCCTGGGTCACATCCAGTGACCACGTGAAACATGTTCCACTTGCGCAACTGCACAGAGCCTACCAACCCCGGGTCCACACTGAGTAGTTGCACCGCTTTGAAAAAGTCAACGATCGCATGATCGCATGAGCCCGAAAGGCTTCATACGATCATGTGACAACCCTTAGAAAATTTGCCTCCGCATTCCACATAGTCGCCCAGCCCACAAGATCTGCCACCTATCAAACTTGCCACATGGCCCAATAGGAACCGATCACACGGCTGGACCCACGACCACACCAACCGGAAGCATCAAGAGGATCTAATAGTGGTCGCATGATCGCATGGGATTGAAAGATCCCATGCAAACATGCGACCACCGTAGACCTTGCATCTACGCAGGCCCATGTTACCTTTGCCGACCACCAACAAAATCATTGATGGTTTTTCACATGGTCACATGGGCTCGGAAGAGCCTATGCGATCATGCAACCGACTGCGTGATGTTAGCTGATGACCGCTACCGCAGATCTTGACCACCGATCATCACTAATACCGCATCAATAGTTGTCGTATGATCTCATGGGATCAAAAGATCCCATGCGATCATGCGACAGCCATCGGATCTTTCACTACATTGGCATGACCTTGAGGAACTGGGACCCACTTGTCGGAGTTTCACACTTAGGGTCGAAAACACAGAGGGGGTGAAAACACAGAGGGTTTTCGAGCGAGGGCCGAAAACACACAAAGCTTCTCAGAGCGGGGGTCAAAAACACACTGGGTTTTTGACACTTGAGCATTTCTTTGAAAATAGGACCGCGGCCAAAACAAGAATGACAGGAAATTTTTGGGCAATAGTAGTCAAATATTATAAAGAAACTGTCAAGAGGGAGGAAGATGAGAAACTAGAATACAAGAATAAGTTTGAGCAAATATTTGTAGAGTATAATAAGGTGCATCACAAGTATATTGAGTTGTAATAAAATTTCCATCTTTTGAGGTAGAAACTTTTATAAGAACCCCTTTCTTCTCCTGTAACCACATCTACACCATCCACATCAAAAGAACCTCCTTCTATCCTTAGTGAAGTACTCCCCCAGTCTCCTATTGAGACCACTCCTCCTGGTTCTGTATTAGAACTAATTGTTGAAGAACCAAATTTCTCATTGGATCCAATGAGGGCTCAGATGCTGGAGAAAATAAAAGAGTTGGAGAGAAAGGTAAAGGATACAGAGGAGAAATATTCCTTAAAGAAAAAGTAAATTGTCAGTTTTGTTCTGACTCATTTGAATGAAAAGGTGGATAGCAGATTGGAAAGTATGAACATTCTTTTTATTCTTTGTTACTTGAAGCTGTTAGAGGTTTTGACAAAGATAAAGAAGTGGTTGCACCTTTGTTTTCCAAATGGGTGCATAAGGAAAATGAGTTGAAGATGATTTTTCTAGCTTCTAGGTATCATATTGATAAGCCACCAACACTTCATCTAACCCATTTGTTGGTGAAGTCAATACAATATTTTTAGGTTTTTCCACAAAGTATAGAGAAGAAAAATAGAGATTTGATGAGGAGCTTTAATGAATTACATGATACACCTCTACCTACAATTGTAGATGAAAATGGAGCTATATAGTTATGGAAGGAACATGCAGAGCAGGTTAATAATTCTCAAGTTGAAGTGATTTGTGAAGATCTTGATACAAACATGCTAGAGAATAGAATAGATAAAATCATAAACCCAAGAATATTTTTTTAATCTTTTGAGAGGGAAGAAAATCAAGTAGTATTTAAGTACACCCCCTATAGGAAAAAAATTTGATGAGGTCATGAACTTGAACTGGCCATCATACGAGGAGTATAACAATTGGGTGGGGATGTATTTGAATGAAGAATAAAATGAATAAATAATTAACCAACTAATTGTTTAATATGACAACCTGGAAATTTTTTTTGGCATATTCCAGTGGTTATCTTTTTGAATTACAAGCTTGCATCAGCACAGGATCATATTAGTATCTTCTTCAACAAATTCTAGGAAAGAAAGGTACAAGGTTTTTTTGTTTTGAGTGAAATATTCTTGAGGAAATATTTTGTAACAAGAGTCACAAGCGGTCCATTGACCTAGTGACACGTGTCTTCTTTGGCTTGAAGCTTGTTGGCTCCCTTATTTTCTATAAAAGTGAATTCAAGGCCATGAGAAAGAGATTCCAAAGTCTCTATTTAAATTTCTCAAGTTTAGAGTATAGGTTTCAGTAACAAGTCTAGCTAAAAGTGAGATAATTGTAAAGTCATTTACAAAGCAAATAGATGACGAGTTTAGTGTCAAGTTTATTGTAGTTTTTGAATGAATGAAATATATATTATCTTTTGATAGGGATAGCTATAGAACTTAATAGATATATAATTTAGATTCATTTCTCTCCAATGTATAAATTTACCATATTTTCAATTAATAGAATCAAGGATTTTCTCATTCAGTACATTGTTATGGTGCATGTAATTTCATGTCCATGCTTTGATCTAATGGGTCAATTAAATGCTTGAGTAGGATTATAGATTGGTAGGATTTGTACAAGGATTTTGATAAGTAGTTTGGGTTGGGATTGTTTATGGGATGTATTGTAAGGTAGTATCATCTTAGATTTTATGTTATTAGCCAAAGATTGTCACATTTCATTTTATGTCTTATGAAGTGAAGTCCCCAATGGAATAAGGAACCAATCATAGCTTGCATTTGTCTTCATTGTTATTATTGTGTTTCAAATTCACCTAAAATTTGCTATAAATTGTTAAATTACGCAATATGTTTTCTTTTTATGTAGGTTGTTATGTGTTGTTATCATCTCATGCTCCAATTAGTTGAGCATCATCGAGGAATTAGCCATTCCTAAGAATTCTCCTTCTTTGTTTAACCTTTATATGAGATTATCTACTTTATTTTAATGGCATTTATATGTATGGTGTAGAGATTATAAAATGCATTAAGAGATCACCCTCCTAGGTTTTGTAGATCCCAAAGTGTAGAAGGATTTGTGAAATCCTTGTCAATTGGTCCAAGTCTTGGAGCTTATTGATAATTGGAGTTGGAATCTCCATAGATAATTGAAAGATCAATTTGGTTTCTACATCAGTATTGTAAAGCCATTCCAGGAACCAACTATTTCATAGAGTTTGAACTGCACTATGGTACTACTTGCATAGTTGAGGATGCATCTATATGGTGTGTCTGTGTGTAAGCCTACTTCCCTTTTTGTGTGTGCATTGCTTTATTTATTGGTACATATGATTATCATAGTTGGGTGAACCTACGGGTACCACATAATTAGGTGGCATGACAAGCCACTATTGGGGATTGGTGTATAGGTTCTACATTGAATTCAAAGGTGAGATCATTGTTTCCCTTTTTTCCTTCTCTATATCTCATTCTCAATTTTTTAGTAAAAAATGGTGAAGAAATTTTTCAATAAGAACTTAAATTGAATATTAGTTAGAATTTGAAACTAAAGATTAACCCTCAAAAAAGTTATTGTAGAATCAAAACATGAACTAGAAATCCATTGCACATGAAACACTAGATTTACATGGAGAAACTATTTTGGGGGAAAAATCTACCACAAAAAGAGAGGAAAGTATATTACTAATCTAATTAAGAATACAAAAATAACACATTTCTCTGTAGACCTCTGTATAATTAGGCAAGACAACATTACCTTAGAAACTGAATAAGACTGAATGAATAACTCTATCTCAAAGCTCCAATTTATTGAAGAAAATGAGGATGAATACCATTTTGGTATTAAAAAAGGCAATAAAACCACTTGGAATAACCTCATTCCCAACCCCAAGCATAGCCTCTTATAGATTCTCTTATAACTATCATAAGATATCTACCTTCTTTTAGCATGCTGGACCAACATCAATAGTTCTATCATAAATATTTGTCATAGGACTTGATTATGAGTGTCATAATTGTCATACATGTTGTTACAACTCTTGAAAAGTGTCCAATCACATCACAATAATAAAATTAAAGAGGGGATGCCTAGCTATTTTTTCCTTTTCCTAAAATACAAATGATAAAAGTAACTTTTCCTTTATATGGTATATTTCACCACTATTGGTTAAATGGTTTAACCTCTTACGGTTAAATTAAAAGAGACATTAGGAAAATAATAAATTAAGGATTTACAAGGTTGATTGTACCTAAATCTTAACATACTCCCACTTGACATCATACATTTTAAATTACCCCATAAAGTTACAAAATATATATCAAGTACAGTGATCAAGGCCTATGGCCTTCCTACAAGAAGAAAACTTATATGTGGTTATTGTCTTTGTGAGATAATTTGCAACATACTCTAAAGTATCAACTTGTTCAATCAAGACCTATCCACTCTCAATAATTTGTCACACCAAGTGATATTAAACATCAACATATTTAGTATGAGTATGCTATATAACATTTGTGTCCTAACATGTGGCACTGTGATTGTCATATCCAATTCTCTATCTTGAAATAAAAACCAATACTATTACCAAGTCTTTGTAAACAAATTGTCTCCTTGGAGGCATGTGTAGAAACTATATACTATGCTTCAGTTGTGGATAATTATTGATTTTAGGTTGTATTTTACTCATCCAATTCACTGCACCTCCAAACAAACTAAACTCATAGCCACTAGTAGACCTCCAAATATCCAAGTCACCTACCCAATTTTTATCAACAAAACCCTAGGTTATACATAAACCTAAATAGAAATTCTGTTACTTGGGCTATATTTGGTCTAGTACAAACCATTGCATAGATTAAAATATTGATAACACTAGCATAAGGAACATTAGACATCTCTTCAATATCATCTTCAGATTTAGGATACATGTCTAAACTCAACTTAGTACAAACTAGAAATAGAATACTTACTATCTTAAAGTTTTGCATTTTAAATATCTACAAAATGGTGTCAACATACTTACTCTGACTTAACCAAATATTTCTATAAACCCGATCCATGTTTATTTCCATACAAAGAATATATCCAGCATCCCTCCAGTCCTTCATATCAAATGTGCTAGAAAGATCATTTTTGAGCTCTCTAATCGTTGCCTTATTATTATCAATAAAAAACATGTCACCACCATACAAGCCAATAATTAATAACTAATCATCAATAATATTAATTTAAACACAATGATCCTCTTCACTTCTAACACAACCTAACTTTAATGAAAATACATCAAACTTCTAGTACCACATCCTAGGTGATTGTTTCAAACCATACCATGATTGCTTTAACTTATAAAACCAAGTTTTTTTTCCTTTTTCAATAGAATTATCAGGTTGTTGCATATAAATCACTTCTTCAAGATCCCCAAGCAATAAATCAATTTTAACATCCATTTTCTCTATCTGAAAATCACAAGTGGAAGCAATAGACAATAGGAATCTAATAGAATTTAGTTTAGCAACATGAGAGAATATTTCACCGAAATCAACTCCTTCTCTCTGGGAGTAGCCCTTGGCCACCAACCTAGCCTTGTACCTCTCTAACTAACCATCTTCTCCAAATTTATTCTTGAATACCCACTTGCATCCTATGGACTTTACTACTTTAGGAAAACTAAAAAGATCCCAGGTGTCAAAATTATTTAAAGTTTTCATCTTCTCTTACATGGATTGCATCTAATATTCACTTTCTTTGGAAGAGAGTGCCTCCCTATAAGATCTAGGTTCATTGTTAGTACAAAGTAAAGAAAATTGACAATGGAAATTTGGTAGGCTATATGTATCAACTAGATTCTTTTGTCTTGCAGACCTTCTCAAAGGTGGAGTAAACGGTTCTTCCTCATTGTGATCAACTTCTTTTTTCACAATAGAATCTTCTGAACTTTCACTTGAGCTCTCTTCTACTTATCCATCTTTTTTTCCATCTCTTTATTCTTCCACATGTACGTCTTCTTTCTTAGTTTCAAAATGCATAAACTTTGAATTTTCCTTTGGTTGTTCTTCATCTAAGTCAACTCTACTTCCCTAAAAATCACATATCTAGAAAAGGTCATTTTTTTTTGGTTTAGAGAATTATAAATCATATGATCTTTTACATTCTCACCATAGCCTACAAAAATGCATTTTTTGATCTTTTGGATCTAATTTAGATCACTTATCTTGAGACACGTGACCAAAATCCTCACAACCAAAGACCCTTAAATGTGAAACTAAAGGATTTTTACCAAACCACATTTCATAAGGTTTTTTTATCAATAAGAGCTTTACAAAGAGATCTATTAATCAAATAACAAGAAATGCTAACAAATTGTACTCATAAACATTTATCTATCTTAGCACTACTTAACATGCTCCTTTCTCTTTTCATTAATGTATGGTTCATTATTTTTGCTACCCCATTTCATTGGAAGTTTAAGGTGTAGTCTTTTTTCTAATAATTCTTGCATGTTTGCAAAACTCAACAAATTTCCAAGAGAAATATTCACTCCCACTATTATATCTCAATACTTTATCTTATAATCTAATTTATTTTCAACCAATGCCTTAAATTCCTTAAACTTGGTGAAAATTTTATTTTGAGTGCATAAAATAAATCCAAGTATATCTTGAGACATCATCAATAAAGGAAACATCTTACCAAGATATATTAAATGATTCAACATCTATTGGCCCACATATATCCAAATGAATAATCTCTAAAATTATCTTATCTTTATTAACTCCTTTAAGAAATGAAAGTCTATCTTGTTTACCAAACACATAATGCTCACAAAAATCACTCTTACTAATAAAATAATAAAAAATCCCATCAACTAGTTTCTTATCTAGGATGATCTTAAGACCTTTTTCACCAATATGACTCAATCTATAGTGCCAAAACATACAAAAGGTAAATTAAAAAGAGTAGAAGCATGTACTACAAAAAAATTCCTTTCTCAAGATCCTTTAGCAACTCCAAAACTTCCCCTTACCAAACTACAAGCAGACTTATCAAATGTCACATGCATCCCATAATAATTTAAATTAGAAAATGAAAATAAGCTTCTTGAAAGATCTAGAATATCTAAAACATTATTAACAAAAATAATCCTCCCATCACTAAAACAAAACATTACCTTTCCTTTACCAACAATCTTTACTAAGGTGCTATCAATAAGAAATACTTATCCATCATATTAGTTATACTCAAAAAAACCACTCCTTGTGAGGAGTCATATGATAGGAAGCACCTAAATCAATAGTCCACATCATTACAAACAAAATTAGTT
The DNA here is from genome assembly GCA_027943335.1 of Chamaecyparis obtusa. Lineage (NCBI taxonomy): Eukaryota > Viridiplantae > Streptophyta > Pinopsida > Cupressales > Cupressaceae > Chamaecyparis > Chamaecyparis obtusa. The sequence goes on from BSBK01001859.1 coordinate 800,045, forward strand.
GAAATAAGTAAAGCTTCATAGTAACCATCATCTAAGGACATATTTGTGGAAGCATAAGTGTTCTTTTTCTTATTTTTCACTCATGCACATTCCCTCTTTTACTATAGTTATAACACTTCACTCTTCTCTTTTTATGGGTCTTAGAATGTCCTTTGGACTTATCAATCTTATCCCCTCTAGGATATTTCTCCTTAGGCCTTCCTTGCACATGTAAGGCATCTTGGGAGCCAAAATTCATGGCATTTTCCCCTATCTCTTTTGAAAGAAGAAGAGGAACTATATTTTCCATCCAAGGCTCTACAAAACCACTATACATGACAAAAACTACATTTTCCCAAGAATTAGGCAAAGAGAAAATCAATAAGATGCATTTAAAATATTATCATGCAAAAATTTAATATAGATTATGGAAATCTAATAGCATTAAAAGATATATTTAGCTTAATATTCTATATTAACATCTATTGAAGCAAGATGAATTAAAATCAAATTAAATGCATTTAGATTCTCAGTAATAGAGCCACCCTCTTTCATTTTTAAAGAATACACGTCTTTTCAAATATAGCTTGTTTGAAAAACTCTTAATTTGATAGATATCACCTATTTTCCTACATAACTTGAAGGTTGTGTCTTTTATAGATTTATTTAGGAGGAAAAAATCTGAGAGACAACCAAATGGTTCCTCGTGCCTTCTTTTCAAACTTTTTCCACTCCCCATTTCATTAGGTAGAACCCTATGATTTCTTTTCTTCCAAAAGTGGCAATCATTGATCTCTCTCTTCAAGGATATCTCCAGCTTTCAACTTCCACATTTCGTAACAAGTACCATTAAAATTTTCAATATCTTGATGAGAGGTACAGGCTATGGTATACAACCTTTCTCAAATCTGCAAAAAAAACCCACAAAAAAAAGCTCACACAACAATAAAAAACCTTCAACACTTAAAGAGAAAGGTGTCCCTCCTTCAACAAAACTATTAGCTCTAATACCAAATCTTGTAAAATAAGGTGAAGAAATATTTCTATAAGAAATTAAACTAAATATTAATGCAAATCAAAAACTAAAGATTAACCCTCAACAAAGTGATTGATGAATCAAAACAAGAACTAGAAAACCATTGCACATGAAACATCAAATTCACGTGGAGAAACCCTTTCTGGAAAAAAATTGATCATAGAATGAGAGTCAAATTTATTACTAATTCAATAACTAATACAACACAAATACATTTCTTTGTAGATCTCTATAGAATATGGAAACTCTTTGTTACCCTTGAAACTAAACAAGACTGAATGAATAACTCTAGCTAAAAGCGCAAATTTATAGGAGATTTTGAGGATGAATTCCAATGTGGCATAAAATAATAATAGTCATTGAAAGAACCTAGAAAAACCTCACACCCACCTCCAAGGATAACCTCTTACAGATTCTCTTACAACTGTCATAAGACATCTTGCCTATTTTAGCACTCTTGGACAATTATAGGAGGTTTTGTCATAAATTCTTGTTATAGGAGTCAATCATGACTTTCATAACTATCATACCATGCACTTAATACCCCTCATAACTATTTTATCACCTCAAAATAGAGGATTTCAAGAGCCCCTGCCTACTTATTGTGTCCTTTTCATAAAGGACAAATAATAAAAATAAGTTTTCCTTTACATCGTCTCTTTCACCATTGTTGGTTAAATGATTTAACCTCTTATGAGTAAATTACAAAAGACATTATGAAAATAATAAATTAAATATTTATAAGGTTGATAGTACCTAAATCCTAACAAGTTTTATTACTTATACTTTTGTATTTATCATATATTATAATTACAATTTGATGTTACTAGAATTGAGTGAAGTAGACCTTGATATTATGTATTTTGTACTCCCGAATGTGGGACATGTTGCATTTTAATTTTACATTTCATTTAAAAAAAATTCATCAATTTTCCTTTAGTTTTGGGCTGGAATTTTTGGTTTGGCATGACCTAAGGTTGTTTATCGATGTCTGCATTGCTTGGCGTATTTGTCTATGAAGTGACGTCTCTACTTGATTGGTTTGATACTATATGGGGCTTTAGGTAGGTCACTCCTATGAACCAATGTCTCCATCTACAATTTGTATTCTCCACCTCATTTCAATGATACATGTGGACATCAAGCATATTATTTATGTAAAATGACATCTATAGCTACGAATTGCCATCTAGGATTTTTGGTGTCTCTCCCTATCCTTCGATTACTCCACCCAATTTAGATTTTATGCTTGGATTTTACTCATTCATAGTTTCAAGGTGATTTTCACTTGTAGTCAAGATGTTTACCAATTGTATTATCATGTTGGCTAATGGTCAAATGAAAAAGTGTATCATGGTTATCATAGGAACATTTTTGTTGGTTTTTTAAATGAACCTAGTTTGGTTGTGTAGTGTGGAGGATGACATAGTCACCTCTACGAGTAGCCATGTGTCTTTGACCAAATTTTAGTAGAAGTAGCTCGTCTGATTTAATCCAAAATATTATGGAAACTCAAGGGTTGCCAAGTTTTGCATCAGTTGTGCAAGTTGGGTGTCTTGAAAACCTTCAAAGTGTATTGATACTTTTAGTAGTCCTTGGTCGCAAAGTGATCAATGATACTCATATAGAGTTATTTTGTTGTCATTAGTTTTGATTAAGTCATAATGATTGTCCAATTCATTCGATAAAGAAGGATGGTCAAGTCGGTAAAGCAATAAGCTATTCATTAAAAAGAATATAAATGGATCAGAGTATGAAGATTATAGTATGTGTCTGTGATGCAAAGGAGAAAGAGCATGGTGATGATCAGTAAGAGATAATTTTGAAGGTGATGAGCAGAGAAGCCACTGAGTAATAGAGCAATCAAAACAAAGTGTGAATGTGATTCAGATTTGAAGCTACCGGGTACAGAATTGATATTGTGAGTGAAATATAGTATGAGGTGAAGTGTTATTGAGCATGTTGAGTCTAATAAGCATAATTTGATGCAAGCATTATAGAAAAGTTTATGTTAATGATTAGTGTGTAATCATAATTGTAAAATCTCTTAACCGAGTAGATCCTAACCGGTCTTATATTGTAAATCATTAAACAGGGTGCATCTCTTAGATTAGAGTTATAAAACCCTTTAGCAAGGTAGACTTAATCAGTCTTTAGACTCTTAACATGGTTAATACTCTTAATCAAATAAGCTATCAGAAATAGCTAACATTGTAACTCTAACTAAGTAAGCTTTTTATTGCAGTATTGAAGTATTGTGCATGCCATCCCCACCGTAGGTTTTTCCTCTAACTGAGGGAGACCAAAAATCATGGTGTTATGATTTGTGTTTCATGATATTGTTTTATATGTTTTATTTTTTTATATGAAAAGTTATGAATTTGGTGAATGGTTAATAACATAGATAAAAGTTTTTTGGAGTATTGATTCACCCCTCCCCTCTCAGTACTTAACTTTCCATAAATTAATCCAACAATTGGTATTAGAGAAAAGTCTCTTATTCAGAAGTTTAACCACTTGAGAGGAAAGATCTGGAGAGATGGAAAGCTATAGGTATGAAAAGGTGATTGATAACATGAACATGGTACTGAGGATTTCAAATGACTAAATTGATGAACTAAGAAGGAAAGTGAAGCATTCACTCAACAAAAGAAAGGACCTAGCTTGTCAATTGAAAGATACACAAGATCGGGTTGAAGAACAATCAAAGGGAAGTTTATCTGATGAATCTGAATCTACAATATTAGAATTGACTAAAAGGGACAAAAAAATAACTAATCAGTTGAAAGCACTAAAAAGAGAACATGAAGCTCAATCAGTAAGGATGTGTGAAGCCCTGGAACAAAAGAGAAAAGTTAAAGATGATAAAAGAATGGTTGAAGATGAAAGAAGAAAAATGAGTGCAAGGTTGAATCTGAAAGATGTGGAGATACTAAAGTTGACACAAATTCACTACAATATGTCAAATCAACTAGTCAATTCTAATTGGTAAATTGCAAGAAAAGTTGAAGATATTGCTAGATTGAGATTAGAGAATGATCATTTTAAGAGAACTGAAATCTGAAAAGGATGCAAATGAAGTCTTGAAAAGGAATGAAGAAACATTGACAATATAGGATGAACAAATAAGAGGTCAGAGATAATCAAGAGATACTTATGGACCTGGATTTAATGCAAACAACATCACCAAGAAGGGTGATTCCTCAAATCAAGTAGCAAATCAAGATAATGCTAGCCCACCGAAGACAAAGAAACCTAATTGCTATCATTGTGGAAAACTAGGTCATACGGGTAATGTCTGCAAGAGAAAAAGATGTAATCCACTGAGCATTCCTAAGTTTAATGGTTATTGTTACAATTGCAATAAGTATGGTCACAAAGAATTTGAGTGTAGATCAAGGATTGCTAACAATACAAGGAAGCCAAAATTAGATGGTTACTATAATAAATGCAATATATGGTCACAAGTTTGAAGAATGTGGGTCACAAAGAAAGAATGTTAAATGGGTACCTAACCGACAAAATTCTACAAACAACCGACAAGGGTCAACTATACCATGGGACTACAATACAAGAATAACATGTACAACATGTGGGAGATTTGGACAAATAGCAAAAAATTTTATTTTGATGCATGAAAGGAACAATAGGAGATCATGGAGAAATTTTGGAATGGCTTGTTTTCATTGTCACAAGGTCGGTCACCTAGCCAAAAACTGTAGGTACCAAGGTAAATCCCCAACCAAGGAACAACCGAGTGAAACTGTTCAAGTAAATTTTGAAGAGATAAGATATCAGATGAATACAACATGGAGAAGAAAGTCTCAAGATGATGGAATTGAACTTGGAAAAAATTAAGGCACCTCATCCTCTAGATCGGGTGCATCTATCTTCAACTAATCAGTCAAAGGTATGTGTAGGAGTTTATAACTAAAATTTAATATTAAATCGGTTCCTAAAATTTGTGCAAAGATCCATATTAGCAGATTTAGATGCATTTGGATATATGATGTGAATTTGAGATTTCATGTTTTAATTAGTGAGAAGTATAGGTTTATTTGTTCCATTCGGTGAAAGGGAAGTGTATTTGGTAATCGGTGAAAAGGGAGTCGATAAGAGCATTTAATGCTAAAATTATAGTTTTTAGAAACCCTAAATGAGGAAAAACTATAAATAGACCCTTTGTCATTTCATTTTTTACCTTACATTTTCAAGAGCATTTGAGCATTGTGTAGAAATGAGACCTCCAAGAGCATCTGAGTGATCAATCAAGCAGATCTAAGAATTTTCAAGTGTATTCAATGTATTACTGGTGTTTTCTTGATCTTTGAAAGAGAAACCAAGTCATTATTTAATAGAAACCCTATGATCAAGTGATTAGTCTATAAAGAAATGGCACCAAAAGTAAAAAACTTGTTGCCATGGAGAAGATTGATCTAGTCAATCCAAAGTGCAAGTTTCCTCTAACCATAGTCATTGAACTAGAAAAAATGGGAGCCCTATCTTCGATCCCTCCAAGGATAATTCTTATTGAATACATTTGTGCCTTCATCCATTGCAAGATAGAGGAGATTTTCCAAGCTGAAATAGATACGTCCTACCAAAATCTGTGTGCAAATGGGAAATTGAAAGATGAACATATTCATTTGGAAACCAAGGGTTGGTGCATGTCATACATGTACCTACTGTGTTTAAATTGGAATGGATGAGAATTGTGTTGAGTCGTGTACATGATCATTTCATGTGGCTCAATGCACCTATGAAAATTACAAAGGATGTGTTACACATTGTAATAGGTTATCCAATTAATGATAGACCGAGAGCACACAAGAAAACTAACAAAAAGAAACTATGTGAACTGACTCAAGAAAAATGGGACAGAAGAGTTCAAACATTGTCTACAGTTGATGATCCTGAGCTGAGATTTGCATGCAATGTAATATCCTATCAAATCTTTCAGTCATCTTGGGTAGATAGTGTACCTTGTTGAGTTGTGGATATAGCCTACAAGATTGTCAAGAAAGATATGAAGATAGATCTATGTGAGATCTTATTGAAGTAGTTTGATGACAACATGAATACAATTAGGAAAGAAAAGACCAACATGTTGAAGTTCATATCATTGTTGGTATGTAAATTTTTCTACTTTCAGAACTTATTTCCATCAATCGGTGATGTAGTATGGAAGGTGAACAAACCAATTATTTATCATAAAAATGAGTATATTCAAAGTTTAGGAGATAAATTTGATATGATTATGAATGACTATTTTTCAAAGTTTCAAGGAAAAATGCATAAGAAGTTTAGAATTCCACCTCAGCCAGTGGAACAATACAAGGATAGTATATATTTTGAAGTAGACACCAACACTTTTATAGTGTGGGCTATGGAGCCTAGAACCATCTGGCTACCACCAATGGGTTATGAAATGGATATTGATGATGCATCATTATAGATTGAAGGTTTTTTAGAAACAACTAATTGATAAGAGAGCCAATCGGTATGTACTTATGATGAAGTAAAGAATAAAATCAAGCTAGGTATGTTGATACCTAAGCCATTGAAGAAAACTAGTAGAATGATTAGTAGTTTTTCAAAAGATTTGGGAGTTACTATTGAAGAAGATGAAATTGGTCCTTTTGAAATTAAGGGCAAGAAGATTAGAATGAAGAAGGAAACCCCTAGTCCAATCAGTGCAAGACCACAGACAAGGTCTTCCTCCACACCGAGAGAGAAGAAGAAAACAAAGGAGGAACAATCAAAACCCAAAACATACATGAGAGAAAAGAATAATTTTGGTAGACTGAGAAGGAATTTGAAATTACAAGAAGACAACGAAATTGAATCTAAATATGTACAACCCAATTCAAAGTTGTGCAAAACTAGACACCAAAACTGAGAAACCTAGACGAGTCTCTTAAAACACTCAAGAAGTATGAAGGTTATTCTGGAATAAAAAAAATTAAATATGAAACCATAAGTGATGAGGAAAAAGAAAATATTGAAGTTGTGTTTACTCTACACAAGTTTAGAACTACTCCAATTGAGATGGCCAACCAAGTACCAGATGAGTTATACCAAAAGATAAATGCAAGATGCAAATATGACTTGGCATCTAAGAAAAAAATGAGGGAGAGATCCCTAGCTATCATTGTACCTGAATTGTCAACAAAAGGAATTAAGGAAGTATTGTAGGAATATTCTAAGAGATTTATAGTCAAGGGAAAAGAACTAAGAATAATGGTAGGTAAGCTAGAAGAAGTGAAAAAAGAAAGATATGACTTATGGAGAATGATCTCCTTTCCCAACCTACCGAAAGATATCAAGGAACCACAAGGTAAGTCATATCTTATTGACTTCACCTTAGATAAAGATGAAGTTATAATAGAAGATATAACTGATAAAGACCCAGATGAAGATATAACAAAAGATGAAGATGTAATGGAAACCAAGGTAAAAGACACCAAATAATTGGATCCTGATGATTCAGCAAAAGAAAAATTGATGGATGTAGATCCAATCATTGAACAAATACTAAATTTTCTTGAGATTGAAGAGGTTATCTCAGAGGCTACAAATGAAAATCCTACTAATGTAGAGGATTCTATCAAACTAGTGAAGGAGATTGAACAAAAGGATACCGAGGACACTAAAGAGACTGAGACTGCAAAAGATCACAATCTAGAGCCAATGATCCCTATCGATACTATAGGACATCATCAGTCACAAGAACTAGAGAAGAATAAGGAAAAGGATAAATAAGAAGAAAAGAAAGAAGAAATTCATGAAGAGAAAAAGGAGGAAAAGAAGAAAAGAAGGAAAGAAGGAAAAAAAAGCTAAAGGAAGAAAGAGAAGAGAAAACCAAAGATACAACATCTGATGAAAAGAAGGTATACGTTCCCCTAAGTTATATACTAGAGAGAGTATGCAAACAAAAAAGGCTAAGTCAAAGAAGAAGAAGCATGAGAAGGAGAAGATTGATTTCAGCCAGCCTATTATAATTCCTAAGGTAGATATCTCAACTGTAAGCCCTAAAGAGTTATCATAATTTGGAGATTTACTCAAGAGGTAAGCAGCATTGGACAAATTGCTAGCCAATAAATAGAAAGAAAATGTGCTAGAGAATGTGAAAGAGATACTGCAGGAGATAGTACCAGATGTAGATATAAATGAGAAGGGTAGTATATACAGTTAATTAAATGAGCTAGAAAGTCAAATAAATCTACCAGGTACTAAGACCACATAATATTTGATGCAAGTGCATAGAAATAAAATGGAAGATAAAATAATTGAAGAAATACTTCAATCGGTAGTACTTGAGAAGGTAACAATTTATGTACTGGTTATCGAATTGGAAAAAGAATTGTAAGATATTCTTTCATTATTTTGAAAATTTGTTTGATTTCCAATTTTACAAAGGACATAAAGGCAAAAGATGAATCATTTGAGAAAGAGCCAATTGAGCAGCTAGCCAAGGTAACAACTGAGCCTAATACTTTCAAAGTTTAATATCAAAGGCTTAGGCACCTAATGGGAGTGCAACATGATTTAAGGAAAGATGAGATAAAATCAAAATGAAACTCATGGAGTTGCAAACATTTTTGATACCATTGATAGAGTCACTGTAGAAACATACACATAAGGCTAAAGACTTAGTGAACACCCCTGATATAAGTACTATGGATAGCATGATAAGTCTTGCAGCTAATATAGGTGAAGACATTGTGTTGTTACAAACAATAAAGGAGTCATGGGCATTATCACTGAAATATGCACAACAAAGATACAATTATATTTTTGACAAGATCCCTCCACCAAATAAATAATAAGTAATCATTTTTGTCATTTTTGTTAAAAAATGGGGATATATGTGAAATAAAAGGGGATATATATATAGTATTGTGAAAGGAGAATAAGGATAATTTTATATGTAAAGGAGATGGATAGATATGTACATAGGGAGTATTACTATAGGGGGAGTATTGAGTAATGGAGTAATGAGTAATTGGACAAAGGAGATATAAGGAGTTATACCCAAGAGTGTATACATGGTCAAATTTTGCTAAGGACACAAAATTTTGATGACTTTGAAGTTTTTAACAAAGATAAAAAAACTAATGCCAAAGGGGGAGATTAATACTCCTATAGAGTTATTTTATTGTCATTAGTTTAGATTAAGTCATAATGATTGTCAAAGTCATTCGGTAAAGGAGGATAGTCAAGTCGGTAAAGCAATAAGCTAGTGGGTAAAAGGAATAAGGAACAGACACTGAGCAAGGCAAATCAAGGCAGACTGAGCACTGAGTAGTACCAATTTACAATAGTTACCGAGATGAGAGAACATACATGTTACCAAGTAGAAGAAAATGTATTACCGAGCAACACAGACCAACATAAGAACAATCTACATATACATTAAATCTGGACACCGAGCATAAAACATTTTACAAATCTCGAGGAGATTTTTTGTTAAAACATTGGAGATTCAAACATGATAATTTTTCATGATTACAAGGTAACCAATGCTAGCACCACTTAAGGAGATGATTCTAGAATGTTTCCACCACTTCTAGATCAAGTATAAATCGATCAGAGTATGAAGATCATAGTATGTGTGTGTGATGCAAAGGAGAAAGATCAGGGTGATGATCAGTAAGAGATAATTGTGAAGGTGATGAGAAGATAATCCACCGAGTAATAGAGTAGTCAAAACAGAGTGTGAATCTGATTCAGAGTTGAAGCTACTGAGTATAGAATTGATATTATGAGTGAAATACAGTATGAGGTAAAGTGTTATTGAGAATATTGAATCTGATAAGCATAAGTTGATGCAAGCATTTCAGATAAGTTTATGTTACTATTTAGTGTGTAATCAGAATTGTAAAAGCTCTTAACCGAGTAGATCTTGACAAGTCTTATATTGTAAATCCTTTAACAATGTACATCTCTTAGACAAGAGTTATAAAATTCTTTAGTAAGGTAGACTTAATCAGTCTTTAGACTCTTAACAGGGTTAATACTCTTTATCGAGTAAGCTATCAAAAATAGATAACATTGTAGCTCTAACCAAACAATCTTTTTACTACAGTAGTGAAGTATTGCAGGTTCCATCCCCACCGTATTTTTTTACTCTAACCAAGGATTTCTACGAGATAAAAAATCATGGTGTTATGAGTTGTGTTTCATGATATTGTTTTATATGTTTTATGTTGTTATATGCAAAGTTATAAATTTGGTGAATGGTTAATAACATAGATAAAAGTGTTTTGGAGTATTGATTCACCCCTCCCCTCTCATTACTTAACTTTCCATAAATTAATCCATCAACCAATTGGTTTATCTTCTTACTAAGTGCACTACTCTTGTAATTAATAGATGTTTAAAGTTAATTGTTTTTTAAAAAATTGTACATTTTTTACCCTATGTTTTGAGGGTTCCTTAGGGGGGAGAGAGAGAGAGAGAGAGAGAGAGAGAGAGAGAGCTTATTGAATATAGGGTTGAAGGTTGAAGGTTGAGGGTATAGGGTTTAGGTTTGAGAGAACTTATCAAATTAAAATTTATGTAAGGCTTAGGGTTGATAATTTATCATGAACACCTTAAGGGACTATGGTTAAGGGATATTATTTCAAGGGTTAAGGTTATATGGTTTAGGGCTTAGGGTTGATAGTATACATGGTTAAATATTTATCATATAGGCCATAGGCCCTCTAGATTATACATATATATAAATTATTCATATAATATATAACATGTCCATGTATACATAAATATATTATACAAACATATTAAACATACATACATACATACACACACATGTATGTATGTATGTATGACTTTGTGTCAAATAAACCTATACGTCATCTATTTAGTAAAACAAAGCCATAAATGTATATATTAAAACATGTATGGGTTTATAATTCAAAAACCTTATATGTGGTTTTTGAATTATAACCATGCATGAGTTTAAAATAAAAAAATGTATGTATGTGTTAAGGCATGTACTTAGGCTTGGATGATAGGGTTGAGGCTTGTGATCTTCATTTCCGTCATTTTTATATATTTTCTTCCAATTTAGTTTCTCAACTTCCTTGTATTAGGTTTACACATTATCAAGTGGCTATTTGTAAAATTACCACCATAATTTAACATCTTTTCAAAACTTTCTAACCCATATAGTTTTTTTAGATTTGAACAACATTAACATAATAAATTTTTTTTTACCAATATTTCCATAGTTTTCAATGATATATGTGTACCTTTTAATAAAAAAAAATAGACCTACTTGTCAAAATTTGAATTAAAAAATATATATAACTTTTTGACACTTCATTATTTACACTTTAAAAAAATCATAATTTCAATTATTTTGGTCCAAGTTATGTGACCTGTACGAACAATAATCTAATTTTAAAGATGCGTCCGCTTTGAAAAATTACTTAAACAATACTTAATAAAAAATTAAAAAATAGTACACGACTTGTAGTATTCACTCTTAACTATCTTTCTACCAAAGGGTTTTTCAAAATACTAAATGCAACTATAACTTTTTTTGACCTACACACCTAACACTATGTTATGTTTTATTGGAAAAAATAAGAACATTTTTTGTGTGTGGGAAGGATTTGACCGTATTAATCTTATCCATTTTTCAAAAACTTTAGTATATTAGAAACTAGATTTAGAGTACTAAAATTCTTGTTCTTTTGGTATCTTCAAAATTTGAGTGCACAAGTCTCAAATTGCTTCTCCAAGTTAAGATTTTGCTGATTTCGAAGAAAAAAATGGACACTTTTGATCCTCCTTTTTTCACCATCTTTGTGCACATACCCTTTTGGTAGAAGAACTATAATGATAAACTCTCAAACTCTATATAAGAGTTTAGTTCGTAACTTTAGTCTAACTATTTCATTGAGGATGAAAAGTAGTAGAGAATTTGAGGGGAACTCACAAAATCTTCCATAAAGATCTCTAAAAGTGGTCCACAAAACATGAATTGTGATAAAAAGAAAATAGTTGGCAAACAAAAGGATCTACAAACCAATTTGAACAATAATTGGGCTAAGTCATGTGGGATTTTTCATAGCTATTACTTTGGAGGAAAAGAGGGATTACATCAACTACAACCTCATCATCTATCATGACACACTTAATACAATAATCATAAACTTGCACCTATAGGTAAGTAATAGAGTCATATTCGCATAGCATTGTCATCATCTAAATGCAATTGGATAATTTCAAATGTTGAAGTAGTGTCTTTAGAAGGAAAATGTAGGTGGATAATCTTGTCACTTGTAACATTGTTGACATGAGTGGTTGAATTAGTGCATGTGACCTAGTCTTAATCTAGGACACCAATGAGAGTACTATTATAGATGGGATTTCCCAAGAAGGTCTATGTTGTGAGAGAAATTTGAATCATGAATCTCACTAGAGGTATAGTTAGGTTATGTAGGTACATGGGTGGTGTCAATTTTTGTATTCATATTTAGTTCTACAAGCCCTAACACATTTTAGTCAAAGGTGTATTGAAAAATTTTGGCCTATGCTCTCTATTATGTGAATGTAGGAATTTTTTCATTAATGATCATTGCTGATTTTTTTGCAGGCACTAGATGATTTTTTTAAATTATCTACATATTAAAATATCATGTCTCCTAGTCTAGAGAAAATGTAGTAACTTGTAGGAGTATAATCATGTGGTGAGTTATTATTTTTTGTTTTGTCTTTCTATACTACTATATTATCTTGGTTGGAAATTAATGAAGGGTGCTCCCCTTAATATCACAAACACATAACAAAAATAGAGAAGCAACAACAATATGCAAGAATAGAAAATTGGCTTCTTATTATCTCCACAAATGTGGAATTACAAACTTTCAAAATTACAATATGCAAAGCCACATGGGCATTCCCTTACAATATTTTGTAGCATAAAGCCTCGAATCAATACCCAGACTACTACCCAAAACTGCCCTAGACAACACTATGGGCCTTCTTTATATAGGCATTTTCCACCGCCCGAGAAGGTTCCAGAAATTTAGCCCTTAGGGCTGACCAAACTTAGAATTATTTTATTTTTCAATTTATTACATCAAAGTCAGCTCAAAATAACTTTTGAAACCTGAACAAAAATTTTGAAGGAAAATTATTTTTCGCCATTTCATGTGGCCCGACTTTTGGAGACCATAAGTCATCACCAATTGACCCGATTGACTATTATAACCCCATTTCGAAAAGGCCATGAAGCGCTCTATAGGCTTGACCTACGCAAGCGCCTGTCACCCAATTTCTCAACCTCATTTGGGGCCTCTAAAGCCTTCAAAATTGAGTTCAAAGTTTATGTACCCTGCTGCCAATACCGAAAATCTTCAATATCTTCAAAAATAGACTTGATCTAGCCATGAAACTTTACTGGCAAGCTGATATGACTGAGATGAACCTCCACATGTAAAATCAGAACATTTCGAGATCGTATGACCAGCTTACTAAAAATAGCAAGTTTCCATAAATAGCATCTCTACACAAGATACCCCTTATTGAATACAAAAATAGAAATATTTTTGGTTGATGCAAGATTGCTCTTACACCCAAGATGCTCCTGCATCACACACCCAAGGTAATTTGAGAAATGACCCTATCATGACTTAGGTGTGCAGAGGAAAACCAAGACGGTTAACCTCCTCCTTTGTTAGCCATGATGAATCTTCAATAGGTTGTCCTTTCCACTTGACCAGATATTCTTCATATGTCCTATTCCTTGTGCTTCTGCCAACACAACTATTGAGTATGTCTTCAATCTCCTTGATATCTAAACTGGTTGCTGGAATACTCCATTGTGCTGCTATAACCTCATCTTCAACACCTCCTTCATGATACTCTGTCAGATCTAAAACATTAAATATTGGTGAAATATTTAGCTCAATAGGCAACTTGACCTCATATGCATTTCCTGAATCATGCTTCTTCAGTATCTTACATGGCCCAAACTTCTTCATTTTTATCTTGTTATATGTACCAACTGGAAATTGCTCCTTCTGCAAATGAACCATGACTTCATCTCCAACCTAAAATTTCTTATGCCTCCTTTTCTCATTTGCCTTAGCCTTATACTGTGCATTCATCTTGGTAATATGCTTCCTCACCTCCTCATGGATGTTCTTCAAATGTTCTGCAAAATCCTCAGCTTCAGCACTACTTATTTTTCCTTTATCTATCTTTCTCAACTCAGATGCATTTTTGGGACTACTCCCATATACAATCTGGAATGGTGATTTACCAGTGCTCCTATTGACAGAATTATTGTATGCAAATTATGTCTGTGGTAAAATCAAATCCCATCTTGTTGGCTTATCTCCAACCAAACATCTCAGCAAATTTCCCAAACTCCTATTCACCACCTCCATTTGTCCATCAGTCTGTGGATGATGTGATGAACTAAATTTCAAATCTGTCTTTAGCTTCTTCCACAATGTTCGTCAGAAATAGCTTACAAACTTGGTGTCTCGATTTGAAACTATGGTCTTTGGCAAACCATGTAGCCTCACTACTTCTCTGAAAAACAATTATGCTATATGAACAGCATCATTAGTCTTCTTGCAAGGAATGAAATGTGTCATCTTTGAAAATCTGTCAACCACCACAAAAATTGACTCATGTCCCCGTTGATTCCTTGGTAATCCAAAAACAAAGTCCATACTAATATCCTCCCAAGGCTTCTCTAGTACAGGTAATGGCTAATATAACCCTGTATTCTGCTTCACTCCTTTCACCATCTAACATACTCTACAACTCTGTACAAACTTCTTGACATCTTGCTGCAACTGTGGCCAATAATAATTCTCACTAACCAAAGCAAGGGTTTTATCATGACCAAAATGTCCAGCCAATCCTCTGCTATGCTTCTCCTTGATGAGATTCTCCCTCATAGAACTTCTTGGAATGCACAATTGACTCCCTCTGAATAGCATATCATCCTGAATGATGAAATCCATCCACTTCATTCTATCTAGAGTAACAGGTTCTTTACAAGCTTTCCAAGCTTCACCAAAATCAAGATCCTCTGGATACAAATTCTTGAGTTCCTTGAACCCAACCACCTCAATCTACATCTCTGTCAACAATAGTTGCCTTCTACTAAGGGCATCTGCAACCCTATTAGACTTTCCACTTTTGTGTTTCAAAACAAATGTATAACTCTACAAAAACTCAACCCATTTCAAATGCCTTTGATTCAACTTTCCTTGACTATTAAAATATTGCAAAGCTTGATGATCAGTGTACAAAACAAACTCCTTAGGAAGTAGATAGTGTCTCCACTTCTTCAATGCTTGAACTATAGCATAAAATTCCTGATCATAAACAAAATATTTTCTCTTGGCATCATTTAACTTCTCACTAAAATAAGCAATAGGTCTACCTTCTTGGCTCATAATAGCTTCTATTGCAGTACCACTAGCATCATAGTCTTCTTGAAACACCTTATTAAAATCAAGAAGTGCTAAAACAGGGTGTTCTGTAACCTTTTATTTCAACAGTTTAAAACTCTTATCAGCCCCATTAGTCCACTTGAACTCTTTTCTATCCTCTCTCATTGTTTCGGTCAAGGGTCCATAAATACTACTAAATTTTTTGATAAACTTTCTATAAAAGCTAGCCAAACCATAAAAAGATCTTACCTCAGTAGCACTCCTTGGAGTAGGCCATTCAAGGATAGCTTGTACTTTCTCTGGGTCCATTTTTAGACCTTATGCTAAAACTACAAATCCCAAATACACTAACTCCTTCACAAAACTGCACTTCTTCAAATTAATCAACAATTTCTCATCTCTTAGCTTCTCAAACACCATATGAATATGCATCATATATTCTTCCAATGTCTTGCTAAAGATCAAAATATCATCTAGGTAAACAATGACAAACTTACCCAAAAATTCTTTCAGAACCTCGTTCATGAGCCGCATGAAAGTGCTCGGTGCATTGGTTAGCCCAAAAGGCATGACTAACCACTCATGTAGTCCTTCCTTTGTCTTGAAAGCAGTCTTCCATTCATCTCCTTCTTTGATCCGAATCTGGTGATATCCACTCTTCAGATCTATCTTTGAGAAATACACAGCCCCACTCAAACAGTCCATAATATCATCCATTTGTGGCAATGGAAACCTATACTTGATTGTGATCTTGTTTATTGCTTTGGAATTTGTACACATCCTCCATTCTCTATTCTTCTTGGGTGCTAATACTATTGGTACAACACATGGACTCAGGCTCTCCCGAATCAATCCCTTATGTAACAACTCATGTACTTGTCTCTTCAACTCTTCACTTTCTGCTGGTGTCATTATGTGTGATGCCTTGTTTGGAAAATTGGCTCTTGGAATCAAATCCATCTGATGACTGATCTTCCTTACTAGTGGTAATCCATCAAGTACATTATCAGATACAATATCCTAAAACTCATTCAACAAATCTGCAACCTCTACAGGTACATCCTCTACTTCCTCTTTACCAACTTTTGGAATTAAAGCAAAACACACATGCTCATGCCTCATACCATCTAAGAATTTTCTTCCATTAACAAAATTTATTCTTGCATTACCACATACCTTTTCTTCGGTCTCTTTCAATGGCTTTAGCTTATGTCGCACTCCATTCTTTGTCAGGGAATAGGTATTCACATGACTATTGTGTACAGCACATCTATCAAACTACCACGGCCTACCCAACAACATGTGAAATGCATCCATAGGTATGATATCACATAATACCTCATCATGGTACCCACCAATCTTGAACTTTACTAGGCACTGTTCACTAACCATGACCTTGTGGTCATCCTACACCCAGGCAATCCGATATGGATGTGGGTGTTTCTGTTTCTTGAGTTTCAACTTTTCACCATCTCTTCTGACACCAAATTGTCAATGCTTCCACTATCAATAATCACATCACAACATTTATCATCACACTTGCATCTAGTGCGAAACAGGCTCCTCCTTTTCTTAGGTTCATTCTCACCACTCAACAGGACTCTTCTATTAATCAGCGTTTCTCCTCTTTTAGCATCTTCAGAATTTGATTATCTGGCATCTTCATCTACATGTGCAACTCTGGCCTGGCCTTAATTCCTCCTATCCATCCTTCCTTGGCATTTAGGACATTCAAATACCCTATGACCTTCTTCTCCACAGTGAAAACATGTTCCTCGGAAGCCTCCTCTTCCTGAACCTTGTCCTCTTCC
Source organism: Chamaecyparis obtusa (assembly GCA_027943335.1). Lineage (NCBI taxonomy): Eukaryota > Viridiplantae > Streptophyta > Pinopsida > Cupressales > Cupressaceae > Chamaecyparis > Chamaecyparis obtusa. The sequence continues at coordinate 817,300 of BSBK01001859.1, forward strand.
TCTTCCTCTCTGATTTTGACTACTACTAGCCTCATCCTTCTTTTTCAGATCTTCATTTCGGCCTCCATATGACTATCCACCAGATCATCCACCGTGACCTCTTCCATTTTGTCTGCTCTCGAACTTCTTGTTCAACTTTTCCTCTACTTTTAGGGAAAATTGGTATGCCTCTTCAATACTATTCATTCGAACCAGATTCAGCTCCTCCTAAATGCTTGGCCTCAACCCATTAAGGTAATGGGCAACTTTCTCCTTATTAGCTTCCGCATGGCCTGTTCTGATGAGGATTCGATAGAACTCCTCTGTATATTCCTGAACAGATCATCCCGCTTGCTTCAAACTTTGCATTTTCTTTAGTAGGTCAAGATCATAATCAATAGGGATGAACTGTCACTTCAATTTATCCACCATCCGATCCCATCTTGTGATTTTATCCTTTCTCTTCTATTTCACTCCAATTGAATCTCTTACCACCAGATCTTCGCATGACCTTTCAGTCTAGCCTTCATGAATTTGACCCTATCAGGATCCTCAATATCTTCATACTCAAAATATTCTTCACATTCATTGATCCAGTCGATCAATTCTTCTGGGTTAAGATTTCCAGAAAATGTTGGAACCTCAATCTTAGGTCTTTTCCCAATCTTGGAAATGGCCTGAAAAAGTCTTTTTTCCTCCTGGTTCACAACTTCAACTTCTCCTTCTTGATCTTCTTCTTCGGCTTCATCCTCACTTTTGTCTCTGACATTAAAATTCATTCCTCTGCAAATCTCTTCTTGCAATGCTCACACTCATCTCTGGAGCGCTCTAACCTTAGGTGTTACAACACTAGCTCTTCCACCACATTCCCTTTGTGGAGGCATTTTCGTGATGCGCACTGAAACCCTAACCACGGTCCTGGTGCAAACTACCTCACAGCCGACAATTTATTTACACACTCAGAAACTCCTACTCTAATACCACTTGATGAAGGGTGCTCCCCTTAATATCACAAACACATAACAGGAATAGAGAAGCAACAACAATATGCAAGAATAGAAAATTGGCTTCTTATTATCTCCACAAATGTGAAATTACAAACTTTCAGAATTACAATATGCAAAGCCACATGGGCATTCCCTTACAATATTATGTAGGACAAAGCTTTGAATCAATACCCAGATCTACTACCCAGAACTACCCTAGACAACACTACGGGCCTTCTTTATATAGGCATTTTCCACCACCCGAGAAGGTTCCAGAAATTTAGCCCTTAGGGCCGACCAAAATTAGAATTATTTTATTTTATAATTTATTACATCAAAGTCGGCTCAAAATAACTTTTGAAACCCGAACAAAAATTTTGAAGGAAAATTATTTTTCACCATTTCAGGTGGTCTGACTTTTGGAGACCATAAGTCATCACCAGTTGACCCGATTGACTATTATAACCCCATTTTTGAAAGGCCACGAAGCGCTCTACAGGCTTGACTCGCACAAGCACCTGTCACCCAATTTCTCGACCTCATCCAAGGCCTCTAAAGCCTTAAAAACTGAGTTCAAAGTTTCTGTACCTTGCTGCCAATACCGAAAAATCTTCAATATCTTCAAAACTAGACCTGATCTAGCCATGAAACTTTACTGGTAGGCTGATATGATTGAAATGAACATCCACATGTAAAATCAAAACATTCCAAGATTGTATGACCAACTTACTAAAAGTAGAAAGTTTCCATAAATAGCATCTCTACACAAGATAGCCCTTATTGAATACAAAAATAGAAATATTTTTGGGTGATGCAAGATTTCTCTTACACCCAGGATGCTCCTGCATCAGAAATGATCAATGGTGTATATATACATGGTTTAAGGATATTTTCTTAAGAGTGAAATTTATTGCTTTGGGAGGTTTGATATGAATCTACAAATGCCTAACATGATTCAATGACATTCTCACTTCTCTTATAAAATAGAAAATAATTGTTGGGCTCATACTCCAAAATATTTTTATTAGGCTATTTTTGTATGATATATCATTTTGTTTACCTCTTTTCTCATAGTTGTTTTTGGGTGGTGGGATGTCTATTACTCTATAGATATTTTTATGATTTTTCTTTAAGATTTTAGGTGTAGAAGGTATCTTGTGTTGCCAACCTTTCATTGGCACCATATTCCTTTTTTCCACTATCAATAATAGCTTGGTTTGTTTTGAAAGCATTATTAGGAGAATCTTCATAAGACTGGTAAGGGAGCTTTTGAAAGTCCTCTAATATATCCTTGTTCAATGTATATGAGAAGAGTTGCATAGTTTTCTATGATCCATGTTTGGTACACTAGTTGTAGACTATATGAATCATTTCCATCATGTGATAAGATTGAGTTGTCAAAAGGAATGTACTAATGTGTTTTGAGGGAGAGGATAATGTTGATCTAGATACTAATATGTTCCCAAAACAATTTTAAAAATAACCATCACCTTATCGCAAGGAGTTCCCATGTTGTTATGGTGTAAGAATGGATATGCAAATTGATATCTCCCCACTACTACATTTGAGGTCAAATTCTGATGGCCATTTGTTAGATTTGCAATGCTAATTTGTAGGCATTTTGACAGATGAGTTCGTCACCATTTTTGCATAGGAAAATGTGACAGAAGACGTATCTGTCAGTTTACTGACACCATCTCACATCGGAAACTTGCACATGGCAACATCTTCATTATTGCATTTTCTACGGTTCATCCATCAAACTTCCGACACAATGACCTATCAGAATATACAATCTTTGTCAGAATTAACTGTCATAAACATATCCTTTATGACATTATAGCTGTTGGAATAGCGACAATTTCCACCTAATTTTGACAGATACACCTATCAGAGATATGGCATTAATGTCAGAAGTTTTGTCAAAATTTGACTATTTGCGACACTTAAACTATTGGAAGAGCGACAGTCCTTCAGCATTTCTCTGACAGGTTCCCTGTCAAATGTATAGCATTAATGTCATAACTATTGTCATAAATTAGTTTTCTCTGACATTTTATCTATCGAATGCATAGCACTTCTGTCAAAATTAATTATTAAGTGTCCAAAAATTGACGGATATGCACATTAAAGATAAAACAGCTCAAGAGACCATCATAGGTTCTCTCTTTCTTCGGTCTATACTATTGACAAAATGTTTTACCTTTCATTAGCTCATCAAATCTGGGGATTGGAAAGAATTTAATAGAATATTTACATGACAACGTATATTATTTAAGTTGACATTGCACGAATTTATCTACTTCACGCACATGTAGAGTATGAGGATGGTGATAAAGAAGCATGGCCATTATCACCGTCCTCATACTCTACAAGTGCGCGAAGTAGATAAATTCGTGCAATGTCAACTTAAATAATATACGTTGTCATGAAAATATTCTATTAAATTATTTCAAATCCTTAGATTTGATGAGCTAATGAAAGGTAAAACATTCTGTCAATAATATAAACTGAAGAAAGAGAGAACCTGTGATGGTCTCTTGAGCTGTTTTATCTTTAGTCCTAGTTACCTGTCGATCGTCAAGAATAATCATCACCTTGAATTTATATACACTACACAAATTGATCCCAGTCTTGCAAAAACATATTACACTTGTACATCTCATCAATACTGGAGGCCTAAAGTAATTTTATACGATCACTAGGATATTTCGTGCATGGATGAGAAATAGTATCCAAAGTTTCTAGATAACCATTTTTGAGAAGAGGAATGAGTGTAGGGCAAAGAAGGGATAATTCCACAACAAAAAGGAAGACATCTTTTTAGCCTGGGTCTGGATCCTACCCCAATTGTAGAAGGATCTAGGGCCATTCTAGAAAGATGTCTTCCCTTTCTGTCTGCAACATTGTGTCCATCCATGATCTTAGAAATATCATCATCTTTCTACTCTTCATTTGCCAAAATATATCACTTCTTCAAGCTTGCAGAGTAATCTTATTAATAAAAGAACTCTTGCCAACATTAGGGTACCCACAAATCAAAATAGTTGATGTTATTGGTGCTTGTGATCAAAGATATCGATTCACTGTTTTGAAACAGCCAAATCATTTTTATTTCATTTGTAGAGAAAATGAGTGGGTGAAATTTGATCGAGCACGAGAGAAGGCATTTCATTTTATTTGATCATGAATGCTCTCTGAAATGACCAATCATGTTTTCTATCCGATTTTTTTTGGTTTTTTTTTTTCCCATATTCAGTAGATAAAAATCATGGCAGCAGCCACTTAGCCATCTTTTTGATGTTCCAGGTATTTTACAAAGATACAAGTATGTGGATTTATCATTCAGTTGCTTGTAGTTATTGGTCAAATGCAAATATTTTGTCAAGTTGAAAGGGCAAGATATCAATTTGGTGTTTTCAGTTTATGTTAAAAGTTGACTTGGTAAAATCCTCAAAAAACACACTACATGTTCTAAAATGTAAAGAAGTTGAATGTTAAATGTAAGATATATATCTCATCCATAGTAATCAAAAGAAAGGACATGAAACTTATAAGGAGATTTACCAATCCAAAAATATAAGCAAATAGGAAACATGATTGGTACCTTATGAATTGGTTTTTGAGGTGCACAATCTTCATCAATCTCCTGAGAACAAGACCCCTCCTCACAAAAAATGCATTTAACGGATTAAACAAATCTACAAAACTAAACCAATGGCATGTTTAGAACAAAGAAATAGATTGATAATAATATGCTGAAAATTCTATTATGTTTAATACACGCAAAAGGACCAGTCCCAACAATTCTTAAACATACTTTATCTAATATGATAATAACATGCTAATTAAACTGATAAAGGTGTTATCTGCATTTAATCTACCAATTACTAATTACACAAAAAACAAATTACAAAACTAAACCAATGGCATGTTCTTCGTGTGGTATAAGGAAGATTTGGCTATGAAAAAAAAAAGTGAAACAGCCTCATCATTTTTATTTTGATTGGATAGAGGAGCGAAAGTTGAGCGCGAGAGAAGGTATGTGATTTCTTCATCTTTCGAGCATCTAGTATCATATTCGACTACAAATTTCAAATGCATTGCATTTTATTTGATCACAAATGCTCTTTGAAATGACCGCATTCTACTGGTGTCATGCCCTAGCCCATGCTTTATCTCCATTATTTGATATTATTAGTGCTTGTGCTCAAGGATATCAATTCACTATTTTCAAATGTTTGGATCATTTAGACGGTTACTTTTCCTGACTGTTCCTCTAGTACATAGTCAGGAAATGTAACTGTCTAATGATTATATGTAATGTTGAATGGATTAAATACTTCATTCTTGGTAGAAGTGAATGGAAGGAATAGTGTGTATTAAATACAATCCAGTCACTCATTGAATGCTTTGGAGACTACTGGTTTGACTGTCCATGCGCTACTAGTGACTCAGATTCATTAAAGGATACAAAACCCTTCATTTTGGGGTTATTGTGTGTGGATTCAAATGTAGGTTTGATTTGGTTAATGTTTAGAAGAGATCAATAAAGTATTTAAAGACAATCTTACATGTTTGGAGAGGTTTGAGAGGCACTTATCATGATTGTACCCTCACAAACATCAGCATAGACTGGTTTTACTAATTTTCCTTTCTCTATTTTGAGGTTTCCTTTCTCAGCCGCAGGGGTACAGTCAGAGGGTTCATTGACAAAATGATCCTTTGAATGGTTACTATGAATATGAATGATTTGATATAGCATATTGCTCATTTTACTTGAAGTTTGGAATAGCTTGTGCAAGGGTGAAAGTAGTTTTGAGCACAAGCACCAATAACATCAAATAATAGAGTTAAAGAACGGGCTAGGCCACGATACCAGTAGAATGTGGTCATTTCAGTGACAACAATTTACAATGCGGTCCTTTGGCGTGTATTAAACAAAATAGAATTTTCGGCATATTATTATCATTCTATTTCTTTGTTGTAAACATGCCATCGGTTCAGTTTTGTAACTTCACTATTGTATGAGTGGATTGTGCAAGAACAGTTAACATTAAACAAGGAAAAAACTCCTCAACACATCTTCAAAACCATTGAATTCAATAATAAATGAAACCTAACACCAACACTATTCCTTCCATAGTTGTAGGATACATAGCAGTCAATAATTCACAAGAAATCCATGCATCAAATTTTTATAAGGATATCCTACTAATCAATAGGAATTTTCTTGAGATGACCGATGATTATGCATTTTGATGGCAGTGTGCTAGTTCAAAAGGATAATATAAATCTGAAACAATTTTTTCTGATTTTCTCAAACTATAAATGTGGTTAAAGGGAAAATATTATGTGGAAAACCCACAAACCAAGCTAGCAAATGATTGTAAATCAAATTATTCCTATATTCATTCAAGTATTGCTATGCTTCAGCTACCTAACCTTTGAGCTTCATCTAGAGGAATGTGTAGCTTTAAGATAGAGTTACTTCTTGGGCCTTACAATAGGGTGGAATATGATCAAGATTTATTTAGGTTGTATCTTTGTTAGTCCCATTGTTAGGTTCTTACAGTTCATGGTTTGAATCTATTATGGTTGTGTAAGGGATTTGTAGATGTTTTTTTTAACATAATTATTGGACACCATGATTGGAACAACTGGTTGTTGGCTATTGTACACATGAATCATATATGTCAATGGTTCTTTGTGTTCAAGAATTCGTTGATCAATCTTTGAGATTTATTGTCCAAGCTTTAAAAGAGTGATAAAAGATATAGTGAGTGCTATCTTTTCCAAGTGTTTTGTGGGTGCCATTATCTTCTAGGAGTAATTGCTGGAACCAAATTATGTTCTTTGCCTCTAGTAAATATTGCAGACACAACCATCTTCTTGGTGAAGGGTTTCTTCCATCTCCATGAGGCACTATTGCATGGTTTTCATTCCCTTGTAGTATACTGAACCTAATTTAATACAAGTGTGCACTATTTTGGGTTCCATAATTTATGGCCCCTACACTGTGGTTATTAGCCTAATTAAGACATGCCTACCTTTGCATATAATAAGAGGCCAACATGAAACAAACATCCAAAGGTTAGGGGGTTGTTCCCTATCCATAATTTATTATTTAAGTGCTAAGTGATGATGGGTATATCATGTAATTCATACCTAGTGTGTCTCTTTCTTTCTCTCCACATTTCACATTAGGAGTATATGTTATAAAATACTAATGAAATCAACTATAGGTCAAATCTAATCAAAATTCCAATATAAAGATTAAAATAGATCTTGAAGAAATATGGGAACCATTTTTGACAGATATTGTACAAATGAAGAAAATACTCCAAAGAGGAAATGCTTCAATGTGGAACAATTGAAGGACAATATTTTACTTTTATATGCACATCTATGATGTTTTTGATATATTTCTGAGATAACAAAACCATAGAAAGAATAGCATATAGAAGAAAGTAAAGAATAATGATCATACTTTGAGATATTGTGGAAAATTAAAGGAAAGAATGGTTGGTGGGGTTATCATGCAATCATTGAGTGATCCTTCATTCCCCTCTTCCAATGACCCTTCAAAATTAGGTTATCATGCAATCGGTGAGTGATCCTTCCTTCTCCTGGTCTGCCCTATAACCAAACATATTGGAAATACACAATACAATGATAATAAGTCTTTCACAATCCCCCTTCCCTCAAGGAACACTATCAACCATCCCTTCCACATAGCATTTCACTATTGTATGAGTGGATTGTGTAGGAACAGTTAACATTAAACAAGGAGCAAACTCCTCAACACATCTTTGTTGTAAACATGTCATTGGTTCAGTTTTGTAAATTTGTTTTTTGTGTTAAATGTATTTAAATGGAACATTAAGCATAGTAATAATATGCTTAGTCTATTAGTAATTGTAGATTAAATTCCCATAACACCTTTATCAGTTTAACATGTTATTATAAGATACTAAACAAGACCTACTATTTGTCAGAGAAATCTTCACTGTCCCCCACAATGAAGACAATGAAGATTGACCTCCTACCCCACAACAAAGAACATTGTAATAAGAATAAGATAGTGCCAAAAAACATTTTCACAAATATGAAATGTGAGGAAAAGTAATAACATTAACAATGCCAAGATTCACAGCATTAAATTTCACCTGTGGATGAGTTTCTGTAGTGGGTTTCCCAATATCAAAAATATGTTGAGTTGCATTTGAGTTGTAACTAAGAGTATCATGTAGAACAAATTCTAAACTTTGAAAGCATTCTCCAGCCTGGCAATTCAAAATTCAATCTAGGCAAGCATCAGTAAGTGAAATAAATTATAGACATCAACATCAACATCATCATAATCATTAGACATAAATTATAGACATCAACATCAACATAATCATAATCATTTGGAGGGTATTCATTTTGGTCCTTGGATAGTACTATGTTTCTTGAAAGTTCTTGTGATGCTTCTAAACTTTAAAGACATATTTTATGGCTTAATGATAATATAGATTAGTGTTTTGTTTTCTAATGGAATGTTGTTGATCATTCATGGTCTTGAAGAAAATTTTGATTGTTTTGAGTCTCGAGTCTTGACGTTGTTTCTCAATGTGATATAGACTGACCACAAGATGGTTTAGTTGGTCCTCTCTTTCTATTTAATCATTTGTCTTCTTCATGGTGTAAGTGTCAATATGTTATAATCCAACCAGCATGTCATACCCCCACTTCTGACAAACCTCACAGCATGCAAATCACAGCCAAAGACTTGGGTGATCAGCATACACAAATAGAAAATACCCTTAGGAAACAATGATCATTAATATTAATTAATGGCGGGCAATGATTCCTTGGTAATAAAGGCATTCCCAGCATTCATCATCTTAACCAAGTCATGGGTGGTGATCCTTGAAATAGAACAATTAGTAAAAGGAAATAACAACATAAGTCATGGGTGGTGATCCTTGAATTTGGAGCAAGGAAGAAGGAAAGTTGGAAAACAAAATATGGAATAATCAGGTTGGAATTGGAGAATAATTCAGAAATAAACTTGAATTAGAAAAAAGCTAAGTTATCTAGTTCTTTGTTTGAGGTTGGGTTCCGATTCTAGTTTTGTTCTCCTCTGGGTTCGACTTGGGTTCCTTTGGTAGGAACTTGGGTGAAAAGGCCAATCCCGAGTGCACCTGCAGTATTATAAATATGATACATGAGGTATTTTATTCATAATTCTATAGGCTAACTCATTATTATGGTAACATGGGTAGGACCACCCTCCATGCCTTATAATGGTACCCGACATGGATTGTGGTTAAAATGAATTTGAACCAAATGTTGACCGTGATGGCTATGATCATGATGAAGATAAATATGAATATTAAATCTAAAATATAGCTTGTAATTTGAATTTTCATTGTGAATGAAGAAACTATAGATTCAAGTTGACTCATTCTATGTTGTAGTATATTTGTTCCCTAGATCTACCATATTATATATGTGTAGCCTGTAAGGGACATCTCCTGCTCATCCATGTATCATAGCTCGGTGAGATTTCTTAGGAGAAAGACAAGATGTTAGTGGGAGATGGAGAAACCAATATCAGAACACCACTTGAAGCCTTGCAATGTTGAGAGTGGGATAAAAGCTACACTTGAGACCCTATATAAGGAACAAACTTATTGAGCTTCACTTTGTTTCGAGAATAGTTTTATATTCTATACAAAACAGGGCCAACCACATGAAGGTGGAAGCTCATTTGCGCCCCCCCCCCCCCCCCCCCAACATCACTCTAAATTCTCCATTAACATCTAACATTCATTCATTATTTCATCCATTAATAAAATTCATCTAACATCTAAAGTTCATCTAACATTCATCTAAAGTTCATCTAATAAAATTCATCTAACATTCTAAAGTTCATCTAACATCTAACATTCATTCACACATTAATAAAATGTGACATTCATTAATTATCACATGATAACATTCATTAACACATTATAAACTTTATGAACATTCACTACCACATAATTAAATTCATTGGCATATAAAAATCAGTCATTATCAATTAAGGTGCATAAATGACAATCATTTCTTTTTTTTCTTTTGATTCTAGTTTTTAAGATGTAATTGTTAAGATGAGTATCCATATCATCATCATGATCATCTACCCTCTCATTAGATCTCAATGCACGCCTAGTTCTCTATTGATGCAAAGGGGGCTCATCTGCAATAACATATAAAAGGGTTAAATTAAAAACATTTTAAACATTTTAAATTATTTCAGTACTTTACAGGCCATAATCATATAGCTCTTTACCTGATCTAGTCACATCATCAACATCGAGGTCAGTTTGTCTGGCTCGGCCTCAACCTCAACATGCTCATTAATAGCAGCCTCTACACTCTCTACAGCTGCAATACAAATTGTTACATTAATCCAAACACTAATTGCAATTAAATTTATATTACTACACCAATCAATTTAAGATGTTTACTTGTATTACTATGATGCACATCCTCATTGTCATCAACACCCACAGGTTGTGTACAGCAAGAATCAATAGGCTGCATTTCAATTTCATACACATTCATGTTATCATTGTTTTCTTACTTAAAACAAATTTACTCACTTTATGTTGGAACTTAACATCAAATAAACTAATTGGTAAATAATTAAATTTGAAATATCATCTATTTAGCTTACTTACCCCGACAGATCCATCAGTAGAACCTTTTGCACTTCTTATTCTTTTTGCCATGACTTTATAGCCTTGTTGGAAGCCAATTCTCTTGTCCTCTTCTGTGAGACTTATATTGAACTCCGCACCCTGCATTTTTGCTTGGTATCGTCAAATTTTATTTTATTGTTTCATCAAAACAAAAAAAGATTTCAAATTATAAATAAATATTTAAAGATCAAAGAATTATTTTCAGTGTTAAAAGCCATGTAAAGATTGTATTTTTCCAACACTTACAACTCGTGCAGCAAGTTTCGAATAACTGCTAGAGCCTAGCTTGTGTTGCTTGTGCTTTTGCAATCTTTCCTTTGTTGCCTTTGATGTGTCAGGCAATCTATGAAGAGATTGAAATATGTTAGTTCATATAAATATGAAGAGTATTTAGTACACAATTACATTCTTAACAGTATCACATACCTTCTTTTGTTCTCTGGTGGTGTATTTCCTTTTTTTACTTCAGTTTTCTCATTCGCATCCAGAATAATAGATTTCCACTCTAAATCAGGAATGCAAGGGGGCACTGGTAATGTGGGTTTTTGGTTAATGTACACCTATACTAGTCCCTAATATACCTCAAACATATCTCAGCTCTTTGAAGGAGCTTACCCTTCTCAAATGCACGAGGTCCAAACAAGTTTGTCATACTCTCTACAAGATCATCCTTTAACTTTTGATTTTGGGTTTTCTACCTTTTAAGAAAGAAAACAGTGTTAGATTCAAAAATGGATATAATGATAACTATCCTAGAAATGATATGAAATCAAAATAGTGGATTGGGGTTTTAGTTCGGATATGATGTTTCACCTTGTACAGATGGTGGGCCCGAATATCCACAAACACTCATCATTAAGTTTACTATAAAAAACATCATTCCCTACAAAATAATCATGGGATCATTAGTCGAAGGATATAATAGTATAAAATAAGAACACAATAGATGTAAGCTTCTCATATTGAATGCAAGGTGTAATTAACATACGATTGTATAGTAAAAGAAAGGTCCAATCTTTAAAGTACCTGAAAGTTTTGCTATTTTCAAGGGAAGTCCTTCTTCTTCAAACACAAGCAATATGCAATCCTTCATTGTTCTTGTACTAGCAATACTAGTACATCTAGGAAAATCACCATCAAGTGTTGCATCCCCTATTGCATAAATTGAATCCATTACGAAATGGCCCTAAGAAAGAACACTTCAAGGGAAATAAACATATATATAATGATAGAAAAAATAAAATACATGTATGAGTAGGTGGTGCCATGGCGTCTGTGGCCATGCTCTATGTTTTCGACATTGCAGGACGTGATACATCTGAGCCTGCCATCGTATGAGACGGTGATAGTAAATGATCATTGACATGTGCTGAAGAATAAGATTGTTAGAGCATAATAAAACCAGTGATTAGCATGAACAATATTGTTAGAGAGTAAAAAAAATATAGTCCAACATGCGATCTACCTGAACCAGCTGTAGTACCGTCATCATGGTCGCAAGGATCAAAATTACGCAAAAAAAGCTATAAAAGCAACACATCCGCTTTTTTTTTAATGACATAAAAGACTACTATAACATAAAAACTATTATTGAACTTTTGTTATAATTAAAAATTACATTAATACTTACTCGGTAATTTTGAGATAGATGCATCAGTTTAGTTGCCCTCTTTTGTGACTCAAGAGTCTAAGGGAATATAGATGCCAATTCAGCCAATTTATTTCCAATTTTGTGGAGGCATTTTTTAATTGCAGAGGCCAGCTCATCACAAGCACTGAAATCAACAACTAGGTCCTTGTCAAAGGACTCCTCTTCAGGGATTGCGGGTTCCTTTCCCTTTCTCTACTGACCACCTATCTGTGACAATAATATTACTAACACTATTAGAATTAATTTGAAACAATGATGAAAAGAATATAATAAAAAACTTTATTTAACATTTTGCTTCTATCTAATTTGTAGTTCAATAACAAAGAGGTTTACCTACTGGGAAGAAGTGCATGCACAATCATCATTGTCCCCACTACGTGGTTGCTCCATATTGTGGTCCTATGTTATTATTTAAAGTTAGCCAATAATTTTAAAGGACTACATTAATAAATTTCATTAGAAGATGATGATGGAGATGAGGTGGATGGTGAGGAGACTCTCTAAATGTGGTTGGCAAAAAAACTCAATTATTTAATGGTACATAGTATGTACCTGCACCCTAATGATAGTGACATCATTTGTATCTATGTGATTCAAATTGTAATCAATAAGCAACTCTTCCCTTGCACTTATTGATTTTATCGCACATACAATTACATGATTTCCCTCGCGCGCCTCAAATATGCAATTGGGTTGCTTAATAGTTGACAAAGGTTGCGTGCTATTTATAAAACCTACAATATTCCCAAATTCTTTTGGCCTTTCGTCAATGTATATAGCCACTCTTTTACTTTGCTCATTATCTTTTTGTTGAATATAATTTGTCGAGAGTCCATACCTACGCATACTTTTTTTATATTGAACAATTCGCATCCAACTTTTGTAATCATAACAAGGTCCAACATACTCCATCAATTCAACAACTTTGTTGTAAGAGACCTTTATGCCATCCATGGAAAATAATCCCAAACCATGTATTGACGATGGTGTAATACAATATATCTTGCCTTTAACACTAAAATCAGTGTTTATTGGAGGAAGTTCCTTGGGGACCCATTGTTTCTATAGATTTTGGTACCTAGAGGGCACCTCGATGTCGCCTTTGCTCTCATCATCATAAGAACATGACCCCCCTTGAGCAAGGAAAAATTTCATGCATCTATTAAATTTCCTTCTAGTCTTTTGACCTCTAGTTGATCTTCCTAATTCAAACATACTAAATGACTCACTTTCTTCACTCGAGGAAGACACATCTGACAAATACCTATTTGCTACTACCTGCACTCCATCAAATGAGAGAGATAGTAATGTGTGTGTGAAAATTTTACATGATCTGTAGACACAATACTTCAGTAAAACATTAGAGGTTAGCTATAATCAAATCATGCAAAATTAAAATCTAATCTAACCAAGCGATTTACTATCTTCTAGTAGGTGCGAGATTAATGTTCTCAGATTGTGATCGAGATCAGTGACCTAGACGACACCTAAACGAAGGATTTGAATGCCAAACTGATATGAAATATGAATGCAATTAATCTATTTTTTTGATATTTTCTATGCAATAATAATGAAAAACTGATATGAATCTATGCTAATATGGAAATTGATATGCAATGCTAATCTAGAAATGATATGATATGAGAATGAAAATTCTAAGAATAATATGAAAGCTATGAATTTGAAATTGATCTCACAAAGGTGTCGATTCGCAAGAGCTTTGATTTTCCCAATTCCAATTCTCCAACGTGATTGTGCAAATTTGTGGATGAATTATGAAGAGCTGAGCCTTGATTTTATAGAAATCCAAGGCTTTGGAGGTGCATGGAAGAAAGTCATAAATCACTCAAATAACTCAGGTTGATTTTTGAGTTATTTTTAAATAACAGATAATTAAGTCACAAAAATCATGCAAAAGCACAGTTCAACTCGAATTAGAAGTTTAGATCAACTTTAAAACTCAAAAAGATGTTGAGTTTCAAAAAGCTAACAACTTGCATTGATTTTCCAATTTGAGTTTAACTGGTCCTTGAATGTGCACATGGATAATTATGATTTAATAAATAAATAAAGTGATTTATGCTCAACTTAACTGATTTTTGAAATAAAATAATTAATTTATGGGTTAATTAACTATTTTATCAAACTTTAATTAAAACTATATTATTAAATAATGACAAGTTGCTTTAATTAATTAAATAAAAATTTAATCAATTACTCATAGGATATTGGATTTATTGTCAAAATTAAATAATACAATTAATAATAGATAGAATTAAATTTAATTAAACAATTAAGTGGCAAGATATTAAATCTAATTAATTAAATATGAAATTATTCAATTAATCAAACTTAGGATAAATGTGATTTATTGCCAAATAATCATTAAATTAAAGATAATTAAGATAATTAGGAATATTCCCCGATGCAAAATTTAAGATAATCAATTATGATTCGATGATGTTTAGATGTGCCTTAGGTTAGGACTTCTATGTCGATTTTGTTCGATTTGATGATGTAGGAGATTAATGAACTTATAGCCCATTTTTGGGGTATTACAAGCAAGTAATGTGAGAGGTTAGGACTTCTATGTCGATTTCGTTTGATTTGATGATGTAGGAGATTAATGAACTTATAGCCCATTTTTGGGGTATTACAAGCAAGTAATGTGAGATATTTTGCAAAATGTGAAATACATTAATCTCTATAGGGTGTATTGACTTATACATGTCGATCCATGAGACTGTGTGGGATGCTTGTGAAAGGAGTCCGGATACCTATATATGTAATTCAATTATCTAATGTTAGCTAAAAAACTCATGATACATATTATGAGTTTGAAGAGAGTTCGTGCCATGTGTGATAGAACCTACTTTATCTAATATGGTGCATTGTTAAACAAATTAAGGGCAGAGTAGTTATTAATTAGTTTTTTGTGGGGGACAATGAAGATATGTCTGACAAATAGTAGGTCTTCTTTATTATTTCATGAATTTTTACCACATATATTGTTTCAAGCCTTTGAGTCTTGGAGAAGAAGAATGGTGTAAGTTGAATAGATCAGAGTGAATAGGGTGTTGAAACATGGTGAATAGACCATGATGAGATGATACTTGATGTCGTGACTAAGTTTCCCTCACAAACATCGGCATAGACTAGTTTTACTAAGTTTCCTTTCTCTATTTTGAGGTTTCCTTTCTCTACCGTAGGGGTACAGTCAGAGGGTTCATTGACAAAATGATCCTTCAAATGGTTACTATGAATATGAATGATTTGATATAGCATATTGCTCATTTTACTTGAAGTTTGGAATAGCTTGTGCAAGGGTGAAAGTAGTTTTGATCATTTTGGTCGTGATTGTTCCTCTACATAGTCAGGAAATGTAACTGTCTAATGATTATATGTAATGTTGAATGGATTAAATGCTTTATTCTTAGTAGAAGTGAATGGAAGGAATAGTGTTGGTGTTAGGTTTCATTTATTATTGAATTTAACTTAGGTCAATCATTCTACTATCGATGTTCTTATTTTATCCAATTAGCAACTAAATAACCTAAACTATCAAGGTAACATATCATATTATTAATGAATAAGTGTGAGCACATTAACCTTTTCCTATTATTTAATTGCATAAAAGGTGTATTAACAAATAGAAATAAAGCATATGATCTAATCAAAAGAACATCCTACTAACTATTATTAAGACTTTATTAATAGATAAAGGCTAAGTCCTATTACTCAAAAACTATTAATTGGTGATTACATTGATTGACTAAAAGGTTAATCACCAAAAGGAAATAATAACTACTAAGATTAATATCTAAAAGATGAACTATGGAACTAAATAATTGATTGATTAAAGAATCCAACATACTAACAATAAACCCTTTTACTTAAAACTAATTGATTGATTTATGAGCCTAACATATATCAAAATATCCTTACTTACTACTAACCTAATCCTAACCTATAACCTATCACTTCACAAACTTCCAACACATCACAGATTTCCACATGGGCCCACGTGCCCATTGGATGATAAGAAAAAGGCAAGGCTTCTAGGGGTGTGAAATACTAAGGAAAGATTAGACAAGTTTTGGGTCCCACCAGCAAGGAAAGCCATCCCAATGCATAGAACCACACATAAGAAGAGGGAAGACTTTCTTGCCAAAAGGGAATATGCCAAGATCATCATGTCAGACCAAGTACAAAAGGCAGAAAAGATAACTTGTTTTTTTTTAAATTAATTTTAATGCCAAGTCAACCCATGAGTTTGCATAGGGGAAAGGAAGGAGACAAGTTAATAAGGACTTGGATTATGTGTCAGGTCTTGAACAATAAACCCAAGCACTCACGCAAGGAGGGAAGAAAATATTTATTGCCATTCCCTAACAAACCACGTAGGGAAGAAGATAGGCAAGATCTAATTATCATAACAACATTACATAATGAGGAGAAGGTATGTGGGGTCCCTAAACACTTTACCTCATCCCAAGGCAAGGAGACTCTCATGCAGGCAAAGGGGAGTTTGACTTGCCAAACAAGGCAAGCATTACATGGCTAGAAGTCTACGTAGGGAAAGGGAGACAAGACAACCTTGTGTCATAGTTTTAAATTTCCTTATCCAAGGGTGAGTAATGCCATTACACCCTTCACAAAAACTCCCATATTCAAAAGCAAGATAAAAACCATAAACAAGGATTCAAACCCAAAATCTCATTCCCATACAAAGTAGCAACACAAAAACATGAACATATATGCAAGAGAATGATGAACATACAAGTCTACTTGCAACAAAAAAAATAAAGGTCTTTCATGGCAATGGAGACCAACCTTCACAATGTGTTATGGAAAATGGATTTTTGAGAAGAGCCCAATTCCTATTCCTTCTTTCTCCAAAACCCTAATGTCTCTAAAGATAGAGAGTGGGTGAACACCCACTAACTCTACAAAGGGCATCTAAAAAGACTTCCAACTTCTACCCACCTATTAGCATTAATTTCAGAACTGACTCTCAAGTCCTTTGGCTTTTCCTTGTCCCCTATCTTAAATGTTTGATTGGAAGGAAGAGTGGGGTTGGGTAAGGGTCAAGACTTCATCAAATTTCATAGCTTATCTGTCAAAAATGGTTCCCATATTTCTTCAAGATCTATTTTAATCTTTATATTGCAATTTTGATTAGATTTGACCTATAGTTGATTTCATTAGTATTTTATAACATATACTCCTAATGTGAAATGTGGAGAGAAAGAAAGAGACACACTAGGTATGAATTACACGATATATCCATCATCACTTAGCACTTAAATAATAAATTATGGATAGGGAACAACCCCCTAACCTTTGGATGTTTGTTTCATGTTGGCCTCTTATTATATGCAAAGGTAAGCCTATCTTAATTAGGCTAACAACCACAATGTAGGGGCCATAAATTATGGAACCCAAAATAGTGCACACTTGTATTAAATTAGGTTTAGTAAACTACAAGGGAATGGAAACCATGCAATAGTGCCTCATGGGGATGGAAGAAACCCTTCACCAAGAAGATGGTTGTGTCTGCAATATTTACTAGAGGCAAAGAACATAATTTGGTTCCAGCAATTACTCCTAGAAGATAATGGCACCCACAAAACACTTGGAAAAGATAGCACTCACTATATCCTTTATCACTCTTTTAAAGCTGGGACAATAAATCTCAAAGATTGATCAACGAATTCTTGAACACAAAGAACCATTGACAGATATGATTCATGTGTACAATAGCCAACAACCAGTTGTTCCAATCATCCAATAATTATGTTAGAAAAAACATCTACAAATCCCTTACACAACCATAATAGATTCAAACCATGAACTATAAGAACCTAACAACGGGACTAACAAAGATATAGCCTAAACAAATCTTGATCATATTCCACCCTATTGTAAGGCCCAAGAAGTAACTCTATCTTAAAGCTACACATTCCTCTAGATGAAGCTCAAAGGTTAAGTAGCTAAAGCATAGCAATACTTGAATGAATATAGGAATAATTTGATGTAAAATCATTTGCTAGCTTGGTTTGTGGGTTTTCCACATAATATTTTCCCTTTAACCGCATTTATAGTTTGAGAAAATCAGAAAATTTGTTTCAAATTTATATTATCCTTTTGAACTAGCACACTGCCATCAAAATGCATAATCATTGGTCATCTCAAGAAAATTCCTATTGATTAGTAGGATATCCTTATAAAAATTTGATGCATGCATTTCTTGTGAATTATCGACTACTATGTATCCTGCAACTATGGAAGAAATAGTGTTGGTGTTAGGTTTCATTTATTATTGAATTCAATGGTTTCCAAGATGTGTTGAGGAGTTTGCTCCTTGATTAATGTTAACTGTTCCTACACAATCCACTCATAAAATGGTGAAATGCTATGTGGAAGGGATGGTTGATAGTGCTCCTTGAGGGAAGGGGGATTGTGAAAGACTTGTTATCATTGTATTGTGTATTTCCAATATGTTTGGATGCAGGGCAAACTAGGTGAATGAAGGATCACTCACTGATTGCATGATAACCTAGTTTTGAAGGGTCACTGGTTGAGGGGACAGTCAAGGTCCGGATGATTGCGTCATTGGAGGACCCTATTTCTTTGTAGTAATTGCTATTCAAATTGGATGCATGGATTTCTTGTAAATTATCGGCTGCTATGTATCCTGCAACTTCATCCGTAAATCTCCATATACTTCTCTAGGGTTGTAAGCCACTTAGGGATCAAAATACATAGACTAAATCAAAATCATTCTTTGTCCAATTTCCTTTTAACAAATTCTCAACTATCAATTATACAATATACATTTGATGCCCTAAGCTATCAAATACACAAATGGCACCTACCTAGAAGCTCACTAGGAGAATGAAGGATCACTCACTGATTGCATGATAACCCAGTTTTGAAGGGTCACTGGTTGAGGGGACAGTCAAGGTCTGGATGATTGGGCCATTAGAGGACCCTAGTTCTTTGTATTAATTGCTATTCAAATTGGATGCATGGATCTATTATGAATTATCAGCTGCTATGTATCCTACAACTACATCCGTAAATCTGCATATACTTCTCTAGGGTTATAAGCCACTTAGGGATCAAAATAGAGAAACTAAATAAAAATCATTCTTTGTCCTATTTCCTTTTAACAAAGTATCAACTATCAATGATACAATACATTTGATGCCCTAAGCTATCAATACAAATGGCACCTAGCTAGAAGCTCGTGGGCTATCCATTTGATAACCACAGTCAACATTTCAAAAAAATGGATATCCTTGAGCACAAGCACCAATAACATCAAATAATGGAGTTAAAGCACGAGCTAGGGCATGACACCGGTAGAATATGGTCATTTCAGTGACAAAAATTTACAATGGCGTCATTAAACATATATGCCAGTAATATCAACAAACATGAATCCAAACATTTGAATACAGTGAATCGATATCCTTGAGCACAAGCACCAATAACATCAAATAATAGAGATAAAGCACTGGCTACGGCACAACACCAGTAGAATGCGGTCATTTCAGAGAGCATTGAAGATCAAATAAAATGAAATGCATTTGAATATGATGCCAAAGGCTCGAACGATGAAGAAATCACATACCTTCTCCCGCGCTCAGCTTTCGCTCCTTTTCTCCCGCTCCCTCTATCCAATCGAAATAAAAATGATGAGGCCATTTCACTTTCTTTTTTTATCTATACCCCAAATCTGTCAAAATTCCAATGGTCAATTAAACACCGATTGGAATACCAACATCATCGGGGCCTATTACAAAAAAAAATACCAAATTTGTAATAAAAAGTTACCCATCAAAAACTTATGTCGAAATGTGGCCCCAAATGTAGTAGTGCCCACTCCCTTGAGTTTTAGAATTTCTACAAGAGGATGCGACAATCAAATGTTGCATATGTGAGATCCAAAGGTTCCTTAAGGTATTTGAGATATGTCCTTGAAAAGGGGTTATGTGAAGATGGGTTTATTCCTCTAAATATTTTCTCTAAAGTAGATACCCTTGCATTTTTTGTGTTTGGAATGGTACATAGGGTTTTTTGTAGCATGAGTGGGTTAGATAGCTAGATACCAATGTCTTTATATTTTGAAATCCAAGTGAAATTGTCTAAGTTCAATTTTGCATGACAAGTATTTACCTAGTTGATTAAAATTTCCATTTTGAATGATAAGGAAATGGAGGCATGAAGGACTCACTACTTGTGTTGTGAGTATAGAAGTTGAAGTATAGGGAGGAAATTGGGATCCCTTTTTGTTTTATCTCATACTCTTAATTTTAAAAGGTTTTCCACAATGCTAGTGTCTCAAAGACCTTAGCCTCTTTTTCACTTGAACAAAATTATGCATTGGTTGCAAAGCTCTACCTTTAGGAGGCCTAATTTGTTGGACCTAGGTGGCTCAGAGTGATTGAGGGTTCATCTTCTCCAAAGTTTTATGCATATTTATTGAAATGTGGGCCATTCTCATTATGTGGTGGTTGAGTATCTGCATTGAATCTTTCTTGAAGGAACCTTTCAAGAACTCCACTTTATATCTTTGAAGGAAACACGAAGGGATTCTGAATCTACTTGGGCCTCTTCTAAGTCTTTTCCCAATCAGATCACCTTATTGTAAATTTCAATGGTCACATCTCTATAATCTTTCACATGAATGATCTTGTTGGTTAATTTTTTATTGAACAAAAACCCTTCATGTACTGATTTAATTTAGATTTAATTGAAATAAAGTATATCAACTCGAAACTAGATTGTTAAAATGATAGATTTTTATAATTCCTCTTTAAATTAATTTCTAAATACTCATTTTTAAAAATAAATGTCTAATTTAAAAATTGATCTCTTCATATGTAGATTTTGATTCTCCCACTTCTTTATATATCCCTCTAACTTCCAATTTGACTCATTTCCATTTGATGAGATGATTGGATTGTGGTTTAATTTTGATGAATTTATGACCATTGATTATGATGGTAGGAAACAATCATGTCATAGGTAGCTTGGAACATGAAAACTTGACTTTGATTGCAACATTGCTGCCATGTGAATCAGAAGTGGAATAAGTCAATCCTTAATATGAGTTTGTTTTATTTCGTAATATGCAATGCCTAAAATTATCATAAGAACGGAGTCTAAACAAATGCTCTAACCTTCATATCAATTATTCTTAAAAATTATATTTTGAAAATTACGTGTGGTGTTGTGTGATGATATTATTCACCTTCATGAAATTAAGATCAAATAGCAATAATTTAAGCTAAATACAAAGGAAATTTACTCTAAAATGCAACTACGATCTATAACATCTCATGGATCTCTAGAAATAAGTGGTAAGTGAGCTCTCAGCTGCAAATCCTCACTAGTGACACCTCTAAAATGAGAATAATGCTGCTATGATGCTTCTAAATGCTTATTCTATGATGAATTTATGCTTAATCTAGCTCCATTGATAACAATGCAATGATAAAATGCTAAAATGAAAACTCTAAATGCTCAAATGCTTCAATTGCTCTTAGAAATGATCTCAATTGACTATAGTAACAATGCTTTTCAATTGAAATTCTAAGATGCTTATGCTCTCCAAAATGCTTCATACTTATAGTAATTTTCCAAGGGTAGGGGGTAGAGTGAGTTGATCATGGTTATGCTTGGGTAAGGTCAATTGGCTTTGCTTTGTCCATAAATGGGGGGACAAGGAGGGGACAATCATTTAAATGGTTTCAAAATGCTGGACCATTTCAACAAAAGTGAGTGATTTGTGTCCATTTTGTCTCCAATTTGCTTTGTTGAGGGAAATTATAATTTATTAATTAATTAAAGTAATTAAATTTAGCCATGAAGGGTAAGAGGTTCATTTTGATTTTTTCTTTGAACAACTATGTCATTAATTGAATTTAATCAATTTCGTAGTGTTTTTCCCCTTTTCAAGCTTTATTTAATCATTTAATTGAATTTTCCTTTGATTTGAATTGCCTTTGTTCCATTTATTGATTTTTCGTGCTATTTTGATGATTTGATGCACCTTTTGATTGATTTAAGCCTTTGACCAATTTTCCATGTCTACAAATGCCCCTCTTTGAGTCGATGTGCGAAGAACACCGATTCAAAGATTCTTTATGTCCTGATTGCGATTCCCTATGTGATTGATTGATGCCTCTTGATACAAAAAATTTTATGATGCCCCACTGATTTCATGATGTATGATTGTGACTTTGATTTGATACCCTTATTGCCCCCTCAAAAATTAAAACATATGAATTGCGTGATTTGAAAATTATTATTGACGTTTAATATAGCAAATATGTTTTAGTTTCTGACTATTGATGATATCCCACGATGTATGATTATGCCCTGGTTTGATTTGATATGCTAAGAGAAGTCAATGGCTAATTTCAAGTTCAAAATTAGGTCAAAAATACCTTAAATAGGTTAAGAACCTTCTTTTACCATTCATTTTTACTTTTATTACCCTTGGTGATTTTTCTCTGATTCTCTAGCGATTTCGAGATGGTTGTGCCGATTTGAGAGCATAGATTCAAGAGATCCTAGAGATATGCAAGACCGCCTGATTATGCACCTCCAGTAAGTCATTACAAACTTTGATTTTGCATTTATTGATCATTTATTAAGCATTTATTGCAATTTCATGTTTCATCATTGCTTTGCATTCGAGAAATCACGCCTAGGACAGAATTGATTGTCGCCTAGGGTCTTTTACTATCGCTTCTATGAATTTTATTATCACCTCCATGTAATATTCTCTCGCCTAAAAGACAATTGAGTCTCGCCTAGTAGGATAAAACTGTTGCTTTGCCCCAGGGAAAAATACCCATTTTTGAATAGGTTATCGCCTACACGAAACCTAACCATTTAACTCTCGCCTAAGGAAAACTCTCTATCACGGTGTCAAATTCACTGCCGCGTATAGAAAATCTATCGCCTGGCAGAATAATAAAGTTGCTTAGGGAAAAAAAGTCATGCCTAGGTTAAAATGTCACCTGACAACATAAAAATCACGCTTGATGTATTTTTTGCAAAATTTCCATACTTTTTACACATGTGTTGATCGTATCTAATGAACAATTTGATAACCCCCTGATAAGAAAGTCGGATAATTAGTGTAGGTCTATGATTGTCAACAAAACAATAGTTTAGATATCAGGATAGTAGTACTTTAAAATATGATTTGTCAATCTGATTTGAATATTAACTGATAGGATAAATCAATTAGTGTGAAAACCAATATGATTTGAGATTGTCACTTCGTTCTCAAGATACAGAGAAACGAACGATGATACTTTAGTGTGATTACTTGATACTTTTGATTGACTTGAGATAATTCCTTGATACAATGTACTGATATTATTCCTTTACCTTGCCAATAGGATCATTATCCTACTTTATATGTCTGTTCAGTTGCATCATAGGTTATTGACTTAGGTCAGAGACTCACAGCAGCTGAGTTCTAAGTCATTGAGAGATGTGGTTTGAGTTTCCTCCTTGATCTCCCATGGTTCCAGCTAAACCATGGATTATTGACTGCAGTGGCAGAGCAATGGCACTCCAACCACAACACATTCCACTTGCCATACGGAGAGATGACGATCACGCCAGAGGACGTGTATCGATTATTGTGGATTCCTTGCAGGGGTGAGTTGGTCTACGATGACTCTGCATATGATTCCTCTATCTGTCGATGAGTATTCAGGGACAACACTATTGGAGATGGGGATACTATTACATGGCCTCAGTTTGCCTCTTTTCCCACATTACCAGCAGTTTTGGGTGCATTGATTGGCGGTCTACTTCTTCTCGACTGGTGAGGTCATGATTTTTCAGTCGGTTGGGGCCGGATTATAGAGGATTTACTTGCTCATCCTCGACGGTTTGATTGGGGTTCCTGCGTCTTGGCACACTTGTATCATGATTTTCATGAGGTAGTCTATCAGGGTAGTGCATCATTGTCAGCGGGTGTTATTGTTCTGTAGTTGTGGATATGGGAACATCTTCCCATTACTAGGCCTATTTCTGATAGAGTTTGACCTCGGGGATATCCCTACACTTTCTTATATACAAGCATGGTCATACAGCATCATATGGGTCATTTGGATTACTGGCGACGTCAGATTGATGATCTGGATTAGGTTATATGGCGTCCTTATCTTGGTTGTGATTGTTGGAGAGAGGATGGTGATGAGTTACCATATATGTTTTCCCCTCGCTGGATGATTGGGCGCACTCCTACCACTATTGAGCGCTTTTGCTTTGGCAGAGTTTTGAGACAATATGGGCGGATTTAGGATATGCCTCAGGGCAATGCATTATATGCTCGAGTACAGACAAAGATCTCTCTATGGGGTCCATGTATTGATTATCAGTTTGCATTAGGTCAGATTGTGGGTATGACTATTTGCAAATGGGAGATACTTCCTGGTATGGCTGATGCTGGGATGTCACATGAGTATGCGGATTGGTGGTCTCACCATAGGTTTCCTTGATTTACTGATCCGGCTGAGTCTATTCCTGGACGTCATGGTGGTGAGAGGGGTGGTAGACATCAGAGAGGTCGAGGACATAGATATCCTTGGGTTGCTACAGGGGGAGATCAAGTGAGATGAGATCCGGGTCATGATTGACAGGATAGAGCACAGGATGATGCAGCTGTTAGACAGCCTAGAGCAGATAGACAGGATAGAGTGCATAGACATCAAAGAGCTTAGAGACATGCATAGATTGATGCAGCTAGGCAGATTCCTGGGAGATTAGATCCCTTGGTACAGTTATAGAGAGTGGCCTTAGCACAGCCTGATGGTGATGTGGCTCATCAAGATCAGGCACAGCAGGATGATGCACAGTAGGATGATGGGGCTCCACAGATGCCTCCGCAAGCTCCACAGCCACAGGGTGCATAGGGTGATCGCATGGATGGATTAGAGTGAGGTTTATAGTCTATGAGGATAGAGATATCCACTATTGTGGGTCGATTGGACCAGGTTGCCTCTTTATTACAACAGCTTGTATCTGTCATGGTTGTTCAAAGGCAGGATGGAGTGGGTACATCATAGGCTCCTCCCCCACAAGATAGTAGAGGGCCAGATGGATCTGGTGCTATAGGCTCTTGAGCGATATGATGACAGATTTACTCAATGTTGTTGGTCCATCTTTTATGTTATTCTCATTTATCGGAACATTTGATAAATCACTTTGATGATACCTTGACATATTTGATGTATGGGATCCTCCTTTTTGATGATGATATATGATGATATACTTCTTGATTCTCTTTGATGAGTTTGATTATAAGATTATCTTTTATGCAGCTATATGATGTTTGATTTATGCATTTACTTGGATTCATGCTATGAATGCAGTATCTTATTTTATGATATATATAGATGTATGCAAAGATGTATGAATTTCATGATGCTCTTCTGTTGTTCATGTATGGATGTAAGATGTTTAATGGAAATGCACATGTATGTTCCTATGTTTTTTTTATTTTTCAATGTATGCCAGTTTATCCTTAACTATATGAGTGCACATGATGTATGGATGATTTTTCATTGTAAATGTGGATAATGAATAATGCTCAATGCATGTATGCAAAAAATAATCTCATTTTCTTTATTGTGTTTTATCAAGAACAAACATTATTATTAAACCCCTTTTGCGTAAATGTTTTAACTACCCAAGATTATTGATGTACCCCCTCGTTCCCTTGGAAAAGTAACCATAAACACATGCATTTGATCAAACAAGACAATGCAATTAATCTAACAAGATAATGCAATGAATCTAATATGCCTTGCAATGCAACCTAAGTGTCACCAGCTTTTAGCAAATAAATGCCTTGAGGATAAAGTTTCATCATTGAGCATTTTGGGACCGAAAAGTCGATACAATCACCACTGCCCACTGGCATGATGATATGAATACCACTTTTTTTAATCTCATTTTGGTAACCTCATTGTTGGACCAAGTACAACCCTCACTAGTTGGATGACCAAACTATGGGAGTCTGAATACCGGTGTCAACGGATTCAATGTTGCAAGTGGATTTTTGGTATTAAGATATAGAAAATCTAAATAGCCAAGGGATCCATTTGCATAAACAAACAAATGTCAATCCATCCGTTTATGAGATAGTCCTTGATGGTTCTTTGATGACCATGTCGTTAGACAACTTCTCATAATGTGATGAATCTTCCTCCAAATAGTCACTCAAAGGCAATAAAATATCATATCTCTATCATTGCCAATACCATCAATTAGCTAAAGAGACTTGATATAAATCAATCGATATAAGCAAAGAGATTTTTAACCAACTTTCAAAAGAATCTTTCAAGTGTTTTGCATTGTTTCTTGATTTTCAAATAGTATTTCCAAGTACCTTGATCATTCATGATGTTTGATTTTTATTTAATCCCAAATAATAAAGTCAATTAAGGCTCAAGGATTTTATTGTGGTAATCAATTTCTTGGTTTATGAACAATGATATCTATCAAAGGTTCACGAAAATATGCTTCTTTCTTCTAAAATTTGGATCTTGCTCTCTCTCTGTTTGACTCTGATTGAATGTTGTTCGTTTGAATCCTTTTTATGTACCAACTTTCTGATATGCTCTTTTTTGCCCCCAAGTGTTTGAATATACCCGTTTTGACAACTTTGGGCAATGCAAATGATGAAGCTACAAAGCTTTATTAGGACTATGTACAAATGATAGATGCAATGAAGGTTTGGACAAATGGGATGATGAGATGCATTATGTACAAATGCAACCTAGGAAAGACCAACTGAAGGGAACCAAAGGT
Source organism: Chamaecyparis obtusa (assembly GCA_027943335.1). Classification (NCBI taxonomy): domain Eukaryota; kingdom Viridiplantae; phylum Streptophyta; class Pinopsida; order Cupressales; family Cupressaceae; genus Chamaecyparis; species Chamaecyparis obtusa. The sequence continues at coordinate 844,503 of BSBK01001859.1, forward strand.
GCTTGTTTACCAAGTTTCCACCTTTAGGATGAATCAAGCTTCGTCTTTTATTTTATTTTTTTTAATTTTTGCAAGCTTTTTCTCTCTTTTTTTGCTACCAAGGTGCCTATTTACTAGGTCTTCACCAGGGCACTTTCTTCTTTTTCAATTTTTTTGTATTTTTTCTTCTTTTTTTTTTTCTATCATCAAGGCGCCTATTTACTAGGTTTTCACCAAGACAACATCATTTTGGATGTTTTTCCTTTCTTCATGCTCAATTTTCTCAATGTTTTTATCCTTTTGTGCTTTTCAAATATTTTTGGTATTTTCAAGATCTCTTTTGAACTATGTACAATAAAATAGGATGCTCTCTCATCTGATACTCTTTATACTCTTTCATCTACCTCATGTATAGAACCTTTTAAGATGAATACTATTAATAGGTTCTTGAAGTTCCTCTCCGTTATAATTTGATAATTTATAGGTTCCTGTGCCAAATGAAGATATTATGATAAATGGGCCTAGCCAATTAGCCTCCCATTTGCCTTTCTTTTCCCTCTCAACCTGATTCTTTGGATTCTCTCTCAACACCAAGTTTCCTACCTGAAAAACTCTTGGTTTGATATGTTTATTATAGTTCCTTGAGATTCTATTTTGGTACACTTTCAGGTGCTCATAAGCTTGTGTTTGATGTTCTTCAAGTAACTCCAATTGTTGAAGTCTAGCAACCCCATAGTCTTCATTTGTGATCAATCCTTGTAATGACACTCGTAAAGATGGGATTTCAACCTCTAATGGTAGAACTGCTTCAGTCCCATAGACTAGTGAGAATGGCGTGGCTCCGGTGGGTGTTCTTATGTTGGTTCTATAGGCCCATAATGTTGGATTAATTTGCATATGCCAATCCCTTCCTAATTTGTTGACCGACCTTTTCAAGATCTTCAATATATTCTTATTTGTGGCTTCGGCTTGCCCATTTCCCTGAGGGTAATAAATTGATGATGAATGGTGAGTGATATGAAATGTAGCACATAGTTCATCAACATCCTTATTCTTGAACTATTTTCCATTATCTATTATTATGGCATGAGGAATACCATATTGGAAAATGATATGATTCAAGATAAACATGGAAATTTGCTTTCCTATTGCTGTTATCAATGGAACCGCTTCAACCCACTTGGTGAAATATTCTGTTGAGGTTATGATATGTTTGTGCCCATTTGAAGAAGGTGGATTTATGACGCCAATTAAATCAAACCCCCATTGATAGAAAGGCCATGGTGTGACAAATGGATGTAATGCTTGTGCCGGTGAATGTATCATATCGCCATGATATTGGCATTTGCTGCATATCTTCACAAAGTGGCAAGCATCCTTTTCCAATGTCTTCCAAAAATACCCTAAGTGAAGGATTTTCTTAGCTAGATTTAACCCGCTTGAGTGCGACCCGCAAATGCCTTCGTGAACCTCTTGTAAAGCTAACTTAGACTCTTCTTCCTCTAAACACCTAAGTAACGTCCTGTCTAGACCCTTACGATACAATGTTTTGGAAAGGATTAAGTAATGGGAGGCTTGGCGTATGAAATTGCATTTTTGAGCACTGGTTTGGTCTAAGGGTATCACTTGGTCTTTAAGGTAGGTATATATAAGTCCATACCAAGGGGAGTCATGTCCATGTAAGAGGGAAACAATTTGGGTTTCAGGGAGGTCAAATGCTGGTTTTACCAACTCTTCCACCAAGAACTCATACTTCTCATTTTGATCTAGTTTTTGTAACAAAGAAGCCAAGGTAGCCATGGCATCAGCTGCTCTGTTTTTCTCTCTAGGAATCTGTTCAAAGGTGATCAATGCAAAGTATTTCTTCCATCCATCAATCATAGTATTATAAGGCATCAACTTTTCATCCTTAGTGTTATATTCATTGTTGACTTGATTAATGATGAGTTGAGAATCTCCATAAATTTGTAGCTCTTTTATATTCCATTCTAAGGCCATTTTGATGCCTATGACTAGTGCTTCATATTCTACTATATTATTTGTACATGGAAACATAAGCTTGTAGGATTTGGGAATGGTGTAACCTTGAGGAGTTACCAATAATATGCCAGCCCCGGAACCTCCTTGAGTATAGGATCAATCAAAGTATAACTTCCATGTTTTTGCCTCTATGTTGATAATGGCAGAATCTAGAAATTCCACTTGAATAGTCTGTGTAGAAGTCATGGGATTTTCAGCTAAATGATCTGCTATCACTTGTCCTTTGATTGCCTTTCTATCGAAATACTCAATGTCGAATTCACTCAATATCATCACCCATTTAGCTATTCTACTTGTTAAGGCTGTTTTACTTAACAAATATTTGAGAGGGTCTATCTTGGCAATCAACTTGACCTTATGCATCAACATATAATGTCTCAACTTTTGAGATGCAAACACCACTGCTAGACAAGCTCTTTCCATAAATGTGTAATTAAGCTCATATTTTATCAATGTTCTACTCAAATAGTAGATAGCTCTTTCCTTTCCTTGTTCATCCTCTTGCGCCAAAAGTACCCCTAAGGATCTTTCTGTAGCAGATATGTAGAGAAGTAATTCTTTGCCCTTGATTGGTGACATGAGAATGGGCGGATTTATCAAATAAGTCTTCAGCAATGTGAAAGCTTGATCACATTCGGCATCCCATATAAATATAGTATCCTTATGTAGCAACCTGGTGAAAGAATGACATTTTTCAACCAATTGGGAGATAAACCTTCATATGGATTGGATTTTGCCCTGCAAGGATCTCATTTGGCTGATATTCTTAGGTATCTCCATGTCCATTATAGCTTGTACTTTCTCAGGATCCACTTCAATCCCTTTGGTGGAAACTATATAACCTAGTAACTTGCCGGATTGGACTCCGAAGGCACATTTCTTTGGGTTTAATCTGACCTTGAATTGTTCCAACCTAACAAATATCTTTTTCAAAATGTGGAGGTGTTCTTCTCTTTTGTGGGATTTTGCCAATATATCATCCACATAGTCTTCTAAAAATGTGTGCATCATGTCATGGAAGATAGTTGTCATGGCCCTTTGATATGTGGCTCTGGCATTTTTATGACCAAAGGACATGACATTCCAACAAAAGGTACCCCAAGGGAAAGTAAATGTTGTCTTTTCTTGGTCTTTGGGTGCAATTTTGATCTGATTATACCCGCTAAAACCATCCATTAATAAGTACATTGAGTGTCCTGCCGTCAAATCCACTATGGCATCTATGCTCGGAAGTGGGAAATCATCTTTGGGGCAGGCAAGATTTAGATCTCTAAAATCCATACACACATGAATGGATTTATCATGCTTTGTGACTGGTACAATGTTGGAGATCCATTCGGCATATGCTATTGCTCTTATGAACCCTACTTTCAACAATTTTTCCAGTTCTGCCTTGACCAAAAGAGCTATGTGGGGGTACATTTTTCTCAACTTTTGCTTAATGGGCTTAACCCTTGGTTGAACATTCAGATGATGCATTATAAAGTCAGGATCTAATCTGGGCATGTCAGCATATGACCATGCAAAGTTTTCTTGTTGTTCTTGGAAGAATTTTATGAAGTCTTCTCTTTCTAGAGGTGTGAGTGATGCTGCCAAGTGTATGAACTTTGGATCTAATTCTGTCCCAATATTGACCTTTTCCGTTGGCTCTATGAGTATAGGTGACCTTTCCTCTTCATGTTCAGGCAAAGTGTCCAATCTCTCTTCCTTTGATGCACAATTGGGTTTTCACCAAAAGAAACGTCTTTTAATTTTTATTTTTTTTGGTTCTAATGGTGCCACAGTTGGGTTTTCACCAATAGAACTTTTCATTTTTTTACTATTTTTTTTTATTTTTTTCTTTTGACTAAGAGATTGAACCCCTACTACTGTCATTATGTTCGTATTGAATTTGGTGGTGAAAGAGGGTTCAACCGCATTAAGGTAGTGATTCATTACTTGGTCATTGGGAAAGTAAAGTATGTCATTTGCTTCGGTTTGGTCCCAATCAATGAGGTGTGGATTTATCAAAAGTAAGGGTTCATTGGGTAAAATTTCATCAATAGGCATTATGGACATGACTTCGTTTGAGGGTTCGTACATTGTATCATTTAGATCTATGACGTGCGCTTCCTCAAGATGATCCATGGAAGAAGGGTCAAAGTCCCCTTCACTCAAGTCCTCATCAACCTCTATGGGAAACAACATGGGAAAAGCCACAAGTGGGTTAAAACTAACATTTGAATCTCCCTCCTCTAAAGGTATCCAAAATGTTTCTATCCATGCTCCATTGGTAGGTACTTGCTCGATATTAGGCCTTTGAATAGGAGGTTCTTCACTAATTTGAGCTTCTTGCCTTGGAATTTTTGCATAAGTATGTATAGCAATCACTTCCTTGTCATGACATGATTCATCTGATAAAGTATCCCATTCATAATCTCGAGAGTCATCACTGTCTCCTTTGGATTCTAAGGCATTTATGTGAGGATAAAAATCTTGCATTGGGCTTGAACTTTCTCCTTTGCATTGAAAACCTACTCTAGATTTTTCATGACTTGCCCTCCAAATAGGTTCAATAGGTTCCAATAATCCCCTATTTCTTTGGCCTAAGGGTCCTCTTCCCTTGTATCCCATCTTTTGCATTATATCAAAGCCTTTTCCATATTGCTCAGTTTGTATCTTTACATGCTGAATTCTTTCCATGGGAGTGCTGGAAGTATCTTCCTCATCATGGTAAAGCCATTGAAGGATGCCATCTTCTTCCTTATCCCATGATGCTTTGTTATCTTCCCTTACAAAATAGGAATTATACTTATGTTCTTTTGATGGTTTACCATGTGATTTTGGAGATGTGGGCATGTCAAATAGAGAAACAGAATATTCCCCTATCCCTTTTGAACTAATCTTGCATTGTTTTTCAAAGTTGTTCATCATTTCACTCATGTGTTGGTAACGATCTTTCTTGGCTTATTCCTTTTCTTCTTTGGTAGGTTTATAGATTACTGTTTCCAATTTAGGTGCTATGTACGAACTTTCTGTTGCATTTGGGCCCTCATAGCTCACTTTTTCCTTTCCCTTAGTTGATGTCACTGAGCTAGCTTGAGGAGGGTGTGGAATAACATTTATTGTTAGTTCCTTCATTTTGAAATCTTCAATTGTGGTTTCTTGAATAATTCCTTCCCGGTTATGTGGAATGTATAACTCATGAGGAGGTTTGAGTGCATTACAATATTGGAATGGGTTAGAGTCTCCTCCAACTGTGATTTCTTCACCCATGTACGGAAATTTTATGCATTGGTGGTACATGGATGGGACTGCTTGCATCTTGTGAATCCATGGTCTACCCAACAAAATATTATAAGTTAATTTCACGTCCAGAACTTGGCAATTGGTGTCCTTCTTGGCAGGTCCCACTTGCATGGGCAATACAATCATGCCCTTAGAAGCTCTTTCAGCTTCATCATAAGCTTTAATGGTGATTTTCTTTGTAGGGTCAATGCAAGACTCAGATAGACCTAAGGATTTGACCATACTTAATGTGCAAATGTTGAGACCAGCCCCTCCATCAATGAGAGCTCTTTTGACTCTATGCCTTTCGATTAAGACCTCTATATGCAATGGTAGATTTTGAGGATGGGTTATAGACATGTCATCTTGATCGGAAAATGAAAGACAATGAGGTGCTACAAGATGACCTACCATATGTTGAAACCTTTCTATCTCTAAGTTAGTAGGAACATGTGTCTCTACTAGAGCTTTTTCCAAAATCTCCTTATGGTTTGGTGACAACTTCAATAATTCTAAGATAGAGATTTGTGCTGGAGTAAGTTGCAATTGATCAACCAAACTATAAGGCCTTGCTACTGTAGAAGACTGTTTGACTACAATGTTGGATGGTGGGATGTTAGTACTTTGAGGAGCTATCCCTTGTAGGGTTATTCTAGAATTTTGCCCTCTTGTAATGACATTTGATGCTTCCTTTTGAGGTTGTTCATTAACTATTATAGCATTAACAATATGATCATAAGGTGGCGCAAAGTTGAGATTATTGGTGCTTTGCTTCTTGTTATTTGATGACTCTCCCTTATCATGTTTGTAAAAAGGTTGTTTGAATGCCATATGATCTTCATTATTGGGAGGTCCGTCAACGGTGATCATGTCGTTATCAATTAAATCTTGCACTACATTTTTTAATTGCAGACATTCATTTGTTGTGTGTCCTCGAATTCTGTGATACTCACAATGGTTATCGGCACTCCACCAACTAGGCTTATTATTTGGCTCGTAAGGCTGAATTTTGGGTAGAGTAATGACATTATTAGCCATGAGAACCTTTAATGCCTTTTCAAGGGGTTCACCCAAGGGTGTGAAGTTCTTTGAGGGGGTTGGCCTCAAGTATTTATCAAATTTAGTATTCCTTGAATTATCTCCTTGATTTCCATTATTGGTGTGATTGTTGTTGGATGGTGCATTAGAGCTCTGATTGGTATTATTCACTTGATTAGGTGTCCTTGTAAGAGCAAAGGGGACCACCTTCAAGTTGCTAGATTCAACTACTCCATCATTCACAATTCCTTTATTGTTATTCTTATAACGACTGTTACTATTAAACCAATGATTCTTCTGATTATTGCCATTGTTGCCATTGTTGCCACTGTTGGGGTTGTTCTTATTATCTTTGTACAGTTTGAATTCTCCACTTTTGACCAACACTTCCTCCGTGGTTACTCCATTTTCAATTAGATCTTGGAAGGTCTTTGGACATTGCATTCGTAAGTGGTAGTTTAACTCATTACTCAAACTATTTATGAAGATATCCATCTTCTCTTTTTTAGGCACACTTCTAGGATATCTTGCGAAAACTGTCCTCCACCTTTGTAGAAAAGTGAGGAAGGCCTCTCCATCTTTTTGTTTTGTGTTGCATAACATTATCATTGTGACATCATGTTTAATGTTATATGAGTAATGAGCCATGAATTTCGACGCTAACTCTTCAAAGGTCTTAATGCCAGAGGGTAACTTAGAAAACCACTCCATAGCCATGCCTCCTAAGCTTCGCGGAAATAATCTCATTAAATATGTGGTATCATGCATGAACTCTAAGCTCAACACACAAAACTCCCGTAAGTGATCTTGAGGATCCGTTGTTCCTTCGTACTTGTCATATTTAGGAAACACAATATTGATCGGGAATGGCACCATAACCAAGCTTTTATCAAATGGGAATGGGCACAATGCTTCTATAGAGAAAGGCTTGGGAGTCCCGCTTTGCTTGATGTTGTCTAGTTGCATTTGAAATGCCTTGAATTGTTTTTTCATGATGTCTAAGGTACTTTCCTCAACTTTCGGTGTTTTAAGTTGGTTGACATCAAAGTCATAGGGAAGCTTGAGACCTTTTTGTTCTAAGTCTATGAAATGTTTTTCTCTATCTAGGTCCATTGCCTTTTCCATGAGCTTTCTGAAATAAGGACATTGGATAGCCTCACTAACTTTTTCATCCGTGGCATCTTCTGCAATTAGTTCGGTGTTAGTTTGAGTATGAGTTTGGTTAACTCCGTGAGCACTTGGATCTACTCCTTCATTGTTGGTATTTCCTTGGTTATTAATATTGCTCTGGTTATTCATGTCATTGCCTCCACTATTGGCATTACCTTGGTTGGTGAAATCAATGCCACTATTATCCTTACCACCCAAACTACCTTGATACATCATGTTGTCTTCTTTTTCTTGTTCGGGTAACTTTTGTGGTACTCTAGGTGTAGTTTCATCTCTGGGATAAGGGAGCTCTTATCTCAAATAAGTCCCGTCAGCTTGCAAGGTTTTCTTGATGTAATATGATCTAGTGAATGCAGGCATGAACCTTGGATACAAGTTAAGACTACTTGGATCTAATCCTTTGCAAAATTTTGACAGATATGTGAAACAAGATTTTTGACTAGACTGTAAGTTGGATCAGCGAAAACTCGAAAAAGGGTATTCAAATTGATATTCAAAATTTTTTGATTCTTCCTGGAAGTACTCTTTGTTAGACCTTTTTGTTTTCTAGGCATGACTAAAACAAGCTCAGGCGTGTCTGAAACTTGTCTAAGCGTATACTGATTTGGTGAAGGCGGTACTTTGTAGGTTCTTAGGTGATACTTTACTATTTCCAGGTGGATTTTTAGTTTATTTAGGCGTGTCTCAAATGTCTCTGAGCGTGACTTCAGTATCTATACGCATGTTTAAGAAAGTCATAGGCATGACTAAAAGTCTGATAGGTGAGTGTGTTTTGTGTACAGGCGACACTTCTCTGACCAGGGTATAATATTTTAGATTTTTAAAACTTTTGATCAGATATTTTTGAAAATTTCTTGTTTTGAAAATTGAAAACAAATGCAACACACACATAAATGTCTCTAAACAACAACTAATGTGTATATTCTCGAATGTTTTCACAAGTATAGCACAAGAATGAATTCCAAACAGCCTACCTAGAGTCAAATTGGTTTGTAAACATGGCTCTACAAGGTGGCCTTTCTAATTTAGCTAGGATTTAATAAATGTTCCATTCAAATGAATTAAAATCTCTCATCCCCCAAGTATGTTAAGGGGCTTCCCACACGCACCGAGGCATGATTTTGCACAATCTGTAAGGACTACTAGAGGAAGTTCGAAAAGATTAAAATCCCTTTGTCATGCACCCCATTAAGGATGCATGCGTTTCATTTTATAGTGGGTCGGATTCTCACGGCAAAAGCAAGTGTATCCCACTTTGGGCTGTCCCTCTCACTAGCCTCGCTAAGGCAAATTCGGGAGGTGAGCCCACTAAATCTCTAGCATGTTCATTTTGCAAGTAAGGCAGATTTTGAATTTTAAGTAAAGTTTTTGGGAGTTTGTTTCACCAAGAAGGTGAAGAGCATATCCCTAACTTTCCTTTTGATTCTCAAACACTTAGTTCTTTTTCAACCTCTTGACAAGGAGGTTCTTAGAATTGAAATGTGTGGTTCAATTTCTTCCCTATTAAAGCTAGGTTTAAATGACAATGCCACAAGTTAAGGGAATGCAAGCTTGTTTGAGTAGAATACCTTTCCTTGTAGCTAGCAAAAGGCTAGGGGCATTTTTGAGTTATTGATTTTCATTTTTCACTTACTCACCTTGGCAATTTGCTCCAACTCCCTCCTCCAACAAGTTAGTCCAACACAACCAATTCACAATGAGGGGAAACCAAACTTGCATGTAATCAATCAAAAGATTTTAATGAAAGAAGCTTTAATCTCAAGGTTCATAAATCCAATTTAGAGACACAAATTTCTGCTTATAAGCTTCAATCACAGCTAAATATTTCTCATATACCTGGACATCCTCATCTAGTGTGGATTCAAGGACAGCCTTTGTATGCACTTGATTCTCCTTCTTTATTTTCTTTGTCAATGCTTTTCCCTCCTTGTTGAACCTGATTTCTAGCTTTTTCACTCTCGAATGTCTGCTCATTTACTGGTTAACAACAAACACAAAGAGTCAGATTTTTAAATTTTATCAAATTGAACGTGAAAATAGAAAATTAAATGCAGGCGACATCCTCCAGCTAGTAGGCGTGAATAAATCACTCAGAGGCGTGACTTTATTGATCAGATGCAACACTTCTCAGTGCACAAGCGACATTAATAATTACACAGGTGGTAAATCTATTATGCAAAGCGTAAACAGAACTCTAAATCCACGGCAAATAGTCAATGCAGAGAGACATCCAAAGCTTCTAAAGAGATAAAGATACTATCACAAGTGTAACATTAATGATCAAAGGCATGATAATCTCAATTACTATGAGATAGAAAATTTCTCCTTAAGCGTGATATTAAGTGGAAATTGCAATGCAAAGAGGAAATTAAAGCGACAGAAAATAAGTGATACGCGATACTTCCCTGTGTTTAGGCGTGATTTGAAGCCATAAAGGCTGAATGCTTTGTCATTCTGGGCATGAGTTTCCAGCTAACAGGCGTAAGATCAGGCTTCTGAAGCAACACTGTAAGGATTCTAAGTGTGAATAGATCTCTTGTAGGCATGACTTTAGAAAATTCCTGCAAAAAATACACGGAAACCAGACAAAAATGTATGCAAAGATGATTTAAATCACAAATTTGTTAGTATTTGAGGCTCAATGCCCCACGGTGGGCACCGTTTGTGTGATGATATTATTCACCTTCATGAAAGTAAGATCAAATAGCAACAATTTAAGCTAAATACAAAGGAAATTTACTCTAAAATGCAACTACAATCTATAACATCTCATGGATCTCTAGAAAGAAGTCGTAAGTGAGCTCTCAGCTACAAATCCTCACTAGTGACACCTCTAAAATGAGAATAATGCTGCTATGATGCTTCTAAATGCTTATTCTATGATGAATTTAAGCTTAATCTACCTCCATTGATAACAATGCAATGATAAAATGCTAAAATGATAACTCTAAATGCTCAAATGCTTCAATTGCTCTTAGAAATGATCTCAATTGACTATAGTAACAATGCTTTTCAATTGAAATTCTAAGATGCTTATGCTCTCCAAAATGCTTCATACTTATAGTAATTTTCCAAGGGTAGGGGGTAGAGTGAATTGATCATGGTTATGCTTGGGTAAGGTCAATTGGCTTTGCTTTGTCCATAAATGGGGGGACAAGGAGGGGACAATCATTTAAATGGTTTCAAAAGGCTGGACCATTTCAACAAAAGTGAGTGATTTGTGTCCATTTTGTCTCCAATTTGCTTTGTTGAGGGAAATTATGATTTATTAATTAATTAAAGTAATTAAATTTAGCCATGAAGGGTAAGAGGTTCATTTTGATTTTTGCTTTCAACAACTATGTCATTAATTGAATTTAATCAATTTCGTAGTGTTTTTCCCCTTTTCAAGCTTTATTTAATCATTTAATTGAATTTTCCTTTGATTTGAATTGCCTTTGTTCCATTTATTGATTTTTCGTGCTATTTTGATGATTTGATGCACCTTTTGATTGATTTAAGCCTTTGACCAATTTTCCATGTCTATAGGTGTAGTTGCTTGTCACATTAGTTTGACAAACTGAAGGTCTCTGGTTCAAGTCGATTCCGTTCACTTGCAAACATCACAATCTATTTACATTAATCTATTTAGACCTTGTTTTGATCTATTTTTTAGTTCAACAATGCACTAAATATTTATTGTATTTACATTAATCCCTCAAGAATGAAGCATTGGGAATTTTTGAGAAGTCGCCTATTCTTGTATCACTTTAACTTAAGCACGCTTAATAATAGAGCTTTCTCAAATATTAATTCTAATATGCTTGCTATTGCATTTGTAAATATTCAACTAGTGTTGTGTTCTATAAATCATTTATTATAGAGCTCCTTAGCTCATTCATTATTAAGGAGGCATTAATTTTTTGTAGTATATAAAAATCATGTGATGTTATATCAAGATTTAACTATGTCATTTTTAAATCAATCTTATTGATTCATATATCAAGAGTAATAGTTCATAATAACTCACCTCTCATGAGCATGAATGTTATTCTTAGCATATATTGCATCTATATAATGTTTACAATGTTAAGAATTAAGACTTTAAAAGAGGTCACCATCCTAATCCTACTCCAACTACAACAAGCTTAAAAGCTATTAGGATTAAGGTGTCATTTACTTTACAATCATGTGTATATTCTATTTATCTCTAAGACTCTTGGAAGGTATCTTTGGGTGCCTATGGTGTGATTGGAAAACATTTTAAAATTAAGATTCCTAGTAAATCTTGGCAATAATAAATCATATGTATTGGAAGGAAGTGGATTATAACAATGGTGATTATGGTTGACTATGAACTTTGGGATTGAGGAGTGGATAATAATATATGATGAATGGGATCCAAGTGAGTTGGACACTCCAAAATAGAGCATTATACATGAATATGTGAGCAATAATTAGTTTTGAAAGCAAATATATCCTTTTGGTTACAATTTGAAGTGTGATGTGATCATCAAAATGAACTTGTGGGAAAAAATGTGTCAGAGTGCACATTTTTATGAAAATAATCTAATGATATAATAGGTTATCAATTTAGTGCTTCCAAATCTAATATTGAAAGTATTCTGAGATATAAAATCCAATGATGATAGATACATAGGGATGTTCAAGTTTGAGGACATGGTTGGTACACTTGTGAGATTAGGAGTCTCATTCCAATGAGAATTGATTACAGGTACAACAATGGTGATAATTGTGGTCTCATAGATATTCATTTCCAATCAAATATTAGCACAAGATGATCATATGTTCCTTTGATAGGTCTTTGTGTGGTTTAGTGTTAGGAAGATTGTTCTTATCTCCTAGATTCTTGGGAAATTCCTTCATATGGTTACTTGTAGATTTGGTTGGAAAATTAGATCTGAATTTTTTCTAGTACTCGAGTCACAAGAGGTGTGTGAGTTATCTTTGTTATCTTAGTTCATAGGTTATTGGTGTGATGAGGTTTTTTCACTTTGCATTGGCTTGGGATCTAAAAGTCATGCAATTTAGTTGGTTGACAACATTCATCGGCTTTAGTGAGATGACCTCAATATGTATTATTTATTTTCACAAGTATTTTTTTTATCTTGATGAACATCTAATTAGTTGGCCTTCCACGTGGTCATTTTTACATTAATATGTTGCATAGTGATGAGAGGCTAGATTATTAGAATGCTTGGATGGTTACTTGTTGGGAGATCTAGCATGTGGTGGCTTATCTTCTTGGTTACAAGATTTTAGTTTTAATTGATTATTTGGAGCTATTGGTATGATAGTTTGATTCTCTAACTATATTGCAATCACAAATTTTCTTCATTTAGGTGATTCTTATCATGATTCCATGGATAGATCAATATCACAATTTAGTTAAAACTTGGGCAATGATGTGGGTTCATCACTTGGTGATGAATACTCATACATAGTGGTTGTGGGTGTCATGGAAAAGCTCTCGAATCATGATTCTTGTATGCGATTTGAGTACTAAATAACATTTTGAGTTTTATTGATAGATATAGTTATCCTCGTGTAGTTGGAGATATTGACATCTTATTTTACCATGGAGGACTCTTGGAGTGTTTGGGTATGATATCAATTTATGACTTCCATTTTGACTAGTGATCCTTGGTTGAGAAGATTACTTAGTGTTGTGTCCTGGTGGATTGTTAATCATGCATTAGAGCTTTGGAATGATACATATGTCCTTTGAAGTAGGACAAGGTTATTGGATCATATGATATCTTAGGAGGATATGTTAGGTCATGATATCACATGGTGTGTTCCCAAATTCTACATATACATAGTGGGTTTTTTTGGCATTCTAGAGCTATCCTTGAATTGAGTGCATTGATATTTTTCTTGGCATTTTCATGACAATGAGCTATTATATTTTGATTTTATCATGAGTTTGATAGTTATAGGTACTCATGGATACTTGGAGACTTGAGTGAGGTCATATTTCTTTTGGATATTAGAGACTTTTGTTGAGATGTAACCTTACTCTTTATTGTGGTTTTAGGAGGAAGACTATTTAGTTGGAATTCATGATGGACCTCTAGAGGATATTTCTATTCAAGGTACTCATTGTGGATTCTTGTATCCTAAAGGAGAAATATCATTCCCTATTCTTGTTCTACTTGAAAAATAATCATTTGATAGTTTTTCCTCACTTTTCTTTCAAATGATTTATGCTTTATGCTTTATCTTTTCATGCATATGGATCTTGAGATATGATTTTTAATTATAGAGGTTTAATTTGAGGAATTTTTGACATTTTTATCTTTTTGGTCATATGAGTTTGATTCATGATGGCATAAATATAAAGAATTACAAGAGATGTTATTGGGCTTGTTCTTGGTTATAGAATGGATTTGAGTTTTATATTACTTTAATTTAGTGATGTTTAGTTCCATGTTGGTTAAATGAGATACATGTGCTTTTTTCAATCTATGAGATTGAACAATTGGGTGTTGTTATGGTTTTTCAATTGGAGTTTTATGAAAAATATCTCACTGGACACAACTTGGCATTTTGATTTGATAGTAGAATGAAACAATATGCGATATGATTTGAATTTTTTCCCTATTTTCTCTTGTGTTTCTTCTTGTACATTCATTTTCACTACATTAGGGTTGAGTTTTCTATGGAACCTTGTTCATGTGTTACAATTCCACATCATTATTTTTCAATAATGTTAAGAGTCTATAATCTTTCTTTTGTTGATCATTGAAAATTTGGGAGAGGTATGGACTACTTGTGAGGGAGTATGTATATTGTTTTGTTACATGTGTAGATCAGAGTGATTTGTTTCTATTACTTTATGGTTTTGACTATTATCTACACTATGATATGAATGTACATTGGTAAGCTCGGTGTGCCTTGATCAATTTTCAAAGTTAGCATTATCCATGTAGTGAGATTTATTGGATGAGCATGTTCTTCATTGAAATATTTTTATATGGGGGGCTTGTGATTATGGTTTCAAAGTTGGACATGTTGTTAGTGTGAGTTATATTGATGCCTTTGATACCTTTGGAGGTATGGATGATTGGATGTAGTAATATTTCAATGTTTTTTTTTTCACTCATTTAGTTTTTTTATTTGGTAATAGCTTGGAGAATTTATTATCACTTGGATTTGATGCTTACGTTATATGGATTGGATTATCTTCGCCTTGGCTTGTTTTTTTTATTCCATAAGTGTAGTGATGATGATCACCTTGGATGTTATTGTATGTATTATGATAAAATCATGAGAGCATGGATGTATACAATGATTTAATTCATTAATTTACCCTTATGCAATGTATACAAGAAGTGGGAGAATGATAGGAAAATGATGTTGTACACCATGCACAAGAAAATGATTGTTTTAGTTATGTAAATATTTATATGGGTCCACTTGTCAAGTTGTATGTAAAATTGGTTAGATATTTTACATGTGTGAGTTACACATTATAGAAATAGTTAATGTTCATAAAACTTAGTACCAAAAAATATATTTTTTATGCTCTCATAGTTTAGAGACACATAGTTAGCCAATACCACTCGGTGGTGTTGTCTAAGATTGAATCTATAAAAGAAAGCACACATTTAGTAGTATAGGTTGTTGGTCATTTACATTGATCTCTCTCAAGTAGAGTGTGAATTTGAAGCATGGCATGAGATGTATAGACACATCCAGAAGATACATTGGAGGAGCTTATTGTTAAAAAAAATGTATTCATGGAGACTCTAAGTGTATTGTAATGTTTCATTTGTAAATAATATATTGAGCATAGATGCTTTTAGAGGATGGGTCTTTCCTCATTAAGATATTTTCCTAGGATATATCCCATGTCATCTTGATGATATGTTTTCCTATTCTTTTGTGTTGTGGTTTATGAATACTTATGTATATCTTTTTCTCTCACAAGGTTATATGGAAATGTTTATACTTTAATAATATTTTCCCTTTTTAGGTAAGATGATCTTATGATAATGTTTTCTTTCGCTTGTACAGCATATTTTGTACATTGACAATATGATCTTCAAGTGGTGCAACACAACTCTAATGTATGAGTGTGCACTTTAACATATAAGTGTTGAGATCGTAAAGAAAAAAATGCTAGGTGATTCAATGTCTACTAATATTATGATATGAAATAGTGTGTATTACGGTCTTTTTTAAAGCCTTATAGTTATAATACCATTTAAATGCACTTGAAACATTATATAAAAAATGATTCCTTGAAATCCTTTTGGTCATTTCCATTATTTAAGGAATTCTCAACTCCTTATAACTCAACTAATTTTGATCTCATAGAACTAGCGTGAGTGCAAATAGTTTGCACACCTTTATAGTCTAACAAATTTTAAACCCTTGCTACTATGACTAGTGAAAATAGTTGAGATATTTTTATGCAGATTGAGTAATAAGAACTACTCAAAGTTCACCTCACAACCTTGTTTTTGTTGATCAAATTACCTATCAATTATTTTACACGTGCATGTATAATAAATTCAACCTTTTGGTATTATATTAAAACCATAATTGAATTTACAATTCATCAAACATATAATATCTTCCTTAAATTATTGACTTACTATTTTAGCCTAACTAGTAAGGGTCCTATAAGGGACCCATCCATATGAAAAGAATGATTACAAAAATATTGCAATAATGATATAATACTAATAACCGCAACAAATATTGCTAGAGCTCACTACTGAGAAAACTAGACAAAATGGAAGTCGCCATAAGAGATTGAGTATGAAATACAATACCAACTAATAAAACTATGTTTCAAAATAGGACAACTAGCATTAAAATAAATAAAAAACCCTAGGGATCATATAGTACCCCACTCCCTACTAGTTGACACCTCTAGTAACACTTCCACCACCTCTTTCACTACACCTCCAATACCTCTTGGCACTCCCTTCCCATGCCAAAAGCTTGTAGGTACAATGAGGGATGGGAACAAATATTGTTATGAAGCTTCCAATCACACCTAAAGTAATGAATAGAATCTTTGCAAAATATTTTGATGTCTAATCGCTCCCCATGTCAAGCCTCCCTTGACCATGAGTTGATACATGGAATCCTAGACTAACACTTTACTAATAGTATAATAATAACGTTGAGAATACCTATTTTCTACTACATTGCTTCATACTCACTACATGCTTATTGCCTTATGTGAGACAAAAAAAATTCTCTTTATGTTGTTATGCCCTCCTTAAACCTTAATCCCTACACATCATTCATGTCCTTGGCATCTTCCATGCTACAAATATAACCTCAAGAACTAGAGATAAAAGATTTGCATTTGATGATGCACCACTTAGGTTGGAAACAAAATATCACTTTAGACCAAACTTTAATTTTTTGCCCAACTTAATACCCTAGCCTCTCAACACCTCATGAAAAAACTATATAAAGTTCTCCAACCTTTCTCCCTACTTTTGTGAGGAAGCTAGCGATAAACACCCCTTCTTCAATATTGTCCATGCTAATGAAATAGGTCCTGCCAAAACACAGTGACAATACTCAACATTATGTATATCAACAAAGTGTAAGTGCTAGTTAAAGGGGTTTAAGCATCTATATATGAATAATTACTCCAAGATTTATTTCACCACCAAAATTATTTGTAATATATAATTTCTTAACGCACATTGAAATACTAGCCTGGCCACTTATAACCATGCAAATAGAAATTAAGAAAACATGCATGTATAACAATAACACATCAAATACATCCTCTCCACAAGAAAAATGCCACCTTTTATCCTAATGCCAAAGAACACCACCTTGCCAAGGCAAGTGGAATCTTTCATTATTCTCTATATCTTTCCATGAACTTATCATTATAGAATGTTGAGCTATGTTTGCATTTGCTAAATGATATGTTGTTGAATAAACAAAGCTAATCTCTTCAAATCTTAACTTTGACCCTTCCACTTCTTTTTCCTCTCTTTAACTTCCATTTTTACTCCTTTATGCTCAAGTCTATATAGTTTGAAAGATGGGAAGATTATATGATGGAATATTTTTTAGTAAGGAAAAAATAGGTTTTGATGGGGCTCTAAAATCCATTACAATCAGATTTTGATGGGGATATGGAACCCCACTAATACGAGACGCTGCAACAAAGAAAACATTTGTAGAACAACAACCCAAAGCTAGGCCAAAGCCAACAAATAGACAACAGCCATAAAATACATATCATCCAAAGCACCAGCTACCCAAGGGAATGTAAGAAGAGGCCAAAGCCTTACATCAAAGAGAAAATCTCTTAAGAAAAGAGATCCATAAGGTTTTGATGACTACCCAAACCAGAATGTTTTGGTTTTTAAATGGCTCCCAAAACCATACATGAGATCAAAATGGATCCTTCAAAATCAACAAAATTAAGGAAACCAAGGAGCACCAACTTCATAAAGGCCACATGGGATTCCACCTCCAAAGGAAATCCCACCACCTCCATAGGAAAAGTAGCCAATATAGAGACCAATGGAAGAAGAAGAAAGCTCCATTCCAAAAAAAGGGAAGAGGAGGAAGTAAGAACATTAATGCATGTCCACTTAAAATGCTCACAAACCAAAACCACCACAATCGTTGCAACAAAAGACCCACCACCAACTACACTGAAAAAAATTGACAGGAAATGGAGCACCCATTGTAGAGAGGAGAGAAGGAAAGCCACGAACACAATAAAACCCCACTCAATAGATCGCCGCAACCAACCTCAACTAAAATCCCTACAACCAAGAACATCTTACTTGCCACCAACCAACAAGTCCACAAATAAGGGATCCAACGAAGAGGCAAGGAGAGAAATGGGTGAGACACATCAAAGCCCATCCTCTCAAATCGCTCCTCCTTGAACACAACCAAAGCTACCTCAGCCAAAATCCCACTATCTGAATCCAAGAAACACCAAAGGCGGGAAGACATCAGCCACATGTAGAAGGAGTAGAGGGCCACATGCACAATAAAGCACACCCTCTTAAAAACACATACAACCAACCGCCCCCACCCACACAAAGAAAAGTGACCACCAAACAACAACACCAAGAGATTTCTACTCCAGAGTGAAAGGAACCTTGAGGAGAAGGGAGGTAGAAAAAGGGTCAAAATCATCAAAATTCCCTTAAGAAAATTAGCACCACCCACCACCACCCACCAACCAAAAAGGAAACCCATCACCTCCAAGAGAAAACCTCCCAAAGACTTCTTTGAAGAGGAATCGACACTAGAAAATAGATTCCAAGCACAAAAATCCCAAAACAGAGAGGGGAGGAAGAGGGGGTTGAGATCATCAAAGTGCTCTCATGAAAGAAAACCACACAAAGTGTCATGCTAGAGTAGAACAAACTCACCCAAAAAGGGGCTATCCCACAAAAACAATGCAACAAAGACAATGAAGAACACAACCAAACGCTGTTCTCAGAAAGAAGCATTAAGAAAACCTATTTCCAACTAGAGGAGGCTACCATAAAAAGAATAAAAAACTCCATCTCCCCTCCAATAGCCAAAACTACAGCCCAAAAACCAAGTTCTCTCCATCTCAGAAGCACCAACAAAAACCCAAAGAAGGGTTGGACAAGAACAAAGAGCTACAAAAGGAAACCATCTTCTGAAGAGATAAAGAAAGAAAAAGCGTATAGGTGGCAGAAACAAAGTGAGGGCACAGCCCACAACCGAAAAGGGTCATTGAGTTCCCATTTAGAGACCAAGGGGCAATGAGAAGAACAAGCATCGTCGTCTCCATCCTCGTTGTCCTCATCAAATCCACCATCTCCATCTCCATCTCCATTCCTATGTTGTTTACCTCAATTTTACTACTACACACAAAGTTATAATTATATGAAGGAATGTTGTTCTTCGAGAGACGAGGTGATTGCATTGTCATTTACTTTATGATTAATTTCTAATCATTATTTATGATTTTGGAGGAGATGAATAACCATGTCATGCTTTAGAACAACAAAACTTGCCTTGGACTGTAACAATTTACTAGTGAATTGGAAGTAGAATAAGTCAGGCCATATGAGATTGTTCTATTTCTTAGTATGCAATGCCTGCCATCATCAGATCAACACAGGCTGAAAATAAACTCTATTCGACCTGCATTGCTTAGTTTTATCCGCGCGCTTCCGGTAAACAAATACTAGAATGCTCACATGTTTCTATATTAAACATCCTTAACAATATTATAATTTAAATATCATCGGTGCCGTGGTGTAGTTGGTTATCACGTCAGTCTAACACACTGAAGGTCTCCAGTTCAAGTCTGGGCGGCGCCACTAAACATTTGAATCATTTTATCAGAACATAAAATCACGTCTCTTTCAACTTTCCTTTTTATTATTCTGGTGCCTCATTTTCTATGCTGCCAACTGTTTAAAGTGGGACGTTGAATTCAAGCTCTGGCTAACAATATAAAACAATGACAAGCAAGTCAAATCCATTCACTTACAAACATCACAATCTGCTCATATGTTTTGATTTGCTTTTCAATTGAATAATCTACTTTTTACTTGGGATGAATCAGTACCGGAATCATAATTGATTCTTCAAAAACTAATTTTTCATTTCTCAAATCTTTTAGAAAAAATTTGTTTAATCAATCAATCAGTTATATTATTATTGGTTTTTAAGAGGTAAGGGTTATTTATACAATATATCTTGGAAGCAACAAAATAATAAGAAGAAATAACAAACTCACACTTCAATCCAATAAATTAAAGAAATAAAAGTATAATAAAATAACAAAATATAATTAAAAAATTAAAGTTTTTCATATAGAACTTGTGCTTCCTTTGTAATTATCTTGTTTTTCTACTTCTTTCTACTTTTTTGATTTATTTGTGTTACCCTTGATAGAATATGTAGAATGATTTTGATTTCTTAAAGACCTTCCCCTTAGCTTCCTTTTTTACCATTTGAAGCTTCTTCTCGAGAAATTGCAAACTATTAATAGTGGGATCGAAAGAAGCTTTACTATCGTCAACCACATTATGTGGTTTTCTCAAAAACCTCCCCTTAGCTTTCACATCAGCACTTTGAAGCTGCTCCTCAAGTAATTTAAGACTATTAATGTCGGAATTGATAAAGACTTTGCTAATGCCAATTGCTTTGTTTTAGTATTCTTTAATGTTCTTTATGGCCTCCTCCAACTCCTATATATGCTAACATTTTGTTTTTCTTTTCAAATTTCAGCAAGTCAATTTCAAAGAGAGTTTTCTTCCTTCCTTACACACAAGAACCTTTTCTTTATATATTTGTCCCAAATTGACTATTCCCACATATAGCTTGTCGATTTCCATTTTGAAAAATATTTGAAAGGAAAATGAGGATTTTTATATTTTCTTGACTAGTTTAGATGATTGTTCCACAATCTAGTTAGTAACCTTAATTACACCTTCCAAAGACTCTTCCTTGTAAACCTAATTCATAGAGTAGGCATGAGAGCATGAGCTCAAGATTCTAGGAAACTTGGCTCATGGGATTGATTCTTCTCACATTTTCTCTCTACCTTTGTCATTCTTGGGTTTTTTTCCCTTCACAACCTTCCCTATTTTATTTGACTACTTGTCCATCAATTGTACCTCCTTGTAATATTGATCAATATTGTTATCCATAGTGTCACAACAAGTGATTTTTTTTTCCATTTTTTGGAAGACAAACCCTTTTTGATAGAGGGATTGAAGGTTAGCCAATAATTTAAGATAAGAAAAATTAACCCTACATTTGTTGGGTGGGAATCCAATGCACACAAATCCCTTAATGTAACAACCTTTAAGGATAATAAAAAAGAAGAAGAGGAGGGATGTTGTGGGATTGGAACATAAATGATTTAGTAGAAAAAATGGTATGAAAACAAAGGACTCATGTAGCCCTCCAAATTAATCTACTTCATGATCATAGTAGCCGTGCATCATTCTAATAATTTATAATTGAATTAATAGCATGATCTAAATGATAATATTTGAGTGAATCATACATTCTAAGAAAAATAATTTTCACCTCCTCCCCCATCTTATAATCGTCATAATTCTTCGAGCCCTCAATCTTGAAACTAGTAGCAATAGTGATAATATGTTTGAATATTGTCATACCCTTTCCTATTTTTTCTAACTTTCTTATTACACCAATTTCTAGAAAATATCCACTATAATAATTCTCTCATAAGAATTTATCCTCTAGAGAAATGGGGTGAGACTAACAACCTCTAAGATCCTCCAAATAGTGTGGTTAGAATTCAAATTTCTACAAAAAATGAGCTTACATGGTTTCAATCCATACATATTTAAGCATCCAAATCTAGGACCCTCAAATTCTTGATTTAAGTGAATACAGCACTCGTAGAGGGATACTTTAAGAGGAGAAACTTTCAACACTTAGTAAGGTTGAGGTGGAGGTAAACATGCCTATAAATGATGAACCAAACTCTATAAATGATGAACCAGACTCTTTTAAACTCCATTATAAAAAAATTAACAATTCTTTATTCTACTTGTGATTACATAAATATTGGCAATGTTAAGGTCTTGATAGATGATAAGATTAGCTTGAAAAGGATACCCTTCCCCAATCCAAGTTTTTTCCCCGCAAATGATGAATATTTGACTATCCATTACATTAGCAACATAA
This sequence comes from Chamaecyparis obtusa, assembly GCA_027943335.1. Taxonomy (NCBI): domain Eukaryota; kingdom Viridiplantae; phylum Streptophyta; class Pinopsida; order Cupressales; family Cupressaceae; genus Chamaecyparis; species Chamaecyparis obtusa. The sequence goes on from BSBK01001859.1 coordinate 866,658, forward strand.
TTAGCTTCTTGAAAAGTATCTTGAACCTCCACATGATTTAGAAAGAATGATATTGAGAGTCTTAGATTGACTACAAATTGTCCAACTAGGCTTGGACTTTTCGTTCAAATACTATGTAATATAATATCATATTCAATTCACCTTCAATGATGCAATCACAACTATGCATTTCTTGACAAATTTTAGTCCATTATAAGTCATTAATGCATCCAAAAAGATTGATTGGTTTGCACCCCCAAATTGATTGCAAAATCATTCCTTATGTTACCTTCCAAGTTATAAATATGCACCTTCCTCCCAGGGACTTAAGTTTCCCCTTGGACAATACATTAAAACTCAATATAAACCAATTAGTAGGGAGGGAACCATTTAATATTAGATTTCTATCTTTTTTGCTACTTTTGAAAGGAATTGAAAGGTCAAACTTTGAGTTCCAATAGGATGCTATTATCTTGGAGAAAAATGGCATTCTAAGGGTTGGATTTGAGCAAATACAGGTTATGAAGAAGGTTGAGTAGGGGTAGGTGGGTGTAAGTATATTGAGCATGTTGATAATTTGTTGTAGCAAAAATATTTGGGGTGAAACCAATTGCATGTTCAATTTGATATGGATGACAAGAAGGTTTACAAGAAACATTTTTATGATATGGAGAGTGATAGGGAATGTTTCCATGAAATTAATACATGTTGAAGCTTTCATATAAGTTGTAAATTCATTGAAATTTCTTCTAAAGAAAGAATAATCAGGTCTAAGTTTTACAAAAACAAGTACATACTAGCACTTGTCCACTTGAAATCAATGTACTAGCCTTTTAGGGTCAAAGTGTGTGCAAATTTGCCTCCAGAGGTGTACATTACAAACATACACACCAAATATCAACAATGTATAGAAGAGTTATGAATTGAAACAATCCAAATCATCCCATCAGGAGTGGTTCCATGTTTGACTAGATTGTGGAGAGATTTTTTGTATGAGGAAATAGATATACTAGAGCTTGTACCTTGTCTTGCTCAATTATATTTTTAAGAGAAGATACTAGCTTCATTGTCCTATAGTCAAGCAACAATTTTAGTATGTATGGGATTGCAAAATAAGACATTGACTAAATGGAGGCAGCGTTGAAGCGGTTTAAAAGACAACAAAGATTAGCATTATTCAACAAAGATTGAAAGTTATACATATAATTCACAAATTTGTTGCTCACAATACATCAGTTGAGGAGGACCTTAAAATGTTGCTAAGAAATATGACAATACACAAGAGGGAATTTTTGTGTAATAGTAATACAAATTAAAGGAAGATAGTCATAGACATAAAAGGTTTTATGCAGTAGCATTTAGAGGAAACAAAGATTCAATGAACAGTCATCATGAGATGGAAGGTCTTCAAGGTAAAGAAGAGTAAAAGAGGAAGAAATGCAAAATGGAGAGTCACAACCAATGTCATCAACAAAAAAAAAAACAATATTCAAGAGCGCAACAGTGGTGAAAGAAGAAATATGACAAAGGAGATGAAGGATCATCTTGGTAGTTATTGGTTTACCATTTCTACCAAAATTTATTTGTACTTTTGATAGTTCATTTGGGAGCCTTAGACACGATAATAAAATTTTATGGTGTATTTTTGGGACATGAAAACTATAAAAGAGTTTTTCAAAGTTCAAATCCCTAAGCATGTAGGACTGCAAATGCAATCTTGAATACTTATTCATTATTCAATATTTAGAGAGATGATGAATAAGGAGGTTGTTTAAAGGTCTAATCCAACGTTCAAAAAGATGTTTTTCCTCTAAAACTCATTAGGTGTAAGGTAGTAATGGCTAGTTGGAGGATATGAATGTCAATGATGATTTTATTATCTTCTCAAATGAGAATATAGATGTGAAATTCTCATGTGTATACATCATTCAATTGTCTTGTACAAGTTTTCTAAGATTTCTTGTAAAATTTCTCAATTAATCATAAAAAGAGAAAATTGTTTTTTAATTAAGTCAAGCTTAACAATTTTAATATTTAATATTATGAAAATTAAGTGAGATGATTATAATACTTAATATTTATTTATTATAGATGATTTAGTCTTTGTCCAAATTCAACCTCATACTTATAATATTTTTATTCTGCATGCACAAAGTTTGACCCTTTTCTTACACTTTTGAACTTTTTGTAGCATTTAACATAGCACTTTAGACTTTGTAGAATCAATTTGTCTTTGTTGTCTAAACAAGGTCAAATTGCATGTATCATAATCATGTAATTAGATAGTTAAATGGACAACCTCTTAATGTCATAGGGAAATATCTTTAAAAAAGTCATCTTCAAGTTGTTGTTAGTTCTTCTTCTTGTTTAAATATGACAAATATATGTTTTATGGAGAGAATGTAAAAGTAACTAGATGGTGATTTTTAAGTTCTATTCCACTAATCGCCTTTCATAGTTTTTCAAATACAATTTTTTTATTTTGAGAATTTATTTTACATGATAAATGTCAATAAACCTTTTTTACATCTTATAAAATTACTGACTTCTCTATTAACACAATGCTACTTGAAAATTTATAAAACATTCCATATAAATTTTTCTCTTATGTTTTATATGAAGCTCATGTGGATATAACTTAAAGCCTAGTGCATAAAAATAATGAATGTCTCATCCTATTATGAAGAGTACTCAAGAAAACCAAAGCATAGAAGCCAACAAATACTAATATTCTAGCAAAGATGAAAAACACTAGCTAAGTATAGAAAGCCAAAAATGTATGAATGTATTTATTTATGCATGTATGTATGTACACATATATGTATATGTACATGTACACACACACATATACATATATACATATACACACATATACATGTGTGTGTATCTATATATCTATATATGTGTGTATATATATGTATACATATACATACACATACACATACACATATACATATAGATGGAGTTGACTTCATCCAACACTACATAATTTCATGGAGGAACTTGGTGTCTTGAGAAAATCACACTCAAATCATGTATGCCTTCACACATGGGAACTCTCTTTAAGAGTCCACAAAAGTATCCTTTTTAAAACCCCAAGGAATTTTGTTCACATTTTCCCAAGTTACCTACATATAGGTAATTAGGTTCAGGTCACAAAATAGAAATAACAACACTAGAATTCACATCTTAATAGTTTTTCCTTCCAATAGGAGTAGCATTCACATACTCAATGTAACACAATTTATTTTAGTTATTTATGTAAGTAGCACATTGACTTTCTTAGAGTTAGCAAAAATATCTCATAACTTTGTCCACAATCACACATCAAATTATACTCTATAACCATGTTTTGGTATTTATACAAGATATAATGATTTTCACACTAAAAGAAGGGTCAAGTAACAATTATGATAAACCTTAATAACAATAAAAATTCATAACATCATGTTTTCAATTTAAATAATAGTCTATAAAGTTCATTCAAGGGTTGTTGTTGTTGAAAGTATATTAGGATAAGAGTAACAAGGTTCACCAAAAAATTCTACTAGCTCTAGCAACATTAGGGTCATTGTAGGGAAATGTGCTAGAAGAGTCACAAGAAAGGGTGGACCTTACACAATATGTGCTATTTTGGTGTATTTGTCACCTTGAAGTTTTGAATTTAATAACCCTAATTAGTTAGAATGGGTTACGAAAGAAGTTGCAAAGTGGAACCATTTTATGTACAAGTCTTTGACTTTCTTTGTCCAATAAGATTAAAAAAAAAATCAAATTTGGATCATTCCATATTGTTACTAAAGCTCCAAAACCATTAGAGATTATGAGACTTATTGGAAATTTTCTACGAAATATAACTCCTTCGAACATCAAAAGTTTTGATAAATATTTTGGTAATGCATCTACATATAGAAAAGGGAATTGCATTCAAGTATAACAAAGAAGACTATAAATAAATGCTTGATAAGCATTCAAGGTTTGGAGATCTAAGGTTCCCTAAGTTAGATCAAATGTCAAGGGTTCATTTATTTAAAATTGACATGATTAGGTGGTAATCAGTTGTAGTTATTTGCATAAAATATCAAAGACTTTAAATATTCACATTGAAAAATAATAATAGACAAATCTTAGACCTAAAATGAATATTTGAAATTGGTCCATTGGTTTTCTTTTATTATAATAAAATCACTATTAATTTAATGAAAAGAAATTTTATACTATTTCAAGAGAAATATTAAGAAGGTGGACATTCATGTTAGACCTTTGCCACCTCATATTACCCAAAACATTCTTTCAAAGCAAAAAAAAAAAAATCATCTAAGATGATTGGAAAAATAGTTTTCTTTTTGTGTATGTATTGGTAACCTTCATTATCAACAAAATAAAGTCTAAAAATGAACTCTTACCCCATGTCCCCATATAGCTTCTTTAGTACAATTTCTATAAAAATTAAGAAAATGGAGTGTTCCCATGCAAATTTTTAACTATGAAAAAAGGATAAATTGGAATCTTTCCCTACTTTAGTGGAGCAACCATTGCTTAAAAATTCAAAAGAATCTTTGGGAAAAAGGGGAGGCTGAAATAAGAAGCAACTACTTATTCAAAAAAATCACAAATGGCTCCACAAATTGATTTCCCTCTTTTTTTTTCCCTCCTAATTTTTCCCTACATATTTTCTACAAAATTTATTATTAATAACTTTATTTAAACATATTATTTATGATGGCTACTAAAAAATAAACAACTAAATTTAATAATTATGGGACCACTAGCACCAAAATTTGCTGCTAAAAATTTTGAGCAACGACTACTAGCCAAAATAAGCTAAACAAACACAAGGGGGCCTATCCTAGTAAACCTCCATTGCCTAGTTTTTTTTAGAATGTTACACTAAACAAAAACCAAAATGCTCAAATGTTCATAAAAATACATTATTCTTAGTTGGTTATCATGTTAGCCTAACACATTGAAGCTCTCCAATTTGAGTTTGGACGAAACCATTTTAACAATTTTAATTTCTACTACATTCAGATTGATGATCATTTCTAAATTACAACATACATAATCATTCAGTAGAACACAAACATTACTTTTAGAAATTTCCTTTCAAAAATTTAGTAGCCTCTTTCCATGATGTCACTTATTCAAAGTAGGTTGTTGGATTCAAGTTGTGATGAAAAATATGGAGTGATGACAAACAAGTCAATTTCAATCACTTGCAAACATCACAATCTATTTACACCTGTAGGCCTTATTTTTATTTATTTTTCAGTTGAATAATTGTTGTGTGTCTTTCATGGATATGTGTTTTTTTTTTGTTTTTTTTTCCATTGGACTGTGTTTGTCATTCTCTTTTTGGCGTGAATTGATTTTTCATTCTTCATTTTTGGATTTGTAGGGTGAAGTATGGTAAGAAGTGGTGGAATTATGTCAAGTCTAATAATTTTTTGTGTTAAGAATTTAGTCAAATCGAAAAAAATCTTAAAATCAAGAAGATTTACAAAATGGTTAATGGGAGACTCAATCTAGTAGTGCTTGAAAAGGCCTACATTGAAAACATCATGGACGCCCAATTGAGTTAGAAGATCAAGTCAAAAAGAACAGTGCAAAACCTCCTACATAATACTATAAGGCACGAAATGGAGTGGCTTGAGCTTACCATGTGATTTCTCCTAGAAACAATGTTTGCCCAATTATAACCAATTTCTATTCCCAAGTTGAAAATTATGATGAACTCAATGATGGTTCAGAAGTTAGTTTTTATTTTTCTTAATTCTTTTAAAGAATCTGAGCTACTTTAGACTATAGATTCTATAGAGAATGAATGAATTCTTGGGCATTATCTTTCTCTTTCTAAATCTATGAAGTGGTGAGAGAGGATGGTGATGAGGGAAACTTATATAGATCCAAAGGTTGGAAACCAAGACATGTATCAAAAGGTGAGTGAGTTGTAGATGAGTGAATTGTCTACTTGTTGCATGTTGAATTTGAGTTAGGCTCAAATAATGTTTGGCAGGAGAACTATGATGATAAATATTCAAACTCCATATAAGAATCTAATTCACAACTTCAGTTTAGCCATTTGATTGAGGATGTAAAGAAATAGAGAAGTTGGGGGGAACTCCCAAAATAATTTCAAAATATTTCTAAAAATGGCCCACAAAACGTGGGCCATGATTAGAAAAAAAATAGTTGATAAACTAAAGGATCTTCAAAGAGATTTGAAGAATTTTTGGGTTAATTCATATGGGATATTTCATAGCCAATCATTTTGGAAGAGGGAAAGAGGGATTACATTAACAACAATCTCATCATCTATCATGACACACTTAATGCAATAATCATAAACTTAAACTTATAGGTAAATAATAGAGTCGTCTTGCTTAACATTGTTATTATCTAAATGTAATTGGCTGATTTCAAATGTCAAAATAGTGTCTTTTGAAGAAAAATCTAGGTCAGCGAGGGTCACTTGTAACATTGTTGACATGAGAGGTTGAATTGGTGCATGTCACCTAGTTGTGATCTAGAACATCAAGGATAATACTCTTATAGGTGAGAATTCTTAATGTCTAAGTTGTGAGGAGGTAGAGCTAGGTTATGTAGGTCTATGTGTAATGTAGGCTTTTGTATTTATATTTAGTTCTTCAAGCCCTAACATGTTATAGTCAAAGGTGTATTGAATTTTTTTTGCCTATGTTTTGTATTGTGTGACAGTAGAAATTTGTTCATTAATGATCACCATTGAATTTTTGGAGGCATTAGACAATTCTGTTAAATTGTTTACACATTGAAATACATAATGTCACCTAATTTAGAAATAATATAATAACTTGTAGAAATGTAAATTATTATTTTTATTTTACCTTTCAAGCTACTAATATATTATCTTCATTAGAAATAATCAATGATACACATACTCATTGTTAAAGAAAATTTTCTAAAAAATAAAAACATGTATCTATAGAAATCATCCTCTATTTGAATTATTATTTTAACAACTATATTTTAAAAATTATAAGTATCTAATTTAACTTCCTATTACAACAGGCTCTTAACATCTAATTGTTGACCCTTCTACTTCTTTGTATATCTCTTTTACTTCCAATTCTGACTCCTTCCATTGATGAGACGATTGGACTGTGGTTTACTTTTAATGATTTTAAGAAACAACCGTGTCATACCTTGGAACAGCAAAACTTGACTTTGACTGTAACATTGCTACTGAATTAGAAGTGGAATAAGTCAGTCTTAATCGTTAACCTCTACATCATTTATGACCATGACTTCTTCAACTGTCATTTTTAAAGTGATGTAAGACGTTGAATTCAAATTATAGTATCATTTGTGCATTTGAGAAAATGTATATATGATAAAGAAGTCAAATCCATGCTTATAGTCATCATTTGTTATTCAATACAACTCTGTGTTCTTCAACTGAACTCTGTTTTTCATTCTCTTATTGGATAGAATCCTCCTTAACCAGGATTGATTCATCAAACTATAGTTTATACTTGCAAGTTTGTGGTGCACTAGCACTTATGGATTGCTGTTTTGGTCTAGATACTCTTCATCTACTTATGGGGTTGATAGTTTATATCTTTCACCGTAAGAATGGACTTTATTATAAAACAAGTCATGTTGGATACGGATCTTACATATGGCTATTGAGCATAATTAAGAGCACTATGTTAGTTCAAAGCAGCCCATATTGTTGTGGTTATGGACTAACTACACCATACTTTATTTCCAATTTTGGTCAGTATGGGCACTCTTTTCATTCTTCAATTCTTTTCACAAATCTTGAAGTTTAACATCATTTTCAACTCATCTTGGTTTTGAATAGTAAGAATCAATAAATAAATTCTTCTATTCAATCTTTCACAACTATATAAGAAGATCAATAGTTTCATATGGGTTCTCTTCAACTTTCCTTATTTTAATGGAGATTCATATTGTAAGCGTGGTAGCCCACTAAGGGCACAAAGTCTATGAGCACGTCAATCTAGTGAGGGCCTTCATGAAATAATTTTAGCTAACCAATATGAGAGCACGAGTCTATGGGCTAAAACTTCTTCGGCTAAGAGCCAAGGACAGAGGGGTATCCATTTTGCCAAATTTGCTTGAGGGATGATCCCGACCTCATCCCTTTAATATTATGTATGAGCCTTACACGTCTTAGCAAGACTTGATCCCTAGTGGGCTCATTTGGAGCCATTCAACTTCAACAATTGATTATAATCGTCAAAATTGGCATACCTCTAATCATTGTCAAAATCATGACCTATTAAGAACAATATTTAAATTACTAAAAAATTATATGCCATTCCTCAAAACATATTAGTTATAAATGAGGTAGTATAATATCTTCAAATAATAATATGATAAACAACTCATCCAATAACTCTCACAAAATATGCCTCAAGATTGTGTAAAATGAAGCAAAATCCAAAACCATTCATTTTTCATTGCACACAATATTCATTTAATTCTTGAACAACCTCTAAATTGACTTGAACTTTGCAATTGGATGCAACATTATCTTCCACCATTTTCCTTTGCAATTGATATTATAAATGAACTAGATTTGTATGACTACTTTGGATGGGAAATGCTCTATTTCACACCAAAATTATGTCGCTTGATGTATAAAAATAAAAACAACAACAACTTATGTCTGACTTGTTTAATTATCACATCTCATAAACTATTACAAATAGTCTATTAAATGTTAAGCCTACTAATAAGTCCTCATTTTGATATCTTGTTTACTATACTTTGTGCACAAAAACTTATAATATTTTGATAATTAGTAGATATGGCAATAAATTGAAGACTCATATGTTATCTCTTTTGTATTATGTATGGATAATTGGAGTTAAATTAGAAATGATATTTTGACGTGAATGTTTAATTTATACATTTGAATTAATGATTAACACAATAAGATCGTGAATTTTGATTTGATATTTTCATGCATATTCTAATGGATCATGTTTCAGTTTAGTAAGATAGTCATTTCATGACTTGGTGACTCTTGATCCTTTTTTGTGACTACATGGAGATCCTATGCTCCAAGTTGCACAACACATTTATTAATGATTCACCTTGGAGTCAACTTTGTTGGTTGTGTATGGGAACTCCCACTTCCATTGTTGTTCAATGAGGAATCTTGATTAGAATATCCAGCTCTATTTTTTTTGTTATGTAACTGTCACTTAGTAACCTGAGATGACACTTTTAGTATTTGAATTTCACAGAAGTGTATATCTACCCAATAGCTATAGTAAGTTAAAAGTTAGTCGAGCTAGTCTATTATTCTTAGTTTTCATTTCTTGCAAGTTTGTCATAAAAAAAACTTTACATTGTACTCCCCTTTGGTGGCAAGTTTGAAGAAGTTGATTTCACTATTTTGTTTCAACACTTCCAGATATTCATAGATTAATAATTATTCAGTTTTTGTATTCTAGATTAGAAATATTATTCATTTCTATATGTCTCGGATAGATGTTATTTTAGATTAATCTTGAGCTTCAAAATTAGTTCTATTTTTTTTCCAGCAATGTTTTGAGTAAATGTCAAAGTAGATTAAATTAGTAAGATTAGACAAAAGCTTTATTAAGTTCGTCCATGAAATATTTCTTACTTTTCTACAATGTGTGCTCTTTTCATTAATGCAAACGTAATCTAGTTCGATTTAATGCAAAATTGAATTAGAAGTTTACTTTCAGCAAGTGTGAATTAGATTATATTTTATTTCTGCAATGTGTGGTAGGATAGATGATTCCATGAATTGTTCTTATGAAGTTATGTTCAGTCTGAGCTAAGTAATTGGGAAGTAACTTTTAGCGAGAGATTTAGTGAGTCGATAAGAGTAGTAATAGATAAGATGTAGAGTTAGAGTCAAGATCTAAAATTCTATAGTTTACCCATTTGAATTAGTAATCGGGCTATTTCTTATGTTACAATATGTATGTATGTATGTATACATACATACGCGTGTGTACATATGTATACATATCCACACATGTACATACATACATACATGCATATGTATGTATGTGTATAAGCATGTATGTATGTATCTACATATACATATACATACAAACTTATACACACATGTGTGTGTGTCTGTGTATTTGTATGTATGTATGTATATTTGTGTATATGTAAATGTATATAAGTTTGTGTGCGTGTAGTCAAGAATTTTTTTCACACCAAAGGAAGACAAAATTAACAATGAATTGTCAAAAGGATTGCATTGATGCCTTTTAGGGGAGAGGATATCATTGATCTAGAGCAATATATTGCCAAAAAATTAAAAAAATTCTACCACCTTATCACAAGGAAGGAGTTCCTACGTTGTTATTGTGTAAGAATCAATGTGCAAGTTGGTATCTCCTACTCCCTTGAATTTTAGAAGTTCTAGAAGAGGATGTGACAATATGATGTTATAAATATTGAGATCCAAAGGCTCCTTATGGTATTTGAGGTATGCTTGAAAAGGGGTAATGTGCTTGAAGTATGTGGAGATTCTTGCATTTGTTGTGTTTGGAATGGTACATAGGGTTGTTTGAGGAGGGTTAGATAGATAAATACCATTTTCTTTATTTTTTAAAATCCAAGTGAAATTGTATGAATTTAATTTTGCATGACTGGTATTTACCTAGTTGATTGAAATTTCCTTTCTGAATGATAAGGAAATGGAGGCATGAAAGCCTCATTACTTGTGTTTGAGTGTAGAAGGTGATACAAAGAGACAATTAGGATCCCCTTTGGTTTTTTCTCATACTCCAAATTTTAAAAAAATTGGCATGAGGCTAGTGTGTCAAAGACCTTAGTCTTTTGTTCACCTGAGAAAAATTATGCATTGGTTGTTTAGAGGTCTAGCTTTAGGAGTCCTACTTTGTTGGACTCGGGTGTTGTGAGTGCTTTAGGAGTAGCTTCTCTTATTGAGATGTGGGGCATCCTCATTATGTGGTTGTTGAGTACCTACATCAATTCTTCCTGCAAGGAAGATTTCAAGAATTCCACATCATATTATAGTTTGTTTATCTCTGAGGGCCACATGAAATGCTTCTCAATCTACTTGGGCCTCATCGATGTCTTTTCCCATGTGGATCACCATATTTATAAACTTAAATGGTCATGTCTCTATAATTTTTCATGGGAATGACCTTCTCGATTAATTTTTAATTGAACAGAGACACTTTATGTACTAATTTGATTTGATAGAAACAAAATACCTCAATTCAAAACTAAGTTATTAAAAATAGTATAGTTATATGATTCATATCATCCTCCATTTAAATATGTATCAAAACAAACAATCATATCATTTTACTAGATTTGTAATTTAACTTCCTATTGCATTAGACAAATTGATCTTTCAAATCCCACTTCTTTCTATCTCTTTTACTTCCAATTCTGACTCCTTTCCATTGATGAGACATTGGATTGTGGTTTAGTTTTGATGAATTTATGCCTGTTGATTGTGATATTAAGAAACAAACATGTCATAACATGGAACAACAAAACTTGACATTGAGTGTAAAATCGCTGCTGAATAGAAGTGGAATAAGTCAGCCTTGATGCAATTCCTAGCGTTATCAGATCAACGGAAGCAAACTATATTGATCTTCGCTGCTTATCTTTATTCACACCTTTTTAATTGTTATCATAAATTTCTTCAAAAAATAACATCGTTGCCGTGGTGTAGTTGGTTATCACGTCAGTCTAACACACTGAAGGTCTCCAGTTCAAGTCTGGGCGGCGCCATTCTAGATTATTTTAACCTGTGCAGCATTAATCATGGCTTTTTGAACTTTATCCATTTTAAAACTTTGAGGCCTCATTTTCTACGCTGCCAGCTATTTAAAGTAGGACATAGAATTCAAAATATAATTACATTTCTGCATTTAAATATGCATATATGACAAAGAAGTCAAATGCTTTTAGTAACTGTGTTGTTCGGTGTCTTTCATGGTTATGTTCTTCATTCTGGTATTGGGGGACATTCTTCATTTACTTGTATGGGGTTGATATTTTACATCTTCCATCTTAAGGATCAACATTTTCATAAAACAAGTCATGTTGGATACAAATCTTTCACATAGATAGTGACCAAAATTAAGAGCAACATGTTGTTTTGAAACAATTTAAATTGTTGCTGTTGTTATGATGTTTTGAACCAATTCATATTGTTGTTGTTGTTGTGTATTAATTAGACTATCCTTTACTTTCAAATTTGTTCACCGTAGTTTATTTCTTAATTTTGGATACTCTTTTCATTCTCGATTTCTTTCCACTAAGCTTGAAGTTTAACATCATTTTGAATTTCCCTTAATAATTGATCATAAAAGAATATCAATAGCTTTATATTAGTTATCCCGGATTCTCTCTCTCAATATTTATCTACTTCTTGAACAACCCCTTAAATTGTCTTGAGCTTTGCAATTAGATTACCTTCAAACATTTTCCTTCGAGAATAAATCGACTAAATTTGTATGAGTGCTATAGAGGGTGAAACGCTCTATAATTTTGCACCATTGTTATGCCATAAATTTGTGATTAAATTTGTGATTAAAGGTCATACTTGGTTATTATGATGCCTTCTTGAGTGTTGTGAGTCTTAATTTAGGAATTGTACATAGAAAATTGACTCATGCTATCTACAACATTTTCATGATACTTATTCCTCCAAATTAATTAAATAATTTTATTATTTAATTAAACAAACGATTATCGTCTACTTCAAAAGCAAATTCAAAATTTCCCCATCACCACTTTGATTAAATATTTTTTAATTATTTCTTTATTATTATTTTCTTCTAATATTAATTAAATATTTAATTATTAGTTCCTACCTAGTGCAAGTATACTATTGCATTCGTTCTATGCAAATTGATATTTTACATCTTCCATCATAAGAATCAACATTTTCATAAAACAAGTCATGTTGGATACAAATCTTTCATATAAATAGTGACCAAAATTTTATGATATTTTGAACCAATTCATATTGTTATTGATGTTATGTATTAATTAAGTATCCCTTGTTTTCAATTTTGTTCACGGTAGTTTATTTTTTAATTTTGGATACTCTTTTCATTCTTGATTTCTTTCCAATAAGGTTGAAGTTTAACATCATTTTGAATTTCCCTTAATAATTGATCATAACAGAAGATCAATAGCTTTATATTAGTTATCGTGGATTATCTCTCACAATATTTATCTACTTCTTGAACAACCCCCTAAATTGCCTTGAGCTTTGCAATTAGATACCCTTAAACATTTTCCTTTGAGCATAAATCGACTAAATTTGTATGAGTGCTATGGAGGGTGAAATGCTCTATAATTCTACACCATTGTTATGTGATTAAATTTGTGATTCTTGGTTATTATGATGCCTTCTTGAGTGTTGTGTGTCTTAATTTAGGAATTGTACATAGAAAATTGACTCACGTTATCTACAACATTTTCATGATACTTATTCCTCCAAATTAATTAAATAATTTTATTATTTAATTAAACAAACAATTATCGTCTACTTCAAAAGCAAATTCAAAATTTCCCCATCACCACTTTGATTAAATATTTTTTAATTTTTTAATTTTTTTTTCTTCTAATATTAATTAAATATTTAATTATTAGTTCCTACCTACTACAAGTATACTATTGCATTCGTTCTATGCAAATTGATATTTATTTCCACCAATCACAATTGAGAATCTTTCAAGCATATAAGTATGTGTTGTGGTTTATAAATTTGTTTGTATTTTAAAAAAATTTTAAAACCCACTTATATGTGTTTCTATTGGTCACGAGGGCAAAGAGCAAGGGGACTATTTGAATTTGTATACTTTAATTGGCAAAAAATGAAAACTTTAACAATGACCGACAGTCAATAGCTTATTTATCATTTATCAAAATTTTCTATGGGTACATTAAATGTCTAAGAATTAGAAATAATGTGTGTCCCTTCGTTTGTAATTGTGATAGGTTTTGTCTTTGTGGTGGAAATACACACTAATGCCAAGTGTGTCATACAAAGTTGAGGGCAGAGGCTTGTAACTCCCAAAATTACATTTTGTGGGATGCAAGAACATTGAGCTAATGTAGGTGCCTGTTGATTGAAGGATTTGTTTAGACAAGCATAGTATAATTTTTTTGTTTGACATCTGTAAGAAGTGTTATTGAATATTTGATATTGAAGGTTGAGATGACTAATTTCAATAGAGCTTTGATTGGGTACAGTTGCAATGTAACCTTGGAGACTTGGCAAGTAGTATTAAGGTAGAGCATGGTTTGATTTGTTAAATTATTGTGTTGTGTGAAGGCATTCAGGTAAATTATGCGATGTTCTTGGGATTGCAATTTCTGGGTACTTCATTTTATCTGTGAAGTTGTCTTGTATGGTAGTTTGTCCATTTACTTAGTATATTCATTATTGGTATGGTATTGCATTATTAAACTATTGTCTTATGTAGAGGTGTTTGAGTAATTTACATGATATTCTTGGCATTGCAATTTATGGGTTCTCCATTTTATGTGTTGATTATTTACCTATATGTGACCTTATGTTATTCTCAAAAAAATCATAGAATTAGTGGGTTTTATTGTTTTGTTTCTTGTGAAATTGCATTGTATGACAATTTCTTCATTTGCCATGTATTTTCCTTATGACTGGTATGCCTAGGGTTTTTGGCATTCCAATGATTCACACAATGTTCTACATTTCTAGGTGCTTCATTTTAGCTATTAATTGTTTAGACATTTGTGACTTTTTGTTGGCCTAAAAAAATCATTAGTGGGTTTTATTGCTTTGTTTCATTTGGACTTGTGTTATATAATGGTTCTACATTTGCAACTTTTGTTTAATTTCTTTATATCTGCTTCACCTAATGTTTGTCTATTTGTTGTCGGCTAGGATTTCATGATGACTTGATGTGAAATTTGTAGAGACAAAAGAGTTGAGGTTGCTTGTAATTACCTTCAAGCATTTAGAGTGGGAAATAGTTATGTTGAATGCATTTCTATGCAATTTTAACTACATGGTGTATGTATATTTTATGTATTTTCTTTCATTGTACACTATTTACTTTTTGACTTTTAGGTAGTTTACATGATGTATGGCACAAATAAGGCATATATCATGTTTATTTTATTTGTTAGCTTGTTGTTACTCAATTTTTCTTCCAGCTCAATTAGGTAGAGCTGGAAAGGTATTTACAACTAAAATTTAAGGGTATATATTTTATTCTAGTAGATTATTCATTACAAGAGTGATATGTTATTAAATGTATTCTAGTTTCAATAGAAATTCTAGTACATAAAGGAATTACACAACTATTCAAAGAAAAATGCTTTATTTATTCATAAGTTCAAAAGAATACTTCCCACAAAAGTCGTATGAATGACTAAAATTGCACATTATGAAAAATAAATATATATTTATAAAAATAACATATGAAAGGAGGAGGGGACTCATCATTGCTTGGAATGCCAAATCTCATGATTAAGTGGTTGTATATTTAGCTCCTTTCTCTAGAAGTTGTTTTGCTATGTCAAGGATTGCCAACAGGAAGAGAGAGAGAAGGGGTTAGAGCTTAGGGATCCTCATCAATCCATATGATAAATCAATAAATGCATAATAAGCTCTCATAATGCACCAAACACTAGTACATTTTGCACCATTTTTTGACGCACTATTGGTTGAAGTTTCTACCCAACTTGGTCGAATGGCCGACCAACTAGTTCGTCACTATTATTTGTGTTGAAATATCAACCCATTGCTGCACCAGGCGAAAGATCGACGCCAATACTAGTCGAAAATGAGGGCAATTTAGGCTGAAAATGACATTGGCAAGTGTTGGTGTGTTGGTCGATCTTTCGACCAATATAAATTAATATTGGTCAAAAACTTTGTCGTGCTGACCAGGATGCCAAACTCGTGACGGTCATATTTTTACCACATTTGGTCAAAATATTTAGCAGCTCTGACCAGGATGCCAAACCTGTGACACCATATTTTGACACAGGGTCGATTTTAGGCTTCAATGCAAGTGGGTCAAAATTTTGACGAAACGCGTAGTGTATAAAAAAAATTGAAGATAAATAACCAGAATAATCACCAACGACATCCTGATTAGTGATTAGTCTAGATATTTATCTTCAGGTGTCCACACTTATTCTACTGCTTGTTGCCAGCGGGTCCCTGCTCGTTCTATTTTCCAGACTGCTTTGGGCTCTAGCAATCCATATGCTCTGCTCTACGTGAAACTGTGGGTTTTTTCATTTTGTTTGAACTATTTGAGAGATAGGCTCTAACTGGTGATCCGTGAATTGGTAGAGCTTCCTCTTAGATGCCCACAAATCTTCAAATCTATTGGTGTGAAGCCCCCAAAGGGTATTCTGCTCTATGGGCCTCCTGGTTCTGGGAAAACTTCAATTGTTAGGGCAATGGAAAATGAAATTGATGCCTTCTTTTTTTGTATCAATGGACCTGAGATAATGTCAAAGTTGGCTGGAGAAAGTGAAAGTAATATCCGGAAGGCTTTTGAGGAGGTTGAGAAGAATGCCATGTCCATTATATTTGTTGATGAGATATTACAGAGATTTGTCAGCGGGCTTGCAAGTATGCTATTAGAGAAAATATTGAGAAGGTGAGTTTCAACTGTGGCGGCTTTTGCAAACTAGATTTGGTTATGAATTTCTTAATGGTTTTTTTTAAACTGGTTTGTTAGAATTTTACTTTTTTTAATTCAATTTTCCTCAACTTGTATCTTATTATTTCAATTTGTCATGTTCTCTTTCCTCTGCACTTTTATAGGATAATATTGAACGTGAAAGAAAAAGAAGTGAGAACCCCGAGGTAATGGATGAGGATGATAGTGATGAGGTAGCTGAAATAAAGGCTTCTCATTTTGAGGAGTCAATGAAATATGCCCGAAGAAGTGTCAGTGATGCTAATATTCAGAAGTATCAAGCCTTTGCACAAACACTACATCAATCTTGAGGCTTTGGTTCTGAATTTTGATTTCCTGGTGCTTCAGATGTATTTTCTACAATAGATAATAAAGATGACGATGACTTATACAGTTAGGAAACTTAGTACACAATTGTCATCTTAATGAAGTGACAAATGTGTTTGTTCTAGCAGGGACCTTCTGCTGACAAATAGCCAATGCTATTCAATTTGGCTCCGACTTTTGCTTGTATGAGTTTTATCTGTTCATATGTTTGAAACTTTATTTAGTTCATTAGCCCTTTAGCCGAGGACTTACTAACTTGTAAGTCTTTAGAGCAATATTAATTGTGGCAAGGAAATTTAGCTATGGAAACTTTTGCTCAAGTGGTAGATAATGCTACGAAAAATCATTGCTTGCAATCTCATTTCCCTTGGCCAAATCAATATTGCTCGCAATCTCATTGCCAAAGTGGCCAAAGACTATGTTAGGCTGATAAAATATGGGGATTCTCTTTACCACTGCAAATCTTTGAAGGTTGTTGCACTTGGACAGATATGTACCATTGTTAAGAGAATTGGACCGAGTTTGGCTTACCTCAAACAGGTGAGGCAGCATATGGTTATGTTCTTTTTTTTATCTATCTGGTTTTCACTACATGTCGTTCCTTGGGATATCTTGCAAGGCTTCTATAAATTGATTGTCTATATTTTGGTGGGTGTCTTGTATGGGCCTATGAACTTTTTTATCTTGTCTTTTTTTTCAATCCTACAACTAGATTTTGATACGTGGATTGCTTGTAAGGAACTTTGATATCGCCATTTCAGTAGTTCTTCATATGATAGTTTTCTATGCAGTCCCCAGTCTAGGCTTTATTTGTAGATTTTTTATCTCAATATTAAAAGAATTAATTTAGTTAAATAAAGCTTTATGTCCCAAACACAATGACAACTAGGATGTGAATTTAATCTTTCTGGCAACTAAAGAGTCAAAAAATATAATAGATGGTTCAATCTAACCTACAACTTTGTCCATGTAAGAGTTGAATTCTAAAATTTATGGTATGAAGACCTGCAACTTGCAGCTAAGAATATGATACTGAATAATTATGACTTATTTTAAAAATTCAGGAACACTTAACCATTTTTGTAGCGATTACTTTAAAAAAATTATACTTGATCGATGACTCAATATTTGTAACCTCTCAGAAAATTTTCCTTTCCACTTCAATATCTTTCCTTGATAATTCTTGATCTCCTCAGAACCACTAGAAAAAAACAATGACAACAGAACTTGCTACTTTAGAAAATTGCATCAATACTTAACTTAAACATTACAGTCATGAAGGGTGTAACAAAATCTGATATGCTAATAGACAAACTCATTTTGCACAAAATGGAATTAAGCATGGATTTTGGTTTACATATGGTACATCAATTCCTTCATCGAAGACATTATCTATTACATTTATAATTGTTTATTTAGGTTCCATAGCACTAGCATATACACAAAAAGAATCTATATTAAAAAAAAACATGGACACTACATATATATAAAAATACCTATTAAAAAAAAAGAGGCCACTGAGGACAATTGCATAGGTCTCCAGAAACAACATTACCCAACTCTTTCTCTCAAGCCAAAGACTCAGTGTGTTCAATTGCCCAGACTAACAGTCAATTCTATGTTGAGTATATCTGTCGGGCCCTCCTGCAGTTTGAACGAATTAAGAATAGAAGATAGGAACTAATTTAACACTTCACCTACTAAAAAACACAAACCAATGAAATAATCCACATTAGGCCAAGAGAGGTTGACGCATTCAATACGAGAATACTTACACAAAATGAAGCCGAATCATGCCAGACAATGACAATGATAAGTTGACTATTGGCCCTTCTAGTTTTTTATTTGATAGTTGCCTAACAATGACACATTCAAAATGCACTTATGAGCAAAGACCTAGAATGAATGAAATTGATTAAATAATGAAGGTATGTTAGTTTGAGCTTCACTTGGTTTTGAGAATACTTTAATATTCTCTACTTAACAAGGCCAACCACATGAAGGTGGAAGCTCATCTGGCCTCACCACCCCTCCCCCTAACATCAATCTAAATTCCCCATTAACATCTAATTACACACTTCATTCATCCATTTATGAACTATAACATTCAATCAATACAATCACATAACATCCATTAATATGATATA
Organism: Chamaecyparis obtusa; assembly: GCA_027943335.1. Taxonomy (NCBI): domain Eukaryota; kingdom Viridiplantae; phylum Streptophyta; class Pinopsida; order Cupressales; family Cupressaceae; genus Chamaecyparis; species Chamaecyparis obtusa. The sequence goes on from BSBK01001859.1 coordinate 885,817, forward strand.
ACATTCATTAATACACAACACTAATCAAGAATTCATTAACACATAACAATATTCATTAACATGACATAATATAATTAACTGATGGGGATATCCCAGAAATCCCTAATATAATAAATATGGTGAAGAAAAAACTAAAGAAGAGTCAATGCAGAAATTATTACTATTTTGCATGATGCTACTACTGGCCTCACCACGATGTCCATAACCAGGTAATTGATCTATCCTCTTTAGTATCTCCTTGGTTGGATTTGCATCTTCCAAAATAGTAATAATTTCTGCATTACTCTTTTTAGTTTTTTCTTCACCGTATTTAATATATTAGGGATTTATGGGATATCCTCATCTGTATCTACAGCTATTGCCTCTATTGTTGCAGGTGCTTTTCCCCTATCTGATATTTATCTTCAGGTGTCCACACTCATTCTGTTGCTTATTTCCAGCGAGTCACAGTTAGTGATTGGGAGAGCCCTGTTTTGGCACCAGTCATGTAGTACAAGCACTAGAATTGATTTTTTTGGCACGGGCTAGGAAATTTTTGTATATCAACATGCGATAGAGTTTAGGGATTTTTTAGTATTTAAATACATATGTGGGATGTATTTCAGAGTTCAAATATATGGGAAGAATGGCTGTGAAAAATATATTTCTATTTTTCATTCTGAGAAGATCTAGAGTGATTTTGAGTCACAGAGGAAATGCCCTAATCCTTCAAAAAGTGCTATTTCGACGAGTTCTGATCACTTGAGGGACAAAAAATTATCTATTTAGTTGAAAAGAAAATCAAGTGATCAACAGATAATTTTATGTCCCTCAAGTTATCAGAACTCGTCGAAATAGCACTTTTTGAAGGATTAGGGCATTTCCTTTGTGACTCAAAATCACTCTGGATCTTCTCAAAATGAAAAATAGAAATATCTTTTTCACAGCCATTCTTCCCATATATCTGAACTCTAAAATACATCCCACATATGTATTTAAATACTAAAAAATCCCCAAACTCTATCACATGTTGATATACAAAAATTTCCCAACCTGTGCCAAAAAAACTCAATTCTAGTGCTTGTACTACATGACTGGTGCCAAAACACGGCTCTCCAAAAACTCTTTTGTTGCTTCAACTTCTTCTCCACCGTATAATGATGGTGTGAGACATCTTTCCACCAGGATGCCCTGTCTGAATACACCTCCCGCACCAGAATGGAATCCCTTCGTAATCTCTTTATTAAATTATTGAGCTTCTCTATGTTTCAAGAATAGTTTAACATTCTCTACTTAACAGGGCCAACCATGTGAAGGTGGAAGCTCATCTGAGCCCTCCTAGGAGCCTCTTATGACCCTTTACGACATTTTAAGACCTCTAAGATGTATTATTAGGGATCGTAAATGGTCGTAAAGGGTCATAAGGGGTCCTGGGACACAATAGATGAGAAACATAATTGTAGGCATCATGGTCACATTTTTTTGGAGACAATGTAATTGAGTGGTATACCCAGACGATGGAGAGAAACTTCTGCACCTCTGGTTCCAAGTTTTTCTACATCCCGCAGTGTCAACTTGGAATCAGAGGAGCAGAGGTTGCACTCCATCATCATTGGTATACAACTCAATTATGTTGTCTCCAAAAAAATGTGACCATGATGCCTACAATTATGTTTGTCAGCTATTGTGAAATCTTTTGTAGTGTGGCCTTTGTTGTCTTTGATGTGTTCTGCAACCTATGAAAAGTTTGAAATATGTTACATGATATAGATATAAAGATCACTAATTAGTGCATTATTACATTCTACTAGTAGTTAATACTATTGCATACCTTCTTCTCTCATTTGCTTGTGTAATTCCTATTTGAGTATCCCCTTTCTCCTTTGCATCCAAAATAAACTCATTCCAATCCCTCACTGGAATAAAGGGAGGACACTCGTACTTTGGCTTCTGGATGAGACTCCTTCTATATGAGTCCCTCACAGTCTTAAGATGTTTGGCAACTTTTTCTAAAATTTTCTAAATTTTTCTTTTGCTAATAATTTTTGTATTGACTCTTTTTAGTTTTTTCTTCAACATATTTATTAGATTAGGGATTTCTGGGATATCCTCATTTGTATCTACAACTATTGCCTTTTTTGTTGCAAGTGTTTTTCCCCTATCCTGAACATCAAATTGTGACAGGAATATCATTAAAACTATCATAATAACTCCAAAACCCTAAATAAAATAACATAATAATATAACATTTTTCAACTATCTAATTTGTACAATTTCAATAAGGTTTACCGTTGCTGATGAATGGGTGGGAGGAGTATCCCTGCAGCTTCTATCATGTGGGGGATCCATGTCACCTGCTCTTGTATTTCAAACTTCAGCAAGACTTCATACCACACAGTGTTCGTAGATTACGTTCAATGTGTTATTTATGCTTGTATTGGTGGGAAAACTCTTGAAAATGCGCAAAAGAGATTGCATTCAACCATTTTGTTTACATGACACATGTAGTTTACCTCCAACCTAAATCAGTGTTGCATACAAATCTGCGAACAGTGCATGGTACGAAGCCTCACTGAAGCTTGAAAATGATCCATGATCTCGAGAATATCATCTTCTTTCCACTCTTCTTGCCTCTCTTTTCCCATCTCGCAGCTTGGGCATTGCAACATGAATCCTATTTTCCACAACTACTGATGGATCCTTAGGTGTAATTGAAACTACCAAATGGCCTTCAAAGGTCAAGGAACAAATGGAATAACCAAGAAAACACTATACGTTAAATCATATGATTGATAGCAGATTGGGGCTCACCTGAGCCATAAACATGAAGAATTATTCTAAAAAAAGATGTAAACCATATATATGCGCACTTGAGGCAAAGAGAAGTTACATCATATCCATATTAAAATATTAGTTACAATATGAAAATACTAAACTAACTAATTCCCGAGTTCATCTCTGCATATGGTCGCAACAAAGATATAAGATTACAATACAGAGAAGGCATCATAAAAATATAATTTCAGAATTTGCCCTAGCCTGACACGTTTTGCACTCAAATCCTTCATCGCGGATAAGTGGAGATGGGCAGATAGATGTAGAGTTGTCATCGACCCAACTAAAGTATCCGCAACCATTATTTCCCTGTGATGCCCAATCTACATTAGTTCTTATAATATAATGAATAGTATTTACATTAGAAACATTAAATATATACACATTAGCAACCTTTTTTCTATTTGGGCAACACCAAAATTGTCGTCCAGGGTTGCTCTATGTCCGTGAAGTCTTCAACACACATTGCCCAACACCACATTGACAGTTTGGCACATTGACAAGAGCCATTGAGCCTATATCTATAATGCACCGCACCATCGTTACTACATTTATTATTTTTATATGATTATTTTTATATGGAATACACCAAGGAGTACCATCAGAAATATTAACCATTTACAATAATGAAAAGTAAACCTAAATCAAATAGCTCATTTTTTATCAACATGTGTAGTCTCTATGTATATGAAAAATGAAAGAAATATCAAGCTGAAATAAAATAGTGAACAAAATAGTATTCCACATAGAGTGAATGAAATATACCATCAAAAGAAGGTGACAAAATTCTGTCACGAAGCACAGACATAGGAAATCAAAAAGGGACAAAAGACAAGAAATAAGAAAAATCATTACAACTATAGAAAAATAATTTATACTATAATAAAAAAAGAAACACTCTTTGTCAACAATTTTCAAAATCATTAGGACTATAGAAAAATAATTAAGACTACAAAATCAAATTTTAGAAATGGACGGTTATGATGCTTTGCCATTACAACAATTGAGCATTCATCATTTGGTATTGTGTATTCCATTTAATTATGTCAACAATGTTCAAGAAATAAGAAAAATCATTACGACTATAGAAAAATCAAGTTCTAGAAATGGATGGTTCTGATATTGATTTGCCATTACAACAATTGAGCATTCATCATTTGGTATTGTGTATTCCATTTAAGTATGTCAACAATGTTCAAGAAATAAGAAAAATCATTAGGACTATAGAAAAATCAAGTTCTAAAAATGGGCGGTTCTGATATTGCTTTGCCATTACAACAATTGAGCATTCATCATTTGGTACTTCTTGGTGTATTCCATTTAAGTTTCTTGTTGAATCCTCAAGTTGAGTTGGCCTATTTAAGGTGATAGTAGAGGGCTATACATCAGCAGTCTACAGAATTAGACCTTTATTTTAAATGCATTTAACACAAAAAAATTACAAAACTGAACCAATGGCATGTTTACAACAAAGAAATAGAATGATAATAATATGCTGAAAATTTGATTATGTTTAATACACGTCAAAGGACTAGTAGGGGAGAGAGAGAGAGGGGAATGATGAGGATATTGATGCTCTGCTTAGCCGTCATCTTAGAAAAATGAGCAAGAAACCAAAAAAGAAATGATTGTAATTAACATTTTTTGCTAATCATTTCTTTTTTGGTTTCTTGCTCATTTTTCTAAGGTAACGGCTAGTAAGCGGAGCATCAATATCCTCGTCATTCCTCTCTCTCTCTCTCTTGCAACAAATGGACTTGTGATGATTTTCACAATAGTACATGTGCTCAAAGTATTGTTGCTTAGGAAAATATGAATGTTCATCACCTGTTGCTGAAACAGATTTACATAAACCAATTAACTCAAAACACAAACCCTTTTTCGAATAATTTAATTTTAACTTTGGTTGTGTTAAAGGAACTATGTTGACTTTATTTTTTAGTTGTTTAACATGAGAGTTTGTAGATTAATAGGAGTTCACATTTTTATGGGAACGTATCATTTAATTGAGCATTAATGCCCATATATATCTAGTGAGATGAACATAACTCATGTACCTCATGCTAGTGTGCTTGGATTAGACTAGACATTATCCTACCGCCTGTGAGGGTTGTCACTATTATTAATTGGTGTAAAAGGAGGACCGCCTATGTGTTATAGCACTTTATATAAATACTCACTATTTGGATAATGTCTAGTCTAATGAAAAATAGTGTATACAAGGTATCCAAGCACACTAGCATGAGGTACATGAGTTATGTGCATCTCACTAGTTATAGATGGGCAACTATGGCACACTAATATCTATGAACTCCTATTAATCTACAAAGTCTCATGTTAAACAACTACAAAATAAAGTCAACATAGTTCTGTTAACACAACCAAAGTTAAAATTAAATTATCTAAAACAAATGGTGCCTTAGAGGGATATAGGAACACTTTGCTAAAGAATTTTGACTATTGTTTGTGAAAATGCCTCCAAGGAATGCAGGTACTGCCAGGGAGATCCAGGAGTTGAAGGAGAAGAACACAAGGTTGCAGGAATCTTACAATGTACTTTTGGCCAAGCTTGAAGCATTGGAATCCAATCAAAGAAGAGCAGCAGATGAAGGTGTTGATAGTGAAGAAAAGGAAGAAACCCATAAGGAAGGGGAAGGAGAGGAAGAAGAGGAACAAATAGATCCTAAAGAGTAGAGGACAATCAGGATATTCAAGGCTATGAAGATTGAGCAGCATAAGGTGAGGGGAGATATCCCTATGTATGATGGAAGTCTAAAAGAAAAAGATCTTTTGGACTGGATTGCATCAATGGTTGCATACTTTGAAGGTGAAGAGGTATCGGAAGATCAAAGGGTCAGATTGGCAAAAACAAAACTCAAAGGGCATGCACTCCTATGGTGGGATCATGAGGAGGTAGACAGAAGGAGAAGAGGTAAGCCAAAGATTGTCTCTTGGGATAGGATGATAACAAAACTGAAAGGTAACTTTCTTCCTAAAGACTTTGATGTACAAATGCATAAAAGAATGCAAAGTTTAAAACAAAGAGATTTAGATGTTAAAGCATATACAAATGAATTCTATAAACTAAGCATAAGGTTAGGATTGGAAGAAGATGAATTTGTTAAGGTTGCTAGATATTTAGGTGGTTTAAGATTTAACATCCACAATGAATTTGTGGCTTCTAACCCTAGAAGTGTGAAGGAATGTTACCAGTTGGCCCTTAGAATAGAGGAGAAATTGAAGAGGAAAAGTGAAAGACAAAATAGCAGCAATAGAGGAGGTTCTTCAATGAGGGGAAGAGGAGGAAGGACAAATTGGGTTTGGGAAGAAAAGGACAAAGGATTGAATAGGACAATGCACACAGCCTTAGAAATGCAGACTTTTGGGATTTTTCAAATAGGTACAATCAAGTGTCCTATTGAAGGGCAGCTAGTAAACAACCATGTTCAGATGTGGACATCCAATGGGCAAAAATAACCAACTGTCAAGGCACCATATTCCTAAAGTACAGGTTCAGACTCAGACATCCAATGCCAAGACTGATTCTTGGGACAAGAATCCTTTCAAAGGTGGTGAACATGGTGCAGGGGCACCTAGAACATCTAAAGACTACCAGGAGTCCATAATGACAAGCATGCACCTAATGACATCTAAAGACATCAATTGGAATGTATTGGCACCTATAATGGCCTATAAGGTCATTCCATGCAATGCAAATGGCAAATATGTAATAAGTCTTAAAAGGCCTAATAGGCCTTAGGACCAAAATAAGAGCCTAGGATGGTATTTGGTGTTACAAGTTTATAATAGTTTAGATTTGATTTTAATAATGCTTAATAAGTTCATTTGGGTCACATTTCAAAGTCTTAAGGCTTCATTATCTTTAAAAGTTTCAAAAACTCCAAATTTGTAATGTTGCAAATTCAAAATTTTGAAATGCAACGGTTATTAGAAAATGGAGGGAATTGGATTTTGTTATGTTTTAGTGAAAACTAATCCATCCAAATGATTGGGATTGGTTGGGGTAGTTTCTAGGAGTCCATAAAATATGCCAAAGTTTCATTGTACGATAGAAGAGGCCTGGTGTACGGACTGTACTGAGTTTTTGATAAATAAACTTCTTTCAAATGCAATTTCCTTGAGTTCTTAGAATGATTTTGGATTCATTTTGTCATTGTATTGCATTTCAATGCATTGGGAATAGTTAGATATTGATCCTAGACCACATCTATGCATTTGTGAGGTCTGTATTTGTATTTTTACTCAATTAATTTTGACTGGCAGAGTAGTTTTAGCCATTCCTTTGACAGTTTTGTGAGTTTCCAATTAAATATGGTCATTCCATGACCTCTGACCACTATAACACATGGAATTTGGTGCAAGGGCACCACCTCCACCTTTGAATTTCACATCATTTAAGTCATGTTAAGAAAGGATATATTCATTAAAGTGTTAGAACCATGGTATATTTGTTAAATTACATTATAATGATTCAACAAAGAGAATATGGGATATTTGTAAGAAATTTTTTGAATAGGAATATGAATGGTCATGGAAGACAAAAAACCATTTTGTAATGGTCCAATATGGTCTTAAATAGACTACACTATGTAATAGAGAGGAGGATAGTTAGAGAGAGTCGACAGACAATAGAACAGGCAAGAGAGTAATAATTGTAGAAAAGTATCAGGCTCTCTGGCCTTTAGCCAGAGAGCCATGAATGTTTTGTCTGCCTTGAGTATGAATGAAATGTATTTTAATTAAGCTTTAGGTATTCCTTATTGGCATTTTTTTATCTTTGTTATGAAGAACATAACAGTGTTAATGAATCGGCTTCTCTTTATTGTTATTGTGCAAAGAAATATAAATGATCTATTTTGTTTCATGACAGTCCTGTAAGGAATGGTTTTCGGGTTATTAGTCTCTTTATGGCAGTTCCATAGGGGAGGATAGTAATCGGTTTTGTTGACAAAGAAATGTTTTGAAACCATTTGGTAAGCCAAGAAAGCATTGATGTCTACAACAGTTTTTAAAAAATAGTTTTCAAGAACTCATTATTAATTGAGTTTATATATATATTCTTGCTATTGGTTTTTATATCTTTTGTGAATAACATAACAGTGAATGATATTGGTTTTGGTTGAAAGAGTTTCATAGTGGAATGTATCAGGTTCTTTAAAGGATTGAATAGTGTAACGGATGGGTGTTTGAGGCATCAAAAAATGATGGTCATGTTTTTGTTTATGAGTTATGGTTTGCAAACAGGCTCGATTTAGGATATATCCAGATTATTCCTAGGATGTTGTTGCAAGCATTTTCTTACTTTTCTGGTTAAACACATATCATATATCTAAATAGGGCATCAATCTTAAAGTAGCGTAGCTACTTCCCCCAAATCTGAGCACTTGGGTTATTAAAATTCATTTCCTTGGCTTGCTTCTCACCCAATGGCATTGGAGACCAATGGAGAAATCGCAAGTAAAGGTACACTCTCCATGACAAAGCCAATTGAGGAGTTTCTGGGCCGGTCTGGCAAAGAGTTTAGTATCTCGCGGGCACAACACAAAAGTTTCAATAAAATGTTTACAGAACTAACAAATGAGCTTCAAAACCGTGGATGCATCAAAGGTTAAACTTGCAAAGATGTTCAATCTATCCACTCACTTCACAAATTGACAAGGCAATGATATATAAACAACCTAGCAAATACCCAATACATGATGCCCTGGCACATTGCTCACAAGCCCTAAGTAGGTAACCAATAAAACAATGCCAGACATATGCAGAGTAAGAAAACCCTTACAGGTGGTCCTCCTTTTACACCAAATCACAATGGCAACCCTTGCAAGCAGGTAGTCCTCCTTTTACACCAAATCACAATGGCAACCCTCGTAGGAAGGTGGTCCTCCTTTTACACCAAATCATAGTGGCAATCCTCGCAGGCAGGCGGTCCTCCTAAAACTCTCACCAAATAACAGTTCAAACAATCACATGCTCCAACTCCTTTGCGCACTCCAAGTGAAAACCAAACAATGAAATGAGATACAAAATCTTTTTTCTTTTTAAAGTTATGCCTGTGTTGGTCAAAATTTCGACTAACACGGGCATGGATTGAAAAAAAAAGGAAGTTTTCCTTCTATAATCTGACCAACCTAAACCTTTTTAATTGATGGTCAAAAATTTTGGTAGAAAAATGAGGTCAAATATAGTCGTGAAAATTAGCTATGTAGAGAAGAAAGTAGAGAAAAAAATTAGAAAATCATTGTTTTATCTAATGTATTTTTTCAATGTGTAGGTACATGTATCATGTTCATTATTGAATACTTTAAATTGATATCATAAATTTCATAGCATATGGGGTGAAACAGACTCCCACAAGGGTCAAGCCTAGCATATATCCCTCTTGTATTGTGACAAAGGTAATAGGGTATGGACTTTATACTCATCATAGTTCAATAAAGAAAAAACTCATCATTTATGATAGGAAATTGGAAGGTTCATTGTCATAAATAACAAAGTGTTTGACCAATGGAACTCTAATGAGTATGAAGAGGAAATAATCTCTTAATCAAGGGGACAAAGGTATCATAGATAATTCATCAGATGTGTCAAAAATAGTGATCAACAAGATAGGGACAAGTATAGTAATCTCATAATGCAAATACAGTAATAGACCATCAATACGAGTTAGAGCATTTGAGGGCAATATTTAATCAGAGCATTAGTTTATTTAAAGAATTACAAGATGTTGAAAGAAAAGATCATTAATGGAGTGAAGAGTACAATGCAAATAAGTAGAGATCAACAATGATACAAGGAGACACTAGTCACATGCTCATGTACAAGGATGGAGGAATGTTTCAACATAGTGATCATAATGATCCAATGAGAAATGGACCAATGATTGGCATATTAGATAGATAAGTGAAATTTACATTCCATGGACATTCATCAAATTATTGGAACAAAGATACCATCTATATAATTATGTCATTGACATAAGAAGGGCTATCATATTAGTCAAGCATAAGGACTTGGGTTTTCATAAATTTTCTTTCTCAAGTAGGGAATGGAGCAGACAACAAAGGTATCATTAAGAATAATGTTTCATATAGAAATGTAGTGTACTTATTTTTTGTTAAAAAATCATGAACAATCAAGGATCATTTAGCATTATAGAGCAGTGTTTCACATTAGTTTCCAATGAACATCAAGAACAGTAAGGCAATGTTATACAATAACTATCAAGTGATCAAGGAACCTAAAGCATGATCGATATGGATGATAACAGTGACCAATCTTGAAAATAGTGAGCATGAAGGATAGTAAATAGTCTAATGCAGATATAGTCATAGAGAAAAGTAATCTTATACAATGTTTTCACAACCATGGATGATTAAAATTAATCACATGTTTGAAGAACACATAAACCCTCTTAAGAAGCCCTTGGATTTGAAGAAGACACAAAATATAAAGAGCCATGGTTTACAAAGCCATGAATGAAAACCCACAAAGTCTTCCTTAGTATTTCTTGCATAAATGGAGTACACAGTTTAGAGCATGGAAAAAATAAAGAGCAAGAAAATATTCATTATATTTTCTGTGTAAATGGAGAAAGAGGGCATAGTTTTATCCACCAAATGAAGAGGTTTACTTGCAAATAAAACTTTAAGAAACCTACAACACGGGCATAATCAAACTCTTGACCTCCCTCATATCCATTGCAATGCCTAGTAGAGCCAAAATGAATGAAAAAATAAAATGAAAGGAAAAGGATGGGTTAGGATTTTATTTTCCTTGGGTTGTTATCGGTGAAGGGTATTTTTTTTGGCCTTTTTATTTTATTTCATGCATTCAACTAATACCCACATAGGTATTAGGTATCTTTTAATATTTGCACAAGTACAAAATGCAAAGTATTTGCCAATTATTGGTTTATAAAACACTATTAAATAGACCATTGTGGAAATGTAGTTTCTATTAGTGAAATCTTTAAATTGATACAATTCATGAATCAAAATTATGGTGAATTGAATTGCATATGACAAAAAAATGATAAAGTTGGGATAATTTGACCACCCCATTCAATCCAACCTATTCGCCAATTTTGAAATCGTCGATAGCAACTATGCACTAATTGGTTAATATTCAACACTAAAGTTGCCCCTAATCCACATAATAAAAAATGATATAACCGTAACAAGGATGCATTGTATGGATTCCAATACAAAGAATAATCATACACATAATCCAAGAGTAGCATAAACAATATTGATATCAAATAAAAAATGATCTAATGACATAATAAAAGCATAGTATGCACTATATCCATTACACGTTACATAGGGGAACTACATAGTCTCTCTCTTTCCTTCCTATGGAGGTGTAATTGATTGTATGTTTGTGATGGACGTAGTCCTTAGGGGTATCATTGATTCCTTCATTAATCACTCTTTCACCACTATTTTTTGTATCTTTTCTCTCTTTTGGAAAGGAGTTTTGTCCCTTTGGATTTTCTTAATTTCTTCTTTTTTGGGAGATTAATTGTAAATGGGTATCTAACATGGCCCAATAGTTGGGACTTGTAATCATAATCGTCATCTTCACAACTTTTGCATGTGTCTACTACTCCTTAAATTGCACTTGGTGGGAGAGGGTGTTGGTGCGAATTAGGTATTTTATCTAACAAGTTCACTAATAGGTTCTATTCACATAATATGTTTACTTAGGTTCTAGGAATCTTTTCTAGAAGTCTTAATTGTCATGCGATCTTAACTTGATAGTTACTCATTATCCCAGGTCATTTAATAATTGTCAAGTTAGTCATCTCATTGCATACGATTAATACACATGTAACAATATTGTCTAAATCCACTTATCAATCTTGCATATATAAGCAATTTATCATATGTACATTTTATGATGTAGTATCTAATTTAGTCTAATCCATTTTCCCCATAATCAAGCACTATTTTGCTCTTATTTCTCTCTTGTACAAGATATATTTTCCCTTTGTGGATGATCCTACAAACTTGAGTCTATTGGCGACTCTAACAAATTTTTTTAGTATAACATTGATTAGATAATAATATTATTTAGTCAATATAACTCATATGTATAGTCAACCTAATTAAATGATCCTATTATTTGATTAATCTTTTTCCCTCTCACATATAATTAAATATTTTAATTGTTTGATTGTCTTACATGACTAAAATAATCAAGCTTAGTATGTAATTTAAGTATTTTTCTCTCCCTAACTTGTAAGGATAAAGAAGCCATTAAATACATTTTCTTTCCATATTCTTATGGTTGCCAGTAATTACAATTTTTAATAAATGCGATTTTGGCTTTTCGTTTCAAAACTAAATTTAGCCATGACCTTTCATCCTCTCTAAAATCTTTGGGAAAACACTTCATCTTCACTATTCAACTTATAATCCCAAAAATCTATAAAATGACACACTTTCCTATGCAAATTCATATTTGGTGCTAACTACATGTTAAAGCAGGTCCACCAATCACACTTTAATCATTAGAGAAAATCATGCTTTACAAATGGAGATTTGTGATAATCTTCCTTTTATTTTTCCTTTGCTTGAATTCCACTTGCATTCTCTTTTATGAGGTTTTAGTAGTTTGGAATTGGGAGCTAATCATTTGCATTTGTTTTCTAATCTAATTTATAATCTTTTGTTTACTTCAGTAATACTAATTTTCTAATTTATTTTATTTATAGAAGTTGAAGTTTCAATTTATAAGTTTTGAATTTTAAATATATAATTTTTGTCTAATCAAATTTACAAATTACATTATAAATTGAAACTTTTAGATACTTTTGTTTTAATAAATAATATTAATTTTTTTTAAATATATGAAAATTTAATATCTAAAATTTACATCTTTTAAGTTAGTTTATTCATGCAACCTTTACATTATCATAGTATTGAATCATTGAAAACTAACTAGAAATAATTTTAGTCGTGTCAAATATTATATAGAATAACTCTTAAATATAAATATGCATTATTAAACTAACAAGTTTGTAAATATTAGTGACTATTACCCATTTGATTACATCTTAGGTGTTGTTACTAATACTTATTACTATTCCTTTTTCCTCTCTCAAGAAAAAATAATTACTAATTGATTACAAGATGCAAGAATTTTCTATTTATTACAACACCAAGCAAAAAGTATAGAACAATATTCGACATTAAGGAAGCTATCCCATGGAGCCCACAATATGAACTATTTTGTGGAGTAGGAGGTCACATAAGAAGAAAAATATGCTAGAGGATAACTTAGAATCTTGTGCAAGAAAATAAGAGTGCTTATTTTTTAGATTTTAGATTTTCAAGTGTTATTTTTTAAATTTTGGCCAATAATTTTTAAAATATAACTATATAGTCATATATTTAACAATTGTAATTTCTAAAAATAATCATGAGACCAACATCCACTTGATATTTTGGAGCTTAGATTTGTAAGCTTACTTATTATTATAAAATCTATAAGATCACCTATTATTAAAAGCTCCTAAACTTATAAGCTTACATATTATTACAAAATCTATAAACCACCTACTCATAAAAGTTCCAAAAAGTTGTAAGCTTACCTATTATTACAAAATATGTAAGACCACTTACTAGTAAAAGATCCTAAAAATTGCAAGCTTACACATTATTACAAAATCTTCAAGACCACTTAAACTTACCTATTATTACAAAATCTATAAGACCACTTAAACTTACCTATAATTACAAAATCTATAAGACCGCCTAGTAGTAAACACTCCTAAAAGTTGTAAGCTTACCTATTATTACAAAATTTATAAGACCACTTAAGCTTACCTTTTATTACAAAATCTATAAGACCACCTACTCATAAAAGTTGCAAACTTACTTATAAGACCACCTACGAGTAAAAGCTATAAGACCACCTACTAGTAAAAGCTCCTAAAAGTTGTGATCATCCCAATGATGGATTGGAGAGTGTGATCCAAAACGTTGAAGATAAAAATCTTTACACAATCAAAGCCCACAAAAATTTCATAGCTTACCTATTATTATTAAATCTATAAGACCACTAAAACTTACTTATTATTACAAATTCTATTAGGCCACCTACTCATCAAAGTACCTAAAACTTGTAAGCATACATATTATTACAAAATCTACTAGGTCACGTACTAATAAAAACTCCTAAAATTTATAAGCTTACATATTATGCAAAATCTATAAGACCACCTACCCATAAAAATTCCTAAAGGTTGTAAGCTTATGCATTATTACAAAATGTATCTTTAATCCAAGAAAATAGAAAAAAATATTACAAAATGTATTAGACCACCTACTAGTAAAAGAACCTAACTGTTGTAGGCTTCCCCTATTATTACAAAAACTATAAGACCATTTAAGCCAACCTATTATTACAAAATCTATAAGACCACCTACTCATAAAAAGTTATCAAAGTTAAAAGCTTATCCATTATGATATAATATATAAGACCACTTAAGCTTACCTATTATTACAAAATCTATAAGACCACATGTCATAAAAGTTCCTAAAAGTTACAAACTTATCTATTATTACAAAATCTATAAGATGACCTAGTCATAAGAAGTTCCTAAAAATTTCAATTTTACCTATATTTACAAAATCTATAGGACAACCTAATGATACAAGCTCATAAAAATTGTCACTTAAAAATTTATAAGTTGTAATTACAAAATCTACTTGAACAAATACTTAAAAGTTGTAAGAGTACCTAGAGGAGAGGACCAAATAGTTGTACATCCTAACTTCATGCTTTTCAAAATCCTACATGGAAATTTCAACTACTAGTAAAAGGTACTAAAAGTTGTAAGCTTACCTAGAGGAGAGCACCTAATAGTTGTACATCACCCTTCTCAAAATCCTATATGCAAATTTCAACTACTAGTAAAAGCTCCTAAAAGTTGTAAGCTTACCTGGAGGAGAGGACCTAATAGTTGTACATCCTAACTTCACCCTTCTCAAAATCCTACATGGAAATTTCAACTAGTAAAAAAGTTCCTAAAAGTTGTAAGCTTACCTATTATTGCAAAGTCTACAAGCTCACATAATAGTAAAAGCTCCTAAAACTCATAAGCTTACATATTATTACAAAATTTTATCCTAAAAAATTGTAAGCTTACCTATTATTACAAAATCTTTAAAGCCAAGGACTGAGGGGCATCCACACCGCCAAATTCGCCCAAGGCACGATCTTGACCTCATCCCTTATGATGTCAGAGCCTTGCACTCTGAGCAAGACTTGATCCCTGGTAGACTCTTTGTGAACCATTCAACTACTATTACTGCAAAATCTATAAACTTAAAAATTATAAACTTAGTACAAATTCTATAAGACCAATTACTCTTACATCAATTGTAAATTTATCCTTTAGTACTAAATGTATGGAATACAATTATAAGCTTACCAACATACTAATGAAACCTCCTACAAATTATCAACCATATGAACTTAGAATTCCCTAAGACAACTTATCTCAGTAATATGTAATTCCTTTTAAAGCTTTACCCAATTAACAAAAAGAATTCCACAAGACAACATACTAATACCACACCCCGAAGCATGTAGAAGAATTTGATGATCCAGTGAATTCCTTGCGTCGAAGCATGGAAAAGCTCTTATGCTCCCGTTTCCAAGTTAGTGTCTCCCCTCACCCTCAAAAGCAACATCGGAATGCACGTCCAAGATTCACGGTAACAGCAAACCCACAACAGCGTCCAAACCGCGTATGAGATAACTCCATTCTAACACATCTGTCCCTGCCAGGTGACCGTTGGATAAGAAAAAAGACCCCAAATTTCCCTAGAAGACAAATCTCGATAGGATTGTAATTTGTACTAGAACAGAGCCTGCTGTTGCTTTCTTGCAGATGCATTATTTATTGTGCTCCAGAAGTCTCTTTTTTTCATATAAATAGCTCATCTTGGAAACGGTCATCTGGGGATGTTGCTGAGTTGATCTGGGATACTTGAACTCAGATATTGTGTTTTAGGTTTAGAGCAAAAACAGAGCAGATTTAGTGTTCTGTGTTTAGAGGAAAAACAGAGCAGATTTAGTGTTCTGTGTTTAGAGGAAAAACAGAGCAGATTTAGTGTTCTGTGTTTAGAGCTGTGGCACTGAAGAGCTCTGTGAGGATGGACAGACAATGGCTTCTAGTGCTGGCTGCCTTTGTGCTCTGCATGTCTCTTTCAGGTACTTTGAAGTATCTTCTTATAAATTTTGTTTTCAAAACTATGGCTTTTGTGTTTAGGGAGTTTTGGGTTTGGTTAAGGCTGTAGTGTTTTTGACTGTTTGAATTGGTTGTGGTTAAGGCTGTAGTGTTTTTGACTGTTTGAATTGGTTGTGGTTAAGGCTGTAGTGTTTTTGACAGTTTGAATTGGTTGTGATCTTATGGTGGGTTTTTGTAACAGCGGAAGCCATAGGTGTGAACTATGGAACACTTGGAGATAATCTGCCACCTCCCAGCCAAGTGGCGAAGTTCCTGCAGACCACTACTATTGACAGAGTGAAGCTGTTTGGTGCAGATCCTGCTATTTTGCAGGCCTTTGCAAATACCGACATCGGGGTTGTTCTGGCGGTGGCTAATGATGAAATTGTGGGGCTTGGTAAGTTGGGTGTAGCTCAGGAATGGGTAAAGAAAAATGTAGTTCCCTATGCTCAGGCCACAAAGATCATTGCTATAGCTGTGGGAAATGAGGTTTTGTCCACTGGAGATAAAAATCTCATAGCCCATCTCGTCCCTGCTATGCAGAATCTCCATACTGCTCTGGTTGGAGCTTCCCTTGACAAACAGATAAAGGTTTCAACTCCTCATTCTCTGGGTATTCTGGCTGCCTCTGAGCCACCTTCCATAGGTCGTTTCCGACGTGGGTATGATAGGGTTATCATTAAGCCATTGCTGAACTTCCTTAGAACCACTGGTGCCCCTTTCATGGTTAATCCTTATCCATACTTTGGTTACACTGCGAAGACCTTGGACTATGCTCTGTTTAAGCCAAATCCTGGAGTATTCGACAAGAACACTGGAATCACCTACACAAACATGTTTGTTGCTCAGTTGGATGCTGTCTATTCGGCTATGAAGCTTCTAGGGTTTTCAGATGTTGATATTGTAGTGGCAGAAACAGGGTGGCCTTCAGTGGGAGATCTTGACCAGCCCGCTGTGAATATGGAGAATGCTCTGTCATATAATGGAAATCTCATCAAGTTTGTGAGTTCCAATGTGGGGACTCCGTTGATGCCTAATAGGACCTTTGAAACTTACATCTTTGCTCTCTTCAATGAAGATCTCAAGCCTGGTTCCACTGCAGAGCGCAACTTTGGACTTTTTAAGCCAGATATGACCATGGTCTATGATGTTGGCTTGATGAAGGTTCAGGTACTGTTTGTTTTCTATATCTCCAAAGCCCAACTCAGTCAAGTTGTTTTTAGTGGCCAAATGTCCTCTTTATCAGTCACCAAATACAGAAAGAGTTCAGATAGATTAAGCTTTGTAGCAGGTTTTTGTTCAGGGTTCTTCCTTTTTGGTTTTCTTTGCATTAGCTAACTCTCTTTGCATTAGTTGACTCTTCATTGCTACTCCTGATTGCTGAATGTGTATCTTTCTTCTGTGGCCATAACAATATATCTAGCCCATTACATTGTAGAGGATTTGGAGTTATAAAGGATCCCATGATTTGCAGTAACTTGGATTAGTTTTTAAAGTGACTTGAGGAACTAATGTGTTCATAATAATTGAATGTCTGATGGCAGAATACAAGTCCTGCACCCTCTACTGGCACACCAGTGACACCAGTGACTCCAGTGACACCAGTGACTCCAGTTACACCAGTGCCAGTTACACCCACCACACCTGTAACTCAGAAGTACTGGTGTGTTGCGAAACCAGATGTAGATCAGAAAACTCTGCAACAAAATATAGATTATGCATGTGGGCAGGGAGTGGACTGTTCTCCCATTCAGCCAGGAGGTGCCTGCTTCAGTCCTAACACCATTGCTGCTCATGCTACTTTTGCAATGAATGCATTCTACCAGTCATCCGCTCGCAATAATTATGATTGCTACTTCGGCAATACAGCACTTCTTACACAGGAAGATCCCAGTATGTTTTCCTTACTCTCTCTCCTCTCCTCTTACTGTAGTTAAGATGGAACACATTGTTAAATTTTACAAGTGGTGTGATTAGATTGATAGAACATGACCAAACAGGATACTAGAGAGCAGTAGTACTGAAACACCATTTGAGTATATTAGCCGAACACCCATTGGTGAAACAAGGTTTGGGAAAATTGGGAATTGTACCACTTCTCTAATCAGTACTTCAGTGGAGTTATGTTAGGGCTGTCAATATTGGGAAATAAAATCCATGCAAAATTGATGGGTTGGGCACAAATTTTGAAGCTCATATACTATAGATTGTATGTCCTTTATGTATCAGTATTAGTGTAATAATCTATTATTATTGTCTGGGTGGGTTCTGGCCCTAAACCATTGGCCAAGGTCTAGAACAATTTGTCTTTAGTAATAGGCATTGAAGCTTAAGAAGCTACATACACTAGGAGGAACATTTGTATGTAGTGTTCTTAATTTACTGCCCTGTTTTCTATAACAAAATCTCCATGGTATAAGGATGTTCTATCTACTGTTTATAGAGTGGATGGTTTAGGGGTGGGGAGTTAGGAATTTGAATGAATGTATGAATTTTAATGATGTTTGCAAGATCTAAAATTCAGTATTTGAAAGGAGTAGAAGACATGATTGCGAGATCTAAAATTCAGTATTTGAAAGGAGTAGAAGACATGTTTGCGAGATCTACAATTCAGTATTTGAAAGGAATAGGAAACACCACCTTGAAAATCGAAGGTGGCTATTTTACACAAAATAGTATTGTCCCAATGAAAATTCAATTTTGGAAAACCCAATTTTACATAACACAAAAGATTTATGTGTGATTTTCATTAATTTGATCTTCATAATCCACCCCAACAATGCTATAAAAGTATAAAAAATAATGAAAACACTCTAAATTATACAGTCATACTATTTATACAGAGAATAACCAGAACTTTCAACAAGTAATGTTTTACCATAGATATTTACATAGGATGCCAGACTAATAGCTAGTTACCACAAGTCAAATGATATACATTGGATGCCATATTAAGAGTCAGATGCTGTGGGGTACAAAAGAGCACAGGTTTTCTCTTTTCCTGTGTCCTTGTTTGTTGTCAAATGTCATGTTGTTGTACTTTTTCACAAAGTAAAAGAGACTCCTTTCACACTGGTTAAGATGGAATTTTTTTCTCTTTTTCTTGGTCCAGAGGTGGTGGTGGTTTTTAGCAGTCGGTCAGCAAATCTGACAGAATTACTGTTCCTTAGATTGATTTGGTCTTGTGACATTAAAATTTCTTTTTTAACATATTAAATTCTTAGAATTGGATTGAATAGAGATTTGGCAGAGATTGAGTATAATATGAAACATTGATTGAAAAAGTACATGGCCAATCTAAAAGCAAAGTAGTCATGTGAATAACTCATAATATATGCATACCATGAATAAAAATATACTAATTGGGTGAATTTGATGTGATGCAGGTTATGGTAATTGTGTATATCAGGCAGAGTAGTATTCCCACAAATCTTCTATTAAATTAATTGAGGAGCGCCTCAATCCTTTGCATATCTCTGTTTAAAATTCTATTGTATGTAATCTCATGCAGCATTTAAAGCTGCCAAACATTATTATTATTATTCTTGTGGGTATTTTGTCAGTACGTCTGTTAACTGGGCAATTTTGGAAAGTGTTTTGGCTTTTTTCTTAGTACGTCATGTGGGCTGCAATATAAAATTCAATAAAATAGCTGGAATTCTGAAATGTTACAGTGAGCAAACATTTATTCTGTGTGTCTGTTTCCCACTTGAGCAGTATGAAAATGGAATACACCTGGCATAGCACGTTGTAGAAACACATTAATTCACCTTTTAGTTAAACGTCTGATAATTTAGATTGTATTTATTTTTACAATGGTTACTTTCATTTTTATATATTTATATTTTATTTATTCTTAATATATCATTATACCTTTTTTAGATATTTAAAATTTGTGTTGAAATATCCTTCTTTATTCGCCTTTATTTCTAGATATTTGGGATTGGAATATCATCCTTTTTTTTTATATATATTTTTATTTATTCTTTATTTTTTTATTGTAGTAAATGTTTTAATTAAGCACTTGTGATGATAAGAATATATTTATTGATGCAAACATCTACACAAACTAATCCAAAAACACTGGCAACGAAGTAATGCATACTTTCATATCTTTTCTAATATATTTGTCTTTACTTTTTCTAGATATTTGGAATATGCTGAAATTTCTCTTTACTTGGTTTTTTTTTTTTGAGATATTAGAGATGTGCTTACCATCTTTTTCTTTTACATCTATTTCCTATATTTTAAATTAATTTTTTATTTTTGTTAAACATTAATTCACCTTTTAATCTTCCAATGTAATAAATGTGTTTAGTTTAAAGTTTGATAATATGATGGACCCCACCAAAAAGAATTTAGATTGTATTTATGTTAACAATGTTTTACTTACATTTTAAAAGAGATTTGAAATTTGTGTTGAAATTTCTTCTTTTTATTTGTCTTTTATTTTTAATTATTTGGGATATGCTTTTGGAATACCATCTTTTTCTTTTGGAATACCATCTTTTTCTTTATTATTATTAATTTTTTCATACTTTAGATTTGTCATATTATTTGACCTATATATATTTGTGATTCATTATGTATATTTGGTTTATGTAGTTTAATATCTAAATATTTATATTTGATTCATTATAAATATTTATATCTAGATATTAAATGTATTTGTCTTTAAGGTATATGCTTTCATATTTGTATTTGATTCATTATAAATATTTATGTCTAGATATTAAATGTATTTGTCTATATGCTTTCATATTTGTCTATATGTAATTTATTTGCATTTTGTTGTTAGTTTGTGAGATTTTCTAATATAATTTGAAATGAACAATTTAGATTAAGAGTAGTAACAAATTTTTTTTAATCATGTTAAACATATTTTTTTGAGATTTTTTAGTGTAATGTGAAAAAATAGTATACATAATTTTTTTTAGATTTTTTAAAGTAATATGAAATAAATGGTAATGTTGAGTAGAAAAGTAACTGTAAAATTTTGATCATAGGGGAAATATGATAATATTTGTTATAGTTAACTTTGTGCATCTACATGTTCTAAATTATACTTTGAAATTCTAACTATTCATTGCATTTTAATGCTTCCAAATACTAAAATTTCTTACAAACCCTTAAGCTATTGCAAACTAGATAACACATACAAAATCAGATTTAAGTAAATAAATAGAACACTAGATATGCATGGGAAAACCTTTTCAAGAAAAAAAAACCCAAAAGTCAAATAAACACTCCTAGAGAATATTTGACACAAACACTCCTTAGAAAATATCCAATCTAACCACATAAAATATACTAAGGAACTACATATTTATAGAAACTTTAACATAACTCAACCAAAACAGTCACCATTCCATATGCAACACTTATCTCACATCACTTGTCAATAGTGAATTCCACCATAAATATCAATTGCCAAATATTAACTCTCCATGACTCTTCCATTGGACTAGTAACTCTCATAATCATTACATAGATTTAACATAGCGACTTATGACACTAGATCTTTAAAATTAGGACTTCCAAAGTGGGTGGAAAAATAAATAAATAATGAAAAAATGTTTGGACTCAAAGGTTGAGACATATCTAACATTCTCCCACTTGTCAAGAGTCAAAAACTCTGTCAACCTGCTTGAAGGCAAAGGCCCATAGAACCAACACACCATTTGAATTTCTCAGTGCTCACCGGTTTCGTCAATGCATCCGCAACATTTTCCAAAGTAGCAACCTTTTCTAATTTCACCTTTCCATCTTCCACCATATCACGAACAAAATGATTATGTACATCAATATGCTTTGTTCTTGTTAGAATAATAAGCAGAAAAATGCAAATATTAACACACAGAAGAGAACACAATAACACAAAATTTAACGTGGTTCACCCAATCCCTGGGCTACGTCCACCAGCAGCAAGTCCAATATCTTTATTATTATCCAGTGATTACAATCCAAAACCTCCAACTCAATACCGCCATAGGAAGCTACAAAAACCCTCATTTCATAAATCTCCAACCCTAAGCCCTTTTTACAAGTATTTTTTGACTTAACCTAATTAGGGCAAAAAACACTCCAATTAATAGAAAATTGATGGCCGACCCTTTACAATATTTTTTTGACTTAACCCGTCTGGGGCTCTGCCCCTTGACCCCGCCTGAGGCGCTGCCCCAGGACCCCGCAAGGGGCTCTGCCCCTTGACTCCGAGCTTGGGGGCACTGCCCCCAATCCCCCGTAGATAAGTTTGGGGGGAAACCGTGCCAAAAGAACCTGAGTCTGTTTAGGCTCCACATACATAACAGTTCTGACATGAAAAGTTGCATTTTTTGCTAAACAAATAGCACTTTGACTGTCAGAACAGATATAATTTATCTTGCATCAAAACCAACATCAAAACACAATCTCTTAAGCCAAATGGCCTCTTTAGAATCATGAGTAGTTGCCATATACTTTGCTTCCATAATGGACAAAACAACTACAACCTGCTGCTTCTCATCCAACTAATTGCACCACCAAACTGTTGGCAATTTGGCTAAAGGGATATGATAGGGTTGTCATTAATAGCAACATATAGACATATTTTAAACAAATATAATCATTTATGAAGCGAACATAATTATAGTTGAAGTCTGGATAATGAATACTTAGAAAATTGTCTACGTATAAGGAAGTTTACAGTGTTCGGGTACATAGATCTATTCAATGAGGTTTACAGTTGATAGTTGGACTTTAGGCGAGCTTCACTACAGATAGTATGGACATCATTGATGATGTGTACGATCACACTATTTATCTTGCATCAAAACCAATATCAAAACACAATCTCTTAAGCCAAATGGCCTCTTTAGAATCATGAGTAGTTGCCATATACTTTGCTTCTGTAATGGACAAATCAACTACAACCTACTACTTCTCATCCAACTAACTGTTGGCAATTTGGCTAAAGGGATATGATAGGGTTGTCATTAATGGCAACATACAGACATATTTCAAATAGATATAATCATTTATGAAGTGGACATAGTTATAGTTGAAGTCTGGATAATGAATACTTAGAAAATGGTCTACGTATAAGGAAGTTTACAGTGAGCGGGTACATAGATCTATTCAATGAGGTTTACAGTTGATAGTTGGACTTTAGTGAGCTTCACTACAGATAGTATGGACATCATTGATGATGTGTACAATCACGGTAAAGAAGATACTATGTTTTGGTTATGATTTCTGAAATTTTTCTAAGATAGCATGTATATCGCAAAAATAAGGCAACTTAGAGTATATTGAGTTTTTGGCTAACAAGTTATTTTTTATTGTAAAAGTAAATTTATGGATTAGTTTGGGACGACATCCTAGATGTCCATCCTAACACGACAAAATGAGATATTACACTTTTGGTAATGTATAATTAAGTTAAAGGCCGACTAGATAAAGAGAAAGGTATAAAGAAAGGCACTTTGTTTAAGCGAGATCGCCAATTGTATTTTAATGATATGATTGACACATGTGCACTTTGTATGTTATGGATAGATGCAAATTTAATGATCAGAGTAGAGGACAACTATATGTTTGATTTTATGCGAGCACCTACAAGGGCTAATTAGATATTGAAGATATCATCAACAATCAAAGTTTTGTATTCAAATATATGACTTGCGAAGTTGTATACATGAACTGTATGTATAGTGAGCACCTTGTATAAGCAGTGAGATCCAATTTTTGTATTGTATATTTGATTCCCCACAAGGTCAAAGGCTTTTAACAGGGCCTAGTCCTCTCACAAGGATAGATACACTATAAATATGTAATAGACTCTTCACAGGGTCAATATCTTTCACAAGATACTTTTGATTGGTGGATCATTTTGTGGGTACCATCCTCACTGGGGTTTTCCCTTGGCTAGGGTTTCCCTAATTAACAAAATATGGTGTTATGTGTTTCATTATGTTAAGCTTGATTTTACTTTTTAGTACTTTACTGTATGCATGTATAAAAGTAGTAAATGATATCCATAGTTGGGCAGAAAGTTGTTTAAGTTGTATAACTGATTCACCCTCCCCTCTCAATTATACCAAGGGATCTTTACTTTCTAACAATTGGTATCAGAGTAGCAGGTTGTTGAGGGATAAGCCTAACAACTTGAAGGAGATCACTATGGATTAATGGTATATTCAAAAAAATCTTGAGGAAACTCTTGAAGAATTAGATCAAGTGAATTAGGAAAGAGACATATTAAAGAACAAGCTGAGAGATGCACAAGATTACATTCAGAAGTTAAAAGATTAGATTGAACACTCAAGATAAAAGAGGAAAGAGTTATATGATCAAATCAAAGTTTGTGAGTCAACTAAGGAGGAGAACAAAGTCTTAAGGAATGAACTTGATATCATTTCACAAAAGATAAGCAAGATACTTGAAGAGCTAAACATAGATATGGAATTAAGATTTGATAGTGAAGATCTAAAATTACAACTTACGAAAGTGACATCTGAACTTGAAGATCCTAGATTAAAGTTTTTAGAACTTGAGAAGTACAATTGTATCATCAAAGGAGAACTTACATAAGCGAAACAAAATATTGAGAAGTTACATTCAAGTACAAAAAAGCTTGATGAACAGATCATGGCACAAAGACCTAAAGTAGATAAGACAAGAATCAATTAAAATGAAGGAGAATCATCAAAGCAATCTGAAATGACTAAAGATCTTGAAGTGAAGCAAAAACCATATATGATAAAGAATGAACCTATTCTGATTGAAGAACCTATTCAAACACCAGATCCAATAAAACAAACACAAGATCAAATTGAACCACCTACAAGGCAATTCAATGGAAAGTTTTTTTTATGTAATAAAGTTGGGCATATGAAGAAGGACTGCATAGGTAAGTATTTTAAACCCTTTTCTGGTTATTGTTATAATTATTCTAATTTTGGACATAGAGCTAGAGAATGTAGGAAACCTAGATATGATAGTAGAATGCATGAAAGGACTAACATGATAGGAATAAGATCAATGGAGACAAGCAACATAGCTATTATGTGTTACAAATACAACAATTTTGGACACATGCTAGAGAATACAAACTTGAGATAAACTAGTTTGGAGCTAGACAAGGAAAATGAGTTTTGACATATTATGTTTGCAATACATTGGAACATATAGGAATATTTTGCAGATTCAATGGAAATAGAAGACCACAGCAGAAAAGATCACTAGATCCTAGAAGAAACATGAACAACAATGAAAGAAATGATCAAAATGTGAACATGAATCAAGTGGATGACCTTAATAAGACCTTTGTGAAAGCAAAGTTACCTACAAGCTCAAAGATTTGGGCTGAAAAGGATGACATATCAAAGGATAAGAAGACATAAGATTCTCATGGAGAAAAGAACTCATCAGATCCTGATGAGAAATGCACCTTGAACTAAATATATTACACCTTAAAGGGGTAAGCATATCAGAATATTACTAAACCCCTGATTAGGTGAATGGAGTTCCACGCAGGATACACTTTGTAATAGATTGAAAGAAGCTATAGTTAACCACACATAAAATAATATTAACGTATGTGACTTATAAGAATTTGCCTAAGGCAAATAATAAAATGCCAAGATCTAGAAGATCAAGAGATAGCACAAGAGAGACAAGATGATCAAATGAATATCTCAATAATGATCAAATGATAATGGATAATGGATCCAATAATCAATCTAAGTACAATGTAGGAGTGCTTGAATATATATGCAATATGATAAGACTACATGATAAGGAGATGATAAGCTATCAACCTCACTAGGTGGAATCACATGTCCACCAAAGGTGGACTATCCTCTATTATACATCAAGGTATATGCAACAATGAGAGGATGATAATGTGATAAGAGCACTAAAGGTAGATCTCACACACAAAGAGGTATGAGATGACAACTATCACCATCTAAAGTAGAATTTCTCCTAACCGTGTGCTAAAATGAAATGCAAAATCTTAGGTGTCTCAATGACAATTAATATGCAAATGCATTATCCTAAGTAAAGTGTAATTAGTAATATTTAATTACACCAACACCCCCCCTTAAGTACAACTTAGGGAAATGCACTTAAGCTCACAATGCTAGATGACAATGCATGATGGGTCTGGGCTACTAGGACATGTTAGATATCCATGTACAATATACAAGAGCATTGAAATACAATGCAATCTCTCATAAAGCAAAGAAAGAGGGAAAACCTCATGGGAAAAACCCTCCCCTAAAAAGAGAGAAGAAAAATAAGATGCATGGATGGATGGAGTAATCAAGACCCCCCCATTATGACATACATCATGTATATACAATATAGAAGTATGAGAAGGACAAAACCCCGTATGAGGAAAAAGTCCCCCCCATAAGAGAGAAGTAGTAGAAGAAGAGAGACATGGTAGCCCCCCCTCAATGTCGAATGCCCATCAGTGATAGTTGATCCAAGATGGATGTAGAAGATGGTCCATGAATGTCGAACAATGTTCCTCTCCTTAGGAATAAACAAATCCATAGTTGTATATGATATCTCTGAAAACTGCTCAACTATCCCTGTGTCAATACTAAAGGCCGCCCCTTCCAAAACTACTGAAAAGAACAAGTCAGGATCAAACAAGGATAGATGTAGAACATGTCCCAAAGAACCAAGTGTCTTCTCTAATGATAAAGAGACCTCCTGCAACTGTTGTACATAAGGATCCACAATCACATCAACCTCAAAAGACTGATCATGTAGAGAATGGACATGAGGGTCATAGTGTTCCCTCATACAACTAAAGAAGGATCTTCCTCATCAAAGAGAAGATGAATATCATCAATGATGTCTCCATATCAACAATGTAGGACTCCACAAACAAACCTACAATGTCTGTCAAGTAGTCATCCCTGATGCTGTAACTGGAAGACAAGGTGTATCCTACTATGATGAATCATATGGACCTATTACTGTAGTAATGTATGCATGTGGAATGTGTTGATGTTGTGACCTTGTCCTACAACTTTCTGAAGGATCCCCCACAAGTGAACCTGTTGAATCAAGATTTTATCTAACCCAACGAGGTCTAGTGGAAGATGATGATGAAGGAGTATCCTCAACCTTAAGTGTACCAAGAAAAGGTGTAATGTTGCGTATAGGTGTTGAGGTAGATGAACCATCTGAATCACTGTCACTGCTTTCACTATCAGTTTCCACAATGTGTGAAGTATGGAGAGGAGTAGAGGATAAGCTAGGTGAACTTTCCTCAAAGTGAGCATTCCTCTCTATGAAAATCTCACGAGTCTTAGGATCCATAAGTCTATATGCCTTAACACTTTCTTCATATCCAATGAATGTACAAGGCCTTGGTGGAGGTGCCTTGCATTTTTGTGAAGATATGTTTGCCCATGCTGGACAACCAAATACTCTAAAGTGTTTCACAACCAGTTTTCTTCTACACCATACCTCAAAAGGTGTCATTCCATCTAAGGCATTATGAGGAGATCTATTAAGGATGTGATTGGCACAACTTATAGCTTCTACCACAAGTGATGGATCAAGAGACTTGGCTTCAATCATGCAAATTTTCATTTCATTAAGAGTTCTAATCTTCATTTCCACAACTCTTGTCTACTGAGGACTAAATGCAATTGGATTATGAAGATCAATACCCTCAAGTTCACAAAAGTCTCTAAGTCTTGAGTTCACATATCCTCTTTCATTGTCTACATGAAGAACCTTGATAGATTTAGTTGATTGCTTCTCAACATAACTCTTGAAGGTTAGAAACTTATCAAACACTTCATTCTTGTGACCAAGAAAGTAGATCGATGTGTAGCGGGAAAAGTCATCAATTAAAGTGAGGACATAGCGACCCTTGTTGACTAATGTCAATGGGAAGGGGCCTGCTAGAACACTATGAACCAATTCAAGAACAACTGATGCTCTCCAAGACTTTCCTTTTTCAAACTTCTCTTCAAGATGCTTATCCATTAAACAAGTTGAACATTCACCCTTGGAAAAGTTGATTGTAGGTAGACCTTTGACCATATTCTTTGAGCTAAGCTGCTGAAGATAGTAGAAATCAAGATGTCTAAACCACTCATGCCATAATTTACTTTTTGATGGAGTATGTGTCAAAAAGGCATGTGAAGGAGACTTAAGCACAAAGTGGGAGAAAGAATAAAGCCTTGTGTCATGATTAGCTTTACCCACTGCAACCAATGAATCATCCTTAAGATTTCATACCATGACTGAATCAAGAAGGAACTCAACTTTATTTCCACCTCCATAGCTAGTGATTTGGTAAATTGAAAGGAGATTGGTGCTAAGGTTAGGAACATAGAGAATATCAAATGAAAGCTTAGTGAAGTCTTCCCATGGTCAACTTGTGAGTATTGTAACTTGAGACAAAAGTTGCATATTTTGAAGGTAGTCTCTTCAAGATGTGATGAATCAACCTTTCATCCTTCATGGGATTACCACAATCCTTTAGTAGTGTTCTCAACTCATTGGATTTGTTGACATAGTCTTGAATTGTGTCAAAATTACTAGGATCCAAAGACAAGTAGATCATCCTTAATTGTGAATCTCTTTTACTCATCCACCTTACCATACAAATCTTCAAGTTTGTCCCAAGAACCTTTGGAATCCTTAAAGCTAATAATGTGGAAGAAGACATCTTCATGAACAAAACTCCTTATAATTCCTAAAGCCATATTGTCTTTGATTTCCCAATAATTTTGTTCATTAACATCCACATTAGGACTGGTAGGTTCTTTAATTTTACCACTTACATAAAGATTTAAACCCTTTTCCATTAGTTTTATCCATACTTTATCTTTCCTTGTAGCATAATTGTGTGAAGTTAACAATGGACATGTAGGTGAACTCACGATGCAAAACACAAAGAAAACAAGAGAGAGAGAGAGAGAGAGAAGTAGACAAGACACCCCCAAAATTCACTCAATCAATGAACACCCCCCCCCCCCCGAAAAAAAAATAAAAATGATGCTTTTAATACTTTATATGTAGTACGTGTACAATTGCCACTTGCCACTTACCAAAATGAGCCAAAGTGGACTTCTAATTTTTCTTTTTACAACCACCTCAATGAGGCCAAAGTAGACTCAAATCAATATTGCTCAGAATCAAATCAAAATCCAAGCATTGCAATGATCGTACAAGGCCAAAAAGGACTTAGATTTGAAAGTGATATTTTTACCCAAATAAGTCTACAATCTGATAGCAAATCTAGAAAGTACTTGAAAAATTATACACTTTAAAAAAATGAAACTTGAAAATTTGTTTGTATGAGCCTGAACGGAGCCTTTGAAGTTGCAAAAATAGGGATCAGACAGGTACAATCACCAAAATCTATAATTTCTATCAAATCTGTGTACCAAAATTAGAAAATAACACCACCACTAAAAAATTCAAGAAATTCTAGCCAAAATATAAAAATATTGCACTCAATTTGGAGCCCGGATGACCAAGTTATAGCCTTCCAAAGTCAGACTGCAAAACTAAAAATGCAAATGGTGAGGGTTGCAAATTTTTCAAACTTGATGATGTTAGCAAAATAGTATGTTAAATTTGGCGGTTAAACGACTATCACTGCAGTTCAAAAATGCCCAGGAATGACGGTCAAATGACCGTCATTTTTTATTGCGTGAAACGATCTCACAGTTAGGAGCTTAAATTTGATGGCTTGGTGGCTGTCAATGCAAAATAAAAAATCCCACTATGACGCCCAAATGAGCATCAAATTTAACATCATAAAATCCACAAAAACACAAATTATTTATTTAAAAATACTCGTTTCGGCTAGTGCCACGTGTCAATTGACTAACTGTGTTGCTCACATGGAGTCCACATGTTCGTGATGGTGAGGTGGTCAGCCCGTGTAGGTAGATCGGGCTTGGACTAGCTGAGATGGCTTGGGCTTGGTCTAGCCGAGATGGCTTGGGCTCGGCTGGCTAGTTGAGGTGAGTTGGGGGGTTGTGTGAATAATCCCACATGCACCCCGTAGCGGAGGAAGGAGGATTTTATAATCCTTTGCACTCCCATCTTGATGCAAAGAGCTTCGACTCGAGGGGATGAAGCATGAAGCACAAGCTCAACTTTGGTTGTTTCTACCTTGGTTCCGATTGGACGTTTTGTGCTTGGATCACCCTACAGTCAATCTATATTGCTCAGCTTGGGGCTAGATGATTCAGTAAGGCCGAGCTATATTTGATGTGTTAGGTGCTTAAGTTCAATTCGGCTGATGTGGGAGTGAGCTCACCTAGTCTACTTGAGGCTCTTTTTTGAGTCTATTTTTTTTTAAACGTTGCAGACTATTAGTCCCACACACACCTTGTTGGAGGGTACATGGACTTTAAATACAAAGCTCCACCCAACCTAATGCAGAGAAGCTTCTAGGCTTGGTCTTTCACCCTGGCTCGGTTGTACGCAGTTGTACATTTTCTATTGAATGACTGGTGTGTTGCGATGGCCAAAATCTGATAGCTCGGTCCTTGTTCCCTGTCGCCTATAGAAACTCTGAAAAATACTATGGGTTGGGACCCCAAAATCAACCCCAATATTTTTCTCAAAAATACAATAATCCAGATCCAAAAAATAATTAAATTTTTTTTTTCAAAATTTGTACTGTACTATAAATCGGGCTTCCAAGTTCGGTTTGCAAAATTTTTTTTGCCTCAAATTTGACTTTTATCCAAGATAGAAAAAATTATAGTAAACATTTATGGAAACAACGACCCAGATGCAATGGTGAGGTCAGATCTTTCTCTAGATGCTCCCACAAGCTGTTGCTCCTCCAGATCTGAATTGTGGCCCTCCAAAAGTTGAAGCAAAGAGCTCTCCAATGACTATGCAATGAGATCTTCTACAACTCTGATACCATGTAAGAATTTTCATAAGGAAAAGAATAAAATGCCAAGATATAGAAGCTCAAGAGATAGCATAAGAGAGACAAGATGATCAAATGAATATCTCAATAATGATCAAATGATAATGGATAATAGATCCAATAATCAATATAAGTACAATGTAGGAGTTCCTGAATATATAGACAATGTGATAAGACTACATGATAAGGAGATGATAAGCTATCAACCTCACTAGGTGGAATCACATGTCCACCAAAGGTGGGTTATCCTCCATTGTACATCAAAGTATGTGCAACAATGAGAGGATGATAATGTGATAAGAGCACTAAAGGTGGATCTCACACACAAAGAGGTATGAGATGACAACTATCACCATCTAAAGTGGAATTTATCCTAACCATGTGCTAAAATGAAATGAAAACTCCTAGGTGTCTCAATTACAACTAATATGAAAATACATTATCCTAAGTAAACTTAAGTAAAGTGTAATTAGTAATATTTAATTACACCAACATGACCGCATCAAAGGATGGAAGGCTACTAGCTTAAGGAAACAATTTTTGTTTGCTTGAGCAATTAATGCAGATTTGAATGTTTGGTAAATATAAGGATTTTGATCGATAGATTTACTCACCATTCACACTTAGAAAGTTTGAGAGCACAAACGATTTGAAGATTTCAAGTTTGGTTGAAACAATATCAAGCGTGTTATCACGAAACCCTAGCACGAGAAGAGAAAGGTATTTATTACTCTTGTGAGCTTAACCTAGTTCTAATCTTGGATATTTAGTTGTTAAAATGACAAATCAAGTAGTTGGAGATATTAGGAATGAGCCTAGACATAATTTCAATGAAAGAGCTATTACTTTGTATTTGGATGATCCGACAAGAACCTTTTCGCAAATTCCTAGTGATGTACTATAAGTAGAAAATACATGGACATACATACATTGCAAAATTGAAACAATAGGCTACAATGAAATATATGTGGATATGGATAAAGTTTACAACCTACATGATGGGACATACAAACAAGGCTTTGAACATTTAGGGCAAGATTTACTTAATGAAGCAGATCTTTCACGTTGATTTTGACAATGAGGAATGGATAAGAATTATACTAAGTAGGCTCCATAATTATAAACTCTGGATTGGAGATCAACCTATAGATATAACAGATGAAATTATTCATAATCTAACTGGCCTAAGCATGACTGGAATCAATCTTATATCAGAAAAACAAGTTAAGAAGCTTGTGGAAAAGAACACATGCATAATATGATGGAAGAGGCATGAGAGTTCACACAATAAAGCAAACAAATGTGATATTGTTGAGCAAGATATTAGGTTATAAGATGGTTTACACCTCAAGACCTAATTCTATTTCTGTGGGCTTTGTTCATGCAACCTATAAGATAGTAATTGATAGAGAAGATGTAAATCTTTGCGAGATATTCAGAAATCAACTGATTGATAATGTTAGGAGAATCAAACAAAATAAGTATACAACATTTAGACTTGGATCATATCTTGTATATTTAATTTTCCAGCTTACTAGAACATTTCCTACAATGCTTGCATCTAAATGGGATTCAGATAGATGCACAATGGAGAAAGTCAACAACTATTATAGAAAGAAACCTAAGGAAAGAATTGAAAGTGACATTACTAGATTGATGAAAGCATTTTAGAATCAGATGAAGCAAAGATTTAGAGTTTCACCCTCTATAGTCAACAAGTATAAGAATGAAATTTGCATCATGGCCAAGACTGATAACACATGTTTAGAGACATTTGAACCAAGAATTCACTTTATCAAACCTTTGGAGTATGAAGTTTCAGATGATTTATTAGAGGAATGCATTTATATTTTATTAAAATTAGAAAAAAATGAAGACGGTCCTAGATGGGGGACTTGTGAAGAAAGATTTAATGAAATCAAAGGGAAAGAATAATATTATGTAGTAAAGAAGAAGATAGATAAAAACATGGACACGATAGTTAAAGAGGTATGAATGTCTAAGGAATAATGAAAACATACAAAGCATTCAAGGAAGTTAATGAGTGAAGGAGGATCAAATGTAATATCATTTCAACCTATTACAGTAGTAGAGCCTTTACAAATATCAACACCAAAAACATCTTTACCAGCATCAAGTACATCATATGTAGAAATAATTCATGTGAAACTAAGCCCATCATCATCACCAATCACAAAGAGATCAACAAGAATATCTCCTGCAACTAAAGGAGTGAAAGTGAAAACAAAACCAGTTGTTACATCTCCCAACAGATCTAAGAGACAAAAGGCTATGGCACATAAATGTACAACAAAGAAGCCTACAGTAATTCACACTAAGGACTCAGATGAAGAAGAATTAAAAGAAGAGGAAGAGAAAGATGAAAAAAAGATTGAACAGGAAAAATAAGATAAGAAGAGAGAAAGCGTCACTGAACATAAGACACCTTCTACTAGTACAAGGAAAGGTTGGAAACCTGACCTTGGAAACTGAACAATAGAATACTCAAAGAAGGTAATATTGATTAGTTAAAATTATTTGATAGATATAACCTTAATCATAAGACAACTTTATAAATTATAGTATTGACTTTCCTTTTGGAATACAAAAGAGCACTTATAGAAATTCGAGGCAACATACCTAGAGAAAGAGGATTTGAAGTTAAGAAATTATGTAGTAAGGAAAATCAATCTCAATACCTTAGAAGAACAATTAAAGAAGGTACTTAGCATCATGGATAATTCCCTAAGGAGAAAGAAAAGAATGAATTTATTCATGTTGGGTAGATACATTGAAATTATCGAAGAGACTGAACAAATAGCTAAAGATGCATTGAAGAAGTTGACTGAAGCTTCAATTCAAATACCTACAAAGGATGATCAACCAAGTACAAGTGAGAAACCAAATTTGATTATTGAAGGAGTTGAGATTACATTGGACAGGACCCATTTAAAAATCAAACACAAGATGTTGACAATTTGGGCGGAGATACAAAAATTAGTGAACCTGACCGGTAGGAAGAGTATAGTAAAGAGAAAGAGGACACTCAGTGAGGTGAGCTACAATAACAATCACCTACACAAACCTCTCAAGCACCCTCTACCAAACCTCCTACAGTATAAAAGGAGTCAGAGACACAAGATAAGAGTGCACAACTAGAAAAAGGTAAAGAAAAAGTAGAAACATCTTCATCACTTGATGATCTTTCAAATTTACTCAAAGGAATGAAAGATCCATTAAAGTATATGCAATTGTTAGCACTTGCATTTTCAAAAGGTATTGAGGAAACAAAGAGAAAAATAGAACTAGCAGACAAATGTGTAAATCTAGCACTTGATAGACTACAAAAAATATTACCATATCAAATTCAATTTGTTGAGCATGAGAAGGAGAAGAAATTAAAAAAAGTTATTGAATAATTTGATGAATTTTTTTTTTTATTAAAATAAACAACAAAGACAACAACTCAAATAGAATATGAATCACAGTTGTTCAACAAGTTAAATGAGAACATCAAGAAAGACTTGGAAGACTTAGAAAAATGCATAAAGGATATAAGATTCAAAATTTTAGAAGGGAAAGATATTTTTGCTGAGTGTGCAAGGGCACACAAACACATTTTTAGTACAACAAATACCATAGCAGCCAAAGAAAAATAAATAGATGATATGGCTAAGCATATAAAGATCAATGAGATAAGGATAATTGATGAGGAAAATAAGATAAACCAAGCATATGAAGAGTTAACTACTCTCCATCAAAACAAGGACATGCTATTAAAGAGATTCAACCTATTTAGAGGTAAATTATCTACAAAAATTAATCTATTGCAGAAAGAATTTATTGATTTGATAGTAGCAAGAACAACTTTTGGGAAATTTGCATTTATAAATCTGACAGGAGCAAAAGTGATAACTTATGGATTGTGTGGATCACTTGGAAAAGAGTTAAAAATGAAGAACTCTTGGGACACAAAATTTGCAAATTTGAAGACCAGATTTGTGGATTGTATGCAACTTATGGGATTCATTCAGCCACTACCACAAATCTCATAGCCATGAAGGATATAAATGAAGGTAAGAAGCAAAATTTTGACATGTATATAGACCTTTTTACCCTATCTTTTTTATTAATGTCAAAGGGGAGAAGTAGACAAAAAAGTTGCATAAGGAAATGTATAGGAGTATATAGAAAGGGGGACTACAATACATGTATAAGATGGTAAACATATAAATGATCAACAAAGTTTTCACAATCCAATTTTGAAGATTTTATAATTATGCATACTTAGCCAATTTTTTATATGTTGCCATCAATGCCAAAGGGGGATATTGTTGGCAATTTTTCTAAAGGGATATGATAGGGTTGTTATTAATGACAACATATAGACATATTTTGTTTACATTGAGCAGGTACAAAGATCTATTCAATGAGGTTTACAGTTGATAGTTGGACTTTAGTGAGCTTCACTACAAATAGTATGGACATCATTGATGGTGTGTATGATCATGCTAAAGAAGATACTACATTTTGGTTATGATATCTGAAGTTTTCCTAAGACAACATGTATATCACAAAAACATGGCAAGTTAGAGTATATCGAGTTTTTGGCTAACAAGTTATTTTTTATTGTAAAACTAAATTTATGGATTAGTTTAGGATGACATCCTAGATTTCCATCCTAATACGAAAAAATGAGATATTAAAGTTTTGGTAACATATAATTAAGTTAAAGGCCAACTGGATAAAGAGAAAGGTATAAAGGAAGGCACTTTGTTTAAGTGAGATCGCCAATTGTATTCTAATGATATGATTGACATATGCACACTTTGTATGTTATGTATAGATGAGAATTTAATGATTAGAGTAGAGAAGGACAGTTGTATATTTGATTTTATGCGAGCACCTACAAGGACATATTAGATATTGAAGATATCAACAACAGTCAAAGTTTTTTATTCAGATATTGTTGGCAAGTTGTCTATACTGAAGTATATGACTAGATATAGTGTTGTCATTATGGAAATAAAGTCATATAGTAGTTTGGAGTCAACACACTTAGTGTAAAGATCATAATTCAGTTAAATGTTGAAGACTGGACAGTATACAGAGTTTTGGCAGCTCAGAGCATCAGCGCATGTGTGTACAGATGAATTATGGTATGCACCTTGGAAGTGAAGCTTGTTATACTATACTTATACTTAGTCTATGAGCACATAAGTAGATATGAAAAGATGTGAAAGTTACAGTTAGTTGAAGTTGCACAGCCAGTGTCTGCCAGCAGAGAACAGAGCATGGAGCTGATAGTTAAAATTTTAATTTGTGATTGTAATGTAATATTGTATAGGCCATGCGCCCATTGTATTTAGGTTGCCAACATGTTTATATATATAATTGTAAGCACGCTTAAGCCAATTCATTTGGAAGCATTGTTTGTAATTAGTTATAGGGCCGACCTATTTATGTATTTTGTATGAGTGCATAAATATAAGGTGCGTCCATTGTATTCGATATGGAAGTTGTAATAGAGTTGTGATAAGCAGAGAAGAGGTATGCGAAGACAACATAAGATGTATTAAATCTTTGCTAGAGGTCAAAGCATCAGCGCACCAAAGGAACTTTTCTGACAAGCAGTGTCACAGTGACAGTTCACCAGCAGATATAGTGTGTATCTGAATTCAAAAATTTTAGCCTTCACCATTTAAGCAGTGAGCTCTAGGACAGTGAGTCCACTCCCCTAATAGGGATCATTGTAAAAGACTCCTAACAAGGTCCGACCCTTAACAAGGTCTACTGTACTTAAAGCATTGTAAAGCTACTCCTAACAGGGTAAAGGATCTAACAAGGATCACAAAACACTAGTGCAGAATATTAGTGGGTATCAAGTCCCACTGAGGTTTTTCCCTATTTCAGTTTCCCCGTAACCATATCAGTGTCATGTGTTGATTTCATGTTTATGTGAATGTTTAATTCAGTTCTTAAGCATTTATGTTCAGCATAAAGATTAAAGTAAAAAGTTAAAATACAGTGAACACTGATTCACCCCCCCTCTCAGTGTTCCCATTCCTAACAATTGGTATCAGAGCTTTGGTCCTCAGCATAGAATTTTAAACCACTTGAGGAGATCATGGACAAAGCAGAAATGAAACATCTGAAAAGAACTCTTGAAGCTGCTCTTGAAGATCTAGACAAGTCAGAAAGAGAATCTGAAGAACTAAAGGATAAACTCAGTGATGCTCAGTTAGTCATCAAGAAGCTAAGGAAAGGTTTGAAAGAATGCTCTACCAGTGATCTAGGGACAATGGTCAAAAAGCTCAATGAAGAAAACAAATCCTTAAAAGAAAAACTTGAAGAGGTTGATGATAAGATGAGTGATAATCAGGCAGTCTATGATGAACATACCACTTGCCAAAAATCTCCCCATTTGAAATTGATGGCAACACTTGGTGAAAAATGACTAAGTGCATCATCAAAGAAAAAATTTAAAAAGAAATATATTGACAAAAATGCAACACATAAGAGTTCAACACACGGGCTTCAAAAACTTCCCTTTATTTATGTTTGTTGTACTTCATATTACACACATATATTTCCTCTCTTTCTCACATTACATTTGGCATTTTTCACTCTATCTCTCCCCCTTTGAAATCAATGGCAAAGGGTGCAAAAATGTCAAAATCAATGAACAAAACAAAAAAAAAGTTTAGATTATACAAAATCACAGCTTGACTATCTGCAACATGTCTCTGTAGTTGATCTTCAAGGTCTGTATATCAACATCCCATGCTTCTTTTATTGCCTCTGCTACCTGAATCATTCTACTAAGACCAAATGCAGCCTTGTCTTCTTCTTCTACATTAGTAGGCACTAATTCCTGAAATTTTTTCAGGCCAGGTTGTAGGTCTTCATGGGTACTCTCCAAAACACTGATCTTTGGAGTAAAAAATTTCTTTAATTCTGCAAATCTTTTATGAACCCTATCTTTTTATATCTATAAGGTATGGATTTTATCCATGATCTTGTTAACTTCCTTATTTATATCCATAATTTTCTTATCTCCAAAATCATTAGAGAGGTTATCCAAAGCCTCTTCATCTTGTGCTATAATATATGATATACTCTTTACATTCTTATGCGAAGTAATGAAAATTCTATAGAGGTCTTGTCCATCCTTAAGACAATATTAGATTGCCCTTTCAGTGGCAATCAATGTATAAAGATAACTCTTGATCCCATAAAGTGTATCTTTATGTTGGAAGCTATAATTGAAATAATTTTTATATTGACATTGATGTCAAACCTTAATTGGTGAGACATTTGATATCTAGTAAAGTTCCAATTCATTTGATTGATGAAGAGGATTTGAAAAGAGGAGATAAGAAGAAGACCTAGTAAAAATGTTGTGTTATGAGAAACTACAATGGGCACTTGATTAGTTGGCACATTGGCAAGATAATGTGTTGTTTATCTATAATACTAAGTGAAGAAGATAGTTGAATTGAAGTATAGAAGAGATGAGGAAAGAAAGACTAAAAGCATAGGCTTGACTGAGTAAAAGAGAAGAAGATTAAGGAGCTTAAAGAATAAGCTGAGTGATGCTAGTGTTGACCGAGTGCCAATATAAGATGAGGAAATATAGTGTCGACCGAGCATCAACAATGACTGAGTATTAGAAGTTGGACTGAGCAAAGATAGTAAGTGATGAGAAGAACAGTTAAGAAATGGCTGAGCTATCCAGTGAAGACCGAGTAGAAGAACACAGTGATGACCAAGTGTCATCATTTTACAATTTGAGAAGGGATTGAGATTCCTAGTTGAAATAGTTGAATTCTTGGAATATGTAAAGCGTGTTGAAGATAAGGGTGAATTACTTGGAGCATTTAATACATGATAAACTATGTTTTCAAATTTCTAGGCAAGGATTCAAGGAGAAGTTTTGAGAAGTAACTAGAAGGATAGAAGGAGAATGAAATGTTGGAAGGATTTGATGAATCTGACCAAAACCTAAGATCTATAGTGATGTTTAAGAGACAAAAGATCAAGCTACCTAGTTAAGGAGGTATAAGGATAACCTAATTGGAGGTTATGCAAGTGGTTGATTCAGTTGATTGGCGAACCTGAGCAGAAGGTTGAGAAGAGTTGTAAAGAGTTATGAAGAGGTGATCGCTTTAAGGGTTTCCAAGCAGATCAGAGATGGAAATGATAATGAAGGCCAGTTAGAGGATCAACATATGAGCTACATTGGATCTGTATATGCAAAGTGAGTTGTATTTATTAGATCAAACCTTATGTTACTTTCTAACTATTGTATCAGTTGAAATCCTTTAAACAAGGTGATATTCTAATGGAATGTTCTTAAGTCCTCTAACAAGGCCACTCCTTGTAGAGTGATTAAATCCATTAACAGTGTCACACCTAATAGTGTGTATTATAACCTTTAATAGGGTTGGCTCCTTATAGAGCTCACTTCAGAAGAGTGAAAATTGGTAGCATGTTATTGGTGGTTTTTCCCAAATTGGGTTTCCACATTAAATCCTGGTGGCATACTTGTGTGAATGTTATTTGATGTGTTTTACTATTAAGTATTTCATATTCTGCAAGTTGATTACTTTTGGATAGTGGACTGCAAGTTTGTGTTACTGGTTATATGCTATAGAGACCGAGTGGACTATTGTGTAGATCTAAGTTGTTTGAAGTGTTTAAAAGTTGAATAGGTACATCTGGAACTGAGGATAACTGATTCACCCCCCCTCTCAGTTATGCTAAAATCATTCTAACAATTTATATCAAAGCGTGTGGTTCTTATAAGGAAAATTTTGAAGGTACTTGGAGCTAAAGATCAAGATGTACAAAAAGGAGGTACCAAATATGAACAAGGAGAACTTCCCTTCATGGAAAAGTTTGATGAAGCTACACCTAGCTAGAATTAGAGATGCAGCAAAATATTATGTAGAAAATGAATACATAGCAACACCTACACCTTTGACAGCCCAATAGATGAAGGAAAAGCAAGAACACAATCAGACAATGTTGGATATTGCATCAACCCTAAGTTATCCTAAATTTGAAGAAATAAAGGACTGTACCACTACAAAGAAAATGTGGGACACACTGAAAACTATCTATGGCGAAAACACAAATGTACTAAGACCCAAATCTAAAAGCTTGAGAGGAAAGTTTGATGAAATGAGAATTTTAGAAGGTGAGACTATTTCACAATATTGTGGCTGAGTTAAAGAGGTTGTGAATGCTATTAGATGATCTAATGGAAATATTGATGATGAAATTATTATTAGCAAGGTATTGAGAACCCTACTTCATATTTATGCTATTAGAGTGTTTGCAATACAAGAACTAAGATGTACTCTTGGTAACAACTTAACTTTGGAAGGTCTGGTTGGTAGACTTGTTGCTTTTGAATTATCAAATTTTGATAATTTCACCTCTCCTACTATTGAATTTGAATTCAATCTCAATTGGTTCTTTATAAGTCTAAGAAAGGAAAAGAAAGGTGTGTGAATAGTGGTAGTGACACATCTAATGATGACCTTGATGAGCTTGAGGCACTAATGGCTAGAAGACTACCTAGAGGAAAAGGAAAATTTAAAGGTAAACTTCCTATAATGTATTTTTCATGTAACAAAGTTGTCCATATTGTTGCAAGGTAACCTGATAGAAATGACAAGGATGAAAGGAGAGAAAGAAATAACAAAGAAAAAAGGCATGATGGAGACTACATAAGGTACAAGGACTACAAGGAAAAAGGTAAGAAATCTTTTTATATTACTGAAGAAGAAAC
Organism: Chamaecyparis obtusa; assembly: GCA_027943335.1. NCBI lineage: Eukaryota > Viridiplantae > Streptophyta > Pinopsida > Cupressales > Cupressaceae > Chamaecyparis > Chamaecyparis obtusa. The sequence goes on from BSBK01001859.1 coordinate 926,612, forward strand.
TAATAATGAATCTGATGATCATGATGAAGAAGTTGTTTATGTTTCCATGAAAGATGATTCTGATGAAGATGAGAAAACTACACTTATGTCATATGTGAGTAAAGGTGATAGATGGATAATTGATAGTGGTTTCTCACATCATATGATTAGTGATAAAATTAAGTTTGAAACCTTAGAACATTACAAAGGAAGTAGTGTTAAGTTTGGTAATGATACACCATGTCTTGTGAAAGTAAAGGATCAATAAGATTGACTGATAAGATCAGATGTGATAATGCTTATGGGTTGAAGGACTTAACTATAACTTGTTTAGTGTTGCACAGTTGAATAGTTCTGAATACCAAGTTGAATTCCACCACAAAAAGGCTAAGATCTTAGATGCTACTAGTGAACTAATTGTAAGTGGAGAACATACAAGAGGTAACTTGTTTTATCTAGACCTATTTGATGAGACATGTTTGTTTGCACAATTTGATAATATATGGTTATGGAATAAGAGGTTGTGTCATGTGAACTTTGATAATTTGGTAAGCATCAGTAAGATGAAAAGAGTAAGAGGGTTACCAAGGTTGAAGAAACCTGATAATGTGATGTATAAGAAATGTCAATTGGGCAAAATGACAAAGTCTAGTTTCAAGAGAAAATCCTATACTTTTGATGATATTTTGGAATTGGTTCATATTGACCTTTGTGGACGTATTAGAGTGCAAAGCTATTGTGGTGACAAATATTTTATTCTATTTTTTTATGATTATTCTATAATGATGATTGTGATATTTCTTAAAGAAAAATCTGATGCCTTTCAATTGTTTGAGTGGTATTTGTAAAGGGTCAAAAAAGAAACATGTAAGAGTTTGAAATGTATGAGATCTGATAGAGGAGGTGAGTTCATATCTAATAAGTTCAACACATTTTGTAATGATAGAGGAATCAAGAGACAAATTTCTACACCAAGGACTCCTCCATAGAATGGTATAGTTGAAAGAAGGAATAGATCAATCATGGATTGTGCTAGAACACTGATGATGGAGAAAAATGTTGTACAAAATTCTTGGAGAGAAGCTCTAAGTACAATTGTCTATACCTTGAATTGAGTACAAGTCAACAAAGGTAAAAATGCAACACCTTTTGAGTCATGGTATGGTTATGCACCTAATATGAAATACTTTAAAGTCTTTGGAAGAAAATGTTATATATTGAAGGAAAATAAGAATGGAAAACTTGATGCTAAAAGTGATGAAGGCATATTCCTAGGTTATTTCACTAAGAGAAAAGCTTATAAGCATTTGAATTCTAACACTAACAAAGTTGTGGAAAGTGAAAATGTGAGAGTTGATGAATATGAAGAAAAGAATGAAATTGAATGCAAGAAAGAACCTGAAGATTACTGAACATTTGTATACATGAATGAAGGAAAGCCCTACAATTTACCTGAACCAGAGAACAAAGCTACCAAGTGACGCCAAGAAATTGTTGAGATACAACAAGAAGATGTCAAGCATTAGGAGGTAATTACCAAACAATAAGAAGAGGAAGAAGAGATACAAAATGAACTTGAAGTGAATTTTCTAGATGAACCTGAAGAAAAACATCAAGAAAAAAGGAGACCATAGCCTATATTAGAAAAATATGTGAGAAGACATCATAAACTAGATCAAGTCATTGGAACAAAAGATTTGGGAGTCATGATAAGAAACAAGTTGAAAACCCAAACATGCTTATTATGTGAATCTAAACCCAAAATAGTGAAATATGCTTTGGATGATGAAGATTGGATTCAAGAAATGAATGAATAAATTGAGAAAATAGAGAAAAACAAAACCTAGACACTAGTACCTAGACCAAAGGACAAGAATTTTATTGGAACCAAGTGGGTATTCATAAACAAGATGAATGAGCATGGATAAGTCACAAGAAATAAGGCTAGATTGGTATGCAAAGGATATGCACAAGAAGAATGCATTGACTATGGAGATACATTTTCCCTAGTTGCTAGATTGTAAGGAGTTAGAACTCTACTTGCATATGCTTCTTACAAAGGATTCAAAGTGTATCAAATGGATGTCAAATCTGTATTTCTGAATGGAATATTGGAAGAAGAAGTATACATTGAACAACTTGAAGGATTTTTTGATCCAAGCAAGAAGAACATGGTATGTAAGCTACACAAAAAACTATATAGATTAAAACAAGCCCCTAAAGCATGGTATGAAAGATTGCATATTTAGTTGCTAAAAACTAGTTTTGCAAGGACAAGTGACAATAGTAATCTATACTTAAATAATGAAAGAGGAAAAGAGATATTATTAGCTGAAATATTCATTGATGATATCATATTTGGAGGACAAGATGTATTGTTCCAAACATTTGCAAATGAGATACATAAAGAATTTGAGATGTCTATGTTTGGAGAGATCAAATTCTTTGTTGGTTTGCAAGTTTATCAGATGAAGAAAGGTATGTACATTACTCAATCTAAATATATCAAGGAGATATGAAAAACCTTTGGCATGGAAGACTCAGACCAGTAAGTACACCTATGGCTACTAGACACAAACTATCTAAGAATGATGATACAACATAAGTGAATCAAACCTTGTATAGGTCAATGATTGGAAAGATACAATATGTTGTTCACAACAAACTAGATATTGCACTAGCAGTTGGGATTGTTGCAAGATTTTTTGCAAATCCTAAGGAGAATCACATGATTCTATTAAAAAGGATACTGAGATATCTAAAAGGAACAAAGGATTATCGATTGTACTACAAGAAGAATAATAAGTTTGAACTAAAAGTCTATACTGATGCAGATTGTGAAGGAAATGTGGATGATAGAAAGAGTACAAGTGGTGGTGCATTCTTTATAGGAAAGAGATTAGTCTCATGGACAAGCAAGAAACAAAACTGGATTTCTCAATCTATAGTAGAAGCTAAATATGTGGCAACAGTAGTTAATTGTTCAAACATAGTGTGGATCAAGCAATTGTTGAGAGGTATGAAGGAAGAGATCACAGAGCCAGTTGTTATTTTATGTGATAATATAAGTGCTATTAATATATCAAAGAACCATGTGATGTACACTAAGACCAAGAATATTGCTATCAAGTGTCATTACTTGAGAGAGCTAGTTCAAGATAAAGAAGTGAGATTAGAATATGTGAATACAAAGGAGCAGTTAGTTGATATATTAACTAAATCTTTACCTAAGGATGCACATGAGTATCTAAGATGTAAATTAGGGGTGATTCCCCTAGTTGAGGATACCTAAATCAAATGGAGTGTTGCATCAAATGTACTAATCAGAATATTTGACAAATTGATGCAAGGAGGTTACACTTTAGAAGATGCCTAAAGGTGTGAAGAGTTAAGAACAATATGTTGATTAGTCATAAGCAAGATGACAGAAGGAGCATATAGTTTAGAAAGCTGACATAAAGATATCTACATGGTGAAGATGAATGAGAAAATTGAAAATGTCTTTGGCATTGTTGTCAAAGAGAGAGATATTCAGTAAAATTTACCATGAGTAGATGAAAGAATGAAATTGATGCACAAAGAGGGAGAGATTAGATATAAAAGGGAGAGATTCTATGATCATTAAGTACATGAACGGTTGAAGGAACAAAGAGATATCTATCAAAGAGGGAGCTAATATTTGCATATCAAAGCTGCATGGATGAGAATCAGAATGAAATTAAAAGATGAGATCAAGGAGATTGTTGGACAATAGAATCAGAATGAAATTAAGGATAGTAATGAAGATTTGATAATAGAACATGAAAGGAGTTGACAAAATTTGTTTCAATGCATAATTGTTTTTGGGTTGTATGGTAACTTAAGCGTATGGTGTTTCCATCAATACCAAAGAGGGAGATTGTTGGAAGCTACAATTGAAACAATTGTTATATTTTCATTGATGTCATACCTTAATTGGTGACATATTTTCTATCTAGTAAAGTTTCATATCATTTGATTGATGAAGCAGATTGGAAAAGAGGAGATAACAAGAAGACCTAGTGAAAAGGTTGAGTTATGAGAAACTACAATGGACACTTGATTAGTTGGCACATTGGCAAGATAATGTTTTTTTTTTATCTATAATACTAAGTGAAGTAGATAGTTGAATTGAAGCATAGAAGAGATGAGGAAAGAAATACTAAAAGCATAGGCTTAACTAAGTAAAAGAGAAGAAGATTAAGGAACTGAAAGAATAAGTCGAGTGATGCTAGTGTTGACCGAGTGCTAGTATAAGCTGAGAAAATACAGTGTCAACCGAGCATCGAAAATGACTGAGTATCATAAGTTGGAATGAGAGAAGGTAGTGAGTGTCGAGAAGAACAGTTAAGCAATCACTAAGTTATCCAGTGAAGACCAAGCAGAATAATACAGTGATGATCGAGTGTTAGCATTTTATAGTTTGAGAAGGGATTGAGAATTCCAGATGACATAGTTGAATTCTTGGAATATGTAAAGCATTTTGAAGATGATGATGTATGACCTAGAGAATTTAATGCATGATAAACTATTTTTTCACGTTTCTATGCATGAATTCAAGGAGAAGTTTTGAGAAGTAACTAGAAGGATAGAAGGAAAATGAAATGTTGGAAGGATTCGATGAATCTGACCAAAACCTAAGATATACAGTGATGTTTAAGTGGAAAAAGATAAAGCTAACTAGTTAAGGAGGTATAAGGATAACCTAATTAGGGGTTATGCAAGTGGTTGATTGAGTTGATTGGTGAACCTGAGCAGAAGGTTGAGAAGTGTTGTAAAGATTTGTGAAGATGTGATTGCTTGAAGGGTTTCCAACAAGATCAGAGATGGAGATGATAATGAAGGCCAGTCAAAGGATCAACATATGAGATACATTGGATCTATATTTGCAAAGTGATTTGTATTTATCAGATCAAACCTGTTGTTACTTTCTAACCATTATATCAATTGAAATCCTTTAATCAAGGTTTACCTAATAGTCATTTGTAAATCCTTTAATTAAGGTGGCATTCTAATGGAATGTTCTTAAGTCCTCTAACAAGGCCACTCCTAATAGAGTGATTAAATTCATTGACAGGGTCACACCTAATAGTGTGTATTGTAACCTTTAACAAGGTTGGCTCCTCACAAAGCTCACTCCAAAAGAGTGAAAATTGGTAGCATGTTACTGGTCATTTTTTCCAAATTGGGTTTCCACATTAAATCCTAGTGTCATACTTGTGTGAATTTTATTTGATGTGTTTTACTATTAAGTGTGTCATATTTTGCAAGTTGATTACTTTTGGACAGTGGACTACAAGTTTGTGTTACTAGTTATATGCTATAGAGATCAAGTGGACCGTTGTGTAGATCTAAGTTTTTGGAAGTGTTTAAAAGTTGAATTGGTATATCTGGACTGGAGGATAATTGATTACCCTCCCTTCCCCCCTCTCAGTTATTCTAAAATCAACACTTTTCATCCTTAATTTATTTAAATGATCAACAACTTTTATTCTTGTTGCTTACTCTAATTTATCAAAACTTTTTTCTACTATACTTAGAATGTTGTTTAGATTATCTATAGGATATCCAATATCTATAGGAGGTGTAATAAAAAACTTACTCAAAACTTGTGTGGCCTGTTGAATTGTTTTTGCAGTCTTGTCAGTCTTCTTTTCATATTTATCCTTTGCCTTAGCAAAAGCAAGTAATGACCATTGCATCAAATTTGTTACATTGTTTTCCTCTAGGTTAGTTGGTAGTGATTGGGATCCACTTACCAACAAACTAGGTGTAGAAAAAGGAGTGATAGGTGGTAATCTTGTTGTACTAGGAGTGCTAAGTGTTTGTTCCTCTCCCTTTTCCTTTTCCTATTCCTTTTCTTCCTTCTCTTTTTCTTTACCTGTCTCTTCTACAACCTGATCCTTTTCAGGGGTTTTTTCCTTTTCTTGCTCCTTTGTAGTTGATTCTTCTTGAGTAATCTTGGGAGGCTCAAGATTCTCTACTATTGTATTAATTTTGGCCAATGTTTTAGTCATCTGAAATAGATCAAATGTATCTTGCTCTGTGTTTAGTGAAATTTCAACATTGTCAATATAAAAATCTAGTAAGGTAGTATCTACTACCTTTGATTCCTTAGGAACTGCAGCTTCTTCTGCAAGTTTAGCAATTTTAGGCTTAGTAGATATGACCACTAGAGTTGGAGTCCTTGTAGACCTACCAAGATTAGGTCGCTCCTCAAGGAGTAGTTGTCCAACCTTCTCATGTGTTTCTTTCTCAACTTCTTCATACTTTCGGGCCATAGACTTGATGATTCTAGTTTTGGTCTTTAATTTTGGCCTTAACTTGTCAAGCCAATTCACCATCTCATTCCCTATCATGGTAGGAATGTTCTGTAGAATAATATCATGTCTCATCTTTGTATCTTCATCCAAGGCTCTCTTTTTCCTTTATTCCAATTTTTCAAATAATTCCTTTCTGATTTGACCTTCTATTTCAATCAGATTCTTCTTAAAAGTAAGCATATGCTCCACAACTATGTCCTCTATCTTACTTTTCTCTTCCTCATTATATCTGTCATGGTATTTTTCACTAGAGACTAATTTTCCTTCATTTATTTCTCTTCTCTCCAATACTCTCAATAATGGTTTAAACACATACCTTTGTGCTTCCTGACCTTTCTTTTTATCTGCCTCTACTACTTTCTTCTTGTCTGCTTCAATTGCTCTTAAGTTAGCTTCTTGAATTTTTCTATCTTTTTTATATTCTTCTTTCTTCTTCTTTTATTCCTTAGTATTTTTTGTATCCTCTATTTCCATTACTCAAATTTATTCTTCTTGAGAATTTTCTTCTACCACCTTTTTTTGCTTACCCTCCCTTTGCAAAGATGGAGGAGTATCATATGTTTTCCTTTTTCTTCCTAGTCCACTAGCCATTGCCTTTGGTCTAGCTTTGTGAGGTGTTGTACCTTGTGTAGCTTCCCGTGAAGCTTTCCTCTATGATGTTCTCCTAGTAGGTGTAGGAGTATCATCCTTGTCCATTTCTCCTTCTTCTTCAACCTCCACCACTTGAGGTGCTTTAACATTAAGCTAGGGAGGGGGAATGTTATGTTTCTCCCCAAGTTCGGAAACCTTTTCTCTAATAATCTTCATCTCTTCTTTTGTTATTCCATGATCTCCTATTAATTTATCAACAAGGGACTCAACTTTATTTTATATTCTTCCCTTTACTAGCTCTTCCTTTACTATTGTATATTTTTCTTCATATGTGCCCCATCTAGGAGTATTGGAGTCTTTAGGGGACTGTAAGACATATTGAATGTGTAGTTCCAAAATGGTGTAATCAAATTCATAGCCCATAGGAGAAGCCCATGAAATTCTAGGTTCAACTACTTCAAAGCATGTACTATCAGTTTCTACCATAAAATATATGCCATTCCTATATTTTTCAACTAATCTCCAAGGGATTATTTCCCTTTCATGCATTTATTTCTGGAAAAGTTTCATCATGCCTGCAACTTCAACATAACTATTTTGTTCATCACTTATTCTATAACAATTAATAATCATTTACATAGAACATCTATCAGATCTCCATTAGTACATGTTAGGAAATCTTCTCATCACATGAAAGAGTATGTACATAACCAATGATCCAAATCTGAAGTGTGTTGTCATATTCTTCTTTATTCCTGCAAGGTTTTCGATTATCCATTATCTTAGGAACTTGCATAGGTCATATTCTTCATCTTCAACCACCATCTTTTATGCCATGTAAATGAAGTTGGCTAACACATTGTTCAATCTGCTGCTATAATTAAATTTCTACCCCAATATCATTGCTACTAACTTGACATCTTCTTGTGCGATGTCATTTATTATCATATCTCTTTTATTCCACTCGCATTTTGTCAAATTTTCTACCTCAAACCTTATGTTTTTCTCGGTTGTAGGTACTTTACCTGTCATAGGTAATCCATTAATCTCATGTAGTAGTTCCTTGGTGATATTAGTGGGGGTTCCACCAATCCATATGAAATCATCATGTATCCTACTTAATACAATTTAATCCAATCTAATTCATCAAATTCATATATTTCCATGAATTTGACCACTGGAAACTAGTGCACTTTCCTACATTCTTCTCTCATGGTTTTTTATGCATTATATAACCCTAGATTTTCATCATAAATATTAGAGGTTCCTAGTAACTCAATCTTATTGTGAATATATGCCCTGATGTCTTCAAAATAAAAAACACCAATCGGAGTGTGTGAAAATGGACCCACTTGATCCTCTTTAGTAGATTTAAAGGGATGATTCTTACATTTATACCTATTCCTTTCAAGAACATTGAAAACCTTAGGTGTATCCATATTGACTACTCTGTTACTGCAATTGACAAATATTTCTTAAGATAATTACAAATACCTAGCTCGTGCGACCATGCAAGGGTTTTGTGAACACAGCTGCAAACACTTCAAGCTCCAACTACTACTCCAGACTCTTCAATGCTCTCAAATATCCATAAAAATGGTAGATAATTCAATCACAACAGTAACCTTATAGGCAATTTGGCACAAGACCCAAAAACATCTCATAAAGCTGCAAGAAACTAGTACTGGTATAAACTGGTAGAAATTCTCATAGACATCTCCAAAGTGGATGCGATCTTATCCAAGATCACATTACATCATACCTAAGCTATTTCCAAGTTCGCACTACTTAACTCATCCACATAGGGGCTATGTATGTCGTTGGTGATAATTTATCATGCTCCCCCTAAGGTATACATTGCCCTTCATAAAGATGGTGAAGAAATGAATCCCAGCAATAATTGAACAAGACTCTTAGGACTCTTGTGAGTGCTCACATTCTTCTCTTCATCTTTCTTAACCTTAGATTCTACAAATTCATTATGTTTGACCCATTTCTCCTTAAATTTTGCTTTCATCTCTGCTAGCTCTAGAAGCTATCTTCTTTATTCAACTCGTTTTCCTTTGCAAGTGGCATGAAGGACTTCTTTACTGGTCTTGTCATTAGTACATATGAGGCCAAATTCCAAACAGACATTTTTCAAAACTGTGACACATCTGTCCGTCAGCATTTTTGCGTTGGAAATGGAAATGGAATTGATAACCGTCGGTATTCCGACATCACTACCTGTTGGAATTGGCCACATAAATAGAAATTTTACTATGTCACTGATCTATCAAAAAATTCTTCTTACGACATTTCATCAGTTGGAAAGGTGATGGATATTTAGTAGATCTCTGACAAGAGTACCTGTCGGAGGTATAGCCATCCCATCCCACCCATCTATCACATTAGGGTCCCGCCGGTGGTTACCTGTGGAATGTTTGACGATAGGTAATCAAGTTCTAACATAAGTAGTCATCGAAGATATAGCTCTTTTGTCAGAAAAGGATTACTACTTGTCGAAAAACTAACGGATTAGCACAGTAAAAATAACAAAGCTCAAGAGACTATCATAGTTGGTCTCTATCTTTGGTCCATATACTGAAAAAACATTTTACATTTTGTTAGCTCATCAAATGCAGGGATTTGAAAGAATTTAATAGAATATTTTCATGATAACGTATATTATTAAGTTGACATTGCTTGAATTTATCGACTCCACGCACTTGTAGACATCAAACACACTGATAAAGAAGCATCTCCTCCCATGGCCTACATTTTTCAAGCCATGGTAGGGGATGCTTCTTTATGGTTGTGTTTAATGTTTACAAGTGTGTGAAGTAGATAAATTTGTTCAGTGTCAAACTAAAATAATATACGTTATACATGAAAATATCATCCATTAAATTCTTTCAAATCACCGCGTTTGATGAGCTAACGAAATGTAAAATGTTTTGTTAGTATATGGACCAAGGACAAAGACCAACTATGATGGTCTCTTGAGCTCTGCTATCTTTAGTTCTAGCTACTGGGTAAGGGCTGGAAGACTTATACCTATCGATCGTTGAGAATAATCACTGCCTTACCTTTATGTACACTGCACAGTATCCAATATAAGAGAAGGTAGAAAATATGAATGGATAAAAGAAATGAAAGATACAATAAAATTATCTTATTTACCTTCTCATAATTGATCCCAGTCTCACAAAAGTAATTTTATACGATCACTAGCACATTTCGTGCATGGATGAGAAATAGTATCCAAAGTTTCTAGATTCTCAGAAAAGGTATGAGTGGAGGCCAAAAATGGGATATTTGTGAAGTTTTTATAGATGTAGTATTGAATCATCATCTCTGCACTAGTACTTGATCTGGAAAACCTCTCTAGCGAATCTCCACAAAAATCCCTTTTGGCCTCCACTGCATATACATCTTCTCAGTATCTAAAAACTCTCCAACATTGATTCATGTCATTCTTCACCATCCCCGTGGACTGAGACCTTAAATTATTGATCTTCTCTTTATTTTGAGAATAGGTTAACATTCTCTACTTAACAGGGCCAACCACATGAAGGTGGAAGCTCATCTAGCCCCTCCTAGGAGCCTCTTATGACCCTTTATGACATTTTAAGATCTCTAAGATGTGTATTCTTAGGAGCCGTAAAGGGTCGTAAAGGGTCATAAGGGGTCTTGAGACACAACAACTGAGAAACATAAGGGTAGGTATCATGGTCACAATTTTTTGGAGACAATATAATTGAGTGGTATACCCAGACGATGCAAATCAACCACTACTCCTCTGGAACCAGAGGAGTAGTAGTTGTTCTGCATAGTTTGGGTATACAACTCAATTATGTTGTCTCCAAAAAATTGTGACCATGATGCCTACATTTATGTTTCTCATCTGTTGTGATATCTACATTTATGTTTCTCAACTGTCATACATGTTTATGTGCATGTTTTTTATGTGTTTGGGAAGACATATTTCTATCCTGGGCCTGGATCCTATGGCAATTGGCTTCATAACAATGAAGTAGATGATAGATGAGCAATTAGCTTCCCAATAAAAATCTCATAAATGAACTATGTGTACCCCAATTCTTGTGGCCTATATGCCTACCCAAAGGATATTTTTGAAACACAAGGGTAAGGCTTAAAGATCTGTCTAGTGATGCAAAATTAACCTCTTTAAGTCTTACCCTTGTTGTTTCAAATATATCCTTTGGGTACGCGCAAAGGGCATAGGAATTGGGGGTACACACAGTTCATTTATGAGATTTTTCTTGGAAGCTAATTGCTTAGCTCTCATCTACTTCATTTATTATCAAGCTAATTGTCGAAGGATCCAAGCCCAGGCTAGAAAGATGTCTTCCCATTTTGTTTAAGCCATGTTCTTTGCTCTTGTCAAACTTCCTTGGTACGGTAGATGTGCTCTCTGCAGTACTCTTCTTCAATTTGTGTTCGATGATAAGAATCTTCTTCTTCTTCCTAATTGTAGCTAGAGCTTCCTTTTCATCAGGATTCAACTCCACTTACCCTATCTCATCAATTTCATCACCCTCAGCTGCCATCCTAAGCCCTTCTTCCCTCTCTAGTTCTTCAAGCCTCTACAAGATATCTAGATCAATAAAGTCTACAACATTGTGTCCATCCATGATCTCAGGAATATCATATTCTTTCCACTCTTCATTTTCCAAAATATACCGTGTCTTCAAGCTTGTAGTCTCTAGTGGTTGCAAATCAATCTTATTACAAACTACAATAAGAGGCTTATTGGAAAACAAAGGTTTTATGATGTGAAACAAAGCTGCCTGTTGCACAATACTATAACCACAGGACCCCGAAACATCAAGGAAAAAAAAACAACGGCCTTCAAATGAGCCAAGGTAATAACATTGAACATCTCTATGGTGTTCCTATCCTCCAAGGGGTGGTCCAAAATACCAAGGGTATCAATAGGCTAAATAGCTTCAGACTGTCACGGAGGCCTAATGGCTCTACCTTGTAGCCCACAACATAAAGCATAGTGCTCAAAGAAAAGTACATGTCCATCTTGTAGAAATGGAAAATAAACAACAAGAAAACAAATAAAAAAGAAAATATTGCAATTAAATAATCACCAACAACGATACACATAATACCTCTGTATGTAGCCCATATTTAACATTTCAAATGCAAGAATGAAAGAAAACATGGAACTAAGCCCACAGTTCATAGGCCCACAGAGGGACATTTATCATAGTCATAGAAATATGATTATTTTTAAATGGAATACACCAAGGAGTACCATTAGAAATATTGACCATTTACAATCATGAACAGTGAATAGTCAAATAGCTCATTTTTTTATCAGCATGTGTAGTCTCTGTGTATATGAAAAATGAATGAAATATCAAGCGGAAATAAAATAGTGAACAAAAATTCAAATTCAAGGCCTAATTTATCAAGAGAAACAAACATTAGGATGAAAGAAAAATCATTAAGACTATAGAAAAATCATTAGGACTATAGAAAAATCATTAAGACTATAAAATCAAGTTCTAGAAAAATCATTATGACTATAGAAAAATCATTTAGACTATAAAATCAAGTTCTATAAATGGACGGTTCTGATGCTTTGCCATTACAACAATTGAGCATTCATCATTTTGTACTTCTTGGTGTATTCAATTTAAGTTTTTTAGCTATCATGTTTATGTGCATGTTCTTTATGTGTTTGGCTTCTCTCCCTCGCAAGGGATACATCGATAGGTAATTGATTTGAAAGCATAATGATTTGACAGACTTTTTTCAGGATAGGCGTAATCATCCCGCCAACCTTAATTAGCAATATTTGTGATATATGTCAAGTACTTATAATCAGTATGCCCAACAAACAAAGACTTAGTAGTAAAAGCATGTCCTTTGGTTTACTAGTTTACTTATAACCAGTATGTCCTTTGGTTTACTAGTTTAATCTGGTTTAAGAATGGTTTGTTTCATGTTTGAATGTACCATTGAATGAAGCTTGGCTATATTAAGTACAATCTTAAGACTCGTGACTCTAAATGTTCATCAAAGCTTAGGCAAATCTAAATGTTCATCACCTGTGCATATAAGTGTTGATCATAGAAGGTATATGCACAGGTGAAAAACATGCATATTTGACCAAGCAATATTGGGAGCTAGACCCAATAGCAAATATATTTGTGGTAACTTTCACAATAGTACATGTGTTGCTGGGTAAGCTCCCAATAGCGCTAAGGAAAATATTCATGTTCATCACTTGTGCATATGAAGTGGCTCTAATGGAAGATAAAATCACTAGATTCTTCATACTCCTTATTTTTTTCTAGGTTGATATTGTCAGACATGGTCTTTCTTGAATGAAATGACTTGTTACTTGTACATTGACTAGAATGTTGGTGGAAGAAGGATGAAATGTTTGCAACCATTTGTTCAACTCTAATTTTCTCAACACAAAGGGACATTTATCATAGCCATAGAAACATCATTATTTTAAAATGGAATACACCAAGGAGTACCATCAGAAATATTGACCATTTACAATCATGAATAGTTAACCTAAATCAAATAGCTCATTTTTTTATCAGCATGTGTAGTCTCTATGTATATGAAAAATAAATGAAATATCAAGCTGAAATAAAATAGTGAACAAAAATTCAAATACAAGGCCTAATTTATCAAGAGAAACAAACATTAGGATGAAAGAAAAATCATTAAGACTATAGAAAAATCATTAGGACTATAGAAAAAACATTAAGACTAGAAAATCAAGTTCAAGAAAAATCATTATGACTATAGAAAACTCATTTAGACTAGAAAATCAAGTTCTAGAAATGGACAGTTCTGATGCTTTTCCATTACAACAATTGAGCATTCATCATTTGGTACTTCTTGGTGTATTCCATTTAATTTTTTCAGCTGGCGTGTTTATGTGCATGTTATTTATGTGTTTGGCTTCCCTCCCTCGCAAGGGATACGCTGATAGGTAATTGATTTGAAAGCATAATGATTTGACAGTCTTTTTTTAGGATAGGCATAATCATCCCGCCAACCTTAATTAGCAACATTTTTTATATATGTCAAGTACTTATAATCAGTATGCCCAACAAACAGAGACTTGGTAGTAAAAGCATAAGGTTGCACATCCACATCTGCCCTAGTAAGTATTAAAGCCTTTCAAATTTGTAAAGAACACAAACTTTGTAAATGAAATTGACATTTCATTAAAACCTATGTTCTTGATCAACTTCTTAAAGATTAAACCATGAAATAAAAAGAAGATGCAATGAAGACAACATGTGCCTTGTAGTGAGGACATTAAAGAGAGGTTTGATGAGTATTCAAATCGCTCAAAGATTGATTTCGAATCAGAAATTGGTGAAGAACATGAAGTGGTGTGTGGTGAATCTGAAAATGAGGAAAATCTAAATTTAGTGGTGTGTGGTGAATCTGAAGATGGAAGGAAAGAAAAGCCCCAAGTTTTGAATTTAGATAGTAGAGGCTCCTTTCCTCATTCTCACAAGTCTACAGATTTGTCACATGGATTAATCAGTAAAGAAGAGGCATCTAGCATTGGCATTCAAGATATAAAGGTTGGGCTTGATCGACCATTGCACAAAAAAAAAGTGCTTGTATCCATTTAAAATTTGTCACCAAGGTATGACCATAATTTTGAGTTCATAACAGTGACATAACTCCACTACCTCAAGATATGGAAACCTTTGGTCAAGAAGAGAGCAATGATTTACATCCTATATTTGAGGGTACACATGGTGCAAGCATGGGACATGATGGGAATGATACAGCTCATCATAATTAATAAAAGAACTCTTGCCAACATTAGGGTACCCACAAATCAAAATAGTCTTGGTATTTGGGTCAATAGACGACAACCTTTCCATATGTTGCCTCACCTATTTGAGGTAAGCCAAACTCAGTCCAATTCTCTTAACGATGGTACACATCCATCCAAGTGCAGCAACCTTCAAAGATTTGCAGTCGTAAAGAGAATCACTATGGTCATCGCAGGATGGAGTGATATATAGTAGAGAGCTATATAGGGATGGTTGATAGTGTTCCTTGAGGGAAGGGGGATTGTGAAAAACTTGTTATCATTGTATTGTGTATTTGTAATATGTTTCGATGCAGGGCAGACCAGGAGAATGAAGGATCACTCACTGATTGCATGATAACCCAGTTTTGAAGGGTCACTAGTTGAGGGGACAATCAAGGTCCAGATGTTGATAGTGTTCCTTGAGGGAAGGGGGATTGTGAAAGACTTGTTATCATTGTATTGTGTATTTACAATATGTTTGGATGCAGGACAGACCAGGAGAATGATCATTCACTGATTGCATGATAACCCAGTTTTGAAGGGTCACCGGTTGAGGGGACAGTCAAGGTTTAGATGTTGATAGTGAATTCCTTGAGGGAAGGGGGATTGTGAAAGACTTGTTATCATTGTATTATGTATTTCCAATATGTTTGGATTCCAAAATATAGTTAAGAATTCAAAATTCATCCTCTAAACTAGAGACAGATTAGTATAGGGGTTATCTCTTCTCAATGGGTATACATAAGATACTACTATCATACTACTGCCTTTGTGAACATTTAAAAACTAAAACCATTCAAATATTAAATTTTCCAAAATAAAAGTCATAGATTCTTTAATAGAGGGAGAGAAATACATGAGTCATATGGCTACCCTCTTATTCAATCAAATTAATATGTTCAACCCACTAACATTTTGTACACACATTTCAATAAAAGCACATTTGAGGAGACAAGTATTGTTATCCTTATACACATCTTCAATATGACATCTATACCATTTCCTACAAATTCACATTCTTCTAATATTTTGATTTTAGGACAGTTAGAAAGTTTGACTTAAATCTTATTCTAATAGACATATCATTATTCCTTTCATAATAACCCATTGTTCCTATATAATAGAAATTTTGTTAGCTTCAACTTCCATTTTACACACAGAATGCCAACAAAGTAAATAATTACTACACAGTTTTATTTAATATCATATTCTTTCCTTATAGTTGATGGTTTTCACTAGATCAATTCACACTATTTACAGTGATCATATATAATTCAGAATTCATACCATATAATCAAACATTTATCCTTTCAACAATTGTGTACTATAATCCTATTTATTACAAAACCTTGGGGACATAGGTCCTTTACCCAAGGGTTCCCTCTAGCTAGGTACATTCTCCTTACAGACACATTGATTTTTCCCTATAAAATTTAGTCTTTTAAACATATTTATTGAGAAGGGAGAGACACATTTGATTTCAACAATAAATTTAATTTCTTACTTGAGAGGGTATATAAAAGAGAGATGCTTCTTAATGAATCTTAGTCATTGGTAATGCATGGACAGTCAAACCACTAGTCTCCAAAGCATTCAATAAGTGAATATGAATTTTTGAAAACTACTCCCAACAATTCTTAAACAAAATAAAGTATGTTTAAGAATTGTTGGGATTGGTCCTTTGGCGTGTATTAAACAGAATAGAATTTTCAGCATATTATTATCATTCTATTTATTTCTTGTAAACATGCCATTGGTTGAGTTTTAATCTACTGGTGTCATGCCCTAGCCCATGCTTTATCTCCATTATTTGATGTTATTCACTATTTTGAAATGTTGACTGTGGTTATCAAATGGAAAAAATAGAAAAAAAAATTAACACGAATTTTTTTATACAAAACTGAACCAATGGCATGTTTACAACAAAGAAATAGAATGATAATAATATGCTAAAAATTCTATTATGTTTAATACACGCCAAAGGACCAGCTGTATGAAATTGCCAATCACGTAGCATTTCACTGTTGTATGAGTGGATTGTGTAGGAACAGTTAACATTAAACAAGGAGAAAACTCCTCAACAAATCTTTGAAACCATTGAATTCAATAATAAATGAAACCTAACACCAACACTATTCCTTCCATTCACTTCTACCAAGAATAAAGCATTTAATCCATTCAACATTACATATAATCATTAGACAGTTACATTTCCTAACTATGTAGAAGAATAGTCACGACCAAAATGATCAAAAGTACTTTCAGCCTTGCACAAGCTATTCCAAACTTCAAGTAAAATGAGAAATATGCTATATCAAATAATTCATATTCATATTAACCATTCAAAGGATCATTTTTTCAATGAACCCTCTGACTGTACCCCTGCGATAGAGAAAGGAAACCTCAAAATAGAGAAAGGAAACTTAGTAAAACTAGTCTATGCCGTTGTTTGTGAGGGTACAGTCATGATAAGTGCCTCTCAAACCTCTCCAAACATGTAAGAATGTCTTTAAATACTTTATTGATATCTTATAAACATTAACGCATGGACAGTCAAACCAGAAGTCTCCAAAGCATTCAATAAGTGAATATGAATGTTTGAAAACTTTCCTCTCAACTTCCCCAACCACTCCTAATTGATTAGAGGGATTAGTTGAGTGTTTAGACACTAAAACTTCTTAAACATACTTTATCTGATATGATGAATTGTAATATCAACAAACATGAATCCAAAGATTTCAAAGTGGTGAATCGATATCCTTGAGCACAAGCACCAATAACATCAAATAATGGAGATAAAGTGCGGGCTAGGGCATGACACCAGTAGAATGCGGTCATTTCAGTGAGAATTCATGATCAAATAAAATGCAATGCATTTGAAATTTGCAGTCGAATATGATGTTAGAGGCTCGAAAGATGTTGTCCGTCAAAGATACCAATCAAAGATGAAATCACATACCTTCTCTCACGCTCAGCTTTCATGAAGGAAGATTTGATAGCCAAATATTTCTTGTACCACACGAAGAACATGGCATTGGTTCAGTTTAGCATGTTATTATCATATCAGATAAAGTATGTTTAAGAATTGTTGGTAAGGATAGGAATAGTGGAGATTATAGAAATATCCCTTTAACCGGTTAGGAGTGGTTGGGGAAGTTGAGAGGACAGATTTCAAACATTCATATTCACTTATTGAATGCTTTGGAGACTATTGGTTTGACCATCCATGCGTTACCAGTGACTGAGATGTGTTGCCCGGTTTTGAAGGGTCACTGGTTGAGGGGACAATCAAGGTCTGGATGTTGATAGTGAATTCCTTGAGGGAAGGGGGATTGTGAAAGACTTTTTATCATTTTATTGTGTATTTCCAATATGTTTGGATGTAGGGCAGACTAGGAGAATTAAGGATCACTCACTGATTGCATGATAACCTAATTTTGAAGGGTCACTAGTTGAGGGGACAATCAAGGTCCAGATGTTGATAGTGAATTCCTTGAGGGAAGGGCAATTATGAAAGACTTTTTATCATTGTATTATGTATTTCCAATATGTTTGGATGTAGGGCAAACCAAGAGAATGAAGGATCACTCACTGATTGCATGATAACCAGGTTTTGAAGGGTCATCAGTTGAGGGGACAGTCAAGGTCCAGATGTTGATAGTGAATTCCTTGAGGGAAGGGGGATTATGAAAGACTTGTTATCATTGTATTGTATATTTCCAATATGTTTGGATGTAGGGTAGACCAGGAGAATGAAGGATCACTCACTGATTGCATGATAACCCAGTTTTGAAGGGTCACTGGTTGAGGGGACAGTCAAGGCTCAAATGTTGATATTGAATTCCTTGAGGGAAGGAGGATTGTGAAAGACTTTTTATCATTGTATTATGTATTTCCAATATGTTTGAATGTAGGGCAGACCAGGAGAATGAAGGATAACTCACTGATTGCATGATAACCCAGTTTTAAAGGGTCACTGGTTGAGGGAACAGTCAAGGTTAGGATGTTGATAGTGAATTCCTTGAGGGAAGGGGGATTTTGAAATACTTTTTATCATTGTATTGTGTATTTCCAATATGTTTACATGCAGGGCAGACTAGAAGAATGAAGGATCACTCATTGATTGCATGATAACCCAGTTTTGAGGGTCACTAGTTGAGGGGACAGTCAAGGTCCGAATGTTGATAGTGAATTCCTTGAGGGAAGGGGGATTTTGAAAGAATTTTTATCATTGTATTGTGTATTTCCAATATGTTTGGATGTAGGGCAGACTAGGAGAATGAAGGATCACTCATTGATTGCATGATAACTAGTTTTGAAGGGTCACTGGTTGAGGGGATAGTCAAGGTCTGGATGACTGGGCCATTTGACGACCCTATTTCTTTGTATTAATTGTTATTCAAATTGGATGCATGGATTTCTTGGGAATTATCAGTTGCTATGTATCCTACAACTACATCCATAAATATGCATATACTTCTCTAGGGTTGTAAGCCACTTAGGGATCAAAATAGAGAAAATAAATCAAAATCATTCTTTGTCCTATTTCCTTTTAACAAAGTCTCAACTATCAATGATACAATACATTTGATGCCCTAAGATATCAATACAAAGGGCACCTAGCTAGAAGCTCACGAGCTGTCCATTTGATAACCATAGTCAACATTTCAAAAAAATGGATATCCTTGAGCACAAGCACTAATAACATCAAATAATGGAGTTAAAGCATGGGCTAGGGCATGACACCAGTACAATGTGGTCATTTCAGTGAGCATCTCAGCAATATACAATGGCATCATTAAATGTGCCAGTAATATCAACAAATGTGAATCCAAACATTTGAAAATAGTGAATCGATATCCTTGAGCACAAGCACCAATAACATCAAATAATAGAGATAAAGCACTGGCTAGGGCACGACACCAGTAGAATGTGGTCATTTTACAGAGCATTCATGATCAAATAAAATGCAATGCATTTGAAATTTGGAGTCAAATATGATGTGAGAGGCTCAAAAGATGAAGAAACCACATACCTTCTCTCACACTCAGCTTTTGCTCCTTTTCTCCCACTCCTCTATCCAATCGAAATAAAAATGATTTGGCACTTCACTTTTTTTTATGTATACCCCAAACTTGTCAGAATTTTGATGGTCAATTTAAAACCCATTGGAATACCAACACTATCAGGGCCTATTTTTTTTTAAAAAGAACAAATTCATTAAAAAAAATTACCCGTCGGAAGTTTCTGTTGAAATTTGGCCCAAATTGATGTGAGTGTTCCAAGGCTTGCTTGCACTACTACTAAGAGACCTAGCTTGTCTCTTCTAGGAACCTAGTCTCCTCTAGGTCTTGATTGGCTTATATGATTAACTAAGTCCAATACTAACTCTTCTCTGAGAGTTCTAACTCTTGTGCTTAACCTTGAAAGACTAACACCCTAGATTTAGTATAATTCTCCACACTCACTTAGAAAGCTCTAAGTGACAATTCTTCACAATCTTCATTATTCTTTGCAGGGATCTTCATCCTTGTGAAAAATTTCATAACTTGGTCCATTTGATCTATTTTATAAGGATCTTGAATCATATCCTTACCGGCTTCAATAATTCATCATTTAGAGACCTTAAAAATAGGCCTAATCCTTGTAGCCTTTTGTAGAGGCTTTTGTCCTTTCTTGCTAAAAGTCTTCAAAAAACTTGCAAAACCAATTGGGGATTCAGATACCCTTTTGTCTCTTACTAAATATTCTACAACTTTTAGGTCCTAGAATCCTCCGTACACCACCTTCCTACAATCTAGGGCAAACAAGGCCAATTGACCTATTTTCTAGGATTGACTGTATCCTAGTGTGAATCTTGCTCAAAACTCAATCTAAGTGATTGGTATGAACCCAATCTTCATAGTATGCTTAGATATGATGAACATATTCTTGAAAAAGTACTAGATCCATATCATACCTTTCTACCCTACAATATATCTTCAATCTTTCACAACCTAGACCTCTAACCGGGCTTTGTCTGCTCGCCTAGGGCCTAGCATTAAAAATAGCTCTCCAAACTTTGACAAATCCTGATCCTAAAAATATGTACACCAATGACTCCCCTATCATTTCCATCTATCCTTAGGTGTTTCCCATAGTTAGATTTCATGGGGGAGCCATGAATGCTTGAACTAGTCAAAATAGAACCAGTGAGAACTCTAAAACAAAATCAATTTAACCGACGTAGTATATCTACTCTAAAAAACTTGATTCATAAATGAAAATGTCTTCAAATATCCTAAATAACACTATTTAATCACTAACTTAGCACTTTCAAACCATTAGATATGACTGTTATTACAAAAGCTCAGGAAAAATCCTGGTAATAGTGTTTCAGAGCTCTATTATCAAACTCAAAACTATTACAATGCATCTGTAACCTTGAGATTCAAGTCTTCCTCAACATAAGATTTCATTTCCTTCATTTTAGGGCCTGTTGGCCAATCTCCCACCTCCTATTCTCAAGGGGATCCAAGGATAACCAAGTTGCATGCAACATTTGCAATAATTGCAAATGTTGTCATGACAACTTCTTTGCAACATTTGGAAACTTTCACTTATGCCATAATCCTATTTATTAGTACTAATAACCTCCTTTTTTTCAAGGATCCAAGGCCATTAATGAGCTTATGGAATCTTTACAACCTCACTATGTGCTTAGGACACATTAAAGACTCTATCTCAACTACTAACACTAAGAATTTTAAAAATACTACTAACATGACTATTTTTGTGACCTTAGTCCTAGTGACTAACTCACTTATCCCACATAGAAAATTACCTTCTAAGGTCTTCAAAAAAACTAAACTACTCTTCTTTGACTTGGCTAGAGTCAAGTACAAGCCAAAAACTACTAAACATGGAGGTTAGCCTAGGTGTGCTCCTGCACCACAAATGTAGTAGTGTGTATATCTACAATACTTTGCTAGATGTCCATCATTGTTACACTTGAAATATCTCACCTTCTTCTTAAGTTTCAATTGACTGTAATTAATTTTTAACTTGTAATACTTAGCAATATGACCAAATTTATTGCATTTATAACACACAGTCTTTCTAGGTCTGGCAATAGGTTTCTTGAGCTCTTCAACTATCTTTTTAGCCTCATTCTTACTACCATTAGAAATATTATCTTGCATAATATCATTTTTTTTACTTGTAGCTCCATCCTCAAGTTGTCTAAGTTCAACATCTTTACTACATTCACCTCTTTCCATCTTTTCTTCATTCAAGCTTTTCTATTTTTTCTTCTTAATAAAATCATCAAAGTGATCATAGGTAGGTGTACTAGATCTCATATCTAGTTTTCTACATTCTCTTATCTTGTGTCTATACAAGTAGCAATTAAAACAAAATCCATTAAACTTAGGCTTAGGAGTACCTTTTTTAGTTTGCTTCGTTGATTGATCTTCATGGCTGCAATTCTTGTCATTGTTCTTACAAGGAGGTATCTTGGGTTCTGCTATCACAACCTTAGATTCTAACTTCTTAGGTGAGTTAAGATTCACCACAACTCTATCTTTCCTCTTATCCAGATTGTCATTAAATCCTACTCCTATCTTATCTCCAACATGCTTCTACATGTCAATTTGCTCATCCAATTTCTTTCCTCTCTCATGAAGCTTCTTTATGTGACCTTTAGTCTGATCAAGTTCACCAGTAATGATGATTCAATATTTCTTTACCTTGTCATACTTTGACTTGAATGTACTTAGTTCTCTTTCCAAAGTTTTCATCCTATCCTTTGTACTTGACAGAACATTTTGCAATTTTTTATTTACCTCTTTTTTAGTATCAAGATCTTTCAATAGGTTCAATTTTGTAATATCAAATTCATCCTTCAAAGAATCCTTTTCATGCTTCAGCTTCTCAATCTAATCTTGATCTGATAACTCTTCAGTTTGTGCTTCCATACGATCATCTCTCAATTTTCTCTCATGTTCAAGTTGCTGCTTCAACTTCTTGATAAAGTCATCTTCCTTCCTTAGCTTGTACTTTAGATCCACTCTATCTGCATTAGCAATGTCCACATCTTCCAAAGCCATTTCATGATTATTCATCAAGTTTTTCAAATCCATCTTGATCTCCCCAAATTTGTTAAGATTTTATTGTAAGGGACTGATGCTATGATACCAATTGTTAGGATTTGGTAACACTTAGAGGGGGGGTGAATCAATGTTACAGTACTTAATTGAATTCTTAAAATTCATTATCTTTCTTAACCAATAAATAAGAATGTAACATAAAATGAACAACCATGCAGAAAAGATAAACATAGAAGAAATCATAACACCATATTTTTTTTCAAGGAAACCCTAGCCAAGGGAAAACCCTGGTGGGCATGGTACCCACAATATTTTGCACTATGAATCTTGAAACCCTATTAGGAGTTCTAGCCATGTTAAGAGATGATTAATACAATAGAGGTAGATCCCTGTTAGGGGATGTATACAATAAGGATGTAACATAAAATGAACAACTATGCAACAAAGATAAACATAGAAGAACTCATAACACCATATTTTTTTTTGAGGAAATAATGGCCAAGGGAAATCCCCGATGGGCATGGTACCCACAATATTATGCACTATGAATATTAAAATCCTGATAGGAGTTCTATCCCTATTAGGAGCTAATTAATACAATAGAGGTAGATCCCTATTATGGGATGTATACAATAATATTCCTATTAATGAATCAACCATGTTAAAGGTCCTATCCCTATTAAATCCAAACAAACCTTGTTAGGGGTGTACAATAGGTTCAACAACACTTACAAAAAAATTGTTGTCCAAAATACAAAGAGTTAACAATGTATCTCTAGAAGAATTCCTCTTGTTCTCCTTCTTCTTGATCTTTGCTCTTCCCTTTAGATGCCTTCACAATTTTCATCCAATAACATTGTATCCATATATTATCATATTACATCATCACATGCTTTTACAAAAGTGCCTACATATATTTATACCCTGTTAGGAGTATAATCACAAAGCTAGTCAACATTACTCTAGCTAATCATCATATTAATTCAAGATCAATTGTACGCTTTATTAAGATCCTTTTTGAGCCTCAAATCTAAGATAGTATCCAAAAATAACTTTCCAAATACTCACAGGGTTGGCCTCGATGATCACTAGCATGTTATGCTCTGTTTTCTATCTTTGCATCCAATCAACTAAACATATCTCTTCGATCCTTCAATACTAGCATGTGCGACCTCACACATGTGTTCATTTGTGTCCTTCAAGTATGTCATTAAGATCGCAAGCCTTAATACAACTTTTGTGAAGCTTGCTAAGCTTTTCTGTCAGACTGGGTTATTGGAATAGTCTGTGGACTTAGGCATTTTCCATTCAACAATTGAATTGAAACATATTCATTATATCCAATATCTTTGACCATAAAATTGATAAGTGTTTCCATAAATGACAACATTCCATATATATGCATGTACATACATGTCCATATGTGTGCATGTGTTGACCACTTGCTAACATTATTATATCCCTATCTTGGGGGATTACATATGATTCAATAATTTCCTTCTTACCATGATGGGGGTGGGTGGAGGGGGGCTTTGAGTGGCATTACATCTTCCCCCCTAATTCTTGACTTACGCTCGGAAGTTGAAAATATAGGATGGAACACATCTTATTAATCATAAAAGCATCTTTAACCAACATAGAAATTATGACTAGAAAACAAGTGAAAACATCCAATTCATTCATTTTCTATCATTTACCAACAGTTTCAATAGACATTCTTACCGAATATAATTTTAAATTTCAAAATTTTCATAAAAACACAATAAAGTCACATTTTAATCAAGATAGTACATTTCTAACATTTATGCACAATCATAAAATATGTAAATACACATTATGAAATTTCAACAATCCATTTCTAACGCAAATATCTGTTCCTGGATTTGATTGTATATGTTTTATAGTATCAATGTTTCAGATCACACTTTTTGATCCATCATATTTTTTATTCAAATCCTATACTCTCTCATCAGATCACAGAGTGTGATTTGAAGTGTTGATGCTAAAAAACATATACAATCGAATCCAGAAATAAATATTTACATATAAATAAGTATTTTAAACAAAATATTTATAGAGATATACTTGTCTACATCACTAAGAACACCACATTACCAAGTTAGAAAACTGGGCATGCTTCTCCAAATAATTCCCACACTCGGTCATAGAGAACATCTAAAATCTAGAGTATTAACCCAACTCCAACCTCTCACTCAGTTAGGATGGTGCTAGATATCTCTAACATACATTGTAAGACCTTCCAAACAAGACTATGATACCTATCCTTGGTTGGTCTATGGTGACTAGCCCCCAAGAGATAGTCATTGCACATAGGTGGGTAGTGGGTCCTAGTTGGATAATAGCTTCACATACCCCCACCTCAAGGTTCCATGTACCTTGTTCCTCGTATACACTAAACAAAGTCTTCCACATATATCCTTGGAGAGGAATCACATTACAACATCAAACCAACACTCAAGACAATAAAGATAAACTAGTTCAACCACCAAAGTTCATAAATGCGAGAGTGAAAAGAAAATAAATTATCAATTTCAAAAAATAAAGTAAGAATAATCCAAGAAAAAGACATCACTAAACCAAATGTAAGTACAAACTCTATTTGCAAAAGAATCACAAATACTACCTAAACTATTGCAGAAAAGGATAAAGAACTATTGGTCCCCATAAGCAAGATAAAAAAAACTGTCATAAATTGCATGTTACATCACTATGTGACTAAAATTTAGCCACCAAATGAAGAAGTAGGGAATAAGAACCAACAAAACTCCCTACCTCCAAAAATAATACACAAAATGAGTCCTCATTCAATAGAGACCTTCTAATACTATACTCAATGACTATGGGAAAAACAAAAAAATGCATATGAATAACTCATTGAGTTCATCATAAGAAAGAATACCAATAATTTCATGACATATTTACACCTCAACACAACTAAACTCAACAACATCATGAATTCAACAAATTTGTAAATAAGTCAATCATTCAATGAAATTTTATACTAAAATTTATTGAGTAACCACACCTTTCCAAGGTTCATTCATGAGAAGATAATAACATCATTTCTTAACACCTTTACATGATCACACTCAATATTCATATATCTTTAAATGACGTAGGAATCTTAGAATGATAAAAACATTCATCTTATGTACATACCAAATCATATTTATAAGTAAGCATTCAATGATTCTATAATTACGTCACTAGCTAACTCCCTTTAGTCATATATCAAGACCAAGAGAAGAGGGAGAAAGAGAGCTAAAACTCAAGGATTATACAACAGGTTCATATTAAAATTATTACGATACCCATCAAAAGAATTCATCCTCGTTACTTAGCCTAAAAGTACTTCATTTTATTAAAAATATGGAATAGAACTAATAAGCATGATCATTACATATACATGGCATCATCAAAAAATGAATAAAATCAAATTTCAACCAAATATATAAGTGTGATAAACCATTATCTAAAACTATCTTTTGTATCCAAGTAAACACTATAAATTGCATGGCTACTCAAGTCCAAAAAGAATAAAATTAACAATTAACTATATCAAGAGAATACTCAAGAGAAAAACACATACGGTGTTGTATCCAATCATAATACAAGAAGATAGTACACTAGTAATCAATAGCTAACAATATACTAAGTCTGCATGACCTATCTCAAGTATGCATCTAGAGAGAGCACATAAACAAGAAGCAATATGATTTCCCATGACATTAACACATTAAATAAAGCCAAAGGAAACAATATTAACTAGACATAGCAATGTTGTAACATGGTCTCTGATGTCGGTTGTAATGACCCACTAGAGAACCCTCAATGACTAACCTCTAATAGCTTAAATATATAGCATTTTTTTTAACATATATCATCTGTCACCACATATAATTAACCATCACATTGCACAAGTGGAAGATAAACATTGATTGATAACAATGTCCTATATAGGTTCTATAATGTCACTACTTTGCAACACAACATAAACATATGTTGGAATATATAAATTATATAAAATTTTGTAGAAAAACTAACATTAATCATTTTCCACTAAGTTCATTTCAACAACTACCAATTGATCCTATGATAAACTTTTTAAACATGAGATAATCTATAGAACATAGATTCTCCTATTAAAATGGAAATTCATTTCTATGTTCAAGTAAAAGACAAATACCACTCCACACCTAAGTATCACTTCTCTGATCCTTCACCATGCTCCAACATCCTATAATTGATCACATAACTAGATGCATGGCAAAAGATTTTCTTAAAGTTAGATATATGAGTATTACCTTAATCTACATCTTATCAAAAATGAGAAGAATAATATAACTTAAAATTTTTAAGCTAATCCCAAAGGGATGAACCTAAGTCTCCAGGGCTCATTATTGATGGCCTTGCCTACGTTCATGATCAAAGATTTTGTATTTTGACTCTTTAATCATGAACCATGTCATGTTGAGTTCACTGTTGTAAAGGTACCAAATATATCATAATTTTTAATAGAGTACATAAGTGAGTACACACCCCTTTCTAGGGTAGAGTCCCTAGATAGTGTCACTGGCGAGTGCCACCCACTTGGTGAAATAGAGAAAAAACCATGGTTAAGGATATAATATACCAACACCAGCATTCAAGGAAACATGAGATATCCACAAGCTCAACAAACAAAAAACAAGTATCAAGCATGACAAGAAAACACAAAAGAAATCTACTCACATCCCAATAGAGTAGGATACTAGAGTACAAGTAGGAAAGAGTGTCATCACATAGCCTCTATCTTGGGTTCTCCCAGACTAGTCTCTCTAGACCCTAGCCCCAACTAACAACTCATGTGGAACTGAACAATCATTTCATGAATACTAAGAAGTTTAATTATGTCATCCTCAATAGGAATATTTTCCCATTCCCATCCTTATCCTATACTAGCACTCAAGGCATGAGTGACACATCATAATTATCTTTTTTAACGTGTATTACCTTCCTAGTTCATTTATTAGGTTATCACTTGATTATAAAACTCGCCAATGGGTTGTCCTAGATTGACCACTTTAGCACCTCGATCCCCATTGAGAGTTTCTCATTAATGTAACTAGATATCCATACCCTATTAGAAATAAGGCAACACACACAACTAAGATGGAGGGGGGAGAAATTAGTTGTGTTCAAAATAATTATGTCAAAACCAAAACTTATCAATACTTAACTTCTTTACTTGAAGTGAACATTAAAGAACTGAGCCACACTCACAAGAGCACATAACACCAAAATTTATGTATGGAAACCCAATTAAGGGGAAAATCATGGTGGGGATAAAACCCACTAGATGATGTAGTAGCACATATAACCCTATTAAAGGTACAATAGGGGAATTCACATTCATTGAGGCTTACTACCTAGAGCTCACTGCTCAAATACAACTGAGGGAAACAACCATTGGGAAATAACCAAAATCAAAACAAGGGAAACAACCCTTGAGAAACAACCCAAGTCAAAACAAGGGCTACAACCCAAATGGACTACAATCCACTATAGATAATAATCTGCTAATTTATGAACTAATTAATAGCTTCTCTTATATGTCAATGCATCTCCAATGAAGTACAACTTTGTTCTTACTTAATTTCAGATTCCACTCATACCTCTTCTTGCCTCCACATATATATCTTGTTCACACATATCTCTCCATACTCTCTCTCACCTTCACAATAACAGAGATTACATCTTTAAATATATTACATCAACATATTACAATAAGGTCAGTCATGGACCTAGTTACAAAAAACTTATAAAGAGTAATATAAAATCCTTGATGCAATCCAAGACATGTCAGTAAAGACATAGCTAGGTGGTGTAGGAGCACCTAATCCATTTGTAAAGGTGTTGACAAGAAATGTAAGCATGTGCACAATATTGCTCAAGTTGTCAAATAGGTCTTGTTTAGGTCTACATGGTCAAATTTGTGTAAAAGGCCCATGGAAGGGAAAATTCATTATAAAATTTCTTAAATATTTCTTTTGAACATCCATAGAGATTTTTGACAAAGTCTTAAAGTCATTTTTTCAAATGTGTAAAAGTTGCATAAAGCATTGTAAAATGCAACATTGAGAAAGTTGCTAACATTCCAAAAAATGATGTAAAAAGGTAGATGGTTGGTCTAGGAGGTGGTTATGGAATTACAAAATGAAAATTACCTTATAAACATGTTTTATTGGTCATTAAAATCAGAATAGAGAATAGGGAGAACATTTTGGAACAATTGGGTGTGTTTGAATCTTGCATTTTGATTATTTATTTGTGTTAAGTTGTTGTTTTCAGGCCTTGTATGGACATGTATGGCCTAGAAACCCTATAATATAGTAATGGATAGATAGAAGGATGAATCCTCTTTCTCATGATTTTTTTTTGGGTCAATTTTGTAAATAAATGAAAAATATATGCAAGTTTTGGTGAAAGTTGTTGTTTGCAGATTCCAGGCTTCCTAAGAATAGTCATGTAGCAGTAACTAGTATGGATGCATATGAAAGAGTTAAGACCTATAATTAGATTAATTGGAAATATATGTGAATAAATTTCATTTCCTTTTGGTTTTAGTCATTTTTGTTCATATTTGTGAAAGTTATGAAGGTTTTGGTAAAAACTAGTTTTAAACTATCTTAAATGGAGTTGCAAGCAATAGTTTGTTATTATCTCATGATTGAACCATGGTAAAATTTAATGGATTACATATTATGAATATATATTCATAAAGGTTTCATATGAAATTGGTTTGGTGTCATTTTTTTATGTATTGTGAAAGATATTTGATGCCCTAACAGGAAGGGCCTATGAATTTTCTGAGAATGCTTCTAGAAGTGGTAGTCTGAAACAATTATTGGTTGAGGTATCAAATGGACTCATAAGACCTTTTAATATTGGAAAATTGTATTTATTGATGTTTTCTAAAAAAATTGTTCTTTCCAAAAAAATTAATATTGTGATTTGATGGGTCAAATTAATCAATATTTAAAGATTGTCACGGAGACAACAATGTTATCAAATCAAGAGACAAGGTAAGTGATGGTGTTTGAATTTTGCAAGGATAATGTCTTGAGAGTTATTTATGTGGATGGAACCATTTTAGATGGTTTATATTGTGTATTGGAATGAGGAATTGTAATGTTTTTATGCCTCTAATAAGTTGTCTAATTGATTGAATAATTGTATTGATGCATTGGGTGCATTGGAGATTTGCATAAACCTTGAAGAGGTTTTGAACCTATGATGAATTGGGTCCTTTGTTGAGACCTTAAATTTTATTGTGTCTCTAATTTGTTGTATTTTTATGATGCTATGCATCACTATGACCCAATTCATCATCCATGAAAATAATACGATCCAAAGATAACTTCACAAATATTTGCAACATGTTATCCATTAAGTCATCCAAGAACACCAACACGCCATAGAAAAATCATTGAACTTGATCACATAATCCAATGCAGTCCAAAAACATGCATATGACATGATCTAGAAACATCAACAAGAAACATGAAATACCACAATAACAACACAAACATCTCTATCTCAAAATTCACAACTATCTTTGCACTATTCATTAGGAACACTAAACATCAACCTCTGTCACTCAATAAAAATAGATTGCTATCATCCAAATCACAAACCATCCAAGTTGAGGATACACATCCATGTCCTATACTCACCACTAGGTTATAAACCAATAATATTTCATTATTGATCCTCACCAAACCAAAAATTGAGACATTTTTATCTCCACAATAACAAGCAAATTATCCTCTAATAAATCACCCATAACTTCCTCAAATATCAGTGCCAATTTTGAACTCTTCACTAAACAAACTAGGGAATAAATAAATATGTCAGAATCAATAACAAAACATCAATTTTCATCACATATATGCATGAAATATACAACAATATCCCCCTTTGTCATTGATGGAAATATATGATGTGAAAAACCAAGTCAATGCACAAAGAAATCATATCAACAACAATATCAAATATATATCAACCACTCAATCTCTCCCTTGTTTTTCTTTCTTCTTTTTCACATGGCTATCTATCCCCCTTTGACATCAATGACAAAGGAACATATATGCACTAGGTCATAGAGGTCAAATATTTGAACAACATACCTTACAAGACCAGCTACTCCCCCTAAGAACTCCCAAATACATCAGTCTAGAATTAAAATAATCTATTTATAAGCATTGGACCGATGCAAATCCATGCATCTTTAGCTCTGATCAGGAGGGGCTATCACCCCAAGCTTATCTTAGAGATACTTAAAAGTATCCTTTGGAAAGGGCTTCATAAAGATATTTTTAATATTTTATTTTGTAGACACATATTCCAATCTAACTTCTTTTTCATTCACCTTATCCTTCAATAAATAATACTTTATAGATATATGTTTTGTTTTTTAACGCAACAAAGGGGTCTTTGAAATATTGATAGCACTTTAATTGTCACAATAAATAACAATTGATTCACCAAAACTTATTTTGATGTCCTCCAACATTTGCTTCATCCAAACTACTTGATTAAAAGTTCATAGCAACAACAACATACTCAACTTCAACAATAGATTGAGATATTCAGGTTTGGTTCTTATCGGACCAAGAGAGTAACTTCTTCCCCAAGAAGAATGCTCCACTTGTATTACTTTTTCTCTCATCCACATTACCTACCCAATCCATATCAGTATAAATAAATAATGTAAGATCATCATCCTTAGGATACCATAGGCCATATTCCATTATCCCTTTAAAGTATCTGAATAAAAACAACTTTTATTAACCTTATTATATCTGAAACATGTGTTGACATAAACTTATGTGTCATTGGTAAAGTCATAGGCAAACATCAATCCCACCGGAACACTGATACTCATAATTGTGAACCGGTAGACTAAACAAGAAGGCGGTGTACTTAACCGTTCACGCTTATACCAATCTAGGTTTTTGCAACCGGTCATGGGATACACATAGGGTACAGATGACTAACTGGATTCAAGCTCTTCACCAGTTAAGTGCATGATAATCCAAACCATATTATGCGGAGCATTTGTAGTTAAACTTGAGTTATCTTTTTCAATGGAACTGAAGTTAGATTTGTTTTTTCAGCGAGCGTTTCGAGGTAAACTTGGGATCAATTTGCAAGATTTTTTTGTGTGCATGATTTATGGGTGAGTTTACATCTTGGCAAAACTATGAGATGTATTTTTAATAACATTGATTTCTTATAAATATAGGTTAAAGGACATGAAAGAAGTGGTGTTGAATATCAAGAGCATAGAGCGAAGGAGAAAAGGAGAAGAATTTTTTGAGAGGAATCACAGTCACGAGAGGTGAAACGTAGAGAAAGATTCAACAACCAAGCAGAGGAAAGGGTAATAGGTATGACCTGATTAGACAGAAAGTGTCATCATATGATCATTTCTTTAATTAGAGAATCATATTTAAATCCCTCAATCAGGGTGAACCCTAATAGTTTCTTTGTATAAATCCCTTTATCGAGTAACATCTTTATTGGTGTTCTAAGTCCTCTTACAAGGCGACTCCTAACAGAGTCAAGATCCTAGCAGGTCTTCTACCAAATTCCTTAACTGGGTAGCACTCTTACCAGTTCTTTGTAAGCCTCTTACAGGGAATCTTTATTACTATAGTAGTGAAGTTTTGGGTTCTATCTCACTGTGGTTTTTTCCCTCTAACCAATGTTTTCCACGTACATGTGTTGTGTTGACCTATGCATTCAATTTTTGTTTATGAATGTTGTAATATTCTTTAATTTTTGAATAAGTAAGAATATATGTTTAGAAAGAAATAAAAGAAATTAAAATTATTGATTCACCCCCCTCTCAATAACTAGTTAGGAATAACAATTGGTATCAGAATTTAGGTTCTCATAAACATAAATCTTAACTTCTTGAGTAAAGATCATGGAGGGTTACAGGTATCAAAAGTAGCTTGAGGAAGCCAATGACATGATTGCCTCTCTTGAGAATAGACTGAGGAGGTCTCTTTCAAAGAGTAAAGAGGTGGCTCTTCAACTGAGTGAGAGTAATGAAACTATTGAGGAACTCTCTAGTCAAAGTGGATCTGATGAAGCAAAAGAGGCAGTCTCTAATCTTATGGAGAAAAATCATAATCTAACCGATCATATCTCTAATCTGAAAAGGGTACAATAAATTCATGCTCTAAGGATGACTAAAATTATTGAAGACAAAAGGAAAGTTGAAGATGAAAATAACAGTGCCTTAGAAGGACTATTGACTTCTAAAAGAGCAAGAAAACTAGTGGAAGATGTGGTAAGAGAAAGTGATGCTCTTGTATTACAACTTCAAGTAGACATGTAGAGTATAACTCAAGAGAATGTAATTATGCATGAGCACTTTCATGACAAGGATGATGCATGAAAAATGTTGGCTATTGAATTGTATCAACTAAAGGAACATTTGAAAACTCTTTAAGAGAGAAATGAGAAAATTAGAAGGTACAATGAAAGCTCATAGAACCTTGATGATAAATTGAGGGCTCAAAGAAAGTACAAAGATCCCATAGGACTTGGGTACATCAGTCAAAGAAACCAAGAAACTGGTGAGTCCTCTAGAGACAAGAAAGGCAAGATGGAGAAGAAGAAACCTACATAAGACAAATGTAAGAAGACCCACAAACCCTCTTGCAAACATTATCGAAAATTGGGTCATAAATCTAATGACTGCATAAATGCATCGATAAAACCTTTTACTTATAACATCTACTATAGCAATTGTTACAAGTATGGTCACATGACCTTTGAATGTAGGTCACACTCCAACAGTGTATCCAGTGGAAGCAGGGGAAGCTTCAAGGGCTATTTCTATGCATGCAATAAGTTTGGACACAAAGCGGAAGAATGAAAGTCCAAAACCATGGCATTCAAATCCCCATCAAGACCGGTATTCCATAATAGGAATGAAAACTAGAGAACATCCAACTATTTTACTTGTGGTTCATCTGGCCATAGGAACTATGGATGTCACTCATCCATGAATAGGGAAAGAAGGGTCAATCCATAGAAAGGAAATGGAATGGATTGCTACAACTGTAACAAGATTGGGCATCTATCCAAGGAATGCAGACCAAAAAGGAAGTTAAGAAGACTTGGTCAGTAAAAGGGACAAAGAGTCCCACTGAGGAGAAATTTGAGGTAAGGTCATCATCTACTGATGGTGATATCTCTTTAGAAAATTAAGCCTAAGGGCTTAAGGGGAATAGGTAGCCAGCCTATTGTTCTTGAAGGAACTGGTGAGTTGTGATCTCACTCAGTCAAGAAGTGCAATCGGGAAGATGTCACTGGTCTAGCATGTAAACCAGACATGTAAGTGTTGACATTGAAACCAATAACATACAAACAGGTAATGAGTCTATGGACCGGTTCTCGAAGGAAAGGTTGAGTAAAGGTAATTAATACAATAACTGTTGACAAATATTACTATTTTCTAATTACTGTTACGACCTAAGTCTATAAAAGGGAAAGCTGATTACTCATTTCACTTTACATTGCAAAATGTGATTATTGATTTCATAATCTTGAGTAATCTTTTCTTGTTGTGATTTACGTTATTTTCTTAGTGAATTTCATGAATCTTATCAAGAACTTTTTGTGAAAACTGGTCTAGTATTATGGCATCCTCATCTTCTGTGGTAATCCTAATAAGTGCTAATCAACTGCATAGACCAATTTATGATATTATGGCAGTACAAAACCAAGAAAATGATATGGTGGGAGCTCTATCATTCACGCCTACATGTGTTTTGTTGACTGAGGATGTAACAACTTTTATACATAGCAAATAGGAGGAACTAGGTGAAACACTCATCCAAAGTGAATACTTTTCACTTTGTGAAGAAGGGAAGCTTCAATATCGATACGCGAAGCTTGAATCATTAGGATTGATCAATGGAGTGAAATATCTAACCATGTTTTAACCAGATTGGATTAGACTAGTTCTAAGCAGGGTTCACAAACCATGAATGTGGCTAGTGAAAGACACGATCACACTGATAACAAAAGATGACCTACACAAGGTGACTAGTTATAATACCATAGGGGAAGCTCTTACCCTAAGGACTATAGAAAATTTAGAAGTCACACAATTAATAAAGTCTAATTATGACAATCGTATGATGACTGTAAATGACATTGAAGATGATGGCGTACGATTTGTGGCAGTGGTTATTGGTTACAAGGTTTATCAATCAAGTAACCTAAATAGCATATCGGGAAGTGCAATTCACATGGCACACAGGTTTATGCATGACAATGCATGATACGATATATGCGCTATGTTGAGGGGGAAAATATTTGAAAACGTCAAGAAGCTTGGCTTGGTCAAGAAGAAGTTTTTAAAGTATGGAACATTGCTGGTATGTTTGTTCTTTTATTACCAAAACTTCTTTCCTAGCGTAGGCAAGGTAACATGGTAAGAAAAAAAATGATGATGATTCAAATAGGAGAGTTAGTAAATAACTTGGGAGACCGGTTTAATAAGGAAATGATAGATTATTTTGAAGCCTTTCAGCTAAGAATGCATAATAGGGAAAGAATTCCCTCTACCATTGTTGAACAATACAAGGAAGAGATGTGTTTTATGGTAAGCATTGATCATTGTATTATCTAGGTTATAGAGCCAAGGTCCAAGTATGCACCAGATCTCAGTTATGAGATTACCTGTAAGGTTGAAAAGGCATATGTTGATGCACTACAAGAAAGTGACCTAGATCTCTCTGCATATCTGTTTGGCGCTTGTGAAGAGATTCAGACAAATCTGAAGAAAAAAACATCTACAAAGGAACCAAAGAAGGTGTATGTAAAATAAATCCCACACCTAGGAAGAAGAAACTAGTGGTAGAAGAACCCAAGGTATAAAGAAAGAGGACTCAGTAGGAGTCCAGTGCACAAGGTGAGGAATTGGAAGGAACTGAAATTGAAGAAACCACTACTCTTCCCAGAAAGAAGAAGACCGAGAAATCGGTAAAAGAAAGTGCTCCTAGAGGAAGAAAGCCCACAATTGATGAATTAGTGGAAGGAGTTAAAGAATCGGGTAGATTGGGAGCAGTTGGAAGGAGATATGAACTCAGTAATGAATAATATAAGAGAAAAATAGAAGAAGTTGTAGTTTACTCTTTACAAGTTTAATATGACCCCCATTGAACTTCACAGAGTAATACATGGAGATTTACTCGAGATAATTGAAGAAAGATGGAAATATTCCATTCAAAAGGAAAAAGAGATGAGAATAAGGGCTCTACTTGAAATCCAAAATCACCTAAGCCTGGAAGAGGCAACCAATCAAGCTGATCTGTACAAACAAAGTTTCAAGATTAGAAAAATAATTAGTCAGGTGTTGATTGGAGAAGTGGACAAAGTGCATGACGAAGGAGTTATAACATGGATTAATGTTCTAAAGAAACAAAATCAAGTAGAAGTAGAATACCAAAAGACAATAGAGGCACCAGTGATTGACACTGGAAAGAGAAAGAGCATACTAGGAGATGAGACTCTGATCAAGGGAAAGATAGCAACTAAACTGATCATCATTGATATCACTGGAGACACAGGTAAAGGTAAAGCTAAAAATTTAACTATAGATAAGATAGTATATGAAATCATGGATTTTGGTGAAGTGTCAAATGCTTCCAAATGATTCAATGTTCTAGTAGAAGAGGATAAGAAGAAAATAGAGATTTCTCTGTTAGAAACTTTTTTAGATTTCAATAGAAGTCCTAGGGAGTATAGGCCTCACTTTCTTCCATAATTGAATCAAAGGATAATGGCCAAATGGAGAACCAATTTAGAAAAAAATAATAAGATTATAAGGGAAATGTTGACACAAGTAAGACCAAGTCTCAGTGATGAGACAATAAAAATTCTGATGGAAGTCGTGTCACTCAATCTGGACACAAAGAATATAGTTTCCAAGATCATAAATAGATTGGAAAAATATGTTTATGAAGATTCTCTAGAATTTTGGAAAAAATATGACTTCAACACTCTTAAGTCAACAAGTCCATAGGACATCTCACAAGATGAACCAGAAAAAGAATTAATACCACTAGTACAGTTCACAACTGGTGAACAATCTACAACTAGTGAGAAGGAAGTTACACCTGAACAGTTCACTTCCAGTGAATAAGTAAATTTGGGAGAACAAGCTCAACCAGAAGATCAAGTACATGGAGAATCATCAGCAAATATGACTACAAAAAATGGAACAGATAAAGAATAAATGACTTTGAATGATCAACAGGTTGATGAAGAGTAGAAAAAAGAACAACCACTAGAAGAGGAAGTTCATACATAAGAGGAAGTCCATATGAAAGAGGAGGTACATCAAGAAGAAGAGGTACATCCAAAGGAGGCACCACAATGGGAAAAACCTATAGAGGAAGAACCAAAAAAGGAATCAATAGATGTTTCAAGTACATCTTCATTAAAGAGAAAGCTAACATTTGCAACAGATTCTGAAGCAAAGAAAACAAAAGTTAGTGAAACAGTTGTTGACATGAGTAAAATGTCAACAAGGAAGCTCAAAGAGATCACTAAGCAAAAATAAGATATGGTTCTCCCTAGTGTAATAAATATCTTGTACAATTTTGTACTTGATATAGATATAGATGAAGATGAGCTAATAATTGATCAATTAGAGGTACTAGCACAAGCAATTGGGGAAGATGTCTTTGACCTAGAAACAATTGTAATTGATCACTATGAGAAGAAGAGAATAGAAATTCTTCACAAATAGGTTGAATAAATCAAATCTATTGTATCTACAAGCACCAAAGAGCTATATCAATAGATACAGGAAGTAGGAAGGTTGATCACAAGGACTTCAAACTTTGAAGACTTTGTTAAAGATATAACTGAAAGAACAAACAAGACTACAGAAGAGATAAAGGTTCTAACATCCAAATGTGATGTGAAGAGCTCTTCTACAACAGAGTACAGTCAATAGCTAACAAGTCTTTCCCTCACCTTAAGGAAGGCATCCAAAGAAAAGACAAAAAGAATCCAAGATCTTATTGGATTCTAGTTGTTCATTGCACCAAATTTTGATCTAATGCTAACAATGAAAACAGATGCAGATAGAATGATCAAAGAACCTGATTACAAAATAGTGGAAGACATGGAAAATTTAATAGTCTCACTACAAGTAGCAAAGAAAACTTTAGATGATGTAACAATTTTATGGAAGCCATTCCTTGATTCTACGAAGAAAATTTATAAGGATATCTTCAATAAGTTACAAATATAATATGTAAACAAGGAGAATCAACCCTTTGACCCGTGGAGGAAAAAAGGGGAAGAGATTCAATGTAGGTGAGAAGATCAACACATATGAAAGAATAGAGAAGAGAGAGATGACAGTGTGTGTCAGAATATGCTACAGGTAGATAAGGAGATCTACAGGGGAAGTCTACAAGTGATGTGTATTGATATGTTTTGCCACCAATGCCAAAGGGGAATATTGTTGACATAAACTTAGTTGTCATTGGTAAATTCATAGGCAAACATCAATCCCACCGGAACAGAGGTACTCATAATTGTGAACTGGTAGACTAAACAAGAAAGAGGTGTACTTTAACCGGTCACGCTTATACCGGTCTAGGTTTTTACAATCAATCATGGGATACACATAGGGTACAAATGACTAACCAGATTCAAGCTCTTCACTAGTTAAGTGCATGATAATCCAAACCAGATTATGCAGAGCATTTGCAGTTAATTAGAGTTAGCTTTTTCAGTGGAACTATAGTTAGATCTATTTTTTCAGTGAGCATTTCGAGGTAAACTCAGGATCAGTTTGCAAGATTTTTTTGTGTGCATGATTTATGGGTGAGTTTACAGCTTGGTAGAACTATGAGATGTATTTTTAATAAGATTAATTTCTTATAAATATAGGTCAAAGGACATAAAAGAAGTTTTGTTGAATATCAAGAGCATTGAGCAAAGGAGAGAAGGAGAGAAGGAGAGAAGAATTTTTTGAGAGGAATCAGAGTCACGAGAGGTGAAAGGTAGAGAAAGATTCAACATCCAAGCAGAGGGGTATGATCTAATTAGACATAAAGTGCCATCATAAGATCATTGCTTTAATTAGAGAAGCATATTTAAATCCCTCAATCAGGGTGAACCCTAACAGGTTATTTGTATAAATCCCTTTACCGGGTAACATCTTTATTGGTGTTCTAAGTCCTCTTACAAGGTGACTCCTAACAAGGTCAAGATCCTAGCAAGTCTTCTACCAAATTCCTTAACTGGGTAGAACTCTTACCAGTGCTTTGTAAGCCTCTAACATGGCATCTTTATTACTACAATAGTGAAGTTGTGGATTCTATCCCATTGTGTTTTTTTCCTTCTAATCAGGGGTTTCCACGTACATATGTTGTGTTGACCTATGTATTCAATTTTTGTTTATGAATGTTGTAATATTCTTTAATTTTTTAATAAGTAAGATGTCTATTTAGAAATAAATAAAAGAAATTGAAAGTATTGATTCACCCCTCCTCTCAGTAACCAATTAGGAATAAAAACATGTAATCAACATAAAAAACAACCATAGAAAGATAATCATATACAATGACACCAAATTTGTTAACTATGAAACCTCTTGATCGGAGAGTAAAACCTGGTGGGGATGGTACCCACAAAAGATGTACTAATATGAATATTCATTGTGAGAGGATGGACTCTATTAGGAGTCTTATGAAATACATTTAGTACATATTAGTCCTTGTTAGGAGACTTTGAATCCCTATGAGGAGATTCTAACCCTGTTAGGAGTTAAGGGAGACAAAAGGACCCACTATCCAAACAGCTTCAAGGGAAAGATCATTAAACACACTATCCACTTGATCTCTATATTATCCAAATAGAATAATACCAATAATTACTTATCTTGACAAAACAAAATATCCTCTTTGACTGTTCCAAAACTGCACCAAATGCTTCACTAGATTTCACTACTAGATCTGCTCACTTTACATCAGACATCAATCACTAATTCACATTATTTAATCTTTGCATCATCTCATCGTGTGTCAATCAAGGAAAACAATCCTTCCTTTATACCGTACATAATATTTCATAATTAAGTCAGCAAATTAAGCTTAACCAATTATAAAATACAAAACATTGACGTCCCATATACCTTGACCTGATTCATTTGAACACTTAGGTGAGTTTGAACTATGTTATTGACTATCTGCATTGTGTTTTTTTATGCAAGACCGTACTCATTGATATCTTGGCGCTTATGATTCGATACTAGTGTAATCATGCAACATTAATTGGAAACTTAACCTAAGTCATCTTGACGTGTATGTCTTTAATACATACGTTAGTTTCCTACATTCTATCCGATATAGATCATATTCATATCTTCATAGTTGTGCTTGCACTAGTGACTATTGTATGATCTTGTGATGTTCCTTAATAAGGCTCGAT
Organism: Chamaecyparis obtusa; assembly: GCA_027943335.1. Classification (NCBI taxonomy): domain Eukaryota; kingdom Viridiplantae; phylum Streptophyta; class Pinopsida; order Cupressales; family Cupressaceae; genus Chamaecyparis; species Chamaecyparis obtusa. The sequence goes on from BSBK01001859.1 coordinate 966,973, forward strand.
GATGAAAATAAGGACCAAGTAAGATCTTTGCACTTTGCACTTGCATTTTCATCCTAGGTTGCATCTTAGTCTTTGCATCTTGCATTGAGTAAGGAAAGTGTCTTCATCTCATCATTAATCGATAACTTTGGTCATCCTTTTTCAGCGTTCTCCATTCATTTTTGGGATCAAAATTGAAATCCGAGTTTATTTTTTTGTTCTTTTGAGGCTTATATTTTCATCCTTTGAGGCAAAAATTGATTATATTTCTTCATAATTTCTTGATTTGACCTAATTCTAATGTTATACCTTTATGGTCAAACTTAGTCAAACTAGAGAAAATTCTCATCACTTAGTGGTCAAACTTGGTCCAAATGTTTTTCTAATCTCTTTGAATAGATCATCAATCATCTTGGAGCCTATCTAATCTTGATTTGTTTAAACTTATCTCATTTATACATCTCCTTAATATCATTTCAATTTTGATCCTGAGGGGGCAAGAATAATCTATCATCAATCTTCCAAAGCTTCAAATTGACCATGCTATCATCACTAGGGGAATCTCAGCTTCATCGCTTCACATCAAGTTGAGATTCTTCAATTCAGTTTAATCTAATCTTGGACATATCAGTTCTCATCGCATCACATCAATTCTGGTATTGTCTTATCTTTCAACCTTAGTCTCAATATTTGGTTTCATCGTTTCACATCAAATTGTGCATTGAAACTCTTGTTACCTTGTTGTGCTTCATTCGATCAGGTTCAGAGACAGTGTCTCTTAGGATAGTTCATCACTTCATATAAAATGTCTTCCTGTCATCATTTTCTTTGACTCAATGTGCTTGCTCGCACACTGACTCAAAGAGGAGCAAATGTAATCACCCAATTTTGGTCTAGTAAATTATAAGCCCTCTTTATGAAAAATTAAATTCAAATATTAGACCATTTCTTTGCATCAAATCAATTCTTCTTAATTAATTATTTATTTATTTGATTATATCCTAAAGTTTGACCACTTTCTTCTATGTTTATTTAATTAAAATAGCATGCTCCCTTTTAATTAAATAATAAAAATCCCCTTTTATCCTAAGTGCACATGAAAATCACTTTTCTAAAATAAAAGAAAAAGAAAAAGAAAAGTGCACTTTCTAATGAGATGGAATATTTTGACTTTTGAATAAGGCTTTTGCCTCTTTATCTCAACCACTCATTGTTTTGCCTCTTAATCTTAGCCTTTTCTTTTTTCCTCTTAAATACATGAGCACATGGATCAACCAAGACTTAATCTCCACCGTTGGTCATTCTTTTGCCTCTTAATCTTGACCATCTGCTCATTTATAATTTCTTTAAAAGGAGGCTCTTTCCTAATTCTTGCATCTTTGGGGAGCATCTTGGCATCATGGGTTTTCATTATTCTTGTATATTGGCTCATCCTTGCATCTTAGCTTATGTTTCATCTTGATGTATTGTATTATCATTTAGCTTATCTTTTTTATTTACTTTCTTGCATTTAGATTAGTTAATCTAGTCTAATTAGCATGAATAGTAATATTTCATCTTGTTATCTTAGATTTACTTTCCTTACACTCTTGTATTTCATCTTAGCTTAATCTTGCATCTCTTGCATCTCATCCTAGATTAATTTGCATTTTCATTCATCATTGAGATATTGGATACTTGCATTCTCATTTCTTGATATCTACTTGAATCGTCCATTCTTTAGTCCACCTTTCAGGGATCTTGCTTATTGAGTTCATTTGAGAGCCACCATCTTTAACTACATGATTCTTGCACACTATGGATAGGAAGCAATAACCACTTTCTAAGACTCCAAATTCATTGGATCTCTTGGATATAAGGGTTTATAGAAGTGACCACACTTTTTGGCTCACAGTAAGGACCAAGTGATCATTGGTTCCTATCAATGTGGCTAGCTTACTGTTATCTATGTATCCCAGGAAAGGTTCCTGAGGTAGGGGGCTGGTCAATCTCATTGGTGTATCCATATCTCTAAGCTACAATTCTAAATCCTACACCTACAACTCTTAGTTTTTGTTAAGTTCCTTATGCCACCTTTCAAAAGTCTTGCCCTTTTTATAGAGAAAGTAGCCACCTCTGCAAGCATAATACATTTATTTCACTAAAGATGGAATGTCACATCAACTTACAAAAGGTACAATGGTTTTTTTTCAAGAACTCTCATTTGTCTACTTTTGGATCTTCAAGCCCAATTTTAGTTGTCAGTAGTGCAGTTGGAGGAGATATGTACACCTTGGGCGCTGGGAAAAGGTAAATACGTTGATATTTTATTTAAAGAAAAATATTATTTTTGATATCCCAATGTACTAAAATGTTTTTCAATGCATTCGGCATCAACTTCTATTATTTTGAGTAAATTAGTGATATCTAGCGATATTTTACACACTTCTCAGTTTAAATACCCACATTAATGATTGGTGAGATGTCCTTCCTCAGTTTGCTAGGTGAAAAATTAAAGATTATTTTGCTACCACCATGGCAACCATCCTGGAAGGATGAAAACAAAATCATCTATGCATACAAAAGCCAAAGAGGCAAAGAATCAAAAGAAAAAATGAAAAGTTAAAGAAAAATAAAAGAAAAAATGCAAAAACTACAAATTTGAGATATGATAATATCTCTACTAGGGCTATGGATGTATGAATGGCAATTGAAAATGTTATCGGTTATCAAGGTGATAAACTTGTCAAGGCTATGGATGCCTAACTAGCAGCAAGGCTCTATCTAGTTGATTACAAAAAAAATGTCACCTACGTAATCTAGCAGATAGATGGAGACCATTTCATCATCTTAATGAGGGGAAGGATTAACTCCTTGCACACATAAAAATTGGCAAATTATCTAATTTCATCTTTTGACATGTTATCTAATGCTTGATTGATGTTGTTATCGAACTATGATTTATCAAACATAAAGTTTCATTACAAAGCCAAAATAAAATGCGTTCACTTGCTCTCAACCTTGTTGTACTCCTGTCCTTTGTGGATATCTAGTTTGTTTGATTAGTGAATAGGTTTAATGGCTATTTTTGGCTAACTTTTCTAGTGTTTTTATTCTCTTTTCTCTCTTATGTGGATCTCTTCCCATAACTTTTTATGCACCTTGGACCCTTTGGTTTGACCCACGATATCTGATTAATGTTTTGTTTTCCTTCCCCAAGGAAATCTCCCATTTCATAATTTTGCTTGCAGGTATTTCCAGCACAACAATTGAAGTTTTAAAAACTCACTAAAGATAATCCAATAGATTTGAAGTGAGTACACTCTCTATCCCAATGGATAAGGCTTTGGTTTGCACAATTAGAGATGCAAGGTTTGTTCTCGGCAAGTCGAGATCCTCTGAAAGTTGCCAAAAATTATAGACTCCATTATTAGCCTCGCCAGCTTTGTTATTCAAGTTTCAGCCATATCCACATGTGTGTCATGTTTGCAATAAAAAATTATCTCGACAAGGGTTGACACATGTCAACCCATCAGAGTGTCAAGCTGCTCTGTGGAGGCCCTCTCTCCTCCAAGCTCCACCAGCATGCCATGTGTCCCTCCCAAAAACCTGTGCTCCCAAACACCAACCATGAAGAGTTAGCTTTTAAAATCTCAAAGGTTGTTTCACAAGGTGTAATTTGTCCCACTCCTATGAAGCTTCCCAATTACCCTTATTTAGGTGTGAACCTCTTAGGGATCAATAATAGCCAAGGCATTTGTAAACATATTAAAATTGATCTTGGATAAGATCATCTTGGAGGAGCAAAATGGTTTTACTCTAGGTAGAGAAATAATAGATACCATAATTTTCATATTAGAAATCATATATATTGCATTTCCTCATAAAGTTTAAAATTTATGTGATTCTAGCTTGATGTTTTTGATTGAGGTAAAAGCAGGTTTTGAAGGGGCCTCAAAACCCTGAACAAAGTGGTCACAAAAGATATTCAAAATAGCCCTCTAAATGGAATAGAACAAGACCAAAGTGAGGGTTTTACAATAGGCACCCACAACCTATATGAGACAATGCATAAAACAACCTTCATGCAAACCCTAGCTAAAGAGAAATCCAATTCTAGGATTTTCCTTCAACACCCTTCTAATGGGAGCGAAGAGTCATATCAAAAGAGGAGGACTTCTTAAGTTTTTTTTTCCTTTAACAGTAATCTAGCCCTCTTCAACTCTAGACACCTCAACCTACCATTGCAGAGGATCATTAGCCAAACCAAAGTGATCAAGGCTACCAGTAGAGGAAACCAAAATTCCAGTAGAACCTTCAAGAGAAGTATCCATAGAACCACTAGCAACCACAACCCCCGCAACACCAGGAGATACCAAAGATGCAATTGCCCCCACCAAATGATGTGACGAAGCAACCGGAGAGGAACTAATAGGAGGACACATAGGAACCACATCCAAACCAGCAGAAGGAGGAGGGGGGACTTGTGTAGCCACCTGGGAGAAAGGTTTTGGTGAAATAGGCTTCTTCTCCACCAAATAGTGTTGAGCAGAAGCACCGTTCCACCAAGATGCAGCAGATTTATTTTTATCCAAACCACACTGGGCGTCCATGTGCCCAATTTTAAAACATATTCTACATCTAAAGGTAATCCCTTCATAATCTAGAGTCTGAGTCCAGCTTCCTTTAGAGGAGTTGTTCACTATCTTTGTAGGAAGACCCTTAGAAGGGTCAATATCCATAAGAATACGAGAATATGTAGAATAAAAAATGTTGAAAGAATCACCATCCACCATCAAAAATTCCCCAAGATCATTACCAATCCCCTCAAAAAGAGATTTGATCCATAAATGTAGGGGAAGATAAGGAAGACGGACCCAAATAGGAAACCTGATGAAAGAGTCTGAAATAGGGTTAAACTTGATATGCCAAGGCTTAACCATGAGCATAAAATGATCCTCCCAGTTGAAAAAAAATGATTGCAAAGAAAATTATTTATGTTCGAGACATCTTCAAACTTTGCAATAAAATACCCTTTAGCCAAGGGAAAGATGTATACCATATCCGTGAGGATAGGCTCCCAGTGATAGGAGATCCATTCATAAAGCTTCAGAAGATTGGGCCAAAAACCTCTAAACCTATAAATAAAGGCATGAGAAAAGAAAATAGAAATATTGTGATCTATTTCCTCCTCCACATCTAGATCGACCTCAATAAATATAGGATTAGAGACAAGAACAAGCCCATGATTAGTCCCCTGCTTCAATAAAGAAGCATCCCTAGAACCAAAGGAAGGCTCAGAAAACATCACATGAGGGACCTTAACCCCTTCCTCACTCATAGTAGCAGAGGCCAAAACACTTGAATCCAACAAAGAGGAAACTTCCGCACTCCCAACAGAAGCACTTGGACTGGAAAAAGTAATGAGAGAAGTAGCAATAGGAGAGACATGTGCTGCCCCCACACCAATAGCGCTGGAGGATGGAGGCTCCCAATGACCAGCAGAGGTAGGAGAACTAACCACGACATACAAAGGAGCAAAAGACACCTGAGTAGCTACAGAGATGGGTGGTGCATGTAGAATGCCATTGCAGCAGGATCCCTAAGCACAACAAAGGCACTCGCAGCAAGAGCCCTAATCACAATAGAAGACATCATGTGACACTAAGGTCCTATATCTTGTCGTGATCGGGATTCTAGCTTGAGAAGGAGTCTAGCTTGATGTTAGTAAAGCTTACGATATTGTGAATTGGAAATTCTTCTTGGTTGTCATAAAAAAATTTGGTTTTAGTATCACTTGATTGGACATTATCAAAACTTGCATTTTGATACTCAATATTGGTTAATAGAACTATGTGTGGACTATTTGATACTTAGTATCAATTAATAGATCTATGTGTGAACTCCTAGGTGCCACTAATGTATTGAGGCAAAGGGAACCTCTTTCTCCATTTTTTTGTAATTATGGCCAAAACTATGGGAATATTTTTCAATAGTTAAGGAAGTCAAAACTGTAGAATGGCATTGCCAAAGGGAATTTTTTTCATGCTCAATTCGTGAATGACAATGCATTGTTTTTTGAATCCACAATAAGAGAAGGTAAAGTGATAAAAAAAATGCATTGAACAAGTAAAAATTGGCCTCTAGCCAAAAATTAAATAAGAAGAAATCTTAAATCTACTTCTTTAATACAAAGAAAGTGATGCAAAGGAGAATATCAAATGTCCTTGATTCTCATATCTCTCAACTCCCTTTGAAGTATTTGGGTGCATTTGGGTGCACTGCTATTTTCTAGTATGTGTAAATCGATCCATTGGGAAGATACTTTAAATAATTGCATCAATAAGGAAAGGGCATAGGAAAATAAGTGGTTCTCATTAGCTTTTGGGATTCTAATTATCAAAGGTGTTCTCTTTGTTGTTCCAATTTATGTTATCTTATTTTAAATTGACAAATAAAGGAATTTCAACTTTGGAAAGTTATCTGAAAAAAATTATCTGGGAAGGTGCGAAGGTGCGAAGGATGACATAAGAATCCCTATAATCTATTGGGATACTATTGGTCTCCCTAAAGATTTGGGTGGGGAGGGTTTAAGAAAAATGGAGATGCAAATCTTGGCCTTAACTTCAAAATTGTCCTAGAAAATGTACAAGGATCCCAAAAAACTATGGTGTAGGATTCTTTAGAAGAAATATTTAGATGATAGTTGTAATGCCCTGCCAAGGAACCCATGAGAAATTAACCTAAATCATGTTACTTAGTTTACCGAATAATTTTTTTTTAAGAGTTTACAATCAATAATAAATAACAATGAGAAATTAATATAACATAAGATAATACATATTCATAAATGTAACTCATTAACAAATTACAAGTCTCAAGGGTTTCGTGACGTAGAATTAAGTATAAGTTAACTAATCTACTAAGTACAATTCCAACACATAATCACATGATGTCTCTTAGGTTCATTTTAAAACCCAAATTGAAGTATTCCTAATCCTTTACTTAATCATAATGAAAATAACTCAAATCATTAAGTACACTAACATATTCATTTCAACTAAATAGTAAGATACATTCATTACATCAATATAACCAAAGATACTATCTACAAAGTGCAACTGATATATCATGGCATACATAATAATACAACTTCCACTACACATGTCGCATGGATAAGAATAATACAATACAAGTACATATATATTTTTTGAAATCAATGTCACTAACCAATACATAAAATGGAATACAAGATATAGATCTCATGAGAAAGTCTTCAAGCAAAGAACAAGTGTGTGTGTCTGAATGTGGACCTCTAAATCAGGCACAAATGCAACATAGTCATTGCTCAATCATGGGATGATGAGTATGGACATGAATTTTCCATCTCATAACATCGATTGAATCGACTTGTTTCCTCCTATGTAGATCGGGTGTTTAATTACTCTCAGATTGGAGAGCCAACAACCATAAGACCGATTCTACAATGGAGGATTTTCCAAGAGCTATGAAGATGAACAAATTGAAATTAAACTAAGATGAATATGCAATTTAATCTAAGAGTTGAGATGCAATTACTAATAACTTGAAAGAGATATGAAGTGCAATTTTAATCTAAATAGCTTAAAAGAAATATGATATTAAACTATGAGTATGTAAGCAAATTGATCTATTATAACAATTCAATACTATATTAAATGAGAATTTAAACTAATTGCAAATGAAAATCTTTTGAATAAAGTGAGACTAAAAATCGCTATAGTTCAATTGCTCTCAAAAATTGCCCCCTTTGAATGAAGAAAATAGGTCCATTAATAGAAAAAGCCTGGGAAGAGAATGAAGGGGTTCTTGATTTGAAACTCCTGACCCTTCATTTCCATTTGAGACAAAAATACATTGAATTACTTAATTAAAAGAATGGAATTTGCCACATAGGGGACTTTTCGAATATCTTGAATTATTAATTCAAAAATGAGTGTCCATTCAAATAACAAGTAATTATTAATTCCTTTTTTTATGGGTAATTAGCTAAAGGGGGTAGATTTTAATTTAATTCCAAGTACTTAGGACTTTAGGATTAAATTAATTTATCATAGGGGTAATTTAGCTAATAAAAGTCGAAGACTTTAGGAATTAATTTTAATATTTGATTAATGCAATTAGGGTTTTTGCAATTGACATCAAGTCGAATTAAGTCAAGTAGGAGAGAGAAAATTGCTTAGGAAACTAGGACTTTGGAGATGTAAAAAAGATGAAAATACACCAAAATTAATTGAATTTATTAGGTGCCAATTTTAGGGTATTACATTTGCCCCTCTTTGAATTGATGTGTGAACAACGCGTTGATTCAAAGAATAGTCTAAAGTGACAGATGACAAGAAATTTGAAAGTCTAGGTTAGGTTGCCAAGACACCGAGTAGATCAAAGTATGATTTTTCGAAGTCTAAGTTAGATTGCGAAGACAAAGGTCTTGAGAGAAAATGAGAATCAAGGTTAGGTTGCCCCAATGTTTGGAATGAGATTCAGATGCAAACTTAGGACTGTCTCCAGAATCAGGGTTAGATTGCCCCAATATGAAGCTCAGCCCTCCGAGACCCGGGTTAGATTGCCTAGATAAGGGTCTAAGAGAGATTTTGAGAGCCATCTCCAGAATGAAGCTTGACTCCTAGGAATTGGGGTTAGATTACCCCAATACCTAAAAGATTTTGAGAGCCATCTCCAAAATGAAGCTTGATTCCCGAGGATCTAAGTTAGGTTGCTCAGATACCTAAAAGATAGATGACCAGATAGCAAGATGCGAGGCATCGAAATGCCCCTAGCAATGAGAACTGATGATTTAGATCAGACTGATTCAAGAATTGATTTGACAAGATTCAAATGATGCAACCATCCTGCCCCCTCGGGAGCAAAATTGGAAGATGACATAAGAGGGATGATTAACAACAAGAGGTTGCAGAGCAGAAGCAATTAGACTAGATTTGAGAAGTTGCAGAAGTAAATCAGAGAAAAGCAGAGGTCTTGTTGACAGAGTTTGACCATGGTTGATTGGAGTTGACTAGAGTTGACTTTGATGAAATGAGCAAAGATCTTGAGAACATGATGCAAAGATGAGGTTTTGGCAGGAAGATGATGCCAGAAGGCTGACTACACAAGTGTCTAGTCCCAAAGGGTCCCAGAATTTAAAACATGATTTTGAGCTATCTAGAGATGTCAGATTTTGATTTTGATCCCAAAAATGGATTCAGAGCAGTCGATTTAGCCAAGGGTGCAATTTTTGTGCAAAACAGAGCACTTTTGAAAATTAGGTCAAAAGCTATATAAGGCTCGGAGGGGTCATTTTCAATTCATTATTCACCTTCATCTTCTTGTGATTTTTGAGCTCTGAGAGAGAAAATGGAGGGTCTTCCACTGCACATGCATAGATTTGAGCACTCCTGACAACATGCCTAGCCTGCGAAGTATGACACACCTGTAAGTAGTCGATAAACCTCCTTGCTTTCAATTCATACAACTTTTTAGGTCAATTTAGGGTAGATTCAACAACTTTTAGTCCATGTTCTTCCAATCTCGTGTGAGGAAGTAGTTTCCTCACATCGGCCTAGGTCTCCCCTCATGTGAGGAAGTAGTTTCCTCACATGGTTTGGGGTTTCTTCGCACGGACACTTTCTGGAAGCTCGCGCAAGCTGAAAGGGAGTCCTGCGCGAGAATGTAGGCGCTTGCACGAGGAAATAGTTTCCTCATGTGGAAAATTGTTGCAAAGCTTGAAGTCTTTTGCCATAATTTGTCAAGTATAGCATCATAGAGCCATGTCTAGGATAGATGTCTTGTTGCATTTGCTGTTGTTGTGTTAAAAACCATCATGTTTGAGATATTGATCCAATGCCATCGCTTGCTTTGTAGGTTGACTTCCTTGATGTTGTCTTCTGGATGCACCATCCTATTATCACCACATTAGTGCAGAGACTGACAGATGTAGAGAGTGCTCACATTGATGCTCTTGGTCTAGGATACTTGCGTGATCTACCCGACATTCGGGTAAATCACGGTCTTCTTGGTGCACTCATAGAGCGTTTCCATTCGGAGATGAACACATTTCATTTTTTGATGGGGGAGATGAACGTGACTCCTGAGGATGTATATAGGATTCTACGGATACCTGTCCATGGTGCTCGAGTAGAGTACGAGACGTAGTTGAGGCAGGGTACATTAGCCTTGAGAGCTATATTCCAGGATGATCTAGTGATGGGTCGGGCCATCTCCTGGGATGATTTGATCAGTAGGCATGGCGGTGCTCATCCATTTGTCATTGTTCTTGCCATGTTCCTGAGTTGTTACCTTGTTTTAGATCAAGGTCAACATGGTTTAGAGTGTGGTTGGGGGACGATGCTACAGAGGATGCAGGCCAGACCAGCAATTAGATTTGGATGGGGTGAGTGCATGCTAGCCCACATGTACCATGAGATGCACAAGATTGTTTATTAGAGTGTGAGGATGATGGAAGCTAGAGTATTTTTTTTACAGATCTGGGCTTGGGAGCATCTCCCCGTTTGTAGGCCGATATTCCATGACACATGATAGCATCTTGAGCCATATATTTATAGATATGTAGGTCAGATGACCTAGCCCCTGCTGGGTAAGACAGAGCAGTGGAGAGGATAGATGGATGACATGGTAGTTGTAGTATGGAGACCTTGGGTGGCTACAGAACCATGGGATGATGCTCATCAGGAGCTTTCACACATGTTTGTTTTGCGTCCACTGATTGGATGTAGTGTTCATACTATTGAGAGGTTCCTTGTCACACATGTCTTGCGCCAGTTTGGTAGATAGCAGGACATTTCACAGGAGTATTACCCCTACACCCGCTTCTCTGACAAGGAGAAGAAAGGGTGGCATGTGAGATTAGACCCTGGATGATGTGTGATTGAGGCATGCATACTAACTATGCGATGAGACTACATGGTGGGGGTCACCAATGCAAGGGTGACTCCTGCATACAGAGATCACTTGATTGCATATCCTCATCTAAGGTTTAGAGATCCAGTTGGTGCTGGAGCTCAGCAGCAGTAGGCACAGGACCAGCAGCCACTAGCCCAATAGTCACAAGCCCAACAGCCTCCAGCCCAGCAGCCACCAGCCCAATAACCACCAGTCCAACAGCCACCATCCCAGTAGCCACTAGTTCAGTAGGCTGCATAGTAGGGATAGTAGCAGCAGAGAGTACTGAGACCCCGAGTAGGGTAGATTAACATCCCTACTTGGATGATGGGTTCATACGTGGGTGCTGGGAGTAGTGGGGCCCAGCAGAGGTCCACTAGGTAGTAGACTAGAGATACTTCACAGCAGGATCATCCAGACAATGATACGGACATGCCTGATATTCCAGCAGGAGTCAGGACACCTCAGCTGCAGGAGGCTCTCAAGAAGAGTCATGAGAGGGTACATTAGGTACAGTGAGAGTGGGATGATTACCACACCCAACTCACTCAAGAGGAGACCCATGTAGCTGATCAGGATGCTAAGATTAGATAGCTGCGAGATGAGCTGGGGCAGTCGAGGATCGAGACCAAATATGAGGCTACTCAGGCAACATATTACTATGTAGCATATTTTGGGGTTGTTCCAGATTTGTCAGAGCAGGTACCACCATTTTTTGATTATGTTGGAGCTCCACAGGCACCACCATAGGCCCCACAGCAGTAGGCACCATAGGAACCCACTTAGGCACCACCTCAAGCACCTCCTTAGCAGCAAGCACCTCCATAGCAGCTGATGCCCCTACCTCAAAGACCACTGCTACCACCTCCTCCTAGTGGTGCGGGACCTAGCTAGTCCATTTTGATATACATTAGACATTGTAGCCCATTTTTTATACTGTGCTCGAGTAGCACCTCCTCTTTTGTACATGACATTATTCGAGAGATATATATATTTGAGATCGACAGTTTGATATCATTGTACTTGTGGTTATATTGCTTTGATATTGATGTTTATGAGATGTTTTTATATGCTTAGATGTATGAGTAGAAATGAATGAAATGCACATGCTTTATTTTTATGATGATGCAATGATAGATGGATAGAATGTATGCACATATGAAATGTTTGATTTGAATTATGCTTATAGTGGATGCACATGTAAATGAATATGCAAATGAATTTATGGATGTAAATGAAATGAAAATGCAATGAATGTGTAATGCAATGGATACTAATCATCTCATGTAGGATTGTTGCAATATATGACATGTACTAATCAAAAGGATTATGGGCTGAAGATCGAGATCGAGGACCAGACACTTGTGCAGCCAAGATGAGATCGAGACAAAAGATGAGAACCTTTGATGAACAAAAAGCAATCAAGAGAGTAACAAGATATCATCTCAAATCCAAGTTTAACATGAAAATGCAAGCCTAAACTAAAATGCAAGCCTAGAATGAAAATGCAAGTCCTAGGACCTGGTTGTTGGACTCACCATATTTATCATCATCGAGTTTTTTTAAGCATAGGATGATTGCAAGATGTCATACAATCCTCACTAACATTGCAATTATGAGAATATGAATATGACATAAGTCTTAGATTTGTCGGAATGAGGTATAAGCATTAAGGCACAAGAAGCCAGAATGACCTGAACACCTATTCCTTTTGATTTAGCAAGTTAACATAAGCATCAAAGCACAATTGCTAGAATGACTTGAATGTCGCTTGTGAACAAACACACCAAACACGTGAGAGTTCCTTCTTTTTCCAAAGAGTGCTCATAGTGACCCTTACGTTCACTTAGCAGGATGAGCGTTCACAATTTTACTTGTAGCAAAAAGAAGTCACTCAAAACAGACAAGGAGAAGAACCAACCTCACCAAAGCATCCATATAAAAGGAGTCGAGGTACGCATGGCCATCCAATACGAGATGGAGGCTCTTATAGATGGACACCCCTCTTAGATAGATTCTTTTGGATCATTGGAACTAAACCAACAAACAAAAAGCAAAGGAAAGATCATGCCCCCAGTCTTCGTGTTTCTCAATCAAGGAAGATGTCTTAGATTTGCTCGAGGAGAAATGATAAAGCAAACAAAAAAACAAGCAAAGGAAAAGCTCAACATGCTTTAGAGGAACACAAAATCAGTTTTCAGTTTCAGTTTACATTTGTGTTCAAGTGGATTGAAGTCAAATTGGAAGCAAACAACATTTGAAGTCTCAACAGGATAGCAACAGCAGGCAGACGCAACGAGGACCACTAGTGACTGTTGCAAGAGACAAAGCCTCAAGAGGATATCAAAGCGTGAACCAAGTATCAACAGGTGAATGCAGTGAGAACCACTGGGGACCGATACAAGGAAGATTCTCGAAAGAGAGAAAAACACGAGCGAAAACATCAGTAGGCAGACACAGTGAGAACCACTAGTGACTGATGTAAGGAAGAGATCCCAAAAGAGAGAGGTTCGAATGAGAGCTAATTATCAGTAGGAAGGCATAGTGAGAACCACTGGTGATTGATACACAAGAGATCCTCAAGGAGAGAAATATCACAAGTAGCTAGGCATCAGTAGGCAGACATAGCGAGAACCGCTGGTGACCAATGCACAAATAAAACCTCTGAAAGCGATAGGACAATGCCCCCTAGACCAAGAAGATGCCCCCAAGTGTGAACCAATTCCAATCCATGAAGAGTCGAGGAAAATCTTGCAAACAACTAAAGGCAAGGGCATGAGCTGGCAAACTAAAGCAGGAAACGAGCTAAAAATGAGAAACAATCTAAAGTAGGAAAGCAAAGAGACTAAAGCGGGAAACTAAGAGCCAAGCGAAGCTGAGATGAGATGTAGCTTTAGGAAACAAGAGGTGCCTATTTACCAGGTTTTCACCATCTTGGCAGAGATTCTATTTTTGCTACCATGACACCTATTTACCAGGTTTTCATCAATGGCACATTTTTCTTCTTTTCAATTTTTTTGTACTTCTCTTTTTTTCTTTTTTTTTTGTATTTTTGAATATTTCTTTTTTTTTGTATTTTTTATCTTTTCACTTTTTTTTTTGTATTTTTCAATTTTTGTATTTTTTTTATTATTATCAAGGCACCTGTTTACCAGGTTTTCACCAAGATAATAGATACATCAAAGCACCTATTTACCAGGTTTTCACTAAGATGATCATTTTTTCAAGACATTTTGCAATTTTTAGGATTTTTGCAATATATCATTTTTTTGGATTTTTTCAGGACCAATAAGTATGTACATGAGCATACAGAGGATGTCTTAGCTATAGAAATTCTTCAGATGAAGAGCATTGATAGGCTCTTTGAGCTGCTCTCCTTCAGTGGTAGAGAGTCGATAAGCACCAGATTCGAACGCTGCAGTAATGACATATGGACCAAGCCAGTTTGGTTCAAATTTGCCTTTCTAAACTCACTGTTGTTGATTTTTGGGGTTCTCTCTCAGGACGAGATCACCCACTTGGAATTCTCTTTGTCTGACTTTCTTATTATAGGATTTTGACATTCTCTTTTGATATGCTCGGAGATGATAGAACACCACCTTCCGGCATTCATCAAGTAACTCAAGCTCTTGAAGCCGGGATATTATGTTATCTTCATCAATGATGAGGCCCCTTAGAGAGATTTGTAATGTCAAAATCTCAACCTCAATAGGTAATACTACCTCTGCTCCATAAACCAGGGTGAAAGGAGTGGCCCCCGTTGGTGTTCAGATACTTGTCTTGTAGGCCCACAAGGCCGGATTAATCTGGAGATGCCAATCTCTACCAGATTTATGAACTGTTCGGTGCAAGATTTTCAGAATTGTCTTATTAGAAGCCTTTGCTTGTCCATTACCCTGAGGATAATAGATAGATGACTAATGCTGAATAATTTTGAATTTAGTACATAAGTCTGTCAGGTCCTTATTTTTGAATTGTCCCCCATTTTCAATGATAATAGATGAGGGTATGCCATATCTGCAAATGATATAGTTCAGTATGAACATAGCAATGGTCTTGCTGTCAGCTATAGCTAGAGGCACTGCCTCAACCCACTTGGTAAAGTAATCAGTAGTTGTGATGATGAACTTGTGCCCTCTTAAAGAGGAAGGATGTATCTGACCAACCAAGTCGAAGGCCCATTGCTGAAATGGCCAGAAACTGATGAGAGGACTAAGTTCATGAGCAGGAGCATGAATCAAGTTCCCATGAAATTGGCATTGCTTGCAAGTCTTAGCATAGTGAATAGCTTCTTTTTCCATGTCCGACCAATAATAACCAACTCTAATAAGTTTCTGGGCTAACATCATACCACTAGAATGAGACCCACAGATACCTTCGTGTACCTCATCTAGCACATTCTTGGACTCATCAAGTTCTAAGAACCTAAGGAGAGTACTGTCTAGACCCCATCTATAAAATTCATTTGCTATGAGGACATACCGTGAAGCAGTATGAATGAGTTGATGCTTTTCATTCTGAGTATAGGTGTTGGGAATGATCTCGTCATGAAAGTAGGAAAAGATATGGTGGTAGCGGGATGAATCATGTCCAATGATGGAATAGATCATCCTGGATTCAGAAATATCATAGGCAGGGTAGTGTAATGCCTCCTCTAGGAACTCATGTCTGAAGTCATTTTCTAACATTTGTAACATTGAAGAAAGAGTGGCCATTGCATCAACTACTTTATTTTCTACCCTTGGAATCTACTGGAAAGAAATATGTGCAAAGTATTGTTTGAGATCATCCACCATCCTTTTGTAAGGTATCATTTTGTCATCTTTAGCTTGGTAGACATCGTTGACTTGATTGATGATTAACTATGAGTCTCCAAAGACCTTGAGCTCATCCACATGCCATTCAAGGGCCATCTTCATTCCATTAATGAGAGCTTCATATTCAGCTATGTTGTTTGTGTAGGGAAACAACATCTTATATGCTTTTGGTAATGAATATCTTTGAGGTGTAACAAATAGAATGTCTGCATCAGATCCTTGTTGAGTGAATGATCCATCAAAGAACATGCTCCAAGATTGGTGTGTGAGAAGCATGATGGATTCATCTAGGAATTCAATACTCAAAGGTTGATGATCTTTTAAAGGAGCCTCCACCAACTGATTAGCAATTGCTTGTCCCTTAATGGCCTTTCTTTCCACATACTCAATGTCAAATTCACTAAGTATCATTACCCATTTTTGCTAATCTACCCATGAGGGCAGCCTTGCTCAACAAGTACTTTAGTGGATCAATTTTTGCAATAAGCCTCATGGTATGAGCTAACATATAATGCCACAACTTCTGGGAAGAAAATACCACTGCTAAACAAGCCTTCTCAATGATAGAGTAATTCATCTCATAGGCAACTAATGTTTAGCTGATATAGTATATGGCTCTCTCTTTAGTGTTCCGATCTTCTTGAGCTAGGAGAGCACCCAAGGATGTATTTGTTGTTGAGATGTATAGTATAAGTGGCTTTCCATGAATAGGAGGCATCAATATAGGTGGATTAGCAATATACTGCTTTATTTGAGTAAGCCCCTTGTCACATTCCTCATTCCATTCATAAGTCACATTCTTATGCAAAGTTTTAGTAAATGGTTGTGACTTGTCAGCCAGCTGTGAAATAAAATGCCTGATAGATTGTAACCTTCCTTGTAGTCCTCTCATTTGACTAATATTCTTGGGTGGAGGCATGTCCATAATAGCTTGTACCTTTTTAGGATCAACTTCTATGCCTTTAGTTGAAATGATATAACCCAAGAGTTTCCTAGAAGTAACACCAAAAGCACATTTCTTTGGGTTAAGCCTGAGACTGAATTGTTCCATGCGGTCAAAGATGGGACCTAAGTCTGTGAGGTGAGTTCTTCACTGCATGATTTTGGCTAAAGTATCATCCACATAATCCTCCATCATTTTATGCATCATATCATGGAAGATAGTAGTAATAGCTCTTTGGTATGTTGCTCCAGCATTCTTAATCCCAAAAGGCATGACATTTCAGCAAAAGGTACCCTAGGCACATGTAAAAGCAGTCTTTTCTTGATCTTCTGGCACAATTTTGATTTGATTATAGCCAGAAAATCCATCCATCAAGGAATACATCTCATATCCTACGATCATGTCAATTATCATATCAATATTAGGCAGTGGGAAGTTGTCTTTCAGACATGCCTTATTTAGATCTCTGAAATTTGTACACACACGAATGGATTTATCATGTTTAGTGACTGGAACAATGTTTGAAATACATTCTGCATAATCAATAGTTCTTATGAAGCCAGCCTTAAGAAGCTTTTCTAGCTCTACTTTAACCAAAAGCGCTACATGTAGATGCATTTTTCGCAGCTTCTGTTTAACAGGTTTGATACCTGGTGCGATGGACAAATGATGCATGATTAGATTGGGATCTAATCCAAGCATGTCAGAGTAGGTCCATGCAAAGTTTATTTTCTTACTCTGAAAGAATCTTGTGAACTCTTCTTTTTCTTCAGCAGATAATGATTGTGCTAGGTGAATAATCTGTGGAGCAGCCTCTGTACCCAAATTGACCGGCTGTGTCAGCTTAATTAATACTGATGACCTCTCTTGAAAATGGCTCAGAAGCGTATCAAGTATCTCATCCTTGGGTGCCTCGGAGAGGTTTTCACCCTCGGTTACATCTTTTATTTTTATATTTTTGGCTCTGATATTGCCACAAAGTGGTTTTCACCATCAGAGTATCTATTTTTTCTTCTTTTAATTTTTTGAATGAGATACTTGATATCCATCTCTGTCATGTTGACACTGCTTTCACTGGTGGAGGATATCATAGGTTCAATAGCATGGAGGTAACATGCTAGATCATAATAAGTCTAGAACGTTAGGACTTCATTGGATTCGAAAGGGGAGTTCTAGTTTATCAGATCAGGACGGTGGAGTGAAAGGAAAGTAGTGACTGGTTCAACTGCGTTCATGTTATAACCCTCAAAAGCGCTGACGAGCAAGTCAAGATCTAGAGCGATCTCATCCAAATGAGCATTCGAATCCCTAAGAGACCTTGCATCGGAAGTAGAGGACATGTTAACATTAGTGGTGCCTAATTCATGTGGCCTAGCCCTAGACCCTTCACCTACTTTGAGGAGTCTTTCATACATGTGAACAGTGTCTATGTCTACATCATAAGTAGCATCAGATAAAGAGTCAAACTCATATTCATGTGAGTTAGTACTTGATGTAGGAATTTCATTAGTAGCATCATTAGACTCATTATTATCCCTTGTGGCATTAGTAGCTTGTTGAAGTTGTTCTTGTTCAAAGTACTTTTGAAAATGAGGTGGCCTATATTGTTCACCTTGAAAATCAAGATCATCATTTAGTGATGCTTTCCATTCCTCATATGTGAATTGGTATATTGAAGAAGTTTTATCAGAATCATTATCAGTATCAGTATCTGTCTCTATCATATGAACAGGTATGATAGGCTCATCAGGTTCGGCAAAGAGTGTCGCAAGATCCGGAGGAATAGGATATGGGAATGTATCTTCATCAGAGCTGGCCTTTGGAATCACTTCTGGAGTGGCATCTTCAATTTCTTGTTTAGGTTCAAGCTCAGGAGCTGACACAAATTTCTTGGTCCCCAAATGAAAGGGATTCTTTTTAAAGCCCAAGCCACTAGTATCTTTCATGCGGCGGCCTGTAGCTTCAATGGGTTTTAGTAAGCCATTATCATTTTTCCCTATAGGACCACTCCCCTTATAACCAAAGCACTTCATGATCTTGAAGGCCTCACTATATGGTTCTTTCTCTAAATCTAGATATGGAGTGATTGTTTCAGCTATTTCTTTTCCCTTGTAGATCCATGCTCTAATAGCCCTCTCTTCATCTTCATCTTCTAAATGCGTAGAGGCCCTTACAAAGGTTCCATCATAAACTATTTGAGGGGGAGTATTAGAAATCTTGTTGTCCTCAGAAGGTCTCCCATAAGAGCATGGAGATAGAGGTAGAGTGGCCAGTGATAGTACAGGTTCCATTCGGTATTCTCCCATGCCTGTATCCTTAAGTCTCAAAGTTTGTTCCATTTCTTTCAGCTTAGCATCATAAAACTCAGTGGATTCTCTATTTGTTGGAACAAATCTATCTGCGATTTGTGTAAGAGTGTTGCAGGAGAAATTGATATTTGTAGGTATAGTGACTTCTGCTCCACGGAATGGAAACTTAATGCATTGATGGTACATGGATGGAACAGCCTGCATCTCATGAATCCAAGGCCTACCCAACAAGATATTGTAGGCAAGAGGAATATCAAGCACTTGGAAAGTAATATCTCTCTCAACAGGACCTATGCAGATAGGTAGCATGACTAAGCCTTGGGACTTGCATTCTTCCTCATCATAAGCTTTGATGGTAATCTTTTTGTGAGGATTTATGCAATTCTCATCATATCCTAGCTGAGTGAGTTGTTTAGCAAAATAAATATTAAGGCCAGCACCGTTATCTATGAGTACTCGACAGATGCACTTAGGACCTATCATGACCTCTATATGCAAGGGAGCATTATGTAGGTGATTCAAAGAGTGGTCATCTTCTTCAGAAAAAGATAGATAGTGAGGTGAAGTCAAATGACCCACCATAGATTGGAACCAGTTGAGATCGAGATCTTTGGGAACGTTTGCCTCAGTAAGGGCCTTATCCAAAATTTGCCTATCGGCGGGTGAGATCTTCAGCAACTCAAAAATGGTAATTTGAGCATTAGTTCGCTAGAGTTGATCTAGGATGCTATAACTAGCCGAGCTAGCTACAGGAACAAATTTCATGTTTTTGTTGGCAAGGCCAATAGCAGTCTTATCCATAATTTTCTTCGGAGTGGATGTGGGAGTATCAGGCCTTTTATCCATAGTTTTATTTGGAGTGGATGTGGAAGCATCAGGACCTTTCAAAAGAACTCTCCCTCGTGATTGAGTGACAACATTAGCACAGCCTTGAGATTATTTAGATTCGAAGGAACGAGACACAGAGCTACGCAAGATAAAAGGAGTCTTCGATTTGGGAGTGTCATCGCTCCCTCTAGAAGTGATCACGTCACAATACTCTATCTTGGCAGGTTCAATCATACCAATAACATTGTCATTGTTAGTGTATGTGCAATTGACTTTGGCATTGGTATTCTTGGCATTTGAAGACTCGCCCTTCTCATGAGGAGGGAAGGGATCCTTAAAAGCTTGGTGGTCCAAATTCTTGTTATGGCCATCCACAACAATATCACCACTACCGATCAAATCTTGGACCTTGTGTTTTAGCTGAAGACAAGTTGAAGTCTTATGACCAATGTTCTAGTGATAGTCACAGTAAGCATTATCATTCCACCAATGAGGTCTTGGTTGTGGGTCATAAGTACGCTTTTATAAAGGAGTAAGAACTTGATTCTCTATAAGAGTTTTATAGACCACATCAAGAGGCTCTCCCAAAGGGGTGAAATCATGCTTGGGTCGAGAGGCCCAAGGTTTGTTCCTAGCAAATCTTGAAGTTTGTTGGTTGTCTGTTGTGATCTTTTCGATAGCCTTAGCCACTTGTATACTGGAAGTAAGATTAAAAGTAGACTTTGAAGGCTTCACAATAACATTATCCACTACTCCATCATTTACTACATCTCTATTCTTATTGGTATTCTTTCCTTTATCCTTGTTTGTGGAGAATCCTTGTTTATTGTCCTTATTCAAAGTTAATTCTCCCTTCTTGATCATAAAGGCCTCTATCTGCACTACTTGTTTGATCATACTATCAAAAGTAAGAGGACCTTGCAATTGCACTTGGTATCCAAATTCTGGGACAAGATTGTCTAAGAAAATGTCAAGTCTCTCAGACTCTGGTAGTTTATGAGGACACTTCGTACATAATTGTCTCCACCTTTGGAGAAATGTTAGGAAAGATTCTCCTTGTCACTATTTTAAGTTGCAAAGATCTCGGATGTTGAATATTATGCGAGTAGTGCTGGAGAAAAAGATTAGCCATTTCATCAAAAGTTTTAATACCAGTGGGCAATCTAGAGAACCATTCCATAGCTGGTTTGCCCAAACTATGAGGAAACAAACACATAAGATATGTTTGATCATGCATGAATTCCATGGACAATGCGCCAAACTCCCTCAAGTGATCTTGGGGATCGGTTGCACCCAAGTATTTTTCATAGTTAGGGAGTTCCACACCTCTGAGAAAAGGTGGCATATGAAGACTTCTGTCAAAAGGGAAAGGACAAATACTTTCCATCATAAATTATTGAGTGGATTTGTCTTTATTCCTTGCAAGTTGACTAATCTGATCTTGCATTTATCAGACCATCTTTTGCAACTTTGCGGTCTCAGTTTTTTCTTCAATAGATACAAGTGTTTCAACTTGATAGTCTCAGGGTAACTTGGCCCCTTGTTTAGCTAGCTCAAGGAAGTACTTTTCTTTCTCTTCTAGGAGAAGGATCTCCATCATTTTAATAAGACCCTTATTAGCTTTGGTAGTGTCTATATCATGTTGAGTTATCACTTCATCTTCATTCCCAAGGATCTCATAAATACTCTGAACCTGATCTTGTTGTTGATCATCTTGGTTTTGATCGAATGGAGGAGGACAATAGAAATAGGCAGGCTGTCGATCACCTTGAGGTTTGCTTCGAGATCGATCATCATTGTGGGACTGATTTTGGTCATGTTGAGATTGACCATGAGGTTGCTCATTTCAAGGTTGAGCATGATGTGGGTCATTAGAGGATTGACCATGATATTGATTGTTGTGAGATTGATCAAAATTTTGACTATACTTGCCCGGTTGGAAATCAAACGGATCTCCCATCTTGTCGTAGACTTGCGCAGTATATGAAGACTTAGCAAAGTGATGTGAACGAGATCGAAAAGGTGCGATGAAGGTAACCTTTGGTGAATGAATAGGATCAAAAGATTTAACAAATTCAGGCGAGAAGATTTCGTCAACAGTATCACTAGGTTCAATGATAGAACTATTCTCAGTAGGATCAATAGGTATGATGATAGGACTAGTCTGAGGAAGAGGTCTTCCAAAGTTGTGAAACAATGAGTTCTCTTGGAAGAACAAGTTGTCTTGGTCTTGAAATGAGAAACCAGGTTACACTTCAAACAATGGATTAAAACACTCTTGAAATACCAGAGGTGATGATTGAGACGGACTATCTTTTGAAGTATTCAATGAGGAAATTGAGGATATTTCACAAAGTTCAGATTTCACAATAGATTCAAGAGGATCTATTTCTTGATTAGGAGGTTCGCTTCTATCTTGATCAAGATTCTGAATGGGATAAGTCTTGCCACTTCTAGTCATGACAATCATAGATGAAGATGAAATGAGAGAGGACTCGAAATAATGCTAGACTCGGTCTCTAAGAACAATGCAAAGGAGATAAAGGCTAGAACAGCCAAGATGCAAGATGGACCTGGTATGAATTGTCAAAAGAGGTGGCTAGAACAACCGAGATAAGACTATCACAACACGAGATACAAAAGGCATAAAGAGATAAAGTAAACCAACGAGAGATGACATGAGTCAAAACAAAGATCGATTGATTACTAACTCAAAACAACCAATTTCTGATAGTGAATGACAAGAAAGCAGAAAAATAGACCTCAAACAAAAAGCAGATCAGATAAAAAGTCAAACAGTCAGTGGCAAACAAGTCTCTATTTTTGCAAACTGGGCTACAGTCTCACGCGTGATAGTCCTAGGTCGCATGAGAGAACACTAAACTTCGTGCAAGAAAACAAAGTCTTGCATGAGAAAGTGCTCTGAAGTGTGAAACCTCACACGGGAAAAGTGCAAAATCTGATAATCTAATACAGTTTTCAAGGTTAAAGTTGAATTTTGATGTATAGCCTAAATTGATGTCTGACAAAAAATCCAATTTCCCGACAAGTTTGAAGAACAGTTTAATCAACAATCTCGTTTTAGGATTTCAAGCATTCGTTTAAAGACACAAAGGTTCAAATCAAGCAGTTGTGATACAAGAAGCAGTCGTTAATAGACCTATCAAGGACAAAGCAACTTGATAGCATCAAGGGAGTCTTTATTTGATAATGATTGGAAAATGTTTAAGACTCGATAACAAACACATAGCTTAGCCCTAAAAAAAATGGTGAGAAGCCAAAACCTTTGCCCCATTTATTATGTGCATACATGTACCTCACACAGTCATGTCACCCCCTAGAGGGTGCCCATGTTTTTGGTGTTTCCAAGGACTTAATGGTGTATGTTCAAAGGTTACCCTTGTAGCAGGGGCCAATGTCGCAACCACCTTCAAGCGTCCAGGTGTATGCCTATGATGGGAATCTATGAGAGAGATTCTTCCCCCTCCCTGCACAAAGATTATGACTCCTTTCGGAGGTGAACCGGGTAGGCCACTAGCTAAGGAAAGTTTTTAATAGGCTTTCATTCACGCTAACCTTTGGTGCCCCTGATACAGGGTTGAGGCCTCACAGCCACACCAACACCCGAAAGTCATACACCCCCGCAAGTAGGGCTAGGAGCGGCGCCACTCAGTATAACAGACAGAGCCTTCTCAAGATGATAGTCAAAGTCTTGAGAAGGAAGCTAACATGGTTTTGGATTCTTTAGACTCAAAAAAATATTCTTTATTAGAGTGAGGTAGAATCATCGGTGAAAGGTGTGTATTCACTTGGGTCGTTCCTGGAGGTTCAACTTCCGACAAGCCCTCTAAAGGTGACACTGGACTTGGTTTAGATTCGGGGGTCAAATTTTCTAGTTCTCCCAAAGGGAGAAGAGCATACTTCTCTATCCCATTTCTTCACCCAAACACATCAAGAAGATTCATCACCGAGTTAGCTTCACTCCACCACAACTACAAGCTTTTGGGTTTCTGTTTCTCTCAAAGAGAGAAGAGCATAATCCCCTAGCTAATAGAAGCGTAAAGATTCACTACCTTTCTCCACTTCCCCAAGAATTTTTCATATTAGTAAGATCATTAGGATTTCGGGTTCATTCATGGTCATCACCTCCATGTAATGAAGAGCCAAATTCCCTACTCACTATCAAAATCCTCAAGAAATTTTAACGGAGCCCTATTTAGACTATGTTAACGAAAGCAAGAAACAAACACAATGTTTTCGCAAGTCTTCGACTATCGCCCTGCAATCAAACCATTAGCATGTTTTATGTTCTTGGTCAAACATCTTGCAGAAAACTGTTACACTGTGAAAATAATAGAGAAATGATAAACAACAGCAAACAGGAAACTGTCAAAAAATTGAAACTAGAAAGACAAAAATTGAGAAAATTGAAACACTGTACTCTAGTCTTGCACGAGGAAGTACTCCATAGCACGCGAGAAAGTGTAGGATGTCACGCGAAGGCGCAAAAGCTCAAGCGAGAAAGTGCTACAGGGAGCGAAATCTCGTGCGGGATGCTTTGAATTTTCGTGTGAAGATCCATACACAGACAGTACAGACGCATGGCAGAGCTTGAATTCCTATCAGAAAAAAATGATAATGAGGCCAGAAATCAGATTTTTTGCCCCACGGTGGGCACCAAAATGTGTGTCTGAATGTGGACCTCTAAATCAGGCACAAACGCAACATAGTCATTGTTCAATCATGGGATGGCAAGTATGGACATGAATTGTCCATCTCATAACATCAATTGAATCGACTTGTTGCCTCCTATGTAGATGGGGTGTTTAATTACTCTCAAATTGGAGAGCCAACAACCATAAGACCGATTCTACAATGGAGGATTTTCCAAGAGCTATGAAGATGAACAAATTGAAATTAAACTAAGATGAATATGCAATTTAATCTAAGAATTGAGATGCAATTAATAATAACTTGAAAGAGATATGAAGTGCAATTTTAATCTAAATAGCTTAAAAGAAATATGATATTAAACTATGAGTATGTAAGCAAATTGATCTATTATAACAATGCAATACTATATTAAATGAGAATTTAAACTAATTGCAAATGGAAAGATTTTGAATAAAGTGAGACTAAAAATCTCTATAGTTCAATTGCTCTCAAAAATTGCCCCGTTTGAATGAAGAAAATAGGTCCATTAAATAGAAAAAGCCCGGGAAGAGAATGAAGGGGTTCTTGATTTGAAACACCTGACCCTTCATTTCCATTTGAGGCAAAAATGCATTGAATTACTTAATTAAAAGAATGAAATTTTCCACATAGGGGACTTTTTGAATATTTTGAATTATTAATTCAAAAATGAGTGTCCATTCAAATAACAAGTAATTATTAATTCCTTTTTTATGGGTAATTAGCTAAAGGGGGTAGATTTTAATTTAATTCCAAGTACTTAGGACTTTAGGATTAAATTAATTTATCATAGGGGTAATTTAGCTAATAAAAGTTGAAGACTTTAGGAATTAATTTTAATATTTGATTAATGCAATTAGGGTTTTTGCAATTGACATCAAGTCGAATTAAGTCAAGTAGGAGAGAGAAAATTGCCTAGGAAACTAGGACTTTGGAGATGTAAAAAAGATGAAAATGCACCAAAATTAATTAAATTTATTAGGTGCCAATTTTAGGGTATTACAACAAGAAGATAGAAGTAGCATCAAGGATCATCCAAGAACCAAGTCACGAATGTCGAATCTCAATGGTAATAGAATCACTACCACCTGAGCACGTGGAACCAAGAAGTCCACTCCCACTGTGTTGAGGAGATAACACCAAGCCTCAGTCAAGGAGACAACCAAACAAGCAAGACTAATGCTATGGAACATAGGATAAAATGGTAATAAATTGTTACAAGTTTATCAAGTATAAATGATCATGACACAAAATAAGTGTACCAACTGCAACGTAGGAACCTAGGACACATATAGGGAAGTGTCATCACATAAGTCAACTCGGAGGTCACCTGGTAGTGTCTCTAGACCTCGGCCCCTAGTGACTCTATGCAGTATCAGTAGTCCTTTCATACATACAAGAAAAACCAACTATGTCAAACCTCAACGTCGCTCTTGATGGGAAAGCATCTTCTCCCACTCTCATCCTAGCTTGTACTAGCACTCAAGGCATAGGCAAGGAACAATTATTTTTTTAATATTTTCTCTGAAGAAATTTATTAAGTTATCACTTATTAAGTCAAATTACAAAGGATACCTAGGCAGCCACTTTAGGACTCCGACACCTCCAAAGTAAGCCACTTCCCTTCTATGCTCCTAGATAACCTACCCTAATGCTCCCAGCAAAATAACCAAAGAGAAGGCAAAACCAAAACCAAAACCATAAAAAACTTCTTGTAAATCATCAAGTCAATAACTTCATCAAAGTCAAGTGTTGGAGCATAATCATGAACAACACATCCTATACAAGGATCCAAATAGTCCACCCCATAATGGGCATCTCAATAAATCAAATACCAATCCACATGGTTATCGTATCGCAAGATCAATGATCAGCAAAAAGCATCAGTAGCATCTTATCTCCAAACATGGAGTAAAACATAATCCACAAGACTATCATTTAGAACATAGAACAATCCAATGACACCAACAAGGTGACCAAGTATATCCAATATCAACACAATAACAGTTGTCACCTCTTGTGGTCAAATAACATAAAGATTGAGACTCAATGGCATCAATGCAACCAAAATCATACATGAACCAATCGTGAAATCAAAATAGTTATGAAATTTCCATAATATAACTCAAAAGAGAAAAATTTATAAAACATAAATGATCCAAGTCTAAAAGACAAAATCCATCTAGGGCAACACTCTACCCAATGGACAATATGCACCCACACAAAGCACAATGACATAGAACATACAAATGAAATATATTTGAAGGGTCTAGTTATGTCTCATTGTGATTTACTTTTCTATTCCACAAATGTTTCAATATGAAGTACCTCATTAAGTATAAGTCTTCCTTAACATTCATTTAAAGAGTGATAGCAATACGTAATTTTACTCTTGAATCTTTATAATCTCAATTAATTATAATTTAAAATTATAAATTTGAGTAGATTAGTTATATTAATTATTTAATAATTGTCAAATTAATTATTATTTTTAAATTAATAAGATTTAATAATAAAGAAAAATAATTTTAAATTTTATAATAGTGAATTTTTGTATATTTCCTCTATGTAAATCAGTCGGTAATTTAAATGGTATAATCTCATATGGAATGATAAAGGTCTAAAAATTATATCTATGGAAAGATAATTTAATTCCACATATTTTTCATTATTTCTAGTCCTAAAGATAAGGTCATTTAAATGGTGTAAAAAGAAAATCTCCCTAACAACTTTGTTCAAGAATGAAGGTTGCCAATTCAGTAAAAAGACCATAAATTTGTTTTGAACTGTTGGGTGTTCACAAAGATCAGAAACAACATCCATGATAGAATTATTTACAATCTCACGGAAGAGATTTTCCCAATTATATACTTTGCAAAAAATTATGGATGACTGTTTGTTTGTCTCTGATTGAAAAATCAAGCTCAAATAGGCCTAGTCTCACTATAACGGTCTATATTCGACAATGTCCATACAAAATACCCCTATCATATTTTTATACATGTTAAATAAAATTCAAATGGGTGTGTGAAAGTATCTTTAAATTTTGAAGGAGACATCTACAATGAAATTTATAGTAAAACCATATGTTTTCAAACCTTCAACCCGACATGTGAGTAACTGTAAACACATAGATTCATAATCAAGAATGCAGCTATATATTTTAACTAAATTTGAATAAATTGGTAAAACCACAATTTTAAATACTAACACACATGATTTCTTTTAAATCTTCTCCTAAGGTTTTCAAACAAACTTTCTCAAAATATCAGTTATGTCATAAACACAACTTACAAGAAAACCGTACTGGTCTTTACAACTCTCAAAAAATCAAAAGAACCTCATTCAAACTCAAAACCAAATTCACAATCAAGCAAGCACAGAGAAAACAGTCTTTCATACAGAAACTACACAAAAAAAATTCAAAAACCCCTACCTTGAAATACCAAGTTGATTTGTTGAGAAGAAGAAAAAGAAAACCCAAATACAGACTTCAATCTCAAGCTTTAAAACCTAGCTAACCAACTTTAAACATGCAACTCACAATCAATAATTAGAACTCAACTGCTAAAAACAATAAAATAATTAACTCAAAATCACATAAATCAGAACTCAACTCCTACCTCATTTTTATCAAGTCTATTTAAAAGAATTATTTATTTAATTAATAATTCTAATTCATGCTAATCACTCAACTTTTAATCTTAGATTTTTAATTCAATTTTATTAATTGGATTTGCAAATTTAATTGCCTAATAATTTAAAGTCTCAGTGATGA
The DNA here is from genome assembly GCA_027943335.1 of Chamaecyparis obtusa. Lineage (NCBI taxonomy): Eukaryota > Viridiplantae > Streptophyta > Pinopsida > Cupressales > Cupressaceae > Chamaecyparis > Chamaecyparis obtusa. The sequence continues at coordinate 995,236 of BSBK01001859.1, forward strand.
ACCTTAAGGTGTTGTATAATCATCTAGAGAATAGCATGCTGGAGAATACTACTATGACTGTGGAAGATGATGCAGGGAGCTCTGGGCCAGGGACAAGAACAAGAAGTTGTCTCAAAAGGAATTTGCCAAAAATGCCAAAGGAGCTAAAAGGTCTCAAAGACTCCATTCAAAAAATGGAGGATCTGCAGAAACATGTGGAGAAGGCCATGAAAGCTAAAAAGTAATTCAAGTTGGTTGCTTGTTGAAAGGTTGCCGGTTGATGTGCTAGTTTTTGTTTTTTAGCTTTTTGTTTTATCTAGTTTCTGGTAGTTTTTTGGGTTGGTTGGGGTCCTATTTTTCGTTGTATAGCAGGCATTTGATGTTTGTGTGGGCTGATTTGAATATATGTTGACTATTTTGTAAATGGTTTTGGGTTCCATTTAAAACCTGCTTTTACCTTTATCAAAAATAATTAATATTTTTAAGTATATTAATAATATGTAAATTGATAATTAAATATCAATTCATTAATTTATTAAAAAAAAATTACTAATCCCTCAGTTAAGTCTCTTAACTCAACCTTCTAATTTAGAACTAATAAATCAATCCCTTTAAACTGGGATGCATATAATCGCATGATTATATTTAATTATAATTAATATCTTTAGCACCACTTAAGAAGTAACTTGATAATTAATATCAATTTATATTATTTAAACATTAACTTTAGATTTAGATTTAATATTTATGGAACTTTTATTTTCATAGTTAAAATATTAATTAAGTTTTTTAAATAATCAATGATATGTAATTAATTTTTTATTAATTAAATATCTATATATTTAATATTTTCATATTCATAATTGAGGCTTAAAAATTGAAGTTCTAATATGTGATAATGGCGAGGAGAGAGAGGCGGGAGATGAGATGGGTCCAACGATCACCTACAACTACAGAGGAGTGTAGATTCGGTCAGGTAGGAGGCCGTGCTACTTTCCAGGAACATGCAGGCCTAAAATATTCTCGTAAGGCTGGCGGGAAATGGTCCTTACAAGATCATTCTAACCACCATAATCCTTTCCTGAATCGTGCATCTCATTTCTCAAATGGGTTTATTGGTGATAAACAGTTTGGATGGCCAGACCAGAATGACAAGATTGGGGAGAACAGGACTCGTTTCAACAATCATCAGCCCCTGTATACTTCTTTTGGGAAGAACTTTGATTTTCACAAAATTGCACATAAATTCTACTGCCCTTTTAAGAAGCCAAAAGATGGACCCAAAGGCATCATAGGAGAGAAGCAGATGACCACTAATTCTAATATCAGGTATGAGGTCATGTCCACTATTAAGGTTTCAAACCCCCAATGGCAAGATGCAATTTTGTCGCTTAGGGAAAGGGCTTTTTTCTTTAAATGGATGGGCCCTTGGCCATCATTGGATATCATCCAACAGTGGTGCCAAGGTGTTTGGGGGAAAGAGGTGATGCTCAAAACCCTAGCTAACTAGTTTTTAATGGGGATTTTCTCGACTGGTTGTAAAAAGGATTGGATCCTTAAAAATGGACCCTATCTTATCGAAGGGAAAGGGATTTATCTCAAAGATTGGGTATCAAAATTTGACCCAGATTAGGAGATTAAGGTGAAGGAATACCCGGTATGGCTCAATCTTCATAATCTCCCTATGGAATACTAGGATGAAGAAACTCTTATGCAACTGGGTAATAAGATAGGTTCCTTCTTAGAGGCTGAATAGAGGTAAAATAGGATTCACCACTATGAATAGAGATTGAGTATGGATATGAAGATATGATAAATAGGTTAAAATGTAGTGGAGGGGTGTGTGATGGAAAATGTCATGGACATATAAACTAGATAAAATAGAAATACTTATCTCGAAGGAAGGATGATGAAGAAATCACTATTTTCTGATGTCTGTGCACAGTTTTGGGAAATTCTGCAACCTGCTCCGGACTAGAAATTCCAAGACAGAGAAGACCCAGAAAACTTTTATCCTTTTGAGGTCAGGTCAACTTTGACCCAGATAGCGGGGCACAATCTTACCCAAGGGCACAATCTCACCCCCCACTGAAGGTTGTCCCTGACCTGAAATAGCTCCGATGAAAATTTTGTTCGTGGATCCCAGAAGTTCACCGAACAGGGTATCCAAATCTGCAATTCAATTCGTTGTCATGTACCTATACCTGCAAGAAAAATAGTTTTGTTGTTTGGATGAGGGGTTTTCCTTGGTCAAACCTCGGCTTGGAATCAACTTTAATAATGGAATTAAAATAAAGAATACTAGCAAGTAGTAGAAATAGATCTAACAACGAAGCTATGAAATTCAATAGATATGCAATTGTATTTCAAATGTAAACAAGTATATTGATACGAAAGCTTGAACATAACATTAACAAATGTAAATCAAAACCTCCATGATTGTATGCTTGGAATCCACCTTGAGGGAAAAATGAATAGATCTTGAAGATAAACAAAGGATCTTGAAGGAAGATCACACCACCATGATGGCTAGATCTAAGGTTTTGAATGATGAATCTTGAATGCTTGAACCAAATCCCTTCAAAGGCTTGAATGCTTGAATCATTGATCTTCAATGGAGAACTTGAATGGAGAAGAGGACTTGAATGCTTCTTTGAAAATGTTTGATGGAATGCTTGCTTGATCTTGCTTGAGTGTGGATGCTTATGAAAATCGGATGATGAAAATGAGAGAGGAAGGCTTCCTTTTATAGTGATCTAGGGCACAAACTTCTAGAAAGGCCGACATTGGAGAATTAAATCCCAATTAATCTTAACCCCTAGAAATGGACCTAGATTAAATGCAATTTAAGGGTTTACCATTCTGAAATCTGAAACAGCCGACCTGGAAGCGGGAAAATAAAACTTTATGAAACCCGACATCCCGAAACTTCCAGAAACTAAAATTTGGACCTAGGGTCAAGGATGAGGTTGACTCTGCCCCAAGTCAGAGTTGAGGTCAACCTTGACCTAGGTCAGGGTCTAGGTCATCCTTGACCCAGAAATTCAAAGTCTCCAATTTCTTAGAGAAAGTCTGTCAGAAAGAGGCTGGAAACAAGGAGAGAGAAGCAGAACAGGGGGGGAAAGTGCCAGATCCATGCAAAGACCCAATCGAGGCACTTGACATGACCCCAGACCACTTACTCGGAGGGATAAACTCTCTTAACATAGAAGTGCTTCCATTTTAAGATGATACAGAGTCAAAAGAAGTCATAAATAAAAAGGATTCCTCTATTCATCCTTGGATTTTGATCAACTTGCAAGAGAATAACCTAATTCCAGATTATATTCTTTTGGACACTGGAAATGGGGTATAGAAACAGATGATTAATGTTTGGAAAGGGGAAGCATCCAATATTGAAGAATATTTTAAGGATGATGGGCTTTTGGATAAAGGAAAAGGTCTGTAGAGAGATGCCCTTCTTGACAAGATGGAAAAGGAGTTGTGTTCAAAAATCCATAGTAACTATGAACCTATCCATGGGCTTCAGTCAAGGTTGGACAGAGGTCAATATGGATCTCCCCATTAGAAAAAGGAATGTAGAGAGGCACTGGAATCACTCTTTTCAGGTGTTGAGAATAGTGGATCGATGGTTGCAAAGAGCCTCCCTCCTCAAATACAATTGGATGCTTCTCCCTCTCTGCAAGGGAAGGTTGTTAAAGAGAAGGGGGAGAATGGCTCTCATTTTCCATGTATGGCTCAAGATAAAAGCCCTCCCTTAACTATTCCTGACACTTATGATGGATTAAGGTCTCCTAGATCTTCTTCCAGTGAAGGGCTTAAGGATGTTCTAGAGAAGGAAGTTCATAGATCCCCCCAAGTAGTTCTCAACACGTAGACCTCTCATCTGGAGCTACAAAAGCTTCCTAGTGCGGATAACTCTAGAAGGTCTTAGGAGCAGGCCCAATACATCCCAGAACCCGAAGTTGATTCCCTCATATTTGAGCCTACATAAATATGTCTGGATCACCCCTGTGCTGATTCAATTCATGTCCAGCCCACAAGACAGGTAGACCCAGGGATGCAGATTGAAGCTATTGTTGATGGCAGGTCTAATCAAAATCTGTTTGGTTTGATTGAGCACCTTAATCAGAATTTAATTATGTTTTAGGAAGATTATGGGTAGCAACACTTTAAAATATCCCCTATTCGAAACTTGGAAGGTTCCTTTGAGGAAGCTCGTGACAGTGGGGGAAACATAATTGGATCTGATTCTCTTAGCAGTTTCTTGAGTGATGGGGAAGAGGATGTGGATCTTGGTTTTGATTAAACCCCTAATATTATGGAAACAAAGAGCCTAGAACAGACTACCTCTATGAGGAGGAAACCAAATCTTGGAGAAAAGAAAAGACAAGATCCTAAATCTAATAAGGAAAATTTGGAGATAGTTGGGTCTGTAGCTGACCAATCAAAACTGTTGAGATCGGGGAAAGGCTATGTCTTTTCCCAGCAACAATGAAGATCCTCTCGTGGAATGTCAGGGGATGCAATGCTCTTGAAAAGTTAGGCTTGATCAAGAGAGGTATTGATCAAGTTAGAGCTGATGTTATTCTTCTACAGGAAACTAAACTTAAAGGTGATAATATTGCTTCCTTTCTCTGGTGGTTTGTTAAGTGGAAAGGTCTTTTTTCTAAAGCATGTGGTGCTTTAGGTGGTCTAGGAATCTTATGGGATGATAGCACAGTCAAGATTGATATTGCTTTTCAAGCTCCTAATTGGAAAGTTGTTCAAGTTTCGTCATTTCAACTCATCTCTAAATTTTATTTATGTAATATTTATGGCCCCAATAATGTTGGGGAAAAACTGATGTTGTGGGATTACATCTCTGAGTTTTTGAAGATGAGGCCTGATGATATTTTTTTGCTGGGTGGGGACTATAATGCAATTCTTAGCCCTTGTGAAAAGAGAGGAGGTAAAGGTTGGATGAGTGCAAGCCAAAAGCACTTTGCAAATTTTGTTAATAATAATGGGCTTTGTGAGGTGGTTTTTAAGAAGGGGGAGTTTACATGGACCAACAGGAGGCAAGGTTTTTCGAACATTGCGGAGAAACTTGATAGGTTCCTACAAGCAGGTCCTTGGGAGGAATGCAACTGGTTGTGCTCAGTAGATATTTTGCCTATCTCTGGGTTTCATCATTACCCTATATGTTGCTATATTTAGGAAGATGCCACCCCTAAACGTTCTCCTTTTAATTTTGAAGCTATGTGGCTAAGGGATGATGGGTTTATGAACAATATCTCGGAATGGTGGAGGTCTGCACCTTTCTAGGAAGATAATAAATCTTTTATTTTCTTTAAAAAACTTCAGTTTCTTAAAGAAAACTTGAAAGTCTGGAATAGGACTGTCTTTCAGAACATTTTTGCAAAAAAGCTTAGGATAGAACAAAGTTTGGAGCTTCTTCATGGCTCTGTCATTTCCTCAAGCATTGACCAAGTTAGTTTTACAAAGGAGCAGCACTTACTTCGCTCTTATAAAGAGATTTTGTCCAAGGAAGAAACTTTCTGGAGACAGAAGTCCCGCGAAATTTGTTTGAAGGATGGTGACAGGAACAAAAAATTCTTCCATAAATCTATCAAGGAAAGAAGGGCTAGAAACCGGATATTTGCTATTAATACAATGGATGGAGAGATGCTTTCTAGTTCTGATCAAGTCAATCAAGAGGCTGTTAGTTTCTTTAAAAATATCTTTTCTAATTGTCAAGATGGCCCTATTATGGATCCTGATCTTCTTCAAACTATTCCCAAATGTATTTATGAGGAGCAAAATGCAATTCTTATGCAACCTATCTCTAAAGATGAAGTGAAACGGGCTCTCTATGCCTTTGGTGGTGATAAAGCACCAAGACCGGATGGGTTCCCTGCTATATTCTTTCAAAAGACATGGGACATCCTGGGTAATGATCTCTGGGAGGTGGTTGAGGATTCGCGAGTGGAAGGGTTTGTCCTCAAGGATTTTAACAACACCTTTATTGCTTTGATCCCCAAGAAAGCAAATTGATTAACCTTTGATGACTACAGGCCTATTGCCCTATGTAACACTACCTACAAGGTTATAGCGAAAGTTGTTGCTAATAGGCTGAAAGTGTTACTGAAACATATTACTTCTCCTGAACAGAGTGGGTTTGCTCCCAATAGATCAATCTTTGAAGGTATTGTCATAGCCCATGAAGCTATTCACACTATTAAGAAAGTGAAAGTTTCTAGGATGATGATTAAATTAGATGTCAAAAAATCTTAAAACAATGTTCATAGAGGCTTCCTCATTCAGGTTCTGAAACACTTTGGGTTCTCTGAAGAATGGTTTAAGTGGATAACTAGCTTTTTCTCCACTCCCAAGTTCTCTATTCTGGTAAATGGGAGCCCTCGAGGCTTCTTTGAAACTTATAGGGGGATAAGGCAGGGAGACCCTATTGCGCCTTTCCTCTTCATTATTTTGGATGAGGTATTAGGGAGGCTTATCTCCCACAAGTGTAGATCGGGCCAGTGGAGAGGGATTAAGATAGTTGAAGGATTAGAGTCCCTCTCCCATCTCTAATTTGTGGATGACAGTTTTATGATGGGTGAAGCTACGGCCAGGGAGGCTAGAGTTATTAAATCCACCTTAGATTTATACAGTTTGGTCTCTGGATAATGCATTAACTGGCATAAATCTGAAATTTATTTTTTTAACTGTTGTAGAGATATTCAAGCTCAGCTGAGCAACATTCTTAATATACAAATAGGAGCTTTACCCGCGAAGTATTTGGGGGTTCCTCTCTTTGATGGTGCCTCAAAGCCACACTTGTGGAAACATCTAATTGATTCCTGCCTTGGTAAGATGGAAAGCTGGAAAAGTAAATGGTTATCTTCTGCTAGTAGGATTCTTTTACTACAAATTGTTATTTTTGCTATCCTTGTTTATTCTATGAGCTGCTTTAAAATACCAGCTAAAATCTTTGATTATCTTGCTAAAAGGATGCATAGCTTTTTTTGAAATGGTAATAATGAAGGGGATAAATGGCCTCTTGTGGCTTGGGATAAAATTTGTAATAAAAAATGGAAGTGTGGGGTGGGACTTAGAGATTGGAGGAAAATGAACCTTGCTCTTGGTGCAAAATTAGTATGGTGTATGTATTCCCAGCCGGATTGTTTGTGGGTTAAAGTGCTCAGGGCTAAATATCTTGATAATGAGGCTCGGGAAAGAATACTAACCATTAGGGACTCTCCTAAGGGTTCTGCTCTTTGGAATTTCATGTTTGATTGCAGGGAAATAATAATTTCGCATATTTCTTGGAACATTGGGGATGGGCATGCTACTCATTTCTGGAAGGATTCCTGGAATGGCCTTCCTGTTTTGGTGGATGACATTAGATATGTTGATGTTAGTAGGATCCTCACCAATGCTTGGGGGTCGAAGGTGGCAGACTATGTTGAATAGAGGCAAACTGATATTGGGACCATTTGATCTTGGAAACAAACTGATCATTTAGGTTTGACTGATGACCAAAATGCTCTTATGAGTGAGCTTTTTAAGAGCGGAGGTATTTTTATTACTCATAATGAGGACAAGGTTTTCTGGTGTGCTACTCGGAGTGGTGAATACTCAGTCAAATTGGGTTATTTATCATTGGAAGGGATTAATGATAATATAGGATGGCCAATTAAGTTATGTTGGGATGTGGATTGTCTCCCAAAAGCCGGAGCCTTTGCATGGCTTGCTCTCCAGGGAGGAGGAAGAAATTTGGTTTGCAAAGTCCTACTATGTATTTTTTGTGTAAGGAAGATTCTAAAGATATAGATCATTTATTACTTAGATGCCCCTTTGTTGAAGAATGTTGGTCTATGGTCAAGTCTAAGCTACATTGGATTGGTGCAATGCAAAATTGTGTAAAGGAGATCTTTTTCAGTTGGCCACTCCCTATAAAGCTTTCAGCTTTATCCTCATTATAGAAAATCTGCCCTTCCATTGTTATATGGGAGATTTGGAAAGAAAGAAATAGGAGGATCTTTCAGGATAAAGCTAAACTGGTTGACATGGTGAAAATCATAATTAATATTTCTATAGAGGAATCAATGAAGGTTGTCATTTTAAGAAGGAATAATAACCTAGAGTATACTAAAGAGGGTAGGCTTATTCATCAAGGATGGCCTTGTCTGAAGATCAAGAATGGCGGGCTTAGTGGTGTAAAGCCAATCAAAAATATGAGAGAGAAGGTGTTTTGGATGGCTCCTGTAGCTTATTGATTGAAAATTAGCTTTGATGGGGCTTCGAAAGGAAACCCAGGGCCCTCTGGTGCAGGGGTTATAGTGAGAAATTGGAAAGGAAATGTTATTGCTATTGTTGCTATGAAATTGGCCAATGGCACCAATAATATGGTGGAAGCAAGGGCAGCTCTGTTAGCCCTCAATGTAGCAATTGCATTAAAAGCACACATGATTCACTTGGAAGGAGATTCACAAATCATTTTCAATGCTATTAAAAACCGATCTATGATGGCTTTGCACTTACAGGGTATTATTGATGAGATTGGACTTCTCTTAGAGTCTTTTGCAGATTTTAAACTTAGTCATATTTTGAGGGAAGGTAATCAGGAGGCAGATGTTATATCTAAATGGGCTTCAGCTTTGGGCTATGAGAATGCGGTGCAGTTTGAGCGTTTTGATGGGATGCATTAATGTGCTTTTGGCATGTTAATAAAGGTATTTTGGTTGTTTGGTCATGTTCCACATGGAGGTTCAGAGCGAATGAGTTGGCAGTGTGACATTTATTTCTATGTCCAGTCTTGCGTATTTTTTTTAGATTTGGCTTGTGTGTTTCTTGTTGGTTGTTGTGTTGTTAGTATGTTGCAGCCTTTCGAGTAGTTATAATTCTCCTTATTTATGGCTTCAAGTCCTTTGGCAACGAATTGTTAATGCTTTTAGCCAAGGTGTCGTGGTTTTTTTATAAATGCCAAGGATTTGAGTATATTTTCTACACTGCTTGCTTGAAAGCGTTACTTTCTCTTGGTGTTGCGATGGAAATTACGTTCTCTGTAGACACTTCGAAGAAGCAAAAGGGTTTTAAGGGCCCTGTTAGTGTGGAACGGATGGTTGGGTTGCTGCTTTATGAAGAGTCAGTGCTTGCTATGATGGCCATTGATGTTTTAGGGCCCCAATTCCAAAATAGGAAGTGGAAATGGCGGCTAAATGTGGATGTTGTGTCTATGGTTGTGGCTTGGGCCTTGGAGTTGGGCGAAGAGGAGGCTGAAGTGAGATGAATCATGTCTCTACTCTTTAAGAGTGAATTGTTGCTTGATCTAGATCACATTCTTGAATGGGTTGTTCTCGACATTGGTTCTGATATGTCGGAATGCTTTGAAGACTAGGATGATGCTAGAATCTATGGCTTTGTTCCCTTTCTTCGATGGTGGGGATGTGTGGATAAAGGCGAATATTAGTTTGAGATTGGGAAGAAACGGGAAGTTCTAAAAAGGGTTCTTAACGAAACCTCTTTGAGAGCCAATCCAGCTCCCCTCAACATTAACCCAGTTAATATGTTCAATGTGGAGGTGTCACGCAGGAGACGGGGAAGGCGTCGAGGCAGGCCCACTACCTAATCTCTTATGATGATCGATGGTTTTTTGGTGCCTGTCCCCTATGGTAATTTTTGTGTTTTCTGCTATTATGGAGTCTTCTACGCTTGCAAAATTTTTGTTTTGGCTTCTAGTGGTCATTAGGTCTTATGGCTGAAATCTTTTTTGACATGTTATTGCTCTGTTCTATGTTTCTTAGCATGCATGGTTTACTTCTGCTAGTTTTCAAGGCCTTAGCCTGAGGCTTGTGTCCTCTCTGATGGAGCTCGAGATTGTTATTTCTCTGTCTCCCCGTATGATTGGGCTTTTGAATGTATAGAGTTATGACCTGTTGTTTTATGGTCACCCAGGCTTGTTATTGTATGGTGCTATGTGTCATTGATGCTCAGGCGCTTCAAATACCGAATGTAATCGACTTTATGTAATCTCCTTTTATATATGAATAAATTCAAATGCTATAGTTTTAAAAAAAAATTCATATTCATAAGATATAATTATTTCAATCTCATAATTAATCTTAATTAAATATTTAATGTATTAATAACACAAAATTCACATCAAGACACCTGACAAACAAACACAAAGGATAACCCAACTAAACCCATAAAGTAATAATCAAGCTCAAAAAAAGGGTTCACGAATGACGTCACCTTGACAGATTTGGAAGGTAACAAAAAAGATACTTGTCCACTATTTGAGAACAATAATTGACTTAGGTTGATATTTAGACATGGATGCTATCTCCCCTCTTATCATTGAGATAATGCGGTAAGGCACGCTCATCCTGACAATTTATAAAAGTCAATGCTCAGTTCCAAAAATCTGCATAAAAGACGAGCATGTACAAACTATATATATATATACAAACAATGGTGGGGATTGGTCAATCATGTGGATCTTACAAGCAAGTAACTACAACTTCGTCTCTCAACCACATCAAAAAAAAATATTAAACATACATGTCAACCATACACATGCAAGTATGGGGTTGGTAAAAACCATAACATAAGTAACATCATATGTAAATAACCATCATCATCTAGCTAATATGATATAAATCAAACGATTTAAACTAAAATAGAACTGAATTAGTAAATGTAACCGAAGATCTAATATTCATAAAAAGTGGTCTAAATGAGTTGGCATCATAAGCATAAATGGCAGTAAAAGGGTGGGCATTACAATAGTGGTCTAAGTAGAATTGTAATATTGATTGATTCCCAAGGTGTTTCTGTTATCTAGAAATTTATTTGGGAAGCATACGAGTGATTGTTGCACATCTTTTGTGGAAGATTGGTGACGACAAGAAGGCAAAATTTTGGATACTCTTGAAATAGGGAGGTGTCGATTGTCAACTTGTTTGATTCAACAGAATGGTTAGAGGGGTGGTCCAAGCTAATGGGGTGTTCATAGCAAACAATGTGGAAAGATTGACTGTGGTAGTTGGGGAGCATTTTGGTTGGCATGAGATTGATCAATTGCACATTTTGGGGGAGGCAAAGACAATTTTATCAAACATATTGATGAAGAGTTGGATCATGCTTTCTAAAGAAGAAGATGAGATCATATGGTGTGCCTCCAAGTTGAGCAATTAAACTATTAGTTTGGGTTGATATCGGTTGGCCAAAGAATTTGTGTTGGCACCACAATACTTTGCCCAATTCCGGGGCGTTCTTATGGATGGCCTTGCATTGCAGAATACTGACTGATGATAGGCTAAGGACCATTAGAAGCCCTGCTTGCAAAAGAATTGGTGAATCTACAAACTAGCTATCACTTAACTACTGCTTAGCAACTCAATGTTTGGATTGGTTGATGGCTTCCCTTGGCAAGGTAGGAGTTGTATGAGCTTTTGATTAGTTGACCCAGGATTGGCATATTTGGAAAGTGTGTAATAAAAGAATTTGTGGTCAAAGTTTACCTTTAGCCGAGGTTATTAGGAAAATAGAAGATCATATTTACGAAGTAGCTAATGCTAAACAAAGATTCAAGAATACACAATTCACTAATCGGGAGGACATCCAAAAGAAATGGGGGCATCTCCATCCTCCCTCGTAGAATATAACAAACAAATCCATTTCTAGGTGAGTTACATGATGGGTGGTGCCAGGGTGAGGAAGATTCAAATTTAATTTTGATGAAGTTGTTAAGGCGAACCCATGACTAGCTAGGACTGGGTGTTAATCAGAAATGAAAAGAGCAAGTGTGTTTGGTGGCTTTCAAGGAAACTAGGAGTACCCACCAATAATAAGGCAGAGATGGAAGCTCTAACTTATGGTTTGTGGTTATGTGAGGAGAAAGGTCTAAAAGATGTGGACAATCCCAAATATGCATCAATGTTGTATGCAAAAATCAAATTCAGGATTGGAAATCGAAGCCATGGGTTGAGAAAATTTTTAAAAGCCTCAAGAGGCCAGGGAACCTCATGTCTATAGAGAAGCAAATCAGGCAGCCGATTTTTTTGCCAATAAGGGTGTTTCTCGTGATGATATGGAACCAATAGAAGATTCCAAAATGCATTGACCGGATTCAGAAAGGATAATCAGGGTTGATTGTACAAAACTATAAGCTAATCATGAGGGAGTGGATGTTGTTCCTTGGATGGTAACTGGTAGATGAGAGATGCATCGTGTGCCCAAAAGGGGTATGGTCCAATTTGGATTTGGAAAGATTGTTATTGATTGGATTCTCTGAGCACGACCTTAAGATATGACAGTTAACAATGTTATTTCTACAGCATGTCTACTAAGACCATAATGCTACAAGGCTTCCTTACCGAGGAATTCTGAACAAGGACATAAATCAAATTGCTTGTTGTATCTGAATCGTGAAAATCTCCTGCAAGACATAAGGTTGAAGTATTGGTATTTTGGGATTTGCTTTGGGTGTGTAGGTGGACGGGCGATTAGCTTTGTCAGTGCTATTGACGATGTCAGATCCAGAATCTTCAATGTTTGGCAACTTAAAGAGGTGCTCTGTGTCTTCTACTTATGCATTATAGTGCCCATGGATGGCTAAGGTTTTATGCAATAGAGTACCACTGTCTCGAGGAAGATATGAAACACAGGTTAAAAGACAATTCAAGACTCGCGATAGGAATGAGACTGTCGATGATTTCATTGCAATCGTAGGCAAAGCTCTATTAAGTTCAAGACACGTCCATGATGGACTGATGTGCTACCAAGTGTTTGAGAACATGATTTAGATTATGGGAAGGAACTCTTGGGACCTTGTCTTGTTGAACTCTATACCTGAGAAGGGAGGTGATACAAAGATTTACTGACCTCATGGTCTTATTGTTGGGATTTTCGACGCTGCAGTGGCTGCAAAAACAAGCTGTGACTGGACAGGCTTTGGTATTATGAAGAAGGCTTAGAGAGGAGATATTTGGAAACCTTTGGCCACTTCATTAGGATGAATGGAGATCTACTGTCCCCTGACCAGATTGAAAAGGTCTGTGAATTTGACTCTGATATGATGTATCTAATGCAACTGCAGGATTCCTAGGTTGAAGTCCAGTTAATACTCTATAATTTTCTTTATTTCAATGAAAGGGAGCTGCCCCCTTGGCAGATTTACCAAAAGAAAAACCATAAAGATATCTTTGCAAGTGGTCTAAAATTTATAAATAGTTCAAATTATGAGTTGTTCATAATAGGATTTTCTTATATCCATAATGTATGTTTGAATCCGGGGCATTAGCTCTTACGATTACTGTGGAACAACAATGAAGCAGGCTTGACCTACTGTAAAGTTAGCAAGCTCTGTAAAACCGGTCAATCGATCAACATGTTTTTATGCCTAAAAGGACACGATGTTAAGAGAACAGCTGAAATTTGTCAGTTTTAAATGAATGGTACTAACAGAGCACAAAGCTGAGTGGGTGCGACTGAAACTGGAGATAAAATATTTGTGAAATTTAAATTCTTGTCAGTGTTCGGCAAATCACTGCATATTCATTGCCAACAGTCCAGGGGGTAGTGCACTTGTACAGGTAGAAAGTTGAAAGTTAATTTTTGAGATGCAATGAGCGCGTTGTATATACAACTTTTGGGCACCACTAATTCCAGCAAGCTGCATTAGTTGTCTATCGCAGACATTCATGGCTTCAAAAACTGAATTCCCTGAGTTAAATTTCTCATGACTAGCCCATATTCTAAGTATTAAAAGTTTCCAGGTATCTGCTTTCGGTGGGTATGCGATACTTCTAAACCTGAGACACAAGAACAGCGGTGCGTATTAATTTTTTTTAAAACTCTAACATAAACTGAATATAATAAATCGTTCATAGTTTTGAAACTGGGACTCCAAAATCTGTAACAGCCCAGATTTTCGGTTCACACAAAACTCAGGCATATGAAGATGCATATAATATAAATTTTAAAACATGAAAAACAATTGTTAAATAGAATGATAAAAGAATACAATGTACACATTAAGATCATCTAATGGTCAATATCCATTATTGAGGTATTTCCACTGTATCAGATTATAATATCAATATCCGTGTTTCTAAATTTTTGTAGTCAACCTGATTGACACCAGTGTATTAATTATGATATTATAATCAGAATTCAACTGTCTAATTTTTTGAGTCAAACTTATTGACCCAGATTTCATGACTAGCAATTTTCTTGATGGGAATGAATGGATGACCTTCTGGAAAGTCATACATGTTTTTGGGAGGTCACCCATTCATTCTAATAGAAGATAGGTTGTGTGAACCATTAATATGAAATATGGATCAATCAGTTTGATTCAAAAATTACACAAATAAATCCTGTTATTAATATCATAAGTTGATATTTATATAAAAATAATTAAAATCTATAAAATATTTTACAAATTTTTCTTCCTCCTAAAGCTCCTCTAAATCATTGGTTGCACCTCAAACAAAAAGGAATCATCCTCTCCAGTGCCTAATGCTTCTGCTTCCACTTCCAGTTGTTGCATCTTCCACTACTTTCAAAATATGTGATATCCTTCGTATTTTAAGTGCAGACTGTCCTATTCCCATCTTCCATGAGACTCCCGCACAGCTGTACATACTCATTAGAACTCACATGGTTTTGGGCAAGTTACTCAGCGAGCACTCACCTGCAACTCACCTGCAACTCACCAGCTAAATTGCAGATGTGATGCCAGCCAATGTCCTTTGGCATACAAGTCACTTGGGCATTCAATGAGTTTAACGCATAAGTACAGACAAGTAACGAGATGGTGCAAAATAGCTGTAAGCACCCTGTCATGTTGGTTATATCAAATCCTTGGCATGAACTAAACAAACTTTAAAAATACCATACAAGATACGGGAAGTTCCAGCTGCTTATATCAAACCCTTGATATTAAGAGTCCTGCTAAAAAAACTTCAAAAACAGTATACAAGAATAGGAAAGGTCCACCTGGTTATAACAAACCCCTGGCACAATGGATCAAGCTAAACAAACTTCAAAAATGCTACACAAGATATGGCAAGGTGCTATTAGGCAAGTTAGCCATGTACTCAGCAGGATTTAAATACATGAAATCGATAACACAACATCATAAATAACAAGATATGTGTGGAACAGTTGAAAGCACCCTGTTATTTTGGTGAGATCAAAACCTTAGCACTAAAAATCAAGCTAAACAAATTTCAAAAACACTATTAAAGATATGGCAAGGTCCAGTTTGGTCAAACCAGAGGTTACAAATTTTGACCAATATATAAGGTAAATGGAAAGTACTCATCTTGTGGCCTGCGCAATGCAGATTTGGTCTCACTTTGCCATTTCTTAAAAACAAGCTTTACATTTTATATACTTGTCCAACCTTCCTGAATCTAGTGCACTGTGCAACTAATGGCAAGCGGTTCTGAACCCAAAGGTCAATGCAAACCAAATAGCTTCTGTAAAAGCCAACCTTTTATTTTAAAATAGGCAACTGCTATCATCTTTTTATTTTTTTATATGGGATATCTACCTTCATCTCACATATCCATGCTTCTCAGAGTATACAAACAATTGCACAAGTACAACTTTATCAGTCAAACAGCACATTGTCTTTAGCTGTGCATGGAAAAAGCAACTCATTTATAGAAGTGTCAGTACATGGGTTTGGAATATAGAAAGAAAACATGCTGAAAACAATCCTCAGAATGCCATCAAATATTTTAGTGTGCCTAGCATGAAGCATCTCCAGTTCCCCTTACTACGTGGCAGAGGCTGGTATATGTACATGAATTACCAGAATATAATAGTTCTCTGGGTAACCAACTGTTGTCTATATCAGCACTCGTCAATACGTCGAGCCAAGTAGGAAATAATAAAAGGCTTGGAGAGCCAAAAGCCAAAGGAAAGTTGACAACTTTGCTGCCTCGTGAATTAATGAAATCCTGTCGAAATGTAGAAACATGACAAGCAAGTAATTTCTGGGAAAATTCATCCTTAAAAACATGTTCAGACCTTGATGAGGCTGACTTGCAGAATTGCCAAATACGCTGAAAGCATATTTTTGAGAAAGATACAGCTTGGTGAGTTATATCATGGATTGTAATAAAACCATGTGCCCAGCATATCAAAAAACAATTATAAAGTTAACAAATAATATAAAATATCACAGCAAGAAGTCATTCACTATGCTTTTAACAATTAATTTTTAGATTTAAGTTTTTAAAAGGTACTAAAAGACATGCTATGGTACCATTGAGATCATTTGAAACCTAACTCAAGTTGTGGTAACCATGGTAGCTTTCCATGAAAAACATATGACCTCGCTAATATTTAAGTTTCATTAAAGAAATATGAGGTTCCCTTCCATTTAAATTTGATTGTTGCTTTGTTTGTGTGTATACTGGATATCCCTTACTACACACAGTTTCTTAACATTAAAAGATTTTTACAAGAAAACTTAAGTTCCTTCAATTAAAACTTGATTTCTGTTTTGTTTACATACAGTGTATCTGTTTGGTTCGCATACCATATATCTGTTTTGTTCATGTACCGTGCATACCTTACTACATACAGCATCTAACAAAGAAGATTCATAGGAGAAAAGTGTGGTCCCTTTCATTAAAAATTTGGTTCTGATTTGTTCATGTATCTACTGGATATCTTTCTTACATATTCTAACACTGAAGATTCATAGGGAAAAATTGAGGTCACTTTGAACTTATTTTTTGTTTTATTCATGTGTCTACTGTATATCCCTTACTACACATACACTGTAACATTGACCATTCAAAGGAAACGATAGAGAACGCCTTCTTTAAAGCTTTGATTTATGTTTTGTTTGTGTATCTACAGGATATCCCTTAACATATACACTGTCTTTTGTTCACTCAGTTTGAAACAGGATATATTTGCTAAAAATAATAGTTAACAGGCAATGCTGAAAGTGTAAATGATTTTGCCTCATGATTTCTCCCTTGACATAATGACCATAATATCTCCAAAAAAGCTAAGGCATTAGCAGATTGAAATCTTTGATTTGACAAACAATTTCATCAGGGGTATCAAACAACATTCAATAAATCCTGAAACAATGTACGCAGACATGGTATATATTTGCTTAAAATAACTACAGGCAATGATAAAAGCATAACTGACATGGCCTCACGATTTCTACTTTAATGTGAAGACAATAATATTTACAAGAAAACGAGGGTAATGAATACTACAAAGTGGTATTCAAATATTTTAGGCCATGCATTAGCAGATAGAAATCTTTTAATCAAACAAATTTCTGAAACAAAGCATCAGCAATAAAAGGAAAACAATTCAACTGGTGTTGTTGGAAGAGTACTTCTTGTTTGATTTCATTAAATTCTAATATGCTTCGAAACTAATTTTCAAGATTCTACGCTTATCTTAATTGAAAAAAGAAGCAGAACATCTCTGCCAAAGAAAAAGAAAAATTAGATTAGTGTACACCAGGGACAACAGTAGGTGAGGGGATTCAAAAGTATGTCCAGCTATGATAGAAAAATGCTAGGGTTGAAAGCTAAGTTGCCGGTTCAGATTCGGGTTCAAAATTCGTTCAAAAGTTTTTTGAGGCGGGTTCGAATTCATTTTGGGTTCATCCATACAACATACATTATATATATATATATGCAGCAGAAAATAAGTCCGTACACCACTATGCTAATAGTAAAGCAACATAGCAAAATATACCACCATAAAACAACCTTTTTGGCCTTTTTAGTGGTCTCTTTTAAAGGTTGGATGGTCGAATAGACGAAATTAGGCAAAAAAACACTTTAAAAAAAAGTTTTGTTTTGAGCCCAAAGTTGGCCCCGGTTCTGCCACTGGGCAACAACTTCACTCCAAATTCGCCCAAAGTCTGCCCAGGTCCATCTGACAGACTTTGGGCCAAATTTGGGGCTCTGTGGCCGAATTTGGCAATGACCAGACTCTGCACCGAATCAAACCCAACTTTGAGGGTTGCAGGAACGAATCTGGTAACATAGGTTGAAAAGAAAGTTGGGAACCAAAATATAAGTGACTAAGCCTAAAAAGTAAATCAAACTCCTGCACTACTGTCAAGTGTTCATTTCAATGCCTAAAGCTGCAAAAAGTGTTAGCAGAGAATGTTTTCAAATAATTACATTTAGGATGGCACTTACCATTCTTGAAACACAGAACAAAGTTCAAACATTCAATAGAAATTAACTATAGCTAAAGAACTAGACTTCTGGTTTACTTAAATGACAACCTTATTTACACATTGCTAACACAGAATGCAAAAAGACACAAACATACATAGCTTCGTTAGAAACATCTAATAGACCAAATAGAATTGTCAGTTTACTTAAGATAGTCCCAGTGATGCAATGCAGTATAATGCTTTGTAACATGTCTCCAATAGGCCAATAAATACAGCCTGCATGATCATCTGGAATGTAAAAGCACTATCAAGAAACAAAAACAAGCTTGAAAAACCATAAGCAGCTCAAACACCATAAATGCTTCCATTAAACCAAACCATAATTATATCCAAACAATACACAATCAAACATGACCTATAAATAACCTTGTCATAGTGCTTTTATAAGATATTGAAGAAATTAACAAGTCGTATTCATTAAACCCTTTTCACAGCACTTAACAATAACTCTAAATATCACCATAGGCATACAGACGTCCTAAGAATCCCTTGAGTTTTGACAACAACCAGATATCAATGCTATGAAGAAGCAGACAAGAAAATTCAATAAAAAATTATAAAATAAATGAACTAGGATACCTTTTCTCACAGAAAGCAGTAATTCTAATGCATACATCAGGCTTGATGCATTTCAGTGATGATAATTTTCTGATTGTAAAATGTCATGACAATCTAGATCTTGGGTGGCATGCCTGAGGTATGCAGTATGCCGACCAATTTTTTGCCAATAAACATAAAATAAACAACTCAGCATGACTGTAAACATGTAACTCAAGCCAAGGGGTTGAGCTGTAGCCTTCTTAACACACCTCCCTCAAACCAAACAACCAATTTTTCTTGGAAACTAATTAGAGGATATGCTCCTATATATTCTTCACACATCCAATAATCCTTGAGAGGGTCAATACTCAGATTTTAGATCACTGTAGATATTCATATGAACAAGCTTCTATCAAAACTAGCCAGTGAGAAACAGCAAGCCCAAAACACCTGTTTTTGATGCCTACAAGAAGGAATAGAATACATTACTTTTGGGGGGTTTCTTCTAGTGCTCATCAATTGAATTTTACAAAAGCATGTGTAGTTAATGTTACGAAATATTTGGTTCCAATATACAACGAACATGTAAAGGACTAATGTTTAGTCAGCTGTAAGAGGCAGTGTCATGCAACACCGGAATCTGGCTTTCCGAACTGTCGTCATCATCTCCCCCTGTGCTTCTTCCAGCATTCTAACCACTTCATTAAATGAAGGCCTCACATCAGGATTGGCATCCCAACAGCGCGTCATGATTTCTGACAAAGCTTCGGGGCATTCTGGAGGGATAGTTGGCCTTACACCCCTATTGACCACTGCAAATGCTGCTTGGA
Source organism: Chamaecyparis obtusa (assembly GCA_027943335.1). Taxonomy (NCBI): domain Eukaryota; kingdom Viridiplantae; phylum Streptophyta; class Pinopsida; order Cupressales; family Cupressaceae; genus Chamaecyparis; species Chamaecyparis obtusa. The sequence continues at coordinate 1,014,817 of BSBK01001859.1, forward strand.
CTGCTGTCATGTTCTGGAAGGGAAGCATGCCTGTTATGAGCTCCCATAAAACAATTCCAAAACTATACACATCCACTTTGTAATTGTACGATCTATGTTGGATCATTTCCCTGCATCCAGTAACCAATCAAATCAATACAGATAGCATGTCACCAGTTCAGGGCAAAGTCCTCATAATCTTGTGCAAAATGAATCCCAATAACAGTGTTCAGAATCCCAGTTACACATGCTTCCATGAAGATTTAGGAATCCTTGTCACAAAGGGATGATCAATCAACAAACAGTCTCCACCGCTCTAAAGCAATATAATTGAGCAAGAGTGAAGTAAAACAAATGGCAATAATTGAACACTAAAACAGATCTCTTAATCAAAATAGCAAAGCATGCAGATCATTGTAACTTGAAAGCCAAATGATCAACTCCCTAAGAGAACAACGTAGCAATAGAAACATTGATCAATCTTTTGTTATTGAGATTGAGTGAGCTATTCCTAGTTATGAATGAAAAGATTAGAAGTTTGGTACATGTAGTTCCAATATATCTCCTTAAGCATTAAAAATTTTAATTGTGTGCATCTAATTAAGGTATGAGCATAATTTGACACTTAGCCCGTGTCAATAATAAGGTATGAGCATAATTTGACACTTAGCTCGTGTCAATAATTTTTACAAAGTTTACACCATATGATAATAATAGCTCGGTTACCGATAAAATAAAATAGCTTGGTGAGTAAATGGCATAAAAAATTCAATGAAAAAATAAATTCTGGTCCCTATCTGTCATTAGCTACTTAAAAAGCATTAATATCCTACAAAATAATCAGAAAGCACTAACTAGTTTCCTATCCCAATATTATCATGTGTTCAATGCAACAGTTTCTATAGAGAAGCTCGGACATTAAAACTTAAATCACACTCCAAAGTGAAATCAATTGCATATCAAAGCCTGACAATTACCTATAATTAAGATTGCATGAAGAGAACCAACAAATAAGCTCTCATTGCAGTCATGATTTCTTAGCTAAATGGATACTTCGGTTCAATAATAAATATATGATTTTAACCCAACATCAGTCATTAGATATGTGACAAAGGCTCTCACAATTCCCACACTTCATATACTGGTTCATTATGGTAAATCTAATTATAACCCTGACACTGTGGCCTACTCCAAAATTACCCATTGGTCATAAAATAATGTCGTGCTATCCTGACAAGGATGCCACACAACTAAGTATCAATAAAATGTCACGCAAATATTGATCTGTCAACCCTCTAACCAGAAAAGTCAGACAGACGTTATCGATAATTGTGGCTTTGAACTCACTAATTCTCAGGCTCCAAAACTCATATGGCATGATTGGAACTTGGAGCTGTTTCAGATTTTATACCTCAAAATAAATACAAAATACATGGTTTCGCAATATCAATTTGATTATTGGAATCCAGTGAAACAAACAGCACGAATGCTCTTCTGTAACATAGTTTTAGCCATTAGAGAAAAAAAATCATTGGAAGCACAAATTCATATCCTTGATCTAAATAACAAATTCATGTCAAAAACTCATTTTTTCTAATTTGGCCATTTAATTCCTAGCAAGCACTAATAAGTATAGGTTGTTCAGGCATTTTAATCAATGAAAATTCAAGTGGATTTTGAAGATCTAAAATAAGGATAACACAAACATCATTTGGACAGGTAGTTTGATGGGAGAGACAGTTGAGGACACGCATTTACTCTGGTGAAGATTTGTAAGAAATAAGAAAAGAAATGGCAAAACATGGATAAGAAAAGCAGGACACCATGAAGCTTACGGTGCCATCCAGCGATATGTTCCAGTTTCTGGAGTCATGCCCTCCGTCTGTACTTCGATTCTAGCCACTCCAAAATCTGCAATCTTAATAGACTTATCTGTGGCTATAAGAAGATTGTCAGACTTTAGATCCCTATGAATAAAGCCAAGACTCTGCAGATACTCCATGCCTCTCGCCACATCCAACGCCTGCTTCAAAGCTAGCTTGAGAGGTACAGCTCGGCTCTGTCTCTTTGCCAAAAACTGTCGTACAGAGCCCCCCTTGGCATATTCTGTCACAATACACCAAACCATGGGCTTTCTACACGCCCCTATGAATCTCACCACATTCTGATGCCTCAAGGTGGCAAGCATCTTGACTTCTTGCGTGAATTGCTGTTCCAAGACTTGGGCTTTCTCCATATTATTCTCCGGCCTCTCGAGAATCTTGACTGCAACATCCTCCCCATTGTAGGTGCCCCTGTAAAGCTTCCCAAATGCTCCCTGTGCAAAGGCAGGGCCCATGTTGAGCTTTCTCAAATCAATGGTCCATTCATCATATTCCGCCAGGCCCTCGGTGGGATACCTGTCATCCATGAGGGCTTGCGCAAGGGCATCTTCTCCCAGCGTGTGTGAGGAGGTTACGTTGGGTTGGGCTACACTGTGCCCATGATGGGTTCTGGTCCTTGTCCTCAAATCAGGGTGCATCAATATTGTTGTCCTGGAATTGTTTGAACCCACACTGCTATCTATAATGGACATGGACACAGAACCCCCTCCATTACTCGTCTGCAAACTCCCCACACTCTCCACAGACATATCCGATGCTTCCCCCAGCCTATGATAATCTGTAAACTCATATTCCATTGTTCGATATTGTGCTCCTTCTATCATTCTCAAATGCTTAATCTGTCCCCAGATTGATCCCCTCTGATTCCCACCTCAAAAACCTAGAGGCCTAATAATCACATTTTATCACCATGGCAATCGAAAAAGCCACCGTTTTGTTCCACTGGGCATGGATAAGGCATTCCCAAAATAAAATCTACCGAAACTGAATCAAACCTTGCTCCAAAATACCGTGGATTGAAGGGCAAAAATGGCAGATCCAGAAACCCAAATGAAAGTGGTGTTCAAAGTTGCAGCTTTCACATCAAAAAGACTTGCTCCACACTTCTCCACGACCACGACCACCCCCTCAGGAGGACCAATCCACCCATTCTGCTCCTGCATTCCATCTTCATTTCATTTACTGTTTGATTTCCTTTCCTCTCATTTCATTTCATTTCATTTTGGTTGAATGCCGTTGTAATTAACACTCCTATTCGTTGATATTTATTTTGTCCAACGCAACAACGGGGAAGCAACATGGCCGATCCCCCAAATCATTTTATTAATAATATTAATATTTCTATTATCACAAAACTCACATATCAGGCCTAAATCTTTAAGCTTATTAGTTGCAAATTCAATTGTTGAAAATTATTTTGGTGCCATCTTTCAAAGCATATTCACTTTCCATGTGTGTCCAAACACTCTCTAGGTCCCACACGCCCTTAACACCACAATTGCTCCATAGAAAAGTCGTCTTCTTGTTTTTTAATAGTTTTTTCCACTTCTTTTCTACTCACCCCTTTATTAGAATGGCCTCATTTTCATTTGCCAATTAGTTTTTTATTATTATAGCCAACAACAATATCAGTTCAACACAATCCTACATTACTTTACAGGGCTTAATATCTAATTATCAATCTCTAAACTATAGAGTTTGTCAAACTCTAAACTCTAGAGTTTAAAAGGCTATAGAGTTTGAGATTTGAGATTGAGGAAGGTTGAGAAAAATGTGATGGAATAATTGAAATAGATTAGGATTTATTTAACAATTGATCTATTGTTAATGTTGATTAGTGTGATTTTATAATAGAAGTGTGGAAATTGGAATGTAGATGTGGATTGATAGTGAGTTAGTGAATAGTTAAATTTGATATTTTCAAGTGTTGGGTGTTTATTCATTTATGATTTATTAATTCACCTAATGCAATCATTTCTAATATGTTCAATTATGTATGGAACTATTGTTGATTGTCAAATCATTTTTAGTATTAAGTGCGGCTACATCTAAAAATTGGTGATGCTAAGAAACGCCTCTTAGACTCTATTATGTATAGAAAAAAGTATATAGCTTCATTTATGGCAATCAAAACCTTAGGCTAATTCAACACGATTGAAATATAGAATGTGGGATATCGATACATCTTGAGTAAATTAAGTCTAATGCCAATTGATTCTTTCATTGGATAGTTGGTTCTCTTTATGTGGTCATTAATAATGAAAGTGTCTGAGGTTGATGTCATTAAATACATAGCATTAGATGTGGGAATAGAATATTTTGGTTTCAACGCCAATGTGCAATGACTATATCCCATGATTATTAGACTCAAAATAAGGAATATTATTTTTTGAAATTAGTGGTTGTTTATAACTATCATTGGTGGTCGTGTAGTGGTCTTTGATTCTTATTTATTTGTTGTTTTGTTATTGTGCTAGGATTTGGAGCGATATGAGTATTCATTAAAGAAATTATGGAGATTAAAGGATAAGAAAGGGCTTTGTAGTCTACCTTATATATTGCATGAGTTGTTGTAGATGTTTTAATGTGATTGGTTATAGGGTAGAGAACTAATAGAATATTAAAAGGATTGGTTTGTTGTGTTCTTTATTGTTATGTTTTAATTCAATATTGGCTTGATTTGATAGTGTACTCATAGCAACAAAGGTAGCTTGCATTACTTTCATTCATACTATGAGTAATAATCCTTTGTTGTGCTATATTAGTTCTAGTTTTCAATTTGAAATATAAGTTGTAAGATCAAAGGATCCGTATAAATGTGATAAATTTGTAAGAGGAAATGTTTGTTGGGATTATGGAAAGATGTGTACTGAGAGGGGAGGGGTGAATCAATACCCTTAAAACTTTTCAAACTGAATCTTTGTAAACATGAATATCACTAATTGACTATATCAATTGCATTTAACATACATCCAAAACATAACTTAAATGTAAATGCATGTAATTTAATCAATAAACCATTCATGAAACTCCATACACATAACTCAAGTATTTTGGTATCACAGAAACCCTTGTTAGAAGGTAAAAACTGCGGTGGGGATGACACCCACAAAGCTTCACTACTGCAGTAACAAAGTATGTCGATTAAGGCTACAAAGATTTTGATCACTTCTGGTGATCTTACCCTGTTAGGAGTAACAATGAGATCAACTAGATCTACCTAGTTAGAGGATTTTAGCAACACAATCAAGTGTGCACTCAGTTAAGAGATTTACAAAAAGAATTGTTAAGTTCACTTTGTTAAGAGATTTAAAGTCTGCTACAATGGTTAAAGAGTAACAATAAGATTGATCTGTAAATAGCAACTTAACATGTCTGATTCAGATCTGTAATGTACTCATTTGTTATCACCTTGATGTGATTGATGTCTTCACAAAATACTGTTTGGTAGTCCTATGTTTCTAATAAACTAGATGCTCTTATCAATGCATGTCAATCATAACCCTGTTTGATCTTCAGATGTCTTCCAATGCAGTGGCTACTACATATGTGGTGATACATGTCAAAATAACATTTAGACAAATAATATATCAAACTGATCCTGACCTAATTAGGTTTTAGACTCTATCTTAGAAAACCTAATATCAACAGTAGAAATGAATAGCCTAGATCAACATTACATAAGAATCATCAATAATTTAATGATTATATCCATATTAAATGTTGTCTCAAACTTTGTAAACCATTTTCTAATCGGTGTAAATCATTTGCCTTATTGTTTGTGCCATTCCAAACTACTATGTCATTTCCTACTTCACTCGGTGTATACTACATTCATCACTCGATAATTATCTAGTGCTCAATTCATATGAATTCTTGGTGACTACTGTTCTTGGTACTTAGTGGTCATCTGGCTCGGTAAGAGTGCTTAATTAACTTAGTGATCTGCCTTGTGTTCTGCTCGGTGACTAGGCTTTGTGTATTGACCAATTGTCCTATCTTGTCTCCTTTACCAACTATATGACTGAATGATACTAATGACAACCATTAATGCTCTTTAGGAGTAACATTCTACCCCTTTGGCATTAGTATAAAAAATGTTTATGTATATGTACTGACTTCAAAATTTTAACTTAACCAAAAATGTGAATCTATGTGAACTCCCCCTTTGTACATGCTCTTAGTGTGAAGTACATACAATAATATATGCAAGAATATATATACATATATTTTCCCCCTTTTTTGAAATTAATGCCAAAAAATGTTCAGATGGGTGTTTTGCAATGTAGCCAATAGGTTTTCTCATTCCTCTTTAAGATTTTCAAGAGCAATGTGCTCTAATCTGACTTGTGCATGCATATCAAAAATATTTTCTAATACTAATATCTCTAGGCTGGCAAATAAATCTTTTGCCTTATTCACATGTCGTTGCATTACCTTGAGGTGCCGAAGTAACTCTTCCTGAAGCTTGGTTATTTGATCTCTGATTGTATCTTCTTTCTTCCTCAATTCTAATCTTAATCATTGTATTTCTTGAACTTTAGCATAATGCTCATAAAATGCATTTGGCTCGATTAAAAGATTATGTGCACTAACATTGATGTCTTCATTAACTTTTGTATTCTTTCACTAAGCTCGGCAGTGAAGTGGTCTATAGTGCATAATTTGTGCAAAATTGTAATAACTTGTTGGATAATTACATCGAGCTCAATTATTACCTCTAATAACTTCACTTTATTGATTGCCACTTCTTGGCTTATTCTCTCTTCTAGCTTCAACTGTATCGTGGCCTCTTCTCTTTCCTCAATTCTTTTCTCTGCATCTATATTGGGAGCATTTACGTGGTCGGTTAGAGTAGCAAGTTGATCAATGATGGGAGTTGCCTCATCAACATTGATATCAGGGACTACTTGCATCAAAATTTCTCTAACATCTTCTAAGACCTATTTGTGTTTACTTTCTTGTCTTAGTTTTTCCTGTGCAACCTTCCTTGTGCACAATTCTCCATACCTTCTCAATGCTTCTGGGTCTAGTGTCCTTGGGTCACATGTAGGGATTTCTTTGATTTCATCTAATGTGACTGGACCCTTACCATGTTCTTTTCTTTTTCTTCTTCTTTGGTGTGGGAGATTTACCATATGGTACTAGAGCTTTGGTCTCTGGATTAGACTTTTCTTGCTCGGTAGACACATTCTCTTCCTTATCATGCCCTTTGACTGTTGTCTTAGTTTCATGTCCTTGGGCTTCTTTCTTGGTGTCTGTTGTAGATGTATCCACATGTGTTTCAGTTTTAGGCTCTTTACTTTCTCCTTTGTTTTCAAACTCATTTGTGTCATTTTTCTCTTCTGCACCTTGTCCCGTGGTTGTGTCCTTCTGTTGCTTGGGTGTTTGATCCTCGGGTTTCCCTTGTGTAGCAATATCAATTGCTTGTACTAACATCGACAAATTACCTGGTATGTCTATTGTTGTTGCCTGAGTAGGTTGATCTTCTTTGGTATTACCTGTAGCCATAGTGATGTCTTTATCAATCTTAGCATCATCATCAGGATCTCCATTTGTAATGTCTTCAATTAAGACTTCATCTGTCCTGATTGTTACTAATTGCTCGGGAGCATCCTATGTGTCCTCTTTAGTATATCCAGCCAGATAGAAGTCCTTGGCATATGTGTCATCTTGTACCTCGGTGTCGGATATGTGAATTGGGTCCTTTGTGGCTATGTTAGTGTCATATGAGTCTACTCCTCTCCCTTTGCTTTTGCCTTTCTTCTCATGGATTGTAGTCAATGCAAGTTTATCTATTTTTGCCCTTGATTCCAAAGTTTTTGTCCATAATAACTTGTTATTCTCATCAACTTCTTCTAGTTTACTTGCCAAAATGTTAAGTGCTCGACCATTCATAAAAAATCAGTTGGCATAATGTTTCATCATCTCATCAATCTCGGTTATTGTAAGAGTAGGCATTACCAAAATTAAAGAATGTTTCATCATCTTCTTTTTTAGTATGTAAGGCATACATCCACCTTGTTGATACATTATCATGTAGTTCCTTAGGGATATATTTTACAAAATCAAAAGGTAGTCTCTTAAATTTAATCATCACATGGATGATTGCCTCTTCTACTTTCTCTTGATCCTTGATTGACATGTATGTATACCGATTCATCTTAGGGTGACCTAGTCGACCCGTTTCTTTTATGTTATTAACTAATTCACCAATATATTGACTCTTATTTACAACAACTTTGAACTTACTTTGTTCAACTTCTTCTTCAATCTACATCATATTTTTCTCTTATGAGTCTTCTCCTCTTCTTTTGTTGCTCGGTGGTGACTTGTGCACCTCTTTTCTTCTTCTAATAAGTCTTTGTGGGAGTAGGCCTAGTGATTTTTGCAATTCCTTTCTTTAGGGGTGGAGAAGTGGTTGTAGAGGATCTTGTCCTCACTCGTGTAGGTGTCTTTTCTTGTTTCCTCTTCCCTGTGGCCTTTACCGGTTCAGCTTGAAGTTCTTTATTTGACTCAGTTTCCTCCTCATGTTCACTATTTTTTATTAGAAATTGTTCCTTAGTTGCTTCTTCAACCGACTTATCTGTTGATTCTTCTTCTTCTTCATATATGTTGAATTGTTTCACCAATGTTTTCATCATTTTCCTAGATTTTGTATTAACCTTTACTCTGACTAGATCCATTTTTATTCTTAACTTTGCTTCCTCATAAGTTCCAAACCTAGTAGCTTTTGGATCTTTGGGCTCAGCTAGCAGTGCCTTAATTTACCTAAAGGCTCGGTCAATAGCCACTTCATAGCCCATTGGAGATTGGCTCAACTGTCTTGATCATAGTGGTGTTGGTGTTCACTAGAAAACATATATCTTCCTTGTGTTTCTCAACTAACTAACCTAGAATTCTGCTTCTTTTGTACATTATGTCCTTAAATTTTCCAAAATAGTCATCCATGATAGTCTTAAAATTCTGACCTAAATTCTTGATAAACTCATTTATTTGAATGATGACTAGTTGGTTGACATCCCAGTCTATATTACCAATAGATGGGAAGTAGTTCTGCATGTAGAAAAATATGAAAACTAGTAATGAACCAAACTTACATGTATTGGTCTTTGCTACTCGAACGGTTCTCATGTTCTCTTCCAATTGTTTCAATAATAGCTCGACGAGGTCTAACTATAGACCTTTCTTAACAATTTTCTAAGCTATATCTATTGCTCTGCATGGGATGTTGTTGGGCCTGCTAGATTGAAAAATCTTGTAGACAATGACATAGGCTCCAAACCTTGTTTTTGGATCGATGATGGTGTTAAATCTCATTCCTCTACCATCCCATTCAGCTCCTATAAGCTTCTCAGTTTCTTCCCTCAATTGATTCCTTATAGCTTTTTCCTTGTCACTAGTGGGATAACCAGTAACCACGTGAATGATATCCTTAGATATTTTAACCGATTCATCCAACCACATTTTACCTTCATGAACGAGGTTAAGTACAACCCTAATCCATTAATACTTAAACCCCCTCAGGAAATATAGGGCATTTGGCAATCCTTTGACTTCTAGGTGTTTGTGCTCATCCTTGAGCTTTTCATTCTTGCTTAGCTCCTGGTATGTTAACTGTAATTCAAAATCTCTGATTTTATTTATTTTGCAGTGGATATAAGCATGTATCCTATACTATTAAATCGTAGGTGGTATGCTAGAAAACACACCTATTTGATCAATTTGTGAATCGATCTTGGGATGCAACTTGTATTTAGGTTCTTCATATGTTGTGGACTTGATCAGTGTGACCTTCTTGTCACTTTTGGTCTTGGATTTTTCAGTCTTGGATAAAGATGCCATTGTTCTTTCAATTTTAGGGCTTTGCAAAATCTTTAGAAAAATAACTCGGTAGCTTAGGAACTTACTTGAAATGATGATAAACTTCTCAGGATCTGCTCAAATCTTTGTCGAATGCTCAAGAAACTCTTTGCTCAAACTCGCTCTGGTTTTTCTCATGATCGTCGTGTGTCAAAATAACTTGTATCATCATTTATTTATACCTAAAATTTCTTTTCCCACTCAAACTTCTGCATTAAATGCTTTACCTACCACATCTCGGTAACCATAGTGATGCTCAATTATCACTTCGAAGCTTAATCTCAATTAACATTAGATATTGCTCGATTGATACTTCAACTCGGTTAACCTTGCCATTTTCACTGACTAACAATCTTTTACTCGGTCATGCTTGTACCTATAATACCCCAAAAATGGGCTATAGGTTCATTAACCTCCTATATCGACATATCAAACGAAATCGACATCAAAGTCCTAACCTAAGGCACATTTGAACATCATCAAATCCTAATTGATTATCCTAAATTCTGCATCAGGGAATATTCCTAGTAATATTCCTAATTATCTTTGATTTAATGATTATTTGGTGATAAATCCTATTTATCCTAAAGTTTGATTAATTGAATATTCTCAATATTTAATTAATTAGATTTAATTCTACCACTTAATTGTTTAATTGAAGTTAATTCTATTTATTCCTAAATTGTATTATTTAATTTTGACAATAAATCCAAAATCCTATGAATAATTGATTAAATTCTTATTTAATTAATTAAAGCAAGTTGTCAATTTTTAATAATATTGTTTTTGAATAAAAGTTTGAAAAATGATTGATTAACCCATAAATCAATTGTTTTATTTTTCAAAATCAATTAAGTTGGAAATAAATCACTTTATTATTAAATTAATTCATAAATAAAACATGCACGATTAGAAAAGCAGACAACTATCAATTATCAATTAAATCTAAACTCTATTTTGAGTTGAACCCTGCTTTTGCATGTTTTTGTGAGTTAATTATCCTTTATTTAAAAATAACTCAAAAATCAACTTGAGTTAATTGAGTGATTTATGGCTTTTCTCATGCACCTCCAAAGCCCTAGATTTCTATAAATTAAGGCTTCAGCTCTTCATAACATCGATCGATCCACGAATTGCACACTCGCACTGCCGAATTGGAGACTGAAGAATTAATCTTGAGAATTCGACTTGTTGTGAGATTTTCATTATTTTTGCATAGTATCCATATCAATTAGAATATTATTGTTAGATCATTTTAGCATATCAATTTTCATATTAGCATAGATCCATATCAAGTTTTCATTATTATAATTGCACAGAAAAACCAAAAAAATAGATTAATTGCATTCATTCCATATCTAGATTTTGCATTCAAATCCTTCGTTTACGTGTCGTCAAGGTCACTGATCTCGATCCAATCTGAGAATACATACTCGTATCTACTAGAAGGCAGTAAATTGCCTGGTTAGTTTAGTTTTTCATTTCATTGCATGATTTTGATTTAAGCTAACCTCTAATGTTTTACTGAAGTGTTGTGTCTACAGATCAGGTACAAAATTCACTCACATAGTACCGACTATACACATTTTAAGCTCAAAACATACAATACCATAGTGCATCTTATTTCATGTTGATTTGGTGTTAATTCAATAGATATAAGGAACTGTAGGTAGGGAGGATACTAAGGGAGTCTCGCGTTCCACTAGATCCGCGTGTCTTCAACTTTTGATCGATGCATTCTCTCTCCAGAGAGGTTGATAGATCATAAGGGGTTGACGTCATAGATCTTTGTGAGATAATCTTGGTCTTAGCGTGTCAGATTAATCTGTTTGCTTTGTTTGGGGTAAAAGTGAAAAGGCTAGAGGATTATGCTCTACTCCCTTTTTGGGTAGTAATAGAAACTCAGATCCTTGAATCTGGAACTAGTCTCCATGTGGTATATCTTGTGAGTCACCTTTAGAGAGGGTTAACCATAGTGGACATTCCCTTAATTGGGTCAACCATGTTGATGGAACCTCAAGCGGTAATAGCCATTTTTGCCATGGTAGTGACAACCGCTATATAAATGTCCTATTGGAAGAAATCTCCACAGGTGTGGTCTCTTGTTGGGCTGTCAAATCTCCCTAGCAGATCCTGAAGATTAAGTTCTCAGACTGTGTCAAAACCTCGGTGCGCCTGGATTGGAGTTCGCCCTCTTGGATCATAAAAGTTGCAGAGTCAAACCATTACTAAAAACCCTAGTGAGGCCAAATTTTCATTTTCTAGGAGTATGTGTGTTAATGCAAAACTTTTTGGAACATACACAATTAGCACTTATAAGGATTAGCACAAATAAGTCACTTGATTGTTCATGCGCAAGGTTGCTTTTGCCCTTGTTCATTGTTTTCAGACATGCTTGAAATCACTTGCTTGCTATTTTGCGTGCTTGCTTATCTATCTGGTTACTGAAAATGAACAAATCTATTACAATCCTCAAATCTGGACATTGAAATTTGCAAACAATCTGAAACTGAAAACCCAAAATTTGCAAAAATTGAAGTAAAACACCTTTCTAGAGTCAACAGTCATTTTGTAAAGTCAAAAATTCATACGACTTTTGGCTATTGTCATTTCAGAACCCCAAGATTGTCTTATGGTATCAGGTAAATTGTCATACAAGTTTTACTGCCAGTCATTTTCAAAAATCAATTTCCCTATTGTCAACTGTCGTACAAGCTTGTCAATTGTTGTTTCATGCTATACCCACTGTTGTATGAGCTTGCAAAGAATTGTTTGAGAAATTACAAAAAGTTGTCAAAACTATCAGAGACCCAGCTTTTCCAACCTATTTCTAGAATTTGTCAAACAAATCACTGTGTCAGGAATAGAGCAGCAAATATTGAGAATCCAATCATTTTCCTAAAGTGGCCTTTTGAATCTGATTTAGCCTTCTATTTAATCGATTTGAGTCTTTATCATCTTGTGTCGAAACCTTGTCATAACTATAAATCTTCAATCAATCATCAAAATGACTAAGTGTTGTGAACTCATGTCCGCTATCTTTTGGGAGTCTACCCATACATCCAGGGCACAACATCCCTCATCTAAGTCAAATCTATGCTTCAATCAAACAAACCTTGACAAGGTTGCATCATCTGATCATCTTGATTCAATTCATTCTTCAGTTGTCTTCATCTTATTCTTTTGCTTCACCCAAGGTTAATGGTGGAAACTAGAGCTTCCTCTCACAAGAAATTGGGAGAAGCACTTAACACTGGAGATTTGTCTACTCGCGTAGGTCCAACTCTTGAACAACTCTACAATTCTGGTCTTTACAAAGATGATGGTCTTGGCAACTTTCGATTAAAAACTGGTTACATTCCTCCTTCATCAACTCACAAAGGTAATCAACAAACTCCACATCAATCTATCCTAGGTAGAACCCCTACCATGTCTCAAGCAGGGACAAACTTTGGCTCTCAAAGAGCTCAATCTCAACATGGTGTAGATCAGGAACCCACACCCGAAGAAATTGCTCAATATCAAAATGATGATAACTTCAAACGAATGATGAAGCATTTCTTGAAAGAAGACAGAGAGGCATACTTTTTACAATTGGCTCATCAAGGAGCTAAATTTCCTCCCAACTTTAATGTTGAAGATATCATTACACATGAGGAAGAAACTCCACTCATGGCTATGATGAAACAGATGCATGCCATGCAAGTCAAGCTTAATAACCTTGAGAAAGAAAAGGAACCCAAGGAGTTCTCCATGGAGGCCCTATGTCCTTTTCCATTTGATAAAGACTTGTACATTCCACCATTCCCAAAAAGAGTGGAGATGCCTAAGTATGATAAGTATGATGGACACTCAGATCCCCAAGATTATGTTAGAGAATTCTATACACAATCTATGGATTTCATGCATGAACCAACCTATCTGATGCGTCTCTTTCCTCGATCTCTAGGGGGAGCAGCCATCCACCGGTTCTCTAGATTGCCTTCTACTATCAAAAACTTTTGAGGAGTTGATCAAATTTTTCTATCAGCAATACTCCTACAATATTCAACATCCAATCACCATGATCGATATCTACAATCTCAAACAATATCCAAGGGAACCATTCCTAACGTTTCTCAAGAGATGGAGGAAGAAATTCTATCTATATGCTAGGCCTATTCCAGAAACTGAAAAACTGGAAATCTTCATCAATAATCTTGTCCCAGAGATCAACTATCCTTTACAAATGCAAGATCATACATCTTTTGATAAAATGGTTGACAATGCAATCAAAATTGAAAAAGTACTTGTGAAAAAAGGAGAAATCACACTTCAAAAAGACAAGTACGAATCAGGATCTAGTTCTAAAGACAAGAATAAAAACTAGAACAAGAATAAGGGCATTGCCATAGATGGTGTTGTTGATACTATCCGTGCTCCATCAAAGGCACCATCTTTCAATCTAACTATTGGTACCCAAGCCATAAAAGCTTCAAAACAAAAGGTGCTTGAATCATCTCAAAAGAAGCTAGAGTATAAAAAGTGGTTCGCTGATAATAAACGAACATTCACTCCTCTTGGAGAATCTTTAGAATCAGCTATGAGAACTCTGCTAGCCAATAACATCATCTCTTTGCCTAAGATCTGACAATCTGATTCTGAACCTAAACCAAAATGGTGGAGAGAGAATGAATTCTGTGATTTCCATCGGGGTAAAGGTCACAAAACTAATAACTACTTACGCTTGAAACATACTATTCAAGATCTGATTGATAAGGGAGATATCACCATTGACAATCATAAGTGAAATAATGATCATATAGCATTCACATAAACATTTCCGAAACATGGTCAAGAAGTCTCATCTTCTCAACCTAATATGGGGGCAAAGGTCAATTATGCTTACCCTAGAAATAATGTTGTTATCAATATAGTTGAACCTTGTCTCTTTGAACATTGCAATGTCATCACAATTGTACGAAGAGATAGAGATCATTCTTCAGCTAACGCAGTTACTCGATCACAAGCTTAGGCACATCTGAACAGATAAATCCCAGATTCATCAAATGTCCCTAAGATGCCCTTCAATCTTTCTTCCGCTTCCAAACAGAAGGCTATTTCTAAATCTTCCAATCCTAAAGACATGAGGCCAACATCTTATAGCATTGTTTAACAAATCCAACACACTAATGCAAAAATTTCCATGTTTGAGTTTCTTTGAATATCTCCAGCTCATAGAGCCATTCTAGACAAAGCTTTGCTCGGATCCCATGTTCCTGATGACCTTGATTTAGACAGGTTCCAGACTATGGTTGGACATCTTACATCTCCATAGTATATATCCTTTTTAGAGGAAGATGACAACTCCTTGAGTCACCCACATAACCAGCCCTTGCATATAGAAGTCTTGATCTAGAACCGTAGAGTCAAACATGTGTTGATAGATGGAGGCACTGGCCTAAA
Organism: Chamaecyparis obtusa; assembly: GCA_027943335.1. Taxonomy (NCBI): domain Eukaryota; kingdom Viridiplantae; phylum Streptophyta; class Pinopsida; order Cupressales; family Cupressaceae; genus Chamaecyparis; species Chamaecyparis obtusa. The sequence goes on from BSBK01001859.1 coordinate 1,029,987, forward strand.
CATTTGTTCTTACAACTTGATCACACAATTGGGATTTTTAGAATTGGCTATTGATCCTAGAAAGAAAATAACTATCAAAGCCTATGATGAACAAGAAAGATCTTCTAAAGGCACCATTGTCTTACCTATCAGGGCAAGTCCAGTTATCAGAGATACTATATGTCAAGTTCTTGATCTACCTTTGGCTTACAACATTCTTCTAGGGAGACCATGGATACATGAGATGAAGGCTACTCCTTCTACATTTCACCAATGCTTGAAATTTCCTTATGGAGTAGAGGTCACTATTTTAGCAGACATATCCACCACTTGTAATACATTGAAGGAAAGTGTAGATAAGCTTGTGCCTAATAACAGAGAATCTTCCATTGAACCAACTAAAGAAGCATCCACATCTAAAATGGAAGATCTTGCAAAAGAGGTTAATATCAAAGAAAATAGTATGGGAGAATATAATATGGAGCCAATCTTATCTTTGACATCTCTCCCTATCTCACCTAAGTCTTATGGACAATCTTTGAAACAATCCAAACTAGACTCTAAAGAACCTCTTGAGGCATATAAAAAGAATTTTGTAGTAGAACAAGTCTCCAAGCAAGAATTTGAAGAGGATGAAGCTGTGCTTGCATAGCTATACAAAGACAAATCTAAATCCCATGATATTCAAACTAGTAACTTAGCAGTATCAAAAGATCCTTCTAAGTCATATGGTCCAGGAGATAAACTGATAGCTAAGATGGGATATTCAGGTAAAGGACCTTTAGGAGTCAAAGGAGAAGGTCTTATAACACCTATCCCACATACTGGTAGGGAAAACAAAGACAAAGTTGGCTTAGGATTTAAAAAGAAACCCTTTCACCTCAAAGGTAATTATTCTCATGTCATAGAGCGGATCGCACCAGGAGAACCTCTTCTTAAGAAAGAAGAAACAGAACCATCAGATAGTGATTCAGATAGCTCAGAACTCATCCCCTATGAAAAATTTCCTAAAGAGATCAAAGACCTTCTTGATGATAAAGATGATCCAATCAAAAGAATTAATGTAGTAGAAACACAAGAACCTACTATCAATCAAGAGATAGTTGCAACATAAGAACCAGCTAATCTCAAAAACAATCAAGAAGAGGAAGGTGGTAGTTATTCTGAGATAGATTCTCACGAGTATGAATTCAAATCAGAATATGAGGGTAACCCTTCTTGGGGTATTCATCCTGACTTTACTCATGTTCTTATATTTCCTAGAGGCATAGATGAAGAATCTAATGACTATGAATGGGGAGCCATTCCAGAAGAAGATGAGCTTATTATAGAGAAACATGTTGATGTTATTCACCAATATGCACCTGAACCCAACATAAGTCTAGAGCAAAATGATGAACCTATCGAGTCTGATCCACCTATGGCTGAATTGGACTCCCATAATGACATTGAGCCTATTCATGAATTGAATGTCTTAAGTTGTAATATCACCTTTGAACTTGAGCATCAGGTTAGGACCAATGATGACGAATACATATCTGTAAACACTATCTCCCAATCTTTCCCCACTTTGACTATCCAATATCCAGACCTTATTGATCAAACCTCCACAAATCTGAGCCATGGTATTTATACCTTCCCAAATGACTATGCCCTTGCTTGCTACCTCAATGTAGTTGAGCCTATGAGTACTTCCATTAGTGAACCAAGTATTAGCATGATGGAGTCAGACATCAAATATCTTAGTCAGAAAAATAAGAATAAAAAGAAAAAGAAAAAGAGTTCTGAGGGTGAAAACCACTTTGTGGCAATCTCAGAACCTACAAAAGTAAAAATAAAAGACATATCCAAAGGTGAAAACCTCTCTAAGGTGCCTAAGGATGAGATATTTGATGTCCTTCTGAGTCATTTATAGGACAGATCTCTAGTTCTAATTGAGCCCACTCAATCCATCAATTTGGGAACAACATATGAACCACAGTTGATTCATGTAGCACAATCTTTATCAGAAGAAGAGAAGCAAAAATTTACAACATTCCTAACAAAGAAGAAGATCAACTTTGCATGGAAATATTTAGATATGCTAGGGTTGGATCCTAATCTTATAATGCATAATTTATCTATAGCTCCAAATGTCAAACTTGTCAAGCAAAAATTAAGAAAGATGCATCCTCATGTTGCACTCTTGGTAAAAGCTGAATTGGAGAAACTCTTGAAAGCTGGATTCATCCGAGTTATTGCAGAGTGGATCTCTAATATTGTACCTATTTCAAAACCAGATAAATCAATCAAAGTATGCACAAACTTTAGAGATGTAAATAGAGCATGCCCTAAGGATGATTTTCCATTACCTAACATTGATATGATAGTGGACATGACTGTGGGCTTTGAGATGTATTCTTTAATGGATGGTTTTTCTAGATATAATCAAATAAAAATTGCTCCAGAGGATCAAGAGAAAACTACTTTCATATGTGCATGGGGTACCTTCTGTTGGAATGTCATGCCATTTGGGCTTAAAAATGCTGGTGCTACATATCAAAGAGCCATGACATCCATTTTTCATGACATGATGTATAGGACTATGGAGGATTATGTTGATGATACTTTAGCAAAATCTATGATTAGGGCTGCACATCTAGATGACTTGAGCAAGATACTAGACAGAATGGAGAAATTTAGTCTCAGACTAAATCCTAAGAAGTGTGCTTTTGGTGTCACTTCTAGAAATCTCTTAGGATACATAGTTTCAAAGAAGGGCATTGAAGTTGATCCAGCTAAAGTAAAGGCTATCATGGAAATGCAACCTCCAAAGAATATTAGTCAAGTGAGGACATTGCAAGGAAGGGTTCAATCTATCAGAAGATTTATATCATAGCTAGCAGACATATCACAACCTTTTACAAAAACATTACATAAAGGTGTGACCTTTGCATGGAATGAAGAATGTGAGAACAACTTTAATCATATCAAGAAGTATCTATCACATCCTCCTATTTTGATGCCTCCTATTCATTGGAAGTCATTGATCTTATATGTCTCCGCTATAGATACATCACTGGGGGCATTGCTAGCACAACATGATGAGAACAAAAAGGAAAGAGCTATATACTATATCAGTAGGACATTGGTTGCATATGAGAAGAACTATTCAATGATTGAGAAAGCTTGTCTAGCTATGATCTTTGCATCACATAAATTGAGACACTACATGTTAGCTCATACCACACATTTGGTAGCTAAGATTGATCCACTCAAGTACCTACTAAGCAAAGCTACCCTCACAGGTAGATTAGCTAAATGGGTCATGCTCTTAAGTGAATTTGACATTGAATATGTGGAAAGAAAGGCTATCAAAGGACAAGTTATTGTTGATCAATTAGCAGATGCACCTATGATTGATGATACACCAATGCAAATGGAATTTCTAGATTCCTCTATCGTGACTCTTTCTTCTAGAGAATGGCAGTTATTCTTTGATGGCTCCTATACACAGAATGGATCGGGAGCAGGCATATTGTTCGTAACTCCTCAAGGATACTCAATCCCAAAAGCATTCAGATTAAAGTTCTCTTGCACAAATAATATTGCCAAATATGAAGCCCTTTTGAATGGTATGAAAATAGCGATTGAATGGAGGGTAATAGAACTACACATTCATTGAGACTCACAACTTGTTATCCATTAAGTCAATGATGTGTACCAAACTAAAGATGAAAATCTCATTCCTTACAAGAGAATGGTAGATGATCTAAAGAAGTATTTCCTATCTATCACATTTTAGCAAATTCCTAGAACAGAGAATAAGGCTGCTGATGCAATGGCAATGCTATCTACTTTATTACAGCAGCCTGAACATGAGCTATGCTACGAGTTCCTAGTGGAAGCACTATCTTATCCTGCATATGATTCCCCCAAAACCCCCATGATCTGCATTGTTGTTGGTCATGACTCATCCAGATACAAGAACCTATTCTCCTATCTCCAAGACCAAATCATTCCCGATACCTTCAACCACCATGAAAAGAGATACCTTATCCGTAATGCCTCCTGATATGTCATCATTGGTCATGATTTGTACAAATGAGGTCTAGATGGTACACTACTTAGATGTTTAGAATGGGAAGAGTCTCAACGTGCATTAGAGGAAGTCCATGATGGTGTTTGTGGGTCACACTTGAATGGTTTAACACTAGCTCAAAAACTTATTAGGGCTAGGTACTATTGGCCTGAAATGGAGAAAGAGTCTATCAAGTTTGCTAAGAACTGTCAAAAGTGCCAAGTGCATGGCAACTTAATTCATGCTCTGGGGAGAGATCTAATTCCTTTTACTACACAATGGCCTTTTCACCAATGGGCATTTGATCTTATAGGAGCTATACATCCTCATTCTTCTAATGGACACACCCATATAGTCACAACTACAAATTATTTTACAAAATGGGTAGAAGTAGTCCCTTTGACACAAGCAACTGGAAAGCAAATATCTATGTTCATATTGAACTATATCATATGCAGATATGGGATACCTCATTCCATAATCACAGATAACGGTGGAAAATTCAAGAACAAAGACCTAGATGATCTATGTGCCAAATTCAAGATCACACAACATTGGTCTTCTATCTACTATCCTCAAGGGAATGGACAAGCATAAGCTTCTAATAAGAATCTCTTGAAAATATTGCATCGTATAGTTAATAAAATAGGAAGAGATTGGCATCTCATGATCAATCCAAATCTCTGGGCCTACAGAACAAGTATCAGAACACCTACTGGGGCTACACCTTTTGCTTTAGTCTATGGGTTTAAAGTAGTACTACCTATTGAGGTTGAAATCCCATCAGTAAGAATCAGAATGCATGGTCTAGTAACTGATGATGACTACAGAGTGTCTAGGTTGCAAGAACTTGAACTACTAGATGAGCGCAGACAAGTAGTGTATGATCATCTCAGAGTATATCAAAAGAGAATGTCTAGAGGTTACAACAAGAAAGCCAGACACAAAGAATTTTAGGTTGGCGATCTAGTCTTGAGAGAGAATCCTAAAAATCAATCACATAGAGAGCACAAGGGGAAGTTTGAACCCAACGGGCTGGGTCCCTTTGTTATCACTGCTACTTTTGGCTCTGGTGCCTATCAACTCTCAATGACTAAAGGAGAATAGCTCTGAGAACCATGCATAAGGCATTCAGTCTATGGTAAAATGTCTTGAAAAAAATCATAAAAATTGGAAAAAAAATTGAAAAAATGAACATCTTGGTGAAAACCTAGCAATAGGCACCTTGATGAGTCACAAAAAAAGTAAAAAAATATCAAAAGTATAAAAAAAAATTGAAAAAATGGAAAATACAAAAAAAATGAGAAAAAGAAAAAGTGCCTTGGTGAAACCCTGGAAACAGGTGCCTTGGTAGCAAAAATAGAATCTCTGCCAAGATGGTGAAAACCTGGCAAATGAGCACCACTTGTTTCAAAATGCTCCATCTATCAGCACAATCTTGGTCTTTCCCAGCTTTCAGTCTTGCTTTAGTTTGTACATATCTCCCGGTTTGTTTCTGCATTTCTAGTTTTCAATAAGTCGGTCTGTACACCAATCGGCTCAAGCGTCTGTATCCTATCAATGCTTAACACTTGGGGTCAATCAATGTCATATCCTATGGCCTCCAATATATCTTAGACGTATCATATCCAGTCAAGGTCCTTTGAAGCTTCAATTGAGTCAGTCAGTCAGTCTTGTCTCCAGAAAGGATTTTGCATCAACCACAACACAATCAAACATCAAACTGAAAACAATTTGTGCTTCATGCTTTTATCTCCTTGTATGCTTACTGATTCACATTGATATTTTTGCTTATTTTGTTCCTACGAGCTCTTTGATGATGTCCTTTATAGGATTTAGAGAGTGATGACTAGGGGCATTTAATCTTTTCTTTATTTTCTTCTTGTATGTGAAAATCTAACAACTTTGGAAATTCTAGATTGAAATGGTGTCTGACTGTAAGAGCCTCTATCTTGAATTGCATGGCCATGCATACCTCGACCATTGATACCTGGAAAATTCAAGGAAGTTTGATCTAACTATTGCCTTTTTGAGTGAGTTCTTCCTCCTACTGTGAAACACAATCTTGCCTAAGGATGTGAACGATAAAGGGTCACTATGGGTAATTCACACTGGATTTAGAATGATCTCCTGACTGTTTGATGTGTTTGAAATGCAAGGCATATTCTGGTCATCATAATGTTTCTATTTTGATGCTTATACAAATTGCAATATCAAAATGGACATGATATTTAGGTCATCCTGGCATTTATGCCTTGGTGCTTATATCTAATCCGACATTGCAAAAACAAAATCAATATTCATATGCCCATGGTTTCATAATCAGTGGGTGTCGTATTGATTCATGCGTATACAAATCTATATTCATATGTCTATGGTTTCATAACTAGTGGGCATTGTATTGATTTATTCGGTTGCCTAAAACTTCAATGATGAGAATAACTGACACATGATCAGTGACTAAGTCCTAGGTCTTAGGTTGCATTTCATTCTGCATGTCTCTTTGCATTTTGCATGTTTTCATGATCTCACAATGGTTGGCTAAACTTCAATGCTTAAACGATTCTTTTAAAAAAAATCGCATCTTCAAATCTAACAAGAGCTGAATCTCACACGAAGGTTCCTCCAACGAAACAACAAGTTCAATCTTTTTTTGGGATCAAAATCAAAATTTGCAATCATTCATATTATTAACTACTTGCATAATCAACCTTCTATCATCACATAAATCTATAATTCAACTTAATCGATTATCTTACATCAAACTATCAAAATTTCAACTTGGTCACCCATGGTCAACTCATAGTTTAACCTAGTCAAACTTGGTCTCCAGGACCTCTAAATGATGCAGAGCATGTTCCCAGACGTGTATAACCACTTCTCAAATCAATTAACATGCTTCTAAACCATTCAACACTGACTTTTCTTGTCAGATTTTGATTTTAATCCCGAAGGGGGCATGGTATTGCACATCATTCAAGTCTGTAAATCTAATTTTGTCTATCAATCTTTCCTCAGTAATCAAGACAACAACCACGTCTAGTTGTTGATTCATCAAAAGACCTCATCGCTCGGGGCAAATCAATCATCACTTGGGGCATATCAGATTCATCGAGATCCATATCAATCTGGTATTCTCTTAATCTTGTAAATTGTATCAGTTTTTGTAACTATCGGTTCAATTGTGTTATTTCCTTGGTTCTTTGGAAACTGAAGGGTTCAGATGTGATACCAATGTGATTCTTATCGACAATCAGGTTTGGAATTGGTCACTCACTTCTTCGCAATCATAAGGTTCAGAATCAAGCATTTTGACACTTTTTCACAATCATCGGTTCATTTGTTGTTATAGTTAACATTATCTTTGGTCATTTAGGACCTATTATCTTCATATCAAATCTTTCAATCAGCTTCTATTTCATATCAATATCAATTTCAAACATCAATTTCAACATCATACATAGACTATTTTTGAACCACTACGCTTCGCACAACAATTCAAAGAGGGGCAAAATGTAATACCCCAAAAATGGGCTATAGGTTCATTAACCTCCTATATTGACATATCGAACGAAATCAACATCAAAGTCCTAACCTAAGGCACATCTGAACATCATCGAATCCTAATTGATTATCCTAAATTCTACATCAAGGAATATTCCTAGTAATATTCCTAATTATCCTAATTATCTTTGATTTAATGATTATTTGGCGATAAATCCTATTTATCCTAAAGTTTGATTAATTGAATATTCTCAATATTTAATTAATTAGATTTAATTCTACCACTTAATTGTTTAATTGAAGTTAATTCTATTTATTCCTAAATTGTATTATTTAATTTTCACAATAAATCCAAAATCTTATGAATAATTGATTAAATTCTTATTTAATTAATTAAAGCAAGTTGTCAATTTTTAATAATATTGTTTTTGAATAAAAGTTTGAAAAATGATTGATTAACCCATAAATCAATTGTTTTATTTTTCAAAATCAATTAAGTTGGAAATAAATCACTTTATTATTAAATTAATTCATAAATAAAACATGCACAATTAGAAAAGCAGACAACTATCAATTATCAATTAAATCTAAACTCTATTTTGAGTTGAACCCTGCTTTTGCATGTTTTTGTGAGTTAATTATCTTTTATTTAAAAATAACTCAAAAATCAACCTGAGTTAATTGAGTGATTTATGGATTTTCTCATGCACCTCCAAAGCCCTAGATTTCTATAAATTAAGGCTTCAACTCTTCATAACATCGATCGATCCACGAATTGCACACTCACGCTGCCGAATTGGAGACTGAAGAATAGATCTTGAGAATTTGAGTTGTTGTGAGATTTTCATTTTTTTGCATAGTATCCATATCATTTAGAATATTATTGTTAGATCATTTTAGCATATCAATTTTCATATTAGCATAGATCCATATCAATTTTTCATTATTATAATTGCACAGAAAAACTAAAAAAATAGATTAATTGCATTCATTCCATATCTAGATTTTGCATTCAAATCCTTCGTTTAGGTGTCGTCAAGGTCACTGATCTCGGTCCAATCTGAGAATACATACTCGCATCTACTAGAAGGTAGTAAATCACTTGGTTAGTTTAGTTTTTCATTTCATTGTATGATTTTGATTTAAGCTAACCTCTAATGTTTTACTAAAGTGTTGTGTCTATAGATCAGGTACACAATTCACACACACAGTACCGACTATACACATTTTAAGCTCAAAACATACAATACCATAGTGCATCTTATTTCATGTTGATTTGGTGTTAATTCAATAGATATAAGGAACTGTTGTAAGATATAACCGAGTGAAATTCAGTTCCATAATTACTTGAATTGCTTAGGTGGAGGTGGTGAAATCACCTAATCCAAAAGATGAGGTGTCACCGACTGTTGTACTTGATCTAACATTATCATTTGTTTCTTTTCTCCACATTTGATTTCTTATCCTCATGATTTCTTCAATTGTGTTACCATTTGTATCAACATTTACCTCTGGTGCTCGATCTCTATAGTTTTTGCTCAAGTGACTGACCTTGTGATAGTGCAAACATGTCATTCTAGAATTTGTCCAATTACGAGATCTTCCTCTCTAGTTCTTTCTCATGCAATTTGTTTCTATATGTCCATATATGCCACATGTTGTGCAACTAGTCAAAGAGTTGTAATCCCAAGTATATGCATTACCTTGCCTTCTCGGTTGATATGTCTTGTTTTGTCCTTTTGGTTTCTAGACTTGCTTCATCTTTGTCCTACATTCCCATGATATATGTCTATGCATATTGCAGGTGTGACAATGATTTTCCATATAGTTCTTCTTAGATGGCCTATTCATATTTGATCTACGCTCATGTGCTTGATGTTCATACTTATTGCAATTATAATAATAACCATCAAATTTAGGAGTGAATTTATGAATATATTTTTCTTTGCTTCTATAGACATTTGATGTGTGGCCTAGTTTTCCACAATGATAACATGATAGCTTCTTTGGCCTTGGATTTGTATAGGCACTCTTTTGTCTAGCTTGTCTTGATGACTCTCCTTGCTTGGTATAGCCTAATCCAGTAGTGCTTTCAAGTCTTCTTTGACTGCTTAGGAATTCATCCATCTTTTTAGTACTTTCTTCAGCTTTCTTAATCATCTCATTATTTTGTTATTGAATCTTTACTACATTCTTCAATCTTTCATTTTCTTCTCTTAGTTCACCTATGTCTTCCAGTTTCCTAGTAAGCTCACTGTTTACTCAGTTGACTTCCTGACTTACAATAACCATTTGATTGGAAATTTCAAAATGATGCTTGGTGAGTCTTAGTGTCTCAGATTCCTTTTCTTCCAACTTTTCTTTCATTTACCTCCTATCTTCAATAGCCAAATTCCTTTATTGTTTAGCTTGTCTTGCATTGTTCATGACATCAATCATTCTAACCATTTGTTTAGATCTTGACCGATCTAAAGTTCTTTCACTTGTTTAGTAAGATGTTGATTCTTTTCAAATAGATCTGATATGGTTCCTTCAGATGCATTAGATATGCTACCAGATCCATATCCAGATCTAGATGCCTCAAATGGATCATCTATCTCTTCTTCATGATAATCAGTCTCATTACACTGAAATGCCATATCCTTCCTTTTGAACATTAACTCTTTAAGTTTCTCTTTGGCTTCCTTGAATTGTTCAATGTAGATCTGCAACTACAATTTATGATTCTTAATAGTTTTGTCAAGCTTATACCTTTCCTGTTGGAAACTGCAATTGAAGCAATTGTTGTATTGTCATTGATGTCAAACCTTAACTGGGAAGATTGTTTCTATTTGAGAAAGAACTATATCTGTTTGATTGTTGTGAAGGGGGATAGGCAAGGTTGGTAACAATAGCACCTAAGGAGTGGTTGAGTTATCTTGATACTTCAATGAGTACTTGATTATGTGGCACAATGATAAGATAATGTATTGTTTATCTTAGTAAGAATGAAGACTAAACTGGTAGGCTTAACCGAGCAAAAGTGAAGAAATCTAGTTTAAGCCGAGTGATGTTAGTGTCGACTGAGCTAGTATATGTTGAGTAAATTCAGTGTTGACTGAACATCAGTTAATTACCGAGGAAGATAGTATTAGCCGAGGAAACAATTTTTGTGGTGACCGAGCTTTCTAATGAAGACCGAGGAGTTGAACACTGTATTGACTGAGCATCAATAATTTACATTTGAGGAAGAATTCAGATTTCCAGCTGAAAAAGTTGAATTCTTGGATTATGTAAAATGTGTTGACTTTATTTATTGATTGTATAAAAGCATTTAATGCACTTTAAAATGTTTTATTGTAAATCTATTAAGAGATTTGAGATATTTTTAGAAGGATAGATGAAGAACATAAAGTTGGAAGGATTCGATGAATCTGATGTAACCCTAAGATCTATGAAGGAGATTAAGCGAAAAAAGATGTATTGACCTAATTTGAGGAAGTATTAAGGAAACCTAAGCATGGGGTTCAAGGAGAGAAGATGTTGGAAGTGTTGTTGATGTTATTGACTATCTAAGCAAAAAAGGCTGAAGGAGAAGTGTTGTGATTGCTTAAAGAGATTTCTGAGTAGATCAGTAATGGAGATGGTAAAGGTTCATAGTCAGTAAGCTATCATATGTGTACAAAATTGGATCTGATATTTGCAAAGTGAGTTGTATGTTTTTTAGATCATTACTACTGTTACTTTCTAACCATTGTATCAATCAAAATCCTTTTAATAGAGGTTGACATAACAACCATTTGTATAAATCCTTTGAACAAGGTTGCATTCTAATGGGATGTATGTAAGTCCTATAATAAGGTGCACTTTTAATAGAGTGGTTTAAATCCTTTAACCGGGTCACACCTGACAGTGTGTTTGTAACCTTTGACAGGGTTGGCTTTTCACAGAGCTCACTTCAGAAGAGTGAAAATAATAGTAACATGTTACAAAGTAGTTTTTCCCTAATTGGGTTTCCACTATAAATCCTGGTGTTAATACTTGTGTGAATGTTTTGGTTTGAACATTTATGGGTTTTACAAGTTAGATACTATTGGATAGTGGACTGCACTGTTATATATTTTTGTTATGCAATCATTAATGACTGAGTAGCTGTTTGTTGTTGGATCTAATTTGTTGAAGAGTTTTAAAGTTTGTTTGATACATCTAGACCTGAGAATAACTGATTCACCTCCCCTCTCTATTGTTCTAAATCATATTAACATTTCCATGCTTAAGATCTTTTCTCTTTAGTGATTAAACTTCCTTAACAAGAGAACTAGCTTTGATACCAATTATTGGGATTATGGAAAGATGTGTCCTGAGAGGCGAGGGGTGAATCAGTACCCTTAAAACTTTTCAAACTAAATCTTTGTAAACATGAATATCACTAACTAACTGTATCGATTGCATTTAAAATACATCCAAAACATAACTAAAATGTAAATGCATGTAATCTAATCAATAAACCATTCATGAAACTTCATACACATAACTCAAGAATTTTTGTATCATAGAAACCATTGTTAGAAGGTAAAAATTGCGGTGGAGATGACACCCACAAAGCTTCACTACTGTAGTAACAAAGTATGTCAATTAAGGCTACAAAGATTTTGATCACTTCTGGTGATCTTACCCTGTTAGGAGTAACAATGAGATCAACTAGATCTACCTAGTTAGAGGATTTTATCAACATAATCAAGTGTGCACTCAGTTAAGAGATTTACAAAAAGAACTGCTAAGTTCACTTTGTTAAGAGATTTAAAGTCTGCTACAATGGTTAAAGTAGTAGGATTGATCTGTAAATAACAACTTAACATGCCTGATTTAGATATGTAATGTACTTATCTATTATCACCTTAATGTGATTGATCTCTTCACTAAATACTACTCGGTAGCCCTATGTTTTTGATAAATTGAATGCTCTTATCAATGCTTGTCAATCATAATCATGTCTGATCTTCAAATGTCTTCCAATGTGGTGGCTACTACATATGTGGTGATCCATATCAAAATGGCATTTATACAAATTATATATCAAATTGATCTTGACCTAATTAGGGTTTAGAATCTATCTTAGAAAACCTAAGATTAACGGTAGAAATGAATAACCTAGATCAACATTACATAGGAATCATCAACAATTTAATGATTACATCCATATTAAATGTTGTATCGATCTTGGTAAACCATTTTCTAATTGGTGTAAACTATTTGCCTTGATATTTGTGCCATTCCAAACTACTACATGTTGTTTCCTATTTCACTTAGTGTATACTGCATTCATCAATCGATAATTATCTAGTGCTCGGTTCATATGAATGCTCGGTGACTACTATGCTCGGTACCTAGTGATCATTTGGCTTAGTAAGAGTTGTCGGTTAACTTAGTGATCTGCCTTGTGTTTTTCTCGGTGACTAGGCTATGTGTATTGACCGACTATCTTGTCTTGTCTCCTTACCAACTATATGACTGAATGATACTAATAACAACCATTAATGCTCTTTAGGAGTAAAAATATTCATTTACATTAAAATGTGATCTAAACTATGAAGTCAAAAGTCTTAAGAACTAGATCAATATTATTCTAAAGTCGACCATTTGCACAATAGAGTGAGACTTAAGAATAAGGGTTAATGAGTGCACCAAAAGAGCCAAAATGAGTGCTAGAATAATGCATTAATTGTTAGTGTAAATAGTGTCATTTCCTAATGAATTAGTTTTTATCACTTTATAGATTGACCTATTCGCACATAAGCTTAAATTTACTTAGGCATTTTAGTCTTTTGTCTCACTCTTTTGGTGTAGACATGTGTACTCCCTTTTGTAGACACCTATAACATCTTGGATTCCCACTTACATGAGCACATGTGTCACACCTTTAGAGGGGGATTCAGGGTTTCATTCCTACCTTCACACATTTGTTTAGATATGCAAGGCTCTTTGTACATTTTCATTATATATTTGATAATATCAATTAGATTTTTTGTGTGCTAGTTGTTTATGCTTTGGTCTTTACTAGTTAATCTTGGTAAACATCAACATGGTATCAAAGTCATGCTAGCAAAACCTTTCCCAATCTGCACTAGCCTAGTTAAGAGTTCCTCACACAACCACTTTTTTAGTGCATATAATTTGGTTTGTTGTGAGTAGTCAATTATTTGTTTGAGTTTTAGTCTAGAGTTATATCTATTGTGTGTTGATGTTTTCTAAGAAGAAAATTGGTTGTGCAAGCTTACATAGAGGTTGAGAGTAATCATATTTTTATTGGTTTGTGTTTTCTATTATGGTGGCTTGCCATGAACCTGGTAGCTTCTACTATTACCACAAGCTTATGTCACCAAGATTGTCCAACCAATGCATACTTTGTATGAGTTTTGTTTGTTTGGTTTTTGGTATTTAACATCTACATAATTATAAGCTTATACTATCAAATACATCCAATTTGTGTATGATTTTTTGGTATTTTAAATCTACTAATCTTCCTTCATTTTTATTTTTTTGGCAATCTAATAACCTATTGCAGATCTAACTTGTAGTGCCCACCCATAGTTTTCTTTTCAATTTTATATTGTCAAACTCTTTTAGGTCACTTTTATGTGAGTGTTGATTATTTTAGTTATTATGTGGTTTTGGATGTATGACATTACATGGTGATTTGATGATTTGGATAATTATGGATATTATATATTTGTAGTTAGATGATGTTAGTTACTTTGATGATGATTATTTATATGTTTAAAATGATGTTTATGATTATGAGTTTACTTACCCCATACTTGCATGTGTATGGTTATCATGTATGCTTTTACTTCCTATTTGACGTGTTTGTTATGGTTGATGGATGGAGTCATAGTTACCTACTTGTGGGATCCACATGATTTCCCAATCCCTTCCATTGCTTGTTATATATATATATATATATATATATATATATATATATATATATATATATATATATATATATATATATATATATATATATATATATATATATATATATATATATATATATATATATATATATATACATGCTTATCTTTTATGTAGGTTTGTAGGTATAGGACATCAACTTCCCTGAATTATCAGGATGAGTGTGCTAGCATTAGTTGATTAACCAGTAAGAATGTAACAAGAACATGGCAAAAGAGGTATTGTCATTGATTGGAAAAGAGGTGTTGTCATTTATGACTAAGCATACCAGTGTTTGATCTATGAAGCAAGGACATGCACAACTGACAATAATAAGTGTGAGGAGAGACTGGTTTGGAAATCGGTGACACTGAGTAAGTAAGAAGAGACTATATCTATTACTAATAATGCTCTAACTAATCATCAGAGCAACTAATAACTAAGGAAGATGCAACTGGTAACTAGTAACAGGAACCGAGGAAAGGGTGTAACTGGTACATCCAGAAGAAAGGGATGGTGATAGGTTAAAGTTGTTACCTATGCACAACCTAAGGATATTAACCGATCAAGTGAAGATTTCATCACGACTGATGAATCAAGAAAATTCATAGTTGAAAAACAATTGTCTGACTCTTTGATTGGGATTTGTTGCACAAAATCTGGTAGACTTTGAGTTATCATGACGATCAGTACAAGGTGCGATTGAAGGTTTTAATGCTGAAGTTTGTGGCATTAAAACATAAAGATATCTCTTGTGAAATAAATCTTTTGACATGCATCTAATGTTTCTTTCATAAAGAGGATAAAGCATGGCATGCATTGGATGTTCTCTCAATGATTTGAGACTCCACTAGAGGATCGATCTAAAGGTGATCTTTAAACAAGTCATGCATGTAAAAAGAAAATAGGGCAAGTCTATATATTCCTCTGCTTGACAAGAATATAGTTTGCCCTCATTCTGCCAAAGAAAAGAGTGAACCTATATGCTGAAGAAGCTATTAAGGTGAAGAGAGGAGAAGAAAGTAGAGTGTGCACAAAGAAGCACAACAGCAAAGGAGAACATACCTGCAGTGACCGGTGATGATTCTCAATTGAATAGAACAACACTCTTATCAGGCTCAGCAAAGCCATCATCAAAATATCAAACCCTCTATTTCTCTCTGATAATTGCAATAGCAAAATCCTATTATTTTGGGTGGATATTAACAGGTCCTTTATATTAAATCCCTTAATCGGGTGACATTTATTTAGGTGTTCTAAGTCCTCTAACCAAGCAGGTTCTAACAAGCCTTATTTCTTAAATCTCTTAACTCAGTCGCATCTAACAATGTGTTTGAAATCCTTTAACAGGGAAGGCTCCTTACAGGGTGCACTTTAGAAGAGTACAAAATTTTTGAGGTTTACTCACACCATGGTTTTCTCTCAATTTGGGTTTCCACGTGATAAATCTAGTGTTGATTATTTCTTGATTGTTTGATAGCTATTTTTGTTCTAGAATTTTTTCTACTTACACTTTTAGTTACATTATATCAGATTTATTTTTGAAGTTTTAGTGGGTGTTGATTCACCCCTCCCCTCTCAGCACCGATTGGGACCGTCAATTGGTATTAGAGCCACTTTCCTTTGTCAAAAGGTTGCTTAACCGCAATAGGAAAAAGACCAAATGATGAGGAAGGAAGGACCAAAGTTTTCTAAGGAAAACTTCACTTTATGGTGTAGCAGAATGAGGCTATATATGAAAACCACTAGAGATCAATAATAGACTCATGTAATTCATGATTACACTGAACCCACTAGTACCCTGATACTAGATGAGCAAAAGATCATCATAGAGCATACTGCTGCAATGGATATGATAGCAAGCAAGCTACCTGATCATGTCTATGCAGAGATTAAAAATCTGACAACTGCTCACAAGATGTGGGCTAAGCTACAAATAGTATATGGTGGTCACCCACATGTTCAAAGAGCTAAGGTAGAAAGCCTTAGAGGCAAATATGATGATATGAGAATGAACAAGGGATAACATATTAAGCACTACAACAATAGAATCAAAGAAGTGATGAAATCCATCAAAAGCGTTGGAGGAACACTGAGTGAGGAAGATGTGATAAGAAAAATAATGAGAATGTTGAGGCCTCAATATGCTATCAAGATCTCAACCATACAGGAGATTAGATCAGTGACCACGGCTCAAGTCACTCTTGACTCCCTAATCGGTAAGTTGATTGCATTTGAATTGAACAATTTTGATAACAACTTACCCATGCAAGAAGCTACTTTTAAATCTTCTGTTAATACCTCTTTCCCCAAGAAAGGAAGAGAAACTGGTAATAGCTCTACTGATAAGACTGGAAGTTTTATTGAGAATATTCTCTCTGAAGAGATGGAGCAAGATGAATTTGAAGCACTCATCGCTAGGATATTTCTAAGAGGAAAAGGGAAGTACAAAGGTAAATTTCCACTAAAATGTTTCTCTTGCAATAAGATAGGACATAGTATTGCAATATGTCAAGACAATGATAATAAAAAGAAGAGCAACTGATTCAAGAGAAAATAAAAGAAGAAATGCTACGTTATGGAAGGAGTCACATATAATGAATCTGAAGACTCTGAAGATTAAGAAATTGCCTTTGTTGCAATAAAAGAAGAAAGCCAAGTGATAAGTGAAATGACACTTATCTCAAGCTCTCATCAGCATGATGACTAGATCATTGACAGTGGATGCACTCACCACATGACTGGTGATAAGAACAAGTTCATCAACCTAAAGCTCAATGATGGTGGATCAGTAACCTTTGGTAATAATGCTCCTTTTTCTATCAAAGGTAAAGGTTCTATTACACTTAGCAATGATGTTGCATGCGAGGATGTGTACTAGGTAGAAGGACTCAAGTACAATCTAATGAGTGTTTCTCAACTAAACAATAAGGGATACCTATTGGAATTTGGGCAAGGTTCTTATATTATCAAGAACCAATCAGGAGCTCATATTGTTACCGGTAGACAAAGTAAAAGGAACCTATTCTATCTGGACTCAATGGAAGGATCTTTCCTCATAGCATTAGTCAAAGGATAGACAAACAAAATCTATCTTGTAAGTAAAGAGGACAATAGTTGGTTGTGGCATAAGAGGCTTTGCCACATAAACTTTGACAGTATTGTCAAGGTGAGCAAGAAGAAATCAGTTAGAGGACTTCCTGAGATTACAAAACCTGATAGAGGTATTTGTAAGGATTGTCAGTTAGGTAAACTGATAGGAACAAGTTTCAGTAGTAAATCTTTTTCTATTGAAAATGTTTTGGATCTTGTACACACAGATTTGTGTGGACCTATGAGAACAAAGAGCTACTATGGAGATAGGTACTTGATGATTTTTGTAGATGATTTCTCAAGAATGATGTGGACACTCTTTCTTAGAGAAAAATCAGAGGCCTTTCACATGTTTAAAATCTACAAGGCTCAAGTGGGGAAAGAGACTGGTAAAAGCCTGAAGTGTCTGAGATCAGATAGAGGAGGTGAATACACCTCTCAAGAGTTCACTCACTACAGTGAAGAATAAAGAATAAAAAGAAAGTTATCTACACCAAGAACCCCACAACAAAATGGAGTCGTTAAAAGAAGAAACAATATTTTGATTGACTGTGTGAGAACCCTAATGATTCAGAAGGATCTCCCCCATCACTTCTGGAGAGAAGCTATCAAGATTGTTATTTATACACTGAACTGAGTTCAAGTCAAGAAAGGAACTGGTAAGACTCCCTATGAATTATGGTTCTGTCACATTCCTAGTGTAGGCTACTTCAATTTTTTTTGTAGTAAATGTTACATTAAAAGAGATATGTATTCTGGCATGTTTGAGTCAAAGAGTGATGAAGGCATATTTATGGGTTATTCTACCAAGAGTAAAGCCTACCGGTGTCTGAATAAGAAGACATGAAAAATAGTAGAAAGCATCAATGTGAAAATTGATGAATATTCAGAACCGAGAAGTAAAATTAGTCATAATGAGTATGGCATTCATTAGGATCATAATATTGAATCAACTGGAATTCAATGAAATAAGTGTTGCCGATAAAGGAGAAGAGCAGGTAATTAGATCCTTGGAGTAGGATGATGTACCTAAAAACATAAGACCAACTCTAGAAGATGAACATGAAATTATTCATGACCATGTTGGAGAAATTGTTCAACCGAAAGAAATAGACCAGGAACACCGACCGATTCTGCCAATGTATGTCACATATCATTTCATTGATAACATTATAGGTGACAAACATGCTGATATTATGACTAGAAGAAAGGCTAGAGAAAGTATTTGTTTACTTTCCAGTGTAGAGCCAAAAACCACTAGGGAGGCTATGGAGGAAGAAAAATGGGTCAAGGCCATGGAAGAAGAGATTGAGCAAATAGAGAAGAATGATACATGGATTCTTGTACCAAGACCATAGGACAAGAATGTCATTGGGACCAAGTGGGTCTATAGAAACAAATTGAATGAAGATGGAAAAGTGATAAGGGACAAAGCAAGGTTAGTCTACAAAGGATACACACAGGAGGCTAGATTGGATTACAGTGAAACTTTTGCACCTATGGCCATATTGGAAGGAGTGAGACTCCTACTTGCTTATGCTACTCACAAAAGGTTCAAAGTATACCAGATAGATGTAAAGTTTGCATTCCTGAATGGTATATTGGAGGAGGAAGTCTACATAGAACAACCAAAAGGCTTCTCATCCACAGAGAAGAGTGGAATGTCTGTAAACTAAAAAAGGTTCTTTATGGGCTAAAACAAGCCCCAAGGGCTTGGTATGAAAGATTGCATTCTTACGTCCTGACAATAGGATTCACAAAAACAAGAGATAACAACAATATGTATCTCAAGATTGGAAAAGATGGTAATCTGATTGTTGAAATTTTTGTGGATGACATCATTATTGCAGGATATGACAAGATGAGCAAAGTCTTTGATGAGGAGATGAAGAAAGAGTTTTAAATGTCCATGATTGGAGACATAAAATTCTTCATTGGACTACAAGTCTAGTAGCTCAAAGAAGGTATTTTTATTTCTTAGTCCAAGTATGTCAAAGAAATTTTTAAATCCTTTGGGTTAGAAGAATCTAGACCGGTTTGTACACCAATGATAACTAACCTCAAGTTATCAAAGGAAGATGATGCAAAAGAAGTAAATGAGACATTGTATCAGTCTATGATTGGAAAATTATAGTATGCAGTGCATAGCAGACCAGACATTGCACATGCAGTAGGCATAGTAGCAAGATTCTCTACAAATCCCAAAGAGACACACTTAATAGTAATGAAGAGAATCTTCAGATACCTGAAGGGAACTAAGGAGTATGTCCTATGGTTTCCTCACAAGGGAGGCTTCCAAATAAAGGTATTCACTAATGCAGATTGGGCTGGTAATATTGATGACAGAAAGAGCACAAGTGGACATGCATTCTTTCTTGGAGAAAGGATTTTGTCATGGACTAGCAAGAAGTAGAGCTGCATTTCACATTCCACAACAAAAGCTGAGTATGTTGCTACTGTAGTCAATTGCACATAGGTGATCTAGATCAAACCGATATTGGAAGGAATCCAAGAACAAATACCTGGACTGATTGCAATTTACTATGACAGTACAAGTGTAATAAACATATATAAGAATCATGTCATGCACTTCAAAACAAATCACATTGCTATAAAGTATCACTATTTGAGAGCACAAGTGCAAAATAAAGAAGATTGGGATATGTTCCCACAAAAGAACACGTTGCTGACATATTCACAAAGCCATTAATAGAGAGTAGATTTGAGTATCTCAGAGGTAAATTAGGGGTGATACCCCTTCCCGATCTTCAGTAAATAGGAAAAAATGTTCATCAATTCATTATGATTTAATAAAGGAATCAACCTCATCTTAACTAGATTGATGAAGAAGATTGTTGCTCGTAGGGTGAGCATATTTCATTAGGGTAGTATTTTTTACTAACCTTTGGCATTATTGTCAAAAGGGGAGAGTATGAATGGTACAGATCTTGTAGTGTCATGATTTGTTATGGTTTTTCCATCGGTAGTGTCATGATTTGTTATGGTTTTGCCATTGGTAGTGTCATGATTTGTGTAGACACCTAAAAATCCTTTAGAAAATAAAGTATTTTTATTTTTTGAAAAATCCCTGATGACATCATCATTTGTTAATTAATTAATTTATTTTTATGTCATTAAATCCCTTTACCTTAATTAAAAATATTTAATTAAGGAATCCCTTCCAAAAATGTTTAAATCTTATTTAAACATCATTCCCCTATTTATTAATTATTTAATTAATAAATTGACCAAAAATCTCAAAATAAATAATTAATTATTTTTTTGCCCAAAACTTGGCCAATTTCCTTAAGACCACTAACCTCTTCTAGAATCTTCTAATCCTTCTTTAATTTCGATTAAAGACTAATCCCATCATTACCTAACCCTAATCCCAACTCAACATATTTAATTAAGATTAAATATTTAATCCTCATATTTATTAAATTCATTTTAATAAATATTCTCAAACTAAACCATTGAAATAAATAAATCTTTATCTATTTCCTAAAATCCATGTTTATCCTAAGGAAGTTCTAGACTCTTCTAGAAAGTCTTTATTCTTGTCCCCCTAATCCTAATTCTAATCCTAATCCTAATCCTAATCCCCCCCCTAAACCCTGTCACATTCCCTAACCAAGGTTAGCCAACTCCTAAGCTTAACCCAAAGTCAACAAACTTCTAGAAACTTCTCTTACATGCATTAAATGCATTTAAAGCCTCCTTATCCCTCTTACATGCATTTATGGTGCATTTAAGAAGCCCCTCACCCCTTTCTTACACCCTTTGACCTTAGGCACATTTTCCAAATTGTGCACATCCCTCCCATCTTTCAACCCAATGCCCTTGTGACACTTGTCACAAGGAGGTGGCCCTGAACTAGCACAATCCATGTGCTCCCCTTTGAATGAATCTTGGCCTCTCTTAAGGATTTTGATCCTGGCCATTCATTCCTCCTTCCCAAATCCTATAAATGCTCCTCATTTCCAACAGCAAAACATCCATTCACCTTTTATTTTAAGCATTGTTATCATGCTCATTTAGCTCTAGACTTAGCATAATCATCCTAATTTAGTTTACTTTCAAGCATTTTTAGCTCATCTTAATATAGCTTTAATGGATTAACCTAGTTTCTTCCATTGTTTTGCATAAGCATAGCATCATATCACATCTCTATTTGGTTAATAACAATCTTAGCATAAGCATCATATAGCTTAATCTTCATTTCAACATCATTTGGATCCTTGAGGCCTTAGGGGCAAATCAGGTGTTCTATACCTATTTTGTGCCATTTATGAGGTTTTCATGGATCTCAATCCATCCTAAAATGCATAAGGAACATGCTCCAAGTGCTTAGAGAGCACACCCACATCCCCTTAAGCAAGAGCAAATCAAACAGTGCTTGGGTGCACCTATTTTTTAGCTCAATCTGAGGTGGCTTAGCTTAGAGTTTCTTTGTTTTGGATTAATTTCATGCTAGATTAAAATCTAAATCTTTGTTTGGTTTGAAAACTTTTAGAACAGGTATCCTCAAAAGCCTTGCTCACATTCTGGCATGCCCGGTGGGAGCCAAAACCACAATCACTTTGATTAGATCATACTTTGTATTCTCGCATTTGCAGGAAACAAATGAAATGTCACCTGCAAGCAATGAAATGTCACCTACAAGCAATTAAATGTCACCTACAAGTAATTAAATCACACCTACAATAAATTAAATGTCACCTACAAGCAATTAAATGTTGCCTACAAGCAATTAAATCATGCCTACAAGCAATTAAATCATGCTTACAAGCTCTGTATCGACGCCTATTTTCTGACAAATTTTTGCCATCAATAACTTCTATTCTGTCTCAAAACTCTTCTTCTGTCGCCTACAACATAAGTAATCACGTCTGCGAGATAAAATTTTATGCCTTCGTATACAAAAGTCTCACCTGTAATCATTCTTTATTGCATTTCAAATTTTATTTATCGCCTGTAATAATTCCATCGTCGCCTGTAAATCTATCTCTGCCATCTAGGAGCCATTTCTTTGTCGCCTTTAAAAATGTAACTGTCACCTGTGCACTTTTTCCTTGTCGCCTATGCATATTTATCTGTCACCTGTAAACTTTTGAATGTCACCTGAGAGATTGTGGTGTCGCCTATACATTTTCCAGCGTCACGTATTTGCTGGACAGTGTTGCTTTTGTTTTTTTTGTCTTAATTTGCTCTCGGATTGGGACTGGATTCATTTTCCTTATTGCAAACAAAGGTCAAAACAAATCTTGAATGAAATTAAGGAGCAAGGAACTTAAGTCCTAAGAGTCATTATCATTTTGAAAATCAAACACAATCTTGAATGATCTAAATTGGAAAGAACAGGCATCCCTATTCCTTCTTCTTTGAATTATAGAACCAAACACAATCTTGAATGATCTAAATTGGAAAGAACAAGCATCCCTATTCTTTCTTCTTTGAATTACAGAACCAAACTCAATCTTGAATGATCTAAGGATAAAACAAAGCTCTTTTCAAAGTTCTAAATCAACACACCAATCTCAATCTTGAGTGCTCAAAGAAATAACTTGCAATCGCTCAAATTGTTTACTTTTTGGAGAAAGAACAAATCAAACTTTAAACACTTGTGTCTTGAGAAGTTTTCAAAGTTCAAACACACTTAATCAATTTGGAAGAAAGAACAACTTGCTTGACGTGCATCTAGGAGCTTTCTTTTTCTTGCAAAATCCTGTTAAAGTAAGCAATGTAGAACATTTGGACTCAGACAAGTTCACTTGTTCTACTTTTAGCGAGGCTTGTCGAGGGAGAAAAGCACTTCCTCCTTGGAGAATGACCTCAAACCGGTATCCCCCCGGGCTGGTATATAAATAAAGTGAAGGCAAAAAGTACTCACTTATATCTCCTAATCCATGGGCGTTTTGTGCCAAATGCAAATGTCTGGGGATGGTAAATATTCCTCCCCCAGCATTGTTGGCTAGGCTCTTAAGTGAGTCACAGGCGGTCAACATAACTAGGTGTGGAGACTCCATGAAACTATTAAAAACTTGATAAAATAGAGGCTACCCTATCTACATCTGAAAGTATCAAAATTCTTGTGCAAGGACCGATTCCAAGGGGTTTACCGGGTCGCCTCAAGATTACTCACCATTTGTATTGCCTTCTAAGGGGTACCAAGCTATGGGCAAGCGATTTTGATACTCACCTTCCTTAGGTAGATCTACTTGAAGTGCTTGACAGTCAAATACTTCATGAAAACATTGTTGGAACATACACTTTCAAAGCTTTATCAGAGTCAGTTATCCTGCTTGTATCCCACAAGGTTGCTTTGTCCCTTGTGGAGATTGCTTTTTCCAAAAGTCTTGTTTATCTATCCTTTGCCATTGGGAAACATCAAATTGATCAACAAATCCAGTTCGAGATACTCAGAACATTTTGTAGAGAAACCCTTGGAATCAAATATCCAAAAGCCATTTGGTCTCAAACCAACTATCAGGAATTTCCCCAAAGTTATGCCAAATTTGATCAAACATCTGAAAGCTAAGTTGCCCAAATCCAAAGCTTATCAAGAGAAGAAAGTTGTAGAAAGAAACCTTAAGAGATCAATCCTCTATCCAAGCAACCCGAGTAGAAGAAAAATATCAAGAAAGGCTTGATAATATTAGCTATAACGCAAGAGTCAAACAGTTTTCCTATCGATTTCGAGTGAACCATCGCTACGTCAATCTTGAAAGAGAAGATTAGCTAGATCCATTGCATGTCCCATCCTACCTTCAGATCTCAAAATCCTATCTTGGCAGTCCTTCATCCTAGTCTCATCCTAGTTTCATCCCCGCATCATCACCAAACCTTAGTTGCATTCTAGAAACCTTCTTAGTTGCATTCATCATCATCTTCCTAGCAGCATCATAGATCATCCATACCCATTACATTTGCATCATCTTTATAGAGAGAGCATTGTTCCATCATCCTTCACCATCTTTCCATCATCAATCCACAATCAGAATCCCAAATCCTTGATCCAAATCTAGCATCCATTATCCAAAATAGAGTCCACCATCCTTTGCACCAAAATCCAGAGATCCAAATCCATAAGCACTTAGTGTTCAAAACCTTTGAGTTGTTTCCATCCCTTATCCTAAATCAGATATCATCCCCTTTTTGACAGAGCATTGTCTAAAGGAAATCCAACTTGTCCTTGCATAGCCTCATCATCTCGATCAAGAGATTGGCTTGTATTGATAAGAATCCAGTTGACCGAAGATCATTAGTCTATCCTAGGTTGACCAAATCCTATCATTGATCCTCCATCAGGAAAAATAGTAGCTCATTGTTGACACTTAGTAATCTTCCACCAGCATCACACCAATCCTCCACCCAATCTTGACCAAATTAGAGCATCCGATCAAGCCTCCATCATCGTCAAGCTTTTTTACCAATCTATCATCATTTGCCATCAAATCTTCCGCTATCTTTGATTCATATCCAAGCATCTCACCAATCCTTGCATTATAGAAATTTTATCATCCTTATAAGTTCCTTAAGCTTGCATCCATAATTCTTTAGAGTCTTTAGAAAATATCTTGCATCCATCTAGCATCTGCATCTCCATGCCTATCGAGACAAGATCCGGATCTAGAAAAAGAAGGAACGTGAATCCTTATCCAATCACTAGTTCATTTGATCCCAACATTTTTACCAGTGTGATGATAGCCTATGATCCCCAAATACAAACTAGAAATACATGGGATGATCCCAATATCCCCTCGGCTCCTCTGGCAATAGAAACATTTGTGAGTCATCCAGAGAATCCACCAGTAGTTAATGCACTCATGGCCCAAAACCAGCAAAGCATGTTCACTAACTTTGCACAAGCACATACTTCCATTCTGCCATATCTCCATCCTTGCATTCCCATAAGTACTATCCAAATCCCATCACAAGTATACTCTCCATTCATCCAACCATTCCTTGATCCAACCTTGCAAACATCTCAAGCAACCTCCAGCATTCCCGTTCTTCTACAAGGAAGCTTTGCAAGTCCCATAGCACAAGCTATAACACCATCTGCTCCATTCCCTATCACAAGTACTTCATCATTTGCTATGGCTGCCCAAGCTCTTGCACAAGTCCAACGCTTGTCCCAGAATCAACTCCCACCTCTTACACAAACCTTTGCACAAGAAGTTCCCCCATCTTCCATAGGCCAAGTAGCACCTTTCACTCCGGGAGGGATGCAATCATCCTTCCCCTTCACTTTGCAAGCTTCCACATCCACACCTTTTGTGCCAGGAGGGACTCAATCATCTTTTCCTTTCAACCCCCAAGCTTCAACATCCACACCATCATTTCAAGGGTCAACGCAATCATTTCCCTCTTTCACCCAGCAAAACTCTACATCATCTACTCTGGGGGTAACACAATCGTTCCCCTTTCAAAATCAGCAAACTTCCACATCACCTTTTTCATGGGGAACACAAGCGTCCTCTTCATTCTCCCCCCAGCAAGCAGCTACCCAAGCACAAGCCTAGCAAAATGCCTTCACCATAGGAATGCCTTCCATGGGTTTTTCCAATCCACCATTCATGTCTCAAGCTCCCATCACATCTACCTTCCCAGCATCCACTGCAACATAATTCCCTCCACACACTGGTTCTCATTGGGGCCTCACGCAAGAAGAAATGAAAGCTTGGGGCATAACAACCCATTCTCCTACGTCCATGTTTGAAAACCAACAAGCCACCTTCTCACAAGCAGCACAATAGCAACCATCACAGCTTCCATCAGTTTCATCCTTCACAAGCTATCCATTCACAACACCTAGTGCTTTCCAGCAAGTTCCTCCACCTCAGCAACAAAGATCATCCCATTTCGCAAGTTATCTTGCCTAGCCACCCTTTGCCTCAAGCTTCCCTACATCAGTTCCACCCTTAAGCAATGCAGGAATGCACCTGACCTATATCGGACAACCATAGAGCCAAGTTCAGCAAGGACCATCTTACCATCAAGCGGCATCATTCCGCCAGCCTCCCCCACAACAACTACACTTCCCATCGCAACAACAAACCCCCATCATTCCCCAGCAGCAGCAAGTTTCCTCTTACCAGTTACAACAGCAAGTCCCAGTCATCCTACAACACCAACAACTAGTCTCATATCCACCATTGCAATATCCCCCTATGCCACATCAACAATATCCCCATCAAACATCACTCCAAAATCCACTCCAATCCGCCTATCCCGCTGGGTTATCTCCATATCCCACTCCATAATACCCACCTCAAATGGGAGCACCCACTCAAACACCAATCAATGCCGAGTGGGAAGCCATGAAGAATGCTCTTAAAGAGCTTCAAACCGGTACTAAGAACAAAACTTACAAGTTTGAGGAGGTGTGTCCTTATCCGTTTGACTGATCCATTGCCGCTATACCTTTCCCCAAGCACTTTGAGACACCTAAATTTGATAAATATCAGGGGAAAGGAGATCCAGTCAACCATATTAAAGAATTCTATATGGCGTGCCAAGAAGTAGCTTATAGTGATAACTATCTCTTACGCCTATTCCCCAAAAGCTTGGGAGGAACTGCTGTTGAGTGGTTCTACAAAATACCATGTGGGACTATCACAACCTTTGCTGAACTTTCTGAGAAGTTCATTGTCCACTATGCCCACAATGTGGAGAATGAGTTGACCTTGTTAGATCTCTGCAACTCAAAATAGAAAGAAGGAGAAAGCCTATCAGAATACTTGCAACGATGGCAGAACCTTACCACTAGGTTATCATACCAGCCACTTGAAAAGCATTTGACCAAAATCTTTATTAATAATCTGCATCCTAAGCTGTCCCACTTCATGAGGATGAATTGTCTCCAAACCTATCAAGATATCAAGAGCAAGGGGATAGGTATTGAAAATGCCCTCCTAGATGAAGGCACAATCTGACACTTTAAAAATGATTCCCAAAATAAACCCAGCAATGATAAATCTCGTTACTGGAATCGTAACAAGAACATTGTTACTGATGGAGCCACTAATACCAAGCATGTCCAATTTTTCATGGCTAATCCTCCATCAACTCCTACATACCAACAACAACAAGTGCCCGTCTATCAGTAACCTCCTCAAGTCCATCAACAACCCACGCAATATCATTCTCAGAATAATCAACAGCAAGCCCATCAAGCTTATCAAGGTAATCCAAACAATCAGGTTAATGCTGTTAATGTTGCTCCCAAACAACACAAGCCCAGAGCTCAGAACAATCCAAGGAAGGCCTTCACACCACTGGGTGAACTTCTGGATGTTATCTTTCACCGAATGGCCAAGGCCAACCTGATCACATTTCCACCAATCCAGCCAGTTGATGATACCACTCTCAAGCCCGATTGGTACAAAGATCATGAGTACTGTGATTATCATCATGTCAAAGGACACACTACCTTGAAGTGTATGAGACTCAAAAACTATATCCAAGATCTCATTGATCAAAAGGAGATCCAAGTAGATACACCTGCTCAAGCCTCACCAAATGCCAATTTGCAAATTTATCAGAATGTGTTCCCACAACACAATGCTGGGAACAACCAAACTAATACCAATCATTCCTAGAATCATGGCAAGGGCAAGCAAGAAGATCACACTACTACCTACATCAATTATGATAAATTTGTTGGATGTATAACCCAAGTTGAGCCCACAGTCAATGCCATCCATGTCAGAGGAGTGGATCGTCAATGTGCTATTACTACCTACAGAGGCCAGATCACTGTTGCTGGTGCCCGTCCAAGGCTAGTACACAATGCATAGTATAACCTCATAGAACATCTTGGGAACACACTAGCCCAAATATCCATCTTGGACCTTCTTCGCACTTCACCTCTCCATCAGGAGATCCTTGACCGAGCTCTAAAAGAAGGACATGTCCCCACAGACATTAACACCACCCAGTTTGAGACCCTTGTGGGACATCTATTCACAACCTATGCTTTATCCTTTAAAACATCTGACATGCCAAACATTGCACCTGACCATACTCTCCCTCTCTGCATCACCGTCATGGTCAGAGACTTTGCTATCAAATGGGTCTTAATAGATAATGGCTTGGCCCTAAACTTGTGTACTTTGAAATTCATTCAACAGATTGGGTTCACCCAGGCCGATATAGCACATGAAGTAATCACCATCAAATCCTATGACAACTTGGAGCGTACCTCTGAAGGTACTATTACTTTGCCTATTCAGCTAGGCCCAGCAACACAAGATACCATTTGCCATGTTGTTGATCTTGATCTACCATTCAATATCCTCCTAGGCCGACCATGGATTCATTCCATCAAGGCTGTACCATCCACTTACCATCAGTGCATCAAATTTCTACATCAAGGCACTGAGGTTACCATTCATGCTGATCCCCAACCCTTCGCATATTGTCATGCGATGGAAGCATCATTCCCCCATTCCACTCATTATCCTGGAATTGACATTGGTACTTCTATTGCCAACTTGTCCCGATCCCATTGCGATCCAGAAACCATTCTCACCTCCACCCTCTCTTCTGTCAAGATCAATAACCAGGGTTGTGGTGAATATAGCCTACATGATGCATTCGCCATAGGGGCCCTCCCATGTGATCCACATACTCAAGGCCACCCGAGTCACCAAAGCAAGCCTATTGAAGAGCATCATGAAATCAAGAGAATGGGACCTATGACTTTTGAATCCCATGGCACATTAAATAGTCAAGAAATGGATCTTGACATTAATAGGTGGTTGTACAAAGATCCCCCACCACCTGACACTCAACTCCTTGGCTACTTCAAAGATAAATACCCACAATCACACAAGTACACTACTAAGCAATGGAACTACCAAGGTGGTGGTCTAGGACCACAAGAAGGCAGAAGCAAAGACCCAATTATAGCATCCAAAAACCCACAACATCAAGGTCTTGGCTTTAATACCCCTTGCCTGCATATACAAGGGCCCAATACCACAATTGGGGGCACCAACATGACCAGCGTTCCCCTCTTGAATAGCCAGGACAACCTCATAGAAATTGAAGATATCCTTGAAGAGAAAGAAATCAGATCCTATGACAATATCTTTGATGATGACACCCTCCTAGGGACTTCTATCCTCCAACAACTTGCCATCAATCTCATAGAACTTTCCCTCATTCACCCTCAACTCATAGATTGGGACCAACCAAGCATTGCACACATCGATGAGTTCCAAAGCATGAAAGCACTCCTAGAATTCATGGGGGCATCAGGCCCACAATCAGTTCACAATTCAGAGTCAACTCACATCTATAAGCTTGACCTAGAAGGATACTTTGGGGGGGATGCAAGCTTTGGTTGCAAAAGAGAAATAGAAAAAGTAAAACATGAGTCTTTATGTGAAAACCCTTCTGGGGCACATTCTGATTCCAAAATAGTAAAAATAAAGAGTGTATCTTCTAGTGAAAACTT
Source organism: Chamaecyparis obtusa (assembly GCA_027943335.1). Taxonomy (NCBI): domain Eukaryota; kingdom Viridiplantae; phylum Streptophyta; class Pinopsida; order Cupressales; family Cupressaceae; genus Chamaecyparis; species Chamaecyparis obtusa. Next base: position 1,060,022 of record BSBK01001859.1, read on the forward strand.
GGTAATTCAAGTGCTAGAAGATGAAGACTTGCCTCTTCCTCCCATCCAAGATTACAGACCAAAGCAGTCATCTATCGTCATAGAAGAAACCAAGCCAGTCAACTTGGGTACAGAGGAATGTCCAAGGATCACCTACATTGCGGCCAACATGACAGAAGGTGAAGAAATGGCCTTGATTGCGCTCCTTAGAGAATCAATCATAAATTTTGCATGGTCATATGCACACATGCCTGGGCTTGATCCTAATCTTTTCGTCCATCATCTAGTGGTGGATTCTAATGTCAAGCTAGTAAAGCAGAAGCTAAGAAAAATGCACCCAAAAGTTGCCTTATTAGTCAAAGCAGAGCTTGAAAAACTCCTCCAAGCCAAGATTATCAGAGCTATAGATTACTTCGATTGGATCTCTAACATGGTGCCTGTCACAAAGCCTTTAGGCGACATCAGAATATGCACAGATTTCAAGGACCTGAACAAGGCATGTCCTAAGGATGATTTCCCACTACCAAATATAGACATGATTGTAGATCTTACAGCAGGTCATGAAATGCTGTCACTAATGGATGGCTTTTCAGGCTACAATTAGATTTGTATAGCAGAAGTAGATCAACATAAAGCAACATTCACAACTCCATGGGGTACCTTCTGCTACAACATGATGCCATTTGGGCTAAAGAATGCAGGAGCCACATATCAGAGAGCGATGACAACAATCTTCCATGACATGATCCACAAGATCTTAGAAGACTATGTGGATGATATTCTTGCAAAATCAAATACATGCCATGAACACCTTGACATTCTTGAGAGTGTGTTTGATCGCCTACAGCATTATGGGTTAAAGCTCAATCCAAAGAAATGTGTCTTTGGTGTTACATCTGGAAAGCTTCTAGGTTTCATAGTATCATGACGAGGCATAAAGATTGACCCCAAGAAGGTCAAAGCAATAATAGAAATGCCTCCACCAAGAACACTCAAACAGCTCAGAGTCCTACAAGGAAAGCTTCAATCAGTGCATCGGTTCATTTCTCAACTAGCAGACAAGTGCCAACCTTTTACGCATCTCTTATGCAAAGACACAAGCTTCAAATGGGATCCCATATGTCAGATAAGCTTTGATAAACTCAAGGAGTATTTAGCCAACTCTCCAATCCTAGTACCACCAGTTCCAGGATGCCCTCTCATACTCTACATCTCGACAACCACTACAGCACTGGGGGCACTCTTAGCTCAGCATGATGATGAAAAAAAAGAGAGAGCCATCTACTACATCAGTCGAACTCTCATTGGCTATGAGCTTAATTACTCACCTATGGAAAAAGCATGCCTCACAGTGGTCTTTGCCACTCAAAAGCTTAGACACTACATGCTCAGTCACACAATCAGGCTCATTTCAAAAGTAGATCCCCTCAAATATTTGTTATCAAGGACAACTCTCACAGGCTATATGGCAAAATGGGTCATGTTACTTAGTGAGTTTGACATCCAGTACATAGATCGGAAAGCAATCAAAGGGCAAGTCATTGTCAATCAGCTAACAGAAGCACCACTGGTGGATGCTTATCCACTAATCATAGAATTCCCTGATGAACACTTATGTATGATCGAAGAACAACCCACATGGAAGCTATACTTTGATGGCTCTTACACATTACATGGATCAGGGGTAGGAATCCTATTTATCACACCTCAAGGTGACTACATCCCAAAGTCATTCAAGTTGGGATTTTCATGTACCAATAACATTGCAGAATATGAGACACTCATCTCAGGTCTCAAAACAGCCATTCAGTGGAATATCACAGAACTGCAAGTGTTTGGAGATTCACAGTTGATTATCAAGCAAGTCCTAGATGAATATCAGACGAAGGATGACAAGCTGCTACCCTACAAAGAACTAGTGGACAGATTGAAAGAGCATTTCCTAAATCTACAATTCACACAAATACCCAGACTTCAGAACAAAGCAGTAGACGCAATGGAAACTATTGGATCTTTGTTAGAAATCCCTCACGACGCATCACAATATGAATTCCTAGTCGAGCAACTACATACACTAACTTATGAGAACGCTGATGTAGAAATGGTGTGTGTCTTGGTTGGTCCTCAGTCCCCATGGTACCATGACATCCATGCATATCTAAAGAATGGTATCATAGCTCCCCATCTCACCAATAACCAACACCAAAACCTTATTCACAGAGCTTCCCACTACACTCTTGTAGCCAACACCCTTTATTGTCGAGGGTATCACAATATCCTCTCTAGGTGTTTAGATTCAAATGAGGCCATCCTGGCTTTATAAGAGGTCCACGCTGAAATTTGCGGTGCCCACATGAGTGGCATGGTTCTAGCCAAGCAGTTGCTTCGAGTTGGGTATTATTGGCCAACCATGGAACATGATGCTTGTGAGTTTGTCAGAAAATGTTTACCATGTCAGCAGCATGCAAATTTGATTCATGCACCAGCACAAGACTTGCAGCCCATTGCGCCACCTTGGCCATTTTCATGTTGGGGCTTTGACCTTGTCAGCTTAATCACTCCCCTTTCCTCGGATGGACACAAGTACATAATAACTGCCACAGAGTACTTCACCAAATGGGTTGAAGCGATTCCACTCACCCTAACTACTGGCATTCAAATATCCAAGTTCATCCTTTACCACATCATTTGTCACTTTGGCATACCATCTACCATCTTCACAGACCATGGCACACCTTTTGAAAACCAACATGTGGATGATCTATGTGCCAGACTCCACATCCATCACCATTTCTCTAGTCCATATTTCCCTCAAAGAAATGGCCAAGCTGAGGCAACCAACAAAACTATCTTGAAAATCCTCAAGAAGGTTGTCAATGATTCTGGTCATGACTGGCACCTCCAAATCAATCCTACCCTTTGGGCCTACCACACTTCTTATCACACTCCCACAGGCACCACCCCATATTCTCTTGTATATGGTGCCAAAGCCATTTTGTTGATCAAAGTCGAGCTCCCATCATTGCGAGTATCCATGAAGAACTACACCATTGATGAAGACTATCATGTGGCCCGTCTCACACAGCTAGACCTGTTAGATGAAAAAAGATAGCAAGCATATGATCACCTAGTTGCATACCAAAATTGACTCAAAAGGAGTTATAACAAGAAGGTCCATCCTAGACAGTTCCAGGTTGGTGACATGGTTCTCAAAGAAAATCAGAAAGTCCAAGCAAACAGAGAAAAGAAAGGCAAGTTTGAGCCTACTTGGCTGGGCCCTTATATTGTCACAGCATGCTTCAGCTCTGGAGCTTATCAGCTATCTACACTAGAAGGTGAGCCTTTGAATGATCCCATCAACATCATACATCTGAAGAGGTTCTATGCCTGAACTAGATCCTACATATTCAGAAAATCCATAAAAATTGGAAACAATAGAAAAATACAAAAAAAATCAAAAAAAGCAAAGAAAAAAAGAAGAAAAAGAAAATAATTGTCCAATGGTGAAAACTTGGCAATTCAAGCACCTTGGACAAGTATGTTGGTGAAAACCTGGCAAACAGGCACCATACATAGTGGACCAAGTCATTATCTATCAAACTCCCATCCCCCCATCCCAACATCTCAGTCCTTTTTCTACCATCCCCATCCCCATCCACCATCCCCCAGCATTCCTATTTTTCATAATCCTCCAGTAAATATGCAATCCCACCTGCACATATCTTGTACCATATCTTTTATCATCTCCTGTATCTCCTGTACCATATCCTGTATAGCGTGGTCCTTCCTATCCCCAATCCTAAGCTTCTGTACATATCTGTTGTATATATTTTCCTATCTATTGTACATATCATCCCCCCTTATTGTACATAGTCCTTGTCAGTTTTGCAACAACATTTGATTAGAACATCTTGTCCTACCCAGCCTTGTACTTCAGCAACATCACTTGTCGACTATTCTTGATCCTAGTGATTATTATTTGACTTCATCATTTGCCCAGCGACCAACAACACTCATTCTCTCATCAATCAATGGTTCCTTGAGGATGTATCTTTCCTCCTATCAGATCTAATCTTCCACCAATCACACCAGGTCCATGTCGATGTATCCTTCCACACGTTCAGACCCATCTTCCCACCATCAATCACTCACTCACATCAAATCTCTCTCCTTGGCAAAGGCTGTCTTTTTGGAGTTCTCATTTTGGTCTTGGATTTTGTCCTTTGGATATTGTTAATCTTTTATGGCTTCTCGTTGTTCTCTACTCAAATTCGCCATGATCCTTTATATCATGGTGCGCTGCGAATGAGGATAATCTAGGGCAAGGTCTTTTGCTCTTTTACTTCTGCCTGTGAGTCAGTCATGTGTTTGTGGTTTCTTCTGAATCATTTCCACCATGCCTCCTTCGGGTTTCATGTGTGATGCTAGGGTAACCCTGCATGTCTTTTTAGCGTCAGTCCTATGCAATGCTCGTGATAAGGCCTCATGATCCCAGTATCCTTGGCAGGTCTCTAGCATTGCTATATTAAACTAGGTTGTGCTCTCCACATTTGCACTTGGAGCTCCCCAAATCCCTTGCATTCTTGCATCATAAAGATTCATCTTGCATCTCTCATGTAGTTGAATCTTGCATTTTGCATTCCATCTCCTCTTGCATTCACTCATCTTTGCTCTTGGAAGCTTGGTTATTTATCTCCCCTTCTTCCTTTGTCCTTCCTTCTCTGTTTCCTTTCAAGAAAATTCCACAACGTTTACTCCTTGCATTATTTTCTCGAGGGGGCACAACCCCTTATTCCTCTAAATTCTAGCCTTGGGCATCTTATTTTCTTGTCTTTGACGTCATGCCACTTGCGGCATCGCATCAAAGAGGGGCAAAATGTAGACACCTAAAAATCCTTTAGAAAATAAAGTATTTTTATTTTTTGAAAAATCCCTGATGACATCATCATTTGTTAATTAATTAATTTATTTTTATGTCATTAAATCCCTTTACCTTAATTAAAAATATTTAATTAAGGAATCCCTTCCAAAAATGTTTAAATCTTATTTAAACATCATTCCCCTATTTATTAATTATTTAATTAATAAATTGACCAAAAATCTCAAAATAAATAAATAATTTTTTTTTTGCCCAAAACTTGGCCAATTTCCTTAAGACCACTAACCTCTTCTAGAATCTTCTAATCTTTCTTTAATTTCGATTAAAGCCTAATCCCATCATTACCTAACCCTAATCCCAACTCAAAATATTTAATTAAGATTAAATATTTAATCCTCATATTTATTAAATTTATTTTAATAAATATTCTCAAACTAAACCATGGAAATAAATAAATCTTTATCTATTTCCTAAAATCCATGTTTATCCTAAGGAAGTTCTAGACTCTTCTAGAAAGTCTTTATCCTTGTCCCCCTAATCCTAATCCTAATCCCAATCCTAATCCCCCCCTAAACCCTGTCACATTCCCTAACCAAGGTTAGCCAACTCCTAAGCTTAACCCAAAGTCAAAAAACTTCTAGAAACTTCTCTTATATGCATTAAATGCATTTAAAGCCTCCTTATCTCTCTTACATGCATTTATTGTGCATTTAAGAAGCCCCTCACCCCTTTCTTACACCCTTTGACCTTAGGCACATTTCCCAAATTGTGCACATCCCTCCCATCTTTCAACCCAATGCCCTTGAGACACTTGTCACAAGGAGGTGGCCCTGAACTAGCACAATCCATGTGCTCCCCTTTGAATGAATCTTGGCCTCTTAAGGATTTTGATCCTGGCCACTCATTCCTCCTTCCCAAATCCTATAAATGCTCCTCATTTCCAAGAGCAAAACATTCATTCACCTTTTATTTTAAGCATTGTTATCATGCTCATTTAGCTCTAGACTTAGCATAATCATCCTAATTTAGTTTACTTTCAAGCATTTTTAGCTCATCTTAATATAGCTTTAATGGATTAACCTAGTTTCTTCCATTGTTTTGCATAAGCATAGCATCATATCACATCTCTATTTGGTTAATAACAATCTTAGCATAAGCATCATATAGCTTAATCTTCATTTCAACATCATTTGGATCCTTGAGGCCTTAGGGGAAAATCAGGTGTTCTATACCTATTTTATGCCATTTATGAGGTTTTCATGGATCTCAATCCATCCTAAAATGCATAAGGAACATGCTCCAAGTGCTTAGAGAGCACACCCACATCCCCTTAAGCAAGAGCAAATCAAATAGTGCTTGGGTGCACCTATTTTTTAGCTCAATCTGAGGTGGCTTAGCTTAGAGTTTCTTTGTTTTGGATTAATTTCATGCTAGATTAAAATCTAAATCTTTGTTTGGTTTGAAAACTTTTAGAACAGGTATCCTCAAAAGCCTTGCTCACAATTTGTTATGGTTTTTCCATCAGTAGCTGTTTGTTATGGTTTTTCTATCAATGCCAAAGGGAATGATTGTTGTCATTAGTTGATTAACCGATAAGATTTTAACTGGTGCATGGAAAAAGAGGTATTGTCATTTATGACTAAGGATACTTGTGTTCGATCTATGAAGCAAGGACAGACACAACTAACAACAATAAGTGCGAGGAGAGACTAGTTTGGAAACCGGTGATACTGAGTAAGTAAGAAGAGACTATATTTGTTACTAATAATTCTCTAACTGATCATCAGAGCAATAGGTAACTAAGGAAGATGCAACTGGTAACAAGAACTAAGGAAAGGGTGCAAGCGGTACAACTAGAAGAAAGAGACGGTGATAGGTTAAAGTTCTTACTTGTGCACAACCTAAGGATATTAACCGATCAAGTGAAGATTTCATCACGACTGATGAACCGAGGAAATTCATAGTTGACAAATAGTTGTCTGACTCTTTGACCAGGATTTGTTGCACAAAATCTGGTAGACTTTGAGTTATCATGATGATTGGTACAAGGCACGATTGAAGGTTTTAATGCCAAAGTTTGTGGCATTAAAACATAATGATATCTCTTATGAAGGAAAGCTTTTGACATGCATCTGACATTTCTTTCATAAAGTGGATAAAGCATGGCATGCATTGGATGTTCTCTCAATAAACTAAGACTTCACTAGGTGATGGATCCAAAGGTGATCTTTAAACAGGTCATCCATGAAAAAATCAAATAGGGCGAGAAGTCTATATTTTCCTCTACCTGACAAGAATATAGTTTTCCCTCATTCTGCTAAAGAAAAGAGTGAACTTGTATGTTGAAGAAGCTACTAAGGTGAAGAGAGGAGAAGAAAGTAGAGTGTGCAAAGAAGCACAATAGTAAAGGAGAACATACCTGCAGTGACTGGTGATGATTCTTAATTGAATAGAATAATGATCTTATCAGGCTCAACAAAGCCATCGTCAAAAGATCAAAACCTCTATTTCTATCTGATAATTGCAATAGTGAAATCTTAATATTTTGGGTAGACATTAATAGGTCCCTTGTATTAAATCCCTTAACTAGGTGACATCTGTTTAGGTGTTATAAGTCCTCTAACCAAGCAAGTTCTAACATGCCTTATTTCTTAAATCCCTTAATCGGGTCGCATCTAACAGTGCGTTTGTAATCCTTTAACAAGAAAGGCTCCTTACAGGGCACACTTCAGAAGAGTGCAAAATTTGTGAGGTTTACTCACACTGTGGTTTTCTCCCAATTTGGGTTTCCATGTGATAAATCTGGTGTTGATTATTGCTTGATTGTTTGATAGTTATTTCTGTTCTAGAATTTGTTCTGCTTACAATTTTAGTTACATTATATCAAATTTGTTTTTGAAGTTTTAGTGGGTGTTGATTCACCCCTCCCCTCTCAACACCGGTTGGGACTATCAGAGTGTGCCCTATCACAAGTCTCAATGGTAAGAGGGGAGATAATGTTCAGATCCAAATCCCAACCTAAGTCATTCTATTGTCCTGAAATAGTGGACAAGTTTATGATTTTTTACCCTTTCCGAATTTTTATAGGTGACGTGAGTTATAGTTTTTCCCTTGAGCATGGTTATGGTTTTGTTAGTTTAGTTGATTTTTGGTTGGTTGATATGTTTATTATAATTAAATAATTTATTTAGATTAATTATGTGATTTAAATAAATTAGTTCTTGTTATATATATAGTTATTTCAAATGTGGGAGTGTTTAATTAATAGAAATCAATTAGATACATTTATTAAATTTAAAGATTTAATTAAAAGCTTATTTGTGGAAATAAAAATATTTAATTAATAAAGATTAATTAAATACACTCTCTTAATATTTAACTAATTATCAAAATTCAATTTTTCAAATAAAAGATAATTTATTAATTGAAAATAAATTATCATGTGGAAAATAACATTAGACTAAATAATATTAATTTAATTTAGTTTAAATGCAATTTAGTTACACAAATCAATTAGAATAAATAAGTAAAAGAATTAATTAATTGTGAATTAAGTGAGTTGACCGAAATAATGAAGGAAAAATACTTGAGTTACAAATTGGAATTGAGGGAATTATGGAGTTCATGAAAACAAGGCTCTTGAGTTGAGTTGAGTTCAAAAATTTGCATGGTTGAGTTCAATTTTTATATTGGAAAGGTTTGGCCATTATTCTCAACACGGGTTTGAAGATTTGGGTGAAGGAATCGAATTGGAGAATTTTTTTGTGAAAGCTTGGATTTTTTTATATTTCTAGTCTTCATCATATTTCTTCAGTTGGTGGTTTGAGGTAGGATTTAGAAACCCTCATATTTTCGATTATGGTATTTCTGAAAGATTGTCTTCTTCGTGCCTGTTAGATCTGGTTCTTATGGTTGTTTGGTGATTTCTTTTTATGTTAACATTTTGAAATTAATTGTAGAAAATTTGGTGTTTGCATGAATTCTATAATTAAATTTGTTTTAAATTTAATTAGGGTTTCAATTGATAGAATTGTTAAAATTCAAAATATTATTCATATGTGAATCCCTCTTTGTTAAAATTTGTGAAAGAAATTGTGTTTGGTAAACCTTGGGTTGAAAACCTACAAAATATTGTTTTTAGAAAATTAGATCTGAATAGGGTTTGAAGGAATTATTAAACATAGGCCTAGAAATTGAAATTGATAGTTGATTGTGAAAGCCCAATTGGATCAATAGGGAAATCAGTCTCTCAATTTGTCTGTGAAAAAAAAGAAAAATGTGTACATGTCTTTGTGGTTGATTAAAAGAAAAATATACAACCCTTTGTTATTCTTGAATTATTTTTTGATGAATAAGGCCTTTTCTATTAATTGAATATAAAAGTTACATATTCACAAAAAGGGGTCGGGGGACATAAAAATCACCCTGCGAGAGTCCACACGGTAGAAGCTAGAAATAGTAACATAAACTAGAAACTATTCATTAAAAAAAAGCAAAAAGCCATCAAGTTGCAAGAGTAGTACCATTAGATGGAGGATGATCTTTATCATCAGAACCCCAAACATCATTGGGATTGATAGGAGGGTTGGGAATCAACCAACCATCATCTTCAACATTTTTATCTTTCTCCTCCACCCGAGGTGAAGAAATAACCAGAGCCAGCGGAGGAGGCCAGAGGCCAATCAGAGCCACGATGAGCAACAAGAGCGTCAAGAGGGACATAATCATGAGCCAGAGCTAGAGACCACCTAGAGGTACGAGAAGGCAAAGAAGCTGAGTGGTGCCACCAACCATCATCACCACCTCTAGGAGAGTGGTGGCAGGGAGCCTACGACCGGGGAGTACGGGAGCGGCGGGCCGAAGAGCTACACCTACAATGGTGACCCCTGGGCAGGGTACCCTCTACAGAAACTGAATCAGGAGGAACCCGAGAAACTGTGCAAGGAGCATTGCCCCAATGATTGAGCAACTCCTGAAGGTGAGCCACCTCTAGAGCCACTTTGTTAGCTTGCACCTGAATCTACATCATTATATTATTACATATACAAGATTTATTATACAAAGCAAAATTTGTATCAAAAAAGCTATGAGAAAAGAGAACAACATTCCTAACTTTCCATAAAGTGAACAAAATCTTCATCCTGAAAGTATGCCAAATTTGGGTAAACTTGGAAGGAAGCCTAGGAGATTCTCCCAGGATAATCATATGCTAGGAGAAAGGCTTGGGCCTGAAGGGTTTGAAAAAAACATGAATCCACTGCCAATACTATTGAGCTCTCCTACAGATTCAAAAAATGTGCAAAAAAGTCTCAGGGTGACCATAGAAGGGATGCTGAGGGTCATGAACACCCAGGTATTTGAGCCTAGGCCCCACATGAAGCCCTTGGAAGAGTAAACACCAAGCAAAGAGAGCCATCTTGGGCTCTATAATGGCAGACCAAATGGTCTGGAAGTGAGAGCTCCAGTGGTACGTAGAAGAGTGCAGATGCCATCTCTGGTTGAGAATGTCCACCATGGGAAGATGAGGAGACAACCATCTATAATCCAACCTCAGCTTGTAGTTTCTGAAAGGAGTGGCAGGATACCATTTCCAATCCTTCTACCAAGGTCAACAGACTAAACACCAATCTTATGAAGAAAATGATCTGGATGACAGAAACCAACAGATCAAAAGTCTGACAATCTGGGTGAGCCAGACAGTATTGAACCTGCATATCATCCCAAGAGCAGAGGCTCATAGTGACCCTAGAGAAGAGGTCCTTAGGAGTCTGAATGTCACATTTGAAAAAATGTAGAGCACTGGCCCCTTGAGTCTTAGCCAGAGGAATGCCTTGAATGGAAAAAAATGGAGACCATCAGAGGTTCTATTGATTGAAAGAAATACCATTGTGAAAGCCATCACCATCCCACCGGAGCCAAGGCTTACTTGCTTCCCAGGCTTTCCATGTTCTCTTTATGATGAAAGTGCCCTGGATTTGAATAGGCTCCCTCATAATGAGAAGATTTTGAAGGCTAATTCCCTTCCAAGTAGGCCTATGGATGGGGTAGCTTGAAGAAATACAATGCCTAACAAGGATTTTCCAGGCCTCATCATTAGTGAGAGCACAAATAATCCACTTGGCACAAAGAGCGATCCCTTATTTCTAAGTGGAAAGGAAACCAAGACCACCACAGTCTCTGGAGAGACAACAATACTCCCAAGCCACTCTATGAAATCCATGACCATCAGCTCCTGAAGCCTAGAGAAAGTATCTAAGAAGATGTTCCAGCTTGTGGTACGAGGCTTTAGAGGGAGCCCAACAAGAAGAATAATAGACATGAGTAGTAGCCAAAACCTTAGAACAAATCTGGAATTTCCCCATAAGAGAAAGGGGTTTAGAGATCTAATACTAAAGCTTCTTCTCAATCTTAGCAATCATAGCATTCCATAAGTCCATAGAAGAACCATGAAAGGAAAAGGGAATGCCAAGGAAGCAAAAAACTTCCCCATGCTGAACCCATTTACAATCAAACTTAGCAAGCCAAGGAGGGGCTGACACGAAAGATTTTTTATAGCATAGGGTCTTATGCCATTGAATAGCAGACCTAGAGGCTTGACAAAAAGTATCCAAGTATTGTAAGGCATTAGAAATATTTTCCTCATCCTTGAGGAGAGTGAGAAAGGAGTCATCAGAAAAATGACCATTAGCAAGCTGAGCAGAAGAGTCAGGAAGAGAAATGCCATGAACTAATCTAGACGAGACAAAATTGGCAAGAAGGTACCCATAGCCTTCAACAACAAGCACATATAACATAGGAGCTAGTGGGTAACCCTAGCAAATGGATCTGAAAATCCCAAAGGTATCAGATTGGGACCCATTGATAGTAACACACACAGAGGCATCACCAAAAAGCATTTCCACATATTGCAAAAAATTGGGACCAAAACCAATAGCTTGCATCATAGCAAGAATGAAAGGCAATTCAATGCGATCATAGGATTTAGCAAAATCAATTTTGAGAAACAATGTGGGTTGTTTGGACTGATGAGCCCATTCCATTCCTTCCCAAAAAACAATAATATTGTCAAGGATATATCTGGACTTAATGAAACCATTTTTCTCTGGGCGGACAATTAGCAGAAGAAGATGTCTGATTTTTAGCGCTAAAGCCTTAGCAATGATCTTGTAGGAGACATTCAACAAGTTGATGGGCCTCCAATTGTAGATATCTTTAGGATTACCAACTTTAGGTGTGAATTTGATATTCCCTTTATTGATAATAGCACCCAAACTTTTATTATGGTAGGCCTCGAGATAAACTTTATGCAGGTCAGGACCTATAGCATCCCACAAATGCTTGTAGAATTCACAGGGAAAGCCATCACATGTTGGGGACTTGTCATCATCCATAGATGAGAAAACCTCTTTAAGGTCATTGATGGTGAGAAGTTTCTCACCAAAGGCACACTGCTCGACCACCAGGTGGTTTGGAGTAACAACAATACATGCCTTGAGAGCCTCATCCTGAGTAACAAAATTTCCTTGAGAAGCAAACACTTTTTCATAGTGTTGAACAAAATATTGAAGAATATCAAGAAGCTCTGAAAGGGTTTCATGACCTTGTTTGATTTTTTGAATGCTAGAGTTGGTATGATAGGCTTTGAGAGCATGAAAAAATTCCTTAGAAGCTTTATCACCCACCTCCAACCAGTGGAGGCAAGCTTTGATTTGAGCTCCCCGAGCATCATAGTTGTCTGCAATTAATTTCTCATGGTGAAGTTGAGCAAGTTTAAGGTGAAGCTCAGTGTCAAAGGGGTTCAAAGCAAGGGCATCATAAGCATTGCAAAGAGCTTTTGTGTTGGCTTCATAGGCACACTTCCCATAGCAAGCCAACTGACGACTGTAAATGCGAAAAAATCTGGCAGTACGGGTGATGGCATCATTCCACCACTGGATCCAACCAGTGTGGTTGTGGGTCCGAGGATCTAAATTCTAGACATAGAGAATGTGAGCAATGGTGGAAGCATGCATAAGCACAGATGTGTTGAGAAAAAATTGAGTACAAGCAGCCCTTCAAGTAGAAGAATTCCATGCAATGGTAAAAAAGATGGGGTGATGATCTGACAAGGTCACATCTAGCAAAGGAATGATAGGCATATTCCGATCTTCAGAAAAAGAGAAAAAATATTGACTAGTTATCATAGCATGATCTAATCTCATGAATATGTAGTCAGAACTAGCTTTGAAATTAGACCAAGTGTGCCAGACCCCACTCTACTAACGACGGTTAGCATTGGGATAAAAAAAGGCCCAATTTATTGCACATATAGTACCATACTTCTCTCTCTCCAACTGTCCATCGAAAAGGAAAAATCCCTTCCTTGTCAGAGGCCAGCTCAACCATATTAAAGTCCCCACACATCACCCAAGTTGTTGGAGGCAAATTATCCACCAACCAACACCAAAGCAGAGATCTTTCCGCAACATCATTGGGAGCATAAATATTAATAATACCAAAGGAATTATTATGGAATGACAAAAAGATTCAAGTGACATGCTACATTGGGTCAGACCCATGTGTACTAATAGTAGATTTAAGGCGAGGTGACATAATAGTAATGGCACCACCCTTACCAGCTTCATGCTGAGAAAAAAAAATAATGTCATCTTTCTAGATGACGCGACAGGAAGAAGTAAGCAAAAACCAAAGATTTTAACTTTCTGCAAACACAAAACATCTAGACTGTGAAGTCTGTGGTAGGTATCTTGAACATAGTACTTTTTGGAGAGGTCAGTTAGACCGCGCACATTCCAGGACAAAAAATTCATGAAAACTCTTGTATGCTTTCCTCATCCTCAAGAGAGGAGAAACTATTATGCAAGAAGGTTGGAGTTGAACCAAAACTGGTGGGTAAATCTCCAGAGGAGATAAACTACCATTTTTCATCTGATTCTTCCACACAACCATCAAGGCTACGAGACTGACGCAAAGTTTGAGAAGATACAAATGAAATAGTTTGTAGAGTGAGCACCACCCCTGAGGTGGTAGAACATGCAGTTGGAGCTTTCCCTCGAGGAGCAAGGTGTGAAATAAGTAGAGCAACTAGTGGTGCTTTGGTGGTAGGAGGCTTCTCTCCAGCAAGAGGAGCCAGCGGTGAAGCAGCCGTGGAAGCAGCTTGAGCCTACTTAGAAACTGGGGCATTCTTTCCTTTTTGTGTAACTGTGGTCCATTCCTCCTTTTTCCCAGCCTCTATATGTTTAGCATGTGTTTCCTTTGGCGGCATCTTAACCCGAGGGGTAGCCAAAGGGCATTCCTTGATCTTATGCTCCACTGAATGACACCTATAGCAGTTGTTTGGTAGGTTCAAATAAAGCACCTTCTAAGAAAAGGTGAGGGAACCGACCTATATCTCAATATAGTCTTTGAGGTCCCTGGAAAGGTCAACCTCAACATAGACATGCTTCTAACGGTGGGCATTAAAAAACTTGTCATGTTTCATGACAATAACTTTGCCAAGGGTTTTGGCAATAGACTCAATAAATGGCCAGCATGACAATGGGAGACTAGGGAAATCAACCCAGATGAGAACCATAAGTTTCTTGTCATCCAAGATGGTGAAGTCTCAAGACCACCTCTGAAACACAAGCAAAGAGGACCTAACCATCCAGGGACCACGGCTAAAAACTGCCTTTGCCTGGGAAGGGTTAGCAAAATGAAATAGAAAAAATCCTTTAGTAAGGTTTTGAACACCTTCAAGGTGAACTCCATGAGGAGTCCAACTCTTGTTTACGTACTCTGTGAGAATACTTTTAGGAGGAGTGTGACCTAGAAAATACCCTATCAAGGTATGTTTCTCTAACCATTCACAATCAACATCAAATTATTGCATGTTAAGAACAATACCAGGGTTACCTCATGAAAGACCTTTGAGATGAACTTGTGAGGACGTTTATTCAAAGGAGACACCATGGCTTTTCAAAGCACCAACTCGAGCACCAACATCAACTGTTGGGTCAAGGTTGGTCGGAGCCATTATAAAACTAACCCTAATGAAAAAATCCCATAGTAAAGGTGGTGTGACAAGTGGGAAACTTAGATAAAAGTGTAGACAGAGAGTTGTATGCATGAAACCCTAGCAGAGAAAAAAATCCATCAGAATCCTCTTGCTAATTTATTTAATATTTCATTGATGAATTATTTATCTTCAAATATTAAATAATAATAATACTAATATTAATAAATAATAAAATTATATATATATATACACATTGTACCATCTTAAAATGGAAGCACTTCCATGATAAGAGTGTTTAGCCCTCCGAGTGAGTGGTCTGGGGTCATGTTAAGTGCCTTGATCGGGTCTTTGCATGTATTTGGCTTTTCCCCTTGTTCTGCTTCCTTCTGCACCCATTTTCCACTTCCTATTTGTATTTCTTGGCATTCTAGGCTGGGGTCTTGAGGTTTTTTACTCAAGGTCAAAGTTGACCTCGACTTTAACCTAGGTCAGGGTCAACCTCGACTCTGACCTAGGGTAGAGTCGACCTCATCCTTGACCCCCAGTTCAAATTTCAAGTTTTTCTTATTTCTGGGTATCGGGTTTCGGAAAGATTCTTTTCCTGCATCTGGGTCGGCCATTTCGGGTTTCAGGATGGTAAATCCTTAAAATACATTTAATATGGGTCCATTTCTAGGGGTTAAGGTTAATTGGGATATTATTCTCCATTGTCGGCCTTCTCTAGAGGTTTGTGCCCTAGTTCACTATAAAAGGAGGCCTTCCTCTCTCATTTCAATCCATCTCTCAATCAAGTTTTTATCTCATCTTCAAGCAATTTTCATGAGCAAGCTCACAAGTGCAAGCAAGTGAATTCAAGCATTCAAGCAAGCCTTCAAGCATTCAAGTGTTCAAGCATTCATCCATCAAGGAGATCCATTGTTAGCCATTGAAGGATTCAATCTCTTTGGAGCCTCCTTAAAGATCCATCCTTCTACATTCATCCAAGCCTCCTCATATGCAAAGATCTATCCAAGATTGGTGTTGAAGATCAAATGCTATTGATTTGAGACATCCTACATTCATTCTACATCCATTGGAGCATCCCTACTGGTGGATTTTAGGATTTGAATCCTCTACAAGGACTTTAACATAAGCAAGGTGAATTGTTTCATTTGCTTTGTTTATGCACATTATATTTCAATACAATTTCAAGGTTAATTCCTAAATCAAGGTTTGACCAAGGAAAACCCCCCATACAAACAACAAAACCCCCTTTTTCTTGCAGGTGCAGGTGCAGGTGCGAAACTTCAGATCTGAGATTGGATTTGGATACCCTTTTTAGCAAACTTCCGAGATCTGCGAACAAAATCAAAGTCAACCTTCAGATGAAGAATGTAGCCTTTGACCTTTTATGAGGGTCAAAGACCACCTGCTGTCAGAAAGATAAAATTTTTATGGGTTTTCTTCGTCTTGGCATTTCTAGTCCGAAATAGGTTGCAGAATTGCCTGAAAGTACACACAGACATTAGAAATTGGCATTTTTCAAATTTGCTCTATTTTGAGGTTAGTATTTACTTTTAAATTATTTCAGATTTCAAGCACAATTCCTTAATAGGGAAATATAAGGTTTTCTTCCTTTTTCATATTCTCCATAGATTGATTTGATTGTGCATTAACCTTTTGGTTGATCAAATTGGATCTCTCCCTTGGGAATTTGGATTTAGAAGTGGATCTCATATTTCCCCCATACATACATTCAATAGAGGTGATTCCATATTTAACCCTATTCATTTTGGTGAACCCGACATACTTACTCTCCTTTCTTTTGTGGAATTGGATGCCCTATTCTATTTGGTGGTGTTAGATTTCCTTTTATCTTGTTAGTATTAGATTTCTCTTTTGTGTTAGATCTTGCATGCTAATTAGATTTCAAAAATACAAAAATATGCATGCTTTATGTGTTCTTAGTTTAGTTCATTTGCATTACATTGGTTTATGAGCTTTACTAGTACTAGTCCTACTTATAACATTCCAGTTAGAAGAAGTCGTAGACTCATGGGTGCCTTTGATCCTGAATCTTCCTCTCCTTTCCTTAGGATCTCGAATGATAATTTGATTCTTCATGATTCCAATCCTACTATGGAGCAAAACTCTTCTCACTCATCTCATGATGAGGATGATGCTTTAAGAGTTCCTCCTGAACTAGTCCAAAAACTTTCAACTGAACTTGATAAAATGGGTAATTGGCTTATTCAAGAGAACCATAATCAAGAATGTATTCAAGCTCTAGAGGCTCTTAAGAAAGTTCTTCATGATAGTGATCAAGGTGTTAACCTCTTGCATGGTATTACTCACCTCGTGCATTCAAATGTTAAACCTTTAGCTCAAGAAGCTCAAGATTTAGGGTTGATTCCTCCTATCACTAGTGTTGAACCTCCTTCTAATCCTTTACCTAGTATTCCTACCTATATTGCTTCTTTGGTGACTATGACGGTTCCCTCTATTCCTATGAGTGTTCCTCCTATGTCCCTTCCTACATCACAACCTTCATATCATAATGTTCCTTTTACTTATTCTAGTCCGCTTCCAACTATAGTTCCTAGTGTTCCTCTAGTTGTGTCTTCTATTCTTGCAGCTTCTTACACTTTACCTAGTGTGTCTAGTGTTGATATTCCTCCTATTTCTTCTGATGATTCAAAAATCATCAGTTTGGCTCAAACTGTGTCATCCTTACAACAACTTGCTTCCTTAACTCAAAACAAGTTTAGTATTCCTACATGTGACATGGGAAGTCCTTTGTCCTTGGATATTATTCGTACTCCTGTTCCTCAGCAAGTCGATATGCCTTGTTTTGAGAATTATAATGAAAAAGGAGATCTTGTTCATCATGTTAAAACATTCCAAATCCTTTGTAGTGATTATGCTCATGACCATAGGATTTTAGCCAAATTGTTTGCTAGAACCTTCCGTGACAAGGCCTTACAATGGTATTATTCCTTGCCTCCTTATTCTATTGATTCGTTTCCAAAACTTGCTAATGCCTTTATTCAACAATTTCAAAACAACATTGGCCCGCAAGTGTCTTTGACTAATTTGATGCATTGTAAACAAAGTGCTAAAGAAAAATTGACTGAATTTATTGGTAGATTTAAGCATTTTCATGCTTAGATTTCCTATCCTGTTCCTGATATTGATATTCAACGTATGTTTATTTCAAATTTGCAAAAGGATATTAGAGATAAGATTCTGCTTACTGAATTTACCTCTTTTAAACAACTATGTGCAACACTTCATCATTATCAATTACAAGTGAGTCAATTTGAGAGCAACACTCCAATGGATCCTATTCCAGTTGATAAAAGTGATGCTACTTCTAATTCAAACAAATTTAAAAAATTTAACAACTATGTCAAGATAAACAAACAAGTGAATGCAGTTGCTGATCAAGTTGTGCATCTCACAATGCCACTTCTGCATCCATTGCTTTTCCATTAAATCATACATTTACTCCTCTTTCTGAATCTTTACATGCTATTATGAATAGGTTGTTAACTACTAATATGATTACTTTACCTCCTATTTGATCTCTATTACCTGCTACGATTGCATCTAAATCTTTTGATTAAAATGCTTTTTGTCAATATCATCGTCAGAATTGTCATGATACTAAGAAGTGTTATTCTTTAAAACATAAGGTTCAAGACTTAATTGACTCTAATGCCTTATTTGTCGATAATATTGATAGTAGTGGGAACAAATTTGTCTCTCCTCCTAATCAAAACCTTCAAATCTATACAAATCCTTTACCTACACATGATACTAATACCATTGCTAAGCCATCTTCTATGGAAATTATGTATGATTCAAAGATGGATGATCTCAATCATGTTGTTAATCAAGTGGAGCATGTTGGTCAATCTGTATCTCAACCTCAACCTCAGATTCAACCTCAAGCTCAATCTCAACCTCGACCAAAACCTAAGCCTAAATTGAAAATTCAACCTAAACCTCAACAACAACCTACGAATAAAAGACCTCGGGAAATTTTGATTACCTTTGATGACTCTGAGACTATTAAGGCTCCTGATGGTCCCCTTTACATTTATGCTAGGATTTCTTAGAAACCTACTCATGGTTGTCTTGTTGATCCTACATCCTTAGTCAATGTTATTACTAAAGAAAATCATTTTATGAAAAGCTTACAATGTGATTCTTATGATACATCAGATGTGTGGATTCAGACTTGTAATGGTTTTCTTTATCCATCATTTGGTTCTATTATTTTACCGGTTGAACTCTGTGGAAAAATTGTGAACACTACCTTTGTTGTGGTTCCTACTTCTGATCAATTTCAAGTTAAGCTAGATTTGCCTTTGTTGAATGCCATGCATGTTGTTGCTTCTCCTATCCACAAGTGTCTTAAATTCATTCATGATGAAGTGAATATGGTTAATCATAGTTTATATCAACCTTCTAGGCCTAGAGATTGTGCTGCTCTTGATTTCTTTTAGCCTTCATTACCTAATTCATGTCCTCCTTGACCTGATAATCTTTTTCATTCATATCAATCTTATAAACATCGTAAGATTCTAGAATTAAGCATACCTCCTATGGATCTTAATCATGGTCTTTTGCCTACACCTTCTATACCTCCTTTAACTATGGATTCTAGTTCTGTTAATCAAGTTCCTTCTATCGCTCTTCCTAAAGAACCTATGAAAGATCCTATGATTCTTCCTCCTATTGTTGATAATCCTATTGATCTTCCTAAAGAACCTGTGAAGGATCCGGTGATTATTCCTCCTAGTTCTCAACCTATTTCAAATAAATCAAAATGTAATCGATCTGCCAATGAACGTTGTAAAAAGTGTCGTGCTCATGCTAAAGCTCGTAATTCTATTCTTCAAAGATCTCTACCTTTTTTGGATAAATCTATGCATGATGTGTTAGAAGAAGTTGTTACTAATAATGATGTTAAGATGCATGATTATGATGATTCTATTCATATCTTAGATCCTATTTTGATTAATTTGGATAAAGAAGATACTCTTGATGATACTGATGATGTTAATGATGAATATGAGACTATTGACATTGACATTGATTTACCTAATATGCTTTCATCACAATTAACTCTTATACCTAGTGTCGAACATTGTGATTCTCAAGAGGATCCTTGTTTGGAATTGGCTATCATTCCTACTGTGTTGGATATAGTCCCTCTTGCAAGTTACCCACCTTCCCTAAATGATATACAACAAGATGGGGAGAGTAGGCGACATGCTTGATCAGCTTGTCCTTCGTGGTAGCTTTGTTGTGTGTTTTCCTGATGTCTTGTGTTTCTCCCATAATGTGTTTGGTAAATGTTAGATTCTTTTATATGATCCTTGTTACTCAGTTGGTACAAGGTGATGAAAGAATCAAAACTGTTGTTCAATTCTTCTATATGTATCTCTATTCTTCTATGTGTTGTTCCATGTTATGTTGTAAATGTGCTATTGTTCATAAATGTTTCCTTGTGTAATCTACTTGGATTCGTGATATGGTAGCACTAAATTCTTTTTGGTCTCCATGTCATGCTCTGAAAAGATTCTCCTTCATATATCTTATGTGATCTTTCCTCCTTTGTGATCGTAGTTCTACTTTCTCTGGGGAATGATGTCAATTCATTTGCAATAATATCATATATATATATTATCTTATGATCATACTTACCCCATGGTAGGTAGATCCCTTCTGTGTTCTTTGTATGTTTCTATGATATTTCCCTTGATTTGTCTTCGTTTGGGGGCATCTCGATGTGGAAACGTAATCAGTGGAGTTGTTTATGTTTTCGTTAAAGCCATTGGTCCTGTTAAAGTGCCAACAATGACTTTAATGTGGGGGCATACACTCTGCTCACCTATTGCACGCACACACTTTTTGATACGCACATATTTTTCAAGATACCTTTTCTCCCTTTTTGGATTAGTAAATAATCCTTAAAGCATGGATTTATATTTTAGGATCTCTTGATCCCTCCAGTTTCAAATATACATATATTTTTGATCCCTTAAGGTTGGAGGTGTCCTTAAGACTGGATCTCTTTTGTTTTGGTTTTATTCTTATGGAATAGAATATTCCTAAGGATAAATCCATGATGGGTTGACTAGTGAGTAGCCACATTCACTAGGTGGTTCAATTCAATCTTGCCAGTAGCATCGTTTCCTTGTGTGGTTCATAATGGGACATAAGTTCTCATTGGGTGAGGTAATCACACCCTCTTTCTCTCTCTAGAGATGTCTCTCTTATTGTGATCTGGGAGTCAATGAAGACTTGAGTCCCTAGGGGCTTGAGGTTTCTCTTTGTCACTTAGATTATGATAAGATTATCTTTTCATTATGATCTCCTTTACCAAGAGTTTGCATCGAGTCCATACTCTTGCTAAAGTGGGGGCTTAATGTATCATCTTAAAATGGAAGCACTTCCATGATAAGAGCATTTAGCCCTCCGAGTGAGTGTTTTGGGGTCATGTTAAGTGCCTTGATTGGGTCTTTGCATGTATTTGGATTTTCCCCCTGTTCTGCTTCCTTCTGCACTCATTTTCCACTTCCTATCTACATTTCCTGGCATTCTAGGCTAGGGTCCTGAGGTTTTTGACCTCAAGGTCAAATTTGACCTTGAGGGTCAAATTCAACCTTGACTCTGACCTAGGTTAGGGTCGACCTTGACTCAAACCTAGGGTAGAGTTGACCTCATCCTTGACCCCTAGTTCAAATTTCAAGTTTTTCTAATTTTCGGGTATCGGGTTTCAGAAAGATTCTTTTCTCACCTCTAGGTCAGCCATTTCGGGTTTTAGGATGGTAAATCCTTAAATTACATTTAATATGGGTCCATTTCTAGGGGTTAAGGTTAATTGGGATTTAATTCCCCAATGTCAACCTTCTCTAGAGGTTTGTGCCCTAGTTCACTATAAAATGAGGCCTTCCTCTCTCATTTCAATCCATCTCTTAATAAAGTTTTCATCTCATCTTCAAGCAATTTCATGAGCAAGCTCTCAAGTGAAAGTAAGTGAATTCAAGCATTCAAGAAATCCTCAAGCATTCAAGTGTTCAAGCATTCATTTGTCAAGGAGATCCATTGTTAGCCATTGAAGGATTCAATCTCTTTGGAGCCCCCTTGAAGATCTAACCTTCTACATTCATCCAAGCCTCCTCATATGCAAAGATCTATTCAAGATTGGTGTTGAAGATCAAATGCCATTGATTTGAGACATCCTACATTCATTCTACATCTATTGGAGCATTCCTACTGGTGGATTTGAGGATTTGAATCCTCTACAAGGACTTTAACAGAAGCAAGGTGAATTGTTTCATTTGCTTTGTTTATGCACATTATATTTCAATTCAATTTCAAGGTCAATTCCTAAATTGGGGTTTGACCAAGGCAAACCCCCCATACAAAAAAAAAAAAACCCCTTTTTTCTTGCAGGTGTAGGTGCGGAACTTTAGATCTGAGATTGGATTTGGATACCCTTTTTAGTGAACTTTCGAGATCTGTGAACAAAATCAAAGTCAACCTTTAGAATAAGAATGTATCCTTTGACCTTTTATGAGGGTCAAAGACTACCTACTGTCGGAAAGATAAAAGTTTTCTGGGTTTTCTTCATCTCGACGTTTCCAGTCCAAAATAGGTTGCAGAATTGCCTGAAAGTACACAGACATCAAAAATTGGCATTTTCTAGATTTGCTCTATTTTGAGGTTAGTATTTGCTTTTCAATTATTTCAGATTTCAAGCACAATTCCTTAATAGGAAAATATAAGGTTTTCTTCCTTATTCATATTCTCCATAAATTGATTCGATTGTGCATTAACCTTTTGGTTGATCAAATTGGATCTCTCCCTTGAGAATTCTGATTTAGAAGTGGATCTCATATTTCCGTCATACATACATTCAATAGAGGTGATTCCATATTTAACCCTATTCATATTTATTAGATTTTAATATATATATATATATATATATATATATATATATATATATATATATATATAGTGTGTGTGTGTGTGTGTGTGTGTGTGTGGGGTAAAGTTATTTAAATATTTAATTCTATTTTAATTTTGTTAAATTGGAAATGATTTATTAGTGGCTTTATCATTTTTTATAATATTAAAAAGGGATAATTTCTGAATTGGGAGATTCAGTCGATTATTTTTAATTAGACTTATGATGAAATTATATTATCTTTAGTAATTTTAATCCTACGATCAATTTAATTTAATAATGTTATAAATTAATTTATTAGGTGTTAGAATTTAATTTAATAATTGTAATTATAGTTTGTTAGTGATTATTTAATAGATTAATTTTTGTAATGGAACTTTACAAATTAGTTTATTTATTAAATTGTATTACATGTTTTATTTTGTTCCTTTTGCATTTGGGGTTAGAAGAGAATCTTTTATGTCAACCTATTAGGATTGTTACCAAAGGTAAGGTTAGGGTTGTTGTGTTTATTGTGTTTGCCTTGCATGCTTTTGTGGTAGCTGATCTTGTTGTAACCCAACCTTATGGAAATTGATTTTTATGATGGAAATTGTTTATTGTGTGTTCTTGTTATTCTTTGGAACCAGATTTGAATATTATAATTTATGATGACCTTGAGTTATGGTTTTGAGATTATGAACCTATGGTAGGTTATCTAAGTGTTAAAAGGGAAGTGGCTTGCTTTGGAGGCATAGGATCCCGAATATAAATCAAGTGATGATATAAATTAAATGGGGTTAAAATGAATTATTAATATAATGGTTTCCTCGCTCATGTCTTGAGTGCTAGTATAGGCTAAGGATGAGAGTGGGAGAAGATGCTTTCCCATCTAGTAGTGACGGTGAGTTTGACATGATCAGTTATCCTTGTCTACATGAGGGGATTTCAGGTTCCATATATGATCACACTTGGGAGTTGGAGTATAGTGAGATCATTCCAAGGGGTTGACATATGTGAATCTGACACTTCCCTAATTTCATCTTAGGTTTCCTACATGTGTTGGTTGCCTCTGGATTAGTATGTGTACCTTTGATTTTGAGATGTACCCTTGAGATAGGAGCTTCTAGGATCCTTGCTTAATTTTACCTGATTGGTTTGGAATTGTTATCCAAGTGGGATCTGATGTTATCTCGTCAACACAGTGAGAGTGGAACCACAAGTTTCCATGAGTTTGGGAGGTAGCGATTCTTTTACCATTTTAGAATCCGACATTCCTGTACCATTGTTGGATGATCCATGTTGTAGTTGCTTTCAATCCTATCTTGTTGGAGACTTATTCTTGTACTTTCTTTATTTTTACTTTGTATTTAATTATAATTAAATATCCTATGACTTGTGTAGTGGATGTTGGAGATTATGTATACTTTATTATTCAGATGTATTTATGATGTAATATGTAGATGATCTAGATGATTATTGTAATTAATAGATGTAATTGTATTTATGTATTTCTACATCAAGGAACCCTTGAGATTTGTAATATAAAATTGAGATTATGTTTATGTCTACTTATGGACTTTATGTTTTACTTTCGCTTTGTTATTCAATATTGTTTGTAAACTTTTAAGAAAAAAATTATTCTGCAAAATTAGTAACATGCTTTAGGTTAATATCTCATGGGTTCCTTGGAGGGGCATTACATAACTAGATTTCCAATAGCCACAAATAATAGATCAAACATCTACCAAGCACCTCGTACAGTAACAACATCACATTATTCTACTAGGCAACACTCTAGATGGAAATATTTTTCTCTTCACATTTTCCCTCTAAATTAGACTCTTCATCACATATTGATTAGAAGGAGGTGCAAGGCAACCAAAAAATAAAGTGCAACAACAAGGAAATTTCATCAACAATGAGACATTTTTTGTGCTTTGCTTTAGTTTCTCAAAAATATTTGTTTTTTTATTGACAATAGAATTATTGGGTGCAAATTTTGGTGAAGTCTACATAAAATCTCTACTCTGTGTACTACAAACAACCCATCTCCACATGGCCTCTCTTTGGCAGGGTTTGTACAACATTACAAGTTTGATGATGTGTCTACAACCTACCCTGGATTGTTGTAGCATCAAGAGGAGTGGTTTCATCTCCCACATCTATGTTGAGTAATTAAAATCCTTGACATTTGGTAAAATCTCCACTTTTCCAACACCCACTTAGCAGCAAAAGGAACAACTAGCATGAAGACTCCAACAATAAATTTTGGGAATTTAATATGGTTGTGGTTAATATCACTTCATATTTATTTCTTAATATTTTACATAAATGTTAGTGGTTTATCACTAGCATTTTATTGTAAACTACAACATTTAATGTTACTGGAATTAAGTATTCCTTGTAATTAAAGTGCTTGTAAGAGGGTGCACATTTTCTTTTTGTCATCACTTTCACCCACAGAGGTGGAATTTGACAAATATATAGTCATTATAAATCCTTTTTGTGATGATTATAATGAGTATTTGAAAGCATAGGTTTGATCCCACATTAGGTGTCTTTTTCAGGTTTTAGTTCAAATGTAATTAAAAAAGATATTTAATGAGAAATTGGTTATGATAGCTCAAAATTGAGCATTTTTTTACAAAAGTTATTGTTTACACATTCTCTATGCAATGGACCTTGATGCATTAACAATAGTAAAATATAAATTGCCAAAATTTAAGGAGGTCACTAAATATTACTATTGATCCCTAAGAAGCTCATGCTTAAATAAGGGTAGTTGGGAAGTTTCACAAGTGTGGGACTTGGTGCATCGTGTGAAATGACCTCTAAAATTTTATAATTCATCTTTGTATTTTCATGGGGTTTTGAAAAGAGGGAGCATTAAACCAATTTTAACCTAAAAAAAGGCAATACATCAATGCAAAGCCTTTATCAAAACTTCAAGACCTTTTCTAAGACTAGGGAACTACTATTTTTTTTAAAGGAAGATGTGATACACCATAAACCTTTCACTAGTGGAGAGAAACAAAAAACATAAAGTGAAAAAGACATAGAATTTAATATTCATATCCTCGTCACGGGTTGCATCTACAAAGGTATAATGAAAATGAATAGATCCCTAAAGATTTTCACAATAATTAACCACTCTGGGATACTTACCATGACTAGTATAATCTAACTTCTATTTTGAGAAAAAAATGGAGGGTAAAAGATTCCTATATGATCTATAATTCATCAAATTTACATGAAGACAAAGAAATTGTCATCAGTAAATAGGACCACATTTATGTTTTAATGGCACAAAACATTTTGATAACTAGTAAAAGGAAACTACGACATCGTCTAAATACTTTATTAAGAACAAACATGCTAAGGCTAGAATGTGGATCACACATTACAAAGTTATGAGATGAATACATCTCCTACTAGATTCAAATATTTTATAGATGAATAATTTTCTAAGGCTCTCAAAGGCCAGAACAAATCTCTACTTAATGGAATTCTAGAGTAAAAATTGGAACCCAATTGAACCCTTATTACAATATGCTCGTGGGATTCTATAGAGCATAATCCTCTTGCTAGCATGTTGGTTGTGTGGTAATTTAAACATGATGGCCATTTTAATTTCCTTCATGTCATTAATTTTGTATCTTAATGTTCCTTATGTGTGTGGCATGAATGTTAGTTGTGCCTTCCTCAACTTACTTGCCATCATGAGAAAATTATTTCTTGATTCTATCTACAATGACTACTTTCCTCTTGTTGTGTGGTACTGGTTTTCCTTTTGGATGACCTCCTCATGATGCTCTGTGAGATTGATGAGTGGAACCTTATGCTTACAAGGTGTGTGTGTCTCTCCATCTTATGACCAATGTGGTCATGACCCAAACATATATTGTGTAGGCAAAATGCCTTAGAAATAATTAAACTTACATTGAATTCCCATGGTGTTGACATGTAGCAAGTTTGTAGGTTTTCTTAAAGGTGAAGACTTTTTCTCATAGGAAATAACTTTGGGTCAACACATGTTTGATCCAATGTGAAATGTAAGAAAATGAGAAAGGAAGGAATCCACGATCCTTGAAAATTTAAGTTAGAAATAACCAAATATCATAGATAAAATCTATAGATCTGGCGATTCATAAGGTAACATCCTTAAGATATTCTAGTTGTTTAGATCATCATTTGAAAATTCTTCCTCTTCATCGATTCATGTTTCTTAGATCGGATCTTAGTGATGAATCCAATGACCAGAAAGTTTTTAAACTTGTTCTTTGCTTGATGCATCATCACTCTCCAATTTTCTTGCAACCAAAAATTTCAAGTGTCAAGAACTATGATTAATTAATTTGGTTAAACAAAGGAAATCAAACCTTTTACTCCACAAATTTTAAAGGAAGTGTTTAAGTCCATAGAACATCTTATTGAGTTTGTAAACCATATCCAAATCTTCTAATAGTTTGAAACCATCTAGTAGTTCTATGTAGACTTCTTCTTCAAGATATCCATTAAAAAATGTAGACTTAACATCCATATGATAAACCCTTAAATTTTTGTGTGCAACAAAAGCCAAAAAAAATATAATAGCTTTTATTCTAGCCACCAGAGAAATTTTTTCTTCAAAACCAATTCCTTAACCTTGAGTATAACCTTTACATATTAGTCTTTCCTTGTTTCTGGTAACTTTTCCATCCTCATTTAGATAGTTTTGGAATACCCAATTTGTTCCAATCACATTTTTTTCCACTAGTTTGGCTACCAAATCCAATGTTTGATTCTTTTGTATTTTCTCTAGTTCTTTTTCCATGGATTTTATCCAACATTCATCTTTAATTTATTCTACATTATTATTTGGTTCTATTATAGAAAGAAAATAATAGTTTGATTGTTCACTTATCCTAGAAAGTCTTCTTTGTTTTTAACACCTTTATCCTTATCTCCAATGATCTATTCATTTTAATGATCTCTTTGAACATTCCTAGGAGGTGTCCTTGGAGTTTGTTCCAATTCTTCCTCTTCATTCTTGTCATGCCCAAAACAAACTACGTAAAAATGCATAATTTTTTTTTAAACACCTAAAGAACACAAATAAGGAGGACATGCAAGCTAGGACATTAGTGTAGACATGTGAGGGGTATCATGACCAAAAAGATCATGTGGTGATCCCATACACATAGTCAGGTTGGCCAACCTCCGTCAACAACGTGGTGAGGTTTAACTAAACCCAAGTGATACAATTGAACAAGATACTCGACGATACTAACAAAAAAAATAAGTTGGGAAAGGGGTTTATAGTTAGTCCTATAAAACTAGTTTCCGTTCATGAGAGGGAATCAAAGGAAAGTCAAAGACTAATGAGAGTTGGTCAATAGACACCTAAACAAGATATAGGACATGATAAATTATCCATGCGCTAGGAGCCATAAAAAGGAGGTATTGAAAGGGGTAGTTTCAAAATAATTTCAAGGTCCAAAAATTTGCTAAGATGAACCACCCTAGAGGCTCTCAAAAATTGGAAGGAAGAAGACGTGTCCCCGAGGGGATTTCATTTGTTAATAAGTCCCCCAAGAATACCACTATAGAAGAACAATAAAATTAGGTTTGTCTCAAATAAAAAAGGAAGAGATTAAATGTGGAGTCTAACACTCCCATAGGATTAATTACACCTATAAAATCAAGATACGCGCTTCACCAAACCCCTAAGTAACATTAAATTATTTTATTAATTAAGCGTATATTTAACGACTTAGGATACATATATAAAATTGATGTAATTTAGGTCCCCACAAAAGGAAGATAGATGATTACTAGTTGGCTGATACATTAATTATTAGAACATATGATGTTAGGCCATTATAATTCTTTTTTTTTTAAACATGTCCTTAAATCATGAATTTAATCCCAAAAATAAAAGATAACTAAACAAGAATAATATAACAAGTTCAGTAATGATAATATTTTACTTAATGGAATTCACTTAAAATTATATATATTTTAAGCTACTAAGTAAATCTATTTTTTTAAAACATTATGTATTATTTTTGTAACTTATTAATCATATCATAAAAAAAATTACAACCTAAGTTTAAAAGAATAAATAAATTTATAAAATTAAATTAATAGTAAACATATTGTAAAGGTTAAAAGTTTATTTTTAAATAAAATAATAAAATAATAAAATTAATAATAAACATATTAAAAGGTAAAAAGTTTTATTTTAAATAAAATAATAAAATTTAATTAATAATGAACACATAAAAGATTTTTTTTTTTTTTTTTGGCGTTTAAAGTTCCTATGGGACTGTGCCCAGGGTGGGGTCCATGTTGCCCGATAGCGTGGTACCTTGCCAGGTAGGGCCCGCATTACCTTGGCAGGTGGGTACCATGCCTTGGTAGCATCACCAGCTTGCCAAGTGTAGGGGGGCCCCAGGGGTGTGGGGACCACTCCCCTCCCCCCCTCATTTTTCTTTTAATTTTTTTTATATTTTCCTTATTTTTATATAGCTTTAGTTATTTTTTTAAAAGTGATATGTTCAATTTAGAATGTATTTTATTTAGGAAATGTTAGGAATTTTGAACCTAGGAAAATGATATATATATATATATATATATATATATATATATATATATATATATATATATATATATATATATATATATATATATATATATATATATATATATATATATATATATATATATATATATATATATATATATATATTTTGCAAGCCTTGTCTGGCTCCTTGGGTGGTGACCTAGGTAGGTCCCACCCTCATTTTTGCAACAAGACTTAAGTAGAAACTTTTTGCCAAGTGGGATAGAAAATATAATTTTCTATTGACTGTGGCAAGATTGGAAAGTGTATGGGGAATTTATTTTTTCCCCATACATTTTCCAGAGACCTCTAGGTCTCTATTGGGTTTTTTTTTTTGGATCACTCTCTCTTTCTCTTTTTTGGTCTTACTTCTATTTGGTTTAGTGATATCTTGGGATTAATTATGACTTTATCCTATGCTTTTAACATAGACATGATTTTCTCTATTGTCTAACTATCTTTGTTAATCAATTTTTTTATAACAAATTTGCTTACTAAAAAGAAAGAAAAACTAAGTTATCCAATTTATTGTACCTCCTATTATTGAAAACATGGAATTTCATCTACACTCTTTCAACAATAATTTCTTTGATATCAAAAGAAATTTGCATTCATTTCTATTGAAGACACTAAGGAATGAATCAATAATAATATGAACAATCTTTCCCTTTTTATTGCTTACAACAAGACTCTTTTCATTCTTCAATGGTATAATACAAAATCTCCTTTCAACAATAATGCTATCCTACCATGTACATAATCATCTTTATCCAAAATTTCCAACATTACAATAAAAGGATTTGAAGTGTTCCTTCATTACATGAAGCAACAACATAACAAAATTTCTTGCTCCAAGAAGACACCAACAAGAAGGGCTTCCAAAAGCTCTTTCCCCAAGAACATGGCCACCAAAAATCTGCAAAAAAAAAGAAACATACCATTGAGTGTTCTGTTGGATATTGCTAATGCATGAAGAGGTGATTGAGACATTTAATATGTTTAATCACTATGTTATTGAATGGGAACTCATACTATTGTCATTTGTGTTTTGTCACTGATGTCAACATATGTTTCTGTGAGGGAATTAGACTGGTAATCACAAGTGTATGAACACTATATGGATGTTTTAGATGCTGCAAAGTTAGATGAGAGTTCAAGTGGGTGTTGTGATCTTATATATGAGATTGCATCATTATATGTTTTATATTGAGAGAGATACAAATGTTTTAATGAAGACTAGTCACTGGACTGTGACAGTGAAAATTGACAAAGTTAGTCTCTGGGTTTCTGGTATATCTTTCAGAGGATTTGAATTCAAGGTATGTGAGCTTGAAGGATGATAGACAGGGTACTAAAGGATGTTCATTGGTCATTTCAAGGTACAAAATGATTGGTGACATCATCTATGGTGTGTGTTTTGGCGATGGCTTATTATGAAGCCGACTTAGGAAATGAAGCGTGTGTTTTGTTTGGTAAGCATAAATTAAGGATGTCGGTCTTTAATTGTTATAATGTAATCATTATAGAATTGTTCTAGATACTGTGTGTATCTTAGCAAGGGGTTATGTAATTGTTTGTAATTAGGAAAGCCTCATGGGCCGACCTGATCATGGTAAACTGCAATAAGGTATATATGTAGAGTCTTTTCTTTGGAAAAGACATGGATAAAATGTATGTGATATAAAGAGGTTGTGAAAAGCTGCGAGCTTGTGTCTACTGTATGTAAAGTAGAGGTTTACTGGTGGACTTCATTGGAACTGATCAAGCAAAGACAGTTGCTGACAAACATTTTAAAAGATTGTGTATTTCTTTATATACACCTATTGCGAACTAGTGATTTTTGAAGGTGGATTTAACCTTCTTTGGGCAGTGAGCCCTCCCTTTTGTTCTTGACTCCTAACAGGGTCTGTCCTCTAACAAGGAATATGTACTGTAATGTTTTAATAAGCTCCTAACAGGGCTATATCTTCTAACAAGGATAACTATACTCTCAGTACATCATTTGTGGGTGCTAATTCCCACTAGGGTTTTTACCTTTAACACGGTCTCCCTGAAACCAAAATATTGTATTATTGTGTTGGCATTCATTGTGTTCATTGGATCTAATATTATGTAGCTTAAAGTTTAAAGTTTAATGTTTTGTTATACAACTGATTCAGCCCCCCCTCTCAGTTGTATTGTGGACTATTATTCCTAATAATTGGTATCAGAGTCGTGGTCCTTAGAGAGAAAGCTTAACAACTTGAGGTGATCTTGGAGATGGAACTCTATAGGAAGGATGGTCCTAAATTTGATCCTGAGAACTTTGATAGTTGGAAGAATAAGATGCGAACACACTTGTTTTGTTTAGGCATAGACTACTACATGGTCACAAGGGAAGCACTGAATAATGCACTATCTAAAGGTGAGTTCAGTGAAGTTAAAGGCTTAGATTCAGCACATGAAATTTGGAATAGATTAGAAGCATTATACGAAGGAGACAAATATACCAAGTAGGCAAAGTTACAAAACTGGAAAATAAAGATGGAAAAGCTGTAAATGAATGAGGATGAAAGCATTAGAGCCTATGTTCAAAGAGTCATAGAAGCAGTAGTTGGAATCATAAATTATGGAGGCACTTATGATGAAGAGGAAGTTATTGTGAAGATCCTTAGATTATTGACTCCTGTATACAAGTTCAAGGCAATGTCTATTCAAGAGACTATACCCCTAACTCTAAATTTTAGTAGAGAGATGTTGATTGCAAAGCTAACTACTTTTGAAGCTACGGAATTAGGAGAAGCTGTACCTAAAGTTGAAACTACATTCAAGGCATCTGCACACAAGAAATTGTCTACACTTTTGAGCACTAGCAAAGAAGACCTAAAAGAAGAGCTTGGTTAGTATGTTGAGGGATGGGAACAAATAATGGCATAAGAAATAAATATGGACGAACTTGTTGCACTAATTTCTAGAAGAGAAAAAAGAGGTAAGGGCAAGTTTGAAGGAAAATTACCCTTGAAATGTTTTTCATGCAATAAGGTAGGTCATTTTGCATCTAGATGTCCTACAAGAGTTTCTAAGTACAAACCTGATTATGCAAAGATTAAAAGAGATAGAGACTATTAATATGCTAGTGAAGGAATCTCTGATGATGATTTAGATTATGAAGAGATTGGATTTGTTGCTATTAAAGATGAACCGGTACATGAAGAAAAAGCCTTAGTATCTCATGTTGACAAGAAAACTGAATGGCTAATTGACAGATGGTTGTTCTCATCATATGACTGGTGATAAGAACAAGTTTGTTAAATTAGTAAATTATGATGGAGGTGTTGTGACATTTGGGGACAATCTCCCTAAATCTATCATAGGAGTAGGATCCATTACTCTGGATGGAAAGACCAATACAGATAATGTACTACTTTTTGAAGGATTGAAACATAACCTATTGAGTGTCAGACATTTAATGGATAAAGATTTTCAGTTAAGTTTTGTTAATGGTAAATGTTTTATCAGAAGCAAGGAAGAAAAACTGATTGCTACCTATTCAAAATCTAGAGGTAATGTATTTGAACTAAACACATCTGGAGCCTCTTGTTTTGTTGCAAAAGTAGATGAGTTGGTTATGGCATAGGAGATTTTTGTCATGTTAATTTTGATAACATTTTGAAGGAAAGTATGGCTAATGCAGTAAGAGATCTACTGAAGATTGTGAAACCATCTAACACTGTATGCAGAGAATGTGTTATGGGAAAGTAGACTAGAAGCAGTCATAAAAGAAAAACATATACATCAAAAGGAAAGTTGGATTTGGTACATATAGATCTATGTGGACCTACAAGAACAAAGTCATACTATGGTGAAATGTATTTTATACTCTTTGTTGATGAATTTTCTAGAATGATGTGGGTTACTTATTTAAGAGAAAAATCAGAAGCATTTGATAAATTCAAGTTGTTCAAAGCAAAAGTAGAAAATGAATCAAGTTTAAAGATCAAGTGTTTAAGGTCAGACAAAGGTGGAGAATTTACTTCAGACTTATTCAATTCATATTGCGAAGAGCATGGGATAAAGAGACAAACATCTGCTCCTAGGACTCCATAACAAAATGAGATATCCGAGCGAAGAAACAAGACCATACTTGATGCTGCTAGGATAATGTTGATTGAAGGAAATGTATCTCATGTACATTGGAGAGAGGCTGTTGGTGTAATACCCCAAAAATGGGCTATAGGTTCATTAACCTCCTATAGATCAACAATTCGAATGAAATCAACATCAAAGTCCTAACCTAAGGTGCATCTGCACATTATCGAATCCTAATTGATTATCCTAAATTCTGCATCAGGAATATTCCTAGCAATATTCCTATTTTATCATAATTATTCTTAATTTAATAATTATTTGGCGATAAATCTTATTTATCCTAAAGTTTGATTAATTGAATATTTTGAATATTTAATTAATTAGATTTAATACTGCCACTTAATTATTTAATTACATTTAATTATATTTATTCCTAAATTGTATTATTTAATTTTGACAATAAATCTAAAATCTCATGACTGATTGATTAAATTCTTATTTAATTAATTAATGTCAGTTGTCAATATTTAATATTATAGTTTTTGAATAAAAGTTTGATTTAATATTGATTAACCCATAAATCAATTGTTTAATTAAAAAATCAGTTAAGTTGAGAATAAGTCACTTTATTTTTTAAATTAATTTATAAATAAATCATGCACAATCAGAAAAGCAGACAACTAGAAATTAACAATCAATTTTAAAAATTGAAACTCAACATCTAATGATGAGTTGAAATTTGATCTAAAACTCTATTTTGAGTAAAACTCTACTTTTGCATGATTTTTGTGAGTTAATTATCTCTGATTTCCTGATAACTCAAAAATCAACCTGAGTTTATCAAGAATGATTTATGGTTTTTCTCCTGCATCCTCAAAGCCTTGGATTTCTATAAAATCAAGGCTCAGCTCTTCATTTTTATCAAAACCTCAAAAATTGCATCCTCACTCTAGCGAATTTGTGACTGAAGAATCAATCTTTTGTGAATCAAGGCTATTGTGAGATTTTCATTTATTGTTTTTAGCATTCATAGTTTCATATCATAGCATTCATATTCATTCATAGCATATCTTAGATTAAATCTGCATTCAATTTCATTCATATAGCTTAGATTCATACAGTTTTTACGTTATTGCATAGAAAATCCAAAAATATAGATTAATCTACATTCATATAATCTTTCACTCTTTGCATTCATATTTCATTGCGTTTATCATTTTAAATCCTTCGTTTAGGTGTTGCATTGTCACTGATCTCAATTTCGATATGAGAACATCATACTCGCACCTACTAGAAGATAGTAAATTGCTTGGTTAGCATAGTTTCATTTACTTGCAGATTTCAGTTTTTGCTAGCCTCTAATGTTTTACTGAAGTGGTGTCTACAAATAGGTACAAAATTCACACACACAATTGGAACAACAGTGTACAAAATTCAAATTAGATAAGGTACAAGTAAGACTCCCTATGAACTATGGTTTGATCATACTCCTACTATAAAATATTTCAGAATATTTGGTAGTAAATGTTATATCAAGAGGGATGATGAGATAGGGACGTTTGATGCTAGAAGTGATGAAGGGATCTTCCTTGGTTCCTCTGTTAAAAGCAAGGCTTACAAATGTTTCAATTTGAGATTGAGGAAGATGATTGAAAGTAACAATGTAAGAATAGATGAGAAGTTTTAGATACAAGAAAGAATGTATGACAGTAATCAGATTTCAGAGATAAAAGGAATTACTACTGCTACAGAAGAAGAAGAACTTGGTGAGGAAGAAAGTGAAAAAGAGGCTTGTGATGCTAGAACAAGAAAGGCTACTGAGACTCCTAAAACACCAAGGTATCTAAAAAATAACCATCCTGAAAATCAAATTATTGGCAATACCAGTCAGGGAGTGCCAACTAGATCAAAAGTTAGAGAAGAAATTTGTTTGATTTCTCAAGCTGAGCCAAAAACTACAGATGAAGCCTTTAAAGATGAATCTTGGATAAATGCTATGAAAGAAGAATTGGATCAAATAAAGAAGAAGAATACTTGGGAACTGGTTCCTAGACCTAAAAATAAAAATATAATAGGAACAAAATGGGTTTTTAGAAACAAAATGGATGAAGAAGGAACTGTTATAAGGAAAAAAACAAGACTAGTGTGTAAGGGATACTTACAACAAGAAGGCATAGACTTTGAAGAAACATTTGCTCATGTTTCTAGAATAAAAGTAGTAAGATTGTTCCTATCTTATGTTGCACATAAAAACTTCAAAGTGTATCAGATGGATGTTAAATCTACATTTCTAAATGGAGATCTTGAAGAAGAAGTCTATATAGAACAACCAGATGGATTTCCTCTATGAGAAGATAAAGACATGGTGTGCAAACTAAAGAAAGCTTTGTATGGGCTAAAGCAAGCCCCTAGGGCTTGGTATGCAAGGTTAGACAAGTATCTACTTGGGCTTGTATTCATAAAAGGTAATGCAAACAATAATTTGTATTTAAGAACTAGTGAAGATGGAATTCTGATAATAGAAGTATTTGTGGATGACATTATCTTTGGAGGTAATGATGACCTATGAAAGAAATTTGCTAAAGAAATGGAAAGTGAATTTGAGATGTCCATGATAGGTGAAATGAAATACTTTCTTGGATTGCAAATAACTCATAATGAGAATGGTATTTTCATTTCTCAGACTAAGTATCTCAAAGAATTGCTTAAGAAATTTGGAATGGAAGATTGTAAACTAGTAGGAACACCTATGGTGACTGGTAACAAGCTAACAATTGATGATGAATAAAAGTTTGTTATTCAGACTTTGTATAGATCCATGGTTGGAGGACTACAATATCTGATCCACACCAGACCAGATATTGCTAATGCTATTGGAATTGTGGCTAGATATCAGGTAGAACCCAAAGAAACACATCTAGTTGTTGTGAAAAGGATACTGAGGTATCTAAGAGGAACCATAGACTATGTCTTATGGTATGAAAAAAATGATAGCTTTGAACTTCATGCCTATACTGATGCTGATTGGGCAAGAGATATTGATGATAAGAAAAGTACTAGTGGTGGTGAATTTTTCCTTCGGAAAAAGTTGGTTTCTTGGCTAAGTAAGAAACAAGATTGTATAGCACAATCTAATACTGAATCAGAGTATGTTGCTACTGCTATAAACTGCACTCAGATTATTTGGATGAAACAAATGTTGACAGACATTGGAATAAATTTTGATGAGCCTATGGTTATCCTTTGTGATAACACTAGTATAGTGAATATGTCAAAGAATCAGGTGATGCACTCTAAAAACAAGCATATCTCCATCAAGTATCACTTCTTAAGAGACAAGGTGGCAGAAAAGGAAATCAAATTAGAATACATCAGTACAAAAGAAAAAATTGTAGACATCTTCACAAAGCCACTACTGAAAGATACCTTTGAATATCTCAGAGGTATGCTAGGGGTTCAAGCCCCTCCTAGTCATAACTAAATGATGCAGAGGTCCATCAGTCTAGAGGTATTCAGAGCCTTATCACTATCTGGACTGGATGCAAGGATCTACTCCTCAGGGAGTGATTGTGGAAGAAATTTTATCTATGAAGGCAGCCAAAGCCTCATGGCACCCTTTTCCATTGTTGTCAAAAGGGGAGTGTTGCTATGAGAAAATCCCTACTATATGGGAAGATTGTTTGGTTGTAGGACTTTGGATTGATATAACTTTGGGACAAGATTTTCCCATATGTTAACATCAATGCTAAAGGGGGAGATTATTGGATATTGCTAATGCATGAAGAGGTGATTGAGACATTTAATATGTTTAATCACTATGTTACTAAATGGGCACTCATACTATTGTCATTTGTATTTTGTCATCGATGTCAACATATGTTTCTGTGAGGGAATCAAACTGGTAATCACAAGTGTACAGACACTATATAGATGTTTCAAATGCTACGAAGTTAGATGAGAGTCTAGGTGGGTGTTGTGATCTTATATCTAAGATCATGTCATTATATGTTTTATATTGAGAGAGATACATATGTTTTAATGAAGACTGGTCACTCAACTGTGACAGTGAGAATTGATAGAGTTAGTCTCTAGGTTTCTAGTATATCTTTCAGAGGATTTGAATTCAAGGTATGCAAGATTGAAGGATGATAGAAAGGGTACTGAAGGATTTTCATTGGTTAGCACAAGGTATGGAATGATTGGTGATGTCATCTATGGCATGTGTTCTGGTGATGGCTTATTATGAAGTTGGCTCAGGAAATGAAGAGTGTGTTTTGTTTGGCAAGCATAAATTAAGGATGTTGGTCCTTAATTGTTATAATGTAATCATTGTAGACTTGTTCTAGATACTGTGTGTATCTTAGCAAGAGGTTATGTAATTGTTTGTAATTAAGAAAGCCTCATGTGCTGACCTGATCATGGTAACTTGCAATAAGGTATATATGTAGAGTTTTTTCTTGGGAAAAGACATGGATAGAATGTATGTGATATAAAGAGGTTGTGAAAAGCTACATGCTTGTGTCTACTATATGTAAAGCAAAGGTTTACTAGTGGACTTCATTGGAACTAATCAAGCAAAGACATTTGCTGACAAATAGTTCAAAATATTATGT
This sequence comes from Chamaecyparis obtusa, assembly GCA_027943335.1. NCBI lineage: Eukaryota > Viridiplantae > Streptophyta > Pinopsida > Cupressales > Cupressaceae > Chamaecyparis > Chamaecyparis obtusa. Next base: position 1,098,107 of record BSBK01001859.1, read on the forward strand.
ATTTCTTTATATACACCTATTGCAAACTAGTGATTTCTAAAGGTGGATTTAAGATTCTTTGGGCAGTGAGCCCTCCCTTTTATTCTTGACTCCTAATAGGGTATGTCCTCTAACAAGGACTATGTACTATAATGTTTTAATAAGCTCCTAACAGGGTTATATCTTCCAACAAGGATAACTATAATCTCAGTACATCATTTGTGGGTGCTAATTCCCATTAGGGTTTTTACCTTTAACAGGGTTTCCCCGAAACCAAAATATTGTGTTATTGTGTTGGCATTCATTGTGTTCATTGGATTTGATATTGTGGAGCTTAAAGTTTAAAGTTTAATATTTTGTTATACAATTGATTTAGCCCCCCCTCTCAGTTGTATTGTGGACTGTTATTCCTAATATGTCCACCTCCTATCCAAGGTCTCAAAGAGACCACCCTCGAGCTTGGAGATCCAAGGCTAAATGGGTACACTTAAACAATAAATGACAAATGCAATCCCATAACCATTAAACAATGAACTCCCTTCAAGATTTTGGCTTCACAAATGGGTCACCTATAAACCCATTGAAATAGGGTGAAGGTGGGCTTTTCCAAGGAGGAGATTGTTATACAATAAGAATATACAACAAGAGATTTTTCCATGCCTTCCAAGGATACATTAAATATTTTCCATATACAAGATTTCATCCTTATCTCCTCCTTTCAAAGATCACAACATGGCTTCATGGAGCCCATACTCCATGAGATTTTTCCCTCTTCCTCATGAGAAGAGACTCTCAACTACAATGGAAAGCCCAACTAACCCCTTCACCCAAGGCCACTAATTCCCTCCCAAAGGTGAGTGATGCCTTGTACAACCATGGACAACATACCAAAACAATAAGAAAAATGATGCAAAATACATATACACACAACAACAACAACAAAAACAACAACTCACATAACAAGGAAAGTATAAAATCCATAGATTCATACCACAAACAACATCTATACAAGAATTACAAGAAATAACTTCTTCATAGCAAGAGCCACCAACCTTGGTCCAATGCAAATGGTAAATGAGGTTAGCGTAGAGCCCTTTTCCCTTTTCATTGTCTTCCCTTTTTCCACTCCAAAACCCTAAGTGTTTCTAAAATTAGAGAGTCGATGAACAACCACTAAGTCTCTCCAAGCCCTCTAAAAAGGCCTCCAAATCCTACTCATGAACTAGCAATAAATTTGATTTGACCACTACTCCTTGGCCTTGCCTCTTGTGTCCCCCCTCTTAATGGTGATTTTTAGCAAGGAGTGTGGGACAAGTCAAGGCATGTGGCCTTCTCCATTTCTCCATTCTTGAAGAGTAGCCTTTTTGGAGGGCCATATTTTGACCTAGACCTTCCCATAGGCAAAATCTAGCCCCTAACTCAAGGTACGCCCACATGGTTAGCTAATTTTGACTAAAAATGCACCCTAGGGTCACTTTTAACTCTTCTAAAGCTCAACTTGATCTTGGATCCTAATTTCAACTTGATGTGAACCCTACACAACATCTACATGCAAGTGGTATTAATACAATATCCTATTAGGTTGGGCAATTCTTTCCAAAACCCTGATTCACATGTCACTATCCACATAGACATCACAAGTATCAAGTGACACCATAAAATACACTACACATTTACCAGTGACATATCCAATAAAAAAATGAGTTTAACCTAGTAACATACATACAAATTATGTTTACAAATAAAATTACATTACAACAAAGTTTCAATCTTTTTACTAGATTAAACCTTGGCTTTCTAATTTGCACATATGTTTATCCTCGATTCTCTGAATAGTTCCATGGTTTTCTTTCCTGCACACTAAACTCAAGTATTAGTAGTCCAAGGAAATAAAATCACATATAGATATACACAATTTAGCATTACATAATTTGTAGACATTATTGAATATGCATAATTCAATTTTTTAATTACAACTTTTTTCATTAAAGTAAAGCTCAACATGGTATTTGCAGAATTATATCATCATGACATATCATCAATACTATTCCTCAACTTTTAAGACATAATCCATGCAATAATTAAATCTAACCATGACTAAGTCTTTCTCATCAAAATACACATCTGAGCATGTATAAAAAAATCAACAATATGATCTAGGTTCTAATCTGCATCATAAATAGAATCCACACAATATCATCATCCTTATAAGACATAATAACATGAGTCACTATCAAATTGATCAAAAGAAGTGTATCAAAATCTTAAATCATCAAGTATCAAATACAAATGTATGAACAATGCTATGATGGTTCAGGATGAGGCCTCACATCCTCCCCCTCTAGGCATGAACTTCCTCCTAGAGTTCATAAAAAAGGTATGGGTACTGTGATATCATCTATGTTGCATCCTCCCATGAAGCTGTGACCTCATCATAACAATTCTATTGGACCCTAACCTGGTCCAGCTCTCTGCCTTGAAGTGCTAGGGTACATTGAGCTAAAATGTGAATGGTCTCCAAGGCTAGCTACCCGTCTGACTCCACCTACAAGGCATCCCAATCTATAATGTGATACTTATCAAAAATATATTTTCATAACATAGAAATATGAAACACATCATGGATGCGTGACAGGATGGGTGGCAAGGCTAGATGATAAGCAACTGGTCCTTTCCTCTCCAAGATCTCAAAAGGTCTAACAAAGTGAGGTGCTAGCTTAGAGCCCTTTCCAAAATGGATTGGACTCTTATGTAGGTGCACTCTCAAGAAAATTCTATCACTGACCATATACTCTTGATTAACCCTCTTCGTATCTGCATATTTCTTCTGTCTATCCTAAGCCTCTCTAAGATGTTGTCTAATTAAAACCACCTGTTGCTGCCATCTCTTTAACCAACTGAGGTCCAATAGATATTCTATCCTCAATCCTATCCCAACTTAGTGGTGTCATACATGATCTACCGTACAAGGCCTAATATGGAAGAATACCTATAAAGAAATGATGCCCATTATTATAGGAAAACTTGACTAGATGAAGGTACTGCTCCCACTTGACCTGATGGTCCATCACATACATGTGAAACATGTCCTCTAAAAATTTATTAACCCTCTTTGTTTGTCCATCTGTTTGAGGGTGGTATGTTATACTGAAATTGAGCCTAGTGCCCAATTGATCAGGATTAAATTGGGAAATACTGAAATCTAATTTTTTAAATTTTCCTATGTTTCAGTAAACTACATTTTTGAGGGTCTTCGATGCATTTTTGGGCTTGGATGCCTCCCAAAAGTGCTAGTGGAACATTGTCACTTTTGAAATTGGATCCTAGATCTTTTGAATATCTTTCCAATGCATCAAACGGTTCACAATTCGGAGCTAGGACTAGAAAGTTATGCCTTATCCAAGTGGACCTAAATTTTCTATATAGTTTTTTTTGATAATTTTTGATAGTTCGAATAGTTTATTTGTAATAAATATTATGATGGCTCTTCATTTCATTTCTAAGGGAGTTTGATGACCCTTGGGATCCATCAGATTTGTATAAACTCCAATATTCAAATAGAATGGATCAATTTTTAGTTTGCAATCTTGTTGTTCTCAATTTTCGTGTTGAATTCTACAATATTGTAGGTATCACACTAGGTATTGTAATCTGGTTTCATAAATCAGATCACCAATGCTGCTTGAAACTCTCTCAAAAAGGAGGATGTAAAAAGTGAGTCTTTATCTGAGATGATCTTACAAGGAATGCCATGAAGTCTAACAATGTCTTGCAAGAACACCTGTGCAATTGCTAGCACTGTGAATGTGGTACAAACATGTGAGGAGTGGGAGACTTTAGTCAATGTGTCGATTGTCACCATGATGGCATCATGACGATGAGAGGACATAGGGAGGACAACAATAAAGTCCATGGAGATAGTATCCCACTTCCACTCAGGTATCTCATGTGGCTACAGGAGCCCACTTGGGTGACTATGTTCTGCCTTCACCCTCTGACACTCTAGGCATCTAGCAACTATGATGGAAATCTACAATTTCATGCCTGGCCAATGATACAACTGTCTCAAATTAGTATGAAACTTCTTAACTCCTGAATGAGCTGCATAAGGTGCTTTGTGAGCCTCCAACATAATAAAATCTTGTAAATTATCGGTAGATGGTACATAGATGCATCCCCCATGATGTAGTAGTCCATCAAAATCCAGTGAATACTCTATAAATCTCCCCTCAAGAGGTCTCTAAGAACAGATAAACTAAAAAACCTCCACATATACTTCATCCTCTGGAAAATGATGCAAAATGCACTCTCTTAGATTTGTACTAGCACTCATAGATGAGATCTCATGTCACCTCATACTCAAGGCATTTGTAACTACATTCTCCTTCCCCTTGATGTAATGAACATCAAAATCATACTCACATAAGAACTCCATCCATCTCCTCTACCTGGCATTAAGATTAGGTTGTGTAAAGATATATTGGAAGCTCTGGTGATTTGAATGAAGCTCAAATTGGTGACCTAGAAGAAAGTGTCACCATCTCACTAAGGCATGAACCACCACTGTGAGCTCTAGGTCATGAGTAGGGTAATTAAGCTCGTAAGTATTTAGCTTCCCAGACTCGAAAGTAATGGGTTGACCATCCTACATAAGGACTTCTCCTAAACCATCCAATGAAGCATCTATGTGTACAATAAAGTCTACCGAAGGATCTGGCACTACTAAAATTAGTGCGCTAGTGAGGGCTCTCTTGAGATCCTGAAAAGATCTCTCACACTTCTCTGTCCACTCATACTTCTTCCCCTTTCTTTGAAGGGAAGTGATGGGATGAGCTACTCTAGAGAATCCTACCACAAACCATCTATAATTACCTACTAGGCCCATAAAACTCCTGACATCTGTGACACTAATGGGTGCCGACCAATCCATAATGGCTATAATCTTCATTGGGTCCACAGATATCCCATCTCCTAATATAACATGACCAAGATAATGCACCTCTGGTATAAAGAAAGAAAACTTCAAAATGATACTATATAATTGATTCTCTCTTAAGTGCTGCAAAACCTATCTCAAATGCTCCTCGTGTTCCTCCTCATTGTGAGAATATATCAAAATATCGTCAAGGAACACTACCACAAACCTATCCAAGAATGCACAAAATACTCTGTTCATGAGGCTCATGGACACAATTGGAGCATTTGTGAGGCCAAATGGCACCACTGTGTACTCATAGTGACCATACCTCATATGAAAAGCAGTCTTGTGGATATCACTATCCACAATCTGCAACTGATGGTACCCCGAATTCAGATCTATCTTCAAGAATACTCAGGCACCCTGCAAATGATCAAACAAATCATCGATCTTGAGGAGTGGGTATTAGTTCTTACTTGTTACTTTATTTAGCTACCGATAATAAATGCACAACCTAAGTGATCCATCCTTCTTATTCACAAAAATCACTGGTGCACCCCAAGGTGATACACTAGGTCGAATATGCCCTTCCTCCAAGAGCTCTTCTAACTAAATCTTGAGTTCACTAATCTCATGTGTGGTAATTCTATAAGGTTCTCTAGATACAGGTTTGACTCCTAGCACCAGGTCTATATGAAAATCAACTGCCCTAGGTGGGGGCATACTAGGTAGCTCAAAAGGAAAAATATTTGCAAACTCCTACAAGATAGGATAATCCTCTAGCAAGGGCTCTCTCTTTGAATCCTCCTCTCTATTACTAATGGTGATAGCAAATAATTGGCATCCCTTCTGTATGTATTGCCTAAGCTGCATAGAAAAAATCATGTGAAGAGATATGGGACTCTATACCCCAAATATCACCATCGGAGTACCATGATTTTCAACACACTCAACCCTCTTCTCTCGAAAATCCACCTTGGTGCCATGGGCATATAGCTAATCCATGCCAAAGACTACATCATAAGAACCTAGAGGGGTAATGCAGAGATCAGTCATCGTGATTATGTCACCAATCTGGATCTGACAACTATGAACCAAAGAACTAATAGACACTCTAGCTCTTGAAGCTAACTCGACCTCCCAACTGGCATCTTGTCTAATTGCCACTGGCTCATAATGCTCAACTACATATGGAGATACAAATGAGTCTATGGATCTTGAATCAAATAAGATAGAAATAATGATACCCCAAATCATACCTATGGCCTCAATGATCATGGCCTGATGCTCTACCTGGCGGTTATCAACCACTGCAAATACCTTGTGAGACCTACCCATATCACCTACTATCAGCTCTGAAGTATCTCCTCTCTGACTGGCTATTGCCTAACCCTGTGGGCACTCTCTCGCTAGGTGTCCCATACCACCACAAGTATAACATGGCCCATGTTTCTATACCTATACTCCCTAAGAACAAGGTTGTTATTGGCCTCTAGTCTTGCTGGATTCACTATATCCACCCCTAGAGGACTTCTGAGTCCTAGTTGGCTGTGTGTAAGGGGCTTGTGACCTCTGATCCCACCTAGGACCCTAATAATGCCACTGCTTGAGCTTAGAGCTGTATTGTCCCTGAGATGATTTCTACCTACTAGGGTTGCTGCTGAGACTGTTGACCCTTAAAGGACCCTACTGAATGTCTCTAATTCCCCTTCTAAGGGGGTCTTTGTTGTTCTAATGGCTGGGTAGAGTGGTTTTAGTTCTGAGACCGATCCCTAGAGTCATGTGTCTTGCCATGAATATCCTCGGCAACTAGATCCCTCTCAACTACCTCTCTAAAAGTGGTAGGGAATGCTAGTTTGACTGGACCTTAAAGAGATACATAAAAAACCTTGATGAAATGATGCATATGTAGCTTCTCATCCTTCATGTAGTCAACATAAGGAAGATGCTCAAGGAATATACTCTCATACTACATCATAGTAAGGCCTCTCTACTGGAGGTCATGGAACTCCTCTATCTATAGCTTTCTAAAGTACTCTGAAAGGTATCTCTCTCTGAACCTACTAAGGAAGGTCTCCCAAGTGAGTGTATCTATACTCAGCCACCCATGGACTCCTCCTAGCACCACCAAGTAGAGGCTCCCTCTCAAAGGAGATGAATGACAAGTCTCACCTTTAGATTTCTCCCATAGGAACGCAACCCAAAGCACTGATGTAAGCTCAATAACCATGCCTCTACTCTAGCTCCATCAATAGCTCCCCAAAATAAAGGTGGTTAGAGTCGTAGTAACTCCCTAATCTAGTCCCCCATATCACGGGTCTCTCTCTCAACTACACGAGCCCCCAAATCATGTGGGTTCTCTAACTGGTGCATCGACTTTGCCTCATGGTCTACCTGACCCTCAATCTATCTAGGTGGTAGACTCCCACTCTGCTCCCTGCTGACTATCCTATGGCCCTCTGAGGTTGCTACTATTCTTGCTATACTAATGGTGGTAACCTCTATTGTATGATACCTACAAGGTTTTGCAAGGTAGCTAAGATGTCCTGATTCAGATTAGGAGGTGGCTCGGGTAGGGGATTTTGAGATTCCTCAAGAACCTTTGCCTTCTGCTCCCTATCCATATGTACGGAAGGGGTATGCCTATTCCCTCATCCATGATTATGATCATTGCATGTGAAACCAGGCATCCTACACAATAGTACAAATTTATAAGTGAAACGTGATGGTTTTAAGGTCCTAGTGTTGAAAACTTGGCTCTAATACCAAATGTCATGCCCAAAATAAACTACGCAAAAACACATATTTTTTTTTTCTTTCTAAACACCTAAAGAACACGAATAAGGAGGACATGCAAGCTAGAACATTAGTGTAGACATGCGAGGAGAATCATGGCCAACAAGATCACATGGTGATCCCACACACATAGTCGGGTTGGCCAACCTCCCCCAACAACGTGGTGAGGTTTAACTAAACCCAAGTGATATAATTGAACAAGATACTTGATGATACTAACAAAAAAAAAGTTGGGGAAGGGGTTTACAATTAGTCCTATACAAGTAATTTCCATTCATGAGAGGGAATCAAAGAAAAGTCAAAGACTAACGAGAGTTGGTCAAAGGACACCTAAATGAGCTATAGGACATGATAAATTGTCCATGCACTAGGAGCAATAAAAAGGAGGTATTGAAAGGGCTATTTTCAAAATAAGTTCAAGGTCCAAAAGTTTGCTAAGACAAACCACCCTAGAGGTTCTCGAAAACTAGAAGGAAGAAGACATGTCCCCTAGGGGACTTCATTTGTTAATAATTCCCCCAAGAATACCACTGTAGAAGAACAATAACATTATGTTTGTCTCAAATAAAAAGGAAGAGATTAACTGTGGAGTCTAACACTCCCATAGGATTAATTACACTCGTAAAATCAAGATATGTGCTTCACCAAATCCCTAAGTAACATTAAATTATTTTATTAATTAAATGTATATTTAGCGGCTCAGGATACATATATAAAATTGATGTAATTTAGGTCCCCACAAAAGGAAGATATATGATTACTAGTCGGCTAATATATTAATTATTATAACATATAATGTTATGCCATTATAATTCTTTTTTTTAAAAACATGTCCTTAAATCATGAATTTAATCCCAAAAATAAAAGCTAACTAAACAAGAATAATATAACCGTGTGTGTGAGAAATTTGTACCTAGCTGTAGACATAACACTTCAGTAAAACATTAGAGGTTAGCTAAAATCAAAATTGTGCAGTGAAATGGAAACTAAACTAACCAGGTGATTTACTGCCTTCTAGTAGATGCGAGTATGTATTCTCAGATTGGACCGAGATTAGTGACCTTGACGACACCTAAATGAAGAATTTGAATGCAAAATCTAGATATGAATTGGATGCAAATTAAGCTATATTTTTGGTTTTTCTATGCAATTAGGATGAAAACTGATATGAAATCTAATCTATATGAAAAACTTGATATGCAATTAATCTAACAATGATATGAAATATGAAGCTAGAATGATTTGACAACAAGATTGATCTCACAAAAGTGGTTGATTTGCAAGAAGCTTGATTCTTCAGATACCAATTCGCTAGCATGATTGTGCAAATTTGAGAATTGTGAGCTTGAAAATTTGGTAGAGTAAGTTTGCAAATTCTTGAGATCCTTTTAGAAAAGCTGAAGCCTTGATTTTATAGAAATCCAAGGCTTTGGAGGTGCATGGAAAAAGCCATAAATCACTCTTGATAAACTCAGGTTGATTTTTGAGTTTTCAGAAATAAAAGATAATTAACTCACAAAAATCATGCAAAAGCAAGGTTTAACTCAAAATAGAGTTTAGATCAAATTCTAACTCATCATCAGATGTTGAGTTTAAATTTAAAATTGATTGTTAATTTCTAGTTGCCATCTTTTTGATTTGTGCATGATTTAATTATAAATTAATTTAAAAATAAAGTGATTTATTCTCAACTTAACTGATTTTGAAAATTAAAACAATTGATTTATGGGTGTATACACTTAAAAATGGCTTCATTAACTAATTAAATATTTATTATTTAATTAATATTGACTTGATAAATTAATTAAATATTTATTATTTAATTAATAATTATTCCTCTATTTATTAAATAAATTATTCAGTTTATTTAGTAAATTCACTATAGTTTATTCCTCTATCTTAAGTCTTCTAATTAGTCTTATTAAAGTGATTTAATTAAATACACAATCACCTAAATATGACTAAGTCCCCTAGTCCACCTCACCTACCTAGTCACCTGACACATCACTTTGGCTAAAATAAATAATTATTAATTATTTATTAGTAATTATCCTCACCCACACATGTCCTATTCTTAAGGGCTATGTGGCCTCATAGGACTTGGTCTCATGACCACATGTCCTCTCTTAAACCAAGTCAAGAGACAATCCCTATTCTTAAGGGGCTTCTCAAGCCACCTCTAAGGGTCAAAGGTGACTCATAGGACACTTGTACAAAGAGTCCTCATGAGGAAAAGGTCTCTCCCTCTTTCTCTCTTGGGTCTTTGTGAGACACTTGACATGTATCTTTCCCTTCCACCTTGTTCTCTTCCATGTCAATGTGAGAGGAACATCATCCCTATTCTTCCTCTCACATTCCAACTACATCCCCCTTTCTCTCAACTCCTTCAACCAAGTCAATCCTATCCCTAGGATCTTCCATCTTTCATTCTTCACCATAGGATGGTGCCACCTAGGTCTATATCCTCCAAAAATCTATAAAAGGAGCCTCATTTCCCCTTTGAGAGCTAATAGGTATTTTGTAATCAAGCATTCAAGCAATAGGCAATCAAGATTTCTAAGCATCCAAGCACTCATTATCAAGCATTATCAAGCATATCCATATCATTTTGTGAAGCATCCACACTATCATCATCTCATTTGCCTAATTAGGATTTAGTTTTGCATTCAAACATTCAATCTCCACACTTTGGTATCATCTTGGGCAAGGAGCTTCAAATTGGAAATCTGAGAACTCAACACATCCAAGAAATCAGAGCATAGGAGGACAATGGAGACAAGCTACATGGTAAGTGAAGGTAAAATATTATTTTAGCTTCAATTTGGTGTATTCTTCATTGTTGTTTGCTAATTAGTTAGATTCATTAATCTTAAAATAGTTAATTTATCATTTATAGTAATTAGACAGCTAATTTGCATACATTTTTGGCGCCCACCATGGGGCAACCCACAAATTTTCACCATCAATTTTCAGTTTTTTGTGTGCAGGTTTTTCTACAGGTTATTTCTGCACATTCATCCATGATTCCTATGCATTTGTTCATTTTTGCTGCGCATCCATTTTCTGATGCCATAATCACAATTTTCCATTATGCATTTCCACTTTCTGTCAAGATGCTACACATTCATTTAGCTGTTTCACACATACATACCATTTTGCTACGCATTCATACTTGCTGCGCATATACCCCATCTCCCTGTGCATTCATATCTTTCTACTGCGCATCCATCATTTCTGCGGTTTTATTTCTAATTACTGCGCATTCATTTGCTGTCGCTACGCATTTATTTCATACAGTAGTTTGTATTTAGTTTTTCAAAGTTATTTGGGTTTTTGCTAATCTTTAACAAGTGTCTATTTGTTCCGGTAATACTTAGGCTATTTTTTGCAGGACGTAATTTTGAAGACCCCATTGCTAAATTTTTTTTCTAATAGTTTGATTGTAGATTGCCAAGGGGTTTGCAAAATAAACTACAATCTTGTTTGGGCTTAAAAAAAGACATGTTTTTGCTTTGTGTGTCTTCTTTAGCATAGAATCAAGTGTCTATCATGTTTTTCTTAATAAGCTATTTGTAATCCCAAAATTATAACAACATATCCTCTCCCCTCGCCATTCATGGACCTTGGGTGTAAGAAAAACTATTATAATTTTTAGAGGGTGGTCTTTGGTGGGAAAAGAGGTACTCACCCCAAGGAACAACCCAACCGGTAACAGGCTAAAGCCAAGCCCTTCCAAACTAGTATATAAAAAATGCTAGTGTGATTAATCTCACATTAGACATGTGTGAATTCATTGTGGCAACCAAAATTGGCAACCAAAATCTCCTCCAGTACCCTAGTGGTGCGCTAAAGTCCTACTTAGTAGAGGTGAAAGCCTTGCTTTGAAAGGATTGGGAGAGCCCCCTTAATTGGGAAAATGACTTGATCACAACCACCTGAACAGATGTCCTTATTAAAAGCTTTTGTATAGTGGCCAAAAACCTTCTATCTGTTGGCTCAAGGAGTCACCCAAGCTCGTGAAGACACCCCACATTTCTCATGGTTCATAGTAGAGATAGCAGTTCTTTGGGAAGTAATGACCCATTGAATTCAGAAATTGGTGTGCCTGAGAAGTGAGTGCACTGTAAGAAGGAGCCCGTGCCTCCAAGTTCCTAGGCTGTCTGCTATGAATTTGCATGGCTGGATTTTATTATCCTAGTGGGGATTCAGCAGATATCGGCCTCGCCAACCATAGGATTGTAAGTGTGTTTGTGCATTCATATTAGAATAGTTAGATTAAAATCATTTCTGTCTTGCGCATGTGTGTTTATGCATTTTTCATTTGCCAAAAACCAGAAAACATCAAAAAATAAGGCAAAATTCACAATCTTGTAGTTCAAATCAATTAGAAACAAAAACCTGTGCATTCATACCAATCTGTTGCACATTCATTAAACTATTTTGTGCATTTGATACTTTTTCCACGCATCGGTTACAACTTGCTACGCATTTGTCTCATTTTGTTGTGCATTTGTTGCTGCACATTTACAACAGTGAGCATTTCCAAAAAAATTGAATTTTCAAAATCACTTTTTCAGATAACCATTTTCGTCCTTAGTAAGATTCTGGAAAAACATTCGAGCAACACAGACCTCTGATCTTTAGTTTGACCATTTTCATCACTTTTCATCAATTTTCATCAACCTTTCTTCACCAAAAAACATCAAATCATTTCTTCTAATCTTCTAAAATTCCAATTTTAGTGTTGAAACATTACCCTATCGATCAGATTTTGATCTTTGTGAGTTTATCATATCAGGATCTATCATCCTCAAATCAAACTTACCTAGGTTATTATCTCTTGATTTTCTTTGTCATATTATAGTGAAATTTATATTTCCTATTGACTTAGATTTTATCAAGTTGGCTCATCACTTTTCAACACTTTTTCACTATCTTTTCTATCAACCACTCTTTCCATATCTTTTCATCAAACATCTTTCATCCCACAAATCAATTTTCCCATTTTTATGGTTCAAACTTGATCTTAGAAACTAAAACAACCCGTTGATTTAGAATCCCTAGACAAAATGGAAGGAAACAAAAGTAATGATGAGAATCCTTGGCCTGAAGCTCCTAAGAAAACTTCACTTTTTACATTCGAAGAGGAACCCATAGATCAAGAACTTAGGGATGCTACACAAGATCCTAGATTTTATCATGTCATGGAAAGACTCCTAGACCTAGATAGAGAGATGTATTTCCTCATGCTTTCTCAACAAGGAGCCAAACTACCAAGTGATTTTGATATTTCTCATCTTAGAGAACCAACTATTGTAACCAATCAACAAATTCCTAGTAGTTCTCAAGATACTCATGGAGCAAAAGAAACCAAGTAGCCATCCGATGCTTCTCAAACTAATCAACAGAACCATGCTTCGCAAAACAATGTTTACCAAAACACTCAAGGAAACACGTTATCTTTGGATCCCATTCTACAACAAATCCAGATGCTTCAACAACAAATCCATGACATCCAAACTGGATCATCAACTAAGAAGTATTCCTTGGATGATATATGTCCTTATCCTTTTGATAAGAATTTAGCAATGATTCCATTCGCTCCTCATTTTGAGGTACCAAAATTTGACAAATACAAAGGGAATTCAGATCCACAAGATGACATTCATGAGTTTTGTGCTATTTATATTGAAGTCACTCACAATGACACTTATCTTATGTGACTATTTCCATGAAGTTTAGGAGGACAAGCCATGGAATGGTTCTCCGAACTACCCCCAGGCATCAAATCTTTCAATGAGCTTCTTGACAAATTTGTGACTCATTATTCATATAACATCAAACATGAAGTCACTATGCTTGATCTTTGCAATGCACATCAAAAGAATGGAGAACCCTTCCTTACTTTTTTGCAAAGATGGTGTCAATTATTTTCCAAATATCCACGAACGATTCTTGAACAAGAAAAGATGGATATCTTTGTGCATAACCTTCCACCAGAAATGAGTTATAGGTTACAATTGCAATGTCCACAAAACTTCAATAAGCTCATAGAAAATGGTATCAAAATTGAGAAAGCCATGGTCCGAAAAGGTGAGATAAAACTTTATTCCAAAGACAATGCTAGGTCCTCAAATTCCAATTCCAACAACTATAACAATGACAAATCAAAATTTTGGAATAAAAACAAAAACATTGTCAATGATGGGATTGTTGATAATTGTAAGGTCAAACCAACACAACCCCTTCTCAATCTCACAAGTCAGGCCAGTGCTACTCAAGGTACCTACAACAATCAATCAGCAACTCAAAACACCAACAAAGATTCATCTAAACAAAGATTGCCTTTTATGTCACCTCGAAGAAATTTTAATCCTTTAGGGGAATCCCTTGAATCAACATTACAGAAATTAATCACAAAGAAACTCATTATGCTTCCTGAAATGAAAGACTTTGAACCTAGAGTAAAACCTTCTTGGTGGAATGCAAATGATTATTGTGAGTTTCACAGAGGAAAAGGACATAAAACCAATGACTGCCTACAACTCAAAAATGTAATTCAAGACTTAATTGAAAGTAGTGAAATTGGTGTTGACGGACATACCTTGAATGAATCACATACAGATTTCAAAGATCCACTTCCTGAGCATGAAAAAGGAGGTTCTTCCAACAACAAGGGTGACAATCAAGCTAATTATAATTCTACACCCTATCGATATGTTGGTAACATTTCTAAATTTTATCCTTCTAAGTATTATGCCAATGTCATTACCATCAAAGGAAAATTAGAGAGTCAACTAGTCCATGTTACTACTCATGCTCAATCCAAGGTTACTCTCCAAGGAGTCCCGTCTAAACCAAGCACATCTCAAAACAAGCTGGTTTATGTCCCAATGTCTACACCAAATATTTCCAACTAGTACAATCTTTTAACAACTCAAGAAAACACCTGCCCAAATATCCATCTTAGAGCTTTTACGTCTATCCCCTGTTAGCACCTAGAAAAATTTTCATGGCTCTAGCCTCTTTCTTCTGGTCCCTGCAGTCATTTTTTTGTCACTGGCCTTGAAACCCTTGCAAAATATTCAAAAAACTAGCCATTACCCTTTGAAAAACCCTGGCCCTGTTCTATTTTCATGTTACTTTCCGTGGGTCACTTAAAGGTCCTAATTCGCATGTGCTTTATATTTTATCACTTTGCGGGGTCCCTCTTAATTTTTCCTAAGTTTCTTCCCCCGGCAGCATTTAATTTTCCTATAGTCCCTTGCGCCTGATATTTTTCCCAAAAGCCTAAGTCTCAGCATTTATTTTTCCTATGTTTCAGTTTTAATATGTTCCTGGGCCCATCTCTAACACCATCTCCATCTAATGGATGTCGCTAAAGTGCTAGGGTTTTGTTAGAGGTATGTGAAGCCATGCCTACCATTGATTCATTTCCATGACGTAGTCTTTCTTTTCAAGTGGGTCTATTGCCAAATGTGTTGACTTGGCAGTATCTCATTGGTCCACGGGAGTATGAAGTGGAATGTTGTCAGTGGGACTGGTCTTCTTGGCGTTCAGGAAGATTAAAGTTCATTTTAATCTTGTTGATGTCATTATACCATTGATATAACATGCTTGATTTTTAATGCAGCGGTATAGCGATAGCCGTTGGTTCTCATAAGGAAGGCAGGTGGGTTTGTTGACACGTATGCGTAGTTGGCAGCTTCTGGTTTGTCCAAGTATTAACATGTTGGTAGCTATCAGTGGGACCTAGTTTCTAGATGTGTTAGTGGGTCCTGATCCTATCAGTGAATTGGTGGACGACGTATGATCTTATAGGTTTTGTCAGAAGCTTAAGATCTTGCAATGGCCATTGATTTTATTTTGTGTTAGAGGGTTGTCAGAGATGGGAGGAGATTATCGATCTAATGGTGGGTGTGAAATTTGATAGAATCTTAGATGGGTATGTGAACTTCAGATGGCCATTGATCTTCCAGGTGAAGGCTTAGCGGTTCTGACAAAGTGGTTAGCAGCCTAAAAAATTTCCAAGGCTTCACTCATTTGCATGAAATAGTGACGGTTCTCTAAGTGTTTTAGCGGTTCAGTGAACAAGCGTTTACGAAATCGCTAAACTTTCTGGCAAATAGATAAAGTGTTTCGTGAACTGGTGGTGACCTTTTGTCACTAGTTCACTAAATGTGGGACCGAGGTTAATGTTTTCCTGTGGTCATCAAGTCACAAAGTTAAAAGGTGGGTTAAGTTTTCTTTTCGCGAATTAGAAATGCCTTGTCGCATGGTCGCTGGGGTAAACCTAGGGTGGCAGTTGAGTTAAGATTTAAAAGACTGTGAAACATGAAGATTTAAAAACTACAACTTAAAGTTGATCTATTTTTAAATGTTGACCACCAATTTTTTGTCAAAGCCATAAAATGACCGTTGAAGTTCAAATTCAAATTTACTGAGGGTTTCGAGCGACAGAAGGTACCAAAATTTATGGTTTTAATGGCCAGTTTCAATTGATTTGGTGGCGTTGGTTGTTGTAGATTGGTCTAAGGGTCCCTATGGTAGGTGGCATGATGTTTTTGTACTAGGAGAAGTATGGTTTTGTGCTTGAGATATGTTTGCAGGTGGCTGATTTGACTAGTTTTCATGGCAATTCCTTGTTGTTTTGTACTGTGCTCATGGATTTTGATGATTGCAAATCCATTTGAGATTCATTTTCTCTAGGTTGCTTATGTTTCTTCCCCTACAATAAATTTTGATATAGTTTTTGGTTGGTTGAGTTGTTGAAAACCCTAACCCTGGTCACTCGAAGCTAGATGCATCCTTTTTGAGGATTCCAAGGAGACTAGGGGTATAAAAGTAAAATGTTTTATTTTGAAAGGGTTCTAATCTTGATTAGTTCTAGGGAGTTGTAGCAAGCGGTATCATATTGTATTAGATTGAATAGAATTTCCTTGTAGTCTTTTGCAGGTTATTGAAGTGGTTTTCTCTCTTCTTTGCTTTGAACATGTACATGATTCATTATACTTAATACAATTATTTCAAGCTTTCAAGTCTCTCCTTGGTGTCAATCTTGTGAATTCTAGATTTTCTGATCTATTGCATAGGGTTACCTTTGTATATGTTCTAGTCTTCAGTTCTTGATCTAGGATCAAGTGAAATATACTTTGGATAGGACATAGATTCACTTTGATTTGTCTATAGAAGGATATTATAAGTAGTAGATGGGCTGAAATACTTATGTTTATGGCTATGAGTCTTTGACAATAGTTGGTTCATGTTTCAATGTCTGTATTTGAGATTTGCGCAATGGATAATGGCATTGATCAGAGATTAGTATATTCAGTTGCTTTCAACACCTGATTGGCCCTTGCTTACTACTTTCCATCTCTAAATATCAACACTTTTTAAGTTTTAATTGTATTTGGTTGATAGTAGTAATACCCTATAGTAATGGAGAGTCAATGAATGTGAGGTTAGAATTTAGCACTTTCTTACTATTCAATCTGTTGTTTAGACCCAGTCTTTGGTGTGTGAAGTATAGTTTTCATTGGGTCAGGTGCACCCACCTTGGTTTTGCAGAGCCAAAAGTGAAGAGGGCAGTCTTGTCCCTATAGTTGGTCTAGTTACCCTAAGATCCTTATACATTTTGGAACTAACCAATCCTAAAATCAACTTGAGGGTATATTGGTAGCCTTTGAGCATAAGCATCCATTTAAAACACCAACATCCCCATCTCACAAAGATATCCTTGAAAAAGCTCTCTTAGAGACCCAGGTCCCCACAAACCTAGATCATGATCAATTTCAAGCTATGGTGGGCCATTTAACAACCCCGCATTACCTATCCTTCACTAAAAATGATGATTTAGCTATTACCCAACCTCACAATGCTCCCCTACATATTGAAGTCCTTGTCTAGAGTCACAAAATCAAACGAGTACTAATAGATGGAGGAGTTGGCTTAAATATCTGTACATTGAAACTAGTCCTTGCATTGGGATTTTCTGAAACTACTATAGATCCAAAGAAGAAAATCACAATAAAAGCTTATGATGAGGAAGAGCGGTCATCCAAGGGGTCTATTGTTCTACCAATAAGAGTAGGTCCTATAATCAAAGATGTACCTTACCAAGTTCTAGACATGGATCTTGCTTATAACATTCTCTTGGGAAGAGCATGGATTCATTCCATGCAAGCTGTACCATCAACTTATCATCAATGCTTGAAATTCCCTCATAATGGTCAAGAAGTCACTATTAAAGGAGATACTAATCCATTCCAGTATTGTAGTTCTGTGAAGACATTTGATTCTTTGATACCTTATAGCTATACTGGATCTTCTACGACTACACCCAGTGATCCTAGTAATATAGCATCAACTTCTAAATCAAATGGGATCAAGATAGATATAAATGAAAGAAGTATGGGAGAATACACTTTAGGTCAAGCTCTTTGCATCATAGAGTTACCTTTATCTCCTAGATCATATGGTCAATCTTTGATCACTAAACAACAATTAGAACCCCCTTCAACACTTGTTTATGACACATTTATAAGTGGGGGCACAATATCCAAAGAGGCAGCTGAGCGTAATGCTAATAATTTGCTTAAGTCATAGAAGAATGAAGAGGATATCAAACATGAATATATATCACCTAATGTCTATGGTAAAGGGTATACTTTGCTACAAAAGATGGGATACCAAGGTGCTGGACCTATAGGGTTACAAAGAGAAGGTGTTATCAAACCAATTTTGCAAAATCCAAACTATCAAAGAGACATTATCAGATTAGGATACAAAGGAGAAGGACCAAAAGAACTAAAAGGAAATGCAAAGATCACACCTTTTCATGAGATATCTAAAGCTCCTGCCTTACAATTCAGAAAGAATGGTATGTATGTAGATCTAGAGAAACAAAGGATAGCATAGAGAATCATTGATAGACTTGGGGATAATGATGATTTTGACTCAAATGATTATGAATGGGATTCACTATCTGATTGTACTAAAGAGATAGGAGTTGATTTTGTCCATTGCTATAGTAATGATTACCATGAGGGAGAGAGTTCAAAGACTAACTCACTAGGATTAGTCCCACGTGATACTACTTTTGTCGATTGTGAGGAAAGTGATCTTTATCTTGTGATAGATGAATCAGATGAGAGTATGGAAATAGACCTCACTGATGCAATACCCCAAAAATGGGCTATAGGTTCATTAACCTCCTATGTTGACATATCGAACGAAATCAACATCGAAGTCCTAACTTAAGACACATCTGAACATCATCGAATCCTAATTAATTTGTAAGGAAACTTAGGTGCGGAAACAACTTCCTACGCTAATCTCTATAGGAGAGTATTGTGCAAATTCTTATAAATCTTTACAATTTCAGATTTGTTAACTACTTTAATAAAGATATTGCAACCACATACCATACATACAGAAAAATAGAGAATGACACAATGATATACCCTGGGGAAAACCTTTTGGTTAAAAACCCTAGCACTCCAAAACCTGCACAATGTATTATCTTCAACACAAAGATTACAATACACTTGCAATGTAAGTTCTTTTAGGAAATGAGAGACAAAGCCAACAAGACTTAAATTTTGTTATATCTCTCCCATAGGAGCAGCATCATATATATAGACTCCTCTGGACCCAAAAATAGGCACAACCACCAAGACCCATGCACAAAGCTACATGTACACAGTTGTTACATGCAATCCCAAGAATAGGCGTCCATCACTAGAATAGACTATGACAGCTTGTCACAGAATCTGCCAAAAATAATGGTCACAAGAGAAGTGTAAGAGAATCTGTCATACCAACCTATTTTTGGCATATTCTCTTACACACACCAACCACTTCTTCTTGGGCACCCAAATAGGCCCAAGTCATAAGATGCTCTTACACCTGTCATAGCACATTCCTTAAATAGTTCTTACGCGTCATAGGAATCTGTCATGACCATTTCAGTCATGATCTCCTTACGCACAAGATGCCGACACATCAAGTGGAGTGACACATCAAACATGCCAACTAGACATGTACACTCACACTTAATTATATTATTTGCAAAAAAAGTACATTTACAAAACAAATAATAAGAATAGGAATTATCCAAGGTTGAGACACCTTATTCCTAACATGATTATCCTAAATTTTGCATTAGGGAATATTCTTGGTAATATTCCTAATTATCATAATTATCTTTGATTTAATGATTTTTTGGCGATAAATCCTATTTATCCTAAAGTTTGATTAACTGAATATTCTCAATATTTAATTAATTAGATTTAATTTTGCCATTTAATTGTTTAATTGAAGTTAATTCTATTTATTCCTAAATTGTATTATTTAATTTTGACAATAAATCCAAAATCCTATGAATAATTGATTAAATTCTTATTTAATTAATTAAAGCAAGTTGTCAATTTTTAATAATATTGTTTTTGAATAAAAGTTTGAAAAATAATTGATTAACCCATAAATCAATTATTTTATTTTTCAAAATTAGTTAAGTTAGAAATAAATCACTTTATTATTAAATTAATTCATAAATAAAACATGCACAATCAAGAAAAATAGACAACTATCGATCATCAATTAAATCTAAACTCTATTTTGAGTTGAACTCTCCTTTTGCATGTTTTTGTGAGTTAATTATCCTTTATTTAAAAATAACTCAAAAATCAACCTGAGTTATTTGAGTGATTTATGGATTTTTTTCATGCACCTCCAAAGCCCTAGATTTCTATAAATTAAGGTTTCAACTCTTCATTTGAGATCCATCCATCCACGAATTGCACACTCATGATGTCGAATTGGTATCTGAAGAATTGAAGCCTCTTTGCGAATCAACAACTTTTGTGAGATCATTCATATTTAGCATATCATTGTTAGATTAATTGTATTTCATATCAGTTTCTCATATAGATTAGATTTCATATCAAATTTCTCATATTATTGCACACAAAAACCAGAAAAATAGATTAATTGCATTCATTCCATATCTAGATTTTGCATTCAAATCCTTCATTTAGGTGTCATCAAGGTCACTGATCTCAGTATAATCTGAGAATACATACTCGCATCTACTAGAAGGCAGTAAATCACCTGGTTAGTTTAGTTTTCCATTTATTGCACGATTTCAATTTCAACTAACCTCTAATGTTTTACTGATGTGTTGTGTTTATAGATTAGGTACAAAATTCACACACACATTTTTGGCGCCCACCATGGGGCCCTGAAATAGGTTTCCCTTCAAATTTTATCAATTTCTATCATTTTCTTGTCTTTTTCTATTCCAAGCTATGATTTTTATTCTCTGTCCGTGTAATTTTCATATGAGTTTTGTCAAAAACTCATACTATGAGATACCCACTATCGTACGACAGTTGATTTGATCAAGGATTGCACAAACAGAAACCCACTGTCATCTGGAAGCAAGATTGTCATTTGATCTGATACCCATTATTGTACGAGCTTCTAGATTGTCGTTTGGGAGGTAACCCACTATCGTAAAAGTTTTAGTGCCAAGGTTTGATTGTCATTTCACTTTTTTAGGTAGTTTGTTAGATTTGGTTTTCAGATTTTGACTAATAGCTAACCCTAACAATTGAAATTATCTATTTTTGATTGATTTTCACTGGTTTTTGATTGGAAAAAGTGCAAGAATTGCTAAAAATAGGTAAGAATATACTAAGTGTGTTGTGAGGAATTTAGGTAATCTTTTCAACTGATAACGTTTCGATTTGGATTAAAATGAACATCTTGCGTGTCTAGCTTGTGTGACCTTTATTACTTTCATATCACATATTTCATTTGGGCTCTAAAAATGAACATATATTTGCTTTCAGCATCTTTGTTACACATAGTAAATAGGCCCTATGAACACTATTTGTGGCTCTTGAGAGAGTGAGTTTCCAGTAAAATTCTTCTCAATGAAGGAACCCTTGTAGGTAGGGAGGATATTGAGGGCATCTCACATTCTACTAGATCCATGTGTCTTCAACTTTTGATTGATGCATTCTCTCCGGAGAGGTTGATAGATCATAAGGGGTTGACGTCATAGATCTATGTGAGATAATATTAGTCTTAGCGCATTAGATTTATCTGTCTGCTTTGTTTTGGTGAAGTGAAGAGGCTAGGGGATTATGCTCTACTTCCTTTTTGGATAGTACCAGAAACCCAGATCCTTGAAACTGATCTAGTCCCCATGTGGTATATCTTGTGAGTCACCTTTAGAGAGGGTTAACCGTAGTGGACATTCCCTTAATTGGGTCAACCACATTGATGAAACCTCAAGCAGTAATAGCCATTTTTGCCGTGGTAGTGACAACCACTATATAAATGTCCTGTTGGAAGAAATATCCATAGGTGTGGTCTCTTGTTGGGCTATCAGATCTCCCTAGAAGATCCTGAAGATTAAGTTCTCAGATTGTGTCAAAACCCCAGTGCACCTAGATTGGAGTTCACCTTCTTAGATCATAAAAGTTGCAGAGTCAAACCATTACTAAAGACCCTAGTGAGGCCAAATTTTCATTTTCTAGGAATATGTGCGTTAATGCAAATTTTTTTGGAACATACACAATTAGCACTTCTAAGGATTAGCACAAATAAGTCACTTGATTGTTCATGCACAAGGTTGCTTTTGCCCTTGTTCATTGTTTTCAAACATGCTTGAAATCACTTGCTTACTATTTTGTGTGCTTGCTTATCTATCTGGTTACTGAAAATGAACAAATTTGTTACAATCCTCAAATCTGGACATTGAAATTTACAAACAATCTGAAACTGAAAACCCAAAATTTGCAAAAATTGAAGTAAAACACCTTTCTAGAGTCAACATTCATTTTGTAAAGTCATAAAGTTGTATGAATTTTGGCTATTGTCATTTTAGAACCCCCAGATTGTCGTATGGTATCAGGTATATTGTTGTACACTTTTTGCTGCCAGTCATTTTCAAAAGTCAATTTCCCTATTGTCAACTATCGTACAAGCTTTTCAATTGTCATTTCATGCTATACCCACTATCGTACGAGCCTATAGAGAGTCATTTGAGAAATTTCAAAAAAGTGTTCAGAACTATCAGAGACCTGGCTGTTCCAGTCTATTTCCAGAATTTTTCAAACAAATCACTGTGTCAGGAATAGAGCAGCAAATACTGAGAATCCCATCATTTTTCTAAAGTGGCCTTTTGAATCTGATTTAGCCTTCTATTTAATCAATTTGAATCTTTTCATCTTGTGTCGAGACCTTGTCATAACTATCAATTATCAATCAATCAATCAAAATGACTAAGTGTTGTGAACTCGTGTCCGTTATCTTTTGGGAGTCTACCCATACATCCAAGGCATAGTCTCCTTCATCTATGTCTAATCTATGCTTCAATCAATCAAACCTTGACAAGGTTGCATCATTTGATCTTCTTGAATTAGATCCTTCTTCAATTGTCTTCATCATATTCTTTTGATTCACCCAAGGTTAATGGTGGAAACTAGAGCTTCCTCTCACAAGAAATCAGGAGAAGCACTTAACACCAAAACTTTGTCTACTCAGGTAGGTCCAACTCTTGAACAACTCTACAATTCTAGTCTTTATGAAGAGGATGGTCTTGGCAACTTTTGATAAAAAACTGGTTACATTCCTCCTTCATCAACTCACGAAGGTAATCAACAAACTCCTCATCA
The DNA here is from genome assembly GCA_027943335.1 of Chamaecyparis obtusa. Classification (NCBI taxonomy): domain Eukaryota; kingdom Viridiplantae; phylum Streptophyta; class Pinopsida; order Cupressales; family Cupressaceae; genus Chamaecyparis; species Chamaecyparis obtusa. The sequence continues at coordinate 1,121,486 of BSBK01001859.1, forward strand.
ATCTATCCTAGGTAGAACTCCCATCATGTCTCAAGCAAGGACAAACTTGGGCTCTCAAAGAGCTCAATCTCAACATGGTGTAGATGAGGAACCCACACCTGAAGAAATTGCTCAATATCAAAATGATGATAACTTCAAACGAATGATGAAGCATTTCTTGGAAGAAGACAAAGAGGCATACTTTTTACAATTGGCTCATCAAGGAGCTAAACTTCCTCCCAACTTTAATGTTGAAGATATCATTACACATGAGGAAGAAACTCCACTCATAGCTATGATGAAATAGATGCATGCCATGCAAGTCAAGCTTAATAACCTTGAGAAAGAAAAGGAACCCAAGGAGTTCTCCATGGAGGCCCTATGTCCTTTCCCATTTGACAAAGACTTGTACATGCCACCATTCCCAAAAAGAGTGGAGATGCCTAAGTATGATAAGTATGATGGACACTCAGATCCCCAAGATCATATCAGAGAATTCTATACACAATCTATGGAGTTCATGCATGAACCAACCTATCTGATGCGTCTCTTCCCTCAATCTCTAGGGGGAGCAGCCATTCATTGGTTCTCTAGATTGCCTTCTACTATCAAAACTTTTGAGGATTTGATCAAATTTTTCTATCAACAATAATCCTACACCATTCAACATCTAGTCACCATTATTGATATTTTCAATCTCAAGCAATATCCAGGTGAACCATTCTTGACATTTCTCAAAAGATGGAGGAAGAAATTCTCTCTATATGCTAGGCATATTCGAAAAACTGAGAAACTGGAAATCTTCATCAATAATCTTTTCCCAAAGATCAACTATCCTTTACAAATGCAATATCATACATCTTTTGATACGATGGTAGATAATGCGATCAAAATTGAAAAAGTATTTGTGAAAAAAGGAGAAATCACACTTCAAAAAGATAAGTACGAATCAAGATCCAGTTCTAAAGACAAGAATAAAAACTAGAACAAGAATAAAGGCATTGTCATAGATGGTGTTGTTGATACTATCTGTGCCCCATCAAAGGAACAAGATTTCAATCTAACTATTGGTACCCAAGCCATAAAAGCTTTAGAATAAAGGTGCCTGAATCATCTCAAAAGAAGCCAGAGTATAAAAAGTGGTCCGCTGATAATAAATGAACATTCACTCCTCTTGGAGAATCTTTAGAATTAGCTATGAGAACATTTCTAGCCAATAACATCATCTCTTTGCCTGAGATCTAACAATTTGATTCTGAACCTAAACCAAAATGGTGGAGAGAGAATGAATTCTATGATTTCCATCAGGGTAAATGTCACAAAACTAATAACTACTTACGCTTGAAACATACTATTCAAGATCTGATTGATAAGGGTGATATCACCATTGACAATCATAAGAGCAATAATGATCATACAACATTCACAAAACCATTTTTGAAACATGGTCAAGAAGTTTCATCTTCTCAACCTAATATGGGGGCAAAGGTCAATTATGCTTGCCCTGGAAATAATGTTGTTATCAATATGGTTGAAAATTGTCTCTTTGAACATTGCAATGTCATCACAATTGTATGAAGAGATAGAGATCATCCTTCAGCTAATGCAGTTACTCGATCACAAGCTCAGGCACATCTAAATGGACAAATCCCAGATTCATCAAATGTCCCTAAGATGCCCTTCAATCTTTCTTCCTCTTCCAAATAGAAGGCTACTTCTAAATCTTCCAATCCTAAAGATACAAGGCCAACATCTTATAGCATTGTTCAACAACTCCAACACACTAATGCAAAAATATCCATGTTTGAGTTGCTTTGAATATCTCCAGCTCATAGAGCCATTCTAGATAAGGCTTTGCTTAGATCCAATGTTCCTAATGACCTTGATTTAGATAGGTTCCAAACTATGGTTGGACATCTTACATCTCCATAGTATATATCCTTTTCAGAGGAAGATGACAACTCATTGAGTCACCCACATAACCAACCCTTTCATGTAGAAGTCTTGATCCAAAATCGTAGAGTCAAACGTGTGTTGATAGATGGAGGTGCTGGCCTAAACATTTGTTCTTATAGCTTGATCACACAATTGAGATTTTCAAAATTGGCTGTTGATCATAGAAAGAAAATAACTATCAAAGCCTATGATGAGCAAGAAAGATCTTCTAAAGGCACCATTGTCTTACCTATCAGAGCGGGTCCAGTTATCAGAGATACTATATGTCAAGTTCTTGATCTACCTTTAGCTTACAACATTCTTCTAGGGAGACCATGGATACATGAGATGAAGGCTATTCCTTCTACATTTCACCAATGCTTGAAATTTACTTATGAAGGAGTAGAGGTCACTATTCCAGCAGACATATCCACCACTTGCAATACATTGAAGGAAAGTGCAGATAAGCTTGTGCCTAATAACAGAGAATCTTCCATTGAACCAACTAAAGAAGCATCCACATCTAAAATGGAAGATCTTGCAAAAGAGGTTAATATTAAAGAAAATAGTATGGGAGAATATACTATGGAGCCAGTCTTATATTTGACATCTCTCCCTATCTCACCTAAGTCTTATGGACAATCTTTGAAACAATCCAAACCAAATTCTAAAGAACCTCTTGAGGCATATAAAAAGAATTTTGTAGCAGAACAAGTCTCCAAGCAAGAATTTGAAGAGGATGAAGCTGTGCTTGCATGGCTATACAAAGATGAATCTGAATCCCATGATATTAAAACTAGTAACTCAGTAGTACCAAAAGATACTTCTAAGTCATATGGCCCAGGAGATAAATTGATAGCTAAGATGGGATATCCAGGTAAAGGACCTCTAGGACTCAGAGGAAAATGTCTTGAGGCACCTATCCCACATACTGGTAGAGAAAATAAAGACAAAGTTGGCTTAGGATTTAAAAAGAAACCCTTTCACCTCAAAGGTAATTGTTCTCATGTCATAAAGCAGATCGCACCAGGAGAAGCCCTTCTTAAGAAAGAAGAAACATAACCATTAGATAGTAATTCAGACAGCTCAGAACTCATCCCCTATGAAAAATTACCTAAAGAGATCAAAGACCTTCTTGATGATAAAGATGATCCAATCAAAAGAATTACTGTAGTAGAAACACAAGAACCAGTTAATCTTGAAAACAATCAAGAAGAGGAAGGTGGTAGTTATTCTGCGATAGATTCTCATGAGTATGAATTCAAATCAAAATCTGAGGGTAACCCTTCTTGGGGTATTCATCCTAACTTTACTCATGTTCTTAGATTTCCTAGAGGCATAGATGAAGAATCTAATGACTATGAATGGGGAGCCATTCCAAAAGAAGATGAGCTTATTACAGAGAAACATGTTGATGTTATTCACCAATATCCACCTGAACCCAATGTAAGTCTAGAACAAGATGATGAACCTATTGAGTCTGATCCACCTATGGCTGAATTGGACTACCACAATGACATTGAGCCTATTCATAAATTGAATGTCTTAAGTTGTAATATCACCTATGAACTTGAGTGTTGGGTTAGGACCAATGATGATAGATCCATATCCATAAACACTATCTCCCAATCTTTCCCCACTTTGACTATCCAATATCCAGACCTTATTGATCAAACCTCCACAAATCTAGGCCATGGTATTTATACCTTCCCAAATGACTATGCCCTTGCTTGCTACCTCAATGCAGTTGAGCCTATGAGTACTTCCATTAGTGAATCGAGTGTTAGCATGATGGAGTCAGACATCAAATATCTTAGTTAGAAAAATAAGAATAAAAAGAAAAAGAATTCTGAGGGTGAAAACCACTTTGTAGCAGTCTCAGAACCTACAAAAGTAAAAATAAAAGACATATCTGAAGGTGAAAACCTCTCTGAGGTGCCTGAGGATGAGATATTTGATGTCCTTCTGAGTCATTTATATGACAGATCTCCAGGTCTAATTGAGCCCACTCAATCCATCAATTTGGGAACAACATAAGAACTCTAGTTGATTCATGTAGCACAATCTTTATGATAAGAAGAGAAGCAAAAATTTACAACATTCCTAACAAAGAAGAAGATGTCCTTTGCATGGAAATATTTAGATATGCCAGGGTTGGATCCCAATCTTATAATGCATCATTTATCTATAGCTCCAAATGTCAAACCTATCAAGCAAAAATTGAGAAAGATGCATCCTCATTTTGCACTCTTGGTAAAAGCTGAATTAGAGAAGCTCCTGAAAGTTGGGTTCATCCGAGTTATTGACTATGCAGAGTGGATCTCTAATATTGTACCAATTTCAAAACCAGATAAATCAATCAGAGTATGCACAAACTTTAGAGACATAAATAGAGCATGCCCTAAGGATGATTTTCCATTGCCTAACATTTATATGATAGTGGACATGATTGCGGGCTTTGAGATGTATTCTTTAATGGATGGTTTTTCTAGGTATAATCAAATAAAAATTGCTCCAGAGGATCAAGAGAAAATTGCTTTTACATGTGCATGGGGCACCTTCTGTTGGAATGTCATGCCATTTGGGCTTAAAAATGCTAGTGCTACATATCAAAGAGCCATGACATCTATTTTCTATGACATGATGTATAGGACTATGGAAGATTATGTTGATGATACTTTAGCAAAATCTATGATTAGGGCTGCACATCTAGATGACTTGAGCAAGATACTAGATAGGATGGAAAAATTTAGTCTCAAACTAAATCCTAAGAAGTGTGCTTTTGGTGTCACTTCTAGAAAGCTCTTAGGATACATAGTTTCAAAGAAGGGTATTGAAGTTGATCCAGCTAAAGTAAAGGCTATAATGGAAATGCAACCTCCAAAGAATATTAGTCAAATGAGGACATTGCAAGGAAGAGTTCAATATATTAGAAGATTCATATCACAACTAGCGGACATCTCACAACCTTTTACAAAAACATTACATAAAGGTGTGACCTTTGCATGGAATGAAGAATGTGAGAAGAACTTTAACCATATCAAACAATATCTATCAAATCCTCCTATTTTGATGCCTCCTATTCATGGGAAGCCATTGATCTTATATGTCTCCACAACAGACACATCACTGGGGGCATTGCTTGCACAACATGATGAGAACAAAAATGAAAGAGCTATATACTATATCAGTAGGAAATTGGTTGCATATGAGAAGAACTATTCAATGATTGAGAAGGCTTGTCTACCTATGATGTTTGCATCACAGATTATATGACACTACATGTTAGCTCATACCACACAATTGGTAGCTAAGATTGATCCACTCAAGTACCTACTAAGCAAAGCTACCCTTACAGGTAGATTATCTAAATGGGTCATGCTCTTAAGTGAATTTGACATTGAATATGTGGAAAGAAAGGCTATCAAAGGATAGATTATTTCTGATCAATTAGTAGATTCACCTATGATTGATGATACACCATTGCAAATGGAATTTCTAGATTCCTCTATCATGACTCTTTCTTCTAGAGAATGGCAATTATTCTTTGATGGCTCCTATACAAAAAATGGATCAGGAGTAGGCATATTGTTCATAACTCCTCAAGGGTACTCAATCCCAAAAGCATTCAGATTAAAGTTTCCTTGCACAAACAATATTGCAAAATACGAAGCCCTTTTGAATGGTATGAAAATAGCAATTGAATGGAGAGTAATAGAATTACACATTCATGGAGACTCACAACTTGTTATCCATCAAGTCAATGATGTGTACCAAACTAAAGATGAAAAGATCATCCAATACAAGAGAATGGTAGATGATCTAAAGAAGTATTTCATATCTATCACATTTGAGAATATACCTAGAACAAAGAATAAGGCTGCCGATGCAATGGAAACACTATCTACTTTATTACAACAGCCTGAACATGAGCTACACTATGAGTTCCTGGTGGAAGCACTATCTTATCCTACATATGATTCCCCTGAAACCCACATGATATGCACTGTTGTTGGTCATGATTCATCCAGATACAAAAACCTATTTTCCTATCTCCAAGACAAAATAATTCTCGATACCTTCAACCACCATGAAAAGAGATACCTTATCCATAATGCCTCTCGATATGTCATCATTGGTCACGATCTATACAAATGAGGTCTAGATGGTACGCTACTTAGATGTTTAGAATGGGAAGAGTCTCAACGTGCATTAGAGGAAGTCCATGATAGTATTTGTGGGTCACACTTGAACAGTTTAACACTAGCTCAACAAATTATTAGGGTTGGGTACTATTGGCCTGAAATGGAGAAAGAGTTTATCAAGTTTGCTAAGAACTGTCAAAAGTGCCAAGTGCATGGCAACTTAATTCATGCTCTAGGGAGAGATCTAATTCCCTTTACTACACAATGGCCTTTTCACCAATGGGAATTTGATCTTATAGGAGCTATACATCCTCATTCTTCTAATGGACATACCCATATAATCATAGCTACAAATTATTTTACAAAATGGGTAGAAGCAATCCCTTTGACACAAGCAACTGGAAAGCAAATATCTATGTTCATATTAAACTATATCATATGCAGATATGGGATACCTCATTCCCTAGTCACAGATAATGGTGGAAAATTAAAAAATAAAGACCTAGATGATCTATGTGCAAAATTAAAGATCACACAACATTGGTCATCTATCTACTATCCTCAAGGGAATGGACAAGCAGAGGCATCTAACAAGAATCTATTGAAAATCTTGCACTGTATAGTTAATAAAATAGGAAGAGATTGGCATCTCATGATCAATCCAATTCTCTGGGCCTATAGAACAAGTATCAAAACACCTACTGGGGCTACACCTTTCACTTTAGTCTATGGGTCTGAAGCAGTAATACCTATTGAGCTTGAAATCCCATCACTAAGAATCAGGATGCATGGTCTAGTAACTGATGATGACTACAAAGTGTCTAGGTTGCAAGAGCTTGAACTACTAGATGAGCGCAGGAAAGTAGCATATGATCATCTCAGTGTATATCAGAAGAGAATGTCTAGAGGTTACAACAAGAAAGTCAGACACAGAGAATCTTAGGTTGGTGATCTAGTCTTGAGAGAGAATCCTAAGAATCAATCACATCGAGAATGCAAGGGGAAGTTTGAACCCAACTAGCTGGGTCCCTTTATTATCACTACTACTTTTGGCTCTAGTGCCTATCAACTCTCAATGACTGAATGAGAATAGCTCCATGAACCAATCAATGTTCTCCATTTGAAGAAATTCTATACCTAAGGCATTCAGTCTATGGTAAAATGTCCTTAAAAAATCTTAAAAATAAGAAAAAGTCCTGAAAAAATGAACATCTTGGTGAAAACCTAGCAATAGGCACCTTGATGATTGAAAAAAAAGTAAAAAATATCAAAAGTACAAAAAAATTGAAAAAATGAAAAATACAAAAAAATGAGAAAAAGAAAAAGTGCCTTGGTGAAAACCTAGAAACAGGCACCTTGGTAGCAAAAATAGAATATTTGCCAAGATGGTGAAAACTTGGCAAACGGGTGCCACTTGTTTCAAAATGCTCCATCTATTAGCGCAATCTTGGTCTTTCCCAGCTTTCAGTCTTGCTTTAGTTTGTACATATCTCCCAGTCTATTTTTAATAAGTCAGACTGTACAGCAATCAACTCAAGCGTCAGTATCATATCAATGTTAAAACTTGGGGGCAACCAATGTCACATCCTATGGCCTCCAATGTGTCTTAGATGTATCATATCCAGTTAGAGTCCTTTGAAGCTTCATTTGAGTTAGTCAATGTGTCTCATCTCCAGAAAGTATTTTGCATCTACAACAACGCAATCAACATCCAACATCAAACTGAAACCAATCTATGCTTCTTCATGCTTTTATCTCCTTGTATGCTTACTGATTTGCATTGAGATTTTTGCATATTGTGTCCCTTCGAGCTCTTCGATGATGTCCTTTACAGGATTTAGAGAGTGATGACTGGGGGCATAATCTTTTCTTTGTTTTCTTCTTGTATGTGAAAATCTAACAACTTTGAAAATTATGGATTGAAATGGTGTCCGACTATAAGAGCCTCTATCTCGAATTGGATGGCCATGTGTACCTCAACCATTGATGCCCAAAAAATTCAAGGAAGTTTGATCTAACTATTGTCTTTTTGAGTGAGTTCTTTCTCCTATTGTGAAACGAGATCTTACCTAAGGATGTGAATGATAAAGGGTCACTACAGGTAATTCACATTGGATTTAGAATAATCTCTTGACCACTTGATGTGTTTGAACATGCAAGGCGTATTCAGGTCATCATGACATTTATGTTTTGATGCTTATACAAATTGCAATATCAAAATGGACATGATATTCAGGTCATCCTGGCACTTATGCTTTGATGCTTATATCTAATCTGACATTCTGAAAACAAAATCAATATTCATATATCCATGATTACCTAATTAGTGGGTGTTGTATTGATTCTTGTGTATACAAATCGATATTCATATGTCTATGGTTTTCTAACTAGTGGGCATTGTATTGATTTATCCGGTTACCTAAAAATTCAATGATGAGAATGACCAACACATGATCAGTGACTAGGTCCTAGGTCTTAGGTTGCATTTTATTTTGCATGTCTCATTTCATTTTTGCATGTTTGCATGATCTCACAATGACTCAATGAACTTCAATACTTAAACAATTCTTCAAATATCTCTTCAAATCTAACAAGAGGTGAATCTCACATGAAGGTTCCTCCAATGAAACAACAAGTAGAATCCTTTTTCGGGATCAAAATTGAAATTTGAGATCATTCATATTATTAACTACTTGCATAATCAACCTTCAATCATCACAAGAATCTAGAATTCAACTTAACTGATTATCTTATATCAAACTATCAAAATTTCAACTCGGTCACCCATGGTCAACTCATGGTTTCACCTAGTCAGACTTGGTCTCTAGGACCTCTAAATGATGCAGAACATGTTCTCAAATGTATTTAACCACTTCTCAAATCAATTAACATGCTTCTAAACCATAACGCTGACTTTTCTTGTCAGATTTCAATTTTAATCCCAAAGGGGGCATGGTATTGCACATCATTCAAAGTCTGTAATCTAAACTTCAAATCACTTCTTTCCTCAGCAATCAAGACAACAACCACGTCTAGTTGCTAATTCATCAAAAGACCTCATCACTTGGGGAAAATCAATCATCACTCGGGGCATATCAGATTCATCAAGATCCATATCAATCTGATATTCTCCTAATCTTGTAAATTGTATCAGTTTTTGCAACTATCGGTTCAATTATGTTATTTCCTTGGTTCTTCAGAAACTAAAGGGTTCAGATGTGATACCAATATGATTCAATATAAGGAAAATCGGGTCTGGAATCGGTCACTCACTTCTTCACAATCATAAGGTTTGGAATTAGGTGTTTTGACACTTTTTTGCAATCATCGGTTCATTACTGTTATAGTTAACATTATCTTTGGTCATCCAAGACCTATTATCTTCATATCAAATCTTTCTATTTCATATCAATATCAATTTCAAACATCAGTTTCTATTTCATATCAATATCAATTTCAAACATCAGTTTCAACATCATACACAGACTGTCTTTGAACCACTGCGCTTTGCACAATAATTCAAACAGGGGCAAAATGTAATACCCAAAAAATGGGCTATAGGTTCATTAACCTCCTATATCGACATATCAAATGAAATTGACATCAAAGTCCTAACCTAAGACACATTTGAACATCATCGAATCCTAATTGATTATCCTGAATTCTACATCAGGGAATATTCCTAATTATCATAATTATCTTTGATTTAATGATTATTTGGTGATAAATCCTATTTATCCTAAAGTTTGATTAATTGAATATTCTCAATATTTAATTAATTAGATTTAATTCTGCCATTTAATTGTTTAATTGAAGTTAATTCTATTTATTCCTAAATTTTGTTATTTAATTTTGACAATAAATCCAAAATCCTATGAATAATTGATTAAATTCTTATTTAATTAATTAAAGCAAGTTGTCAATTTTTAATAATATTATTTTTGAATAAAAGTTTGAAAAATAATTGATTAACCCATAAATCAATTGTTTTATTTTTCAAAATCAGTTAAGTTGGAAATAAATCACTTTATTATTAAATTAATTCATAAATAAAACATGCACAATCAAGAAAAGCAGACAACTATCAATCATCAATTAAATCTAAACTCTATTTTTAGTGATTTATGGCTTTTTTTATGCACCTCCAAAGCCCTGGATTTCTATAAATTAAGGCTTCAGCTCTTCATTTGAGATCCATCCATCCACAAATTGCACACTCACGATGTCGAATTGGTATCTGAAGAATTGAAGCCTCTTTGCGAATCAACAACTTTTGTGAGATTATTCATATTTAGCATATCATTGTTAGATTAATTGTATTGCATATCAGTTTCTCATATAGATTAGATTTCATATCAGATTTGTCATATTATTGCATAGAAAAACTAGAAAAATAGATTAATTGCATTCATTCCATATCTAGATTTTGCATTCAAATCCTTCATTTAGGTGTCGTCAAGGTCATTGATCTCAGTATAATTTGAGAATACATACTCACATCTACTAGAAGGCAGTAAATTGCCTGGTTAGTTTAGTTTTTCATTTATTGCACGATTTTGATTTTAGCTAACCTCTAATGTTTTACTAAAGTGTTGTGTCTACAGATCAAGTACAAAATTCACACACACAACTAATACCATCATAAACCTTGACAAATTTTCCATCAATACCATCTCTACCTTTGAAACTGACCCAAATGATCCAATGCCCCTTGTACATCCTGAGCTTATCGATTTGGATTCTCCTGATCATCCAAAACTTGATGTATTCCATAATGATGATGCAATCATTGACTATCTTGGAATCAGGGATCATTTATCACTAGGAGATCACATGTCAGGATTTCTGATAGAACTCAATGACATGGCCTATTTTGGTGAGAGTGCCAATCCTTTCAATCATAAAAATATAAAAATAATCAATAGATCTAATGGTGAAAATCACTCAGTGGCAGTATTAGATCCAAAAATAGTAAAAAGAAAAGATACATCTGATGTTGAAAACCTCTCTGAGGCACTTGATGATGGAAGGATTGATACTCTTCCTAATTATTTGTATCATGAGTAATCTACCATTCTTATAGAACCAATAGTACCTCTCAACATTGGAAAAAAAGAGTCTCCGCGCATCCTCAAAGTAGCAACATCATTGATAGAATTAGAGAAAGAAGATTTTGCAAAATTTTTCAAGGTGAGACAAATCAACTTTGCTTGGTCCTATGCTGATATGCCGGTCCTAGACCCCAATCTCATTATGCATCATTTATCTATCAGACCAGGTGTAAAACTAGTTAAGCAGAAGCTCCACAAGATGCACCCACACATTGCATTAATGGTTAAAGTAGAATTGAAGAAGCTCCTAGATGTTGGATTCATTTGGGCTGTTGATTATGCTGAGTGGATTTCAAATATTGTCCCCATCTCAAAACTAGATAAGTCTATCTGGATTTGTATTGATTTTTGAGATCTTAATAAAGCTTGTCCAAAAGATGACTTTCCTTTGCCAAATATTGACATCATTGTTGATCTAACAGCTGGGCATGAGATGTTATCATTAATGGATGGTTTTTCCAACTATAACCAAATCAAGATTGCACTAGAAGACTAGGAAAAGACTACTTTTACTTTCCTGTGGGGTACATACTGCTGGAATGTGATGCCATTTGGCCTCAAAAATGCTGGAGCAACTTACCAAAGAGCAATGACCACAATCTTTCATGACATGATGCATACCATTATGGAAGATTATGTTCATGACATTTTAGAAAAATCTAAAGATAGAGTTGGTCATTTGAGAGTGTTGGATAGAATATTCACCCGGATGGAAAAGTATCAGATTAGACTTAATCCAAAGAAATGTGCATTCGAAGTTACATCTGGTAAGTTGTTAGGGTACATTGTTTCAGTGAAAGGAATTGAAGTAGATCCAAAAAAAGTTAAAGCAATAATGGAGATGGCTTCCCCCACTAACATCAGTTAGTTAAGATCTTTACAGGGACATCTCCAATCCATTCAAAGATTTGTTTCTCAACTAGTAGATCAAAGTCATCTCTTTCAACATTTGTTACATAAAAATATCTTATTCCAATGGGATGACAAATGTGAAGAAGCTTTCAATAAAATCAAGCAATATCTGGTAAATCCTCCAACTCTGATGTCACCAATTTTGGGCAAGCCACTCTTTCTCTACATTTCAGCTACGGAAGTTTCACTAGGTGCTCTTCTGGCTTAGCAAGATCATGAAGGAAAAGAAAAAGCCATTTATTATATCAGTCTCACCCTAGTGAGATATGAGCTAAACTATTCTCCTATAGAAAGAGCATGTCTAACCATTGTTTTTGCTTCTTAGAAATGGTGACATTACATTTTGTCACATTTAATCAAGCTCATCGCAAAGATTGATCCTTTAAAGTATCTATTAAGCAAGACAACATTGACAGGTAGATTGGCTAAGTGGGTCATGCTACTTAGTGAATTTGATATTGAATATGTAGACAAGAAGGCTATTAAAGGTCAAGTGATAGTAGATCAGCTAGTAGATGCTCCATTAACGGATGACCAACCTATACAAACAGAGTTTCCTAATGCACACATTTTGGCTTTATCTACACAAACATGGCAACTATATTTTGATGGATCGTATACTCAATAGGGTTTAGGAGCTGGTATTCTCTTTGTCACACCGCAAGGATACACAATTCCAAAATCTTACAAGCTACTCTTTCCTTGCACCAATAATGTAGTAGAATATGAAGCTTTACTGATTGGGTTAAAGATGGCTTTACAATGGAAAGTAACTGAACTAAATGTCTATGGGGATTCTCAGTTGATTATAAACCAGGTTAATGATGATTATCAGACTAAAGATATTAAGTTATTACCATATAAATGTATGGTTGATGACTTCAAACAATATTTCTCAGTCATCACTTTTGAATAGATTCCTTGGCATGATAACAAGGCTACCGATGCAATGGCAATGATTGCTTCTTTGTTTGATATAGAAGATACCGAGGTCCATTTTGAGTTCTTGGTGGAATCTCTGACTTGTCCTGCATATGATGAACTTGATACGAGTATTATATGTCATCTAATTGGACATGACTCCCTAATCTATAGAAAAATTTAATCCTATCTAAAAAATGACATCCTACCCTCTGACCTATCCTGAAATAAAAAATGAACTTTTCTCTGCCAAGCCTCTCGCTATGTCCTAATATCTGACACCCTTTATCGGCGAGGTCTTGACGGTACTCTCCTATGATGTCTCAAGCATGATGAAGCTCAAACTACCTTGCAAGATGTACATGAGGGTATTTGTGGGACACATTCGAGTGGTCCCTCTTTGGCTAAGAAACTCATGCGTATGGGTTATTATTGGCCTACCATGGAAATAGATTCCTTTCATTTTGCTAGAGCATTGAAGAAATCTCAGATACATGGAAACCTCATTCATGCTCCAGCACAAGAGTTACATCCTTTTACAACTACCTTTCCATTCAGTCGGTGGGGACTCGACCTCATAGGTGCTATCAAACCTCCATCTTCCAATGGCCACAAATGGATTATCACTGCAACTGAGTATTTTACTAAATAGATTGAGGCTGTTCCATTGATCACCGCCACAGGGAAACAAGTGTCTATGTTTATCCTAAATTATATCATTTTTAGATATGGTATACCTATGTATCTCAATACTGATCATGGGAAACAATTTCAAAATCAAGACATGGATGAACTGTGTGCAAAATTCCATATCACCCATAACTATTCTACCATATACTATCCCCAAGGAAATGACCAAGCTGAGGTGTCAAATAAAACTATTGTTAAAATCCTACAAAAGACTGTCAATGATGCTGGCCATGATTGGCATATCCAACTAAATCTAGCCTTATGGGCTTATCATACCTCCATTTGTACTCCCACTGGAGCCACCCCATATTCCCTTATTTATGGATCCGAAGTAGTCCTGCCCCTCGAGGTCAAGTTGCCTTCACTTCGTGTCACTCTCAAAGATTTGATTCCCGATGAAGACTATAGACTTGCACGGTTGACTAAACTAGAGTTGCTAGATGAATGCCATCAGAGATCTTATGATCATTTGAAAGTCTATCAGCAGCATATGTCTCGTCAGTATAACAACAAGGTAAAGATCAGAGACTTTCAACTGGGTGACCTAGTCCTTCGAGAAAATCCAAATAATCAATTGCATCATGAGAAGAAGGGCAAGTTCAAACCCAATTGGTTAGGTCCTTTTGTAGTTACAACAGTTTATGGTTCTGGGGCTTATCAATTGTCCACACCTGAGGGAGATCCTTTGGATGAACCTCTTAACAGTATCCACCTCAAGAAGTTCTATCCTTGACATCCCAATGCAAGGGCTTTGTATATATTTTGTAAATACAAAAAATTAAAAAAATTAAAAAAAAAACAATCAAAAAATCAAAAGAAAATTGCAATAAAAGCATGTGGTGAAAACCTAGAAACAGGCACCATGTGTATCAATTTAGCTCCTTTATCTATTAGGATTCTTCTAGTTTGTCCATTCATTGTATATATCCACAATAAAATAGCTAGTCAGTCCCCATTCCTGCCATGTATATATCATAATAAAATGGCTAGTTCATACACCGTCCATTGTATCTAACCATAATAAAACCCCATCATAGCTTGAACATTTTTCATGGTCTTCATCCTAGACTTCTTGCATTTTTCTTCATCCATAATAAGTCAGTACATCACCTAGCTTGGGGCATGTCCTCGACCTAGTTCAGGAAGTGGATCTATGATAGTCATGACTCTTAGCGGAAAAAATGGAATATTTTCACCAGACAAACAAACACAATCAAATGTTCTTTCACAATGATATCTTCATGATGAATCAAAATCTATGATCTATCCTTCAACACATGGCTATTTATCTATCAAACTTTGACTATACATCATCAATTAAATTGATCACTGTATCTTACACTATCTTTTGGCAAAAGAAATGTATATTCATGGCAAGCATGTTAGAATGATTTGTTGAAGATTGTGCATTCATATCTAGATTTCATTTGTTATCATGTTTCCTATGCTATTCCGGGATATCTTTGACATGAGTTTGCAACTCCCATATGTCATTGATTAGAATAGCCGGGATGGGCCATGATATTTTCTTTGATTGCTGTTTGTGGGATATTTTCTGATGAAATCAAAGGAACAAATAATTGAGGTGTCTGTGCATAAGTGCCTTCATCAATTTAATAGTATTGACAACATACAAATCATGTTGCTCTACAAATGCTATTAATAGTGATATGCCAGCGCATACCTCGACTCCAAATATTTGTTCCCCGATGGAGGGGGGGAATATTCCTCGTCTATTATGCAAACGAAACTTAGGTCATCTCAGTTCAATTATACCTAGATGCTTGTCAAGTTTGCTACATTAAACTCCATGCAAGAAGTGCTCAGGTCATCCTGGTTTAATTATACCATGATGCTTGCATTTCCTTGCAACATAATGAGCTCAATGATGAAAATCAAATTCTAGTTATTATGAAGTTCTCAGATGTTACATGAAGTTGTGGAGATATACTCATTTCATATTTCATTTCATTTAAATAGTTCATGACTTGCATATCGTGCTCCTTTTATAGGGATTTGTAGGTTATTTTTCTTATTAGGTTATCTGTTTTCCTAGTCCATTCTTCTTGTGTCAGATACATTGTTATTTAAGTTGAGGACATTTGGATAATAAAAAAAACATTGAGTTTTCACCTTGCATCTTATAAACATTTAATCAATTCATTTAGGTCATGCCTTGTCTTCATTAGGTGTTTTCATTTGTATATTATCCATCTATATTACATATTTCATGTGTGTAAATCCCATAACATTTCATTATCATTTCATTTTACATCATCATTTATTATCCATTATATTTCATTTTACATCATTCATTTATTATCCATTTCATATATTTCAAACCATCATTCATTTATTATCCATTATATACATTGTTCATTACATCATTTCATTAGTAATTACATAGCATTGTATAGTGTAAACTCATTTCAGACATGCATTTATATCAACATCATATGATTAACCATTAAGCATCAATTATATCACATAGAATATAAAGCATTTTGCATTCTAAGACATACATTCTATGCATATTAAAGTAAAACATAACATCCTGCATATGTCAGTACGCATATATATATATATATATATATATATATATATATATATATATATCATCATCATCATCAAAACAAATCATGATAGAACTGCATCACTGTATATATAGAGTCCAATCATATAAAGTCCATCAAAATACAAAAAAACTGTCCAAATGTCCAATGATATAAAGAAACATAACAATGTGTCCAAAAGTCAGTGTCCATCAAGTAAAAAATATAATGATACAATGATAACATGATACAATAGTGTATACAATGATCTCTCAAAATCTATGATCCGCTACCTCCAAACTCTATCTGTCTCTATCTCTGAGATGAAATGTGGCCCCGTGCTACAGAATCACCTGATGCTGAGGATCCACCCTGATCTCCTGAACCTGTCGGTGCTCTAGGAGGGTGTGATGATACACCTCGACTACTAGCTAGTGCCTCTCTCTCATAAACCATAGTCCTAATAGCCACTAAGCTCTCTCTATAGCTCCCAATCCACTGATCCCTCAGGACCGCCTATCTGTAAGCCTCTTGCCAGTAGGATATCTCCTTCCCAGCACATACCATGGCTCTCAAGCTATCTCCATGAGGACCCAAATCCTCTATGCATTGTAGCTCATCTAAAAACATCTTTGACTCCCTGAGTCTCTCAATCACTACATCCTGCTCATGCCTCAGTAATCCCATCTAGCTCTCTAGCCTCTCAATCCACCTCTCAAGACCAGGAACATGGTTTGCATGCACTTGTGTCATGGCTAGTCAGACTAGCAATGAATCTATATCGGGATCCTCCTTGTCTATAGCCTCTCTCTACAAATAGGGATCTTGTCCCCCAATATCCATCTCTGTTGGCTCCTCCTGAGCATCTACATCCACATCCACCATAGGAACATCCCGATCATCCAATCCATCATCAAGGATCTGTCCACCCTGTACAACTCCACCCTATGCTAATAGAACATCTACCTCATCCTGTGCCTGTACAAATAGTCCCTGTACTAGGGTAGATGGTATCTGTACCTGAGCCACTAGTACCTATAGTGGAGCTCCTACAGCTGGCTATGTCAGAGGCTGTCTCCGTCCCTATCTAGCTGCAGGTGGCATCAATCCCCTCTACCTCACACCACCTCCTCTCATCTATGGTCTAGCCCGATCACCTCTCCCTCCATCTCCTCCATCTCCTCCATCACCTCCTCCACCATCACCACCATCTCCTCTCCCTCATCCTGACCTATCTCTCCCTTGGTATCTCCCATGAAATCTATCTACTGGATCTATCTATGGTGGCCTAGCTATTGGATCTGTCAAGCATGGAACAAGAAAGTCTCTCAGGAACTGCTCTAGATTTGCTGTCATCTCGGGGTCCACAACACCCTGTCACATCATCCATGCCTGGAATGGCATGTCCAAAAAATCTTGTCAGGCCACATCAAAAGACACCATAGGTCCCCAGTCCTGTCTCTCCTGATGAGTCCTCATGAACTTTGTAACTCCCTAGGGCATGCTCTAGATCCTATCGAACTGGCACAAAACCCGACTAACTAATTGTTTGTCCAAAATGAAGGGCATTCACCCTATAAGCCATCATGACTCAAAGCAAAATCCCAGCTACCACTCATCATCCCAAGGCTCACAGCCTAGGTATAGTCTTCATGTCATAGTATCTAAAGTATCAAAGGTGTACCGCCAAAACTCTAAATGACCTAGTTTTGCCTGAGACAAAATTGATGAATATAAATGTATGTAAGGCTATCCTGTGCCGTGGAATCTAATGGCTACTAGCCATGTCACTGTGATATGCTCCCATGCCCAAACATGGAGTAGTGTAACGCCTGCTGATAATGATGCACTCCTATGGTACACCACCTGATGAAGATCATGATATAAATATGCTAATAAGCAGAAACCCCAAGCAAACTGGGTCCCATCCAACATCTGCTGTAGAGTGTGGCCCCATCCAACTACAAATCCATGTGATCTATGATTAGGGAAAAGGAAACCCCCAATCACTCTAGCTAGTACCACTGGTACAGGCTCATACAAGTCCACCATGTCCTCCCAGCTAATCTCTCCATCCTCAATGTCATCATCTTTGAAGATGGCTCTGCACTTCGTCACTCTGCCATGTTGATCATAATGCACTAACTCCCCTGTGATAGGAAGTCGGAGGATGTGATATACATCCTCTAGTGTAACTATCATCTCCCCTATCAGAAGATGGAAGGTACTCGTCTCTAAGTGCCATCGCTCTTCCAATGCCATCATCATACTCTAGTTTGCCCTAATCTTGGGTGTGTAAATCACATGATATAAACTAGACACACTAATCAGTAGTCTATTGGTCTCTAACAATGCCAGTCTTAGATTCTGTGTGATGGGATATCTCTCCTGTGACATTAGAATATCAGTAATATCCTCCTATACAAATCAAATAAAATCAAGCTATCAGATTTTGATACACTGATCTACAACATCTATCTATCCTATTATATCAACTACAAACATGTTCTATCACGTGTTTTAAATAGATGATTTTATCAATCATCTAGTATCAAGACTGGTTAACTAGCAACCATGATACAATGTTGCCTATCTTGACCAAATCGATCAAATTTAACCGCTAACGGATCAAATCAGCTTATCAACATCTAGTTTGAC
Organism: Chamaecyparis obtusa; assembly: GCA_027943335.1. Taxonomy (NCBI): domain Eukaryota; kingdom Viridiplantae; phylum Streptophyta; class Pinopsida; order Cupressales; family Cupressaceae; genus Chamaecyparis; species Chamaecyparis obtusa. The sequence goes on from BSBK01001859.1 coordinate 1,140,389, forward strand.
CTATTTGACTTTCTAATTTTCCCAAATTCTATCCATAAAACAAATGCCCAGCATAGAAAAATGCATGCGCCATAACCTTTAACATTTGTGTAGTTTTCCATACATGCGCCGATTTATTGCACATTTGCGCAACAATTCACAACCAATGCGCCGCAAGTACCTATGCACATTTTTAATTCACATTTGCACCACAAAATTTTTCTCCTAACATGCATACGCAACTGCCCTAAATGAATGCACAGAAGTTTGTATTTTCTGCGCAAACATTGCAAGTTGCCATGCATTCATGCGCCGCAATGGCGCATTCGTTTGCCGGCCAGAACAAAAATTTTTCATCTAAACTAACCTATGATTTGACCTAACCTCTGCATACTAAATCCTACTCTATCATGCTGAAAATTACAAATTGACAAAGAGGATTGAATCACCTATCGGCTCACCTGAATTGGGTGGTCGCTGGAAGTGTCTGGCCCTCTCGAAGTGGTGATCTGACAATGGGAATGACATCCTGGCGGCTCTACTCTTCTCTCTCTCGTGCTCTGATCTCCAAATGACAAGTGTGCATAATGAGCCTATTGTGGACCCCTTTGCCTTATTTATAGCTTGTGGACCCTATGTGCTTGGTGTGTGGACCCTACCTACCATTTTTATTCCGTTTCATGCCATTTTCACCCATCTTTTCTCCTATTTCTTTCATGAGATTAATTATCCAACATATTAAAAAAAAAAGAAAAAAGAAAAATGAAATAATTCTTTTTTTGTTAATCAATCTCTCGAGGGGGTATGCTTAGGTCATTTCAGACATTGTCTGGGGCAGGGGCAAAATACTTGAAATTTTCTTTGAAACAATGTGACACACACATTATTTCAAAGAGGGGCAAAATGTATACACTTAAAAATGGCTTCATTAATTAATTAAATATTTATTATTTAATTAATAATTATTCCTCTATTTATTAAATAAATTATTCAATTTATTTAGTAAATTCACTATAGTTTATTCCTCTATCTTAAGTCTTCTAATTAGTCTTATTAAAGTGATTTAATTAAATACACAATCACCTAAATATGACTAAGTCCCCTAGTCCACCTCACCTACCTAGTCACCTGACACATCACTTTGGCTAAAATAAATAATAATTATTAATTATTTATTAGTAATTATCCTCACCCACACATGTCCTATTCTTAAGGGCTATGTGGCCTCATAGGACTTGGTCTCATGACCACATGTCCTCTCTTAAACCAAGTCAAGAGACAATCCCTATTCCTAAGGGGCTTCTCAAGCAACCTCTAAGGGTTAAAGGTGACTCATAGGACACTTGTACAAAGAGTCCTCATGAGGAAAATGTCTCTCCCTCTTTCTCTCTTGGGTCTTTGTGAGACACTTGACATGTGTCTTTCCCTTCCACCTTGTTCTCCTCCATGTCAATGTGAGAGGAACATCATCCCTATTCTTCCTCTCACATTCCAACTACATCCCCCTTTCTCTCAACTCCTTCAACCAAGTCAATCCTAGCCCTAGGATCTTTCATCTTTCATTCTTCACTGTAGGATTGTGCCACCTAGGCCTAGATCCTCCAAAAATCTATAAAAGGAGCCTCATTTCTCCTTTGAGAGCTAATAGGTATTTTGTAATCAAGCATTCAAGCAATAGGCAATCAAGCATTCTAAGCATCCAAGCACTCATTATCAAGCATTATCAAGCATATCCATATCATTTTGTGAAGCATCCACACTATCATCATCTCATTTGCATAATTAGGATTTAGTTTTGCATTCAAACATTCAATCTCCACACTTTGGTATCATCTTGGGCAAGGAGCTTCAAATTGGAAATCTGAGAGCTCAACACATCCAAGAAATCAAAGCATAGGAGGACAATGGAGACAAGCTACATGGTAAGTGAAGGTAAAATCTTATTTTAGCTTCAATTTGATGTATTCTTCATTGTTGTTTGCTAATTAGTTAGATTCATTAATCTTAAAATAGTTAATTTATCATTTATAGTAATTAGACAGCTAATTTGCATACAATGGGTTAATCATTTATTAAAATCAAACTTTTATTAAAAAATAATATCATTAAATATGACAACTTGCTTTAATTAATTAAATAAGAATTTAATCAATTAATGATAGGAATTTTGATTTATTGCCAAATAATAATAATAATTAGGAATAAATAAGATTAAATTTAATTTAATAATTAAGTGGCTGAATTAAATATAATTAATTAAATATTTAGAATATTCAATTAATCAAACTTTAGGATAAATAAGATTTATCGCGAAATAATCATTAAACTAAAGATAATTAAGATAATTAGGAATATTGCTAGGAATATTCCCCGATGCAGAATTTAAGATAAAATCAATTAGATTCGATGACGTTCAAATGTGCCTTAGGTTAGGACGTTTGATGTCAATTTTGTTCGATTTGAAGATGTAGGAGATTAATGAACATATAGCCCATTTTTGGGGTATTACAATAATGAGTTGAGTAATGATAATATTTTACTTAGTAAAATTCACTTAAAATTATATATATTTTAAGCTACTAAGTAAATCCCTTTTTTTAAAACATTATGCATTATTTTTGTAACTTATTAATCATATCATAAAAAAAATTACAACCTAAGTTTAAAAGAATAAATAAATTAATAAAATAAAATTAATAGTAAACATATTATAAAGGTTAAAAGTTTTATTTCAAATAAAAAAATAAAATTAATAATAAATATATTAAGAGGTAAAAAGTTTTATTTTAAATAAATTAAATAAAATTTAATTAATAATGAACACAAAAGAAAAAAAGATAAAAAAATTATTTTTTTATTTTGGCATTTAAAGTCCCTATGGGACTGTGCACAGGGTGGGGTCCACACTGCCCGACAACGTGGTACCCTACCAGGCAGGGTTTGCACTTCCTTGGAAGGGTTGTCGACCTGCCAAACTTAGGGGCCCCTGGGGGACCACCCCCCCTGCCCTCCCCCGCCCTCCCCCTTGTGTTTTTTTTTGTTTTCCTTATTTTTATATAGCTTTGTTTATTTTTTTAAAGTGATATGTTCAATTTAGAATGTATTTTATTTAGGAAATGTTAGGAATTTTGAATCTAGGAAAATGTTTTTTATTTTTTTTGCAAGCCTTGTGTGGCTCCTTGGGTTGCGACCTAGGTAGGTCCCACCCTCATTTTTGCAACAAGACTTAAGTAGAAAATTTTTGCCAAGTGGGATATAAAATATAATTTTCTATTGACTATGACAAGATTGGAAAGTGTATGGGAATTTATTTTTTCCCCATACATTTTCCAGAGACCTGTAGGTCTCTATTGGAGTTTTTTTTTTGGATCACCCTCTCTTTCCTTGTTTTGGTCTTACTTCTATTTGGTTTAGTGATATCTTGGGATTAATTATGACTTTATCCTATGCTTTTAACATGGACATGCTTTTCTCTATTGTCTAACTATCTTTGTCAATCAATTTTTTTATAACAAATTTGCTTACTAAAAAGAAAGAAAAACTAAGTTATCCAATTTATTCTACCTCCTATTATTGAAAACATGGAATTTCATCTACACTCTTTCAACAATAATTTCTTTGATATCAAAATCAATTTACATTCATTTCTATTGAAGACACTAAGGAATGCATCAATAATAATATGAACAATCTTTCCCTTTTTATTTCTTACAACAAGACTCTTTACATTCTTTAATGGTATAATACAAAATCTCCTTTCAATAATAATACTATCCTATCATGTACATAATCATCTTTATCCAAAATTTCCAACATTACAATAACAAGATTTGAAGTGTTCCTTCATTACATGAAGCAACGACATAACCCCATTTATTTCTCCAAGAAGACACCAACAAGAAGGGCTTCCAAAAGCTCTTTCCCCAAGAACATGGCCACCAAAAATATGCAAATAAAAAAAAACATACCATGGAGTGCTCACCTCCCATCCAAGGTCTCAAAGAGACCACCCCCGAGCTTGGAGAGTCAAGGCTAAATGGGTGCACTCAAATAATAAACCACAAATGTAATCCCATAACCATTAAACAATGAACTCCCTTCAATATTTTGGCTTCACAAATGGGTCACCTATAAACTCATTGAAATAGGGTGAAGGTGGGCTTTTCCAATGAGGAGATTTCCATACAATAAGAATATACAACAAGAGATTTTTCCCTCTTCTTCATGAGAAGAGACTCTCAACTACAAAAGAAATCCCAACTAACCCCTTCACCCAAGGCCACTACTTCCCTCCCAAGAGTGAGTGATTCCTTGTACACCCATGAACAACATATCAAAACAACAAGAAAAATGATGCAAAATCCATATACACACATACCCAACAACAATAATAACAACTCACATAACAAGGAAAGTATACAATCCATAGATTCATCCCAAAACAACATCTATACAATAATTACAAGAAATAATTTCTTCATAGCAAGAGCCACCAACCTTGGTCCAATGTAAATGGTAAATGAAGTTTGAGAAGAGCCCTTTTCCCTTTTCTTTGTCTTCCCTTTTTCCACTCCAAAATTCTAATTGTCTCTAAAATTAAAGAGTGGGTGAACAACCACTAAGTCTCTCCAAGCCCTCTAAAAAGGCCTCCAAATTCTACTCATGATCTAGCAATAAATGTGATTTGACCACTACTCCTTGGCCTTACCTCTTGTCTCCCCCCTCTTAATGGTGAGTTTTAGCAAGGAGTGTGGGACAAGTCAAGGCATGTGGCCTTCTCCATTTTCACCACTCTTGAAGAGTAACCTTTTTGTAGGGCTATAATTATGACCTAGACCTTCCCATAGGAAAAATATAGCCCCTAACTCAAGGTACTGTGTGTGTGAATTTTGTACCTAGCTGTAGACACAACACATCAGTAAAACATTAGAGGTTAGCCAAAAACCAAAATCTGTAATGAAATAGAAACTAAACTAATCAGGTGATTTCCTGCCCTCTAGTAGGTGTGAGTATGATACTCTCAGATCAGACTGAGATCAATGATAATGCAACACCTAAATGAAGGATTTGAATGCAAAAATATGAAAGACTATGACTGTAGATTAAGCTATATTTTTGGATTTTCTATGCAATAATTTGAAATCTATATGAATCTAAGCTATATGAATGAAATGGAATGTAGATTTAATCTAAGAATGCTATGAATGTGTATGAAATCTATGATATGAATCTATGCAAAGACTATGAAAGATTATGATCAACTATGAAAGATCTCACAAATCACCTGTCACAAGTGCTCAATCCTTCAATCACCAATTTGTAGAGTAATTGTGCAAATTCAAGTGTTTTTATATTTATGAAGAGCTGAGCCTTGATTTTATAAAAATCTAGGGCTTTGAGGATGCAAGAGAAAAGCCATAAATCACTCTTGATAAACTCAGGTTGATTTATGAGTTATCAGAAAATTAGAGATAATTAACTCACAAAAATCATGCAAAAGCAGAGTTTTACTCAAAATAGAGTTTAGATCAAATTTCAACTCATCATTAGATGTTGAGTTTCAATTTTAAAATTGATTGTTAATTTTTAGTTGCCTGCTTTTCTGATTGTGCATGATTTATTTATAAATTAATTAAAAATAAAGTGATTTATTTTCAACTTAACTGATTTTAAAATTAAAACAATTGATTTATGGGTTAATCAATTATTAAATCAAACTTTTATTCAAAAACTATATTATTAAATATTGACAATTGACATGACTTAATTAAATAAAAATTTAATCAATTAGTCATGAGATTTTAGATTTATTGTCAAGATTAAATAATACAATTTAGGAATAATTTAATTAAATCCAATTAAACAATTAAGTGGTAGTATTAAATCTAATCAATTAAATATTCAGAATATTCAACTAATCAAACTTTAGGATAAATAAGATTTATCACCAAATAATTATTAAATTAAAGATGATTAGGATAAATTATGAATATTGCTAGGAATATTCCCCGATGCAGAATTTAGGATAATCAATTAGGATTCGATAATGTGCAGATGTGCCTTAAGTTAGGACTTTGATGTTGATTTCGTTCGATTTGAAGATGTAGAAGATTAATGAACCTATAGCCCATTTTTGGGGTATTACATTTTGTCCCTCTTTGAATCACTATGCAAAGCGTAGTGGTTCAAAGAATAATCTATGTATGATAAAGATGTATGAAACTGATTTGAAAGATTAACTGATTCCAAGACAGAAACCAATTTGAAAGATTTAAAGATTTAAGATTTTAGGTCCTGAATGACCATAGATAATGTTAACTATAACAACAATGAGCTGGTGATTACAAAAAAGTGCCAAAATGCCTGATTCTAAACCTTATGATTGCAAAGAAGTGAGTGACCGATTCCAGAACTCAATGTCCTTGTATGAATCATATTGGTATCACATCCTGAACCCATTAGTTACGAAGAACCAAGGAAATAACGCTAATGAACCGATGGTTACGAAAAGATGATACAGTTTACAAGATAGATTTAGGATACCAGATTGATATGGATCTCGATGAATCTGATATGCCCCAAGTGATAATAGATTTGCCCCAAGCGACAAGGACTTTTGATGAGCCAACAATTAGACATGGTTGTTATCTTGATTACTAAAGAAAGATTGATTACAGATTTAGATTTACAGACTTGAATGATGTGCAATACCATGCCTCCTTCGGGATAAAAATTGAAATTTGACAAGAAGAGTCAGCGTTATAGTTTAGAAGCATGTTAATTGATTTGAGAAGTGGTTGTGCATGTTCGAGAATGCATTCTGCATCACTTAGAGGTCCTAGAGACCAAGTTTGACTAGGTTTGACCAAGTTGAAATTTTGATAGTTTGATATAAGATAATCAATTAAGTTAAAATATGGATTTCTATGAAGATTGAAGGTCTATTATGCGAGTAGTCAAACATCCTGGGTCTGAAAATTTTAAATCATGATTTTGACAAAGTAAATGATCTCAGATTTCAATTTTGATCTCGAAAAAGGGTTCAGAACGTTGAAATTAGCCAGGGGTGCAATTTTCATGAAAAATGGAGCACTTTTAAAAATTAGGTCAAAAGCTATATAAAGGCTGAAAGGGTAATTTTCAATTCATTATTCACCATTGACTTTTGAAACCTTGTGGAGCCCTCTAAGTGAGAAAATGGGTGAAATGAAGGTACTTGTTAGTTCCCATTGATTTGAGTGCAGCTGCAGACATCAGAGACCTCAACAGTATGGACATCTAGTAGGTGGACCTCTGTGCCTCTCTGAAAATTTAATTTTTGCATGTTTATAGCATGTTTAGGTCATTTTTTGTACATTTAGAATTTAGAATTCTTGGATGCATGAAATCTCATACGACTATCCTCCGTGACTCATATGACTTTCCATTTTAATTTACTTTATCATATGAGAACCTCCCAAGACTCGTATGAGAGGGACCCAAGAGTCGTACGACATTTCATTGGGTCCCTCCTCTGTCGTACGGGAAGCCTTAGGAACTTGTATCACTATGCTTTGTCGTATGATACCTTTTGGAAACTCGTATGAGTTTCAGTGCCAGTCTGAATTGTTGTATGGGAAAAAGTGAGCTTAAAACTCCATTTTAAGTCAAATTTTTTGATTTTTTGATTTCTTAGGCCAATTGTTAAGCTTTGAATGTACCTTCTGAGATAGTGAACTGTTCAATTTATATACCATTAGCATGTTTTTCAACCAAATTACTGATAGGATTCCCTATTTCTATGCTGTGTAGGTTATATATCTTGATGTTCATGTGCACATTTCTCATCTTGCCACTCAGAGACTTTATGTATCACTGCCTGACCCTATGAGGGTACATCTTGCTGCTTATAGGTTTGAGTATCTGATTCGGTTACCCAAGATTAGGGTAAACCATGGACTGTTGACTGCCCTGATAGAGAGGTTTCATTTCGAGACCTAGACTTTCCACTTGTTGAATGGAGAGATTACTATCACACCTGAGGATGTGTACAGGATTTTGTGCATACCATTCCATGGTTAGCATCCTGATTACATGAGTTCGGGGAACTCAGGTCTACTAGCATTCAAATGTATTTTTGGAGATGAAACTTAGTTGATTGGATCTATTTGATGGGAGACTTTGGTGCAGCACTATGGGCAGACCCATAGACTAGAGTGCATTATTACTGGGATGATAGGAGGCATCATTATGTCTGACCATCAACAGAATGGTCTTTTGATGGTTGGGCCCCGATGGTGGCATGGTAGATGGCTACTCCTTCTGAGTTAGCTTGGGGTCAGTGCATGCTTGCACATATGTTCTCTAAGATGCATGAGATCATGTATTAGGAAGGAAAGTCTTTTGCCTCTGGTTCTTTAGTCCTTCATATATGGGCCTGGGAGCACATCCCATTGTGTAGACCAATGTGTCAGTCATAGTGCCAGCCATAGGAGCCGATGATTTATAGTTATTCAAGTTATGTTACATAGGTCCGCATGGGCCACACAGAGTACTTCAGATGGTGCCTTGATGATATGACTTTTGTAGTATGGAGACCATATTTGCTTATAGAGGCTTGGCCTACTACTAGAGAGTAGTTCAGTTATTTCTGTCAAAGCTGTGTATTGATTGGGAGATCCACATCTGTTATTGAGCACTTCTTGATTACCAGGGTATGGAGGTAGTATGGCATCATCCCAGATGCACCATAGGAGCACATTGCATATGCACAAATTTTGAGAGATCTTAGTTTAGGATGGGGCCCTTGGCTATCATATGCTCTATGCACACAGGAGTATAGCGTTATAGTTGGTAGAGATTGGGATTATAAAGTAGATGTGCTGGATGCTAGTGTTATAGATGGTTTCATTGGATGGCTTGCAGAGAACCTAATTTATAGGTTCTTGGATTTGATAGAGTTGATTCCATCTATGGAGGAGGCCATGGATGTTATAGGTGCCCTAGCAGGTCGAGGACAGAGGCGCACACAGGCACATATACCCCAGCCTACACCTTCTAGGCTGAGAGTAGTGGTGACACCGCAAAGACCAATTGGACATGCTAGACCACCTCCTCATCCTACTAGTTCTTCAGTAGGAAGCTTTGCAGGAACTTTAAGGAGACATACTAGAGGAGAGAGTGGCACTTTGGGTAGTGTGGGCATAGTGGATGATGTACTTGCAGCTGAGTAGGTTGTAGGTGGTGATGGTCCTGATCCATTACAGGAGGATATTGGTTTTGATTTAGGTGCTGAGGTGAGACACCATAAGGTGTAGAGAGCAGAGACCACAAAGTAGCCTACTGTTGATACTGATATGCCAACAGTTGACACTAATCCTAGTGTACCACTTACTCCATAGGAGGTCATGAGGAGACTTAGATTATAGGTCAGGGACCTAAAGGTTCACAGTGCTCGCTAGGAGGAGAGGTTTCTTGAGGCAGATAGATAGCATGTTGAGCTTCATGGTGAGGTTTAGAGATTACAGGCAGAGGTTATTCATCAGACTTCTTGGGCTGCATATTATGTGTCTACATACTATAATGTTGTCCTAGTTGCACAGAGAGTTCCTTTGTATTCTCAGTATATGTTAGCATCCGAGGGAGCTAGAGCACCTAGAGCCAAGGCAGTGCCAGATGCACCACCACCACCTCCACCAAATGTAGAGGAGCACGCAGACAGTTGATCTATTATGATATATTCTAATATTTTTGCTCTTTTGATTTTGATATTGTTCTGAATTTTGATAGCTCACATGAGCTCATTCTTTTGTACACTGTGCCATTAGTGCACCCTTGACTAGTTCGGATTTTATGATATGAGATCAAGATTTTGGTTATGAATTCATTTGTAGTTGCCATGTTTTGATTTATGATGATATCATATGATGCTTATGCTATGAGTAGAGTAGAATGTGTGTATGGATTCATGCAATGCAATGGTTTCTTTCAAATGTATGAATGTGATGTAAATGTAATTGATTATGGAAAGTGTATGTATGAAAATGTATGTAATGCAATAGATGGAATGAATGATTATGTAATGTAAATGCAATATACACATGATATGTTTTGTAGGTATTGATGAAGACAAGTACTCAGTCTTATGTCAAAAAGGATGTTTAACCTAGGATTGTGACTACTTGCATTTCTATGAGGAGACCTATGTATGAGATCCAGCTCTTCATTTTCAATTTAAGTATAGTTTTTAGAAGAATTGTTGAAGATTTTCAAGCAATTTGTGAGATCATGCAAAGTGCAAAGCATAAAATGACATGCAACCTAAAACCTAGGACCTAGTCACTAATCACATGTCAGTCATTTGTCATCATTGAGTCTTTAGGTAACTAGATAAATCAATATAATGCCCACTAGCTATGAAACCATAGACATGAATATCGATTTGTATGCTCAAAAGTCAATACAATGCCCACTGGCTAGACAACCATGGACATATGAATATTGATTTTTTTTTTAGAATATCAGATTAGATATAAGCACCAAGGCATAAATGCTAGGATGACTTGAATATCATGTCCATTTTGATATAGCAATTTGTATAAACATAAGAATGTAAACGTCATGATGACCTGAATATGCCTTGCATTCAAACACATCAAATAGTCAAGAGATCGTTCTAAATCCAGTGTGAATTACCTGTAGTGACCCTTTATCATTCACATCCTTAGGCAAGATCATGTTTCATAGTAGGAGAAAGAGCTCACTCAAAAAGACAATAGTTAGATCAAACTTCCTTGAATTTTATGGGTATCAATGGTTGAGGTATGCATGACCATGTAATACGAGATAGAGGCTCTTATAGACGGACACCATTTCAATCCAAAATTTCCAAAGTTGTTGGATTTTCACATACAAATAGAAGACAAAGAAAATATTATGCCCCCAGTCATCACTCTCTAAATCCTATAAAGGAAATCATTGAAGAGCTCAAAGGACACAATATGCAAAAATCTCAATGCGAATCAGTAAGCATACAAGGAGATAAAAGCATGTAAAAAGCATAGATTGTTTCCAGTTTGTGTTTGATTGCATTATTGTAGATGCAAAATCCTTTTTGGAGAGGAGACTGACTGACTGACTCAAATGAAGCTTCAAAGGAATCTGACTAGATATGACTTGTCTAAGGTATACTGGAGGCCATAGGATATGACATTGATTGCCCCCAAGTGTTAAGCATTGATAGGATACAGATGCTTGAGCTGATTGGTGTACAGACTGACTTATTGAAAATAGGAATATAGGAACACACTGGGAAACATGTACAAACTAAAGCAAGACTAAAAGCAGGGAAAGACCAAGATTGCACTAATAGATGGAGCATTTTGAAACAAGTGGCACCCGTTTGCTGGGTTTTGACCATCTTGGAAGAGATTCTATTTTTGCTACCAAGGTGCCTATTTCCAAGTTTTCACCAAGGCACTTTTTCTTTTTCTCATTTTTTGGTATTTTTCAATTTTTCAATTTTTTTGTACTTTTGATATTTTTTGATATTTTTTGTGAATCATCAAGGTGCCTATTGCTAGGTTTTCACCAAGATGTTCATTTTTTTAGGACTTTTTCTAATTTTTCTAATTTTTTCAGGACATTTTTGAATACTGAATGCCTTAGGTGTAGAATTTCTTCAGATAGAGAATGTTGATTGGTTCTCGAAGTTGTTCTCCTTCACTTGTTGAGAGTTGATAGGCACTAGAGCCAAAAGTAGTAGTGATAAAAAAGGGACCCAGCTAGTTGGGTTCAAACTTCCCCTTGTGCTCTCTATGTGATTAATTTTTAGGATTCTCTCTAAAGACTAGATCACCAACCTGAAATTCTCTGTGTCTGACTTTCTTGTTGTAACCTCTAGACATTCTCTTCTGATACACTCTGAGATGATCATACGCTACTTGTCTGCACTCATCTAGTAGTTCAAGTTCTTGAAACCTAGACACTCTGTAGTCATCATCAGTTACTAGACTATGCATTCTAATTCTTAGTGATGAGATTTCAACCTCAATAGGTAGTACCACTTCAAACCCATAAAATAAAGTGAAAGGTGTAGCCCTAGTAGGTGTTCTGATACTTATTCTATAGGCCCAAAGAGCTGGATTGATCATGAGATGCTAGTCTTTTCCTATCTTATTAACTGTATGTTGCAATATTTTCAATAGATTCTTCTTAGAATCCTTTGCTTGTCCATTCCCTTGAGGATAGTAGATACATGACCAATGTTGCATAATCTTGAATTTGGCACATAGATCATCTAAGTCTTTGTTTTTGAATTGTCCACCATTATCTATGACTATAGAGTGTGGAATACCATACCAGCATATGATGTAGTACAAGATGAACATAGATATTTGTTTTGTAGTTGCTTGTGTCAAAGGGACTGCTTCTACCCATTTTGTGAAATAATCTGTAGCTGTGATTATATGGGTATGTCCATTAGAAGAATGAGGATGCATGGCTCCTATAAGATCAAATGCCCATTGGTGAAAAGGCCATTGTGTAGTAAAGGGAATTAGATCTCTCCCTAGAGCATGAATTAAATTACCATGCACTTGGCACTTTTGACAATTCTAAGCAAACTTGATAGACTCTTTCTCCATTTTCGGCCAATAGTACCCAACCCTAATAAGTTTTCGGGCTAGTGTTAAACCGTTCGAGTGTGACCCACAAATACCATCATGGAATTCCTCTAATGCACATTGAGACTCTTCCCATTATAAACATCTAAGTAGTGTACCATCTTTACCTTGTTTGTACAGATCATGACCAATGATAACATATCGGGAGGCATTGCGGATAAGGTATCTCTTTTCATGGCGGTTAAAGGCATCGGGAATGATTTGGTCTTTGAGATAGGAAAATAGGTTTTTATAGTGGGATGAATCATGACCAACAATGGTGCAGATCATGCAGGTTTCAAGGGAATCATATATAGGATAAGATAGTGCTTCCACCAAGAACTCCTAGCATAGCTCATGTTCAAGTTTCTGCAATAAAGTAGATAGCGTTGCCATTGCATCGACAACCTTATTCTCTGTTCTAGGAATTTTCTCAAATGTGATAGATATGAAATATTTATTTAGATCATCTAGCATTCTTTTGTATGGAATGAGCTTTTCATCTTTCATTTGGTACACATCATTGACTTGATGGATAACAAGTTGGGAGTCCCCATGAATGTGTAGCTCAGTCACTCTCCACTCAATTGCTATTTTTATACCATTAAGAAGGGCTTCATATTCAACAATATTGTTTGTGCAAGGAAACTTGATTCTGAATGTCTTAGGAATTGAGTATCCATGAGGAGTTATAAACAATATACCTGCTCCAGATCCATTCTATGTATAGGAGCCATCAAAGAACAATTTCCATTCTCTAGAAGAAAGATTCATGATAGAGGAATCTAGAAATTCCATTTGCATTGGTGTGTCATCAAACAAAGGTGCATCTACTAACTGATCAGCAATAACTTGGCCTTTAATAGCTTTTCTTTCAACATACTCAATGTCAAATTCACTTAAGAGCATGACCCATATGGCTAATCTACCCATGAGGGAAACTTTGCTTAGTAGGTACTTTAGTGGATCAATCTTAGCTACTAATTGCGTGGTATGAGCCAACATATAATGTCTCAGTGTGTGATGCAAAGATTAGAGCTAGACAAGCCTTCTCAATCATAGAATAGTTCTTTTCATATGCCACCAATGTTCTACTGATATAGTATATAGCTTTTTCCCTCTTGTTCTCATCATGCTATGCAAGCAATGCCCCCAATGATGTATCTATAGCGGAGATATATAAGATCAAAGGCTTCCCTTGAATGGGAGGCATCAAGATAGGAGGATTTGATAGATATTTCTTGATATGATTAAAATTATTTTCACATTGCTCATTCCATGCACAGATCACACCTTTATGTAATGTCTTGGTAAAAGGCTGTGAGATATCTGCAAGACATGATATGAAACATTTGATAGATTGTACTCTCCCTTGTAATGTCCTCATTTGACTAATATTCATTAGGGGTTGCATCTCCATTATAGACTTTACTTTAGCTGGGTCAACTTCAATGCCCTTCTTTGAAACTATGTATCCTAAGAGCTTTCCAAAAGTAACACCAAAAGCACACTTCTTAGGATTTAGTCTAAGATTAAATTTTTCCATTCTGTCTAGTATCTTGCTCAATTCATTTAGATGTTCAGCTCTAATCATAGATTTTGATAAAGTATCATCAACATAATCCTCCATAGTTCAGTGCATCATGTCATGAAAAATAGATGTCATAGCTCTCTGATATGTAGCACTAGCATTTTTAGGCCCAAATGGCATGACATTCCAAAAGAAGGTACCCCATGCACATGTAAAAGTAGTTTTTTCTTGATCCTCTGGAGAAATTTTTATTTGATTATGTCCAAAAAACCATCCATTAAAGAATACATCTCAAAGCCCACAGTCATGTCCACTATCATATCAATGTTAGGTAGCGGAAAATCATCCTTAGGGCATGCTTTGTTTACATCTCTGAAATTTGTGCACACTCTTATGGATTTGTCTAGTTTTGAAATAGGTACAATATTAGAGATCCATTCAGCATAATCAATAACATGGATGAATATGGCTTTCAGTAGTTTCTCTAATTTAGCTTTTACCAAGAGTGCAACATGTGGATGCATCTTTCTCAATTTTTGCTTAACAGGTTTGACATTTGGAGCTATAGACAAATGGTGCATTATAAGATCAGGATCCAACCTTGGCATATCTGAATATTTCCATGCAAAGTTGATCTTCTTTTCTGTTAGGAATGTTGTAAATTTTTACTTCTCTTCTTTTGATAAAGATTTTGCTACATGGATCAACTGTGGTTCCTTTGCTATTCCCAAGTTTATAGATTGAGTGGGCTCAATTAGAACTGAAGATATATCCTATAAATGACTTGAAAGGAGATCAAATATCTCATCCTTAGGCACCTCAGAGAGGTTTTCACCTTCAGATATGTCTTTTATTTTTACTTTTGTAGGTTTTGAGACTGCCACAAAGTGGTTTTCACCCTCAGAACTCTTTTTCTTTTTATTCTTATTCTTATTTTTCTGACTAAGATACTTGATGTTTGACTCCGTCATGCTAACACTCGGTTCACTGATGGAAGTCCTCATAGGCTCAACTATGTTTAGGTAGCAAGCAAGGGCATAGTCATTGGGAAAGGTATAAATATCTTGTTTCATATTCGTAGAGGTGTGGTCAAGAAGTTCAGGATTTTGGATAGTCAAAGGGTAAAAGCACAATAAGCTGTCACCCTTTTACAAAGGAAGAGGCTAACAAAATCAAAGCTGTTCAACTTCAATAGTATAAAAAAGACATTTCTGTTTGGAATTTGAAGATGATGTAAACTAATTAAATGTGATAAAATGGATGAAGTTTATTATTAATATTTTTAATATTTTTTTTGAATAAGAATTGATATATTTTTTTATTTTTATAGATGATTTTTTAGCTGCTAAAAAATGTTGAAAATTAGGGGTCTAGTTCCAACCAAAAAATTATATATAAATAAACATATTTTCCCCTAATTTCAAAATATGTCATAAATGACATATATATCTAGTGCATCAAGAAATAAAAATTGCTTTGTGACCTATATTTTCTCTTTTATAACAATTAAAATTCCAAATAAAATAAATCGACAATTTTCATCTCGCAACATATTTTTCATAACAATTCTATCCCAATCAAAAAAAGAAATATATATTCTTGAAGAGGACTCTCTCCTGTAGTGCACCATGTGTTTTTCAAATTTATTTAATATGATTTACTATTTTTTTCTTTCTCCAAATCAACATCTCCTTGACTGTTAAAATATCTACTTGTAATATTTTTTAATTACAATAAACTATGTCTAATTAAACCACTATAAAATCTATATGAGGATATTCTTGACTCTGATCTCTACAAAAGGGAATTTTTTAATTTTCAAAAAAATGTCATTAAAAATATTAGGAGTTCTTGAAATGCCACTTTTTTGAAATAATTTTATTTTTATGGTAATTGGAGCCAAAGTGGTATAAAACATGCATGTAATAGATATTTCCAATTGGAAAAGTTAAAGAACTTATCTAACTTAGCTATAATGAATCTAGCTAGACCATATGTTTGACCAAAATTAATTTTTAGTTAGAAATACTAAAATTTAGTTGTGCTAATAATTTAGCCTAAAAGGTGACACCTGATTGTGCTTTTACCCCAAAGTGGTGAAAGATTGGGAAATAGTGTTTATGGATATGGATCTGTCATCATTGGTCCTAACCCGATGCTTGAGTTCAAAGGTGATATTACAACTTAAGACATTCAATTCGTGAATAGGCTCAATGTCATTGTGGTAGTCCACTTCAACCATCGGTGGATCAGACTTGATAAGTTCATCATTTTGCTCTAGACTTATGTTGGGTTTAGGTGCATATTGGTGAATAACATCAACATGTTTCTTTGTAATAAGCTCATCTTCCTATGGAATGGCTCCCCATTCATAGTCATTAGATTCTTCATCTATGCCTCTAGCAAATCTAAGAACATGAGTAAAGTCAAGATGAATACCCCAAGAAGGGTTAATCTCATATTCTGATTTGAATTCATACTCATGGGAATCTATCTTAGAATAACTACCACCTTCCTCTTTGTCTGTTTGATTGTCTTTGAGATTAGCTGGTTCTTGTGTTGCAACTATCTCTTTTTCTATAGTAGGTTCTTGTGTTTCTACTACATTAATTCTTTTTATTGGATCATCTTCAACATCAAGGAGGTCTTTTATTTCTTTAGGCAAATGCTCATAGGGAATGAGATCTTCAGTGGTGTCTAAATCTTCACTATCAAATTGTTCTATTGTTTCTCCCTTTAGTTGATTTGCTTTGGATGGCTCAATCTATTCCAATGCATGTGGAGAGTTCTTGCTAAGATAGAAAGGCTTCTTCTTATATCCTAGACCTGTTGTATTCTTGTTTACTCAGCCATGATGGTCAAGAGGTGATAAAAGATGTTTACCCTATAGTCCTAGAGGTCCTTTTCCATTATATCCCATTTTTGTGATCAATTTATCCCTTGGTCCATATGACTTAGAAGGGATCTTAAGAGCTTCACCATCACATTTTTGAATGACTTAAGATTTGGGTTCATCTTTGTATAGCCATGCAAGCACAACTTCATCCTCTTCAAACTCCTATTTAGATACTTGTTCTGCAACAAAATTTCCTTCATATGCTTCAAGAGGTTCTTTAGACTCTAGTTTGGACTATTTCAGATTTTGTCCATAGGACTTAGGCGAGATAGGGAGAGACATCAAAGATAAGACTGGATCTATAGTATATTCTCCCATACCATTTTCTTTGATCTTAACCTCTTTAGCAATGTCTTGCATCTTGGATGCTGAAGCAACATCTAGCTGCTTAGTGGAAGATTCTCTATTATTAGGAACAATTTTATCAACACTCTCTTTCAAGGTATTGCAAGTTGTATATAGATCAGCTAGGATCATCACTTCTACTCCTTCGTAAAGGAAATTTCAAACACTAATGGTACATAGAAGGAATAGCTTTCATTTCATGTATCTAGGGTCTCCCTAGAAGGATATTGTAAGCCAAAGGTAGATCAAGAACTTGACATATAGTATCTCTGATGACAGGACCTACTCTGATAGGTAAGACAATTGTGCCTTTGGAAGATCTTTCTTGCTCATCATACACTTTGATAGTTATCTTCTTTCTAGGATCAATGACCATTTCTGAAAATCTCAATTGTGTAATCAAGCTGAAAGAACAAATGTTTAGACTAGCACCCCATCTATCAACACACGTTTGACATGACGGTTTTGGATCAAGACTTCAATATGCAAGGGCTGGTTATGCAGATGAATCAACGAGTTATCATCTTCCTTTGAAAAGGAAATATACTATGGAGATGTAAGATGACCAACCATAGTCTGGAATCTGTCTAAATCAAGGTTATCAGGGACATTGGATCCGAGCAAAGCTTTGTCTAGAATGGTTCTATGAGCTGGAGATATCTGAAGAAACTCAAACATGGAGATTTTGGCATTTGTGTGTTGGATTTGTTGGACAATACTGTATGAAGTGGGCGTTGTGTCTTTAGGATTCAAAGATTTAGATGTAGCTTTCTGTTTAAAAGAAAATGAAATATTGAAAGGCACCTTAGGGACATTGGATGAATCTAGTATTTGTCCTTGTAGGTGTGCCTGAGCTTGTGATCAAGTAACCGCATTAGCTGATTGATTTTCTCTATCTTTTCTTATAATTGTGATGACATTGTAACACTCAGATAGACATGGTTCAACCATATTGATGGCAACATTGTTTCTAGAGTATGCATAATTGACTTTAGCACCCATATTAAGCTGAGAAGAAGAATTGTCTTTACCATGTTTAGGAAATGGTTCTGTGAATGCTGTATGATCATTATTGCTCTTATGATTATCAATTGTGATGTCTCCATTATCAATTTTATCTTGTATGATGTGCTTCAAGAGAACGTAGTTATTAGTCTTATGACCTTTATTGTGATGGAATTCATAGAAATCATTCTCTCTCCACCATTTCAGTTTAGGTTTAGGATCAAAGAATTTTATCTTAGGAAAGTAGATGATCTTGTTTGCCAATAGAGTTTTCATGGTAGATTCCAAGGATTCTCCAAGAGGAGTGAATTTGTGATTAGGATCTGTAGCCCAAGGTTTATAATCAGATGATTTTTTGTTAGACTCTATTGCTTTAGCCTTGAAAGCTTTGATGGCTTGGGTACCAATAGTGAGATTGAAAGCAGGTGCCTGAGATGGGGCACATATATTATCAACAATGCCATTTGTGACAATGCCTTTATTCTTGTTCCAATTTTTGTTCTAGTCCTTAGAACTAGATCCAAATTCATACTTGTCCTTTTGAAGTGTGATGTCTCCTTTTTTCACAAGTACTTTCTCAATTTTGATTGCATTATCTACCATCTTGTCAAAAGATGTATGAATTTGTATTTGTAAAGGGTAGTTGATTTCTAGAACAAGATTATTGATGAAGATTTCTAGCTTCTCAGTTTCTAGAATAGGTCTAGCATATAGAGCAAATTTCTTCCTCCACCTCTTGCGAAATGTTAGGAATGGTTCACCCAAATATTGTTTCAGATTGCAAATGTCGATCATGGTGACCAGATGTTGAATATTGTAGGAGTATTGTTGATAGAATAGTTTGATTAACTCCTCAAAATATTTTATAGTAGGAGGCATTCTAGAGAACCAATAAATGGCTGACCCTCCCAGAGATCGAGGGAAAAGATGCATTAAGTAGGTTGGTTCATGCATAAACTCTATAGATTGAGTACATAATTATCTAACATGATCTTGAGGGTCAGAGTTTCCATCATACTTATCATATTTAGGCATCTCCACTCTTTTAGGGAATGGCGGCATGTACAAGTCTTTATCAAATGGAAAAGGGCATAGAGCTTCCATGGACAACTCCTTAGGTTCCTTTTCTTTTTCAAGTTTGTTAAGTTTGACTTGCATGGCATGCATCTGTTTCATCATAGCCATGATATGAGTTTCTTCCTCATGTGTAATGATATCTTCCACATTAAAGTTTGGAGGAAGTTTAGGTCCTTGATGAGCTAACTCTAGAAAGTATTCTTCTCTATCTTCTTTCAAGAAATTTTTCATCATTCTTTTGAAGTTATCATCATTTTGATATTGGGCAATTTCAGAAGGTGTAGGTTCTTGATCCATACTGTGTTGAGATTGATGTCCTTGGGACCGATGATGTGTTCCTCCATGAGACATGTTAGGAGTTTTAGGGCTCCCTAGATTAGATTGAGGTGGAGATTATTGATTACCTCCATGAATTGATGGAGGGGGGATATAACCAATTTTCAATAGAAAATTACCAAGACCGTCATCTTTGTAAAGAATAGAATTGTAGAGATGCTCAAGAGTTGGACCTATGTGAGTAGAAAAAGTTGCGGTGTTAAGTGCTTCTCCAGATTTCTTATTTGAGGAAGCTCTAGTTTCCACCATTAACCTTGGGTGAAGCAAGAAAGCAAGATGAAGACTACTGAAGAATGACTTGATTCAAGAAGATTGAATGATGCAAACTTGTCAAGATTGAAGTGATTAAAGATTAGATCGAATGTAAATGAAGGATACTATGCCATAGTAGTGTGGGTAGATGCCCAATAGATAGCGGGCATGAGCTCACAACACTTAGCCGTTTTAGCAAGAAGAATGAATTTGAATATAATTTTGACAAGGTTTTGATACAAGATGAAAAGGACTCAAATTAATAAATCAGAAGGAAAAATTAGACTCAAAGGCTCACTTGAGGAAAATGAATGAATTTGTTCTAGTTTCTGCTTTGTTCCTTACATAGTGATTTGTTTGAAAGATTTTGGGAATAGGCTGTAAAAAAATTGAGTTCCTAACAATCTGACCACTTTTTAGCAATAAAATTTATCAAATGACTTTCTACAGGATCGTACGACAGTGGGTATGTTCTTAAACGATAGTTGACAAAACTTGTATGACAATTGCAAAGCTCGCATGACAGTTGATAGCAGGATTTTGACTTTTTGCTTTTGACTAGTGGAAAAACTCGTACAACACTATACAAGTTGTCATATGACAATAAAAAGGTTTTGAAATGACAATTTCTAAAACTCGTACCACTTTTTGACCTTGTGGGATGACTTTTGACTCTAGAAAGGAATTTTACTTTAGATTTTGCAAATTTTGGGTTTTTAGTTTTAGATTGTTCACAAATTCCTCTGTCTAGGTTTGAAGATTATTCTAGGATCATTCATTTTTGGTAACCAAATAGATAAACAAGCATGCAAAATAGCAAGCAGGTGATTCCAAGTACGTCTGAAAATAATGAACAGGGGACAAAGCAACCTTGCGCATGAACAATCAAGTGACTGAATGTGCTAATCCCTAGTAGTGCTAATTGTGTATGTTCCAAAAAGTTTTTCAATGACACACATATTCCTAGAAAAAATGAAAATTTGGCCTCACTAGGGTTTGTAGTAATGATATGAATTTGCAACTTTTGTGATCTCAAGAGGGTGAACTCCAATCTAGGTGCACCAAGGTTTTGACACAGTCTAAGAAATTAATCAATCAGGAGCTACTAGGGAGATCTGACAGCCCCACAAGAGACCACACCTATGAAAATTTCCTCCACAAGGACATTTATATAGCGGCTGCTGCTACCATGGAAAAAATGGCTATTACCGCTTGAGGTTCCATCCACGTGGTTGACCTAATTAAGGGAATGTCCACTATGGTTAACCCTCTCTAAAGGTGACTCACAAAAGATACCACATGGAGACTGGTTCTAGATTCAAGGATCTAAGTTTCTAATACTACCCAAAAAGGGAGTAGAGCATAGTCCTCTAGACATTTCACTTTTAACCAAAACAAAGTAGACAAATTAATCTGACCTACTAAGACCAAGATTATCTCACAAAGATCTATGACATCAACCACTTATGATCTATCAACCCCTCCAGTGAGAGAATGTATCAATGAAAAGTTGAAGAAACATGAATCTAGTAGAACGTGAGACTCTCTCAGTAACCTCCCTACCTACAAGGGGATCTTTCATTAAGAAGAGCTTCACATGCATGAACAAGTAGAAGAAACCCACTCTCTCAAGATCATCCACAAATAGTGTTCATAGGGCCTATTTACTATGTGTAACAGATATGCAGAAAGCAAATCTATGTTTATTTTATAGCCCAAAATGAAGTCTATGATATGAAAGCAAGAAAAGTCACACAAGCTTGACACGTGAGAGTTCATTTTAATCCAAATCAAAATGTTATCAGCTTGAGAAGAATACCTGAATTCCTCGTAATGCACTTAGTAGATTTTTACCTATTTTAGCAATTTAGTTACGCTTTTTCCAATTAGATTTAGTAAATATCAATAAAAAATAGAAGATTTCAATTGTTAGGGTTAGCTGTTAGTCCAAATCTAAAAAACTACCAAAAATTCTGAAATGATAATTGAATCTTGGAGTCAAAACTTGTACAAGAGTGGGTTACTTCCCAGATGATAGTCTAGAAATTCATATGATAGTGGGTGTCTTCTCATACGATAATCGAGCTTCTAAACGATAATGTGCAGCTTCTGATACAAGCCTCAATAAGATCACTTGTCGTACGATAGTGGGTACCTCCTGATACAAATTTTTGACAAAAGTCATATGAAAAATGTACGGACAAAAAATAAAAGATCACAGTTTTAACTAGAAAATGACAAGAAATTGATAGAAATTGATAGAAATTGAATGGAAACCCATTTCAGGGCCCCACGGTGGGTGCTAGAAATGTGTGTGTCAATTTTGTACCTAGCTGTAGACACAACACTTCAGTAAAACATTAGAGGTTAGCCAAAAACCAAAATCTACAATGAAATGGAAACTAAACTAACCAGACAATTTACTACCCTCTAGTAGGTGTGAGTATGATACTCTTAGATCAGACCGAGATCAGTGACAATGCAACACCTAAACAAAGGATTTGAATGCAAAAAATGAAAAGACTATGACTGTAGATTAAACTATATTTTTGGATTTTCTATGCAATAATTTGAAATCTGTATGAATCTAAGCTATATGAATGAAATGGAATGTATATTTAATCTAAGAATGCTATGAATGAGTATGAAATCTATGATATGAAACTATGCAAAGGCTATGAAAGATTATGATCAACTATGAAAGATCTCACAAATCGCTTGTCGCAAGTGCTCAATCCTTCAATCGCTAATTCGCCAGAGTAATTGTGCAAATTCAAGTGTTTTTATATTAATGAAGAGCTGAGCCTTGATTTTATAGAAATCCAAGGCTTTGAGGATGCAAGAGAAAAGCCATAAATCACTCTTGATAAACTCAGGTTGATTTTTGAGTTATCAGGAAATTAGAGATAATTAACTCACAAAAATAATGCAAAAGCAGAGTTTTACTCAAAATAGAGTTTAGATCAAATTTCAACTCATCATTAGATGTTGAGTTTCAATTTTAAAATTGATTGTTAATTTCTAGTTGCCTGCTTTTCTGATTGTGCATGATTTGTTTATAAATTAATTAAAAATAAAGTGATCTATTCTCAACTTAACTAATTTTAAAATTAAAACAATTGATTTATGTGTTAATCAATTATTAAATCAAACTTTTATTCAACAACTATATTATTAAATATTGACAATTGACATGAATTAATTAAATAAAAATTTAATCAATTAGTCATGAGATTTTAGATTTATTGTCAAAATTAAATAATACAATTTAGGAATAATTTAATTAAATCCAATTAAACAATTAAGTGGTAGTATTAAATCTAATCAATTAAATATTTAGAATATTCAATTAATCAAACTTTAGGATAAATAAGATTTATCACCAAATAATTATTAAATTAAAGATAATTAGGATAAATTAGGAATATTGCTAGGAATATTCCCTGATGCAGAATTTAGGATAATCAATTAGGATTTGATAATGTGCAGATGTGCCTTAAGTTAGGACTTTGATGTTGATTTCATTCGATTTAAAGATGTAGGAGATTAATGAACCTATAGCCCATTTTTGGGGTATTATAGGTACCCCCACATGGTTAGCTAATTTTGACCAAAAATGCACCCTAGGGTCACTTTTAACCCCTCTAAAGTTAAACTTTAGCTTGGATCCAAATTTTAACTTGATGTGAACCCTACACAACATCTACATGCAAGTGGTGTTAATAAAATATCCTATTAGGTTGGGTGATTCTTGCCAAAACCCTAATTGACATGTCACTATCCACATAGACATCACTAGTGTCAAGTGACACCATATAAAATACACTACACATTTACAAGTGACATATCCAATAATAAAATGAATTTAATCTAGTAACATACATACAAATTACTTTTACAAATAAAATCACATTACAGTGAGGTTTCAATCTTTTCAATAGATTAAACCTTGGCTTTCTCAATTGCAAAAATGTTTAGCCCTGATTCTCTGAATAGTTCCATGGTTTTCTTTCCTGCACACTAAACTCAAGTATTAGTAGTCCAAAGAAATAAAATCACATATAAATATACACAATTCAGTGTTACATAATTTGCAGACATTATTCAATATGCATAATTCAATTTTCTAATTACAACTTTTTTCATTAAAGTAAAGCTCAACATGGTATTTGCAGAATTCTATCGTCATGAGATATCATCAATACTATTCCTTAACTTTTAAGACATAATCCATGCAATAATTAAATCTAACAATGACTAAGTCTTTATCATCAAAATACATATCTGAGCATGTATAGAAAAATCAACAATATGATCTAGGTTCTAATCTGCATAATAAATATAATCCACATAATATCATCATCATCATAAGACATAATAACATGAGTCACTATCAAATTGATCAAAAGAAGTGTATCAAAATATTAAATCATCAAGTATCAAATACAAATGTATCAATAGTGCTATGATTGGTCGGGGTGAGGCCTCACAATTCTCTAGAGCTCTCTTTTCTTCTATAGGAGTAATAGGAACCTATTCTAATTCAATCTCTAGTTCCAGAGTAGTCTAATCTCCTACTTCAATGACCTTTACATTTTCACTTTCTACCACTTTCTTCAACCTCAAATTATAGCACTAGTGTGCCTTTCTTGTAGTACAGTATCCCAAAAATATACCTTCATCTGATCTTACATCAAATTGTCCAAGATTGCCTTCATCTCTCCTGATATAGTATTTTCTCCTAGAGATTCTGAAATACTTGATAGTGAGCACTTTTTTGAGACATAACTCATAAGGATTATATATATGATTTATGATCTACACTTTGTTGAGATTATTAAAAAATAATATGTACTACATCTATCCATTATATATTTAATAGGTTATCATCCTTCAACATTATCTTATCCATCTCAATAATAGTTATATTTTTCCTTTCTACCACTCTATTTTGTTGTGGAGTCCTAAGAGAATGTAGTCTTCTTATAATTCCATTTATATCACAAAATCTATTAAATTAATATGATGCACAATCTCATCCTCTATTAGACCTCACACATTTAATCCTAGTATCTATTTGATTTTCAACCAAACTTTTGAACATTTTAAATCTATCTAGAGCTTCAGACTTTTCTCTAAAAAATGCTACCCATGTCATTCTAGTATAATCATCAATAATAAATAAGAAGTACCTTTCACCATTGATTGGTCTTGTAGGTTCACATAAATTAGTGTGTATCATCTCCAAAGGCCTTGTGGTTGAATATTCTTTATTCTTGAAAGTTTTCCTAGTTTTCTTCCCCATCTGACATTCTCTACCAATTGAATTGGTAGGTATGGTAACCCTCAGCATGTCCCTCACAACATTGAAGGTATTGATCTTCGTCAAAATTTCAAAGTTGATATGTCTCATTATTTTCTATCGTATATAGTATTCATTCTTTAGTATCAATGAGTAGCTGCCTCCATTGTAATTCTTCATATAATAAACATTACCATTCTTCATTCCCTCTACAATAAGATTTCCAAAGCCTTTTTTGATTTCACACTTTTCTCCAAGAAAACTAACTTGAAAATTTTTGTTGCACAATTTACTAACACTTAAAATAATTTACCTTAAGCTTTTTACATAGTAGAAACCAACAAATTTATGTTTATCATTAATTAAAATAGTTCCCTTACCACATATAGGTGTAGAGCCTTTTTCATCAAATGAAATTGATCCTCCATCATAGTTCTCAAGATGTACAAACACCTTTCCCATATTTAGCCCCCCGAAAGTCACCCCTATCAGATAAGGAGTATATATCTGGTCTCAGCACCCATCCCGCTCTCATCCCCTATGTCTCAGTGGAAGGCTTGGAAGAAGCCAAGGTTGTAGGAATGGAACTTTCCATATTTGAATCAGGGAAAGAGGAGCCCCTAGACTTTACCTTCAAAGCCAAGAAGAAGATTAGGAAATCCCTTTCCACAGAGTCTGATCTAGAGGTCAAGGTTGGTCTGGGAGTGTCCCAAGATGAAGGAGTGTCCCCCCCAGCAAAGAAGAAGAGAGGTAGACCTCCCAATCATGCTTCTATTATCAAGCCCTTGAAGATCCAAAAGAGGACCCTCCCAAATTTTTTTAACAGCTTTCAAGCTCCAATGGAACAAGATTCCTAGTTTGGACATGGAGTTTAAGCTAGAAACTTGGAATGTGAGGGGCCTTGAATCCCCTGATAGAAAGTATGTGGTTAAAAGATTCATCATGATGTAGAAAGGATTTGATTTCTTTCCATTGTAGGAGATTAAAGTAGTTGGATTCTTCCTAGAGGTTTCCTTAAGATGCATTTGGCCTGAAGCTAGGAGTATATTCACCCATCACCTGAGAGGTAAAGGGGGGAGTGCCATCCTCATCCACCCTAGATGGGCCAACAAAATATCTGAATGGGGATTTTCCCCATGCAATAGAGTTGTTTGGGTGAGTTGTAAGGATGGTAATTTAGAGTTTGGGATTTGTTCAGTGTATGCCCCAAATGACCACAATGATAGGATCCAACTTTGGGATTGGATGTGCTAGTGGAAAGATATACCATGGGTTGTTGTAGGGGATTTCAACATGGTTGAATCCCATCAAGATAAGGGAGAAGGTTCTAGGATGGAATGGAAAGGCAATGAAAAGTTCTTCTAGTCCAAGATGATCAGTAAGCTTAGACTATTTGACCCACTAGCAGGTTAGAAGAAAGAACATAAGAGTATCTGGCATACCTGGTCCAACTACCAGAAGGGAAATAGGAGAATCTACTATAGGCTGGATAAGATCTATGCAAATAAGGATTTTTTTCATCTTTGAGAAAGAGGCAGGTGGTGAAAGCATTAAGGTGGTACCATATTCCCTCTTGGATCATCACCCTCTAGTCACTTTATTGTTTCAACTGGGGAGTTTCCCATCCCCTAGGAAGGGTAAACAATATTTTGCCCTTAACACTTCATTGCTAAAAAATGAAGATATAAGAGATGCCATTCTCCTAATCAGGTGGTTCAACTTTGGTGTGTCTAAGAAATAGAGCATCATAGATTGTTGGAACCAATGTACCAATAGTTGGAAAATAATGTTCCAAGTGGTTGGAAGGAAATGGGCTAAGGATTCTAGAAGAGCTGAAACAGAGTTGCAGAGGCAACTTTTCCAAGTAGAGTTGAGGAGTCAGGAAAACCCATGTAGATGAAGAGGCAACCAATTGCCTAGCCTGGACTAGAGACTCACTCAGGAAGCTGCAACAATATAAAATCAATGGAGCTAAGGTTAGGTCTAGAGCCAATTGGATCAAGGAAGGGGACATAGGCTCCAAGTTCTTTTTCCATATGCTAAAAGCTAAGGAGGCTAAGAACAATATTAGCTGCATCTATCAAGAAGGGGCTAACCTCTCTTCTAAAGAGGACATCCTCCAAGCTTTTGTAGGATACTATTCCAACCTTTTCACCTCAAAGGATTTAGGAGCAAAGATGAGAGATATGAGGAATAGGATCAAAAGCATTATCCCTCCCTCTCTCAAGACAAAAGATGCAGTTACCCTAAGTAGAACCCTATCTATTGAAGAGATAGTTGATGCCATTGGAAATATGAGTAATGACAAAGCCTTAGGTCCTGACGGACTTCCTATTGAGTTATACAAAAGTAATATAGACTGGATCACCTAGGACCTTTTGATGGTCTATAATGAGGCTATCTTGACGGGCTCCCTAGGAACATAAATAAATAATGGTTGCATTAAGCTTATCCTGAAGGAGGGAGACATAACCCTAATTAAGAACTAGAGGCCCATAACCTTGTTGAATGTGTCATACCAAATTTTGGCCAAAGTCCTGGCTAGAAGGCTGGTTGACATCCTACCCAAAGTTATCAGCCCTACCCAGGTTGGTTTTGTAGAAGGTAGGTATATCCTGGAGAACCTCATCACTTGCTGGGAGACTATGGAATGGGCAAGGTGCTCTAGACAATAGGTCAACATGCTGTTAATTGACTATGAGAAGGCATATGACAGGATAGAATGATAGTTTATTGCTACTATGTTGGAAGCTCTGGGATTTCCTGAAGAGTTCATTAGAATGGTCTGGAAACTATTGATTGGGGCTACTGTGGTGGTTGAAGTTAATGGTGAGAAGTCTAAACCTTTCCTCCTAACTAGTTCCATAAGGCAAGGCTACCCTCTAGCCCCATCCCTTTTTGTTATAGCAACAAATTCCCTATATCATATCCTAAGGGATAACTCCATTTCTCCAAAAGTTAGAGGGGTCATTTTACCTAATGATGAGGAACTCATAAAAATCCAATTTTCCGATGACACCTCCCTCATGGTGGAAATGTGTGAAGATAACTTTAAGTGCCTCATGGACAAGTTGGATATATTCTGTCTAGCCTCAGGCAACAAAGTGTCCATAGCTAAGTCAACCCTACTGGGTTGGGAGGATGTTTCTCTGGGGTGGTGTAACCAATTTGGGTTTTCCTAGGGAGGCCCTCTCCATCAAATTAGATACCTAGGAATTCCATTCTCTGTCAAACCATATTTGAAAAAAATGTGGAATTGGGTGAAGAGTAAGATTGAAGTGAAGCTGAAGAAGTGGAATAGCAGATATCTATCATTGGCGGGAAGGGTTCAGGTGTGCCAAAAGATCCTGGCTACATACCCCATATATTACTATTCGATCTGGTAGTTTAACAATGGTTAGATTGAATTCATACAAAAAGAAATATGGAACTATCTTTGGTTAGATGATAAAGGAAATAAGAAGGCTCATGCTGTGAGGTGGGACTGGTGCACTAGATCCACTGAGAAAGGGGGCCTAGGGCTAAAATATTTAAGGTGGAAAGGCAATGCTCTTGCTGTGAAGTGGGTAGCTAAAGAAGTTCATGGTAGTGAGACCTGAAAGATTCTAATGAGGCATAACATCAGCAAAGGCTTTCCTACCCAGGCTAGGCAATGGATGAATCTACCACTTATTGACCTCATGACATGAATTTCAGGGTCACAGTTTCAAGATCTAAGGTGTTCCAATCTATCTAGAAAGGATGGGAGGAGACTAAACCCTTCTTAGCAGACACTAACCTTCTTGATCAATCTCTAAATATTTGTGGGGAAAGATCCATTTGGTGGAACCTCATTAAGGGAGGTAAGCCTCTTGCTCAACTACAAGGATGCTCAGCAAAAAAGTGGAATGCTTTAGGCATTAGCTACTTCTCAGACATCATTGAGAATGAGATCCTAATCCCTTGGGAGATTCTTGCCTCTAGGTATGACCTACCCTCATCCCATTGGAGGACCTATACCTGTTAGGATTAACAAGGCATGAATAACAATTACATGAAAATATAACCAATATCAGAAAACAATAAACCACATAGAAGAGAACAAAAGACACAAAGATTTAACGTGGTTCACCCAATCCCTTGCCACGATTACCAAAAATGAGTCCAATATTTTATTATCCAGTTATTACAACTTGATTACAATCTGTAATCCCTTACAGCTCAATTCTACTGCAAGTACTAAAATCATACATTATTAAATCCCTAACCCTAAGCCATATTATAGAATATTTTTTGCCACTTTAGGGTTAGAATGAGTTACAATATGTCAGCCCAAAATAACCAAAAATATGGTGAGGTCAGGAGGAAAAGTGTATAGTACTTGCTTGATCAGTCACCACAAGCTAACAATACTGCTGTTAGAGATGCATGCTCCTCCCTTAACCTCCCTAGAGACACTTTGGTGGATTCAGATAGGATTGGCTTAGTTAAGTGGAAGGATGGAATCCATTTGATTCAAACCAAAGTTAAGCCTATCTACAATATGCTTGCTAACACTGAAAACATATTTGTTCATCTTAACACCAAATGGTAGTTAAACCTGGACACCAACTCTTGGAGTAAATTTTTGACTAAGATATGGCACACCCCTGTGGAACCCAAAGTCCTCTATTTTCTATGGCATTTCCTTCTACATAGGCTTCCCATTAAGTCTTCCTCCAGATTACCCCTCTCCTATTCCTTCTGCAATGCTCTCGAGACCATCCCTCACATCTTCTTTGACTATCGCTTTGCTTATGACCTTTTGAACCTTTTTGTCCTGAGGTTGAACCACAACTTTCATATGTTCAATGTTATTTATAGATCCTTTTTAGGTCTTAACAATGCTTTCAATTGTTTCTAGGCTTCACTTTCTTTTCATCTACTTTAGAATATCTAGAAATTGAGGAATGATAGTATATTCAATAGTAGGAATAGATCCCTCACCGAGTCTCTACAAAGGCTCATCACCCTTAATGTTTCTTCCCAGGTCACCATGGTTATGTAGATGAAAGAGCATAAAGCTCTAAGATTGGTGAGAGGCATTAGAGAAGTCTTGGAAAAGGACCAAGTCTCATACAATATGACTACCAGATCGGACATTGAGTTTGACTTTGACATAACCATTGGGCAGTTTCTCCAGTAGATACAAAGCCAGAGAAAAATAATGGGCTCATAGATTACTATAGGAGTTGTAGGAGAGGAAGCAATATAGATCCAACAGGAAGGAAGAGGAAGAAACTAGGACAATGCCCCTACAATAGAGAAGGAGATAGTCGCTATGGTAGAATAGGGGAGCTCCAGCAGTGGCTCGACAGGGTCTTACCCAGATCTTCAACCTCCAATCAACCAGCCTTCTAGGGATGGTTGCTTGTATGTCCCACCTATTGCAGTGCTTCCTCCACTTCCATGGGAGGTGTACTCCAACCCCTACAACCTCATCTTTCATGGAGACCTGTGCCTCAAATGGGCTGATCACCAGAGGCCATGGACGACCTGGTTCCCTAGATAGTTCTCCTCACTGGTGTTATGTTTTGATGATACTCTAAAAGTTCCTTTTTGTATGAAAGGTGTTTAATATTGAGCTTATTCCCTATGTATATATGAGACACTGTATTTTTGTAAAGTTATGTTGATGTAATCTCTTGAACATGATGTAATCTTCCTTTCAAGTTAATATAAATTATGGTTAATAGAAAAAAAAAAAGTTGACATGTCTCATTATTTTCTATCATATCTATTGTTCATTCTTTAGTACCAATGAGTAGCTACCTCCATTGTAATTCTTCATATAATAAACATTACCATTCTTCATTCCCTCTACAATAAGATTTCCAAAGCCTTTTTTGATTTCACACTTTTCTCCAAGAAAATTGACTTGAAAATTTTTATTGCACAATTTACTAACACTTAAAATAATTTTTCTTAAGACTTTTACATAGTAGAAACCAACAAATTTATGTTTATCATCAATTAAAATAGTTCCCTTACCACATATAGGTGTAGAGCCTTTTTCATCAAATGAAATTGATCCTCCATCATAGTTCTCAAGATGTGCAAACACCTTTCTATCATTGGTCACATAATATGATTAACTAGAATTAATGATCTAATATTTGGATTCTTCTATCACATACATATTGATATTTTGTCCTTCAGATTTGACGTTGTCCTCATCCTTGATATCCAAAAATATTACTTTGTCATTTGAGTTATTTTATCCTTTTTCCTCTAATGAATGAGTTTCCATAGCACAAAAATCCTTGTTTCCCTTATGTCTATCATTTAACTTATCATTTTTGTCATATCTTTTGTAGATCTATTTCCTATCTTGTTCATAATGTAGATTGATACATTATGTTCTAAGGTATTTGTTGAGAATTGTTTTTACAAAAGTCAATTTCTAGGAATTCAAAATCCAATTTCCCCTCTTGAAAGAATAACAAAGTTATTCCAAGCTTAGGTAAGGTTTTTTATCAACCACCTAAATAGCTCAAGTGAAGATAAATGTGATTGTTCATGAGGAGGCCTTTTCTGGTTCAATTTCTTGAGGGTTGCAAAATAAACTTTAACATTTTTTAATATTTTTTTGATTTTCAATGTATACAATTTCCTAATAATGCAAATCTATTTTTAGAACTTATGATGATTCACTACCTTAACCAATTTCTAAAAAAACATCAAAAGATTAAGTAACAAGAATTATAAGAAAAATTATTGCAAATGAAATCTAACATAAATAAACCATCGTGAATCACACTTGTGAATTAAATGATGAAAAGATAGAAACCCACAAAAAATGAATTAGATGAACTCACAATTCCATGTTAAGTAGATGTAATCTTTTGAAGAAACTTTACCTAGATGTAAGATTTTTCAAAATTCATCAAATCATGAAGCCACCAGATATGCACACACACAAGAAAAATTCATCTTTAAATAAATAGAATAAACATTTTCAATCATTCGTCATAGCAAGATGAAATAATAATGATAAACCCCAAAGTAATTGATCACAAATACATTCACAATAAAACGCAGCTGGCTCTCTTGAATAAATGAATCAACATGCACATATTCATGAATTTCTCATAGATAGTAGAAGAATCACACCATTAATGAAGCACCAACAACATATAGCTTTCTTGGATAAAAATATAAACCTTAATTACATCTCTGTAATGAACTTATATGGTGCTTCAACTTGGAAAATAAGAAACCTGTAGCTAGGGTTTCATCTACACAAAACATGGCGTAATAAAATTAAAACTGAAGTTTAACAAAGAAAAAATAATTCTAAATTGATTTCTAACAAATTTTTATGGATTACCATCCATTTACAAATTGTATACATGAAATGTTGGACTGGAATCAACCCCCAAAATGTAGGAGATAAAACTGTAGTTCACTAGTTTTTCCTTTTTTGTTCACATGGTTTGATCTTCTCCTTGATGAATTCAACCAAAATGCATGGATCTAACTGCTCCTTTGGTGCAAAGGTACCTATCACAAGGGTACATCAGCGGGACAATATGAAATGTAATATGGTTTTGAGTCCATAAAGTCACTATTGATGTGTTTGAAAACATTTATGATGTTATTGAGTCCTATGGAATCAATATGTAATGTATTTGCAATAAATTGTAAAAGTTGTCCTAGGAAGGTCCTGAAAGGTCAATAGTGGTCAAAATGTCCAAGATGTGTTAAATGTTCCTAAGAGGTTTAAAAGGATGTTAGTTTTCATGTTTGGTTCATTTGAAGTTGTTTTAGGTGTTAGTATAAAGTTCCAAAGTTATTTGTAGCAAAAATGGAAAAGTTGCAAAAAGTGCAACTTTGTAAAATTGCAAATTTTGCAAATGTTGCACAAGAAGTTGTCAAAGGGGAAGTTGTTTTGTCTCAATAGTTTGTGACTATAATTGAAGTTTAAAAGTCTATAAAAATCTCTTCCAATGTCGAGCATAGGAGGGGAGGTTAGTTAGGAGGTTCAAAAATAAGTATGAACAAAAGCACCTTTGATTGTCCACATATTTCCTGCAAGAAACAATATGGACAGTTATGTGTTGGCTTGTATAAATGTGTTTTGGTGTTTGGGAAGAAATTAATGGAGAAGGAACTCCATCTACAATCTATGTAATGTATTCATATCAAGATTTAATGGCAATTTTTGCGTGTATAGTACAAATTTTGTTAATTATCCTATTACACAATCATTTTTTGATCTATTTTAGAGTTTCTTCTTCATAATAAATGTATTTAATAACCATGAAAAGGTAGATGGTAATGGATTATGATGGTTGATTTTATCTAAACTTTATTTGGTGAACTACCATTACATCTCTTAAGAGATCCAATAAGATTTGATAAAACTATCATAAAACCCTTGGTAATAGAGCAGTCCAAGAGGGTTTGATAATAATGACATTTATA
Source organism: Chamaecyparis obtusa (assembly GCA_027943335.1). Lineage (NCBI taxonomy): Eukaryota > Viridiplantae > Streptophyta > Pinopsida > Cupressales > Cupressaceae > Chamaecyparis > Chamaecyparis obtusa. The sequence continues at coordinate 1,174,198 of BSBK01001859.1, forward strand.
CATTGGAAAATTCTAAAACTATGGAATTTATTAGTAGACTCTCTAATCTTCAAAATGTGTTTGTGTTGGATTACAGAGAGGGGGGCCGAATTAGTAATCATGATCACAAAATACCTTAATAAAATTTTCTCTGATTAACTCGGTAAATACTCGGTAGAAACACAATTCACTATTTACCGATAATAGTAAATAAACTATATCAACCAGTAAATCATTTACACAAATCATTTACAATGTGTAACACATTTATTTAATGTGTAAACCCAGTTATGGGAAAAATCACTGTGGGAATTGTCACCCACTAAGAAATATACTCTTCTGAAGTACTCCTAGTTAAGAGCCAATCTGGTTAAAGATTACAAAACACACTATTAGGTGTGACCTAGTTAAGGGATTTACCTCAGATGTGTTAGGATCTTCACCCTATTAGGAGTAGCCTTTTTAGAGGGCTTTAAACACTCTTTTTGGAATGTCACCTTTCTCAAGGATTTACAATAAGACTGTTAAGTCCACTTTGTTAAGAGATTTCTCTATTACAAATGCTAGTAAGCAAGAGTAATAAAAATGAAATGTAGATGTGCAACTATCTTTTCTCAATCATATCCTTATGTGTTCTTCAATCTTCACTTCAATTCTTCATCTTCCACTGGTATCAACACTTTATCAAATCATTGTTTTCCTACTCAGAATCTCTCTATTCCTTCTCCTCTACAATAGTTGGTAACCCTTCAACTATTTAGTTTTCCATCCCATTTTCCATACAAGATCATCCTTTATATAAACACTTTTTTCTCTTAATCTCATCTATTACATTTTCCTTTAATCAATATTGACTATTCATTTCATTATTCATCAGATTTGGATCTCGGTAACATGTTTCCTTTTCACCTAGGAACTTGAAATTTTCTTAAAACTTGTTCCACTTCTTTTGCCTCTTATATCTTGCCATAGATCTTCATCTTGAATTTTAATAACCATAGATCTCTATAACTAACTTTCCTCTTCATCATGATCATCCAGCTCATCATAGCTAATCATTAAATATCAATTCCATCCATATTTAATACATTTTTCTTGCTCGATGTTCTTCATTTAAAATTTTGGTTACATCACTCAATTCCTAAACCTTTCCGCTTTACCAAGTGACCAAATTTTTCTCTTTACCTTACCGAGTGACTTTTCCATCTTGGTAGCCAAAACAACTTTACTTACCAAGTTGTTAAATCTTTATCACCATACTTTACCGACTTAACATAATCATATGTTAAGTAGAAAAAAATTATACCAACATAATCAAATTATTTCTGATCTGTATCAATTGCCCATTTATGTTCTATAACTTCTTAACTTCTCATTTCCTCTTCTCCTTAACTCATTCATCTTATATCATTATCGAATGATATGGCAACATAATATAAACTAGAAATAAATTTCTTGACATAAATGATAAGACTATAACTGATCTAATTATTCTACCAACATCATTTATACCTCTGATATTGGTCAGTCTTCATCATCAGCTCCATCAAATAATCAATCATCAACATTATTATCGATTATGATAACAATCTCCCTCTTTGACATTGATGGCAACACTAACTGTGTGTGTGAAAATTGTACCTGATCTGTAGACACAACACTTCAGTAAAACATTAGAGGTTAGCAAAAACAAAATCATGTAATAATTGAAATCTAATTTAACTAAGCAATTTACTGCCTTCTAGTAGGTGCAAGATTGATGTTCTCAGATTGTTATCGAGATCAGTGACCTAGATGACACCTAAATGAAGGATTTGAATGCAAAATTGATATGAAATATGAATGCAATTAATCTATATTTTTTATATTTTCTATGCAATGATATGATGAAAACTGATATGAATCTATGCTAATATGAAAATTGATCTAACAATGATATGAATCTATGCTAATATGGAAATTGATCTAACAATGATATGAATCTATGCTGAATGATATGCAATGCTCAAAACTAGAAAGATCTCACAATAGCTTGGATTCGCAAAGATGATTCTTCAGACTCCAATTCGACAGTGTGAGAATGCAAATTCGTGGATGAATTATGAAGAGCTGAGCCTTGGTTTTATAGAAATCTAGGGCTTTGGAGGTGCATGGAAAAAAGCCATTAATCACTCAGATTAACTCAGCTTGATTTTTGAGTTATCTGATAATAAAGATAATTTAATTCACAAAAACATGCAAAAGCTAAGTTTTAACTCAAAATAGAGTTTAGCTTTAATTGATAATTGATAGTTGTCTGCTTTTATGATTGTGCATGTTTTATTTATGAATTAATTTAATAAATAAAGTGATTTATGCTCAACTTAACTGATTTTTAAAAATAAAACAATTGATTTATGGGTTAATCAATTATTTTTCAAAATTTTATTAAAAACAATATTATTAAATAATGACAACTTGCTTTAATTAATTAAATAAGAATTTAATCAATTATTCATAGGATATTGGATTTATTGTCAAAATTAAATAATACAATTAATAATAGATAGAATTAAATTTAATTACACAATTAATGGCAAGATATTAAATCTAATTAATTAAATATGAAAATATTCAATTAATCAAACTTAGGATAAATGTGATTTATTGCCAAATAATCATTAAATTAAAGATAATTAAGATAATTAGGAATATTGCTAGGAATATTCCCTGATGTAGAATTTAAGATAATCAATTAGGATTCGATGATGTTTAGATGTGCCTTAGGTTAGGACTTTGATGTTGATTTCATTCGATTTGTAGATGTAGGAGGTTAATGAAATTATAGCCCATTTTTGGGGTATTACATTTTGCCCCTCTTTGAATTACTGTGTGAAGCATAGTGGTTCAAAGACAGTCTGTGTTTGATAGAGATATGAAATTGATTTGAAATTGATAATTGATATGAGACAAAAGCTGATTGATATTGATTTGATATGGAGATAATAGGTCCTGAATGACCAAAGATAATGTTCACTATAACAAAAAATGAACCTATGATTGCGAATAAGTGTCAAAACACCTGATTCCAAACATTAGGATTGTAAAGAAGTGAGTGACCAGTTCTAGACTCGATTGTCTTAGCAGAACTAGCATGTATCACATCCAAACCCTTCAGTTGTTGAAGAACCAAGGAAAGAACACTACGATCCGATGGTTGAAAAAAATGATACAGATTACAAGATTAGGAGGATACCAGATTGATATGGATCGACAAATTTGATATGCCCCAAGTGATGATAGATTTGCCTTGAGTGATGAGGACTTTTGATGAATCAACAACTAGACGTGGTTGTTGTCTTAATCACTGATGAAAGATAACAAATTCCAAATAAAATTAGATTTATAGACTTGAATGATGTGCAATACCATGCCCCCTTCGGGATTGAAATTGAAATCTGACAAGAAAAGTCAGCGTTGATAGTTTTGAAGCATGTTAATTGATTTGAGAAGTGGTTAAACACATCCAGGAATGTATTCTACATCGTTTGGAGGTCCAAAAGACCAAATTTGACTAGGTTAAACCATGAGTTGACCATAGTTGACCAAGTTGAAATTTTGATAGTTTGATGTTAGATTATCAGTTAAGTTGAATGCTAGATTTCTGTGATGATCGAAAGTCGAATATGCAAGCAGTAGACCATCTTGGGCCCAAAATTTTAAATCATGATTTTGACATAATAAACGATGTCAGATTTCAATTTTGATCTCGAAAATGGATTCTACTTGCTGTTTTGTTGGAGGAACCTTCGTGTGAGATTCAACTCTTGTTAGATTTGAAGATGCGAGTGGAGAATTGTTTAAGCATTGAAGTTCATTTAGCCATTGTGAGATCATGCAAACATGCAAAATGCAAAGAGACATGCAAAATGAAATATAACTTAAGACTTAGGACCTAGTCACTGATCATATGTCGATTTGTTATCATCATTAAACTTTTAGGTAACTGAATAAATCAATACAACGCCCACTAGCTATGAAACCATAGACATATGAATATTGATTTGTATGCGCAAGAATCAATACAACACCCACTGGTCAACAACCATGGATATATGAATATTGATTTTATTTTCGGAATGTCGAATTAGATATTAGCACCAAGGCACAAACGCCAGGATGACCTGAATATCTTGTCCATTTTGATATAGCAATTTGTACAAGCATCAAAACATAAATGTCGTGATGACCTGAATATGCCTTGCATTACAAACACATCAAACAGCTAAGAGATTATTCTAAATCCAATGTGAATTACCCGTAGTGACCCTTTATCATTCACATCCTTAGGTAAGATTGTGTTTCACAATAGGAGAAAGAACTCGCTCAAAAGATAATAGTTAGATCAAACTTCCTTGAATTTTTTGGGTATGAATGGTCAAGGTACGCATGGCCATCCAATTCGAGATAGAGGCTCTTATAGTCGGACACCATTTCAATCCAGAATTTCCAAAGTTGTTAGATTTTCACATACAAGAAGAAAACAAAGAAAAGATTATGCCCCCAGTCATCACTCTCTAAATCCTATAAAGGACATCATCGAAGAGCTCGAAGGGACACAATATGCAAAAATCTCAATGCGAATCAGTAAGCATACAAGGAGATAAAAGCATGTAAAAAAGCATAGATTGTTTTCAGTTTGATGTTTGATTGCGTTGTTGTAGATGCAAAATCTTTTCTGGAGACAAGATAGACTGACTGACTCACATGAAGCTTCAAAGGAATCTGACTGGATATGATACATCTTAGATATACTGGAGACCATAGGATATGACATTGATTGCCCCCAAGTTTGAACATTGATAGGATACAGACACTTGAGCAGATTGGTGGACAAACTGACTTATTGAAAACTAGAAATGCAAAACAAATCGGGAGATATGCACAAACTAAAGCAAGATGGAAAGTTGGGAAAGACCAAGATTGCACTGATAGATGGAGCATTTTGAAACAAGTGGCACCCATTTGTTGAGTTTTCACCATCTTGGCAGAGATTCTATTTTTGCTACCAAGGTGCCTGTTTCTAGGTTTTCACCAAGGCACTTTTTCTTTTTCTTATTTTTTTTTGTATTTTTCATTTTTCAATTTTTTTTTTTTTGAATTTTTGATATTTTTTTGTGAATCATCAAGGTGCCTATTGCTAGGTTTTCACCAAGATGTTCATTTTTTCAGGACTTTTTTTTATTTTTATAATTTTTTCAAGATATTTTACCATAGACTGAATGCCTTAGGCGTAGAATTTCTTCAGATCAAGAATGTTGATTAGTTCTCGGAGCTGTTCTCCTTCAGTCGTTGAGAGTTGATAGGCACCAGAGCCAAAAGTAGCAGTGATTACAAAGGGACCTAGTCAGTTGGGTTTGAACTTCCCCTTGCATTCTCGATGTGATTGATTTTTAGGATTCTCTCAAAACTAGATCGCCAACCTGAAATTCTCTGTGTCTGACTTTCTTGTTGTAGCCTCTAGACATTCTCTTCTAATATACTCTAAGATGATCATACGGTGCTTGTCTGCGCTCATCTAGTAGTTCAAGTTCTTGCAACCTAGACACTCTATAGTCATCATCAGTTACTAGACCATGCATTCTGATTCTTAGTGATGGGATTTTGACCTCAATAGGTAGTACCACTTCAGACCCATAAAGTAAAGCAAAAGGTGTAGCCCCAGTGGGAGTTCTGATACTTGATCTGATACTTGTTCTGATATTTGTTCTGATACTGGTTCTAATACTTCTTCTGATACTGGTTCTGATACTTGTTCTAATACTGGTTCTGATACTTGTTTTGATACTTTGCATACTTGATAGCATCTTTTTCCATTGCAAATTCCCAAGCAAGATCATATCATGCAATTCCAATGTCTAGCAAGGTGGAGAACAAGAGGGATTGGCAAGCTGGTGGAAGAGATGGAAGACAAGAGAATGAAGGAGAATGAAGGGAAGAAATCCTCAAGGGAAAACTCCTCAAGAATACCCAAGCTAGGGAAAAATTGTCATGTAAAGCACATTTGGACGAGCAATGAAAGACTAGTATAGGATAAGTCACAAAAGTGTAATGCCAAAGAAGGAAAGGATGTAGTCCAAAGGAGTAGACATGTCAAGAGGTTTCAAAGCATTATGTTTCACTCTTTTTCTTTTTTTTTATTAGATCAAGACCAAAGGGGAAATGATAGCGGAAGATGAAAATGAATGGAGGAAGATGGATATGAAGGCTAGATATGGAAGGAATGAAAGCAAGATCATCATAAGACAACTCACAAAATAGCCAAATGTTCATGTATAGGTCAACCTTGTCAAGATCAAAGAGAGAAAATGGAATGGATGAAATATGTAGAAGAACTACGCATGATGCTTGATTGCCAGGTTTTCATCATGGTACTTATCCAAGGCACCACAAGGGAGTGGTTTTCACCATAGGATGAATTTATTTCTCTTTACTTTTTCTACCAAGGCGCCTGTTTCTAGGTTTTCACCAATGCACATTTTCAATTTTATTTTATTTTTCATTTCTTTTTGAATTTTTGGAAGAAGGCAAGCTTTTTAGATAGTGCTCCTTGAAAGGATAAACCATGATATGCCAAGGACTCAAAATGATATGCTCAAAGATGCTGATAGGGAAAGGGAGATGGAAGAGAAAAATGGAGGATAAGGTTTTATGTAAAGCGAGTGAGGTTGGAAGATAGGAGGAATAGGCAAATGAGGAAAAATGATAGAAGGTAGAAGGATAATGCATGGAAGGATTGTGAAAGGGTAGATGGAAAGGAAGGCAAGCTAAACATCAACACATACCTTGAAGGGTGGTGAGAGGATGGAGGAATCATGAATGAAGGAATACGTGAAGGAATATGGTGAATGGATAGCAGAGGTTGTGGTTTAGGCACATGGAATGGAGGAATGCTTTTGGAAGAAGATGAAGTGGAAGTCTTTGGAAGCTTGAATGTCAACTTAAATTTTTGCTCAACACCAAAATCTTTCAAGAGAGACTTTGGAATCCATATAGCTGTAGGCTTTTCATTTTTTTTTGGTAATTTGGAGAGAATATCTTTAATGATGGATTTTTGAACCCATACTTGTCTTGTAGTTTTCATCTTAGATATCTCTTTTGACTTTATGCATCCATGTCATTTAGAGGAGACATGGTGATCCTTTTTTGATGGATTCTTGTATTGCTTCTTTTTCTTGTATTGAACATTCAAGTTACTTCCAAAAGACTTGGGACTTGTGGAAGAAGGAGGATATGACTAGTTTAGATGGGTGGATGGATGAAAAGGATTCAAGGGTATGCATCTATGTTGATCTTGAGGAAAGATGGGAGATGGAGGGATGTAAGGACCCAAGATGGATGGAAAATTAGGAGAGTTAGGAGGGGAAAGTGAAGGGACATAAGGACCCAAGATGGAAGGAAGGCATGAAGCCCTTAGTAGTGGTGGAAGAGGTCCAAGGATGGAAGTGGAAGACACAAAAGAATAATCAACAAGTTCATCAGTATCTATATGACAACCAAGGATATCAACATCTTTAGAGTGAGCATTAGAATTTTCAATAGAATCATGGACATCTTGAATATGAGCGCCTTCTTTGATAGGATTGTTCAAAGCTTGCAAAGACTTAGGAAGAGTAGAAAGTGGAAGCGAACATGGAGTGGTAGAATAAGAAGATGGAAGACTTTGATCTTGACAAGGATCTTTGGATAGCATAAGCTCATAATTTTTCTCTTGATTTTCAATAGGCTTAACATTGGAAGTAACAACACCATTTTTACCAACCTTAATGGAAATATTATCTTTGGAAAGTGCAAGTGTAGTAAGGTTATTTTGATTGTCAATAATCTCAACAGTGTAAGTAGTAGCTTGATCTTGCTTAGGAGAAGACTTAAGACATGGTGGAATGCATGAAAAAGGGTTTGCAGGATCAAAAGAACCTTGAGGTGGATAAGAGACATCACGAAAGGGATTGGATGACATGGAGGGTTCTTGATCTTGATCTTTCTTTATGTTCTTTTCTTCATCATTTTTAGAGTCCTCTTGACATGGAGCCACTTCTAAGGACAATGAAGCATGTTGAGATTGTATGGATGACTTTGGAAGAGATGGTGGAGGACTAGCTAAAGTAGGGATTATAGAATATGAAGGCTTAGGCTCTTTAGGTTTATCATTATTGAAAGTATTTGCAGCCAAGTGAAGGTTAGCTTGAGTTTCTTTAAGAGGTAGCCCTGGAGGATAACTATAGGGAACCACATGAAAAGTATCAGGGCTTGTGTCGGATGAAGGTTCTGTGAAAGATTTGAAAGACTTGGAAGCTTTAGGAAATGTATGGGTATTGGAGGAAGTAGGGGATGGAAGGGAACCATCACAAGACAAAGGTCCAACATTAACATGATCTTTCTTGAGAAGATAATCTTTATTTTTAGTAGGAGAGTCCTTAGGAGAAGGATTCTTATAATATTGATGCTTCAAGCTAGCACAATGCATTTTATAGTCCTTAGCAGTAGTAGATGGATCATAATCAAGGTATTGTCCACAAAAACTATCAAAATCTCTTTCAAAATCAGAATCATATGGATCACCATCATGATCTATCCAATGTGACATCCCATTTCTAGTAAACAGGAACAGACAATGAGGAGGACTCTTAGGAATAGAGGTGTCATAGGTATCATTACATTGTCTATCATCATAGTCATCATAGTCTCCAAAGCTGGATGTGTCACTCTCCATGGAAGAGGTATCATAAGGGTTGTCACATTTCTCACATTCTGTCTAGGGGCATGGTGACATGTACAAGTCTTTATCAAATGGAAAAGAGTATAGAGATTCCATGGAGAACTCTTTAGGTTCCTTTTCTTTCTTAAGATTGTTAAGTTGAACTTGCATAGCTTGCAGCTACTTCATCATAGTGGTGATTAAAATTTCTTCCTCATGTGTACTGATTCTTTGAGACATGTATATTTATTTTCAATGGCTACTGCTCTATTCTTGATATAATGATTCATTCGACAGATTCTGAAATTAGGCTGAAAAAGCTAAATATCTGGCAATTCTGACATTTTTTTGACAACTTTCAAAAATTTCCCAAACGACACTCTGTAGACTCGTATGACAGTGGGTATGCTATGAAATGATAGTTGCAAAACTTGTACGACAGTTGGGTAGCAATGAAATGATAGTTGAAAATCTCATACGACAGTTGCAAGATTTGACTTTGAGAATTTGCTAGCATGGAAACTTGTACGATGTTGGGTACTCAATCATACGACAGATGGGTTGTAATGAAATGACACTTGGAAAAACTCATATGACTTTTGACTTCCTAAAATGATTTTTGACTCCAGAAAGGATTTTATGTCAATTTTTACAAAAATTTGAGTTTGCAGATTCGGATTGTTTGCAAATTTCAATGTCCAGATTTGAGGATTGTAACAGATTTGTTCATTTTCAGTAACTAGATAGATAAACAAACACGCAAAATAGCAAGCAAGTGATTTCAAGCATGTTTGAAAACAATGAACAAGGGTAAAAGCAATCTTGTGCATGAACAATCAAGTGACTTATTTGTTCTAATCCTTAGAAGTGTTAATTGTGTACATTCCAAAATGTTTTGCAATGACACACACATATACCCTAGAAAATGAAACTTTGGCCTTGCTAGGGTTTTTAGTAATGGTTTGACTCTGCAACTTTTATGATCCAAAGGGGTGAACTCCAATCCTGGTGCACTAGGGTTTTGACACAGTCCGAGAACTTAATCTTCAGGAGCTACTAGGGAGATCTGACAACCCAACAATGAACCATACCTATGGAGACTTCTTCCATAAGGACATTTATATAGCGGCTGTCACTACCACGGCAAAAATGGCTATTACCGCTTTAGGTTCCATTAACATAGTTTTCCCTATGAAGGGAGTGTCTGCTACGGTTAACCCTCTCTCAAGGTGACTCATAATAGTATACCAGAAGGGGACTTGGCTCCAGATCCAAGGTTTTTGACACCTTTTCACTTTTAACCCAAACAAAGCAAGCAGATTAATCCGACACGCTAAGATAAAGTTTTGCTTCACCAAGGTCTATGATATCAACTCCACGTGATCTATCAACCTCTCTAGGGAGAGAATATATCAATCAATAAGAGAAGGTGCACTAACCAATTTTGATTCACCAAAGCTCATGATGTCAACCCCACGTGATCTATCAACCTCTCTTGGGAGAGAATGTATCGATCAATAAGAGAAGATGCACTAACCAAGTTGAATGTGAAACACACTAAGTATCCTCCCTACCTACAAGGATTCTATCATCAAGAAGGATTTCACTGGGAATCCAATCTCTCAAGAATCATGAATAGTGTTCATAGGGCCTAATTACTATGTGAGCACAGATGTATGTTTCCAAAAGCAAATCTACCAAAAGTACCCAAAAAGTAGAAAGAGGAACACTTAACGCTTAAAGTGAATATGAGATGAGTCCACAAGGTGGAACATTTAACACTTCACACAAGCTGAAAATGAGTCCCCAACTTAGAAAACAAGTGAGTTCCTAAAAGCAGAAAAGGGTTGCCTGGTGGAACAATTAACGCTTCTCTCTTGTAGACCCCTCCCCTTTATGGCACTGAGATTGCAACCACGGGGTGGAATGAGGGGCCGGCAGATTAGCGAGTCCAATAACCCAAGATAGCAAACAAGATCAATCACAAGTAATCTAAGACTGCTAATAAATACTTAAGGTGTCACAACCTAGTATCAATTATGCAAGTGTGTAAAACAAAAGCATGAAAAGAATCACCCAAGCTAGACACATGAGAGATTTATTTTAAGCCCAAATTGAAATATTATTAGCACAAGTGGAATACCTGAGATCCTCACAATGTGCTTAGTAGATTTTTACCTAATTTTAGCAAACTTTACACTCTTTCCAATCAAAACTAGCAAGAGTCAATAAAAAATAGAGAATTCCAACTGTTAAGATTAGCTGTTAGTGAAAATCTGAAAATCAAATCTGACAAACTGCGTGCAAAAATGAAACAACAATTGAAATCTGATGCCTAAACTCGTATGATAGTAGGTCTATTACCAGACGATAGTAAGGAACTCATACGATAGTGGGTATGCTCCCAGATGATAGTTTGGAAACTCGTACGACACTGGGTGTCTGATGAAATGATAATCTAGCTTCCAAATGACAGTGGGTGCCTGATGAAATGATACTCGATCAACTGTCGTATGACAGTGGTTATGCTCCCAAATGACACTGGGTGTCTGATGAAATGATAGTCTAAAAAACTCGTACGACACTATGTGTCTAATGAAATGATAATCCAGCTTCCAAATGACAGTGGGTGCCTGATGAAATGATACTCAGTCAATTGTCGTACGACAGTGGGTATGCTCCCAAATGACATTGGGTGTCTGATGAAATGACAGTTTGAAAAACTCGTATGACACTGGGTGTCTAATGAAATGAGAGTCTGAAAAACTCGTATGATAATTTGAAAAACTCGTATGACATTGTACGGACCGAAATTAAAAATCGTGATGTACGGTTAGTTTTGATACCAGCAGAACAGGCAGCAGTAGGGGAGTTTTGATAGAGAAATGATAGAAGATTGATAGAAATGAAGGGAAGCCCATTTTAGGGCCCCACGGTGGGTGCTAGAAATGTGTTTGTGAAAATTTTGCCTGATCTGTAGACACAACACTTCAGTAAAACATTAGAGGTTAGCAAAAACAAAATCATGCAATAATTGAAATCTAATTTAACCAAGCGATTTACTACCTTCTAATAGGTGTGAGATCAATGTTCTCAGATTGTTATCAAGATCAGTGACCTAGATGACACCTAAATGAAGGATTTGAATGCAAAACTGATATGAAATATGAATGTAATTAATCTATTTTTTTGGTATTTTCTATGCAATAAGAATGATAAATGATATGAAATATATGCTAAATGATATGCAATGCTCAAAACTAGAAAGATCTCACAATAGCTTGGATTCGCAAAGATGATTCTTTAGACTCCAATTTGACAACATGAGAATGCAAATTCATGGATGAATTATGAAGCTGAGCCTTGGTTTTATAGAAATCTAGGGCTTTGGAGGTGCATGGAAAAAAGCCATTAATCACTCAGATTAACTCAGCTTGATTTTTGAGTTATCTGATAATAAAGATAATTTAATTCAAAAAAACATGCAAAAGCTAAGTTTTAACTCAAAATAGAGTTTAGCTTTAATTGATAATTGATAGTTGTCTGCTTTTATGATTGTGCATGTTTTATTTATGAATTAATTTAATAAATAAAGTGATTTATGCTCAACTTAACTGATTTTTGAAAATAAAACAATTGATTTATGGGTTAATCAATTATTTTTCAAACTTTTATTAAAAACTATATTATTAAATAATGACAACTTGCTTTAATTAATTAAATAATAATTTAATCAATTATTCATAGGATATTGGATTTATTGTCAAAATTAAATAATACAATTAATAATAGATAGAATTACATTTAATTACATAATTAAGTGGCAAGATATTAAATCTAATTAATTAAATATGAAAATATTCAATTAATCAAACTTAGGATAAATGTGATTTATTGCCAAATAATCATTAAATTAAAGATAATTAAGATAATTAGGAATATTGCTAGGAATATTGCCTGATGCAAAATTTAAGATAATCAATTAAGATTCGATGATGTTTAGATGTGCCTTAGGTTAGGACTTTGATGTTGATTTCATTTGATTTGTAGATGTAGGAGGTTAATGAACTTATAGCCCATTTTTGGGGTATTACACTAACAAATTTAGTGTTTTATTGATGATGGTACACTTCATTGTCATTCATATTCTGAACTCCCTCTAAGTAGTAACTTCTCCTTTTCTGATTTTATCAACAAAATAATCTTATACATCTCATCTTCCTGCTATACTCATCTAATTTGTCTCCCTCTTACTGTATTAATCTCCTTCATGATATTATTTGTTCATCTCCATGATATTTTCCTCTAACATCTAAATTTATTCTTCTTGATCTACTTACTGATCTTCTCCCTCTTTGATATACACTAATTCATCTTCATTCTTATGAATTTCACTTTATTCATCTCCCTTAGCAGTAAATAGACTTACACTTTGATTCAATTGACTTATACGATCTTCATTAGTATTCTCCCTCTTTGACAACAATGCCAAAGAAACATAAACATCTCTGATATACCTCAAGTATATTGATTTTTCATTATAGTCATAAAACTTTCTTCACACCTTCAGACTTCACCTAAAGAGTGAAATACTAACATCAACTCAAAAGATATATATTCTATTGAGTCCTTGAATTGATGCAGCATGCATCTTTCCTTAATGTATATTGGATAGGGGAAGAACCCCTAACTTACCTTGGAGATACTCAAAAGCATCTTTCAGTAATGGTTTAGTAAATATATTAGCTATCTGTTCCTTAGAATTTACATACTCCAATGTCACATGCTTATCTTGTACATGCTCTCTCAAGTAGTGATACTTAATAGATATATGCTTAGTCTTAGAATGCATCACCAGATTCTTTGATATATTAATAGCATTAGTGTTATCACAATAAATTGTAATAGGATCAAAAATATCTTCATGCATACCTTCCAGTAGTTGTTTGATCCATATATATTAGAACAATTCATAGCTGCTACCACATACTCAGCTTCAACAATAGATTGTAAAATACAACTCTATTTCTTACTTAACCATGTCACTAGCCTTTCTCCTAAAAAGAAAGCTCTGCCACTAGTGTTTTTCCTATCATTAATATTTCATTCTCAATCAACATCAGTATAAACCTTAAGATCAAAATTTCCTCCTCTTGTGTATAATAGACCAAAATCTTCAGTCCCTTTCAAATATCTAAATATTCTCTTAACTACAGACAAATGTGCTTCCTTGGGGTTTGCTGAAAACCTTATAACAATACCAACTGAATTTGTAAAGTCAAGTCTACTATGTACCACATACTATAACTTACCAATCATGGACCAGTAAAGTGTTTCATTCACCTCCTTAGTATCATCTTCTTTTGACAATTTACAACCAGTAGCCATCAGTGTTCCAACTAGTTTTGAATCTTCCATATTGAATGTTTTCAGGATCTCCTTAATATATTTAGATTGAGTGATGTAGATCCCATATTTAACTTGTTGAATTTGAAGTCCAATGAAGAATTTGATCTCTCCTATCATAGACATTTCAAATTCCTTTCTCATTTCCTCAGCAAATGACTTAGACATTATCTCATTACCACCAAATATAATGTCATCAAAAAATATCTCATCAATCAAAATTTCATCAGATTTATCACATTTCAAGTATAAATTATTATTATCACTAGTCCTTTCAAATCCAATCTTAACTAAATAAGAGTGCAATCTTTCATACCATGCTCAGGGAGCCTACTTCAATTCATACAAGGCTTTATGCAATTTTTATACCATGTTCTTTTGTTCTTGTCAACAAATCCATCAGGTTATTCTATGTAGACTTCTTCTTGAAGTATTCCATTCAGAAATGTAGATTTAACATCCATTTGATAAACTTTAAATCCTTTGTAAGCTGCATATGCAAGTAGTATTCTTACTCCTAATAGCAACAGGGGGAAAATTCTCACCATAGTCAATTCCTTCTTCTTGTGCATACCCTTTGCAGAGTAGTCTAGCTTTGTTCCTTATCACATCTCCTTTCTCATTGAGTTTATTTCTAAAAATCCATTTTGTTCCTATCACATTCATATCCTTAGGTCTCAGTACCAGTGACCATGTGTTATTTTTTTCAAACTGATCTATTTCCTCTTTCATATCATTCATCCAATCTTCATTCTCTAGTGCATATTTTACCAATCTAGGCTTAAATTCAGAAATCAAACAAGTGTTAACTTTTAAATTACTTCTTTTCAACACTCCTGCATTCTTGTCTCCAATAATTTTTCTCAGTGAGTGGTGTCTTCTCACATAATTTTCTAATACAAGTTCAGTAGCTTGTTCTTCAGTGTTCTCATCTCTTTATGGATGCTCATTTTGTTCATCGGTTCCTCCTAGTTGCTACTCGATTGTGTCAACTGAATTACCATCTTGTACATAATTTTTTTTGTTATAGTCCTCAAGTTCCTTTTTACTATCCTCTTCATTCTTTTCAGAAAATTCATCAACTCTTACATTTTCACTTTCAACTATTTTTTTAGAATCCTTGATTAAATATTTATATGCCTTACTCTTTGAAGAATAGCCGAGAAATATTCCTTCATCACCTTTAGAATCAAATTTTCCATTCCTATAATCTTTCAATACATAAAACTTACTTCCAATTTTTTTGAAATAACTTACAATTGGTGTTATGCCAAACCATAATTCATAAGGTGTCTTCTTTGTACCTTTCTTCAACTATATGTGGTTGAGAGTGTAAACTACAATGCTTATAACTTCTCTACAAAATGTTTGTGCAATCTTCTTATCAGTCAATAAAGTCCTATCACAATCAACAATAGATCTATTTCTTCTATTAGCTATCCCATTCTATTGTGGAGTCCTCAATGCAGACACTTGTGTTTTAATTCCATTCTCATTACAGAAGATGGTAAATTCATCACAAATAAATTCACCTCCTCTATTAGATCTAAAACACTTCAGCTGTTTACCTGTTTCTTTTTCAACTCTAGCCTTATACCACTTAAGCATTTGAAATTCATCATATTTTTCTTTTAGAAACATTACTAACATCATTCTTGAATAATCATCAACTAACAAAATAAAGTATCGATCTCCATAATAGATTTGACCTTTCATAGGACCACAAAGGTCAGTGTGAACCAATTCCAAAATGCCACTAGTAGAATAAGACTTGTTTAGAAAACTTGACCTGGTCATCTTACCAACTTGACATTCTTTACACATAGCTTTATCAAGTTTGATTAATCTCGGTAGACCTCTTGCTCTATTCTTCTTACTCACTTTGTTCATGTTATCAAAATTTATATGACATAGTCTCTTATGCCATAACCACACATCTTTAGTTTTAGAAAATAAATAACTCTTTGCATTGGTATCAAGATAAAATAAATTACCTCTTGATTTTCCTTATGTTCTAATTTGATCTCCATCAGTACCATAGATCTTAACTTTTATGTTCTAAAATTATAGTCAGTGGCCAGTATTGTTCAGTAGTGCAACACTCAACATATTATAGTTCATTCCTCTAACCCAATATGCATCATTACATTTCATTTTATCATTAAACATAATAGATCCTTTACCTTTCACAAGACATGGAACATCATTGCCAAATCTGAAAAATCCTCCATCATATTCTTATAGATTCTCAAACTTGTCAATATCACTAGTCATATGATGTGAAAAACCACTATCAATAATCCAAGGGTTTGGTTTACTTACATGAGAAACAAGTTCTTTTTTTTCTTCAACCTTTTCCTCATCTGATTCTTCCTTTCTAAAACAAAAACAACTACATAACCTTCCTTGGTATCATCTGATTCATCATTAGTTATACCTTCCTCAGCTAGGTAGCAAGACTTCTTTCATTTGTCCTTAAAATCTTTGATTCTTTGGTGTCAGTTGTATCTTTTATCATTCTTATCATTTATGTCACCGTCAAGACATCTAGATGCAATATGTCCAATCTTATTACAATTAAAACATTTCAATGGTAACTTACCTTTGTACTTTTCTTTGCCTCTAGGTAGTCATTTACCCAATAGTGCTTTAAATTATTCTTGCTCTTTCTCTTCAGTTAGGATGTTGTCATACTCATTTACATGAGAAGTACTATGATTTTATCTTTCTTTTCTTGATGTTCCAATGCTCATAGATGACTTAAAGGCTGTCTCAATAGTTAGTAGACTATTATCAAAGTTACTTAGCTCAAATGCAGTCAACTTTCCAATTATTCGGTATAGATCTCAATTTCTAAATTGCAGACACTCTAATAGCATACTTAGAGGATAGAGTTCTCAAGCTTTTACTTACCACATTTCATTAGTCAATGATCCACCAACACCTCTGATGGCACTAACAAATTCTTTGATTATGTTGTTGTATTGTGTGATGTTTTCTTCATCTTTCATCCTCATCTCATCATATTTTCCTCTCAAGCTATCAACCTTAGCTTTTTGAACATAATGATCTCCTCCATAAATAAGTGTGAGCTTTTCCTACATCTCTTTTAAATTAGTACAATCTTTGATATCATTAAATTTAGCATTAGATAGGGAAGAAGCAATCTCTACCATGATTGAGTTATGTTCCTTCTTTTCTTTCATTTGATCAACTGTCAAGGGTCCTATCGCTAGTGGAGAGTATTCATTTTCCATCAAATATAGGGCATATTCACCAATCCTAGATAGATACAATTTTATTCTGCTTTGCCATGTTGAGAAACTTTCCTTTTTCAACTTAGGTACTTATCTCCTATACATCTTCAGATCTTTTACTCAAGTCTTTAAACTTATCTCTTCAGAGTACTTGGCTCTGATACCAATTGTTAGATTATGAAGAGGGGGGCTGAATCATTAATCCTGATCACAACATACCTTAATAAAATTTTCTTTTATTAACTTGATAACTACTCAGTAGAAGCACAATTCATTATTTACCGACAACAGTAAATAAAATATATCAACCAACAAATCATTCACAATATGTAACACAAATATTTAACATGGAAACCCAATTATGGGAAAAACCATTGTGGGAATTTTCACCCACTAAGAAATATACTCTTCTAAAGTATGCCCGGTTAAGAGCCAATCTGATTAAATATTGACCGCTTTTTATAAAGGCTCAAAAACTAGGCATAATCCAGAACTCAGGGATTGGACATCCGATCGAGAAGTTTATTCTCCTTATAAAAATTCATTTAATATGTCAACCCAGGGATGTGTTACTTGAAATGGACCAGCAAGATATATGCACTAATTACCACTTAACTACACATTCTACAGTTGCTGCAGGAAAGAAATGTTGAAAGGAAACTATCTTATGATTGTAGGAAACAAATACTAGAATGTAAATTAAACTATAGCTATAGAAAAGCAAGTATTGGAATGGAAATTATAGAAGTGTAGATGCTAAAAAAACATGAAGACTCTTGAAAACTAAGCTATAATGCTTCAACTATAGAAAGCATTAGCTAGCCTATGGCTTTTTCAACAAGAACAGTTTAACACTTAATACTGAAATAACGGAAATGTAGGAAAATGAGTTTAACTATAATGAATCTAATTAATTATGGATTTCTCACCAAGTGGCCCCCCTTGGATGAGTATCCCAAACACAACTACGCAAAGTTAAATCTCAACACTTCATTTTATCATTGATTAAATAGCTGAGTATAGAGATGTATATAAACCAGAAATAACAAAATAAAATTATATTGCAGATAAACTAATAATGCCCTCTTTCTCACGCAGGAGTGAGGCTTTATTTAAAAGGAAAAATTCTAAAAAGTAACCAATCATGCCACAAAAATAGGTGGAAATTTTATTACAACACTACTAATAGAAAGGAAGAAAGCTATAAAACTAGAAACAAAATAGATCTAAAAAATAGGAAAGAGCTCCTGTGAAAAAAAATCTAACTTCCCACTCTCTCCTAGATTTCTTTAGAGAATTCATTACGTTACCTTAATCTTTTCTTGATGTTTGCCACCTTGATCATCTAGAAACCTCTAGATGGTGCCTCTTTAATGTTTCTCCATTGGAGTCTACTAAAAGACTGGGTCGAGCATCCAGTATATGAGTGCACTTCACCTAGTCAAGAAGATAGTTGCTATATTGATGTGCTGCACTTCAGATGTTAGGATGAAGACATTTATGGTAATACACACCAAAAAATGCATGCATTATTTATGTTCAAACAACTATTTTACTTATAAATACATGATCATAACTTCAAAGTAATTAATATAGTATATTCATCCAAGTGTAGCATATTAAGTGTATTTAAACCATAGTAGTAGTCCAGTGGCAACATGCCACATATTACTAAAATTGAGTATAAAAGTCTTTGATAAAATATAACAAAATAAGGAAAAAGACCTAGCAGAGACTATCCTAGGATGTCTAAAGTATGGCATTAATATGCCTCATCATTTTGCCCCCTACAAAGACTAGTGTCGGTCCTCAGGCATTGAAACATTTCTGATCTTCACAAGCACTCTAATATCTCCTTCATGAGTCTTGCTAGTCATGGAACTACCCACTCGCCAGTAGAATCCATTTGTCTGTTCTATCTTAATGTGTTGACTCATCTCCAATTTCTCATCTATCTTATTATCCACACAGCTGTATAGTGGCCATAAAAGTAGAGGAGGCTAGAAGGTGAGGGGAAACCATCTCTCTAGTTGTGGCTATCTTCCCAACTGTATATACCATTGAACCCACTGCATTACAACTCAAAAGTTAATGAGACTATGAGGCTCCGCCTTCTTTAAGGACATTGTTAATCTAGCCCAACTTTGTTTTAATCCTTCTACTGCCCTATGCCCTTCTACTAATGATAGTCTTTCAAATTCTGCAAAGACTTGTTGCCAGTTATCCAAAATTCTCCTTCTTTGTTTTGAGTCATTGAATCCATAAACTATTTCCATCTAATTACAATATAACCTCCAAGGTGAACCAATTTATGGACATAGGGGAAATGTGATTGATCATTCAATTTCCCTATATTTGTTTAGCTTCTCCTTGTAGTTAATCTCATTTATTACCCAAGAGAGAAGAGAAGATAGGTGAATATCACCAACAAATAGTAAAGGGTTCCAATCAGTATTAAAGGGAACGCCATGAATGATTATGCAAGTATAGTTCATACAAGAGATTCCTAATACAATTTGGTGATGCTTCATATGTAGCCACAAATTCTTTAGGAAAACTTATGGATCTCTAAGAACCTTCATCAATTTGAACATTAAAACCTGCTCCTTTAAACATAGGGCATAAAACCTAGGAGGTGATCTACATTTGATTAACTTAGGAATTAACTTTGTGACTGAATCCAACTTTCCTTGTAAAAGTTGGATTTCTTTCTATTTTATTCCTATTTCCTTTTTCAATTTATCCCTTTCCAACTCCCACATAGATTTTTTATATTGTATTTGTGTAAAGAAATCAATAGATAAGGAGTGGACTATTACCTTTCCCTGGTTTCTTGATGGAACTAGATTCACTGCTATTTCTTCTTGATTTTCTTGTTGAACCCTATTTGGTACTATTTCTTCTTGGTTTTCTATTGGAACTGGCACACATGTTTCCAAAATATCATCCTCTTGGATGTTTCCTGGATGAGAAGAAGACACATCAAAGATTTCTTTTTCTCTTCTTCTTTTTGTTCTATTTCTTTGCTCAAAATCATGGCTGTAGGATCTTCCTCCATCATATCATGACACCTTGTGAACGAACTGCTTTCTTATGGTTGTTCTTCCATGGGTTCATCAATAGGAACATTAGGGTTAGAACAAGTCATTGCAAGTGAGTCCTCTATTTATTTTGTGTTCAAATGAACATTGCATTGTAATGGGGTGTCGACTGATGTTGTAGGACATTTTTGTAGGGTCTTTTTCTTTGAAGCAACCATGGCTATAGGAGGAACAGGGGAATCATCCATAACATATTCAACCATTTTTTCTTTTCCCTTTTATTTATTCTGGGCATTCTATTCTACCTATGGATTATGGGAATCTATAGGAACCTTAGTTTTACCACCCTCCAAGTTAGGGTTTGGATTATCAGTTGCCACATTTGCTTTGTTAATTCCTAAAGTAGAAGGGTTTTCTTGAGCCTTTTCTAGAATAGAGGGCTCCACATTTTTAGGAATGACCTCATTAGGGATATTTTGCTACTCTTCTTGATTTTTGGGTTATGACAATTCACCATGTAATTGCACATGAGGTGTTGTGATAAACTCATCCCAGGTCATGGGAGAGGTATCATGCAAAGACCTTTCCACTAGGTGTTTTATCAAATCATTGTGGGTGACAACATTTTGCCTTGCCTTCCTAACTTCTTCAGAACCAAAATTCAACAGATAATATAGAAAATTAGGGACATTTACTAGGTGACCATGCTGCAAATAACTCAAAAGATTGAAATGTATGGTATGCAAGAAAGAAAACCATCCCTCACAAGTAATGTACCTTATAATATGAACTACTAACTAAGGGTACTCACCTAGAAGAGATTTTCTCCTGGCACCTTTCTTGCTGCATTCTAGTCCAATGTCTATTGGTAAAGAAAATTCATCTCAGGCTATTTGCGCATCATGGCCATGTCAAAAGGCTTCTCCTATGGTAGGAAGTCTAGAAAATTCTGTAATCGTACCTCTGAAGCCTCCACTCTCAATCCTTTTACATAAGAAACCCCATTTCTATATGTCCCCATGAATTCCAATGCTATGGCCTCATCATGACCACTTAACCTTACAAAATATGCAAGCCAGCCTACCTAGTTAGAAACTTGAATTCTGGCTTGATCTTGCAACATGGATGCATGATTAGCCGACTCATGTTGTATAGGTTGTCCACCCATTCTACTTACTGAGAGCTTCTATAATCTTGATCCCTTTAATTCTAACAGTCTCTCTAACAATTGTGCCTACCCTCCGCTCTACCCATTATTCTATTGAAACAGGCCTTGATGATCAACTAGAAAAGACTATCCTAGCTTGTTTAATGGGTAGTTTAGTTGAATGATAGAGGGATTCTTTTTTTTTTTGAAAAAATGAAGCTGGAATTGCAGATTTTAAAACACAAAGCTATAAGGTTTTTGAAAAATTGAAGCTGGAATTTCAAATTTTAAAACACAAAGCTATAGGGAATTTTTTTTGCAGGGGTTGTTAAATCAATGACTGCATAGTACAACCTTGCAAATTAATAATGACGAATAATGGTGAACTTAAGAAAGGATATTTATTATAACACAAAACTAAACTGACCAAAAATTAGGTAGGTGTCCTCACATGCCTGGTTTAGAAGTACAATGGTACTTGGATAAATTACTAAATTAATTACAATGTGAGTGATAATAATGTCAAATTAAGTAAAGATCATTTGAAATAATAAATGAATGTGTACCTAGAATATAATAACCTTTAAATGCCCAAATCTAGAAAGATCGAGTGACATGTGCCAAACAAAAAGTAATACATGGCGTAATTATGATGTGATTATGGTAGATAAAGTTGATGGAATGTGATGTGATGGTTTCTTTATTATGAAAAAATATATTTTCATGAGAAACAAATTTTTTATTATGACTGCATGCGTGCAGAGTCAAAGCAATGACTGGAGGAAGTTATTGGCTGCAAGAGAGTATTTAGTTGGAGGAGGCCCATCAGTTGCAAGAAAATCTTTAGCTGGAGGAGGTCCATCAGCTGTAGGAGATTCATCGGCTGTAGGATCTTTATTAGCTACAGGGGGTTCAGCTACAATAGGAGAAATCTCAAACTACCATAGGAAGTCAACCTTTTTTTTTGGCTTATGGTACAGACAAAGTCTGTGGCCATTTACCAACAACTTGAAATGTACATGGTTGATTGTGGATAACTAAACCACACCATTAGCATACATGTGTTCAATTTCATAGGGTCCAAGCCATCTTGTAGTGAGCTTACCTTGTGTCTCCTAAAATCATGAGTCATACAAAAGAGCCCAGTCACCAGGAATAAACTGTCTGGTGAGGATATGTGAATCATGCCACTTTTTGTGCTAAATCTGGATCATCTCAGTGTGTTGCAGGGCTTCCTTTCACATTTCATCTAGATGGTTGAGCTACAGGATCCTTTTGCATTGTGCTAAAGGAAGATTGATGTTGAGTTGCAATGTTATTCGTAGGGTTTTGTACTCAAATTCTATAGACATTAAAATGTTCTTTCCATAAACTAATTCAAAAGGAGTAAAACCTATTGTTGTCTTCAATGTTGTCCTATATGCCCAGACTACTTCTTGTAATCTTGTGCTCTATTCCTTTTTATGTATCTACACTATTTTTGTCAAGATTGCTCCTATCTCCCTATTTGTGATATATGTCCTACCATTCGCCTATGGATGATATGGACTTGATTTTCTATGTTGAATATTGTATTCATTCATTAGGGTAGTGATCAATGTTGACATAAATTGAGCATCCTGATTAGTGACCAATTCTTTGGGTACACCATATTGTGTAAAGACTTCCTCATATAGAAACTCAGCTACATTGTTATCCTCAGCATGCTTCATGGCTCACACCTCCACCCATTTTGTCACATAGTCTATGCACACAAGAATATATGAATTGTCATTAGATGAAGGACTGATGGGTCCTACAAAATCAAGCCCCCATTTATCAAATGGAGTGACTACCACTTGAGGAAAGAGAGGCATTTTGTCAAACTTTGTTGGTCACCCCATCTATTGGCATCAATCAAATTTCCTTGTGTAGTTGACCACATCTTTATGTATGGTTGGCTAGTAATATCTAGTGTTAATTATCTTCATTGTTGTTCTTTTGGCTACAAAATGCCCTCCACAAGGCTCATCATGACAGACATGGAGGATATCTTAAGTCTTATCTTCCCTAACACATCTCCTTAATATTTGATTAGGGCCAGTGTAGAATAGACAATCAACAATCCATGAGAAGTTGAAAGTTTTTTCTATTAGGAGTCTCTTTTCTTTTGTGGAGAAATATGGAGGTACATTTTGAGAAACTAAATAGTTTGCAATATCGGCATATCGGGGTGTTTTAGTTGAAATGGAGAACAAGTGATTATTAGTGAAGCTATCATCAATTATTTGTGGTTCATCCAAATTTTGCAATCTTGAGAGGAAGTCAACAACCATTTTGGAATTTTCGGGCTTATCCACTATTGTGATATCAAATCCCTACAATAGTAGAAGCCATCAGGCCAATCTTTCTATGATAGTAGGTTTGTTAGCTAGATACTTTATGGTTGCATGATTAGTATGCACAAATATTTGGTAGCCTTTATTGTAGTGGTAGAATTTGTTCATAGCATAAATAACAACTAGAAGGTCCTTCTCTATGATTATGCAATTCAAATCCACTCCTTACAGGTTTTTGCTAATAAAGTATATTGCATGTTCTACCATACCTTCTTTTTGTCTAAGTACAACTTCTATTGCATGATCTGAGGCATTTTTATGAATGTGGAGTGGAAGTGCCCAATTAGGACCTCATAGAATAGGAGCCTAAGTAAGGAATGACTTCATCTATAGGAAGGCTTTATCACAACTTGGTGTCCATAAAAATTCTGAATCCTTTGTTAGCAGAGAATGTAGGGGATTGGTCATTTTGATAAAGTCTTTAATGAATCTTCTATAGTAGCCAACATATCCAAGAAATCTTCAAACATCTTTCTGCTTGGTTGGTGTGGACAGATTTTGAATAACTTCAATTTTAGCAGGGTCCACTTGGATTCCAATAGAAGCTATATAATGACCTAGCACTACCCCTTCTTGCATCATCATGAAACACTTTTCACTATTCAAAGACATGTTCTATTCTTCACACCTTTTAAGAACTTTGTCTACGTTTGTTAGAGCCTCCTCATAAGTTTCTCCATATGTTGTGAAGTTGTCCATATAGATTTCCATACAATCATGAGAGATATCAGCAAAAATGATGATAACTACCCTTTGGAATATTGTAGGAGCATTACATAGGCCAAAAAGAAAAATTGAATAGGTAAAGGTTCCCCATGGGCAGGTGAATGTAGTCTTTTCCTGATCCTCAAGAAAAATTATGATATGATTGTATCCACTGTACCCATCTAGAAAGGAAAAATACTTCTTGTCTGCTAAGGAGTCTAAGACCTGGTCAATAAATGGAAGGGGGAAGTGATCCTTTTTAGTGGAATTGTTAAGTTCCCTATAGTCAATACACACTCTCCATTTACCTCCTTTTTTGGGAACTATTACTAATGGAGAGATCCACTGGCTATCTAATATTGGATATATGAATCCAGCATTGAGCAGTTTTTGCAGTTCAGTTTTCACTATTTCTCTTAATGAAGGGTTAACACACCTTTGAAACTGTCTAATAGGGGTTTGTCTTCTTTTTGGTATATCCTATTAGTATAGAGCTTTGGGTCCAAGCCTATCATGTCATCATAATCCCATGAAAATGTTACAGTATGGGCCTTTAGTATTTTAGTTTGTGATGTTTGTTGCTGAGGAGTTAGCTAGCTATTAATATTCAAGAAGTGGCCAAGAGACACCTCTATTTGCGTAGTCAGTTCTATCATGGATGAATCTTTTAATGAGGGCACTTGTATCTCATGGAGAAGAAATTGGTGGTAGAGCTATTTGGCTATAGGAGAAGCCCATTAGTAATCAAGGTTTAAAGCCTACAAGGAGCAGTTATTGGATGAACAATCCATGGAATCTAAGGTTGATCCATACTAGTTATGTAGGATGTTGGTGATTACTTTGTCTTCTTCCTGGAGCTGTAGGAAATGATCTCTTTTTAACATGATTAACTGAGACATTGAGTTTATAACTTCATCTTCTTCTCCTATGTCAAGCCATATTGGTGAAGCTAATTCCATTTGAGGTTGGGCAGGTGGATACAAGACTAAAGTCTTGGTATGTTGACCATCAAAGATGGTCATATCCCCCGAGTGACATCTGATGCAAGCATCAATAGTTGCTAACCAAGGCCTACCAAGAATAATTGGATAACGCCCTAGTGTAGATTTGTGTGATAGGATCATGAAATCAATAGGATAAGACCAAGATTCAAGGTCAAAAAATATGTCCTCCACCATCCCATCAGGCTTCATAGTGGAACTATCTACAAGTTGCAGGACAATGGGTGTAGTTCTGAGGTTGGTGATACCAAGTTTTTGCATTATATCCCTAGTCATGACATTTATAGCGGCTCCAAGATCTATCAATGCATTTTTAATACATGTCCCATTAATAATAACCTTGACAACAGGGCTGTCAAGGTCAGAAGATTTTGGGATGGTAAGATTTCCTAACATGATGTCAGCTGATTTACCCAAAACATGGACAATCTAGGGATCCTTTTTCTTGCAGCCATGCTTCTTGAAACAAGCTTCTTTAATGGATTTTCCATATGTGGGGACATCTTTGATTGCCTGAAAAAGGGAAATTTTAACTCTGATGTTCTTTAATTGATGAAGGATGTTGAAGACTAATTCTTTAGTAGGCTTTGGATTGGTATTCTATAGTCTTTATGGAAAAGGAGGTTCGATATACTAGTTATTCTCAGGTGTAGGCTTAGGGACTGCTAGAGTAGGAGAGTGTTCAGCTTGGATAGGCTCCTTAAGGGGTACTTTAGTTATAGTTGGATGCTTAGGAGTAGGTAGAGTAGTTCTAGACCATAAATGAATATCATCAATTATGATGGCATAGGTAGGATATTGCATGGGGTACTGCATTGTGTCAGTAGCATACATACTTTATTAAGGTGTATGAGGTCTATTGTTTGGGTTCAATTTTGGTTGTGCAGGCAGTTGAGTAGGTTTGGGAAGTTGATTATTGGCTGTTGGTGGTGGAAAAAGTGCTTGCTGCTATGGAGGCTGAGGAGGTGGTAGAAGAAATCCTTGTGGATGATTTGGCAATTACTGGCCACCTCACCATTGTAGGTTCTACTACTAGTTACCCTATAGTGGCTACCATTTCCCTTGGGGTTGTTGGCAATTCCCTTGAGGGTTTTTCCACTATGGACTGGGTTAATTATGCCACTAATTTTGGAAATTATTCTAGGGAGGAGTTTGATAATTCATGGGAGGCTGCCATTGATTATTATAAAATGGGTTACTAAATGTAAGTGGGTCTTGAGGCATACCTTGTCTTTGCATTCATGGTCGGTGCTGAGCAATGAAGAAAAACTACCCATTTGCAAGTTCAATTGGTTTGTAATCAGTTGGCATTTATGGAGTCTCCATGTTAGCAACTAGTTTGTACCGATAGTCTCTCTTCTTCTATCTATAGTGGGGATAGAATTTAGCCAACATGACCTCTGCTTCCTCATGTTTCTTCTTAGCCTACATGGTATTGAGTTGTGTGGCCATGTTGTTAATGATGTCTTTCTTGAAGTCAAACAATAGATGTGTTATCTCTATCCTTGAAGCACCCGTACCATTTGACTTTCCCAAGGTGGACCTATATCCCCTTCCTTTCTTACCAGAAGCTCTAGAGTACTTAAGACATATACTTTTAATATTATCCCATGTAGCCTGGGTGATATCACCTCCAAGCATCAGGTCTAGTGCCTTTGTGCATCCATCTTGAAGACCACGTAGAAAGAGTAGCTTCTGGGACTCCTCATTAAGCTCATAATGCGTGCTCTTTTCTAAGATGAACATGAACCTTGAGATATAATCCTCAAGACCCTCATCTTCTTTCTGTGTCATTTTAAAAATGTCATCTCCTCGCATGTCATTTCCTCTACAATATTCTTTATAGTTCAACAAGAAATCACTCTTCATTTCATCCCAACTATGAACAACATCCTATCCTAAGCCCATGAAACATCTTAGTGCAGACTCTTTAAGACTTGTAGGAAAGAGTTTAAGCCTGTGGGAGTTAGTGGTGTAGTCATATCTCCTACAAAGGATATCAAACTCAAAAAGGAAGGTATCCACATCTTCTGTCATAATACCATAGAATTTTGGAAGAGTAGAAGAGGGTATGTTCTTGAGATTATTATTATCACACTGGTTTGAGATAGGAAAAGGAAATATAGTAGGATTTTCCATCCTCGGTGTGTTTCTAGGATGAGGTCGAGGTGGATACTGAGGATGGTAGATGACTAGTTATAAAGGGTTCTCTTATTTGATGGAATTTTCATGATAACGAGATCTTAAATTAGCAAAGGCTTCAAAAAATAAATTGATTTTAGGTTTCTCTTCAAAGGAACCAATTATTTCTCCCTCAAAAGATGAGGATGATGATGTGGTTTCAGGAAGTTCAACAATAGCATCAACAAACAAGACTTCTTCTAATGGATTATTGGATTTATTTGGAAAGTACCTACCTCGAGCGTCTCTTCTTCTTTTATGCATGCAACTAGTGTGAAGTGATGTAGATTGTCATGTTTCTAAAGATGAAATTTATTCTAATCAAAGTGGGAAATGAAATAATAAATGAAAGAAAATCCTAGGAATGTCTTAGTGAGAACTAGGATTGGCACCGTCCCTGCCAATGACACCAAAAATGATCACTTTTTATAAAGGCTCAGAAACTAGGCATAATCCAAAACTCAGGGATTGGACATTTGATCGAGCATTTTATCCTCCTTATAAAAATTCATTTAATATGTCAACCTAGGGATGTGTTACTTGAAATGGGCCAGAAAGATATATGCACCAAGTACCACTCAACCACACATTCTATAATTGCTACAGGAAATAAATACTGAAAGGAAACTATCTTACGATTGTAGGAAACAAATACTAGAGTGGAAATTAAACTATAGCTATAGAAAATAAAGTATTGGAATGGAAATTACAGAAGTGAAGATGCTAACAAAACATGAAGACTCTTTCAAACTAAGCTATAATGCTTTAGTTTCTCTATTGCTTTGGTTGCAGAAAGCATTAGCTAGTTTGCGATTTTGGATGCAGTAACAGTTTTACACTCAATATTGAAATAAGAAAAATACAAGAAAATGAGTTGAACTATAATGAATCTAACTAACTATGGATTTCTCACCAAGTGGCCCCCCTTGGATGAGTATCCCAAACATAATTAACAAAGTTAAATCTCAACACTTCATTTGCTCATTGATTGAATAATTGAGTACAAAGATGTATATAAACCAAAAACAACAGAATGAAACTATATTGCAGATAAATTGATAATGCCCTCTTTGTCATGCAGGAGCAGGGCTTTATTTAAAAGGAAAAATTCTAAAAACTAACCAATCATGCCATAGAAATAGGCAGAACTTTTATTACAACACTACTAACAGAAATGAAGAAAGCTATAAAATTGGAAATAGAATAGATCTAGAAAAGAGGAAAGAGCTATTACGACAACAGATCTAACTTCCCACTCTCTCCTAGATTTCTTCAGAGAATTCATTCTATTGCCTTAATCTTTGCTTGACAACTACTACCTTGATCATCCAAAGACCTCTAGCTGGTGCCACTTTAATGTTTCTCCATTGGAGTCTGTTGAAAGACTGGGTCAAGCATCCAGTATATGAGTGTGCTTCACCTGGTCAAGATGACAGTTTCTATATTGATGCGCTACACTTTAGATGTTAGGATAAAGACATTTATGGTAATAAACACAAAAATATGCATGCATTATTTATGTTCAAACAACTATTTTACTTATAAAGACATAATCATAAGTTTAAAGAAAGTAGTATAATATATTCATCCAAGTGTAGCATATTAAGTGTGTTTAAACCATAGTAGTAGTCTAGTGGCAACATGCCACATAATAACATAACTGAGTATAAAAGTCTTTGAGAAAATATAATAGAACAAGGAAAAAGACCTAGAAGAGACTACCCTAGAATGTCTAAAGTATGGCATTAATATGCCTCATCAAAGATGACAAAACACATTGTTAGGTGTGACTCGATTAAGGGATTTACCTTAGATCTATTATGATCTTCACCCTATTAGGAATGGCCTTGTTAGAGGGATTTAAACACTCTTTTTGGAATGTCACCTTTCTCAAGGATTTGCAATAAGACTACTAAGTCCACTATGTTAAGAGATTTCTCTATTACAAATGCTAGTAAGCAATAGTAATAAAAATGCCTTGTAGATGTGAAACTATATTTTCTCAATCAGATCCTTATGCGCTCTTCAATCTTCACTTAAATCCTTTTTCTTCCAATGGCATTAACACTTTATCAAATCATTATTTTCCCACTTGGAATCTCTCTGTTCCTTCTCCTCTGCAATAGTCGATAACCCTTCAACTATTCAATTTTCCAGCCCATTGTCCATACAAGATTATCCTTTGTATAGACACTTTTTGCCTCCTAATCTCATCTATTATGTTTTCCTTTAATCAATCTTGACCATTTATTTCATTATTCATCAGATGTGGATCTTGGTAACACGTTTCCTTTTCACTTAGGAAATAGAACTTTTCTTAAAATTTGTTCCACTTCTTTTATCACTTAGATCTTGCCATAGATCTTCATCTTGAATTTTCATAACTATAAATCTCTGTAACTAGCTTTCTTCTTCATCATGATCATCTAGCTCATTGTAGCTAATCATTAAATATTTATTCCATTCATATTTAATACCTTTTTCTTGCTCGATGTTCTTCATTTAAAAGTTTGGTTACATTGCTCAGTGCCTAAACCTTTCCGATTTACTAAGTGACCAAATTTTTCTCTTTACCTTACCGAGTGACTTTTCCATCTCGGTATCCATAACAACTTTACTTACCAAGTTGTCAAATCTTTATCACCATAGTTTACCAACTTAACATAATCATATGATAGGTAGAAAACAATTATACCAATATAATCAAATCATTTCCTGATCTGTATCAGTTGGCCATTTATGTTGTACAACTTCTTAACTTTTCATTTCCTCTTCTCCTTAACTCATTCATCTTATATCATTACCGAATGATATGGCAACATAATATAAACCAGAAATCAATTGCTTGATATCAATAAAAAGACTATAATTGATCTAATAATTCTACTAAAATCATTTATACCTCTAATCTTGGTCGGTTTTCATCATCAACTCCATCATATAATCAATTATCAACATTATTATTTGTTATGATAATAGTTTGGTCTCATATTGTTTTGATTTTTATGGTGTAAGAACAAAAATTCCATAGTGAGAAAAACTCAAAAATTTTGCCTGTCTTGACAATAAAATATGGTCTCGGTATGGGGGTCATATCTTGAAACTAAATTGTTAAATTTTTCTGAGCGTTTGATATGTTGTTTATGTCCAAGTTTAGAATTATATCAGAGAAATTTTCCAAATTATGTCAGGTTCAAAATTTATTAGCAATAGATTTTGGATCTAGATAAAGGCAGTATGATAGTTTTAACTAATTTGTTCTTGATTTGTTCCTTGTTTGTTGATGAATGCACATAGAGCATAAGGATCTGATTTATTTGATTGCTAAGAAGCCCTGTGACTAGTAGGAATGTGTTATACATTGAATAGTTAAATTTTTCAAGCAAGCATGGCCAATAGGAAAATGATAAGATAGGGACACATTTTGTTGATCAGAACTAATAAGTGGCATAGAAGATGGACATGGGACTAATATTTGTGTGTGGAGGATAATGTGAAAGGTTGGTGCATGTTTTTTTATTAAATATTGTTAATCTATGAATTGGTGTGATTAGGACTCAAATGGAGAACTTAAAGGACAGAGACAAGAATGTAGAAAGGATGTTGATTGAAGGCCAAATGAATGGCCAGAGAATGGTAAGATGGGTGAAAGATTGTATGAGGCATGTTGGCTATGACATTTCCTTAAGAGATGTTGATTTTCTTTTATTTGATTAGTGAATCCTAGGAGAGGATCAAGAATGGAAAATTTGAATGAATGAACATGGAACATGTTAGTAAGTGGTTATGCCTTTAATGCATTGAAAATGTAATGAATTGAAGGTTGGATCAGATGGATTTTAGGGTGTTGAAGAGTTTTTCTAGATACTCTACATCAAATTGGTATTAGAGATAGAAGAGCCTGAGAGTGTTTGGAGTGGAAACTCACACTAGGACCTAGCCCAAGAAGGATTTATTATTTGTTCTACTAATGAAGTTTTTGGTTGCAAGTGCTCATCTATCAAGCTACAAGAAGACATAAAAGGAAGGTTTTTCAAGGGTCACAAGGATGGTCCAGGGTGACAAGGATGGTCCATTAGTTTTTAAGAGACTAGGGAGAGAGGAAAAGAGGAGGAATCTTGGGTGAGGCACAAGTAATGATGTAGACAAGGTTGGTGGATCCAATTAAGGATTGACCAACCTTGTAGCCAAACCAATATGTCACAGAAATACACAACGACAATAGATCTAAGATAAAACTAAAGTCTTTATTTATCAAATCACCAATTACATGCGATAAGCCAAGCTATAAGGTCTTCCTCGTTATGGCCAGATACAAAGCTAGTAATAGTCTACAAGATCTCGTAGGATCCAAATCTCTTCCACAACATTAGAATCTAGCTAGCCCAGGTCTGAAATACACAACACTCTGGTAGGCACCTACGAAAGATCTAAACTTGTACTCAAACTTCCAAGCAATCTTCTTGCCCCTAAGCTCATAGGCTACTAACCTTCCTTCCAACTATCTCCTCCCTAAACACTACCCAAGCATCCTATAAATATTGATTCCTAGCCACAAGTTGATTGATGAAACAATAAACCCTTACAAACAAATATTAAATGCTAAAACACTAGTTGGCTCTCACATAGCCTTACAAAATAAATAAATTCTCAAAGATGGCCCCAACGGTGATCAGATCCACATAGAAGAATGCAACATGCCATATCTAGGTCCCCCACATCCAATGGTCAATCCATAACTCAAGGAGCATGACCTAAATCAATGGAACCAGTCGGCCAAGTTGATCCATCCAAACAATCTAGTCGGTAAGCAAGAACACCGAGCAATAGATGAAATAACCAAGAACCAATCGATTGACCATGCCAAGCATGATTGAGAAACACTATTATTTCCAAGTGCTAGTGAACCGACACCTTCAGTTATTGAGTGTTCTTTAGAGACTAAGCACCCCGGTAACCATAAAAACTGAGCAACTAGTCTCCCAAACCAAGCAAGTATTCCACCAAGCCAAGATCAAAACTAACAATCTACCTTCAAAGAAAAACACATTTTTGGTTGATATAGTATTACCAAGAATCCTAGGATGCTCCTGCATCAGACACCCCAGGTAAGAAATATTTTCTCATAAGGAAACCAGGAACACCTCAAGGGAATCATAACAGGTATGCCAAATCTATTCTTCACCCATATCTCCTCTTGTCCTTCATCCTGAGTAGTCTTCACTTCATCCACTATCTCATGTAGAAATTCCTTCTGCTTTCCACTTTGCTTATCCTTCCAATCGGCAATTGATAGCAACTGACTCTGACCACTACCGATCACATCAGTGCCTTGGTAAGGTTCATCCCCTCTAGAATCCTCAATCAAGTCAGTATCATCTACATCTCTCTATGTCACAAATGTCATCATCTGATGTACCATCTCTGCCAGCAAGACCATCTATTTCTTAATCTCAACAAACTCTTCAGAGATATCATTCTCCTTCTCCTTCAAGCTAGACTTTGTAGGAATAGATTCATCAACCCTCTGCTCTTGAGGTTTATCATAAGGAAAACACCTGATAAATCCACATCCCTTAACCCCTGTTTCTTGAAAGGTATCAACTTATGCCAAGATCCTTCATGCATAACCACATAGGTATTAGCATGACCATTAAACAAAAAATTTCTATCAGATTTCCAAGGTCTACCGAGAAACAGATGACAAGTGTCCATAGGCAATATATAACACAATATCTCATCATGATAAGATCCAATCTAAAATTTAACCAAGCATTGTTCTTCAATCCTAACCTTAGCCACATCTTGTATCCAACTAATCTGATAAGGATTAGGATGTTTCCTTCTTTCCAAATTCAATTTACTAACCATTTCATCTGAAACAAAGTTCTCAGAACTTCCACCATCAACTATGACATTACATACCTTATTCTTGCACTTACATCTAGTTCTGAATAGATTTCTCCTTTGTACCATTTCATGGACACATGTAGCTAATCTCCTAGTGATAAGTGTCTCACCCTTTTCTGCAACATTCACAATATCTTCTTCAACAGTCAGTGCCACCCTTTTCTTAGGACAATAAAAACTTCTGTGACCAGCTTCACCACAGTTATAACAAGTACCGATGAACTCATTCTTCCACCTTCCTCTCTATCCAACATTCTTAGTAACTTGACCACTGCTAGATCCCACTTTAGACTTAAGATTCTATGTCACATTACTCTCAACAAATGTCTCACCGATTTTACCACCTCGGTTCCTATTGTTGTGTTTTCCTTCATACTTCTTATTCTACTTCTCTTCAATCTTCAATGCCATCTGATAAGCATCACTAATTGTTGTCATCCACACAGTAAGTAACTCTTCCTAAATACTAAGTCTTAAACCATAGACATACCTAGCAACCTTCTCTTTATTAGCTTCAGAATAACCAGTCCTAATCAAGATTTTGTAAAACTCCTCTGTATACTCCTGCACCAATTTGTTAGTCTACTTCAAAGCTTGCATCTTCTTAAACATGTCCAATTCATAATCCACTAGAATGAATTGCTTTTTCAACTTGTCAACCATTCGGTTCCACTTAGTGATCTTTTATTTTCCTCTTCTACCTCTTTCCAACTAAACTTCTCTCCACTAGATATTTGCATGACCCTTCAACTTAGTCTTTGCAAATCTAACCCTATCAAGATATTCTATTTCTTCATACTCAAAGTATTCATCAATCTCATTGATCCAATCAATCAACTCTTCTAGCCTAAGGCTTCTAGTAAATGCAAAAACTTCAATCTTAGGTCTCTTCCCAATCTTAGACATATCTTTTAGAATTTGATTCTCCATAGAATCTCTAGATTCTTTGAAAAATTCTTCAAAATGATCTTCCTCAGATTCATCATCACTATCTTCTTTCAAGGTAGGCTTCTTCTTTCTCAATTGTTCTTGTAGATCTTGCACTTGTTTCTGCAAAGTGCTAAAATCATCAAGACTAAATTCTCTAGTAGTTTCTTCTTCCTCTGAGATCTCATGATTTCTCCTTAGAGGCATCTTGAAATCAAGATCCAAACACAAACACGCAAGATCCACTCGGCCCCAACAGGAACAGACTTCGCTCAAATAGGAAAAAACTTTTCTTTGATACCACCTGATGCAGGAAAGGTTGGTGGATCCAATTAAGCACTGACTGACCTTATAGCCAAACTAATATGTAGTAGAAATACAAAACAACAAAAACAAATCTAAGATAAAACTAAAGTCTTTATTCATCAAATCACCGATTACATGCAATGTGTTAGGCTGTAAGGCCTTCCCAGTTATGACTAGATACAAAGCTAGTAATAGTCTACGAGATATCATAGGATCCAAATCTCTTCCACAACATCATAATCTAGCTAGCCTAGGTCTGCAACACACAACACTCTGATAGGCACCCAGGAAAGATCTAAACTTGTACTCAAACTTCCAAGCAATCTTCCTACCCCTAAGCTCGCAGGCTACTAACCTTCCTTCCAACTATCTCCTCCCTAAACACTACTCAAGCATCCTATAAATATTTATTCTCAGCCACAAGTTGGCTGATGAAACAATAAACCCTTATAAAAAAATATTAAATGCTAAAACATCAGTTGGCTCTGACATAGCCTTACAAAATAAATAAAATCTCAAAGATGGCCCCAACGGTCATCAGATCTACATAGAAGAATGTAACACACCATATCTAGGTCCCCCACACATCCAAGAATCAATCCATAACTCGAGGAGTGCAACCCAAATCAATGGAATCGGTCGGCCAAGCTGATCCATCCAAACAATCTAGTTGGTAAGAAACAACATCGAGCAACATATGAAATAACTAAGCACCAGTTGACAAACCATGCCAAGCATGACCGAGGAATGCAATTATCACTGAGCACCAGTGAACCGATGCCTTTAGTTACTGAACGTTCTTCAGAGACCGAGCACCCTGGTAACCATAGAAACCAAGCAACTAGTCTCCCAAACCGAGCAAGTATTCCACCAATCCAAGATCACAACTAACAATCTACCTTGAAAGAAAAACATATTTTTGGTTGACACAGGATTTCCAAGAATCCTAGGATGCTCCTACATCAAGTAATTTGGTGAGGTTAAGAAACATGGAGAGGTGGACTAATGGTTGGTAAAAGCACCATAGGTAGCATCCATTGCAAACTCCATTAATAGGAGTAATAAAGAAATTGTTTAAAGGTAAAGGGAGAAGATGCTTTAAGAAGATAAAAGAAACATGAAGAGGAAAAGGTAGATGAAGAAAAAGGAGGATATTTTCACTCAAAAAACAATTCTTGTAGGTCATTACACCTATGTTTCCAAGTGGCTTGGAAAATTTTCAAGGTCAGGAGTATGGTGTAGAGGAAACTAGCACAAGGCTACACCAAGAGGAAAATATGAAATTTAATATGGTTTTGAGTCCATAAAGTCACTCTTGATGTGTTTGAAAATATTTATGATGTTATTGAGTCCTATGGAATCAATATGTAATGTATTTGCAATAAATTATAAAAGTTATCCTAGGAAGGTCCTAAAAGGTCAATAGTGGTCAAAATGTCCAAAATGTATGAAATGTGCCCAAGAGGCTTAAAAAGGATATAATTTTTCATGTTTGGTTCATTTGAATTTGTTTGAGGTTTCAATATAAAATTCCAAATTTATTTATCACAAAAATGGAAACATTGCAAAAGTTGCAAAAAGTACAACTTTGCAAAATTATAAATTTCACAAATGTTACACAAGAAGTTGTCAAAGGGGAAGTTGTTTGGTCTTAGAAATTTTTAACTGTCATTGAAGTTGAAATGTCTATAAAAAGATCTTCCAAGGTCTAACATAGGAGGGGAGGTCAGTTTGGAGGTGTAAAAGCAAGTATGGACAAAAGCACCTTTGACTGTCCACATATTTCCTGCAGTAAACAATAAGGACAATCATGTGTTGGCTTGTATAAATCTGTTTTGGAGTTTTGGAAGAAAGGAATAGAGAAGGAAATCCATATATATTCTATGTAATGTATTCATATGAAGTTTTAATGAATATTTTTGTGTGTTTAGTACAAATTTTATTGATTATCCTATCACACAGTCATGTTTTGGTCTATTTCAGAGTTTCTACTTCATAGTAAATGAATTGAATAACCATGAAAAGTTACATGGTAATGAAGTATGATGAATTTTGTTTGTTCTAAACTTGGTTTGGTGAACTACCATTACATCTCTTAAGAGATCTTATAAGATTTGATAAAACTATCATAAAATCCTTGGTAATAGAGCAATCCAAGAGGGTTTGATAATAATATGTCATTTAACCATTGGAAAATTCTAAAACTATGGAATTTAGTAGTAGAATATCTGCTCTTCAAAATTTGTTTGGTCTCATATTGTTTGGATTTTTATGGTGTAATAACAATGATACCCTAGCGGAAAAATCTCAGAAATTGTCTATATCCTAGCTAGAAAAACTTAGAAATTTTCTATTGTGATAGTAAGATATGGTCTTGGTACGTGGGTCATATCTTGCAACTGAACTCTTGGATTTTTTTGAGCATTTGATATGTTGTTTATATCCAAGTTTTTTAGATTTCCACCAGAGCTATTTTCCAAATTATGTCAGGTTCAAAAGTTATTAGCTAAAGAGTTTGGGTCTAGACAAAGGCAGTATGATAATTTTAACTTATTTGTTCTTGATAAGGCATGGACACATTTTGTTGAATTTTTTCTACATTGAAGAGTTAAATTTTACAAGAAGGAATGACCAATAGGATAGTGATAAGACATGGACACATTTTGTTGATCAGAACTAATAAGTTGCATAGAATATGGAAATGGGACTAATGTTTGTGTGTGTAGGATAATGTGAAAGGTTGGTGCATCTTGTTCATTAAAGATGGTTGATCTATGAATTGGTGTGATCATAACTCAAATGGAGAAGTTAAAGGAAAAAGACAAGAATATAGAAAGGATGTCAATTGAAGGCCAAATGAATGGCCAGAGAATGGTAAGATGGGTGGAAGATTGTATGAGACATGTTGACTTTGACATTTCCTTAAGAGGTGTTTATTTTTTGTTATCTGATTAGTGAATCCTAGGAGAGTGGAAAGATTTATTGAATGAATATGGAACATGTTAGAAAGTTATTATGCCTCTAATGAATTGGTAATTTAATTAATTGAAGGTTGGATTAGATGGATATTAGGATATTGAAGAGTTTTTCTAGATGCTCAACATCATCCTTTTGCTTGTAGCTGATAGAAGACAACTGGAGTTTACAAAAATGACCCCAAAGGTGTATGCAATCTACCCAAAAAATGATTGAAAATGAAAAATGCAATTTCAAAAATGCGTGCCTAGAATTTTTGGAGTTGAGGATCTCCAAAAAATGCATCTTCAAATAATAGCTAAGTTTGGTAATTTGATGACACTGGATTTTCGGGGTTGTGGACCTCTGAAAAATGCATGACTGAAAATTGGCTAAGAATAAAAAAAATGACTGAAGTCTACAAAAATTACTAAGTGTCAAAATGACACTTAGCTTTATAGAAGAATGCTGGGGTGAGATTAATTGTGAAGTCTCTTTATGATTTCTCGAACTTCAACAAAATTCAGCAACTCTATGAACTCCAAATACTTTTGTTTCTTTTCTCGAAGTGAGGTGAGATTTGAAGTGAACACTTGAATCTCTTCTATATGTTCCATCATCTTCCTCATGTCCCCTTTTAAATAGAAAAAATATTTCAAATCTTCTTTGGTGTTTATCCAAACTACAATTCTGATAAATTATTGGATAATATTATTTTTGGAGTATAATATTTGTTTATTCTCATCTTCATACAAATCTAGGTCAATAACCTCAAATAATTTCTCTATCTTCTCTACCCATAGAATAACATCCCCTCTCTTTTCAATCCTTACTAGGGTTTTCTGATAACACTCAATCGCGACACCAATGGCATTGACTCACTCATCAAAATTATCTAGCTCTACACCCTCATATATCTTTACCAAAATTTGAAAGTGTTGTTTACTTATTGTATTTAAATGTCAATGCACTCCTACCATCGTTCTATATTATTATCAATCCCTTGTGCTCCCTCCATCAAATCTATAAGAATTTTCCTAAGGAAAAGAATGAAAATTCCAAGATCTAGAAGCTCAATTAATAACACGAGAGTTAAGAAAAATGATATGATCAAATGATTAATTCAATAATGATAACATAATAATGGATCCAAAATTAACAAATACAAAATAAATATGCATGAATATATAGGCAATGCATGATAACTAGGAGTCATGCAAGAGATAATCTATCAACTAGACAAGGTGTAATCACATGTCCACCAAAGGTGGATCATCTTCCATTGTAAAATGAAGTATGTGTTAACATGTGAAATAATGAGAGGATTGATGAGGCCATTTTATGGCCTATTATGTTAAATTATGTCTTAGTTTGTTATTCGAGAAGCTAGGTTGTTATTATATTTTCACTAAACTCTTTTAAGACAATGTTTGTATAAAGGCATTATAAGGACCCAGTTTAAGTCTGAATAGTCATTCCTTAATGATAAAAACAAGGATCATGTAACTAATATTTCTTATGGGTTAACTAATCACTTTTTATATTATTTATACTCTTATGGATGATTGAAATGTGAATATATTTTTGTAGCCAAGAAAACCCTTTCATACAAGAAAGAATTAGTATATAGATGTTTTATTCAAATTAGGATGATGAGATAATCATATGTTATAAATTTGGCATGTGCTACTAACCATTTTTTGTAGGACTATGTCATTCAGTTATTGAAGAAGCTAACAACACAAAGGGCTCTGTACTAGTTCAACAAATACCAGAAGGAGTAGTTTGTCATCTGCCATAAATATATTATACTATCATTAAGAAAGTCAAGTGCAAAAAATTACAATCAGGAAGAAATCTAGTAAATAAGAACCTATATTTCTACTAGATCATTTAATAAGTGAAGAGTTGCTCTGTCAGTTGAGGAATTATCTCAAACATGTCTGTAAAGAGATAAAACTATTGTAATACCTATTGTTGAGATGGCCAATAGTTTAGGATTTAGTTGAGGAATTCCTTTTGTTATAAATAAGTTTCCTATAGACTTCTTGAGAGAAGGAGATTAGCAATAAGAACACAAGTCTTTACTATAGCTTTGGACGATTCTAGTTAATACAGTTTCTATTCAGTATGTACTTGGTTTTTCAATTATGAACAAAATAGAGATGTATGTGTTCCAATAAGTATATATTGAGCTGTTCAAATTCATTCATCTAAGGGGGTCCAGTTTGCAAATGAACATTACTACTTGTATTTCTTTAGCTGTTATTTAGTACTTTGTTGCTCCTACAGCCACTAGGTAGCAGAACCTGTGGTTGTTCCTGCAATAAGGAAAATAGAGTAGAGACTTGTTTGATTTCTGAATTTTTTTGAGTAGAGTAAACTATTTGAAGCTTTCTAATTTCTACAGAGGTAAGTTACTTTCTAGTATTTGTTTCCAAGAATGAAATGTTTCCGTCCAGTAGAATAGTGATGACAATTATTGTAACTTAGTGCATATAATTTGTTGCACCATTTCAAGTTCACGTCCCTGGGTTGATAGATAAATGAGCCTATTAAATCAATTGATAACTTCTTTGTGGATTTCCAATCCATAAGTAATGGGTAAAATATCCTAGTTACCAATTAGATTAATTTGGAAAGCATTTTTGGTGCCATTTCTAGGGATGGTGTTAATCTGAGTTACTGCTAAAAGTCATCTTCCATCTTTCCTAGAATAGTATTCAAAACCGTCCTAGCATGACCTTCTTTTTTGAAAAAGATAATTTTAATCTCTGCATATGTTTGTATGAGTTACAAAAGAACCAGAGATGCCTGAGGTAGGTTTTCTCAAGCAAGAAATATTGATAATCAAGGAGAACCTTCTTATGCCCCTCAATCTGAGGAAGAGAACTCCTATGTTGATGTCTCACAATATGAGGAAGACAACCCTTGTGGTGATTCCCCACAAGAATTTCCTATAACTTCTTCATCATCCTCAGAGGATGACCCATTTGGATTCCATATATTTGGTGACTCATTGAACCTTGATATCTATGCTAAGATATTAGCTAACTTGCATTTAGGCCAACAATATTTCAACTAGGAACAAGCAAATCGTGATAGAGCTCTAGTTATATATAGAGGTCCTCCTAATAGAGAACAACCAATGGAAAAACCACATGACCAACATGACAACAACAACCTTAAGAACATTCTAGCTTCAGCTCTTTCAGAGTTTTATGGCTTGATTACAGAGAACCCTAACACATTCCTATTTAAGTTTGATATCCTTTGTAGAAGCTATTATTATACCACGGATTCTCACAAGCTCAAGATGTTTCAAGCTACTCTTATGAACTTAACACTTAGATGGTTTATGGGATTGGGAGGTGATGTTGTCCACAATTGGAATGATATGAAGACAACTTTCTTAGAAAATTACAAGGAATACTGTCATGTAAATGATTTAAGGGGTGATGATATCTTTAAGATGACACAAAAGGAAGATGAGAGCTTGGAAGATTATATGTCTTAGTTCCTATTTAGTTTGTAGAAGAATACACAACATAAAATCAACAAGGAATCTCAGAAGCTATTGTTCCTAAGAGGAATTCATGAAGGAAGTGTTGAGGCACTTGATCTCATGGTTGGAGGAGATATTACATAAAAAGACTGGGATGATATAAAGAAGATATGCTTAAATTATTCAAGAGATGATGTGAAGAAGGGAAGAGGACATAGGCCCAATGCTAGTAAAGCTACCAGATCTGGAGTATCTAGGATAGAGATACCAAATTTTCTATCTCATTTCAAACATGATATTATCAACACCATGGAAAATTAGTTAGATACCATGCAAGAAGAGAAGAAACATGAGGAGGCTGAAGCTATGCTGGAAAAATTCTGCTCATTCTATAGACAAAAGAAGAAGGAATGAAAGTGCAAACAAGTGGTAAATCTAGAAACTCCCCAAATACCAACTATGTATACTCATGTGCAAGGGGATGTTGACCAAATTTACTTCATTTCTCAACAAAGACCATGGGTACAAAGACAAGGTATGCCTCAGGATCCATTAACTTTTTCTAGTCCTTATTATTTTGGTAATCAATGGAAACCTTAGTATAATCCTAATGTCCAAAACAAGTCTTGGAACAATTATCCAACCTAATGGTCTAATAAAAAAAATGGAAAAAACCCCCTCCTAACCAATGGAAACAACCTCAAAATTGGCAGAAATCAAAACCAGTGGCAACAACCCAAAATATAACGGCAACCCACACCAGGTAACTGGAAGTAGTACCTCAATTTAGGGGTGGTTAGAGATGGCCTAACAAACATTTTGGATCCCTACAACAACCCTAACAACTAGCCTTGATACCTCTAACCCAAAATCCTACAACACATACTAATCCTCCTAAGAAGATCGAACTACCTGCACAACCTACACCCAATCCTAATAACAAGAAACCTCAGTAGTAAGTCTATTCCTTTAACATGAACCAATAGCCCACTTATGTCATTAATGTTCATAATATACATCTAAGGTCAAGGACTACTTTTCCTACCCCCATCAGTCCTATCATAACCGAGGTAATCAGTTAAGAAGCCCTAATTGAGGAAACACAAGTTTAAGGTCCTCACGCTTCTTCTACACAAAATCCTATAGAAAAGGCACCACCATTTCCTCAAAGGCTTAATCATAATATTTCTCCACCCTAAAATGAATCTTCTACTGAACTGTTAAACTAGTTAAAGAAAATGATTGTTAAGATTCCTTTATTGGATGCTATCAAAGAAGTACCCATCTATACTAAAGCCATCAAGGATGCATGTATTAAAAGGCTTGGTAGGAAACAAAAAGAACCTAAGACTATGCACGTGTTAGGGAAAATTTTTGACCTCATGCTTGAGAAATTGTCCATTCCCAAATATTCTTAATCTTGGAATTTATGTCACAGTTTCTATCAGTGGGGTACATATAAATTAGAATTATCTAGTGGACCTTAGCACAACCACAAACATCATGACCAAAAAAATCATTGCCTAGTCATCACTACAGAATCCATTCTAGTCCACCTACATAGCTGGGAAATCCCCCTATCAAATCCCACAATATACCTTCCCAATGGGATTACCCACTCCAACGCTTGCCAATTTGAAATGGGAGGAAATGAAGAAGACCCTTAAAGAGCTTTGTATCAGGACAAAAAGTAAAACCTTAAAGTTTTAGGAAGTCTATTCCTATCCTTTTGATAGATCTATCACAATAGTTCCCTTCCCCAAGCATTTTGAGACAACTAAATTTGACAAGTATAGGGGGAAAGGAGATCCAGTTAGCCATGTCAAGGAATTCTACATGGCTTGTTAAGAGGTTGCATATATCAAAAATTTCTTCATGCGCCTCTTTCCCAAGAGCTTTGGAAAAATTGTTATCGAGTGGTTCTATAAGATACCATATGGATCAATAACAACCTTTGTGGAACTTTCTAAAAATTTTGTAGCACAATATGCACACAAAGTTGAGAATGAGCTATCCCTTTTGGACCTATGAAATTCAAAACAAAAGGGAGGTGAGATCCTAGATGAATATCTACAAAGATGGAAAAACCTCACCACAAGGTTGTCATACCAACCACTTGGGAAACATCTCACCAAAATCTTCATTGAAAATCTGCATATGAAGTTATCCCACTTTATGTGCATAAATTGCATACAAACCTCTTAGGACATTAAGGGAAAAGGGATGGAC
This sequence comes from Chamaecyparis obtusa, assembly GCA_027943335.1. Taxonomy (NCBI): domain Eukaryota; kingdom Viridiplantae; phylum Streptophyta; class Pinopsida; order Cupressales; family Cupressaceae; genus Chamaecyparis; species Chamaecyparis obtusa. Next base: position 1,217,862 of record BSBK01001859.1, read on the forward strand.
ATTGAAAGAGACCTCTTGGATGAAGGTACCATTAGGCATTATAAAGAAAGCTCACAATAAAAACCTAGCAATGACTAACCTCTCATTACTAGAGTAAGTACAAGAATGTTGTTACAGATAGAGCCATCGATACCAAACATGTCCAAATTATTGTGGCTGGTCCTACACCACCTACTCCTACATATCATAAACAAACACCAACCCAACAATAACCCATACAATATTTGAAAAACCAAGAAAATTAGGCCAATTCCATATCTATCACCCAAGGTCAAAACAAGCCTCATGTCCAAAACAATAAGAAATGACCATTCACCCCCCTTGGTGAACTATTGGACATAATTTTTCATCGGATGGCTAATGAAAAATTGATCATTTATCCCCAAACCCAACCGTTTGATGAGATCACCCCAAAGCCCATGTGATATAAGGACACATATTGTGACTATCACCATGTCAAAGGACATGCCATAGTAAAGTGCATGAAGATCAAACACTACATCCAAGATTTCATTGAAAAGAAGGAGATCACAACAGACACACCTACCCAACTTTCTCTCAACACCAACCTACAAATCTATCAAAATGTGTTTCCTCAACACAACTCTAGCAATAATGTAACCAATGGTAATCCACCACCTTAGAAAGAAGGCACATGCAAAGAAGGTGACCGTGCTGATAGAAAAGACTACACAACTACTTATATCAACTATGATAAATTTTTCAGATGCATATCCTAAGTTGAGTCCATGGTCAATGTCATCCATGTCAAAGGTGCCAACATTTAATGTGTGGTCACCACATGTAGAGGTAGGATATCTATTTCTAGTGCTAATTCAATTCCCACACCTAATGCTCAATACAACCTCCTGGAACACCTGGTGAATACCCCTACCCAAATCTCCATCCTTGAACTTCTCCGCACCTCATCCATTCACCAAGAAATCCTCAATAAATCCATCCAAGAGGCATGTGTCCCCATGGAAATTAACACCATCTAGTTTGAGAGCCTCATGGGATATCTATCTACATCTTGTGTCCTCTCCTTCAAACCATCTGACATGCCATCCATTGAACCCGATGACAATATCCCCCTCCACATCGCCGTAATGGTAAATGACTTTGTTGTTAAAAGGGTCATGATAGATAATGGTTTGACCTTGAACTTATGCACATTGAAATTCATCCAACAAGTGGGATACACAAAGGCTAACATATCATATGAGGTCATCACCATTAAGGCCAATGATAACTTGGAGTGTACCATTTTTTTCCTATCAAGTTGGGCCTAGAAATTCAAGAAACTTTCTGCCATTTTGTTGATCTTGATCTTCCCTAAAAGATCCTCCTCGGCTGACCATGGATTCATTCCATCAAAGATGTCCCATCCACCTACCATCAATGCATTAAAATTCTACATTAGGGCCCCTAATTCACCATCCACATTGATCCCCAACCCTTCACATATTCTCATGCGTTGGAAGCATCATTTCCCCACTACACCCACTACCTTGGAATTGATATTGGTACTTCAATTTTTAGCTCATCCCGATCCCACTATGATCCAAAGACAATCCTCACCTTCACTCTTTCCACTATCAAGATCAACAACAGGGGCTATGGTGAATACAGTTTGATTGATTCCTTCATAGTTGGAGCCCTGTCTCTTGATCCACATACCCAAAGGAACCCATGTCACCAAATAAAACCTCCTTAAGAAGAGCTTGAACTAAAGAAAATGGGGCCATTTTCATTCATCTCATAAGGAATTTTGAATAATCAAGAGAAGTATCCTAATATTAACAGATGGTTGTACAAAGATCCCCCACCTCATGACACCGAGTTCCTTAGGTACTTCAAAGATAAAAACCCTACATCACACAAATGTGATATAGAACAATGGAACTATCAAGGTGGTGGTTTAGGACTTGAAGAAGGCGGCATGAAAGACCCACTGGAAGCCTCAAAAAATACAAAACATTGAGGTCTTGGATTTATTACCCCTTGCCTACATATACAAGTCCCCAATACCACAATTGGGGGAACCAATTTTCCAGATGTTACCCCACTGAATATCCAGGAATAAATTATGGAAATAAAAGACATCCTTGAAAATTAAGAGAAAAAATCCTATGATGATATATTCGATGATGAAACCTTCCTGGGAAACTCTATACTCTTCCAACTCACCATCAACCTATCAACCTTCCCCTCATCGATCCCAAACTCATAGACTGGGACCAACTAAGCATTACACACACCGATGAGTTCCAAAGTGAAGAAGTGCTCCTAAGATTCATGGCCACAACATACCAACAACAAGACTAGGGGAACAAATTAACATATGTCTACAAGCTGGACCCCAATGGATACTTCAGGGAAGAGGAAGTCTTTAGCCGCAAAATAAAAAATAAAAAGGAAAAGAATGAGTCTTTTTGTGAAAACCCCTATGGGGCACATTCTAACTCCAAAAAAGTAAAACAAAGGGTGTATCTTCTAGTAAAAACCTCTTTGAGGAACTAGAGGATGATGAATTTCCTCTTCCTCCTATCCAAGACTACAAACCAAAGTAGTCCTCCATACTCATCAAAGACACCAAGCCTATCAACTTGGGAACCAAGGAATGTCCGAGGATAACATGCATTGTAGCATCCCTAACTGAAGGTGAAGATGCAACTTTTATGACACTTCTCAAAGAGTCTACAATCAATTTTTTATGTTCATATGCTCACATGCTTGGGCTGGATCTAAACTTAGTTTTTTATCAACTTGTAGTGGACCCAAATGCAAAACCAGTCAAGCAAAAACTATGTAAAATCAATTCCAAGGTAGTCTTACTAGTTAAAGTAAAACTTGAAAATATGCTACAAGAAAAAAATATCTGAGCTATTGATTAATCAAAATGGATCTCCAACATGGTACTAGTGACCAAGCCATCAAGGGGAAATAAAGATTTGCACAGACTTCAAAGATTTTAACAAGGCATGCCCAAAGGATGATTTCCCCTTGCTAAACATTGATATGATCATTGACCTCACAACTGGTCACAAGATGTTGTCACTCATGGATGGATTCTTAGGGTACAATCAAATCCTCATAGAAGAGGAAGACCATCATAAGACAATATTTACAACACCATGGGGCACCTTTTTCTATAATATGACGCCATTCAGTTTAAAGAATGTATGAGCTACCTATCAAAGGGCCATGACAACCATATTCCATAACATGATATATAAGATACTCAAAGTCTATTTGGATGAAATTTTAGCCAAATCAAAGACATGATTGGAACACCTTGACATTCTTGAGCATGTGTTTGATCATCTACATCACTACGACTTAAAGTTAAGCCCAAAGAAGTGTGTATTCAATGTAACATCGGGTACACTACTGGGGTTTGTATTAGGATGAGGCATTGAGATTGATCCAAATAAATTCAAAGCCATAATGGAAATGCCTTCTCCCCATGTACTCAAGTAGATAAGGAGCCTACAAGGAAAATTATAGTCTATCTATAGATTCATACAATAGCTGGCAGACAAGTGTAAACCATTCATACATCTACTCCACAAGGATACTAGCTTCAAGTGGGACCTAATCTATCAATGGAGTTTCAAGAAGCTCAAAGAATACCTAGATAACTCACCCATTATTGTTCTACCAACACCAGGATTCCCCCTCATCCTATATATTTAAGAAACTACTACAACACTAGGGGCACTATTGGCACAATTTGATGATAATGGAAAGGAAAGATCCATCAACTACATAAGTTTTACACTTGTCAGTTATGATTTGAATTATTCACCTATAGAGAAGGCATGTCTCATAGTGGTTTTTACCACTCAAAATCTTTGACATTACATGCTAAGAAATATCATAAAGCTCATTTCCAAAGTGGACCCACTCAAGTACATGCTTTCAAAAACATCACTTATAGGCTGAATAAAAAAATGGGTCATGCTTCTAAGTTAATTTGATATCCAATATGTAGATCAAAAAGCAATAAAGAGTAAGGTCATTGTAGATTAGCTAGCTAAAGCACCCCCAGTATATGTGTATCCATTGGTAATGGAGTTCCCTGATGAATATGTTTGCATGGTTGAAGAGAAGCCAACATGGAAACTATATTTTGATGGCTCTTACACATCTCATGGGTCAGGAGTGGGAATACTCTTTGTCACTTGCCAAGGAAATTACATCCCCAAATAATTCAAGTTGGGATTCCCCTACACCAATAACATTTCAAAATACAAGGCATTTGTCTCAAGCCTCAAGATAACTACCCAATAGAATATCACAAAAATGCAAGTGTTTAGAGGTTCACAACTCATCATTAAACAAGTCCTGGATGAATTCCAAACCAAAGATGAAAAACTTTTACCCTACAAAGAATTGGTGGACAAAAAGAAAGAGTAGTTCCCAAGTCTAAAGTTCACGTAGATACCTTGGCTACAAATTTTTTTTTACAATGCCATGGCAACCATCAAGACCTTACTGGAAATCCCTCAAGAATCAACACAATGTGAATTTTTAGTCAAGCAAGTACATACACCTACTTACGAGAATGTCGATTCTGAAATGGTGTACATTTTTGTTTGTCCCTATCCCCATGGTACCATGACATCCATTCTTATCTAAAAAATGGTATCATATCTCCTCACCTCCCAAACACCCAGCTCCAGAACCTTATTCGTAGAGCTTCCCACTACACTCTTATAGCTAATACCCTATATCATCATGGATATCATAACAACCTCTCTCAGTGTTTAGATTTGAACATGGCCACCCTAGCTTTACAAGAGGTTCACCCTAGAATCTACGGTGCCCACATGAGTGGCATGGTCCTAGCAAAGCATCTTCTCAGATCTGGGTACTATTGGCCAACAATGGAACATGATGCATGTAAGTTTGTAAATAAATTCTTACCATGTCAACAATGTGCTAATTTTATCCATGCTCCAGCATAAGAGTTTCATCCCATTGCACGACCTTGACCCTTCTCATTTTGGGGCTTTGACCTCATTGGTAAGAAAACCCCCCTCTCCTTAGATAGACATAGTATATCATAAAAGCTACTAAATACTTCATGAAGTGGGTTGAAGAAATTATGCTCACCCTAAACACTAACATTAAGATATCATATTACTCCTTTACTACATCATCTACCATTATGAAATCCTTCCACCATTTTCATAGATCACAACACACCTTTCAAAAATTAGTATATGGAAGATCTATGTGCCATGTTCCATATCCATCACCATTTCTCTAGTCCATACTTCCCTCAAGGAAATAGCCAAGCTGAGAAAACCAAAAAAACCATTCTCAAGATCCTCCAAAAGGTTATCAATGATTTTGGTCATGACTGGCACCTTCAAATCAATCTCATCCTCTAGGCCTACTACACTTTATTATGCACTCCCATAGGTACCACCCCTTATTCCCTAGTATATGGTGTTGATGGCATCTTACCAATTGAGGTTGAGCTACCTTCATTGCACATGTCTATGAAAAATTATACCACTAATGAAGACTATCATGTGGCACACCTCACCTAGCTAGACCTATTAGATGAGAACAAGCAGTAGGCTTATGATCATCTGGTTGTATACCAGAACCAACTTAAAAGAAGCTACAAAAAAAGGTCCACTTGAGGTAGTTCCAGGTGGGTGACATGGTCCTTAAAGAGAATAAAAAAGCACAAGTTGATCAAGAAAATAAAGGCAAGTTTGAACCTACTTGGTTGGGTCCCTATATTGTCATAGCATAGTTTGTCTTAGGAGCTTATCAATTGTCTACACCTGAAGGGGAGCCCCTAAATGATTGCATCAATATCATCCATCTAAAGTGGTTCTATGCTTTAACTATCCCTTATGTATCTGAAAAACCCATAAAAATTGCAAAATATCTTGAAAAGTCATTGTCTCGATGAAAACTTGGTAAATAGGCACCTCGATGATAAAAAAAAAAGGAAGAATAATAAAAAATATAAAAAATAAAAAGATCAAAATAAAAATAAAAAATGAAAAAAGTAAAATAATCATCCAACGGTGAAAACTTGGTAATCAAGCGCCTTGGACAAATATGTTAGTGAAAAGCTGGAAACAAGCACCATACATAGTGGACCATATCATTATCTATCAAAATCCTTCTCCATCAGCAAACTTGCACCCACCCACTACCTCCCACCCCCTATTCCCTTCACCCACTCATCACTACTTCTCCCCCAAATCCTTGTCGCAAATCCTTATCCCCAAGGTGTTCCAAATTGTCGCATTAGGAAGATGATTTACTATCCTACATCCTGAGCTTCCTATGTACATTACTTATATAGTGTGACCTCATTCCTGCATCCTGCACTTTTTAATTATCCCTACCACTGTTGAGATATCCTATCCTTGAGCTTTTGAAAATACCCATTATATATATCATCGCATCACTTTCTACATCTCTTCATCCATCCTTTAGAAATTTTGTCAATTTGAATTTTCTCACCTATCCTTGTACTTCAACAACTTCCTCAATCCCCATCCTTGATCAAGTGATTATCTCAGATTCATCTTTTTCCACTAGCCATACTTTTCCAAATAAAATCACACCAACAGGTCCTTGTAGGATGTATCCTTCCTCTTGTCTGACCTAATCTCCCCCTCATTCAATAAAAAATATCTCTCTTTGGAAATGAACATATTTTGGATTTATCACTTTGAGTTTGGATTGTCTCTTTGATTTTTGGTCCTCTTTTGAAGGCTTCTCATTATTTATCTCCTCAAGGTAGCCACGATCCTTTATATCATGGTGCACTGTGAATGAGGGCAATTTGGGGTGAACCTCTTTTGATCATTTTTTTTTCTACATGTGAGTTAGTCAGATATGACCCTTGCACATCCCACATATAATATAAATGTCATTTGTTTGTGGGTTCTCCAAAATCATTTCCACCATGCCTCCTAGATTCATGTGTGATGTTGGTACAACCCTTTTGTGTTTTCTATGTCAGTCCTCTATAATGCTGGTGACAAGGCCTTGGGTTCCTAGTGTGATAAGAGCAAACCTAACCTATTTGGAACAAGTGTAGACATTAAAACATTATTCGAAGAGAATATTCCTAATATATAGAGAAATCTATTTGCTAAGTCATTTAGATAGAACCAAAATGGGAGCACCCTGTCACCATTTGATTTTCTCTTTATTTAGATATGTGGGTGTGCTCTCTAAACACTTGGAGCATATCCCTAATGATGATTAGGAGGGATTGGGATGGATTAGGGACCATGAGAACCCCATAGTGGCACAAAACTAGGTATAGAACACCCATTTTCCCCCTAGAGTCTCCAAGAGCCTAATAGAGCTAAAAAGAAGATTGATGCAATAATGCTTAAGCTAGAGTTGATTTTATCCAATTGAGATGTGTAATGATGAAAATAAATGAAATAAAAAGAAATAAACTATGTTTAATCCATTATGCTAAGCTAAGATGTGTTATGAAAGCTTGAAAGATAATCAAAATCTAACAATTAGGATTGATTATACTAAGTCTAGAAGTAAATGAGCATGATAACAATGCATGAAGATAGAGAACTAAGATAATTATTTTCTCTTGAAAGAGAGACTATTTATAGGATTTTCCTAAGGGCTTGGGTTAGGAAGAGGAGTTAGGGCCAGAGTCAGGGTTTGGGGTAGAGTCTGAGATAAGGTTAGGGGTAAGGTTAGATGGATGAAGGTTAAAGCTGCTCACACATGTGTGAGCAACACTAGGGAAGTGTGCAAGGGGAAAAGGGTGGAAGTGAAGACATGGGTCTCTTGATGAGGTTGTAAGAGGCCTTAAAGAGTGTGTAAGGAGTCATTAATGAGTTTGTAAGGCTTATTAATGAAGGGGTTTGACCAAAAAGTCAAGGAGACCTAGATTAGGCTAAGAAGGTTAGGAAACACCTTCTAGATAGGTTTAGGAAAGGTTTAGGTAAGTTTAGGAAAGTCTAGGAAAGTCTAGAAGATTCTAGGGTTTAGGGCTTTAAATAAATATTTCATTTATTTAGGGAATGCGACATCATTTATCAAATAATTAATAAATGTTGAGGGGAATGATGTTTAAATTAGATTTAAACATTTGTGGAAGGGATTCCTTAATTAAATGTTTTTAATTAAGATAGAAGGAATTAATGGCATAAAAATAATTAAATAAATAATTAATAAATGATGATGTCATCATGGGTTTTTGGAAAATAAAAATACTTTTATTTACCAATAGATTTTTTAGGTGTCTACATTTTTCCCCTCTTTGATGCGATGCTGCAAGTGGCATGGTGTCAAAGACAAGAAAATAAGATGCCCCAAACTAGAATTCAAAGGATAAGGGGTTGTGCCCCCTCGAAAAAATAATGCAAAGAGGAAACTTTGTGGAATTTTCTCAAAAAGAACATAGGAAGGAAGGGAAGAAATGAGGAAGGGGGGATAAAAAAATGTCCTTCCAGGAGAAAAGATGCATGAATGCAATATGATGTGATGTGAAAGATGCATGATGAAGCTAATGAAGATTCAAGATGTAAGATTAATCTATACGATGCAAAATGAGGGATTTAGGGAGCTCCATGCATTGGATATTTTTGAGAGCACAACCTAGTTTGATATAGAAATGCTTGATACCTGCCAAGGTTACAAAATAACACAAGGCCTTGTCACTAGTGTTGCATAGGGCTAGCAAAAAAGACAAGCACACAAAGGGTTTCCCCAACATCACACATGAAACCCAGAGGAGGGATGGTGGAAATGATGTTGGAGAAACCAAAAAAACATGACTGACTCATAGGCAGAAGCAAAAGATCAAAAGACCTTTCCCCAAATTGTCCTCATTTGCAGCACACCATGATATAAATGATCATGACAACTTTGAGGAGAGGAGCAATGAGAAGCCGAAAAAGATAAACAAGATCCAAGACCAAAATGATAACTCCAAAAGACATCCTTTTCCAAGGAGAGAGATTTATTTGATTGATGGGGGGATGATTTGGTTTGAACGTGAGGAAGGATACATCGACATAGACCTAGTTTGATTGGTGGATGATTAGGTTAGACAAGAGGAAGGATACATCGTCAAGGACCCACTGATTGATGAGAGAATGTGTGTTGTTTTTCACTGGAAAATGATGAATTTCAAGGATAATTGCTATGATCAAGAATAGTCAACAAGAGATATTGCTGAAGGACAAGGCTGGATGGGGAAAGTTATCTAAATAAATGTTGCTATAGGACTGATGAGGATATGTACAACAAGGTGGGATGATATGTACAATGGATTGGGGGAGATTTACAATAGATATGTATAGAAGCTTAGGATTTGGGATAGGAAGATCTTGCGATACACGAGAGTTACAAGATATGCACATGATAGGATTGCAATATATAAGATATATATAGGAAGCTCATGATTGGGGATAGGATCTTAGTGTTGCATTAGATAGGCTTGAGGATAGAACATATTGGGATTGATGGGCTAGTGGTGAGGATGGGGATTGGATAAAGAGGACTGGGTTTTGGGATGGGGGGGTGGGAGTTTGATAGATAATGACTCAGTCCACTATGTATGGCACCTATTTGCTATGTTTTCACCAACATACTTGTCCAAGGTGCTTGAATTGCCAAGTTTTCACCATTGGACAATTATTTTTCTTTGCTTTTTTTATTTTTTTGGATATTCTAATTTTAATGGATTTTCTGAATATGTAGGATCTAGTTTAGGCATAGAACCTCTTTAGATATATGATGTTGATAGGATCATTTAGGGGCTCACCTTCTAGTGTTGATAGCAGATAGTCTCTAGAGCCAAAGCATGCTATGACAACATAAGGTCCCAACCAAGTAGGTTCAAACTTGCCTTTCTTCTCTTGATGTGCTTGCACTTTCTGATTTTCCTTTAGGACCATGTTGCCCACGTGGAATTGTCTTGGATGGAATTTATTTTTATAACTCCTTTTGAGTCAATTTTGGTATGCAACTAGGTGATCATATGATTTCTGTCTCTTTTCATCTAATAGGTCTAGCCGTGTGAGGCATGCCACATGATAGTCTTCATTAGTAGTATAGTTCTTCATGGAGACACACAATAATGAGAGCTCAACCTCGATGGGTAGAAAAACTTCAACACCATATATAAGGAAATATGGGGTGGTGCCCATGGGAGTGTGATAAGAAGTATGATAGTCCTAGAGGGAAGGATTTATTTGGAGGTGCCAGTCATGACCAGAGTCATTGAAAACCTTTTTGAGAATTTTAAGAATGGTTTTGTTGGTTGCCTCAACTTGGCCATTTCCTTGAGGGAAGTATGGACTCAAGAAACAATGGTGGATGTGGAGTCTAGCACATAGATCATCCACATGCTAGTTTTCAAAAGGTGTGCCATGGTTTGTGAAAATGGTAGATGGTATGCCGAAGTAGAAAATGATATGGTATAAGATGAACTTGGATATTTGGATGCCAGTAGTGAGGGTGAGAGGAATTTATTCAACCCACTTTGTGAAGTACTATGTGGCAATTATGATGTAATTATATCCATATGAGGAAAGGGGAGTGATTAACCCTATGATGTCGAAGCCCCAACATGAAAATGACCAAGGTGGTGCAATGGGCTACAAGTCTTGTGATGGGGCATGAATCAGATTTGCATGCTGTTGACATGGTAGACATTTATTGACAAATTCACAAGTGTAATGTTCCATTATTGTATAATAATACCCAACTAAAAGAAAATGCTTTTCTAGAACCATGCCACTCATGTGGGCACCACAAATTCCATTGTGGACCTCTTGTAATGTCAAGATGACCTTGTTTGAGTCTAAACACCTAGAGAGGATGTTGTGATATCCTCGCTGATGAAGGGTGTTTTCTAAAAGAGTGTAGCGGGAAGCTCTATGAATTAGGTTTTGGCATTGGGTGTTGGTGAGATGGGGAGATATGATACCATTCATAAGATATGCATGGATGTCATGGTACTATGGGGACTGGGGACCAACCAAGACACACACTATTTCTACATTGATGTTCTCATAAATAGGTGTGCGTAGCTTCTCAACTAAGAATTCATATTGTGATGAGTCACGTGGGATTTTCAATAAGGATCCAATTGTTTCCATTATGTCAGCTACTTTGTTATGAAGCCTTGGTATCTGCATGGATTGTAGATTTAGGAAATGCTCTTTCAATCTGTCCACTAGTTCTTTATAGGGTAGCAACTTGTCATCCTTTGTCTGAAATTCACCTAGGAGTTGCTTGATAATCATCTATGAATCTCCAAACACTTACAGTTCTGTGATATTTTACTGGATGGCTGATTTGAGGCCTGAGATGAGTGCCTCATATTCTACAATGTTATTAGTACATGGGAATCCCAATTTGAATGATTGTGGAATATAGTCACCTTGAGGTGTGACAAATAGGATTCCAACCCTTGATCCATGCAATGTGTAGGAGCCATAAGAGTATAGCTTCCATATTGGATTTTCTTTGATCATACATAGGTGCTAGCTGATTGATAATTACTTTCCCTTTAATTGCTTTTTGATTTATGTAATGGATGTCCAACTCACTGAGTAGCATGACCCATTTTTCCATACGGCCTGTGAGAGTTGTCGTAGATAATAGATACTTGAGTGGATCCACCTTTGAGATGAGTTTGATTGTGTGGCTAAGCATGTAATGTCTAAGCTTTTGAGTGGAGAAGACCACTACAAGGCATGCTTTATCCATTCATGAATAATTGAGTTCATAGCCAAGAAGAGTTTGATTGATATAATAAATGGCTCTTTGTTTTTTGTTGTCTTCATACTATGCTAAGAGTGCCCCTAGTGCTGTAGTGGTTGCCGAGATGTAGATTATGAGAGAGCATCCTAAAATTGGTGGTACAAGGATGGGAGAGTTAGCTTGATATTTCTTTAGCTTTTCAAAGCTTCTTTGATAGATGGGATCCCATTTGAAGCTTGTGTCCTTATGGAGAACATGCATGAAAGGTTTTCACTTGTCTGCCAACCATGATATAAAGTGTCACACTGATTGGAGCTTTCCTTGTAGGCTCATGAGCTTCTTGAGCATTCGAGGAGGAGGCATTTCCATAATGGCTTTGACCTTTTTGGGATCAATCTCTATGCCACACCATGATATGATGAAGCCTAGGATCTTTCCAGATGTTACACCAAAGACACATTTCTTTGGATTCAGCTTCAAGCCATAACAATGCAGATGATCGAACACATTTTCAAGGATGTCTAGGTGTTCACCTCATGTCTTATATTTTGTAAGAATATCATCCATAGTCCTCCAAGATTTTTTGGATCATATCATAGAATATGGCTGTCATTGCTCTCTGATAGGTGGCTCCTACATTCTTCAACCAAAATAGCATCATGTTGTAGCAGAAAGTACCCCATGGTGTGGTGAAAGTTATTTTGTGCTGATCTTCTTTTGCTATGTGAATCTAATTATATCCTAAGAAGCCATCCATGAGTGACAACATCTCATGGCCTGCTGTGAGATCTACTATCATGTCTATGTTAGGTAATGATAAATAATCCTTAGGAGATGCTTTGTTTAAGTCCTTGAAGTCTATGCAGATTCTTATCTCCTATGAAGGTTTGGTGATAGATACCATATTAGAGATCCAATCTGAATAGTCTATAGCTCTGATGATCTTGGCATTTAAGAGATTTTCCATTTCTTGTTTTACCAATAGGATGCATTTTGCATAGCTTTTTCTTTACTAGATTGACATTGGGGTCCACTGCAAGATTATGCACAACTAGATTTGGATCAAGCCCAAGCATGTGTGTGTATGACCATGCAAAGTTGGTGGTGGTTTCTTTAAGAAGTGTAGTGAGAGCCATTTCTTCACCCTTTGTTAAAGATGCTACAATGTAGGTGATTCTCGGGCATTCTTCTATGTCCAAGTTAACTAGTTTAGTTTCCTCAATGATGATAGGTGAATGATCTGGTCTATAAACTTGGATGGGAGGAAGAGGAAAGCCTCCATCTTCTAGTGCCTTAGAGAGGTTTTCACCAGGAGATACATCCTTTATTTTCTCTTTTTTAGAGTCAGAATGTGCCCCAGAGGGGTTTTCACATAAGGACTCATTCTTTTCTTTTTCTTTATCAATTTTGTGACTAGAGCTTGCCTCTTCCCCAAAATATCCTTTAGGATCAAGTTTGTAGACATGGACTGATTCCTGATGTTGATATGCTTGTTGGCCTGATGTTCCCATGAATATTATGAGTGCTTGTGTGCTTTGGAACTCATCGACATGTGTGATGCTTGGTTGATCCTAGTCTATGAGTTTGTAATGGATGAGGGGAAGTTTTATGACATTAATGGTGAGTTGATGGAGGAAAGAAGCATCCATGAGGGTATCATTGTCAAAGATGTCATCATATGACTTCTTTTCTTCCTCTTCAAGGATGTATTCAATCTCTATGAGGTCATCCTGGCTATTCAAGAAGGGAACATTGGTCATGTTGGTGCCCCCAGTTGTGGTATTGGGTTCTTGTGTGCATAGGTGAGGGGTATTAAAGCCAAGACCTTGATGCATCAGATTTTTTGAGGCTGTGATTGGATATATGCTTCTGCCTTCTTGTGGTTCTAGACCACCACCTTGGTATTTCCATTATTCTATGGCATACTTGTGTGATGTTGGATATTTATGTTTGAAGTAGCCAAGGAGTTCATTTTCACATGGTGGGGGATCTCTATATAACCATTGATTGATGTCAAGGTCCATTTCAAGACTGTCTATATTTCCATGGGATACAAAAGTTAAAGGTCCCATTTTCTTGATTTCATGCTGGGATTCAGTGGGCTTGGTTTGGTGTCTTAGGCGCCCTTTTGTATGTGGATCCAGAGGGAGGGCCTCTACTGAAAATGCATCATTTAACCTATATTCACTACAACCTTGGTTCTTGATCTTGATAGAAGAGAAAGTGGAGGGGAGGATAGTCTCTGGATCGCTATGGTATCGGGAAGAGCTGGTGATAGAAGTGCCAATTTCCATTCTAGGATAATGAGTGGAATGAGGGAATGATGACTCCAATGTATAGTAGTATGTGAAGGGTTGGGGATCAGCATGGATGGTGATCTCAGTGCCTTTATAAAGAAATTTGATGCACTGATGATATGTAGATGACAAATTTGATGGAATGGTTCCATGGTCAGCTAAGGAGGATGTTAAATGGTAGATCAAGATCAACAACATGGCAGATGGTGTCTTGAGTTGTAGGGCCCAATTGGATAGGAAAAATAATGATACCTTTAGAGGTATGCTCCAAGTTATTGTATGCCTTGATGGTGATGACCTAATGTGATATGTTAGCCTTTGTGAACCCTATTTTTTGTATGAATTTAAAAGTGTATAGGTTTAAGGCTGAACCATTATCTATCATAACCCTTTTAATGGAAAAATCTCTAACCATAACAATAATGCAAACAAGGAGATTATGGTGAGGCTCAACATCTGGTATGTCAGATAGCTTGAAGGAAAAAGTATAGGATGCTGAAAAATGTCCCACAAGGTTCTCGAACTGGATGGTGTTTATGTCTATGGGGACAAGTCCTTCATGGAGGCTTGGTTGAGGATTTCTTGATGGATGGGTGAAGTGTAGAGAAGGTCGAGGATGTAGATTTGGATAGGTGCATTCCAAAGATGTTCTATAAGGTTGTATTGTGTATTGTGTTCTGGCCTTGGATTTGCACTGATGATAGATATTCAGCCTCTGTAGGTGGTAACAACACACTAACTATCTACTCCTTTGATGTTGATGACATTGAATGTGGGTTTGACTTGGGTTATACATCCAACAAACTTATCATAGTTGATATGGGTAGTTGTATAGTCTTTGTGGTCAGCCTGGTCTCCTTGCTTGCCTTTGACTTGGTTCTGGGGTGGAGGATTGGCATTGGCCAGGTTCTTCCCAACATTTTGTTGAGGGAACACATTCTGATAGATTTGCAGATTGGCATTAGGTGAGGCTTGGGATGGTGTGTCCACTTGGATCTCCTTCTTGTCTATGAGATATTGGATGTAATGATTTAGTTTCATACACCTTAGGGTAGTGTATCCTTTAACACAATGGTAATCATAGTACTCGTGATCTTTGTACCAATTAGGCTTGGGAGTGGCATCATCAAATTGTTGAGTTGGTGGGTACATGATTAGATTGGCCTTGGCCATATGATGAAAGATTATGTCTAGAGGTTCATGAATAGCAGTGAAGATTCTCCTTTGATGAGTCTGGGCTCGAGGCCTGTTCTGATTGGGAGTTTTTGATATGGAATTAGTCTGATAGGTTGGATTCAAATGCTGGTTTTGAGAATGCTGCATGGGTTGCTAATTGATTAGCACTTGATATAGTTGTGGAGGTTTCTGATTGTTGGGTGCTTGTTGCTATTGGTATGCAAGAATTGGTGTAGGACTAGCCACAACAATTTGGACATGCTTGGTGTCCGTGGTTCCATCAGCAACAATTTTTTTATTTCAATTCCAGTAGTGGGGTTTGTCATTACTAGGTTTTATGTGGGAATCATCCTTGTAGTGTTAGATTGTGCCTTTGTCTAGGAGACCTCTTTCAATATCTATCCCCTTTCTTTTGATATCTTGGTAGGTTTGGATGCAGTTCATCCTCATGAAGTGGGATAATTTGGGATGTAGGTTATTGATAAAGATCTTGGTTAGATGCTTCTTAGGTGGTTGGTATGATAACCTGGTAGTGAGGTTTTGAAATCATTGCAAATAGTTGGCTAGGCTTTCTCCTCCTTTCTATTTTGAGTTGCAAAGGTCCAGCAAAGGAAACTCATTTTTGACATTATGGGCATACTGTGCAATGAAATTCTTAGAGAGCTCATCAAAGGTTGAGATTGTCCCATAAGGTATTTTGTAAAACCACTCAATAGCAGTTCCTCCCAAGCTCTTGGGGAATAGGCGCATAAGGTAATTATCACTATATGCCACTTCTTGACATACCATATAGAATTCTTTGACATGGCTTACTGGGTCTCCTTTCCCTTGATATTTATCAAATTTAGGTGTCTCAAAGTGTTTAGGGAAAGGGATAGTTGTGATAGATCGATCAAAAGGATAGGGACATGCCTCCTCAAATTTAAAGGTCTTGCTCTCTATTTAGGCTTTTAGCTCTTTAAGAGCATTCTTCATCTCTTCCCACTTAGCATTGATCGGTGTTGGAGTGGGTACTCCCATTGGGAAAGGATCTAATGGTGCTGGTGAATATGGATGATTTTTTGGTGGATATGGTAGAGTGGGATATGGAGATTTCCCAATAAGATAGGTGGATTGAAATGGATGTTAGGGTGATGGTTGCTGGGGAGGATATTGCTGCTGAGGTGCATTAGTGTATTGATGTGGAGGATATGGAATGGTAATCTATTGCTGGGGGCTGATGGGATGTAGTTTTTGTGATGGGTAGGATGATGATTTTTGTTTCTATGGAAGAATAGGATGCTATTGCTATTGCAATGGGAAGTATTGCTGCAATGGAGGGGGATGATGGAATGGTGCAGCTTGTTGGTAGGCTTGGCTGATGTAGGTAGGATGCATTCCTACATTTCTTAGAGGTGGAACAAATGTTGGGAAACTAGAAGTAGGTGGTGGTTCAGCAAGGTGGCTTGCGGGATGAGATGAACTTTGTTGTTGGGGTGGTAGAACCATTTGAGATGTGGTGGGTGGTGCAGATAGATAGTTAGTGTATGAAGGAAAGGATGAAGCTGACAGAGGTTGTGATGGTTGTTGTTACACTACTTGGCAGAATGTGGCATGTTTGTTTGTAGGTGTGGATATGGTAGATTGGGTTGGTATTCCCAATGCTTGCATTTGTGCTTGGATGAGGCCCCAATGAGAACTTGTTCATGGAAGGAGTTATGATGCAGAGAATGTTGGGAATGCATATGTGATTGTGGGAGTTTGGGATGTGAATGGGGGATTTTGAGATCCCATGGAAGGCATGCCAGTTGTGAAAGTAGTTTGTTGGGCTTGTGTGTTGGAAATGAACAGTGGAAGTGGAACGTATGCTTAGGAAAATCCCAGTTGTGAAGTGGAAGAAGATGCTTGTGTTTCCCATAGAAAAGGTGGTGCTGATGTGGAAGTTTTCTGAATAGGAAAGGGGAACAATTGTGTTGCCCCTGGAAATGATGATACTGATGCAGAGGCTTGTTGGGTAAAAGAAGGAGATGATTGCATTGCCCCAAGAAATGATGATGCTTCTTGGCCCATGGAAGGTGGAGGAATTGCTTGCGTGATAGCTTGTGTGGGAAGTGGAGGTTGGTTTTGTGAGAATCTTTGGGCTTGAGTGGTGGCTTGGGATGATGTAAAAGGTGATGGTGTTCCCATGATGGGAAATGGAGTGGATTGTGTTACTGATTGTATTGTAGGGCTTGCAAAGCTTCTTTAAAAGAAATGGAGAATGGATGAGGTTTCTTGAGATGTTTGTAAGTTAGGATCAGAGATTTGTTGGATGATGGGAGTGTAATCTTCTACTGGGATTTGGATGGTGTTTATGGGGATGATAGGTTTGAGATGTGGTGGAATGGAAGTACCCTCTTGCCCAAAGTTGGCCATTATAGCCCATTGGTTTTGATCAATGATTGCACTCACATTTGTGCATGCTCTAGATGGCTCATGAATGTTTCCATAGAAAATGAAGTGGGGATCCATTGGGATCATCCCATACATTATCAACTTGTGGGATTTGGGGATTGTAAGTTACCATCATGATGGTAGGATTGCTAGGATCGAATGAACTAGTGGCCTGATTGGGATCCATATTTCTTCTCCTCTTGGATCACATCTTGGCAGGCATGGAATGTAGATCTAAGAATGAAAATGCAGATGATGGGTGGATGCAAGATGTTTCTAAAAACTCTAAAGATGATGGATGAAAACCAAAAGAAATTCTAAGGATGGTGGATTTCTAGGTTATGATGCAAGGATTTGGAACAAATGATGGATGACAAGATGGTGGAAGATTGGTAGGAGATGGTGGAAAGCTCAAAGATGATGGAGGATTTGTGGAGGATGGTGAAATATTTACTAAGTGTCAACAAATGAGTTGCTACTTCCTATTGTGGGATCAATTAGGATTGTCAACCTAAGATTGACTAATGATCTTCAGAAGATTGGATTCTTATCAATGCTCGCTAATCTCTTGCTTGAGATGATGAGGCTAATAAGGACAAGGATTCCCTAGACAATGCTCTACCACAGGGTGGATATTTCTGATTTGGGATAAGGATTTGAAGAAACTCAAAGGATTAAGACACAAAGTGCTTAGGATTTGGATCACTAGATGTGGTTCAAGGATGGTGTGTTCTGACTTGGATGATGGATGCTAGATTTTGGATCAAGGATCGATGGATGATGGAAATAATTCAAATTATGGATTTCTGATGGAAGGATGACTAAATGATGCTTTTTCTAAGAGGATGATCTAGATGTAGCTAAAAAGGATGACCTATGATACAAATAGGGATGAATGGTGATGCAATGATGCAACTAGGAATGATCTATAATAAAAGGATGTTGAGATAGATTGTGGGATTCCAAAGGAATGGAGGATAAGTGATGGGCCAAACTAGTCCTTTCTCTCTAGGTTGATGTAGTGATGATTAAATTGGAATCGGTAAGCAAATTGCTTTACTTTGGTATTATAGCCCACATTGTCCAATTTTTCTTGATACCTTTATTCTGCTTGGGTTTCTTTTAGGATGGGTTGGTGATCTTTGAGGTTCCTTTGTGCAACCTTCTTCTCTCTATAAACTTGGTAATTGAAATATTTTCTTTCTTGTGTTTGGTCAAATTGGGTATAGCTTGGAAAGATTTTGCAATTATTTTGAATCAAGGCTCTTGGGTATCTGATTTTTGAAGGATTTTGTCATAAGGATGTTTGAATGATTTTGGCTAGATTTTGGATTAGTTTTGATGTTTCCAATGGAAAAGGATAAACTCCACAAAGACACTCTGAAAAAATCTTGATAAAGGACAAAGAAACTTTCTAGGATACAAGCAAATGATTTGGAATACTGAATCTAATGATGCTTCCAAAAGATGTGTGTGTTTTGACAGATGTTTGTACTAAGTTTGTAACTTTGAAAACACTTCAAGTAGAAACTACCTAAGGGAAGGCTAGCATTAGAATCTTTTCCCACAACTTGATACCCCTAAAAGGGATGCACATGGTGAGTGTCTTAAGGTGAACTAGGAAACCATAGGGATTGGTCCTTGCACAAAGATTTTGATATGTTCAGGAGTAGATTAGGTAGCTTCTATTTCAACAAGTGTGTAGTTTGATCTGTGGAGTCCTCCCAATTGGTTTGTACATGCATGAATAAATTAAGTGCCTAGTTGACCATGCCAAAAAAGTAGGGATATTCACCTACCTCAAGCTACCATCAACATGCATTGCCCAAGCTTGAGGGGATGAAGCAAGAGTTTTCTCAATGCTTTATTTCTATACTAGCTGACAAAGTACCAGTTTGAAGTTGTTCTCCAAAGAGGAAGGGATTTTCTCTTTGGAAAGGCTTCTCTAAAATTGAAATAGGTGAACTTGTCCAAGTCCAACTTCTTCCATGTTATTTATCTAACAAGGTTTTGCAAAATTGGAAACTTTTTAACAAACACACCAAGAAGATTTATTACCCAAATTTATTAGGTGAGTTTGAAAAATGGAAGCTTGAAGACACATGTGCTTATGAGTTTAATTTTTCCATTTCCTTGAAGACATAAAAAACTTTGAAAGAGATTCGCAATTTGATTTTACCTTTTTCACTCAAGATTGTATTTTTGCAAGATTTGAATTTGAACTTTGAAATGGAAATGAACTTTTCTTTGTTTTCTCTTTAGGGCATTCAAGAATGATTTGTGTTTTATTTTGAAAGGAAAATGATTCTTTTCACTTTGGTTCATTCTTTTAGTTTCACTCAAGATTTGGTGTTCCTAGAGTTTAGTTTTAGACCAAAAGAGAGGTTCCTAGATTGATTTTGTGCATGAAAACTTGGAAAAATTTCAAGATTTTGTAATAAGACATTATTTTTTATCAAGATCAAAGCTTTAGGATTGAATTAGGAACTTTTAGGAAAGATTAGGACTCTTTAGGAACCAAATAGGAAAGATTAGGAAATATTTGTAGCTTTTGTTTCCTAGTTTGCATGAGATTTTGAAAGACACTTAAGACAATGAAAATGAAGTTCACTTTAAGCACAATGAAAATTTGTTGTTCTTTTTAAGCTCCCAAAGTTTGAAGTGTTCCTGACTTGCATAAATGACCTTTGAAACCCTATATTTGCATGAATGAGGGTCTTTTTAGCCAAATTAAAGTCAATAGAGGTGAGTTTGATTTATTTAGGACCATATAGGAATGTTTAGGATTTATTAGGAACAAAATAGGAAAGATTTGTAGATTAGTTCCTTAAGGGCACTAAAAAATGACTAGAAGTTCATTTTAAGCCTGAAAATGAAGTGTTTTTTGGTTCCTAATCACTCAATAAAGTTAGTGAGCCTTAAGGACTTATTTATTTGGTGATAACTTGGCCTCCATGAAGTACATTCAAGAGTGTGATGTCATAAATTACAAGCTTGAAGCCTAGGGTCACTAGGATCCCCAAACAGGCCCAAAAAACCAATAAAAACCAAGTCTAGGGCCTCAAAAAAGCTCCCTGCCTCCCACACAACAATTGGGGACAATAATTTATTCAAATTACAATGTTGTACAACATTTCATATCCCATATGAAAATTGCATGCTTCCCATACAATGTTTGAGCCAAAAATTGCAAAAAATAGCCTAAAAATGCATGAAAATTGGCCCATACGATAATTGCATCATGGTGGTCAATTATCGTACAACATATGGGCACTACCCATATGAAAATTTCTCAAAATAATCAATATTTGTATGAAACTTCAACAAAATCCATCCAGGAGGCGTTAAAACTGAGTTTTTCACCAAAAAACCTAAAAAAGTCAGTTTTGAAGGCTTGTGGAGTCCCACTGTGTTGGCACTTGAAAATTCAGACTCAAATATACACAAAATTAACAGGGAAGTAAAATATTTATTTTTAATTTTTATATTATTTCCCTACTTTCAAAAATTAAACAATTAAAAGGGCCCTAATGATTGTTATTGTTCTATTTTTATTTATGAACAAAACTTAAATATTTTATTTTAATGTGTTAAATGCATTTATATTTTTTGAAATAATTTTTTTTATAAAGGAATAATAATAATGTTGGGAAAAAGGGTGGTGAGAGGGATTTGAACACTCGACCTCTCAAGCCTACCCTCTTTTCCTATCTACCTACCCACTCCCTCCCTAACCGATTAGTCTAATATTATTCCTTGAGAGGTTTTGGGATGGAATTAATTTTGTTCACTTTTTATGTGTAGGTAAGAAAATCAAAGAAATTTTCACAAAGGGAGTATATCTTACCCAAGAATATTTTTGATTTGCAATATGATTATTTTTTGCATATAGATATTATTTACAAAATCATTATTGAGAAAAAAAGGGTGGGGAGAGGGAGTTGAACACTCAACCTCTCGACCCAACCCTCTTTTCTACCCTAACTACCCATTCCCCTTGTTACTAATTGCTCTATTATATTCCTTGAGAATATGGGTAAGGGTGAAAAGATATAATTACATTGTTTTTACCTATAAAACTAATTGCAAGAGTAAACCTTTGGAATTTGATTTAATGCCGAGGCTTATTTTTCTTGGCCATATAATTATAAATATTTTAAAGGTTTTGTTTGAAGAATTAATTTGTAAAAACATTATATCCAATGTTGGATTTTCAAATGATCAAATTGTTTTTTGGAATCAAATGTGGATATGTATTTATGTTTGATATCATTATTATTTCCAATTTAATGTTTTTTCCCATTGTTGATTTTATGAAATATATCATTTGGAAAAGCTCATTTTGAAAATATATTTTAATTCTCTACATTTGATATGCTCGAGAACTTATAAAAATATTTTGACATATTAAAACCCTAATGAACAATGAAAATCTAATTTTTTGGATTTTATGTGCAGGAGAGGATATTATTACACAGGGATTTGATTATTCAAATATTTGCTAAGCGAAAAAGTACTTTACAAAATGAAAGTGGAGGAGAGAGTTTTTCAAAAACTTTAGCAGAACATTGATTTATTAATTCATTAATCATTTGGGACAGTTATACATTTGTAATTTTATTATTAAGTGTTTAGTTGTTGATTAGGTTTTAGTTTTGAATAGACGCATTGGTCTGAAGCGTGTATGCATCCCTAAAATTTTATAAATATGGGATACCAGGACCAATGAGAAGAGATGGCTAATACATTGACAGTAGGGGTAGAATTGTTCAACAACTACAACTATGAACTCTTATATACCAATTTTTCAACATCAATAAAGATAAGTGCCATTTCTTTTTGTTTGTGGTTATAAGTTATATGTTTTCAATTAGTCTTTCAGATATTCTATTTTATAGAGTGTTTCATTGTGTTAAATTCCCTGAATGTTATAACTCAAAATCAATATATAGTTTGAATATCAATTGAAAGATATGTGAATCTTCCTTTATTTTTGTCGATCTCTTGAATAGAGTTAAATTTGATAATACTAACGGTGTAATTTGGTTTGAGTTATATCTTGTGTGGAAGCCCTTGAGATGATAGTCTTGTCTTATTAAAGAAAGTTTTTTAAAAATGTCTCCGATCGTACGTAGGATTGAAATTTTTTCTGACTCCATAACCCAAGTTTTTAGAAGGCACTGATCTAATCATTATTTGGAAATTGTCATTTGGTTCATACTTTGTAGTTTGTTGATAATTTAATCATTTTTCATAGCATTACAATTAGGATTCTTATTGGTTATTTAGTTTTAGTTTAAGCTTTACATATTAGAAATTATCAGGAGATTTGTTATTTTCCTCCAGGGATTATTCACCACCTTGGGAGGAATTTTATTTGTTTATGTACGTAGTTTCACAATGTATAAAATTTGATACTTCAAAGTGAAATTAGGCCTATTAGCCTTGGCTTGATTAAATCCAAAATTTTAGAGGTATAAGTGGTACATCACCATTATACCTGTCAATTGGCCAAAAGTGAATCCATCATTTTTGGGCTCCAACACATCAAGCGTGCCAAAATGTGATTAGAGAAAACCTAACCTATTCAGAACAAGCATAGATATTCAAACATTATTCGAAGAGCATATTCCTAACATATAGAGAAATCTATTTGCTAAGTCATTCAAATAGAATCAAAATGGGAGCACCTTGTCACCGTTTAATTTGTTCTTGATTTAGGGATGTGGGTGTGTTCTCTAAACACTTGGATCATATCTCTGATGATGATTAGGATGGATTGGGATGGATTAGGGACCATGAGAACCCTATAGTGGCACAAAAATGGGTATAGAACACCCATTTTCCCCCTAGAGTCTCAAAGAGCCTAATAGAGCTAAAAAGAAGATTGATACAAGAATGCTTAAGCTAGAGTTGATGTTATCCAAATGAGATGTGGAATGATGAAAATCAATGCAATACAATGAAGTAAACTATTTTTAATACATTATGCTAAGCTAATATGTGTTATGAAATCTTGAAAGATAATTGAAATCTAACAATTAGGATTGATTATGCTAAGTCTACAAGTAAATGAACAGGATAACAATGCATGAAGATAGAGAACTAAGCTAATTATTTTATCTTGGAAGAGAGACTATTTATAGGATTTTCCTAATGGCTTGGGTTAGGAAGAGGAGTTAGAGTTAGAGTCAGGGTTTGGGGTAGAGTCTAAGGTAAGGTTAGGGGTAAGGTTAGATGGATGAGGGTTAAGGTTTCTCACACATGTGTGAGAAACACTAGGGAAGTGTGCAAGGGGAAAAAGGGTGGAAGAGAAGACATGGGTCTCTTTATGAGGCTGTAAGAGGCCTTAATGAGTGTGTAAGGAGTCATTAATGAGTGTGTAAGGCTCATTAATGAAGGGGTTTGACCAAAAAGTCAAGGAGACTTGGATTAGGCTAAGAAGGTTAGGAAACACCTTCTAGATAGGTTTAGGGAAGTTTAGGAAAGTCTAGGAAAGTCTAGAAGATTCTAGGGTTTAGGGGTTTAAATGAATATTTTATTTATTTAGGGAATGTGACATCATTTATCAAATAATTAATAAATGTTGAGGGGAATGATGTTTAAATTAGATTTAAACATTTGTGGAAGGGATTCCTCAATGAAATGTTTTTAAATAAGATAGGAGGAATTAATGGCATAAAAATAAATAAATTAATAAATAAATTAATAAATGATGATGTCATCAGGGGTTTTTGGAAAATAAAAATACTTTTATTTACCAATAGATTTTTAGGTGTCTACACCTAGTAACCTTACCAGGTCTCTAATGTTGCTATATTAAACTAGGGTGTGCTCTCCAACATTAATAGGATGTTATCCCCAAGTCCCATTAGTTGCATTAGATTCATATTGCATATTGCATCTTTTCTTGTAGAATGACACCTATTTATCCATTTCTCATCCCTTTTCCCCCCCTCTTTTCTCCCACCCTTTCCGTGTTTGTCTTTTTCAAGAAATTCCATGAAGCTTCCCTTTGCATTATTTTCTCGAGGGGGCACAACCTCTCACCATCATTTCTTTTCCATGACATCTAATTTCATCTAGGGAAACTTATTTTCTTTTCTTTGACGCAATGCCACTTGCGGTGTTGCATCAAAGAGGGGAAAAATTAAGATGTCTAAAAATCATTCCTATTAATTAAGTTTATTTATTTAATAATCTATGCGACATCGTAATTAATTTTAATTAATTAATCATCATTGTCATATTCCTCTACCCATTTAATTAAAATTATTTAATTAAGTTGAGTTCACTATCTAAAGTATTTAAATTTAATCTAAATACTTCCCCTCTCTAATGTATTAAAATCATTTTAATACATGTCCCCCCATAAATCCCATTTTGAATAAATTGCTAATTATTTAAATCACTCCACATCCTAATATTCTTCTAAGCTTGGATTAATCTAAATCTAATTTAAATTAATCTAAATCCCTACCTAAAGCCCAACCTACACCCATTACCTCACTTTCTAAACCTACCCTCCCACCTAATCACTCCTCTAAGCTCACTTAAAAAGTGATCTAACCTTATTAGTGCTAATGAGTTGCTCACACATGTATGAGAAACTCTTCCCAAGGAAGCCACAAAACTTCCTTAAATGATCCAACTCCTTTCTTACAACATTTTCCCCCACACTCTTCCCCAAATTTTATCACACATGTGTGAGAAACCTTGAGCCACTCAAACCTTAAATGCCCATCTTGTCTTAATTGACCTTTCAAAATAGTTATCTTCTCTAGCCTACATGTCTCTTATGTGGCTCCTATGTGGATGCCACATAGGTTCCATGTCATACAAGCCCTCTTCCTCCCTCCAAAAATATATAAATAGAGGGCCTTCCATGAGAAAATCATCTTTTATTTTTATGCATTGTTATCATGTTAGTTTAGCTCTAGAATTCCATGACATTTAGCATGTTAGTTTCTTGTTCTTTCTTTCAATCACATAACATAATGTTAATGGTTAATGAATCTTATTTCACATAGAATTGTAGTTTCTTTTCAATCTAAATCATTTATCATGCTTAATGGTAACTGAACCTCAATCTTGCATATCATTTGTAGCTCTTTAATCTTCATCTTCATCTCTTGGAATCCTTGGTGAAAACTAGTTCCTCATACTAATTTTGTGCCATTTTGGGATCTCCTTTTGTCTTGCATTTAGTTTAAATAATTCCAAGCTTGCTTTGGGGATCTTCTCATTATGTTTGGATATAAAATCCACATTCTCCAAAATGAACAAATCAAATAGGGCTTGGGTGCTCCCATTTCAGTTCAATCAGAGGTGGTGTATTTGAATCTTTGTTGTATGTTGCATGCATGTTTTAAACTAATGTTTGATTATCTACGTGTGCTCCTGACATGTTAGGTTCTTCACATCTACAACTATCTTGATAGAGCTATGTATTTATGATCATCGGTATAGGTTATACCATTTTTCCCATCAGTCATTAGCATGACCTTCATTTCATTATTCTACAATGCAAAGCTATACTGATGAATTCATAGGCATGAATCTTTTCTTAACATCCTGACTATCCACATGTTCCACTCTTCAGAGTTTTTGAATCATACTACTATGCTTCCATCCCCGATCACTTTAGTTCCTTCAAAAAAATCAATGCTTCATGTTACTTAGCCTCCAAGTTGTTCAAAATTCTATCTTACTCAATAAATTAATTCAGCCTTGAATTTTGACTTTCCCGCTCAAACTTGACCTAGTGAACAATACCTTGACTACCACATGCAAGCCTCTACTTGGATCACTAGCCTACTTGTACACCACTTAGCCACCATTTCGGCTCCACCTCTACATCCTACCACATAAAAACACATTAGTTGGCCACCTGGAATCATCTCGTAATCTCATAGTTATTTTATTTCTTCATCATCCTAGACCATGGAATCAATAGCACCCAATACCTATCACTATACCACCCAGGACCCATCTTTGATCTTCACCATCTAACCTACCATGTGTTGTTATTCTATGGTTATTTTGTATCCTCAATCCTCTAGTTCACAGGATCACCAACGCTCACCATTTGTCACCCCCAGACCCACCAACTCCTACTTGGTTGTCTATAGGCTTCATTCTTAAAAAATCAGGAATCAAACTTCCTTCCAACATTCTCTGATGGATGATGTCATACTTCAAAATATTTCCTTCTAAATTTTTGGATTTCCCTTACTCTTCCTCCAATCCTGATTATTATCACCATGATCATCAATTCTTCAAACTAAGTGTATCCTTTGAAGTTCACAATTGTCACCAATCTATCAGATTTATGATGATTTGTCCTTCTTATAACTTTGAAATATGTGGGGCCCATTCTTCCCTTTCATAATTTCAAGATTCATACTACTTCTCTTCCATTTATGATCATTAGCACCTTGCATCAACCTTCTCTTTATAATTTAGGGATTTCCCATACACCACTATATCAAATTTTTGATGATTTACCTTCCTCTATCTTCTTTGGCACAAATTTATCTTTAAAATGCATGGGCCTCATCATTCCCTTCATAATTTTGAGAATCATACTACTTTTCTTCCATTCTCGATCACTAGTACCTCGAGAAAATAAGGACTCAAAATCACATCACCCAAAGTTATGCCGATGTATTCATCGAGAATCAGAAGGGCTTGATACTTATCTTGATTCTCTTTAGCTTTCCCATTCTTTGAGAAAATTATGTATCATTTATCCTTTGGATGGGTTACTTGACATGGAATTTTATTCTATGCTTGAAGCGAAGCAACCCCACCACATTTTGAAGAACCTCAACCATCATTACTCAACCATATTTACTTATTCAAAGTTCCATATTGTTTGATTCTTAGGGAAAAAGGGTCCCACCACATACTTCCCTTTTAAAATGTCTCCATCCATCAATACATCATATTTAAATATTGTTTGAAACTTCATTTTTTTTGATGTTGTATACTGGACCCCACAAGAAAACTCCCTTGACTTATTGAATAAGTCTTTCTTCATGCTACCATCTGATCCCACTTACTCAATAACCCACATTGTTTGATATTTTAGTCCTACCAATATTTTATTTGATATTCTTTATATTGGGAAATGGTTATTTTTGCTAACCCCTTTTTCAACTTATTCAAAATGAAATTCTATTCGACGTAGGGAAATGATGAGATAGACACATGCTAGTGAAAGACATCTTCCCTACAACAATGTATTATTTTTTGGGGTAGTCACTTTTCTCTTAGTGTCATTATCGGGTTGACTCCTAATACTTTGTTTCATTGGTATAACATTGCTATATTGTATGGATAATTCATGGGTAAATATAGTCATTTTTAGGGTCTTCTCATTATGTAGATCCTAGAGTTTTGTAGAAATTTTGATCTCCATCAGGGAGCATGCTCAAATTTCACATTTTCAGGATGTGTCCACTTTGAAAATTCATAAAAAATCACATGTTCATAAAAAATTAGTAGAAAAATCATGGATAAACTACGTGGTGTTAGATAACTTCTCACTAGAGCGATTAAAAAACTTTTTAAAAAAGTAAAAATTTTAGGGGGAGCACATCAAATGCCATGTTATGTTTTTTCACAAAAAATAGGACCACTTTTTGTGCTTTCCATTTTTCAAGGCCTTAATATCTACCATTTTAAAAACAAATCAGTAGGTTAGAAACTAGATTCAGAGTGGTACAACTCTTATTCTTGTTGCATTTTCAAATTTTGAGTCTAACTATGATTTCTTGTCAAAGTTTGGATTTTTATGATTTTAGAAAAAAAAGTGGCATTTTATACCCCATTTTTAGTCCCCCATATTTATTTACTTACCTTCATAGTAGTAACCAAAATACAATCACCCAACTCCAATCTAGAAGCAACCAAAGAAAGAGAAAAGGGGCTAGAGATCCATCAATACAAAAAAATATTCCTCAAATCCCAAAAAAGGTCCAACCCTCTATAAGCACCCAAAAATACAATATAATGCCACTAACTAAACCCCTAAATAGTATGAGTACACCGAAGGATAGAATCAACAAAAATATTAGTCTCCTAAAGACAAAAAATATCTAAAGAATGAGAAACAACCAAATCATGAATAGTGATGCAAATGCAGGGTAGATACTAGAAGAATTGACTCCACTTGAATCCACAAACAAGACCTTCTCAGAATTACATAATAGAAGCCATATAATGAAACATGAAAGTAATGAAATCACAATGAATATGAGATAATCAACTGGCAGCAACAATAGAGAATTTATATTATTTCTTTCAACATGCCTGGCTATGAGGCCTTCCTGGTTTCGGCCTTATACAATGAGAATTATGAAATCATAATTAAAGCTTGCATCCTATCTTTGTCTCCAATGTTTCATCTTGATAATACTTCCTAGATCCACCTCTTGATGCCCTACTACATCAATCTAGACTCCATATATAACCAGCTAATCCACAAGTCGCCAGCCAGGCATTTAATTACATTATAGGTCTATTCTAGAAGATTTAAATCAAAACTAATGAAAGAGTGATAAAAAATTGATTCAAATTAGGATTTAAGTCCTCACATGACCCAAGAACATTCCTTTAACTATGAAAGGCCCCATTTGATCACATAGAACCACACAAGAAGAAACACTCCACGTTTCGTGTGAAAACTAGCACAAAATAGGTCCCCAAGAAAAATGGTCATAAATTTTGACTCATAATGAATTAGGAATTGTGCCTTTTGGAAAAGATATTAATTTAGGTCCTCTAAAATTTTATAAGGGTTCATATTCTGAATCATTAAGGATCATTGGCGCCACTACACACAATCAACACCAAAACTGCAGGAAAATACAGTTTCGACGGCAAGGAAAACAACTATAACTTTGAAATAGTCTATCCAATCCTTATGTGACCATAGGAGAAGGTTACCAAATAGATCCTAAAAATCATGTAAGCTTTGCATAACATGAAACCAACAAATGAAAAAATTATAAGGAAAACAATAGAAAAATAGGTACAAAAATCAGGAAATGTTTTTGGTTGATGCAAGATTGCTCAAAGACCCAAGATGCTCCTGCATCAAATAGCCTTTTTTGAGCGATGATATTCAACACCCTAATATTTTAGGAGATAATAATCATTGAAAATATTGTGAGAAATGAACATCAATGGGCTTGCTGCTTGACAACCCTAGATTCCACCAACAAATCCCCAAAAAATATAATCTTCTCCCAATCCTTTTTGTGGCCACCTTTAGAATAATTATCAAAATAAAATTTCTTATGAGGGAGATGCTATAAACCCAAACCCAATGAGGAGCCTTGTCTTGTACTATCTAACTGAACCTCCTTAGCCAAATATATGAGAAAAATTTCATCTCACAAGTCATTTAGATCACAAGTGTTCCTTGACTCAGAGATAGATGAAGAGTCATCTTGATACAACATACTAGGCTGACTTAGAATATGAAACTTCTACTCCTGCACAATATGTGTACCCACTACACTTTCTCCAAAAGAAAAATATACTGGAATCCCTTCCTCCAAGGCCAAAGTATCCAACACCTCAAATTGGTTAAAGCTCTCCTCACTCTTTCTATCCTTAAAGGGTCTTTTTTTCCCTCTCCCTTTCCCTCGGGGCTTAATAGACATGAAGCCATCCTTATCAAGACCATTATCCTTCATAAGTGCCTTACCCTTATCCCCCTTATCTACCTTTATAAATGAAGGAAGAGGAGATCCACCACCAAAATGGTTTATAATCTTGTTGACTTGGGGACATTGACATTGAAGACAACCATATTCATGACATACTCAAAAACAAAAAAAGGAGGGACTTATAAGCAAGCTGTTGGATCCATGATGAAGAAACTAATTTTTTTTCCAAATAATCTAGCAATGGGTTATTTAAATCAATCTCAACATAGATGTGAGTGAAATAAATGACCTTTTTATCCCGAGTTTGTTGAGAAATAGTGATTGGCTTACAAATAAGAGCCACCATCCATAGTAGAATATCTTCCCTCCAAAATTCTAAAGGAAGTTGTGGCAAGTGAACTGATGCAGAGCCTATGCACAAAGATTTGATTCTAAGACCTACAACCACAAATTGCAAGGAAAAGGCTCAATTATTCTATCACTATCAGTGATGAGACTAAAGTTTGTCTTTGTTTATGACATTTTATGTTCTATTACTAGACATTCCCAAAACATTTGTGTGACTTTTTAAGTGCTTAAGTTTGTATATATGCTATAAGTATAGTTAGATCCTCAAACTTATGGGTAGAAAATAGTAGACACACCTTGCTAATACTATATATATATATATATATATATATATATATATATATATATATATATATATATATATATATATATATATATATATATATATATATATATATATATATATATATATATATATATATATATATATATATATATATATATATATATATATATATATATATATATATATATATATATATATATATATATATATATATATATATATATACTACATTATTTCATATAACTGTTTTAATGTGTCTTAATATTTGGATGAGATTGATTAAGTTGAGTACTTGAATATGCATGTATACTCTACTAATCTGCCAGGATTGAAGGAGTGGCTAGAGAACAAATCAGTTGCATTGACAAAGGAGTGATGATGTTTCGGCCACAATAAGAAGAGTCATTAAGAAAACCATGGGACATGCCTGTAGAATTGAAGGAATGCATGTCTCAGGGAATATAGGGGCATGATCATGCTAAATCGCCTCTACAATCACTATTTTATTGAGATGGTTGTTTGGTCTTTATGATCTTCTGTTGTTGATTGACGTGTTCTCCTTCATGGATGAATTAGTCAAAATTTATATGATTTTTTAAATTTCAATTCTCTATATATAGGGATGTGATTGATGGAAATCTAGTTAGATAAATAATGGTATTACTGTTGTATTGAGAAGCAAGTTACTCTTTGATCTTGTGTTATATTTTGATGTAACTCTATTTTTCTGAATATATGAAATGAAGGATTAATTTGAATTATCTTCTATGTTCATAGTTAACCTCAACCAACCAAGGGGGCCCACTTGGGAGGTGGATTATATTAGAGTAGAAGAAGTAGTTTAATTGTTTTCAGTATTTGAAGTAGCATTCATTACTACCTCCTACAACATTATATCTGTGTTTGATCCTATAGCACATGCAGAGATAGCCATAGTATATGTGTGGGAATGATAGGATAGGTTGGAGTTAAATTTATGGTTGTTCGCATTAGTTTAATTTATTCAGCTGTGTGTTTTATTTTCCCACACCAATAGCCTAGTTCTATCTATGCATTTTCCTTTCCTGCAACTTAAGTAAGATGACTTTATGTGAGGCTTAATGCATAAATTGTGCTATCCCATTTCAAGTAGATGTCCCTGGGTTGACAATTCAAATGTAATATGTGATAGGGAAATAATACCTAGTCAGAATACACTATTCATAGGAAAAGATTTGACATGATTATTATTACCTATTATGGGGCTGTTCATTTTTGGTGCCATTGCCAGGGATGGTGTCAAGATGAGAATCCTATTGAGTCATTTTAGATAGCTCCCTATTTTTCTAGAGATAGTTTCTAGGTCTAGACTTGCTTCACAAGTTCATTTAACCACTTGTATGCATCGAAGGAGAAGAAGAAGAGATGTCCATGGCATATTTCTCCCAAAAGAAACACTCAATTTAAATGAAGATTTTGTAGAAATTGGATTACCTTTTGTTGATGCAAGTCCAAAATTTCCTCCATCTACTTCATCAGTAGAGGACCCATTTGACCTTTTGACCTTTTTCTGAGATTTTGGCCATTTTTCTTGCACACTCCACCCCAACTACACTAGTTGCTAATAATAAACCTCTGATTATAAACACTTCCCAACAAAAACTTCAATTCTAAATACTTGTAGTAATGGACCAACCTATATTTCCATTTCCACTTCCTAGCCTTATCAATAATGCTAATCTTAAAAACATACCCACCGCTGCATTACCAAAGTTTTATGGCCTAATAATTGAGGATCCTGAAACCTTCTTATTTGAGTTCAACATTCTTTGTTGAAGTTTTGAATATAACACTAATAGTCATAAAATCAAATTGTTTCTAGCCACATTAAAGGAGTCATCCCTAAAATGGTTTATCGGACTAGGGGCTAATGCAGCAATAGATTGGGATGGGATGAGAAACCCATTTCTGCAAAAATAAAAAGAATACTGCAAGGGGGTGATTTGGGAGGAGATGACATCTTTCAAATGTAACAAAAATAAGATCAGACTCTGGAAGACTACATTTCATGCTTCTTATACAATCTATAGAAGAATCCTCAACATGCATTGCAGGAGGATTCACAAAAACTCATCTTTTTAAGAGGAGTAAATGACAAATGCCTCAAAGAACTAGACCTTATGGATGTGGTGCAGGAGCACCCTCAAAAGACTAAATCAGAGGAAGAGAATTGATGTTAAGGAGATCACAAGTCTTCTTTATATTCCTAGATGACTATTTACCCTCATAAAAGTCCTAATGTTCAATCAAGTGCTTTTGGGTGGCCATATAAACCTAAGACACTTAGATTAAGGGGATTGATAAAAGAGGTATTTAAGGTTAGATTTAGTATTAATTAGGAATTTAAGGTCTTTATTAGGCCCTAAGAAGTCTTAGGTCATCACATTAGGCCTAGATAGCATTAGGATTAGAAGTTATGCAACAAAAATGAAAAGTTTCACAAAAATTGAAAAGTTGCTAAGAAGTATTAGTTTGGTCATACCAATGTGTGAGTGCATAGTGATGTAATAGATTTTTGAAAATTAATAAAATATACCCTATTTTCTACAATTTTTAGACTGAAGCAGCAATTGTATGACCTAGTACAGATGGTGGTCGATGAAGGGAGATTGATTGGAGAAGTTTCTTATGGTTCTTACCTTCATTGTTCAAGTGATTTGAAGTGCTCATTCCACTTGGCCTCTATGTTACAAGATCTACAAGGTCACTGCCTTGATTCAGGATAGACCTTAGGGTTTCAAGGCTTTTTGGCCATTTCTTGCAAATTGACCATGGGAATCTGATGAAACTTGGTGGAATGCAAGAATGGATATGTATATTAATATTTCAAAGGGAGAGAATTTTCCATGTAGGGAAGGGTGGAGAAACTGGATGCCCTAGGTAGGCATCTCTATGTGACTACCTTATAGATAGGCTGCAACAGACCCCATAACTTTTGATGGGTGATGAATCAAAACACAAAACCTTGGATTTGGAATGTCCTACCCTATCTTAAGAGTCTCCAATTTTCAAAAGGAGAAAACCAATCCAATTAAAGGGATTTCCTTCTTTAGATCCCCTAATTGGCCCTATTAGCCCCAAGTGTCTTGAGTATCCTTTGGTAGGATAGCTTCAGAATCACTTCTTAACTTTTACAAACTCAAAAGAAAATTTAAAAGGGTGTCTAGATCTACCCTTAGATCATTGGGTTGTGTGGGAAAGTTTGGAGTTAAATTCAAAATACCCGAGTAGGAGGGCTACAAGGAGATTGGCTAGTTTCCTTGAACTATAAATTGGAGAATACTATACTTTTATTTTGAAATTTTCAAGAGGGATTCAGGAGGGTGTTGATTCATACATCAAGTTGGAAAGGAGGTTGTAGGGTGAACAAAGCATTTTTCCAAGAAGTCATTACCTGTAGGAGTAATATTCATTCCTAGTGGTAGTTTGTGGATTCAAACTTGGGGATTGTGGGATTGTCTACATCAATTGGTATCAGAGCTCCTAAGGTCCTTGGGAGGAAGAATACACCATGTTAGAGAATAGTGAGGAAGAAGTTCCAAGCAGAGTAACTGATGTAGAATTGGCAAAAAATTTTAGAGAGAAAAGGGCAAGATATGAGGCCCAATTGGAGAAGATGACAAAGGATATGAAGATTCTATTAGAGAAGATGGATAAGGGAATTATTGGAAACTTTGATGAGGATGTAGTGGGGAGTGAAGAAGAACCCCATGAGTAGGAGGAAGAACAAGTGCCTGCTGATCAAAGGATGCTCTTGAAGACATTGAAGTCCATGGAGAGAAGAACCATGGATGCAAGATTGGACCTACCTGTCTATAATGGGAAATTAGACCTTGATGTTGCCTTGGATTGGATTTATGCTCTCTCTAGTTTTTTTGACTATGAGGACATCCCTAAAAACCAAAGGGTGAAGATAGAAAAGTCAAAGTTGTAGGGGTCTACCCTCACATGGTGGAATTTCACTCAAGATGAAAGAGTGAAGGAAGGAAAGAGACCAGTCACCACTTGGAAGAAGATGGTGGGTCTATTGAGGGAAGCATATATCCCTAAAGATTATGAAGTCCGACTTCATAAGAAGAGAATGGGTCTGAGACAGGGAGACCAAGATGTCTCAACATACACTAAGGAATTTAGGATGCTTGGGATGAAATACAAATTGGTAGAACCTGAGAGTGTGAAACTTGCTAGGTATATGCAAGGCTTTAAGGTGTCTATTCAATATTAATTAAGCATGAGTACCATAAATATTGTCAACCAATGCTATAAATTGGCATTGAAGGTAGAGGAGAAGATGAGAAGGAAACAAGACCAAGCAAATAAAGGTAGAGGTGCAAACCATAGCAGAGGTTTCTAAGGTAGAAGCCAACACAATGAAGGCAGAAAAAACTCCAAGGAGTTTGGGGAGTCAAGCCAAGATAACTACAAAGAGGAAAACAATCCTAGAGATATCTTTAGAGGAAGAGGGAACATTGCTAGATGAAGAAATGGGGGAAGAGGCCTAGAAGGTGTGAAATGCTATAGGTGCCATCAAATAGGACACTTAGTATCTAAGTGCCCTAAGAAGAAGAAAAAGAAAGGGGAAAGGAGAGCTAACATAGTCAGGGAAGAAGAGGATCAAGGGAACAATAGCCAAGGATCCTATGTACTACCTGAGGAGGGATAAAACTTGATGCTTAGAAGAACCTTGCTGAAGACACCAATCACCCAAGAGCCACCCCAAAGGAAGAATCTGTTCAGATCCTCATGCAAAATTGGAGGAAAGGTATGTAAGTTGGTTATTGATAGTGGTTCTACTGACAATATGATCTCTTTTGAAGTAGTAGAGAAGTTGAAACTAAGAAGGGTCCCACACCCCACCCCTTACAAAGTGTCTTGTCTTACTAAGAGCCAACAAACTATCATTGAAGAGCAGATTTGGGTGGAGTTCCAGCTTGGGAAATACAAAGATAAGGTACTTTGTGATATAGTCCCAATGGATGCTTTCCATTTGCTCCTTGGGAGACCATGGCAATATGATGTGGAAGCACACCATGATGGGAGACTAAACACCCATTCAATCATGCACAAAGGTGAGAAGGTAAAATTCTTGCCCCATTCTGATCATGTTGGAAGTGAATCCAAGTTTCTATTTGTAGGTGAAAAGGAGTTTTTAAAAACTATTAAGGAGGAAGGAAATCCTTGTTATGCTCTTGTTATTTTTCCTAAGAATGATAGGAAGAAGGGAAAGGAAGTCAAAACAAAAACCTTGAGAGGGATTGGCCCTAAGCAAGTGACTGATCTACTTGATCAGTATAAAGACATTTTGTCTAAGGACTTACCCAATGAGTTGCCTCCCATCAAAGAGATAAGCCACCACATTGATCTTATCCTTGGAGCCACCTTGCCTAAAATTTTTTCATATAAGTTAACCCCTAAAAAAAAAAAAG
Source organism: Chamaecyparis obtusa (assembly GCA_027943335.1). Lineage (NCBI taxonomy): Eukaryota > Viridiplantae > Streptophyta > Pinopsida > Cupressales > Cupressaceae > Chamaecyparis > Chamaecyparis obtusa. Next base: position 1,254,265 of record BSBK01001859.1, read on the forward strand.
AAATGGCTACACAAATACAAGAACTTCTAGATAAAGGGTTGATTACCAAAAGCTTGAGACCTTGTGAAGTACTAGGATCATCATAAGGTATAGGTTCCCCATGCCTAGAATTGAAGACCTATTGGATCATTTAGGGGGTGTAAGGTAGTTTTCTAAGGTTGACTTGAAGAGTGGATACCACCAAATCAGAATCAGGACTGGTGATGAGTGGAAAATAGCATTCAAAACCAATGAAGGCTTGTATGAATGGAGGGTGATGCCCTTTGGGTTGTCTAATGCCCCTAGCACATTCATGAGACTCATGAATGAAGTTCTCAAATCATTCTTGGGAAAATTTGTCATTGTATATCTAGATGACATCCTTATTTTTAGTAGAACAAAAGAAGACCATTTAAGGCATCTAGATCTAGTCCTCAAAAGATTACAAGAGGAAAAAATTTTCATCAACTTGGAGAAATGTGTTTTTATGCAGGAAGAGCTTGTGTATTTAGGCTTTGTGGTTGTAGGAGGAAACATAAAGATGGATCTTGATAAGATAGAGACTATTCTATCTTGGCCTTCTCCAAGGACAATGATAGAGGTGACGAGATTTCATGGCCTTGCATCATTCTATAGAAAGTTCATCAGGAACTTTAGCTAGTTTTGTTGTCCAATGATGGAGACTATCAAAAGGGGAAAAAAGCACAAGTTTGTGTGGAATAAGGAAGTAGAAGACTCCTTTCAACATCTGAAGCAGAAGGCATCTTATAGACTAGTCTTAGCATTTCCTAATTTTCACAAAGTTTTCACTATAGAAGGTGATGCTTCTAACACTGCTATAGGAGCAGTACTAAGCCAAGAAGGAAGGCCAATAGAATTTTTTAGTGAAAAAATGAATGATGATAAGAGGAAGTATTCCTCTTATGACTTAGAACTATATGCACTAGTCCAAGCACTGAAAAAATGGAGACACTATCTCCTGCCAAGAGAGTTTGTGGTCTTCATAGACAATCAGGCTTTGAGTTTTCTAAATAGTCAAGAAAAGTTGGGCCACAAACATATGAAATGGGTTGAATCCATTCAAGCCTTCACCTTCTCCATAAAACATAAGAAGGGAGTTTCCAACAAGGTGGAAGATGCTCTAAGCAGGACAATGACAATGCAATAAATCAGGCTCCAAAGTGTGGGTCTTAAGTCTTTGAAGGACATGTACCAGTATGATGAAGATTTCAAAGACATCTATCAAATTTTCTATGATTTTTCAGAGGCATATCACAATCAGTATGCAGATTTCTTGATTTAGGATGGACTCTTGTTTAAGGGACATCAGTTGTGTATCCAGGAGGTTCTATCATTGGCCCAAGATGCCCACTAAGGTAAGGAAGTTTGTGGATTCTTGCACCATAAGTTAGAAGGCTAAGGGTACTTCAACCAATGCAAGGTTGTACCAACCATTTCCCATTCCCACTAGACCTTGGGAGAGTTGCAACATGGAATTTGTCATGGGTCTACCAAGGAGACAAAGGGGATTTGACAACATCTATGTTTTAGTGGATAGGCTTAGCAAGATGGCCCATTTCATTCCTTTTATGATCACAAGTGATGCAACTTATGTAGCGAACCTATTCTTCAAGGAGATTGTTATAATCCATGGTCTACCCCAAACAATAATCTTTGATAGAGATGTAAGATTTGTAGGTCACTTTTGGAGGACCTTGTGGAAAAGGTTAGGGAAAAATATTCATTTCAGTTTTGCCTATCATCCCCAAAGGGATGGGTAGACTGAAGTTGTCAATAGGTCATTGGGCAACTTATTGAGATGCCTAACCAAGTAGTATAGAGAAAAATGGGATAGTGTTCTTGCCCAAGTAGAATTTTCATTCAATGAATCCATCAATAGGAGTACAGGTAAGAGTCCATTCCAAGTTGTTTATGGGCAGAGTCCAAGAGGTATTCTTGAGTTAAGGGATATTCCTTAAGGATTTCATGTGAGTGCCCATGGTGAATACTTTAAAACCAATATCCAAGAGATGCATGAATAGGTCAAACTAGCACTAAAAAGAAGTTCTATGAAGTACAAAGAAAATGTAGCCAAAAAGAGAAGAGACTTGCAATTTTAGATTCAAGATTTGGTGTGGGTATACCTCAAGAAAGAGAGGTTACCAAAAGAAAAACACACAAAGCTGATGATGAGGAAAGTAGGTCCTTGTGAAGTCATCAAGAAACTAGGACTAAATGCCTATGAGGTTGCTTTACCTTTAGATTTGGGGATCTCACCTATCTTCAATGTTTATGACTTAACCCCATACAAAGGCCCATTGGATGTGCCTACAAGCATTCAAGATGAAGAACTCCAACAAGACCTAGCAGAAATTCCACACCATGAGCCAAGAAAACTAGACAAGATACTTGACACCAAGATTGTCAAAAAAATAAGAAATAATGTCTACAAGAAATATTTGGTTCAGTGGGAAGGATATCCAGAAGAAGAAGTTGTGTGGATGGATGAGGCAGAGATGAAGAGACTTGGCACAAGTCTTGAAGAACTACTCTCAAGAGGACTTGAGAATCATTCACCCCAGGAGTATGGTGTAGGAGCACACTCAAAAGATTATATCAAAGGAAGAGAACAGATGTTAAGGAGATCAAAAGTCTTCTTTATATTCCTAGATGATTATGTACCCTCATAAAAGTCCTAATGTTCAATCAAGTGCTTTTGGGTGGCCATATAAACCTAAGACACTTAGATTGAGGGGATTGATAAAAGAGGTATTTAAGGTTAGATTTAGTCTTAATTAGGAATTTAAGGTCTGTATTAGGCCCTAAGAAGTCTTAGGTCATCACATTAGGCCTAGATAGTGTTAGGATTAGAAGTTATGCAACAAAAATGAAAAGTTGCACAAAAATTGCAAAGTTGCTAAGAAGTTTCTTTACAACTTTTAGCAACTTGTTAAAAATATATTACCAACGAATACCCTACCTCTCCAACCAATAAAATATGGTTAAAATAGTTTGGAGGGGTATATTTAAGTATTATTTTGGTCATACCAATGTGTGAGTGCATGGTGATGTAATAGATTTTTGAAAATCAATAAAATATACCCTATTTTCTATAATTTTTAGACTGAAGCAGCAATTGTATGGCCTGGTACAGATGGTGGATAAAGGGAGATTAATTGGAGAAATTTATTATGGTTCTTACCTTAATTTTTCAAATGATTTGAAGTCCTCATTCCACCTGGCCTCTATGTTATAAGATCTACAAGGTCACTGCCCTGATTCAGGATAAACCTTAGGGTTTCAAGGCTTTTTGGCCATTTCTTGCAAACCAACCATGGGAATCTGATGAAAATTGGTGGAATGAAAGAATGTCCTATGTATATTAATATTCAAAAGGGAGATAATTTTACATACAGGGAAGGGTGGAGAAACTGGAAGCCCTAGGTAGGCATCTCTATGTGACTACCTTATAGATAGGCTGCAACAAACCCCATAACTTTTGATGGGTGATGAATCAAAACAAAAAACCTTGGATTTGGAATTTCCTACCTTGTCTAAAGAGTCTCCAATTATCAAAAGGAGAAAACCAATCCAATTAAGAGGATATCCTTCTTTAGAGCCCCTAATTAGCCCTATTAGCCCTAGGTGTCTTGAGTATCCTTTGGTAGGATAGCTTCAAAATCACTTATTAAATTTTACAAACTCAAAATAAAACTGAAAAGGGTGTCCAAATATATCCTTAGATCATTGGGTTGTGTGGGAAATTTTGGAGTTAAATTCAAAATACTCGAGTATGAGGGCTACAAGGAGATTGGCTAGTTTCCTTGAACTATAAATTGGAGAGTCCTATACTTTCATTTTGAAATTGTCAAGAGGGAGTCAGGAGGGTTTTGATTCATACATCAAGTTGGCAAGGAGGTTGTGGGGTGAACAAAGCATTTTTTTAAGAAGTCATTACCTGTAGGATTCCTATCCATTCCTAGTGGGAGTTTGTGGGTTCAAACTTGGGGATTGTGGGATTGTCTACATTAGGATGGAGGAGATATATCTCAATCTTCTTGGGGTGATCTAAAGAAAACATTCTTGAACTATTCAAGATCAACAGTAAAGAAGGGCAGAGGATACTGTCCAACACTTGCAAAAGGAAGTAGTTCTGGTATAGCAAAGATGGAAATCTCAAATTTGTTGTCAGATTTCAAGAAAGACATCATTAACGATGTTGCCACCCACTTGGATATAATGTAATCCAAAAAGAAGCATGAAGAAGTTGAGTTAAGTGTAGAGGGATTAAGGAAAACTCCAACAATTTTACAACTTGTAGATAGTTCTACTGTTACTCCAGATGGTATAATTAAAGATATAGTAGTCACACTAGACTCTTGGGAATGCCCTGCTGACTTTATGATACTATCACCTAAAGTAAGCCTTGCTAGTTATCCAGTCATACTTGGGAGACCATGGTTAGAAACAAAAGATGATAATATCAGTTGCAGATAAGGAAATATGACCATCTCTGATGGCCAAACCATCAAGAAGTTAGCACTATATCCTCCAACCCAACCACAAGGAGATTTGAACAATCCTATTTAGCCAAACTTGGGAGATGAGGAATAAGAAATAAAATTAGTTGCTCAACTAATGATGCTACATAGAAAATCTTTTTTGAAACTACAAGAAGATGATGATATCCTCCAAAGTATCCTTACAAATGATTGTGTTATAGCAAGAGATATTTCTCAAAGCTCAATTATGTAATTGACTACCTATGAAAATTGTGTCTTACCAATAGAGGCTGAAATCATCTAGCAATTATTACCTTGTGAGATATCAACCAGCCCTATATTAGAAGCCTTAATGCTAGAGCTAACCACTACTGTAGAAATATCACCTAGCCATAACCTTCATGTTAATAATAAATTATCATAGCAACAATTAAAATTGTTAACACAACTCCTATCTAAACATGAAAAGGCTTTTGCTTGGGAATATAGGGACATGAAAGGATTAAGCCCAAAACTATGTACCCATAGGATTTACATCAATTAAGGAAGTCTACCTCTACTTCAGCCATAGAGAAGGATCAACCCATCCCTCAGATAAATTGTGAAAACCAAACTACAGAAACTACTAAATGCTAGTTTCATATATCCAATCTTAGGTAGTAAATGGGTTTCAGCTCTTGTGGTAGTATCAAAAAAAGGGGGTAAATGGAGAATATGTGTAGATTATAGAGATCTTAATAATGAAACAAAGAAAGATCATTTTCCATTAACATTTATTGATTAAGTGCTAGACACATTAGCAAGTAAAAAAGTACTTCTCATTTCTTGATGGCTATACTGGATACAATCAAATTAGTATTGCACCTGAGGACCAAGAAAATAGAACATTCACATGTCCTTGGAGAACATACACCTACTCTATTTTACCATTTGGGTTATGTAATGCACCTGAAAAATTTTAGAGGACCATGATCAACATTTTTGTTGATATCTCACATGATTGCATGGAGATTTATATGTATGACTTCACTACATTTGGAGTCACATTTGAAGAAGCCTTGGAGAATTTGGAGAAAGTTTTGATTAGATGAAAAGAGCACAACTTGTCTCTTAATAGTGAAATTTTTTATGATGATGCAGGAAGGATTTGTATTGGGGCACTTCATCTCAGAAGCTAGAATACATGTGGATCCTACAAAAAATAGAAGTAATTATAACATTTCCTACACGTACTAAGCAAAAAGATGTTAGATCCTTTGTAGGACATGCTGGATATTATAGATGTTTTATTCAAAACTTTATTCAAATAGTCAGCCCCCTATACACTTTTCTTATGAAAGAGGTTGAATTCATATGGACCCCAGCTTGTGAAGAGTCATTCTTGCACCTTAAGAACCTTCTTACAAGAGCACCAATACTAAAAGGCCCTGATTGGACATTTCCATTTTATATGCATATTGATGCATCTAACTATGCAATAGGAGCTATCATAGGCTAGAAGTCTGAAAAAATTGAAAAATGCTATTTACTACATTAGTAAAAGTCTACATGGTCCAGAGTTAAATTAAACAATCACAGAAAAAGAACTATTAGCAGTAGTCTATGCTATAAACAAGTTTCAACACTATGTAATAGGATATCCCATATTTGTTCATACTGACCATGCTGTAATAAAATATATTATGAAGAAACCTACCATTTTAGGCAAGTTAGCAAGATGGCTACTCTTGTTACAAGAATTTGATCTCACAATAGTAGAAAAGCCAACAAAAGCCAATGTAGTAGCAGACTACTTGTCTAGATTACAACATGATGATAAAGATACCTCATTAATAGATGACACATTTCCAGATGAGCATCTCTTTCACATTTCTATCAAGACTCCAAGGTATGCTGATATAGAAAACTACCTTGTAACCGACAAGATACTTGCACACTTTTCTCCAAAGGAAAGGAAATTGCTAGTTGAGAAGAGCTTTCAGTACTCATGGATTGATAACACATTATTTTACACTAGCCCATACCAAGTCATGAGAAAATGTGTTTGAGAAGATGAGACCTATGACATCTTACATGCATGCCATAATGAACCTTGTGGAGGAAACTTTGCAAAAAAGAGGAAAACAATGAAGGTGTTGAAAAAATGATACTATTGGCCAACACTTCACAAAGATGCAGCCAATTACACTAGAAAATGTGACAAATGCCAAAGGATTGGCTGTCCTACAAAATTAGATGAAATACCTCTACACCCACAAGTGGTTGTCACACCATTTGATAAATGGGGAATGGATTTTATTGGTCCTATAGAACCTCTATCTAATGGAAAATCATACATCTTGGTATGCATAGATTATGTAATAAAATGGGTAGAAGTGAAGGCAATGAAGCATTCCCATGACAACAAAGTAGCAACATTCCTATATGAAGAAATATTCACTCACTATGGTATACCAAGAGAGCTAGTGGCTGATCAAGGAGTATAATTTACATCCAATCTAATAACAAATATCATGAATGAATACAACATCAGACATAGAAAATCCAATCCCTATCACCCACAAGCCAATGGTTAGGTGGAAGTCACCAATAGAGAAATTGAAGGAATCTTTATAAAAATAGTTCAACTCAACAGCTGAGACTAGAGCACCCATCTATCAGAAGTAGTATGGGGATACAGAATCACATGGAAAACAACAACTAGACTAACTCCATTTGAACTACTCTATGGAAAAGAAGCCATACTACAGATTGAATTTGGACAAAAAACATTGTAGAATGCTTTCAAGATGAACATGGACCTTCCTACAACATATCGTGAATGCTTATGGAATCTCAACTCTTTGGATGAGATGAGGAAATCTGTATTGGAATACACATAAATAGTCCAAAAACAAAGAAATAAATGGCATGACTCCCACATCAAGAACATATTATTCCAAGTAGGTGACCGAGCACTATTGTTTGATTCAAGATATCAAGAAACACAAGGCAAATTACAAACAAGATGGCTAGGACCATATGAGATAACACATGTCTTTGAAAATGGCACAGTTCAACTGACAACAATTAATCCAAGATAGTTAAAATTGCTAGTTAATGGCCATAGACTCCATCTATACCATCAACCACAAACCAAGGAAGAGTTCCTCTAGCAATTTCATGAAGTCGATACCGAAACAACAAAGGTAATAACTCCTACAGTAGAAGGTGTCAACCTTCTTCTTGCAACTTCACCCTAAGATACTTTCAAGTTCACCTATAATAAAAACTTCATTTCAACTAAAGTCACATTCCTCATTCACTTTCTTAATTTCTCTTTCTAGCACACCTCATTTATTTATCTTCCACCCACACAAACTCCATGTCACCCACTTTCTTTAATTTTTTAAGCTTTCAATAACTTCCACATCAACACATAAATACATTTAGAGATAGTACATTTCAAGGAAAATTTGATTCTCATCCTTCAAGCGCATATGAAAACATCATGATATGTACAACTTTTCAATTTATTTCCACTTTTAACACACATTTTGAAAATTATATCTACTATTGCATAAATCTATATTTTATGGCATTACACCAGTTTTCTACTCCTTGCGACAGATGACAAGTGTGGACACTTGTCATTGTTTCGTATGAGGGAGAAAAGTGTATTAATTTCTAATTCAGTATTTTCCGTACCTATCATTTCAAATTAGAGTGCATGTCAGCTAAATTTGTACTTAAGTGTTGTGTCATTAACTTGCAATTTTTTCACAAAGTATTGTACCTAAATTCCCAGATTATTCTTGATTCCTGATTGAAGTAACCCTAGATGACATAATCAAACTTGTGTGAGAGTTAATTGCACTAAAAAACATAATTCCTTGCTGTAAAGTGTCATTATCATTCATGTTGCCCAATTTTAAAAAATAATGTGACACAAAGATTGAAGGGAGTTGAAGTTAAAGTGTAGTTAAGTGCCTAATTGTAGGAATTTCGAAGGGATTTACGAAATTTTGGCTTTCAGAAAAAAATGAAGTTGTGAATTGACAAACTGAGAAAGAATTTTGAAGAAAGAATTTTGAATAATGGGAGGTGATGCGGCATGAACCTATGGTTCATATTATTTTATTAACTAATGTAGAAGCTGTCCACAAATTTCATGCCTGCAGATGGCTTGGCTATTTCTTGAAATTAACAGAGTATGATGAGGATGTGACTATGGAGTTCATGAACACATTTGAAGAAGGGGAAGAAAATTTTTGGGTAGTGACTATTTTAGCAACATAGGAATGTATTGCAGAGGTGATAGGCTTGCCAACAGTTGGGGAGAATTATCCCAATGAGCATGATGCTAGGTTGGCATGTGCTCAATTCACCCATCCTATCGACCCTCCACTGGAAGTTAACAAACAAGGCTACAAGAGAATGTCACTACTTGTTGCATACAACAAGATCACTACACATATTATAAGGTATTTGACATGCAAAGGGAGATTTTCCTATTTACATGTGCATCATTTCAAATTACTTAGCTACATCATAAATAATCTTCAAGTGAATGTTCTAAATTTTCTGTATGACATGCTAAGTATAAGTGGTGAGGAAACTCAAAAGGGTAAAACAAATTCTATTTCACATCATGCCCTAGTCAAACTTCTAGTTGAAAAATCTCTTTGAGATGTCTCTCCTTTGGAAGGGAAATAATTTGTTAGGGTCAAAACGTTACAACCCCAAAATGAACCTATTGAGCAGCTAGTTCCTAAGAATGAAATACCCCCTGAACTAGTTGAAATACCCCAAGAAAGAGAATCTGAGAATACCAAAGAAAAGGAACCTTGTCCTATTGTGAATGATAATGTACCTACCTCATCTCAAAGAAAAGGGAAACAAAAGGTTGATGAAGGAACTCTAGTTCCTGAAATAGAACCCCAAAAACCTATGGTCTCAAAAAGTAGAAAAAGGAAATCGGCTCCTACAACAACTACTCCTACACCAGAGAGACCGAAGAAAGTTGGAAAAAAGAAAATGGTGGAAGTAAAAGAAACCCCTTTGAGAAGAACTTCTAGGATGAGGGGAAAAGTTCCTTAGGTTTCCCAGTGAGTCAAGATATTCCATCAAAAACCCCTATTATAGATTCTCATGTTGATTATGTCACAGTTGATTCTCTAATTCAACCAACTTGCCCATATCCTCCATAGAATGTAAGTGATCAATCTCCTAATGAGCCTCCCTCACAATAAAGTAGGCTTGAGGAAAACACTTAAAAAATTCAAGAGGGCCATCATGAGGACCTTCAATTGCCTCAGTCACTAGTCTATTCCTATACCCATAATGCCATAGTGCCTTTCAAAAGGACTTGGTACATAGATTATCTAGAATAGGCTCACATTGTAGAGAGAAGACATAGAACTCAATTAGAAGAGCCTAGCCTACCTACCCTACAATATATTCTCTTTAGATTATGCACCCAGTTTGTATTAAAAAACACTATGTGGGGAGAGGAAAAGAAAAAGCTAAAAAAGGAAATTGATGAGCAGAAAGAAGAAATTGAGCACATAAACTTAAAGGAACAAATAGAGAACCAAAAATAGAAAATGGATCATGCCCTAAAATTGGCTGATCATGCCCTAAAATTGGTTGACCAAATAATAGCTTGTAGGCCTCCCCCCAAGGGTTTGTGCTATTTTCCTAAAAGAGAAATTCCTTCTATTCCAGTTAATGATGACTATCTAGAATAAGGATTTTGAGTTCAGAACAACTGAAGATTTTTATGGTTTATATTAGACACATCCGGCTATTTGGCAGCAAAATTTTCTTTGTGAATTATATCTTCATAATTTCATTATTCCAAATGAAAATGATTGGAATCCCTTGCTTTACATAGGGGATGTATATTTGAAAGCATTAATGTCTTAGATGCAAAATGAAGCCAACTATGACAGAAAACTAGATAATTATAGAGACCAAGAAAAATTAGAGTATTTTCCTTTAAGAGATGAATCTAGTAAGCCAAATGTTCTCTTAAGAGATTGGTTCACACTTACTTATGGAAAGGAAAAACCTAAAACCAGAGACAAGATCTTTGCTATCAGAGATAGGAGTAGATGGAATAGATTCCCTGAGATTTTCAAGAAGTCTGAACCACATAGTCCAATTAATTTCAAGGTAACAGTAAAAAGAGAAACAAAGTACATGAAACTAGGGAGACAGATCAGGAGAGAGCTTTTGTGCCCTCTAACCTTTTAGCTACCGATGCTCTGGTGGCCATTAGATGACATTAACTCTACAAAATTGGACCAGCTATAGGAAGACCATCAAATGGACTATTCAGAGTGAACCAAAGGGTTCTACTATACTTTTAAGAGTAAATGGAGAGGCAAGACAAAGGTTGGAGAATTCAAAATAGTTCCCAAGAAGTGTAATGCTTGAGGACAAGAATTATACTTGTTGGGGGGAAAATGATGAGACTAAAGTTTGTCTTTATTTATGATATTTTATGCTCTATTCCTAGACATTCCCAAAACATTTGTGTGACTTTTTAAGTGCTTAAGTTTTTATATATGCTACAAGTATAGTTAGATCCTCAAAATTATGGGTAGAAAATAGTAGACACACCTTGCTAATGCTATATATATACTATAGTATTTCATATAACTATTTTAATGTGTGTCTTAATATTTGGATGAAATTGATTAAGTTGAGTACTTGAATATGCATGTATACTCTACTAATCTGTTAGGATTGAAGGAGTGTATGGAGAAGAAATCAGTTGCATTGATGAAGGAGTGATGATGTTTTGACCATGATAAGAAGAGTCATTAAGACAACCATGAGATATGCCTACATAATTGAAGGAATGAATGTCCCAGGGAATATAGGGGCATGACCATGCTAAATCTCCTCTACAATCACAATTCTGTTGAGATTGTTGTTTGGTCTTTATGATCTTTTTTTGTTGATTGACACGTTCTCCTTCCTTTAGGGATGAATCAGTCAAAATTTATTTGAATGTTCAAATATCAATTCTATATATATAGGGATATGATTGATGGAAATCTAGTTAGACAAATAATGGCATTACTGTTGTATTGAGAAGCAAGTTACTCTTTGATCTTGTGTTCCATTTTGATGTAATCTATTTTTCTAAATATATGAAATGAAGGAGTAATTTGAATTATCTTCTATGTTCATAGTTAACCTCAACCAACCAAGGGGGTCCACTTGGGAGGTGGATTAGATTATAGTAGAAGTAGATTAATTATTTTCAGTATTTGAAGTAGAATTCACTACTACCTCCTACATCATTATATCTATGTTTTTTCTTGCAACACTTGTAGAGATATCCATAGTACATGTGTTGGAATGATAGAATAGGTTGGAGTTAAATTTATTGTTGTTTGCATTAGTTTTATTTATTCAACTGTGTGTTTTATTTTCCTATAGCAATAGCCTAGTTCTTTCTATGCATTTTCCTTTCTTGTAGCTTAAGTAAGATGACTTAATGAGAGGCTTAGTACACAAATTATGCTATCCCATTTCAAGTATACATCCCTAGATTGACAATTCAAATGCACTTCGTGATAGGGAAATAATACATAGTCAGAATACACTATTCCTAGGAAAAGCTTTGGCATGATTATTATTACCTATTATGGGGTTGTTCAATGAGGTTCCTCAACTTATCAACCCTATGAGGGAAAATCCTTCAAGGTTACAAGATGCTTCAACAATCCCAAATAAATTCACTCATTTGTGTGACAAGATCCATAGCAATACTCCTAACACCCAACACTAGATTTGTTTTTATAGATTTTCAAAATGCTTCAAAATGAACACTACTAGTTGGGAGTGGATCAAAATGGTGTTAACATATCCAATAGACCTTGGTTCAACACTTGATGCAACTCTTTAGGTTTTGTGATTTAGTTTATATAAAATGGCCTAATGGGGAAGACCTAATTGAATTAGGTTGACCTACTGAGTTTTCTTGACTTATTTCTCCAAAATATCAAAGGACCCTAGAAAACATGGATGATTTTGATACCCTTTTGTGATACCTTAAAGATTCCTAAGTTTTAGGGTCTAAATCTAACTTTTGAGGTCCAAACTCCAAGTGGGCTAACTAGGTTTAAAAGGCCTAATTAGCTGTATTTTAACCACAAGTTTCTTGAAATGGATTTATATCCCCAATATATGACTTATGAAAGTGATTCTAAAATATTTTGACTCCAAATACATGATTTGATATCTTGATCTACTTCTGTGTGCATTCTACACATCAATTAGTGTCCAATTTAGGCTGGTCACATAGGGATGCCCGGCTAGGGCTTCATGGAAAAAATAGAATAAGTTGTTTGGATGTAAAAAGGGAATGAAGTATTATAATACATTTTCCCTAATTTAAATCCTCAAAGGGCCATGGAAATTCAATTGTGGAATCTTAGGTCAGAGACACTTTTATTCACAGTCCCTATTGTGGTGGTGTATTTAGACCATTTTAATTAGATTTGTCCCCAAACACACTAAAATTATCCAATCCTTATGAAGCCAAGTTATTTGAGACCTCAATTTAGTCCCTATACATAATGAATTGGATATAAAATGAATCAATTTAACACCAGAACTGATGGAATATGGATGAAGTGACTGAGAGGGGGAGGTGAATCAGTCAACCATAAAACACTTCACAATTAATTCTTTCTAGATCCCTTAGGATATCTTAACAATGTTATCTATTTTAGCACTCGGTAAATAGATTGCAGTAATTTTGAAGATGCAGAAAGTATTAACAAAATTATCTTTTAGATATTCATCAGCACTGGTGTATGATTAAGATAGAAATTAAGAACACAAGAGACACAAGATTTAACGTGGAAACCCAATATGGGAAAAACCACCAATGTATCTAGATACTGATTTTCACTTTTTTGAAGTGATGCACGGTTAGAAGCCAACCCGGTAAAAGGTTACAAAACACACTGTTAGGTGTGACCTTGTTAGAGGATTTAAAACACCCTGCTAGGAGTGGCCTGGTAAGAGGTCTTGAAAACAATTCAATGGAATTGTCACCTTGTTAGAGGATTTACAATATGGTTGTTAAACCAACTCGGTTAAGAGATTTAGAATTCACTCTTACAATGATAAGAAAGTAACAATGAAAAATGACCTGTATAATAATGCAACTGTCTTGCTGATTACAGATCTCTGTTCTGCATATGTGTGATCCTTCCTGATCGAATAAATCTGTGCTGCACCTCAAGGATATCTGAACATCCTTCACAAATTCGCACACACCTTTCCTGTCTTTCTTCTGTAAATCTTCTGCTATATTTCTTATTTATTTTTCACATTTGACCTTTTATTTATATGATTTTAGATTTGTCAAATTGACATTATTTAGTATAACAGTCGGCTGAATTAAGCAAACTCTATTTGCAAAAATCCTTCAAGGGCCGACAGTGCTCGGTGACCATAACTTTCTATAATCTTTCAGAGACCGAGGGAACTCGGTAAACACCGACAATCCTTTACCTTCGATAACTGACTGAACTTGGTAAACACTAACTTTTCTTTGACAACCGACTGAACTCGGTAAACACTAACTTTTCTTTGACAACCGACTGAACTCGGTAAACACTAAATTTTCTTTGACAACCGACTGAACTCGGTAAACACTAACTTTTCTTTGACAACCGACTGAACTCGGTAAACACTAACTTTTCTTTGACAACCGACTGAACTCGGTAAACACTAACTTTTCTTTGATAACCGAGTGGACTCGGTAAGCACTAATATTCCTGTCTGGCAGACCGACTGAGCTCGGTAGTAACTGATTGCTGCGGACAATGACATTGTGTGACATCAAAGACAATACATAATTGAGTAGCAATTTCCTTCAGACAATTGTTTCCAACAATCTCCCTCTTTGGCATTGATGGCAACACAATATGTCATAGCATAAGAAATTTGAAAGAGTTAGCTCGGTTCAGATTCAAATCTCCCTCTTTCAGCAAACTTCCTTTATCCTGAAAATTCTTCCTTCTGACTATTTGAAAATTTCTTGAAATAATAGAAAGTAATAGCAAAGACATAGCAAACACTCCCTCTTTGACAACACATGCCAAAGATAATTCACATATTACCGGTGAAAATTAATGTACCTCAAGTACTGATTCATATGCAATGATTCCTTGAATATGCTGCATCAACTGGTTGATTTTCAATCATTTTCTGGTTGATGCATCACTAAAACTGTATTTAGTGAGCCTCGGATAGGGGAATGACCCCTAACTTACCTCTTAGATACACAAATGCATCCTTAGGTAATGGTTTGGTAAAAATGTCTGCAATCTGTTCTTTTGTATGAATATATTCTAATCTGATTTCCTTGTCCTGCACCAATTCTCTGACAAAGTGATATTTAATAGTAATGTGCTTGGTTTTGGAATGCATCACTGGATTCTTCGAAATGTTTATTGCACTGGTATTGTCACAAAATATAACAACTGGTTCTTTGATTTCAACCTTCATACCTTCTAATAGCTATTTAAACCAAACAATATTTGAACAGTTTACTGCAGCAGCAACATATTCTACTTCAGCTGTGGATTGAGATGTGCAATTCTTCTTTTTACTAGTCCAGGATACCAGTCTTTTTCCAAGAAAAAATGCTCCACCACTTGTTCTTTTTCTGTCATCAATGTTTCCTGCCCAATCAGCATCAGTAAACACTTTCAAGTCTAGATTGCCTCCAAATTTATACCACAAACCATATTCTTCAGTTCCTCTTAAGTATCTTAAGATTCTTTTGATTGCCATCATGTGATTTTCCTTAGGTTTTGCTGAGAATCTAGCTACTATACCGACTGCTAAGGCAATATCAGGTCTTGTATGTACTACATATTGCAATTTTCCAATCATAGATCGGTATAGGGTCTGATCAACTTCTTTTGAATCATCATTTTTGGTAAGTTTCAGTCCAGTACACATGGGTGTACCAACTGGTTTTGAATCTTCCATACCAAACTTCTTAAGTATTTCCTTAATGTATTTTGATTGAGTAATGTATATACCATTCTTGCTTTGCTGAATTTGAAGACCAACAAAGAATTTTATTAAACCAAACATAGACATTTCAAATTCTTTGTTCATTTGCTCTGAAAATTCTTTGCACTGATCCTCATTCCCTGTAAATATAGTATCATCTACAAATATTTCTGCCAATACAATTTTGTCATCCGGTCCTTCTTTAATATACAGATTTCTATTATCATTAGCTCTTTTGAAATTAATCTGAATCAAATAGTTATGGAGTCTTTCATACCATGCTCTAGGAGCTTGTTTCAAACCATACAATGCTTTGTGTAACCTGCAGACCATGTCCTTTTTATCTGGATCAACAAAACCTTCAGGTTGTTCAATGTAGACTTCTTCATCAAGAATTCCATTGAGAAATGCAGATTTTATATCCATCTGATATACCTTAAATCCTTTGTGTGCTGCATAAGCAAGTAGAGTTCTTACACCTTCTAATCTTGCAATAGGAGCAAAATTTTCTCCATAATCTATACCTTCTTCTTGAGAATAACCTTTACATACCAGTCTAACTTTGTTTCTAGATACTTGACCATCTTCATTTAGCTTATTCCTGAATACCCATTTTGTTCCAATTACATTCTTATCTTTAGGTCTAGGTACAAGAGTCCAAGTTTTGTTCTTTTGTATTTGTTCTAATTCTTCATTCATTGCTTCAATCCAACTTTCATTTTCCAATGCATCTTTGATATTTCTAGGTTCAAAATCAGTAAGCAGACATGTACCTTTTAGCTTGCTTCTTGTCATAGTACCATCTGATTTGTTTCCAATGATTTGATCCAGTGTATGATGTCTTCTGACATATTTGGCTAGTATAGGTTCCTTGCTTTTTGAATGATTCCTGCTGTTTTCTTCTAGGATCTCTTCTTCAGGTTGCCCGGGCTCGGTAGATATTTGCTCGGTAACTTCAGGCTAAGACTCGGTCGGAATTTCTTCCTGTGACTCGGTTTGAACTTCTTCCTATGACTTGGTTTGTGACTCGGTAACTGTGCTCGGCTCGGTAGATATAGTTTCCTTATTGATAGTTGTGCCTGCCAATGTTTTAGGTTCAATGTAAATGAATCTTCTGTAGTTCTCAGGTTCCCTTTTGCTCTCTTCCTCAGTCTTTTCTGCAAACTCATCAAATTTTACATGTATACTTTCTATGACTTTGTGAGTAGATAAGTTCAGACATTTGTATGCCTTGCTTTTGCTAGAATATCCTAGGAATATTCCTTCATCACTTTTCACATCAAATTTATTTCTTCTGGATTCTTTTAAGATATAACACTTGCTACAAAATATTTTCATGTAACTTACATTGGGTTTATAGCCATACCATAATTCATAAGGAGTTTTGAATGTGTCTTTCTTCAATTGTACTCGGTTCAAGGTATGAACTGCAGTGTTGATAGCTTCCTTCCAGTATTTTATAGCGATGTTCTTTTCTATCATTAGAGTCCTTGCACAATCCATAATAGATCTATTTCTTCTTTCTGCTATTCCATTCTACTCAGGAGTTCTAGGAGCTGATACCTATCTTTTGATTCCTCTTTCAATGCAAAATTTGTTAAAATCATGGGAGATGAATTCACCACCTCTGTCTGATCTTAAGCATTTCAATCTTTTCCCTATTTCCTTTTCCACTCTTGCTAAGTACCATTTGAACTTTTCAAATGCTTCTAATTTTTCTCTTAAATACATAACAGTCATCATTCTAGGATAATCATCAACGAAAAGAATAAAGAATTTATCTCCAGTATAGCTTTGTATTCCAATAGGTCCACATAAATCAGTATGCACAATTTCCAAAATTTCTTTAGACTGATAGTTCTTGCTCTTGAAACTAGTTTTACTCATTTTGCCAATCTGACAATTCTTACATAGACCAGTATCAGGTTTCTTCAAAGTAGGAATGCCTCTAACCTTTTTGAATTTGCTTATTTTTATCATGTTATCAAAGTTCACATGACATAACCTTTTGTGCCATAGCCAACTTTCTTCTATTTGAGCAATAAAGCATGAATATTCACTGAGATCAAGATAAAATAAGTTACCTTTTGTTTGTTTGCCTGATCCAATGAGTTTTCCTTTTCCATCCAGCAGTCTTGCTTGACCATTCATGAATTCAACCTTGAAACTAGTGTTGATTAGCTGTGCTACACTTAGAAGATTATGTTTTAGTCCTTCAACCCAATAAGCATTATCACATATGAGTTCTTTGGTTAATGAGATTCTTCCTTTTCCTTTTATACATCATGGTTCATTGTTTCCAAATCTTACATTACCATTATCACAGTCTTCTAGATATTCAAATTTTGTCTTGTCACCAGTCATGTGGTGTGAATATCCACTGTCTATTATCCATATATCATCTTTGCTTATATGAGAAATAAGTGCCATCTTATCTTCATCATCATCAGATTCATCCTTTATAGCAATAAAGACAATTTCTTCTTCACTATCATCAGAATCTTTAGCCATAAAACATGTTTTCTTACCTTTATCCTTGTATGATTTGAAATTCTTTTTGCCATAGTACTTGTGACTTCTCTTCTCTTCTTTGACTTGCTTGTTTGGGCACCTAGCTGCAATATGTCCAATTTCTTCACATGAAAAATAGATTAAAGGAGTTATACCTTTATATTTACCTTTCCCTCTAGAGTACTTCTTTGCAAGTAATGCTTCTACAATTTCAAGATCTCTATCAGAACTTTCTTCTGATACTTCTTCACTTTCTGACTGAACTTCTTTAATTTTCTTGTTCTTCTTTAGTGAAACCTTGGCCTCAAATGCTGATTCAATATTTTTGGAACTAGGAACATAGTTGTCATAGTTGTCTAATTCAAAGGCTGTCAATCTTCCAACTAAAGCATCCAAAGTTATATTGTGGTTTGTCTCACATCTTCTTTCTTGAATAGCTGATACTCTTATTGCATAGATAGGGAGTAATGTTCTGAGTACCTTACTTATAACAGTTTCATCTGAGATTGTTCCTCCAGAAGCTCTAATTGCACTTACACTTGCTTTGATTCTTTCAACATATTTTGCAATGTTTTCATCTTCCTTCATATTCATCTTGTCAAACTGTCCTCTTAGGCTTTCTGCTTTGGCTCTTTTCACATTTGCATCACCACCATATATTTTCTTCAGTGCCATCCACATTTCATATGCAGTAGTGCATTCTTTAATATCATCAAATTCTTCATAGCTGAGAGCAGATGCAATGTCTATCATCATGGTGTTGTGAGTCTTTTTATCTGCAATGTCTTCAACAGTTAATGCGCCATTAGGAATTGTGTATTCTTCATCAATGTATTTGCATCCTGAATCACCAATGGAAGCCAGATGAAGTTGCATGAGACCTTGCCATGCTGAAAAGTTATCTCTGTTGAGCTTTGGAATTTCCCTCTTGTAAGACATTCTGATCTTTAGCTTAGGTCCTTGAAACCCTTCCTGCAAGCACCAAAAGCTCTGATACCAATTGATGGAATATGGATGAAGTGACTGAGAGGGGGGGGTGAATCAGTCAACCATAAAACACTTCACAATTAATTCTTTCTAGATCCCTTAGGATATCTTAACAATGTTATCTGTTTTAGCACTCGGTAAATAGATTGCAATAATTTTGAAGATGCAGAAAGTATTAACAAAATTATCTTTTAGATATTCATCAGAACTGGTGTATGATTAAGATAGAAATTAAGAACACAAGAGACACAAGATTTAACGTGGAAACCCAATATGGGAAAAACCACCAATGTATCTAGATACTGATTTTCACTTTTCTGAAGTGATGCCCGGTTAGAAGCCAACCCGGTAAAAGGTTACAAAACACACTGTTAGGTGTGACCTTGTTAGAGGATTTAAAACACCCTGCTAGGAGTGGCCTGGTAAGAGGTCTTGAAAACAATTCAATGGAATTGTCACCTTGTTAGAGGATTTACAATATGGTTGTTAAACCAACTCGGTTAAGAGATTTAGAATTCACTGTTACAATGATAAGAAAGTAACAATGAAAAATGACCTGTATAATAATGCAACTGTCTTGCTGATTACAGATCTCTGTTCTGCATATGTGTGATCCTTCCTGATCAAATAAATTTGTGCTGCACCTCAAGGATATCTGAACATCCTTCACAAATTCGCACACACCTTTCCTGTCTTTCTTTTGTAAATCTTCTGCTATATTTCTTGTTTATTTTTCACATTTGACCTTTTATTTATATGATTTTAGATTTGTCAAATTGACATTATTTAGTATAACAGTCGGCTGAATTAAGAAAACTCTATTTGCAAAAATCCTTCAAGGGCCGACAGTGCTCGGTGACCATAACTTTCTATAATCTTTTGGAGACCGAGGGAACTCGGTAAACACCGACAATCCTTTACCTTCGATAATAGACTGAACTTGGTAAAAACTAACTTTTCTTTGACAACCGACTGAACTCGGTAAACACTAACTTTTCTTTGACAACCGACTGAACTCGGTAAACACTAACTTTTCTTTGACAACCGACTGAACTCGGTAATCACTAACTTTTCTTTGACAACCGATTGAACTCGGTAAACACTAACTTTTCTTTGACAACCGACTGAACTCGGTAAACACTAACTTTTCTTTGATAACCGAGTGGACTCGGTAAGCACTAATATTCCTGTCTGGCAGACCGACTGAGCTCGGTAGTAACTGATTGCTATGGACTATGACATTGTGTGACATAAAAGAAAATACATAATTGAGTAGCAATTTCCTTCAGACAATTGTTTCCAACCAACATGGACAAAGTGAGTTTTGTATTAAAAAATAGTAAAAATCTTATTGCTCCCAACACCAAAATATTCCAACTCATAAAAATCTACTAGATTTGGAATGTTTTGGTCTTAAATAGACATTTTAAAACTATCCCAACTGAAATTTTAAGGTTGGTGATCGTTGGAGTCATTAGGAGGCTGAAAACATTAATTAAGGCAAATTGCCCAAAAGTTGACAAGCAACTTTTGACAAATTTGCATCTTTGGCAACATTTTGCACCCAAACTTATTCAGATACTTTAAATATGTGCAATTAGACTCAAAAAACCCCTATATACCTAAAAAATCTATTTTATACCTTTTATTGACCCCCTGACCGGTTTTGACCATTGGGCTTATAGGTGCTACCCAGTTACAAAATGCCTTACAAATTGGGTCTTATTACATGAACTTGGTCCATAGGACCCTAGATCCCCTATATACAACATAATACACAATTTTGAAGGTTCTCCTACACCATAATACCTTGGAAAAAATATATCAAGTTCCACTTGAGTGAAGTGAATTTAAAGTTGTTCCATGCTTGAGGATGGCTTGTTCATCCATCCCTATTGCCTCTATGTTTTGGAGACCTTTACCTTTCACCAGGTACTCTTTGTAAGTGTGCCTTCTTGTTTATTTTGCCACCTTGTTTCATAGGATCTTTTTCAATTCCATACAATGGCTTGGTGGAATATATTTAACCCATTCAACATCTTGTTCATCCTCATGCACAACATTATTAGTACTTGCAACGACTTTATATGAAGTGAGATTAGAAACATTGAATATGGGTGAAATAACAAGAGATGAGGAAAGTGATATTTCATATGCATTTTTTCCATATTTGTCAATGATTGTGCAAGGTCAAACATTCCTCATCTATAGTTTGGTATTATTTCCTTTAGGGAGCCTTCCTTTTATGAGGTATACCCATAATTTTTCACCAATTTTGAAATGCACTACCCTCTTTTATAATCTGCATTTTGTTTTTACTTCTTTGTATTATGTTGTAGAGATACCTTGACATCTTCATGAACTTTCTTTATGACTTCTACCTACTCCTCTCCATGAGAACTTACCTTGAAATCATTAGGTAACTTCCTTAGCTCCATGAATCCTATAGGATGAAAACCATAGTTGATTTGGAATGGTGTTTTCCCTATTTTCCTATTGAGTAATCATTATGTTATTTTTCTTCTTGGGGAAATATTGTATCCCAACTCTTCCCATACTACTTTGTCAAAAATCTTAGGAGGTTTCCAAGGCATCTACTAACAAATTTTTTTTGACCATCTATTTGTGGATGGTAGGCATAACTAAATGACAGGTTGGTTCCAATTTCTTCCATAGTGTCATCCAAAAATGACCTTGGAACTTAACATCTCTATTTGAAACAAATTTCAAGGGAAGACCATGAATTCTGACTACTCCCTTGAAAAGAGATTGACAATGTGTGAGGCATCATTTGTGCTTTTGTAGGGGATGAAATGTGCCATCTATTAGTATCATTTAGAACAATAGAGAGGGGGGGTGAATTAGTTGTTCTCAGGTCCAAAAGTACTAATTGAACTTATAAACACTTCAACAAACTTAGATCCAATCACCAAATCAACTCAGTCTTCAAAGAACATATATCAGAAAACATATAACATGCAGTCCACTATCCTATAGTAATTAACTTATAGAATATCAAAATATCCACATCAAAACATTCACACAAGTATAACACCAAAATTTATAGTGGAAACCCAACTTGGGAAAAACCACTTTGTAACATGTTATTGATATTTTCACTCTTCTAAAGTGATCTCTGTGAAAAGACAACCTTGTTAAAGGCTTACAAACACACTATTAGGTGTGACCCTATTAAAGGATTTCAATCACCCTGTTAGGAGTGGCCTAGTCAGAGGACTTAAGTACATTCCATTAGAATGCCACCTTGATTAAAGGATTTAAATGATGACTGTTAGGTCAACCTTGATTAAAGGATTTAAATGGTTACAATGGTTAGAAAGTAGCAGTAGTTTCTGATCTATAAAACATACAACTCACTTTGCAGATATTAGATCCAATTCGCACATATATGCTATTTTATTGACTGAGTTCCATTTCCATCTCCATCACTGATCTGATTGGAATTAAATTCAAGCAATCACAAATATGATCTTCACCTTTAGCCTTCTTCCTAGACTTATCAATCAATAACATCAACATCACCAACATACTCTGTAACCTCACAATTAAGTTTTCTTTATACCTCTCCAGATAGGTAGATCTATCTTTTGCCACTTTATCTCCATCGTCGATCTTAGGTTAGGTTAGATCCATTGGATCTTTCCATCATTTAGGTTCTTAATCCAACCTTCTAGAAATATCTTCAATCTCCTTATTGAATCCATGGTAAAATGATTTACCATGCATCAAATTCTCCATACAATCAATTAATAAAGTCAACATGATTTACATAACCCAAGAATATAACCGTGTCAGCTGGAAATCTGAATTCTTCCTCCACATGTAAATTGCTGACGCTCGGTCAATACTGTGTTCATCTCCTCGATCATCATTACATAACTTGGTCATCTCTTCAAACTCTCTTCCTTGACTAACACTATTTTGCTTGGTAATTTCCTTACACTCGGCATATACTGATGTTCGGTCAACACTAGATTTATTCGGTATATACTGTCACTCGATCGACACTAACATCACTCTTCTTAAACTAAATTTCTTTACTTTTTCTTGGTTAAGCCTACTTCTTCATTCTTTCTTCTTACTTAGATAAACAATACATTATCTTATCATAGTGCCAAATAATCAAGTACTCATTGAAGTATCAAATAACTCAACCTTTCCCTAGGTGCTATTGTTATCTCCCTTTCCCTAATCCTTTACATCAACCAATAGATATAGTACTTTCTTAGATAGCAATTGTCTTACCAATTAAGGTTTTACATTAGTGACAATACAAAAATTGTTTCAATTGCAATTTCCAACACCATCTTGCTAAGCCTTTCTACTACCAAAAACACATTGTCAAATCCTTGTTTGGTTCTAGGGAGTCCCATGAGAAAATCAAAACTTATACATTCCCATGGCCTTGTTGGGATAGGAAGGGATTGATAAAGACCCTGATTTGTTGATACTCCTTTCTCCCTTTGACATATTGCACATGATTCCACAAATTTCCTAATGTCATTTTTTTATTTTGGGCTAGTAATAGTTTCTCCTGACCAACTCAAGGGTTTTTTCTAAACCAAAATGACCACTTAGATTGCAACAATATTTTTATTTGATTATATTACTTCTCATAGAACATTTTGGGATGCACAATTGTCCTCCTTTGAAAAGTAACCCATCCTACAACAAAAATTCAAAAAAATATGAATGATATGCCTTTGTGAATTGAGTGCAAACCTTGTATTCTTCCCCAAAATCTGAGTCATCTTTGTAGAGGTCCTTAAGAGCATCTATTCCACTACTTTGTATTTGAATTTCCTACACCAATGTGATCCTCCTACTGAGTGCAACATCCACCTTGTTGGCTTGGCTAGTTTTATGTTTCTTTGTGAAGGTATAAGCTTGAAGTTGCTCCACCCACTTTATATGCTTACAACTCAACTTATCTTGACTATTAAGATAAATCAAAGCATGGTTATCAGTAAAAATAATGAATTCTTTTGGCTTCATATCCCAACTATTCAAAATTATATGTTGAATAATTCCTCTTGGATTCACTTAAATTTTTAGAAAAGAAAGCCACAAGCCTACCTTCTTGACTGAGAACAACCCCAATTACTTGGTTGGTTGCATATATTTCAACTATGAATAACTTGTGAAAATCAAGAAGGACCAAGATAGGAATGCCACCCTATTTTTCAAGTATTCAAATTATTTTTGTGCTTCAAAAGTCCAAGAAAATTTCACCTTTTTATCTCCTTTTATGGTATCCAATATAGGTGCACAGATTTGACTAAAATTATTAATGAAATTATATTGTATAGAAATTTTCTAATCCTTGAAAGCTTTTGACATCACCTAGTGTCTTTGTAATGGGCCAATTGATTATGGATTCAAATTTGGAGGGATCTATCTTGAGTGTCCCCTTGGAGATGAAAAATACCAAATAGATGAGTTCTTCCTATAGAAAGGTACATTTTTCCAAATTTATCATTAGTTTTTAGTCATGAAGCCTTTTTAAAACTTGATCCAAGTACTCTAAATTTTCTTCCTTGGTCTTATTAAAGAAAATATTGTCATCATAGAAAACTAAAATTTTCCCTATGAAATCATGAAGGCCTTCATTCATGAGTCTCATTAATTTACTTGGTGCATTAATGAGTCTAAAAGGCATGAAAATCCATTCATACAATCCCTCATTAGTTTTTAATACCATTTTCCATTCATCTCCTAGCCTTATCTTGATTTAAGGTCTATCTTTGAGAAGTAGCATGCACCCACTAGTTGGTCTAATAGTTCTTCAATTCTAGGCCTTGGAAATCTCTACTTGACTATTATTTTATTTATTTCCCTAGAGTTAGTACAAAGTTTCCACTTACCATATTTCTTGGGAGCCAAAATAGTTGGAACTACACAAGGGACGAGGCTCTTTTGAATAAGACCTTTGTCTAGTAGTTCTTGCACCTGTTTATCAATTTCTTCATTTTGATTAGGGGTCATTTTATAGGGCTCTTTATTTGGGAGATATGCACCAAGGACTAGACAAATGTGATGGCTAATATCTCTTAAGAGTGGGAGGGATTTGGGAAAATCTTCCACAATTACCCCACTGTATTTGTCTAGCAGTCCCTTCACTTCCTTAGGAATTTCCTCAAGTTTCTTTGATTCTTCCTTATCTTTAGGTTTTATGAGTAGTGCATACCCTACATCTCCTTCCTCCTTAATGGTTTGGATCATTTATTTATCACCTACAAGTATTTTAGTGGATTCTTTTTCCAACTTCTGGTCAGGAAAAGGTTTCATTGTATATGGAACACCATTCTTGACAATTGTATAAGTATTCTTCTTACCATTATGTGTAGCATCTAGGTCATATTTCTAAGACATTTCAAGCAATAAGTGACATGCATCCTGTTGGTGCTCAAATAAACATATTGGATTTCCTATGGACTTTCCAATCCAATGCTAGGAAACCCAAGTGGTTTGGTCAACTAACAAGTCTCAACCAAGGTAGGATTTGAACTTCTATAATTCTGGCTCTACATGACCAAGGCTGATAAGCTTATACCTCAACCTTTATTTGTTGATTGGAGGATTTTTATTGTAGATAATATAATGTATTGAAATCTTTAGGTGATCTCTCAAGATGACAAGTTAAACTCTTGAGAATTATCAAATTATGAATGTCACAACAATTTATTGCAAGACTAAAATGCTTTTAGTAATATTAAGAATGTTTGCTAAAAAGATATATTTAAAATAAATGAATGATGAATGAAAAGGCATAAAATTTAAACAATGGATCAAATGACTATAATCCAACAATTGATAAAACCAGTGCCTATTTTAACTTGGGCAATAGAGTCAATTCAAATTCAATCCTACGTACAAACTTGAAGATAGTTTTAATAACTTACTATTAGAAACAAGGCCATCACCTCAAATGCATCTATATGAATTATAATTCAAATGTAACTTTTCATTTAGTCTTATTGAATTTAAATCTGCTCTGAAAGACCAATAAGACAAGATGAAGTTTGACAACCAATCCTTCAAACTGATAATCAAGCTAAAAATTACTTTTAAACTTTAATAACATAAGATGACACAATGAAAGGTGACCCCACAATAGTGGGTTACAATTTTTTAGACATGGTGATTTTTGCTTAAATAACATATTTTTAATAAAATATGATTATTTAAGCCTTGAGAGGTTCCATTTGAAAGAATTAATTACAAATGTTTAGCTCAAAGCCTTTTAGATAAAAAAATATTGATATAACATCTATACTCATCATTCATACCTACAATGGAGTCTCCTTCGCACCTATTAAAATG
Source organism: Chamaecyparis obtusa (assembly GCA_027943335.1). Taxonomy (NCBI): domain Eukaryota; kingdom Viridiplantae; phylum Streptophyta; class Pinopsida; order Cupressales; family Cupressaceae; genus Chamaecyparis; species Chamaecyparis obtusa. The sequence continues at coordinate 1,280,625 of BSBK01001859.1, forward strand.
CTGAGAAAAAATCACTTTGACTTTATCTTTTGGGAGATCAAATGAATCCATTTGAATAACCTATCTATGTAGTAAGGTACTGTACACACTAAAATGGTGCACTTCTATGAACCATTACATGCAAGGTCACTCAAGAATGAGGCCTCAAAAAGTGGCTCATAGCTCTCTATGCATAGAGTTGCAAGGGACTATGATGTATTTGCTCTCAGCTAGAGCTACAAGCTTGTGACCTTGCTAGTCAACCACACAATGAGAGATTCAAATGAGGACAAGGGCAAGAGTGCCAATATCCTCAAGAATCACTATGAAAATGCAATGCAAACTAGTCTATGGAAATGAAAATGCAATGCAACTAAGCTATGAAAATGAAAATGCAATGCAACTAAACTATGAAATGGAAAGAACAAGTGTTACAAATCCCTCCTATTAAGCTATGTGAAGTTATGCTATTGCATGAAAGGAAATCTAAGCTATGAAATGAAGCTAAAATGCAAGAATGAAAGACTAAGGATAATAAGGTTTCCAAAAGCTCCAAAAGTCTCCAAGAATTCCTGCAACATAAGATTAGTATTCAAAACATGGTATGCAAATGGAGGAGAGAGCTTTCCTTTTATAAGAAATGCAAAAGAATGGACCATTGAGATTAAGAGGCAAAAAGTCTTAATCAGTGGTGGAGGTTGAAAGACGAGCAATCCATGTGCACAAGTATCCTCCAATGAGAGTGAAGTGTTGACTTTTGAGCCTCATGTGAGACAAAAAGTACTTTTTTCTTTTTTGTGAAATAGGAATAATGCTTTATTTGTGCAACTTAGGATAAGAGGAAAAGTGGGGCTTTTTATTTAATCAAAAGGGGAGGAAATATTCCTTTTAATTAAATAAAGACTTAGGATAAATGGTTAGCCCAAGGATAAAAATCCAATATATGATCGAAATTAAGACTTGATCAAGAAACTGATAATGTTTAAAATATTGACTATTGATAAAAATGATTCAGGGTTGATAAATCAAATAAATGGGGCCCAAAGTCTAGGCGACCATTTTTGGGTGCATACATTTGCCCCTCTTTGACTAATGTGTGATCGATTTGGGAACACATGCAGTCAAAGGAGAATTGAAATGTGAGATCGATCTGGGATCACAAAACAACTCAAATATGAGGTCGATTCGGGATCATATCCAGACAAAGCATAAACAAAGGTCTTTGAACATGAGGTCGATTTGGGATCACATTCAAAGTAAGAGATAAGAATCTCAAATTTGAGCAAGAGCTCTCAAAAAATGTCTGAATCAAGAGAATCAAGAAAATCAGGGATGAGAATCCCATAAATACTGCCCCCTCGAAGTCGAAATCAAAATCAGATAGAGGAGAATAGAAAACTGATAAAGATTTGATCAAATCAGCATGAAATCACAATCGAATATAAAGGTCAATAGGTTAACCATTAAAACATGCCCCAGCCTGATTGAGAAAGATGCAGTCAAATGTGAGAAAGGAGGGAATGGAATGAAGATGAATGAAAGACTAAAAGTTTGGAAGACATGGAAATGAAGAAATGACGATGCCCCAACAAAGATCGAAGGATTAGGCCTCAAAAGATTTAGCCAACTGTGCAAAAGAAGGGAAGATTTTGAAACATGATTTTGACTATCAAGATGACCTCAAATTTTAATTTTGAGTCCGAAAATGGATTCAGGACATCGAAATTAGCTAGGGGTGCAATTTTTGCACAATTTTGAGGTGTTTTGAAAATGAGGTCAAAAAGTCAAAATGCTATAAAAGGGGTCAAAATGTCATTTTCAAAATCATTTGACTTTTAGTGATTTGAGAATCTTGAGAGCTTTAGAGAGAGAAAAATGGCCCAGCAAGCAGGAGTTCCCGTCCATAGGCATCGATTCAAGTGCACCCAGTTGCACAACCGGCCACCACACTATCCTGCCCCGGTATGTTTTCGAAAAACTTGAGCTTTTTGAGTCATTTTTCACATTTAATACCTTTTTAGCACATTTTTCAAATTTTTAAAATTTCAAATTTTTTGAGTTGAGTGAAATATCACGCGATACTTTACAAGTATTGCGCCCTTTGGGGAGAAGTGTCGCGTGATACTTTGCGGGTCCCCAAAGTATTGCGCTACCATAGGCACCAGTATCGCACGATATTGGGTGAAATATCACATGATACCGGGTGAAGTATCACGCAGCCTAAGGTATATCACCCCACTATAGGGAGAAGTATCACGTGATACTTCTCCAAAAATAGTATCGCCCAAGTTAGAAATTTGATATTTGATGCTTTTTTTAGCAAAAATGACATGGCTCCAGACAATGTTACATTTTAGAGATGTTTTATACTGATTTTTAAACATCCATCATGATATGTGCTAACAATTGGCTTGATTTTTTTGGCTTGCAGGAGGTCTTTCCGGCGCTGATCATCAGAGCGCCGAAGGTGACTGGGTTGCGGTGTGTCTGAGATCTGGATGATCCGGGCAATGCCGATATCAAGGCCATGGGATTCCGATATTTATTGAGATATCCTTACATCAGAGCTAACCATGGGTTGTTGACTGCTCTTGCTAAGAGATGGCATAGTGAGCACAACACCTTCCACCTGCCTACTGGAGAGGCATCCATTACTTTGGAGGATGTCTATAGGATCTTACGAGTGCCATGCCATGGCGAGCTTGTAAGTATAATCATGTTTTGAGATATTATCATAAATTTAATGTTTCCATATGATGAAAATTGACATGATTTGTTTGTTGGCACAGGTGTACTATGATCAGGATGCCACTGAGGGGCACTGACTAATCTAGGAGATGTTCCATGATGTTACAATTTTGGACAGGCATGTCAACTAGGAGAGGTTGATAGATGACTTTGGCAGAGATTATTTAGTGCCATGCATAGTGGTGTCTATCATTTCGTAGATCCTAATGACTGACCGCAGTCAGAAGGGTTTCCCGCTTGGATGGGCTAGATTACTAGTGGATTTGGTAGGCAAGCCTCGTCGGATGGCATGGGGTCCTACCATATTGGCAGAGATGTTCCACAAGCTACATGAGATCGTATACAGGGATGGTTAGACTTGGGCTTGCGGTACCATCCTGGCACAGGTGTGGGCTTGGGAGCACATCACTGTGGTGCGCCCCAGAGTTCAGCCGAGGGAGAGGAGGTACCCCTTTATATATAGTTACCTAGGATTCATATCACATGCCCATACTAGGGATGTGACATATTATAAGAGGATCCTAGATGAGATAGCCTCTTTCACATGGAGGCCATACAGGGAGGTGGAGGTCTGGGGAGATGCAGTCGATGAGCTGAGCTATATGATGTGCACTCGGCCACTAGTAGGTCGATATGCCGAGATAGTGGAGATATTTTGTATTACTCGGGTGTGGTGAAAGTTTGGAAGGCAATAGCGAGTCTCGACAGAGACTACTACATATGCCAGGGCTAGGGATGAGGAGGGTCATGGGTGGCTACCCATGTTAGACTATCAGCAGGCTGTCGTAGAGACAGTGAGTATCAAGAGCGAGCCTTGGGAGTATTTCCTAGATGTGGTAGATGTGGGGGCTGATGCAACATATAGAGCAGAGTAGCGGAGGGTGCCATTACCTTAGTTTATGATACCAGATGCACAGGTACCAGCATAGGGAGGAGACAGAGGAGATGATGGGGGGGACGGAGGAGATGGAGGGGACGGAGGGGATGGAGGGGATGGAGGAGATGGCAGGAGGGGGAGAGGGAGGAGGATGGAGAGAGGAGAGGGATCAAGATTAGGTGGCCAGAAATGGTCATGGAGATAGAGATCAGTGACACCTGAGGATGAGGTGAGACCAGTGTGCCGACAAGCAGAGGCATAGTAGGATTAGCCTTCGGGTGGAGATGATCTGATACAGGCTCTCAAGGTAGAGATGCAGTAGCTCTAGATTACTATAGCAGTGAGAGACTAGTAGTTACTAGATCTGAGAGTGGAGTGAGATTAGTAGGTAGCTGATCTCAGGGCAGAGATAGCACGCCGTGAGGTGATGGCATAGGCAGATGCGCTAGAGATCCGATGGGAGTTAGCGAGAGCAGCATATTATCATGGACTCTAACTTCAGGCTATTCCAGAGGGTGAGAGGGCACCATCATATTATCAGAGGGTAGGGGTATTAGATGCAGTACTTGATAGGAGAGTCATGCCTCCTCCACCACCATGAGCTCCTCACAAGGGTGGTAGTGAGTCCTAGAGTTAGGTCTTAGGTTGATAGATGTTTAGACATATCTTGAGACATTGATCCAGATTATGGGATCCTATATTGTATATTGTATCATCACATTGATGTATATATGAGATTACTGGATGTTTGATTGTATCATGTGTTTATGTCTCTCTTGTGATGGATGTATCAGTTTATGTATATTGTCTTGTCATTTTGCTCAAAAATGCTTATGTACATGCTTATGTATGTTCTCTCTCATAGATGTATGTTTAATTCTCATGTGTATGATATAGACTCATGTTTCTGGAAATGACAGTTGTGATATAGATATGATGATATGATTAACCCCTTGTGATGAACAGGAATAGGTTTGAGATGAAAAAGATAAGGAGTGAAAGACATGATCAAGAAGAAGGAAAGGGGAGCGCAGTCGACTGATAGGTCCACGTAAGATGAAAAGGAGAGCTCTCTTCATATGCAAGAAATGCAAAACTAGACTATCATGACCCTAAAAATGCAAGCTACTATGAAAGTGGTTGATTTGCAAGGTTACAACACTTATAGACATCTAATTATCATCATCGAGCATTATTGGTAGCGTTGTAAGATCATACAATGCACGCTAGCATAACTATGTGGATATGAATATGATCTTTATCAGATAGAAATGTGGGAATCTCACCTAGGCATCAAACACATGTAGGTCAAGATGACTAATGCAGTGAGATTACCTAAGTTTGATATGGTGAGATTATGCTTGTATCAAGACACATGAAAATTAGGATAGCTAGAAGCATGCACTCGCATAACAATCAAGGATAATACCTTGTCAATCCATAGTGTCAAGTAAGACCAGCATAAATGCTCATGATAGTTAGGATCAACAAAATATACCCACAAGTAGATAAATAAATAAAAAATGTTCTCATACCCTCAGTCTTCTAGCTATGCATCATCGAAAACTTCTCAGGGAGAGACCACTCATCAAAAAAATCCTCATAGACAGCACACAAAGAAAAATAAAGTCATCATATCGCAAGTGAGTTGATTGTTTAAGTGCGTGTGTGTTGGTCATAGAGTCAGACTCTGGTTATCACATCTGCAAATGAGAAATATCACATCATACTTAGACTGTTGGGAAAGACATCTGATAAGTGTTAAGAAACACTTGACACAAGGGTAGTGTTGAAAAACACTATTTTTGGGGTGGTGTTGAAAAACACCTGTTGTGAAATGCCCCAAGAGACAAACGCACCTAAAGGACCTATGCTAACAGTTATGCCCCCTAGACAAAGATAAAGACCAATTCTAGACCAAGTCAAATAGGGTCAAGACATGATGGAAAGGCTCAGTGTCGAGGATGCATGCTAACAAATAGGAGTGCAAAGGCCTCAAGTAGCACCTGTTTCCAGGTTTTCACCACTTGGATTTTTTATTGCAATTTTTCTCTTTTTTCATTTTTTTGGATTTTTGCTACCAAGGTGCCTGTTTCCAGGTTTTCACCAAGGCACTTTTTCTAGTTTTTTGAACTTTTTGCATTTTTTGATTTTTTTGTATTTTTTCAGGACTTTTTATGCTTTTTAAGATTTTTTCAGCATCATATATCAATTTTTTGGAATTTTTTCAGGATCATAAAATATGTACAAAGGATGCCCCCAGACAAAAATGGGCATCAAGGATAGAACTTCTTGAGGTGCACAATGTTGATGGGATTAGGGAGCTATTCTCCATTGGGATCTGACAATAAATATGCACCAGTACCAAAAGTAGTTGTGATGACATATGGTCCAAGCCAGTTAGGTTCAAACTTGCCCTTTTGTTCTCTGTTCTGTTGGTTCTTAGGGTTCTCTCACAAAATAAGATCACCTATTTGAAATTCTCTAGGGCGAACCTTCTTATTGAATGCCTTGGACATACGCTTCTGATACACTCTCATATGATCAAAGGAAGCCTTACGCTTCTCATCTAAAAGTTCTAGTTCCTATAACCTCATGGCGCGGTAATCCTCATCTGTAATCAAACCTTTGAGTGAGACTCTAAGTGATGGTATCTCGACTTCTAAAGGCAATACCGCTTTAGCACCATAGGTAAGAGAAAAAAGAGTGGCTCCTGTAGGTGTGCAAATGCTTTTTTTGTAAGCCCATAGTGCTGGATTGATTTGTAAGTGCCAATCCCTACCATTCTTGTGCACTGTCCTATGAAGAATTTTAAGAATGGTTTTATTAGAGGCTTCTACCTGTCCATTTCCTTGTGGAAAATAGATGGAGGACCAATGTTTCTTGATTTTAAACTTTTTGCATAAATGCTTTAGGTCCTTATTCTTGAATGGACCTCCGTTATCAGTGATAATCTCAGAAGGCACTCCAAATCGGCAAATAATATGATTCAAGATGAACAAAGAGATAGTCTTCCCTGAAGCAACAGAAAGTGGCACAGCTTCCACCCATTTTGTGAAGTAGTCAGTGGCAGTAATAATGAACTTATGTCCACCTGATGAGTTGGGATGAATCTTCCCAACTAGATCAAAGGCCCAGTGCTAAAATGGCCAATGAGAAATAGAAGGGATCAGCTCCCTACCTGGAGCATGAATCAAGTTTCCATGTTTCTGACATTTTTCACATGACTTAGCAAAGGCTACTGCATCTATCTGCATTATGGGCCAATAATATCCCACCCTAAGCAACCTTCGGGCCATGGCAAGACCATTAGAATGTCCACCACAAATGCCCTCATGGATGTCAACTAACGCTTGGTTGGATTCCTCCTTTTCCAAGCACCTAAGGAGCGTCCCATCTAAACCCCTTTTATATAAATCACCAGAGATAAGGGTGTGGCGAGAGGTGTTATGGATGAGGTTTTGGCATTTAGAATGGTTGAATGTGTCGGGGATGATGCCATCACAAAGATATGAATAGATAGCACCATATCGGGAAGACTCATGTGTGACAATAGTACAAATGACATGGCTTTCAGATGAGTCAAAGATGGGATGGTGTAGCTCTTCCACCAGGAATTCAAATCTTGATTCATGTGTCTCCAATTGAAGAAGTAAAGCTAATGTGGCCATGGCATCTGCAGCTTTGTTCTCTATCCTAGGGATCTGTTGAAACATCACAAAGGTAAAGTAACATTTCAATGAGTCAACCATCTTTTTGTAGGGTATCAATTTATCATCCTTGGTTTGATACTCCTCATTGACTTGGTTGATGATTAACTAGGAATCCCCAAAGACATGTAACTCTATGATGTTCCATTCTATAGCCATTCTCAAGCCATTGGTTAAAGCTTCATATTATGCAATATTATTCGTACATGGGAATAAAAGTTTGTAAGACTTTGGAATATTGTACCCATGTGGAGAAACAAATAATACTCCAGCACCTGATCCATTTTGCATGCGGGAATCATCAAAGAACATTTTCCAAGTGCGAGTAGTCGTATACAAGATGTGTTCATCTGGGAATTCCACTTGAACAGGCATACTATCCTGAATTGGGAAATCAGCTAATTGGTCAGCAATAGCTTGCCCTTTTATGGCCTTTCTTTCAATGTACTCTATGTCAAATTCAGTTAAGACCATCATCCATTTAGCAAGTCTACCCGTGAGGGCAGCCTTACTAAGCAACTACTTAAGAGGATCAATTTTTGCAACCAAATGTATGGTATGAGCAAGCATATAGTGTCGCAACTTTTGAGAAGCAAACACCACTGCAAGACAAGACTTCTCAATGTTATTGTAATTGATCTCATAGGGGACTAGAGTACGGCTGATATAGTATATGGCCCATTCTTTCCCAATATCATCTAATTGAGCTAACAATGCCCCCAAGGAAGACTCTGTTGCCGAAATGTATAGAATCAAAGGCTTCCCTGGAATAGGAGGCATCAAAACTGGAGGATTAGCCAAATACTATTTTATTTGATGAAGACTCTTTTGGCAATCCTCATTCCATACACAAGAAGCACCTTTATGCAGCATCTTATTAAAGGGTTGTGCTCTATCCGCCAGCTATGAGATAAACCTCCTAATTGACTGGAGTCATCCCTGAAGACTTCTCATCTGACTAATGTTTCTAGGAGGTGGCATGTCTAAAATTGCTTGGACCTTTTCAGGGTCAACCTCTATACCTTTTGCTGATATTATAAATCTTAAAAGTTTACCTGAGGTGACACCAAATGCGCACTTCTTTGGATTCAATCTGAGTTGAAACTATTCCATGTGATCTAGAATTACTTCCAGATCATCAAGGTGTGTGTCCCATTTTCTTGATTTTGCCAGGGTATCATCCACATAATCTTTCATGTTTTTGTGCATCATATCATGAAAGATAGTAGTCATAGCTCTTTGGTAGGTTGCTCTTGCATTCTTTAACCCAAATGGCATGACATTCCAGCAATAGGTTCCCCATGCACATGTGAACATTGTTTTCTCTTGGTCTTCGAGAGCTATTTTAATTTGATTATATCCTGAGAAACCATCCATTAGAGAGTATATGTCATAGTCTGTTGTCATGTCCACTATCATGTCAATGTTTGGAAGTGGAAAATCATCCTTTGGGCATGCTTTGTTTAAATCTCTAAAATTTGTGCATACATGAATGGACCCATCATGTTTGGAAACTGGTACTATGTTTGAGATCCATTCTGCATAATCGATGGCTCTAATGAATCCAGCTCTCAAAAGTTTTTCTAATTCCACTTTGACAAGGAGAGCTACATGTGGATGCATTTTTCTGAGCCTCTGTTTCACTGGTTTGACTCCTGGAGCTATGGATAAGTGATGCATTATAAGATTTGTGTCAAGCCCTGGCATGTCTGAATAGGTCCATGCAAAATTAATTTTCTTCTTTTGTAAGAATTGTATATATGCCTTGGTCTCTTCTTCTGATAAAGACTGAGCAAGATAAACTATTTGAGGAGTTTCTTCTGTGTTCAAATTGACTAGTTTTGTTGGCTCAATCAATACTGATGATCTATCCTAGAAATAACTTGGCAAGTTATTAAGTACCCCATCCTTAGGTGCCTCAAAGAGGTTTTCACCCTCAGATACATCATCTCTTTTTACTATTTTTGGTTCTGATACCGCCACAAAGTGGTTTTCGCCATTAGACCTATTTTTCTTTCTTTCTTTCTCTTTTATTTTTAGACTGAGGTACTTAATATCAGGCTCCATCATACTTGTTGTTGGTTCACTGGTGGAAGAAGCCACGGGTTCAAGAGCATTTAGATAGCAGGCAATTTCGTAATCATTCTGAAAAGTGAAGAATATAGGCTCTTGATGGTGCTGAGACCAGTCAATTAGGTCATAGTGAACAAGGGGTAGGTCAATGACTGGTTCAATATTATTTATGTGAAAGGTGTTATCTCTGGTGACCATACAATTGGGACTCATCAAGTCTTCTCCTAAGATACCCGAATTAGGACTCATCCTACCAAATGAAGCATCGTCCACTAAGGCAATTTGAGGAGTACAATCCTCTAGTCCTACACTAAGCTCGTTAGCCACATTGGGTTGGGTACTATAAGCATGGACACCATCCATGTCCAAATCAACCATTGCATCTGAAAGTGAGTCCCATTCATACTCATGGGAGTCTATGTCTGAATCATCATTTGGACCTCGTGATGTAGAAGCCTCAAGGTTAGGAAGGGTTTCTCCTTCTCTGGTGCTAGCATTGGTACTATCCGTCGCAGCTAGGATAGCAACACTTTCCATTATCGATCTAGCAGTCATATAGTCACTATCTATCATAGCTAGGATAGTAGGACTATCAAGTATCAAATCTTTTGAATCTCCCCAAAGAAGATTTGTTGAAGGCACCCAATCATCAGACATGTCTTGTTGATTAGAAAGATCAGGTGTATAGTCTGAATCACTATCACTGTCCGTCGTAGCTGGGATAGGGACACCTTTCTTCTTATTTTCAAAACCTAAGCCAACTATGGACTTATTCTTTCATCCAAAAAAGGCATGGTCAAGAGGTTCAGCTTTAGCATCCAACCTATGGCTAAGGGGACCATATCTTGGATAACCCATATTCTTAACCAGTGTATATCCTCTCCCATAAGCTTTAGGTGAAGGAGAAAAGTTCTCATTATGTTTGTATTTTTCCTCATGATAGATCCAGTCCCTTATGAAAACTTTCTCTTTCTCTTCCTGAATAGGAACCGAAGACTCAACAAATTTTCCAAATAATGTCATTGCTGATGACGAAGGTTTCATATTTGGTGATGGTCTCCCATAAGACCTAGGAGAGATTGACATTTTTGTAAAAGAATCAATTTTATAATCTCCCATCCCAAGATTTATGGTCTTAAACTTCTACTTGCATTGTTCAAGTGAACTACTAGGACTGTCAGCTTCCCTATTCAAAGGTACATGTGATCTAGCAAAAATGTTATTAACTGACAAAGCACTATCTCTAGGTATGCAAATTTCTACACCATTATGGGGAAACTTAACACACTAGTGATACGTTGATGGGACTACTTGCATTTCATGAATCCATGGCCTACCTAGCAAAATGTTGTAGGCTAAAGGTCCAATATCAACAATTTGAAATAAGATATCTTTTTCTACTGGACCAATGTGAATAGGCAAAACGGCCAATCCCTTAGAACTTCTTTCTGCTTCATCATATGCCTTGATTGTGATCTTTTTCCTTGTGTCAATGACATTCTTGGAATATCCAAGAGCCTTTAACAAACTCATGGTACAAATATTGAGCCCCGCACCCCCATCTATCAATACACACCTAACACGGGTTTTATGAATCATGACTTTGATGTGTAAGGCCAAGTTATGTGGGCGACTGATGGATTTGTCATCTTCTTCTGAGAAGGTGAGGTAATGAGGGCTAGCCAAATGGTTGACCATATTCTGGAATTGATCAATATCTAAGTTGTTAGGGACACTAGCTACTCGCAAAGCATCCTCAAGGACACGCTTATGCTTAGGGGACAATTCTAAAAGTTCAAAAATAGATATCTGCGCAGGTGTTCATTGTAATTGGTCAATAAGATTATAATTGGAATCAGGACCAATGGCAGATTTAGGAGGAATGCCCTTGGACATGGGCTACTTAGACTTGCTAGTGCTAGGACCTCTGATAATAATGGGAGCTTGGGTCTGACCCCTAGTGACAACATTGAGGGACTGGGGCATTCTTCGTGAGTGAGGACCTCTTATCACCACAGTGGGTCTTTCATTAGTCATAGGAGTTGAGTCCACATCATATCCATAAGGATCTTTCCCTCTCATCATGTTGATGTTATTGTCAGCCACTTCAAGCATGTTAATCACATTTTCAGCATTTGTGTATGTATAGTTGATAGAAGCCTTACCATGCTTGTTGTTAGAATTTTCCCCTTTTTCATATTTGGGCAAGGGTTCCTTAAAAGCCTTATGATCTGCATTAGTGGTTAAACCATCAACTTGTAATCGCCCACTTTCAATGAGGTCTTGGACAAGATGTTTAAGCCTAAAATAATTTTCGATATCATGTCCAATTCCATTGTGGAAGACACAAAAGGCTTTCTCATCCCACCAATGAGGTTTAGGATTGGGTATGCAGTGCTTGGCGGGATCCTGAGGTTGCACCAAATTATGAGCAATTAGTGTTTTGAAAATGTCAGCATAGGAATCCCCAAGTTTGGTGAATTGTCTCTTTTCCTTCTTGGGTTTCCCTTGATACTTGGATTTATTCTCTTGTTGTCCTGAGGACGCTTGCAGCTTCATGGCTTGTACCGCATTGGAGAGATTAAGAACTCCTTCATTCTTAGGTTGTGGTGAGTCAACAACTCCATCATTGACCACCTATTTATTCTTATTCCAATAGGAATTCTTTTTGTCCTTATAACCATGATTGTTGTTGTTTTGGCCATGGTTGTTATTAGTTGATTTAGCCAAAATTCCTTGTTCTTTTAGGACATCCTCTATGCGACATGCCACTTCTACCATGGTATATTTTCCTGGGATATTTTGAGCACAAATGTCTCCATCTTTGTAGGAAAGTGACAAAAGGTTCTCCTTGATTTTGTTTAAGCTTGCACAAATCAAGCATTGTGACTGACCTTGATAGATTATAAGCAAAATGCTGAACAAATCTTTGGACGAGTTCTTTAAATGACTTTACTGGAGGAGTAAGGTTGGTGAACCACTCCGTGGCTTGGCCTTTGAGACTCCTTGGAAATAATCTCATCAAGTAGGAGTCTTCATGATGAAAAGAAAAGCTCATTATGTATAACTGTCAAACATGGTCATGAGGGTCACCAACGCCATCATATTTGTCATAGGTTGGAAACTCAACTTTCTTAGGGAACTCAACCAACACCACACTTTTGTCAATCGGGTTGGGACATATGGAGTCCAAATTAAATGTGCTCTTAGGAGCCCTCATCCTTTCTATTTCCTTCTGCATTTGCATGATCACCTCATTGGTTGAAGGATTCTATTTCTTAATCTTTTGGTGGATGTCAAAATCATATGGAACTTTAGCACCTTTGTTGATAAGGCTTTCTAGGAATTGATCCTTATTTTGTTCCACATATCATTCCACATATGCTTGAAAGGATGGTTCTTGTTGCATAGTCATAAAATCCATATGGTCAAATTTGGCATAACTTCCTCCATGTTGTGAGCCATGATGTGCTCATTGGGAGGGTTGCTTTGAATGTCTATGAGGTGATCGTCTCCTATGATGATCATATCTTGAAACCCTTCTTCCTCTAGGACTTGGGGATCGTGAGGGTGTCCTTGATCTTCTTCTAGGACTTGGTGAAGGGGTAGATGGGGGTGAGTTGGTCCCACTATTGGTTCCCCTCCCATTGAATCAGCTTTGGAGTTGTTGTGCGTAGAGTCTATCTTCTTCTTCTTGGGTGACTCTTTTCTTTATATGCAACAACGCACGTTCCTCTTCTTCTAGTTGTCTGAATTTTTCCTTTTTAGCAGCTTGTTCATCTAAATAGGCTTGCTTCTCCCTCTCAATGCTTCTCAATCTTGTATTTGCATATCAAGAGGTGTCTTTAAGTGGGGAGGATGGTCTTGAATGTCTTATTGCATTGGCTACATTTATGTGGTGATCACTAGATTCGTTGTTCTGGTCCTCGTGTTGTGACCCTGAATCTGAGTGAGCTTGCTTATGATGTCTCTCAGCTCGTTGGTGAGCATCAAAATACTTCGCATTGTTGGGAGGTGACTCGGGTGGACTAGCATGAGAAGAACCACCGTACTCTCTTCTATGTCATTGGAAGATATCCTCAAGAGTTTGATTCATGGCTTCTCTTTGTTGTTGGGTGAAAGTGTAACTCATGTCCATACTTGATGAAAGTGGTACAAAAGAGGTGCTCACTTCACTAGGATTAGCTTCCGGATTAAAACAAACCTCAGATTCACTCTTAGGTGATTGATCAAAAAGGGGTCCTTTTCCCTTATGCTGTCGACGAGTCTTGATGGGTGGTAAATGGCTAAAGGCAACAGGGGGTCGCTTCCCTTGATTGACTTGGTACCTTGTCGTAACTGACATGAAAGAAAGATACTCTTAATGATAAGGTGACCTCTCAAAGTGTCAGTGCCAAACTAGGATAATCAAAGTCATCTATTGTCCAAAGAGAAATGAGAAGATAAAAAAAGGGCTTTACTAACACTGTCAAAGAGGTGCTTCAAATCAAAGGGTGACTACCCTTGCACTTTTGAGCCAGGAGGTTGGAGTAGGCCAAAATATGATTGAAATTGAGATTTAAATGAAAGTGATTTGGACAATAAGAGCACTAAAATTTTCCAAGAATGTAGCTAACAATCTTAGAGATGAACCTTAACACCAAGAATGACTTTCTAATTTGACAATTATTCCAAAGTGATTTCATAAATCAGATGATGCTATCCCGGAGAACTAAAACCAAAAATTTAGAGTCAAGACAGGTCTCAAACATCAGAGCAAGAAGCCTACTCTAAGACCTAACTTGATTAATAGAAACTGAAACTGACCAAATTGCAAGCATGATAGAAATTACCAAGGTGATATACTCTAGGCTACTGGGGTGATATACCTATAACCACACAATACTTTTCCTTATGCCAGGCGATATACCTTATAAGAGTCAGGCGATACACTCTAGGCAGGTCGAGCGATAGTCCGTTAAGGGTGAACTATCACGCGATATTTCTTCTCAAAGTAGGTGATACTTTTTGAACCCGCGAAGTATCACGTGATACTTTTCTCTAAAGGGCATGATACTATTGCAAAATTGCTTAACTCTTGACCAGAACTGTGTAAAATTTGCATTTTTGGGTCTGCTTGGTCAAAATTTTTGGTCTGAGGGTTGATGTTTTTGATTTCAGTCACAATATCAGCAGAATTTTGGTAGGTTTGCAAACAGTGAGGGATCAAACATGTCTCAAAACACTTGAAACAAGGGCAAAAGAAACCTTGCCAAGGCAAACACTTGTGATATCAGAATTGAAAAAAATACCTTATGAACACTACCGATCATTTGTATGTGAGAACATTTATACTGGCATCACACAATCGAAGACAATTCAAGCAAGTCTATCCTAAAAAGTCAAGGCTCAATACTTACCAACTTAGCCCACAACTTGATGCCCCCTCGCCTCACACCAAGTGGTTACCCACAAGAGATGTTGGCTTTGTTGTGGAAGTGTCAAATGACACAACCAAAGGGACACATATGGTGAGTATCTTAAGGTGATCCAAGTAAACCACTTGGATCAATCCTTGCACTAAGAAGATAAGCGGCTAAATAAGGTGGCTTCTATCTAATGGTTCTTAATAAGGATTTCCATTCACAACACCCCTCTTGCTCCTCATAAAGGACTAGGACCTCACAGCCTCAAGAGTACCTTAAGCATTCTTGTTCAATGTTTTTCCCATGGTCACAATCCCATGAGCTACTCACATCAAATGAACATAAGTGTTATGTCTACCAGGGTTTTTGGTGTCCTTGATAGCCTTGAGATTATAGTGAGTTGGAATCACTTGCCACCAAGGAAAATGATGACAAGGTTGTCCCCACTTGAGTCGTTCCTCTTGATTGCTCAAGAGTAGGCCCGCTAAAGGATTCTAACAACTAAACAAAAAGTGGATCAACTCTTGAGGTTCAAGGTTTTTGGTTCACCACAAGGGTGAAGAGCATACTCCCCTATCTCAAGAATCTCTCCCAAACACACCAAGCAAAGAGATTCAATTACTCCCTTGCTTCCAAAACTTTAAGATGGGTCAAGATTTTCTGATTCACCTAAAGGTGAAGAGCATACTTCTCCTACCACCTCAAAATCTCTTTTACAAGGTTTTAAAAATTCCTAATACAATTAGTGAATGCCACACTTGAAAGGAAAGTAAATAAACAAGCAAGATTTTTTTTTTATTTTTATGCTTGGGCAGCCTTGCAAAAACTATTAGTAGCCCTCTTTGACATGTGATTTTTGGCAAATTTCTTAAGCAAAGGCACCTACAAGCACAACTTGTTAGACTAACAAGGTTAGCAAAATCAAAATCCAAATGTAAATATGCAATAAACTGATAGATCCAAGCTAAAAGATGCAGGTTAGACCTATCTAAATACAGTAAAATAAACCAGCAAACTAAAATGATCAAATTCGGATGATAAAAATGGAAATGCAGGTCTTTGTCAGATCAGGTGATATACCTTAGACTTCACCAGTATCGCGCGACATAGTTTCCTATAGCCGGGCGATATACCTCAGTCTGGGTGATACTCTGCACTATGGGCGGGTGATACTTCGCACAACACCAGGTGACATACCTCAGTACTGGCGGGTGATTCTTCTCTTACGTGAAGTGTCGCACCGCTATATAAAGGTATATCATGATATATTCCTGAGAAGTATCGCACGATACTCTGAGACAGAAAGCCAGAACCTACAAAATTTCTAAAAAATAATCCAAAAAATGATGAAAATGCAATGAAACAAAAGACAAAGCCTATCTACTCTGCCCCACGGTGGGCACCAAAAATGTACACACTAAAATGGTGCACTTCTATGAACCATTACATGCAAGGTCGCTCAAGAATGAGGCCTCACAAAGTGGCTCATAGCTCTCTATGCATGAAGTTGCAAGGGACTATGATGTATTTGCTCTCAGCTAGAGCTACAGGCTTGTGACCTTGCTAGTCAACCACACAATGAGAGATTCAAATGAGGACAAGGGCAAGAGTGCCAATATCCTCAAGAATCACTATGAAAATGCAATGCAAACTAGTCTATGGAAATGAAAATGCAATGCAACTAAGCTATGAAAATGAAAATGCAATGCAACTAAGCTATGAAATGGAAAGAACAAGTGTTACAAATCCCTCCTATTAAGCTATGTGAAGTTATGCTATTGCATGAAAGGAAATCTAAGCTATGAAATGAAGCTAAAATGCAAGAATGAAAGACTAAGAATAATAAGGTTTCCAAAAGCTCCAAAAGTCTCCAAGAATTCCTGCAGCATAAGATTAGTATTCAAAACATGGTATGCAAATGGAGGAGAGAGCTTTCCTTTTATAAATAATGCAAAGGAATGGACCATTGAGATTAAGAGGCAAAAAGTCTTAATCGGCGGTGGAGGTTGAAAGAGGAGCAATCCATGTGCACAAGTATCCTCCAATGAGAGTGAAGTGTTGACTTTTGAGTCTCATGTGAGACAAAAAGTGTTTTTTTCCTTTTTGTGAAATAGGAATAATGCTTTATTTGTGCAACTTAGGATAAGAGGAAAAGTGGAGTTTTTTATTTAATCAAAAGGGGAGGAAATATTCCTTTTAATTAAATAAAGACTTAGGATAAATGGTTAGCCCAAGGATAAAAGTCCAATATATGATTGAAATTAAGACTTGATCAAGAAACTGATAATGTTTAAAATATTGACTATTGATAAAAATGATTCAGGGTTAATAAATCAAATAAATGGGGCCCAAAGTCTAGGCGACCATTTTTTGGTGCATACAGGTACTACTGAGAAAAATATTTCCAATGATTATAATGTTAATAAATATTAATTTTATTATGACTTTGTATTTTAGTTTTACTAAACATAGATATTTCACCGTATGTCTACCTCTATGTTTGACGCTTACGGAAAAATAGTAAATGAGAGGAAAAAAATTCTAAAAAATATCTATGCCTTAGGTATTTAAGTTCTCTTTCTATCTTAAAAAATAAAAATGAAATTGGACAAATACATGACAAGTTATAAGCTATGCGGTCAAGGTATGTCAAAATTATGATTTAGTCAACTTCAAACGTTAATAAAATATGAAACAATCATGATAATGTCATAAAACCAATTACATGCCCTATGTATGGATGTTACAAAACTAATTTTAAAATAATCACATTGATATATATTTTAAAAATAAAGTTATGCTCTATGAAAACAATGTAACTCTTTGAAAATTATGTTTTCAACAACATACCAGTTTTCGTGGGAGAAAGAAAAAACCATTCAAATAAATTCAAAAATAAAAATAAAAAATATATTTAGAATCTAGAAAGAAAATATTAAAAGACTAATTTAATTCATCTTCTGATTTCAAACGGTTTAACGACAATATACATCTGAATCTGAAATTATTTTTTAAAATGTAGAGTTCAGTGTCCGTTCAGGCAAAAAAGTGTAACCCACTATTGTGGGTTCACCCTGTTAAAACAATCTAATGAAATAGATTTATCCAAGGGACTAATTGAAAAAAATTGGACCTTCATACCACAAGTGAGAGAGAAAACACTTATCCTTTATTGATTTTGAAAAATGGTACATCTGAGTTCATGTTCATAGTTATTACCAAAATATATCCTATGAAAATTATTTTTGTCATTATTGTCTCCCCTTTCACATGGTCTTGGAATCCGTATAAATATAAAATCCAAGAGATGAGTACAAGATTTAGACTAATGTGTCTCTTCATAACAAAAACCTAATCCTAATGTCAACAATTGAACAAAATAATTACAATGCAAACCTTAACCATATAAGAGTTAATATATTTAATAATCAAATCTTCAATAACATTCCTTATGAAATATCTCCATCCACTTCATCCAACAAATACTTTTGTAATAATAGGAAATTAGTGCACATAAAATGAGTTAATCAAATATCTTCAATTAAAAATTACCTTTTATTAGGGACTCTTTAGAAAATGATATAATTTATTACAACTATAAAAGATAATTAAATTTCAAATCAAGATATTATATTTAATTTCCACAAGTAAGAAATACTCCTTGTCTAATAATTTTTTAATTTGTGCAACCTCTCGACAAAGTTTGCAAACTTGGGGAAGCACAATCTATTGGGATGTTGACATTTCAAGAATCGCACTACCCTGCTCCTATTTATGATAGCCTATCATAAATCTTATCTGCTCACTACAATTTCTGAAAGTTGAGTAGAAGTTCAGGAATCACAATCCTTCCCTATGATTTCTGATAGTTGGGCGAGATTTCAAAAATTGCAGTCCTTCCCTATGATTCCCGATGGTGAGATGAAAGTTTCATAAATCAGAAGTTTTCATCTTCACAACTTCCCCCGAAGTCTTCATCAAAATTTGGGGTACTTTAATTCAAGTCCCGATTTCTTAAGTTCCTTTCTATTGTCCTTTTTTTTTAAAGTCAACCTTTGATTCAAACTTCCTTTTCTATGAATTCTGATACTTAAGATGAAAGTCAAAAATCATACTCCTCTACTTTTATTTCTGATGGCCTATCAAAAATCTAACCTCTCCATTGTGATTTTCAAAAGTTGATCAGAAATCACACTCTCATACTGCGATTTATGAAAAGCTAAAGGAAAGTAAAAAATCACACCTCTTGATGGTAATTTCTGCAAAGTTGATGGAAAGTGAAAAACCAAAAATTGCACTACCTTATTGTGATTTCTAAAAGTTGATTGGAAATCCCACTCTTTGACTGTGATTTCTGTAAAGCTTGATGAAATTGTAAATCATACTTCCTTATTGTCACCAGTACATTTGAGGCCAAATTACGACGACCATTTGTCAGATTTTCAATGACAATTTGTCAAAACTTTGATACTCTGTCCATCAACATTTTTGCATTGGAAATGGCGATGGAAGTGATAACCGTCGGTATTCTAACATCACTACTGTAATACCCCAAAAATGGGCTATAAGTTCATTAACCTCCTATATCGACACATCGAACAAAATCAACATCAAAGTCCTAACCTAAGGCACATCTAAACATCATCGAATCCTAATTGATTATCTTAAATTCTGCATCAGGGAATATTCCTAGCAATATTCCTATTTATCATAATCATCTTTAATTTTATAATTATTTGGCAATAAATCACATTTATCCTAAAGTTTGATTAATTGAAAATTTTCATATTTAATTAATTGGATTTAATTCTGCCACTTAATTATTTAATTGAATTTAATTATATTTATTCTTAAGTATTATTATTTAAATTTGACACTAAATCAAAATTCCTATAATTAATTGATTAAATTCTTATTTAATTAATTAAAGCAAGTTGTTATATTTAATAATATTATTTTTGGAATAAAAGTTTGAAAAAATAATTGATTAACCCATAAATCAATTGTTTTATTTTTAAAAATCAGTTAAGTTGGAAATAAATCACTTTATTATTAAATTAATTCATAAATAAAACATGCACAATCAAGAAAAGTAGACAACTATCAATTATCAATTAAAGCTAAACTCTATTTTGAGTTAGACTCTGCTTTTGCATGTTTTTGTGTGTTAATTATCCTTTATTTAAAAATAACTCAAAAATCAAGCTGAGTTATTTGAGTGATTTATGGCTTTTATCCATGCACCTCTAAAGCCCTGGATTTCTATAAATTAAGGCTTCAGCTCATCTCTCAAATCCATAGAATCTCATAATTTTGCAAGCTTACTTTGCCAAAGTCATCTATGAATTGCACAACTATTTTGAAGAATTGGAATTTGGAGAATCAAAGCTTATTACGAATCAACACTATTGTGAGATCAATTTGTTTTTTTTACATTCATTTAGATTCTTTTTCATATCATTGTTAGATCATTTAGCATATAATAGCATATCAATTTTTAGCATATCATAGATTTCATATCAATTTTCATCATATCATTGCATCTAAAATCCAAAAAAAATAGATTACTTTGCATTTATATTTCATATCTAGATCAATTGCATTCAAATCCTTCATTTAGGTGTCATCTAGGTCACTGATCTCGATTACAATCTGAGAACATCAATCTCACACCTATTAAAAGGCAGTAGATCGCTTGGTTAGATTAGATTTCAATTTTGCACGATTTTGATTATAGCTAACCTCTAATGTTTTACTGAAGTGTTGTGTCTATAGATCAAGTACAATTTTCACACACACATTTCTGGCGCCCACCGTGGGGCAACCCACCTTTACACGTTGGTTTTGATTTTTTTTTTGGAGCTAAAGCCCTAAAATTTTAAAGATTTAATTTTATCTCTCAAACGGCTTGGATTTTTTATTTAAATTTTTTTTTGCAAGTTTAACACATATTAGAAAAGCTATAGTAAAAAATTAAAAATTTTATGAGATGTTTTGAATTTTTAATAATTTTTTCTTGAAATTCCAGAAAAAATTAATATCTGATGCAAATCAGCATATTTTTTGGAAATTTTTATATTTTTAGAAATATTTTTAAATTCTACAGGGGATCCATTCTTTGTGTTTTAAATTTGGACACAATATAATAGCTCAAATAGTCAATTTACAAAAATTGGTCTATTTTGATAAAACGGGTCTCTAGGGCACAAATAAAGAGATTTTTCTAAAATTTTTACATTTTTGGAAAGCTCTATATTTTTTAGTAGGGGTATCTATTTTGAATTTCTATTTTTATGGCCAAAATCATAAAAAAAAAAATCAGATCTTGTTGACTAGGTCAAATGCAGCAAAAAAAAAAAAGTTTTGTGATGGGTATACACTTATTTTTCTTACATGGTTCAATGAATGATATGAGTTGTCATTTGGGTTAATTTCTGGTTATTATTACTGATAATAATTGATTTTTAGAGCTAACCTTATGGTTTTCATAAGTTGAATATATGTTGCATATCTTGTTTGCTTGTTGGAGAGTTCGTCACTTGCTTGCATGGAAAAGCTCAACAAGAATTGCTAAAAATCAGGTAAAATCTACTAAGCGCATTGTGAGGATCCCAAGTATTCTCCTTCATCTAATAAAATTTCAATTTGGACTTAAAATAAATCTCTTATGTGTCTGGCATGTGTGCATCTTTTCATGCTTTTGTCTATTTCTACACACTTGCATAATTGATACTAGGTTGTGACCCCTTAAGGATTCATTAAGTATTCTTAGATACTTGTGATTGATCTTGATTTCTATCTTGGGTTATTGGACTTACTAATCCACTGACCCCTCGTTCCACCCCATGGTTGCAAGGTCAGCGCCACATTAAAGGGGAGGGGTCAACAGGACAAAAGCGTTAAGTGTTCCACTTGGCAACCCATTTATGCTTTTAGGAACTTACTTGTTTTCTAAGTTGGGGACTCATTTTCAGCTTGTGTGAGGTTTTAAGTGTTCCACTTTGTGGACTCATCTCATATTCACTTTAAGCGTTAAGTGTTCCTCTTTCTGCTTTTTGGGTACTTTTGGTAGATTTGCTTTTTGGAAATATACATCTGTGCTCACATAGTAATTAGGCCCTATGAACACTATTCATGATTCTTGAGAGATTGGATTCCTATTGAAATCTTTCTTGATGATAGAATCCTTGTAAGTAGGGAGGATACTTAGTGTGTTTGACATTCAACTTGGTTGGTACATCTTCTCTTATTGATCGATACATTCTCTCCCCGGAGAGGTTGATAGATCACGTGGGGTTGACATCACAAGCTTTGGTGAATCAAACTTGGTCCGTGCATCTTCTCTTATTGATTGATACATTCTCTCTTTGGAGAGGTTGATAGATCATGTGGGGTTGATATCATAGACCTTGGTGAAGAAAAACTTTGTCTTAGCATGTCAGATTAATCTACTTGCTTTGTTTGGGTTAAAAGTGAAAAGACATCAAAAACATTGAATCTAGAGCCAAGTCCCCTTGTGGTATACTATTGTGAGTCATCTTTAGAGAGGGTTAACCGTAGTGGACAATCCCTTCAAAGGGTAAATTGCGTTGACGAAATCTCAAGCGGTAATAGCCATTTTCGCTGTGGTAGTGACAACTGCTATATAAATGTCCTTGTGGAAGAAATCTCCAGGGGTATGGTTCATTGTTGGGTTGTCAGATCTCCCTAGCAGCTCCTGAAGATTGAGTTCTCAAACTATGTCAAAACCCTGGTGCGCTGGGATTGGAGTTCACCCCTTTGGATCATAAAAGTTGCATAGTCAAACCATTACTAAAAACCCTAGCGATGCCAAATTTTTATTTTCTAGGGTATATGTGTGTCATTGCAAAACATTTTGGAACATACACAATTAGCACTTCTA
Organism: Chamaecyparis obtusa; assembly: GCA_027943335.1. Classification (NCBI taxonomy): domain Eukaryota; kingdom Viridiplantae; phylum Streptophyta; class Pinopsida; order Cupressales; family Cupressaceae; genus Chamaecyparis; species Chamaecyparis obtusa. Next base: position 1,303,320 of record BSBK01001859.1, read on the forward strand.
AGGATTAGAATGAATAAAGTCACTTGATTGTTCATGCGCGAGGTTACTTTTGTCCTTGTTGATTATTTTTAGACATGCTTGAAATCACTTGCTTGCTATTTTGCATGCTTGTTTATCTATCTAGTTACTAAAAATGAACAAATCTGTTACAGTCTTCAAATCTGGACATTGAAATTTGCAAACAATTTGAATCTGAAAACTCAAAATTTGCAAAATTTAAAGTAAAATTCTTTTCTGGAGTCAAAAGTCATCTCAGGAGGTTAGAAAGTCATACGAGTTTCTATCAAGTGTCATTTCATTACTACCCATCTATCATATGATAGAGAACCCAGTGTTGTACGAGTCTTTCTGCCAGTCAAATTCAAAAGTCAAATCCTACTTGCAACTATTGTACGAGTCTGCAGAGTGTCATTTGGGAAAATTTAGAAAAAGTGTCTAAAAGTTGTCAGAATTGCCAGATACCCAGCTTTTTCAACCTAGTTCTAGAATCTATCATACAAGTCACTATGTCAGGAACAGAGCAGTAGATATTGAGAATTAGTACACATGTCTCAAAGAATCAGTACACATGAGGAAGAAACTCTGATGAGGGCCATGATGAAACAGATGCACTCTATGCAAGTCAAGATTAACAAACTTGAGAAAGAAAAGGAACCTAAAGAGTTCTCCATGGAAGCTCTATGTCCTTTTCCATTTGATAAAGACTTGTACATGTCACCATGCCCTCGGACAAAATGTGAGCAATGTGACAATCCCTATGATACCTCTTCCATGGAGAGTGACACATCCATCTTTGGAGACTATGATGACTATGATGATGGACAATATAATGATACCTATGACACCTCTATTCCTAAGAGTCCTCGTCATGTGTTCTTGCTTACTGGAAATGGGATGTCACATTGGATAGATCGTGATGGTGATCCATATGATTCTGATTTTGAAAGAGACTTTGATGGCTTTTGTGGACAATATCTTGATTATGATCCATCTACTACTATTGAGGACTATAAAATGCATCGTGCTAGCTTGAAGCATCAATATTATAAGAATCCTTCTCCTAAGGACTCTCCTACTAAAAATAAAGATTATCTTCTCAAGCAAGATCATGTTAATGTTGGACCTTTGTCTTATGATGGTTCCCTTCCATCCCCTACTTCCTCCAATAACCATACATTTCCTAAAGCTTCTGAGTCTTCCAAATCTTTCACAAATCCTTCATCCAACAAAGATCCTAATACTTTTCATGCAGTTTTCTATAGTTATCTTCAAGGGCTACCTCTTAAAGAAACTCAAGCTAACCTTCACTTGGTTGCAAATACTTTCAATAATGATAAACCTAAAGAGCCTAAGCCTTCATATGCTATAATCCCTACTTCAGCTAGTCCTTCACCATCTCTGCCAAAGTCTTCCATACAATCCCAACATGCTTCCTTGTCCTTAAAAGTGGCTCCATGTCAAGAGGACTTTAAAAATGATAAAGAAAAGAACATAAATAAAGGTCAAGATCAAGAACCCTCCATGTCATCCACTCCTTTTCACGATGTCTCTTATCCACTTAAGGGTTCTTTTGATCCTGCACACCCTTTTTCATGCATTCCACCATGTCTTAAGTCTTCTCCTAAGCAAGATCACACTACTAGTTACACTATTGAGCTTATTGACAATCAAAATAACCTTACTACACTTGTGCTTTCCAAAGATGATACTTCCATTAAGGTTGGTAAAAATGGTTTTGGTACTTCAAATGTTAAGCCTATTGGAAATCAAGAGAAAAATTATGCACTTATGCTATCCAAAGATCCTTGTCAAGATCAAAGTCTTCCATCTTCTTATTCTACCACTCCATGTTCACTTCCACTTTCTACTCTTCCTAAGTCTTTGCAAGCTTTGAAAAATCCTATCAAAGAAGGTGCTCATATTCAAGATATCCATGATTCTATTGAAAATCCTAATGCTCACTCTAAAGATGTTGATATCCTTGGTTGCCATATAGATGTTGATGAACTTATTGATTATCCTTTTGCATCTTCCGCATCCATCTTTGGACCTCCTCCACCACTACTAAGGGCTTCATGTTTACCTTCCATCTTAGGTCCTTATGTCCCTTCACTTTCCCCTCCTAACTCTCCTAATTCACCATCTATCTTGGGTCCTTACATCCCTCCATCTCCCATCTTTCCTCAAGATCAACATAGATGCACACCCTTGAATCCTTTTCATCCACCCACCCATCTAACCCAGTCATATCCTCCTTCTTCTTCCACAAGTCCCAAATCTTTCGAAAGTAACTTTAATGTTCAATACAAGAAAAAGAAGCAATATAAGAATCCATCAAAAAAAGAAGATCACCATGTCTCCTCTAATCGACACGGAAACATCAAGTCAAAAGAGATATCTAAGAAAAAAACTACAAGACAAGTATGGGTTCCAAAATCCATCATTGAATATATTCTCTCTAGATCATCAAAAGGAAATAAAAAGCCTACAGCTATATGGATTCCAAAGTCTCTCTTGAAAGAGTCTGGTGTTGAGAAAAAAGTGAAGTTGACATTCAAGCTTCCAAAGACTTCCACTTCATCTTCTTCCAAAAATATTCTTCCATTCCATGTGCCTAAACCACAACCTCTGCTATCCATTCACCATATTCCTTCACGTATTCCTTCATTCACGTTTCCTCCACCCTCTTGCCACCCTTCAAGGTGTGTGTTGATGTTGATCTTTCCTTCCTTTCCATTTACCCTTTCACAATCCTTCCATTCATTATCCTTCTACCTTCTATCCTTTTTTCTCATTTGCCTATTCCTCCTATCTTCCAACCTCACTCGCTTTACATAAAACCTTATCCTCCATTTTTCTCTTCCATCTCCCTTTCCCTATCAGCATCTTTGAGCATATCATTTTGAATCCTTGGCATAGCATGGTTTATCCTTTCAAAGAGCATTATCTAAAAAGCTTTCCTTCTTCCAAAAAGAGAAAAATGAAAAATGAAAAAAATAAAAAAAATAAAAATGTGCCTTGGTGAAAACTTGGAAACAGGTGCCTTGGTAGCAAAAGTAAAGAGAAATCAATTCATCCTGTGGTGAAAACCACTCCCTTGTAGCACCTTGGATAAGTACCATGATGAAAACCTAGCAATCAGGCATCATGTGTAGTTCCTCTACATATTTCATCCATTCCATTTTCTCTTTTTGATCTTGACAATGTTGATCTATACACAAACATTTGGCTATTTTTTGAGCTGTCTTACGATGATCTTGATTTCATTCCATTCATGTTTAGCCTTCATATCCATCTTTCTTCATTCATTTTCATCTATCACTATCCTTTTCCCCTTTGGTCTTGATCTAATAACAAAGAAAAAGAAAGAAAGAGTGAAACACGATGCTATGAAGTCTCTTGACATGTCTACTCCTTTGGACTACATCCTTTCCTTCTTTGACATTACGCTTTTGTGACTTATCCTATGCTGGCCTTTCATTTCTTGTCCAAATGTGCTTTACATGATAATTTTTCCCTAGCTTGAGTATTCTTGAGGAGTTTTCCCTTGAGAATTTCTTCCCTTCATTCTCCTTCATTCTCTTGTCTTCTATTTCTTCCACCAGCTTGCCAATCCCTCTTTTTCTCCACCTTGCTAGACATTGGGACTGCATGATATGATCTTGCTTGGGAATTTGCAATGGAAAAAGATGCTATCAGGTATACCAAGTATTAGAAAAAGTATCAGAACCAGTATCAGAACCAGTATCAGAACTAGTATCAGAATCGGTATCAGAACCAGTATCAAAACTAGTATCAGAACCAGTATCAGAACAAGTATTAGAACTAGTATCAGAACCAGTATCAGAACTAGTATCAAAACAAGTATTAGAATTCCTATTGGGGCTACACCTTTTTCTTTAGTTTATGGGTTTGAAGCGGTATTTCCTATTGAGGTTGAAATCCCATCACTAAGAATTAGAATGCATGGTCTAGTAACTGATGATGACTACAGAGTGTCTAGGTTGCAAGAACTTGAACTACTAGATGAGCATAGACAAGCAGTGTATGATCATCTTAGAGTATATCAGAAGAGAATGTCTAGAGGCTACAACAAGAAAGTCAGACATAGAGAATTTTAGGTTGGTGATCTAGTCTTGAGAGAGAATCCTAAAAATCAATCACATCGAGAATGCAAGGGGAAGTTCAAACCCAACTAGCTGGGTCCCTTTGTCATCATTGCTACTTTTAGCTTTGGTGCCTATTAACTCTCAACAACTGAAAGAGAATAGCTCTGAGAACCAATCAACGTTCTCCATCTAAAGAAATTCTACGCTTAAGACATTAGTCTATGGTAAAATGTCCTGAAAAAAAATCTTCAAAATTGAAAAAAGTCTTGAAAAAATGAACATCTTGGTCAAAAACTAGCAATAGGCACTTTGATGATTCACAAAAAAAAATAAAAATCAAAAGTACAAAAAAATTTAAAAAAAATGAAAAAAAAAAAAATGAGAAAAAGAAAAAGTGCCTTGGTGAAAACCTAGAAACAGGTGCCTTGGTAGCAAAAATAGAATCTCTGCCAAGATGGTGAAAACCCAGCAAATGGGTGCCACTTGTTTCAAAATGCTCCATCTATCAATACAATCTTAGTCTTTCCCAGCTTTCAATTTTGCTTTAGTTTGTACATATATCCCAGTTTTTTTCTGCATTTCCAGTTTTCAATAAGTCGGTCTATACACCACTCAGCTCAAGCGTCTGTATCCTATCAATGCTTAACACTTGGGGGAAATCAATGTTATATCCTATGGCCTCTAGTATATCTTAGACGTATCATATCCAGTCAGAGTCTTTTGAAGCTTCATTTGAGTCAGTCAAGTCTGTCTCATCTCTAGAAAGGATTTTGCATCTACAACAACAATCAAACACAAACTGAAAACAATCTGTGCTTTTCATATGCTTATTGATTCGCATTGAGATTTTTGCATATTATTTCCCTTCGAGCTCTTCGATGATGTCTTTTATAGGATTTAGAGAGTGATGACTAGGGGCATAATCTTTTCTTTGTCTTCTACTTTTATGTGAAAATCTAACAACTTTGGAAATTCCAGATTGAAATGGTGTCCAACTATAAGAGTCTCTATCTTGAATTGGATGGCCATGCGCACCTCGACCATTGATACCTGAAAAATTCAAGGAAGTTTGATCTAACTATTGTCTTTTTGAGTGAGTTTTTTCTCCTACTATGAAACACGATCTTGCCTAAGGATGTGAATGATAAAGGGTCACTACGGGTAATTCACATTGGATTTAGAATGATCTCTTGACTGTTTGATCTGTTTGCAATGCAAGGCATATTTAGGTCATCACGATGTTTATGTTTTGATGCTTATACAAATTGCTATATCAAAATGGACATGATATTCAGGTCATCCTGGTGTTTATGCCTTGGTGCTTATATCTAATCTGACATTCCGAAAATAAAATCAATATTCATATATCCATGGTTGTTGACTAGTGGGTGTTGTATTGATTCTTGCGCATACAAATCGATATTCATATGTCTATGGTTTCATAGCTAGTGGGCATTGTATTGATTTATCCAGTTACCTAAAAATTCAATGATCATAACAAATCGACATATGATCAGTGAGTAGGTCCTAGGTCCTAGATTGCATTTTCTTTTGCATGTTTCTTTGCATTTTGCATGTTTGCATGATCTCACAGTGGTTGGCTAAACTTCAATGCTTAAACAATTCTTCAAATCACCTCTTCAAATCTAACAAGAGCCAAATCTCACACGAAGGTTCCTCCAATGAAACAACAAGTAGAGTCCTTTTTCGGGATCAAAATCAAAATCTGAGATCATTCATATTGTCAACTACTTGCATAGTCGACCTTCAATCATAGTAGAAATCCATTTTTCAACTTAATTGATTATCTTCCATCAAACTATCAAAATCTCAACTATGGTCAACCATGGTCAACTCATGGTAAAACCTAGTCAAACTTGGTCTTTTGGACCTCCAAACGATGCAGAATGCATTCCTAGATGTGTTTAACCACTTCTCAAATCAATTAACATGCTTCTAAACTCTCAATGCTGACTTTTCTTGTCAGATTTCAATTTTAATCCTGAAGGGGGCATGGTATTGCACATCATTCAAAGTCTGTAATCAAATTTGAAATCATATGTTTATGGAAATCATATCTTCCTTAGTAATCAAGACAACAACCACATCTAGTTACTGATTCATCAAAAGTCCTCATCACTCGGGGCAAATCTATCATCACTTGGGGCATATCAGATTCATCAAGATCCATATCAATTTGGTATTCTCCTAATCTTGTAAACTGTATCAATTTTTGCAACCATCGGATCATAGTGTTCTTTCCTTGGTTCTTCAGCAACTGAAGGGTTTGGATGTGATACCTGCTAGTTCTGCTAAGACAATCATGTCTAGAACCGGTCACTCACTTCTTTGCAATCATAAGGTTCAGAATCAGGTGTTTTGACACTTTTTTTTCACAATCCTCGGTTCATCGCTGCTACAGTGAACATTATCTTTGGTCATTCAAGACCTATTATCTTCATATCAAATCAATATCAATCAGCTTCTTTCTCGTATCAATTATCAATTTTGAATCTGTTTCATATCTTTATCAAACACAGACTGTCTTTGAACCACTGCGCTTCGCACAACAATTTAAAGAGGGGCAAAATGTAATACCCCAAAAATGGGCTATAAGTTCATTAACCTCCTATATCGACACATCGAACAAAATTGACATCAATGACCTAACCTAAGGCACATCTAAACATCATCGAATCCTAATTGATTATCTTAAATTCTGCATCGGGGAATATTCCTAGCAATATTCCTATTTATCATAATTATCTTTAATTTTATAATTATTTGGCGATAAATCACATTTATCCTAAAGTTTGATTAATTAAATATTTTCATATTTAATTAATTGGATTTAATTCTGCCACTTAATTATTTAATTGAATTTAATTATATTTATTCCTAAGTATTATTATTTAAATTTGACAATAAATCAAAATTCCTATAATTAATTGATTAAATTCTTATTTAATTAATTAAAGCAAGTTGTCATATTTAATAATATTATTTTTGGAATAAAAGTTTGAAAAAATAATTGATTAACCCATAAATCAATTATTTTATTTTTAAAAATAAGTTAAGTTGGAAATAAATCACTTTATTATTAAATTAATTCATAAATAAAACATGCACAATCAAGAAAAGTAGACAACTATCAATTATCAATTAAAGCTAAACTCTATTTTGAGTTAGACTCTGCTTTTGCATGTTTTTGTGAGTTAATTATCTTTTATTTAAAAATAACTCAAAAATCAAGCTGAGTTATTTGAGTGATTTATGGCTTTTATCCATGCACCTCTAAAGCCCTAGATTTCTATAAATTAAGGCTTCAGCTCATCTCTCAAATCCACAGAATCTCATAATTTTGCAAGCTTACTTTGCCAAAGTCATCTATGAATTGCGCAACTATTTTGAAGAATTGGAATTTGGAGAATCAAAGCTTATTGCGAATCAACACTATTGTGAGATCAATTTGTTTTTTTTACATTCATTTAGATTCTTTTTTATATCATTGTTAGATCATTTAGCATATAATAGCATATCAATTTTTAGCATATCATAGATTTCATATCAATTTTCATCATATCATTGCATCTAAAATCCAAAAAAAATAGATTACTTTGCATTCATATTTCATATCTGGATCACTTGCATTCAAATCCTTCGTTTAGGTGTCGTCTAGGTCACTGATCTCGATTACAATTTGAGAACATCAATCTCGCACCTATTAGAAGGTAGTAGATCACTTGGTTAGATTAAATTTCAATTTTGCACGATTTTGATTATAGCTAACCTCTAATGTTTTACTGAAGTGTTGTGTCTATAGATCAGGTACAATTTTCACACACACAACTACCCATCAGAATTGGCCACATAAATAGAAATTTTACTATGGGACCGATCTGTCAAAAAATACTTCTTATGATGTTTCGTTGGTCGGAAAGGCGATGAATATTTAGTAGATGTCTGACAAGAGTACCTATCGAAGGTATAGCAGTCCTGTCGCACCAATATGTTGAATTGGGGTTCTATCTGACGGTTACCTATCAGATATCTGACGATAGGTAATCGAGTACCGACATGAGCAACCGTTAGACAAATAGCTCTTCTATCAAAAAAGGATTACTACTTGTCAAAAAAGTGATGGATTAGCATAGTAAAAATAACAAAGCTCAAGAGACCATCATAGTTGGTCTCTGTCTTTGGTCCATATACTAAAAAAATATTTTACATTTTGTTAGCTTATCAAATGAGAGGATTTGAAAGAATTTAATAGAATATTTTCATGAGAAAGTATATTATTTAAGTTGACGTTGCACAAATTTATTGACTCCATGCACTTGCATACTACGAGCACAACCATAAAGAAGCATGTCCTCCCATGGCCTACATTACTCAAGCCACGGGAGGGGATGCTTCTTTATGGCTATGCTCGATTTATATAAGTGCATGAAGTAGATAAATTCATTCACCATCAAAGTAAAATAATATACGTTATACATGAAAATATCATCCATTAAATTCTTTTAAATCACCGCATTTGATGAGCTAACAAAATGTAAAATATTTTGTCAATATATGGACCAAGGATGGAGACCAACTATGATGGTCTCTTGAGCTTTGCTATCTTTAGTCCTAGGTATTGGGTAAGGGCTAGAAGACTTATACTTGTCGATCGTTGAGAATAATCATCACCTTGCCTTTATGTACACTATACATTATCCAATATAAGAGAAGGCAAAAAATTTGAATGGATAAAAGAAATGAAAGATATAATAAAATTATCTTGTTGTTTACCTTCTCATAATTGATCCCAGTCTCACAAAAGTAATTTTATATGATCACTAGCACATTTCATGCATGGAGGAGAAATAGTATCCAAAGTTTCTAGATTTTCAGAAGAGGTATGAGTGGAGGCCAAAAAAGGGATATTTGTGAAGGTTTTATAGACATAGTACTGAATCATCATCTCTACACTGGTACTCAATCTGGAAACCCCCTCTACTAGAAAATCTCCACATCTAGCAAATCTCCACAAAAATCCCTTCTGGCCTCCACTGCATATACATCTTCTTAGTATCTAAAAACTCTGCATCATTGATTCCCATCATTTTTCATCATCTCTATGGACTGAGACCTTAAATTATTGAGCTTCTCTTTATTTTGAGAATAGTTTAACATTCTCTACTTAACAGGGCCAATCACATGAAGGTGGAAGCTCATCTGGCCCCTCCTAGGAGCCTCTTATGACCCTTTATGACATTTTAAGACCTCTAAGATGTGTATTCTTAGGAGTCGTAAAGGGTCCGAGGACACAACAGATGAGAAACATAAATGTAGACATCATGTTCACAAGTTTTTGGAGACAAAATAATTGAGTGGTATACCCAGATGATACAAAGCAACCACTACTCCTCTGGAATCAGAGGAGTAGTAGTTACTTTGCATCGTCTAGGTATACAACTCAATTATGTTGTCTCCAAAAAATTGTGACCATGATGCCTACAATTATGTTTCTTAGCTATTGTGATATCTACATTTATGTTTCTCAATTGTCGTATGTGTTTATGTGCATGTTTTTTATGTGTTTGGGAAGACATATTTCTAGCCTGGGCCTAGATCCTATGACAATTTGCTTCATAAAAATGAAGTAGATGATAGATGAGCAATTAGCTTCCCATGAAAAATCCCATAAATGAACTATGCGTACCCCAATTCATGTGGCCTTTGTGCATACCCAAAGGATAAATTTAAAACACAAGGGTAAGGCTTAAATATCTATCTAGTGATGCAAAATTAACTTCTTTAAGCCTTACCCTTGTTGTTTCAAATATATCCTTCAGGTATGCGCAAAGGGCATAGGAATTGGGGGTACACACAATTCATTTATGAGATTTTTCTTGGAAGCTAATTTCTTAGCCCTCATCTACTTCATTTATTATCAAGCTAATTGTCAAAGGATCCAAGCCCATGCTAGAAAGATGTCTTCCCATTCTATTTAAGCCATATTCCTTGTTCCTGTCAAACTTCCTTGGTATGGTAGGCATTCTCTCTACAATACTCTTCTTCAATTTGTGTTCTACGATAAGCATCTTCTTCTTCTTCCTAATTGCAGCCAGAGCTTCCTTTTCATCAGGATTCAACTCCACTTCCCCCATCTCATCATCCTCATCACCCTCAACTACCATCCTAAGCCCTTCTTCCCTCTCCAGTTCTTCAAGCCTCTGCAAGATATCTGGATTAATAAAGTCTGCAACATTGTGTCCATCCATGATCTCAGGAATATCATCTTCTTTCCACTCTTCATTTGCCAAAATATAGTGCTTCTTCAAGCTTGTAGTCTCTAGTGGTTGCAAATCAATCTTATTACAAATATAATAAGAGGCTTATTGGAAAATAGAGGTTTTATGTTGTGAAACAGAGCTACATGTTGTGCAATACTATAACCACAAGACCTCGAAACATCAAGGAAAAACAAAACAACCACCTTCAAATGAGCCATGGTAATAATATTGAGCATCTCTATGGTGTTCTTGTCCTCCAAGGGGTGGTCCAAAATACCAAGGGTATCAATAGACTAAATAGCTTCAAACTGTCACAGAGGCCTAATGGCTCTACCTTGTAGCCCACAACATAAAGCACAATGCTCAAAGAAAAGTACATGTCCATATTGTATAAATGGAAAAGAAACAACAAGAAAACAAATAAAAAATAAAATATTGCAATTAAATAATCACCAACAATAATACACATAATACCTCTGTATGCAGCCCATATTTAACATTTCAAATACAAGAATGAAAGAAAACATGGAACTAAGCCCACAGTTCATAGGCCCACAAAGGGACATTTATCATAGTCATAGAAATATGATTATTTTTAAATGGAATACACCAAGGAGTACCATCAGAAATATTGACCATTTAAAATCATGAATAGTGAATAATCAAATAGCTTATTTTTTTTTATCAACATGTGTAGTCTCTGTGTATATGAAAAATGAATGAAATATTAAGCTGAAATAAAACAGTGAACAAAAATTCAAACTCAAGGCCTAATTTATCAAGAGAAACAAACATTAGGATGAAAGAAAAATCATTAGGACTATAGAAAAATCATTAAAACTAGAAAATCAAGTTATAGAAAAATCATTATGACTATAGAAAAATTATATAGACTAGAAAATCAAGTTCTAGAAATGGACAATTCTGATGCTTTTCCATTACAATGATTGAGCATTCATCATTTGGTACTTTTTGGTGTATTCCATTTAAGTTTTTTAGCTGTCATGTTTATGTGCATGTTTTTTATGTGTTTGGCTTCTCTCCCTCGTAAGGGATACGTCGATAGATAATTGATTTGAAAGCATAATGATTTGACAATATTTTTTCAGGATAGGCATAAACATCCTGCCAACCTTAATTAGCAACATTTGTGATATATGTCAAGTACTTATAATTAGTATACCCAACAAATAGAGACTTAGTAGTAAAAGCATGTCCTTTGGTTTGCTAGTTTACCTATAATTAGTATGTCCTTTGGTTTACTAGTTTAATCTGGTTTAAGAATGGTTTGTTTCATGTTTGAATGTACCATTGAATGAAGCTTGGCTATATTAAGTACAATATTAAGACTCATGACTCTAAATGTTCATCAAAGCTTAGGCAAATCTGAATGTTCATCACCTGTCCATATAAGTGTTGATCATAGAAGGTATATGCACAAGTGAAAAACATGCATATTTGACCAAGCAATACTGGGAGCTAGACCCAACATCATATAGATTTGTGGTAATTTTCACAATAGTACATGTGTTGTTGGGTAAGCTCCCAATAGTGCTTAGGAAAATATGCATGTTCATCACCTGTGCATATGAAGTGGCTGTAATGGCAAATATAATCACTAAATTCTACATACTCCTTATTTTGTTCTAGGTTGATATTGTCAGACATGGTCTTTCTTGAATGGAATGACTCGTTACTTGTACATTGACTAGAATGTTGGTGGAAGAAGGATGATTTGTTTGCAACCATTTTTTCAACTCTAATTTTCTCAACACAAAGGGACATTTATGATAGCCATAGAAACATGATTATTTTAAAATGGAATACACCAAGTAGTACCATTAGAAATATTGACCATTTACAATCATGAATAGTTAACCTAAATCAAATAGCTCATTTTTTAATCAGCATGTGTAGTCTCTGTGTATATGGAAAATGAATGAAATATCAAGTTGAAATAAAATAGTAAAAAAAAATTCAAATACAAGGCCTAATTTATCAAGAGCAACAACCATTAGGATGAAAGAAAAATCATTAAGACTATAGAAAAATCATTAGGACTATAGAAAAATCATTAAGACTAGAAAATCAAGTTCTAGAAAAATCATTACGACTATAGAAAAATCATTTAGACTAGAAAATCAAGTTCTAGAAATGGACGGTTCTGATGCTTTTCCATTACAACAATTGAGCATTCATCATTTGGTACATCATTCATCATTTGGTACTTCTTGGTGTATTCCATTTAAGTTTTTTAGCTACCATGTTTATGTGCATGTTCTTTATGTGTTTGGCTTCTCTCCCTCGCAAGGGATACACTGATAGGTAATTGATTTGAAAGCATAATGATTTGATAGTCTTTTTTCAGGATAGGTGTAATCATCCCACCAACCTTAATTAGCAACATTTTTGATATATGTCAAGTACTTATAATCAGTATGCCCAACAAACAGAGACTTACTAGTAAAAGCATAAGGTTGCACATCCACATCTACCCTAGCAAGTATTAGAGCCTTTCAAATTTTTAAAGAACACAAAATTTGCAAATCAAATTGATATTTCATTAAAACCTATGTTCTTGATCAAGTTCTTGAAGATTAAAACATGAAATAAAAAGAAGATGCAATGAAGATGACATGTAACTTGTACTGAGGACATTCAAGAGAGGTTTGATGAGTATTCAAATTGCTCAAAGATTTATTTTGAATCATAAATTGGTGAAGAACATGAAGTTGTGTGTGCTGAATCTGAAGATGGAAGGAAAGAAAATTCCCAAGTTTTGAATTTGGACAATAGAGGCTCCTTTCCTCATTCTCACAATTCTGCATATTTATCACATGGATTAATTAGTAAAGAAGAGGCATCTAGCATTGGCATTCAAGATATAGAGGTTGGGCCTGACCATTGCACAAAAAAGGTGCTTGTATCCATTTAAAATTTGTCACCAGGGTATAACCATAATTTTGAGTTCATAAGAGTGACATAACTCCACTACCTCAAGATATGGCAGCATTTGGTCAAGAAGAGAACAATGATTTAAATCCTATATTTGAGGGTACACATGGTGCAAGAATGGGACATGATGGGAATGATACAACTCATCATAATTAATAAAATAAATCTTGCTAACATTAGGGTACCCACATATCAAAATAGTCCTGGTATTTGGGTCAATAGACGACAACCTTTCCATATGCTACCTCACCTGTTTGAGGTAAGCCAAACTCGGTCCAATTCTCTTAACAATGGTACACATATGTCCAAGTGCAAAAAACTTCAAATATTTGCAGTGGTAAAGAGAATAACTATGATCATCATAGGATGGAGTGATATATAGTAGAGAGCTATATAGGGATGGTTGATAGTGTTCCTTGAGGGAAGGGGGATTGTGAAAGACTTGTTATCATTGTATTGTGTATTTCCAATATGTTTGGATGCAGGGTAGACCAGGAGAATGAAGGATCACTCACTGATTACATGATAACCCAATTTTTAAGGGTTACTAGTTGAGGGGACAATCAAGGTCCAGATGTTGATAGTGTTCCTTGAGGGAAGGGGGATTGTGAAAGACTTATTATCATTGTACTATGTATTTACAATATGTTTGGATGTAGGGTAGACTAGGAGAATGAAGGATCACTCACTGATTTCATGATAACCCAGTTTTGAAGGCTCACTAGTTGAGGGGACAATCAAGGTCCGGATGTTGATAATGAATTCCTTGAGGGAAGGGGGATTGTGAAAGACTTGTTATCATTGTATTGTGTATTTCCAATATGTTTGGATTCCAAAATATAGTTAATAATTCAAAATTCATCCTCTAAACTAGAGACAGATTAGTATAGGGGTTATCTCTTCTCAATGGGTATACATAAGATACTACTATCATACTACTGCCTTTGTGAAAATTTAAAAACTAAAACCATTCAAATATTAAATTTGCCACATACATCAGCACATAGTATTGTGAGTAACCTTTTCGACAGGATAAAAACAAATCTCTTTTATGGAACAAGTTATTTTTTCCCATAAGATCTAAGGTATACTTATAGGATAATATCTAATATCAAATTACACGCAAGATTGAATACACATAAAGATATTCCTGAGAAATTTTAACATGATTCATTAAGCTAGAGTTTCATCAACATTACTTATTTAACTAATTCCATATCCTAGAAATCCATAATAATCTTCTTACGAGTATATCTTTTCCCAATATTAACAATTTTGTTTGAATTTTACCATTTTCCAAAATAAAAGTCATAGATTCTTTAATAGAGGGAGAGAAATATATGAGTCATATGGCTACCCTCTTATTCAATCAAATTAATATGTTCAACCCACTAACATTTTGTACACACATTTCAATAAAAGAACATTTGAGGAGCAACTACAAGTATTGTTATCCTTATACGCATCTTCAATATGACATCTATACTATTTCCTACAAATTCATATTCTTCTAATATTTTGAGTTTAGGACAGTTAGAAAGTTTGACTTAAATCTTATTCTAATAGACATATCATTATTCCTTTCATAATAACTCATTGTTCGTATATAATGGCAATGTTGTTAGCTTCAACTTCCATTTCACACACAAAATGCCAACAAAGTAAATAATTACTACACAATTTTGTTTAATATCATATTCTTTCCTTATAGTTGATGGTTTTCACTAGATCAATTCACACTATTTATGATCATATATAATTCAGAATTCCTACCATATAATCAAATATTTATCCTTTCAATAATTGTGTACTATAATCCTATTTATTACAAAACCTTGGGGACATAGGTCCTTTACCCAAGGGTTCCCTCTAGCTAGGCACATTACCCATATGAACACATTGATTTTTCCCTATGAAATTGAGTCTTTTAAACATATTTCTTGAGAAGAAGGAAGAGACACATTTGATTTCAACAATAAATTTAATTTCTTACTTGAGAGGGTATATAAAAGAGAGATTCTTCTTAATGAATCTCAGTCACTGGTAACACATGGACAGTCAAACCAATAGTCTCCAAAGCATTCAATAAGTGAATATGAATGTTTGAAAACTACTCCCAACAATTCTTAAACAAAATAAAGTATGTTTAAGAATTGTTGGGACTGGTCCTTTGGCATGTATTAAACATAATAGAATTTTCAGCATATTATTATCATTCTATTTCTTTGTTGTAAACATGTCATTGGTTCAGTTTTAATCTACTGGTGTCGTGCCCTAGTCCATGCTTTATCTCCATTATTTGATGTTTTTCACTATTTTGAAATGTTGACTGTGGTTATCAAATGGAAAAAATAGAAAAAAAAATAACATAATTTTTTTTTACAAAACTGAACCAATGGCATGTTTACAAAAAAAAAATAGAATGATAATAATATGCTGAAAATTCTATTTTGTTTAATACACGCCAAAGGACCAGTTGTATGAAATTATCAATCACATAGCATTTCACTATTGTATGAGTGGATTGTGCAGGAATAGTTAACATTAAACAAGGAGAAAACTCCTCAACACATCTTGGAAACCATTGAATTCAATAATAAATGAAACCTAACACCAAAACTATTCCTTCCATTCACTTATACCAAGAATAAAGCATTTAATCCATTCAACATTACATATAATCATTAGACAGTTACATTTCCTGACTGTGTAGAGGAATAGTCATGACCAAAATGATCAAAAGTACTTTCACCCTTGCACAAGCTATTCCAAACTTCAAGTAAATTGAGAAATATGCTATATCAAAGCATTCATATTCATAGTAACCATTCAAAGGATCATTTTGTCAATGAACCCTCTGATTGTACCCCTATGACAGAGAAAGGAAACCTCAAAAATAGAGAAAGGAAACTTAGTAAAACCAGTCTATGCCGCTATTTGTGAGGGTACAATCATGATACATGCCTCTCAAACCTCTCCAAACATGTAAGAATGTCTTTAAATACTTTATTGATCTCTTCTAAAAATGAACGCATGGACAGTCAAACCAATAGTCTCCAAAGCATTCAATAAGTGAATATGAATGTTTGAAATCTTTCCTCTCAACTTCCCCAACCACTCCTAATCGGTTAGAGGGATTAGTTGAGTGTTTAGACACTAAAACTTCTTAAACATACTTTATCTGATATGATGAATTGTAATATCAACAAACATGAATCCAAACATTTCAAAATCGTGAATCGATATCCTTGAGCACAAGCACCAATAACATCAAATAATGGAGATAAATCATGGACTAGGGCATGACACCAGTAGAATACAGTCATTTCAATGAGCATTCATGATCAAATAAAGTGCAATGCATTTGAAATTTGTGATCGAATATGATGCCAGAGGCTCGAAAGACGTTGCCCATCAAAGATACCAATCAAAGATGAAGAAATCACACACTTTCTCTCGTGCTTAGATTTCATGAAGGAAGATTTGATAGCCAAATCTTCCTTGTACCACACAAAGAACATGCCATTGGTTCAGTTTAGCATGTTATTATAATATCAGATAAAGTATGTTTAAGAATTGTTGGTAAGGATATGAATAGTGGAGATTCTAGAAATATCCCTCTAACCGATTAGGAGTGGTTGGGGAAGTTGAGAGGAAAGTTTTCAAACATTCATATTCACTTATTGAATGCTTTGGAGACTACTGATTTGACTTTCCATGCGTTACCAGTGACTGAGATTCATTAAAATTGATTTCTTAACTAAAAAGGACTTGTAACAACAATATGAGGAAGTTCTAGCCAGAGAAGAAATATATTGACTCCAAAAATATAGAGAGAATTGGTTGAAAGATGAGGACTGCAATACAATGTTTTTCCATAGTTCGGTCAAGGAAAGACCATTAATTAATACAATAGCTTCAATAAATAATGAAGTTGGTCAACAAGTTGTGGAATCAGATGCAATCAACAAGGAAGTGGTAGACTTTTACTCATCACTATGGTCATCACAGGATGGAGTGATATATAGTAGAGAGATATATAGGGATGGTTGATAGTGTTCCTTGAGAGAAGGGGGATTATGAAAGACTTGTTATCATTGTATTGTGTATTTCCAATATGTTTGGATGTAGGGTAGAATAGAAGAATGAAGGATCACTCACTGATTGCATGATAACCCAATTTTGAAGGGTCACTAGTTGAGGGGACAGTCAAGGTTTGGATGTTGATAGTGTTCCTTGAGGAAAGGGGGATTATGAAAGAATTATTATCATTGTATTGTGTATTTCCAATATGTTTGGATGTAGGGCAGACCAAGAGAATGAAGGATCACTCACTAATTGCATGATAACTTGGTTTTGAAGGGTCACTAGTTAAGGGGACAATCAAGGTCTGGATGTTGATAGTGAATTCCTTGAGGGAAGGGGGATTGTGAAAGACTTGTTATCATTGTATTGTGTATTTCCAATATGTTTGGATGTAGGGCAGACCAAGAGAATGAAGGATCACTCATTGATTGTATGATAACCCGGTTTTGAAGGGTCACTAGTTGAGGGGACAGTCAAGGTCCAGATGTTGATAGTGTTACTTGAGGGAAGGGGGATTGTGAAAGACTTTTTATCATTGTATTGTGTATTTACAATATGTTTGGATGTAGGGGAGACCAAGAGAATGAAAGATCACTCATTGATTGCATGATAACCCAGTTTTGAAGGGTCACTGGTTGAGGGGACAGTCAAGGTCCAGATGTTGATAGTGAATTCCTTGAGGGAAGGGGGATTTAGAAAGACTTGTTATCACTTTATTGTGTATTTCCAATATGTTTGGATACAGGGAAGACTAGGAGAATGAAGGATCACTCACTGATTGCATGATAACCTAGTTTTGAAGGGTCATTGGTTGAGGGGACAGTCAAGGTCCGGATGTTGATAGTGTTCCTTGAGGGAATGGGGATTGTAAAAGACTTGTTATCATTGTATTATGTATTTACAATATGTTTGGATGTAGGGTAGACTAGGAGAATGAAGGATCACTCACTGATTGCATGATAACCTAGTTTTGAGGGGTCATTGGTTGAGCGAAAGTCAAGGTCTGGATGACTGGGCCATTTGAGGACCTTATTTCTTTGTATTAATTTGTATTTAAATTGGATGCATGGATTTATTTTGAATTATCAGCTTCTATGTATCTTGTAACTGCATCTGTAAATATGCATATACTTCTCTAGGGTTGTAAGCCACTTAGGGATCAAAATAGAGAAAATAAATCAAAATCGTTCTTTGTCCTATTTCCTTTTAACAAAGTCTCAACTATCAATAATACAATACATTTGATGCCCTAAGCTATCAATACAAATGGTGCCTAGCTAGAAGCTCACGAGCTATCCATTTGATAACCACATTCAACATTTCAAAAAAATGGATATCCTTGAGCACAAGAACCAATAACATCAAATAATGGAGTTAAAGCACGGGCTAGAGCATGACACCAGTAAAATGCAATCATTTCAGTGAGCATCTCAGCAATATACAATGGCATCATTAAATGTGCCAGTAATATCAACAAACATGAATCCAAACATTTCAAAATAGTGA
Source organism: Chamaecyparis obtusa (assembly GCA_027943335.1). Classification (NCBI taxonomy): domain Eukaryota; kingdom Viridiplantae; phylum Streptophyta; class Pinopsida; order Cupressales; family Cupressaceae; genus Chamaecyparis; species Chamaecyparis obtusa. Next base: position 1,322,257 of record BSBK01001859.1, read on the forward strand.
ATCAATATCCTTGAGTAGTACAAGCACCAATAACATCAAATAATAGAGATAAAGCACTGGCTAGGGCATGACACTAGTAGAATGTTGTCATTTCAGAGAGCATTCATGATCAAATAAAATGCAATGCATTTGAAAGTTTTGGTCGAATATGATGCCATAAGCTTGAAAGATGAAGAAATCACATACCTTCTCTCGCGCTTAGCTTTCATTCATTTTCTCTTGCTCCTTTTCTATGGAAATCAAAATAAAAATGATTTGGTGCTTCACTTTTTTTTATTTATCTATACCCTAAAACTGTCAAAATTCTGATGGTCAATTTAAAACCCATCAGAATACTGACACCATCGAGGCCTATTTAAAAAAAAACAACAAATTCATTAAAAAAATATTACTTGTCGGAAGTTTTTATCGAAATTTGGCCCCAAATGTAGTAGTGTGTGTTTTTTGAAAACTTATTAAAAGTTCAGAAATCACATTCCTTCACTATGATTTCTGATGGTTTGAAGGAAGTTCAAAAATCATAGCCCTATACTACGATTCCTGACAATTTGAAGGAAGTTCAAAAATCATAGTCCTAGACTGTGATTCTTGACAGTTTGATGGGATTTCAGAGATCACAGTCCTTTACTACTATTCTTGATAGTTCTATCTTTCCAAAATCTGACTTTTTTCTTTTGTTAAAACCCCACAAACATTAATTCTATGAAAAATCCATTTGATGTTAGCCAACAAATGATATCCTAAAGATCTACAAATCGACATGGAGGTATTTAAACATAAATAAAATATAGAGAAATAATCAAATTAAAATATATACATACAAATCGACATGGAGGTATATCTAGAGATACTTGAATTGATCGTGCGTCTACAAATTGTAAAACAAATACATACATGTAAATCAACCCATTGATATATACATCAAGGTGGGAGTTGAAAATTGAAGAATATTCTTAATCATAGGCATTTGCACATGATTGTATAGAGAAATTTTCTTATTTGCATAGATTATGGAACTCTAAATTTTGCAAATTTTAGGGTTCCAACACATCCATCTCTACAACATCACATAAAACTCTATCCTTATATTCTCCAATTGAAAAATCTACCCATGTATGTTCATTTAGTAATGTGTGTTTCCCTTTGTTTAGCCATGAAACATGATAAGGGCAAGGATGAGGGGTCTTTGTTAGATTTAACTTTTGCACCATTTCAGTAGATACTAAGTTTTTATGGAACTAGAGTCAATGAGAAGTTTTCATACCTTTCCATGGCTCTTGTAGTTGGTCTTGAATAAGTTCTTCCTTTGTGGAAGCTTTGGGGTGATAGGGACCTTTAATAATGATCTCTCCTCATCATCAAGCACACTCCCTCCTTAGGGTCTAGATCTTTGGATGGTAAGTTTATGCTTTGGGCATCTTCCTAAACCAATTGTGTTCTCCTTTGTCCTTGGTTATTTGATCTAGTCCTCTCTAGGCACCTACTCATATGATGACCATAATTATTGCATTTAAATAATTTAAACTATCCTCCATTCATACCTCCAAATATTCCTCTTCCATTTGGCCTTCTACCTCTAAAATTGCCTCTTGAACTTGATGCACCTTGTTCATACTATCTTTGTTCACCTTGGGGTCTTGGAGATTGGTTTATCCCACCTTTTTCTCCTCTCCCCTTAAAGTTTCTATCACCCTTGCCTCTATTACCTTGATCTTTTTTTCTTCTCAAATTTTCTTCCACTCTAAGTGCCAATTGAAAGCACCTATATATTGTATTAGGGCCCAAGAGATTTATCTCATCTTGTATAATATACTTGAGTCCATTCAAGTACCTTGCCACTTTCTCTTTTTTACCTTCATTTTGTCCTGCTCTCAAGATGAGCCTACAAAACTCTTTTGTGTAGGTATTAACATCCATGTCTTTTTGTCTAATATTTTTTCTCTTTCTATGAATTTGGATCTCATAGTCTTTAGGTATGTAAAACTCCTTGATCTTATAGACCATTAGGTTCCAAGTGGAGATTTGTTTGAGCATTGGGCTTATAGGTGCTACCTAATGGAAAAGGGCCTTATAAATTGGATCTTATTACATGAAATTGGTTCATAGGACCCTAGACCTCCAGCTATAGACAACCTAATACACCATTTTGAAGGTACTCATGCACCATGAACCCAAATAGGAACCTTCAATGGTAGATCCTTAGTTGTATTGAATCTCTCATGCCAAGGTTTAATAAAAAAAACCCACATGGTTGTAAAATAAAGGGCCAACCTCAAAAACTTAATTCTGACATGACATGTTGGTTAAAAAAACCACAAAATAGTTATTTTCTATGAGCATGAGCTCCATATCCCCTTAAACTAGCCATGAACGTCAAATCTATGCTTCCAATGCTGAAAAAGAGATGCAAATCCCAAGAAATGTGCAAATTAGAGCAGTCTTACTCTAATACTCAACATCCTCCAAAATTGATTTAGGAGGAATGACAAGAACTGGTCAATCATTACTTCACAAAAGACAATCATTCACTTTATTTGATTTTGAATTTTACCCTACATTAAAGGATCCAAACATCCTTGCATGCACTCTTGAAGAATAATTGAGGGATGAACCAGCTCCTACAATCACAAGACTATTGGAAATTGACAACTTCTCCATCTAAATAGAAGGAAAAACCCCCAGACACCCTCCAAACTTCACATCCTACAATGAATCAAGAAAACCATGCCAAAAATCTCCAACACCCTATCTATATTCTCCCTCCTAAATGGAAACCCCCATCCCTAAAAAATCCCCATCACTGAACAAGAAACCCCCAAATCTAAGAAAGCAATAGAAAAAATTGCGCTAGTGCACCCAAGCCCTAGCCACCATATATAGACACCTTGATCATAGACATTTTCCTTCAGTTTTATGGGGTTTTAATTTATTTATTTTAAGTGATTTCTTTTAGACTTTTTGTGTGTTGGCCAAAAATTGCTTATAATGAATAATTAGGCTTTATTTTCTCACTTTTTCATTTTAGAGAGAAATAATTTCTCTAACCTTCTTGGTGAGAAATTGGTCTTTTACTCATTGGGAGTGATTTCTCTACTAGATTTTTGTGGGTAGTAGCTCATTGGATTCATGTCATGATTTATCTTCTTTGTATGGAGGCTTATCCAGTATTGTGAAGTATTTTATTTCTTCTCTCTTTTTTAGTATTTTCACTATTTGGTGAGGTAGGGCTTCTTGGATCTTTCTTTTCACTTTGTCTTTCAAATTGTTCTTGATTTCTATTAGTTTGTGGGTTTAGAACTAGTATTCCCCCACAATTTCATAGCTTTTTGTTGTCTAGTTGGACTTGTGTGATTTTGTTTCCAAATCAAATGGGAAAATTGATGTTATGCTACTCAAATTTTCATGGTTCATTGAAACGTGAATTTTATTTAAAAACTGTGTTGTTGGGCATGTGGGAACTAATGGGTTTTAATTTTCCAGATTAATTTTGAGTTTTAATTTTGGATGTTTTTCTGTGTGCCTCATTTTGCATGATATCTTATTTGGGTTTTTCTCCATGTTTGAATCTTTTTTGATTGGGCATGGGTTTTACTCTAGGATTATGGTTGGATTATGTGGTTAGAATGACTAGAGAACATTCTAGTTTCTTAATATTGTGATCCAAACTTTGGGTTTTGAATTGATTTTGTGCCTTGTGCACCTAGCTAGTTATGATAGGAAATGGTTTCCCTTTTTAGTTATTTTTCCCTTTTGAGATTCTTTCTTGATTGTTGGATGTGAGACACATCTTGGATATTTAGGGATGTTAGTATCTCATGTGCATGTTATGTCAGTTCATCTTGGGATTCATTCTCTTGGCAAAGAGGCCAATAGAGAATGCTTGTGCACAATATTATTTCCTTAGTTTCTTGGCTTTATTTATGATTTCCTAGAGTTGCATTAGATTTATTGATGCATGCTTAAAATTGCATCCTTGAGCATAGTTGAGCTATGCCTACTTGATGGGATCGTGTGAGACCCATAGTCTTGGTCTGTGACCAATTGAGTGCTTCTTTTACATTGATGAAAGCTTGATTTTGAGCTTTCTATGGGCATATGATTATTTTTATTTATTTTTCCCTTTGTGTTGGTACACTCTATTCTTGCATTGAGCTCACATGTGATATGTGGATGTAGGGTGTTGAGATAAAATTCATTCATGTAGTTGAGCTATGATCCTATACCAAGGTCTGAGTGACCCACACTCTTGGTTTGAGACTAATAGAGCTTACCGTGTTTCTTATGGTTCTTGACTTGAGATTCTTTTCTTGCATTGTGCTTGTTCTTATTTGTGCCTTGTGCCTCGTTGCTGAACAAGAAGAGTTAGTTTTTGGGTAGTGGAGTGGAGTGAATCCTTACATGGATCCTGGCTTGTAAGTGGCTAGTATAGGCCACATAAGGATTTCTTAATAAAGTGATAATAAATTATCTTTTATAAAACATACTAATAAGATTAATTAACTACTTATCCATCTATGGGCATTGACTAGAGGTAAGTCCATATCTATCCGCCTAAGGGCATAGATGTAGACACATACTAATGTATGTTCATCTATGGATGTTGACTTGAGACTTGATGCTACATGGGCTACCATGAACCATGTAATAAAAATCCATCTTGAGTCTCTACACTTTAACCTTGATAGCTCTGAGTAGTGGCTCTTTGTTCCTATGCCATAATATTTATTTACATTCTATGTATCTTCATGTTGAGTGTTCTCCATTTTGCACTTTCTTATTTGCATGTTGAGTGTTCTCCATGTTGTAATTTCTTATCTTCATGTAGAGAGTTCTCCATGTTGTACTTATTTATCTTCTCTTGAGTGATTACATTGGGATTACTATACCATCCCCTGATTCTGCATTTTAATGGCATGTGTGTTAGCCATTCCTTGTATGTGTATTTTGTGTATTTGGGCTGTGTGACTATATTTGAAAGAATGGTGGGGTATACCTGAGGATTCCACAAGGTAGGGTGGTGTTTCACTTTACCACCATGAGGGACCAATGTACAGGTGGAAGACTTCTTTCAATGATGGGTTCTGAGCACGATGTGTTCTTTCTATCCCATGCTTTACATTTTAGTGATTTATGATTATACGAGTATATGCTCAATAGATTAGTTTGATATTGATGTTATTCATTATATCAAGTGTTTATGACCTTATTTTATGTTCTAAATTCTCCTCAATGTGGAGTTGTGTAGTTTTAGGCCTTGTGATGGAGCCAACACTTTTCATTTTGCAATTTTATGCATTCCCAATAAAGGTGCACAAATATCCTACAAAATTGTTCATGCATTCAATCCTACTGAACATTTAATACTTATTTGCATGTGTTAGTTGTTATCATGCATTTTTCTTAGGCCTAGCCTTGACTGAACCTATTCCTGCACATCTATTTTGAGACTGATTCAACACATCTGTGACAAAATGATATTCCCTTGGGCCTGTGAAAAAATAAATTCCTTAGTTAGATTCCTTATGTTCTTGAGATCAATTTCATGCATTTATATCTCATTTTTTATTTTGTATTATGTTGTTTTGATCACATTTTGATTTGAGTTTTCAAATGAACCTTGATTTGGATTCTGTTGATGATGAACTTGTCTCCTTGTTAGTGATCATTGAAAATGGTCTAATCTTTTCCTATGAGGGTTTTGGACATGGTTTGGATTATTAAAAGGTGGATTCAACATGTTTGTCCATTCTAGCTAAGTGTTTGAGGTGTCTTGGAACCCTTGTAAGTGCTTGCAATACTTTTGCTTGTGATCGATCATTTGGTGATCATTGTTGTTTTATTGTTATGGTTATGTAATTATATCATTTGTGTTATGGATATCAATTTTTTTTTTATTCAATGCATGTTTGACCTTTCATTTTGAGGTTTCCTTGGCAATGCATTACACCTAGCTCTCAATATAGCTTGTAACTCCTATAGTGTTAGGAGGCCAAAAACTCTTTATGGCTCAAAATTGATCCTTGTACTAGATGTCACCATTGAAGATGCTCGTGATCACTTGGGTTGACTAAAAATATATATACCTATTATATTTGATGTAATATTAGTAGTTGTAGATGCAATATCACCAATTATCTTGATTTATTCCTTCTAGGAAGAAATGACTACTCTATCTATTGTGGATGCCATAGATGGTGTTATGGAAATAAATCTATAGATGAACAATTTCCTAGGATCTGGTGTGGGTCAATCAACCCTATGATACTAATTGCAGTTTGCAACTCTACTCCACCCTTGACCAAAATAGATAGGAATATCACGCTAGTTGACATTAAGGCCCAAACAAACTGTAGCGTAAAACTATTGTGCAAAATATAATAGAATTTGCTTGTTATTTGGATAAATATGGAAAAACATCACATTTGATTATATTCTTCAAGATGCAATGTTGGATTGTGTTGAAGGACACATCAGCTGAGATCTTTGTTGTCAATCTCTGAAAAATCTCAAAAACCATCTATAGGGTATGTAAGGTATGTGATCTCAAGTGGTCTCTTCGTCACTCTATACTAGAAAAAAAAATGGTACAAATATCCTTATATACCCCATCAAATATCTATATAGAATCTCTCAATATAGCAATATCAGTATCATATAATGAAAAATAACATTAATATCAAAAAATTAGCCTCATTAGGTTATGTGATAGGATCATGATGCACTATCTAGGGGTAATATATTAAATGTTAATAAGCATGTAAGTGTTATGCAAACAAATTTAGTATAAAAGCATGCTATTAACTATAAACAATATTAAAATCTAACATATGTATGAAGGTGTCTAGTATTAACCTTAAAGCTCTGGTTAATTTACTAGATAATGTGTCTAAGGATGATATTGAGATTAGGAATGTTCATCTTCTAGACAGTGGTGGCCCCAGCTCTTGGACCCCTGGAAAGAAGAATTCCCCTAAGATCAAGAACAATCTAGATGAACTGAAAAGTGTTATTGGCAGGATGGATAACATCCAGGCCAAGATGGAGAAAATGCTAGGATTCTGGATATGGATGCTTAGAGAGATATAAAGCATAAAAAATACATAGAGAGAGATAAGAGCATCTTAAGAGGATTGTGTGTGTGTGACATAGGGAGAGATAGAAGGGGTATTGAGAGAGTAGGTGAGAAATAAAAGACCTAAAGAAAGATTGATCTAGAGAGAGAGAGTCTTGAGGGGATTGCGAGAGAGTGTATATTACAAGGAAATAAAAAAGACCTAAAGGAGGGGTAAAAATACTTAAGGGGAGAGAGGAAGAGAATATAATAGATGAAGAAGTAGAGAGAGAATAATAAAGGTTTAATGGTTTTATAAAAAATATTATTTTTCTAAAGATTTTCTATTTTTTTTCTAGTTTTCTAAAAAATATAATACATTAATTAAAAACTACAAAAATTAAACATATATACCTACGTAAATAAAATTTAAGTTTTTGTAAGGTTTTCTAATGAATTTCTAAATCATTTTAGTTTTCTAAAAAGATCCTATTTTATATGTCTAATAGAAAAATAGTCAAAAAATATAGAAACCAAAAATATATACTTGTGTAAATTTAAATTCTAATAACATACTAAAAAGATTTAAAAATGTACAATTTACAATGAAAATAAACAAAAAAAAAGGAGAAATTAGTGCACATGGTATCACGTAGTGTCAATCTATGGAGCACAATAGCATGATCATCACCAAAAGTTGTCTTCTCAGCCAAAGGTGTTTTCTAGAAGCACCTATGGAGCCTCGAGTAATTGTAGAAAGTGACAAAATAAATATCAAATTGGGCTTATAAAGTGTTATAAAAAATGGCATTGGAAAATGCTTTTGATCAAAGTCACCCTTCGATCAAAGACTCTACATCACATGTGTTAATGGAAGACAATACTTTGGTTAAAGAACCTTGTGTCATAAGATTTGATTGAAGTGGTTAGGGCACTTCAATTAAAGAGATTAGTTATTTTGAAGGGGCTTAGTAAGTGAAAATTTTATCAGCTCACTTTTTCTTTGCGGGAAAAATTGTAACCCACTATTAATGGATCACCCTGGAAGGAAAGTTGATCCACTAGGCTCAAGGAGACATAAGTGCTAAATGGATGCAAGGATTCCTTTGCTAAAATGGAAGATGACTATGAAAAATCATAAGTGTAAATGGTAATGAAATAACTAGGGAAATAATAGAAGGAAAAATGAAATGATATATATTTGTATAGACAACAGACTTTAAACTTGATTATGATATTAAATCTAGAAATTTGAAATAATGATTGACCTATGATCCAAATTTAAATTTGGGAGGGTAGGTATGGGTAAAGATATATATTGTCTAAGGTTTTTCGAGGTCTAGGTTGAGTCTAGCCACCCTAATCCCAACAAAATCTGGTGAAACTATTGTCACCTATAACTCTCTATCATATCTACTTTTAGATTTTTCTGTAATTGTGCCACTTGTCAAGGGGTTTTCCTTAGTCAAACCCTTTTTACTAGTATTATATGCTTTATAATATATGTATACCTTCATGATCTTTCATGGTGGAGAATCTATCATGAAGAAGCTTGAAAGTGTGCTTGATGTATTCTTGACCTTGGATATAGGATAGGAAGAATTGCATGCTTAGATATAGACATTATATCTTGTCTTCTATGCATGATTCTTGATGAATTCTCATTTCATTTGATTGACTCTTTAATTAATAGCTGGAGTTCTTGAATGCTCGTGATTTAATGGAATGAGATAGCTTGAGATAAATTACCAAAATGAGGGAGTTATCTTTTCTTTTATAGCTCACCTAGCCATTTTGGGTCTCTAAACTCAAAGGAGGCCAATGGGGTCTTATAAATCCTAATAAAATTAAAAAAAAATTATACCATTTAAATTTGGGCCGCACTTGTGTGGTACAAGGTGACTCCCAAGGTTTGGGGCAAGTGGACTCACCCCATACCTTCCTAGGTACCCTATACTAGCCAATCCAAGTTGAGATTTGGGTTGGGGGTCAATATTCTTCATATGAAAATTCTAAAAACATCTGAAAAATCAAGGTTGGATAAAGCATAACAGACCTTGAAACCTTGGAAACTAAAAAGGGGTATAGCTAAAGTCCAAAATTCTACATGGATAAAATTTAGGACACAACAATAAAATATCACCAAATCAAATTATTAACAACACATGGTCAATCATAATCTATCACATTTGATCATTGGAAAAATATCAAAACTCATCATAAAAGCATTAGAAATAGTAAAAGGCCAAAATACCATCTATATGCATAAATGTATCAAGACATCATCATATAGCATCAAGACACATCATTTTAGAATCATCATGCATATATGATCATCTGATGCAATCAAGGATGGAGAAACCTACAAGAGATAAGTCCAATCTTTGTAGCCAACATAACACAATGGAAACAAAAAGCCAAGATGAAAAGAAATGAAAGATCAACCTTCAATTATTTTTAGAAAATTAATTACAATCTTCTACAAAATGGAGTCTCATATGCCAAGAAAATATTTGATTATAATTATAAAAACCTTACCAAACCCTATCCAAACAATGGCCACATAATCTTATTAAAATTACCTTATCCCTTAGGAATAAGGCCATAAGATTATATATCCATTACAATCATTGGTCGACCCAGAAAAGATCACATTTTCCACTAATAGAGAAAACATGTTACAACAAATGAGTCAACACCCAAATCATTTGGAACAACCTCCAATGAATAAAATAAGATCTGTAATTATACAAAAATATCGGCCTCAAATGTAACAAGGAGGTGGCATGATTGCAACCAGAGATTTGAATCAGTAGATCAAAAAATCTATCAGAAATATAAAGACTGACCGAAAAATAAAGAAAAGGATATTCTTGCATAGAATATACAAAATCTCATGCATGATGAAACAAAATGAGGTGCAATAATAGGACAAGGTATAGCACAAAGATGTTGGAATTAGGAGAGATAGGTACTGAGAGGGGAGGGGTGAATCAGTGCCTCCAAAACTTTACTTGCAAAACCTTTCAGATCTATAACTGAATACTTGTGATAACCGAACAAAATAACTTGAATATAATTGTATAAATTCATCATGTAGTTAACTTAAGAAAGTAAAAAACATGAAATCAATATGAAAATCACATAACACAAGTATTTTGGTAATGTAGAAACCCTTGTAAGAAGGTAAAAACTACGGTGGGGATGACACCCACAAATTCTTCACTACTGCAGATAGAAAAAGTTTGCTTGTTAAGGCTAGAAGTTTTGATCACTTATGGTGATCTTACCCTATTAGGAGTAACATGTTATATCAGCTAGATCTACCTAGTTATAGGATTTAAACAACACTATTGAAGTGTGTACTCGGTTAAGAGATTTACATAAGACTATTAAGTCTACTCTGTTAAGAGATTTATCAAAAACTCTATCACAATTGTCAGAAAGTAATAGGCAATTATTTGCTAGTTGAAAACTCAATTGTCTGCAATAGATCTATAAATGCTCATCAAAATATCACCTTATCTATGATGGTTTTCTACTCTATTATGCTCAGTAGCCTTTTCTGATTCTGCTCAATCTGATATCCTCTGTGCTCTGTTCTACTTGGTAAACTGATTGTCTTGAAGATAGGCAATTTATTCAAGTGCTCCATGATTCATATATATTAGTTCACCCAACCTCATAAAATGGCACAAGCAAACAAAATATAGTGTTCTATTTTTTCCACCTTAGCAAAAATTAGGTTACAAGAATAATCATAACCCTAAGATCTATGGTGCAAAATAACCTAGATCAACTATTACAATAAGATAAACATTACATTTAATGAGTATCTATTTACAATAAATGCTCCTCGATCTTGGTAAACTATTTTATGATTTTTTGTAACCGTTTGCATAGAAGAATGTGCCATTTTAGATTACTATGCCATTTTCTATGATCATCGGTAAACACTGTATAATCTGCTTGGTGTATACTGTGATGCTTGGTGTTTATTGACTATCGGTGTCGGTGTCCCTGGTGCTCGGTTAACTATGTGATGCTTGGTGTAAAAGCTTTACTGACTGCTCTATCTTACTTCTAGTTACTGACCAACTCAATATAAGTAACCGACCAACCTATTTACTATCCTTTGATACTAATGACAACCTTAAATGCTCAATAGAGATTAACAATCTCCCCCTTTGGCATTAGTATCAAAACTTCAAATGTATATAGACAAAATGTTTCTATATATTCCTTGTCTCCGCAATATACATATCCACAAAAGTTTCTAAGTACAAAGTACTCCCCCTCGGTGCATGCTCCTGGTAGTATGTAATATACATATCAAAGTATACTTATTTGGCATATACATGGTTTACCCCTTTTTGATAATAATGCCAAATGCAAAAAAAAAAATATAATGTATACTTACATCTTATCAAAAATGTGTGGATGGGTTTTCTTTACAGACTCCAAGAGGTTGTCCCATTCCTCTTTCAAGTTGGTAAGAGCAATATGCTCAAGACCGACTTGTGCATGCATGTCAAAGATATTATCCAACACTGAAATCTCTGGTGTTTCCACAAGTTGTTCAGCTTTGACAATATGTGCTTAAAAAAATTTTAGGTAAGGAGTGAGTTCTTTTTGTAACTCTGTAACCTGATCGATGATGTGTGCTTCTTGTTTCCTTAAATCTGCTATCAGCTCAGTTAATATGCTTTAAGAAAGAAATTGGCTCAGTGATAGCTACTTGTGTACTCAACTTTATCTCTACTTCTAAACCTTTTATCTTTTCATTGACTTCTAGAATGAAGGTGTCTAAAGTACAAAGCTTGACTAGAAGTTGACAGATTATCTGGGTGATAGATTTTACCTTGGTAATGACCTCAGATAATTTTACCTTGTTCATTGCCACTTCTATGATAATCCTTTCTGACAATTTTTTTTGAATCTTTGATTTTGCCCTTTCTTCTATTCTTTTGTCTACATCTATATTAGGGGCATTGATTTTGTCGGTGACTGTAGCAAGTTGATCTAAGATGGGAGTATTCTCATCAATATTTGTCTCCAGTACTATCTATTGCAGAATATCCCTCACATCATTTAACACTTCTTTACATTTGTGTTCTTGTCTTAACTTTTCTTGTGTCACTTTCCTTGAACATAATTCCCCATATCTACTTAGTTCCTCGGGGCTTAGGGTTCTCAGGTCACATTCTAGTATAATGATAACTTCATCAATGGTGACCAGCCCTTTTGCTTTCTTCTTCTTCTTCTTTTTTGCAAGAAGTGACTTCTTCTCACTTATGACAATAGCTTTTTCTTCACTTTTCAGAGTATCTTTCCCAATTGACACTGTATCATCCTTCTTATGCTCCTCGGTAGATGGTGTGGGAGTCTCAGTTGTAGTGTCAGATGGGTTCACCTTGGTTGACTTTGTTTCTTTTGGTTCCTTTGTTTTTGTAGATTGTGCCTCTATTTTGTTAGGCTCATTTTTATTTGTAGGTTTCTCGGGTGCTTGTATCTTAGTTGTATCTTTATTTGGCTTAGGATGAGAAGCATTAGGTTATACTTGTGAAATTATTTCAATTGCCTCTGCAAGTACAAGTAGTTCACCTGGTAGAGATGTGAACACACTATCAATGTCTAATGCTTCATCTTTATATGGTGCAATTGTCACATCTTTGTCATCCTCATCATTAGGATCATCGTTAGTGATGTCCTCAATGAGTGCATCATCATCAGTTTTCTTTTGCAAGTGGATCTTTACTTGATCCAGTGCATCTTATGAAATTTTGATTTCTTCCTTTTGTTCGGTGATATCAATTACCTCGGTAACTGATATACTGATGTCCTCTATTTTCTTTCCTTTGTCATCATCGATGAAAATACCTTTACCTTTTGAACTGTGTCTCTTCTTAGACAGTTTCAGGAATGCTTCCTGTTCAGCTTTCTCTTCTGCTTGCAAAATTGATGTCCATAGAGAATCACATATGACATCCATATCATCCACATTCTCATCCATGATTTGCATTGCTCTATTCTTGACTAGAAATCTAGCCTGATACTTTGTCATGTATTCACTTACAACAACATAGCTAAAGTGTGAGGCTGTACGACTTAGTGATCGTTCTCTTTTCCTTTTCTCTGTATCTAGTGCAATAGCCCATCTTTCACTTATTTTGTCATCAAGTTCCTTCAGCAATTGACATGCAAATTCCATTGGTACTCTCTTGAATTTAATCATCATCTAGATGACAGCATGTTCTAGATTTTTCTTGTCCTCAATTGACATTTTGTCAAATTTTCCTATGCCTGGATCTGTAAGATTTCCATTCTCAATTATATCTTCAATTATTTCTTCTATTGTACTTTCCCTGTTACGAACTAACTTGAATTGATCAAGATCATTTTTGGTGTCAGTTTCCTCTATATCTTCTTTACTTCTTATGTATTTCCTCTTTTTCTTCGATGTCTCAGCTACTTTCTTGTTCTTTCTCTTGACATATTTCCTTGTCGGTGTAGCTGCTCTTCTTTTTGCTACTTTTACTGCTTCTACTTGCTTGATAGATTGTGTAGTAGTTGATGAATGTGTCTTCATTCCTTCAGGTTCTGGTAGCTGCATTTCTTGTTCATCATTGGTGGGAGGAACCGGTGTGTGATCCTTTTCTTTGTCTGACTTGGTCTCCTCACTACCATATGGCTTGTGTCAGCCAACTGTAACTAACCTTTGGTTTCTTCTTTAACCAATGACTCCTTAGGTGAGTTAGATACATTTCCATATTTTGCTGTGAGATTTCTTCTCATTTTCTTCGCTCTTCTAGACATTTTTCTGATCTCTATGTTTGTTGTGATTCAAGACTTAGATTCCTCATATATGCCAAACCTACTGGCAGTGATGTCTATCGGTAATGCCAAAAATGCATTAATAGATTTCAAAGTGAAATCATGATTCATTTCATATCCCATCAGTGCTAACCATTTTGTTCTTAGTTCTACTGCCTTTATCATCGAGTGGTCTGTGCTTACTACAAAACATATGTCATCTTCAAATTTTACTTACTAATTCTCTTGGAATTCTACTCCTTTGTTGCATTTTTACCTTAAATTCTTTAAAATATGCATTGAATTCCTTATTCAGATTGTCTCCTAGACTTTTCATCATTTCACTGATTTGTGCAATTATTGGTTTGTCCAATTGCCAGTTTACTTTACCGATACCTAGTACATATTTTTGCAGATAGAAATCTACAAACAAGCAGTGATCCATACTTACATGTATTGGACTTCCTTGCTTTTATTGTCTTCATATTATCATGCAGTTGGTGTAGTAGTAGTTCTGCCAGATCTACCTAGTGATATTTCTTCACAATTTTATATGCCATGTCCACGACACTGTAGGGTACACTATTTGGTCTGCTAGATTGAAATTTCTTGTACTCGATGACATGAGATGTGAATTTTACCATTGGATCTTTGATAGTTGAGATTTTCAGTGCCCTACCATCCCATTGAGCTCCAGTGTTCTTTTCAATGTTGGGATGAGAGGAACTTCAAAAGGCTTTGGCTTTGTTGGTTGTAGGGTACCCAGTAACCCTACTGATAATATTCTTTGTGACCTCAACAGGTTTATCTAACCAAAATTTTCCATCATGAAATCTGCTTAGCACGATTCTTATCTAGTCATTTTGGAAGGATTGTGGGAAGTATGTAAAACACCGTAACCCTGACTCCTCAATCTTCTTGTATTTGGATTTAATCTTTCCATCCCATCCATAGATTTGTTGATAAGAAACAATGGTCTCAAAATCACATACTTCACCGATTTTGCAATGAATATAGGCCCTAACATCTTATGTTAACAAAACCCTATCTGGAATACTAGAAAATGTGCCCATATCATCTGTTTGTGCTATGACCTTGGGATGTGGTTTGAATTTCTCCTTAGAAAAATGTGCTCTAACAATTAATTCTACTTCCTCCTCAATGTTCTGTGATTTGCTTGTAGTCGACGTCGATGACATAAATTGTTTCTAGGGTTTTGGTAAACAATAGATAACCAGTGTTCGGTAGGTAGATGAACTTACTCATTAACATCGAAGAATTGTTGTTGGTTCAATCTACAGTAGCTTTGAATCTTTTTTGAAAAATCTTTAGCTCGAACTCTTCTCTGTAAAATCTCTATTATTTAAAGTCGCAATGTAACAATGAACTTTGTTTCCGTGTATATATATAGACTTTTTGATATTCCCACTCAAACTTTGATGCATTAAATGCGTGACCTAACTTCTGATACAAAACAACTGTTAGCTCGGTAATGTCTACAATTTATTTTTCTCGGTTAATATAGAATTTCTTCATCAGTTTGCACTATTTTCGGTTAACCTGGTATAGTGATTATCGATGGGTAACCAACTCACGTTTCTTCTTTTACTGACTATGTGGCATTTGTAAACTTATAACACATAAACCATAGTGCATCTTTATTCATGTAGATTTGGTATTTGTACATCATATATAAGGAACTATATGTAAAATGTGATCATTTAGAATGTCAGTTCCATACATACCTTTGTCATCTTAAGTGGAGGTACTGATGTCACCTAATCCAGTGGACGAGGTTTCACCAACAGTGTTACTTGACTTAGCATTCTCATTAGATGCCTTCTTCCACATTGTGTTCCTTAACTTCGTAATATCTACAATGCTATATCCACTCTCAAATATATGGTTTTCATCAGGTGCTCGGTCTCTGTAGTTCTTGCTTACATGACCAACCTTGTGACAGTGCATACATGCCATTCCTGCATTTGTCTAGTTTCTTGATTGTCCAATCTGATTCTTTCTGTAACAGTTTTCTGCAATATGTCCACACTGACCACATACAGTACAATTAGTCCATGTATTATAATCCCAAACATATGAGTTACCTTGTCTCTTCGGTTGATATGGCTTTCATTGTAGTTTCTCTTTAGGTGTCCAGACTTGTTTCATTTTCACCTTGCAGTCCCTTGCAGTGTGTCCATGCTTATTACAAGTATAGCATATTTTCTCCTTAGTAGTATTATTAGCAATGTCATTCCTCTTAGCTCTGTATTCATAAGCTGGATGTCCAAATTTACCACAGTAATAACAATATCCATTGAATTTAGGAATGACAGGAGGTTTACCTTGTGCTTTGCTTCTGCACACATTGGATGTATGTCCTAGTTTTCCATAGTAATAACATGTCATCACTTTAGGTTTCTAAATTTGATTGTTGTTGACTTTTTTAGCTTGTTGTGATGATTCTCCTTCACCGGTGTAGCCTATACCGGTTCTGCTTCCGAATATCCTCTGATTAGTCAAGAAATCATCAATCTTTTTTGAACTATCCTCAGCTATCTTCATCATTTCATTGTGTTGCTTTTGTATCTTTATTTCATTTCTCAATTTTTCATTATCTTCTCTGAGTATTGAAACATCTTCAAGTCTTCTTGATAATTCTCCATTTACTTGGTTCATTTCTTGATTAACTGTCATCATCTGATTTGATACTTGGAAGTGACGATTAGTGAGTCTTTGTATTTCACTTTCTTTTGATTGAAGTTGTTCAGTCATCAATCTTCGGTCTTCAATAGCCAGATTTTGATCTTGTTCAGCTTGTCTAGCATTGTTCATGATTTCCACCATTCTCACCATTTGAGATTCATGACCAATTTGAAGTGCCTTCACTTGCTTAGATAGATGCTAATTATTTTCAGATAACTCAAAGATTATGCTTTAGGATCTGTCAGAGATGCTTCCAGAGCTTGATCCAATATGATCAAATATTTCATCAATAGGTTCTTCATGATAACTGATTTCATTTAGCTGAATTTCAAGGTTCTTCCTTTCAACCAGTAATTTCTTTAGTTCTTCCTTGGCTTGTTTCTATTGTTCCATAAACATCTGTATTTGTATCTTTTGATTCTCAATAGTTTTGTCAAGCTTGTATCTCTCCATGACTTAGATCTTTACCCTTCAGTGGTTAGACTGTTCAACAAGAGAACTATGCTCTGATACCAATTGTTGGAATTAGGAGAGATAGGTACTAAGAATGGAGGGGTGAATCAGTGCCTCCAAAACTTTACTTGCAAAACCTTTCAGATCTATAACTGAATACTTGTGATAACCGATCAAAATAACTTGAATATAATTGTATAAATCAATCATCTAGTTAACTTAAGAAAGTAAACAACATGAAATCAATATGAAAATCAGATAACACAAGTATTTTGGTAATGTAGAAACCCTTGTAAGAAGGTAAAAACTATGGTGGGGATGACACCCACAAATTCTTCACTACTATAGATAGAAAAGGTTTGCCTATTAAGGCTACAAGTTTTGATCACTTCTAGTGATCTCACCCTATTAGGAGTAACATGTTAGATCAGCTAGATCTACCTAGTTATAGGATTTAAACAACACTATTGAAGTGTGTACTCGGTTAAGAGATTTACATAAGACTGTTAAGTCTACTTTGTTAAGAGATTTATCAAAAACTCTATCACAATTGTCAGAAAGTAATAAGAAATTATTTGCTAGTTGACAACTCAATTGTCTGAAATAGATCTATAAATGCTCATCAAAATATCACCTTATCTATGATGGTTTTCTACTCTGTTCTACTCGGTAGCCTTTTCTAATTCTACTCAATCTGATATCCTCTATGCTCTGTTCTGCTCGGTAAACTATTTGTCTTGAAGATAGGAAATTTCTTCAAGTTCTCCATGATTCATATATATTAGTTCACCCAACCTCATAAAATGGTGCGAACAAACAAAATATATAGTGTTCTATTTTTGCCACCTTAGCAAAAATTAGGTTACAAGAATAATCATAACCCTAAGATCTATGGTGCAAAATAACCCAGATCAACTATTACAATAAGATAAACATTACATTTAATGAGTATCTATTTACAATAAATGCTCCTTGATCTTGGTAAACCATTTTACGATCTGTTGTAACCATTTGCATAGAAGAATGTGCCATTTCAGATTACTATGCCATTTTTTGTGATCATCGGTAAACACTGTATAATCTACTTGGTGTATACTATGATGCTCAGTGTTTACTGACTGTCGATGTCAGTGTCGCTGGTGCTCGGTTAACTGTGTGATGCTTGGTGTAAAAGCTTTACCAACTGCTCTGTCTTACTTCTAGTTACTGACCAACTCAATATAAGTAACCAACCAACCTATTTACTATCCTTTGATACTAATGACAACCTTAAATGCTCAATAGAGATTAACAAAAGACACTAACACACTATGATGACCACAACCCAAAAGATCAAGCATAAATCAATCATAATAAAAAATATTAGACTGATAAAAAAGGAAACACATATTTTTTTTTGGATGATGAAATATTTTTGAGATCCTAAGATTCTCTTGCATCAAACACCCAAGGTACTTGAAAAGTGAGCCTCTCACTTTGTTGGGGCCAAAGGAAAACCAAAGTGGTCAACCTTAGCCTGAGAAATCTATGATGAATATTCAACTAATCTATCCTTCCATTTGACAAGATACTCCATATACTTCTTACCTCTTGTACTCTAGCCAACTCTTCTATCCAAAATCTACTCTATCTGATCCATCTTCTTCCAAGATAGTTTTGTCCAACATATGACCTAATAATGCCATCAAATTCATGATATTCATATAAATATACAATATTGAATACTAGTGATATATCCATGTCACTAGGTGATTCCACTTTATATGCATTCCCTAAATCAAATCTCCTCAAGATCTTACAAGGACCAAATTTCTTCATTCTCAACTTGTTATAAGTACCAACAAGAAATCTACCCTTCTGCAAGTATATCATAACTTCATATCCCACTTTAAATTCCTTATGTCTTCTTTTCATGTCTTAAATCCTCTTATCAACTTGGTTCATTTATTCCAAATGATATCTTACTTCTTCATGGAATGATTTCATAATATCAACAAACTCTTCTCCTACAACACTCTTCCTAACTTCATGATTGTGATCCCTCAATTCTGCTACTACCTTAGGATTAAACCCAGCAACCACTTCAAATGGTGTCTTCCCTATGATCCTATTTACCAAATTTTTATAAGTTAACTCTATTTGAGGTAAAACTAAATCCCAATTTCCATTCTTATCTCCAAGTAAACACCTCAACAAGTTCCCTAAACTCTTGTTCACAACCTTTGTTTGTCCATCAGTTTGTGGATGAAAAGTAGAACTAAACTTCAAATCAACTTTCATCTTCTTACAAAGTGTCCTCCAAAAATAACCAAAAAACCTACTTTCCCTATCTAAAAAAATTAT
This sequence comes from Chamaecyparis obtusa, assembly GCA_027943335.1. Lineage (NCBI taxonomy): Eukaryota > Viridiplantae > Streptophyta > Pinopsida > Cupressales > Cupressaceae > Chamaecyparis > Chamaecyparis obtusa. The sequence goes on from BSBK01001859.1 coordinate 1,341,623, forward strand.
CTTAGGTAATCCATGTAATCTCATAATCTCCTTGAAAAATAAATCAGCTACATGCACTACATCATTTGTCTTCCTACAAGGAATAAAATGTGCCATCTTAGATAATGTGTCTACAACCACAAAGATAGAATTATATCCCATCTATGTTCTTAGAAAACCAAGTACAAAATCCATATTGATCTCTTCCCAAGGTATGATTGGTGCTCTCAAAGGTGCATACAACCCCAAATTCTAACTACTACCTTTGGAAACTTGACATACCTGAAAAACCTATACAAAATTCCTCACATCCTTCTGAAATTATGGCAAAAATACATTCTCACTCACTAAGGCTATTGTCTTATCAATGCCAAAATATCCTGCTAATCCTCCATTATGTTTTTCCTTAATCAAATTATCTCTCATGGAACTTTTAGGTATACATAACTGACTACCTGTGAATAAAATTCCATCCTGAGTGAAATAATCTAACCACTTACTTTTTTCAGCAATAATAGGTTCTTTACAAGCTTTCCAAGGTTTACTAAAGTCTAGATCTTTCTCATACAATACCTTTAATTGATAAAACCCTAATAGTGCAATATTCATTTTAGTAAACAAATGTATAAATCTGCATAATCTCAACCCATCTTATGTCTCTAATTCAACTTACCTTGGCTACTCAAATACTTCATTTCTTGATGATTAGTATACAATAAAAAATCCTTAGGTAATACATAATGTCTCCATTTCTTTAAGGCCTTAATGATAGCATAAAATTATTGATGACACATTGAATACCTTATTTTATCATCATCCAACTTCTCACTGAAATAAGAAACATGTCTCCCTTCTTGACTCAAGATAACTCCAATTGCATTTCCACTAGCATCATCATCTACTTGAAATACCTTATTAAAATTAGGTAAAGCTAAGACTAGTTGTTTTGTCACCTTATGCTTGAAAAATTCTAAGCTCCTTTTTGCTCCATGTGTCCATTTAAACTCCTTCCTATCTCCTCTCATAGTTTCAATCATTGGTCCATAGATTGAACTAAAGTTTCTAATGAACTTGCGATAGAAGCTAGCTAACCCATGAAATGATCTTACCTCTTCAACTATCCTCAGTATAGGCCACTCAACAATTGATTTCACTTTCTTAGGATTCATCTTCAATCCTTCAACAAAGATTACAAGTCACAAGTGTACTAACTCCTCTTTCATAAAAGTACACTACTTGATGTTTATCAACAACTTCTCTTCTCTCAATGTGTGCAATAATTGGTTAACATGCATCAAATGCTAATATTTTCTTTTAATGATAATAAATATATCATCCAAATACAATGACATAATTACCAAATAATTCCTTCAATAATTCATTCATTAACCCCATGAAAGTACTAGGTGCATTATACAATCCAAAATACATTACCAACCACTCATACAATCCTTCATTTGTCTTAAATGTAGTTTTCCACTAATCACCTTCTCTGATTCTAATATGATGATACAAAATCTTAAATTTTATCTTGGTGAAACACTTAGCTCCACTCAAACAATACATCAAATCATCCATCCTTGGCAAAGGAAATTGATACTTAATGGTAATCTAGTCGATGACTCTAAAATTAGTACACACCCTCGATTGTCCTTCCCTCTTAGGTGCTAACACTGTAGGCACTACACATGGACTCATAATTTCTCATATCAACCATCTCTAAAAAAAATCTCGCACTTTCCTATTGAGTTATTCATTCTCTATCTATGTTATCCTATAATATTCTTTATTAGAGAGACTAGCCCTCGGTATTAAATCCATACAATGACTAATAATTCTCACTAGTGGTAATCCATCAGGTACATTATCTGATATGATGTCAATATACTCATTTAATAATCTAGTGATTTATTTAGGGTGTTCTTCTACCAATATTTCCTCGTTATACTCCTTAGGTACTAAAGAAAAAAAAACATTATTATGCTTCAAGCCATCCAAAAACTTCTTGCCATCCACTAGATAAATTCTTGCACTGGTACATACTTCACTCTTAAGAGGTTCCTCTAAAGGTAACAAGTTTTGTTTCATCCCATTAGAAATAATAGTGTAAACATTCCTTCTAATATCATGCATAGCTTTCCTATCGTACTGCCATGGCCTACCCAACAAGATATGACACACATCCCTAGGCATAATATCAAACAAAACCTCATCATAATACTTTCCAATCTTGAATTTAACTAGGCATTGTTCACTTACCAATACCTTGTGTTTATCTTGTATCCATGCAATCTGATAGGGTTTAGGATGCTTCAACCTCTGCAACTTCAATTTTTCAACCAAATCCTCTAAAGAAATATTATCAAAATTGCCACTATTTATGACAACATTACACACTATGTTTTGTACCTTATATTTGGTACTAAAAAAATTCTTCCTTTGTACCAATTCCTTCTCTTGTTATCTATGGTATAGGATTCTCCTAGTCATCAAGGATGCACCTTCCTCTGCTTGATTATTGTTTGCTGAACTGATGGATTCTTCATTAGAAATTTGTTTCTCGTACTTATTTTTTCCTTCTTCTCAGAGTTACCTTGCTTGCATTCAAAGGCTTTGTGTCCTACTTTAGCACATTTGAAACAAGAGCCACTGAACTTCCTCCTTTCACCACTACCATGTGTTAGAAATAGGAAATACTGAGAGGGGCGATGAATCTGTATTTCACTAACTTTTACTTTTGTCCACTTATGGATATATGTAATTAACTTGTAACTTGCATAAGAAACTAAATTGAATAAACACAACCATAAAATAAAGAAACTCATAACACCATGTTCTTTCTTGAGGAAACCTTGGCCAAGGGAAAACCCTAGTGGGGATGATAACCACAAATGATCCACTAATCAAAAGTATCTGGTTAAAGATATTGACCCTATTAGGAGTCTATTACATCCATATAGTGTATCGGTCCTTGTTAGAGGAATTAGGCATTTTTAGAAGCCTCAACCTTGTTAAGAGTTGGTATTACAAAATGTGAATGTATACAAGATGATCCCACTACTCAAACATGTAATTAACAATAATAATCGTCAATACACAAGATATAATACAAAAACCTTTTGCTGTTGTTGAATATCTTCAATATTTTGATCTAGCTTGTAGGATCTTCACAAAACTTGCTATTAGTTTGCATTGATCTGATCATATATCATATTTCACATGATACAACATCAATACATCAATACAAAATCTTTTTAAAACTTCACATTAGTCTCATGCATAACTTCACATAACATAATATTCTCCTTTATACCAGCTATCTCAAATATAGCTTATCAGTCAGCTTCGATGTTATCAAAACATAATATTAAATCTTTCTGCGTTAGGGTTAACATCTAGGATGTTGTCCATAATTATTTAATTCATTATTTTGATAAACAAAATAATCCCTTAAATCAAAATAATCATTTACTAATCGCTTCTCTGTTCTGGTTGGTTCAACATTTTTTCTATAAAACATTAATATCTCTATCCATACATGTCATACAATCTTGCACTCTTGGATGTAGCTTCAACATACCTTATATAATCTATGTTCAAGTGTGCATACACTAAAATTACTTATGTGAACTTTGTTGATCAAAATAGTCTCTGTGTAGACAGATAAACACTTTTATACTTAGATAATTTTCTTAAGTTCACATCCAAAAATTCCTCCTCAGATCATGTTGTCTTAACATTGAATATATGTTGCCATAATGAAAACACCATGATATCCTACTTAGCCAAATTTCCAAAAATCTCCCCCTTTGTCATTGGTGGCAACATATGGGAAAATTGGCTAAATCCCAAAAACTTACAACAAAATTTCAAAAACAAACTTGTAACATTTTGCAACATTGTGTTACATGGCCATTACAAGATTTACAAAAGTCTGTGGATCATACATGTCTACTTATTCCTCCATAGCGATACTCCCCCTTTGATTAAACTATATACTATTCCGCATATATATATACCTTATACATACAAGCAATCTTCTCATACTATATTACTCCCCCTTTGACAACAATGACAAAGGTGTCAAAATATGTATCTTCTGCCTCTTTTTTTTTTTTTTCTCCTACCTTTTTTTTTTTTATCTTCTTCCTCATTCACCATCTCTCCAAAATTACCAACATTCTCTCCTTGATCTTCGAAAGGATCTTCTTCTCCATTGATGGTGATGCTAGTACCTTCTACATGCATTGTTTCATCATCAATAAGTATGGTAGGTGGCGGAACTGGGGTTTCTTTCTAAAGTGGTGTCTCTTTCATCTATGAAACTGCTTCTATTGTTTGAGTGTCCTATTCAGATTCACTTAATGCTTCTCCCAGTACTGAAGTCATCACTTTCACAACTGCTTCCTCAATTTCCTTGTTAACTTCCTCATAATTACCTTCCATAATTAGAACTATTCTTCTTTTCCTTCTCAAATGGGTGCTAAGACTCTTCATTATCTCTTTGAAATGTTCTTCATCTTTGATTACACATAGTTTTCTCACAAATCTTTCTCTTATACCTTTATCCTTTTCTATTTCTCTCTTGTTCATGTTAATTAGTTTCTCATAAAGATCACTTGGTATCTTATCTTTAATATTTTCAAATTTATTGTCAGTAAGAAATTTTTGGACATTTGGCTAAGTAGGATATCACAATGTTGTCATTATGGCAACATATACTCAGCATTAAGACAACATGATCGGATGAAGAAGTTCTGTATGAGTGCACATGAAAATTGTCTAAGTATAATAGTGTTAACCAATTTTCATACTGACAATTTTGATTAGTGATGTTCACAAAAGTAGGTTCAGTGCATGTGCACTTAAAAATAGATCATTCTATGTATATCAAATCTACATCTGAAAGTGCAAGTCTATATGGCATGTACGAAAAAAGATATCGATGTTTTACAGAGATAGTGTTGTGCCGACCAGAACAAAGCATCAATCAGAATATGATTCTATTAAGTGAAGGGATTATTTTTTTATCAAAATAATGACTTAACTAAGTAGGGAAAACATCCTAGATGTTAACCCTAAGGCATCATATAATGAATTTATGTTTTGAGAATAGTATAATGTATTGTAAAGCCGACAGGAAGTTATTTTATAATAGCTTGTATATAAGTAAGAATAATGTAATGCAAAGTAGCATGAAGTGATATGTATTGGAGTTGATGAAAAATAACTCACAGCTCCCAAGAACACCTGCATGCAAACACCTGTCACAAAAAGAGAGAGAATAAAATAGCTATGGAGACCTGAACATATGGATCCATGAGAGAGGATAAATCCTTGATGTGCAAAAACAAAAGTTGCAATCAATAATGAAATGTCAGAAAAGGTTACAAAGTGTTATGAGATCAATCCTTATAAACGGAGATCAAAAAACCTAAAAAGGTAAAACCTAGGTTGCACAATAGTAATTAATAAAGCTATTAATTATTATATGCCTAAAGTTTAGCTTAAGTCAAAAGAGGTAATAAGTGACTTAATAATTAAATCAATATGATTCAATTAATCAGTAAACACTTTATTACTCTAACACCCCCCCTTAAGATAAACTTTGGGAGAAGCTAAAAACCTAGAAAGAACTACTGAAAGCAAATGGGTCTCGAAAACAAAAAGGGCTGATTAGGTACCCAAGTACAAAAGAGAGTCTCTACAAAGTAGAGAAATAGATAAAACCACATGGGAAAAAATCTACTCCAAAAAGAGACCAAGACTAGTCTGAAGGACTGAAGAAGCCTGCAAAACTAGGAATGTTCCAAAAAATAGGAACAAATATGAACATGTACAACATCATTGAAGTAAGAAGATGCAAACTCCATCAAGAAGAAAATGATGATTTGAAGATCCTCCACAAAAATATGACCAGGTAGAGAAGACTGTAATATGCATGAGTGCCCTCAAATGACACTACTCAAATCAAGAGGCAATCAAAGGCAAACACCTGAACTCAAAGATATAGATGGCATAGACACCAAAATTCTGAAGAGTTGATCAATCAAAGCTAGAAGAGTTCATCCAAAAATAGGAAAGAAAAGAGTGTCCATATGGTAAATGATCCATCTCACCGGAATGCATAGGTACCCCAGCACTACAACCGTCTAGTACATAGGATGAAATACTGAATACATAGCTCACACAATCAAATCAAGGAAGTATTAGAACCAATAGTAGAAACCCCCCATACTATTGAAAATGGAGTAATGATGGGTACATTACCTCTTCTCTGACTGTGCCAAACCGCACTCACTGATACATTAGATCTCAATTCTAGATCTTTGTACTTCGCATGTCTTCCTTCACAAATTCACTTTCATACTTAGCTCTATTCTTCACTTCATGCATACCACATCACACATCATCAAAAATCTCTATCTATATCCTCAACAAGGAAAAACATTCCTTCTTTTATACCACACTCAAATAATTACAAATGAGTCGGCACTCAATTACAAAATAAAATATTCCACATGCTACACCAAAATTACATAAAACTGTCGACTTCAATAAATCTTCACTCATGTGACTTCAAAGTTTGCATTGTCATCCACATCACTATCAATGTGTCTCTAACTTCCCTTTAACTGCACAAAGCCAAATTCCATCTCAATTAGGAGATATCATCCGATTTCCAAAAACCGCTACTCAGGAACACTGCCTAAATACTGCTTCCACCAAAATGCTCATAAATTTCATGAATAAAAGAATTACTGTCTACACTCTTAACCATAGACATATAACATATCAAAGAGTATATCCTCAACGTCGCATAGCTCCAACTACAATATACCATGTGCGCTAATCAAAACACTGTCTGCTTCTCTGCAAGTCTTCGGTAAAATACTATGTTGACATCAATGACAATCATAGTCATGAATGCAACAAAAAATAATATAGAATGGGTGCCAAACACTTTAGCATTCATTCCTAACAAGGTACACTGAAAAGATCATCCAATATGAACTGCATAATGAAGAAGAATGGGAAACATCAAATGTATAGAGAGAGTACAAACACATATAGAGATACCTGAGGCTAATGTTGGTGGAGGAACACCCACATGATAAAATAAGATGGAAAACAAAGGAAAACATCAAACCACCCTGATACTTTATAATGGAGTGCAAGTACATAAAGCACAAACATGTGCAAGATCCCATACATATAATAGAATGTCACTTTATCTCAATGCGTGTGTATAAAATAATGCTACAAAAGTGAAGTATACACTGCTCAAAGAAGAGCGAAGGCTGCTAAACAAAAGAATAGCCTAATACAAGCCATCCCTCAAAGGGAAGAGATCCCAGGACATGAAACATCCAAGATATCCACCAGATTGCAAAAATGCAAAAATTTGAATAAAATGAACCTGGAGAAGAATCTTGAAAAATGACTCACAAAACTAGAAAGGTCTCTGAACAAGATTTCCAATGATATATCATTTTCTAAAAATGGAGTTCGAATGCGCAAGATAGAGCTCCCAAAGTGCAAGACTAAACATCTGGTTTTGACAGTGAAAAAAATCATCAAAAAAGAGAAGAAAAAAAAAATCAAACCCACAGATATGGAAAGATCTTGGAATCAAATTTTTGACGATATCTCATTTGCCAAATTTTGACACCGTATGCTCAAGATATGAGCAAAAACCCAATAGTTGTACTGGAGGTCCCAAAGAAGGTGTCTAGAAGGATCTGAGGATGGGTTATGTTAGAAAAAGGACAAAATCACACATGAAACCATTAGATCTAATAAAATCTTAGAAAGATCTTTCCGACAATATCTTGTTTGCTAAAAATGGAGTCTGGATGCTAAAGATATCAAACCCAGAGCGCAAGACGGATGAGATGCAAGCTAATAGAGAAACCTATGTCTTTGACTACAATAAATGTAGAAAAAATGTCTAAATTAGGAAACCACACTAGAAAATTATGATATGTCTCAGAACTACCTTTCCGGCGATATCTTGTTCTTTCAATTACGATCCCAGATGCACAAGTTATGCCCAACAAACCACCTAACTGCCAAAAAATGTTGAAAATCATGCATGAAGAGGGCCAAAAAAAAATGGCTTAAAAATCAAAAACTACTGGAGGTTAACCTAACTGGCCCACCGAATGATGGTTACCCTGGTGGAAACCACAGCGGTCACTACAGCACACCCGACGGTAATGCCAGTGGTGACCGTAGGTAAACCGCAGCCTGCCTGACAGTGTCATTGGTGGCGGCACCTAGGTGGAGCTCGGGTGGCCACCCGACACTATGGATTTTTTTTGTTTCAATGTGCCATACTTTGCCTTGATTCATGTACAATCTGATTGCAAGAAAGAAATAATGTAATGTTTCAGACAAATTTCTATGTACCTAAGAAATTTTTTGAAAAATAAATGCCAAATCTGAAAAGAGATTTGAATGAACTTTCTGGAAATATTTCATTTTTGAAAAACGGAGCTCGGATGCAAAAGTTATGGCTTTGGGAGTGCATAGAGGTACTTCAGCCTTTGACAAAATAAATGAGCAGCAAAATTTCAAAATAGGAATTGCAAACCTTCAAATCTGAATAAAGCTTTGAATGAGCTTTCCGACAATATTTCGTTTGAAGAAAATAGAGCCTGAATGCAAAATTTATCGATCCCGGAGTGTAGGTAGGCTGAAACCCAAGAGAATAGAGAAACCTCTATCTTTGACAGAAAAAAATGGCAGCAAAATTGTAAAATCAGGAAACCACACCTGCAAATTTGGATCAGGCTCAGAATCAGCTCTCCGACGGTATATAGTATGCACAATTCTGATCCCGGATGCTCAAGATATCTTAAAAAAATGAACTCCCTGTTAGAAAAAGTGATCAAAGGATCTTCCAACAAGGTGTTTGAAAATTTTTCTTGCACATGCGTGATGTCATGCTAACATCATCATCTCTTGCCGAAATGGGAGGTGTGTGCCGCATGTCATGCGCGGTGACGCCGGTTGGAACACCGACGGTATCACCAATGGTTTAGACTGGGCGGTGATACCGATGATGACCGCGGGGCCACCCTCAATAGTGCCTACTGGGTGGTGGGTTGGTGGCCACTATGCGGTGGGCCCAAAAAATGATTTTTTTAAATTATTTTTTTGTGACGCTTGTGTCAGCCTCAGCTTGCATGCCAGGGCTGTATGACCCTCGTATGCCAAAAAAATTTGTGCCAGAGGGAAACTTGTCCAAAAATGATAAGTTTTATATGGATTTTGTGTTTCTCAGATGCTCCATACATAATTGTGAGGTCTTTTTGGGCCATAAATGCTTTGAAAAAAGTGATCACCTCGAGATCCGTGTCATGGCCAGTTGTAATTTTTTTCTCATAGATTCCAACTTTGTCCAAATTGGACAAATTTTATATGGATCTAGGGGTTCTTGGATGCTTTGAATGAAGCCATGAGATCTGTTTGAATCCAAGATGACCAGAAAAATAGGTCCCCCTAGATCCAATAGAAAAACCCTAAATCTCCATAAAACTTTAAAACATCAAGAACAAGCAGCATCAAATCTGAGCTCTGATACCATATTGGAGTTAATGAAAAAACTCACAGCTCCCAAGAACACCTTCACACAAACACCTATCACAGAAAGAGAGAGAAGCAAATAACCATGGAGACCTGAACGTATGGATCCATGAGAGAGGATAAATCCTTGATGTGCAAAAAAAAAAGTTGCAATCAATAATGAAATGTCAAAAAAGGTTACAAAATGTTATGAGATCAATCCTTATAAAAGGAGATCAAAAAACCTAAAAAGGTAAAACCTAGGTTGCACAATAATAATTAATAAAGCTATTAATTGTTATATGCCTAAAGTTTAGCTTAAGTCAAAAGAGGTAATAAGTGACTTAATAATTAAATCAATATGATTCAATTAATCAGTAAACACTTTATTACTCTAACAATATGAAGTTGTAAAAAGTAGTAAGAAGTTGATATATGATATATATGATGTGAAACTGTAATTTGTAAGAAATAAAAGAAGCAAGTATTATATACCAAAGCAAAGAGCCTACAAAGCTAGATCAGAATAATAAAGTTATTCGATAGCAGTAAAAGGTTTTTGTATCTTACCTTTTCTATCTAAAGTTATCATTGTATATTGCATGTTTGGGCAATGGGCTCATCTTGCATACATCTTTTTTTTGTAATAGAAAATCCTAATAGGGTTGAGGCTTCTAACAAGGTCTAAGTCCTTTAACTAGGACATAGACACTATATGTATGTAATAGACTCCTAACAGGGTCAACATCCTTAACCAAATAATTTTGATTAGTAGATCACTTGTGGGTATCATCCCCACTGGGGTTTTCCCTTGGCTAGGGTTTCCTTGAGAAAAATCATGGCGTTATGAGTTCATTCATTTTATTCTTATGCTTGTTATTCAGTTTACTTAGTTTAGTTTCTTATGCAAGATATAAGTTAATTTCATATATCCATAATTGGGAAAAAGTAAAAGTTTGTGAAATATTGATTCACCCCCCCCTCTCTTAGTATTTCCTATTTCTAACAATTGGTATCAGAGCTTAGTTACTCATAACAAATTTATTCAGAGAAAGCCTAACAACTTGAGTAAGATCTCTATGGATATGGATCAGTTGCAAAAGAATCTTGATGAAGCTCTTGAACAAATTGATATTCTTATTGAAGAAAGAGATACTCTAAAGGAGAAATATGATAATGTGAAAAATTACATTGAGAGACTAAAAGAAAAGATAGAAGATCTAAAATCAAAGAAAGAACCTACAACTCAAGTCAAGGACTATGATGAAGTTTCAAAACAGAAGAAATAAAATGAGATCCTTAAACATGAACTAAATATTGTAGATCTGAAGTTAAGCTTGAAAGATGATAACAACAAAGATGAATCAAATATGAAGTCTGAAAATGCAGATTTGAGATATAAACTTACCAAAGTGACATCTGAACTTGAGACTAAAAAATTGTAGTATGCTGAACTTATGAAATACAACACAATTGTGAAAGGAGAACTAACTTAGTCTAAACAACATCTTGAGAAACTATATTCCAGTAGTGAAAATATTGATGAACAAATTTCTTATTAGAAACCCTCTTATGATAAAACTGGTCTTGGATACCTTCAAGATAAATTTCTGAAGAATATTGAAGAATGTAAAGAACCAGATTTGGAACAACCTGAGAATAAAGAAGAAAAGAAACCAAATAAATCTAACAAATCTGAAGATATATCTAACTCACTTAAGAAATATGAGTCACCTAAAGAGATGCAAAGAGAATTTAAAGGTAGATGTTTTTCATGCAATTATTTTGGAAATAGGAAAAGAGATTGTACAGGTAAGCAATTCAAACCTATCTCTGGTTATTGTTATAATTGTCATGGTTTTGGACATAGAGCTATTGATTACGAGAAACCTAGATCTAATGATAATGGTAATAGTAGAATGTTTATAAATACTAACCCTACAAATAAGAGACCTATTGGAGAAATGAACAAAATAAATTGAGTTATGTGCTATAGATACAAAAAATTTGGACACATTGCCAGATTTTACAAATCACAAATCACTCAGTCCGAATAGAGATATGGAAACAATGGAATAATTTGTCAGATATGCAATAACCTTAGTCCTACAATGAGGTATTGCAAAATGAACAACATGAGAAATCCTAAACCTAGAAGAAATGCAAACTATACCAGGAGAAATGTGAACACCAACAATAGTCAGAAAGAAAGTTGCAGTAACTTGGAGGAAATTGAGTTTGTTAAAGCTATAGATCAAGGGAGCACACTCAGTATACTAGGAAATCAGACAAGTGAAGTATTTGAGAGTAAATGTGAATCATTTCCTAATTCATCTTAAAGCAATTAAGCATCAAATTTCATGAACTATGTATTAAAATAAGCAACAAAATAGTATAGAATTTAGAATAAGTTGAATTAAGCCTTGCAAAGTTAATATGAGCTAGTAAATGATATAAGGAAGCTATGGTTAAGAGCGCATGAATTTATGAATATGTATGCGAGTACACAAAAATAATGAAGTTTTGTAGGTAACCAGGAATAGCTTTTGGCATGAATGCACTTAATAAATTAATGCAATGAATTTATCTTGAAATATTTGAAGGATAAAAGTATATTATTGACATCATTTGATCATTCAAGTGTTTATAAGATATATAGAGAGCTATCTAGTGGAGTTTGAAAGCAGTTTGCAAGATTTGGAGATAGTTTCTTTGCCAGATCTACACAAAGCCCTAAATCATGATTTCGAGGTATTTAAATCATTATCAAAGAAGTTACATTTTGATAGAATCATGGACGCATCACTAGTTCACAACATTAGAGACACAACTAGACCTAAGATGAATAAGGAACTAGTAGAACCCTTAGAGGAAGACCCTAAATTGGGTTTATCAATTATTCCAGACAGAGTTCTACATTTGGAAGATGTAAAAGGATATCTAAAATGAAAATTTGAAACAGTAGGAGATGGTAGTTTAGCCATGGAGTACACTAAGATTTACAAACAAGATATGACTTGAAAAGAAGGATTTGAACATTCAGGTCAAATGGATATAATTAAGTACACATTTCACTGAGTTTCAGAATGATGAATGGACCAAAATCATTTTGAGCAGAATACATAATGGAAAGTTTTGGTTGGATGATAGAGTTATAGACATTACAATAGATCTTATACATGAGGTTAAATGATTATCTAAGATAGGAGAAATTCCTTTAAATGAGAAAAATGTTAAGAAAATAGTGTTGGACAACATAGAGTCTTCATACAATGGAAGAGGAATCGTTATAAGCAAGATTGAAGAAGATGATGTAAGATATATATGTAAGATCTTAACTTCAAAATTCTATGCAAGTTCTAGGGAAGATGACATGGTAGCATGTATGGTATAAGCACCTACCTTATGTGTATTGAGAGAGTGGAAGTAGATATATGTGAGATTCTGAGAATTCAACTAATTGAAAATCTTAAAAAGATCAAGAAGATTAAGAATTCACAGTTTAGATTCGCATACTTGATCACTTACATGTTTTTCCATCTTTTGAGGAGATTCCCTTACACCATAGGAGTTGGTTGGAATGATGGAAAAAATTCAATGGACAAGATCAATAAGGTATACTTAATACATCCCATTGATAAAGTGAATGAGAGTGCTACCCTTGTCATAAAGACCTTTCAGAATGAAATGAGAAGGAGATCAAGGATTCCACCATCTATTGTTGAGAAATATAAGAGTGAGATATGTTTCTTAGTGGACATTGACTTTACCTACATTGAAGCAGTAGAGCCAAGGATATTTTTTTTAGACCCTCTTGAGTACGAGGTATCTAAAGAATAAGTTGAAGGTTATGTTAACAGGATACTTAAAAGCTGTTTGGATGCCAAGAGTTCTAGATTTGGAACATATGAAGAGAATTTCAGTACAACAAAATAGTCATAGGTGTAGAAATTGGCAAAGAAAAGAGTAGATATCACAATAAAGAAAATCTTGAAGGATACAGGCATGAACGAGTATGAATTTAAAATTGAAAAGAAAAAAAAAAGAAAAATTAGGGATATTGGATAGAAGGAAGTGTTGTCAGTTCCACCATTGACAACCCATGCAGCCACTGTTGAAGACATTTAGGGTATTGAGGAAGATAATGTAGAATTGGATGTGCCAAAAGTGAGAAAGTCTACTATATCTACATCTACTACACTGAATAATAGAGTTAAAGAGATGGTAAGTGGACTGGGCAAGAGACAGAAAACCATCTTTACACTAGTACAAAGAATAAGGACTCTAGTTGAACCACAAGAAGATGAAGAGGCATGCAGCAACAAAAAGAAGCAATGGAAGCCCAAGATTGACAAAGTGAACCCTTTAATATTAAATGAAGGAAATTTCACCAAATTGAACAAGTATTATGAAATGTACAACGACTTTGAGAAGATAAATCTTGAAAATTTAGTTGTTAGACACATGATTCTTGCTAACAAAAATTTTGAAGACATAAAAGGAAAGATTTCAGATAATTTATATGAGAAGTTGATAAATAGAAAAAAGAGATTAGTAGAAGAAGATAAAGGCATAAGAGAAAGATATGTCAGGAAGCTTTGTGATATTAAGGATGAAGGCCACTTCAGAGAAATCATGAAGAACCTTAGCACACATTTGAGAAGGAAAAGAAGGACAATTCTGATAATGAGAGGAAATTATGAAGAGATAAATAAAGAAACTGAGAAAGTGGTTGTAAAGGTAATGACCTATGGACCAGGAGAAATATTCAGTGAATCTGAACCAACAATAGAAGAAGAACCACAAACTAAATCATCACCAGTTCCACCACCCTCCATTAACATTTTTGATGAGTCTATGAATATTGAAGGCACAAACATCACCATAGATAGAGAAGAGAACCCATTTGATGACCAAGGAGCATATGTTGGAACTTTGATAGAAGTTAATGAGCAGAAGGATGAAGTTGTAGAAATAAGATTAGAAGAGATGAAAGAAGAACTTCAGGTTAAGGTAGTAGAAGAGGAGCATGTAGTGCAAGAGAAGAAAACTAAAATTGTTTCACAGACTAAGAGCAAAATAGGAAATCCATCTAGACTACCTATGGAATCAATTTTTGCAAGCTTAGGACAAGAAGTTGATGATGATGATCAAATAGAGTTGAACTGATATCTAACTAAGATAATTGGAAAGAATAAGAAGGTAAAAATCTTGGAAGGAGTGTTACTTGAAGTAACCAGCAAACTTCAAGGAGTCATGTCAACTCAAGTTAGTGAGGTTGATCCCCAAGCCAAGGAAAAAGAGGTATTGAAATATTTTGACAATGAATTCACTAATCTATTAGATATTGCATAAGTTAAAGCTCAAGCAACCCATGATGCTCAACTATTTCAAGTTATGTGTCAACATATAAAGAATGATTTGGATAACTTGGACATATGTATAAAAGAGTTAATGAGATTCTTAGAGAGGAAAATATTTATACATCCAACGCACACATTAGAAATTTTAGAAAAGATAAAGAATAAAGAAGTAGAGTTACAGGCCACAATGAATGATTTAAAGAGTCCTAATGTGAAAATCAAAGATATTGAGAAGAACACATGCAAAATCTATGATGAAATAAGACTTCTTGAGGATGAAAAAGAAAGGAAGTTAAAGATATTTTCTCTAATTAGAGAGCATCTATCAATGAATATTAGTAATGTATAAAATCAACTGGAATAATTTATTTCATCTAAGACATCATATGGAAAGTTCACATATTCAAACCTAAAAGCAATTGAGATAGCATCTTATGGACTATGTGCATTACTCAACATTTCTGATTCACTCAAGAAGACATGGGACCAAGAAATAGATAATTTGAAGGTAAATTTTGCTGATTGTGTAGCAAGTCTTCCAACATTGTAGTATTAAAATCAGTGAGGTAAATCAAATTTTGACATACTTATAGAATTGACACCTTTGTCATTGTTGTCAAAGGGGGAGTAGTATAGTATGAAAATTGTATGTAAGTAGAAGATATAAATATACAAAATAGTATGAAGTATACTCTTAGGGGGAATATCATTTTGGAGAAATAAGTAGACATGTATGATCCATAATTTTTGTAATGGTCGTATGTTACACCTTTTTGAATCTTGTAATAAAAGGTTTTTTTGGGGGACTTAGCCAATTTTCCCATATGTTGCCACCAATAACAAAGGGGGAGATTGTTGGAAATTTGGCTAAGAAGGATATCACAATGTTATCATTATGGAAACATATACTCATCATTAAGACAACATGATCGGAGGAAGAATTTATGTATGAGTGCACATAAAAATTATCTAAGTATAACAGTGTTTACAAATCTTCACAGAGACAATTTTGATTAGCGATATTCACAGAAGAAGGTTTAGTGCATGCACACTTGAACATAGATCACTCTATTTATATCAAAGATACATTTGAAAGAAAAATTTTGTATGGCATGTACGGAAAGAGATATCGATGTTTTACAGAGACGGTGTTGAGCCAACTAGAACAAAGCAACACTTAGAATATGATTATATTAAGTTAAGGGATTATTTTGTTTATCAAAATAATGACTTAACTAAGTAGGGAATGATGACCTACAACTAATTGAATATCTAGATGAACTAAGGGAACAATGATTAGAGATCATTGAGCTACTAAAGTGATATGTAAGATGATTAAATCAGTCAATATGTTGTCATTGATGTCAACTAGTTTTGGATATACTTATCATGATAGTTACATACATTTGAACATCTGTAGAAGGAGGAAAATATGAAGAAATGAGATATCTACATAAGGAAAATATGGATATGATAGATAAGGATAAGGTATACATTGGGTAACTTATTGATGAGTCTATGGCTTTAGATTGTTGACTTGAGCATGTTACCTTAATCTATTATGAAGAAGAGATTTGAATTGAACAAGTTAATGTGGTAGGTAATTGAAGACTTCTATATACACTGATCCAGTGTAGTGTATACTGAGCGATAGTAATAAATGAGTTAGTTATCACTGATGCATTCATTATTAACTGAGTATGGTTGAAAAGATTAAATGCTAAGAACAACTGACTGAAATTGATGAGCTGGAAATTGTTATGATTTCAAGGTAAAGGATGAAGTTAGCTATAAGATCCATGGCTGAAATAATTTTGAGATGATCTAAAGGATGAGATTGAAATGTGTTATGGACACATTTGCCAAGGAAGGTTTAAGCGACAAAATGGATGAAGGAGATTAAGAGGAAAAATATAATGGCTGATATGAAAATGGTTTACTTGTCTATTTAACAGACATGAGTTTCATTGTTGAAACATGCCAGACAAATAGAGACTACAGAAATTTTGCATGAAGACTTTATTCATGCATTCTTGATCAAACTGGTTACAGAAAGAACTAAGCTACAAACATTACCAAGAGTTAGAGAACTATTAACCGAGTGAAGTAAGTTGGGAAAATATTGAGTAAGTAAATTGATTAATGATCAGATGAGTTTTATGAGCATAGAATAGATCTAAATATTTGCAATTGAGTTGTATTTGAATCATATCAGAATTGTATTAGTTTAACCATTGGTTCAACAAAATCTCTTAACTGAGTGGATTTAACAGTCTTATTGTATTTTCATCTGAGATCAATGAATGTTAATTGTTATCTTGTTGACCCCATAGTGAATTCTAGTCAAGAGTTAAATGTTAGTGATAAATCCTCTAACCAGGTCACACCTAACAATGTGCATTATAACCTTTAACAAGGTTGGCTCCTAACCGAGCTCACTTCAGAAGAGTGAAATATTTTGGGTTACTAGGCCTAGGTGGTTTTTCCCTTAGCATGGTTTTCACATTAAATCATTGTGTTGTGTATTATTTGCTATGATTTTTTTTCTATCATACTTTAAATACTGCATAGTTGATTTAATCAGTAATCACAATTTGGATAATTACTGGTATTTAGTAAGTGAATAGACAAATTGATCTTACGAAGTTGCATAAATTGTTGAAATAGTTTTGAAAAATACATCTAAGAGTTTGGGACTGTAGGATAACTGATTCACCCCCCATCTTGGTTATTCTAACAATTGGTATTAAAGCATATTGGTTTATTGGAGGAAAATTTTCAACAACTTGAGAAAAATATCACAAGATGTATAAAAGGGAAGTGCCTAAGCTGAACAAAGATATATTCTCCACATGGAAAAGCAGGATGAGGCTTCACATATTTGGAATTGGAGAATCTGATCTAGATCTACTAGACAATGGCTACTTACAACCAACTATTGGACCTTTGATAGTTGATCAGTTGAGAGACATACATGAATATAATATTACTATGATAGAGATTTCTATTCATCTATCTGATGCTAAGTTTGAAGATGTCAAAGCATGCACTACAACAAAGGAAATGTGGGATAAACTTGCACTAGTTTATGATCATGATGTAAATGTAAAGAGAGACAGAGTTGAAAGCTTAAGAGGCATATTTGATGACATGAAGATGAGAACATCACACAATACTCTAATTGAATCAAAGAGGTAGTCAATGCTATCTGAGGAGCAGGAGGTATTATTAGGAAGATACTGTTACCATATTTTTGCTCATTCTTTTGGGGACCTAGTTACTAAGTGAGACTATTGTACCCTAGTTTGAATTATTAGTGATCTTTCTTAAATTTGTGTTCATTTCATTGTAAGGTACATGAAAAGATAAGAAATGATCTACATCTAAGCATTACATTTATATGTACCAATGTCTTAAGTGTGCTATACAAAAGGAAAAGAATTGAGAAGACCATTTATTTGAGCTCACATAGGCCATGAGCATAGCCATTTTCAGAATTGTATAAATGAGTACAGACATACATGAAATGAACATAAATACTAGGGTACCAAACATTGCCTAGTAATGGAGTCTTGATCCAGTCATGTCTAGTGTGCTCCTATGATCCTGAAACTACAAAGAATAGAAGAAGAGATGGGGGTTAGATCCAATGGATCTAAACAATGTATGGTACCATAATATTTACAAGCATGCATATATGCACTCAGTCAAACACCTCTAAAAGGGGCTATGCTTAGGGCATGTGCACTAAGATGCTACAGGAATGAAAAGGAGATACCATTATTTTCACTAACTTGTTTGTTCCATGTGCATATACAAAATAAGCCGATCCAATATTGTTTACCTCATCTAGATAATCAAAGTACTAAGAGGATGGTATTCCTAAAGACCATCCTCAAAGTATGGTTATTGTATGTACAACAACAATCCAAAGGTGTTGGTATCTAGATGAATGATGTTTCCCTGTGATGTGGGCTGTATCAGGAAAGCCTCAAGGTTCCTTGGTAAAGACCACATCACAGGCCAAGAGAACATGTGATCACCATAGGGAGGAAACTAGATGAAGCAGTATCAGTAGGACATTCAAAGATCATAAAGAAAAATAAAATGAAGCATGGTCAGGCACTAGTAGATTCAAAGGGGCATACATCATCAACATGACAGGAAAGGTACACAATCTGCATACTAATGAAAGGTCCATCATGGCATGAGGAATGTTTAAATCTGCATTATGAGCTAAATAAAAGGAGGCTACAATTAGTTAAAATGACACAATGCCTCTTAAGAATGGCATATCATCATGTGAAACAACAATTAGGTGCATATATATGGAATAATGATCAGTATCATCAAATGAACACTAAGCTTCCACGAGCCACAATAGACATCTATGAAATAGAAATGTAATAACTCAAGAACATAATGAAATAGTGAGCATATTATGTTTACTAAGATCAATAGCATCAATGCCTAAAAAAGCTCATAGGCTATGCCATGTCGAGCCTCCCTAAGGAGCAGTGTCTATTAAATGAAGTTTCCCAACTAAATAGAAACTACAATATAGAGATGATGCCATGATACCAAGAATACATTATTCCTCTAGTGCATTGATAAACTTAAAAAGGCATGGTGTCAAGCCTTTTCAACAACCAGGAATAAGAGTAGAGTTCAGGCCCTAAGCAACAATGAATGCTAAAATGGAGCTATACTCAAATAGGAATAGTGGGCTTGAAAGAAAGGCATATTAGTCAAGCTGAGCATGCTAAAATACAACAGGGTTTAATGATTCATAGGCTGTGATCCAATCCAATGTAGTAGCATAGTACACAACCAACAATACACAAAGCTATCCCATAGTCAATGTTTCACACCAGCAACATTTAGAACATGAAATGAGAAAAGTGCAATGCATCAGGTTCACAAGCTAAGGATATTGTGCCTTGTAGATGATAGCGAGCATGCTAAAGACAAAGATAACCAAAAAGTAGCAAAATGATGCTGAGCTTTTAATAATGCAAGAACATTGAGTAATGGAAGAAAGATAGTGCCCTAGCCATGGTTCATCAAGCTTCTTCATAGTGTAATGCATCAAGTTCATGGGTTGGGAATATTAATAGTAGCAAAAAACTAGTCAAATAATACCCTAGCCTGATCTCACAGGTGCCATAGCAAGAAATGAATTCACAAAGCATAGATGATAGTGAGCATGCTTCAGACTTACGACCCTAGTGGAAACAACAAAGACCAATAAAAATGACAACATGAAAATGATGCCCAAATGAATATGTAAATGAACCAATGTATAAATAGTGGTGCATCTAATGGAGATCAAAAGGCATGGTCTAATGCATAGTAGTAGCATATAAAAAACATGTCATGAAAACAAGACATTGATGCCATAGCTTCACGGGCCCCATAAAATAGAGGAACATAAGCATCATTTAAATGGATTCTACACTCCTATAGGAAGCTCACAGCCTCAGTAGGCCATGAAAAAAAGTGTCTGTGATATTATAATAGCAAGAAAAGATATTAAATGTCAAACAAGAATGCAGAGAAAATTGCAAGCCAGTTAGTGATGATGCCATAGCTCAAGGTGCGTCAATGGTATAGTCATGTTTCATAAGTATGAACAAATCATGATGCCGAGAGAACTAACTCATGGATCATTAAAGGGATGAGAACAATGTTAAAGCAGTAGAGTATATTTGAAATAGTGAGCTAAAAACTAGGAAGACATTGGTGCCCTAGCTAGCATACGAGCTCCAAAACAAAAAAAATGTGAGGCCACAAAATGTAATAGTAAGCTTGATCAAATAGTTTGTGCCAAAAAATATAGTGAATGCAATGAAAATACATGAAAATGATGCCCTAGCTCATGGCTCGAGGGTCATCTATCAGTGATCCTAAGCAATCGGTACCTCACGAATGAATAACAAGGTAGAGTAAGTAGAAACAATGAACATATCATGATCTACAATAGAAAATAGATGGAACGTATGCATTAATACCCCAACTATTTCATGGTTTTTTAAAAATGGATAACAACAAATAAGTAATGTTAGCATCAATACTCATACAATGCTAACACCATTCCCTCGAATATAGAGGAGGTGAATACATAAGGCCAGCAAATGGATGTGCCCTTCAAAACATGGTGCCCTCTTTTTTTTTTTAGAGGAAGGAGCTAAGTACACAGTGAATAAAGAATGCTAAATGACTTCAAAATGAGGGCATTGCCATGAAGTCAAATTGTAGAGAAGACAATACCAAATACCCTAATAGAATACTAAACATAGTGCCCTCAAAATCAAAATGAAAAGGAGATTGAGGACCGAATGCCTACCTTGATCAAACTCCATGAAGGAAAAGGCCAAGAGCTTCCAAATTCGAGCCTGAGTTGTAATTGGCAAGTTTCCCCGTTTGCTCGTAGTGAAGTGCTGATGTTTTGGCAGCTTCTTTTCCTTGGTTCATTTTCTCAAAGCAATTAATTATATGATTTCCCTTTTTTTTGGGTTGAGAGTTTTAGTTAATTTAATGTTGGGTGCCATTTTTTATGATAGGTAGATTTGTAAAAGATGTAAATATTTTAAAATATTTTTTCCCCTATCTTATATTGGGTTGAGAACTATTTTAAATGTAATTAAATCCACATTGGGGGGTAATTAAGGATTTTAATGTAAAAGTCATGGCTTATTTTTTATTGTAATTTCTAACAATGGTGCTTTTATAAACCATTGTCAGAATGTTATTTTTAGAGCATGACTTGGCAGGGACAAGGTAGTTCCTTTAACCATTCTTTTTGGGAAGCTTGTTTTCCCACTACCCCTATAAACTTAGGAATCTAGCATCCGAGTTTAAGAGGCATCTCCATGGACCTATTTGTAGATGTTTTCCACTTTTTGGAGGTTGGGGGGTTTCATGCAGATTCCTAGGTTTTCTTGTTATACCTCTCACTTAGGTGATTGAGGTTTCTTCTTCATTTTCTCTTTCTTGGAGATGAATTCTTGTAGCTCTGGAAAAGCAAGTTGTATTTTGGCTCCTTCAATTCAGTTTATAGAAATTTTCCTTCTTATCTCTATAGTTTTGTGAGTTGTTTTGGTGGATTTCATATCATGTATTGTGATGAAAGTTAGTCCTTTACTTGATATTTTGTTCATTTAGATGCTCATAAGAACTTTTATTTCCTAAAGTCTCAATCTGTGTATATCTGAAGGTATTTGGGTCTGTGGAATTCAATTTCCCTTCTCATTTACAGCCAACACCTTGTTATTTCTCAGGGAAAAAATAGAGTTAGGGAAAATTTGTGATGCTCAGGCTATGTTTAGATTCCATTGTGATTGTTTTGCAGTTTGTGGATCTATTTAGTTTGGTGAATCACCTAGTTATAGTTTCAATTTCATGCATTCTCTCTCCCTTTTCCTTTAAAGTTTAGTTCAATTTCAAGGTGATTCAAGGGGAAGCTAGCCCCTAATCTGGAGGTCTACTTTATGATAGGTTACCCACAGCCTGGAAGTAGTCCCATGTTTCACAGGATTGCTAGGTTCATGCTTAGCCATACTTGGGTGCAATCCCTAGTGACAATAGATACTATGGTAAGTAAGATACTAAGAACCTTATTGCCTATCTATGAAATTAGAATATTTGCAATTCATGAAATGAGGTCTACACCTAATAGCACTCTTACCCTTGATAGTCTGATTGGAAAGTTAACTACTTTTGAGCTAAGTAATTATGACAATAGTGTTGTATCAAGTGTTGAGTCTTCTTTCATGTCATCCCTAAAGATTGGTAAATATAGAAGTAAGCATAATATAAAGAATGAAAGTGACAATGATAGTGAAGATGATCTTGATGAGCTTGAAGCACTTATGGCCTTGAGACTTAAAAAAGGGAAATGAAGGTATAAGGGAAAGTTACCTTTAGCTTGTTTTAATTGTAAAGAGATTGGCCATATTGCTACTAGATGTCCTAATAGGAAAGAAGAAGATAAAGACAATGAACGATCTGGTGATTGAAATTTTGGCAGAAGAAATAATAGAGGAAACTGACACTACAATAGAGATAACTAAGATTAAAAAGACAAAGGCAAGAAGGCATGCTACCTTGTTGGAGAAAATGAGAATGATACCGACAATGACACTGATGATGAAATTGAAGTGGTATTTGTTGCAATGAAAGATGATTCAGAAGAAGAGCAAAGGTATGTAAAAACAACCCTTATTTCTAAAGTTAGTAAGAATGATACTTGGATCATTGATAGTGGTTGTACACATGACATGACTGGTGATGAAGATAAATTTGAACATCTTGAGCACTATAATGGAGGATCAGTAAAAATGGGAAATGATACACCTTATCAAGTGAAAGGAAAAGGGTGTATCTTATTGAATGATATGATTAGATGTGATAATGCATACTAGGTAAAAGGACTTAACTAAAATTTTTTGAGTGTAGTACAATTGAATAACTTAGGTCACTGAGTTGTATTTGAAAGCAAGAAGGTGAAAATATTTGATGAAAGCAGAAAGCTTGTCGGTAGTAGAGGACAATCAAAAGGTAATTTATTCTACCTTGACAATGTTGAAACTTCTTGTTTACTGGAAAAGAATGAAGATGTATGGTTATGGCATAAGAGACTATGTCATTTAAACTTTGATAACATGATTAAGATTAGTAAAAAGAGAAGAGTTAGAGGTCCACCGAGTCTAACCAAACCTGATCATGTTATGTGCAATCAATGTTAGAAAAGAAAGATGACCAAATCTAGTTTTAAAAGTAAAGACTATTCATCTAAAGGTATTTTGGAGTTGGTACATACCAAATTATGTGGTCCTATGAGAACTCAAATCTATTATGGTGAAAAATATTTTATTTTATTTGTTGGTGACTACTCTAGGACGATGACAGACATGTTCTTAAAAGAGAAATACGAGGCATTCAAATTATTTAAATGGCATAAGGATAAAGTTGAAAAAGAAACTAGGAAAGACTTAAAATGCCTAAGATCTGATAGAGCCCGAGGTGAGTTTATTTATAATGCATTCACTAATTTATGTAATGAGCATGGAATAAAAAGATAGGTTTCTACACCAAGGACACCACAACAGAATGAAATTACTGAAAGGAGGAACCAATCTATTATTGATTGTGCCAGAACATTGATGATTTAGAAAAATGTTACACAAATGTACTAGAGAGAAGCAGTTAGCACTACTATATACACCTTGAACTAAGTTCAATTGAAGAAAGACATGAACAAGACACCATATGAGTTATGGTTTGGCTATACACCGAATGTAAGTTATTTCAAAATCTTTGGAAGTAGTGTTATATTCTAAAAGATGATAGGAATGGTAAATTTGAATCTAAAGGCATTGAAGGAATATTTTTAGGATATTCTACTATGAGTAAAGCTTATAAATGTTTGAAAAAGGCTACTAATAAAATGGTAGAAAGTGCTAATATAAAAGTTGATGAATTTTCTTAAAAGAATGATGAAGAAAGCATGAAGGAACCAGAAGACTACGGTAGATTTACATATGTTGAACATCTAGATTATCTACCAAAGCAATAGGATGAGTTTCTTGAGCATCAGGAAAATGCTACCAAGAATCAGCAAATGCAAACTGAGAACTAGGAAGAAGCTACCGAGAAATAAAATGAACCTGAACTGAATGATGAGCAAAGAAGAGAACAAGTGCTGGAAAGATTTGTTAGAAGGCACCATCCACAAAACCAAATCATTGGAGATAAGAAAGTTGGCATGATGACCAAAAGTAAGTTAAGACAAAACACATGCTTAGTTTGTGAATTTGAGCCTAAGAATGTTAGAGATGCAATTGAAATGAGGAATGAATTAAGGCTATGAATGAGGAAATTGAACATATTGAGAAGAATAAGACATGGACATTAGTACCCAAATTGAAAGATAAAAATGTAATTGGTACTAAGTGGATTTTCAGAAACAAGTTAAATGAGAATGGTGAGGTCACTAGGAATAAGGCAAGACTTGTATGCAAGAGATATGCATAAGAAGAAGGTATAGATTATGGTGAAACTTTTTCACCACTAGCTAGACTTGAAGGAGTCTATATATTAATTTCATATGCCACACATAAGGGATTTAAAGTATAACAAATGGATGTGAAATCAACATTTCTGAATGGAATTCTTGATGAGGAGGTCTACATAGAACAAATGAAAGGTTTTGTTGATCTGAATCAGAAGAACATGGTATGTAGACTACACAAATCTTTGTATGGACTGAAGCAAGCACCAAGAGCATGGTATGAAAGACTAAATGCTTATTTTATCAGTATTGGCTTTGTAAGGACAAGTGAAAATAGTAATTTATACATGAAAGGAGAATCCGATGATAATATTTTGATTGCTAAATTTTTTGTTGATGACATAATATTTGGTGGATATGATTTGATTTGAAAATATTTTGCTGATGAAATGGGAAAGGAATTTGAGATGTCAATGTTTGGAGAGATTAAATTCTTTCTAGGTTTACAAATTACACAATAGAATGATGGGATTTTCATCACTCAATCAAATTACATTAAAGAAGTGTTAAATACTTTTGGCATGGAAGATTCAAAACCGGTAGGAACACCGATGGTAATAGGATGTAAGTTGACAAAGGATGATGAATCTACAAAGGTAAATCAGACACTGTACAAATCAATGATTGGAAAATTGATGTATGTGGTACACAGTAGGCTTGATATAGAACATGTAATTGGGATTGTGGCAATATTTTCTACCAATCCTAAAGATTCACATATGGTTTTTGTTAAAATAATTCTAAGATACTTGAAGAAGACTAAAGACTATGGTCCATGGTACACAAAGGAATGCAAATTTGAACTCCAAGTTTATACTGATGCAGACTGGGCTAGAAACATTAATAACCGGAAGAGCACAACTAGTGGAGCATTATTTTAGGAGAAAGACTTGTGACTTGGATAAGCAAGAAACGAGCATGCATTTCTCAGTCTACTGCTAAAGCAGAGTATGTCGCTGCTGCTGTAAATTATTCAAATATTGCTTGGATAAATAAGTGTTGGAAGGAATGAATGAGGTAATCACTAACCCAGTGATTATATATTGTGACAACACTAGTGCTATAAATATTTCCAAGAATTTGATGATGCATTAAAAAAAATTCATATATCTATTAAGTATCACTACTTAAGGGAACATGTTCAAGAGAAGTAGGTGAAACTAGAATTTGTAAAATCTAAAGAACAACTTGCTGATATTTTTACCAAGCCCTTACCGAAGGACACATTTGAGTATTTGAGGACTAGACTAGGGGTCCATCCCCTATCTATTAGTCACTAAGGTGATCAGGAGGTTGCATCAACCTATAATTTATTAGAAAATCATTCATGTTGATGCACATATCTCACACTTTAGGATTTCTAAGGTTGTGAAAGATTGTAGAAGCTGGAATAGATAATTGTTTATTAGTACATGAAGGTACTTGATTTGGACCGAACAACAATGAATAATTTGGCTACTGTAGAGCTATTTATTTTCTTTGGCATTGTAGTCAAAGGGAGAGGAACTTCATACGAAATATCTATTGCTGAGAACATGGAATGGGAGAAAGAATCAGAGAGCTGAAAAAGATCAAATCCGTAGGGAGGGTCTACATCTAATGTTTTTTTGTAGTGATTAAACATATAAAATATCAAGCTAGGGAGAGCTTACCGAGCTACAAAATTTACCTACATAGTTGCAGAATACATTTTTGGTATGTGTATGACATATTTCATATTGTTTATGTTTCCATCAATGCCAAAGGGAGAGATTGATGACCTATAACTAATTGAATATCTAGATGAATGAAAGGAACAATGATTAGAGATCATCAAGCTACTAAAGTGATATGTAAGATGATTAAATCAGTCAATATGTTGTCATTGATTTCAACTAGTTTTGACTATACTTATCATGATAGTTACAAACATTTGAACATATGTAGAAGGAGGAAAAGATGAAGAAATGAGATATCTACATAAGGAAAAGATGGATATGATAGATAAGGATAAGGTATACATTGGGTAACTTATTGATGAGTCTATGGATTTATATTGTTGACTTGAGCATGTTACATTAATCTATCATAAAGAAGAGATTTGAATTGAACAAGTTAATGTGGTCAGTAATTAAAGACTTCTATATACACTGAGCTAGTGCAGTGTATACCAAGTGACAGTAATAACCAAGTTAGTTATCACTGACACATTCAGTATTAACCAAGTATGGATGAAAATATTAAATGCTAAGAACAACTGACTGAAATTGATGATCTGGAAATTATTTTGATTTCGAGGTAAAGGATGAAGTTAGTAATAAGATTGATGGCTAACATAATTTTGAGATGATCTAAAGGATGAGATTGAAATGTGTTATGGACACATCTGCCGAGGAAGGCTTAAGCAGAAAAATGGATGAAGGAAAAATATGATGGTTGATATGAAAATGCTTTACTTGTCTTTTTAAGAGACATGAGTTTCATTGTTTAAACATGTCGAACAAATAGAGATTGCATAGATTTTGCGTGAAGACTTTATTCATGCATTCTTGATCAAACTGGTTACAGAAAGAACTGAGCTACAAACATTACCAAGCATCAGAGAACTATTAACCGAGTGAATTAAGTTGGGAAAATATTGAGGAAGTAAATTGATTAATGATCAGATGATTTTTATGAGCATAGCATAGATATAAATATTTTCAATTGGGTTGTATTTGAATCAAATCAGAACTGTATCAGTTTAACCATTTGCTCA
Source organism: Chamaecyparis obtusa (assembly GCA_027943335.1). Lineage (NCBI taxonomy): Eukaryota > Viridiplantae > Streptophyta > Pinopsida > Cupressales > Cupressaceae > Chamaecyparis > Chamaecyparis obtusa. The sequence goes on from BSBK01001859.1 coordinate 1,369,344, forward strand.
ACAAAATCTCTTAACTGAGTGGACTTAATAGTCTTATTGTATTTTCATATGACATTCAATGAATGTTAATTGTTATCTTGTTGACCCCATAGTGAATACTAGTCAAGAGTTAAATGTTAGTGATAAATCCTCTAACCAGGTCACACCTAACAGTGTGCATTGTAACCTTTAACATGGTTGACTCCTAACCGAGTTCACTTTAGAAGAGTGAAATATTTTGGGTTACCGGTCCCAAGTGGTTTTTCCCTTAGCAGGGTTTACACGTTAAATCATTATATTATGTGTTATTTGTTATGATTTTTTTTTGTATCATACTTTAAATACTGCATAGTTGATTTAATCAGTAATCATAGTTTGGATAATTACTAGTATTTGGTAAGTGAACAGATAGATTGATATTTTATCTTACTGAGTTGCATAAATTATTGAAATAGTTTTAAAAAATACATCTGAGAGTTTGGGACTATAGGATAACTAATTCAATTGATTCAACTGATTCACCCTCCTTAGTTATTCTAATAGGGATGACATCCTAGATGTTAACCCTAAGGCAACATATAATGAATTTATGTTTTGAGAAGAGTATAATGTATTGTAAAGCCAATAGGAAGTTATTTTGTAAAGCTTGTATATAAGTAAGAATAATGTAATGTGAAGTAGCATGAAGTGATATGAAGTTGTTAAAATTTGTAAGAAGTTGATATATGATATGTATGATGTGAAACTGTAAGTTGTAAGAAAGAAAAGAAGCAAGTATTGTATAGCAGAGTGAAGAGCCTACAAAGCTAGATCAGAATAATAAAGTTATTCAACAACAGTAAAAGGTTTTTGTATCTTACCTTTTCTATCTGAAGTTATCATTGTATATTGAACGTTTGGGCAGTGGGCTCATCTTACAGACATCTTTGTTTTGTAATAGCAACTCCTAACATGGTTGAGGCTTCTAACAAGGCCTAAGTCCTTTAACTAGGATAGAGACACTATATGTATGTAATATACTCCTAATAGGGTCAACATCCTTAACCAGATACTTTTGATTAGTGGATCAGTTGTGGGTATCTTCCCCGCCATGGTTTTCCCTTGGCCAGGGTTTCCTTGAGAATAATCATGGTGTTATGAGTTCACTCATTTTATTGTTATGCTTGTTATTTAGTTTAGTTTCTTATGCAAGCTATAAGTTAATTTCATATATCCATAATTGGGAAAAAGTAAAAGTTTGTGAAATACTGATTCACCCCCCCTCTCACTATTTCCTATTTATAACATCATGTGCCTGACAACTACATTCTCAAGATTTAGTTTCTCAAAATTATTGTACATATGATAGTATTTATTTAACTTTTTGAAATCCCCTTCATTTATAATAAAAGGATTCACTTTCTCAATCTTAGGTTTCCACTATTTCTTTTTGTTGCTTCAAGCCTCTTCTTCTCCTTGAGATTGAATTGTAACTTAACCTCTCATTTTATTGATGGGTGTGGATTCTTCTTCTTGTGTCCTTTTTCTTTCCATAGGAGAAAAGATAGTGTTCTTCCTTTTTCCCGGTCCACTAGCCATTTATTTTACTCTTTTAGCTGGTGTCGTGGAGGTGGCTCTAGTAGTTTTTCTTGTGGTTGCTACTAGTGGCTTGTCTAGTGATATAATCATCTCACTAGGCTCAGTGACATCATCATCAACATTTTGAATATCTGGAACATGGGTTGCTTTAGATGCCAAAGGTGGTACGCTTAACACTTCTTTCTATCCAATATCTCTCATAGTTGTTGTCTGCTTTAGAATGTTAAATTCATCTTCAGTCATACCTTTTTATTTTAATATCTTCTTGATTGTTGTGTCAACCCTTTTATTAGCCAAATTCTGTAACTTTGATTGCTGTGCTGGAAATTTCTTCAAATATTCCAAATCTATGACTTTTGGAATCTAGTCTGCACTTCAAAATTCTACTTACATATCCTTCAGTTTCCTCTTCAGACACTTCATAATCTAGAGGGTCTATGAATTCAGTTCATGGTTCTACCACTTTAATATATGTAAAGTCTATATCAACCAAAAAGCATATCTCATTTTTGTATCTCTCAACTATTAAGGGTGGAATTATTGACCTTTTCTTCATCTCATTCTTAAAGGTTTTAACTACAAGTGTGGCACTCTCATTCACTTTATCAATTGGGTGTCTAAAATACACCTTGTTGATTCTGTCCATTGTATTCCTCTCATCATTTCAATCATCTCCTCTAATGTAAGGAAATCTTCTAAAAAGGTGGAAAAACATATAGGTGATTAAGGATGAAAATCTAAATTGGAAATTCTTTCTCTTCTTAATCTTCTCAAGATTCTTAATCATTCAAATTCTCAAAATTTCACTAATGTCAACATCAACTTTATCAAAACACATGAGATAAGATCTTGTACCATACCTACTGCTATATCATCTTCTCTAGAGCTGGCACATAACCTGGTAGTCATTATCTTACACATATACCTAACATCATTCAACTCAATCTTACTTATTAAAATAGCTCTTCCATTATATGAAGATTTAGTGTTGTCTAGAACTATTTTCTTCACATTCTTCTCATTTAGAGGGATTGTACCTTTGTTAGATAATCCTATTACTTCATGTATCAAATCAGATATGATATATATCACTCTATCATCCAACCAAGACTTTCCATCATGAATTATACTTAATATGATCTTAGTCCATTCATCATTATGAAATTCATAGTGAAACATATACTTGATAATGTTTAGTTGACCTAAATGTTCATACCCTTTTTTATAGGTCATGTCCTAGTTGTATATTTTTTCATATTCCTCAGTCATACTACTATCTCCTTCAGTCTCAAATTTGTACTTTGGGTATCCTCATACATCTTCCACATGCAATACACCTTCTAGTATAGCTGATAATGCTAAGCTAGGGTCTTCCTCAAAGGGTTCTGTTGGTTCCCTTCTCACCTTGGGTCTAGGTGTGTCCTTAATGTTATGAACTAGGGATATATCCATGATTGCACTAAAAAGTAACTTCTCCAATAGTAAATACCTAGTAAAATACCTTGGAATCATGATTTAGGACTTCCGCGTAGATCTGGAAAAAATTTGTCTCTAAATATTTCAAACTACTTTCAATCTTCACTAGATAGCTCTCTAAAAATATTGTAAACTCTTGAATTATCAAATTATGTCAATAATCCTCTTTTTTCTAACAAATCCTTCAAGAATTTGTCATCGCATTAATTGCAAAAGTGTATTCAAGCCAAAAAGTTGCTCCTGGTTAACTGCAAAGTTATTTCACTTTGAGTGCTCGCATACATGCTCAGAATTACATGCTCTCTTAACCATAGGTTTCTTACATCACTTTCTATCACATATTAACTACACAAGGTTTGATTCAAATTTTTCTAAACTCTATCCTATTCTAGTGCTTAATTTGATGCTAAATTCATTGAATTTTGATGCTTAATCAGTTTGATATGGGTTCAAAATTGATTCCAAGTTACTCTCAAATGCTTCACCTGACTGACTTCCTGATATTGTGGATGCACTTGCTTGATCTATAGCTTTGACAAATATAACTTGTTCCATGTTACTGCTATTTCCCTTTTGACTATTGTTGATATCCCTATTTCTTTTGGTGTAGTTCACATTTCATCTATGATTAGGTTTCCTCATGTTGTTCATTCTAAAATATCTCACTATGTATCCCATGTTATTAAAAATCTGACAAACTATGACATTATTTCCATATCTTAGGCCTAATTGACTAATCTTTGATTTGCAATTTTTGGCAATGTGTCCAAAATTGTTGCATCTATAACACATAACTCCATTTCTTATATTGTTTGTTGCTCCAGTAGGTCTTTTATCTATAGGGTTAGTATTTCTAAACATTCTACTATTATCTTTATTATTAGATGTAGGTTTCTTACAATGAATAGCTCTTTGACCAAAACCATGACAATTATAACAATAACCAGTGATAGGTTTGAATTGAATACCTATACAATCTCTTTTCATGTGTCCAAATGAATTTCATGTAAAAAATTTACCTTAGAATTCATTTTGCATTTCTTTAGGTGATCCATCTTTCTTAGGTTGTTAAGGTACATCTTCATATTGGTTAGACTCAACTTTGTTTTGTTTTTCTTCTTTTTTCTCAGGTTGTTGAATTTCTGGATCTAGTTCTTTACATTCTTCAATCTTCTTTGAGAATTTTTCTTTAAAATATCTAAGACTAGTTTTATCATAAGAGGGTTTCTAATAAGAGATCTATTCATCAATCTTTTCACTACTGGAATATTCATTCTCAAGATGTTGCTTGAATTGAGTTAGTTCTCCTTTCATAATTATATTGTATTTTTGAAGTTTAGCATACTGCAATTTTGTAGTCTCAAGTTCAGATGTTACTTTGGTAAGTTTAGATCTTAGTGTTAGGAATGGGAACACTGAGAGGGGGGGGGGGGGTGAATCAATGTTCATTGTATTTTATCTTTTTGATTTTATTCTTTAAACTGAACTTGAATACTTAAATCCTAAAATGAACATCAACATAAACATGAAACATGAAATCAACACATAACAACAATATGGTTACAGGGAAAACCAAATAGGTAAAAACCCTAGTGGGAATTGACACCCACTAATATTCTGTACTACTATTTTATGATCCTTGTCAGAAGATCCTTAACCCTGTTAGGAGTTGCTTTACAATATGTTTAGTGCAGTGACCTGGTCAAGGGTCAGACCCTATTAGGAGTCTTTTATAATAACCCTATTAGGGGTGTGGAATCACTATCCTAGAGCTCACTGCTCAAGTGGTGAAGGCTAGAACCTTCTGATCTTAGATACACACTATATCTGTTGGATGAACTATCACTGTGACACTATTTGTCTAATTAGTTCCTTTGATGCACTAATTCTTTGACCTCTTGAAAAGTTCTAATACATCCTATCAAATCTCCACACACTTCTTCTCTTCTTATCTCAACTCTATATCAACTCTCATACTTATTACAATGGGCACATCTAATATTTATATGCGCATACAAAACAAATAACTAGGTCGGCCCTTTTAACCGATTACATACAATGCTTCCAATTGAATTGGCTCAAGCATGTTTACAAACAAACATAATTACATGTTAGAAACCTAATTACAATAGGCACATGGCCTTTACAAAATAATAATATAACTGCAAACCAAAATACCAATAGTTGGCTTCTTGCTCTGTTCTTCTCTGGCATTCACTGTCTGTGCAACTTGAACTCTCTGTATCTTCCTCATAATGAATCTTCTGATCATGTGCTCTTAGAATTAGCATGAATATGATGTTACCAACTAAACTTCTAGGGTGCATACCATAATTATATTATATGCATGTGCATTGATGCTCTGACCTTCAAGTACTCTGTATACTATCTAGTCTTCAACACTTAGCCAATTTTTGATCTTCTCTTCAAGTGCGCTGACTCCAAAACACTATATGACTTTGTTGGCATAATGAAAACACTATATTAAGTCATATACACCAGTATAGAAAACTTTCCAACACTTAGATCTACATTTTCAAACTTCAGATCTGATTCAACTTTGCTATTATCATCTTTCAAGCTTAACTTTATGTCTACAATCTTTAGCTCATACTTTAGGATCTCATTTTCCTTTTTCAGTTTTGAGACTTCATCACTATGCTTGATCTAATTTTTAGGTTCTTTCTTTGCTTTAATATCTTCTATCTTTTCTTTTAGTTTCTCAATGTAGTCTTTTGCACTTTCATATTTGTTCTTCAAAGTATCTCTTTCTTCAGTAAGAATATCAATCTACTCAAGAGATTCTTCTAGGTTTTTCTGTAATTGATCCATATCCATAGAGATCTCACTCAAGATGTTAGGCCTTCTCTAAGTAACTCTTATCTAATACCAATTGTTAGAAATAGGAAATACTAAAAGGGGGGCGGGGGTGAATCAGTATTTCACAAACTTTTACTTTTGCCCACTCATGGATATATGTAATTAACTTGTAACTTGCATAAGAAACTAAACTGAATAAATAAAATAATAAACACAACCATAAAATAAATGAAATCATAACACTATGTTTGTTCTTGAGGAAACCCTAGCCAAGGGAAAAAACCGGTGGGGATGATATCCATAAATGATCCACTAATCAAAAGTACTTGGTTAAAGATATTGACCCTGTTACTAAGATTCTATTACATTTGTATAGTGTCTCAGTCCTTGTTAGAGGACTTAGGCCTTGTTAGAAGCCTCAACCCTATTAGGAGTTGGTATTAAAAAATGTGAATATATGCAAGATGAGACCACTACCCAAAAGATACAAAAGATGTAATATAAAATAATAATCTTCAATACAAAAGATAGAATACAAAAACCTTTTGTTGCTGCTGAATATCTTCAATATTCTGATCTAGCTTATAGGATCTTCACAAAAATTTCTATCAATTCACATTGATCTAATCATATATCATTTTTCACATAATATAACATCAATACATCAATAAAATATCTTTTTACAACTTCACATTAGTCTCATGCATAGCTTTTCATAACATAATATTCTCCTTTATACCAGCTATCTCAAATATACTATATCAGTTAGCTTCCATGTTATCAAAACATAATATTATCTCTTTCTTCCTTAGGGTTAACATCTAGGATGTCATCCCTAATTAGTTAAGTCATTATTTTGATAAACAAAATAATTTTTTAACTCAAAGTAATCATTTACTAATTGTTTTTTTGTTCTGGTCGGTTCAACACTGTTTCTATAAAACATTAATATATATGTCTATATATTCCATACAATCTTGCACTCTTGGATGTAGCTTCAACATACCTTATATAATCTATGTTCAAGTGCACATGCACTGAAATTACTTCTATGAACTTCACTGATCAAAATAGTCTCCATGTAGATAGATAAACATTGTTATACTTAGACAATTTTCTTAAGTTCAAATCCAGAACTTCCTCCTCAGATCATGCTTTCTTAACACTGAATATATGTTTCCATAATGATAACACCATGATAACCTACTCAACCAAATTTCCAACACCATGTTCTTCATTTTGGTAGGAACTCCTATCATTCCTCCTATATCAATCATTGTCCTTAACTTTTGACTCACTTTTCCCTAATCAACCAAAGATCTACCTCTACCTCTCTGAAATCTTCCTCCTTTTCCTCTTTGTCTCTATTCATTCCTTTTGTTCAAATAATATTCAGCCTTCAAGTCCCACTTTTAAGCCTCTTCCATACTCCCGATCTAAAAAATTTGATTTCATCTTGTATGGACATCTTCAAACCATTAAGGTAGAGAGAAACTTGTTCAATCTCATCATCTATATGAGTAGATGTGATGTTCAACTTGTAGATCTTCTTAGTATAACTCTTAACACTTAGGTCTCTTTTCTTAAAGTTATGTAACTTTCTAAAGAAACTTACTTGGTAGTCCTTAATCAAAAACTTATCCTTCAACTTATTCACCATCCCTTCCCAAGATTTGATTTGGTCTTTACCCCTTCTCTATCGATCTATCTGTAGATGTTCCCACCATAAGAATGCATGCCCTTTTAGCTTATTGCAGACATACTTTACTTTATTCTCTTCACTCATTCCTTCAAGCTCTAAATACTTGTCCATCTCTGTGATCCAATCTATCAATTCATCAACGTCTAGGTTTTCATTATAATCAGGTGGATTGAAATGAGGTCTCCTATTAACATTAGTCAAGGCTCAGATGAACTACTCCTCTTCATGATTTAAATTTGGTTGTGCCTCATTTTTCTCTCCTTTGGCTACTAGATTTTGATTTTTTTCATCTTCCTCTTCATCACTTGCATCTTCCATATGCTTTCCTCTCCTCTGAGAAGTCTCCACTACTTCCAATCTGGCAGAAATTTATCTCAAAAAATCTAAGACCGTTGGATTTGCATTCCTTGCTCCATCTCTAGCATTTATCCTAGCCATTTTCATAAATTATCACACCCTATCCAAACCACAACCAAATAATCTTATGAAAATAACCTTATCCCTTAGGAATAAGTCCATAAGCTTATATAACCATTAGAATCATCGATCAGCCTAGAAAAGATCACATTTACCAATAATAGAGAAAACATGTTACAAAAAATGAGTCAACACACAAATAATCTAGAACAAACTCCAATGAATAAAATAAGAGATGCGATCATATAAAAATGTCAGCCTCAAATGTAACAATGAGCTAGCATGATCGCAACTAGGGATTCCAATCAATAGATCAGAAAATCAATCAAAAAACAAAAAGAATGACCAGAAAATGAAGAACAAGAAAGTATCATATAGAATATACAAAATCTCATTCTTTATGAAACCAAATGAGGTGCGATCATAGGAAAATATCCAATACAAAGACACTAACACACTATAATGACCGCAACACAAAAGATCAAACATAGATCGATTAGAATTAGAAACATTAGACTGATCAAACATAAAAAAAAATATTTTTTTTGGTTGATGTAAGATTTATTATATCCCAAGATACTCTTGCTTCATCATAATTTATCCCTATATATAATCTACTATCAACATCAATAGTGATATCATATGAACAAAATAATATATCTATAATCAGATGCATCACAAAAACACCAACATAAAAGAATACATATGAACTATCGCATGATAAGCTAAACAAGAGTCTAGCTTAGATTAAAACAATAGTATTATGATAGATTTAAAACACAAGAGGAACTAAACAACATGGTAGAGAAAAAAAGAGAGATATCAATAGTTTATATGATCTCCAACTAGACAACACAAAATAAAATTTGTTGAAATAACCCTTGTATGGCATAACATGGATACAACTTATAGAAGAATTTAAATAAAAATAGAAGAATGTTACAATATATTATGTCCTTTTATTACCTTGTTACAATGGAGGAAAAAGGGTCATCTAAAGAGATCCTAACATAACACAAAGACATATAAAGCATCACATCACATCACATGGGAAGCACATTACATGTAAGAAAACACATAAAAGAGTCTACTATGAAAATAAAGCTAGTAAATAAAATCATCCACCTCCAAATATTATTCAACATCACTTAGAGATGGTGAATAATATGAAAAAGAATCAACAATAAGATATTAGATGGAACTACTAAGAGTTTCAAAATAAGGACAATGCTCTATTGATGACTCATTTTTTTATTACTAGAAGCTAGGATTAATGATTTTAAAAATCTAAAAAAAATCTCATCATTATTCTCAATAACCTCAAACATATCATAAAAATTATTAGCATCAAATTCAAGGGCTCAACCTCTAAGGTTAAGGACAAGAGGGAGAAGAAAAATTGCAATGTTGAAGATTTGGGTGAGGAGGAAGAAGAAAATGAGGTGGAAGAAGAAGCTGATAAGGAAGAGGAGAGGGAAGGAGATGATTTAGAGAAGGAAGAGAAAAAATAGAAGAATAATGAGGAGAAAAAAAGGAAGAAAGAGGAAGGGACTTTGCATAGGAAGCCTAAAACAAGGGCCGGGGAAAGAGAAGAGAAAAGACAGAGAGCTGGGAAGGACAAAGAGGTTTCTATTGGCTTTGATGTTGATGACTGCATTTTGTAGTAGGTAAGGAGTACGACTAGCCATGACATCAATATGGAAAAATGTCTTACTCAGGAAATGAAAGATATGGGTCACAATCTAAAGGCCCTAGAAGATGAAATTGAGTCTCTAAAAGGAAGACTTGAAAATTGTATTAAAGAGGTTTTGAAGAAGGTAAATATTAACAACTCTGATGATAACCTAAATGCTAGAATTTTTGCTATCATAGATGATAAGATGAAGGATATTAATGAAAAAATTAGCTATAATGGTTATTGCATAAGAGAAATTTTGAAGCACAGTAATGAGGGCCTCAAAGTCTTTGTGATGAATCTAAAAGCCTTGTATGCCTATTTGGAGAGCAGTCCGCTAGAAAAAACTACCATCATGGTGGTAGATAATGCTAGGGGTAAAGGTCAGTCTTTGGGGCCAGTGATGCAGGAGCATCTCGGGTCCTTGGAAATCCTGTGTCACTAAAAAATGATTTGAGGTTGTTTGTGTTTCTCGGTTCCTTCTTTGACCAAGTTGGTTCGGTGTTGCTCAATTTAATTTGTTTGCCAGTGTTGGTCAGTTATCTCTTTAGTGCTTGGTAATTTCCCTGGTGCTCGATGATGCTTGTCTAGCACTCGGTTGGCTTTGCTTACCGACGGGTTTCTTTTGAGTTTCTGTTGAGGCCGACTTGTGCATTGATTATGGGTCATAGATTTAATGCTAGTATCCATCATTGGGAAGCGTGTGGTCCCAGATATGACTATTCTTTTTGTTAATTATGGATCTAAAGGCCAACTCAGTTCGCTAGCCTCTTGTATAAATGTAGTTGTTAGTTAGAGTTTAGGGAAAGAATTTTAATTAGAAGTAAGAGGATAGAAGATTTGAGATTATTCATAGATCCTTGCATGATTGAGGAATTCTATATTTCATTGTAATATCTGGTTGAAACTGGGAAGGCCTTACAGCCTGACATGTATGAATAAATTTGAAGTAATATATATGAATGATCCTACATTTTCTCTCTCCCATTGTGTTGTTGTTTCTTCCGTGTGTTGTTGAGAAAGGTGGTTTAGGTTAGGGTGTGCCATTCCTTGGCCCCTCCTTCCCTCCTCTTGTGTCAGGTTGTATCAGAGTGAGGTAAGATCTGGATCTAGGTTTGTGAATCTAGATTTGTAGGTTCCTTCTTGTGAAGCCCTAGTTGAATTGTTGTGGGGTAGTAGATTGTGATTTGACCTGTAGTTGCAGAGGGTTTTCAAGATGGTTCATGGGAGGTGAGATGCGGATCCAGGATTGGCAGACATGTTGAGACAAATTTTTGCTAGATTGGAAGCCATTGAAACAACCCAGAGAAGAGGAAGACATCTTGAAGATGTTAGTGATGATGAAATTAAGGTAGAACAAGGTGATGTAGAACCTGCACTTGTGATGGATTAGGGTGAGGAAAGATTCTTGAAGGCCTTGACAAGTCTAAAATCTACACCACACTTTAATCCTCCTGAGTATGGTGGAAAGCTGGATTATGATGAATTGATGGATTGGATCATAGAGATGGAAAAGTATTTTTCATATGAAAATGTACTTGAAGACAAGAGAGTGAAAATTGCAAGCAAAAATTTGAAAAGACATGCATCCTTATGGTGGGAACATCTATAGCTGGACAGAAAGAGGAAAGGCAAAGAAAAAATCAAGGTATGGAGTAAAATGGTGAATAAATTGAAAGGAAAGTTCTTACCTTGTGATTATCAGATTAACCTAGTTAGGCGAATGCAAAGTTTAAGGCAGAAAGATAGCTCGGTAAAGGAGTATACTGAGGAATTATATAGATTAGATATCAGATCTAGACATGATGAAGATGATGTGGAAATAATTTCTAGATACCTAAATGGTTTGAGAGTTTCCATCCAAGAAGAAATCAGTTTGGTCAAATTGGAGAACATTGAAGAAGCGTATCAATTTGCATTGAAAGATGAGGAGAAATTGAACAAGAGACATGAAAAAAGACAAAGATGAAGAGGTGGTAGATTCCCTAGAGGAAGAGGTAGATCTTATGGTGGAAATAATAGATCTGAACTAGAAAAGACAACTCTAGATAAAGGCAAGACCGAGTGGAAAGGTGAAAGTTCATCTAGAGGTAGAGGCAGTAACTACCGAGGTGGTTATAATAGAGGAAGTTTTTGAGGAACTTGTTACAATTGTGGAGAAGAAGGACATAGATCATTTGAGTGTACACATGAAAGTAAGAAGACTAGTAATAGTAGAAATGATTTGGTGCAAGAAGAGTCACCGAATGAACCTGAAAAGGAAAATAACTTGATGGTAAGAAGAGCACTGTGGAATGAAAGTAAAAAGGAAGATTCGGTAGCTCAGAGAATTTGGCATCTGAAGAGATGGTCACAAAGTTGCAGTTGGAAAGGTTGAAACATCTGAAGCCCTATCAGATTTCATTGTTCAAAGATGAGCATACACTCCTAGTAAGTGAACAATGTTATGTGAATTTGAAGATTGGAAAATACTACGATAAGGTGTTATGTGATATCATGCCTATGGATTGTTGTCATATTTTGTTGGGTAGACCTTGGCAATATGATAGACATGCTATATATGATGGGAGATTGCATAAGTATACTATTGTGGTTGATGGAAAGAAAAAAATCTTGTTACCTTTGATGGAAGAACCTGTTAGTAATGTTTTCACATTTGGGAAAGTTTTCTTGATGGAAGGAAGAAATTTTTGTTAAGGATTTAAAGAGAAATGATGTACATTTTGTTGTGATTCCTAACAAACTGAGTAAGAAAATAGAGGATAATGTCCCTAAGGAGATTGATAAGTTACTCACCGAATATAGTGAAATCATTTATGACAATGTACCTAATGGTTTTCCACCAAAAAGAAGAATTGATCATTGTATGGATCTAATCCCTGGAGCTAGTTTACCAACCAAGGCACCTCATCGGTTGACACCTACTGAGAATTAGGAATTGAACCAACAGATTCAAGAGTTTCTAGAGAAAGGTTTCATCAGAGAAAGTTTTAGTCCTTGTGCAGTACCTGTGGTATTGGCACTGAAGAAGAATGGAGAATGGCGAATGTGTACTGATTCTAGAGAAATCAATAAGATAACAGCGAAGAATAAGTTTCCTATACTGAGAATGGATGATATAATGGATAGTTTGACTGGAGAAAAGTATTTTACCAAGATTGATTTGAAAAGTGGGTATCATTAGATCAGAATCAAAGAAGGTGATGAATGGAAGACTTCTTTCAAGACAAAAAAAGGTTTGTATGAGTGGTTGGTTATGCCTTTTGGTTTAACTAATGCATCGATTACCTTTATGAGATAGATGAATGAGGTTTTGAAGAAATTTTTGGGTAAGTTTGTGATTGTATATCTTGATGATATTCTGATATTTAGTAAGACTAGAGAAGAACATTTATTGCATGTTAGACAGTTTTGTAGAGATTGAAAGAAGAAAAGTTCCTGATAAATCTAAAAAAGTGTTCATTCATGAAATAGGAGATTGTGTATTTGGGATTTGTGATTCCAGCTGATGGTTTGAAAATGGATCCTGAAAAGGTTGAAGCTATTTTGAATTATCCTACACATGTGAATGCTAGTGAGGTAAGACCATTTCATGGTTTGGAAATTTTTTACCAAAATTTCATAAGAAATTTTAGTTCAATTTGTAATGCTATGACTAAGACTATGAGAGGAGACAAAAGAGAATTCAAGTGATCACATGGAGCTGATAAAATTTTTGAGACTCTGAAGCAAAAGGTTGTTGAATTGTCTATTTTGGCATTGCCTAATTTCAATAAGGTATTTCAAGTGGAATGTGATGCAAGTGGAAGTGCAATTGGAGCTATGTTGAGTTAAGAAGGTAAACCTATTGTTTTCTTTAGTGAAAAGTTGAATGATGCAAAAAGGAAATATTCTATGTATGATCAATAATTCTATGCTATTGTTCAAGCATTGAAGAAATGGAGACATTATTTGATGCCGAGTGAATTTGTGTTGTATACCGATCATAAGGCTTTACAGTATTTGGGTAGTCGGAATAAGTTGAATCAGAGACATATGAAATGGGTGTGCAGAGTTATACATTTGTGATAAAGCATAACAGTGGAGTCACTAACCAAGTTGTTGATGCATTGAGTAGAAGGAGATCTTTGATGAGCGAGATGAAAATTGGAATTCTAGGGTTTGATGACATGAGAGATTCTTATGAATTTGATCCTAATTTTTCTGAGCTCTGGAGAAAGGGCAGAGCACCTATTCAAGATCAACATAGTACTAAATGGGATGAATATTTTATGCAAGGAGGTATGTTGTTTAAAGGTATTTAGTTGTGTATACTGAGAGGACCTATGAGAACTAATTTGATAAAAGAGAAACATAGTGGTGGTTTGGATGGACATTTTGGTGTTGATAAGACATGGAGTTTTCTTAAGGAGAAATACTTTTGGCCTCAGTTATATAAAGATGTTCAGAAATTTATGAAAAGTTGTGGAGTTTGTCAAGTTGAAAAAGGAGTTAGTTAGAATATTGGATTGTATACACTGATTGTTGTACCTCAGAAACCTTGGATTGACATTAGTATGGATTTTGTTCTTGGCTTAAAGAAGATAGTAAGAGGTAATGATTCTATATTTGTGGTTGTGGATAGATTTTCTAAAATGGCACATTTTATACCTTGTAGAAAGATATTAGATGTAGTACATGTAGCAGATCTTTTCTTTAAGAAAATTTTCAGATTGCATGGATTATTGAGGAGTATTATCTCAGACTGAGACAGTAAATTTGTTGGATACTTTTGGAAGACTCTTTGTAGAAATTTGGGTACTGAGTTGAAATATAGTTCTACATTTCACCCACAAACTGATGGACAACTAGAAGTTTTGAATAGAAGCTTGGGTAATCTTTTGAGATGTTTAGTTGGAGACACACCAGGTAATTGGGATTTTGTGTTGGCACAAGAAAAGTTTGCATACAATAATTCAATGAATAGGAGCACTGGAAAAAAACCATTTAAGATTGTAAATGGCATACAACCGAGAGGTATATCTGATTTGAGAGACATTGATGATGAAAGAAAGAGAAGTGTTGAAGGAGAAAAATTTGCTAAGTACTTGAAGACATTGCATGAAAATGTGAAGCTAAAATTGGAAGAGTAATAAAAAATACAAAGATAGAGATGATAGATCAAGAAGACATAAGACTTTTGATGTTGGTGATGAAGTGATAGTTCGTTTGAGAAAATACAAATTTCCTATTGGAACATATGGGAAGCTAAAGATGAAGAAGTTTGGACCTTGCAAGATTTTGAGAAAATTTGACAGTGGAAATGCATTTGAAGTTGAGTTACCTGATGACATGGATATATCACCTATTTTCAACATTGCTGATTTGTATGAGTTTCATGAACTTGAAGAAGACATGACAGTAGCGATGGAATATCCTAAGAAATATAATGAAGAGGTTGAACATATTTTGGAAAAAAGAGTTGGCAGAAGTACAAGAGGGAAACAATATATGGAATATCTAGTAAAGTGGAAGAACAAACCGATTGAAGACAGTTCATGGATTTCACAGTCTGAGTTGGATGCAGCTTGGATCATACCTTTTGAATGATTCAGAGAATCATTTTCAAATAACCCTAGGTGTCTAATGTAGGAGCATCTTGGGTCCTTAGCAATCCTGTGTCACCAAAAATAGATTTGAGTTTTTTTGTGCTGCTCGATTCCTTCTTTGATCAAGTTGGTTCAGTGTTGCTTAGTTTCCTTTGTTCACCGATGTTGGTTGGTTATCTCTTTGGTGCTTAGTAATTTCTCTGGCGCTCGGTGATGTTTGTTTGACACTCAATTGGCTTTGCTTACCGACGGGTTTCTTTTGAGTTTCTGTTGAGGCCAACTTGTGCATTGATTATGGGTCATAGATTTAATGCTGGTATCCATCATTGGGAAGTGTGTGGTCCTAGATCTGACCATTCTTTCCATTGATTGTGGATCTGAAGGCCGACTCAGTTTGGTAGCCTCTTGTACAAATGTAGTTGTTGGTTAGAGTTTAGGGAGATAGTTTTAATTATAAGTAAGAGGATAGAAGATTTGAGATTGTTCACAAATCCTCACATGATTGAGGACTTATGTATTTCATTGTAATATTTGGCCAAAACTAGGAAGGCCTTATAGCCCAACATGTATGAATCAATTTGAAGTAATATATATGAATGATCCTGCATTTTCTCTCTCCCACTGTGTTGTTGTTGCTTCCGCGTGTTGTTGAGCAAGGTGGTTTAGGTTAGGGTGTGCCATTCCTTGGCCCCTCCTACCTTCCTCTTGCATCAACCAGGTACAAGAACTAGAAGAAACCTCAAGAGGAAAGTTTTTGAAATTCCTAAGGAGCATACAAGCCTTAAAGACTCTATTCAAAAAATGGAGGAAATGCAAAAAGAGGCTAAAAAGGCCACTAAAGCTAACATGTAACTGGTGCAGGTTTTTTGCTGGAAGGTTGCTGGTTGATCTTCTGTTGGCTATTTTTTGGCTTTCTGTTCTAGTTTGTTTACATGTTGTTTGTTGGGTAAGGGTCTTGCTTTTTGTTTCTTAGCTGGCATTCTATGTTTGTAATATCTTTATTGAAAACTTTTTGTAATCCTATGTAAATGGTTTCGGGGTCCATTCAAAACCTGTATTTACCTTAATCAAAAACATTATTAGCATCACCAATTTTATCATCAATATAATCATCAAAATTAATCACAATAGGACCTTTAATGTGTAAAGGAAATGAATAATCATTTTTATTAGATGATTTAAAATTTTGACATTGTTGATTAAGATGATCTTCCCCCTTGGGCTAGGAAAATATTGATCATGTTATCCAATTTAACCCTTTGGTCTAAATTGCATTAAAATTTAAATTTTAGTCTTGAGGTCCCTAGGTGAAGAAAATTTGTGTTTTCATTGAGGTATATTCTTTTTGGTCTTGAGAAGTTATTTGTTATGTCAAAACCTTTATCATCTATTTGAAATGTCAAAATAACTTTGTTATACTTTATTCCTTGAAAAAATATTTCCCAAAACAAAGAGAATGAAGTAAATCATGTGGATTTTCTTTGTGGAGGGAATTTTTAGTATTCATTTGGCCAAAATTTATTAACTCCAAGCCTTAACTTGGGTCAATAGAGGGTGGGAAAGAAAAACAAGCCCATATTCATGTTTGTTCTCTATGGTAGCCAATGGGTAATAATAGATCATGAAGAAAGAACAAAATGTTCTCGATGAGAAGGGATAATTAATTTGAATGGTAGAAGTAGAAATACTTGGCTTTAAGAAGGGATTAACATTGTTTCATAGTGAAAGATGTTAGAGGATTAATCTTTACTTGTATTTATTAATTATAATTAGGATATTCCTATTGAATCCCTACATGTAATTTGTCCTCTAGTCTAAATGGGAGGACAACTCATTTTATGTAATTACCTTTTTATTCTATCCTCCTTAAGAGGACTATGACACTTGTCACACACCTATTATGAATGGTGGCATTCATAGACTTGGGAGTTACACAGTAACTCCTCTCCTAATCTCTATTTAAGAGATGCTCCTCTCTAATTTTTTATGACGAAGTTATTGTAATGAGCATCTCTCTCTCTCTCTCTCTCTCTCTCTCTCTAGCCTCATTCATAATATCAAAAGGGATTTTTCTTTTCTTTTCCCCTTTCAGTGTTGGAAATATAGATGCAATAACTGAGAGGGGGGGTGAATCAGTTAACCACAAAAATATTACCACTGATCCCTTAAATATCTTAACAAATTATTTACTGTGCCACTCGGTAAATATACAGAGAAATGCTGAAAACTTGATCCTTGAAGTGTGTAATAATTAAACTATTCTTAAGCATTCATCATTGATTAACTTACATGAATAAAGAAAATAACATGAACATAAGAGACACCAGATTTACCGTGGAAACCCAATATGGGAAAAATCACCAATGTAACTAGTTACTATTTTTCACTCTTCTGAAGTGATGCCCGGTTAGAAGCCAACCCAGTAAAAGGTTACAAAACACACTGTTAGGTGTGACCTTGTTAGAGGATTTAATCACCCTGCTAGGAGTGGCCTTGTAAGAGGTCTTGAAACAATTCAATAGAACTGTTACCTTGTTAGAGGATTTACAAAATGGTTGTTAAACCAACTCGGTTAAGAGATTTTAATATCACTGCTACAATTGCTAGAGAGTAACAATGAAATAACCTGCAACTGAATTGCTGAATATAGATCTCTATTCTATTTCACTAGATCCTTTCTGATCAATTAAATCTTTGCTGCTCCTCAAGGATATTTGACCATCCTTCAAAATTTGCACACACCTTTCTTCAAAATGATTTCTGCATGCTGTATATCTTTTATTCACCATTTGATCTTCTATATATATATACCATTTCATAATCATTTAGATTGACAAGTTGGCACTAATAATTATTATAACAGTCGGCTGGGATAAACAAACTGTAATAACAAAATTCTTTGAAAGGGCCGACCTTGCTCAGTAAACATTAATCCTGAAAAGATTTCCTTCGGTGACCGAGAGAACTCGGTAACCACAGTGAATTCTGCAACATCCTTTGGAGACCGAGAGAGCTCGGTAACCACTAATTTCCTTCGATAATCGAGGAGGCTCAGTTAACACTGTTATCCTGTCATGTTTCCTTTAGACACCCGAGAGAACTCGGTAGACACTAAAAAATTGCCTGGCTGACCAACTGAGCTCGGTAGGTACTAAGAACCACTTAGCTGACTGACTAAACTTGATAGATACTGAGAATGATAATTGATATGACATTTGTGTGACATCAAAGACAACACATAGCTAATCCAACAATGTCCTTCAGACAATTGTATCCAATAATCTCCCTCATTGGCATTGATGGCAACACAACATGTCATAGCACAATGAAATTTCATAGATAAACCAAGAGTAAGAAACATATCCTTAGCTTCATTCTGATTCTCATCATCTTCAAACTTCTTTCTCTGACTGAGAACTCTCCCTCTTAACTTCTCAAATTATTCTTCTTAGAAATTTCTTGAAATGACAGCAAACTCTCCCTCTTTGACAACACATGCCAAAGACAACTTACATAGTTTTGGTAAATATCAATGTACCTTATGTACTGATTCATATGCAATGATTCCCTGACTATGCTACATCAACTGATTGATCTTCAATATGTTCTAGTTGATGCATCACTAAAACTTTATTTAGTGAACCTCGGACAGGGGAGTGACCCCTAACTTGCCTCTTAGATACAAGAATACATCCTTAGGTAGTGGCTTGGTGAAGATATTTGCAATTTGTTCTTTTGTATGAATATATTCCAATCTGATTTCCTTGTCCTGCACCAATTCTCTGACAAAGTGATATTTAATTGCAATGTGCTTGGTTTTGGAATGCATTACTGAATTCTTTAAAATATTTATTGCACTTGTATTATCACAAAACATAACAACTGGTTCTTTGATCTCAACCTTCATGCCTTCCAAAAGCTATTTAAACCATACAGTATTAGAGCAGTTTACTGCTGCAGCAACATATTCTGCTTCTACTATGGATTGGGATGTGCAATTTTTCTTTTTACTAGTCCAAGATACTAACCTCTTGCCAAGAAAGAATGCTCCACCACTTGTACTCTTTCTGTCATTAATGTTTCCTGCCCAATCAGCATCAGTAAACACTTTTAAATCTAGATTGCCTCCAAATTTATACCACAAGCCATAATCTTCAGTTCCCCTTAAATACCTCAAGATTCTTTTGATTGCCATCATGTGATTTTCTCTGGGTTTAGCCAAGAATCTTGCCACTATTCCAACTGCTAAGGCAATATCAAGCCTTGTGTGTACTACATACTGTAATTTTCCAATAATTGATCTGTATAAGGTCTGATCTACTTCTTTTGAATCATCATCTTTGGTAAGCTATAGTCTAGTACACATGGGTGTACCAACTAGTTTTGAATCTTCCATACAAAATTTCTTAAGTATTTCCCTAATATATTTAGACTGAGTAATGTAGATACCATTTTTGTTCTGCTGAATCTGAAGTCCAACAAAGAATTTTATCTGACCAAACATAGACATTTCAAATTCTTTGTTCATAAGTTTTGAAAATTCTTTGCACTGATCATCATTTCCTATAAACACAGTATCATCCACAAATATTTCTGCCAAAATAATTTTGTTATATGATCCTTCTTTGATGTATAAATTGATGTTGTCATTAGCCCTTTTGAAATTAATCTGAGTAAGATAGTTATGTAATCTTTCATACCATGCTCTAGGAGCTTGTTTCAGACCATACAATGCTTTGTGTAATTTTTAGACCATATCCCTTTTGTCTGGATCAATAAGACCTTTAGGTTGCTCAATGTAGACTTCTTCCTCAAGAATACCATTGAGAAAAGCAGATTTGATATCCATCTGATATACCTTAAATCCTTTATGTGCTGCATATGCAAGTAAAGTCTTCACACCTTCTAATCTTGCAATAGGAGCAAAAGTCTCTCCATAATCTATTCCATCTTCTTGAGAATATCCTTTACATACCAATCTTGCTTTGTTTCTTGATACTTGACCATCTTCATTCAACTTATTTCTGAATACCCATTTTGTCCCAATTATATTTTTATCTTTAGGCCTAGGTACAAGAGTCCATGTCTTATTTTTCTCTATTTGCTCTATTTCTTCATTCATAGCTTCAATCCAACTTTCATTTTCTAAAGCATCTTTGACATTTTTAGGTTCAAAATCAGCAAATAAATATGTACCTTTTAGTTTACTTCTTGTCATAGTACCATCTGATTTGTTTCCAATAATCTGATTTGGTTTATGATGCTTTCTGACGTACTTGGCTAATACAGGTTCCTTGCTTCCTGAATGAGTTATATTGTCATCTTCATCGTCAGATTCAGATTGCTCAGGCTCGGTAGATACTTGCTCGGTAGCTTCAGACTAAGACTCGGTACTTTGTGACTCGGTCTGAACTTCTTCTTGTGACTCGGTTACTGTACTGGGCTCGGTAGATGTAGTCTCCTTACATGTGTCTGGCAATGTATTAGGTTCGATGTAAACAAATTTTCTATAGTCCTCTGGTTCCTTTTTGCTTTCTTCTTCAATCTTTTTTGCAAACTCATCAATTCTCACATGTGCACTTTCTATGATTTTGTGAGTAGACAAATTTAGACATCTATATGCCTTACTTTTGCAAGAATATCCCAAAAATATTCCTTCATCACTTTTTACATCAAATTTTCCTTTTCTAGATTCTTTCAAGATGTAACATTTGCTACCAAATACTTTTAGGTAACTTACATTTGGTTTGTAGCCATACCATAGCTCATATGGAGTCTTGAATGTGTCTTTTCTCAGCTGTACTCGGTTCAAGGTATGAACTGTAGTGCTGATAGCTTCCAGTATTTCATAGCAATGTTTTTTTCAATCATTAGAGTCCTTGCACAGTCCATGATAGATGTATTCTTGAAGTGTGTAATAATTTAAACTGTTCTTAAGCATTCATCACTGATTAACTTACATGAATAAAGAAAATAACATGAACACAAGAGACACCAGATTTACCGTGGAAACCCAATATGGGAAAAACCACCAATGTAACTAGTTACTATTTTTCACTCTTCTGAAGTGATGCCCGGTTAGAAGCCAACCCGGTAAAAGGTTACAAAACACACTATTAGGTGTGACCTTGTTAGAGGATTTAATCACCCTGCTAGGAGTGGCCTTGTAAGAGGTCTTGAAACAATTCAATAGAACTGTTACCTTGTTAGAGGATTTACAAAATGGTTGCTAAACCAACTCAGTTAAGAGATTTTGATATCACTACTACAATTGCTAGAGAGTAACAATGAAATAACCTGCAACTGAATTGTTGAATATAGATCTCTGTTCTGTTTCACTAGATCCTTTTTGCTCAATTAAATCTTTGTTGCTCCTCAAGGATATCTGACCATCCTTCAAAATTCACACACACCTTTCTTCAAAATGATTTTTGCATGCTGTATATCTTTTATTCACCATTTGACCTTCTATATATATATGCCATTTCATAATCATTTAGATTGACAAGTCGGCACTAATAATTATTATAACAGTCAGCTGGGATAAACAAACTGTAATAAAAAAATTCTTTGAAAGGGCCGACCTTGCTCGGTAAACATTAATCCTGAAAAGATTTCCTTCGGTGACCGAGAGAACTCGGTAACCACAACAAATTCTGCAACATCCTTTGGAGACCGAGAGAGCTCGGTAACCACTAATTTCCTTTGATAACTGAGGAGGCTCAGTTAACACTGTTATCCTGTCATGTTTCCTTTAGACACCCGAGAGAACTCGGTAGACACTAAAAAACTGCCTGGCTGACCGACTGAGCTCGGTAGGTACTGAGAACCTCTTAGCTGACCGACTGAACTCAGTAGATACTGAGAATGATAATTGATATGACATTTGTGTGACATCAAAGACAACACATAGCTAATCCAACAATGTCCTTCAGACAATTGTATCCAACATTTAGAACATCTCGTCTCCTTTTCCTTTAGCTTTCTTGGTGAATGCTCATAGATAGTTTTCTCATGGTAACTCTTTCTCCCTCATCAAGTTGACTTGGATTGTTTATTTTTCATTTCTCTCTTTATTATTTCATTCATGGTATTAGAGTAGGTTACTAATCCTTGTTTTAAGTACAAAGGTGTTGAAGGTTACCATTCATTGGAGCACTCCTTGTTTGGAGACCTTTTATTGAAAATAGAAGTTTTAATACTCTTTACATATCTCATTCATGGTTTTGCATATTTGATTATCATATCTATTAAGTTTTATGTTCTTTGAAGAGAGAGGCTCAAATACCATTACATAACTCATCCATTTTTTTGTTAATATCTGTGATTTTAAGTTTTTTTATTATATATCTCTATTTAGTTCACTAACCCTCTTTAGACGGATCACCACCAAAGAGTTGTGTTTGAATTTTTTTTTGATTTGGCTGTTTTACCTCCAAACCCATTTCAATCTATATTTCATTTGTTAACCTCTATTGGGAAACCACAAGGTTTAACTCATTTTTTAATCTCACGTTTCTTGCTGGTTATATTCAAATCATTTTTTTTAATAATTTTTCATTTGCAAGGTGTTTTTTATTGCAGGATTCAATAAATAATGTCTCAAATTTCCTTTTAAATATCTATGTGCATGTAGGTGTCTCTCTATTTTTCATTAACAACTTCCTTGCAGGGTTAAATCTCTGGTTTTCTTAACAAATCTTGATATATCTCTGTCTATGCTACTTTTTTTCACCTCTTTTCTCTACTGGTTGGAAGCGTGATATAGTTTATTTATACACATTCAATATTAAAACCAAATTATATAAAAACCAGATTTGTATATCTTTCTATGCCAAGCTCAATATTCATGCACTCAACCATATTTTGTAGCACCTTTCACCATTTAATAGGCCTAAAATAATAAATGCCATTCTCACAAATTTTATTTGCAGGTTTAATACAAAAAATCTAATTTTTTACATCTTTGTTTCACTTTGCCATTTTTTGTGCCTTAGTAATATTTCTCTTTTCTTCCTTTTGCGCTATCCAATAGCACTATTTTATCTTCCCTCACCTTGTTTGTTCTTTCACGCCACTTGGGTACATAAATTGGTTCTTGTCTACCTCTTATTGGTTCATTACATTCAACTCACACCTTTCATTCTAAGTTTGGTGTTTTATCATATCTTTGTCATACCTGTACTCTCCATCCATTTTTTCATTCTTGTTGTGAGCATTTCTTTAACAAGTGTCACATAGTGGCCAGTACTTGCCTTTAGTTTTGTAATTAATTATAACTATAATTTATATAAAATATTAATTAGGTTGTATTAATAATGGTTATTGTTTGAATAATAGTTAGGTGTATTAGATTATGAAATAGTTAAAATATATTTAAAAAAATATAATAATTATAATTTATTTGTTGTATATATTAAATTTAATAAAAAACATATTAAAATTAAAAATATAATTATATATTATAAATATAATTTATATAATTTTATAATCTATAATAAAAAAAATTTAATTTAAATTTAAATAAATATTTTCAGTAATAATTTTATTTTTAACAAAATAAAAAAATATCTAATTTGAGTTTGGTGTGATGAGAGCAGTAGATCAATCTCATTTATTTAGAATAATTTTTTAATGCATAAATTTTGCCTAAAATAAAGCAATGTGGAAGAGAAATAGAATTTAGGAAATTTTGTGTATAAGAGCTCAAATGATTTAACCAATCAAATTATTAATAAATAATTTTTACATATTATAAACATAAAAATATTGCAATTTCACTATACAAAGTATGAAATATATATTAAAATAACAAATATCCTAATTTCTAATTGGTTCATACACATTATTTTAATCACGGGTTAAACCAAGAAATCCAAAAATCATTACAATAGTACTTGCTTAGCCTATCGGCAAGTACTAATAAGGTTAACTCAGTTGTTTTAAAATTCTTTTAAATTTGGTTGAACGGTTCAATATAGGTTGACTCATTCTGTTTTAAAAACAAAGAGTTTAATTACATTTCCTTTATCGCAGTTGAATCTATTTGTTTCTTATAGTTAAATAATTTTCTCCTCCTTTTTAAATAGTTTTTAAAATAAATTTAGTTACAAATAATAAGTTTTTTAAATTTTTATTTATTTATAGTTTTAACATAAGTGTTTTAAATTCTTATTTTGTCATTTAATCTACTCGTGTTTCACATTTAACAAACACTTTATAATTAAAAAAAAAACATTTTTAAAAATCAAATACATATCTTATTTTTATTTTTTAGATACTTTTAATAAACTTAATACGTTTTAATAAGCTTATTAAATTCCTTGTAATAATATTTTTTTCTAGTTTAAAGCCATTTGTATTACAAGTTTCTACAAAATTTTAAATGTTTCTTTCTATGATTGTCTCTTTTCCATATTGTTTAGATTATTATTTTTTTTAAAAGCTAATCAACAGTTTAATCAATTTGTCTATTGTTCAATTCTATTTCTTTTCAATATAGTTTAATCAATTTTAAAAGAAAAACTCCATTTGAATAATTTGTTAAATAGCTTAACTAGTTTTTCAAACTTTTAAATACAATTTTATATAAGTTTAAAAAAATCATTTCAATCATCATTCACATTAATTTTATGCATTAATTATGTTTTCAACTCAAGATATTATTATAATTGGTTAATTAATGCTTATCCAAGATTATTGCGGTTTTTCTACACTCGTTTCATCGTTCAATTTATTACCACTTATATTAAAGATTTAACAAATTTTTTTTTAAAAATAAATAAATTAGTTAATCATTCAAAGGTTGATTAACATTATTTTATCACTGTATTGCATTTTTTTTTGGTTAATAACTTCAATAAAGTTATTTTAAAGTTCTACTAAAATTTTAATTTTTTTAAACATTAAGCTTCTTGCTTATCCTCTTGTTTAACATTAAGTTAAACTTCAATAATTTATATGTTTTCCTATATTATTTACTGTTTTCAATCTAATAGTGTTCAAACTTCTTTTTTTGACCCAAATTCTTAGCTATATTATTTGTTTAATTCAAAATCAACCTTAGCTATTTAATATTTTTTTCTTCATACAAATGATAATTCTCAAGTAAAAGTTTGTTTCCAAGGAAGTATCTATGTTTTCTATCTTGTTAAGTAAGTCATGTACTTATGTTTACATTCAATGGAGTTTATAACTTATATCTATAATGCTACTCAATTCTCTTTCAGTTATCAATGCATCTATCTTAAGTTTGTTCAAGGTTTATGAGGTATCTTATTCAATTGCCTTCATTATTCATTGATTAGCATCAATTTCTATCAATTTTTATATGATCTGTAGATATGCATATAGTTGCAATTTTATGCTTTTACAACATCTCTTTATATGCACATGGTGGCATTTTATGGTTTTATACCATTTATTGATATGTATTTTATTGAAATTTTTTTGTAAGTGATACTCCTATAGAGTTATTATGTTGTCATTAGTTTTGATTAAGTCATATAGATTTCCAAAGTCATTCGGTAAAGAATGAAAGTCAAGTCAGTAAAAGGAAATAAATGAAAGACAGTTTCAGTAGAGGCAAAGGAAGTCAAGACACCGAGAAAGGAAGAGAAAGGAAAACCGAGTACCAAGCTACAACATCTATTGAACTGAGAGAAGATACATGTTACCAAGAAAGAGAAAAATGTATTACCAAGCATCATAGGCTAACACAAGGATAATCTACATATACATTGAATCTGGATATCGAGCATAAAATAGTTTACAAATCTTGAGGAGTTTGTTTGACCAAATATTGGAGATTTAAATATAATGATTGTGTATGATTATAAGTTGAGATTCTCCAATGAGAATTAAATATGATATATGCATTGGAGAAGTAACCAATATTGGCATTGCTTAAGGAGATGATTCTAGAATGTTTCCACCACTTCTAGAATTAAGTATAAAATGGATCAGAGAGTGAAAATTAGAGAGAGAGTGTATTATGAAAAGGAGAAGTTGCAAAGAGTAGGTGATGATCATTCAGAGATAAGTTTGAAGGTGATGACAAGAGAAGCCACCGGGTAACAAAGTAGTAAAGAGAAAAGTGTCAATATGATATAGAGTTAATCTACCAAGTACATAATTGATATTGTGAGTGAAGAACAATATGAGGCAAATTGTTATTGAGCATATTGAGTCTGATAAGCATAAATCAATGCTAGTATTACAAAAAAGTTTATGTACTGATTAAGTGTGTAATTGGAATTGTAAAATATCTTAACCGAGTGGATCCTAATAGGTATTATATTGTAAAACTTTTAATAGGGTACACCTATTAGATTAGAGTTGTAAATCCTTTAGCAAGGTAGACTTAATTGGTCTTTAGAATTTTAATTGGGTAAGCTATGAAAAATAGATAACATTGTAGCTCTAATCGAGTAGAATTTTTACTGCAGTAGTGAAGTTTTGTGGGTATCCTCCCCACCATAGTTTTTTCCTCTAACAAGGATTTTTGTGATACCAAAATCATTGTGTTATGAGTTGTGTTTCATGTTATTACTTTATAAGTTTTATGCTGCTATATGAAAAGTTATGAATTCAGTGAATGGTTAAGAAAGTTAGTTAAAAATTTTGGAGTGCTAATTCACCCCTCCCCTCTCAGTACTTAGCTTTCCATAATTACTCCAACAATTGGTATTAGAGAAAAGTCTCTTATTCAGAAGTTTAACCACTTTAGAGGAAAGATCTAAAGAGATGGAAATCTATAGGTATCCAAATGTGATTGATAAAATGAACATGGAACTAAGGATGACTAATGACCAGATTGATGAATTGGGGAGGAAACTGAAGCATTCATTCAACAAGAGAACGAAGCTAGCACATCAATTGAAGGATACACAAGATAAGGTTGAAGAACTTGAAGAACTATCAGAGGGAAGTATGTTTGATGAATCTGAAGCTAAAATATCAGAATCAACCAAGAAGAAAAAAACCTAACTGATTAGGTAAAAGCACTAAAAAGAGAACAAGAAGCTCAATCGGTAAGAATGTGTGAAGTCCTAAAATAAAAAGGAAAAGATGAAGATGACAAAAGAATGGTTGAAGATGAGAGAAGATAAATGAATCCTAGGCTAAATGATAAAGATGGGGAGATACTGAGGTTGATATAAATTCACTACAATATATCAGATCAACTAGTCGGTGCAAATCAAGAGATTGCAAGAAAATTTGAAGAGATTACTAGACTGAGATCAGAAAATGAATATTTGAAGAATGAACTGAAATCTAAAAAAGATGCAAATGATGTCTTGAAAAGGAATGAAGAAATATTGCATATATTGGATGAACAATTAAGAGGTTAGAGACAACTAAGAGATACTTCTGGACTTGGATTTAATGCAAAGAATACTACCAAGAAGGGAGAGTCCTCAAATCAAGCAACCAACTAAGATGCTACTACCCCACCTAAGACAAAGAATCCTACTTGTTATCATTATGGAAAACTAGGTCATACAACTAATTTTTGTAGGAGAAAAATAGGTAATCCATGAAGTATTCCTAAGTTTAATGGTTATTGTTATAATTTCAATAAGTATGGGCACAAGGCATTTGAGTGTAGATCAAGGATTGCTAACAATTCAAGGAAGCCAAGATTCGACGGTTACTACAATAATTGTAAAAATATGGTCACAAGTCTGAAGAATGCAGGTCACAAATAAAGAATGTGAAATGGGTACCTAACTGACAAAATACTACAAACAATCGACAATGACCAATTTTACCATGGGACTATAATACAATAATTATATGTACTCCATGTCGGAGATTTGGTCACATAGTAGTAAATTGCATTTTGATGCATGGAAGTAACAATAGAAGATCATGAGGAATTATGGAATGGCATATTTTCATTTTCACAAGGTCGTTCACCTAGCAAAAGACTATAGGTACCAAGGTAAATCCCCAATCGAGGAACAACCAAGTGAAAATTATCAAGTTAATGTTGATAAGATAAGCGATCATATGAATAGAACATGGAGAAGAAAGAATCAAGATGATGGAACTGAACTTGGAACAACTAATGTCACCACATCCTCTAGATCGGGTGCACCAATCTTCACCTAATTGGTCAAAGGTATGTGGAATTGATAACTAAAAATTTTATCTTAAATTTGTTCCTAACATTTGTGCAAAGAGCATTAAAGGGATTGTTGATAGAAAATCCAAAGTGAAGTTTTTTTCTCAAACTGTGAATATGGGAGGAGTAAAGAAAAGATATGAACCTGTTAACTATAATGAATGGAGGCAGAAGAAAGAGGCTTGGGAGATTCTTAAGAAGGGGAATTTTAGTGCTTACATGGAGAAAATCAAGGGTGGTAACCTGATTATTACTTAGTATTTCATGAATAATTGGAAGAATGGTAAGATTCTCTTCAATAATCAATGGATTAATGTCAACGAAGACCTTATTGCTGATGTGACGGGGCTTCCCAAGGAGGGTATGAAATTTTACCGTGACAGAAGCTTTTTTGACAAGGCGGCTGAGAAATTCCCAAACAACAAGGATGAAGAGGCCAGGATGGTTAAACAGGTTGGTGGTTTCATCAGTCCTACTAATATAAGTAGACCTTGGTGCTTTGTTCTTTATGTTGCTATTAGCTACTTAACTCTTGATGGGAGGTTTTCTAGAGCCTACGACCACCATTTTTTCATCCTAAATCATTTTAGGCATGATGATCTTATCAGTATTCCCTATTATTTGATGTGCTCTTTGAATCACACTATTAAAAGTCTTCAGGATGACCCAAAAGGTGATCATGCTTCCCATCACGGGCTCATGGTCATTCTTTGTAATCAGCTAAAAGATAACAACATTGCATGTCTTATCAACAAAGGGAAAAACCCTAATGAGGAGGAATCTGAGGATGAGGGCTCCAATGGAATGTTTGAGGCTGATACAAAAGATGAAAGAATTGTTGAAGATAGGAAGAAAGGAAAAAGCAAAGGTAATAGTAGGGTTCATTCTATAAAGAGAAAAAATGAGATTCTTGATGACTACCCTAATTCCGAGGATGAGCAGGAGAACCAAAATAGTAATAAAAGGAAGAGAATTAGGAGTAAAGGGAAAAAAATGGACAATAACAAGGGACCAAGAAAAAAAGGGCTTTTTGACTCTTCTGATGAAGAGGAGAACACCTTACAAAGAAAAGAGAAAAACAAATGGAAAGGCAACATTATTGACTATGATATTGACAAAGAGGATAGAACCAACATCCATGAAAATCAGAAAGGTAAGGAGCAAGAGAAAGATTTTGGCATGAGTACCCTCAATGACTAGGATGGGACTAGTGATCCTCTTAGGAAGACCTCTAGTAGCAACATGGACCCTTACCATAAGGAGAGTATCATTTTCTTTGGTCATTTCCTGGGTTCTCTTGCTCATGACATTATGATCATTAAGGAGGACCTCCATGATCAAAAAAATATTATGAATGTGATCAAACGTGCTACTTTTGGAGACAAGCCCTTGGCTACTTGTCTGGAGGACTAGATGGAGGCTATTCGCAAAGGTGAATCTTTTGGTGAAATGGGTGAGAAAAGAATTATCTTACTGGAGGAGAAAGTCAAAAATCTGGACAATCCCATTATCAAGAACTGTGAGCAGAGTGCCCATATTATTAACCTTTTTGATGACCAAAGCAAGCCTTCAATAGAGAAGCTGGAGCTAGATAGAGGGGAGAATGCTAAGGACTTCAAGTATATGGGCATTAGAAACCATACTACAGCAAGCACAAAGAAAAAAGAGATGGAACTGGAAGACTTGACCAGTAACATGGACCTCCTTGTTGTTCACGCTTCAAAAATTTTGGATATCAATTAGCTTTTCCTCGGTGGCTTTCTTTTGTTTGTGTTGTCTTTTTCTGCCTCTGGCTACTTCATAGTATCTTTCTGTTGTCTTTTGTTGGGCTATGTGCCCTTATTTGTGTTGGTTTCTTTTGTTCTTATGACTGATTAGTATTGAATATCTTCTAATCTTTGTACAAGGTTTCAGGACCTTTCAAATCCTATTTTTACTTAATCAGAACATTTGTGCAAAGATCCATATTATTAAATTAAGATGCATTTGGGTATATGTTGTGAATTTGACATTTCATGTTTTGATCAGTAAGAATATATGTTATTTTGTTCTATTTGGTGAAAGGAAAGTGCATTTGGTAATCAGTGAAAAGGGAGTCAGTAAAGAGAATTTAATGCTAAAATTATAGTAATTGGAAACCCTAAACAAGGAAAAATGATAAATAGAGCTCTTGTCATTTCATTTTCACCTTACATTTTCAAGAGAATTTGAAGCATTTAGCAGAGAAGAGTCCTCTGAGAGTATTCAAGCGATCATATCATTATCAAATGAATTCAAGTAAGTACTAATTTTTCTCAAGTTGTGCAAACATGACCATGTTGATATTCAATCAAAACCCTACCAGTCAAGAGATTAATTCGTAAAACAATGGTACCCAAAGTACAAAATCCTATTTTTGTGGAGAGGATTGACCCTGTTAATCCAAAGTACAAGATACCACTAGTCGTAGTAGCTAAAATTGATAAATCTAGAGCCCTTTCTTTGATCGCACCAAGTGTTATTCTTTTTGAAGATGTCTGTGCCTTCATACATTGCAAAATAGAGGAACTTTTACAAGTGGAGATCAACATATCCTACCAGAATCTATGTGTGAATGGAAAGTTGAAGGATGAACATACACATTTAGAGACCAAGGGTTAGGTTCATGCCATGCATGTTCTGACTATATTCAAGAAGGAATGGATGAGGATTGTTTTAGGCCAAGTACATGATCATATCATGTGACTCAATGCACCTATTAAAATCACAAAAAATGTACTACATATTGTGACAGGTTATCCAATCGGTGATAGACCGAGAGCTCATAAGAAAATAGATAAGAATAAAATTTGTGAGCTTACTCAAGCTAAATGGGATGGAAGAGGTTTGAAGTTGTTTACTATTGATGATCTTGAGTTAAGATACGTGTGCAATATAATATCCTACCAAATCTTCCAATCATCTTAGGTAGATAGTGTACCTTGTGGAGCTTTTGATATAGCTTACAAGATTGTGAAGAAAGACATGAAGGTAGATCTTTGTGAGATATTGTTGAAACAATTTGATGATAGCATGAATACAATCAATAAGGAAAAGAAAAATACTTTGAATTTCATATCACTAATGGTATGCATATTTTTGTACTTCCAAAATTTATTTCCATCAATCGGTGATGTAGTGTGGAATGTAAACAAACTGATTATTTATCAAATAAATGAGTTTATTGAAAGTTTAGGAGATAAATTTGACATGGTTATGAATGATTATTTCTCAAAGTTTCAAGATAAAATTCATAAGAAGTTTATAATTCCACCCTAGCTAGTGAAAAAATACAAGGATATTATATGTTTTGAAGTTGATACTGACACTTGTATGGTGAGGGTAGTGGAGCCAAGAACCATTTGGTTACCACCTATGGGTTATGAAATGGATATTGATACTGCATCATTACAAATTGAAGGATTATTAGATAAACCAGTTGATAGAAGAGCCAATCGGTATGGAACTTATGAAGAAGTTAATGATAAAATAAAACTAGGTATATTGATACCTAAGGCTTTGAGGAAAACCAACAACATGATTAGTATTTTATCAAAAAAAATTGGTATTTCTTTTGAAGAAGATGAAGTTGGTCCATCAACAATTAAGGGGAAGAAAATTAGAAAGAAAAATGAGACCCCTAGCCCAATTGGTGTAAGACCACTAACAAGGTCTTCCTCCACACCAAGAGAGAAAAATAAATCAGAGGTAGACCTATAAAAGCCTAAAACCTACATGAGAGAAAATAAGACTTTAGGTAGACCAAAAAGGAAGTTGAAATTACAAGAAAACAATGAAACTGAATCTAAAGATATAACTCAATTCAAAGTTGTGCAAAACTAGACACCAAAAATAAGGAACTTAGATGAGTCACTTAAAGTAATTAAGAAATATGGAGGTGATTCTGGAATAAAAAAACTTAAATATGAAATAAGAAGTGATGAAGAAAAATAAAAGATTGAAGAAGAAGTTGTGTTCATACTACAAAAGTTTAGGACTACTCCGGTTGAGATGGCCAACCGAGTATCAAATGAATTATACCAAAAGATAGATGCAAGATGGAAATATGACTTGGCATCTAAGAAAAAAATGAGGGAGAGATCCCTAGCTATCACTATTCCTGAATTGTCCACAAGAGGAATTAAAGAAGTATTATAGGAATATTCTAAGGGATTCCTAGTCAAGGGAAGAACAATAAGGATAATGGTCAGTAGACTTGAAGAAGTTGAAAAAGAGACAAATGATTTATCGAGAAATATATTATTTCCTAACCTATCGACATATATTAAGGAACCCCATGGGAAGTCAAATCCCATTGATTTTACAATAGATAAAGAAGAGGTCATCATTGAAGACATAATAGATAAAGATCCAGCAGAGGGTATTTCATATGATGAAAATGTAATGGTAGCTGAGGCCAAGAATACTGAAGAATTGAATCTTGATGATTCATAAAAAGAAATGTTAATGGATGTAGATCCTATTATACAACGAATACTAAATTTTCTTGAGATTGAAGAAGTTATCTTAGAGGATACAAAAGATGTTCCAAAAAATGTGGAAGCCCCCACCAAACTAGAAAAAGAGAAAGAACAAAAGGACACTACATAGTTGGTCACTCCTATCGAGACCACTAATTCCCACCAGAAACAAGAATCGGTGAAAGAGAAGGAAAAGGATAAAGAAGAAGAGAAGAAAGAAGAAAAAAAAGAGAAGAAAGAAGAAAAATAGGAGAAGAAGGAAGGAAAACAAAAATAAGAAAAAGGTGATAAAACCAAGGATACTACTACTACCACAACTTCTAATGTGAAGTTATCTACTGGAGAGAGTGCACAAGCTACATAGAAGAAATAAAAGAAGAGGAAGCATCAGAAAGAGAAGGTTTATTTGAGCTAACCTATTATTATATCAAAGGTTGATATCTCTACCATGATCCCCAAGGAATTATCTAAGTTTAGAGATTTACTCAAGAGGAAACTTGCACAAGACAAATTGCTTGTAAAGAAGCAAAAAATAGGTGTTAGAGAATGTCAAGGAGATACTACAAGAGATTTTACCTAAGGCTAACATAAATGAGAAAGGAAATATATAGAATCAACTAAGTGAATAGGTAAGCTAAATCAATAAACTAGGTATTGAGACCACAAAATATTTGATGCAAGTGCATAGAAAGAAAATGGAAAATAAGATCATTGAAGAATTACTTCAATCGGTAGCACTTGAAAAGGTAACACTTTTTATATTGTTTAACGAGTTGGAAAAAAAATTGCAAGATATTCTTTTATTATTTCAAAAAATATGTTTGATTTTTAATTTCACAAAGGACATAAAAGTAAAAGATGAAAATTTTGAGAAGTTGAATGAGTAGCTAGCTAAGGTAACAACCGAGCCTGATACTTTCAAAGTATACTATCAAAGGTTGAAGCACCTAATGGGAGTGCAACATGAGTTTAGGAAAGAGGAGAATAAAATCATAATGGCATTGAAGATTGAGGAGAAGCTGAACAAGACGTTTGAAGGAAGACAAAATAATAGGAACCGAGGTGGTAAGACTAATGAAACAATTGCTAGAGGTAATGTGGTAGAGAATCCTAAGAAGACTAATGAAGGATTTGGCAGTGGTCAAGTCACTAAGAACTACAATAATGGACAGAGAGGGAGATGGAGAATTGAGTTCACTGGTACTTGTTTTCAGTGTGGTGAAGAGGGTCATAGAAGTTTTTAATGTCCTAGAAAAAGAGTTGCACTAACTGCCAAAGAAAACATAGAGAATGTTGCAGAAAAAGGTGAATTTCTTATCACTAGGAGGTTGGCTACATGTGCTAAGGAACTGGTGCAAAGAAGAATTTTTTTCAAAACCAAATGTAAGTGCAAGAATAAGGTATGTAATGTTATAGTTGATGGTGGTAGTTCTAAAAACTTTGTTTTAAAAGAAATGGTTAGTAAGTTGAATTTGGAAAGGAAGAAACACCCTAACTCTTATCAAATTAGTTGGATACAAGATGTGTCTAAGGTTAGGTTCAAGGAGAAATGTTTGGTTAATTTTCAGATTGGATCTTATCATGATGAAATATTATGTAATATATTGCCTATGGATGCCAGGGATAACTTTAAGGAACCCCCCCCTCTCGAAAAGTATAAAATTGTGGCGAATCACATGTGATTTGGGTGAAAAAAATTTAATAGTGTTGGCTAATTATGCGTCAATCTATGGATATTTGCTGGTGAATTTTTTAATAGTTTACACAATTTTTATAAAAAAATGGCGATTTAATTTTTTTTTAAAATAAATTTATTAATATTGATGGCAAATTATGTTTTGAAATATGGGTATTGGTTGGCGAATATTTTAATAACCAATACCATTTTTATAAAAAAATGGTGAAATTATTTTCCAAATAGTTGAATTAATTTATTTGTTAATTTATTTGTTATTGGAAATTTGAATACTGACACATTGCATCGGGTCCCACAGTCCCAGTCCCATCACCCATGACTATGATAATGACGTCAAACTCAAATGACAAATGTCCATTGGATTTAATACGTATCAACGGCCAAAGATGAATTTCAGGCATATTGCTGGTCTTTATAACATTTACTAAAAACTATCGGTGGAAACATGACATGTGTCATGTTTCCACTGATAGTTTTCAGTAAATGTTATAAGGACCAGCAATATGCTGGAAAAGTATCATTCTTAATTTGGCATTTATTAGATAGAAATAAAGTAAAGTTTTAAGTAATGTACTAAGTATATTTATTATCATATCGATTTGAAATTTGAATTAATTGTAGAATTAAAGCAATGTACTGATAGATACATGTAATCTATTCATTACCTCGATAGAATAATTGGTTAGAGTTAAGGCTTGAATGAAAAGTAAAACATCATCTCATCTTAGAGTTAAGGCTTGAACAATTGTCGCATGATCACATAGCTAGGAAATGGGCTATGCGAACATGTGACATACCTCCACATCACCCTTCTACCTTGCCGTATGACCGCCACCGCCAAAACACAGGGTTTGTCACATGATCACAAAGCATGAAATTGGTTCATGCGAACATGCGACAAACTGTCACGCCAGCCGTAAATCTTGAAACATGCTGGCCAATCCGCAAGCCCCTCTGACCATGGCCCCATCGATAATTTCCATGTCCTACCACATTGACCAATCAAAAAATGCCGCATCACCATCTACCACCGGGTTGAGGAATAGGTGTCAACCAGTCGCATGATCGTATGTCAGAAAACTCTGACATGCGATCATGTGACAGCCACCCACAGGATGCCACATAACTATCAGTGGGACCACTGCCCTCCCCTCCAATGGACCCAGCACAAGAAGTAACCGGTCACTTGGTCGCATGTCAAAAAATTTTGACATGCGATCATGTGACAAATGAACATTTTACCAGCTCAGCCAATCACAACCTAACACCTCAATGATGAATCATCACGTGGTCCCATTGCAGACAAACCAATAGCATCTAATCAGATGGTGGGTGCATGATCACATGGGGAGAGAATATTCCATGTGATCAAATGCTGACCATTGATCAAAATCTCTAGCCCAAGCCCCGCTGACCACACTCCATCTCTTTATTTCTTCAGCCAATAGGGCAGTGCCATTTGTGCATACATGTTACCATGGCCCACAGTTTGAAACCCTACACCGTAAAGAAGAATCAACGGTCGGTGTGATTTTGCATATCTCTAGCAACTCCCTTGTGCTTTAGTGACCACTGTTGATGCTCTGACATGACAAGACCATCTGACTCATCTGAAAACTAGGCCCCACCATTGAGATTTAGCAATAAAGGAAAACTCCCATTCGTTGGAGACTTTCTCCATTCCCTGACCTAGCGATGACTAACATGATGAAGAATTGGGCCCCTCACAATCACAGTAGCGCACATACTCAACAATGAATCATCACGTGGTCCCACTGCATACAAACCAAAGACATCTAATCGGATGGTGGGTGCATGATCACATGGGGAGAGAATATTCCATGTGATCACATGCTGCCCGTCGATCAAAATCTCTAGCCCAAGCCCCGCTAACAACACTCCACCTCTTTATTTCCTTTAGCCAATAGGAGAGCACCATTTGTGCATACATGTCACCATGGACCCACAGTTTGAAACCCTACACCGTAAAGAAGAATCAATGGCCGGTGTGATTTCGCATATCTTTGGCAACTCCCTTGCACTTTAGCGGCCACTGTTGATGCTCTGACATGTCAAGACCTTCTAACTCATCAGAATCAATTGAATTATTATGCTACTAAGTACTAAATGAAAATCTCTCGAAGGCTCCTTTCCGACATGTTTCAATAATGAAATTCATATATCTTAAATAGACAACTACAAATAAACCATTTTCATATCAGCCATCAGATTTTGCCTCATAATCGGCATCGTCCATTTTGGCGAATGGGTCGACCGTTACATATGATAAGAACTAATATTTGGTGAACCCCACGTAATTTCAAGTAATCGAGTGGGTGAATAGGGTGTGAACTTGGGACCCCATTGTGTGTGATGCATGGCGAATTGGGTCCTAGGACAAATAAAAATTTCACATAGGAAAATGGGAATTTGGCAAATGATGATCCTCGAAAGAGACGCTCAATTTAATCCGTGGTGAATAAGAGTAAACAGTAAAGAGAAATATGGGCAAAGAACCTGACTAGCAAACTAAAATTACGTAATAATAGTGGTGAACATTCTGACCACTATATGACCATTTTATAAAATCTGGGTGAATGATCCGACCTGTATTTGATTGTTTTATTCACCAATTTATATCACCCGATCATGACATATTCGCCAATTGGTGAATATTCACCACTAAAAAAATCCCTGATGGATGCTTGTCATCTATTTCTCAGGAGACCTTGGCAATTTGATAGACATGTTTTTTTTTATGGTCATGCAAATACATATGTGGTAATGCATGGTGGATCCAAGCATAAGTTGTTACCTTTACAGGAAGTTGGGGCTAGTGGATGTGGAGTTGTTAGGTGTTATCCTTGGCATAATGACAAACATCAAGAGCAGAAAGTTGATGAACCTATTCCTGCAAATGAAAGGAAGCCGAGATTAGGGAGTGATATAGATGAGGAACTTATTGAGATTTAGAGGAAGGTGGTATTTCTGACAAAGATAGTACAGCAAGTGATGGCACTAGTGACACATGGAGATGTAGATGGTGCCAATTTGATTAGTAAGTATGGAGAAGATGTGATTCAATGAAGTTCTAGTGTAATCGATAGTGGAAAAGATGGTCAAAATTAGTTTCTATTAGTGGCAAAAAGAAGAGATGAGAAAAGTTCAGGACAAGATACTTTGCTGAGTATGATAGTGGATAAAGTGAAGATAGCATGGAATTAAGGACAAGAGGAGATTTGGGTTAAGAATAGATATGGTATACCTATCCTAATTCTCTTAAGATTCTCATGAGAACATTCTTTTATTTACCTGGGATGTCTGATGTAGGAGCATCTCGAGCCTTGAGAAATCTTGCATCACCAAAAACATTTTCTGTTCCTATACATGTCTGATGTTTGTTTTGTATTCATTGTTGTTGTTGGCTTCTTGCCTTGTGAAGTTAATTTAGTGCTGTGGACCTATTCTTGAGAACTATCCTAAGAGCACACATCCTAATTCATTCAGATCTGGGAGTTATCTTCATTTTCCTCAGGTATCGATTTTCCACTAGTTTTGCTCATGAAACATGTGGTATTTTTCCTTGTCTAGTTTCGTATGGGAAAATTGGAGCTTGCGTGGTTGGGGATATGTTCTTGGATCATGTGTGGACCAACATCTATCTTCATGTTTTTTTATTTCTATCTTTAGTTTTGGTATCTCTCCTTAGGCTGGACCTATAATGTAATTAATACCTAACTGGCTGACTTGTGGCTTAGCTAGTTATATATTGAGAGCCTTGGTTGATGTAGGAGTAAAAAAAAAGGGGGGATATGATAGGAGAGTACTAGATAAGAGGAGAGTTGAAGCATAACTAGATCTCACGAGATCTTGAAGATCAGATGTTTATCTGATATTGTAATAGCAGAGCTAGTGGTTTGCATGCTTGGAGACAAGGAGATTTCTTGGAGGCTTGTGAGCTCAAGTTCAGATCTTCCGTAGTGTTTCCATTAGTTTCTGGTGTGTTTGAATAGCTAGGAGATTGTAGAAATACTTTTGTAATTCATTGTATAAGGCCAAAACCTGAAAGGCTTCACAGCCCGACATGTTGAATGAAATTTTGTTTTGAAGATTATATTGTTGTATTCCACTGTGATTGTTGTTGTTATAATTTTTGGTGTAGGATTGAACCATCCATTATTGGATCCTCCATCCTTGCCTTGCATCACTCTCTCATATTTCTTTGCAAAATATACTAATGTGATAATGCATTGCATTCTTCATTGCTTATATCATGGATCATGTAAGTGGTGGATTCACAATCCATTCACTTGCAGTGGGATGACTCATTAGTGGACTATCTATATCCATGTAAATGATGCAATTTTTATGCATGTCTCATTATTTGGCCTTTTCTTCGGTCATTTATGCATTTGTATGTTCTTTTATGAGATCATTGGTAATATTTATTGTTCCTCGCTCATTCATTTTGAGCATTTGGTTTATCTCAATATCATGTTAGCTCCATTACACTTTTGATGAAATCTTATGAATTTATCTCTATCCCTCTACCTTATTTTAAAATATAAACATTTATTTACAAATATATCCTGATGTAAAAGTTCCAAAAGATATACTAAATTTAATTTTAGATGCCATTCTCCTTGTCGATAGTTTCTTTGTTTTTTTTTTCTATGTTTCTTTGATTCAAGTGACTCATCAAGGCACAATTAAGGAATCAATTCATCTAAACATGTCCTATAACTCAAGAATAATGCTTGAAGATGTGGATATCCATCCACTTGAACACAATCAAATGTACCTTTGTACTATGAAGTTGCAGATCACGTTGCAGATTTTTGTAAAAATTGGGTTTGGTAACCCTTGTTGTAAACTCCCCAAGTAAAGATTAAAGGGGTGTGTTATAAGGTTAATATTTACTTGTATTTATTAATTGTAATTAGGATATTCCTATGGAATCCCTACATGTAATTTTTCCTCTAGTCCAAATGGGAGGAAAACTCATTTTATGTAATTCTCTTTTTAGTCTATCTTCCTTAAGATAATTATGACACTTTGCATACACCTATTATGAATGGTGGAATTCATAGACTTTAGAGTTACATAGTAACTCCTCTCATATCTATTTAAGAGATGACCCTCTCTCATTTATGATGACAAAGTTATTTTAATGAGAATCTCTCTCTCTCTCTCTCTCTCTCTCTGTGTGTGTGTGTGTGTGTGTGTGGCTATGGCCTCATTCATAATATCACAAGGGTTTTTCCTTTTCTTTTACCCTTTCAAAACATCTCATCTCCTTTTCCTTTGGCTTTCTTAGTGAATGCTCCTAGATGATAGTTTTCTCATGGTAACTCTTTCTCCCTCATCAAGCTCACTTGGATTTTTTATTGTTAATTTCTCTCTTTATTATTTATTTTAGAAGACATAAAAAATCATAAAGTGAGCATCCTTTAAGAGATGTGGAGCAATTAATGAGATAGGAGCATCAATTTTAAAAGGAAAGATCCATGAAAAGAGGAGTGGATTTCATGCCACTTTTAGTTTCAAATATGCTAAACAATATTCTCATCTCTAAGAATGACAATTTTCATAGGAAGATAAAAAATTATTTATATGAAGAGAAAGTAGACTTTCTAGTTAAACACAAATACTTTAGTTTTGAGGTTCTTTTTGTGGTTCATTCCAACATTCATTTCTTGTAGAGTTTACTGATTTTCAAAGGTTCATACATTAAGTTGAGATAAATTTTTATCTTTTCATGAGTTGTTGGGTCATTCATTTCTTTTGGATGATTTTCACTATGCTTTTAGTAGGGAACATTTTTTGGAGTTGAAAGAGATCATTGTTTAATTGTTCTACATTATTTTACCCAGGATCTTAATGATCTTCTAGTAGCCATGAGGATCCTTATTCTTGTTTGGATATGTGATGGACTTCATACATTTGGATACAACTCCTTATTACCTTAAATATTCTTTTACTAGCTTGAAAGGACATGTTTTTTGGTCTAATAGATATCATCACCAAGTTCACATGGGATTTTTGTACAAATATACAGGTAAGGGTATGTTCAAGAATGTATTGTTGTTCACTCATGGTTTCAATTTAAAAATGCATTTATCTATTTTCTTATTGTTGTATTCATTTTTTTAATAGGTTTATTTAATTACACTAATGAATTCCATTAGCTTTAGAACCAAAACTCCATAATGCATAAAGCATTATAATCTAGTATTGAAAAATAATTAAAATAATAAGGAAATGTTTTTGAGAACACACCAGGAGTAGAAGAAATGAAAACAAAAAGATGTGATATTGCATGAATAAATGATTGTTATAATAGATGTATATTTCTATAATAGTGGTGTAGTCAAGGATGGAGAAACCTACAAAAGATCAATCTAACCTTGCAGCCTAAACAATATAATGAAAATAATAGCCAAGATAGCCAAGAAGTGAATGATTAACCTTCAATTATTATTAGAAAATTACTTACAACTAATTTGAAACATGCAGTCTTACATGCCAATCATACATGCCTGATTATAATTTGAAATCCCTTCTAAACCCAGCCAAACTATGACCAAATAATCTTATGAAGTTTAACTTATCCCTTAGGAACAAGTCCATAATCTTATATAGCCATTACAATCATCAGTTGGCCTAAAATAGATCACATTTTCTAAGAATAGATAAAATATAATACAAAAATTAGGTCAGCTCCCAAAACCCTAGGAACAAACCCCAATGAATAAACTAAGAGATGTGATCATAGAAATAAGTGGTCCTTAAAAATTATAATGCATTAGCACAATTGCAACTGGCAATTCCAACTAGTAGATTATAAATTTGATTGGTGAACACCTTGGCTGACCAAGAAAATGAAGAACAATATAGTCAGGAAAGAATCTTCAAGAACTCCCGCACGATGACTCCAAATGATGTGCGATCATAGGATAAGGCTTGGAATGAAGCCACAAACACAAAATAGAAAACACAACTCAAAATAACAAGTACAGATCAATTGCAACCAAAAACCATGACTGACCAACAAGAAGTCAAACATATTTTTGGTTGATGCAAGATTTCTTAGATCCCAAGATGCTCCTGCATCAGACACCCATGGTACTTGAAACATGAGTCCCTCGATTTTCTTGAACTAAAGGAAAACCAAAGTGGTCAACCTCAGCCTAAGAAATTTGTGATGAATTTGTAATTGGTTTGTCTTTCCACTTGACAATAAAATCCATATAATGCTTGCCTCTTGTACTCCTACCAACATTGTTATCCAAAATCTAGGTTATTTGATCCCTTTGCTTCTTAGGATACTCATGTACAACATCTAACTAATCAACACTATCTCCTTTTGATTCATGATATTCATATAAGTCTGCAGCATTGAATATCAGTGATATATCCATGTCATCAGGTAACTCCACTTCATATGCATTCCCTGAATCAAACCTCCTCAAGATATTACAAGGACCAAAATCTCTTAATCTTCAACTTGTTATAAGTACCAATAGGAAATATACCCTTCTACAAGTACACCATAACTTCATCTCCCACTTGAAATTCTTTATGTCTCCTCTTCATATCATATCTTCTCTTATACCCCTAATTCATTTTCTCCAAGTGATGTCTCACATCCTCATGTAAAGATCTAATAAACTCAAAAAAATCCTCTCCTTCAACACTCCTCCTAACATCAGGACCGATATCCCTCAATTCTTATATCCCTTTAGGATTAAAAATAGTAACCACTTCAAATGGTGTCTTCCGTGTTCTCCTATTCACTGAGTTATTATAAGAAAACTTTTCCCGAGGTAAAACTAAATCCCAATTTCTAGGCTTATCTCCAACTAAACAACTCAATAAATTTCCCAAAATCCTATTCACTACCTTTATTTTTCCATCTATTTGTGGATAAAAAGTAGAACTAAACTTCAAATCAGTCTTCATCTTCTTCTAGAGTGTCCTCCAAAAATACCCAACAAACTTGTTGTCCCTGTCTGAAATAATGCTCTTAGGTAATCCATGTAATCTCATAATCTCCTTGAAAAATAAACCAACCACATGAATTGCATCAGTTGTCTTCCTACAAGGAATAAACTCTCCCATCTTGGAAAATATATCCACAACCACAAAGATAGAATCATAACCTCTTTGTGTTCTAGGTAAACCTAACACAAAAACCATGCTAATATCCTCCCAAGGTCTAATCAATATTGTCAAAGGTGTATACAACCCCAAATTCCAACTAATTCCTTTGGAAACTTGACATACCTTACAAATCTAAACATAACTCCTCACATCCTTTTGAATTTTTTGCCAAAATTAATTCTCACCTACCAAGGCTACCATCTTATCAATTCCAAAATGCCCCACCAAATGACCACTATGTTTCTCCTTAATCAAATTAACACTCATGGAACTTCTTAGTATACACAACTGATTATTGCTAAATAGAATCCCATCCTGCATGAAATAATCTAACCACTTACTTGTGTCAGCAGCTATTGATGTTTGGTAGCTTCAGTTGGATAAACCTATGAGGCAATACTATTGTGTGTGTGTGTGTGTATGTATATATGAGATATAATTGATATATATATATTTATTATATATGAGATATAATTTTTTATATATCTAAAGTATTATTATGTTAGAGAAATTAATATAATAAGACTATAAAAATACTATATATATGTCATTATATTAATTAAAAGAGTATGTGTTAATGAATAGACATGTCCCATGAAGGGACATGTCTATCCATGTCTCATCCACAATAGAAATAAGAGAGAGATTGTTTCCTTTGAAAAACATATACAATCAAGAGTGTTATTATATTTGCAGTGATCCTCACAAAATCAACATGGTATTAGAGCTTGGTTGCAAATGTAAGAGAGCAATTTGTTGATGGTGAATGTGTGACTATCTTAGAAAATAAAGTCTCAGTACGGGGACAATATCTCACAAATAAACCATTGGATTTTTCTGCATTTTGGATATGTTGGTGATAAAAAAATTTCAAAGAATCTCATTGGAGCAATTGGCGAGAAAGTGTCAGGTTCAAAAGATATTACCAAATGTGTAGGGGTCTATGTGAAATCCAGTGAGTGAAGTTATATTGTAGAATTTTGTCCACACTAAGTCCAAAGAATAAGGTCAAGTGAATTGTAGTAGATTTGTTAAGAAGAAAAATGTAGTGATTATATATTGGAAACTATTTCATTCTTGAATGCGATGATTCATTAAAGACATAATTTACGCACTGATATTTGAATAAAGTGACTCGATTAAAGAAAAAAAAGTGTTTTTTAGTATGAGGTTGAGGATAATGAATTTTCCAAGTATACACAATGATTTCTATAATGATTAGTTAGACCTTGTAGCGACTTTCATCAAAGAGACATATTAATTTTTTATGATCATGGTCAAGCATTAACAAAGAAGCACATATTCAAAGAAGGGTGTCTCTTTCTAGAAAGAAAGCTTTAATTATAGAGTGTCACCTCTCTTGGAACAATCAAGTCATTTCACAAGAAGACATAAGCATTGTTCAATGATATAAGAGTGGTAATTTTACATTGTGAGGAGAATAATAACCAATGTTACATTCCCATTTGAACCATCCTTAGTGGGGTGATGATTCAAAGGGGAGATGTCTTTCAAATAATTTGATAAGGTGTTTTCTAATTTGATGTATATGGACCTTCATTGAAGTAACTTGTATCAAGGATTTTGATGCGTAGATAAGTATTTATTATCCTTGAGTATTACGTTATCTATTTGTATTTCTATACGTACTATAAGAGCTATTTTCCTTGACCTTTTCTGGGGATGCTCTTGTAGGAAAAAGAAGATTGATATTAGATTCAGAGGGAGTTTGACTCTTCTAAGGTAACTTTGGACAAGGAGCTCTAAAGATTGAAATCAGATTCAAAGGGAGTCTAACAAGTTTATCTTAAGAAGCCTTGGATGAAAAGATCAACAGATTGATATATGCTTAATGAGTTCTTCTTTGTGAGAGAAGTTTGAGGTTAAATCCCTTGTTTCCACCCTCTGCGCTAAGGAATGGTGGATATCATGGTAGATATCATGTTTTAATGGGCCAATCCCATGTCTACATCATGAGGATGTGATGACTTCCAAATGACTATCACTTGTATTTGTTAAAGTTATTGAAAGGTGACGATCTTATTGGTGCAACCAAAATTTGCAAACACAAATTTTCATAATGAGATCCAAATGGCTTAGGGAAGTACAAATTTCATTTCTTAAATATTTGATATT
Source organism: Chamaecyparis obtusa (assembly GCA_027943335.1). Lineage (NCBI taxonomy): Eukaryota > Viridiplantae > Streptophyta > Pinopsida > Cupressales > Cupressaceae > Chamaecyparis > Chamaecyparis obtusa. The sequence continues at coordinate 1,414,202 of BSBK01001859.1, forward strand.
TTCATCATTTTCTTCTTGACTATAGTTATATTAACGTCAATATTGAATATCTGATTAAATATTATATCATCAATTCATTCAAAATATATTTTGAGGGAAAAATCATATTTAAAGTTCTTTAAATAAAAATGCATTTATATTATTTCTACATGATTGCCCTAAATTGAAAACTTATGAGAAAAATGATTTTTTTTGCATGAACCAAAGGTATGTCCAAAAGAATTAAATTGCCATATTACTGAAAAGTAAGAAGGAAGTTTGATTTAAAACATTATCATAAAATAAATATTTTTCTTTTAAATATTTGATCGGAAAAGTAACCCTTTAGGGTAACTATTTTATTCAAAGGAGAAATATAATTTTATGAGCATATAATAAAATAAAAACACCTTTTATCCTTGGTAATTGATGATGTCATCGAACTAAAATATGTTTACCCTAACCAGTCAAAGAAAATCATATTAAGGATAAATAAATTGTATATATAGTGTAAATAATAATTTAATATATCTATGAGCACTATATATGTCAAATCATTTGAATATATGGCTATTTGCAATGTCATAATGAAATATTTCTTGCATAGACGATTTCACCCTAAATGTACCAAATAAAGCTTTACCATAATTTTAATCTTGAAGTGATGGCTTTCAAATTGAGGATACTAATCTTTAATAAGTAAGTTTGAAATGATTTTTAAGATTAACCACTTCTTATCAAAGGTTAATTGTCTTAATAAAATATTGTACATATTATTAATATAAGACAAAATTTGATTTATCAAGATACTTGACTATGACATTTTATATGTAGGACATTATACATGGAAGTCCAAAGAACTCTAATTCAATCAAAATGTCATCAGAAAGGGAGTGCTTCTCACCTAAATATTTTAAAATTTAATTATTATAGTGAAGATTATTTTATGAAACATCACTTCCCTCACAAATATTTAGTTGATTGAATAGTTCCTTAAGGGATGGTTTCTCTAACAAAAAAAATTTATTTCGTTAACACCCCACATTAATACTTGAAAATTCTATGAGAATATATAGTTACCCTAAAGATGTAAAAATGCCTTATGTTTATGATATCATATTTTTCTCGTTATTTCACGAAAGGGAAATGCATTATTTTACCATTTATTTTTTACCCTATGCCAATTCTTGAAAATCCTCATTGGGTTAAAGTATATATTACTAGAACACTTTTAGGGTTATCATTTTTAAAAAGATATACGCTTTTTAATTATAATATTTTTTCCCTATGTTAGTACTTGATTCATTTTAATTAGGGCAATTTTCATTCAAGATTGGTATGCATGTAAATATAAAAAATTTCATCCTTGCATATATATGACCGAAGTGATTGAATATTTCCAATGGAATTTTGATTGCATTGGAATGGAGAAATGCATTTTTATAATGTTATTTGAATACTTTCTTTTGAGATTATGTTATTAACTTTTGAAAGGAGAAATGTTCTTTTACATGCTTTTTTTCCCCTATAATAAGAATTTTGAAAATCAATTGCAAGGGTAGAAAGTGTAAAGTAAATAAACATTCTTGATTAAGTCTTGTATATATTGAATTTTGATTAAGTCTCCCTAATGAAGATATGTTTTTGTCATATTATATTTGAGGGTTACTTTCATTTACACATTTTGATATGATATTTTTGGGTTGATGTTAATTAATTTTCAAGGAATGCTTTTCAAATGCATAATGACTAATGTTGCATTTTTTTTACAAATATATATATCCAAAATGATTAAATTGTCTTTAATGAAATTAAAGTTGGATATGTATTTATATTTAAGAGGGGATACTTAATATTTTATGCGCTTTCAGTAATGTTTTCCTATGTAAATTTTTAAATATTTTATTAGGGAAAATTTATTGAAAGTGTATTAATTAAAATATATTAATTCTTTATATTCCTGAATGATATATCATGTGGAGATTATTTTGTGGGAGTATGTAAAGATATTTTATTATGTTAAAACCCTAATGTAAATTGAAGCTTAATTTATTAACTTTATGTGCAGGGGTTTCATATCTTATTTTCAAAGGAGAGATTATTCAAATGCGGCGAGATGCTTTATAGGAATGAAATAAAGAAAAGCATCAATGAAAGATTTGATAATTACATATATTAACATTTAGAGAGTTAATACTTTAATTGTAACTATATACTTAATGTTGTAGTTATTGATTAGGTTTTAGTCATTAAACGACACATTGGTCTGAGGCTTGTATGCATCCTTTGGTTGTTTATAAAAAGGATACCAGGACCAATGTAAAGGGATGATATACACAAGTTAATAGTAGTGAATTTTTTCTCTATTTTTTTGAAAATATATCCTTGATGTACCAGAAACACTATATCTGGTGATGAATTTCTTTTAAATGCAATTTCAAGACTCAGTTGTTCTTCATAACCTTGGTGATATTATTCTGTCGCTTATCTCTATTTGAGTTCTCTAGATTAAATCTATTTTGATTTAACTTAATTGATAGTTCAATTGATTCATTATTTTAGTTAGATTCCAGATTAGACAAATCAAAAATAAAGTGTTGATTGTTTGACCTTTATGTTACATCTTATTGGTCTTTCAAAGGAAAGTTAAATTCAATAGGACTGGTTTGAAGTTTATTCTAAAATATTTGCATCAATTCATGCATCATTAAGGTGATAGTAGAATATCTTAAAGGGATTTTATATTGTCTCTAGAGTTATACTAAAAAACATAGAATTTGAGAACGTAAGAAATCATTTAAAAGGATAAGGCACCAGTCTAATTAATTGTGTTGAAGAACTTATGTTGATTGCAGACATGTTATAGTTTCTAGATTAATGAGATAACTCATCAAATATCTCAAACATTCTTAAATAAACATTACATATTTTTAATCCGTCAAATTAGTCAATTATTAACAAAGAAATAGTGATCTACTCTAAAAATCCTTAAAGCATCTTGAGGTGTAGGCCTACCAGCCTTGGTCTTGAAGAGCCATAATTGGAGAAGTTCATTCTCTGGTAGATTACTTTGGTTTTCCAATCATTGGAAGTAGGAGTACATAGGAATTCCAATTTGTTGATTTGAGCACCAAAAAATTGGTGACTTTGTTGGGGAGTTGTCTACAAAATAGCTTGAAGAGATATCGGAAATCTCTGGTTATATTTTAAGTTTGTTATTTTACCTTAAGAATAAGTGTGGTGACTTTGTATAAAAATTTTCAGATTTCTTCTTAGGACAAGAAGGAAAAAATATTTTCCTCAAGACACTTGAGGTGGCAACTTCGTACAATATTTTTTAGAAAGTGATTCCACTAGGAATTAAGAACCCAGGGGTAGTTTATATTCTCCTTCTAATAATAAGGTGATGACTTTGTATGCTAGAAGTTTTTAGTTTCTCCATTGAGGGAGAGAACCTGGAAGGAATGAATATTTGGCCTTCAGTTAGTAATAGAAGATCTATTACATAATGTTTAAACATTTGTTCAAAAAATTTTTGATTCCCAATGAGCCTTTGGAACTTAGAAAACTTTATTACAATACTAATGAAGTATTTTCAAATATTTCACAAAGGGTGCCTAAGTTTTATGGTGATGAATCATCATCTTGTTCATTTAGATTATTTTCATAAATTCTTGATGATTATGAAGTTGATGCAGAGGGTGATGCCATGAGGCTATTTTCCTTGACATTAAGGGATAATGCAAGAGATGTATATCAAGAATTACCTGCAAAGTGTATTTTGTCATGGAGGAATTTTGAGTTGTGGTTCCTAAAGGAGTTCCATGATGTGGAGGATGAAGATATGTCCTATGAACAAGAAGAGAGCTATATGGAGTAAGAATCTTATATATCCCCTCTAGATGAATTTCTCAATTTGGAAATATATGAAGATGAAACTACAACACAAGTATTCATGAGGATGTTTAACATTTATAAAGAGATACACATGGATATAAAACCTTCATTACCAGATAAAATGCATGGATTAAATCATCAGGTAATACTTCTTATCAAAATTATATATGAAGGCATTTTACAAGAAGAATCTAGTGATATTACAAATTTAAATAAAGAGGATGAGTGTAGTAGTCATGCAGGAGATAAAGAAGCATCCATACTTGAAAACCATGAGGAAACTTGTGCTAAAATCGATAAAAACTAGGATCAACAAGTAAATCTCCTCAATATAGAATAAATTTTAGATTTATTGAATGTTGAATATCATAAGTATGTTCAAAAGAATGGTCTAAATTTTTCCTATAATCATCAGGATGAGCATGATCAGGTGATATTTGATGAAATAAAATCTTGAAAGAGTGAAACATTTAATGAACAAAGTGTGTTTATGAATGGTTTTGAAAAATATGAAAACATTTATGGATATGAACCATGTGTTAATCCATTTTGTGAAATAAATGAAATCTCTCAAGACTATGAAGGTGAATTGGATATAGTATATGAGCATGAAGAATTTTTAACAAAGATGATTGATGAAAACATTCTTCCTAAACTAGTGGTGATTATTTTTTGATTGAGCTTGATTTGGATACTATTCTAGAGGATATAAAAACTCTACAAGGATTTGATTATAAGATTGATTCATCTAGTTTTTTGCAAAATCAAAAAATATGTTTCAAAATGAAGGGAAAAAAAAGATTTATGGCATTTAGATTCGTAGTCAGTATTATGAAGTTTGTAGTCTTTTTCAGTCTCTATATGATACAAAAGGTGATTTCAAGTATTCCTCAGAGGTAGTGAGGCATGATGAATTCTCAGATGAGCATAGGATATACTAGATAAATAATTGTAGAATTAGAAATCTTTGAATCAAACATAAAAGAAGTTACAACAATCTATTCCTAGTTCGCATGACACAGACATGATTTGACCATGAAGGATGTTATGATTAGGTGGTTCAAAATAATAATCTGACCAATAATGATACATTCAGAATGATTTTGTTGCTAAATGATCATAATCAAATTTTTGGTAGAGGAAAGCATTGTCATCTCAGATAAGCATCTATTTCAAAAAAAATTATTGTTATTGATTTCTATGAAAATTTGCTAGAACAAGAATGAAACAAGTCAGGGAGCTAAAAGAACAACTACACGCTCACTTTCAAGGGAAGTATATTCTTATTTAAAGTGGCTTTTATTTTCCTACATTTGAGATTATAAATTAATTAAAGAAAAAAGCCCTAAATTTAAAAGATCATTTATTTTCATATTATTATATGGTTATAAATGGTAAATATTGTGAGAGAATAGTTATGATTTATAGTGATTACTTTCAAATAACTTTATTCTTAAAATGATTTTATTCATCTCAATTTTATTCCATTTTGGAAAAGGAATTACAGTACAATTTTCAATCTACACAGAGTAGCACATGTCATCCCAATCCAATGATTTCTCTTGTATTTCTTGTTGTTTAAAAGACTGCAAGGTTCATAACACTAAGGAAAGTCTTTTGCAAGTAGCTCGTAAGGCTCCATTATCATCTTATGGTTTCTGGCATTCAATGCAATATATGGGTCATTATTGTTTACTTGTTTCTTGGTGAAATTCCAGAGAAGATAACCTTTATGTAGAATGGAATGAAGGTAGCTATGAGGCCCTATCTTGAATTTACGAATGTTTTTTATAGAGGTGAATTAGAATTTTTTTGCAAGGTTGCCGATAAGTATTCAACATTGATAGAACACATAATTTGATTATTCAATTGTGCGACAATGTGATAAGAATTGGACTTGACAATATTAATGTTGAGAGAATTGTTGCAAAATCAATCTGTGATGGTACTATTTGTTGGATATTGTTAATGCATGGGGTGGTGATTGATACATTTTATATGTTTAATCACTACGTTACTGAATGGGCACTCATAATGTTGTCATTTGTGATTTGTCACTAATGTCAACATATGTTTCTATGAAGAGTACAGGTTGATTATGACAGTGTATAGACACTATACGGATGCCTCAGAATGTGCGAAGAAATATGAGAGTACAGGAAGCTATTGTGATCTTATATCCAAGATCACATCATGTAATGTTTCATATTGGATGAGTTGCAAATGTTTTGGTGAAGACTGGTTACTGGGTAGTGACAGTAGAAGTTGACAGAGTGAGTCTCTATGTTTTTGGTATATCTTATAGAAGATATGGATTAGGTGTATGCGAGCTTAAGAGATGAAAGACAAGGTACTAAAGGATGTTCATTGTTTAGCATAAGGTACAAAATGTTGGATGACATTAGCTATGGCATGTGATATGGAGAAGACTTATTTGAGAGCCGAATTCATAGGTGTAGCATGCATTTTGTTTAGAAAATTTAAATTAAGGATGTCGGTCCTTAATTGTTGTAATGGAATCATTGTATATTTGTTTTAAGTACCATGTGTATCTTAGCAAGAGTTTATGTAAATGTAATTAGGAAAGCCTAATTGGCTGACCTAATCATGTAGAATGTAATAGGGTATATATGTAAGATCTTTGCTTTGGAAAAGATATGGCGATAATATATGTGATGTAAAGAAGATTGTGAAAGTTGTGAGCTTGTGTCTACTAGATGTAGAGTAGAAGATTATTGGTGAACTTCATTGGAACTGATCAAGAAAGGATAGTTGTTCTCAGATAGTTCAAAATATTGTATTTATTCATATACACTTGTTGCGAATAGTGAGTTTTGAAGGTGGATTTAACCTTCTTTGGGCAGTGAGCCCCCCTTTCTTTTCTTGACTCCTAATAGGGTCTATCCTCTAACAAGGACTGTGTACTGTAATATTTCAATAAGCTCCTAACATGGCTAAATCTTCTAACAAGGATACTATACTATCAGTACATTATTTGTGGGTGCTAATTCCCACCAGGGTTTTCACCTTTAACAAGGTTTCCCCGAGACCAAAATATTATGTTATTGTGTTGGCATTCACTGTGTTCATTGGATCTGATATTGCTACTATTCAAAGTTTAAAGTTTAATATTCTATCATACAACTGATTCACCCCCCCTCTTAGTTGTATTGTGGATTGTTATTCCTAACACTATTGATGTAACCGTTGACCATGCAAATGGATGGATTCTCTCTAAAGAGACTGGTGATATCTACTGCACAAATGAGCCTCAACTTGTATTCAACTCATGAATAGCTTTCTGTCTCAACATGCACAATGAGGTTGTTTCAAATGCAACACAAACTAGAAAGGAAAGTAGCAAGTAAGAGACAAGCGATGAATTATAAGAAAGAAAGGGTGTAAACTTGTCCTCTTTTGTCACAAGTGGCCACCAATTTTTCATTTCCTTCACTCATTTTCAACACCATTTGAGCCATTTCTATTGCTTTAACATCATCTTCACACGTAGAAGCCAAATGCAAAATTATTTTCCCCTCATCATCACATTCACCAGTTGGCATTTTTGTTCCCTCCTAAAATAGATTTTCAACAATATGGATAGACCCATCTAGTATAGAGTAACATAGGAGCTGGTTTATATCCAATTGATCAAAATAAGGTGTAGGTCGTTTTGACATTGCTATCAACTTTTCCACTAATATTATGTTTCTGTTGGGAACTATTGTATCTAAAGGGCTCTCTCCCATTTTGTCTTCTAAATCAACTAATTCAATAATATCTTGATGTTTCAAAAATAGATTTACAACTGCATCTCTCTCCATTTCAACTGTAATGTACAAGGTTGTCTTTCCATCTTTGTGTAAGAAATCTAGTTCATATCCTCTGAATCGAAATGAAGCAATGATCATTATATTTTATAGAACGATAGAAATTAATTGCAAAATTTTACATTTGGAAAATTAAAGAGATTTTAAGAGGATAAAATTATATATTATATTATTCTCCAAAGAAAGATGTTTAGAAGTGGTGCAACCCTAAATGGACATAGAAATCATTTTGGAGGAATACTCAAGCTTAAGGGTATTTTGGAGTAGAGTCAAAGGATCCATTGTAGGGAGTTGTTCTTCCTTCTTGTATTATATTTCACTTAAATTCTTTATATTTTTCATTTTTAATTATTATTTTTTTATGGTATTTTACGCTTTGAATTCAATGGTTTGCTTCTCCAAAGAAAGCTAGATTCTGGTGGAACCAAAATTTGTAGACACAAATTTTCATAATGAGATCCAAATGGCTCTGGGAAGTACAAATTTCATTTCTTAAATATTTGATATTTTCATTATTTTCTTCTTGACTATAGTTATATTAATGTCAATATCGAATATCTGATTAAATATTATAGCATCAATTCATTCAAAATGTATTTTTAAGGGAAAATTCATATTTAAAGTTCTTTAAATAAAAATACATTTATATTATTTCTACATGATTGCCCTAAACTGAAAACTTATGAGAAAAATGAATATTTTGCATGAACCAAAGGTATTTCCTAAAGAATTAAATTTCCATATTACTGAAAAGTAAGAAGGAAGGTTGATTTAAAACATTATTATAAAAGAAATATTTTCCTTTTAAATATTTGATTTTTAAAAGTAGCCCTTTAGAGTAACTATTTTATTCAAAGGAGAAATATGATTTTATGAGGATATAATAAAATAAAAACACCTTTTATCCTTGGTAATTGATGATGTCATCGAACTAAAATATGTTTACCCTAACTAGTCAAAGAAAATCATATTAAGGGTAAATAAATTTTATATATACTGTAAATAATAATTTAACATATCTATGAGCACTATATATGGCAAATCATTTGAACATATGGCTATTTGCAATGTCATCATGAAATATTTCTTGCATAGATGATTTTCACCCTAAATGTACCGAATAAAGCTTTACTATAATTTTAATCTTGAAGTGATGGCTTTGAAATTGAGGATACTAATCTTTAATAAGTAAGTTTGAAAAACTTTTAAAGATTATACACTTCTTAAATCAAAGGTTAATTGTCTTAAAAAAATATTGTACATATTATTAATGATATCATTTCTAACATCCCCAACATAAGACAAAATTTGATTTATCAAGATACTTGACTATGTCATTTTATATGCAGGACATTATACATAGAAGTCTAAAGAACTTCAATCAAAATGTCATTAGATAGGGACTGCTTCTCACCTAAATATTTTAAAAATTAATTATTATAGTGGAGATTATTTTATGAAACATCACTTCCCTCACAAATATTTAGTTGATTGAATAGTTCCTTAAGGCATGGTTTCTCTAACAAAAAATATTTATTTCATTAACACCCTACATTGATACTTGAAAATTCTATGAGAATATATAGTTACCCTAAAGATGTAAAAATGCCTTTCTATTTATGATATCATATTTTTCTCGTTATTTCGTGAAAGGAAAATGCATTCTTTTACCATTTATTTTTCACCCTATGGCAATTCTTGAAAATCCTCATTAGGGTAAAGTATATATTACTAGAACACTTTTAGGATTATCATTTTTAAAAAAGATATATGCTTTTTAATTATAATGTTTTTGCCCTATGTTAGTACTTGATTAATTTTAATTAGGGCAATTTTCATTCAAGAATGGTATGTATGTAAATATTAATTTTTTCATTCTTGCATATATATGCCCGAAGTGATTGAATATTTCCAATGGAATTTTGATTGCCTTAGAAAGGAGAAATGCATTTTTATAATGTTATTTGAATATTTTCTTTTGAGATTATATTTTTAAATTTTGAAAGGAGAAATGTTCTTTTATATGTTTTTTTTCCTATAATAAGAATTTTATTCTTGATTAAGTCTTGTATATATTGAATTTTGATTAAGTTTCCCTAATGAAGGTATGTTTTTTCCATATTATATTTGAGGGTTACTTTCATTTACACATTTTGATATGATATTTTTGGGCTGATGTTAATTAATTTTTAAGGAATACTTTTCAAATGCACAATGACTAATGTTGGATTTATTTTTACAAATAAATAAATAAATAAATAAATATATATATATATATATATATATATATATATATATATATATATATATATATATATATATATATATATATATATATATATATATATATATATATATATATATATATATATATATATATATATATATATATATATATATATATATATATATATATATATATATATATATATATATATATATATATATATCCAAAATGATTAAATTATCTTTAATGAAATTAAAGTTGGATATTTATTTATATTTAAGAGGGGATACTTATATTTTATGCACTTTTAGTAATGTTTTTCCTATGTAAAGTTTTAAATATGTTATTAGGGAAAGTTTTATTAAAAATGTATTAATTAAAATATATTAATTCTTTATATTCCTGAATGATATATTGTGTGGAGATTATTTTGGAGGAGTATGTAAAGATATTTTATTATGTTAAAACCCTAATGTAAATGGAAGCTTAATTTATTAACTTTATGTGCATGGGTCTTATATCTTATTTGCAAAGGAGAGATTATTCAAACGAGACAAGATGCTTTACGGGAATGAAATAAAGAAAAGCATCAATAAAAGATTTGATAATTACATATATTAACCTTTTGAAATTTAATACTTTAATTGTAACTATATACTTTATGTTGTAGTGATTGATTAGGTTTTAGTCATTAAATGACACATTGGTTTGAGGCTTGGACACATTCTTTTATTTTTTATAAAAAGGATATCAAGATCAATGTAAAGGGATGATATACATGAGTTAATAGCAATGAAATTTTTTTCTATTTTTTTGGAAATATATCCTTGATGTACCAACAACACTAAAGTTGGAGATGAATTTCTTTTAAATGTAATTTCAAGACCCGGTTGTTCTTCATAACCTTGGTGATATTATTCTATCACTTATCTCTATTTGATTTCTCTAGATTAAATCTATTTGGATTTACCTTATTGATATTTCAATTGATTCATTATTTTAGTTAGATTCCAGATTAGACAAAGTAGAAATAAAGTGTTGATTGTTTGACCTTTATGTTCTGTCTTATTGGTCTTTCAAAGGAAATTTAAATTCAATAGGACTGATTTGAAGTTTACTCTAAAATATCTGCATCAATTCATGCATCATTAAGGTGATAGTAAAATATCTTAAATGGGTTTTCTTTTGTCTCTAGAGTTATACTAACAAACATAGAATTTGAGAGCATAAGAAATCATTTAAAAGGATAAGGCACTGGTCTAATTAATTGTGTTGAAGAGTTTATGTTGATTTTAGATAGGGTATAGTTTCTAGATTAATGAGTGATGCAGGGGCATTCTAGGGTACTCAGTGAATCTACATGGAGGTGTGTTGTTTTGGTTCTGTGGTACTCAGTTGCAGCTTTAACTGATAGTCTTGGTTATTAAAGGAGCTCAGTTGCTGAAGGAACTCGGTGAAGCTTCTTGTGCTTAGTGGAACTTGCGCTCAGTGATGCCTATGTTTCTCAGTGTTGCTTGGCTTGGTCAGTTGTTTCACTGGTGCTCAGTTGTTTCTCTGGCACTTGGTAGTTATGGTTTACTGACTCGGGTTCTTGGAGATTTGGTTGGCTGACTTTGTGCATTTAATGTTGGTAGCTTTTGTTGTATTCTCCGATGCAAATTTAGAGGCTGACATGGAGAATTAAATGTTTGTAAGGCTATTTAAGAGCTGACTATTGTTGCATTTAATATTTGTTTGTAATAGGAGCCGACTTGGCTTAGGATTTAATTATGTCATCCAGCTAACTTGTGGCTGAAGATTAGTATTTAAGGAGTGTTTGGGTAGTTGTTTAGGAGATGATTAGATTAGTAGAAGGCAGAGATAGAAGATTAGATTTGGAACTTGTGAGATCTTGAAGATTAGATTATTATCTGATAGTTTGTAATAGCGGAGCTAGTGGTTATTTTCTTGGAGACAAGGAGATTGCTTGGAGGCTTGTGAGCTCAAGTTAAAATCTGCCTTAGAGTTTCCATCAGTTACTGATTTGTTTTAGAATTGGACTAGCTAAAGTTGGATTAGATCTTTGTTGATCTTGCAAAACTATTTTTTGATTGTAATTGGCCCTAACCTAGAAGGCCTTATAGCTGAGCATGTTAATGAAAATTTAGTTGAAAATAATTGTCTTGTTGTGGTATTCTGCATTGTGGTGTTTGACTACTTGTGAGGACTATCCTTAATTGGATTCTCCTTGCCTATCCTATGTCAGGTGGTATCAGAGCTTGAAGATCTTGAGTGTGTAAACCAGTTGAGGTTGTTTTGCACCAGGACCTTGTTGGTGACTTATTGCTTGGGGTTTTCAAAAATCTTGAAGGATGCCTATGAGAAGATTGGACCCTAGAGCGATTGTAGATCTTTGTGAAATCTGATTTTAGATCTAAGATGGAATTGATGAAGAATGAAATGATCATTGAGGTCATGAGAGCTGTTAATGGTATGCCAAGGAATCTTGGTATTGATGATGGTTATGAGGAAGCCGCTGAAGACTTTGAAGTTGCTAGATCTAGTAGAGATGATTGAAGAGATAGTTTTGGTTGGTTGCATAGATCTGGAGCTCGATTAAGTACTAGTTACCAAATGGAAGTGACTTCTTTCTCTGGTACTTTGAAACCTGAGGAATTGATTGATTGGATTGGTGAATTAGAAGATTTCTTTGAGCTTGAAGAAATTGAAGACCCTCTTCAAGTAACATTGGCATAGGCTAAGTTGAAAGGACATGTTTCCCTTTGGTGGAAAGAATTGCAAAGAGATAGAGAAGATGAAGGTGAAATGAAGATCAATTGGTGGAGGTTGATGGTGACTAAATTGAAAGCTAAGTTCATACCCACTGACTATGAGCTTGACTTGTTTAAGAAGTTGTAGAATCTAAAACAAAAAGAATTGACTGTGGAGGACTATACTGAGGAGTTCTATAAGTTGACTATTCTGTCTAGACACAGAGAACTTGGTAAAGAAAAAGTAGCTCAGTATATGAATGGTTTGAGATTCAATATTCAAGATGAGCTCGGTATGCTGAAGATTGATTTGGTTGAAGATGCTTATCAATATGCTCTGAAGGCAGAAGATAAGTTGAAAAGGAGACAACATAGTAATTCCCAAGGAAAGGAAAAGATTGATCACTCAGTGAAGGATAAACTGACTATTGAAGATGAACCGAAACCTATGGAACTAAAGAAGAAGGTAGGTAGGATTATCTTTAAGGGTACTTGTTACAATTGTGGTGAAGGACACCATTCTTTTGAGTGTACATAGAAGAAACTTGGTGACCAATGGACTATTGTGGTAAATGAGAACATTTAGAATGACCCTAAAATTGAAAACTTGCTGGTTCAGAACATTGCTCGGTACAAAGGAGGAACCTTGTCAGAGGGGTAACTTGTTCAGGACTCGGTGCAAGTCTAGAGGTAAATTTTTTTATTTAATTGTTGATAGTGGTAGTACTGATAACCTTGTTGCTGAGGACATGGTTCAAAAACTTATTTTGAATATAATGAAGCATCCTCATCCTTATAGGATTGGCTGGTTACAAAATGATCATGTTCTAGAAGTGAGGGAGTAGTGCTTTGTTGATTTTCAGATTGGCCAATATAAGGATCTTGTGTTATGTGATATTGTGGAGATGAATAGTTGTGATATATTGCTTGGTAGACCTTGGAAATATGATTACAGAGCTATGTATGATTGTGTTAAGAATGTGTTTACTGTAGAGAAGGATGACAGGAGGTTTTCCCTGATGCCTTTGCTAGATACAACACTCGGCATGAGGAGTCCAAGTATTGGTAGCTGAGTTAAGTTGGTGGATCCTAAGAGGAATGATGATCAATATGGAGAACAAGCTTATGTGTTATCAAGGAAAGACTTGAAGCAACAGAGGAATTGAAGTGGAAGAGTATGCAAGGTGAAAAGTTGGAGGACTTATATGTGATGAACCAGTTCAGGGTTTATGTGCTAAATCCCGGAAGATGTTCATCTAGCCTATGAGAACATCTTTTCAAACTTGGGGTGTCTAATGTAGGGTAATTCTAGGGTAATCGGTGAATCTGCATGGAGGTGTGTTGTTTTGGTTCTATGGTACTCAGTTGTAGCTTTAACTGATAGTCTTGGTTATTGAAGGAGCTTGGTCCTTGAAGGAACTCGGTGAAGCTTCTTGTGCTTGATGAAACTTGTGCTTGGTGATGCCTATGTTTCTCGGTGTTTCTTGGCTTGGTCAGTTATTTCACTAGTTCTCAGTTGTTTCTCTAGCACTTGGTAGTTCTGGTTTACCAACTGGGGTTCTTGGAGATTTGGTTGGCCGACTTGGTGCATTTAATGTTGGTAGATTTTGTTGTATTCTCCTATGTATATTTAGAGGCTGACATGGAGAATTAAATGTTTATAAGGCTATTTGAGAGCCGACCGTTGTTACATTTAATATTTGTTTAGAATAGGAGCCGACTTGTGGCTAAAGATTAGTATTTAAGGAGTGTTTGGGTATTTGTTTAGGAGATGATCAGATTAGTAGAAGGTAGAGATAGAAGATTAGATCTAGAACCTGCGAGATCTTGAAGATCAGATTGTTATCTAATAGTTTGTAATAGTAGAGATAGTGTTTGTTTTCTTGGAGACAAGGACATTGCTTGGAGGCTTGTGAGCTCAAGTTCAGATCTACTTTAGGGTTTCCATTAGTTGTTGATTTGTTTCAAAAATGGACTACCTGGAGTTGGATTGGATCTTTGTTGATCTTGCAGAACTATTTTTTTATTGTAATTGGCCCTAACTCGGAAGGCCTTACAACTGGGCATGTTAATAAAAATTCAATTGAAAACAATTATCTTGTTGTGTTATTCCACATTGTGGTGTTTGGCTACTTGTAAGGACTGTCCTTAATTGGATTCTCCTTGCATGTCCTATGTCAATGAGATAACTCATCAAATATCTCAAAAATTCTTAAATAAACATTACAGGTTTTCAATCCTTCAAATTAGTCAATTATCGACAAAGCAACAATGATCTTTTCTAAAAATCCTTAAAGCATCTTGAGGTGTAGGCCTACCAATCTTGGTCCTGCAAAGCCAGAATTGAAGAAGCTCACTATCTGATAGGGTTGAACTTGTTAGTTGGCTAGATTACTTTGGTTTTCCAATCATTGGAAGTAGGAGTACATAGGAATTTCAATTTGTTGATTTGAGCACCAACACTTACAATAACTTAATCTTCTATCATGATAGACATCCTATGATGGCTATAACAGATCATGATAGATGATATCTTGCATGGTGGATTGAGTTCCTTAGACATGCCATGATCTTCTATTGTGATAGACATCTTAGGATGGATGAAATAGATCATTTATAGATGATAGGAATGTTCCTATGGTAAGTGCACATTACCTATGGACATTTTTTGAGTACTTGGTGGACATCATGAGACTTAATGTTGGTAGGCCATTACTCTGAGGACTTGGTGAATATCATGCGACTTGATATTCTATAGGCCAATGCTCCTGATATCATGAGATGATATCTTTATTAAAATTTGTTGAGTACTTGGTGGACATTATGAGACTTGATGTTGGTAGGCCATTACTTTGAGCACTTGGTGAATATCATGTGACTTGATATTTTGCAAGTCAATGCTCCCGATATCATGAGATGATATCTTTATAAACTTTTGAGTACTTGGTGGACATCATGAGACTTGATGTTGGTAGGCTAGTATTCTGAGTACATGGTGAATATCATGTGACTTGATATTTTGTGGCCATTACTCCTAATATCATGAGATGATATATCTACAAACTTGATTTTACATTGAGGTAATATCTAACCATCTATTTATCCTCCCTAGCTAAGAGGGAGTGTTGATGTTTGGTAGCTTCATTTAGATAAACCTATTCAAGATAATACTATTGTGTGTGTGTGTGTGTGTGTGTGTGTGTGTCTATATATATATATATATGAGATATAATTTATATATATATATATATATATATTCATTATATATGAGATATAAATTTTTATAAATATCTAAAGTATTATTGTGTTAGAGAAATTAATATAATAAGAATATAGAAATGTTGGAAATAATTGTCTGAAGGAAATTGCTACTCAATTATGTATTGTCTTTGATGTCACACTATGTCATAGTCCGTAGCAATCAGTTCCTACCGAGCTCAGTCGGTCTGCCAGACAGGAATTTTAGTGTGTACCGAGTCCACTCGGTCATCGAAGAAAAGTTAGTGTTTACCGAGTTCACTCGGTCATCAAAGAAAAGTTAGTGTTTACCGAGTTCACTCGGTCATCAAAGAAAAGTTAGTGTTTACCGAGTTCACTCGGTTATCAAAAGGTAAAGGATTGTCGGTGTTTACCGAGTTCCCTCGGTCACCAAAAGATTATAGAAAGTTATGGTCACCGAGCACTGTCGGCCCTTGAAGGACTTTTGCAAATAGAGTTTGCTTAATTCAGCCGACTGTTATACTGTTATAATGTCGATTTGACAAATCCAAAGTCATATAAATAAAAGGTCAAATGTGAAAAATAAAAAAATATACATCAGAAAATTTACAGAAGAGAAGAAGGAAAGGTATATGCGAATTTGTGAAGGATGTTCAGATATCCTTGAGGAGCAGCAGAGATTTATTCGATCAGAAAGGATCAGACTTATGCAGAACAGAGATCTGTAATCAGCAAGACAGTTGTATTATTATACAGGTCACTTTTTCATTGTTACCTTCTTATCATTGTAACAGTGAATTCTAAATCTCTTAACCGAGTTGGTTTAACAACCATAATGTAAATCCTCTAACAAGGTGACAATTCCATTGAATTGTTTTCAAGACCTCTTACCAGGCCACTCCTTGTAGGGTGTTTTAAATCCTCTAACAAGGTCACACCTAACAGTGTGTTTTGTAACCTTTTACCGGGTTGGCTTCTAACCGGGCATCACTTCAGAAAAGTGAAAATCAGTATCTAGATACATTGGTGGTTTTTCCCATATTGGGTTTCCACGTTAAATCTTGTGTCTCTTGTGTTCTTAATTGCTTTCTCAATCATATACATGTGCTGATGAATATCTAAAGATAATATTGCTAATACTTTCTGCATCTTCAAAGTTACTGCAATCTATTTACCGAGTGCTAAAACAGATAACATTGTTAAGATATCCTAAGGGATCTGTAAAGAATTAATAGTGAAGTGTTTTTATGGTTGACTGATTCACCCCCCCTCTCAGTCACTTCATCCATATTCCATCAATTGGTATCAGAGCTTTTGGTGCTTGCAGGAAGGGTTTCAAGGACCTAAGCTAAAGATCAGGATGTCTTATAAGAGGGAAATTCCAAAGCTTAACAGAGATAACTTTTCAGCATGGCAAGGTCTCATGCGACTTCATCTGGCTTCCATTGGTGATTCAGGATGCAAATACATTGATGAAGAATACACAATTCCTAATGGCGCATTAACTGTTGAAGACATTGCAGATAAAAAGACTCACAACACTATGATGATAGACATTGCATCTGCTCTCAGCTATGAAGAATTTGATGATATTAAAGACTGCACTACTGCATATGAAATGTGGGTGGCACTGAAGAAAATATATGGTGGTGATGCAAATGTGAAAAGAGCCAAAGCAGAAAGCCTAAGAGGACAGTTTGACAAGATGAATATGAAGGAAGATGAAAACATTGAAAAATATGTTGAAAGAATCAAAGCAAGTGTAAGTGCAATTAGAGCTTCTGGAGGAACAATCTCAGATGAGACTGTTATAAGTAAGGTACTCAGAACACTACTCCCTATCTACGTAATAAGAGTATCAGCTATTCAAGAAAGAAGATGTGAAACAAACCACAATATAACTTTGGATGCTTTAGTTGGAAGATTGACAGCTTTTGAATTAGACAACTATGATAACTATGTTCCTAGTCCCAAAAATATTGAATCAGCATTTGAGGCCAAGGTTTCATTAAAGAAGAACAAGAAAATTAAAGAAGTTCAGTCAGAAAGTGAAGAAGAATCAGAAGAAAGTTCTGATAGTGATCTTGAAATTGTAGAAGCATTACTTGCAAAGAAGTACTCTAGAGGGAAAGGCAAATATAAAGGTAAAACTCCTTTAATCTATTTTTCATGTGAAGAAATTGGGCATATTGCAGCTAGGTGCCCAAACAAGAAAGTCAAAGAAGAAAAGAGAAGTCACAAGTACTATGGCAAAAAGAATTTCAAATCATACAAGGATAAAGGTAAGAAATCATGTTTTATGGCTAAAGATTCTGATGATAGTGAAGAAGAAATTGTCTTTATTGCTATAAAAGATGAATCTGATGATGATGAAGATAAGATGGCACTTATTTCTCATATAAGCAAAGATGATATATGGATAATAGACAGCGGATGTTCACACCACATGACTGGTGACAAGACAAAATTTGAATATCTAGAAGACTGTGATAGTGGTAATGTAAGATTTGGAAACAATGAACCTTGTTGTATAAAAGGAAAAGGAAGAATCTCATTAACCAAAGAACTCATATGTGATAATGCTTACTGGGTTGAAGGACTAAAACATAATCTTTTAAGTGTAGCACAGCTAATCAACACTAGTTTCAAGGTTGAATTCATGAATGGTCAAGCAAGATTGCTGGATGGAAAAGGAAAACTCATTGGATCAGGCAAACAAACAAAAGGTAACTTATTTTATCTTGATCTCAATGAATATTCATGCTTTATTGCTCAAATAGAAGAAAGTTGGCTATGGCACAAAAGGTTATGTCATGTGAATTTTGATAACATGATAAAAATAAGCAAATTCAAGAAGGTTAGAGGCATTCCTACTTTGAAGAAACCTGACACTGGTCTATGTAAGAATTGTCAAATTGGCAAAATGAGTAAAACTAGTTTCAAGAGTAAGAACTATCAGTCTAAAGAAATTTTGGAAATTGTGCATACTGATTTATGTGGACCTATTGGAATACAAAGCTATACTGGAGATAAATTCTTTATTCTTTTCGTTGATGATTATTCTAGAATGATGACTGTTATGTATTTAAGAGAAAAATCAGAAGCATTTGAAAAGTTCAAATGGTACTTAGCAAGAGTAGAAAAAGAAACAGGGAAAAGATTGAAATGTTTAAGATCAGACAGAGGTGGTGAATTCATCTCCCATGATTTTAACAACTTTTGCATTGAAAGAGGAATCAAAAGACAAGTATCAGCTCCTAGAACTCCTGAGCAGAATGGAATAGCAGAAAGAAGAAACAGATCTATTATGGATTGTGCAAGGACTCTAATGATAGAAAAGAACATTTCTATAAAGTACTGGAAGGAAGCTATCAGCACTGCAGTTCATACCTTGAACCGAGTACAACTGAAGAAAGACACATTCAAAACTCCTTATGAATTATGGTATGGCTATAAACCTAATGTAAGTTACATGAAAATATTTGGTAGCAAGTGTTATATCTTAAAAGAATCCAGAAGAAATAAATTTGATGTAAAAAGTGATGAAGGAATATTCCTAGGATATTCTAGCAAAAGCAAGGCATACAAATGTCTGAACTTATCTACTCACAAAGTCATAGAAAGTATACATGTAAAATTTGATGAGTTTGCAGAAAAGACTGAGGAAGAAAGCAAAAGGGAACCTGAGAACTACAGAAGATTCATCTACATTGAACCTGAAACATTGACAGACACAACTATCAATAAGGAATCTATATCTACCGAGCTGAGCATAGTTACCGAGTCACAAACCGAGTCACAGGAAGAAGTTCAAACCGAGTCACAGGAAGAAATTCAGACCGAGTCTCAGCCTGAAGTTACCGAGCAAATATCTACTGAGCCCGAGCAACCTGAAGAAGAGATCCTAGAAGACAACAGCATGAATCATTCAAAAGGCAAGGAACCTATACTAGCCAAATATGTCAGAAGACATCATACACCAGATCAAATCATTGGAAACAAATCAGATGGTACTATGACAAGAAGCAAGCTAAAAGGTGCATGTCTGCTTACTGATCTTGAACCTAGAAATATCAAAGATGCATTGGAGAATGAAAGTTGGATTGAAGCAATGAATGAAGAATTAGAACAAATACATAAGAACAAAACTTGGACTCTTGTACCTAGACCTAAAGATAAGAATGTAATTGGAACAAAATGGGTATTCAGAAATAAGCTAAATGAAGATGGTCAAGTATCTAGAAACAAAGCTAGACTGGTATGTAAAGGTTACTCTCAAGAAGAAGGTATAGATTATGGAGAAACTTTTGCTCCTGTTGCAAGATTAGAAGGTGTAAGAACTCTACTTGCTTATGCAGCACACAAAGGATTTAAGGTATATCAGATGGATATAAAATCTGCATTTCTCAATGGAATTCTTGATGAAGAAGTCTACATTGAACAACCTGAAGGTTTTGTTGATCCAGATAAAAGGGACATGGTCTGCAGGTTACACAAAGCATTGTATGGTTTAAAACAAGCTCCTAGAGCATGGTATGAAAGACTCCATAACTATTTGATCCAGATTAATTTCAAAAGAGCTAATGATAACAGTAATCTGTATATTAAAGAAGGACCGGATGACAAAATTGTATTGGCAGAAATATTTGTGGATGATACTATATTTACAGGGAATGAGGATCAGTGCAAAGAATTTTCAGAGCAAATGAACAGAGAATTTGAAATGTCTATGTTTGGTTTAATAAAATTCTTTGTTGGTCTTCAAATTCAGCAAAGCAAGAATGGTATATACATTACTCAATCCAAATACATTAAGGAGATACTTAAGAAGTTTGGTATGGAAGATTCAAAACCAGTTGGTACACCCATGTGTACTGGACTGAAACTTACCAAAAATGATGATTCAAAAGAAGTTGATCAGACCCTATACCGATCTATGATTGGAAAATTGCAGTATGTAGTACATACAAGACTTGATATTGCCTTAGCAGTCGGTATAGTAGCTAGATTCACAGCAAAACCTAAGGAAAATAACATGATGGCAATCAAAAGAATCTTAAGATACTTAAAAGGAACTGAAGAATATGGTTTGTGGTATAAATTTGGAGGCAATCTAGACTTGAAAGTGTTTACTAATGCTGATTGGGAAGGAAACATTGATGACAAAAAAAGTACAAGTGGTGGAGCATTTTTTCTTGGAAAAAGACTGGTATCCTGGACTAGTAAAAAGCAGAATTGCACATCTCAATCCACAGCTGAAGCAGAATATGTTGCTGCTGCAGTAAACTGTTCAAATATTGTTTGGTTTAAACAGCTATTAGAAGGTATGAAGGTTGAAATCAAAGAACCAGTTGTTATATTTTGTGACAATACCAGTGCAATAAACATTTCTAATAATCCAGTGATGCATTCCAAAACCAAGCACATTGCTATTAAATATCACTTTGTCAGAGAATTGGTGCAGGACAAGGAAATCAGATTAGAATATATTCATACAAAAGAACAGATTGCAGACATTTTCACCAAACCATTACCTAAGGATGCATTTATGTATCTAAGAGGTAAGTTAGGGGTCATTCCCCTATCCAAGGCTCACTAAATACAGTTTTAGTGATGCATCAACCAGAACATGATTGAAAATCAACTTGTTGATGCAGCATATTAAAGGAGTCATTGCATATGAATCAGTACTTGAGGTACATTAATTTTCACCGGTAATATGAGAATTGTCTTTGGCATGTGTTGTCAAAGAGGGAGTGTTTGCTATGTCTTTGCTATTACTTCAAGAAATTTTCAATAGTCAGAAGGAAGAATTTTCAGGATACAGGAAGTTTGCTGACAGAGGGAGATTTGAATCTAAATCGAGCTAACTCTTTCAAATTTCTTATGCTATGACATATTGTGTTGCCATCAATGCCAAAGAGGGAGATTGTTGGAAATAATTGTCTGAAGGAAATTGCTACTCAATTATGTATTGTCTTTGATGTCACACTATGTCATAGTCCGCAGCAATCAGTTCCTACTGAGCTCAGTCGGTCTACCAGACAAGAATTTTAGTGCGTACCGAGTCCACTTGGTCATCGAAGAAAAGTTAGTGTTTACCGAGTTCACTCGGTCATCGAAGAAAATTTAGTGTTTACCGAGTTCACTTGGTCATCAAAGAAAAGTTAGTGTTTACCGAGTTCAGTCGGTTATCAAAAGGTAAAGGATTGTCGATGTTTACCGAGTTCCCTCGGTCACCGAAAGATTATAGAAAGTTATGGTCACCGAGCACTATCGGCCCTTGAAGGACTTTTGCAAATAGAATTTGCTTAATTCAGCCGACTGTTATACTGTTATAATGTCGATTTGACAAATCCAAAGTCATATAAATAAAAGGTCAAATGTGAAAAATAAAAAAATATACAGCAGAAAATTTACAGAAGAGAAGGAAAGGTATATGCGAATTTGTGAAGGATGTTCAGATATCCTTGAGGAGCAGCAGAGATTTATTCAATCAGAAAGGATCAGACTTATGCAGAACAGAGATCTGTAATCAACAAGACAGTTGCATTATTATACAGGTCACTTTTTCATTGTTACCTTCTTATCATTGTAACAGTGAATTCTAAATCTCTTAACCGAGTTGGTTTAACAACCATAATGTAAATCCTCTAACAAGGTGACAATTCCATTGAATTGTTTTCAAGACCTCTTACTAGGCCACTCCTTGTAGGGTGTTTTAAATCCTCTAACAAGGTCACACCTAACAGTGTGTTTTGTAACCTTTTACCGGGTTGGCTTCTAACCGGGCATCACTTCAGAAAAGTGAAAATCAGTATCTAGATACATTGGTGGTTTTTCCCATATTGGGTTTCCACGTTAAATCTTGTGTCTCTTGTGTTCTTAATTGCTTTCTCAATCATATACATGTGCTGATGAATATCTAAAGATAATATTGCTAATACTTTCTGCATCTTCAAAGTTACTGCAATCTATTTACCGAGTGCTAAAACAGATAACATTGTTAAGATATCCTAAGGGATCTGTAAAGAATTAATAGTGAAGTGTTTTTATGGTTGACTGATTCACCCCCCCTCTCAGTCACTTCATCCATATTCCATCAAGAAATATTTTATATATATATATATATATATATATGCCATTATATTAATTAAAAGAGTATGTGTTAATGAATAGACATGTCCCATGAAGGGACATGTCTATGCATGTCTCATCCACAATATAAATAAGAGAGATTGTTGCCTTTGAAAAATACATACAATCAAGAGTGCTATTACATTTGTAGTGATCCTCACAAAATTAACAACAAAAATAGGATCCTTACAAGCTTTCCATGGTCCACTAAAATATGCATCACCCTCATACAATTTCTTCAATTTATCAAACCCTAAAACTAAAATCTTCATTTCAATAAAAAAAGTCCTCCTACTCAAGACATCAACAACTTTATTCACCACGCCACTCTTATGTTTCAAAAAATATGTATAGCTTTGCATGAATTCAACCCATCTCAGATGTCTCTAATTCAACTTACATTGGCTTCTCAAATACTTCAATGCTTGATGATCAATATGTATGAAAAACTCCCTAGATAAAAAATAATGCCTCCATTTCTTCAAAGCCTAGGCTATAGCATAAAACTCTTCAACTTCTCAATAAAGTAAGCAACAGGTCTCCCTTCTTGAGTCAAGACTTGTTGGTTTAGTCCTTTGATCGATTCCATCATCATCAATACACTCTTCCCTATCTATTGTATTTTTTATTGTTGTAAGTACATTATCATCTATGTTTCTTAACCTTGACTCGAATCTGAGTCATTTACATCTCCTTCTTGATTGGACATTATCTTGTTCACATCATCATTTACCTTGGACTTGTTTAGCATGTCAATTATATTTCAGCACTTATTAGACAATCAAGTGATTCATGCCTATGAAAACTAGGAATCAAAAACAAAAATTTGATCTCAAGAACAATTCCCACCTCATACCTTCTCTCTAATATTCTAAACAAATGCATCAAGAACATCTCATAATGGCTAAAACAAAATGGGATAAATCCTATACTCCTATCAAGGAAGAAGAGATTCTTATTGCAGACAAATCAAAACAAATCCAATCTTTGAGATCTCAAATTCAAGACCTAAAGGAAGAAAATGATACATCATCCAACAAGTACTCATTGAGATCAATTTTCCCTTCCTTCTATGATCATAATTCATCCATATCTCCATCTTCCTAAAATAAAAATTCTACTTCACAATCTCCCATCAATCTCATCTTTGATCAAGAGCCTACTTCACAATCTCAAGAGAATCCAAATTTTTATCAAGAATATTTTCCACAAATTCATGATACTCCAATCTATGATGAAGATCTTGAAGAAGACATTACATCACATTCATTTGATAGTCTTTTATATAAATCCTATGATAGCTACAAATCAAATACTTATGATCTTGAATCCAACATCTCTACAAGTCATGTGGATAGATAATTTACTCCTTTGGTAAAACCCATTGAATCATCCTTGTAAGAGATTCTTGAACACAATCTCATCATGCTGCTCAAATAAATTCATGTGGTTTTGTATTCTTGAGAAACTATTGTGCCTATCATAAAAATAATGAATATGACACTTCAGATTGTATGGTGTTGAAGCATAAATCCAAGATCTAATTGATGAAGACATAATTGAAATTGAAAATCCTAATGAATCATCTAATCAAGATACTATTCTTAAGCAAGTCAGCTCAATAGGTGGTTTTTTCGACATCTTTTTCAGGGGCCAGAATGTTCATTTGGGCCTCCAAAGTTGGCTTTTAGTATTTTTTTTCAATTTTTAGAAAGTTGTATTTTGTAATAACTTTGAAATAATTTCCCTAATCTCAAATATTAGTTGGCACTTCTTCTTATCTTAGTTTAGGGCAGCCTTGGAGGAAAAATCAATCTTTTAGGAGTTGTATTAAAAATTACCAAAAATGGAAAAAAATGGATTTTGTGAAAATCTACCAAAAATGGTAGCTTATGAATTTAGTTAAATTCATGTTTCATGTTATTGTAAGATAGAGAGTAGTTGGATGAATAATGAAGAGTTTACAATTTTGAAATAATCTATTATGTCTCCATGATATTTGTTCATAGTTAAAATTGGCAAAAAATAAAAAAATCTTGCCTGTCTTTTCTAGACCTATTTTTAGATTTTATCTTGTATTCTAAAATTCTTCCTTCAGAATGATGAGCTTATCATATCTAGATTTAGTCAAAATCCATTGATATTTTGATCTCCTCTTTTGTGAGTCCTGATTTGTTGGTTTAGTCTCTTGATCACTTCCATTATCATCAATACACTATTCCCTAATTATTGTCCTTTTTCTTGTTGTGAGTGAATTATCATCTAAGTTTCTTAACCTTGACTCAAATCTAAGTCATTTGCATCTCCTTCTTGATTGGACATTATCTTTTTCACATCATCATTTACCTTGGACTTGTTTAGCATGTCGATTTTACTTCAGCACCTATCAGATGATCAATTGATTCATGCCTATGTAAACATGAATAAAAAATAGTAATCAAATTTCAAGAAAAATTCCCACATCATTCCATCTCTCCTATGTTCTAAACAAAAACATCGAGACAATCTCATAATGGATAAAAACAAATTGGATAAATCCTATACTCCTAGCAATGAAGAAGAGATTCTTATTGCAGACATATCAAAACAAATCCAATCTTTGAGATCTCAAATTCAAGACCTAAAGGAAGAAAATGATACATCATCCAATAAGTACTCATTGAGATCAATTTTACCTTCCTTCTATGATCATGATTTTTCCATATCTTCATCTTCCTCAAATAAAAATTCTACTTCACAATCTCCCATCAATCTCATCTTTGATCAAGAGCCTACTTCGTGATCTCAAGAGAATCCAATTTTTTATCAAGACTCTTTTCCACAAATTCATGATAATCCAATCTATGATCAAGAGCTTGAAGAATACATTACATCACATTCACTTGAGAGTCTTTTATATCATTCCTATGATAAATACAAATCAAATCCTCATGATCTTGAATCCAACATCTCTACAATTCTTGTGGATAAATCATTTAATCCTTTCAGACAATCCATTGAATCAGACTTGGAAGAGCTTCTTGAACACAATCTCATCGTGTTGCCTCAAATCAGTTCACATGTTTTTTATTCTTGAGAAACTATTGTGTGTTGGATATTGCTAATGCATTGGGGAGATTTTTGGATGCATTTAATATGTTTAATCACAAAGTTGAGTGATGTTGGAATTATTGTTGTTGTCATTTGTGTTTTGTCACTGATGTCAACATATGTTTCTATAAAGAGAACATGATGGTTATTACAGTGTACAGATACTGTACAAATGATCTAGAATGTGTGAACATAGTTGTGTGTACAAGAAGGTGTTGTGATCTTATATCTAAGATCGCATGATATAATAATGCATATTGGTTGAGTTATAGAAGATTTGGTGAAGACTGGTTACTAGACTATGACAATGGGAGTTGACAGAGTTAGTCTCTGAGTTTTGGGTATATCTTATAGGTGATGAGGAGTCAGTGTATGCAAGCTTAAGGGATGTCATATAGTGTACTAAATAATGTTCTCTGATCTTATCAAGGTATGGAAAGAAGGATGACGTCAGTTGTGGCGTGTGTTCTGGAGAAGACCTATTTGGAAGTTGACTTTAGAGTTGTAGCCTGTATCATGAATGGCGAGCATGGATTACGGATGTCGGTCCTTAATTATTGAATTGTAATTGTTGAATACTTGTTTTAGATACCATATTTATCTTAGCAAGGAGTTATATAATTATTTTTATACTAGGAAAGCCTAATTGTCCAACTTGATCTTTTCTTTTGAAAAGACATGGCACAATGTATGTGATTTAAAAGAGAATTGTGGAAGTTGGGACCTTGTGTCTATTAGATGTAGAGTAGAAAATATCCTATATAATTCATTGGAACTGATCAAGCAAAGAAAATTCTTATCGGATAGTTCAAAGATTGTGTATTTCTTTACACACAATTGAGTTGCGAATAGTGAGTTTTGAAGGTGGACATAACCTTCTTTGGGTAGTGAGCATGGGAAGTGATCCTACTTCTTTTCTTGACTCCTAATAGGGTCTATCCTCTAACAAGGAGTATGTACCATAATGTTTTAATCAGATCCTAACAGGGCTAAATCTTCTAACAAGGATACTCTACTCTTAGTACATCA
Source organism: Chamaecyparis obtusa (assembly GCA_027943335.1). Classification (NCBI taxonomy): domain Eukaryota; kingdom Viridiplantae; phylum Streptophyta; class Pinopsida; order Cupressales; family Cupressaceae; genus Chamaecyparis; species Chamaecyparis obtusa. Next base: position 1,441,360 of record BSBK01001859.1, read on the forward strand.
TTAGTGGGTGTTAATTCCCACCAGGGTGTTAACTTTAATAGGATTTCCTCGAAAAAAAATATTGTGTTATTATGTTGGCATTCATTGTGTTCATTTGATTTGATATTGCTGCTATTCAAATTTTAAAGTTTAATAATCTGTCATACAACTGATTCACCCCCCCTCTCAGTTGTATTGGTGGGCTATTATTCCTAACAATTGGTATTAGAGCTACTAGTTCTTAGAGAGAAAGCTTAACAACTTTAGGTGATCTTGGAGATGGCATTCTATAGGAAGGATAGTCCAAATTTTGATCCTAAAAAGTTTGACAGTTGGAAGAACAAGATGTGAACTTGTTTTCTATGTTTGGGCATTGACTACTTGATGATTACAAAGAATGAGGTAACCATGAAGATAGAGAATGAATTAGATAAGGCTACTAATGATGAAAAGAAGACATTTTCATATAAAATGGTCACAAGGGAAGCACTAATCAATGCACTCTCTGAAGGAGAATTTTCTGAAGTTAAAGATCTAGATTCGGCACACAATATTTGGACAAGATTAGAAACATTGTATGAAGGAGACAAGTTTACCAAGAAAGCAAAGTTATAGAACTAGAAAATAAGGATGGATAAGTTACAAATGAAGGATGTTGAAAACATAAGGGCTTATGTACAAAGAGTCACTGAGGTTGTGATTGGAATCAGAAACTCTGGAGGCACTTATGAAGAAGAAGTCATTGCAAAGATCCTTAGATCATTGACACCAGTCTACAAGACCAAAGTTCAAGTCATAGAATAAATTATACCTTTGACTCCAAAATTTAGTAGATAAATGTTGATTTCAAAGCTTACTACCTTTGAAGCTACAAAAATGGGAGATTCTATACCTAAATTTGAAACAACATTTAAGGTATCTACACATAGAAAGATAACATCTCCAATTCTGAGCACCAACAGTGAGAACATAAAAGAAGAGCTTGGTGAATATGTTGATGAATGGCAACAAATACAAGAAGAATAAATAAAGCTAGATGAACTTGTTGCACTAATCACAAGAAGAGAAAAGAGAGGTAAGGGTAAATTTGAAGGAACTTTAACTTTTAAATGTTTTTCATGTAATAAGATAGGTCACTTTGCATCTAGATGTCCTACAAGAGTTCCTAAGCACAAACCTAAGTTTTTCAAGGCTAAGTGTTCAAAATAAAAGGAATGTTATTATGCTAGTGAAGGTATCTTTGATGATGATGATTGTGATTATGAGGAGATTGGATTTATTTCTATTAAAGATGAAAAACTAGTTCATGAGGAAAAAGCTTTAGTATCACATGTTGATAAGAAATCTGAATGGGTTATAGATAGTGGTTTCTCACATCATATGATTGGAGACAAAAAAAAGTTTGTTAAACTAATGAAGTATGATGGTGGTGTTGTAAGACTCAGAGACAATGTCCCTAAACCTATCATATGAGTAGGATCTATTTCTTTGGATGGAAGGACTAATACTGACAATGTATTACTTGTTGATGGACTTAAGCATAACATATTGAGTGTTGGATAGATGTTGGACAAAGAGTATCAATTGAAATTTATTGATGGAAAGTGTTTCATCAGAAGTAAGATAGGAAAAATTATTGCAACTGATACTAAATCTAGAGGTAATGTATTTGAGTTAAATACATTTGGAGATTCTTGTTTTGTTGCGAAGGTAGATGACATCTGGTTATGGCACATAAGGTTTTGTCATGTTAATTTTGATAATATTGTGAAGGAAAGCTTAACTAATGCAGTGAGAGACCTACCAAAAATTATAAAACCATCTAACACTATGTGCAGAGAATGTGTTATGGGAAAGCATACTAGAAGCAATTATAAAAGTAAATCATATACAACAAAAGGAAAATTAGATCTGGTACATACAGACCTATGTGGACCTACAAGAAAAAGATCATACTATGGTGAAAGGTACTTTATACTTTTTTTGATGAATTTTCTAGAATGATGTGGATCGCTTACTTGAAAGAGAAATCAGAAGCATTTGAAAAATTCAAGATATTCAAAGAAAAAGTAGAGAATGAATCAGGCTTAAAAATAGAATGTCTAAGATTAGATAGAGGTGGAGAATTTACTTCAAATCTATTTAATTTATATTGTGAAGAGCATGGAATACAAAGACAAACTTCTGCTCCTAGGACTCCACAACAAAATGGGATAATAGAGCAAAGAAATAGAACAATATTGGGTGCTACTAGGACAATGCTGCTAGAAGGAAATATATCCCATGTGCATTGGAGAGAAGCTATTGGGACAACGGTATACACATTGAACATAATTCAAATTAGAGAAGGTACAAGTAAGACTCTTTATGAATTATGGTTTAATCATACTCCTACTGTAAAATTATTCTAAATATTTGGTAGTAAATGCTATATCAAAAGAGATGATGAAATAGGGAAATTTGATGCTAGAAGTGATGAAGGAATTTTTCTTGGTTATTCTACTAAAAGTAAGGCTTACAAATTCTTTAACCTGAGATTAAGGAAGATGATTGAAAGTAACAATGTGAAGATAGATGAAAATTTTCAGATACAAGAGAGAATAAATGACTATAATCAGAATACATAGATCAAGGAGGCTACCACCACAGAAGAAGAAGAAGAAGAAGAAGAAGATGAAGAAGAAATTATTGAGACTGAATGTAAAAATGAGACTTGTGATGATGACACAAGTGAGCATACTGAGATTCCTAAGACTCTGAGGTATGTTAAGAAAAATCATTCTAAAAATCAAATTATTGGTAATACAAGTCAAGGAATAATGACTAGATTAAAGACAAGGGAAGGAATTTGTTTGATTTCTCAAGTTGAACCAAAGACTACCAATGAAGCTTGTAGAGATGAATCTTGGATAAAATCTATGAAGGAAGAGTTAGATTAGATAAAGAAAAATAACACTTGGGAATTGGTTCCTATACCTAAAGACAAAAATATGATAGGAACTAAGTGGGTTTTCAGAAACAAAATGAATGAAGAAGGAATTGTTGTAAGAAACAAAGAAAGATTAGTATGAAAAATTTATTCACAACAAGAAGTCATAGATTTTGAAGAGAAATTTTCTCCTATTGCTAGGATAGAATTTGTGAGATTATTTATAGATTATGATACACATAAGGACTTCAAGGTATATTAGATGGATGTGAAATCTGCATTTCTAAATGGGGATCTTGAAGAGGAAGTATACATAGAACAACCTGATGGATTTCCTCTATCTGAAGATGAAGACATGGTATGCAAGTTGAAGAAGGCACTGTATGGACTAAAGAAAGCACCAAGGGATTGGTATGCAAGGTTAGATAAGTACTTACTTCATCTTGGACTCAAAAAAGGTAATGCTGACGGTAACTTGTATTTAAGAACTAGTGAAGATGGACTTCTGATAATAGAAGTTTTTGTTGATGATATTATCTTTGGAGGCAATGATGAAATGTGTAAGAAATTTTCTAAAGAGATGGAAAATGAATTTGATATGTCCATGATAGGTGAAATGAAATTCTTTCTTGGACTGCAAATAAATTAGAGAAAGAATGACATTTTTATTTCTCAGACTAAGTATCTTAAAGAAATGTTAAAAAAGTTTGGAATGGAAGACTATAAACCAATTGGTACACCTATGGTGACCGGTCATAAACTGACAAATAATGATGAGAAAAAGAGTGTTTTTTAGACCAAGTACATATCAATGGTTAGTGGATTACAATAACTGATTCACACCAGACCACATATTGCTAATGCTATTGGAATTATGGCTAGATATTAGGAAGAACCTAAAGAGACACATCTAGTTGTTGTGAAAAGGATATTTAGATATCTGAAAGGAAAAATGGAATATGGCTTATGGTATGATAGAAATGATAACTTTGAACTTCATGCTTATACTGATGCTGATTGGGTAGGGGATATTGATGACATGAAGAGTACTAGTGGAGGTGCATTTTTCCTTGGGAAAAGTTGGTTTCATGGCTAAGTAAGAAGAAAGATTGTATAGCTCAATCTACTATTAGATCTGAGTATGTTGCTACTGCAATTAACTGCACTCAAATTGTTTGGATGAAATAAATGCTGAAAGATATTGGAATAACTTTTGTTGAACCATTAGTTATCCATTGTGATAACACCAATATAGTAAACATGTCAAATAATCTTGTAATGAACTCTAAAACTAAGCATATTTTAATTAAGTATCACTTCTTAAGAGATAAGGTGGTAGAGAAGGAAATAAGGTTGGAATACATTAGCACAAAAGAACAGATAGCAGACATCTTTACAAAACCATTGCCAAAATATGCCTTTGAGTATCTCAGAGGTATGCTTGGGGTGAAGGCCCCTCCTAGTGAGAATCAAATGACACAGGGATGCATCAGTCCAAATGTTTTTAGAGCTTTATCATGTTCTGGACTTGATGTATGGATCTACTCCTTAGGGGGAGTAATTGTTGAAAATAGTTTTTGTAGATAGTTGATAACTTATGGAACTCTTTTCCATTGTTGTCAAAGGGGAAAGAGACAATGTGAAAATCCTATGGGAAATATATGTGATAAAGGTACTGAGAGAATACTTTTGGGTTGATGGATTTTCCCATATGTTGCCATCACTGCCAAATGGGGAGATTAATAGCTATTGATAATGTATTGGGGAGATTGTTGGATACATTTTATATGTTTAATCACTACATTGAGTGATGTTGGAATTACTATTGTTGTCATTTTTGTTTTGTCATTAATGTCAACATATGTTTCTATGAAGAGAATAAGCTAGTTATTACAGTGTAGGGAGACCATACGGATGATTCAGAATGTGTGAACATAGTTGTGTGTACAAGAAGGTGTTGTGATCTTATATCTAAGATTTCATGATATAATAATGCATATTGGTTGAGTTACAAAAGATTTAGTGAAGACTAGTTACTAGACTATGACAGTGGAAGTTGACAGAGTTAGTCTTAGAGTTTTAGGTATATCTTACAAGCGATGACAATTCAGTGTATGCAAGCTTAAGGGATGTCAAATAGTGTACTAAAGAATGTTTATTGATCTTAGCAAGGTATGGAAAGAAGGATGGCATTAGCTATGGCGTGTGTTCTAGAGAAGACCTATTTGGAAAATGACTTTAGAGTTGTAGCTGTATCATGAATGGCAAGCATGGATTACGGATGTCGGTCCTTAATTATTGAATTGTAATTGTTGAATACTTGTTTTAGATATTGTATGTATATGAATTGTAATTGGTGAATAATTGCAAGGAGTTATGTAATTATTTTTATATTAGGAAAGCCTAATTGGTTGACCTGATCATTTATTTTGTAATAGGGTATATATGTAAGATATTTTCTTTTGAAAATACATGGAAAAATGTATGTGATGTTGGCATTAAGTAGGATTGCCACTAGTGACAACACTTATTTGCATCCTGAGTGAAAACTGAGCAGAACAGTGCAAACCAAGTAGGACAGTGCAAACCGAGCAGAACAATGCAAACCGAGCAGGACAGTGCAAACCGAGCAGGACAGTGTAAACTGAGTGACATTATGTCTACTGAGTCACAAGTATTTACCGAGTTCAAAACTTACTGAGTGGTTAGTATGAACCGAGCCTTCACTTCTACCGAGTGCATGATGATGCTGAGTAATGCAGTGGACACCGAGTATCAGAAAGTCACCGAGTTAGTTTGCAGGAACCGTGTAACCATACTTGGGCCGACTTAGTAGCACTTATGTTTATTTGTTAAGCTGACTTTGTAATTGTAATTAATTTTTTAGACTTGTATATAAACAATGTTGTACAAATACCAAGTAGTATGAATGTGGAATAAAAAAAGGAGAGATAAAAGGCAGAAACTAGTGAATTACAAAGGGCTACTATACATAAGGAGCAGCAGAGACAAATTCATCATAGAAGGTGATTAGTACATCAGCGAATCTCATTCAGCAATCCAGTTGCAAAGTAAGAGATATACTATTTCATTTTAACCAGTGAATCAGTACTAAAATCCTCTAACCAGGTAGACTTAACAGTCTTTTGTAAAATCTCTTTACCGAGTACATACTTCTTTTGTAAGTTTGTAAAAATCCTTTAACAGGGTGGATTTAGCAATCCTTATTGCTCCTAGTAGGGCAGATCATCAGAAGTGATCAATGTAAGCCTTAACCGGCCAACTTTATACTATAGTATTAAAGCTTTGTGGGTTTCATCCCCACCCCAGTTTTACTTTCTTTTGGAAGGTTTCTGGGTAACCAAATCTATGTGTCATTGTTGTGAATGCTTTTATGTTTCATGCTTTCTATATGCAAAAGGATAAAGTGAACTATATGTTAATACATCTGATATTGAAAAAAATTTGAAGTTACTGATTCACCCCTCCCCTCTCAGTAACTTGGTTAATTCTTGAATATTTCCAACAATTGGTATCAGAGCTATATTGGTTCTCAAGATAAAGCTTAACTAGCTTGAGCAAAGATCCAGGACAATGGAGGTATTCAAACTGAACAAGGTGATTGAAAATGAAAAGCTAGATCTGGAAATGGCCATAGCTAAACTTAAAGAAGCAAAAGAACATCTTTCCCCATCCCTAAGAAGAAGGAAGGAACTTGCAAATCAGATGAATGATCATAATTACATTGAAGAAAAGATTGAAGATCTTTTTCCCTCAAATAGCTCAGATGAAGCAAACAATGCTGTCAAAGAACTCCTAGAAAAGAATGGGTCTCTGCAGGAAGAAGTGAGAAAATTAAAAAGAGAACAAGAACTACACTCAACAAGATTTTGTGAGATCTTAGAACAAAGAAACAAGTTGAAAGATGAATTAGATGGAAGGAACAATGAAGTCCAAAATAAAACCCTTCAGCTAGAAAACCTAATTGATCAGATCTCCCATACAAATGAGGAAATTCTGACTCTAAGATCAGAAATAGAAAGCACAAGAGAAGAACTAAGATCTGAAAAGAAAATCAATCTAAGATTGGTGGATGACCTAAACACCGAAAAAAAATCAATGAAAGAATGCTAAAGAACCAAGAAGACTTAAATCAGCTGCATGATCAAAATCTTCATAGGCAAAAAGGAAAAGCAGGACTTGGATACAAAGGAGAAGGTGAATCTTCTAAGCAAGGTACTCAAAGGAATCAGAAACCTACTTGTAATCATTGTGGCAAAATAGGACATACTTCAAATAAATGCTGGAGCAATGAAAAAGCAGAATTTAATGGAAAATGCTACAACTGCAATCAGCATGGTCACAAAGCAAATGAATGCAAGGAAAAACCAAGATTCAAAGGTAATTGTCACAAATGCAACAAACAAGGTCACAAGGCATCCGAGTGCAGATCCAAAACATTCAATCCAGCAGAACAAATTATGAAAGAAATGTTTGGATGGGATTACAACACTTGGTGTAGATGTCATTACTATGGAGAATATGGACACATTGGCATGAACTGCATAAAACATCATCTAAGGAAAAGAGATACTACCATAAGATGTTTCAAATGCACTAAACTCAGTCATATAGCCAAAAATTGCATGAATGCTAGTGAAGTTGAAGATGGAAAGAAGAATGAAGCAACTAAGATCAAGAAATAGATGAGACAACAGTGGATTCCTAAATCTACCAAGAAAACCAGTCCAAGTAATGGAATGGGTGGCTCTACCAACTCAAACTAAATTCCCAAGAAAGCACTGGAACTGTATTCTCATAGACAAATTTCAAGCAGTTCCATAACTGAATTAAAAGAAAGATCTAAATCGGCATACAAGATGCAATAAGATCACAGGAAGGTCGGTATCAGTTTTCACCAAGCAAGGTCGGGAGCTATCTAATATGATTACCGAGTGAGGTCAGAGCAATATGAATTCTCAAGTTCATTGAGCAATTAATTCATAGTGGGTGACAGTCTGTCAGAATTCATACCCTAATTTCTACTAAGCATTAATGACAGAGTTGTAAACAAAAGGCAAGAAATCAAACTCATTCTTCACTGTGAACTTTAGCATTTTGAGAGCATAAAATTTCCAGAGCAATCAAGCGATTCAAATACTTTTACGAAAAGAATTCTCTGTGAGCTACCATGGCATCATCCAGTGCTTCAGCGAAGAAAGGAATAGAAATGATAATCCAAGGGGAATGGAGAGCACCAGATTTCAAACTCGTGCCCACAATTGCAGCAACCCTAGACCCAAACGGAGCTCAATCTTAGATTCCTCCTAAGGTACTACTTGTTAACGATATTCACAATCATTTCAATTGTGCAATTCAAGAGATGGGACAGTGGAAATACTCTCCTGATGAAATAGCCCAATAGATTCCAGGAGCTTTATTAGATCAAATAAAAATGAGATGGGCCAATGCAAGGCAAATTGCAAAAGACATATTTGATCAAACCCTGAAACAATTAATGCCGAGCTTGAAAAATGATGAAATAAAGAAGGCGTTGAAGGAGAATGAAAATAAGATGACACTGAAGTTCAATACTTGTTTAATTCTGATTAACAATATTGAATCGGTTGTGAAGAGTGTAAATGCCACATGGAAGAACATATACCATCTTCACCAACCGAGTACTAAATTAGTTATAATAAAAGACATTGAAGATGACAGTGATGAACAGGAAGAAGCCACTGAGGTAGATGATACCGTGAGGATAGTGGCAGAAGTCATTGCATCACTTCCTACCTCTCCAACAAAAGTTGCTACATCTAGCCCGGAGACATCTTCAAGCATGGTTGTGACAACTTCAACATTTGTCCAATCACCTATAGCAACAACAAAAGTAACTACCATTTCTTCTACCGAGTTGTAGTCTCCTATTTCATCAAGTTTTCCAGTAGTAAGTATTCCAATTTTTTATTCTACAAGTGTAAATACTTCAGCTTTAAGTTCTCTAGTAGACAGTATACCATTCTTTATAGCCAGTCCTACTATGTCTACTATCACTACTACTAAGGCATTAAGTACCATAATAGATAAGCCTAAGGATCAACCGAGTATAAGATTTTTGGGCAAGAATATAGTAGAGGATATAGACCTAGATGAGGAAATAAAGATTCCAACATTGGATTTTGCAAATCTATCAGCAGATCAAATGCAAAATATAGGTGAACTCCTCCAAAGGAAAGCGAAGCAAAAGAAGCTTGAAGAGGAGAGAGACAAGGAATATAAAATCATTAAGGATGCTAAGGACATTTTGTTAGAAGCATTAGGTATTAAAGTAGACTCCTCTCAACATGTTTTGTTATAATTAGCAGAAGCGGTAAATAAGTACAATGAGGATTCATCTGGGACAGACAAGTTAGTTGAAAAAGCTAAGAAGAAATTCAACAATAAAGTGCTTGAGCACATTGCTCAGCACATAGCTATTAATCAAGTAGAATTATCTTCAGTTTTGACAAACATTGAATATTCCTATTCGAATGTTACCTCTCTTTTGGCCAAACTATGCAATGTTGCTGAGTTCACCAAGGATGTCAAGGATAAAATGAATAAAATTGATGAGGATTTGAAGATTAACATACAGAAGCTACAACTTGAACCAAGTTCAAACTTTGCTCATCACATGAAAATCTCATTCCTATCAAATATGTAGTCAGAACTACTAAAAGAAGACACAAGGATCTGGTCCACACTGCTAGACATTCAGAACATGATCCTTCCCATCATGAATACAATGTATAAGCACATTGAACATTCCAAAACATTAATTCATGACAATCAGCTCTCAATAGTAGATCACATGATTGCACTCTCTGCAGAAGTCCAAATTGCAATCCAAACATGCAAGATTCTGCAAGAAAATTGGGACAGAACTCTGGCACTGATAATGAAGGTACATTCTATTTTTCTATCAAATTTTGGATTCTCCCTATAAAACACTTGTATATACACCTTTGGCATTATCGTCAAAAAGGGGGAGATATGTATAGAAGAAAAAGTTAGTGCATTGAAAGGGGGAGATAATTTATAAAGCCCTATGACAAATTTTGAAAAATCAAAATAAATCTCAGCATGGTTCATGTATATAAGTTTTGGGCAATAAGTGTTTTTGTCACTAATGCCAAAGGGGGAGATTGTTGGCATTAAGTAGGATTGCCACTAGTGACAACACTTATTTGCATCCTGAGTGCAAATTGAGCTAAACAGTGCAAACTAAGCAGGACAGTGCAAATCGAGCAAAATAGTGCAAACCAAGCAGGACAGTGCAAATCGAGCAGGACAGTGTAAACCGAGTGACATTTTGTCTACCGAGTCACAAGTATTTACCGAGTTTGAAACTTACCGAATGGTTAGTATGAACCGAGCCTTCACTTCTACCGAGTGCATGACGATTCCGAGTAATGCAGTGGATGCTGAGTATCAGAAAGTCACCGAGTTAGTTTGCAGGAACCGTGTAACCATACTTGGGCTGACTTAGTAGCACTTATGTTTATTTGTTAAGCCAACTTTGTAATTGTAATTAATTGTTTAGACTTGTATATAAATAATATTTTACAAATACCAAGTAGTATGAATGTGGAATAAAAAAAGGAGAGATAAAAGGCAGAAACTAGTGAATTACAAAGGGCTACTATACATAAGGAGCAGCAGAGACAAATTCATCATAGAAGGTGATCAGTACATCAGCGAATCTCATTCAGCAATCTAGTTGCAAAGTAAGAGATATACTGTTTCATTTTAACCAGTGAATCAGTACTAAAATCCTCTAACCAGGTAGACTTAACAGTCTTTTGTAAAATCTCTTTACCGAGTACATACTTCTTTTGTAAGTTTGTAAAAATTCTTTAATAGGGTGGATTTAGCAATCCTTATTGCTCCTAGTAGGGCAGATCATCAGAAGTGATCAATGTAAGCCTTAACCGGCCAAATTTATACTGCAGTATTAAAGCTTTGTGGGTTTCATCCCCACCCCAGTTTTACTTTCTTTTGGAAGGTTTCTGGGTAACCAAATCTATGTGTCATTGTTGTGAATGCTTTTATGTTTCATGCTTTCTATATGCAAAAGGATAAAGTGAACTATATGTTAATACATCTGATATTGAAAAAAAATTGAAGTTACTGATTCACCCCTCCCCTCTCAGTAACTTGGTTAATTCTTGAATATTTCCAACATGTGATGTAAAAGAGAATTGTGGAAGCTGTGAGCTTGTGTCTACTGGATGTAGAGAAAAAAATATTCTATATAATTCATTGGAACTGATCAAGAAAAGATAGTTGCTATCAGACAGTTCAAATATTATGTATTTCTTTACATTCTCTTGTGTTGCTAACAATGAGTTCTAAAGGTGGACATAACCTTCTTTGGGTAGTGAGCCTGCTTCTTTTCTTGAATCCTAACAGGGTCTATCCTCTAATAGGGACTATGTATTGTAATGTTTTAATCAGCTCCTAACAAGGATATATCTTCTAACAAGGATACTATACTCTCAGTACATCATTAGTGGGTGTTAATTCCCACTGGGGTTTTACCTTTAATAGGGTTTCCTCGACAAAAAATATTGTATTATTGTGTTGGCATTCATTATGTTCATTTGATTTAATATTGCTACTATTCAAAGTTTAAAGTTTAATAATCTGTCATACAACTGATTCACCCCCCCCCCCCCTCTCAGTTCTATTGGTGGACTATTATTCCTAACATTGTGCATATCATCAAAATAACGAACATGAGACCTCATATTGTATGGAGTTGAAACATAAAATCTAAGCTCTAATCAATGAAGACATAATTGACATTGAAAATCCTAATGAATTATCTAATGAAGATACTAATCATAAGCAAGTCATCTCGGTAGGTGGTCATTTCGACATCTTTTTGGGAGCTAGAAAGTTCATTTAGACCTCCAAAGTTAGCTTTTAGTGTTGTTTTTGAGTTTTTAGAAAGTTGTGTTTTGTAATAACTTTGAAATAATGTTTCTAATCTTGAAGATTAGTTAGCAATTCTTCTTATCATAGTTTAGGGCAACCTCTGGGGAAAAATCGGTCTTTTAGGAGTTGTTTAAAAAATTACCAAAAATGGAAAACAAAAATTAATTTTGTGAAAATCTTCAAAAAATGGTAATTTTTTAATTTGGTTTGTTGGTGCCCAAAAATGATGGTTTGGATTTGGCCAACTAACAAGTACAAATTGATACCTCTACAATTGTGGCTTAATCAAGCCAAGGCTGGTAGGCCTAATTTCACTTTGAACTATTTAATTCTCTATGTCGCACAACTATGTACATAAACAAACAAAGTTCCTCCAAAGGTGGTGAATGATCCTTTGAGCAAAGAAACTAATCTCCTAAAAATATCTATTCTATAATACTTGACTAAATGGATTATACTAAAGAATTAAAAGTAATGCTTTTGAAATAATGATTTAATGATCTATAAACTACAAAGTATGAACCAAATGACAATTTCCAAATAATGATTAGATCAGTGCCTTCTAAATACTTGGGCTATAGAGTAAAAAAAATTTCAATCCTACGTACGATTAGAGACGGTTTTAAAAACTTTCTTTAATAAGAAAAGACTATCATTTTAGAGGCTTCCGCTTGATTCACAATTCAAATCAATTTACACAACTAATCGTATCAAGTTTAACTCAAATTAAGAGACCGATAAGAACAATGGTAGGTTCACAGATCATACAATTGATATTCGAGTTGTATATATTAATTTTGAATTATGATACTCAAGGAATTCAACACAGTGAAACACTCTATTTAATAGAATATCCAAAAGACTAATTGAAAACATATAACTTATAACCACAAATAAAAAGAAGAGCACTTATCTTTATTGATGTTGAAAAACTGGTACATAAGAGTTCATAGTTACAGTTGTTTATGAAATTCTATTCTATGAAAATATATCTTGTATTGTCTTCTATATTTTAATTTTAAATTATGTATATATACATGTTTAAGTGTCTTTCACACCTCTTTAGGGTGAAAAGACACACCCTTATTACAAATTATTTTGAAAAAATAATAAACTAACTGAAAAATAACTACCTAACTTTTGAATTTGGGTTTGGTCAAAAAATAAAAACACCTCATGAAAAGCTAATATTTTTAATGGACGTAGAAAATTTGATTTCTTGAATTGGGTCTTTTTTAGATTTTTAAAATTTGACCATCTTCAGCCTCTGTCAGCATCATCTTTATAGCAGGTCGAAATTCCAGCATTTTCTGAAGGCTTTGATCATAAAATTTTGATTGTTCCTATCACAGAGCTTCCTTTCTTAATCTCTCAACTTTGAATTGAAAATTAATGTAATTTTTCCATCCCATTTCATGTACTCCATCATTAATTATTGGGCATGGAGTTTAAGAGGCCATTTTTTAGGGTTTTATCACTATATAGGACTCCAAATTTTGTCCAAAATTTACAGCTCTAACATGGTTAAAATGATGTTTCTTGTTACTGTAAGACAAGGAGTAGTTGGATGAATAATGAAGAGTTGATAATTCTAAAATAATCTATTGTGTCTTCATGATACTTGTTCATAGTTAAAATTGCCAAAAAATCAAAAAATATTGCCAGTCTTTTCTAGACCTCTGGTTAGATTTTATATTGTGAACTATGTGATTCTACCTTAAGAATGATGGGATTTTCATAGCCATATTTTGTCATAATCCATTGATACTATGATCTTCACTATCGTGAGTCCTGAATTGTTGGATAAGTCCCTTGATTAACTCCATCATCATCAATACACTCTTCCCTATATATTGCCCTTTATCTTGTTGTGAGTGCATTATCATCTAGGTTTCTTTGCCTTGAATTGGATCTAATTCATTTTCATCTCCTTATTTATTCAATATTTTCTTTTTCACATCATCATTTACCTTGGACTTGTTCAGCACATTGATTTTACTTTAGCAACTATTAGACGATCAAGTGATTCATGCCTATGCAAACCAGTAATCAAAAATAGAAATCTAATTTCAAGAACAATTCCCACATCATACCTTTTCTCCAATCTTCTAAAAAAATGCATCAATACAATCTCATAATGGATAAAAATAAATGGCATATATACTATAGTCTTAGCAAGGAAGAATATATTCTTATTGTAGACATATCAAAACAAATCCAATCTTTGAGATCTCAAATTCAAGACCTAAAGGAAGAAAATGATACATCATATACCAAGTACTCATTGAGATCAATTTTCCCTTCCTTTCATGGTCATGATTCATCCATATATTTATCTTCCTCAAATAAAAATGCTACTTCACAATCTCCTATAAATCTCATCTTTGATCAAGAGCCTACTTAGTGATCTCAAGAGAATCCAATTTTTGATCAAAAAACTTTTCCACAAATTCATGATACTAAAATCTATGATCAAGAACTTGAAGAATATGTTACATCACAGTCAATTGAGAGTCTTTTATATCAGTCCTATGATAAATACAAATCAACTCCTTGTGATCTTGAATCCAACATCTCTACAATTCTTGTGGATAGATCATTTTTTCCTTTGGGAAAATCCATTGAATCAACCTTGGAAGAGATTCTTGAACACAATCTCATCACACTACCTCAAATCACTTCATGTGGTTTTGTATTCTTGAGAAACTATTGTGCCTATCATCAAAATAATGAACATGAGACATCAGATTGCATGGATTTGAGGCATAAAATCCAAGATCTAATTGATGAAGACATAATTGAAATTGAAAATATTAATGAATTATCTAATGAAGATACTAATCTAAAGAAATTCAGCTCGGTAGGTGGCCATTTTGACATCATTTCGGGAGCCAGAAAGTTTATTTGGGCCTCCAAAGTTGGCTTTTAGTGCTTTTTTTGTTTCTAGAAAGTTGTTTTTTGTAATAACTTAAAAATCATTTTTCAAATCTTGAAGCTTAGTTGGAAATTCTTCTTATCTATTTTAGGGCAGCTTTGGGAGAAAAATCAGTCTTTTAGGAGTTGTTTTAAAAATTACCAAAAAGGGGAAAGAATGAATTTTGTGAAAATCTACCAAAAATGGTAATTTTTGAATTTGGTTAAATTGGTGTTTCTTGTTACTTTAAGATAGAGAGTAGTTGGATGAATAATGAAGAGTTGAGAATTCTAAACTAATCTATTGTGTCTTCATGATACTTGTTCATAGTTAAAATTGGTAAAAAATAAAAAAATCCTACCAGTCTTTTCCATACCTCTGGTTAGATTTTATCTTGTATTCTCCAATTTTGTCTTCAGAATGATGAGCTTTTCATAGTAAACTTTAGTTTTAATCTTTTGATAGTCTGATCTCCATTGTCGGGAGTCTTGAATTTTTGGTTTAGTCCCTTCATCAGTTCCATCATCATCAATACACTTCTCTATGGGTTATCCTCTTTCTTGTTGTGAGTGTATTATCATCTAGGTTTCTTAACCTTGACTTGAATCTAAGTCATTTTCATCTCCTTCTTGATTGGACATTATCTTGTTCACATCATCATTTACCTTGGACTTGTTCAACACGTCAATTTTACTTCAGCACCTATCAGATGATCAAGTGATTCATGTCTATGCAAACTAGGAATCAAAAATAGAAATATGATCTCAAGAAAAATTTCCACATCATACCTTCTCACCAATATTCTAAACAAAAAAATCAAGACAATCTCATCATGCATAAAAAAAAATGAGATAAATCTCATACTCCTAGCAAGGAAGAAGAGATGCTTATTGCAAACATTTAAAAAAAAATTCCAATCTTTGAGATCTCAAATTCAAGACCTAAAGGAAGAAAATGATACATCATCCAAAAAGTATTCATTGAGATCAATTTTCCCTTCCTTATATGATCATAGTTGATCCATATCTTCATCTTCCTCAAATAAAAATGCTACTTTACAATCTCCAATAAATTTCATCATTAATCAAGAGCCTACTTAGCGAACTCAAGAGAATCCAATTTTTGATCAAGAATCTTTTCCATAAATTCATGATACTCTAATCTATGATTAGGATCTTGAATAATATGTTACATAACATTCAGTTGAGATTATTTTATATCATTCCTATTATAACTACAAATCGAATCCTTATGATCTTGAATCCAACATCTCTACAAGTCTTGTGGATAGATCATTTACTCCTTTGGGAGAATCAATTGAATCTACCATCGAAGAGCTTCTTGAACACAATCTCATCATTTTGCCTCGAATCACTTCACATGTTTTTGTATTCTTGAGAAACTATTGTGCCTATCATCAAAATAACAAACATGAGACTTCAGATTGCATGGAGTTGAAGCATAAAATCCAAGATCTAATTGATCAGGACATAATTTAAATTGAAAATCCTAAGGAATATTCTAATGAAGATACTAATCTTAAGAAAGTCATCTCAATAGGTAGCCATTTCAATATCTTTTCGGGAGCCAGAAAGTTCATTTGGGCATCCAAAGTTGGCTTTTAGTGTTTTTTTTTAGTTTTTAGAAAGTTATTTTTTTAATAACTTCAAAATCATGTTTCTAATCTCAAAGATTAACTGGAAATTATTCTTATCTTAGTTTAGGGAAACTTTGAGGGAAAAATTAGTCTTTTAGGAGTTGTTTTAAAATTTACCAAAAATGGCAAAGAAAAATGGATTTTGTGAAAATCTACCAAAAATGGTAGTTTTTGAATTTGGTTAAATTGGTGTTTCTTATTACTGTAAGATAGAGAGAAGTTGGATGAATAATGAAGAGTTGAGAATTCTAAAATAATCTATTATGTCTTCATGATACTTGTTCATAGTTAAATTGACAAAGAATCAAAAAATCTTGCCAGTCTTCTCCATACCTCTAGTTAGATTTTATCTTGAATTTTTCAATTTTTCTTGTAAAATTATGAGCTTTCCATAACCAAATTTATTCATATTCTATTGATAATTTGATCTCCTCTTTCATGAGTGTTGACTTGTTGGTTTAGTCCCTTTATCAGTTCCATCATCATCAATACACTCTTCCCTATCTGTTGTCTTTTTTCTTGTTGTGAGTGCATTATAATATAGGTTTCTTAACCTTGACTCAAATCTGAGTCATTTTCATCTCCTTCTTGATTAGACATTATCTTGTTCACATCATCATTTACCTTGGAATTTTTTAGCACGTTGATTTTACTTCAGCACCTATCAGACAATTAATTGATTGATGCCTATGCAAACCACGAATCAAAAATAAAAATCCGATCTCAAGAATAATTCCCACATTATACCTTCTCTCTAATCTTCTAAAAAATGCATCAAGTCAATATCATAATGGCTAAAAAAAATTTATATAAATCTTATACTCCTAGCAAGGAAGGAGAGATTCTTATTGCAGACATATCAAAACAAATCCAATCTTTGAGATCTCAAATTCAAGACCTAAAGGAAGAAAATGATACATCATCCAAAAAGTACTCATAAGATAAAGTAGAAGAAGAGAGACATGGTAAACCCCCCTCAATGTAGAATGCCCATCAGTGATAGCTGCTCCAGGATGAATGTAGAATATGGTCCATGAATGTTGAACAATGTTCCTCCCCTTCGGAAGAAACACTACCATAGGTGTATATGAGATGTATCCCCAATCTATGGAAATAAACATCAAGATGCATGATGTCTTTGAAAACTACTCAATCATCCCTGTGTCAATACTGAAGGTTGCCCCTTCCAAAAATATTGAAAAGAACAAGTCATGATCAAAAAAGGATGGGTGTATAACATGTCCCAAAGAACCAAGTGTCTCCTCTAATGATAAAGAGACCTCCTGCAACTATTGTACATAAGGATCCGCAATCACATCAACCTTAAAAGACTAATCACATACATACTGGACAAGAGGGTTAGATTGTTCCCTCGTAACAAATGAAGAAGGGTCCCCCCCATCAAAGAGAAGATGTATATCATCAATGATGTCTCCCATATTGGCAATGTAGGACTCCACAAAAAAACCAGCAATGTCTTTCAAGTAGTCATCCCCTAATGATGTAATTGGAAGACAAGGTGTACCATATTGTGCTGAATCATATGGACCAATCACTATAGCAATGTATGCATGTGGAATGTGTTGATGTTTTGACCTTTTCCTTTGACTATCTTAAGGATCCCCCACAAGTGAACTTGTTGATTCAAGTGTCTATCTAACCCAATGAGGTCTAATAGAACATAATGAAGGAGTATCCTCAACCTTAAGTTTACCAAGAAAAGGTATAATCATGTGTGTAGGAGTTGAGGTAGATGAACCATCTGAATCGTTTCCACTATTGTCACTATCATTTTCCACAATGTCTAAAGTATGGAGAGGAGTAGAGGATAAGCTAGGTGAACTTTCCTAAAAGTGAACATTCCTCTCTTTGAAAATATCACGAGTCTTAGGATCCATAAGTCTATATTCCTTAACACTTTTTTCATATCAAATGAATGCAAAAGGCCTTGGTGGAGGTGTCTTGTATTTTTGTGAATATATGTGTGCCCATGTTGGACAACCAAATACTCTGAAGCATTTCATAACCAATTTTCTTCTACACCATGCTACAAAAGGAGTCATTCCATCTAAGGAATTATGAGGAGATCTATTAAGGATGTGATTGGCACAACTTATAGCTTCTACCACAAGTGATGGATTAAGAGACTTGGCTTGAATCATGCAACTTGCCATTTCCTTAAGAGTTCTAATCTTCATTTCTGCAAATCTTGTCTACTGAGGACTAAATGCAACTAGATTCTAAAGATCAATACCCTCAAGTTCACAAAATTCTCTAAGTATTTAGTTCACATAGCTTCCTTCATTTTCTACATGAAGAACCTTGATGGCTTTACTTGATTACTTCTCAACATGACACTTGAAGGTTAGAAACTTATCAAACACTTCATTCTTGTGACCAAGAAAGTAGACCCATGTGTAGTGAGAAATTCATCAATGAAAGTGAGGACATAGCAACCCTTGTTGACTGATGTCACTAGAAAGGGGCTTGCTAGAACACTATGAACCAACTCAAGAACAACTAATGTTCTCCAAGACTTTCCTTTTTTAAAATTGTCTTCAAGATGCATATGTGTGGAACAAGTTGAACATTCACCCTTAGAAAATTTGATTTTAGGTAGACCTTTGACCATTTATTTCGAGCTAAGTTGCTCAAGATGGCAAAAATAAGATGTCTAGACCACTCATGCCATAATTTTCATTGTGATTGTGTATGAGTCAACATGTGAAGGAGACTTAGTCACAAAGTGGGATAAAGAAAAAATCCTTGTGCAATGATTAGATTTACCCATTGCAACCAATGAATAATCCTTAAGATTTTGCACCATGACTGAATCAGGAAGAAACTCAACTTTATTTCTACCTCCATAGTGAGCGATTTGGTAAATTAAAAGGAGATTGGTGCTAAGGTTACGAACATAGAGAACATCTTGGAACTCTCCATTTTCCATCTCAACTAGTCCTTTCCCTTCAAATTCCACTTGTGTATCATTCCCTATAAATATGTGAGGTACCCTAGATGGATCCAATGAATAAAATTTGCCCTTTGAAGCACCCATATCATGTGTGGCACCCGAGTCAAGAATCCATTCCTCTAAGGAACTTGAACTTACCATAAATGCTTTCCCTTTCCCTTTTAAGTGGATGGAGATGAATCCTTGGAAGCATTTGGCATATTGATTTTTTTCTTCTTAAGTAAGTTTTCCAACTCATAACTTCTCTTAGTCTTGCAATGATGCTCATCATGATTTGGTTTCTTTCAATATGCACAAAATAGTTTATCCTTTTTGTTTGTGTTTCCCTTCTTGTTGAAAGAAGAATTTCCTTTTTGTGAGGAGGAATATTATTGTGTCTCTAATTGTGATTTTGGCTTCCACTTCTTCTTTTTGGTGTTGAAACTTTTTCCACCTTGATTTCTTTGGTTCTCATTATTAGCCACCAATGCCATAGACTTTCAAGACTTGATAATACCAATATACATCAAATTTGATTGTTCCAACATCAACATTTCTGCAAATGAAGGCTTATTGAAGGAAATTCCCATGGTCAACTTGTGAGTATTGTAACTTGAGACAAAGGCTACATATTTTGAAGGTAGTCACTTCAAGATGTGATGAATCAGACTATCATCCTTCATGGGATTACCAAAATTCTTTAGTGCTCTCAACTCAGTGGATTTGTTGACATAGTCTTGAATTATGTTAGAATTCCTAGGATCCAAGAGAAGTAGATCATCCTCAATTGAGAATCCCTTTTCCTCATCCACTTTACCATACAAATCTTCAAGTTTATCCCAAGCACCCTTGGAATCCTTAAAGATAGAAATGAGGAAGAAGAAATCTTCATGAACACAACTCCTTATAAATCCTAAAGCCATATTGTCTTTGATTTGCCAATTGTTTTTTGAATTATCATCCACATTAGGACCAGTAGGTTCTTTAATTTTTCCATTTACATAAAGATTTAAACACTTTTCCATTAGTTTACTCCATACTTTATCTTTCCATTTAGCATAGTTGTGTGAAGTTAACAATGGACATCTAGGTGAACCCATGATGCAAAACTAAAAGAGCACAAGAGAGAAAGAGACAAAAATACAAGACACCCCTGCAAATTCACTCAATCAAAGAACCCCCCCCGCAAAAATAAATAAATAAATAAAAATTGATGTTTTTGGCACTTTATATGCAGTACATGTACAATTTCCACTTTCAAAAATGGGTCAAAGTGGACTTCTAATTTTGATGTTTACAACCACATCAATGAGGCCAAAAGAGACTCAAATCAATATTTCTTATATTCAAAGAAAATCCTAAGCATTACAATGATCATACAAGGCCAAAAAAGGACCTAGATCTGAAAGTGATTTTTTTCCCAAATAAGGCTACAATCCGATAGAAAATATGGAAAGTACTAAAAAAATTATACACTTTCAAAAAAAATGGCACCTGAAAATGTGTTTGTATGAGCTCGAACGAAGCCTTTGAAGTTGCAAAAATAGGGATCAGATAAGTATAGTCACCAAAATTTGCAATTTCTATCAAATCTGTGCACCAAAACCAGAAAATAACACCACCATTGAAACATTCAAAAAATTCTAGCCAAAATAAAAAATAATTACACTCAATTTGGAGCCCAGATGACCAAGTTATGGCCTCCCAAAGTCGAACTGCAAAATTGAAAATACAAATGGTGAGGGATGCAAATTTTTCAACCCCACTGACGTCAGAAAAATAAGATGTTAAATTTGACATCCAAATGATCATCACAATAGTGCAAAAATGCTAGGAAATGATGGTCAAACAGTTGTCAATATTAATGTATCAAATTGGTGATGCAACTGATAGGTTAAATTTGATCACTAGATGGTTGTCAATGCAAAAGAAAAAACCTTCTAGAGATGGATAGACGACCATCAATTTTAACATCATGAAAATTGTGAAAAATGCAAAAAAAATTTAAAATAAATACCATCTTGACATGTGTCTTATGCTGATGTGGCACTTGTGATCCATGTGACGAGTTTATGTTGTATCGAGCACTGACTACCATTGGGAGGCTTGCATGGTGGAGTGTAGGCCTAGCATCTAGGTGTCTATGGGCTGCGTGGGTGGAAGGTCATCCACTACTTAGGTGGCAACCAGTTGGGGGGTGGAGGAGCATCGTTGACTTAGGTTGGTGGTGCACGGTGGAGGATGTGGTGGTAGCGGGGATGTGGGAATTTAGTCCCACATTTCCCATGTGGTCGAAGTCTCTAGTGTTTAAACCCCTCGATGCCCATTGTTACAAACAAAGAGCTCAGCTTGTGTGAGCATAGTGTGAGTGGATGTTATTGAGCTATGCTTGATGTATGGTGAGCCGAGTTGGGCCAGTTGTTGATGAGGTCGGGGGGGGGGGGGGGGGGGGGAGTTTTTTAAATTGGTTGGAAAATTAGTCCAACATGCACGTGGTATGGCTAATTCTAGTTGTTTATATGATGAAGTCTTCACTAAATAAGTAAATGGCTTGTGGACTCAGGCTCTAGCTGATTTGGTATGTTGTCTACCAATGATGGTTGCACACCAGATTGTACAGTGCCAGGAATTGACTGCACGGTCTCTGACACTAGATTGTTTAGGGTTGGGAATTGAATGACTAGTCTCTAACACTAGATTGTGTGGGGTCAGGATCTAACTGCCTGATCTCTATATTCTAACAAAACTTGCATCCTGATGCTCATAAAAAATTGGGGTTGGGACCCTGACAAAACCCCAAAAAATTTGTAGAAATAATAAATTGACAGAAAAAATTATAGATTTGACTAGGGAATTAATTTTCAATTTTTCTATAAATTTTTTTTGGATATGTATCGTCGTTGTGAAAATCAAGCTTCCCAAGTTTGGTTTGCAAAATAAATTACCTCAGATTTGAATTTTGCCTAAGGTAGGCAAATTTATAGTCAAAATTTATGGAAATAGACACTTGGATGCAATGGACAGGTCAAATCTTTCTTTAGACACTCTCACAAGTTGTTGCACCTATGGATCTGAATCATGGCCCTCCAAAAGTTGAAGCAATGAGCTCTCTAATGGGTATGTAATGAAATCTTCTATGGCTCTAATACCATGTAATAATTTTCCTAAGGAAAAGAATAAAATGCCAAGATGTAGAAGCTCAATAGATAGCACAATAAGAGAGAAAAAATGGTATGATCCTCAAATGACTAGATTCAATGATGATCAATAATCAAATGATAATGAATGAATAAAAAGTAGATGTGTCTGAATATATAGGCAATGTGATAAGACTACATGATAAGGAGATGATAAGCTATCAACCACACTAGGTAGAATCACATGTCCACCAAACGTGGATCATCCTCCATTGTACATCAAAGTATGTCAAACATGTGTAACAATGAGAGGATGATAATGTGATAAGAGCACTAAAGGTGGATCTCACACACAAAGAGGTATGAGATGACAACTATCACCACCTAAAGTAGAATTTATCCTAACCATTTGATAAAATGAAATGTGAACTCCTAGGTGTCTCAATGACAACTAATATGCAAATGCATTATCCTAAGTAAACTTAAGTAAAGTGTAATTAGTGTATATTTAATTACACTAACATTAAGAAAGAGAGTAGTTGAATGAATAATAAAGTTGATAATTCTGAAATAATCAATTGTGTCTTCATGATACTTGCTCATAGTTAAAATTGGTAAAAAATAAAAAAATATTGTCAATCTTTTACGGACCTCTAGTTAGATTTTATCATGTATGCTACAATTTTTCCTTCAGAATAATGATCTTGTTATATCCATCTTTAGTCATAATTCATTGATAGTTTGATCACTATGTCATGAGTCCTAACTTATTGGTTTAGTCCTTTGATCAGTTCCATCATCATCAATACAATCTTCCCTATCTATTGTCATTTTTCTTGTTGTGAGTGCATTATCATCTAGGTTTCTTAACCTTGACTCAGATTTGCATCATTTTTATCTCCTTCTTGATTGGATGTTATCTTGTTCACATCATCATTTACCTTGGACTTGTTTAGAACATCGATTTTACTTCAGCACCTATCAAACAATCATGTATTCATGCCTATGCAAACCAAGAATCAAAAATAGAATTCTTATCTCAAGAACAATTCCCACATCATACATTCTCTCCAATCTTCTAAAAAAATACATCAAGAAAAATTCATAATGGATAAAAAGAATGGGATAAATTATATACTACTACAAAGGAAGAAGAGATTCTTATTGTAGACATATCGAAACAAATCCAATGATCATGATTCATCCATATCTTCATCTTCCTCAAATAAAAATGCTACTTCACAATCTCTCATCAATCTCATCTTTGATCAAGAGCCTACTTCGCGATGTCAAGAGAATCCAATTTTTTATCAAGAATCTTTTCCACAAATTCATGATACCCCAATCTATGATCAAGAGCTTCAAGAAGATGTTACATCACATTAAATAGAGAGTTTTTTATATCATTCATATGATAACTACAAATCAAGTCCTCATGATTTTGAATCCAACATCTCTACAAGTCTTGTGGATAGATCATTTACTCCTTTGGTACAATCCATTGAATCAGCCTTGGAAGAGCTTCTTGAACACAATCTCATCACCTTGCCTCAAATCACTTCACTTAATTTTTTAATCTTGAGAAACTATTGTTCCTATCATCAAAATAATGAACATGAGACTTCAGATTGCATGGAGTTGAAGCATAAAATCCAACCTTTAATTGATGAAGACATAATTAAAATTGAAAATCCTAATGAATCATCTAATGAAGATACCAATCTTAAAAAATTCAGCTCAATAGGTGGTCATTTCAACATCTTTTCGAGAGCCATAAAGTTAATTTGGGCCTCCAAAGTTGGATTTTAGTGTTTTTTTTTAGTTTTTAGAAAGTTGTGTTTTGTAATAACTTCAAAATCATGTTTAAGGAAAGGAAGTAATATCCTAAACTGAATCATGGGAGAGAAATCAAGTGGAAAATCATTTTCAAATTCCTATAGTTCACCAGTAGGCCATGGTGGATTGTGTGGAGATTATGCGGCTGGGTTAGGTCTAGAGTTTGGTTCAATTGTAAAGGGGTCTCTAGAGGCTCCTTTTTCATTGGCCCTTAAGTATGGGGCTCAGTATAGCCTGTAGGTGTTAGAAGATCCTCTAAGTGGTACTCAAGATCCCCAAGAC
Organism: Chamaecyparis obtusa; assembly: GCA_027943335.1. Taxonomy (NCBI): domain Eukaryota; kingdom Viridiplantae; phylum Streptophyta; class Pinopsida; order Cupressales; family Cupressaceae; genus Chamaecyparis; species Chamaecyparis obtusa. The sequence goes on from BSBK01001859.1 coordinate 1,466,029, forward strand.
CATCTTGATCTTCTGATTAGTACTCTAATTTTGGAGAAGTGTCCTTCAGGAGTTTCAAAGGACCGACCTTTTCAATCATTACCTTGTGCATTGATTAAAGGACCTTTTTTTGGGACTGAGGTTTCTTTCGGAGTTGTGGTTTATCCTCCATTGGTGGAGAAGTCAGAGAAAAAGATTCTTTCTGGGGACCCACTTTGTGGGGTAGGTTCCAATGGTGTGACCACAAACGGTAAGGAAGGTGGTTTATCTAATTCTATTAAGTGGTCTAATCTTGTGGGGAAGAAGCTAGCTAGTTTGTATTCTTTTCCTGATGTTGAGGTGACTGGGGATTTCTAGAATAGTATTTTCTCTATCTTTGTTCCCAACTCTCTAGTCGACTTCTCATTCTCCTCTATGGACCTTATGCTGGTGGGGAAATTTTTGGTTCCTCGACCAAACAATAAAGTTGTGCAGTAATTTGTGCATAGGAAATGGGTGTTCAAAGGTCAGGTTGACATAACTGCTCTTCCCAAAGGATTTCTTTCCTTTTTCTTCAACAACAAGGTAGATATGGATTTTTTTCTTTGTGGGGGCCCTTTGATGTTTAGAAGAATGACTTTGGCATTTAGGAAGTGGATCCCTAACTAGGATTATAGTGACAATTTCTTCATGAAGACCCATGTTTGGGTTAAATTCCCTAGTTTACCCTTGGAATATTGGAATGAGGATGTCCTTAAGGGGCTAGCCTCTTCCTTTAGTGGAGAGCTATTGTCTTTAGAACCCTTGATTGTGGCTAAATCCAAGTTGGTTTTTGCTAGGATTTGTGTGAATATTTGTCAGTTTGACAATCTTCCACCTACCATTTCTATCATATCTAAGTTGGGGAACCAGGAGTAGGAGGTGGATTTTGAATCCCTTCCTTTTGCTTTATTTTTTTGTAAGAACATGGTTCACTGAGCTAAAAACTATCCTCATAAAGTTAAGAAGGACCCAAAGGCAAATGTGTCTAAAGATGAGATTCTTAAGAAGGATTTCAAATAGATCTGGAAGGAAAAACCTACTTCCATGGAGTCAAAGGTTGCAGGTAGTAGTGAGCCTTATGCTACCAAGTATTTGGGTATGGGCCAAGTTTCCATAGGGATTGGTTGATGCAAGGGCATTCTAGGGTACTCGATGAATCTGCATGGGAGGTGTTGTTTGGCCAGTGTTACTCATATGCATCCTTGACTGATGGTCTCAATCATTGAAGGAAGTTTAGTCGTTGAAGGAGCTCGGTAATATGTGGTGCTTAGTGAGAGTGTTACTCGATGATGTCTATGGTGCGTAGTCGACACTGGTGCTTAGCGATGCCTGGCATGCTTGGTTATTTCACTATTGCTCGGTAGTTCTAGTTTACCGATTGGAGTTCTATGTGATTTGTTGGGCCAACTTGGTACATTTATTATTGGTAGCTGTTGTTACATGCTGACATGTTGAATTAAATGTTTGTAAGGCTATTTTGATGCTGACTTGTATTGAATTTAATATTTATTGGGGGAGTTAATGGTTTCATCCAGCTGACTTGTGGCTGATGATTACTATTTATAGGATGTTTGGGTAGGTGTTTAGGAGGATCAGGAGATCAGTAGAAGTTCATGACTTGGAAGACTTAGCAAATTGGATCTGAGGTTCTGAAAGCTAGAGTTGGTGAAGTTGTGGAAAAGATCTTGCATGATCTTGGAGATCAGATAGTTATCTGATAGTTTTTAGTTGCAGAGCTAGTGGTTTACACACTTAGAGACAAGGAGATTTCTTGGAGGCTTGCAAGCTCAAGTTTAGATCCACCTTAGGGTTTCCATCAGTTGCTAATTGTTTCAGAGATGAACTACCTAAGATTGTATCGGATCTGTGTGGATCTTGCAAAATTGTTTCTAATTGTAATTGGCCCTAACCCGGAAGGCCTTACAGCCAGGCATGTTAATGAAAATTAGAGTTAAACAATTATTTTTGTTGTTGTGTTGTTGAGTATTCCACTATGTTGATTGTTGGTTGCAAGGTTTGGATTGTCCTTAACTGGATCCACCATCCTTGACTACATCAGGTGGTATCAGAGAGAGAGTTGATCTTGTGGAGTGAAGGTTGACCTAGCAAGGCTTATCTTGCAAAGTTGATCTTGTTGGTGAAGAGATCACATGATCTAGATTGCAGAGTCGGAGCACTGAACTTGTGGATCTTGCCCTAGTTGTTTGTTCAAGGTGGGAGGTTGAGATCTAACTTGCATATAACTTGGAGATTTCCACAAGGTGGTAAGTGTAGGGTTTGTTGTAGAGGGTTTCTCTTATCTTTAAGGATGCCTCTAAGAAGATTGGACCCTAGAGTACTTCTAGATCTTTGTGATACTATTGAATCTAAGATTACAAAGAAGGTGAAATCAGATTTTAGATCTGAGATGGAGTTGATGAGGAATGCCATGGTCACTGAGATCATGAGAGCTGTTACTAGTGTACCTCAGAATGTTGGTACTGAAGATGGTTATGAGTAAGATGCTAAAGACTTTCAACCTATTAGATCTAGTGGTGATGACCAGAGGGATAGATCTAGTGAAGAGAGAACTACTTGGTTGCCTAGATCTGGAGCTCGATTAAGTAGTAGTTACCGAATGGAAGTTTCTACTTTCTCTGGTACTTTGAAGCCTGAGAACTTGATTGATTGGATTGGTGAACTTGAAGATTTCTTTGAGATGGAAGAAATTTAAGATCCTCTTCAGGTGAGATTAGCACAGAAAAATTTGAAAGGACATTTTCTCCTTGGTGGAAAGAACTACAAAGAGATAGAGAAGATGAAGGTGAAATAAAGATCAATCGGTGGAGGTTGATGGTGACAAAATTGAAAGCTAAGTTCATACCTTCTAACTATGAGCTTGACTTGTTTAAGAAGTTGTAGAATCTAAAATAGAAGGATTTTTCTATTGAGGATTATACCGAGGAGTTCTACAAACTTACTATTCAGTCTGGACACCGAGAGCTTGGTAAGGAAAAGGTAGCTTGGTATGTGAATGGTTTGAGATTCAATATTTAGGATGAGCTTGGTATGCTAAATATTGATTTTGTTGAAGATTCTTATCAATATGCTCTGAAGGTAGAAGATAAATTGAAGAGGAAACAACATAGTAATTCTCGAGGGAAAGAAAAGATTGATCACTCGGTGAAGAATAAACCAACTGATGTAGAAGATGAACCGAAACCTATGGAACCGAAGAAGAAGACAAGTAGATTTATCTTTAAGGGTACTTGCTATAATTGTGGTGAGGAAGGAAACCATTCTTTTGAGTGTACATAGAAGAAGCTTGGTGATTGAAGAACTACCATGGTGAATGAGAATGAACCTAAATCTAAGAACTTGCTACTTCGAAAAACATTGCTTGGTACAAAGAAGGAACCTTGTCAAAGGAGTAACTTGTTTAGGACTCGATGAGAGTCTGGAGGTAAACTCTATGATGTCATTGTCGATAGTTGTAGTACTAATAACCTTGTTTTTGAGGTTATGGTTCAAAAACTTGGGTTGAATAGAATGAAGCATCCTTGTCCTTATAGGATTGGCTGGTTACAAGATGTTCATGCTCTAGAAGTAAGAGAACAATGCTTTATTGATGTTCAGATTGGCCAGTATAAGGATCCTGTGTTATGTGACATTATAAAGATGAATAGTTGTGATATATTTCTTGGTAGACCTTGGCAATATGATTGCAGAGCTATGTATGACTATGTTAGGAATGTGTTTACTATTGAGAAGGATGACCAGAAGTTTTCCCTGATGCCTTTGCTGGATACAATGCTCAATAGGAGAAGCCTGAGTATTGGTAGCTGAGTTGAGTTGGTGGATCTAGATAAAATGAATGATTAGTATGGAGAACAAACCTGTGTGTTGTCAAGGAAAGAATTGAAGAGATAGAGAAAGCTGAAGTGTAAGATTATGCAAGCTAAAAAGGTGGAGGACTTGTATGTGAAGAACCAATTTGGGGTTTATGTGTTGAATCCCGGAAGATATTCTTCTCACATATGAACATCTTTTTGAACCTGGGGTGTCTAATGTAGGGGCATTCTAGGGTACTCGGTGAATCTACATGGGAGGTTTTGTTTGGCTGGTGTTACTTGGTTGCAGCCTTGACCGGTGGTCTCAATCATTGAAGGAAGCTCGGTCGCTGAAGGAACTCGATAATCTCCGACGCTCGGTGAAAGTGTTACTCAATGATGTCTGTGGTGCTCGATCAACACTAGTGCTCGATGATGCTTGGAATGCTTGATTATTTCACTATTGCTCGGTAGTTCTGGTTTATTGACTGGAGTTCTATGTGATTTGTTGGGACGACTTGGTGCATTTATTATTGGTAGTTGTTGTTATAGGCTGACATGTTGAATTAAATGTTTTTAAGGCTATTTTGATGCTGACTTGTATTGAATTTAATATTTATTGGGGGAGTTAATGGTTTCATCCAGTTGACTTGTGTCTAATGACTAGTATTTATAGGATGTTTGGGTAGGCATTTAGGAGGATCAGGAGATCAATAGAAGTTCATGACTTGGAAGACTTAGCAAATTACATCTGAGGTTCTGAAAGCTAGAGTTGGTGAAGTTGTGGAAAAGATCTTGCATGATCTTGTAGATCAGATTTTTATCTAATAGTTTTTAGTAGCAGAGCTAATGGTTTGCACACTTAGAGACAAGGAGATTGCTTGGAGTCTTGTGATCTCAAGTTTAGATCTGCCTTAGGGTTTCCATTAGTTTTTGATTGTTCCAAAACTAAACTAGCTAAGATTGTATCGGATCTATGTGGATCTTGCAGAATTGTTTCTGATTGTAATTAGCCCTAACCTAGAAGGCCTTACAGTCAAGCATGTTAATGAAAATTAGAGTTAAATAATTATTTTTGTTGTGGTGTTGTTGAGTATTCTACTATGTTGATTTTTGGTTGTAAGGTTTGGAATATCCTTAAATGGATCCACCATCCTTGACTACATCATTGGTGAAGGAAAGGAAGACCTGGAGGAAGGTGAAATTGATGTATTGGTTGGGTCTAGAGAGTCCAACTCTTAGGAGAAGGCAATAGAGTCATTGATTTTTGTGAATAGTTAGGAGTTGCCTCAGGGGGATGTTGGCTCTCCCAAAAAGCCTCAGTCCTCTCCATCCTCTATTCCTTTGGAGATCTTTTTTCCCATCTAGAAGAGGGATTTAGACCCAGATCTAATTTTGGGGGTTGAAGCTTGTTCCTAGAATGATCCCTTTCAGGATGCACAACCTTGTTTTGTGTTAATGGGGGATTCTTTCACCACTAAGAATCTCAATAAAACTAATGATGAGGATGGTTACTCTACTCCAGATACTCTATTTGGTAGCTGGGAGGAAGAATCCTTAGATAGAGATGGATTTGGTTTACTTAATGATCTGAATGAGGTTCCTTGGATACAACAAGTTGGAAGAAAGAATAGGAAAAAGAAGCATCTAAAAGAGGTTTCTACACTAGGTTCAAAGGGTGTGACTACTCAAAGTATGGTGGCCGATGTGGGATCTCTGCAAAAGTCCAGAGGTAGAAGTTCCAACAAAGCAATTAGAGAAAGGGAAACTAAGAAGGATATTTCAGATGGGAGACAACTCACCATCCATGAAGCTTGTACTCCTGTTAATAAATGAAAGTTATATCTTGGAACATTAGGGGCTTGAATGGTCCTCACAAGAAGGATATTTTGAGAAGCCTAGCTAGAGATGACAAACCTGATATTATTCTTATCCAGGAGACTAAAATTGTGAAACAAAAAGTAGAAAATATTAGAGTCTTCAAAAACTATGGGGTGGTTGGTTGTATCTCTAAAGGAGCATCTAGTGGGTTAGTAGTTTTTTGGAACCTCTACAATGTTAAAAATGAGATTTTGTGTGTTGATAGGAATATCCTTAGTATTAATTTTTCTCTCATTAGAACTGGCTTTGAATGGGTTATCAATAATATTTATGCCCCTAACTCTAAGGTGGATAGGAATAAGTTCTAGAAGACTATTGAGAATCATAAACTCTCCTTTCTTGATTCTCCCTGGCTTTCGATGGGTGATTTCAATTCCCCTATGAAGGCCATTGAGAAAGTTTGAGGGGTGGACTCTCAGAGCCAAATGGAAGGGAGGACTGATCTTATGAACCTGATTAATAGACAAAGGTTATTTGATGTTGATCTTCAAGGATTGATTATACTTGGTCAAATAGGAGGATTGGTAGGGATCTTATTCAAGTCAAGTTGGATAGAGCCCTCATTTCTGGTAATTGGTTTGATAGTTTTTTTTGCTATTTATCCTCTTTTACTAAAGTTTTCTTAGATCATTTTCCCATCTCTTTTGTGGTGGACCCTTTGATCACTACCAGAAAGGTGCCCTTTCATTTTGAGAAGATTTGGTTGGACCATCTAGATATTGAGATTAGGATTAAAGAGTGGTGGGATGTCCAAATCTAGGGTTCTTCTATGTTCAGAGTGGCCAAAAAACTCAATCACATAAAAGAGAACATCAAATCTTGGATTAAACATGTTTTTGGGGACATTTTCAAGACTAATAACTTTCTTAAGCTTGAGATGGATTCCATTTAGGAGACTATTCAACAGGTTGGTCTCTCCCAAGATATAAAGGATAAAGAAGAGAATCTTTTGGCTAAAATTCATAATATCATCTCTAAGGAGGAAGTATATTGAAGACAAAGATCTAGATCTTTGTGGTTGAAAGTTGGAGATAAGAATACTCATTTATTTCATCTATCAACTTCTAAGAATAGGGCTTCCAGTAGAATCTCCAACATCCGCTTGCTTTCTGGTGTTGTGAAAAATGATAAGGATATTCTAAATGCCATGGTAGATTTTTTCTCTTCTCTTCTATCTAAATAAAACTCTTTATCTCTAGTTGATCAAGATGTCCTTCTTTATTCTAGTCCCCCCTGCTGGATGAGAGAACTAATACATTGTTGATTGCCATCCCTTAGTTGGAAGAGATTAAATGAGTTGTTTATTCTTTTGAAGGTGAGAAATATCTAGGCCGGAATAGATTTCCTATATTTTACTTTCAGAAGTTTTGTGGTATTGTTGGGTTGGAAATTGGTAATGCGGTTAAGGATTTATTTGGCTCTAGATCTTTTCTGGAGGAATTGAATGTTGTGTTCATTGTCCTCATTCCAAAAAAACCTGGTGCAGATACTGTGGATGCTTTTAGACTGATTAGTCTTTGTAATTTGATCTATAAGATATTCTCCAAGGTGCCCACGCTGATATTTATTTCTATTATTCCTAATATCATATCTCCTCAACAGAGTGGTTTTGTTTTGGGTTGGTAGATTTAGGATTCTATTATCAAAGTTCATGAAGTGATTCACTCTACTATTGCTTCTTAGAATCCTGGTTTTATTTTGAAATTTGATCTTTCTAAGGCCTATGATAGGGTGGATTGGTATTTTTTGTTTAAATTTCTTAAGGATTTTGGTTTCTGTGATAAATTCATTCATCTAGTCAATCAACTCATCAGTACTACTACTGCGGCTATGATTGTTAATGGGTCTTCTTCCATATTTTTCAAACCTTCCAGAGGGATTCGGCAAGGGGAATTGTTATCTCCTATCATTTTTTCTATTATGGAAGAGTGTCTTGGTCATTTCTTTCAAATTTTGGTGGGGAAGGGTTTGGTTAAAGGTATAAAGCCTTCTTCAACTACGAATTCTTGTTCCCATGAGCAGTTTGTTGATGACACGGTGATTATGGGCTCCTCTTCAAGCTCTGATGCCAGAAATTTGAAGAAAGCCCTCTCTCTTTACTCCATAGCTACAAGTCAATCTATCAATTGGGAGAAGAGTTCTTTGTATTTTATTAACACACATGTGGATGGACAACATCGAATAGCTAGGATCATTGGCTACTCCATTGGGGAATTTCCTTCTACTTACCTCAGACTCCCTCTGGGTGTTAAGATGATCGATTCTTTTTGGTCAAATATTGTGGGAGATTCAACATAAAATTGGTAGGTTGGAAAGGTGTTCTTTTGAGTCAAGTTGGAAAAATTCAACTCCTGCAAGCCTCTTTGCCTTCATATCTATGCTTTGAGTCTTTTCAAATTTCCTTCCAAATTTTTTGATTTTATTGAGATAATCTAGAGGAATTTCCTCTGGTCTGGAGTCGAGGATAGAAAAAGAATGGCTTTTGTTTCTTGCAATAAAGTGTGTAAACCTAAAAAATGGGGAGGATTGGGGATTCGTCTAATAGGGTGGTTAATAATGACTTATTGGCCAAACAAAACTGGTAGATCTATGGTGAGTAGAAGGAATGGAGCCAAATCATTCATAAGAAGTACCTCTTCCCTTTCACCCACATTTCATATTTTTTGAAGTCAGATGTTAGGATTAATGGTTCAGCCATTTGGAATAGTATCTAGCAAGCCAAAAGTATGGTTCTCCTAGGGCTGAAGTGGGTGTTGGGTAATGGTTGCAATATTAATTTTTGGGAGGATAGCTAGCTTTAGATTTCTCCTCTCTCTTCTAACCATAATATTCAACCTCTCATTGAGGATTGTATCTAGATATTTAGTCCTTGGGTTTGTAATTATTGGAGAAATCCATCGTGGGTTGATCCGGTGCTTGTAAATGATTGCCTCAAACCTTTGATGTTGGATCTCAATGTGTGGAGACTTGTGCTATCAGTGGAGGATTCTTGGATCTAGGTTTCTCATCCCTCTAGGGCCTATACTATTTCCTTGGCCTTGGCTCTTCTTATGGACTAGTTAGATCCTCCCCCATTCTGGGCTAAGGTTTGGGATAAGAGGTTGATTCCTAAAATTAACTTTTTTTATTGGTTGATTTTTCAGAATAAGATTTTCACTCTAGATAATCTTCAAAAGAGAGGGATGATGTTGGTTAATCATTTTTTACTTTGTATGAAGGAGGAGGAAACCATCTTTTATCTTGTTGTTTCCTGTCCTTTCTCATGGGAAGTTTGGAATATTGTCCTGAGTATTTGAAACCAATACTAGGTTTTCCCTGGCTGGATGCAGGATGTTTCTATTCAATGGAGAAATGCGAATGTGGGAATTAACAAAAACATTTGGAATATTATTTCTCCTCATGTTATTTGTAAAATTTGGAGAGAGCATAAAGACAAGGTTTTCAGAAACAATTATTTGCCTCCTTTAGTGGCGGCGGAGAAAATCAAAAGAAGTATCAAGGAGAATTGTGCTACTATGATGGGTGTGAAGCTAGATTTTTTTGTCTGGCACCAACCTTATCAAGGATACCAAAGCCTCTAAATCTTTGTGGGAGAATTCTATTTGGCTGTCTCCCCCCAAAGTTTGGATTAAAGTCAATTTTGATGGGGCCTCTATGGGAAAAATGGGTCCGTTTGGGTGTGACGGGATTATTAGGGATGATGAGGCTAACTATCATGGTGTTTTGGCCTATCCTATAGGTATTCAATCCAACCACATGGTGGAAGTGGTGGACCTCCTCTAGACCTTAAAACTTATTGATTTATCCAGGTGTAATAAAGTGTGGATCCAGGGTGATTCTATGAACATCTTAGATTGCATCAAAGGTAAATCTAAACCGTCATGGACAATTAGAGCCTTTAGTAAAGATTCTCTTGAAATCATTAATACTTTTCATGAAGTACTAATCTCACATGTGTATCATGAGGCTGATGGGATGGCTGACACTATGGCTAACTTAGCTATCAAATCAGAGGCTATCATGACTTGGCATGGTGGAAATAAACTTAATATTGATTTGAAAACTAAGGTGGAGTATGATAAGATTGATATTTGGAGGGCTAATTTGGTGTATCTTCATAGTAATAGTGATAAGACATCTCTTCATTAAGGGTTTTAATATCATTATGGAAAGTTTTGGCTTTCCCAAGATGGAGAGGAGAAGACACAAGTTCATTAGAGTGGTGACAAATTTTTCCTTTGTCATTGTTTTCATTTTGTGCATGCCTCTTTTTGTGTATCCTTTCTGGTCTGAAGGTGTTGCTGCTAGTATGGGTGGGGAGATGAATCATTAGGAACCCAAGAATTTTAAGAGATGAAAGGAAGAGAAAGAGGTATGGGATAAGCTTCATAAAGGTGGGCTTATTCCTTTTATGGAAATATTTCATGGTTTTGATGAAGTGGTCACCAAAAGTTTCATTGACAATTGGAAGGAGGACATTATGAATATTGGGGGAATGGAGGTCAAGATTATCAAGGACCTTATTGCGGAAGTCTCAAGCTTAACCACAAAAGGGTTGAAATTTTATAGGGATAAGAATATATCCTATAATGCCATTCACCATTTTCCCAAGGATGAAGATGAAGTGACCATTCTGATTAAGGATTCTAGGGGGTGCTTTGATGTTGAGAGTTTCAAGGAAATATGGTCTAAAGATATGGTGGCTATTATGGAGTATGTTACCCTCGATGGGAGGTCCAAAAGGGCCCATTCTTATCATTTTTTTCTTATCTTTCAATTTAGGCATAAGGTTAGGGTTTCCTTTACCTTCTATTTGTTTAGTTTTCTCCACCATAGAATTGTTAACTCATAAAAGAAAAGAGAGTAAGCATGTTCTTCATGAAGGGCTTATTCTACTTATTATGGAGCATATTAAGAAGAAGAATTCTCTTAGCCCAATTCCTCCTTAGATTCTGGGTGGTGGGTCTTTGAAGAGTTTGGATAAAAGAGGTAGGGAGGATGTGTGCAAGGAGGGGTCGACCTCGAAAAAGTTGAAATTTGGGAAGAAAAGTGGCATGGAGACTGCTTCAGAGGGGGAAAGCATTGGAGGGTTTTCAGATATGAAAGGGAATTCTCAAAAAAGACCCAAGGATGATAGTAAGGACTCTCTATCTATTACCGATAGTGACACAGAAGCGGAGAGTACTAAAAATATTAAGACTATTATGGAAATGGATGATCACAATGACCCTAGTGGTGAGAAAGTTCCTATCTTGGTTGATTATGATAGTTTTGTGGGCCATGATGTTCCTATATCCCTACACAATGAAGACTCCATAGATGTGATGTTTGACAAAAAGGGTAAAGAGGTGAGATGTGATGAGACTATTCTAGATAAGGATAGTCCCTCCTCCTCTAGAACTATTCCTTTTCTGAAGATTATTGACATGCAAGAGATAAATGTTTTGCTTCTCAAGGAAGACCTAGAGGATAAAATTGATCCCCCATTTGGTGTCTTGCAAATGGCCAAAGCTATGTCTATGTACTTCTTGTTGGTTAAATGGTTTTTTCATGAAATCAAGACTTTGAGTCTTAATTTTAGATCCCTTTCTTCCAAATTTGATAATATCTAGGAGATTCTAGATTCTAGGTCTGATTGGAAGGAAAAAGTTGTAGAGAACAAGGGTGATAAGAAGATTAGTATGTTGCAAGACAAAGTGGATAAAATGGAATCTACCCTCAAGAAGCTTATTTTGGACAACAATCTGTTTATGGGGACTGCGATAAAATGTATCAATAGCATCAAGCAGGAGTTGAATGTGGGGTCCCCTATAAAGATCGAAGACACCAAAGATGATGATGAGGAACAGACTGGGTCGGGCAAGCGTACCAGATCCTCCAAGAAGAGGAAGATTCAGGATAGGATTCTAGAGCTCTCTAACCTCAATACTACCATTAGTAAGATGTCAAATGTTAAAAAAGACATGGAGGCAACTCTGCTGGAGTTTGCCTAGTTTCTCATTGTTTGTTTTTGTTGTTTTTGTCTATGTTTCTATTGTTGGGTGTTTTTTTCTCATTACTAGTTTTTGGCAGGTTTTGTTGCTGGGTTTTGGGTCTGTTGGTGGGCTATTTTTTAGCCCTATTTCTTTTTGGTGGGCATAATGTCTAATCTTTCATAATTTCTTTGTAAGGGGTTTCGGGTCCGCCCAAAACCTATTTTTACCAGTAATCAAAAACTTCAAAATCATGTTTCTAATCTCAAAAATTAGTTGGCTTATTCTTATCTTAGTTCATAGAATCTTTGGGAGAAAAATCAGTCTTTTAGCAATTGTTTTAAACATTGCCAAAAATGGAAAAAAAAATGGATTTTGTGAAAATTTGCAAAAAATGGTAATTTTTGAATTTGGTTCAATTGGTGTTTTCTGTTACTGAAAGACAGATAGTAGTTGAATGAATAATGAAGAGTTGAGAATTCTGAAATAATCTATTGTGTCTTCATGATACTTGTTCATAATTAAAATTAGCAAAAAATCAAAAAAATCTGTCAGACTTTGCCAGACCTCTGGTTAGATTTTATCTTGTATTTTGAAATTTGGCCCTCAAAATGATGAGCTTGTCATAGCCAAATTTAGTTGTAAACTATTGATATTCTGATTTTGGCTATCATAAGTCTTGACTTGTTTCTTTATTCCTTTGATCAGTTCCATCATCATCAATACAATCTTGCCTATCTGTTGTCCTTTTTCTTGTTGTGAGTACATTATCATCTAGGTTTCTTAACCTTGACTCAAATCTAAGTCATTTGCATCTCCTTCTTGATTGGATGTTATCTTGTTCACATCATCATTTACCTTGGACTTGTTCAGTGCGTCGATTTTACTTCAGCACCTATCATAAAATCAAGTGATTCATGCCTATGCAAACCACAAATAAAAAACATAAATTTGATCTCAAGAACAATTCCCATATCGTATCTTCTCTCAAATATTCTAAATAAATGCTTCAAGAAAATTTCATAATGGCTAAAAATAAATAAGATAAATCCTATAGCCTATCAAGGAAGAAGAGATTCTTATTGCAGACATATCAAAACAAATCAAATCTTTCAAATCTCGAAATCAATACCTAAAGGAAGAAAATGATACATCATCCAACAAGTACTCATTGAGATGAATTTTACCTTCCTTATATGATCATGATTCATCCATATCTTCATCTTCATCAAATAAAAGTGCTACTTCACAACCTCCCATCAATCTCATCTTTGATCAAGAGCCTACTTCGTGATCTCAAGAGAATCCAATTTTTTATCAAGAACATTTCCAAAAATTCATGATACTCCAATCTATGATCAAGATCTTTAAGAATACTTTACATCACATTCAGTTGAAATTCTTTTATATCAATCATATGATAACTACAAATTAAATCCTCATGATCTTGATCCAACATCTCTCTCTACAAGTCTTGTGGATAGATTATTTACCCATTTGGGACAATCCATTGAATCATCCTTGGAAGAGATTCTTGAACACAATCTCATCATGATACCTCAAATCACATCACGTAGTTTTGTAATCTTGAGAAACTATTGTTCCTATCATCAAAATAACAAGCATAAGACTTTAGATTGCATGGATTTGAAGAATAAAATCTAAGATCTAATTGATGAAGAAATAGTATAAATTGAAAATCATATTGAATCATCTAATTTAAGATACTAATCTTAAGCATGCCAGCTCGGTAGGTGGTCGTTTTGACATCTTTCAGGAGCCAGAAAGTTCATTTGGGCCTCAAAAGTTGCCATTTAGTGTTTTGTTTTTTTTTAGTTTTTAGAAAGTGGTGTTTTTAACTTCGAAATCATGTTTCTAATCTTAAAGATTAGTTTTCAATTCTTCTTATCTTAGTTTAGGGCAGCTTTCAGGGAAAAATCATTCTTTTAGGAGTTGTTTTAAAAATTACCAAAAATGGCAAAAATATGGTTTTTGTGAAAATCTGTCAAAAATGATAATTTTGAATTTGGTCAAATTGGTGTTTTCTATTAATTTAAGCCAAAGAATATTTGGATTAATCATGAAGAGTTGATAATTCTAAAATAATCTATTGTGTCTTCATGATACTTGTTCATAGTTAAAATTGGCAAAAATCAAATAATCCTACCAGTCTTTTCCAGACCTCTGGTTAGATTTTATCTTCTATTTTATAGTTCTTCCTTTAGAACGATGAGCTTTTCATAGCCACCTTTATTCATATTCCATTGATAGTCTGATCTCCGTTGTCGTGAGTCCTAACTTGTTGGTTTAGTCCCTTGATCAGTTCCATCATCATCAATACATTCTTCCCTATCTGTTGTCTTTTTTCTTGTTTGGAATGCATTATCATCTAGGTTTCTTAACCTTAACTCTAATCTGAGTCATTTGCATCTACTTCTTGATTGGAATTTATCTTTTTCACATCATCATTTACCTTGGACTTGTTCAGCACATTGATTTTATTTTAGCACCTATCAGATGATCAAGTGATTCATGCCTATGCAAACCAGAAATCAAAAACAAAAATCTGATCTCAAGAACAATTCCCACATCATACCTTATCTCTAATATACTAAACAAACACATCAATACAATCTCAAAATGGCTAAAAAAAAAAGGGATAAATCCTATACTCCTAGTAAGGAAGAACAGATTCTTATTGTCGACATATTAAAACAAATCCAATCTTTGAGATCTCAATTTCAAGACCTAAAGGAATAAAATGAAACATCATCCAACAAGTACTCATTAAGATCAATTTTCCCTTCTTTCTATGATCATGATTCATCCATATATACATCTTCCTCAAATAAAAGTTCTACTTCACCATTTCCCATCAATCTCATCTTTTATCAAGAGCCTACTTCGTGATCTCAAGAGAATCCAATTTTGTATCAATAATATTTTCCAAAAATTCATGATACTCAATTCTATTATCAAGATCTTGAAGAAGATCTTACATCACATTCGGTTCAATCTTTTATATTAGTCCTTGATAACTACAAATCAAATCCTCGTGATCTTGAATCCAACATCTCTACAAGTCTTGTGGATAGATCATGTACTCCTTTGAGAAAATTCATTGAATCAACCTTGGAAGAGATTCTTGAACACAATCTCATCACACTACCTCAAATCACTTCACATGGTTTTTTATTCTTGAGAAACTATTGTGTCTATCATCAAAATAACGAACATGAGACTTCAGATTGCATGTAGTTGAAGCATAAAATCCAAGATCTAATTGATGAAGACATAATTTAAATTGAAAATCCTAGTGAATATTCTAACAAAGATACTAATCTTAAGAAAGTTAGCTTGGTAGGTGGTTGTTTCGACATGTTTTTGGGAGCTAGAAAGTTCATTTGGGCCTCCAAAGTGTGCTTTTAGTGTTTTTTTGAGTTTTTAGAAAGATGTGTTTTGTAATAACTTTGAAATCATGTTTATAATCTTGAATATTAATTGTAAATTCTTCTTATCTTATTTTAGGGAAGCTTTGGGTGAAAAATTATTCTTTTAGGAGTTGTTTTAAAAATTACCAAAAATGGCAACACAAAATGGACTTTGTGAAAAACTACCAAAAATGGTAATTTTTGAATTTGGTTAAATGGTTGTTTCTTGTTACTGTAAGACAAAGAGTAGTTGAATGAATATCAAAGAGTTGAGAATTCTCAAATTAACTATCATGTCTTCATGATACTTGTTCATAGTTAAAATTAGCAAAAAAATAAAAAATCATGCAAGTATTTTCCAGACCTCTGGCTAGATTTTATCTTGTATTATGTAATTCTCCCTTTAGAACTATGAGCTTGTCATAGATAGATTTATTCATTATCTATTGATAGTCTGATCTCCATTGTCATGAGTCGTGACTTGTTGGTTTAGTCCTTTGATTAGTTCCATCATCATCAATACACTCTTCCCTATCTATTGTCCTTTTTCTTGTTGTGAGTGCATTATCATCTAGGTTTCTTAACCTTGACTCAGATCTGAGTCATTTGCATCTGGTTCTTGATTGGACATTATCTTGTTCACTTCATCATTTACCTTGGGCTTGTTCAACATGTCAATTTTACTTCAACACCTATCAAACGATCAAGTGATTCATGCCTATGCAAACCAGTAATCAAAAATATAAATATGATCTCAAGTATAATTCCCACATCATACCTTCTCTCTAATCTTGTAAAAAAACACATCTATATAATCTCATATAGCTAAAATCAAATGGGATAAATCCTATACTCCTAGCAAGGAAGAATAGATTCTTATTGCAGACATATCAAAATGAAACCAAACTTTGAGATCTCAAATTCAAGACCTAAAGGAAGAAAATGATACATCATCCAACAAGTACTCATTGAGATCAATTTTCCCTTCCTTATATGATCATGATACATCCATATCTTCATCTTTCTCAAATAAAACTACTACTTGACAATATCCCATCAATCTCATCTTTGATCAAGAGCCTACTTCGCAATCTCAAGAGAATCCAATTTTTTATAAAGAATCTTTTCCAAAAATTCATGATACTCCAATCTATGATCAAGAGCTTGAAGAATACATTACATCACATTCAGTTGAGAGTCTTTTATATTAGTCCTATGATAACTACAAATCAAATCCTCATGATCTTGATGTTAGATAATTGAGAGGGAGAGTGAATCAGTTAAGTCCAGTTATCCTACAGTCCCAAATCCTTCCTGATGCATAAAAAAAACCTTTCAAACAATTTAACCAACTTGGTAATATATCAATTGTGCCTTTCTATTCATCTACCTAATAGTAGTAAATTAACTAGGGTATTTATCAATCAATCTAGTTATAATAATGTGTAAAGTAAAATAAAAATTCAACACATCCATACACATATAATAGTTTTATTTTTAATGTGGAAACCATGTTAGGGGAAAAACCACATGGGACTAGTAACCCAAAATATTTCACTCTTTTGAAATCAGCTCGGTTAAGATACAACCTTGTTAAAGGTTACAAAACACACTGTAAGGTATGACCTAGTTAGAGGATCTATCACTAACAATTCTCCCTTGACCAAACATTCACTATGAGTTCAACAAGAAAATAATCAACATTCATTGAATGTCATATTGAAATATAAAGATTGTTAAGTCCCACTCGGTTAAGAGATTTATCTATAGCAATGGTTAAACTGTTACAGTTAAGATCTAATTCAAATAAAACTTGTTTTGTAGATTTTCAGATCTATGCTAAGATCAAAATACCTCTGGCCAATAATCTCAATTCAATCTCTTTATTTCCTCCAACTCTGTTATGCTCAGTAATTTCTTTCTCTGACATTCGATGTTATCTACAAAATTTCTCAGTTATGTCTTCAACATGTTTGACCAGCTTCGCAAGAATGCAATCTCTCATGCACATTCCAGAATTCAATCTAAATCTCATGTCCCCTTTTATAGATATCATAAAGTATTATATTTCCATCCATAGATTTTTCCTCTTAATCTTGAATGTTGATTTTTCCACTTTAACCTTTTGATGGTTGTGTCTGTAACACATTTCAATCTCCTTCATCTGATCATATTTGAATTTTGTCTATCATTTGATCATCATGAAAAAAATTATATTTTACCTCTAAATCATCATTAATTGTCCAAATCATCATTTTTAGTTGGCAGTCATAAGTTCCATTTATTTCTTTCACTCAGTCAATATCATGATGTGTCGGTGATAACTAGCTTGGTTAACATTGTACTTGGTATAAACTACACTTGCTTAATGTACACTGTTTCAACTCGATGTATACTGAATTATTCATTTATCGATCACATAAAATTGTTCATCCTTGATCTTTAATCTATAATAGAATCATGTAAAGCAATAAAATCACTAACATAATGTCATAGACTCATCAATAAGTTACCCAATGAATACCATATCCATATCTTTCTCATACATCTCATCTTGATATATATATCTCATTCTTTCACCATTATTTCCTTCTTAAGATGTTTGTAACCATCATGATAAGTATAGTCAAAGCTAGTTAACATCAATGACAATACATTAACTAATTTAATGTCTCACATATACCTTATTAGCTCGGTGATCATCAATCACTATCTTTTGAAGTCATCAATCTCTCCTTTAAGATATTCAATCAGTTTTAGTCTATCACTTGAATCCAACATCTTAAAAATTCTTGTGGATAGATCATTTACCCCTTTAGGACAATCCATTGAATTAACCTTGGAAGAGCTTCTTGAACAGAATCTCATCAGGCTACCACAAATCACTTCATGTGGTTTTATATTCTTGAGAAACTATTGTGCCTATCATCAAAATAACGAACATGAGACTTCAAATTGTATGGAGTTGAAGCAAAAATCCAAAGATCTAATTGATGAAGACATAGTCAAAATTGAAAATCCTAATGAAACATCTAATGAAGATACTGATATTAAGAAATTTAGCTCGGTAGGTGGCCATTTTGACATCATTTCAGGAGCAAGAAAGTTCATTTGGGCCTCCAAAGTTGGCTTTTGGTGTTTTTTTTAAATTTTTAGAAAGTTAAGTTTTGTAATAACTTTGAAATGATGTTTCTACTCTTGAAGATTAGTTGAAAATTATTCTTATCTTATTTTAGGGAAGCTCTGGGGGAAAAATTAGTCTTTCGGGAGTTATTTTTAAAATTACCAAAAATGGCAAAAAATTGGATTTTGTGAGAATCTACCAAAAATGGTAATTTTTGAATTTGATTAAATTGGTGTTTTTGGTTTGTGTAAGACAGAGAGTAGTTGGATGAATAATGAAGAGATGAGAATTTCTAAAATAATCTATTATGTCTTCATGATACTTGTTCATAGTTAAAATTGGTAAAAAATTAAAAAATCATGCCAGTCTTTTTTAGACCTCTAGTTAGATTTTATCTTGTATTCTACAATTCTGCCTTCGGAACAATGAGCTTGTCATATCAAGATTTAGTCATAATCCTTTGATATTCTAATTATATACACTATCGTGAGTCCTGACTTGGTTTTTTAGTCCTTTGATCAGTTCCATCATCATCAATACACTCTTCCCTATATGTTGTCCTTTTTCTTGTTGTGAGTGCATTATCATTAGGGTATCTTAACCTTGACTCAGATCTGATTCATTTGCATCTGCTTCTTGATTTGATGTTATCTTGTTCATGTCATAATTTACCTTGGACTTCTTTAGCACATTAATTTTACTTTATCACCTATCAAACAATCAAGTGATTCATGCCTATGCAAACCAAGAATAAAAAATAGAAATTGGATCTCAAGAACAATTCCCACATCATACCTTATCTCCTATATTGTAAACAAATGCATCAAGAAAAACTCATAATGAATAAAAACAAATGGGATAAATCCTATACTCCTAGCAAGGAAGAGTAGATTCTTATTGTAGACATATCAAAGCAAATCCAATCTTTGAGATCTCAAATTCAAGACCTAAAGGAAGAAAATGATACATCATCCAACAAGTACTCATTGAGATCATTTTTTTCTTCCTTCTATGATCATTATTCATCTGTATCTTCATCTTCCTCAACTAAAAATGCTACTTCACAATCTCCCATCAATCTCATCTTTGATCAAGAGCCTACTTCGCAATCTCAAGAGAATCCAATTTTTGATGAAGAATCTTTTCCACAAATTCATGATACTCTAGTATATGATCAAGATCTTGAAGAAGAGGTTACATCACATTCAATTGAGAATCTTTTATATCAGTCTTATGATAACTACAAATCAAATCCTCATGATCTTGAATCCAACATCTCTACAATTCATGTGGATAGATCATTTACTCCTTTGGGACAATCTATTGAATCAGCCTTGGAAGAGCTTCTTGAACACAATCTCATCATGTTGCCTCAAATTCATTCATGTGGTTTTGTATTCTTGAGAAACTATTGTGCCTATCATCAAAATAATGAACATGAGACTTCAAATTGCATGGATTTGAAGCATAAAATCCAAGATCTAATTGATGAAGACATAATTGAAATTGAAAATCCTAATGAATCATCTAATTAAGATACTAAACTTAAGCAAGATCAAAATCATGAACCCATGTCTAGTAATGGTTCTCTTGCAAAATCTACTTCTTCCACCATTATTTTGCCTCTTAACATGGCTAAGCTATCCAAAGTTCCTTCATCAACCCTTCAAGAATCTCCTATGTAGATCAAAACTACTACCTTGTCCTTAGGAGTGGATCCATGTCGAGAGGATTATCCAAAGTGTGAAGAAACAAAAATGAGTAATAATAAAGATCAAGGTACCATCCTTCCTCATCCAATGATTGACCCAAGTTCCATATCCCAAGAAATCTATGTTGATGCCCTCATATCCTTTCACTTCTTCCAAGAAGATATCCATAAACCTCCTATATCTTATCCATCTCCCAAGAAAGATCAAGATATTCCTTCCCCTAATGATTCTATTGAATATCAAGAGAAAAGTACCCTTTGTACACCATATAAAGGTCCTTGTCAAGATCAATGTATCACATCACCTTGTTTTCATACTCCTCCATATATACCTCAAACCACCATTCCTCCTAAGTTCTTTCATAAGAATAAAACTCATCAAGTTTTTTTCCTCTTGTAAAATCTACTCATGCACCTATTGATATACAAATAAATCCTAAAGATAAGAGTATTGGCCATGCAGATCATTCTAAATATGTTTATATCCCTTTCACACCTAATCTCTCTCATTTTTCACATAAGCATCATCCTTATCCATCCTCCAAATCCATCCTTGGTCCCTATATCCCAAATATTAAACCTTCATATCTTCCATCCATATTGGGACCTTACATCCCCACATCCACTATACTTATTGCTCCTAGCTTGTCATCCACTTCCCCCATCATACCTCAAGATCAACAAAGACATGAATTCTTGAAAAAATTTCCATCCACCCATCCATATCAGCCCTATTCATCCATAATCCCCAAGTCTTTAGGAAGCAATTTGGATGTCAAACATAAAAATCAGAAATACAAGAATCCACTTACCTATGAAGATCACCATTGTAGAAATTGATGAAATATCAGATTCAACTCCAAGATCCAGCTACATGCACAATACCTGTCACAAAGAATGAAGCAAAAATATGGAAAAAGAAAAACCCTCTTGTGCTAAAAAATGTCAGAGCTCAAATTGTATTAAGAGAGAATAATCAAATAATTACAAAAGTGGCTTATAAGGATGGAAACCCTAAAGCCACACAAAGCTAGGTTGAGGAATAATAATTAATATAAATATTAATTATTATTCACCTAAAAGGAGTAAGCTTAAGTGAAATAGAATAATAGAGGACTTAATTAATTAAACCAAAAAGATTTAATTATAAAGTCAAATATATCTATTACTCTAAAACCCCCCCTTAAGCGTAGCTCAAGAGGAAACTAACCTAGCATAGCTATGAAAGCAAAAAAAATGTGTCCCGGCAACAAGGCCTGATCAGGTACCCAGTACAAGGAAATCTCTATAAACCAGAGTAAAGGAGAAAACCCAGTGGGAAAAACTCCTCTCCAAAAAGAGATGTAAAAGAAAGAAAAGACAAAAGGAATGACTTCAAGAGACTCTCTCAAAGCCATAAGTACAATGCATGCTACCAACCCCCCTGTGAGAGAGGGTCAAAGCTCCAAAGCCCCCTCGGAATGAAAGAACCCTTGGATCAATGAAAAAACCACTGTGACTCCAATGCAGAGGAGTGAAAGTCAATGGACATTGTAGAGGGAACCTCAAAAGCTGAGGTGTCACTGGAAAGCTGAGCTGATGCTCAAAGGAGTAGACATGAGGATCCTAAAAGGGAATCCCCAATGTAAGTGCTATGACAGGTGTGTTGACACTGTCATCAAAGAGGAGATGAATGTCCTCTATAGAATCCTCAACAACTGCACCTGGTGGCTTGATGAATGGAGCTGGAGGATCAAGCGGTGTTGAAGAAGAACCCTACTGAATAGAAAAGAGCTCAATAGGAGGTGGCATGGTAGTCACAATAGTAGTCTCAGGAACCACACAAAGGTTCAAGCAACCTGACTGTACCACATGATGCTCTCTCAAAGGAGGAGAGTCATGCACTGGCAAAGGTGGACCAAAGTGTGAAAAGGAGTAGAGATGGGTGGAATGATCAACTATCCCTGTAGCAACAATACCTCCTGTCATACTATCCCAGATGAAAACTGAATCTGGAGTGAACTCAACTGTCTTCCCTGACCCACTATGAGTACTTTGATAAACCAAGAGAAGGTTTGCAGATAGAGATGGAACATACAACACATCATTGAATGTTCCATCCTGAAAGCATACAGTGCCTTTCCCACAGACTGTCATAACAGTGTTATTCCCAATGATAATATGGGGAATAGGAGAAGCCTCAAAAGAAGAGAAGATCTCCCAAGAAGATGTCATATGGTGAGAAGCACCTGAATCCAGTATCCAAGGGACCTATGAGGGGGATGCAATAGAAGCCCATAATGCATGACCCTTTCCAAGATCCTGTCCAGCTATAGAATAGATAGTGGAAGACTGATAAGAAGACCCCTATGAGCTAGAAGAGGGTGGAGAGGAAAGATTGCTCTTCTGAAGAAGAGCTTGTAAATCTGCTATCTATTTCTCGTAACCATCAAACTTCTTTTGATGGAAAAGTGACTCATCATGTGTTCCTTTCTGACAATAGGAACATGTAGGTCTCTCAGTCTTCTATTTCTCCTTCTTAGAAGAAGATGGTGGGCTAGTAGAGTGCTGAGACAAGGAATCAGATATCTGCTTTGGCTTCTACTTCTGTGAATCCTAAGGTGTCTTGGCAAGCAATGCCTGTGACTATGAACCTACAAGTGAATCCATCTGAATGAGCTTGGACTGCTCACGAGTCAACCTATCACAGAAAGTCTCAAAAGAGGGCATAACATGTCTGGTACCCAAAGCATCCATGGTGGAGTAGAAAGTGGAAGAAAAGATTTGATATTATCCTCACAACTTTGAGAGTATTAGATAGATAAACTCATCATTTGTCTTGATTCTCCCGCATCCCTACAAAATTGTACACAGAGACTTGAACTTCATCAAGAAGTCCTCTATAGTGGGGAAATTAGAAGGAGTCAAAGAGGTCAACTTTGCATCAAGCTAAAGTGCCCAGAATGTGTTCACTATACCAAACAAGGCTGAAAACTTGCCCCAAATAGCCCTAGGAGTGGTCAAACCATCCAGGTGAAATAGGAGACTGTCAGAGATGTTTAGTGCAATCAAACCCATGGCTTCATCCATTTTGTTTTTGTGCTGAAGAATCTCAAAGGGGCACTACAGGATAGGTTGGTTCTCATCTAGACATGACCATAAGCCATGTGACATAAGAAGCCTGGTCATGTGTGCTTTCTAGGTGTGATAATTGTGTGGTGTTAGCCAGGCCACAGAGGGGTCTGACATTGAGAGAAGAATAAGACAGAAGTAGAAGGGTCTTTTCTCAAGTAAATTATAGAAAGGAAATTGCACCCCCCCATAATATATGATTCTATCCCCCATACAGCAAAGAAACAATTACTGAAAGTAGAAAAAAACTAGGAGAAAACCTGGACGCCAGATGCAGAGATGGAGGAAACAGAAGCCTGTACTTTAATGCCAAAAATAGGTACTCAAACAACAAAATTTGAAGATCAAACCAGCATTGTTGGATCTAACTTGGAAAGACCTTTCCAACGATATACTATGCATTTTCAAGTCCGTTTGCTCAAGTTATGAGCAAAAAACCAACAGGACCCCCAAAGTGCAAGCTTGCTAGAAAAACACAGACCCTATCTTAATTTTGATGGTCATTTGACCATCATGGGCCTGTCACTGACATCAGCATGATGTCATCACTAGAAAAATTTGCAAAACCTACCGAAAAAATATGCCGGCAAGTGACGTCATAGGGTGACATCACCTGGAGCGAGCGGAGCTAGGGTGGCAGGCGGCCGCTGAGCGGGCAAAGCTACAACCAAGCGGGGGTGGCACCAGGGTGGCATGCTGGCGGCCTGCTGGTAGTGTAGCCTGAAAAACCTTTAAAACACTTTTTTTTTAATTTTTTTTTAAATTCATGCCTGTACGGCCCTAATAGGGCAAATTTTTTCTCTCAGATGTCCCAGAGGCCAAAAAGGTCAAATTTTATATGAAAATAGGGGTTTTTGGGCCTTCTAGACACAACCGTAAGGTTGGTTTTTTCCCAAAGTGCACCAAAAAAATGAGACCCCCCAAATCCAATAAAAAACAACTAAAAACCCTATAAAGAAAGGGCTTGATCCACAACTTCAGTAAACTTTGAACAAGCTATAGCAAAATGGCTCTAATACCATGTAAAAACTGATGAAATATCAGATTCAACTCCAAGATCTAGCTGTATGCACAATACCTATTACAAAGAATGAAGCAAAAATATGGAAAAAGCAAAACCCTCTTGTGCTAAAAAATGTCAGAGCTCAAATTGTATTAAGAGAGAATAATCAAATAATTACAAAAGTGGCTTATAAGGATGGAAACCCTAAAGCCACACAAAGCTAGGTTGAGGAATAATAATTAATATAAATATTAATTATTATTCACCTAAAAGGAGTAATCTTAAGTGAAATAGAATAATAGAGGACTTAATTAATTAAACCAAAATGATTTAATTATAAAGTCAAATATATCTATTACTCTAACAACCATGTCCTATATAATCGACATGTGACTATAGATAAAAAGGAAGTATTCAAGAGACCACAAGGGTCCTCTAAGAAAAGAATAAAATTAAAGAAAATATGGGTTCCTAAATCCATCATGGAAGAATTGCATTCTAAAGCATCCAAAAGAAAAGAAAAATCTAAATCTATGTGGTCCCAAGTTTCATTTAAAGGACTTGAACACAAAGGAAAAATCAGTGTTGACATCCAATCTTCCTAAGGCTTTCACTCCATCTCCTTCCAAACAACTTTCATCACCTCATACATCAAAGTCTCAGGCTATTCCATCTATTTTTTCCCCATTTTTCCACTACCCTTCAAGGTGTGTGTCGATGTTGATCTTATCACCATTTCCATATACCCCTAAATAATCCTTTCAATACCCTATCCACTATCCAACACATATATATACTCCTCATCCTCCCTTTCACTATCCATTCATCCCCTTCATCTCATCCTATGCATAAATCCTTATTCATTAACTATCCTTACCCTCCATAGCATTTCCCTTCCATCACCCTATCAGCATCCTTGAACATACCTTTCAGTGGCCTTGGACCATCAAAGCATATCTTTTTAAGGAGCATTATCCAAAGAGCATCAGTCTTGAGTTCCTCCAAAAATTATAAAATACAAAAAAAAATTGAAATAAGTGCCTTGGTGAAAACCTGGTAAATAGGAGCCTTGGTAGCAAAATTAAAGAGAAATAAATTTGTCCTATGGTGAAAACCACTACTTGCAACACCTTGGACAAGTACCATGATGAAAACCTAGAGAATAGGCATCATGCATAATTTGTCCCTCTTGCACTTTACACTTGGAGGCTAGATTCATCCACACTAGCTATTTCATATGCATCCATACTTCCTCTTTCACCTTTGTTCTTAACAAGGTTGAACTTATTCATGAGCATCATATATCCTACCATCTGCTATCCTTTCCCTCAGCTTACTCACTTGCTTCCATCCATGCTACCCTATCATGATCTTTCTTATCCAAAATTGACCATCACTATTCCTAAGAAATATTTCCATTATCTCAAACCACCCACTCATAATCTTCATCACCCCTTATTCTCATTGTGTGATCTTATACATGTCCAAATCAACCCCTTGGTATTGGTCATGGAAGAGTCTCTTGACATGTCCACTTTTTTGGACCACATGCTTTCATGACACCAGGTCATTATCCTATATGCTTTTCCAACACCGCTTCATGATCGTACATTACTATACTCCGTTTTCCTAGCTTGGGTAATCTTGAGGAGACTGTCCTTGAGGGTTGCATTCACTTACTTCATCCCTCATCATCCATATAATTAATCCATCATCTTGATAATGTATCAATCATTTCCTATACCTTTATAGACATTGGGAGAAAACCAACATGATCTTTCTTGAAAACAAGTAATCTCTAAAATTTTAAAAATTAAAAAATGATCCTAAAAAAATCATAAAAATCATAAAAATTCCTTTTAAAAATCTCAAAAAGTCCTTAAAAAAATGATCATCTTACTAAAAACTATGAAAATAGGCACTTTGATGCATCAAACAAAAAAATAAAAAAAAATGAACAAAGCAAAAAAATTGAAAAATGAAAAAAGTGCCTTGGTGAAAACCTGGTAAACAAGCGCCTCAGTAGAAAAAATAGAATATCAGCCAAGTAGGTTAAAACCTAGTAAACATGAACCTCTTTCACTTAAGATCTCCATCTATCAACATGGATCTTGGCATCCTTCATTTTCTTTAGTTTTTACATAGCTTTCAGTCACTTTTGTGACAAATCTATTGATTCACGCAAAACTGCCATGGATTGGAATAAGTCTTTATCCTCATCCTAGGACATCCAAGTCTTGCAAGGGGGGGGGGAAGTTTCCCATCATGATAGTTAGTCAGTTAAAGCATCATACAAATACAAATCAAAGTCAGTTTTCCAAAAACCATTGAGAGGTTCATCACTGACACACTAGTGTTTCTCAACACAATACAACGTGACATCGACCGACAATGTTTCTGTTGGATGTTGTTGATGCATTTAATATGTTTAATCACTACATGGCATCATTATCTTGTTGGGTTTTGTTGGAATTAGTTTCTAATGATGTTTTCATTCGTATTTTGTCACTAATGTCAACATATGATTTAATGAAGAGACCAGATTGGTCATTACAATGTATAGATACTGTACAGTTGATTCAGAATGAGAGAACACAGGTTTGTGTATAGGGAGGTGTTGTGATCTTATATCTAAGATCACATGATTTAATATTTCATATTGGTTGAGTAACCAAATATTTGGTGAAGACTGGTTTCTGGATTGTGACAGTGGAATTTGATAGAGTTAGTCTAGCGGTGTTTTGAGTGTATCTTACAAGCGATGTGGATTCAGTGTATGCAAGCTTAAGAGATGACAAATAATGTATTGAGGAATTTTCTTTGATCTTAGCAAGTTGTGGGAAGCATGGTGACATCATCTATGGCATGTGTTCTAGAGGAGACCTATTTGGGGCCGACATCAAAATTATAGTGTGTATTATGGATAGCTAGCATGGATTATGGATGTTGGACCTTAATTGTTGAAATGTAATTGTCGTATACTTTTTATAGATACCATGTGTATCTTAGCAATGGGTTATGTAATTATTTATATATTAGGAAATCCTAATTGGCTGACTTGATCATTTTATTGTAATAGGATATATATGTAAGATCTTTTCTTTTGAAAAGATAGGTAGTGTATAAGAATTGTAAAAGAGGATTGTGGAAGCTGTGGGCTTGTATTTGCTGGATGTAGAGAAGAGGATAGTTTATACTTCATTAGAACTGATCAAGCAAAGACATTTGCTATTAGATAGTTCACAAAGATTGTGTATTTCCTTTATATACAGTTGTGTTGAGAATAGTGAGTTATGGAGGTGGACATAACCTTCTTTGGGCAGTGAGCCTTCATTTCTTTGACTCCTAACAGGGTCTATCCTTTAACAAGGACTATGTACTGTAATGTTTTAACAAGCTCTTAACAGGGCTAGATCTTTTAACAAGGATACTATACTCTTAGTACATCATTTGTGGCTGCTAATTCCCACCGGATTTTTTACCTTTAACAGGGTTTCCTCAATAGAAAAATATTGTGTTATTGTGTTGGCATTTACTCTGTTATCATTTGATTTGGTGTAGTTGTTGTTTAAAGTTTAAAGTTTAATAATCTATCTCATAACTGATTCACCCCCCCCCCCCCATCTCAATTGTGTTGGTGGACTATTATTCCTAAAAATTGATATCAGGGCTAATGGTCCTTAGAGAGAAAGCTTAACAACTTGAAGTGATCTTGGAGATGGCATTCTATAGGAAGGATAGTCTGAAATTTGATCCTGAAAACTTTCACAGTTGGAAGAACAAGATGCAAACACATTTTCTATGTTTGGGTATTGACTACTAGATGATCAAAAAGAATGAGGTAACCATGAAGGCTGATGATGAATTATATAAAGCTACATATGAAGAAAAGAAGACATTTTCATATAATATGGTCGCAAGGGAAACACTGATCGACACATTTTCTGAAGGAAAATTTATTGAGGTGAAAGATCTGGATTCAACACACAAAATTTGGGGAAGATTATAAGCATTATATGAAGGAGACAAGTTTACTAAGAAAGCAAAGTTACAAAGCTAGAAAACAAGGATGGAGAATTTGAAAATGAAAGATGATGAAAATATTAGGGCTTATGTACAGAGAGTTACTGAGGTTGTGATTGGAATCATAAATTTTGGAGGCACTTATGAAGAGGAAGAAGTCATTGCAAAGATTCTTAGATCATTGACACCTATTTACAAGACCAAATTTTAGGCTATAGAAGAGATTATACCTTTGACTACAAACTTTAGTAGAGAGATATTGATTTCTAAGCTAACTATCTTTGAGGCTACAAAGATGGGAGATTCCTTACCTAAAGTTGAAACAACATTTTAAGGCATCTACACACAAAAAGACATTATATATAATTGCAAGCACCAATAGTGGTAATTTAAAAGAAGAGCTTGGTGAGTATGATGATGAAATAAAGCTAGATGAAATTGTTGCTCTGATTGCTAGAAGAGAAAAGAGATGTAAGGGAAAGTTTGAAGGAAATTTACCTTTGAAATGTTTTTCATGCAATAATATAAGTCATCTAGATTTCCTACAAGAGTTCCTAGGCACAAATCTAAGTTTTAAAAACCTAAGTATTCAAAATAAAAAGAATGTTATTATGCTAGTGAAGGTGTTTATGATGATTATTTTGATGATGAGGAGATTGGATTTATTGCTATCAAAGATGAGAAACCATAACATGAGGAAAGAGCTTTAGTGTAACATGTTGATAAGAAATATGAATGGGTTATAGATAGTGGTTGCTCACATCATATGACTGGAGATAAAAATAATTTTGTTAAACTAAATAAGTATGATGGTGGTGTTGTGATATTTGGAGACAATGTTCCTAAGATTATCATTAGAGTAGGATCTATTTCTTTAGATGGAAAAACTAATACTAACAATGTACTACTTTTTTATGGACTTAGGCATAACTTGTTGAGTGTTGGATAGCTGATGGACAAGGGTTATCAATTGAAATTCATTGATGGGAAATGTTTTATCAGAAGTAAGACAGGAAATTTGATTGTAATTGGTACTAAATCTAGAGGTTATGTATTTGAGTTAAATACATTTGAAGCTTCTTGTTTTGTTGAAAAGATATATGACAGTTGGTTATGGCATGAGAGGTTTTTTCATGTTAATTTTGACAATATTATGAAGGCAAGCTTGGCTAATGCAGTGAGAGACCTACCTAAAATTGTAAAGCCATCTAACACTATGTGTAGACAGTGTGTTATGGGAAAGTGGACTAGAAGCAATTATAAAAGAAAATCATATTCAGCAAAAAGAAAGTTGGATCTGGTACAAACAGACCTATGTGGACCTAAAAGGACAAGATCATACTATGGTGAAAGGTACTTTATACTTTTTTTTATGACTTTTCTAGAATGATGTGGATTAATTACTTGAGAGATAAATCATAACCATTTGATAAATTCAATATATTCAAAGAAAAAGTAGAGAATGAATCAGGCTTAAAGACAAAATGTTTAAGATCAGACAGAGGTGCAGAGTTTACTTCAAGTCTATTCAATTCATATTGTGAAGAGCATGGAATAAAAAAATAGACATCTTCTCCTAGGACTCCACAGAAAAATGGGATAGCAAAGCAAAGAAATAGAACAATATTGGATGCTGCTAGGAGAATTTTGCTAGAAGGAAATGTATCTCATGTACATTGGAGAGAAACTATTAGGACAGACGTATACACATTGAATAGAATTCAAATTAGATAAGGTACAAGTAAGACTCCTTATGAATTGTGGTTTAATCATACGCCTATTGTAAAATACTTTAGAATATTTGGAAGTAAATACTATATCAAAAGAGATGGTGAAATAGAGAAATTTAATGCTAGAAGTAATGAAGGAATTTTTCTTGGTTATTCTACTAAAAGAAAGGCCTAAAAATGTTTTAACTAGAGATTGAGAAAGATGATTGAAATTAATAATGTGAAGATAGATGAAAAGTTTCAGATACAAGAGAGAATAAATGATTGTTATCAGAATACAAAAATCAAGGAATATGCTACTACAAAAGAATAAGAAGAAGAAGAAGAAGAA
Organism: Chamaecyparis obtusa; assembly: GCA_027943335.1. NCBI lineage: Eukaryota > Viridiplantae > Streptophyta > Pinopsida > Cupressales > Cupressaceae > Chamaecyparis > Chamaecyparis obtusa. The sequence goes on from BSBK01001859.1 coordinate 1,496,155, forward strand.
GAACGTGTTGAGATTGACTATGAGAATGATATTTGTGATGATGACACAAATGAAGTTACTGAGACTCCTAATACTTTGAGGTATGTTAAGAAAAACCATCCTAAAAATCAAATTATTGGTAATGTAAGTCAAGGGATGATGACTAGATCAAAGATAAGGGAAGAAATTTGTTTAATTTCCCAAGTTCAACCAAAGACTACTAATGAAGCTTGTAGAGATGAATCTTGGATCAAAGCTATGCAGGAAGACTTAGATTAGATAAAGAAAAATAACACTTGGGAATTGGTTCCTAGACCTAAAGACAAAAATGTAATGAATGAAGAAGGAATTGTTATAAGAAACAAAGAAAGACTAGTTTGCAAAGGATATTCATAACAAGAAGGCATATATTTTGAAGAGATGTTTTCTCTTGTTGCTAGGTTGGAAGCTGTAAGACTATTTTTGGCCTATGTTGCACATAAAGACTTGAAGGTATATTAGATGGATGTAAAATCTGCATTTCTAAATGGGGGTCTTGAAGAGGAGGTATACATAGAACAACTTGATGGATTTCCTCTGATAGAAGATGAAGACATGGTTTTCAATTTGAAGAAGGCATTGTATGGACTGAAACAAACACCAAGGGATTGGTATGCAAGCTTAGACAAGTACTTACTTTATCTTGGATTCAGAAAAGGTAATGTTGATAGCAATTTGTACTTAAGAACTAATCAAGATGGAATTTTGATAATAGAAGTTTTTGTTGATGATATTATTTTGGGAGGCAACAATGAGACGTGTAAGAAGTTCTCTAAAGAAATGGAGAATGAATTTTAGATGTCCATAATTGGTGAGGTGAAATTCTTTCTTGGACTGCAAATAAATTAGAGCAAGAATGACATTTTTATTTCTCAAACTAAATATCGTAAAGAAATGTTGAAAAAGTTTGGAATGGAAGACTGTAAACATGTTGGTACACCCATGGTGATTGGCAATAAAATGAAAAATACTGATGATACCAAGAGTGTTCTTGAAGCCAAGTATAGATCAATGATTGGAGGATCACAATATCTGACTCACTCCAGACCAGATATTGCTAATGCTATTGGAATTATGGCTAGATATCAAGTAGATCCTAAAGAGACACACCTAGCTATTGTGAAAAGGATATTTAGATACTTGAAAGGAACACTAGAATATGGCTTATGGTATGGTAAAAATGATGACTTTGAACTACATGCTTATACTGATGTTGATTGGGTAGGAAACATCGATGATAGAAAGAGTACTAGTGGAGGTGTATTTTTCCTTAGGAGAAGGTTGATTTCATGGTTAAGTAAAAAGTGGAATTGTATAGCTCAATCTACTGCTGAATCTAAGTATGTTGTTTCTGCTATTAATTGCACATAGATTGTTTGGATGAAACAAATGTTGAAAGATATTGGAAGAACTTTTGTTGAACTTGTGGTTATCTATTGTGATAACAACATCTTTACAAAGTCATTTCCAAAAGATACCTTTGAGTATCTCAAAGGTATGCTTGGGGTGCAAGCCCCTCCTAGTGAGAATTAAAAGATGCAGGGATGCATCAGTCCAGAGGTCTTCAGAGCTCTATCATTTTTTGGACTTAATGTATGGATCTACTCCTTAGGGGGAGTGATCATTGAAAACCTACAAAATACATTTGGGTGATTCAACACCTAGTTGACGAAGACTAAACAAAAGACATTTGATGACTTATAGCACCCTTTTCCATTGTTGTCAAAGGGAGAGAGATACTATGAGAAAATCCTTACTATATGAGGAAGCATTCACTATTTGGGAAGATATTATGTTGAGGATATTGAGAGAGTAATTTTGGGTTGATGGATTTTCCCATATGTTGCCATCAATGCCAAAGGGGGAGATTATTGGATGTTTTTGATGCATTTAATATGTTTAATCACTACACAAAAACATTGTCTTATTGGGTGTTGTTGGAATTGGTTACTAATGATGTTGTCATTTGTGTTTTGTCATTGATGTTATCATATGGTTCTATGAAGAGAACAGACTGATCATTACAGTGTACAGATACTGTACAATTGATTCAGAATGAGAAAACATAGGTTTTTGTATAGGGAGGTGTTGTGATCTTATATCTAAGATCATGTTGGGTCATTTTCCAGTCATAGCAAAAATCCTTTGAAAATGACCTTTTTCCCTGCAAAATTTTGTGAAGTTGTCTCACCCTGCTGCAAGCTTGTTTTAATGTGCGAAGAAAATCCATAATGTTTCATGGTGTGCACCCTTAGCCTTGTGTTCTTCATTTTTGTCACCTTGCTCCAGTTTAGATCACACCTCCTAAATTGTAAAACCCAGGGAGATATTCAAGTTTTAAGGTCTGTAGGAAATAATTTCAGAATCTGTCTAAGTGTCGAAAACCCACAATATTTTTGAAAACCCATGATGTTTTCGGTCTCCCTACCACCTTTTGGTTTGCATGAAGACCCTGGATGTTTTTTATCTTTTGTCAAAAACCCTATGTGTTTTCAACCTCGCACTTCTGCCCTATTTGTTGGCATTCTCTAACTACGCAAGTCCGACTAGATGGTGGGCCCTAGTTTTCAAAGGTTTCAAAATGATTGGTTTCTGCATGATCGCATGTCAGATTTTTCTGACATGCAACCATGCAACTGGTTACTCCAGGTGCTATCAAGGAGGTGGTGACATGTTTAGTTTTGATTGGTGGCTGAGTGGTGATGTGGAAAGGGTTTTCAGCATGTCTTGAGGTTAGGGTATTCCGAGCTTCTGTGACTGGCGGTCGTTGCTAAGTCTCTTGTTTCTAGCAGTTAGGTGCCTAACCTTCAGCGACCTGGTAGGCAGTCTGTTTCTCTTTAGTCTCATGATCTCCAGATGCTTGGTGGTCAGATGGCCTTGTCACATGATCGCAAGGGCCAATTTCATGGCTTGCAATCATGTGACAAGTTTCCTTCCTTGCACGTGGGGCCTATTGGCGGAAAGGCTGTGGTCTCAGAGGTGGTTATGTGGCATCCTGTGGTTGGCTATCACATGATCACATGTCATAGTTTTCTAGCATGTGATCATGCAACTGGTTGACACCCGTTCTTGGGCCCATTGGTGATTGAGGTATTGTGGTCCCACTGTCAAACTGGGAGGATGCGGTGGCAGTCTTGCGGCCTTGTCGCATGTTCGCAAGGGCCATCTTTCGGCCATGTGATCATGTGACAAGGGTGCCACATTGTGATGGGGCCCATTGGTAGGTAGTTATGTGGTGTATGGCGGGCCCCAGTCTAAGGTGTGGTGGTTGTTGGCAGGGCTGAGGCGTGGTAAGTAATGGTTTGTCGCATGATCTCATAGCTTTTTTACAGGCTATGTGATCATGCGACTAACCACTAGGCTTAACAGTGGTGGTTATGCGGAGTTGTGAGGTGGTAAAGGGTTGTAGTGCCAATGGTTTGTTGCATGTTTGCATGGAACTTTTCCTGGCTATGCGATCATGCGACAACCACTAAGATTGTCACTATTGTGGAGTTAATGGTGGGGCCATGACTTTTTTGAGGCTCTTTGACAATTTTAGAGATTTAACATAGCTTGCTCTTTTTCAAATTCAAATATCTTTACAGAGGGTTTTCGCGATAAGAGGTACCAGAAGTAATGGTTTTTCTCACTGATCTCAACTGGTTTGGTGGCACCGGTTGTTGCCGATTGATCCAAGGGTCTCAGTGGTCAATGGCATGATGTTTGTGTACTATAGTGGTGAAGCATGGAGATGTGTCGCATGTTCACATAGCCCTTTTCCTGGGTATGCAATCATGCAACAACCATTATTTTGCATGGTTTTCAAGAAGTGGTAGTTGCGATGATGATGTAAAAGATCTATGTGGCCATGTAGATCAAATTTTCTTGCTTAGGGTGCCATGCCAATTTAAATACAATTGACTGTTTCTCTCTGCAGGTGGCTAGGGATTGTATGTCAGTGATCCTAATGCTATGTACATGCAAAGTTCTTCTAGTGGGTCCTCACATCAAAAAAAAAATTTCCTACAACAAGAAGGCATTAACTTTTCTTTGCAGTTAGCTTTTGGTGATGAAACTAATGCAATTGTACATCAGATTTCTTCTTGGGTTTCTAGGCTTCTCTGCACTCTTTCTCTTCTTGTTGTACTGGGTGGTTGCAAACCTAAATTTTGCTCTAGATGATCTATAGCTTGTTGCAATCCTTGTTCCTATAAAAGGATTTTCATGATCATTAGGAAGGGTTCAAATTTTAATTAGTTCTAAGGGTTCTGGTTTCTATTAGTTCCAAATGAAGGGTCCTTTTCCTGTAGATATTTCCTTTTCTCTACATATAGAGCTCCCTCTTTCCTCTCTGGTTTTCTGAGAATATAATACAGATTGTAATAGTTTTTCCTATGTATGAGACTCAATATATTTCTACTATTATCGGATTGTCTCCATTTGAATCCTGAACTTATTAATTATAGCATCAAGGGTGTTGTAGTTTTTCTATTTGCATTTCCAGTGAGTGTCTGCAATAGAGTTGTCTTCATAGAGATAACTAAGTTCAAGATTGGTTTTCAAGTGTGTATGAGCTGAGATATCAAGGGTGTCTCATGCTTGTCTTCTAGTGGATGCCAGTTAATGTATCATCTATTTATAGGTCTCTTCTAAGGGGAGGGTTAAAATCCTTTGAATAGGTGATAACACATTCGAGTACACAGGTGGTTTGATAATGTATGGTCTGATCAATGGTGTGTGGTTGATGTAAGGCATCACCATATTTGAATGTATTGTCTTCTTGTTTCATAAGTTCTTTGTTACGGTGAGGTATTTGACTCTATTTCCCATTAGATAAGGCACTGGTCTATGAGAGACTTAGGGTATCTTAGGGGTCCTTTCAGCCCAACATCAATCATTCAATTCAAATACCTTTTCCTTTCATGTTGGTAGTAGTAGTAGGAGTTTCTCTCTAGTCTTTAGACTCATTCTATGCAAGTAGGGTTGTTGCATAAGGATTGGCTTCATTGGGGTACAAGTTACCTGAAGGGGTTTGAAGACTATTCCACACTAATTTGTCTGTAGGCCTTTTATTCACCAAAAGGATGTCATGAATGTGCAAATAAGACAATACCCACCTGAGTGAATGTGGAGCTCAAAGAAGAAGGAGGATTTCTCTCTATCCTCATCAATTGGACTATTTTCTTGTCAAACTTGAGTGCCTACCCTAATAATCAAGCCCACCTATTGATTCAAGTTTGGTCCTGCAAGGAAAAGAACCAATAGATCACATGATGTAATATTTCATATTGGTTAAGTAACAGAAGATTTGGTGAAGACTAGTTTCTAGACTGCGATAGTGGAATTTGACAGAGTTAGTCTCTATGTTTTGAGTGTATCTCACAAGCGATGTGCATTCAGCGTATTTGAGCTTAAGGGATGACAAATAATGTATTGAGAAATTTTATTTGATCTTGGAAAGTTGTGGGAAGCATGAGGATGTCATCTATGGTGTGTGTTCTAGAGGAGACCTATTTGGGGCTGACTTCATAATTGTATTGTGTATTATGGATAGAGAGCATGGATTATGGATGTTGGACCTTAATTATTGAAATATAATTCTTGTATACTTGTTATAAATACCCTATGTATCTTAACAAGGAGTTATGTAATTATTTATATATTAGGAAAGCCTAATTGGATGACCTGATCATTTTATTATAATAGGGTATATATGTAAGATCTTGTGGAAGTTGTGAGCTTGTATCTGTTGGATGTAGAGCAGAGGATAGTTTATACTTCATTAGAACTGATCAAGAAAAGCCAGTGTTAGAAAGTTGTCTATACTAAATTATATGACTTGATATAGTGTTTTCATTATGGCAACAAAGTCATATAGCAATTTGTAGTCAGCGCACTTAGTGTAAAGATCAGAATTCAGTTAAGTGTTGAAGACTGGATAGTGTACAAAGTTCCTATAGCTTAGAGCATTAGCGTATGTGTGTATAGATGAATTATGGTATGTGCCTTGGAAGTTAAGTTAGTTGGACTATATTCTTGCTTAGTCTATGAGCGCATAAGTAGATATGCAAAGATGTGAAGTTACAGTCAGTTGAAGTTGCACAGCCAGTGTGTGCCAGTAGAGAACAAAGCATGGAGCTGACAGTTAGCATTTTGATTTGTGATTTTAATGTAATATTGTAAAGGCCATGCACCTATTGTATTTAGGTTGTTGACATGTTTATATGTATAATTTTAAGCATGCTTAAGCCAATTCATTTGGAAGCATTGTTTGTAATTAGTTATAGGGCTGACCTAATTGTATAATTTGTATGAGCACATAAATATAAGGTGCACCCATTGTATTTAGAATGGAAGATGTAATAGAGTTGTGATAAGAAGAGAAGAGGTATGTGAAGACAACATAAGATCTATTAGAGCTTTGCTAGAGGTCAAAGCATCAGTGCACCAAAGGAACTGATTAGACAAGCGGTGTCAAAGTGATAATTTACTAGTAGATATAGTGTGTATCTAAATTCAAAAGGTTGTAGCCTTCACCATTTGAGTAGTGAGCTCTAGGACAATGAGTCCACTCCCCTAACAGGGATCATTGTAAAAGACTCCTAACAGGGTTTGACCCTTAACAAGGTCTACTATACTTAAAGCATTGTAAAGCTACTCCTAACAAGGTAAAGGATCTTCTAACAAGGATTACAAAACACTAGTGCAAAATATTAGTGGGTATCAAGTCCCACTAGGGTTTTTAACTATTTGGGTTTCCCTGTAACCATATTGGTGGCATGTGTTTATTTCATGTTTCATGTTTATGTGAATGTTTAATTCAGTACTTAAGCATTTAAGTTCAACATAAAGATTAAAGTAAAAATTTAAATTACAATGAACACTGATTCACCCCCCCCCCCCTCAGTGTTCCCATTCCTAACAATTGGTATCAGAGCTCTGGTCCTTAGCAAAGAAGTTTAACCACTTGAGGAGATCATGGACAAAACATAAATGAAACATCTAAAGAAAAATATTGAAGCTGCTCTTGAAGATCTGGACAAGTTAGAAAGAGAATCTAAATAACTAAAGGATAAACTCAGTGATGTTCAGTTAGTCATCAAAAAGTTAAGGAAATATTTGAAAGAATTCTCTACCAGTGATCTAGGGATAATGGTCAAGAATCTTAATGAAGAAAACAAATCCTTAAAATAAAAACTTGAAGAGGTTGATGATAAGCTGACTAAAATAATTAGGCAGTCTATGATGAACAAATCAAAGAGAACCTTCAGCTGAATGAAGAACTAAGGCAAGCGAACATGGAAATCTTGGAACTAAGGAATAGAAAAGAAAGCTTGGAATTTGAATTGAAAAAGAAAAAGGATCATATTGACAAATTACACACCAGTGCTGATTTGGTAGAATCTCAATTGTATGCAAGAAGAATCAAAGGAGACACTAGCTGTATTGGATACAATGAAGCACAAAATTATATTGACAATATGTGAGCAAGAAGGGATTCACAAAAGAACTCTACCGATGCTGAAAAGATTGAAGATCAAACCAAAGACAATGGTGGTCCTCCTAAGATTGAGCGCAAGCCTATAGAACACACTTGTTTTGCATGTAACAAGCATGGGCACATTTCTAGGAACTATACAGAGGTAAGACCTTTTAATGGCTACTGTTATTCATGCAATAGATTTGGTCATAAAGCTATGAGTTGCAAGACTAGTAAGAAGAACATGATTCAACAAGATCAAAGAAATCAGAATCAGACAAATGTAAGAAGTACTCAGAATGTTACATGCCAAATATGTAACTATAATGGACACACAGAAAAACAATGCAGAATGGTGACTCATGTCAATGCACCAAGGAATAATAGACCTCTAGTCATTTGTCACTCCTATAACAAGGCTGGACATATCTCAAAGTTCTGTAGATCAAGGACACAAGGTCAGGAAAGCCCTAAAAAGGCCAAAGAACCAGTATTAGATCTTGAAGCAGAAGTCAAGTTTGTGAAAGCCTCAGACAATGCGAGCATGATTTGGTCAAAGAAAAGGAAAGACATAGCTGATGAGAATGTATTGGATGCATCCTTGGTGGACGTACCCTCTACATCTACATGAATTGCCCTCAGGGTCATAGGGGGACCTAATTTAGCTCTAGACCCCTATATGGCTAGTATACTCATCCTCGGAGTATGCACCTTTGGACTTAAGCTTTTGGAGTGTATAGGAACCTTTTTGCAAGAGTGCACATGTTGATTGTTAGTGGAGCTCAAGTTTGAAATTTTGAAGTGACAACCTGGTTTACGCGATGTGCATTAATGGCAGATTTTTCACTTTAAAGTACACAAAAGTCATTTGAATGCTCATTGCATTCAAATTTAGAGTGATAGGAGAGTAGAAAGAGTCTTGAAAATTGTTGTGAAGTCTTGGTGATTGATCTATCAAAGATTTTTTGTAGTTATCAGTGCATTTGTTCGGTTGCAAAAACCCTAGCTCATTGCGTCGATTCATATTATCTCTAAGTTCAGTTGGAAAGTAATTAACAAGTAATGGTCACTCCCATTTTTTATGATGTCACTAAGAAGAAAAGATATGTTTTCAAGAGGCACCCATTTAAATCAACCCTAGATGATTTAGAGGGAGCTTTCTCCCGCACACCTATGGGCATCATGCATGTGGAAGACATAAGGGATTACATCTACTGTAAGAAAGAACCTATTGGGCTAGATAGGTTAAGGGTGCACATGGACACCATGTTGAAACCTGAAAAAACATTCATGGATGAATATGCCAAATGAAATGATCACCCTATTGTTGAGTATGCTATGACATATGAATTCTATAAGACAGAATGGATAAAGATCTTATTGAGTAGAATCCATGATGATTTGTTTTGGATTGGAGATGTTCCAGTTAGAATCACAAATGACTTAATTCATGAGATGACAGGCCTTTCTAGGATAGGCTCCATCCTTCCTTTGGGAAAGGATGTCAGAAAGATGGTTGAACAAACATGTAAGTCAAGGAACAATAGGTGTGGCATGACTATTGAGATGATTGAGCAAGCAAACATCAAATTGATGTCAATGATACTAGGTTACAGATTTCATCACACCAGTAGGGTGAATAGTGTATCTGCAGGCACTATTCTAGCAACCATCAGACTAGTAAAGGAAGATGGGGAATTCAACTTGTGTGAGATCTTGCATGCACATTTGATTGACAACATCAAGGCCATCAAGCATGACAAGATAAAGATATTCAGGTTTGGATCCCTAATCATCTACATGTACCTTCATATTGTTGGGAAGATTTTAGATTTGTACTTGGACAAGTCCATTCCAACCATGCCTCAGATATCCAACAAAGAATCCATTGAAAGTACACTAAGGGATTATATCACTTTGAAATTGAAGACCTTTAGAGCTAAGATGTAGATGATGTATAGGATTCCATAAAACATTGTAGAGAAATATAAGGATATAATATGCTTTATGGTGGAGATTGATACTACATGTATGGAAGCTGTTGAGCCTAGAACTAAGTGGATTCATCCACTTGGGTATGAAGTAGAGGAACAATTTCTTGAAGCTTATGCATAGGTACTTCTATCAGCCCCCAAATATCCTAATGAACCTAGGTGGGGAATCTATGAGGAAAAGACCAGAGAAGTTGATGCAAAACTTAACAGTGTTGCAACTAAAAGAAAGGTTGCAAAGGTCACTTCTAAGATCTTGAGAATTCATGGTGTGTCTCAAGCAAACCTTGATAAAGCAAGGGATGAAAATATTGCCTTAGATTTGAAAGGCACAGCAGTAGAGGAAGAACAAGAAGATCCTAAGTTGAAGAAGATGAAAAATGAATTAGATGACAGTCAAAAGGGTAAAGAAGATAATAATCCTTTTGTGCCCATAGATACTATTGATCTTACCACTCCTCCAAAGTATAAGCCTATAATCAAGAAGAAGAAAGAAGCTAGCACTAGTCATCCATCCTCATGAGCATTAAGGAGCACGAAAAACATTCAAGCACCTCCTAAGGCAGGATTCAGACCAAGCCTTAAAGTTTTGAGCACTATAATTATTGATGAAGGTAGAATTGATCAAGTAGGAAATTTTTATGAAACTTATAGTGAGATTGACAAATCAGAGATACATGAGATGATTGTCAAACATATGATAAAGTTCAAGAAGAAAGTTCTTGAATTGAAAATAGAAATTCCAAATAAGGTATGGGAAATAATGGACACCTTAAAAAGACAAGCCACTGAAGAAGACCTGAGAATAAGGGAAAAAATCCTTGATTCCACTCTTCTAGTATGTTCCATTGAAGAAAGGTCATTGTTACTAAATCTAGTGAATCTGCACTTAAGGAAAAAGATGAGAACTCTTCACATTATGAACAAAGACTATGAGCTAATAACGAAGGAAACAAAGAAGGCCTTTGAAAAGGTGTTATTAGAACAATAGATAAAACCACCTACTGTGCCCATCACTCATGCACCTAGTAAGAAAGACAAAGATGTAGAGACCTTCAATGTACCAATGATAGGTCCTCAGGACTCAGCGCCCATAACAAAAACTCAAATAGAGGCAGACAAGTCTGCGCCCATCTCAAAATCACATGAAGGTAGCACTATTTTCATAGATAATGTGGAGATAGACATGGTGGCTACTGATAAGGATTTGGACAAGTTTGAGGAAGAATTTTTTAGTACTGAAGAAGCTGAAATCTTATGTAGCAATACACCTCCAACTCAGCAAGAAGAAGCACTCATAGAAGATGTATCTGATAAGAAAGAAGAAGAAGAGGTAGAAAAGAAAGAAGAAGATACTTTTGTTGATCTTTCAAAGGTAAAACTAGAAGTGATGGACAACACTCCCATCACTCCCTCCTCAACATTGTTGTCAAGTTTGACACCTGACATAAGTAGTTTGGACTCTTGGAAAGAAGAAGACCTGATTAAGTTCAACATCTTGGCTATGGAGAAGGCAAAAGAAAAACAAGTTATGAGGAATCCTCTCTTGATAGAATCAGTGAATATTTTGAACTGTTTACTGTGAGAACATAAGAAAGTACTCAAAGTACATTTGGTTGATGATGTGAGTTTAGTCCTCTCACAGTTCAAAAGCAATTTTTCTAGCCTAGAGGAATCTGCATCCATAGTAGTAGAAGAGAAGTACTTAAAGAAGAGACTAAATGAGTTGATGAGAAACTTTTCACTAGACTTGAATTCTCTTAAGTCTTCTCAAGCATCCTTGAAAGAATTTTTTGAAGAAGGAAGAAGGATCATTGCTCCATGCATGGATCAAGACAAGCTCACTGATGCTCACTTCAAGAAGATAAAAGAGGCTGAAGCAATGATTGAGCAGGTAAAGAATTCAGTATCAAACACATTCACTAATGTGAACATGTGCAAAAATGTCTACCAAGGATAGATAGACAAGATTGAGAAGGAATAAAAAGAGATAACAAGGATAAGGTCCAGACAGACTCAGTTGAGGAATGGTCTTGCACCCTCTTTAGACATCCTCAATCAGAATTTAAAGGAGATTGATGCCACCATGGTAACTTATGATCATGGTCCCATCAGTGAATTGGAGAAGATGGAAAAGCTTCAATATGCATTATGCACCCATCTCTAGATAGTTAACTCTCTGATAACCTTTTGGAAGAAGGAGATCCAAAACCTCAAGATTGCATATCTGGATGTTTTCCCTCAATGAGTATGTGTATATATAGTTTTTTGATGCACCTTTGTCATTAATGTCAAAGGGGGAGTTGTGTATAGAATATGGATTATATATATGTATATGGAGATATAAGATTATGTATAAAAATGTATAGAAGACAAAAAATTTTGTGTAAAGGTACAGTTAGCAACTTGGCCATATTCCTTTGTTTCCATCAATGAAAAAGGGGGAGATTGTTGGAAAGTTGTCTATACTAAAGTATATGACTTGATATAGTGTTTTCATTATGACAACAAAGTCATATAGCATTTTGGAGTTAGCGCACTTAGTGTAAAGATCAGAATTTAGTTAAGTGTTGAAGACTAGACAGTGTACAGAGTTCCTGTAGCTCAGAGAATCAGTGCACATGTGTACGGATGAATTATGGTGTGTGCCTTGGAAGTTAAGTTAGTTAGACTATATTCTTGCTTATTCTATGAGCACATAAGTAGATATGAAAAGATGTGAAAGTTACAGTCAGTTGAAGTTGCACAACTAGTGTGTGCCAGCAAAGAACAGAGCATGGAGCCGATAGTTAGCATTTTGATTTATGATTATAATGTAATATTGTAAAGGCCATGCACCTATTGTATTTAGGTTTCCAACATGTTTATATGTATAATTTTAAGCATGCTTAAGCAATTCATTTGGAAGCTTTGTTTATAATTAGTTATAGGGCCGACCTAATTGTATAATTTGTATGAGCACATAAATATAAGGTGTGCCCATTGTATTCAGAATGGAAGATGTAATAGAGTTGTGATAAGAAGAGAAAAGGTATGCAAAGATAGCATAAGATGTATTAGAGCTTTGCTATAGGTCAAAGCATCAACGCACTAAAGGAACTGATCAGACAAGCAGTGTTAAAGTGACAATTCACTAGTAGCTATAGTGTGTATCTGAATTTAGAAGGTTGTAGCCTTCACCATTTGAGCAGTGAGCTCTAGGATAGTGAGTCCACTCCCCTAATAGAGATCATTTTAAAAGACTCCTAACAGGGTTTGACCCTTAACAAGGTCTATTGTACTTAAAGCATTGTAAAGCTACTCCTAACAGGGTAAAGGATCTTCTAACAAGGATCACAAAATACTAGTGCAGAATATTAGTGGGTATCAAGTCCCATCGGGGTTTTTACCTATTTGGGTTTCCCTATAACCATATTGGTGTCATGTGTTGATTTCATTTTTCATGTTTATGTGAATGTTTAATTCAGTACTTAAGCATTTAACTTCAGCATAAAGATTAAAGTAAAAAGTTAAATTACAGTGAACACTGATTCACCCCCCCTCTCAGTGTTCCCATTCCTAACAGACAGTTGCTATCAAACAACTCATAAGGATTGTGTATATCCATCATATACACTTTTTTTGTGAAGAGTGAGTTATGGAGGTAGACATGACCTTCTTTTGGAAGTGAGCCTTCATTTATTTGACTCATAACAGGGTCTTTCCTTTAATAGGGACTGTGTACTATAATGTTTTAACAAGCTCCTAGCAGGGCTAGATCTTTTAACGAGGATACTATACTCTCAGTACATCATTTGTGGGTGCTAATTCCCACCAGGGTTTTTACCTTTAACAGGGTTTCCTTGACAATAAAATATTGTGTCATTGTGTTGGCATTTACTGTGTTATCATTTGTTTGGTGTACATGTTGTTTAAATTTTAAATTTTAATAATCTATCTCACAACTAATTCACCCCCCCTCTTAGTTGTTTTGGAGGACTTTTATTCCTAAAAATTTCTTGACACTTATTAGATACATCTAGCCAAATAAATGAAAAACTTGAATGATTAAACCAGTGTTTCTTAACACTACACACTTCAAAAAGCTAGAACATTTTACATAGACAAAAACAAAAACACAACAAAAAACTTCCCGAATTGATGTTGATCACATCTCTATTGCAACTTGACAATGTCTAAATGACTAGAGAAGAAATGAAGGTTGTGAATTTTCTTGGTATGTTGTTTGTTATCATTTGATTTCCTAATTATCTCTTTCTATGCAATTTGACAATGTCTAAAATGACTAGAGGAACATCGACTGGGGCATAATCATTTTTCTTTTACTTCTTCTTATCGGTGTGGTTTTGATGATCCTAAACTATCCAATAAATTGGATGCCTATGGTAAGAGCCTCCATCTTGATTGGAGGTTGCACATACCTTGAATCATTTTATATGGACACTAAGGTGAGGTCAAAACTATCTCCTTGTCTATTATTCTATTTGTTTATGCAAAAACCATTCAGCTCATCATGGCCTCTTATGGTTACTTTCATCATCAACTAGAAATGGTGTTCTGATCATCCTATCCTTTTATACCATGATGCTTGTATTAGTTTTCCACATTTATTTGATATAGGCCATATTCATATTCTCATGGTTGCAGTGGCACCAGTGAGAATTTTATCAGATAAGATGTCCCACAATGCTCAATGATGAAATTTTTTAACATGAAATCTAGTAACTAAGTCCTAGGTTGCATTTCATGTTAGTTTTGCATTTTGCATTTGAACAACATTACTACTTTTCCACATTATCTCTTACATAGAATGTGAGGCTTGCGATCGAACCAATCATCATCCTCTCTCATCAAGTGGTCAACTATGTCATCAGAGATATTATCGAGTACTTGTGTATCAATAAGAATATTCCCTTCTAATTTAACTATCTTGATTCTATTTTTGTGATCAAAATCAAAATTTGAGATCACTTTATCTATCAAAATCATAGTTTGACTTTTTTAATCCAATTGTAGTTGATTGCTTGTGTAATCAGTCATTTGTCCTTCAAAACTAGTACAATTTCTCCCTCCTCAAGAAACCAACATGCCAAAATCTTGGTCAACCATAATCCAAATTTTGGTCAAACTTGGTCAACAAGATCTCAACTAAGTGCAAAATGTGGCTTGCCCTCTTACAATCTCATCAAAATTAGATCTATCTCTTCCTACATTAGGTTATCCATCAAAATTTCTTTAGATCACTGGGGTATCTAGCCATATTTTGATTTCTCTCCTAAGGGGGAATCATCATGACATCAATAATTCAATAATCACTTCATCAAACATCAAGAATATTTAATCAAGAAATCAAATTTTTAAATCAAACAAGACCTCATTGCAAGCGGCATCTCATCTTCATCGCACCATATCAAGTTGAGATTCTTCATCATTAGTAAATCTCTAGGGGCATATCGGTTTCATTTCTTCACATCAAACTGGTATTTTCCTCATCCATCCAATTTCCTTCATCGCATCAAATCAAGTCAATTTCACTATTAAATCTCTTAATGATAATCAGTTTCGTCACCTCACATCAAATCGATTATTAATTTGAACCAATTCCAATGGCTTAAGATTCTTTTCTAACATTAATCAATTTTATCGCTTCACATCAAATTGGTTATTTATCATCATCAAACAAGATGGGTGTTTAGTTTCATCACTTCACAGGAAACTGACCATTTTGTTCTATCCTTGTTGGTTCTAGATCAATCAAGTTCAAAATTGATATTCTTGAATAAATTAGCTTGAGAGTAGTTTTATTACTTCACGTCAAAGTATTCTTAGTTTCAATAGTAACTGTTCTTTGAATCAATGCTTTGATCACACATTAATTCAAAGAGGGGCAAATGTAATCACCCAAAAATGGTCACTAAAACCATAAGCCCATAATCTTGATTATTCATCAAGAAAGCTCTAATTTTGATTAAATCTCCTAAGTCCTAACCTAAGGAAATTCAACTCATCAATCTGATTTTTACCTATATTCTAAGTCCCATTTAATTATCGCATTTGATCTTATTGGATTAATTAATTCCTAAATCCTAGTTTTATTGGAAATTAAATCAACCTTATACTATTTATTTAATTAATATTTTAAGATATTAATTAAATAAATAAAAAATTGTCAATTAATCACAAAAAAGGAATTTAATTAACTATGTCATCCCATTTTTGGAGAAAAATGCATAAAATCCCTTGAATATCCAAAAAAGGCATTTATGAAGTCATCATCCAGTCAACTGAAAATAATTTTGGAAACAATCCAGTTAACTAGAAAAAAAAAGTTTGTTAACTCATCAATCATTTTAGAAAATTTAGTTCTATCTGGCAAGTTTCCCAAATAACTGATCCTCTCAACCAATCAAATGAGTTGCATGTGGATTGTACTAGTTCAAAATGAATCTCAATCGTTCATCTGGAATCAATCTTATCATTCGTTCTCGAGAGGATTTCTATATAATCAAGCCTCCATTCTCACAAGAAGGATCCTAAATCTTTCCTTAGAGTAATGTTGTCATTTTTTTTATCATTTTCATTGCAATTATTGTTAGCTATTTTAATTGAATAGTTAATTTATTTCATTTCATGTTTATTACATTTATCAACATAGGAACACTTCAATTTTGGCTTAATATGGATTAATCTTAGATCAAGTATTCGATGAACTTGCATTGCATAATAGCTTAGTTGTTTAAATCATCATTTAGATAGAGTCTCTAGTCACTTGGTTTGCAATGACCTGAGAGAAAAATCATACTCCTGTCTACTAGAAAGAAATGAGTCACCATGGTTAATTTCATATTCTTATATTATGATGCTTTCATTGATTAGATTAACCAAATAATAATTAATTGAAGTGTAGTGGAGTTTAGGAATCACACATTTTTACACTCATAGGGCTTGCAAATAAAACTTCATAAACTAGGGCTTTCGACCACCTCAAAAAGAATCAAAAAATCCTTTCCAAAATAAGCAACAAGACAACACCAATGCCCTCTCTTCACTAAATAAGGAAATTCCCATGAAAACTTGTAGAAAACACTTTAAAAATACAAGAATGAGCACACAAGAGTAGGGACAACTTATGAATTTTTTCTCAATTATTCTCTCAATTTTTCCCATAGAGAAAGTTCCTTAGATCACCCACAAACTACAAAGTGCTTTACAATTCTTCAAGTAAGAAGAATGAAGAAAAACAATAGCTCGATACCCTTTTATGTTTATTTATTGTGGTCATGTCTGACATTAAATTTATACGAGTGAACAAATGGCTCACAAAATACAACTTTTGAAAATTCAAATTATAGTTTTTGATCTGTATCTACCCTGTTCCATTAGACGGTAACGAGAGGCCCAACTTCTATTAACTTTCAACATGTCATCCAGACCCAACAATTATCTAATATAAAACCACCACGAGAGCCACATATCCATAGAAGCAACTTGGCCCACCATCCCTTTATTATTTGGTGAGGAATGACATGTGTCAACTAACCATGATCCCACAATGAATATTGGTCAAGCATCTTGGTTCACGGGATCACAAAAATTGTTTATCTCTATAGTAAAATAACTATCATGGAAGATCAAAAGGATCCTAACCATCAAGTAAATTTATGCTGAAAATAAAAGATCTTCATTGATTTTACCTATGTGCTGAAATATTAGCACCTTAGTTGCACAATGTTTTAATCTTCAATGTAATCAGCAACTTATCATAAAAATCCTTGTCTATAAAATAAACCAAATAATTTATGCCACATGTCACATGTTGTGATCCCATATCACAATCATTTGTTGTTCCAAGATATGTGGCACAATCTCATGTTTCCCTAGTGAATAATAATAGATCACTTTTGATCACGGGAACACACCAACTATTGATTATGTTTAATCTTTAATCTCTTGGTAATGCCAAAGGAACATATTCATCGTGCAATTATTCTAACGGGATATAGGATCTCAATTCAAAATAAGCATGTGCTCAAAGATTAGGTCACTAGTAAAATGGATTTTAACCAAGGAAACCTCTTAATAGAGAAAGAACATAAAATTTCATCCCATAGGAAGAGATAGGTGGTAACATTTTGTGCTCCTACAGTCTATTTGAAATATTGGGTGACATCATTGCAGGAATATGAAAACATGACATGTGGCCCACACTTAGAAAAGATGAGAAACCTTAGTTTAACACATTAAAAAGGTCAGAAAAATTAGTATAAGGACCTAATGTTAGGAATGAATGCTGAAGCCTTTGGTAGTCATTCTGTAGCAGTGGTTGTTGCATTCATGACTATGATTGTCATTGATGTCAACACAATGATATTGTGGAGTTTAGCAGAATAGCAGGCATAGTTTTGTTTTGCGCACATGTTATATTGTAGATTGAGTTATGCATAGCTGATGGTATGTTCTTTGTTGTGTTATTAGCCTATGGTTAAGAGCGCAAAAAGAAATTCATTTATTCATGAAAGTTATGAGCATTTTGGTGGAAGCAGTATTCTGGCAGTATTCCTATGTAGTGGTTTTTGGTAATTGGAGGATATCTCCTAACTAGGATGGAATCTGATTCTGCACAATTAAAGGGAAGTTTGAGACTCATTGGTCATGATGTGGTTCATAGTGCAAACTTTGAGGTCACACGATTGGAAAGTTATTGTATCTGGAAGCCGACAATTTTATGTAATTTTGATGTAGCGTGTTGAAATTATTATTTCATATTTACATGCCGACTCATTTGTAATTATTTGAGTGTGGTATAAAAGAAGGAATTTTTTCCTTATTATGTGAGGATTTATAATAGTTGTGATATGAAATTGTGAAAGTTGTGATGTGAATGTATGCATGAAGTGAAGAAAAGAGATAATTCAATGATGAAGGAAGACTTGCAAAGTACTGAGATCTAGATTTGTGATATTGTGTAGTAGAGAGTGTGGTTTTGGCACAGTGTGAAGGAGGTAACATATTCATATTATTCTATTGAATAATCCTAAGATCTGTTGGACAGTGAGTTCAAAGATCTTGCCTTGAAGTTGTTTGGGCAGTAGGTCCTTCTGTCTTCCATAACTCCTAACAGGGTTAGAATCTTTTAACAGGGATTCAAAATCTCCTAACAGAGATTCATATGTACTGAATGTATTTCATAAGACTCCTAACAAGGTCCATCCTCTAACAAGGAACTTTCATATTAGTGCATCATTTTGTGGGCATCATTCCCACCGGGGTTTACTCTTTGATCAAGAGGTTCCCTAGTTAACATATCTTGTGTTATTGTGTCATTGTGTATGATTATCTTTCTATGGTTGGTTACTGCATTAGTTATATGGTTTAAAGCTATTGAAGTTGATATTGAAGTTAATGTTGATAAATGGTTTAATTATCAGATAACTGATTCAACCCCCCCTCTCAGTTATCTTGGTGGTCTTTACTTTCTAACAATTGGTATCAAAGCGGCAGGTCCTTGAAAGAGAAGTTTAACAACTTAAGGAGATCTATGGAAAATTTCAAGAAAGAAAGCCCTAAGTTTGATGGATTAAATTTTGACAGCTAGAAAGAAAAGATGAAGACACATCTCTTGTGTTTAGGACCAAGTTATTGGTTGATTACAAAGAATGAAAGGACTATAATTGAAGAAGACAATCTTGAAACAAGTTCTAAAGATGAGGTAGATCTATTTATGTGTAACATACTTGCAAGAGAAGCACTTTTTGTTAGAAATTAAAGATCCCCAAGATAACTAAGAGGGGGGGGGGGTGAATCAGTTATTAGATAATTTAACCATTCAATAGCTTTAAAAAATATAAGTAATGTACTGATCAACCATAGAAAGATAACCATACCCAATTGCACAATAACACAAGATATGTTGACTAGGGAACCTCTTGAAAAGAGTAAACCCGGGTGGGAATGATGCCCACAAAATGATGCACTAATATGAAAGTTCCTTGTCAGAGGATGGACCTTGTTAGGAGTCTTATGAAATACATTCAGTACATATAAATCCCTGTTAGGAGATTTTGAATCCCTGTTAAAAGATTCTAACCCGGTTAAGAGTTTATGGAAGACAGAAGGACCCACTGCCCAAACAGCTTCAAGGAAAGATCTCTGAACCCATTGTCCAAAAGATCTTAGAATTATTCAATAGAATAATATGAAATATATTACCTCCTTCACACTGTGCCAAAACCACACTCTCTACTACACAAGATCACAATTCCAGATCTTTGTACTCACAAGTCTTCCTTCATCACTGAATTAGCTCTTTTCTTCACTTCATGCATATATTCGCATCAAAATCTTCATAGTACACATTAAAACAAGGAAAAAATTCCTTCTTATATACCAAACTCAAATAATTACAAATGGTCCTCAATTACAAAATAATAAATTCTACATGCTACACACAGAATTCACATAAAACTATCGGCTTCCAGATACTGTAACTTTCTCCAAACATATCCTCAAAGTTTTTACTATGAACCACATCATCATTAATGAGTCTCCAACATCCCTTTAACTACACAAAATTAGATTCCATCCCAGCTAAGAGATATCCTCTGATTTTTGAACATCGCTTCACAGAAACACTGTCTAAACACTGCTTTCACCAAAATGATCATAACTCTCACAAATAAATGAATTTCTTTTTGTACTATTAAATATAGGTTAATAACACACCAAAGAAAATACCATAAACTTTGCAAAATCCAATCTACAATAAAACATGTGTGCAAAACAAAACTGTACCTACTTTCCTGCTAATATCCAGAATATCACTATGTTGACATCAATGACAATCCAATTCATGAATGCAACAACAACTACTACAGAATGACTGCCAAAATACTTTTCATTCATTCCTAACAATCTCCCCCATTGTCATTAATGGTAACATAGATGAAAAACATCCAATGTTCCAAAAATCCAATACTGCAACATCACTACAAAATATCAAATCAAATCTTGCTTTGTTTTCCTATTCAGCTCTCTCATACAATCCACAATGTTTTTCATGAATATCTCTCCCCGATTGACATCAATGAAAAAAATTCCATCACTAAGTCAAAAACAACTTAATGTCAAAAGACACTTTTCAGAAAAATACAATAACAAGAGTCCTCATGACTCAGCTCATAAACTCCCCCATAGAGGAAGTTCCAACATCCAATCCAGAAGAAAGATAGGGCTCATATACCACTGGATGGATGCAATCATCTGCATCAATTCTCAAAAATAGGTTGGGGCATAACCCCAAGCATACCTCTTACATACACAAATGTATCCTTAGGTAAAGGCTTTGTAAATATATCTGCTATCTACTCCTTTGTACTTATGTACTCCAATCTTACTTCTTTTTCTGCAACTTTCTCTCTTACAACATGATACTTGATCTCAATATGTTTAGTATTAGAATGTAAAATAGGATTTTTTGACATACTCACTATATTGGTGTTATCACAATGTATAACAACAGGCTCATCAAACTTTATTCCAATATCCTTCAACATCTACTTCATCAAAATAATCTGATTACAATTATTTGCTGCTGCAACATATTCTACTTCTGCTGTGCTTTGTGAAGTATAATTCTACTTCTTACTTAGCCAAGAGACCAATTTCCCTCCAAGAAAAAAGGCTCCACCACTGGTGCTTTTCTTGTCATCAATGCTACCTCCCCAATCTACATCAGTATAGGCACATAAAGTAAAATCATCAGAATTCTCATACCATAATCCATAATCCATTGTTCCTTTCAGATATCTCAGTATCCTCTTTACTGCTACATAATGTGATTCTCTAGGTTCTGCTTGAAATCTTGCTACAATCCCCACTGAATGTGCTATATCAGGTCTTGTATGTGTCAAGTACTGCAATCCTCCAGTCATAGATCTGTACTTTTTCTGCTCAACTGCTGGTGTCTCATCTTTGCTAGATAACTTATGTCCGATCACCATAGGTGTTCCAACAGGTTTAGAATCTTCCATTCCAAATATTTTCAATAAGTCATTCAAATACTTAGTCTGACTTACAAATATACCTTCCTTGCTTTGTGTTATCTATAATCCCAAAAAATATTTCATTTCTCCAATCATGCTCATCTTAAATTCAGTCTTCATTTCATCTGCAAATTTGTCACTAGCTTCATATTCTCCTCCAAAGATAATATCATCAACAAATATAACTATAACCAACAAACCATTCTCAATTTCTTTTGTGTATAAGTTACTATCTATTATTCCTTTTATAAATCCCAATTTCAATAAATACTTATCCAATCTTGCATACCAGGTTCTAGGTGCTTGTTTTAATCCATATAAAGCTTTCTTTAACTTACATACCATATCTCCTTCTTGTGTCAAAGGAAAACCTTCAGGCTGCTCAATGTAGACTTCTTCTTCCAATTCACCATTCAAAAATGCTGACTTCACATCCATCTGATACACTCTAAATTTCTTGTAAGTTGCATATGCTAGAAACATTCTCACCGCTTCAAGTCTGGCCACAGGTGAAAAAGTTTCTTCATAGTCAATTCCTTCTTGTTGTGAATATCCTTTACATACCAATCTTGCTTTTTTTCTTATCACTTCTCCTTGTTCATTCATCTTGTTTCTGAATACCCACTTTGTTCCAATCACATTCTTGTCTTCAGGTCTAGGGACCAATTCCCATGTCTTGTTTTTTTCAATCTGTTGTAGTTCTTCTTTCATAGCATTAATCCAATGTTCATCTTCACAAGATTCATTAGTAGTCTTAGGTTCAATTTGAGAAATCAAACATAAGTGTACCTTATTTCGAGTCAAAACTCCTCTATCTAAACTTCCAATAACTTGCTCAACAGGGTGATGTCTTGAAGTATACCTATTAGGTGTCATAGTTACTGATCTTGTTCCAACTGTAGATTCTTCTCTGCTTTCTTCTTTGTTTTCTTCTTTGTTTTCTTCAGTATGACTTTCATTCAGCAAATCACTATTAGTTTCAAAAAATAATTTTGCATTTTCAATGTTAGGCTGAGGTTGTGCTTCTCCATCAGATTCATAATCAAACATTCTTTCCTGAATTTTAAACTTCTCATCAACTTTTACATTTGCACTTTCAACAATAGTCTTAGTTCTTTTGTTATAACATCTATATGCTTTTCTTTTTAAAGAATATCCAAGAAATATTCCTTCATCACTTCTAGGATCAAACTTTCCTATATCATCATCTCTCTTTATATAACATTTGCTTCCAAAAATTCTAAAATACTTAACTGAGGGTGTATGTCCAAACCATAATTCATAAGGTGTCTTGTTTGTATCTACTCTGATTTGTACTTTGTTCATAGAGTATACTATTGTGTTCACTGCTTCTCTCCAAAAAGTCTTAGCCAAATCATTTTCAAACAACATAGCTCTTGCTGCTTCAGTTATTGACCTATTCCTTCTTTCTACAATACCATTTTGTTCTGGTGTTCTAGGGGCTGAAAGTTGTCTCTTAATACCATTCATTTCACAAAAGGTGTTAAAATCTCTAGATGTAAATTCAACACCTCTATTAGACCTTAGACACTTAATCTTCATTCCAGATTCATTCTCAATTTTGCTTTTCATGATCTTAAATTTATCAAATGCTTTAGATTTTTCTTTCAAAAATGCAATCCACATCATTCTTGTAAAATCATCAACAAGAATCATAAAATACCTTTCTCCATAGAATCCTCTAGTCCTAGTAGGACCACTCAAGTCTGTATGAACAATCTCCAGCTTCTCTGTCGATGTGAACTTCTTGTTGGGAAATGAACTCCCTTTCTACTTTGCCATCATACATTCTTTGCAAATCATGTTAGTAGGTTTCATAATTCTAGGTAAATCTCTTACCGCAAGTGTAGTGCTCACCTTGACAATATTATCAAAGTTTATATGACAAAACCTTTTATTCCATAACCAACTATCATCAATCCTAGTTATCAAACATGTCATCTCAGTAAGATTCAACTGAAATACATTACCTCTAGTTTTGGATCCTTTTCCAATCAGATTTCCATCTTTATCTTTTATCACACAAGTTTTCTCAGAAAACCAAACTTGATAACCCTTATCAGCCAATTGTCCAACACTTAGTAGATTATGTCTCAGTCCATCAACAAAGTAAACATCATCATTGTTAGTCTTTCCATCAAGAGTAATAGATCCTATACCCTTAATCAAATAAGGTGCATTGTTACCAACCCTAACAATTCCTCCATCATAATTATCTAACTTAACAAACTTTCTTTTATCTCCAGTCATATGATGTGAACAACCACTATCTATAATCCAATCAGATTTCTTTTCAACTTGTGAAACTAATGCTTTTTCTTCCCTTTTATCAGATTCAAAACTTTCTTCTTTAATTGTTACAAATCCTATTTCCTCAAAGTTATCATTATCACTGTCACTTAAATTTTTTTCAATTCCTGCTTCAAGATCTTCATCATTTGCATAATAACATTCTTTAGATCTTATAGGTTTAAAGTTGCTTCTATACTTCTTAACTCCTTTAGGACATTTAGATGCAAAATGACCATATTCTTGACAAGTCCAACATTTAAAGATTTTCTTACCATCTGGTTCTCTTTTTACAAGTAATGCAATACCTTCTTCAATCTTCTTATCTTCCTCAGATCTGCTACTGCTGGCATAGTCTCCATTCACACTAGTACTCCTTGTAGGTCTAATGTTAAGAGCACTGAATGCTATTTCCATTCTAGGTAGCTCTTCTGATAATCTCAAGTTCATCTCTACTATTTCTAATCTTCCAAGAAGAGTCTCTCTTGAGAAGTTCAATGTACAAGGTATCAATTGTTCAATCATCTATGTTTTCTGCTTGAATACTGGTGTCAAAGTTCTCAGAATTTTCCATATCACTTCATTTTCTATCTTATCACCTCCACAAGACTTTATTCCTATTACAATATCAGACATCCTACCAATATAGCTTCTAATAGATTCATCTTCCATCATTCTGATATCTTCAAATGCACAAATCCAATTATGTAATCTAGCCTTCTTTGCATGTTCATCAC
Source organism: Chamaecyparis obtusa (assembly GCA_027943335.1). Lineage (NCBI taxonomy): Eukaryota > Viridiplantae > Streptophyta > Pinopsida > Cupressales > Cupressaceae > Chamaecyparis > Chamaecyparis obtusa. The sequence goes on from BSBK01001859.1 coordinate 1,520,714, forward strand.
CTTCAAAAGTAGAATGTAAAGCTTTCCAAATTGCATGAGATGTTTTCAAACATCTTACCTGACTATATTCATTCTCTGGTAGTGCTGACAAAGTGCTTCTCTTGCAAGTATGTTACACATGAATAGATCTAGTTCATCTTTAGTTCCTGCCTCTAGATTGTCTTCCTCAATGATAGTCTTCTCATTCTTTGTAATCAACCAATAACTTGGTCCTAAACATAATAGATGTGTCTTCATCTTTTCTTTTCAGCTGTCAAAATTTATTCCATCAAACTTAGGGCTTTCTTTTCTGAAATTCGCCATGGATCTCCTTAAGTTGTTAAACTTTTCTTTCAAGGACCTGCTGCTCTGATACCAATTGTTAGAAAGTAAAGATCCCCAAGATAACTAAGAGGGGGGGGGGGGGTGAATTAGTTATCAGATAATTTAACCATTCAATAGCTTTAAACAATATAAGTAATGTATTGAACAACCATAGAAAGATAACCATACACAATTGCACAATAACACAAGATATGTTGACTAGGGAACCTCTTGAAAAGAGTAAACCCCGGTGGGAATGATGCCCACAAAATGATGCACTAATATGAAAGTTCCTTGTTAGAGGATGGACCCTGTTAGGATTCTTATGAAATACATTCAATACATATAAATCCCTGTTAGGAGATTTTGAATCCCTGTTAAAAGATTCTAACCCGGTTAAGAGTTTATGGAAGACAGAAGGACCCACTGCCCAAACAGCTTCAAGGCAAGATCTCTAAACCCACTATCCAAAAGATCTTAGAATTATTCAAAAAAATAATATGAAATATATTAACTCCTTCACACTGTGCCAAAACTACACTCTCTGCTACACAAGATCACAATTCCAAATCTCTGTACTCACAAGTCTTCCTTCATCATTGAATTAGCTCTTTTCTTCACTTCATGCATATATTCGCATCACAATCTTCATAGTACACATTAAAACAAGGAAAAAATTCCTTCTTATATACCAAACTCAAATAATTACAAATGAGTCGATCCTCAATTACAAAATAATAAATTCTACACGCTACACACAGAATTCACATAAAACTATTAGCTTCCAAATACTGTAACTTTCTCCAAACATATCCTCAAAGTTTGTGCTATGAACCACATCATCATTAATGAGTCTCCAACATCCCTTTAATTGCACAAAATCAGATTCCATCCCAGCTAAGAGATATCCTCTGATTTCCAAACATCGCTTCATAGAAACACTGTCTAAACACTGCTTTCACCAAAATGCTCATAACTCTCACAAATGAATGAATTTCTTTTTGTGCTATTAACCATAGGTTAATAACACACTAAAGAACATACCATCAACTATGAAAAATCCAATATGCAATACAACATGTGTGCAAAACAACACTGTACCTTCTTTCCGTCTAATATCCAGAATATCACTGTGTTGACATCAATGACAATCCAAGTCATGAATGCAACAACAACTGCTACAGAATGAATGCCAAAATACTTTGCATTCATTCCTAACACTTTTATTAGCACTTCCATAGAATGAATATAGTCAGGTAAAAGGTTTAACTAAATCTCATGATATTTGGAAAGCTTTACATTCTACTTTTGAAGGTGATGAACATGCAAAGAAAGCTAGGTTACATAATTGGATTTGTGCATTTAAAGACATAAGAATGATGGAAGATGAATATGTTAGAAGCTATATTGGTAGGATGTTAGAAATTGTTGTAGGAATAAAGTCTTGTGGAGGTGAAAAGATAGAGAATGAAGTAATATGGAAGATTTTGAGAACATTGACACTGGTATTTAGACAAACTACACAAATGATTGAACAAGTGATACCTTGTACACCAAAATTTTCAAGAGAGACCCTTCTTGGAAGATTGGAAGTAGTAGAGATGAATTTGAGATTATCAGGAGAACTACCTAGAGTGGAGACAACATTCAGTGCTCTTAGCATCAGACCTACTTTGTCTCGAAGTACAAGTGTGAATGGAGATTATGCCAGCAGTAGTAGATTCAAATCTGATGAAGATAAGAAGATTGAAGAAGGTATTTCCTTTCTTGTGAAAAGAGAACCAGATGGTAAGAAAATCTTTAAATGTTGGACATGTCAAGAATATGGTCATTTTGCATCTAAGTGTCCTAAGAGAGTTAAGAAGTATAGAAACAATTTTAAGCCTAGAAGATCTAAAGAATGTTATTATGCAAATGATGAAGAAATTGAAGCAAGAATTGAAATACATTTGAGTGATAGTGATAATGATAAATTTGATGACATAGGATTTGTAGCAATTAAGGAAGAAAATTTTGAATCTGATATTAAAGAAGAAAAAGCCTTAGTTTCCCAAGTTGAAAAGAAAGTTGATTGGATTATAGACAATGGTTGTTCACATCATATGACTGGTGATAAAGGAAAATTCATAAAGTTTAAAAATTATGATGGAGGAGTTGTTAGAGTTGGTAACAATGCACCTTGTTTGATTAAAGGTATAGGATCTATTACTCTTGATGGAAAGACTAATACTAATGATGTTTACTTTGTTGATGGATTGAAACATAATCTTTTGAGTCTTGGAGAGTTAGTGGATAAAGGATATCAAGTTTGGTTTACTGAGAAAACTTGTGTGATTAAGGATAAAGATGGAAATCTAATTGGAATTGGATCTAGAACTAGAGGTAATGTATTTCAGTTGAACCCTACTGATAGACATGCTTGATGACTAAGATTGATGATAGTTGGTTATGGCATAGAAGGTTTTGTCATATAAACTTTGATAATATTGTGAAAGTAAGTTCTACACTTGCAGTAAGAGATTTACCTAAGATTATGAAGCCTACTAACATGATTTGCAAGGAATGTGTGATGGCTAAGAAAAAAATGAGTTCATTTCCTAGCAAGAAGTTCACATCTATAGAAAAGTTGGAGATTGTTCATACAAACTTGAGTAGTCCTACTAGGACTAGAGGATTCTATGGAGAAAGGTATTTTATGATTCTTGTTGATGATTTTACAAGAATGATGTGGATTTCATTTTTGAAAGAAAAATTTGAAGCATTTGATAAGTTTAAGGTCATGAAGAATAAACTTGAGAATGAATCAGGAATGAGGATTAAATGTTTGAGATCCGATAGAGGTGGAGAATTTACATCTAAAGAGTTTAATACTTTTTGTGAAGTAAATGGTATTAAGAGACAGTTATTAGCCCCTAGAACACCTAAACAAAATGGTATTGCAGAAAGAAGGAATAGATCAGTGACTGAAGTAGCTAGAGCTATGTTATTTGAAGGTGATTTGGCAAAGACATTTTGGAGAGAAGTAGTGAATACAACAGTATATACAATGAACAAAGTACAAATTAGAGCAGACATAGACAAGACACCTTATGAATTGTGGTTTGGACATGCACCCTCAGTTAAGTATTTTAGAATTTTTGGAAGCAAATGTTATATTAAGAGAGATGATGATATAGGAAAGTTTGATCCTAGAAGCGATGAAGGAATTTTTCTTGGATATTCTTTGAAAAGCAAAGCATATAGATGTTACAATAAGAGAACTAAAACTATTGTTGAAAGTGCAAATGTAAAAGTTGATGAGAAGCTTAAAATTCAAGAAAGAATGCTTGATTATGAATCTGATGAAGGAACTAACCCTCAACCTAACATTGAAACTACTGAATAATTTTTTGAGACTGACAGTGAATTGTTGAATGAAAGTCATGCTGAAGAAAATAGAGAAGAATCTACAGTTGAAGAAAGATCAGTGACTATGACACCTAACAAGTATATATCAAGACATCATCCTGTTGAGCAAGTTATTGGAAGTTTGGATAGAGGAGTTATGACTAGAAAGAAGGTACATTTATGTTTGATTTCTCAAATTGAACCTAAGTCTACTAATGAAGCTTGTGAAGATGAACATTGGATTAAAGCTATGAAAGAAGAATTGGATCAGATTGAAAAGAACAAGATATGAGAATTGGTCCCTAGACCTAAAGACAAAAATGTGATTGGAACTAAATGGGTATTCAGGAACAAGATGAATGAACAAGGAGAAGTAATTAGAAACAAAGAAAGATTGGTATGTAAGGGATACTCATAGTAAGAAAGAATTGACTATGAAGAGACTTTTGCCCCTGTGGCAAGACTTGAAGCAGTAAGAATATTTTTGGCTTATGCAGCATTTAAGAAATTCAAAGTGTATCAGATGGATGTGAAGTCAGTATTTTTGAATGGTGAATTAGAAGAAGAAGTCTACATTGAGCAGCCTGAAGGTTTTCCTTTGACTCAAGAAGGAGACATGGTATATAAACTAAAGAAAGCATTGTATGGACTAAAGCAAGCACCTAGAACTTGGTATGCTAGATTAGATAAGTATTTGTTAAAATTGGGATTTACAAAAGGAATAGCTGATAGTAACTTATACACAAAAGAAATTGAGAATGGATTGTTAGTTTTGGTTATTTTTGTTGATGACATTATTTTTGGAGGAGAAGATGAAGCTAGTGACAAATTTGCTGATGAAATGAAGACAGAATTTGAAATGAGTATGATTGAAGAAATGAAATACTTTTTGGGATTACAAATAACAAAAAATAAAGATGGTATCTTTATAAGTCAAACAAAGTACTTGAATGATTTGTTGAAAAGATTCAGTATGGAGAATTGTAAACTAGTTGGAACACCTATGGTTACAGGACATAAACTATCTAGTAAAGATGAGACACCAGAAGTTGAGAAAAAGAAATATAGATCTATGATTGGTGGATTGTAGTACTTGACACACACTAGACCAGATATACAACATTCAGTTGGAATGGTAGCAAGATTTCAAGCTAAACCTAGAGAGTCACATTATGCAGCAGTAAAAAGGATATTGAGATATCTTAGAGGCACAATGGACTATGGACTATGGTATGAAAATTTTGATGATTTTACCCTATGTGCATATACTGATGCTGATTGGGGAGGTGGCATTGATGATAAGAAAAGCACTAGTGGTGGAGCCTTTTTTCTTAGAGGAAGATTAGTTTCTTGGTTGAGCAAAAAGTAGAATTGTATCTCACAGAGTACAATAGAAGTAGAATATGTAGTAGCAGCAAACAATTGTAATCAGATAATTTGGATGAAGTAGATGCTGATGGACATTGGAATCAAGTTTGATGAGCCTATTTTCATATATTGTGATAATACAAGTACAGTTAGTATGTCTAAGAATCCGATTTTACATTCTAAAACAAAGCATATAGAGATCAAGTATCATGTTGTAAGAGAGAAATTTACAGATAAAGAAGTCAGACTGGAGTACATAAGCAAAAAGGAGCAGATAGCAGATATATTTACTAAGCCTTTTCCTAAGGATACATTTGAGTATCTGAGAGGTATGCTTGGGGTTATGCCCCAACCTACTTTTGAGTAATGACATAGTTGGTTGCATCCATCTAGTGGTTTATGGCCCTATCTATTTTCTAGATTGGATGTTGGTACTTCCTCTATGGGGGAGTATGTGTATTTGAGCTAAGTCATTGAGGACTCTTGTGAATTTATTTTACGAATAGTGTCTTTTGACATTGAGCTATTATTTGACGTAGTGATAGAATTTATGTCATTGATGTCAATGGTAGAGAGAATCATGAAAAACATTGAGGAACTACATTTGTTGGAGAGATTGAATAGGATAATGAAGCAAGATTTGATTGATGATGAGTAGCAGTGTAGTTGAGCAGTAGTGATTGGATTTTTGGAACACTGGATGTTTTTCATCTATGTTGCCATCAATGCCAATGGGGGAGATTGTTAGGAATGAATGTTGAAGCATTTGGTAGTCATTCAATAGTAGTGGTTGTTGCATTCATGACTATGATTGTCAGTGATGTCAACACAGTGATATTGTGGAGTTTAGCAGAATAGCAGGCATAGTTTTGTTTTGCGCACATGTTATATTGTAGATTGAGTTATGCATAGTTGATGGTATGTTCTTTGTTGTGTTATTAGCCTATGGTTAAGAGTGCAAAAACAAATTCATTTATTCATGAAAGTTATAAGCATTTTGGTGGAAGCAGTATTCTGGCAGTATTCTTGTGTAGCGATTTTTGGTAATCAGAGGATATCTCCTAACCAAGATGGAATCTAATTTTGTGTAGTTAAAGGGAATTTTGAGACTCATTGGTGGTGACATGGTTCACAATGTAAACTTTGAGGTCACACGATTGGAAAGTTATTGTATCTGAAAGCTGACAGTTTTATGTAATTTTGATGTAGCGTGTTGAAATTATTATTTCGTATTTACATGCTGACTCATTTATAATTATTTGAGTGTGGTATAAAGGAAAGAATTTTTTCCTTTTTATGTGAGGATTTATAATAGTTGTGATATGAAATTGTGAAAGTTGTGATGTGAATGTATGCATGAAGTGAAGAAAAGAGATAATTCAGTGATGAAGGAAGACTTGCGAAGTACTGAGATCTGGATTTGTGATCTTGTGTAGCAAAGAGTGTGGTTTTGGCATAGTGTGAAGGAGGTAATATATTTCATATTATTCTATTGAATAATCCTAAGATCTATTGGACAGTGAGTTCAAAGATCTTGCCTTGAAGCTATTTGGGCAGTGGGTCCTTCTGTCTTCCATAACTCCTAACAGGGTTAGAATATTTTAACAGGGATTCAAAATCTCCTAACAGAGATTCATATGTATTGAATGTATTTCATAAGACTCCTAACAAGGTCCATCCTCTAACAAGGAACTTTCATATTAGTGCATCATTCCCACCGGGGTTTACTCTTTGATCAAGAGGTCCCCTAGTTAACATATCTTGTGTTATTGTGTCATTATGTATGATTATCTTTCTATGGTTGGTTACTGCATTAGTTGTATGGTTTAAATTTGTTGAAGTTGATATTGAAGTTAATGTTGATAAATGGTTTAATTATCAGATAACTGATTCACCCCCCCCCCCCCCCCTCTCAGTTATCTTGGTTGTCTTTACTTTCTAACACCTAAGACTTAGGGAAATATTAAAAGGGGCATACTTAAATAAGATAGAACATTTAAGACTATAAAGGTAATAGCCCCCTTCTTACAATGAACAACCCTTTTGCTTAAGTTAAAAAAAGTAACAACAAAACATAACACTTACCAACACAACTATGGTTTTAAGATTTTCAATGAAATCATAAAGGAACCCTAGGGAAAACCAAATAAATCTTCAAGACAAGACCCAAGAAATTTTACCTCATGAAATTTTACCAACAATTACACTACTATTTTGGTGTGATTTTCTCTTCTATATAACCCAATGTGATATTTTTGAAATTTGGAGGAGAAACAAAGGTGGATTTTGAGTTCCAATTTAGTTCAAGGGAATTTAAAGTTTAGTTACATCCCTTTTTTGGATTGAGAACTTTCTATAAGGTTTTGCATTGTATTTAGTTCAGGAGTTCTTTCTTTGCCATATTTTACTTCTGCAAAATTTGGGCATATATTTATGGAGCTCATTTTATTTTTTTGAGTTTGTAGGTGTGGTCTTTTCTTGATGTCAAATGAAAAAGTAGAGTTTTTATTCTCAGATCTTGTTTTATCAATAACGGGTAATTGGATTATATTTAATTTATGTGGTTTGTATGCCAACTCGTTGGTTATCTTATTTAATGACTCATTTTTCTGTAACTAAAATTTATGTGAATGTATAATTATTGGTTGTGTTATGAGATCTCAATAGTTTAAATTATGGAAATCGTATTCTCTTTTATAATTATTGAAAACTTTATCCTTCTTATAAAATTGATCTATTGAACTATTCATCTGGGTTGTGAGAAAATAGTATTTTTTCTATTCAATATTTATTGAGTTCAAAAAGTTGTTAAAGTTTCTAGAAATAAAAAATATTCAGGTGCATCACCTTCCAATTTCATTTCAATTCCATCTTATCTTTATCACCCTTTTCATTTTCAAGAGATAGGCTTTAGGTGATCATAAGGGGAACCAACCCATAATTTAGAGATTAATCTTCACCATAGGCACACACACAGGCCTGAAGATCATTTCATGTTTCATGAGATTGATAAGCATTATAGTTTGGCATAAGAGTGCAATCTTAGTGACAATAGTTTCCTTTCTACTCAACCAAAGACCACCCCTCTTCCCAAAAATATAAACTTCCCTTATATCCACCAAGGAGGTCATTAAGAAATCATTTAACTTCCAACAACAAATAAACAACAAAATCCTTAAAACTTCTAATAGTCTTTTTGACTTCTTGTCACCACATTGACAAGAAGACTATACCCAGAAGTCTATTAGTATTATTTTCATTGTATTGACGTGAATTTTGTATTAGCATACAAGAATCAACAAAAACTAAACAAAATCAAACCAAAAATTGAAGAGAGGGGGGTGCTCATGCATCAAATATGACTGATCCCTCCTCTAAATTCTTGTTTACTATGCTTGAGTTAATCCCTTCTTTCCTTTTCTATAACCAAATAAAATATATTTTCCCTCTCATTATCCACAAGTATACATAGGAAAAGAGATTCTTCTATTCATTAAGGTTGGAATAATAACCATCCAACCATTTTTATTCATTTTAATTGACTATGTATTTTTTGTATCCAAGATAAAGGCCACAAAGATAAAAATATAATCATTGTGCTATAGGAATAAGAAATCACAATTAAAGAAGAAATAAAATGACAAAAGATAATAGCTTAAACCTTAATATCACCTAAGAAAGAAAGCACATGCCATAAGGTTGTGAAAATCAGCGAGCTAGACAAGAAAAGAGATAATGCAATCACAACTAAAGAAGAAAGAAACAATGCCAAAATATAATAGTCTAAACCTAACTATCACCCAAGAAAGAAAACACACACCACAAGTTGAATACCAATCAACAAGAAAGACAATAAAAGAGATAATGCATGACCAAAAAGAAATTAATTGGCTTCCAAAGGAAGAAATATGTCAATCATTATACCTAGTTTTCCAGCTTTTGTGTGTCATAAAAAAATCACAAGGCCCAAATTTGACAAACCATATATATAACTTAGTTCAGTCTAGAGATAAGGCATGTTAGATGTTATTAATTGTTTGTGTTCAATTTGATGTCATCGTCAATTAGTCAATAGATTATAATGGTAACTAATTCAATAATATGCATTCTATATGTAGTTGAAATCATCCCAAGGATATGGTGATGAAATACTTTGTTGTTGAATTCAAAAAATAAAATGCCAACAAAGTGACTTATATAGATACTGACAGAGTTAGTCATAGGAATCTAACAAACTAGGTTACCTTGCTAAAAAAAATCACATGAAATGTTTCTAACCAATGCCACTAAACTACCTTGTTGAAAAGGTAAACACATTTTCATTTTTCATCAAAGCTTCTCCTCAAAACTCTTTGGGTATGTCCAAAGAAAATATATAAGGTCAAAATACTCATCCACCTTCTTGGTTTGTTTTTGGTAATACACAATTTTCATATGATTAGATGTTGGACTACATCAAGGAAAGAGAGAATTTCAGGGTGGAGAATTTTAGGGTGGAGATCCATGTTAGCACACTTGAGATGAAAAAGGTTAACTTACAAAAAGTGTGTTGGAATAAAATTGGTCTAAGTCATAAAAAATATTTCACCAAATGCTTACAAAATCAAATTCCTAGAAAACATAAACATTTCAACTCATTTTCACAAGATAATCTTGAATAGCACCATGGTGGATCTAAATAAGAGAATGAAGATAATTAGGTTCAAGAAATATATATAAGAAGATGAGGATCCTCTTCTATATTTTAAAGAAGGCTTCTAAGAAAGAGTTGGATTTTCTTTCCTACATATAGTGTATAATACAAAAGCATCCAAAGAATTGGACAATCTTACATCAACCAAAAAGAATTTTTTTATGTATTTCCATTAGTATATGTATTTTAAGTTTTTGAAGTTTTTTTTACTACAATATTAATAATATGTGTTTAGAAGAATGAATGAGTGCATACAGTAACACAAAAGAAACTACTGAATTAATTGGTGTTGCATGACGCATGGTTGTGAGAAATCCAAACCTTTTTGATATATAGGTGACTACATACTTCACTAAGATATCATGTAGTATCACAATGAATCTCATAATCCATGTTTTACATTGTGGAGTGACAAGAGACACACAATTTATTAATATTTTTCTTTTAAATCTTTCTATCTATTTTCCACAATATGTTGTTAGGATGGAACCAACTAGAGTGCATCATCAAAGGTCAATAATACATTAGAACCTACATAATTCCATTTGAAGAGCATAGTATGTCACCAACCAATGGAAAGGCCTAATTAACCTCAAATTTAAGTATCATTTTTAAAAATATATTTTGGTTCATGATGAGTTGTCCTAATTCATTAGGATCAAAGAATGGGATTCCTAAAATCTCCACATATTTAAAACATCGATGTCTTGGTAGGAGCTAGTTTACCTTGATTAAATTTGGATGATACTAAGTTTGCAAGGAAAAAAATTGTTGGTATGCCTTCTATGGCTTTATGCAGTCATTTATAACATGTTACTATCATATAATAAAATTGAACTTTTTCAATCCAACTTGTACACTCACTTTCACAAAATTATATGTTATTTATTTGTAACTTGATTGAACAAGAATTCATTGGTTTCTCCAAACTAAATAACATATCAATTTAAAATCAATAAATTATTACTTTACAATTAACATCTAAAAATTATATATAAGAATTTCAAAAATTCAGAAAAATATTTACAAAATGTTTCCAGTTTGGAGTTTGGTGAATGCATTTTGGTCACTAATGTATATGTCCTGATAGATTTCCAGGGAAAATCCTTTCTTTGGTCCCATATTTGGTATGTTTGAGATACTTCCCCTCTTCTTCTTTGGTTTGTGGCAGGTGATTTCAATTTAGTTTTATGTTTGGAGGAGAAAAGAGGGGGGTTACCTCATTTGTGTCCTTCCATTGTGCTCTTTCATGATAATGTCAGCCACTTGAATTTAATTCATATTAAACCATCTAATGGAATATTTAATTGGAATATTAAAAGGATTTGTGTAGAGTTCATCCCTAAGAGGTTGGATAGGTTTCTTGTTTCCTACTTTTGGGTTCGAAGGATCCTGGGTACTACCTCTAAAATTCTTGATTGGAGAGGCTCTGATCAGTGGCCTATCAAACATTTAGCTTCTATTGTGATAGTACCTATAAATCCTCTCTTTAAGTTCTAGATTATGTGATTGTGGGACCCTTCCCTTCATGACTTAATGGTCCAATGGTGGAGATATGGTAGTCCTACTTATGGTATTGCTATGTATTTCTTGTTAGCAATGGGAACACTGAGAGAGGGGGGTGAATCAGTGTTCTATACAATTACTTTTTGATACTTGAAACTTAACTGAATAACTTAAATGTAGAATGGAATATTAAAACATGAAAAATAATCAACACATAACACATAACACCATATATGATTATGGGGAAACCTTGGCCAAAGGAAAAACCCCGGTGGGAATTAATACCCACTAATAATTGTACTTGTGTATTATGAACCTGTTAATGTTCCTTAGCCTTGTTAGAAGCTGTCATCACAATTCTTAAGTACAATGACCTTGTCAAGGGTTGGACCCTGTTAGGAGTCTTTTAAAATTAACCCTATTAGGGGTGAGGACATACTATCCTAGAGCTCACTACTCAATTGGTGAAGGCTACAACCTTTTGAGTATCAGATACACACTATATCTTCAAGGTGAATTGTTGTTGTGACACTACTTGTCTGATCAGTTCCTTTTGTGTGCTAATGCTTTAGCCTCTTGTAAATCTCTACAACATTCTAATTTCTATTTGCATACTTCTTCTCTACTTCTCTATATCTCATACCATACTCAAATACAAAGGCGCATGTCTTATTTATATGCGAAACAAAACTTATTCACTAAGTCGGCCTATAACTGATTACATACAATGCTTCCAAATAAATTGGCTCAAGCATGTTTACATACAATGAGATTAACATGTTTACAACACAAATAAAATAGGCACATAGCCTTTATAAAACAATATTATAAGTGCTAACCAAATTACTAACAGTCGATTGCATACTCTATTCTGCTATGTCGCTCACTGTCTGTGTCACTTCAACTTGTTGTATCTTCATCATGCTAACTCATCTGATCATGCACTCTTAACCATAGCTTAATAACATAAACACAAGCTTATATTCTAGGGTGCATATCCAAAATTGGTCATACACACGTGCATTGATTCTCTGTTCATCTGGTGCTTCATTGATTGTCTAGTCTTCCATACTTAGTCATTTTCTGATCTTCTAAGTAATGCTTTGTCTCCAAAACTCCATATGAATTTTTTTCCATAATGACAACACTAAATCAAAATAGTATAGTCAACTTTCCAACAATCTCCCCCTTTATCATTAATGGCAACAAAGGAATATGGAAAAGTTACTAAACTGTATCTCTTACACAAAAAACTTTCTAACATATATTCTTATCTTATATCTCCCTTCTACTATATACTCTACTCCCCTTTACATCATATACACAACTCCATATTCTCCCTTCTACTATATAATCTACTCCCCTTTTGACATTAATGACAAAGATGCTCAAAAAATTACAACTCCAAGTACTTACACTGAGAGTACATCCAGATATACAATATGAAGGTTTGCAATTTATTGCTACCAAAATGCCTTTAGTGTATCTACTATCTGAAGATGGGCACACAATGTTAGAAAGTAAAGATCCCCAAGATAATTGAGAGGGGGGGGGGGGTGAATCAGTTATCAGATAATTTATCCATTCAATAGCTTTAAATAATATAATCAATGTACTGATCAACCATAGAAAGATAATCATACACAATTGCACAATAACACAAGATATGTTGACCAGGGAACCTCTTAAAAAGAGTAAACCCCGATGGGAATGATGCCCACAAAATGATGCACTAATATGAAAGTTCCTTGTTAGAAGATGGACCCTGTTAGGATTCTTATGAAATACATTCAGTACATATAAATCCTTGTTAGGAGATTTTGAATCCCTGTTAAAAGATTCTAACCCGGTTAAGAGTTTATGGAAGACAGAAGGACCCACTGCCCAAACAGCTTCAAGGCAAGATCTCTAAACCCGCTGTCCAAAAGATCTTAGAATTATTCAATAGAATAATATGAAATATATTACCTTCTTCACACTATGCCAAAACTACACTCTCTACTACACAAGATCACAATTCCAGATCTATGTACTCACAAGTCTTCCTTCATCACTGAATTGGCTCTTTTCTTCACTTCATGCATATATTCGCATCACATTCTTCATAGTACACATTAAAATAAGGAAAAAATTCCTTCTTATATACCAAACTCAAATAATTACAAATGAGTCGGTCCTCAATTACAAAATAATAAATTCTACACGCTACACACAGAATTCACATAAAACTGTCAGCTTCTAGTTACTGTAACTTTCTCCAAACATATCCTCGAAGTTTGTGCTATGAACCACATCATCATTAATGAGTCTCTAACATCCCTTTAACTACACAAAATCAGATTCCATATCCTAGCTAAGAGATATCCTCTGATTTTTGAACATCGCTACACAGAAACACTGTCTAAACATTGCTTTCACCAAAATGCTCATAACTCTTACAAATGAATGAATTTCTTTTTGTGCTATTAACCATAGGTTAATAACACACCAAATAACATACCATCAACTGTGCAAAAGCCAATCTACAATACAACATGTGTGAAAAACAAAACTGTACCTACTTTCCTGGTAATATCCAGAATATCACTGTGTTGACATCAATGACAATCCAAGTCATGAATGCAACAACAACTGCTACAGAATGACTACCAAAACACTTTGCATTCATTCCTAACACACAAAGCATAAGTAAACTTCTCCATCTTCTCCAATTTTGAACTCGGTCCTTGATCATATGTCACCATTGTGGCATCAATCTCCTTGATATTCTAATTTAGCACATCTAATGAGGTTGCAAGTGTGTGTCTTAACTGTGCTTGCCTAGCCCTTATCTTGTCCATTTCTTGTTCCACCTTCTCAATCTTGTCCAATTGTCCTTGGTAGACATTACTACACATATTTATATCTAGGGAGGGATCTAGCACTGATTTCCTTACTTCTTCGATCATTGATTCAGCCTCCTGAATCTTCTTTGAGAGGTCTACAGTTAGTTTATTTTTATCCATACAATCAGCTATTATTTTTCTTCCTTTAGCTGCAATCTCCTTCAATATGGCTTGACCAACCTTTAGTGAGATAAGGTCAAGTGTGAATTTAGTGATCAATTCACTTAGCCTCTTTTTAAGATATTTTTCTTTTGCAACCTTGGATGCAGATTCTTCTAGGCTAGAGAATTTTTCTTTGAAACTTGTCATGATGGTGCTGACATCATCTATTGAATGAACACTAGACACTTTCTTGTCTTTAGGTAGTAGGCTATTTAGAATATTGACTAATTCAACAAACAATGGATTCCTCATCACTTGTTTCTCCTTTTCCTTTTCCATTGATAACACACTGATCTTAATCAGGTCTTCTTCTCCCCATGAATCTAAGCTTATTGTTTCAGGGGTTAGACTTGACAATAATGATATTGAGGGCTTAGGGGTAAGGAGTGAATTTTGACTAACATCCATTACCTTAGTCGTTACAATCACTGGTATTTCAATAGAGGGCTCATCTGCAATTTCATCTTTCTTCTCTTCATCCTCTTTCTCCTTTTATTTTTCTTTCTCATCTTCTTCTTCCTATCATGTTAGATCCTTGATCTGAATTTCTTCTTGCTACTTAGGTGAATTATCACCACATAGTATTTCACCCTCTTTTATACTTACAAAGGCTCCCTCAAACTTATCCAAGTCCTTATCTATGGCTACCATTGATATTTCCACATCATCAATCAAAATTGTATCATCTTTTGTTCCAGGCATAGGTGTAGACTCCATTGCATCAGTAGACATTGTCACTGTGGGCATTGAATCATACAAACCTATTATAGGTACATTAAGGACCTCGACTAATTTTAATTTCTCAATAAGAACTTGATTTGCAGGCACAGATGATGGATGCATGCGTTGTTCCAAAAATACCTTCTCAAATTCTTTTTCAGTCTCCTTTGCAACTAACTCATAATCCTTGTTCATGATCTGCAAGGTTCTTAGCTTGGCTCTAAGGTGAGGATTCACTAATTCTCACAACATTGTTTTCTCCTCAACTAAACATACTGGAAGATTATCATCTAATGTATTTTCCCTTATTATAAAATCTTCTTCTATTGCTTGTCTCTTCAATGAATCAAGTATGTTCCATACTTGTTCAGGAATCATTGTCTTAAGTTCCAAGACTATCTTCTTGAACTTAATCATATGTTTGATTATCATGCTATGGATCTTAGATTTGTCTATCTCATGATATCTATCATAAAACTTGGCAATTTGATCAATCCTTCCTTCATCTACCACTCTTGTTCTCAACACTTCTAGATTTGGTAGGAATCCTACCTCAGGAGGTGGTTGAATATTTCTTCCTCAGCTTCTTGTGGATCTAGCTGATGGATGGCTTGTGAAAGTCTACTTCTTCCTCTTAGGCATATTTCTTGTCTCAGAAGATGCTTCATTGGACTCCAGATCAACAGTAAGAGTGGGCGCATGAGTTTTTTCTTCAATTTTCATCTTCTTCTCCTTAGGGTCATCAGTCTTCTCTATTTTAATTTTAGAAGAGGGTGTACTCTCAAGTTGCATGGAAATCTTGGCTTCCCTTGCCTTATCTAGGCCTGCTTGAGTGACACCATCAATTTGTAGTATCTCAGAGGTAACCCTAGATACTTTCCTCTTGGTCGCAACACTATTTAAGACTGCATCTACTTGTCTTGTCTTCTCCTCATAAGTGCCCCATCTTAGCTCATTAGGATCCTTGGGTGTTGACAATAGGACTTGTGCATATGCTTCCAAAATATGTTCCTCCACTTCATAACTAAGTGGATGGATCCACTTAGTCCTTGGATCTATAGCTTCCATACATGTTATATCTATCTCTACCATAAAACATATGGTATCCTTGTACTTCTCTACTATGCTTTTAGGTATCCTAAACCTTCTTTGCATTCTAATTCTGAATGTCTTGATCTCTAGTTCCATGTAGTCCTTCAAGGTACTCGCTGATGATGCCTTGAATGATATTTGAGGCATTATGGGTAGACTCTTGTTAAGGTAAAGGTCAGAGACTTTTCCAACTATATGAAAGTACATATAGATGATTAGTGATCCAAACCTAAATAGCTTACTCTTATCATGTTTGATAGCCCTGATACTATCCATCAACTATGTGTGGAAGATCTCACACAAGTTGAAGTCTCCATTTTCCTTCACTAATCTGATAGTTGTCAAAATAGTGGCTGCAGACACACTATTTACCCTATTTGCATGTTGAAACCTATAACCTAGTATCATAGACATTAGTTTTATGTCTTTCCCCTTAATTGGTTCTATTTTCATCCCGTGCTTATCACTGTGTGACTTGCAAGCTTGTTCCACCAATTTTATGACATTCTTGCTAGTGCGAAGGATGGCACCGGTCTTAGGTAATCATGTCATCTCATGAATGAGATTAGTGGTTATTCTAATAGGGACTTCTCCTATCTAGAATAGGTCATCATGAATTCTTCTTAATAGAATCTTAATCCATTCGGATTCATAGAATTCATAATTTATTGCATACTTAACAATAGGGTTGTTATCCAAGTGTGTGAACTCATCCAAGAATGTCTTTTCTAGATTCATCATTGTCTCTAAATGCATCCTTATTCTATCCAAACCTACTAGTTCCTTCTTGCAATAGATGTGTGTGTTTATTGTCTCTATGTGCATAACTCCCATCGGAGTCCTAGAGAAAGCTCCTTCTAGGTCATCTAAGACAAACTTGAAAGAGTGCTTCTTAAAAATGTATCTTTTTATTTCAGCAACATTGAAAAAAACTAGAGTAGCCATAACTTACTTGGTTAATCACTTCAAATTTGTTTCCAAGGGTTTCTGAACCACTGCATCTGAACTAGGGCTTCACAATAAACTTAACTTCCATTAGCTGAAGAATTCAACTGTAATCTCTCAACACAAATTGATTTGATCTCCTGTGTTCTCCAAAGACTTGAACTTGAATGCAAATGTGTGACTAATGAGTCTTTGGTGACTTTAAAACAAATTTCTACCATTAATGCTTTCCACGTAAACACATAATCCCATAGAGAATTACAATCTTTTCTTCTGCTATCAATTAGGTAGTGTACTCTTGCATGCAGCATCAACTAGTCTCCAAACAGTTATATCCAAAGGCACATACTCTGAGGGTGAGTATACCAACCGCACAGGGGTCTAGAGATAATTTAGCTCCCCCTATGACCATGAGGGTCATTCATCCAGATGTAGAGGGTGCATCCATTGTGGATGCATCCAATACATACTCATCAACCTTATCCTTCTTTACTTCTGTCCAAATCAAGCTCGCATCTTTTGAGGCTTTCACAAGCTTGACTTCTCCAGATTCATCTAGAATTGATCCTTAAGACTTATTAGGGCTTTCTTGTCTTTGTGCTTTTGATCTACAAAACTTTGAGATATGTCCAACCTTATTACAAGTGTGGAAAATAACTGGAGGTCTTATATTCCTCAGTGCATTGATGTGAGTTACCAATTTTCATAGTATAGTTGTATGACCATTATAATTACATATCTGACATGTAATGTTCTAAAGCATTCTAATATTCTACTGTGGATGACTTCTTTGATTTTTCTAAGTCTGAATTGTTTGATTTGATCTACAATTCATAGCTCTATGACCAAACTTATTGCATGAATAATAGTAACCATTGAAAGGTCTTACCTCTTTACAATCTCTTGCTATGTGACCATGCTTGTTACAAGCATAACAAGTTTTTTTTACTAGCTTGTGCTCATCTTTAGATGGTTATTCTTTAGCTTCAGTATGATCTTCAGTATTCTTGACTTCTATATATTCTTTTGGTGCTTTCATTCTTGCTCGCATATCATTGATTTGATTTTGTGCTTCATTGAATCCAATACCAGAGGTATCTCCTGTAATCTTCTATGCATACAACTGTGACTCTATCAGATCTTTTCTTGTGTGAAATTTTTCAATATGATTCTTTGCTTCAGTTAAATCAGACTCCGCTTACTTTTTGATGTTCTCTAACTCAAAGATTTTCATTTTTTCTTGCCTCAGTTCTTCATCCAACAACTTGTTTTCTTTGACCTGTTCTTCATAGGCTTCTTGATTGTTAAATATCTTTTCATCCAACTCTTCAATCTAATCCTTCAAAGACATGTTTTCCTCATTCAGATTTTTGACCATTTTCCCTAAATCACTGTTTGAACAATCCTTCAAATCTTTACTCAGTTTCTTGATGAATACTTGAGAACCACTAACCTTTAATTTCAGCTCTTCAATTTGTTTCGCTGATCTGTCAAGGTCTTCAAGAGTTGCTTCAAGATTCTTCTTCAAATGTTTCATTTCTTTCAAACCCATGATCTCCTCAAGTGGTTAAACTTGTCTTCAAAGGACAAAAGCTTTGATACCAATTGATGGGAATGGGAATACTAAGAAGGGGGGGTGAATCAATGTTCTATACAATTACTTTCTGATACTTGAAACTTAACTGAATAAATTAAATGCAAAACAAAATATTAAATCATGTAAAGTAATCAACACATAACACATAACACTAGATGTGATTAAGGGGAAAACTTGTCCAAAGGAAAAACCTCGGTGGGAATTAATACCCACTAATAATTGTACTTGTGTATTATGAACCTGTTAATGTTCCTTAGCCTTGTTAGGAGCTTCCATTAGAATGCTTAAGTACAATGACCTTGTCAAGGGTCATACCCTATTAGGATTCTTTTACAATTAACCATGTTAGGGGTGAGGACACACTATCCTAGAGCTCACTTCTCAAGTGGTGAAGGATACAACATTTTGAGTATCAGATACACACTATATCTGCAAGGTGAACTGTTGTTGTGACATTGCTTGTCTGATCAGTTCCTTTTGTGTGCTGATGCTTTAGCCTCTTGTAAATCTCTACAAAATTCTAACTTCTCTTTGCATACTTCTGCTCTACTTCTCTCAACTCTATATCTCATACCATACTCAAATACAAAGGCGCGTGTCTTATTTATATGCGCAAACAAAACTTATTCACTAAGTCAGCCTATAACTTCTTATATACAATGCTTCCAAATGAATTGGCTCAAGTGTGTTTACATACAATGAGATTAACATGTTTACAACACAAATACAAAAGGTGCATAGCCTTTCCAAAACAATATTATAAGCGCTAACCAAATTACTAACAGTCGGCTGCATACTCTATTCTGCTTTGCTACTCACTGTCTGTGTCACTTCAACTTGTTATATCTTCATCATTCTAACTCATCTGATCATGTGCTCTTAACCATATCTTAATAACATAACCAAAAGCTTATCTTCCAAGGTGCATACCGAAACTTGGTCATATGCACGTGTGCTAATGCTTTGTTCATTTGGTGCTTCATTGACTGTCCAGTCTTCCATAGTCATTTTCTGATCTTCTAAGTAATGCCTTGACTCCAAAACTCCATATGACTTTGTTGCCATAATGAAAACACTAAATCATAATAGTATAGTCAACTTTCCAACACTTCTTTGTTAATAAATTTCAATTTGTTAAGAGGCATCTTAAAAAGTGGAATAGGTCTTTCTTTGGCAATTTTTCATGTTATAAAGAGGAATTCTCAAGATCACCTTGATGTTATCACTCATCAAATTTGAGATCTTGGATTCTATGAGGAATTGGGTATAGCTGAGTCACAAGATATTAGTAAATTGGAAGAGTGGGAACTTACGGAGTAAATTGTTTAGAAGCAAAAGGCTCGTGATGACTAGCTTAAAGAAGGGGATCGTAATATTGTTGTTTTCCACAAGTTCATGTAGGATCATCATAATAAGATTTACATGTCCTTTTTGGTTAATTTTTTTAGGGATCAGTTGACTTTTTATGATAGATATGTCTCATGAGGCCACTCAGTATTATATTGCACTCTTTATGGAAGATTCACCACCTACTAAGGATCAAGAGATTCGTCTTTTGGGTTACATTATTTCTCTTGTTACTAATGAGATGAATGAGTCTCTTATGCATCATATATCTCTATCTAAATTGGAGGAGGTTCTTATTTGATAAATAATCGAAATGTGATGAGCCCGGATGGGTTTCCCATGGAATTCTTTCAATATTTTTGGGATATTGTCGATTTGGACTTATTGAAAGTGGTCTATGAATCTTACTACAACAAAGAAATTCTTAAGGCTATGAATTATAATTTCCTTTTTCTTCTTAATAAAAAGGATTATGCTAATCATTTGGACTTGTTCAGAACTATTTGTTTATGTAATGTTGTTTAAAAAATAGTTACCAAGATAATTGTTGAGAGGCTCAAACCTTAGCTTCCCACTTTAATTTTAGATGAGAAATAAGTTTTTATGGTAGGAAGAAAAATTCTTGATGGAGTAGTTGTGGCTTCAAAGGCTATTCACCTTATGGAAATCTCCAGAGAGAAATCTATGTTCATCAAACTTGATATGGCTAGTGGAGCTTCTTGCAGACGTTTCTCATAGCCTTTGGTTTTAGCTGAAAGTGGGTTCATTGGACTATGAGTTATGTTACTTCCTCATATTTATCTATTATTCTCAATGGAGATCCTTCAAATTTATTTGAATCTTCCAAGGGTCTTTGCCAAGGACATCATATCTCCCCTTATCTCTTTATTATTATGGTGGAAAGCTCAGAAAAATTTATCAAGTCTCATGTTTCCCAAAGTATGATTCAAGGATAGACTTGGGGACATGGATTTTCCAAGATTTCTAATCTTCATTTTTTGGATGGCACCTCTCTTATGGGATTTTCTTGCATTCAGTAAGCATAATCCTTTACGTAGATATTGGATATCTACTTGGATGCTTCAGGTCCAAAATTCAATGATCATAAGTCTTCAATCTACTTTTTTAATACATCAGAAGCTATTCAGAGGAGAATTTTTTCTATCATCGGGTTTCAAATTAGGTCTCTCCCCTTGTTATAATTGGGTTTTCCCCTTGTTGTATTTGGGTGTACTCCTTGTTGTTGGTTGGAAATCAAGGAAACTCTTCCAAAATTTTCTTGATAAGTTGTATCATAAATTTAATCAGTGGACTCATTGATATCTTTCCACTACTACTAGGGTTATCTGTATTCAATCTATGATTTAGGCTCTTCTTATTTATAGAAGTTTTGTTCAGGAAGCCCCTATTTGGTTTCCTAAACAATTTTAGTCTCTCTCATGCCAACTTTTATGGAGTGGTAATTTATAGACTTCTAAGTGGAGATTTGTTCAATGGGATGGTGTGTGTCATCTAAGAAAGGATGGGATCCTACGTCTTCAATCTGCTATCTAGAATAGGTAGGCTTTAGTATCCAAATTATACTACCGAAGGTGTACAACTCAAAATTATATTTGGGCTCTAATTCTTAGGCATAAGTATCTAGTTTGTTTTGTCCAGATGGATGTTGGTTAGTATCCTTTGGAAGTTAGGGGCTCTATGATCTAGAACACTATGAAAACTAGGGCATAGCTTATTAATAAGAGCCTTTTTTGGATCTTTCATCAAGGATTTGAAGCTATTTTTTGGTTAGATTACTAGGATGGTGATCCTCCTCTATTTTCCATGTATCCACATTTGTATCCCCTCTGTCACTAATACATTTGGGGTGAAATTATGACAGCAATTTGCGACGGTGGGCAAATGTTATGTGTTTTGGCTTTTTTTTTTCAATTATAACCTGACAAAGTCGCAATTACGATGTTAACGGGATATAAGAAAAAAAAAAGAAAATGTTGGTCATTTCACAACTATGGTCAAAGATCTTGATGCTGTGGGTGGATACCAAATAACTTGAGACTCGGGTATGTTCCTCAAATACCCTTCAAAGTTTTTAACGCCCATTTATTGACAAGCAGAAGTCACGGTTTCAATACCAATTTGCAGTGACCAAGCACATTAACATTTTTAGGCATTGAACATCTTATCTACATTAACATTTTTTTAAAAAAAAGAAACAAAAGAAACAAAGCAAAATGTTACATTTCCCTCACCGAGATGTGGAACCATCTATCGGCTCATAGGGAATACAAATTTTTGAGTGTCGATAGTCGACTAGGGCACACCGCGAGACCTCTGTTCCCATCCATTTTCATGGAAAGAGTCTATCTAACATGTATGATATGTTAATAATAGTGCACATGGAGAACCGTGCAGGATGAGAGAGATCTCAGTCTGAACAGTGAGAAGAAAATGGTGAAATGGTGGCTCGGGTGTGACAGTGATCAATCCGTCCACATGAGGCATATAAATTATATTTGGGAATAGTCTATTATGTTGATTGGAAGGTGATTCAATCACCTATTGATTGTAGGAGTGTGTAGAATCATGGAATTGAGGAAGCCCTAGATATCAAAGGGTTTGAAGACAAAATTTGGGGATACTGGTGTTGCAGGGCACGTGAGACAAATTTCCTTTGGATTCGAGTGATTGGAGACATAATAAGTCACTGTCCAAGAGTTGGAAGTGCTAGGTGGAGTCTTTCTTATACTTCCTTTGGAAAACTAGTCATTTTAGGCATTGAAAAGTAGGGTATTAGTCGAGTATAGGTGCATTGATGCAAAATAACAATACAAAAGTCTTTATTATGTGATAGGACCCTATAAAGAGTATCTAAAATTTTCATTGTCTTATCAAGAGTTGAGGAAAGGTCAGGTTATTCCACTAACAAGTCTGCTGCAGGGTTACTAAGATGGGTTACTAGATCTTTTGGTTCAGTTTGAGAAGCTTTGTGGATTGGGATATTGGAAATGTATTAGAAGCCTGAAATTCCTTGAAAACCAAATAATTTATAGACCATAAGTCCAAATTCATCCCTTAGGAATCTTGAGGATAACCTTAATAAGTTAGATCCCTTAAGCATTTGGGGTTGTTGATAGGCACAAGGGCTTAAACCTCTAAAATTTCTAATTCTACTTGTGCATTTGATATTACAATTCTCCATTACCAAAAAAATTGATCTTTATCCAGCCTTTCTTTGGATAAATCCATGTAACAAAATTACAAAGATTTAGAGGAAGATCAACCTTCTTGACCCCATTAATGAGGATTTATAAAATATAATAATTATTATATATTATATAGTAATTATTATATATGATAGAATTTAGTAAATAGATTACAGTAGTGCACCATGGATAAAATGTAGGCATAGTGCCAATGTTTATTTCTTTGACAAGTTCCACAAGAAGTTAACATCTTTCAATTCTTTACCAAAAAAGTTCTAAATAGTCAATTAGGGTTTAAAAAGCCACCAATACTTGTAGTTGGTGAAGAATGACATTCTTCTAGCATATTACTAAATTTTAAAATGGGTACAAGGTACATGTGATTCTTATGAGAAAGAAATCCCCCGAAAGGGTATAATTGATCTCCTTCTCTTATGTCTTTTCCACCTCTTGTATCAAAGAAAAACCTTTATAATTTTTTGCATAGCAAACAAAATTTTCTCCTCTCCATGACAATCCTACCATAGATATTGCCTAAAACTACATTATTTATGTCATTCTTGAATTTCATTTTTGCTTACCCACTTTGGTATTTGTTTGCTTATTCTTCAATAATAGTAAATGTTTCAAACTTTGATGGTTTTTTTAGATGATAAATGTTGACCCAATAAGTATGGCTTAAATTTGACAAACCTGTAATAAAAATTGCATCACCCATTGAATCCTCTCAATTGAGTTACATTCTCAAGAGTAGGCCAATTAGCTGGACCAACCTTGAGTCCCTCATATTGATTATTTGTCCAATTTACTTGAGTGCACTCTTGAAAAGTAATACTTATGTGGAGTATGAATCCAAAAGTTCCAAAATGATTCTCAAGTAATTCAAGTGTTCTACTATTCTTTTTTTTTTATTATAAAAGGATATCATCAAAATAAAAATCCATCACATTAGGCTAAATAATTGGGTACATAAATTTATTATACCTTGAAATTGGGTTGGTGCAATGGTCACCCCAAAAGACATAGTCTAATATTCATTATGACCATGATTAGTTTTGAAGGTTGTTTAAAACTAGTCACACACTCTACCCTTTATTTGGTAATCTCCCAATCTCAAATTAAAATTTCTAAATACTACCACCATGTAACTTATCTAACAATTTATCTATCCCAAAAGTACAATAATTATTTTTGATGGTCTTCTTGTTCAATTCTTAATAAGGAGTTGTCATTTTTATTTACTAATAAAATGAATTTTACTAGGCTTTATGTGACCCTTATCTAATAGTTCTTGTACTGTCTTTTCTATTTTATCCAAGCTAATAAATCAGGAATTCCTTTAAAGATGAATTATAAGTGGTTCAGCTCCTCGCTTTAATTCAATAATATGTTTTTGTCCTATACCAAGTTTCAAATTGTGATATAGTTATTCCCTACAAATTCCAAAATTGCTACTTGTAACTCTGTTTGTGTTACTATTTTATGTGCCTCAATATTGTTGTGCTATCCCTTCATGAAATCATATTAAATAGGGAAACACAACCCAATTAACAATTATTTTAGAATTTTTATTCTTATTTAGCCTACTTGCAATTTGAATCCCTCTTAACTATAATAACATAGAAAAAAAACAATAGTCGCTTATTGATCTAATGCAGTTTCAATTTATTGTCTTTTGAATAATTGTTGTTACAAAGAATTCCTCCCTTCCTCTTTTTTTTGAATGGATTGACTGATCCCCTTTTTAACAGTTTTATCAAACAGTTCTGAACCGAACTTGAAAAATTCCATAACCTTTGCCAACATACTCCTTGTCTGTGCCAAAATAGGATCTTTGGAATAGGGTATGGATATCCATCAAAGCATAATGAAAGGGGGGTTTTCATGAGATATTATAGTTGGAAATTCTATTATAGTCATATATGCAAAATGTAAAAGCATAAACAAGGCACATAAATTGTTTGAGAGAATGCCTCAGAGAAACGTGGTCTCATGGATTGCAACAATTGCAAGATATGCACAAGATGGATTTGTTGAAAAGGTTGTAGAAACTTTCAATCAAATACACTTGGTAGGTGTAAATCCTAATTTTGCAACCTTTGTCAGCATTCTCTCTGCTTGTGCTAAAATGGGAGCTTTGGAATAGGGTATGGACATCCATCAGAGCATAATGGAAGGGGCTTTTCAGTTAGACATTATGGTTGGAAATGCACTGGTAGACATGTACACAAAATCTGGAAGGATAGATAAGGCACATGAATGGTTTAATAGATTGCCTCAAAAAGGTCTCATGGATTAAAATGTTTGCAGGATATGCACAAAATGGATTTGATGAAAATTCTTTATAAACTTTCAAACAAATGCAACTAGGAGATGTAAATTTGAATGCAACTTTATAAAGGATTAAGAAATTTTGTCAAATGTTGTAGTTGCAACTGCCCTATTAGACATGTATGCAAAATGTGAAAATATAGACGAGGCACATGAACTCTTTGAACAAATTCATCTAAGAAATGTGGCATCATGGAATGCCATGATTGCATGATATGTACAAAATGGATTTTTTGAAAAGGCTTTAGAAACTTTCAAGCAAATACTATTGCTAATGATTTATTGCTGCTCTATTTTGGTATTTGATGATTGTCCATGCTTTAACATTTAATGTCATTATGGCTATATGAATGGATTCTTTTCCTTAGAACACTATCATCTTCAAAATCCTATATGAAATCTATATGACCATTTCATTTCTTCAATATGCCCTATGGATGTCCCTATCTAACTATATATCTTTTAATTGCATATAATAACTAATTTATGTGCTTTTTCATGACTATGTTTGACTCATATAATTGTGATCTCTCTAGCACTATGATGTCATTTAATATGTCTTGCTAAAGCTTGTAAATTTTGTTCCTTTTTCCATGTCATGTAATATGTCTTGCCTTGTAGCTTATATGTTTTGAAATTTCTGTTAGGCCTTGTAGCTTATTTGTTTTGATTGCTAGAGAGCTTCTAGAGCTAAGCAAGAAGACCATTGCACGAGTTGATGACGACAATGATGACGACGACGATGATGATGATGATGATGATGATGATGATGATGATGATGATGATGATGAGGATGATGAAATTTAGAGGTATGCCATCAATCCTTAATCTATTTAATATTCAAACCATCAAACCCTCCTTCCTAGGTGCATAAGCCTAGGGCTTTACCAAAATGACCACTCCAAACACTTTCAGATTGTACCAATGGATCAAACACCATTACATGGTCCTAACATGACATTTTATGCCATCAAACTCTTTATTCCTCTCATAATTGGAAGTGTGCACTTGATCTGTGTATAGGAATTCTCCTTGAGTCTCTATTGGAGATTTGATGACTATGGAAACCATTATAGGGGTGTAACAGCAAGAGAAAATCCAAAAAATATAGCAGCAATTGGACTACTCTAAGGCTTTGTTAGGTATTGACCTTAACATGTGCTCATAAGTTAGGTATTGACCTTAACATGAAATTTTTATGGTCATATTTATAAGATAATGAGATCCCTAAAGATAATGTGTATGAATAAAAATTTAGAAACTTACTTCTACTAAAAAGTATCATTAATAAACTTTGGCTTCACCATACAATCCTTTTTCATTCAATAACTTATGTCCTTTATTTGCAGCAATGAGGATACATTATTACCTAAATCGATTGGTTTTAGAAAACCTCTTTTGGAGTGTCTTTATTTCTCATTCAACATATTGTCTCTATGTATCATGATCATCAAGAAGGCTTGTGTTTCACTATCACACATTGGTGCAAATTGGCATTTCTTGCATTCTTCCTTATGTGCTATTTCTTACTATCCTCTTGTTGCTATTATAAGAATAGCTTTTCTCTTAATTGGATAGTGAATGCCTTGGGGTTGTATGCATAGGCTTTCCATGTCACTTTACCATAGCCTCTTGATTGGTTCTTCTTCTCCTCAACATCACTATTTTCTCCTAGACACCCATTGTTATGCATTTTTCCTTCCTCCATTGTCAAGTTGTTCACACCATGTGAAGATTCCCCATTTCGTTGGCACATGCTCAAGTGAATAAGTTCTATTAAGGAAAGACTCTTTCTCAATTTCAATCTTAATGGAGTGCTTCCCTGCTCATCCATTTGGTTTTTAGCATTCACTCTATCTCCTCCACTATTCATCTCCTGCTAGGAATAGACAACCAAACTTTGTCACTCACATATCACATTATTGAAGCAAAGTTAACACTTCAAAGCATTTGGCACTTAGAATAAGCAATACCCATCAAATGTTTGTCCTAAAAACTTATGAACATATCCTATTAACTTACCTATTGAACCAGGTTCATATACTTGATACGTTTAGAACTTGAAATCTCTTGTGAATCTACATAAGAGTTCTTCATGTGGGCTTAGATTTTCTTGTTACTTACTAGACATGAAAAGAAACTATTTGGCAATATATCTATGGTTTCCTATGATGCAGTAGGGAATGGCAATGGACCCTCTACTCAAGGCAATGATCAACAATCCTTTGGTCAATCTCAACACCTACCCATAGGGATAGACCTTATGCTTTGGTCTATCAACTTACTCACTTGGCAAATGAGTAAACAAAAAATTATTTTAGTTCATCCACAAGACACCCTAGGAAAGATACATTTAACCTTCAATGGTTACTAACATGAGTTTGTCTCCATTCCAATCCTGCACCTCCAACTCAACACAAGCTTCACAAACCTAACGGCCTCATTAGCTATGGCACCCTTGAGATGAACAAGAGATGGGTAATTAGGCTAGGAACACCTTCAGGACACCAAATACTCTACAATTACTTGATTTCCAAACACATACTCCAAGGTGAGTTGATGGATTAACAAGAAACACAAAATTAATTCATTCTTACTGTCCTAGAGATGACAGTTAATGGTACCCTTCAATGGTCTGTCCTTCAAATACAATATGGATTCAACATCATATAAAACTCAAGAGGCATGAAATACCCCTAAATGGATCTATATACACATACCACTCACCACAAATGGATCTGTATTCTTATAGTTTAAATTGAATTATTTATTAATGTCTATGAATAACTTCAAAGTTAATGGGTTGAAGATAAAGTATAGTATAGTAAGTCAAGGGAGAGCATCATTGCACCTCTAACCTAACAAAAACTATATACTATACAAAAGGCTTTAAAACAATCAATATCAATATTGAAAGCCAAAATCAAATCAATTTTGAAAGGAATGTATAATATAAGTAATTTTATTAAGGCACATATCTTACATTAAATATTTCCTCAACTTCAACACCTTATGCTTCATGTCACCACTGGTAAGAAACCTCCTTTTCTCAATAGGTATAATATGTAAAATAACTATCAAATGAATGTTTAGAGCTGCTAAGAGAAGGAAGTGATAGTTTCGATGATAGGAGAAGTACACATTATTTTTCCTTACTCAAGTGATGAAGTTTTAAGCTTATCTTAAAGTGAAAGCTTCATTTATGCATTTATGTGATGCTTATAATGTGAGCCTGATTTAAGTGTTATAATGTGTACCTTTTAATGTTTTTAATTTTTATGTGATGCTTATGATGGATGTGATTATGATTATGATTATGATGTGATTATGCTCACGATAATTGAATTACATTTGCAGGAAACTGAACCCCTTTCAGGAGCATCCCGCACAGTCTCATGGATAGATAGGTATAAGTCAATACACCTTATAGACAATCTATTTAATACACTTATCAAAAGTAAGATTGATGTCTTCTAAGATTTCTCCCATTTGTAGGTACCATCGAATAGGTATTTGTCAGGTACCATAAAGCAACCCAATTGCATATTTGAGGCACGCGAGGGAAATTGTGTATTCATCTGTGTGATAAAATCAATACATGCAGGGGAAGAGCTACTTATTGATTACAATTTGAACTGCATAGATACAAACAAGGCCACTATCATGGGGGTGGTACATACTATTAAACCAACTTCTAATCAATGACTCCAACATACCATTTAGTTATTAAATTTTTGGCTAACATTTTTATACTTGATCTTTGACATAGGGGCACAATATGGAGCAACTGCCCAGAGGGGATGGTGATGATATTCCTGGCTTATCTACACATGAGCAGGTAAAACTCATTGTAATTGTGCAAACTAGATAGAAGCAAAATGTTATTTTTTTAATGTTGTTTTCTTCATTGTTTTGGAGTAATTTTGATAATACTAATACTATTGTTGTCATAGAGGGCCAGTGGTCAGAGAGAGGGAAAGCAACCTGCAGTCCCTCAGGAGTCCCCCCTTGAGGAGGACCCTTTTTTTATTGATTTAGCAGAGACCGATGACCCGATCGGTTCCATTAAAAAGCTGCTAAAGAAAATTGGAAAAGAACTTTTATGTTTGGCATCCATACAGCCTCAGACTTAGGAAATACAAGAGAGGGGAGCTGACTTGTTGCGCACTTCTAAAAACTTAAAAGTAAGGATTAATGAAATTTTTAATTATAACAAGAGTTCAATAATGGTTTTTATGTTATGCTCTTTTATGGCATTAATTAAAATATGGATGCGTTGTCTTTACAGAGTTATTTGCATAATTTTGAACCCCATTCCCATGATGAGGGTACTGCAGGTGGTTCAGGTAGATTGCATGTTCCATTCCCCACTTGTGTTTTCCACTAAATATATATAGGAATGATCATAATCATTGACAATACATGCTCGAACAATCCTTTTTTTTAATGCTCTAACAATCTTGTCCATGCTAGTCCACGCATTCTATATTTATGCATGCTCTAACAATTTTATTCTTCAGCTCCTTTCCATGATGCTATGACAACGCTGCCTACATCCAGGACAACCACAAATGTCTTTCCAACTGCTATGTCAGCAACACGTAGCCTACAGGCATCAACTGTTGCACCATCTACTGGTACACAAATCTCTCTTTTTCTCTCTTTTTCTCTCTTTTGTTATGTGTTTAAGTGTTATGTGTTTATGATGTAGATCCCTTGATTGTGTTTGTGCCATGGGTGCTTTGCACCAATTTATTTCCCTTGAAGTATTATTTCTTGGAGGCATTTGATAATGGTTTTCATTTTTTGCAATAGGAGATGCAACAAGTCCCGATGCAGCATCATTTCCTGGATGTTCCCATGTTCCTAGTATAGGAATGGTGAAGGATTTCATATTGATCGTCAGCGATGATGAAGGCATTCCCTTAAAAGTAGCCAAAGTTCTAGGTACTTTAAAGTTATTATTATTCTATAGTGATATAATAGTAATTTAGTTTTTGATCACTCTTCATCGACTAATGATCCCATGATTGTTTTGTAGGGAATGATGTTTTCTGGAAAAAACTTGGTGATGAGTGTTTGCAGATATTCAGGCCCACCCTACGTACATGGTGGAACATCATATCCTAACTAAAACCCTAAACCACTATTTTGATTTCATATCATTGCTAGAATAGTTTTCCTTTTCATCCATTTCTTAAACTATATTAAAGGTAGCTTCACTTCATTTATGAGTCTAACATGTTTTTTTTACTTAAAAGGTGGAATAACCAAGAAAAAAAGTTGAAGGATGATCTTGTAGAGAGTATGACCCAACTTTTTGGACCTCGTGCATTTGAGAGAAATAGGCTCCTTGAAAGAGCTAGTTTATGTTTGAAGTATATTAGGGACCAGTATAGGAAAAATTTATAGGTTAACCCTAGGCATGAGTGTCTGCCCTATGTTCCTGAGGCTGAGTGGCAGGCTCTAATTTTTGATGGAAAGTATAAAGATCACATGAAAAAAGGAATTACACCAGTAGAGAGTAGAGCAAGGTATGTGATACTGTTGAGAATGTAATTATGTACTAATTAACCTCTATATTTATACGATCTAACATATTTCAAACTTTTCATAGATTGCCTGACACATCAAAGGCAACAAAGGCAAGACTAGAAAAGCACAGGACACACAAGCTTGGCTCTGGTGGTTTTTCAAAACTTCAAGCACGAGTTGTAAGTATTAGTAAATGAAAAATTGTATCAAATTTTTTATATATTGCAAGGAATTTTTTTTTGATGAAAAAATGCAAGTAAAATTCACCATACCAAGCAAAAATGTAGGGCTTAGAGTTCAATAGATGCCTCACAGAAGAGGACAAGAGAATTGGCTTCCAACAAGGCTATAGAGCCGTGGCTGAATGACTACGAGCTGAAATCAGTGCACAAGGTTCTAATAATGATGCATCTAAGCCACAGGTAAATAAGCTAAATGAAATTTATTTCAAATTGAATACTTTACCAATTAGTCTATTTGATGTTAAGTTCCAATATAAAGTGAGTATATCTATTTTAAGCAAGCAATGATAACAATGCGTAGGATATTGGAATGCAGCCTAACAATCCTTCTACACAATCTGTGCATGATGAAGGTTCGCATGATGTGCATCCTAGTGGTGGAGGTATACATTTTCTATTAAAATTTTTATATGTAATTGCAATTGGTGTTTGGATTAACGTAACATTTTGTATAGCAGCTGTAGAGGATTGAGGGGTCGGTGTTCATGAGCATGTTGAGGTTGAGTCCAGACAAAATGATGTGGCCAGATCAGGTAAAGAGTGCCACAGTTATGTTCTTTAAAATAATTAAATACTTGTAACAATTATAATAAAATATTTTTAATTTAACTCTTTTATTTGTTATTGCAGAGGACCCCCCTTTGCAGCAGCATAGGAATTTGAGATCATCAAGAACAGAGAACAAAACAATTGATGAGGGGGGAATTGATGATAACACTGATGCTCCTCTTAGAGCTTACATAGAAAAAAAAATTAGAAAGAAAAAAAAGAAATGATTGTCATCTACATACCTTAATTGATAATGACTAAATTTTATGTCTCAATGAATTTAATTATGTGCTAATGAATGTTCATGAATTATGTGTTAATGCAGAATATTGATGAATGCCCTATTGAGTATCTGGTATGTCTATAGATGTTTCTCTCTACATTATTTTGTTGTAGCATTCCATTGTTTATTGACTTTCAA
This sequence comes from Chamaecyparis obtusa, assembly GCA_027943335.1. Classification (NCBI taxonomy): domain Eukaryota; kingdom Viridiplantae; phylum Streptophyta; class Pinopsida; order Cupressales; family Cupressaceae; genus Chamaecyparis; species Chamaecyparis obtusa. The sequence goes on from BSBK01001859.1 coordinate 1,553,003, forward strand.
ACATTTTATGGAACTTACACTAGTAAGGCCAAAGTATCAATTAACCGATCTTTATTGTTTATGTATTTTACCGAGTACTGAAGTTTGTTTACCATATGGAATTTAGTAATTTTAATTCAAGGTGTAATATTATTTTGGATTCCTTGTTTTTCGAAACATTTGTTGGTTTTATTCATTTTCTTTAATATTTAAAATAGAGTAGAGGGATACAATTTTCTTCAGCATCAAGTTTCATAGAATTTATAGTATTAAAATTTTAAGAATGTTTAAAATTTTATTGGGTGGGTGCTATTGTCATACATAGAAAAAAAAAGTGATTGTTTCTTGTGTATACCATTCCTTTAGACTTGACTAGAATCTGTTATATTATTAATAGTCTGTTATGATTCTTAATAACAATAATATGAAATGATATTTCAGTTCATCTTTTAAGCTATTTCCAATTCAAGAATTATATTCAGTAGGGATATAACTAGGATTGTGAATTTATTTTTGCTAGATTAGTAACCTTCCTACAATGCCATGGATGTTGTCAAGACATGAAACCCCATGTAATACAAGTCTTCCCTAGAGATGCTATTCACATGTAAAATAGCTACCCCTCATGTTTAAAAAAAAATTGTTTCAAGCATTATGGGATCATCCTATTCAGTTACAAATGATTAGAGCATAGTTATGAATGAGAAGAGCCAAATCATGTCTAAGATACAAAGATAAACTCTTGTCCTGGTACAAATCCAAATTTTGTATGGACTATTTTTTTCTAGTTGCCTTGGTTTTTTTGATGTTTTAAAAAGGGAAAATTCACAATTGGGGAAATTTACCCAATATTGTTTGGCAGTGCACCTATATTGGTGGCTCCCATAAATCTCATGAATGCTGCACTTTTGCGAAATGAATCCATTTGCTCAAATTTTAGCATAAAAATGTGAAACCCTAAACTCAAATAGTTCTAACCGTTTTATCTCTGTTTCCACTGACACTTGTCATCTTTAGATGATAAAAGAAAGAGCTTGAAGTCTTGCAAAAACATTGCTAAATTCAGAGGCAAGAAGCTCAGTGACAGACGTAGCATGTGTTCGATTAGGTATTCATGTGAGCACAAAAGAAAGACCAGTCAATTCGCTCAATCAATTCACTCCCAATAGGCCTACTACTAAGAAATATGTAATTCAGCAGCAAATATGCTAACCAGATAGGACCACATTAATAACATCTTAAATTCATTTATGTTGTCCATAAAAACTTACATTTTAATTGAACCGTCACGCTTTATCAAATTTATTTTTTACTCTTAACTAATCAAAGATTACCATTCATAAAGATTGATAAATAGTAAGTCTTTTATTTGATTCAGGTACTTATAATATTAACATAAACTAACTCACAGTTAACCTAAAGGAACAAGTCTATGTCATTCGAATTTCACAAATTGAACAAATGGTAAATCTAACCTGATGCATTAGTATACTCTCCATAATCAAATTCAATATAGTAGCTTATGAGACTCGAACTTTTTTGCTTCTGTAATGCCACAATTGATGGCATGAATCCAAAATGCTCTTTTCTGTGAAGCTAGTGATTTCCCATAGTTTTAGACATGGCAGAAGAATAGATGGCAATTGATTCAAATATACTTGTCCAAAGAAAAAAGAATAAAATGCAATTGGCCTCTGATTAAGTACAATAAGCACCATTATAAGTTCTGGATGAACTAAATTGAATCTATGAACCCGGGCATTATAGAATTATATGTACATCAGTAAAACAACGTAGAAGCATTTATCAATTACATAGAATTATCTACTTGAGACTTTCAAATATTTTACTCCACCAAAGTCAATTTTCTTTTCGAGCTTACTGTCTGATTCATCTTATATAGACAACAGAGCATGATTATTCTACAAGAAATGCCTTTGTTTTGGGTAGGTTCCCATCCGTCAAGACTGGAAAACTATAGGTAGGATTATTTTGCTGTGAGTTTCAGCAGTGGAACAGTAGTGAGAATATTTAATATTCACTCCTAAAACATTAAGTTGTCTAGCTTGAGAGTTGTCATCCAGTGAATCAGAGTCATATTGCATCAGTACACTGGGAGTGGGAGATTGGTTGATTTGTCTAATTTCACCGATGTCTATGTTGATTGATATCATTTAGATCATATCTTGGTTAATATATGGATATATGGATATCCAGGAAATACAATGGACATATATTTCATGTCCAAACGGTCAGAGTTTGGACTTCTGTGCAGTAGCATTGGCATCATAGTTGGGTCTTGTAAATTGGATGTGTACATTATTGAAAAATCCATTTCATTTGGCTAAATTTGGAAATATCCTTTTTAAGTGGACATGATGGAATATAAATAGATACGTGTCTGTAAGGTCTTTATTTATGACCTTACATTTGTGCTACAGAAATAGTTTGAGCAGATGCTGACTTTGAAAATTTGGTTTGAGAGTAAAATAATAGTGTTTTGTGTTTCAAGTAAACCACATTAGAACTTACCTTTCTAGCCTGTTATTGGCCTTACCAGGTCCTATATCAATATTAATAGGTGCGCTTTGAGAGACTAGCCTGGTAGCGTGCCTAGGAAGATTTTCTTATATTGGGTGATAAGCCTTAGAATACTAGATTTTACTGCACCTAATTCTGGGGATTATCTCTGGTTGCGTAAGAGTAGCATTCCTATGTTGTGGGAATTATCTGTTGTTGCATTTTGCTGCAGCATTCCATTTTTTAAAAAAAAATTTATCTTGAATCTGTTGCAATTGTGACGGTAACCTCTAGAATTACGACGGTGTCACTGTATTGGCGATGCCCAAATGCCATCGCAGTTGCTTGGGTGTTCATCACCATTGTGACATATACGCATAGAATTATGATGGATTTTCTATATTGGTGATGCCCAAATGCCGTTGCAGTTTCTTTGGGTGTACGTCACAATTGTGATGGTTACACATAGAATTATGATGGATTTCCTGTATTAGCGACGCCCCAAATGCCGTTGCAATATCAGGCAAGTGCACCGTAAGTACTATGATAGTCATCGCAATTATGACACAAATATAAAGAATTGCAACGGGGTTGATGTCACAATGAAGGGGCTGCATAGCGACGGATTGAAGTCGTAATTACAATGGAAAAGGAAAGACGTCATATTTTGCAATGAAAAAATAGAGACATCTATTACTGTCACAATTGCAACACATGGCTGTCTCAATTGTGACACATATCCATCACAAATCGATGCCAAATTTAATAGTGTGATATATTTTTGGCCACTAGGTGGAATAATATTATGTATGATAAGTGTGTTCAGACTATAGGCCTCACTATGGGGTTCAAATGGTGGGACCCTAGTGAATGGTGATGTAGTCAAGGATGGAGGATACAAGAATGAATAGTCCAAACCTTGCAGCCAACATAAACACAATAGAAATACACACAAATAACAAGATGTAAACATAATTCAATTGTTATTCATAAATTACCCAGCATTGCATGCAACATGCCAAGATGTAAGGCCTTCTTGGTTATGGCCAATTACATCAAAAAACATAACATGAATCTCATAGGATCCAAAAATCACCTAGCTAACCCAAGTTTTCCCAACCATAGGAACTAGTAGAAACACCAAGGTAGATCTAAATGTGAGCTCTCAAGCCACCAAGCAATCTCCTTGTCTCCTAAGCCAAAGAACTTAACTACTAGCTCTGCTATTACAATATCAGATCAATAATTGGTACTCCCAGACTTATCACCATCACTTTTTCCTCACTTCCCCTCTAAATAACTATTGACACCCTCCTTATATATTACTCAGCCACAAGTCAACTTTACAATAAGAATTAAATCAATAAACATCAGTCAGCCTACTACAAGCATTAAATCCGCATAGGAGGAAGCATCGGTCTAGATATAGGTTCACATACATCCAATGTTCAATCCATATCATGAGGCATGCACTCCAAATTAAATTCATAAGTCATCCATCCCAAATAAATCCAAATATACCAGTTGATGAGCCAAAACACTGAGCAATCAACACCAGTGGGTGATAGGACACTGAGACCCATTCAGTGAAGAACATCCCTGAGTAGCAACTGAACACCAAACTCATCCACCAAGTAACAAAAATTCCCATTCATCAAGTCCATCAGTGAAGAAACACATCTTCCAACCGAGAAATGCTACCAAATGATCGAGAACCATATAGCTCCCACCAAGACAACTACCAAAACTAGAAACCAAACACTAACATCTTTTTGGTGATATAGGATTTCCAACTACTCCAGGATGCTCTTGCATCAGACACTCTAGGTGCAAAAAGTATTTTCTTAGCATCTCAATGAACATCTTTCAAGATTCAACACATAGATCCCAAAATAATTCTTGATATACATTTCCTCAATCGATATACTCTTTCCTCTATTCCAATTCTATTTTCTATGCCTTCTTAAATCTTTCCTCGATATGTCACATGTTTTTTCTCCTTGTTTATCTCTAACCCTTTTAGAATCCTTTAACTCAGTTCTCCTACCAAAACTTAGGTTCAATCAACTAATTTTTTTATCCTACAAAAGAATCAGGGAAAACTCCATGCCATACTTCTCAGCAGTGAATACATTCTTGACATAATCATGTGCAGCCTTACAATCATACTTCCAAGGTCTACCAAGAAATATGTGACAAGAACTCATGTCCATAATATCACACAACACTTGATCTGTATACTACCCAATCTAAAAATCAACAAAACGCTTCTCCCTTACCTCCAAATCATGTTCATCTTGCAACCAACTGATCTTATAAGGACAAGGATGTCTCATTCTCTTCAAAAAAAAAAATTGTACCATCTCCTCAATAAAAAGGTTATTAGGTACTACCACTATCCACAATCACACTATAGCATTTACCTTTGGACTTACATTAGGTTCTAAACAAATTCCCTCTCTGATAAGGTTCCATCACCTTATTATCGAGCAATGTTCTCTGAACTAGCAAGTTTTATTTCTCAGGTTCATTCGGTGAATCTTTATGCACTACAATATTCCTTCTTTTATCGAGATTCCTATCTATATGGGAATATTCAAATGACCTATGTCCTTCTTCTCCACATTTATAACAAGTACCTTTGAATCCACCTCTACCTATTCTTCTCCTTGGTTCATCATCAACTATCGATTCATCCCTTACCCACTTCTCTTCTTTCTCTTTCCCTTGGGAGTTACCTTAATGTCTTCTCTTTATCTTATATTCCACCGTTGGGGCATACTAGTAAACATCTTCAATTGAATCAATCTTCAATATTCCAATCTCATCCTAGATATTGAATCTCAGACCATTAATATACCTATCCACCTTTTCTTTAGAAAGTTCTCTATGTCCAGACCGAATAGTCAACTTGTAAAACTCCTCGGTATAGTCTTGTTGACATTAAGTTTGATTGTCATTAGTGACAACAATTATTCAAACTCTATGTGTTTACCGAGCAGAACAACGTTTATCAAGCTTCATAGTGCTTACCGAGTTATCATCACTGAGTGATGAGATGAGCAGTGTTTACCTAGTGCCAACATGGTAAATAGGGAATTCAGTCTCTACCGAGTGACACTACATATACCGAGTCTCCAGTATATACCGAGTTCAAAACTACAACCGAGTGGTTAGTATGGACTGAGCCTCCACTTCTACCGAGTGCATGATGATGCCAAGTAACACAGTGGATGCCAAGTATCAAAAAGTCACTGAGTTAGTTTGCAGCAACCAAGTCACTATATTTGGGCTGACTCAATAATATTTGTGTTTACTTGTTTAGAGCTGACTTTGCTATTGTTTTGTAATTATTTTGGATTGATATATAAACAATGTTTTGTATCATATCCAAAGTGTAAAAAGGTGGAAGCAAAAAAAAGAAGAAAGGTAGAGATAAGTGAATTACAAGGGGATACAATAGTATAAGAAGCAACAGAGACATATCTATCACAGAAGGTGATCAGTACATCAGAGAATCTCAATCAACAAGTACAGTTGCAAGTAAGAGATCTACTGTTTCATCCTAACAAGTGAATCAGCTCCAAATCCTTTAACTGGGTAGACTTAACAGTCTTTGCGAAAATCTCTTAACCGAGTAGATACTTCTTTGTATGTTTGTAAATCCTCTAACAAGGTGGTGTTAGAGTAGTCGAGTATTGCTAATAATTAAATTAGTTAATTATTAGTTTATCTACTCTTTGCTTAAGTTAGACTTAGGAAGTTTCCATTTCTTAGAAGTTTCCCTTTTAGGGTTTCGGTATCCTTTATAAGGATTCACCGCTTTGTAATTCATAAGGAGATTGTATTGTAATTTCATTTGGTTAATAGAAGCTTTTTTCTATCACAATGATTTTCCTGTCTCTGGCCTTTTGGCCGCCATAGTTTCTGCCTTCTCTTCTGACTTCATTCTTGTAGCAGTCTTTGCATGCAGGTGTTCTTGGGAAGATTTGATGGTTATCAAATCTAACATGGTATCAGAGCCATCTTGCTGCTCACTGTTCATGTTTTGTTGAAGTGATTCAGATGCAGGAGGGTTTCAAAAAAATTTCAGTTCTGGTACTCTCTGCAGGACGTTATTTTTTATTTCTTTTTTGCCTGCAAAAAAGAAAAAAAAATTTTGGGGGTATTTTGAGGAAAAATGGATGCCACCATTGCGTCCAGAAGGCCCAAAAACCCTAGAATCCATATAAAATTTGTCCATTTTGGACACTTTTGCAATTTGAAGCAAAAAAATTTTGGGTACTAGGCCGTACGGCCTGGCACGCGGATCGAGACGGTGATTTTTTTGTCAAAAAAATTTTAAAATTTTTTTGAGGGGCGACCACCCGGGCGCCGCCCAGCGGCCACCCGGGCGCCATTCCGCGGCCTCCACAGAGCCGCTACCCTCTGCAGAGCTGATGCGGCCCCGCCGCCTTCCGCCTCAGCGCGCCCGCCGCCCACCGGCACAGCTCCGCCCGCCCACGGCCCTGCCGCCCTCCTCAGCCGCACTGTGCACCGCCTCTCGGCCCCGCTCCGCTCTGCCCTGCCAGCCCAGCGGGTTTTAAGCCCCGCGGTGGTCACATGGGTGACCAGGAGTTCCGGATTTAGCCCCCTGCGCGCGCCATGTGCTCAGGGGCTTTGTGTTTTCCAGCCCCAGGGGCTTAAAAATTTATTTTGAAGCCTTTTTAGGGTACCTGGGCCTTTTTTGCAATATCTTGAGCATACGGGGGTCTTTTTTGGACTTTTTTATATCGTCGGAAAGCTCTTTCCGATTATGGAGGTTAGGATTTTTGGATCTGCTGTTTTGACAATGTTTTTTTCTGTCAAAGGTGATATTTATTTTTTGCCTTCCGGGAGCCTTATCTCGCTCCTCTGGACTCATTTTTGGGCTCACCAGATATCATTGGAAAGCTGGTTCTGTGAGTTATTCAGTTGCAGGGGTCTTTTATCTAGATTCTGCTCCAGGTTTTCTCTCCTCTGAGTTTTTCACTTTCACACTCTGGCGGATTACTTGGTTTCTACAGGTCCTGGGATCTCTTCTTTTGTTCTTCTGGCTCACTCTTCTTTCTGACTTTTGAGCATTGTATGCTTCTCTTCTGTAGCATTTCTTTTCTGTAAACGCACTGAGATAAAGTGCCTGCTTTTGTATATCTGGGATCTTGTACTCCTTGTGTTTGTTTGTACTCGCACTCAGTTATAAAGTGCCATGGGGGGTTATGATGTTTTGCCTTTTGTGCTCATCCACCTTTGTCAAGTGAGTGTACCTTCCATGACATTAGCCCATGCTGTGTGTCCAGAAGATCTATTCTTCTTCTTCGACACCGCCCTTTATCCTGTGCGTGTACTTCTGTTGCACTGTTGGTGTTCCTGATTCTTCTTCTTGCAGATGTTTCTGGCATTGCATTTCAGTGTTCCTGTCACCCCTCTCCCTGTTCAGCATTATGGGGGGGTTCACCTGTTGGCTCTATTGCTTCCTTGGTTCGGTTGAGTGATCTACATATTCATTTTTTGTTCCTATGTACTAGGCGGATGCAGTGGCTAGGCACCTATGCATTTCGGTGAGATGGTTCATCTACTATATAGACACTCATTCATTCCTATTTTGGAGGTCACCTCTTTGATTGATCAGCTCTTCAGACTTTGTCTTCTCTACCTGGTCATGCACTATTTCAGTGGGGGTTCCAGCAGTATTCTTCTGACAGTGTTTGCAGCTTCATGCTTCAGAGATGCTTCATGCTCTTTCTTGTTCCTTTCTTTGGGACATTCCCTAGATTGGAGGCTTTGTTTCCTTCATCTAGTTTATTTCTTGTACTTGGGTACCTGATCAGGCCTTGTTGTCGGGACCCATTACTCTTTCCTTCATTTTCTGCTTTCATAGCTTTGCTAGGTTAGCTTCTCTCTTGAGCTACGCTTAAGGGGGGGTGTTAGAGTAATCATACTTTATGCTTATTAATTAAATCACTTTGGTTTAATTAATTAAGTCATTTATTACTCTATTTACTTAAGCTATCTTTTAGGTGCATTATAATTAATATATTTATTAATTATAATGTGCAACCTAGCTTTATTTTTTGCTTTATAGCTTTAGGGTTTTATTGTTCACCTATATGGTTGAACCCTTTGTACATTCACTTATTGGATCATAAGAGATAATCTTGGAATACAATTGCTCTTTGCATGTCCATAAGATGTCTCTGGATTTTTAGCCTCCATAGATTTTTCTTGCTTCTATTCTTTGCTTCTTCCATGTGACAGGGTTATGCATGCAGGTGTTCTTGGGAGATTAGTATTTCACCTAATCTAACAGGTGGACCTAGTAGTCCTTATTGCTCCTAATAGGGAAAATCATCAAAAGTGATCATTGTAAGCCTTAACTGGCAAACTTTATACTACAGTATTGAAGTTTAGTGGGTTTCATCCCCACCCCAGTTTTACTTTCTATTTGGAAGGTTTCTGGGTTACCAAATCTCTATGTTCAAAGTGCTATGAGTGTTTTATTCTTTCTATTACTCATACATAGAGTTAGCTTATCAATCTAATGTTATTGAGAAAATGGTTGAGATCTAAAATTTGTAAAAGTTTTGAGGTTACTGATTCACCCCTCCCCTCTCAGTAACCTAGCTAGTCTTGAATATTTCCAATAATTGGTATCAGAGCTCCATGGTTCTCAGAATAAAGTTTGATAGCTTGAGAAAAGATTCAGGACAATGGAGATATTCAAACTTAACAAAGTAATTGAGAATGAAAAGCTAGATCCGGAAATGGCCATAACTCAACTCAAGGAAGCAAAAGAGCATCTTTCCCTTTCCTTAAAAAGAAGGAAGGAACTTGCAAATCAGATGAATGACCATTGGTATGTTGAAGAAAAGATTGAAGACTTTTCCCTTCAAGCAACTTAGATGAAGCAAACAATGAAGCAAAAGAACTTCTAGAAAAGAATGGATCTCTGCAAGAAGTAAGAAAATTGAAAAGAGAACAGGAAATTCAGTCAACAAGATTCTATGAAATCTTGGAACAAAGAAACAAGATGAAAGATGAAATAGATGGAAAGAACAATGAAATCCAGAATCAAACCCTTCAGCTAGAAAACCTTATTAATCAAGTCTCCAATGCAAATGAAGAAATCTTGACTCTAAGATCAGAAAATGAAAATATAAGAGAGGAACTGAGATCTGAAAAGAAAATCAATTTAAGATTGATGAGTGACCTAGATACTGAAAGGAAAATCAATGAAAGAATGTTGAAATCTCAAGAAGATATGAATCGGGTGTATGAACGAAACCTTCATAAGTAAAAAGGAAAAGCAGGACTTGGATACAAAGAGGAAGGTGAATCCTCCAAACAAGGTACTCAAATGAATCAGAAACCCACTTGTAATCACTGTGGCAAAATTGGTCATACTTCAAACAAATGTTGGAGCAATGGAAAAGAAAAATTCAATGGAAAATGCTACAATTGCAATCAGCATGGTCATAAAGCAAATGAATGCAAGGAGAAACCAAGATTTGAAGGAAAATGTCACAAATGTAACAAACAAGGTCACAAGGCATCAGAATGTAGAACTAAAATACCCAATCCAGCAGAACAAATTATGAAAGCAATATTTGGTTGGGATTACAACACTTGGTGTAGATGTCATTACTATGGATAATATGGACACATTGGCATGAATTGTGTAAGGCATCACTTGAGAAAAAGGGATACTATCATAAGATGTTACAAATGCACTAAGCTTGGTCACATAGCTAAAAATTGCATGAATTTAGGCAAATTTGAAGATGAAAAGAAAGAAAAAGTAGATAGCATCAGGAAGTAGATGAGACAACAGTGGATCCCTAAACCTACCAAGAAAACTAGTCCAAGTAATGAAGTCACTCATGAAGAGAGTGGCTCTATCAATTCTAACTAAGTCTCCAAGAAAGCACTAGAACTATATCCTCAAAGACATATTGCAAATAGTTCCTAAATTAAAAGGAAGAAAGATCCAAATCAGTATGCAAGATACAGAAGGATCACAGGAAGGTTGGTATCAGTTTCAACTGAGCAAGGTCGGGAGTAATGTAATTTCATTCGGTTACCGAGTAAGGTCAGAGCAGTATGTTCTCTGAGTTGCAAAATCTTCACCGAGCAATTAATGTTTAGTGGATGACAGTCTGTCGAATTCTATACCCTAATTCTTATGGAGCATTAATGACAAATTTTTAACAAAAATCATGAAATCAAATTCAATCTTCACCATGAATATCAGCATATTGAGCAAAAAAATTTCTAAGTGCAATCAAGTGATTCAAAGCAAAATTTTGCAGCAGAAATTTTTCGAAGAGCTACTATGGCATCATCCAGCACCAAAGTAAAGAAAGGTTCAGAAATGTTAGTTCATGGAGAATGGAAAGCACCAAATTTCAAACTTGTGCCCGCGATTGCAGAAACCCTAGATCCGAGTGGAGCTCAATCTCAAATTCCTCCAAAGGTACTTCTTGTAAATGACATTCACAGTCATTTTATAGGTACAATTCAAGAACTTGGAACCCTAGAGATAGATGTTGTTTGTGATGAACTGTGTGTTGATGGTGTTCTCAAACCAGAACATAAACATTTGGAAGATAAGGGTTTGACACATATCACCCACTTGCCTCGGAGTTTCCAGATAAAATGGATAAGATATATTTTAAGCCGAGTGCGTGAAGGTAAAATTTGGCTTGAGCAACCAGTGGAAATATCAAAGAAGATGATTCACCAAATCACTGGTTTTCCCATGCTTGCCAAGGCAAAATCTATAAAAACCCTAGGTCAGGTAGAGCTAGAAAAGAAAAACCTAGCCGAATGGGATGGTAGAGGTATGAGAATAAACAACATTACCAATGTAGAACTAAAATTTGGCACATATGTAATAGCTCACAAGATATACAATTCAAGTCGGCAGAATAGTGTTCTATGTGAAGCAATTGACCTAGCCTATAAAATTGTGAAGAACAATCTATCATTTGACCTAGCAGATCTATTGTTGAAATAGTTCAACAAGAACATGGAGAGCATCCAAACCTCAAAGAACAATCCATGTAAGTTTGGCTCATTGTTGGTTTGTTTATTTTTCTATGCTCAAAAGTTTTTCCCATCTAAAGGCATGGTAAAATGGAGAAAGGATGTGCCTATTCTTTATCAGATAAATGAGTATATTGCAAAAATGGGTGAGAATTTTACAAGCATAATGGATAACTATTTTGAATCTTTTAAGGAGAAGATGAATAACAGATTCTGGATTCCACTAAAGTTGGTGGAAGATTATAAAGATGATGTTTGTTTTATGGTTGATTGTGATAGAGTATATATTCAGGTAGTAAGGCCCAGGACTGTATGGGTAAAACCTCTTCCTTATGAGGTAAACATTGATGAGACAAAGGACATAATTGAAGCCCTAGTAAATCAACCCATTGATCCAAAGGCTCCATACTTTGGAACATATGATGAAGCTAAGGTAAGAATTGAGCTAAGCATAAAGCTTCCACAGGTGATTAAAAAAGGTAGAAAGAGGATGGCCAAGATGCAATCTAGCACACCTCTAATGTTAACCGAGGACAAAGGAGAGGATATTGTAGAAGAAGAAGAAAAGGATGAGAGTAAAGAAGAACAAGTGCCTGTAAAGAAGAAAGGAAAGGTAACTATCACCAAGGAACCCAAGCAACCCACTGCAGTATTCACAAGGAAAAGATCAAGGGACAAGGCAGGAAAAGTCAAGGATGATATAGTACTCAAAAGGCCTCCTCCCTCTTTTGAAGAAAAGATTAAGGATTTGAGAGAAGGATCTGGAATTGCAAATTTCAAATCTCTCAAATATGAAATGAGGTCAGAGGTAGAGCAGTAGGAAATTGAAGATGTTGTTATTGAGAAAATGGGAAGATGGAAATACTCACCTGAAGAAATAGCTTCTCAAATCCTAGGAGCTTTATTAAACCCAATCAAGATGAGATGGTCCAATGCAAGGCAAACTGTCAAGGAAATCTATGCTCAAACCTTAAGGCAATTGATGCCAAGTTTGAAAAATGCTGAAATAAATAAGGCATTGATAGAAAATGAGTCCAAGATGACACTAAAATTCAACAGTTGCTTAATTTTGATCAAGGATATAGAGTCGGTTGTGAAGAGTGCAAAATCTACTTGGAAAAACATTTATCATCTTCACAAACCAAGTACTAAAACTGTGATAACTAAAGATATTGAAGATGATAGTGATGAAGAAGATGAAGAAATAATTCAGATTGATAATGTTGAGATAGAAGAAGCAGGAAAAGAAGCTACCAAGGAAGCTGAGAAGAATGTTGAGGAAGATGATCCAATTCAGATAGCTGCAGAGGTAATTGCCTCACTTCCTCACTCTCCAGTAAAAATTGTTACATCTAGCCTAGAGAAAACTTCAAGTGTGATTATGACAACTCCCTCAGATACATCAAATGTCCAATCATCACTAGCATAGCTCAATGTATCAATAACAAAAGTGGCTACCACTTCATCTACCGAGCTTCAGCCTCCTTCTTCCACTGAGTTGCAGTCTTCTGTACCTTCTTCAATTTTGAGTTTTTCAGTAGTAAGTACTTCAGATTCTACAGTTGTAAATACTTCAGTTTTTGGTTTATCAAGTATTCTAGTTAGCATCCCATCAATTGGAAGTTTATCAGTTTTCACTACAAGTCCTGCTGTGTCTACAATAATTTCTACTACAAAGGCATTAAGTATAAAGATTCAACTGAGTACAAAATTTTTGAGTAAGAGTGTAGTAGAAGGTATAGATCTAGATGAGGAGATAGAAATTCCCCAATTAGATTTTGCAAACCTCACTGTAGATCAAATGCAAACAGTTGGTGAACTCCTCCAGAAGAAAGAAAAGTAGAAGAAACTAAAAGAAGAAAGAGATAAGGAATATAAGATCATTGAGGATGCCAAGAACATTTTGAAAGAAGCTATAGGTGTTGAAGTTGATTCCTCTCAACACATTTTGTTGCAGTTGGCAGAAGTAGTTAACAAGTTCAATGATGATTCCTCTAGAATAGACAAGTTACTTGAGAAGGCTAAGAAGAAGTTTGATAATAAAGTGCTTGAGCACATTGCTCAGCAAATAGCTATCAATCAGGCAGGGTTATCTTCAGTTTTGACTAGCATTGAGTCCTCCCATTCCAAGGTAACATCTCTTTTTGTCAAAGTCTGTAATGTTGCCGAGTTCTCAAAGGAGATCAAAGATAAAATAAATAAGATTGATGAGGATCTAAAGATTAGTGCACAAAAGTTGCAACTTGAACCTAGTTCAAGCTCTGCACATCATATGACAATTAGATTCCTATCTAATAAGTAGTCAAAATTATTGAGAGAAGATGCAAGGATCATATCAACATTAATAGATATTTAGAAGATGATCCTTCCCATCATGGATACAATGAAAAAGCATATTGCATACTCAAAAACATTGATCCATGACAATTAGTTTTCAATTGCAGATCACATGATTGAACTCTCTGTAGAAGTCCAAGTTGCACTCCATACATGCAAGATTCTACAAGAGAATTGGGATAGAACTCTAGCATTAATAAGTAAGGTACACTTTGATTTTCTCTCACATTTTAGCATCTCCCTGTAAAATATTTGTATATACACCTTTGGCATTATTGTCAAAAAGGGGGAGAATGTATACAAGATATATGAGATATGAAAGGGGGAGAAAGTATAAATAGGAAATATGAGTATGAGGTGATACAAGATATTTGTATATATATTGTATGGGGAGACATGAAATGTATATACAACAGTATGACAAAGATCAATTTTTTTAAAAAAAAGAGACAGATTCAGCATGATTTTTTTTTGTTTTTGGGCAATAAGTGTTTTTGTCACTAATGCCAAAGGGGGAGATTGTTGACATTAAGTATGATTGTCATTAGTGACAACACTTATTCAAACTCTATGTGTTTATCGAGAAGAATAGTGTTTACCGAGCTTCGTAGTGCTTACCGAGTTATCATCACTGAGTGATGAGATGAGCAGTGTTTACCGAGTGCCAGCATGGTAAACAGGGAATTCAGTCTCTACCGAGTGACACTATATCTACCGAGTCTCCAGTATAAATCAAGCTCGAAACTACAACCGAGTGGTTAGTATGGACCGAGCCTCCACTTCTATTGAGTGCATGACGATGTCGAGTAACGCAGTGGATGTCGAGTATCAGAATGTCACTAAGTTAGTTTGTAGTAACTGAGTCACTATATTTGGGCTGACTCAGTAATATTTGTGCTTACTTTTTTAGAGCCAACTTTGCTATTGTTTTGTAATTATTTTGGATTGATATATAAACAATGTTTTGTATCATATCCAAAGTGTAAAAAGGTAGAAGCAAAAAAAAGAAGAAAGGCAGAGATAAGCAAATTACAAGGGGATACAATAGTATAAGAAGTAGTAGAGACATATCTATCATAGAAGGTGATCAGTACATCAGAGAATCTCAATCAGCAAGTACAGTTGCAAGTAAGAGATCTATTGTTTCATCCTAACAGGTGAATCAACCCCAAATCCTTTAACCGGGTAGACTTAACAGTCTTTGCAAAAATCTCTTAACCGAGTGCATACTTCTTTGTATGTTTGTAAATCCTCTAACAAGGTGGACCTAGTAGTCCTTATTGCTCCTAACAGGGTAGATCATTAGAAGTGATCATTGTAAGCTTTAACTGACAAACTTTATATTGCAGTATTGAAGTTTAGTGGGTTTCATCCCCACCCCAGTTTTACTTTCTATTTGGAAGGTTTCTAGGTTACCAAATCTCTATGTTCAAAGTGTTATGAATGTTTTATTCTTTCTGTTACTCATACATATAGTTAGCTTATCAATCTAATGTTATTGAAAAAATGGTTGAGATCTAAAATTTGTAAAAGTTTTGAGGTTACTGATTCACCCCTCCTCTCTCAGTAACCTAGCTAGTCTTGAATATTTCCAACAAGTCTTTCACAGTAATCTCCTTTTGCTTTAGGTTATGTAACTTCTTGAATAACTCAAGTTCATAGTCAGTAGGAATTAACTTAGACTTCATTTTTTCCACCATCAACCTTCACTAATTAATCTTCATCTCACCTTATTCTTCTCTATTTCTCTATAATTCTTTCCACCATAAAGCAGCATGTCCCTTCAATTTAGTCTGTGTCAACCTCACTCTAAGAGGATCTCTAATGTCTTCTAGCTCAAAGTAGTCTTCTAATTCACCAATCTAATCAATTAGTTCCTCGGGTTTGAATGTTCCTGAGAAGTTAAAAACCTCCATTCAGGTACTTGTACTCAATCGAGCCATAGATCTCTCCAATTGATCATCTCTATCTTCCCCCATATCTCTCCCTCTAATCATCTCTATCATCTCCACTAGATCTAGAAGCTTCAAAGCCTTCAGTAGCTTATTCATATCCATCAGCTGTTCTAATTAAGGTTCCTCGGTAGACCAGCCAGAGCTCTCAAGATCTCTGAAACCATCTCAATTTTCATTTTCACCATCTCATATCTAACATCCAATCTAATATTTTATGATATCTTTGTCTCCACTTCATCACATAGATCTAGAATCACCCTAGGGTCCAATCTTCTCAGAGGCATATCCCAAGATCTTCAAAAACCCTCTATAATAAACCCCAAACTCGACCACCTTGTGACAACTACAAAATTGTTTGCAAGTCAAATCACAACCTTCTACCTCGCACGAACAACCAAGCATGGTTTTACAAGTCTAGGAACATAGATCTGTTAGAAAGTAAAGTCCACCAAGATAAATGAGAGGGGGGGGTGAATCAATTATCTAATAATTATAACTTTTATCAACTTCAACATCATTAAACCATGTAAGCAATATAATTACCAACCATACAAAGATATTCATACACCATAACGCAATGACACAAGATATGTTGACTAGGGAACCTCTTGATCAAAGAGTAAACCTCGGTGGGAATGATGCCCACAAAAGATGCACTAATATGAATATTCCTTGTGAAAGGATGGACTCTATTAGGAGTCTTATGAAATACATTCAGTACATATGAATCCCTGTTAGGATATTTTGAATGCCTATTAAAAGATTCTAACCCTGTTAAGAGTTATGGAAGACAAATGGACCCACTTCCCAAATAGCTTCAATGGCACAATTGTTGAACACCCTATCCAACTGATCTCTAGATTATTCAATAGAATAATATCAAATATGTTACCTCATTTCTCACTGTGCCAAACCACACTCTCTGCTTCACCAAATCTCAATTTCAGATCTTTGTACTTCGCATGTCTTCCTTCACAAATTCACTTTCACAAATGCATTAGCTCTTTTCTTCACTTCATGCATACATCATCACATCCAACCATATTACAACAAGGAAAAACATTCCTTCCTTTATACCACACTCAAGTAATTACAAATGAGTCGGCATACAATTACAAAATAAAAGTTTCCACGCGCTACATCAAAATTACACAAAATTGTTGACTTCCAATTATAATAATTCTCCACTCATGTGACCTTGAAGTTTGAGTTGTCATCCACGTCACTAAAATTTTTTCTTCAACTTCCCTTTAACTGTGCAAAACTAGATTCCATCTCGATTAGGAGATATCATCTGATTTCCACAAACTGCTACTCAGGAACACTGCCTGAATACTGCTTCCACCAAAATGCTCATAACTTCCATGAATAAATGAATTACTATTTGTGCACTTAACCATAACCATATAACATATCAAAGAGTATTTCCTCAACATCACATAGCTCCAACTTCAATACCCCACGTGCGCTAATCCAAATAATGCCTGCTTCTCTGCAAGTCTCTGGTAGATCACCGTGTTGACATCAATGACAATCATAGTCATGAATGCAAGAACAACTACTACAGAATGGCTACCAAACATTCAAAATTCATTCCTAACAATCTCCCCCATTAGCATTGATGGAAACATAGATGAAAAAACATCCAATGTTTCAAAAATCTAATACTGCAATACTGCTACTCTAGAAAAATATTTCAAATCCTCTTCATTAATCAAATCTTGCTTCGTTTTCCTACTCAGATAGTACAAATAGTTTTTTCATGTACACTTCTCCCCCATTGACATCAATGATAGAAATCTCATCATCGTGTCAACAACAACTCCAATGTCAAAAGACACTATTCAGAAAATACATTCACTAGAGTCCTCATGACTCAGCTCAGATACACATACTCCCCCATAGAGGAAGTACCAACATCTAGTCTAGAAGAAAGATAAGGCTCATATACCACTAGATGGATGCAACCAACTACATCACTTCTCAAAAGTAGGCTAGGGCATAACCCCAAGCATACCTCTTAGATACTCAAATGTATCCTTAGGCAAAGCCTTTGTAAATATGTCTTCTATCTACTCCTTTGTACTTATGTACTCAAGTCTGACTTCTTTCTCAGCACCTTTCTCTCTTACTACATGATACTTAATCTCTATATGTTTTGTCTTAGAATGTAATACAGGGTTCTTAGACATACTAACTGTGCTAGTATTGTCACAATGTATGACAACAGGTTCAACAAACTTTATTCCAATATCCTTCAGCATTTTCTTCATCTAAATTATCTGGTTACAATTGTTTGTTGCTGCTACATATTCTACTTCTACTATGCTTTGTGAGATACAATTCTACTTCTTGCTTAGCCAAGAAACCAATCTTCCCCCAAGGAAAAATGCTCCACCATTGGTGCTCTTCTTATCATCAACACTACCTCCCCAATCAGCATCTATATATGCACATAGGGTAAAATCATTATATTTTTCATACCACAATCCATAGTCCATTGTGCCTCTTAGATATCTCAGTATCCTCTTTACTGCTGCATAATGTGATTCTCTAGGTTCAGCTTGAAATCTTGCTACAATTCCAACTGAGTGTGCTATATCAAGTCTTGTATGAGTCAAGTACTGCAATCCTCTAATCATAGATCTATATTTCTTTTGTTCAACTGTTGGTGTTTCATCTGTGCTAGATAATTTACATCCAGTTACCATAGGTGATCCAACTGGTTTATAGTTCTCTATTCCAAATATTTTCAACAAGTCATTCAGGTACTTTGTCTGACTTATAAAGATACCATCATTGTTCTATGTTATCTGTAATCCCAAAAAGTATTTCATTTCACCAATCATACTCATTTCAAATTCAGTCTTCATTTCATCAACAAATTTGTCACTAGCTTCATCTTCTCCTCCAAAAATAATGTCATCAACAAAAATAACTATAATCAACAAACCATTTTCAATTTCTTTTGTGTACAGATTGCTATCAGTTGTTCCTTTTGTAAATCCCAACTTTAACAAATACCTGTCCAATCTTGCATACCAAGTTCTAGGTGCTTTCTTTAGTCCATATAAGGCTTTCTTTAGTTTACATACCATGGCTCCTTCTTGAGTCAAAGGAAAACCTTCAGGCTACTCAATGTAGATTTCTTCCAATTCTCCATTCAGAAATGCTAACTTTACATCCATCTAATATACTTTGAATTTCTTATAAGCTGCATAAGCCAAAAACATTCTTACTGCTTCAATTATTGCTACAGGTGCAAAGGTTTCTTCATAGTCAATTCCTTCTTGCTATGAGTATCCCTTACATACAAATCTTGCTTTGTTTCTTACTACTTCTCCTTATTCATTCATCTTGTTTCTGAATACCCATTTAGTTCCAACAACATTCTTGTCTTTAGGTCTAGGAACTAATTCCCATGTCTTATTCTTTTCAATCTAATCAAGTTCTTCTTTCATAGCATTAATCCAATTTTCATCTTCACAAGCTTCATGTGAGGTCCTATCCCGACCCATCCTAGTTTGACTTTCATTTTGACATTTGATTCATTAGGATGATACTTTGAGTATAGACATTCGATCTATTGTGGTTTATATATGCTATCATTTGGACCTTATGAGTTGTTTGTTATAGATTTTTATGATGATCACATTAGTTGTACTCTTTATATATGCTCATTTTGATACCATGATTATCTATGATACATGAATTTTGCATTTGTTATGTTATCTTTTAGTATAATGATCATTGATGGAATCATGGTTCTATGTTTAGCTAAGGGTTGCATGCTTATGTGGATTTCATACTATTTTATGAATGTAGATATATATGTATTTGTCAAGTTTAGATGTTACTACTCTACTTTTGAAATGATTATTAATGCAAGATTTTTATAATGTACTAACAGTGAATTTGAGTGTGTAGGAACATGGTCATGGTTGTAAGTCAAGGAAACAAGATAGGATCTAAGTGCAATCAGTTGAAAACCAAGGTCGACTCTAGAAGAGTATGACCTCGTCATATCATGATTTCTTTCATAGACGTGATGCCTATGTGTATATGGTTGACAATGTTTGAAATATATGTTGTAAGTAAATTTTTATCTTTGTGTAAATGTATAAATGTTTTTGCACACAAGGCATGCCACATGTGTTTGTGATGTGTGTTTTAGTGAGGTGTCACTTGACACCATGTTGATGAAGTGGCATGTTGAGTGGAGTATGGACCCCACCCTCTCCTTAGTTAGTCTTGAGCATTCCTAAGCTAGGTAGGTGGTTTAAGGGACCAAGAATTGTTGAAACTAATACTCTATTTTTGGATGCATGATTAATTGAGAATTTTTAAAGGTTTTGTGGAGTCCTAGGGTGAGGTTTAGGTTGAATTTTAGTGCCCCAAGGTTAGTACCAGGCTTAATTCTTCTATTTTCACTTTGCTAGGCCACCTATATGCCTCTCTTAATGTGCCATTTTTTATATGCATGAAAATGGAAATGTTCCCTAAGATGTCTCTTATTTTCATATGTGGAAATTCATCCCAAACTTTAGAGAGGGGCAAGTGTCATTTTGTCTTAGATCTAGAAACCTAATAGTTTTGGGATGGGAGAGGAGAGAAGAATATTTTTGGGGAAAGACTTTAGGGGAGAGAGACTTAGAAACATGGATACTAGTTCATTCTTGTCTATGCTAGTTGAGAGAGAGTAGGAGCAGATCTAGAGAGTTTGATCTAGTAGCTTGGGGAAGATAGCAAGCTTGGAGCCAAGAGGAGTTCATCTACAATTCTTCATTTGCCTTGGCTTAGGAGGAGGTTGGTGGTCCTAACTTGTGATTACTTTGAATATGTTTTTGAGAGAATTGCACTATGTGAAAGTTTTGTAAATTGAATTTCCTTGTGTGAATCTTGTATTGTTGGTTTCTTTTGTGAATTTACTTTCAAACTTGTTGCTTTCTTGAATTGTTCATGTTATGGGTGTGCAAGTTCACTCCTCATCCTTGGGAGGATTTGAGGATAACTTGGGGTGAAGGGCCTAAGTTGGGATTTCCTTTTTGTATGAGTGCATGGTTGTATGGGAAACTATGAGAACCTTCTTTTTCTATTTGGGGGTCATAAGGGTGTTTGGGGGCCATAAGGGTGTTGTTGTTGCTCATGGATTTGAGCTATTTGGGTTGGAAGGGCCTTGTGAAGGCTGGTAACACATGCTGCAAATGTTGTTTATTATAAGTTAGATGACTCCATAAGGAAAATTCCACCTTCACCCATTATATGGATTCTATGAAGAATCCTTTGTGCAAGCTTGGGAAGGGAGTAATATGTGTAAATCTATGTTTCAAATTGTGTTGAATGTTTATGTTTTGTGTTGTATGAGTGTATCCTATCCTATACTTGTTTCCCCAAGCTTGGGGGTGGCCATGTAATGGCCTAGGTTGGGAGGTGAGCCTCCATGGCCATGTGAAGAAGGTCTTGTGTTTGCAAGTTTTGGTCTTGGCTTGAAGAAGCAGTCCAAGTTGAAGGTTAAAGATAAGGTTGAAAGTTCCTTAAGACTATTATAATGTATAATTGGTGGAGAGAGTTTTTCTCCATATAATTGTTCTTCATGTTCAAATAAATTGTAATATTTGTGAGCTGGAAGATTAGACTGGTTATTTTTAGTACCCTGTATTTGCTTAAGTAAATGTAATTGCTTTAAACAGTATTTTCTTTTTAGTCTCTGCAACTATTGATTATAATTTAAATTCAGCTCTCTGTCATATTGATAAGTAGACTAGACATGAATCTGGAAATGCCAAACTATTTATTGGTCCAGAAAATGTTGAAATTTATGCTATTGTAGTTTTTCTTATTAAATTAGTTTTCCAATGTATATGTAGAATGAAATTGGTTATGCATAGAAAAATTATTATTTTAGCCTTGATAGTCAATGATAGATATGTTTCTTTTTACATCTATGAAATGCATTTTAATAGAGTAAAAAAAAACTATTAATGTTAATGCTATAATTGTCTGTTAATATTGTACTTTCAAAGAAATTTAAATTTGTCCTTTTACTAGCTCTTTAAAAGGTAAATCTTTAGGTAACCATGTTGAGTCTTTAATTCCAGTAGTTACTGTGTCTCAGATTTTAATATTTATATGCTAATTTTATAGCTCTGTACAAAATTCCATATTCAAATTTGAGTTGAATTCCCAGATTTATAAAAGAAAGAACAAGACAAACAGAAACTTTAAGTTATGTAAGGAAATAATACATGTAATGTTGTAAATCTGCTTTACTTGCATTTACAAAGAAAGAATAGAACACATCTGTTTCTTTTCCTAATATGACATAATTTGTAGAACTGTGTTATTTATAACCATATTCCTTTTAAATAACCTGTAAAAAAAAAATGATTAAATAATATATAATATATATTATACATGCGATAATGTATAATATATAATATATGTTATAATAGTGAACAGTTAATATATATATTAAATGAAAAAGTAATATTATTGATATAATATTATCTACTATATACTATACAATAAAATATTGTATAATATATAATAAATAATATTGTATTGTACAGATTTCTAATAAATAAAATAGCAATATTATATAATAATTTATACTAAATATTATACAACAGATACTATATAATATTTAATATATAATATTATATTAAGTAGTTATATAATAAATGGAACTGTAATAATAAATAATATAATATTATATAATATATACTATACAATAAATATTATATAGTACATATTATATAAAATTATATTATAAATTATATACATCATAAAAAGTTTTTTAAAAAAAATAATGGAGTTCACATTAGTATTGGGGTCGAAGCCCTTATCAAACCCCACTCGTATGCATGGCAGCAGTGCTGCTGTGACTAAGTCACAGAAGTGACTGTGTCACTGTCACGACCTAGGTCGCGAGCAGTGACCATAGTCACTGTCGTGGCTAGCCACGGCAATGGCTATGGCCTCTCTCGGAAGCTTAGGGTTTATACCCATATCAAATGCAAAAAAAAAAGAAAAGAGAACAACAGTCATTCTAATATTACAAAAGGGTTTTATTTTCAGACCCCAACATAAATATAAAATTGCTGGTCCAAACCGGTATACACGGATCTGGTCTTAATACCAGATACAAATCTTAAACAACAAGAAAATATAATAAAAAAAAAAAGATAACTCAGAGGTAATGATCTGTATAACAGATCTCATGCATTTCCACTTAGAATGAGTATCTAAAGAACTGATACAAAATTTACCCATACTCATTTACTGAAGATGGGTTTCTTTTTTTTGAAATAAGAGAGGCTCTCTTATGGATCTAGAGAGCTCATCCACACATTCTGTGTGATATACAACACCACATAGTTTCTTCACCCTGCCATAGACCTGCACACACACACACAAAAAAAAGAGAAAGGAAATAATGAGTGATTTTAGGGTTTGTAGAAGTTTTAATGAGGCCCCAAACCCTAATTTTGAATTAGGGTTTGGAGGGCCCATTCTTTATTAAATAATTTTATTTTAGTGGTATGTTTTATCTTACCATCTTGTTTAAAGAATAAGATGCCGCCATTTATATATATTGAACATAGAGTTAGAAATTTATTTAGTAGAATAATTGTTTTGTTTTCATAAAGCTAGTAATGTAATTGTAATAGGAATTTTTAGATGGTTGGTAACTTTTAATATGTTAGTGATAATTCAAGTTTAATATTAATGGTTAATTTTTCCTCTCGATATATTTTATCTTCGCCGTTAATTAGATTAAGTTATAAATTTTTATTTCCTTAAGTAAATTTAAAATCGAAGAATTTAGCATGTTTCTTTAAAATATATATATATATATATATATATATATATATATATATATATATATATATATATATATATATATATATATATATATAAGGTCTTATAATGTTCTTTAATTTTACTTATGTTTAATTTGGTTAAATTCTCATAGTAACTTTCATCTCATTCCTACACAAATTTCTTTATGAATAAATTTAATAGTGTTATCTCAGTGTAATAAGTAACATTATTAACTTTAGTATTAATGAATAGTTATCCTTAAAGATTATTAAACAGGACAAGAAAACTTAGGTTATATGAGTACTAGCTAGGTTAATAATTGAAATTGTTATTTCTAAATAAATTTATTCTTTAGTGAATTAAATTACCCTCGAGAATTCTTAGGGATAGACGTATTATCCTAATACGTCATGAAACCATTAGAATATGTTATTCCCTTTAAAACTTCTATAACCTTCCTCGTCACCTATTGACTTCCATCATGTAGGGGACAAAGGCACACTAGCACTTTCCTCATGATCCCTTATGTGTCATTTGGTGACTCGCCCAAGCAAGCTTACGATAGCAAAGCTTTGCGTTGAAGGGATTTTGTGTAACCTTGTTGACCTAGGTGTATGATATAGTTTGTTCAAAAAAAAAAAAATTAGTTGTGTTCTTGTCCGATTATTTTGGGCATTACACTTCACTAGTAGTTTTAGGTTCAATTTGAGAAATCAAACATAATTGTTCTTGTACCTTATTTCGAGTTATAACTCCTCTTTTAATGCTTCCAATCATTTTCTCAATAGGATGATTTCTTGATAAACTCTTGTTAGGTGTCACTGTCTCAGATCTCACTTCAAGTGTAGGTTCTTTAATGAATTCATTGTGGATTTCATTCAAAAAATCACTATCAGTCTCATAAAATAATTTAGTAGATCCACTGTTAGGTTTAGGATGAGCTTCTTCATCTGATTCATAATCAAGCATTCTTTCCTAAATTTTGAACTTTTCATCAACTTTAACATTTGTGCTCTCAACAATAGTCTTTGTTCTTTTATTGTAACATCTATAGGCTTTTCTTTTCAAAGAATATCCAAGAAATATACCTTCATCACTTCTAGGATCAAACTTTCCAATATCATCATCTCTTTTTATATAACATTTTCTTCCAAAAATTCTAAAATACTTAACTGAGGGTGCATGTCCAAACCATAATTCATAGGGTGTCTTGTCTGTGTCTGCTCTGATTTGTACTTTGTTCATTGTATACACTGTTGTGTTCACTGCTTCTCTCTAGAATATCTTCACCAAATCATTCTCAAATAACATAGCTCTTACTACTTCAATCACTGATCTATTTCTTCTTTCTGCAATACCATTTTGTTCAAGTGTCCTAAGGGCTGAAAATTGTCTCTTAATGCCATTTTCTTCACAAAAGGTGTTAAACTCTCTAGAGGTAAATTATCCACCTCTATCAGATCTCAAACATTTAATCTTCATTCCAGATTCATTCTCAACTTTATTCTTAACGAGCTTAAATTTATCAAATGCTTTAGACTTTTCTTTAAGAAATTCAATCCACAACATTCTTGTAAAATCATCAACAAGAATCATAAAATACCTTTCTCCATAGAATCCTCTAGTCCTGGTAGGACCGCTCAGATCTATATGAACAACCTCCAACTTTTTTGTAGATGTAAACTTCTTACTGGGAAAAGAACTTCTCTTTGGTTTAGCCATCACATATTCTTTGCAAATCATGTTAGTAGGCTTCATAATTTTAGGCAAATCCCTTACTGCAAGTGTAGTACTCACTTTGACAATGTTGTCAAAGTTTATATGAAAAAACCTTCTATGCCATAACCAACTGTCATCAATCTTAGTAATCAAACATGTCATCTTAGTAGGATTCAACTAAAATACATTACCTCTAGTTCTAGATCTAGTTCCAATCAGATTTCCATCTTTGTCCTTTACCACACAAGTTTTCTCAGTAAACCAAACTTGATATCCCTTATCAACTAACTTTCCAAACTTAAAAGATTATGTTTCAATCCATCCACAAAATAAACATCATCAGTATTAGTCTTTCCATCAAGAGTAATATATCCTATACCTTTAATCAAGCAAGGTGCATTGTTTCCAACTCTAACAACTCCCCCATCATAATTGTTAAACTTTGTGAACTTTTTCATGTCTCCAGTCATATGATGTGAACAACCACTATCTATAATCCAATCATATTTCTTTTCAACTTGAGAAACTAAGGCTTTTTCTTCCTTAACATTAGTTTGAGGATTATCTTCTTTAATTGCTACAAATCCTATGTCATCATTATTCTTAGTATCACTTTCACATAGAGTTCTCTCTATACTAGCTTCAAGATCTTCATCATTAGCATAATAACATTCCTTAGATCTTCTAGGTTTGAAATTGTTTCTATACTTTTTAACTCTCTTAGGACACTTAGATGCAAAATGACCATATTCTTAACAAGTCCAACATTTAAAAATTTTCTTACTGTCTGGTTCTCTCTTCACAAGCAAGGCAATACCTTCTTCAATCTTCATGTCTTCTTCATTTATAGATCTGCTACTACCAGCATAATCACTACTCGCATTGATACTTTTTGACAAAGTAGGGCAAACACTAAGAGCACTGAATGCTATCTCCATTTTAGGAAAGTCTCCTGATAACCTCAAGTTCATCTCTGCTGCTTCCAATCTTCCAAGAAGAGATTCTCTTGTAAAGTTTGTCATACAAGGTATAACTTGTTCAATCATCTATGTTGTCTTCTTAAATATAGTAGTCAATGTCCTCATAATTTTCCATATCACTTCATTCTCTATCTTTGTTCCTCGACAAGATTTTATGCCTGTAACAATTTCTGACATTCTACCAATATAGCTTCTAACAAATTCATCTTCCATCATTCTTATATCTTCAAATGCACATATCGAATTATGTAATCTAACTTTATTTGCATGCTCATCACCTTCAAAAGTAGAGTGTAAAGCATTCTAAATTTCATGAGATTTTTTCAAACATTTTACTTGACTGTACTCATTCTCTGGAAGGGCTTTCAAAGTGCTTATCTTGCAAATATGCTACACATGAATAGATCTCTCTCATCGGCAGTACATGTTTCAAGATTGTCCTCTTCAATGATAGTCTTATCATTCTTTGTAATCAACCAATAACCTAGTCTTAAACACAGTAGGTGTGTCTTCATCTTTTCTTTCCAGCTGTCAAAATTTACTCCATCAAACTTAGGGCTTTCTTTTCTAAAATTCACCATGGATCTCTTAAGTTGTTAAACTTCTTTTTCAAGGACATGCTGCTCTGATACCAATTGTTAGAAATTAAAGTCCACCAAGATAATTGAGAGGTGGGTGGTGAATCATTTATCTGATAATTATAAATTTTATCAACTTCAACAGTATTAAACCATGTAAGCAATATAATTACCAACCATACAAAGATATTCATACACAATAACACAATGACACAAGATATGTTGACTATGGAACCTCTTGATCAAAGAGTAAACCCCAGTGGGAATGATGCCCACAAAAGATGCACTAATATGAATATTCCTTGTGAAAGGATGGATTCTATTAGGAGTCTTATGAAATACATTCAGTACATATGAATCCTTGTTAGGAGATTTTGAATCCCTATTAAAAGATTCTAACCCTGTTAAGAGTTATGGAAGACAAATGGACCCACTTCCCAAACAACTTCAATGGCAAGATCACTGAAGACACTGTCCAACTGATCTCTAGATTATTCAATAGAATAATATCAAATATTTTACCTCCTTTCTCACTGTGCCAAACCACACTATCTACTTCACCAAATCTCAATTTCAGATCTCTGTACTTCGCATGTCTTCCTTCACAAATTCACTTTAACAAATGCATTAGCTCTTTTCTTCACTTCATGCATACATCATCACATCCAACCATATTACAACAAGGAAAAACATTCCTTCCTTTATACCACACTCAATTAATTACAAATGAGTCGGCATACAATTACAAAATAAAATTTTCCACACGCTACATCAAAATTACACAAAACTGTCAGTTTCCAATTACAATAATTCTCCACTCATGCAACCCCAAAGTTTGTGTTGTCATCCACATCACTAAAAATGTGTCTTCAACTTCCCTTTAAATACACAAAACTAGATTCCATCCCGATTAGGAGATATCATCCGATTTTCACAAACCGCTACTCAGGAACATTGCCTGAATACTGCTTCCACCAAAATGATCATAACTTCCATGAATAAATGAATTAATATCTAAACTCTTAACCATAACCATATAACATATCAGAGAGTATTTCCTCAACATCGCATAGCTCCAACTACAATATCCCATGTTCACTAATCCAAATACTGTCAGCTTCTTTGCAAGTCTCTAGTAGATCACTGTGTTGACATCAATGATAATCATAGTCATGAATGCAACAAAAACTACTATAGAATATCTGCTAAACATTCAACTTTCATTCCTAACAAGATCTAGAACTTGGATCAACCAGATCAACTTTCACCAACCAGACCAACCTTTCACCCAATAAGACCAACCTTGCTCAAATACCACCTAACATAGGCAAGGATGGAGGATCCAAGAATGGATAGTCCAAACCTTGCAGCCAACATGAATGTAGTGGAAAAACACAAAAACAACAAGATATAAATAGAATTTAACTTTTATTCATAAATTACCAAGCATTACATGAAACATACCGAGTTATAAGGCCTTCTCAACTATGACTAATTACATTAGAAAATACAACATAGATATCACAAGATCCAACAATCACCTAGCTAGCCTAGATCTCCACAACCATGGGAACTAGTAGAAATACCAAGGTAGATCTAAACTTGATCTTGCAAGCCACCAAGAAATCTCCTTGTCTCCTAATACAAAGAACTTAACTACTAGCTCTATTACTACAATATCAGATTGATCATTGGTACTCCCAAACTGATCACCATCACCCTTCCTCACTGCCCCTCTAAAAAACTACTATATAGTACTTAGCCACAATTGAAATTTCCAATAAGAATTAAATCAATAAACATCAGTCAGCCTGCTACAAGCATTAATTCCACATAGGAGAAAGAATAAATCTAGATATAGGTCCCCATACCTCCAATGGTCGATCCACATCATGAGGCACCCACTCCAAATTAAATGCATAAGTTAGCCATGCCAAATAAATCTAGATAAACCGATCAGTGAGCCAAAATACTAAGCAACCAACACCAGTCGATGATAGGACACTAAGGCCCATTCAGTGAAGAATATCACAGAGTAGTAATCAGACACCAAAGTCATCCACCGAGTAACAATCATTCCCAGTTAGTGAGTTCATTGGTGAAGCAACACATGTTCCAAACGAGAACTCCCATCAAATGACTGAGAACCACATATCTCCCACTAAGACAACTACCAAAACCAAAAACCAAACACTAACATATTTTTGGTGATACAAGATTGTCAACTGCCCTAGGATGCTCCTGCATCAAATGGTCATCTGGTGGTTTAGAGAAGCATCACAATGAATTGGCTTAATTTTTTTTCTCTAGGGAGTGTAATTCCTTGGTTGGGAAAGATGTTTTGGCCTAGAGTAGTACCTTAATAGGAAATTATATTATTTCTACAGGTTATTATGATCTTCTTAGATAGATTTTTGGAGGTTGGAGGTTCCTTGGTGGAATCAAGTCTGGAGTAAGTTTTCTTGGTCAAAGTGAAACTTATTACTGTGGTTGGTTACTTATAATCAGTGTCTTACTTGGGATAATTTATGCAAGTGGGGCTTCTTGGATCCATTGATGTGTGTTCTTTTCCACTTAGATGTGGAATTTTTCCCTCATCTTTTCTCTCAGTATTCCTTTTCTAAGAAAATACGGCATTTATGGTGGACTATCTTGGGTCAATCCTATTAGTATGTTTCTTCTTTGACTAATTTTTTGCCCACTAGGGTAGACCCCTTGTGAAGACCTCTTTCCTTCTAGTGGCATAGACTATTTGTCACTCTTTTATCATTTGGCATATTTAGTTAGAGTGGAACCATAGGATTTTTTAGGATATGAGTATGGTCTTTAAGCATCTATGGTGGGAAATTGTTCATTCTCTTTGGAAGGCTATTTTATAAAAATGTGATTTATCTAGAGGTGTGGATCTTGGGATGTTTCTTTTTGTACCACTCTTTATGTTCCTCTTCAAGGAGGTGTTTCACCAAATGTTAATTAGGTTATGAGGAATAGATATTAAATCAATAAAGAGGGTCATTGGACCCCTCTGCCATAGGGATTTTTTAAAATAGACATGGATGGCTCTTCCTATGGGAATCTTGGTCATGCAGGTGTTAGTGGGGTTGGTCAAGATGATTCTAGGGACATCTAATTTATCTTTTATATTTATAAAGTCCTCTAAACAAATAATATTATGGAGGCTATGGTCATCCTAAATGTTTTTGAGTGTAGTTGTGTTGTTGGTTGGAGAAGGATCATTTACGAATCTGATTCTCAGGTGTTGGTGGTGTCTTTTGTAAATAGATGGCAGTTGGATGGTGTTGGTTAGCACTTATAGTTAATTATTAGATAGATTCTTTAGTTGTGTGGCTCTGTAGATTCTTTTGTTTTTAGGCACATTCCTAGAGAGTGGAATGGTGTTGTTGATTATTTATCCAAATGGGCTTCTGATCAAACGTATGATTGGAATACTATTGATAAAGGGAAATTACCTCCCGAAATGGCTTCCTTGTTAGATCATTTGGTGGACAATGACAGGGATCTTTAAATCCCCTATCCTTCTTTGTATCTTTCTTATTCTTGAATAAATGTTTACACCTCTTTTGAATACTTTGCCCATTACAATCGATAATACTCAACATTGCTACAATAAATGCAATTACATTGTTGAATGTTTAGTTTCCTCTAAGAAATATAATTATTAATCTTAAACCTTGCATCTAGTGGGTGTTCTATAATTTTGGGCATTTTCTATTATTTAAATTTATGCAGGGAGTTCTTTAAGTTAATTTTTTCATTTACATAACATTTTTCTTTTTTAGATGTCAATGTATGTTGTTTATGTACTTCTGGACTTTCCCAGGAAAAACATTATGTGGGTGAAATGGTTTTTTTTGCCTAAATTGTTTAGATGTGGTATGTGAATGGTTTTTAAGCTTGGCAATATAAAAAGAGAATTTGTATTGTTTTGAATAGTATGTGTTTCAAGAGTATATCAAAACTCCAAACAAAAAATCTTACTAAAAAATATGCACAATTAGATGAGGCTAGAATAGTTCCTCAAGAAACTTTGATGGAAATAGATACCTTTTCTATAGTTCTTATCCTAAGAAACATCAACTTGGACTCATGCTCTTGATTCCTATAGATTGCAAAAATGGTCTACGTTTGATATAAAAAATTAAATTAATGTCCAATTTGATGCATTTTGTGAATGTCTAAACTTGAATATTTGACGCAGTGCAAGAGGACAAATCCCAAGATGGATAGTCCAAATCTACACTAGAAACAACAATACAACAGAAACATAACAAGATAATGCTCAAATAGAATTTCATTCAACATGCCCGGCTGTAAGGCCTTCCAAGTTAGGGCCAAATACAAACAATTACAATAGAAATTTTGTAATCTTTCATCTAGTCCAGCTTTATGACACAACAACAACTAGTAGAAACACTAAGGCTGGTCTAAACTTGAGCTCACAAGCCACCAAGAAATCTCCTTGTCTCCAAGCATGAAAACAACTAGCTCTACTTTTATAAATATCAGACAAACAATCTGATCTTCAAGATCTCATAGGATCCAATTACTATACTTTTTCTACCCCTTACTCCCTAAGAAACTACCCAAACCTTCCTTAAATACATTTCTTCAACAACAAGTCGGCTAGAAGAAACAATTAACTCCTAAGCCAAGTCGGATCCAAAATAAAAAAAATATTAAATGCAATACAAGTCAACTCTCAAATAGCCTTACAAATAATTAATTCTCCATGTCGACCTCTAGATCCACATACGAGAATGTAACACAAGCTACCAACATTGAATACATTAAGTTGGCCAACCAAATCTTGAATAACTCCAATCGGTAAGCCAAACTACGGAGCACCTGTAAAACAACCAAGTAAGCTAAGCATCACCGAGGAAGCATGTCGACCAAGCACCATAAGCATCACTAAGTATAGGTTCTGTTGAGTGCCAAAAGTTTTACCAAGTTACCTTTAGCAACCAAGCCCTTCAATGACTAATCCCCTTAGTCAAAGCTATAACTGATTAATATAGAAACACTCCAACATACAGGATTTACAACTAGCTTAGGATGCTCCAACATCAGACACCTCAGGTGTGAAAAGATGTTCTAAATGGCTGGAAGAACATCTTCTAGGATTCAACACATAAACCCTAAACTAGTTCTTCACATACATGTCCTCCAAGTCTTCAACTTGCATACTCTTCCACTTTTGCTTTCTATGCCTTTTCAAGTCTTTCCTTGACAATCCACAGGTCTATTCTCTACACTAATCATCAATCCTTTTGGGATCATTAAACTCAACTCAGCTCCCAAAGCTTAGGTTCCTCCTACTAGGTGTTGTATCCAGCAAAAGCATCAGGTAAAATTGCATGCCACACTTCTCAACAGTAAACACATTCTTGACACAATCATGCATAACCCTACAATCATACAACCAAGGTCTACCAAGAAATATGTGACAACTACTCATGTCCACAATACCACACAACACTTGATCCTTATATTGGCCAATCTAAAAATCAACAAGACATTGCTCCCTTACTTCCAAAGCATGAACATCTTGCAACCAACCAAAATCCCATAAGGATAAGGATGTCTCACTCTCTTCAAACCAAGTTTCTAAACCATCTCCTCAGCTACAAGGTTATCAATACTACCACTATCTAGAATCACATTACAAATTTTACCTCCTGACTTGCACTGAGTCCTAAACAAATTACTCCTCTGACAAGGTTCCACCTTAGTACTGATCAATGTTCTTCAAACTAGCAAGTTTTCTAAATCTCATTCATCACAACATTCTTACTATTATCGAGATTCTTATGTGAACATTCAAATGATTGATGTCCTTCTTCACCATAATTATAACAAGTACCCTTAAAGGCAACCTTACTTGTCCTCTTCCTCAGCTCAATAGGTTTTGGTTCATCTTCAGTAGTCAGTTTATCCCTCACTGAGTGATCTTGTTTCTCCTTCCCTCTGGAATTACCATGTTTTATCCTCTTCAACTTATCTTCTACCTTCAGAGCTACTGATAAGCATCATCAACCATATCAATCTTCAACATACCAAGCTCATCCTAAATATTGAATCTCAAACCATTTACATACCGAGCTACCTTTTCCTTACCAAGTTCTCTATGTCCAGACTGAATAGTAAACTAATAGAAATCTTCAATATAGTCTTCAATAGTCAAATATTTCTATTTCAAGTTCTGTAATTTCTTAAACAACTCAAGTTCATAATCGACAGGTATGAACTTAGCTTTCAACTTAGCCACCATCAACCTCCAATGATTGATCTTCATTTCACCTTCATCTTCTCTATCCCTCTGTAATTATTTCCACCAAAGAGCAGCATGTCCTTTAAACTTATTCTGTGCCAACCTCACTCTAAGAGGATCTTCAATTTCTTCAAGCTCAAAGAAATCTTCTAACTCACCAATCCAATCAATCAAGTCCTTAGGTCTCAAAGTACCAGAGAAATTAGAAACTTCCATTCGATAAATAGTACTTAAGTGAGCTCTAGATCTATGGAACTGACCGGTTCTATCTTCACTAGATCTGTCTCTCTAATCATCTCCACTAGATCCAACAACTTCAAAGTCTTCAAAAGTTTCCTCATAGAAAACTTCAATACTAAGATTCCTCAGCATACCAGCAATAGCCCTCGTGATCTCAGTAATCATGTCATTT
This sequence comes from Chamaecyparis obtusa, assembly GCA_027943335.1. Lineage (NCBI taxonomy): Eukaryota > Viridiplantae > Streptophyta > Pinopsida > Cupressales > Cupressaceae > Chamaecyparis > Chamaecyparis obtusa. The sequence continues at coordinate 1,586,662 of BSBK01001859.1, forward strand.
TTCATCAATTCCATCTCAGATCTAAAATCTACTTTAACCTTCTCTATAATCTTTGATTCTATAGCATCATAGAGATCTACAATCTCCCTAGGGTCCAATATTCTCAGAGGAATCCTTCAAGATCTTTGAAAACCCAAGGCAAAAAATCACCAACCCAAGGTCCTGGTGCAAATTGCCTCAACTCAGTGATCTATTTACACACTCAAGAATTTCAAGTTTTGATACCACCTGATGTAGTGCAAGAGGAGAAATCCCAAAATGGATAGTCAAAATGTAAACTAGAAAAAAATACAGTGGAAACACAACAAGATAATTCTCAAATAGAATTTCATTCAGCATGCTCGGCTGTAAGGCCTTCCAGGTTACGGCCCAATACAAATAATTACAACACCAATTCTGCAATCTTTTAGCTAGTCTAGCTCTGTGACACATCAAAAACTGGTAGAAACACTAAGGAAGATCTAAACTTGATCTCGCAAGCCACCAAGCAATCTCCTTGTCTCAAAGCATGCAAACCAGTAGCTCTACTTTTACAAATATTAGACAAACAATCTAATCTTCAAGATCTCACAAGATCTAATTACTATCCTTTTTCTGCCCCTTACTCCCTAAAAAACCACCCAAACCTTCCTTAAATACATTTCTTCAACCACAAGTCTATTGGAATTAGGAGAGATAGGTACTAAGAGGGGAGGGGTGAAACAGTGCCTTCAAAACTTTACTTATAAAACCTTTTTGATCAATAACTGAATACTGTGATAACCGATCAAAATAACTTGAATCTAATTGCATAAATCAATCATCTAGTTAACTTAAGAAAGTAAACAACATGAAATCAATATGAAAATCACATAACACAAGTATTTTGGTAATGCAGAAACCCTTGTTAGAAGGTAAAAACTGTGGTGGGTATGACACCCACAAATTCTTCACTACTGCAGATAGAAAAGGTTTTCCTGTTAAGGCTACAAGTTTTGATCACTTCTGGTGATCTTACCCTATTAGGAGTAACATATTAGATCAGCTAGATCTACCTAGTTATAGGATTTAACAACACTAAATGAAGTGTGTACTCGGTTAAGAGATTTATACAAAGACTGTTAAGTCTACTCTGTTAAGAGATTTCACCAAAAACTCTATCACAATTGTCAGAAAGTAATAGGCAAGTATCTACTAGTTGACAACTCAATTGTTTGAAATAGATCTATAAGTGCTTATCAAAATATCACCCTATCTATGATGGTTCTCTGCTTTGTTCTGCTCAGTAGCCTTGTCTAATTTTGCTCAATTTGATATCCTTTGTACTTTGTTCTGCTCGGTAAACTGATTGTCTTGAAGATAGGCAAATTCTTCAAGTGCTCCGTGATTCATATATATCAGTTCAACAACCTCATAAAAATGGTGCGAACAAACAAAATATATAGTGTTCTATTTTGCAGCCTTAGCAAAAATTAGGTTACAAAAATAATCATAACCCTAAGATCTACAGTGCAAAATAACCTAGATCAACTAATACAAATAAGATAATCATTACATTTAATAAATATCTTTTACAATAAATGCTCCTCGATCTTGGTAAACCATTTTACAATCTGTTATAACTGTTTGCATAGAATAATGTGCCATTTTCTATGATCATCGGTAAACACCGTATAATTTTCTTGGTATATACTGTGATGCTCAGTGTTTACTGACCATTAGTGTCAGTGTCACTGGTGCTTAGTTAACTATGTGATGCTCGGTGTAAAAGGCTTTACCGACTCCTCTATCTTACTTCTAGTTACCAATTGTCTCAATATACGTAACCGACCGACCTGTTTACTATCCTTTGATACTAATGACAACCTTAAATGCTCAATAGAGATTAACAAAGCCGGCTAGAAGAAACAATTAACTCCTAAGCCAAGTCGGCTCCTAAAAAAACAAATATTAGATGTAATACAAGTCAGCTCTCAAATAGCCTTACAAAGAATTAATTCTCCATGTCGGCCTCTAGATCCACATAGGAGAATGTAACAAAAGATACCAACATTTAATACATTAAGTCAGCTAACCAAATCTCCAAGAACTCTAGTCGGTAAGCCAAACTGCCGAGTGCCAGTAAAACAACCGAGTAAGCTAAGCGTCACTGAGAAAGCATGTCGATAGAGCACCACAAGCATCACCGAGTATAGGTTATGTCAAGCACCAGAATTTTTACCAAGTTCCCTTTAGCGACCGAGCCCCTCAGTCAAAGTTGCAACTGAGTAACATAGAAACACTCCAACATACAGGATTGCCAACTACCTTAGGATGCTCCTGCATCAATATTGATGTCATGTACAAATAAACTTAAAAGAGTTTGAATTTACCTATTATTATTGTAATATTTCCACCTTAAGAAAGCGGCCTCCCAAACTATGGTCCCTAAATCACATCCACCTTCCCCATCCTGGACACCAAGGTACATAGATCTAAGCATCCAATATTCATTTTAAAAATAGAATAGTCTCAGATATTGGTTTGTGAAGTTTGTTTTCTAAATACTAATGTTGCTAAAAATATGGCTAGTTTTTTTAGTGTACAATACAGATGTGTGCAGGAAGAAGACATTGAGATAAATTTAAGAGACTCTTCTCCCATACACATGATCCACGGACTAAAGCGGCAATGATAAAATTAATAGGAGCCAAGGTGTGGGCATAAGAAGGCCGCATACATTATTGAGACATCTACACCGAAATTTATTCCTCATTCATTCTGATAGAAGGGGATCATGTCAAAGGACAAGGTGTGGAAAGGATGACAATAGTCGAGGAGAATTATGTGACTATAATCACAGTGATACTAGATATCTTAATCAAGCCCCTAATGGGGGAACTTGTTGAGCTATTTAATATGAAAGCTGAAGGAAAGAAAAAAAAATGATCAAGGTATGGAATCTGTTCAAAAAAGGAATTACAAGGCCTAATATGGAAGGCTTTAATAATTTTGTAAAAGAAAATGAGTTTTTGTTTACAAATGATCAATTGGAGGGGATCTTTGAATTGAAAGAGGAGCTTATTTTCCTCTACCATCAACTCTATATCCTCAATGAAACTTCTAATGCATTTATTTGTTTTCTTCTTTGGTAATATAGGGAGTTGCCCCATCTAATAGTATTTTATCAAATATATATGTATGTATACACAACTTTTTGTGTTTTTTATAAGAGCTCGCCACATAATACAATAAAATAAAACAAATATTATCACATTTGAGTTATTGTAACAACTCATTCCATTCTCAATGGAATACAACTTTAGAATAGAATCTTATTGTTGTTAGGGAAAGTGTACTGGTATACATTAGATTTCAACAACAAAAATTATTTTCTTCATATGTGACTTAGCTACTTAAAAATATTTTTTCGCTTCTAGGTATTAACAAAGCTCCTTGTGAATAGGGGAAATCTGCACACTCAAACAAATAAGATTAGTAGCACCGATTCAAGAAATAAATGTAAATCTAAACTACTAAACAAATGAACCTACAAACAACAAAATAAGGAATATTATAATTGGAAATAAGCACACAAAGTAATGCAAACCAATAATAATACTTGATCCTTTTTTTTCTCTTCTTCGATCGATGGAAGCAGTTGCACCCAGTAACGATTCTAACAGCACTTCAACTCTGATACTCCAAGAAAATATGATAAGGAATGATTTCTAAAAGACTGTTGATAATTGGATAGAGATTCAATGCATAAATGTGTGATGCCAATGTGAAGAATGTGGGTTAATTATATAGAAAATAGGGTTTTAACGAATGATCTAGATTAATCAATGAAAATCAGAATCAACAGATGAGAAGAGATAAAACTGAAGAAGAAACTAGCAAGTTTCTATTTCAAACTGAAGAAAAATGTGAGTGATTTGGGAAATTAGAAAGAGGATAGGAATTGAGATGATATTTTCAAAATGTTTCAATTTTGAACTAAACTGAAGATATTATGAGGATTTAATTGATTTTCGAAAAAAAAAAAATTTCTCATAAATGAGATAATTTGGATTTTAAAAATCTAAATTGATTTAAAATTCAATTTTTAGAAATGTGATAAAATTAGCATTAAATTAATCAAAATTAATTCAAAATGAAATGAATGGGAATTAATTTTAGGAAATTAATTTAATTTTGGAGGAACATTAAATAATTTGAATAATTATACTCAAACTATAGAGTTAGGAAATGGAACTTAATTAACAAATAAAGATTAATTAATTAAGGTTAATTAATTAAATAAAATAAATTATTTAATTAATTTTAGAAGAATGATTAAGTGATTGGGGGATTGGATTATAAAATAAATAGTTGATTAATTAACGATTAAATAAGCATTAATTAATAGAGGAAATATTAGTGCATTAATGTCAATTTGCAAGTGTGTCCACTTTTGGGTTTCTACATTTGGCCCTCATTGATACAATGGGATTCTAAGCATTGTGTCAAAGAAAATATGATCAAGTCATGCCCCAGCTTGTCCCGACGATAGCAAGTAGATTCATGCCACCTCAACAAATTAAACAAAAAAATGTCATGTGAGCGACAATTTGTTGACAATGTTGAATTTATATATGATGATCAAGGATGCATTAGTTAAATGATATGATTCCTATATGAATGCCTTTCTTTGTTTTTTTTTTTAATTTTGCATGTAAATTTATGAATGCAAGATGAAATGATGTAACTAAGCACTATTTAGAAATGACTAAGTTAATTAGAATAATAGTGAGTTAGAAGAAAAGTCCAAAAAATTTAGTTAAAAGAAAATGACAAACTTATGTTACCATGAAGATGTGCTGATTCACTACCAGAATTATTTCACTATTTTTCATCATTGTGATTTATTTAAAAAGAAAGAGACTCAAATACACCCAGATATTGAACATCTGGATACTGCTACGATCTCTATTGAAGTAAGAATAAAGTAAATAAGCAATATTTGACATAATTCTAGGGTTTTATCATATCATGGATGTGTGTGGTTGTTAGATGCATGACACTACTTATCACATTCATCCTACATCATCCTTACCCTAGAATTTTATCAAACACTCCACAAACAGAAAATAAAGAAAACTTAATTATGAACCATCATAGCTGTAATACCCCAAAAAAGGGCTATAGGTTCATTAACCTCCTACATCTTCAAATTGAATGAAATTGATACAAAAGTCCTAACCTAAGGCACATCTACACATTATCAAATTTAATTGATTTTATTCTAAATTTTGCATTAGAGAATATTCCTTGAATATTCCTATTTATCCTAATTATCTTTGATTTAATGATTATTTGGCAATAAATCTTATTTATCCTAAAGTTGATTAATTGAATATGATGAATATTTAATTAATTAATTTAATACTGCCACTTAATTATTTAATTACATTTAATTATATTTATTCCTAAATTGTATTATTTAATTTTGACAATAAATCAAAAATCTTATGACTAATTGATTAAATTCCTATTTAATTAATTAAAGTCAGTTGTCAATATTTAATAATATAGTTTTTGAATAAAAGTTTGATTTCATAATTGATTAACCCATAAATCAATTATTTTAATTTTAAAATCAGTTTAAGTGGAAAATAAATCACTTTATTTATTAAATTAATTCATATTAAATCATGCACAATCACAAAAGCAGTCAACTTTAAAACAATTGCTAATTTCAATTTGTAAACTTTCTAAAACTCAACATCTGATGATGAGTTGAAAAGAGAACTAAAGCTCTATTTTGAGATAAAAATTGCTTTTTCATGATTTTATGAGTTTATTTATTCTTAATTTCTTGTTAACTCAAAAATCAACCTGAGTTTATCAAGAGTGATTTATGGCTTTTCTCAATGCATCCTCAAGCCCTAGATTTCTATAAAAACAATGCTCAGCTCCTCATAAAAATCTCTCAAGCTTTCAACCTCTCAAAATCTCTCAAGCTTTCAATCTCTCAAAATCTCTCAAGCTTTCAATCAATCGATATCTCTCAAAATCCTTCAACCTTTCAAGCTCTCTAAATCCCTCAAGCTTTCAATCTCACATCTCTCGAATTTGCACAATTACTCTCACGAATTTACAACTGAAGAACAAAGATTTTGCAACAGGCAATTTTGTGAGATCAATTCATAGTTTTTCATAGCTTTGCATATCAATTCATATAATTCTTAGATTAATTTTCATATCATTTCAATTTCATTCTAGATTAATTTCATATAGTTTTTCATCCTATTGCATACAAAATACAAAAAAATAGATTAATCTGCATTCATACAATTTTTCATTCTTTAGCATTAAATCCTTCATTTAGGTGTTACATTGTCACTGATCTTGATTTCAATCTGAGAACATCATACTCACACCTACTAGAAGGTAGTAAATTGCCTGGTTAGCATAGTTTCAATTACTTGCAGATTTTGATTTTTGCTAACCTCTAATGTTTTACTGAAGTGTTGTGTCCATAGCTAGGTACAATTTTCACACACATGTTTATGGTGCCCACCATGGGGCAACCCACCTTTACATGCTGGTTTTGGTTTTGTTTTTGGAGCTAACCCCCTAGTGCAAATTTACTTGGAGACTAAAAGCTTAAATTTTAAAATATTTAATTTTATCTCCCAAACGGATTGGCATTTTGGTCTGAAATTGTTTTTGCAGCTTGGAGACATATCAGGGAAGCTTCAATAAAAAGTTCAAAATTTTCTGAGATGTTTTGAATTTTTAATAATTTTTTCTTTATTTTTCATAAAAAAACATTTTCAGCGCAAATCAGCATACTTTTTGGAATTTTTTACATTTTTAGAAAACTCTTTAAATTCTACAAGGGGTCCATTCTTTGTGTTTTAAATTTGGATGCAATATAATACCTCAAATAGTCGATTTACAAAAACTAGTATGTTTTGGTAAAATGGGTCGCTAGGGCACAAATGAAGAGATTTTTCTAAAAAATTTACATTTTTGGAAAGCTCTCTATTTTATAGTAGGGGTCTCTATTTTGCATTTTTATTTTTGTGGCCGAAATCATATCAAAAAAATTAGATCTTGTTGACTAGGTCAAATGCAAAAAAAATAAAAATTTTGTGATGGGTATGCACTTATTTTTCATATGATTCAGTGCATGATATGAGTTATCATTTGGATTATTTTTTGGTTATTATTGCTCCTAAAAATTGGTTTTCAGATCTAACCCTAGGGTTTGCATAAGTTGAATATACATTGCATATCTTGTTTGCTTGTTGGAGAGTTCGTGGCTTGCTTGCATGGAAAAGCTCAACAAAAAATGCTAAAAATTAGGTAAAAATCTACTATGCACATTGCAAGGAACTTAGGTATTGTACTGTGATCTGATAACACTTCAATTTGGACATTAAAATGAACATCTCACATGTCAAGCTTGTGTGACTTTTCCTGCTTTCATATCACAGATTTCATTTTGGGCTATAAAACAAACATAGATTTTCTTTTTGCATATTTGTTACACATAGTAAATAGGCCCTATGAACACTATTTGTGGATGATCTTGAGAGAGTGGGCTTCATTCACTGGTTCATGCATGCAAAGCTCTTCTTGACGAAAGATCCCCTTGTAGGTAGGAAGGTTACTGAGATTATTTCATGGTTCTATTGGATTTAGTTCTTAGCTTTTTGATCGATATGTTCTCTCTCCGGAGAGGGTGATAGACATGAGTTGTGGACATCATAAATCTTGGTGAGATAATTTTAGTATTAGCGTGTTAGATTTATCTATCTTCTTTTCTTGTGGTAAAAGTGAAAAGGCTAGAGGATTATGCTCTACTTCCTTTTTGGATAGTATCAGAAACTCAGATCCTTGAATTTGGACCAAGTCCCCATGTGGTATATTTTGTGAGTCACCTTTAGAGAGGGTTAACCATAGTGGACATTCCTTTAATTGGGTCAAACACGTGGATAGAACCTCAAGCGGTAATAGCCATTTTCTCTGTGGTAGCAATAACCGCTATATAAATGTCCTTGTGGAGGAAATCTTCACAAGTGTCATCTCTTGTTGGGCTGTTAGATCTCCCTAGCAGCTCTTGATTGATTAAATTCTTAGACTATGTCAAAACCCTGATGTGCCTGGATTGGAGTTCACCCTCTTGAGATCACAAAATTTGCAGTCAAACCATTACTAAAAACCCTAGCGAGGCCAAATTTTTCATTTTCTAGGTCTATGTGCTTGATTGCAAAACTTTTTGAGAACATACACAAGTAGCATTCCTAGGTATTATAACAATAAAGTCACTTGATTGTTTATGTGCAAGGTTGCTTTGTCCCTTGCTCATTGTTTTTAGACATGCTTGAAATCCCTTACTTGTTGTTCTATGTGTTTGATATGTAATTGGTTATTTGAAAATGAACAAATCCAACCATCAAAATCAATCAACAATTTGGAAAAATTGCAAAATCTGAAGAAAAACAATCTTTTTCTAGTGTTAGACTGAATATTCTATTAGAGAACAGCTAGTGCTATGTCTCAAAATCTGTTGCTGCCTCAAAAATTGTACCAAAACTATCAAACTTTTTCCTTTTCTCGCGTGGACCTGTCTTGCAGTTTTGTCAAAATAGTGAGTTGATTCCTATCATTTCTAGTCTTCCTTGGTCAGTCTGGGTTAGATCTTAGGTGTTATGACATGTTGCTCAACATCCAAATGAATGTAAATGGTATCAAATTGCACAAAATGACTCTTGGTCTTCTTTCTTCCACATTTCCCATGTCTTCCTAGTCTCCCATTTCCATCCTTTTTCTTCTTCCTTCACACTTCTTCCTCTTCTTCCTAAACTCTTCACGTCTTCTTGATTCTTTTCCTCTTATTATCTAGTCTATCTTCTTATATTCATCTCTTCTGTCACTCCTATGCTTGATTCCTCCTCTTCTAGAACCATGAATTTTAACTATCTTGTTATGGAACCTCTCTTGAAAATAGATAATCTCGAACTCATTGCTCAATTCGAAGAGTTTTATTCCTCCAATAGTCCTTCTAGATATTGCATAGATGATAAATTTATGGCAAGAATAAAAAAAATTGATTGAATCAGATGCCTTTGCTAGGATCATATGCATGATCCTCTCATGACCTCCTTCCAAACATCTTTCATCTTCTAAGTCTTTTCATTATTCCTCATCTTCCAAGTCTTCTTCCTCCACTGGGTCTTCACCTTCCTCTTCTCCATGATCTCGTGCCTCTTCTACTTCTCCCAAGATTCTTACTTCTCTTCTCAAGACATACCATAATGAGAAACGTGATAATCCTTATGATACATCTTCCATGAAGAGTGACATACCCATCTTTGATGACTATGATGAAGAAACATTGTAGTGATACCTATGACACCTCTATTCATAAGAGTCCTAGTTGCGTGCTTGTGCTTAATGGAAATGGGTCGTCACATTGGATAGATCGTGATGGTGATCCATATGATTCTAATTTTGAAAGAGACTTTGATTATTTTTGTGAACAATACCTAGATGATACATCTACTTCTATTGAGGAAGAGAAAGCTTACCGTGCTAATTATAAACGTAAATTCTATAAGAATCTCTCCTCTAAGAACTCTCATGCTGAAAATAAAGATTAAACTCTCAAGAAAGATCATGTTAATGTTGACCCTTTGTTTTGTGATGATTCCCTTCCATCCTCTACTTCCTCCAATACCCATACATCTCCTAAAGTTTCTAAGTCTTTCAAATCTTTCACAAATCCTTCATCTAACAAAAATCTTAATACTTTTCATGCGGTTCCCTATAGTTATCCTCAAGGGCTACCTCTTAAAGATACTCAAGCTAACCTTCACTTGGCTGCAAATACTTTCAATAATGCTAAACCTAAAGACCCTAAGCCTTTATATGTTATAATTCCTACTTCATCTAGTCCTTCACCATCTCTTCCAAAGTCTTCTATACAATTCCAACATGCTTCCTTGTCCTTAGAAGTGGCTCCATGTCAAGAGGACTCTAAAAATCATAAAGAAAAGAACATAAAGAAAGATCAAGATCAAGAAACCTTCATGCCATCCAATCCTTTTCATGATTTCTCTTATCCATTTTATGGTTCTTTTGATCCCGCACACCCTTTTTCATTCATTCCACCCTATCTTAAGTCTTCTCCTAAGCAAGATCAAGTTACTACTTACACCGTTGAGCTTATTGACAATCAAAATAACCTTACCCCACTTCCAATTTCCAAAGATGATACTTCCATTAAGGTTGGTAAAAATGGTGTTGTTACTTCCAATGTTAAGCCTATTGAAAATCAAGAGAAAAATTATGCTCTTATGCTATCCAAATATCCTTGTCAAGATCAAAGTCTTCCATCTTCTTATTCTACCACTCCATGTTCATTTCCACTTTCTACTCTTCCTAAGTCTTTTCAAGCTTTGAAAAATCCTATGAAAGAAGGTTCTCATATTCAAGATGTCCATGATTCTATTGAAAATCCTAATGCTCACTCTAAAGATGTTGATGTCCTTGGTTGTCGTATAAATGTTGATGAACTTGTTGATTATACTTTTGCATCTTCCACTTCCATCCTTGGACCTCTTCCACCACTACTAAGGGCTTCACATCTTCCTTCCATCTTGGGTCCTTATGTCCCTTCACTTTCCACTCCTAACTCTCCTAATTCATCATCCATCTTGGGTCCTTACATCCCTCCATCTCCTATCTTTCCTCAAGATCAACATAGATGCATACCCTTGAATCCTTTTCATCCACCCACCCATCTAAATCAGTCATATCCTCCTTCTTCCACAAGTCCCAAGTCTTTTGGAAGTAACTTGAATGTTCAATACAAGAAAAAGAAGCAATACAAGAATCCATCAAAAAAAGAAGATCACCATGTCTCCTCTAATCAACATGGAGGCATAAAGTCAAAAGAGATATCTAAGAAAAAATTACAAGACAAGTATGGGTTCCAAAATCCATCATTGAAGATATTATCTCTAAATCCTCAAAAAGAAATGAAAAGCCTACGGCTATACGGATTCCAAAATCTCTCTTGAAAAAGTCTGATGTTGAGCAACAAGTGAAGTTGACATTCAAGCTTCCAAAGACTTCCACTTCATCTTCTTCCAAAAACATTCTTCCATTCCATGTGCCTAAACCACAACCTCTGCTATCCATTCACCATATTCCTTCACGTATTCCTTCATTCATTTTTCCTCCATCCTCTCACCACCCTTCAAGGTGTGTGTTGATGTTGATCTTTCCTTCCTTTCCATCTACCCTTTCACAATCCTTCCATTCATTATCCTTCTACCTTCTATCATTTTTCCTCACTTGCCTATTCCTCCTATCTTCCAACCTCACTCGCTTTACATAAAACCTTATCCTCCATTTTTCTCTTCCATCTTCCTTTCCCTATAAGCATCTTTGACCATATCATTTTGAATCATTGGCATATCATGGTTTATCCTTTCAAGGAGCATTATCTAAAAAGCTTTCATTCTTCCAAGAAAAATAAAAAAATAAAAAAATAAAAAAATAAAGAAATGAAAAAAAATTGAAAATGTACCTTGGTGAAAACCTGGAAATAGGCACCTTGGTAGCAAAAGTAAAGAGAAATAAATTCATCCTATGGTGAAAACCACTCCCTTGTGGCACCTTGGATAATTACTGTGATGAAAAACCTAGCAATCGGGCATCATGCGTAGTTCTTCTACATATTTCATCCATTCCATCTTCTCTCTTTGATCTTGACAATGTTGATCTATACACAACAATCTTGCTTTCATTCCCTTCCTATTTAGCCTTCATATTTATTTTCCTCCATTCATTCTAGCCTTTCGTTATCCTTTTCCCCTTTGGTCTTAATCTAATAAAAAAAGAGTAGAAAACAATGCTTTGAAACCTCTTGACATGTCTACTCCTTTGGACTACATCCTTTCCTTCTTTGGCATTATACTTTTGTGACTTATCCTATGCCGGCCTTTCATTGCTTGTCCAAATGTGCTTTACATAACATTTTTTCCCTAGCTTGGGTACCCTTAAGGAATTTTCCCTTGAGGATTTCTTCCCTTCATTCTCCTTCATTCTCTTGTCTTCCATCTCTTCCACTAGCTTGCTAATCCCTCTTGTTCTCCACCTTGCTAGACATTGGGACTACACGATATGATCTTGCTTGGGAGTTTGATACCCATTCTGTCTGGGGGAATCCTTTTTACATACTGATTAGTACTACCTATTGAGGTTGAAATCCCATCACTAAGAATCAGAATGCATGGTCTAGTAATTGATGATGACTACAGAGTGTCTAGGTTGCAAGAACTTGAACTACTAGATGAGCACAAACAAGTAGTGTATGATTATCTCAGAGTATATCAGAAGAGAATGTCTAGAGTCTACAACAAGAAAGTCAGACAAAGAGAATTTTAGATTGGCGATCTAGTCTTGAGAGAGAATCCTAAAAATCAATCACATCGAGAATGCAAGGGGAAGTTTGAACCCAACTGGCTAGGTCCCTTTATTTTCACTACTACTTTTGGCTCTGGAGCTTATCAACTCTCAATGACTAAAGGAGAACAGCTCCGAGAACCAATCAACGTTCTCCATCTAAAGAAATTCTATGCCTAAGGTATTCAGTATTCAAAAATGTCCTAAAAAAAATCTTAAAAATTTGAAAAAGTCCTAAAAAAATGAACATCTTGGTGAAAACCTAGCAATAGGCACCTTGATGATTCACAAAAAAATTAAAAAATATCAAAAGTACAAAAAAATTGAAAAAATGAAAAATACAAAAAAAGAAGAAAAAGGAAAAGTGCAACTTGGAAACAGGTGCCTTGGTAGCAAAAATAGAATCTCTGCCAAGATGGTGAAAACCTAGCAAATGGGTGCCACTTGTTTCAAAATGCTCCATCTATCAGCACAATCTTGGTCTTTCCCAGCTTTCAGTCTTGCTTTAGTTTGTACATATTTCCCGGTTTGTTTCTGCATTCCTATTTTCAATAAAGTCAGTATGTACACCAATCAGCTCAAGCATCTGTATCCTATCAGTGCTTAATACTTGAGGGCTATCAATGTAATATCCTATGGTCCTTAGTATCTCAGATGTGTCATATCCAGTCAGGGTCCTTTGAAGCTTCATCTGAGTCAGTCAGTCAGTCTCCTCTCCAAAAAGGAATTTGCATCTACAACAACGCAATCAAACATCAAACAAATTGAAAACAATCTATGCTTCTTCATGATTTTATCTCCTTGTATGCTTACTAATTCACATTGAAATTTTTTCATATTATGTCCTTTCAAGCTCTTTGATGATGTCCTTTATAGGATTTAGAGAGTGATAATTGGGGGCATAATCTTTTCTTTATTTTCTACTTGTATGTGAAAATCTAACAACTTTGGAAATTTTGGATTGAAATGGTGTCCGTCTGTAAGTGCCTCTATCTCGTATTGGATGGCCATGCGTACCTCAATCATTGATACCCAAAAAATTCAAGGATGTTTGATCTAACTATTATCTTTTTGAGTGAGTTCTTTCTCCTACTGTGAAACATGATCTTGTCTAAGGATGTGAACAATAAAGGGTCACTACAGGTAATTCACACTGGATTTAGAATAATCTCTTGACTGTTTGATGTGTTTGAATGCAAGGTGTATTCAGGTCATTATGACATTTATGTTCTAATGCTTATACAAAATGCTATATCAAAATGGACATGATATTCAGGTCATCCTAGCATGTGTGCCTTGGTGCTTATATCTAATCCGACATTCCAAAAATAAAATCAATATTCATATGTCCATGGTTGCCTAACCAATGGGTGTTGTATTGATTCCTACGCATACAAATCGATATTCATATGTCTATGGTTTCATAACTAGTGGGAATTGTATTGATTTATCCAGTTACCTAAAAATTTCAATGATGAGAATGAATCGACACATGATTAGTGACTAGGTCCTAGGTCCTAGGTTTGCATTTCATTTTGCACTTTGCATGATCTCACAAATTGATTGAACACTTAAACGATTCTTCAAAACCAAAAATGCTAAACATGACACAAGGACTGAGCATTGTATGAAGGTTCCTCCAATGAAACAACAAGTAGAATCCTTTTTCGGGATCAAAATCAAAATCTGAGATCATTTATATTGTAAACTGCTTGCATATTCGACCTTCAAACATCAAAGAAATCCATTTTTCAACTTAATTGATTATCTCACATCAAACTATCAAAATTTCAACTTGGTCAACCATGGTCAACTCATGGTCAAACCTAGTCAAACTTGGTCTCTAGGACCTCCAAATTATGCAGAACACATTCTTGGATGTGTGTAACCACTTCTCAAATCAATTAACATGATTCTAACCTATTCAACGCTAACTTTTCTTGTCATATTTCTATTTTAATGCCAAAGGGGGCATGGTATTGCATATCATTCAAGTCTGTAAATCTAAATCTGTAAATCAAATCTTCTCTTAGTAATCAATAACAACTATGTCTAGTTGTTGATTCATCTAAAGTCCTCATCACTTGGGGCAAATCTATCATCGCTTGGGGCATATCAAATTCATCAAGAGCCATATCAATCTGGTATCCTAATCTATCTTGTAAACTGTATTTTCTTTTCATAACCAATAGTTCATTCATGTTATTTCTTTGGTTCTTTGTAACTGATTGGTTCAGGATGTGATACCAATATGATTCTCTTGGGACAATCAGGTTTGGAATCGGTCACTCACTTCTTCGCAATCATAAGGTTCAGAATCAACCATTTTGGCACTTTTTCATAATCAACGGTTCATTGTTACTATAGTTAACATTATATTTGGTCAATCAGGACCTAAATCTTAAATCTTTTAATCTTTTAATCGGTTTATGTCTCAAAATCGGTTAATCTTTCAAATCAGTTTCATACATCTTTATCATACATAGACTATTCTTTGAACCACTCTGCTTTGCATAGTGATTCAAAGAGGGGCAAAATGTAATACCCCAAAAATGGGCTATAGGTTCATTAACCTCATACATCTTCAAATTGAATGAAATCGATACAAAAGTCCTAACCTAAGGCACATCTGCACATTATCAAAATTAATTGATTTTATTCTAAATTTTGCATTGGGGAATATTCCTTGAATATTCCTATTTATCTTAATTATCTTTGATTTAATGATTATTTGCTAATAAATCTTATTTATCCTAAAGTTGATTAATTGAATATGATGAATATTTAATTAATTAATTTAATGCTGCCACTTAATTATTTAATTACATTTAATTATATTTATTCCTAAATTGTATTGTTTGATTTTGACAATAAATCAAAAATCTTATGACTAATTGATTAAATTCCTATTTAATTAATTAAAGTCAGTTGTCAATATTTAATAATATAGTTTTTGAATAAAAGTTTGATTTAATAATTGATTAACCCATAAATCAATTGTTTTAATTTTAAAATTAGTTAAGTGGAAAATAAATCACTTTATTTATTAAATTAATTCATATTAAATCATGCACAATCACAAAAGCAGTCAACTTTAAAACAATTGCTAATTTCAATTTGTAAACTTTCTAAAACTCAACATCTGATGATGAGTTGAAAAAGAGAACTAAAGCTCTATTTTGAGATAAAAATTGCTTTTTCATGATTTTATGAGTTTATTTATTCTTAATTTCTTGTTAACTCAAAAATTAACCTAAGTTTATCAAGAGTGATTTATGGTTTTTCTCAATGCATCCTCAAGCCCTAGATTTCTATAAAAACAAGGCTCAGCTCTTCATAAAAATCTCTCAAGATTTCAACCTCTCAAAATCTCTCAAGCTTTCGATCTCTCAAAATCTCTCAAGCTTTCAATCAATCGATATCTCTCAAAATCCTTCAAGCTTTCAAGATCTCTAAATCCCTCAAGCTTTCAATCTCACATCTCTCGAATTTGCACAATTACTCTTGTGAATTTACAACTGAAGAACAAAGATTTTGCAACAGGCAATTTTGTGAGATCAATTCATAGTTTTTCATAGCTTTGCATATCAATTCATATAATTCTTAGATTAATTTGCATATCATTTCAATTTCATTCTAGATTAATTTCATACAGTTTTTCATCCTATTGCATACAAAATACAAAAAAATAGATTAATCTGCATTCATACAGTTTTTCATTCTTTATCATTAAATCCTTCATTTAGGTGTTGCATTGTCACTGATCTTGATTTCAATCTGAAAACATCATACTCACACCTACTAGAAGGTAGTAAATTGCCTGGTTAGCATAGTTTCAATTACTTGCAGATTTTGGTTTTTTCTAACCTCTAATGTTTTACTGAAGTGTTGTGTCCACAACTAGGTAAAATTTTCACACATACAATAGCCACTCTCACCACTCAGTGGTATCCTTAAGAAGCATAGGAACACAATCGTGAAAGATAAATTGATAATGGACTGACTTGACTGACTTTGTCAACAACCTCACTGATCCTTGATTGGTTTTATTTTGATGTTTGATTGGATGTGGATGTGTCTTGTTTTAGAAATGGACTACCTGTATAAGACCGATCTATCTGCTTTAAATTTTTTCTCTCATTGTATAAGACCATCAGTTTGATTGATTGATTGGTTTGGTTTGATTGATTGATGACAGATTAGATTGTTGATAAAGATGGGTCTCATGAGTCCATTGTCAATTGATGAATCTCATTGTTTTGACTTAATTTTAGATGTTTGATCATCACTTTCTTCTTGTTGTGATAGAGATTTTATTGCATGATTTTGACATGTTTTGATTTTTTTGGTTGATTGATTTATTTAGGACATTTTATGATGTTTTTGGTCCATCGTAGGATTCATATATTTGGAGTCGAGGCATGTGTGGCATAAAGCATAGGTGAAGTCTCTTATCACAGACACCCCTAACATAGATTCTTTATTTGACTTGTTTTAAAACTTTCAAAAATAATTTCCATTACTTCATGATCATATATGATGTTTTTTAGCATTTTTTAGGACATTTTCAAATTTTCGGGGTTTTTTTAGGACATTTTTTGAATGTTTTTTTTTTTTAAAATCAAGACTTTTTATGATGTCTTTGGATTTTTTGAAGATGAGTATTTGAATTTTTTGGAGAATTTTTTTAGGACATTTTTCTCTTTTCTGGATTTTTTTAAGGACATTTTGTAATTTTTTCAGGTCATTTTGAAACAAGACTGCCCCTAGTTTGGTGAACCAGTACAAATTATTGATAAGTGTCAAGGCTCAGCAAGTTATACTTGTTGGTTTTAGGTTTAATGTGCATAGAAATGTTTTCTAGTGAGTAAAAACTGATCATTTAGATTCATTGATGGTGGAGTAGGACTTCAACACTTGGCGCATGTTTGTCAAGTTTTCACCTATAAAGGATAAAATATGAATGGGGTCCTAGAACAATGGTTTGCACATAAAAGAGACCCCAAAACTAACATTTTACACTTACATTTGAATTGTATTGATATGGAAAGTAAATGTAAATGACTAATGTTCAAATTAAGAAATAAAGGTACTTACCTCCGGAAAAGAACCTGCTGAAAACCCTATCAAATAGTCTCATAAACTATTGATTTCAACACCCTTGCACCGAAACTACGAGATCTACAAAACCTAGAAATATTTTCCAATTCTAAGGGAGGTTGTCTTTGACCCTCATAAAAGGTCAAAGGCTACATTTTTATTCTGAAGGTTGATTCTGACTTTGTTCACAGATTCCAGAAGTTCACCAAAAAGGGTATTTGAATCGGATCTCAAATCTGAAGTTTTGCACCTGCACCTACAAGAAAAAGAGGGTTTTTTATGTTTGTTTGGGAGGTTTTCCTTGGTCAAACCCTAGTTTGGAATCAACCTTAATATTGAAATTGAAATGGAGAATGCTAGCAAGTAGTAGAAGTAGATCTAACAATGAAGCTACGACATTCGATAGATATGCAATTGTATTTGAAATGTAATCAAGTATGTTGATATGAAAGCTTGAACATAACATCAAAAAATGTAAATCAAACCTCCATGATTGTATGCTTGGAATCCACATTGATAGAAGAATGAATGGATCTTGAAGATGAACAAAAGGATCTTGAAGGAAGATCACACCATCATGATGGCTAGATCTAGGGTTTGAATGATAAATCTTGAATGCTTGAACCAAATCCCTTCAATGGCTTGAATGCTTGAATCCTTGATCTTCAATAGAGAACTTGGATGGAGAAGAAGACTTGATTTCTTGAATGGATGCTTGCTTGATCACCTTGAGATCTTGAGAGCAATGAAGATATGAATGATGGATGAGAAAATGAGAGAGGAAGGCCTCCTTTTATAGTGAACAAGGGCACAATCCTCTAGAGGGGCCACCTTGGAGAATTAAATCCCAATTAGGTCCTAACCTTTAGAAAATATACCTAGATTAAATGAAATTATAGGATTTACCATTCTAAAACCCAAAATAGTGAACCCAGAGGTGGAAAAATAAATATCCCCAAAACCCGATACCTGAAAATCAAGGAATTTAGAGATTTTGAAAGAGGGGGGAAAATCAATGTTGGGACTAACCTGGTCAGGTTCAACTTTGATCTTGACCTAGTCAAGTTTGAGCTCGATCCTAACCTAGTCAGAATCAACCTTGAATTTGACCCTGGGGCCCAGATCCAGCCAGAATCAATCCGGAGGTCTCAAGGATGCCCGGAGACCTAGAGATGATATCAGAATGGGATAGAATGCCAAGGATAGGCACAAAATCATATGATGACTATACTGAAGGCTAGGAGGACCTATTTCTAATTCCTACCTAGAAAATAAAGCCATGGAAGAGGGAAATTAAGGAGAATCCTTGAGATCATAACCCTAATTTCACCTAGAATGAAGCAGAAAAGAAGTGGAAAGTGGGGAGAAAGCCATATCAAAGCAAAGATCAAATCAAGGCATCCAATATGACCCCAAACCATTTACTCAGAGGGATAAATGCTCTTAACATGGAAGTGCTTCCATTTTAAGATGATACATTAAGCCCCCACTTTAGCAAGAGTATGGACTCAATGCAAACTCTTGGTAAAGGAGAAGAAAGAGAAGATCCAAGTGGATTCAAAATGAGATAGAATGAAACTTAGTTAGGGACACTAGCCCCCAAGCTAAGGATTCTAACTCAACATACATGCATGAGGGTGCAAGACACAAAAAGGGGTTAGTACTAAATAACCCAAATCAATTAGCATAAGAAACCTCACTAAGAAATATTTCTCATACTAATATCATATTTGGAAAGCTATCATAAAAGCATAAATGTTTACATAAGAAAGACAAGAACAAAACTATAAATGACATAGCTTCATGATCCAATCCTACTAGCATGAAAGTGAAAAGAGAGAGATGGAAAAGAGTGATTACCTCGCCTAGTAAGATGCCCACCTTACTATGAATCACCCTGGAGGGAGAGCCCAACAAGTTCACCCATAAACTGTGCTTGGAATTGTAATGTGTCCTTTGATGACTTTTGGAATACTCATAGATCCACCTTCTTGGATCACTATGAATATGAAATGTGTGTCTCCTTAGGATTTAGCAACTTATGTGTGTTACCTTCAGAAGATTTAGCATATAGGTGTGTGTCTTTTCAAGATTTAGCAACTTCTATGTGTTACCTTCCAAGATTTAGCATATTTGAAATTGGAAATGCGTGTCCCTTCAGGATTTAGCAACTTATGTGTGTTACCTTCCAAGATTTAGCATATTGAAAATTTTGAAAAATGTGTGTCTCCTCAGGATTTAGCAACTTATGTGCGTTACCATCGGAAGATTTAGCATATAAATGCGTGTCTTTTCAAGATTTAGCAACTTATGTGTGTTACCTTCCAAGATTTAGCATGTAAAATAAATAAAACAATAGTACAAGGGAGACCCTATATATGCCCCCTCCTTAATATGGAAAAAACATACTATTTTGACATGTTAAGGAAAGAAAAGAATAAGGATAAAGTCATCTTCAGTATCAAGACAATATCCACAAACAACACCCAGTCCAAGCCAAGAAGATCACAACTCCTATGAGGCCATGGAAGTGATGAATGTAAAGAGATATCATGCAAGAAGTGAAAAGAAAGTAACCCTTATGAGGGATAGCACACTATTTAGTTTCCAAGGTGAGAGATATATCAACCATGGAAACCCAATGTCAAACAAAAAAATAGGTTGTGATCAAGGACAAAGATCCTCAATGCAAACAAAAATTTTCATGTATGATTGTATATCACATAATAGATAAATATTTCTTACCCAAGGAAAGAGGTGAATCCCAGAAAGACAAAAGGAGATAGCATCCTTGCCCCCCAAGTGTAAGAAAAAAGATATAAGAGGATACCTACTTCACAATGCAAGGAGATATCATGTTTACAACAATGTACACCATATCCTGAGCAAGAGATATTGACCCCTACGTCCAAGAATATAGATAATTGTGAAAAGGATATGTCACTCATGGAAAAGGATCCTCAAAGAAAGAGATCTTATCAACAAGACCCCCACCAAAGAGGAGTGCTTTAGATAAAATATCATCTTTCAAGAGTGGGAACAAAGATTCAATCATCAAGCCCCCTACAAAGAAGAGGAAGAGGAATCTTTCAAATGAGGGAAACAACTCTAACACCAAAGCAAGGGTGAGAGTTTATAAAGAACATAATTTGCAAAATAGAGAAGAAGTGACAACTTAGGACAACAACTTCTCATATAAGAAGGTTATCCATAGTTAGAACATCTATCAGTATGTTGAAATAATATTGCAATGTAAACAAATACCACTAAGCCAAGGAAAGTAGTTCCCTAGACAAAGAGAAAGAAAGAGGTACCTTTCCCCCCAGAGATAAAGACAAGGGATACCTTTGCAAAACAAATGGTGTAGAAAAGATATCTTGAAAGATTCTATGGATGATTAAAAACATAATGCAAAACCATAGAAAAATAGAAGAGAAAGAATACTAATTAAGCCCCAATAAAAAGACCTAATGGATCCGAGGAGACTGGATGAAGATACACCTCTTGCCCCCAGTCATGAGACAAGAGGGGAAGAGCATCTACATTATATCTAAAGGAGGGGAATCCCCTATATAAAAGTTATGAAGGAATTGTAAAACTGCATGAGAGTGAGATATAATTCCTAAAGCAGCTCTTTCTCTAACATATAACTTGAAATGTTTACAATCAGTAAGTAAATGTTTGTTACTATAATGAAAAGGACATTTGTATTTGTATAAAGCATCGATCGACATAGGTCTAAAAAATTCTTTCTTGGAATTCATTAGCTCAACATATACCTTCTTAGCCACTTCTTGACAAGTATTAGGGTTATCTAAGATAGGTGTGGGGAGAAGAATGTGAAGAGGAGGATGATGTTTAGCATCACCTACCTTAACTTGAGATCTTGAACAACCAACACCATACATATCCAGTTTAGGGTGTATATGAACTAGGAACCTAATACCATGCTCGTTAACCCCAAGCCCTTGTTTAGTCACCATACTATATCTAGTAGTGTACATATTATGTAAAGCTTCTACAGGAGGTGATTGTTTATCATGTTCATGAGTAAAGGTTGCATAAGGTGGGATAATAGGTTTGGAAGAAGTTTCTTTACCCCTTCCTTTAATATCATCATGAATCAGAGGAGAAGGTAAATCAAAGAAATCTTGCACATCTGCATCCTGAACTATAGCTTGAATCCCATCATAAGTACAGGAAGAACGAGGATAAACAGATGGAGAATTAGGTATCGAATTAGGATTAGGAAGATTAGGATTAGGATTGATAGGATTAAGATTAGGATTGATAGGATTAGGATTAGGATTGATAGGATATGGATTAGGAAGATGAGGAGATGGTGTATCATCTGCCAAATTCTTCACATAATCTAAAAGATTAATAAGGCTACCACATAAATCTTTAACAAAGGTTTTAAATGTAGGCAGACTAGTGTCGGTCATCTTCACAAAAGCATAAGCAAGAGAAAAGTGAAGGGTCATCAACATAATGAAGTGAATGATACTTTCATAAACATCATAGGTATTATAAAGAGATGCTAAAAGAAGAGTAATAAAGAACATAACTACACACCAAAGCATCTTAATAATCACCATAGAAAATGACATGCAAGAAATATTTTTTGAATTTATTGAATATATAGATTTTTTTGTATTTTTGAATAAAATGCAAGAGCATAAAAAAGATCTAATCTAAAAGGCAATCTAACATCAAAAAGAAAGAGAGTAAGCTAGTCGGGTTCACCAAAATGAATAGGGGTAAAATGGCATCAACCCTATTCAAATGTAAAGAGGGATAAATGTGTGGGGGAAAAATGAGATCCACTCCTAAATCCAAATTCCCAAAGGAAAGATCCAATTTTATCAACCAAAAGGTTAATGCACAATCGAATCAATCTATGGAGAATATGAAAGAGAGAGAAAAACCCTATATTTCCCTATGGTAGAATTGAAGTGTTTAGAATTTGAAACAATTGAAATGAAAGTACTAACCTCAAATTAGGGAAGATCTAGAAAATGCCAATTTTTGAAGTTTGTGTGTACTTTCAAGAAATTTTGCAACCTATTTTGGATTGGAAATGCCGAGACGGAGAAAACCCAAAAATCTTTTTCCAAGATGAGCTCAGGTTGACTTTGACCCTCATTAAAGGTCAAAGGCTAGATTCTTTATCTGAAGGTTGATTCTGACTTTGTTCATAGATCCTAAAAGTTTTTCAAAAAGGGTATCCGAATCCAATCTCAGATCCGAAGTTCCGCACTTGCACCTGCAAGAAAAATAGGGTTTTTGTTGTTTTTTTCAGGGGGTTTCCTTGGTCAAACCCCAGTTTGGAATCAACCTTAATAGTGAAATTGAAATGGAGAATGCTAGCAAGTAGTAGAAGTAGATCTAACAATGAAGCTATGACATTCGATAGATATGCAATTGTATTTGAAATGTAATCAAGTATGTTGATATGAAAGCTTGAACATAACATCAACAAATGTAAATCAAACCTCCATGATTGTATGCTTGGAATCCACCTTGATAGAAGAATGAATGGATCTTGAAGATGAACAAAAGGATCTTGAAGGAAGATCACACCATCATGATGGCTAGATCTAGGGTTTGAATGATAAATCTTGAATGCTTGAACTAAATCCCTTCAATGGATTGAATGCTTGAATCCTTGATCTTCAATAGAGAACTTGGATGGAGAAGAAGACTTGAATTCTTGAATGGATGCTTGATTGATCACCTTGAGATCTTGAGAGCAACGAAGATATGAATGATGGATGAGAAAATGAGAGAGGAAGGCCTCCTTTTATAGTGAACTGGGGCACAATCCTCTAGAGTGGCCACCTTGGAGAATTAAATCCCAATTAGGTCCTAACCTTTAGAAAATATACCTAGATTAAATGAAATTAGAGGATTTACCATTCCGAAACCTAAAATAGCAAACCCAAAGGCAAGAAAATAAATATCCTTGAAACCCAATACCCGAAAATCAAGGAATTTGGATATTTTGAAAGAGGGGGGCAAAATCAAGGTTGGGACTGACCTAGTCAGGTTCAAGTTTGATCTTGACCTAGTTAGCTTCAAGATCAATCCTGACCTAGTTAGGATCAACCTCAAATTTGACCCTAGGGCCCAGATCCAGCCAGAATCAATCCGAAGGTCCCGGGGATGCCCAAAGACCTAGAGATGATATCAAAATGGGATAGAATGCCAGTGATAGGCACAAAATCCTATGATGACTATGATGAAGGCCAGGAGGACCTATTTATAATTCCTACCTAGAAAATAGGGCCATGGAAGAGGGAAATTAAGGAGAATCCTTAAGATCCTAACCTTAATTTCACCTAAAATGA
Source organism: Chamaecyparis obtusa (assembly GCA_027943335.1). NCBI lineage: Eukaryota > Viridiplantae > Streptophyta > Pinopsida > Cupressales > Cupressaceae > Chamaecyparis > Chamaecyparis obtusa. The sequence goes on from BSBK01001859.1 coordinate 1,610,538, forward strand.
AGCTAAAAAGAAGTGGAAAGCGGGGAGAAAGCCAGATCAAAGAAAAGATCAAATCAAGGCATCCGATATGACCCCAAACCACTTACTCAGAGGGCTAAATGCTCTTAACATGGAAGTGCTTCCATTTCAAGATGATACATCACCAAGGTACCTACCCAATAGCACATCTTTGCTAGTTTTTAACCAAAGGGCAATTTTTTTCTCTTTACATTTTTCTATTTTTCAATTTATTTTTTTATTGTTGCTAAGGCGCTTGTTTTCCAGGTTTTCACCAAAGTAACTTTTTTATTTTTATTTTTTTTTTGTATTTTGTATTTTTTCTTTTTTTTCTTTTTTTTTCACAAACTTTTAAGATATGTACACTTGACCTTGGGATATCAAGTATAGTACTTTTTTAGGTGCATTTTTTTTATGAAGCCAGGGAGCAGATCTCCCTCTTGGGTTGCCAGTAGAAATTCCCCATTGTCTAAGGATCCAATAATAACATAGGGTCCTAACTAGTTGACTTCAAATTTTTTGGGCTTCTCTCAATCTGTGAGATTTATGTTATTCTCTTTTAGGACCAAGTCACCTACCTCAAATGTCCTTGGTCTGACTCTTTTGTTGTAACTTTTGCAAAGGTGGTTCTAATAGCCTTATAAGTGGTTTTATTTCATTTTGATGCTTCTCATCTAACAATTCAAGTTCTAATAATCTAGCTACCCTATAGTATTCATCTAAAATAAAAATTTTATGTGATATCCTAAGTGAGGGAAGCTCAACTTCAAGAGGTAGAACTTCTTATGTTCCATATACAAGGGAAAAGGGTATTTCTCTTGTTGGATTCCTTATGCTAGTTTTGTATGCCCATAGTCCAGGACTAAGTTGCAAATACCAATCTTGACTAGTTTCATTGACAAATTTCTTTAAAAAAATTAGGATTTTTTTTTTAGTTGCCTCAACTTGACCATTTCCTTGAGGTTAGTACAATTATGAGAAGCTTTGTTTAATTTTAAACTTCTCACGAATATCCTCAACATATTTGTTTTGAAATGGTGATCCATGGTTAGTTAGTATGGTTTGTTGAAGCCCATACCGACACATGATATAATTAAGGATAAACATGGATATTTTATTACCAAGGATGTGTGTTATAGGAATGGCCTCCACATAGTTTGTAACATATTATGTTGTTGTGACTATGTAATTATGACCTTTAGAGGAAATGGGTGTAATCTTGCCCACTAGGTTGAATCCCCACCTTGAAAAAGGCCATGGTGAAGTAAGGGGTTGGAGCTCTTGATTTGGTGCATGGATGAGATATCCATGTCTCTAACAGTATTGTAATCTATGTACATCCTCATGTGCATGTGTCTCTAGAGTTGGCCAATAATATCCCATCCTTGGGATTTTCTTCACTACGATATTACCACCTGAGTGGGCCCCACAAAAACCTTCATGTACCTTGTAAAAGTATTTCATGAATTATATGGAAGTAGGAAATCATAGGAGCATACCATCTAGACCTTTTCTATACATAGTATTAGCAAGAAGGGTACACCTAGAGGCTTGTCGAATAAGAGACTTCTTTTGGTTTCTATACAAGTCAAGTGGAAGGTGATTGTTTTCAAGGTAAGCATATATTTCTTTTTACCTATGAGAATCGAGACCAAAAAGGACACATAATGATTATGTTGTGGATTCTTCATGCATTGGGATCATGAGATGTTCTACCAAAAATTAGAATCTAGTTTCATTGCATGGCATGTCAACCAAGGATTTTATGGTAGCCATCGCATCTACAGATTTGTTTTGAACCCTTGGAATTTGTTAAAAAATAATGTACTGAAAGGAAGCACACTGACATTCCATCAATTGCTTGTATGGGATCAATTTTTTATCTATTATCATGTAGTCATTATTGACTTGACTAATGGCTAGCTTTGATTCACCATAAACTTTCAAATTCTTTATCCTCCATCGTATAGCCATTTTTAGTCCTATGACTAGAGCTTCATACTCGGCTATATTGTTGGTGCATGGAAAATTGAGGTGAAAGGATTTAAGACTTGCATCCCCTTGTAGAGTGATGAAAACAATTCCTACACCTACACCATGGTTTGTATATGATCCATCAAAATATAGTTGCCAAACTGGTATTGATGCTTCTATATTGAAAATGGACTCATCAGGAAAGTCTAGCACAATGCTTCTATATTTACAATCCACATACTCAATGTCAAACTCACTCAAGATCATGACCAATTTGGTGATTCTTCCAATTAATGTTGTTTTACTCAATAAATACTTTAATGGATCTATATAAGTAATAAGTTTGGTTTTATGAATAAACATGTAATGTCTTAGCTTCTGAGAGGTGAAGACAACTACTAGACATGATTTTTCAATGGGTGAATAGTTCAATTCATATCCCACTAAGGTTTAGATGATGTAATATATGGCTCTTTATTTTCTATGATCATCATGTTGAGCCAAGATAGCTCCTAGTGCTAACTTTGTTACTAAAATGTACAAAAGAAGTGGTTTTCTAGGAGTTGGTGGAACTAGTACTGACGAACTCAACATATAGTTTTTGAAGATTTGAAATGCTTGCTCGCATTGTTCTTTCTAGAAAAATGTGACTCCTTTATGTAATAAATGTTGGAATGGATGACACTTATCAGTGAGTTGAGATATAAACCTCCTTATTGACTATAATCTTCCCTAGATTCCTCTGAGTTTTTTCAGATAAGAGGGAGGAGGCATGTCTAGTATGGATTTTACCTTTTCAGGATCAACTTCAATTCCTTTGTGTGAAACAATGAACCCTAGGATCTTTCCAAACATGACACCAAATGCACACTTTTTTGGGTTCATCCAAACCTTGTACTCTTCTAACCTATCAAAAATAGGTTCCAACACTTGTAGATGTTCCTCTCTAACTTTATATTTCACTAATATATCATCAATATTATCTTCCATTGTCTTATGGATCACGTCATGGAATATTTTGGTCATGGATCTTTGATAGGTTGTGCCTACATTTTTTAGACCAAAAGGCATTTAATTCCAATAATATGTTCCCCAAGAACAAATAAAGGTCATCTTTTGTTTGTCCTCGGGGGATATATTTATTTGGTTTTACCCTAAGAATCCATCCAATAATGATAACATTTGGTGTCTTGTTGTTAGATCTACTATCATGTTTATGTTTGGCAATGGGAAGTCATCCTTAAGACAAGCTTTATTTAGGTCCCTAAGATATATACATATAGAAATATCCCTTGACTATTTTTTCATAGGAATTAAGTTTGATATCTAGTTTTCATAAGGGATAGGTATGATAAAACCAACATCCAAAAGTTTCTTTAACTCAGTCTTGACTAGTAATGCAATGTGTGGATGCATTTTTCTCAGTTTTTGTTTCATAGACTTCACATTTGGTAATAATGGCATGTGATGTAATACAAGTTCTGGATTAAGTCCTAGAATGTTAGCATATGACTATTGGGATTCACTTTCCTTTCTTTGAAGAATTTAATGAATTTTTCTCTTTCCTTGGGTGAGAGAGATTTAGCCAAATAGATTCTCTTAGGATGGAGTTCATCTCCTAAGTTTACTTTAATGATGTCCTCTCCCAGTAATGCTAATTTGTCTTCCTCTAAGGGGAGGAATTCCAAATTTCCATCTTTTGGTGCCTTAGAAAGGTTTTCACCAGAAGATACATCTTTATTTTTACTTTTTTCATGGTCAAGAAGTGCCTTTCAGTTTTCACTTGATGACCTATTTTTGTTTTTCTCTTTTTTCTCTTTATTTTTTATTTTTTGATTGGAAAGAGGAGTTTCCTCCCCAAATTATGTTGGCATGTGTAAATCAAAAGATAACCCATCCTTGTGGTCTCTTGATGGTATTCCTTCTTTAAGCCCCATGAATTTAGAAATGGCTTCATCGTTCTCAAAGATATCTATATTCGGACGTCCTTGTTGGTCCCAATTGGCTAACTTAGGCTAGACTAGATAAAGGTTAGTGCTAGGGGATAACTTGGTTTAGAAAAAGGGAATGGTACTAATAGTTTCAAAAAATATGGAGTGGGATGTGGATGCACCATTTAGGGAATGTCATCAACATGTTTTTCAATACAAGGTTCTTCCTCTAGGTTTAGTTGGTCAAACAATTCATTTGTGTGCATGGTGTTGGTGGAACGAGGAGAATGACAAGGGGTATTTGGTTCACATTAATGGAGGGATAACCACTCATACTTGTGTGAATTGGTCATGCTAGCACACTCAAAGGGTATCTCATTTTCAATATAATTGAGGATTTCCCATTCGAGGGACAATTCAATGTTTATAGTTTTTGTCTCTTGTAGTAACAACTATGGAAGTATATGAATGATCTAGGCATGCCAATGAAATTGCCCTAAGTTTGGATTAGTGGCTTGTAGACCATCTCTAACTCCTATCTTAACTCTAGCTTGACCATACCCTAGACCCCTATTATTTTTCTAGGTAGGTGGTAGTGACAGTTCTACAATTCCTTGTTGTCTTTCCCCCATACCTATAGTTCCATCATATCCAAATTGTTGTAACATGGTGAATTCATGTCCATATCTTTCCAAGGGTATTTTTAATAGTGGTGTATCTTGTGATACTCCTATAGAGTTATTTTTTTGTCATTATTTATGATAAAGTCACATTCATTGTCAAAGTCATTCAGTAATGAAGCAAAGTCAATTTGGTAAGAGCACACAAGCTAGTCGGTAAAAGAAAATGAAGGAAAGGGTAATTTTGATAAAGGAAATAAGAAGCAGACATCAAGCAAGGAAAACTAAGCATCAAACATTGAGTTGTACCAAGCTACAATGTCCACCAAACTGACACATGATATAGTTACCAAGCAATAGGAAAAAATTATTACCGAGAATCTCAGGCCAACACAAGGAGAGTCTACAGATACATTGAACCTAGACACCAAGAAGAAAATGGTTTACAAATCCCAAGGAGATTGTTTGAAAGGGCATTGGAGATTTAAACATGGTGATTATACATGATTACAAGGTGAGATTCACTAATAAGAATTAAATGAGATATATACAATGGAGGAGTAACCAATGCTACCACCGCTTAAAGAGATGATTCTAGAATATTTCCACTGCTTCTAGAATTGAGTATAATGTTACTATAATTGATAGTAATGTTAAAGATTAATTATCTGATGGTGATAATGATGAAGAGAAACCAAGATCAGAGGAATACAAGATAGTAGAAAAGGTTAGATTAGTTATTGTCTTGTCATTGATGTCAAGAAATTGATTTATGGTTTACATTATATTTCCATATCATTTAGTATAGGATATAAGTTGAATGAGTTAAGAAGAAGAAGAAATGAGATGTTGTGAAGTTGAAGAACTTAAATGGGAAACTAATACAGATAGTAAAATGATTAGATTATGTTTATATAATTTTTTTCTACCACACATATAATTATATCAAGTCGGTAAAGCATGGTAATGAAGATTTGTCAAGTCGGTAAGAAAAAGAGTTTTGGCTACCGAGCAAGAAATGGAATTGGGTAAAGGTAAAAGGTAAAAGGAAGTATGTTTTGGTAAAGGAAAAGGAACTAAAGGAACTAAACATAAAATAAATATTTAGGCACTAAGTAAAGTTAACCGAAATTCAGAGTTATCTACCAAACAAGGAACAATAATTAAATACAAGGATTGGAACGACATTTATTGATTAGCTATGATGAGTTAGATGGTCATGATGACAAGGAAAGTTAGTTATAGAGATCTATAGATAGGAAAATTCAAAGTGAAGATCTACAGCTTAGATCTAAATGGTTAAAGAAGAAGGAAAAAGATTCAAGAAAGTTTAAGTTCCTAGGTGAAAAGAAAACGTGTTATCGAGATCCAGATTCAAGGTATAATGAATTGGATGGTTGAGATTGATCAAAGGAAAATATAATTGATGTGGGAGCATCCTAGGGTAGTTGGAAATCCTGCATGCATGGTGTGTTATATTGGTGTTTCTATGTTACTCAGTTGCATCTTTGACTAAGGAGCTCAGTCATTGAAGGCCTCGGTCATCGAAGGAACTTGGTATAACTTTTGGTGCTTGGCAGAACCTATGCTTAGTGATTCTTGTGGTGCTTGATTGATGTACTTTCTTGGTGATACCTAGCTTGCTTGACTATTTTTACTATTTCTCAGTAGTATTATCTTACCGACTGGAGTTCTTGGATATTTGGTGGGCCAACTTGATGTATTTAATGTGGGTAGCTTATGTTACATTCTCCTAGGTAGATCTAGAGGTCGACATGGAGAATTAATTATTGTAAGGCTATTTGAGAGCCAAGTTGTATTTCATTTAATATTTATTTGTTTAGGAGCCGACTTGGGCTGAGGATTTAATTATTTCTTCCAGCTGACTTGTGGTTGAAGAAATGTATTTAAGGAAGGTTTGGGTAGTTGTTTGAAAAAAAAGGGAATCATGAGATATTAATTAGATCCTGTGAGATCTTGAAGATTAGATTGTTTGTCTGATATTTATAATAGCAGAGCTAGTGGTTTGCATACTCGGAGACAAGGAGGTTGCTTGGTGGCTTGCGAGCTTGAGTTTAGATCTACCTTAGTGTTTATACAAGTTGCTGATGTGTTACGGAGCTGGACTAGCTAGGGGATTGCAGAATTACTATTGTAAATGTTTATATTTGGTCGTAACCTGAAAGTCCTTACAGCTGGGCATGTTGAATGAAAATTTTATTGGAGTGTTCTCTTGTTGTGTTTTGATTGTATTGTTATTGCTAGTGTAGGTTTGGACTATCTTTTTTGGTATTTTCCCTATTGCACTACGTCAGGTGGTATCAAAGCTTGAGGTTCTTGGGTGTGTAAACAGATCACCAAGTTGAGGCAATTTCCACCAGAACCTTGGGTTGGTGATTTATTGCTTTGGGTTTTTGAAGATCTTGAAGATGCCTCCGAGAATATTAGACCCTAGGGCAATTTCAAATCTCTCTGATGTTGTGGAAGAAAAGATCTCTAAGAAGGTTAGATAGGATGTCAGATCTGAGATGCAATTGATGAAGAATGATATGATTGCTGAGATCATGAGGGCTATTGTTGGTATGCTAAGGAATCTTAGTACTAAAGATGGCTATGAGGAAGCTATTGAAGACTTTGAAGCTGTTGGAACTAGTGGGGATGGTAGAACAGGTTGGTTGCAAAGATCTGGAGCTTGGTTAAGTATTAGTTACCGAATGGAAGTTTCTAACTTTGTTGGTACTTTGAGACCCGAGGATTTGATTGATTGGATTGGTGAGTTAGAAGACTTCTTTGAGCTTGAAGAAATTAAAGATCCTCTTAGAGTGATATTGGCACAAACTAAGTTAAAAGGACATGCTGCTCTTTGGTGGAAAGAATTGTAGAGGGATAGAGAAGATGAAGGTGAAATTAAGATCAATCAGTGGAGGTTTGATGGTGGTTTAGACACCTAAAAATCCTTTAGAAAATAAAGTATTTTTATTTTCTGAAAAACCCCTGATGATATCATCATTTATTAATTAATTATTTATTTAATTAATTTATTTATTTTTATGCCATTAAATCCCTTTACCTTAATTAAAAATATTTAATTAAGGAATCCCTCCCAAAAATGTTTAAATCTTATTTAAACATTATCTCCTTATTTATTAATTATTTAATTAATAAATTGACCAAAAATCCAAAAAATAAATAAATAATTTATTTTTTCCCAAAACCTTGCCATATTCCTAAAGACCACTAACCTCTTCCAGAATCTTGTAATCCTTCTTTAATTTTGATTAAAGGTTGTTTTACCCATTTCCTAACCCTAATCCCAACTCAAAATATTTAATTAAGATTAAATATTTAATCCTCATATTTATTAAATTCATTTTTAATAAATATTCTCAAACCTAAACCATGGAAATAAATAAATCTTTATCTATTTCCTAAAAATCCATATTTATCCTAAGGAAATTCTAGACTCTTCTAGAAAGTCTTTATTCTTGTCCCCCTAATCCTAATCCTAATCACCCCCCTAATCTTGTCACATTCCCTAACCAAGGTTAGCCAACTCCTAAGCTTAACCCAAAGTCAAAAAACTTCTAGAAACTTCTCTTACATGCATTAAATGCATTTAAAGCCTCCTTATCCCTCTTAAATGCATTTATGATGCATTTAAGAAGCCCCTCACCCCTTTCTTACACCCTTTGACCTTAGGCACATTTCCCAAATTGTGCACATCCCTCCCATCTTTCAACCCAATGCCCTTGTGACACTTGTCACAAGGAGGTGGCCCTGAACTAGCACAATCCATGTGCTCCCCTTTGAATGAATCTTGGCCTCTCTTAAGGATTTTGATCCTAGCCACTCATTCCTCCTTCCCAAAAGCCTATAAATACTCCTCATTTCTAAGAGAAAAACACCTTTTTACCTTTGATTTCAAGCATTGTTATCATGTCAATTTAGCTCTAGACTTAGCATAATCATCCTAATTTAGCTTACTTTCAAGCACTTTAGCTCATCTTAATATAGAACTAATGGATTAACATAGTTTACTTCTTGTTTATGCATCATATCACATCTACTTTAAGCTTAAAAATCTACTTAATCATATTAGTTGCATAATCTTGAGTTCCTGAGGCCTTAAGGGGCAATTTTGGGTGTTCTACCCAATATTGTGCCATCTATGGGGTTTTCGTGAAGCTTAAATCCTCCAAATCTGCATTAGGAAGATGCTCCAAGTGCTTTGAGAGCATACCCACATTCCTTTAAATGAGCAAATCAAAAAATGCATGGGCGCATCTATTTTAGCTCAATCTGAGCTGCCTTAGTTTAGATTTATCTTTGTTTTGGATTGATTTCATGCTAGGTTAAAATCTAATTTTTGTTTGGCATGAGTCTTTTCAAAACAGGTATCCTCAAAAGCCTTGTCCACATTCTGGCACGCCCGATGGGACCCAAAACCATAATCTATTTATTATATCATACTTTGTATTCTCATATTTGTAGGAAATAGGTGAAATGTCACCTACACATAGTTTAGTCACGCCTACAAAGAGTTTGATGACGCCTACAAGCTCTGTATCGATGCCTATTTTTTGAAGATTTTCACCTCGATAACTTCTATTCTATCTCAAACATCTTTTCTGTCTCCTGCAACAAAACTGCTCATGCCTATGAGATAAACATTCACATCTGTAATCATTTCACTGTCACCTTTAACCATTTCACTCTTGCCTATGCACTTTTCACTCTTGCCTATGCACTTTTCACTCTCACCTATACATGTTTTAGTCTCGCCTATGCATGTTTCAATCTCACCTATGCATGTTTCAGTCTTGTCTATGCATGTTTCAATCTCGCCTATGCATGTTTTAGTCTCACCTATGCATGTTTCAATCTTGCCTATGCATGTTTCAGCCTTGCCTATGCATGTTTCAATCTTGCCTATGCATGTTTCAGTCTCGCTTGTGCATATTTCATTACCGCTTGTAAATCTTCCTTTGTCACCCGAAAATCATTTCTCTGTCATGTGGAAAACATTTTTCTGCCACGTGGAATCATTTCTCTATCTCCTTGGCATTTTTCTCTACCGCCTATAAGCATTTAATTGCAGCCTATCAGTTTTTTGGTGTCACCTGTGCATTTTCCAGCGTCGCATATTAGCTAGACAATGTCACTGTCGACTCTATTTTTTGCCTTAATTTGTTCTCAAATTCATAAAAAGCAAAAGTCAAAACAAATCTTGAATGAAACTAAGGGAAAGAACTTAGGTCCTAAAGTGTCATTATCATTTTGAAAATCAAACACAATCTTGAATGATCTAAAGTGGAAAGAAAAGCATCCCTATTCCTTCTTCTTTGAATTTCAGTTCAAACAAACTCAATCTTGAATGATCTAAGGATAAAACGAAGCTCTTTTCAAAGTTCCTAAATTAACACACAAATCTCAATCTTGAATGTTCAAAGGAAAGAACTTGCAATCACTCAAATCACTTACTTTTTGGAGAAAGAACAAATCAAACTCTAAACACTTGTGTCTTCAAAGTTCACACACACTTAATTCAATTTGGGAAAAGAACAACTTGCTTGATGTGCATTTAGGAGTTTTTCAATTCTTGCAAAATCCTTGTTAAAGTAAGCAACGTAGAACATTTGAACTTGGACAAGTTCACTTGTTTTACTTTTAGTGAGGCCTGTCTAGGGAGAAAAGTGCTTCCTCCTTGGAGAATGACCTCAAACTAGTATCCCCCCCGATCGGTATATAAATAAAGTGAAGGCAAAAAGTACTCACTTATATCTCCTAATCCACAGGCATTTTGTGCCAAATGAAAATTTCTGGGGATGGTAAATATTCCTCCCCCAGCATTGTTGGCTAGGCTCTTAAGTGAGTCACAGGTGGTCAGCATAACCGGGTATGGAAACTCCATAGAACTATTAAAAACCAAATAAAATAGAGGCTACCCTAGCTACATCTGAAAGTATCAAGATCCTTGTGCAAGGACCAATTCCAAGGGGTTTACTAGGTCACCTCAAGATTACTCACCATTTGTATTTCCTTCTAGGGGGTACCAAGCTGTTGGCAAGTGATTTTGATACTCACCTTCCTTAGATAGATCTTCTTGAAGTGCTTGATAGTCAAATACTCTATGAAAACATTGTTGGAACATACACTTTCAAAGCTTTATCAGAGTCAATTATCCTATTTTTATCCCACAAGGTTGCTTTGTCCCTTGTGGAGATTGCTTTTCCAAAAGTCTTGTTTATCTATCCTTTGCCATTGGGAAACATCAAACTGATCAACAAACCTGGTTCAAGATACTCGAAACATTTTGCAGAGAAACCCTTGGAATCAAATATCTGAAGAGCTTTTTTCTCAAACCAAATTATCAGAATTTCCCCAAGTTATACCAAATTTGATCAAACATCTGAAAGCTAAGTTTCCCAAATCCAAAGCTTATCAAGAGAAGAAAGTTGCAGAAAGAAACCTTAAGAGCCATCAATCCTCTATCCAAGCAACCCAAGCAGAAGAAAAATATCAAGAAAAACTTGATAATATTGGCTATAATGCAAGAGTCAAATAGTTTGCCTACTGATTCCAAGTCAACCATCACTACATCAATCTTGAAAGAGAAGATTAACTAGGATCCATCACATGTCCTATTCTACCTTCAGATCTCAAAATCTTATCTTGGTAGTCCTTCATCCTAGTTTCATCTTAGTTTCATCCTTGCATCATCATCAAATCTTTAGTTGCATTCTAGAATCCTTCTTAGTTGCATACATCATCATCTTCCTAGCAACATCATAGATCATCCATCCTAGTTACATCTGCATCATGCTTTTAGAGAAAGCATTGTTCCATCACTCCTTCACCATCTTTCTGTCAGCAATCCACAATCAGAATCCCAAAACCTTGATCCAAATCCAGCATCCATCATCCAAAACAGAATCCACCATCCTTTGCACTGAATCTAGAGATCCAAATCTACAAGCACTTAGTGTTCAAAACCTTTGATTTGTTTCCATCCCTTATCCTAAATTAGAAGTCATCCCCTTTTTGACAGAGCATTGTCTAAAGGAAATCCAACTTGTCTTTGCACAGCCTCATCATCTCGAGCAAGAGATTGGCTTACATTGATAAGAATCCAGTTGACCGAAGATCATTAGTCTATCCTAGGTTGGCCAAATCCTATCACTGATCCTCCATCGGGAAAAATAGCAGCTCATTGTTGACACTTATTAATCTTCCACCAACATCCCACCAATCCTCCACCCAATCTTGACCCAAATCAGAGCATCCCACCAAGCCTCCATCATCACCAAGATTTTTCACCAATCTATCACCATCTTCCATCAAATCTTCCACCATCTTTGATTCATATCCAAGCATCTTACCAATCCTTGCATTATATAAATTTCATCATCCTTAGAAGTTCCTTAAGCTTACATCCATCATTCTTTAGAGTCTTTAGAAAATATCTTGCATCCATCTAGCATCTGCACCTCCATGCCTATCGAGACAAGATCTAGATCTAAAAAAAGAAGGAACATGAATCCTTATCCAATCACCAGTTCATCTGATCCTAACATTTTTACCAGTGCAATGATAGCCTATGATCCCCAAATACAAACTAGAAATACATGGGATGATCCCAATATCCCCTCGGCTCCTCTGGCAATAGAAACATTTGTGAATCATCCAGAGAATCGACCAGTAGTCAATGCACTCATGGCCCAAAACTAGCAAAGCATGTTCACTAACTTTGCACAAGCACATACTTCCATTCTGCCATATCTCCATCCTCGCATTCCCATAAGTACTATCCAAATCCTAGCACAAGTATACTCTCCATTCATCCAACCATTCCTTGATCCAACCTTGCAAACATCTCAAGAAACCTCTACCATTCCCCTTCTTCTACAAGGAAGCTTTGCAAATCCCATAACACAAGCTGTAACACCATCTACTCCATTCCTTATCATAGGTACTTCATCATCTTCCATGGCCACCCAAGCTCTTGCACAAATCCAATGCTTGTCACAAAATCAACTCCCACCTCTCACACAAACCTTTACACAAGAAGTTCCACCATCTTCCATAGGCCAAGCAGCACCTTTCACTCTAGGAGGGATGTAATCATCCTTCCCCTTCACTTCACAAGCTTCCACATCCACACCTTTTGTGCCAGGAGGGACACAATCATCTTTTCCTTTCAATCCCCAAGCTTTAGCATCCACACTATCATTTCAAGGGTCAACGCAATCGTTTCCCTCTTTCACCTAGCAAACCTCTACATCATCTACTATGGGGGTAGCACAATCATTCCCCTTTCAAAATCAGAAAACTTCCACATCACCTTTTTCATGGGGAACACAAGCATCCTCTTCATTCTCCCCCTAGCAAGCATCTACCTAGGCACAAGCCCAACAAAATTCCTTCACCATAGGAATGCCTTCCATGGGTTTTTCCAATCCACCATTCATATCCCAAACTCCCATTACATCTACCTTCCAAGCATCCACTACAGCACAATTCCCACCTCACACTGGTTCTCATTGGGGTCTCACTCAAGAAGACATGAAAGCCTTTGGAATACCAACTCACTCTCCTACATCCGTGTTTGCAAACCAACAAGCCACCTTCCCATAAGCAGCACAACAGCAACCATCTCAACCTCCACCAGCTTCATCCTTCACAAGCTATCCATTCCCAACACCCAGTGCTTTTCAGAAAATTCCTCCACCTCAGCAGCAAAGTTCCTCCCATTTCGCAAGTTATCTTGCCCAGCCACCCTTTGCTTCAAGCTTCCCTACATCAGTTCCACCCTTAAGCAATGCAAGAATGCACCTGACCTATATCGGTCAACCATAGAGACAAGTTTAGCAAGGACCATCTTATCAACAAGATGCATCATTCCACCAGCCACCCCCATAGCAACCATACTTCCAATCACAGCAACAAACCCCCATCATTCCCCAACACCAACAAGTTTCCTCCTATCAATTACAACAGCAAATCCCCGTCATCCCACAACACCAGCAAGCAGTCCCGTATCCTCCACCGCAATATCCCCAGCAAACATTGCTCCAAAATCCCCTCCAATCCACCTATCCCACTGGATCATCTCCATATCCCACTCCATAATACCCATCTCAAATGGGAACACCCACTCAAACACTGATCAATGCTGAGTGGGAAGCCATGAAGAACGCTCTTAAGGAGCTTCAAACCGGTACAAAGAACAAAACCTACAAGTTTGAGGAGGTGTGTCCTTATCCGTTTGACCGATCTATTGCCGCTATACCTTTCACCAAGAACTTTTAGACACCTAAATTTGATAAATATTAGGGGAAAGGATATCCAGTCAACCATATTAAAGAATTCTATATCGCATGCCAAGAAGTAGCTTACAGTGATAACTATCTCTTATGCCTATTCCCCAAAAGCTTGGGAGGAACTGCTGTTGAGTGGTTCTACAAAATACCATGTGGGACTATCACAACCTTTGTTGAACTTTTTAAGAAGTTCATTGCCCACTATGCCCACAATGTTGAGAATGAGTTGACCTTGTTAGATCTCTGCAACTCAAAATAGAAAGAAGGAGAAAGCCTATCAGAATACTTGCAACGATGGCAGAACCTTACCACCAGGTTATCATACCAGCCACCTGAAAAGCATTTGACCAAAATCTTTATTGATAATCTGCATCCTAAGTTGTCCCACTTCAAGAGGATGAATTTTCTCCAAACCTATCAAGATATCAAGAGCAAGGGGATACGTATTGAAAAGGCCATCCTAGATGAAGGCACAATCTGGCACTTTAAAAATGATTCCCAAAATAAACCCAGCAATGATAAATCTTGTTACTGGAATCATAACAAGAATGTTGTTACTAATGGAGCCACTGATACCAAGCATGTCCAATTTGTCATGGCTAGCCCTACGCCAACTCCTGCATACCAACAAAAACAAACAACCATCTATCAGCAGCCTCCTCAAGTCCATTAGCAACCCATGCAACAATATCATTCTCAGAATAATCAGCAGAATTATCAATAGCAAGCCCATCAAGCTCATCACGGTAATCCAAACAATCAAGTCAATACTGTTAATGTTGCTCCCAAACAACACAAGCCCAGAGCTCAGAACAATCCAAGGAAGACCTTCACACTTCTGGGTGAACCTCTGGATGTTATCTTTCACTGAATGGCCAAGGCCAAGCTGATCACATTTCCACCAATCCAACTAGTTGATGATACCACTCGCAAGCTTGATTGGTACAAAGATCATGAGTACTATGATTATCATTATGTCAAAGGAAACACTACTCTGAAGTGTATGAGACTCAAAAACTATATCCAAGATCTCATTGATCAAAAGGAGATCCAAGTAGATACACCTGCTCAAGCCTCGCCAAATGCCAATTTGCAAATTTATCAGAATGTGTTCCCACAACACAATGCTGGGAACAACCAAACTAATACCAATCATTCCCAGAATCATGGCAAGGTCAAGCAAGAAGATCACACTACTGCCTACATCAATTATGATAAATTTGTTGGATGTATAACCCAAGTTGAGCCCACAGTCAATGCCATCCATGTCAAAGGAGCGGATCGTCAATGTGCTATTACTACTTGCAAAGGCCAGATCACTATTGTTGGTGCCCATCCAAGGCCAGTACACAATGTACACAATGCATAGTATAACCTCATAGAACATCTTGGCAACACACCAACCCAAATATCTATCTTGGACCTTCTCCACACTTCACCTCTCCATTAAGAGATCCTTGACCGAGCTCTCAAAGAAGGACATGTCCCCACAGACATTAACACCACCCAGTTTGAGACCCTTGTGGGACACCTATCAGCGGCCTATACTTTATCCTTCAAAACATCCAACATGCCAAAAATTGCACCTGACCACTCTCCCTCTCCACATCATCGTCATGGTCAGAGACTTTGCCATCAAATGGGTCTTAATAGATAATGGCTCAGCCCTAAACTTGTGTACTTTGAAATTCATTTAGAAAATTGGGTTCACCCAGGCCGATATAGCACATGAAGTAATCACTATCAAAGCCTATGACAACTTGGAGTGTACCTCTAAAGGTACCATTACTTTTCCTATTCAGCTAGGACCAGCAACACAAGATACCATTTGTCATGTTGTTGATCTTGACCTACCATTCAATATCCTCCTTGGCCGACCATGGATTCATTCCATCAAGGCTGTACCATCCATGTACCATCAGTGCATCAAATTTCTGCATCAAGGCATTGAGGTTACCATCCATGTTGATCCCCAACCCTTCACATACTATCATGCAATGGAAGCATCATTCCCTCACTCCACTCATTGTCCTGGAACTAACATTGGTACTTCTATTGCCAGCTCATCCCAATCCCATTGTGATCTAGAAACCATCCTCACCTCCACCCTCTCTTCTATCAAGATAAATAAAAAGGGCTATGGTGAATACAGCCTACATGATGCATTTTCCATAGGGGCCCTCCCACATGATCCACATACTCAAGTGCACCCAAGTCACCAAAGCAAGCCTATTGAAGAGCATCATGAAATCAAGAGAATGGGACCTATGACTTTTGAATCCCATGGCACATTAAATAGTTAAGAAATGGATCCTGACATCAATAGGTGGTTGTACAAAGATCCCCCACCACCTGACACTCAACTCCTTGGCTACTTCAAAGATAAATACCCACAATCACACAAGTACACTACTGAGCAATGGAACTACCAAGGTGGGGGTCTAGGACCATAAGAAGGCAGAAGCAAAGACCCAATTACAACATCCAAAAACCCACAACATCAGGGTCTTGGCTTTAATACCCCTCACCTGCATATACAAGGGCCCAATAGCGCAACTGGGGGCACCAACATGACTAGCGTTCCCCTCTTGAATAGCCAGGACATCCTCATAGAAATCAAAGATATCCCTGAAGAGAAAGAAATCAGATCCTATGATGATATCTTTGACAATGACACCCTCCTGGGGACTTCTATCCTCCAACAACTTGCCATTAATCTCATAGAACTTCCCCTCATTCACCCTCAACTCATAGATTGGGACCAACCAAGCATTGCACACATCGATGAGTTCCAAAGAATGAAAGCACTCCTAGAATTCATGGGGGCATCAGGCCCACAATCAGTTCACAATTTAGAGTCAACTCACATCTATAAGCTTGACCCATAAGGATACTTTGGGGAGGAGGCAAGCTTTAGCTACAAAAGAGAAATAGAAAAAGTAAAACATGAGTCTTTATGTGAAAACCCTTCTGGGGCACATTCTGATTCCAAAATAGTAAAAATAAAGAGTGTATCTTCTAGTGAAAACTTGGCAATTCAAGTGCTAGAAGATGAAGACTTGCCTCTTCCTCCCATCCAGGATTACAGACTAGAGCAGTCACCTATCATCATAGAAGAAACCAAGCCAGTCGAGTTGGGTATAGAGGAATGTCCAAGGATCACCTACATTGTGGCCAACATGATAGAAGGTGAAGAAATGGCTTTGATTGCACTCCTTAGAGAATCAATCATAAATTTTGCATGGTCATATGCACACATGCCTGGGCTTGATCCTAATCTTGTCATCCATCATCTAGCAATGGATCCTAATGTCAAGCTAGTAAAGCAGAAGCTGAGAAAAATGCATCCAAAAGTTGCCTTATTAGTCAAAGCAGAGCTTGAAAAACTCCTCCAAGCCAAGATTATCAAATCTATAGATTACTCTGATTGGATCTCTAACATGGTGTCTATCACAAAGCCTTCAGGTGACATTATAATATGCACAAATTTCAAGGACCTAAACAAGGCATGTCTTAAAGATGATTTCCCACTGCCAAATATAGACATGATTGTAGATCTTATAGCAGGTCATGAAATGCTATCACTAATGGATGGCTTTTCAGGCTACAATTAGATTCATATAGCAAAATCAGATCAACATAAAATAGAATTCACAACTCCATGGGGTACCTTCTGCTACAACATGATGCCATTTGGGCTAAAGAATGCGGGAGCCACATATCAGAGAGCTATCATAGCAATCTTCCATGACATGATCCACAAGATCTTAGAAGACTATGTGGATGATATTCTTGCAAAATCAAAGACATTCCATGAACACCTTAACATTCTTGAGAGTGTGTTTGATCGCCTGCAACACTATGGGTTAAAGCTCAATCCAAAGAAATGTGTCTTTGGTGTTACATCTGGAAAGCTTCTAGGTTTCATAGTATCACGATGAGGCATAAAGGTCGACCCCAAGAAGGTCAAAGCAATAACAGAAATGCCTCCACCAAGAACACTCAAATAGCTCAGAAGCCTACAAGGAAAGCTTCAATCAGTGCATCGGTTCATTTCTCATCTAGCAGACAAGTGCCAACCTTTTACGCATCTCTTATGCAAAGACACAAGCTTCAAATGGGATCCCATATGTCAGAGAAGCTTTGATAAACTCAAGGAGTGTCTAGCCAACTCTCCAATCCTAGTACCACCAGTTCCAAGATGCCCTCTCATACTCTACATCTCGACAACCACTACAACACTAGGGTCACTCTTAGCTTAGCATGATGATGAAAACAAAGAGAGAGCCATCTACTACATTAGTTGAACTCTCGTCGGCTATGAGCTTAATTACTCACCTATGGAAAAAGCATGCCTCACAGTGGTCTTTGCCACTCAAAAGCTTAGACACTACATGTTGAGTCATATAATCAAGCTCATTTCAAAAGTAGATCCCCTCAAATATTTGTTATCAAGGACAACTCTCACAGGCCATATGGAAAAATGGGTCATGTTACTTAGCGAGTTTGATATCCAATACATAGATCGAAAAGCAATCAAAGGGAAAGTCATTGTTGATCAGCTAGCAGAAGCACCACTAGTGGATGCTTATCCCCTAATTATGGAATTCCTTGATGAACACTTATGTATGATCAAAGAACAACCCATGTGGAAGCTATACTTTGATGGCTCCTACACATTACATCGATCAGGGGCAAGAATCCTATTTATCACACCTCAAGGTGACTACATCCCAAAGTCATTCAAGTTGGGATTTTCATGTACCAATAACATTGTAGAATATGAGGCACTCATCTCAGGTCTCAAAATAGCCATTTAGTGGAATATCATAGAACTACAAGTGTTTGGAGATTCACAGTTGATTATCAAGCAAGTCCTAGATGAATATCAGACGAAGGATGACAAGCTGCTACCCTACAAAGAACTAGTGGACAGACTAAAAGAGCATTTCCTAAATCTACAATTCACACAGATACCCAGACTTCAGAACAAAGTAGTAGACACAATGGAAACTATTGGATCTTTTTTAGAAATCCCTTGTGGCACATCACAATATGAATTCCTAGTCGAGCAGCTACATACACCAGCTTATGAGAACACCGATGCAAAAATGGTGTGTGTCTTGGTTGGTCCTCAGTCCCCATGGTACCACGACATCCATGCATATCTAAAGAATGGTATCATATCTCCCCATCTCACCAATAACCAATGCCAAAACCTTATTCGTAGAGCTTCCCACTACACTCTTGTAGCCAACACCCTTTATTGTTGAGGGTATCACAATATCCTCTCTAGGTGTTTAGATGCAAATGAGACCATCCTAGCTTTACAAGAGGTCCATGCTGGAATTTTTGATGCCCACATGAGTGGCATGGTTCTAGCTAAGAAGTTGCTTCAAGTTGGGTATTATTGGCCAACCATGGAACATGATGCTTGTGAGTTTGTCAGAAAATGTTTACCATGTCAGTAGCATGCAAATTTGATTCATGCACTAGCACAAGACTTGCAGCCCATTGCGCCATCTTGGCCATTTTCATGTTGGGGCTTTGACCTTGTCAGCTTAATCACTCCCCTTTCCTCGGATGGACACAAGTACATAATAACTACCATAGAGTACTTCCCCAAATGGGTTGAAGTGATTCTACTCACCCTAACTACTGGCATCCAAATATCCAAGTTCATCCTTTACCACATCATTTGTCACTTTGGCATACCATCTACCATCTTCATAGACCATGGCACACCTTTTGAAAACTAGCATGTGGATGATCTATGTGCCAGACTCCACATCCATCACCATTTCTCTAGTCCATATTTCCCTCAAGGAAATGGCCAGGCTGAGGCAACCAACAAAACTATCTTGAAAATACTCAAGAAGGTTGTCAATGACTCTGTTCGTGACTGGCACCTCCAAATCAATCCCGCCCTTTGGGCCTACCGCACTTCTTATCGCACTCCCATAGGCACCACCCCATATTCTCTTGTATATGGTGCTGAAGCCATTCTGTTGATTGAAGTCAAGCTCCAATCATTGCAAGTCTCCATGAAGAACTACACCACTGATGAAGACTATCGTGTGGCCCATCTCACACAGCTAGACCTGTTAGATCAAAAAAGATAGCAAGCATATGATCACCTGGTTGCATACGAAAATTGACTCAAAAGGAGTTATAAAAAGAAGGTCCATCCTAGATAGTTCTAGGTCAATGACATGGTTCTCAAAGAAAATTAGAAAGTCCAAGAAAATAGAGAAAAGAAAGGCAAGTTTGAGCCTACTTAGCTGGGCCCCTATATTGTCATAGCATGCTTCGGCTTCGGAACTTATCAGCTATCTACACTAGAAGGTGAGCCTTTGAATGATCCAATCAACATCATACATCTGAAGAGGTTCTATGCCTGAACCAGATCCTACATATTCAGAAAATCCATAAAAATTGGAAAAAGTAGAAAAATACAAAAAAAAGCAAAAAAGAAAAAGAAAAAGAAAAACAGTCATCCAATGGTGAAAACTTGGCAATTCAAGTGCCTTGGACAAGTATGTTGGTGAAAACCTAGCAAACAGGCACCATACATAGTGGATCGAGTCATTATCTATCAAACTCCCATTCCCCCCATCCCACCATATCAGTCATTTTTCTACCATCCCCATCCCCATCCACCATCCCTGAGCATTCCTCTTTTTTATAATAATCCTCAAGAAAATCTACAATCCCACCTGCACATATCTTGTACCATATCCTGTATGTCCTGTATAGTGCCATCCTTCTTGTACCATATCCTGTATAGTGAGATCTTCCTATCCGAAATCCTCAGCTTCTATACATATCCATTGTATATCTTTTCCCATCCATTGTACATATCCTCGTGTCTTGTTGTACATAGTCCTTGTTAGTCCTGTAGCAACATTTGATCAAAACACTTTGTCCTACCCAGCCTTGTACTTCAACAACCTCAATTGTCACCTATTCTTGATCATAGCAATTATTCTTTGACTTCATCATTTGCTAGCACCACTCATTCTCTCATCAATCAGTGGGTCCTTGAGGATGTATCTTTCCTCCTGTCAAATCTAATCTTCCACCAATCACACCAGGTCTATGTCAATGTATCCTTCCACACGTTCAGACCCATCTTCCCACCATCAATCACTCACTCACATCAAATCTCTCTCCTTGGAAAAGGATATCTTTTTGGAGTTCTCATTTTGGTCTTGGATTTTGTCCTTTGCATCTTGTTAATCTTTTATGGCTTCTCATTGTTCTCTACTTAAAGTCACCACGATCCTTTATATCATGGTGCGCAGTGAATGAGGATAATCTGGGGCAAGGTCTTTTGATCTTTTGCTTCTGTCTATGGATGAGGATAATCTGGGGCAAGGTCTTTTGATCTTTTGCTTCTGTCTATGGGTCAGTCATGTGTTTATGGTTTCTTTAGCATCGTTTCCACCATGCCTCCTCTAGGTTTCATGTGTGATGCTGGGGCAACCTTGTGTGTCTTTTTCACGTCAGTCCTATGCAACATTGGTGACAAGGCCTCGTGATCCCAATATCCTTGGTAGGTCTCTAGCATTTCTATATTAAACTAGGTTGTGCTCTCCACATTTGCACTTGGAGCTTCCCCAAATCCCCTACATCTTGCATCATATAGATTCATCTTGCATCTCTCCTATAGTTGCATCCTGCATTTTGCATTCCATCTCATCTTGCATTCATTCCTCTTTGCTCTTGGAAGCTTGGTTATTTATCTCCCCTTCTTCCTAGGTCCTTCCTTCTTTGTTTCCTTTCGAGAAAATTCCACAACGTTTACTCCTTGTGTTATTTTCTCGAGGGGGCACAATCCCTCACTCCTCTAAATTCTAGCCTTGGGCATCTTATTTTCTTGTCTTTGACGCCATGCCACTTGTAGCATCGCATCAAAGAGGAGCAAAATGTAGACACCTAAAAATCCTTTAGAAAATAAAGTATTTTTATTTTTTGAAAAACCCCTGATGACATCATCATTTATTAATTAATTATTTATTTAATTTATTTATTTATTTTTATGCCATTAAATCCCTTTACCTTAATTAAAAATATTTAATTAAGGAATCCCTCCCAAAAATATTTAAATCTTATTTAAACATTATCTCCTTATTTATTAATTATTTAATTAATAAATTGACCAAAAATCCAAAAAATAAATAAATAATTTATTTTTTCCCAAAACCTTGCCAAATTCCTAAAGACCACTAACCTCTTTCAGAGTCTTCTAATCCTTCTTTAATTTCAATTAAAGGTTATTTTACCCATTTCCTAACCCTAATCCCAACTCAAAATATTTAATTAAGATTAAATATTTAATCCTCATATTTATTAAATTCATTTTTAATAAATATTCTCAAACCTAAACCATGGAAATAAATAAATCTTTATCTATTTCCTAAAAATCCATATTTATCCTAAGGAAGTTCTAGACTCTTCTAGAAAGTCTTTATTCTTGTCCCCCTAATCCTAATCCTAATCACCCCCCTAATCTTGTCACATTCCCTAACCAAGGTTAGCCAACTCCTAAGCTTAACCCAAAGTCAACAAACTTCTAGAAACTTCTCTTACATGCATTAAATGCATTTAAAGCCTCCTTGTCCCTCTTACATGCATTTATGATGCATTTAAGAAGCCCCTCACCCCTTTCTTACACCCTTTGACCTTAGGCACATTTCCCAAATTGTGCACATCCCTCCCATCTTTCAAACCAATGCCCTTGTGACACTTGTCACAAGGAGGTGGCCCTGAACTAGCACACTCCATGTGTTCCCCTTTGAATGAATCTTGGCCTCTCTTAAGGATTTTGATCCTAGCCACTCATTCCTCCTTCCCAAAAGCCTATAAATACTCCTCATTTCTAAGAGCAAACCACCTTTTTACCTTTGATTTCAAGCATTTTTATCATGCCAATTTAGCTCTAGACTTAGCATAATCATCCTAATTTAGCTTACTTTCAAGCACTTTAGCTCATCTTAATATAGAACTAATGGATTAACATAGTTTACTTCTTGTTTATGCATCATATCACATCTACTTTAAGCTTAAAAATCTACTTAATCATATTAGTTGCATAATCTTGAGTTCCTGAGGCCTTAAGGGGCAATTTTGGGTGTTCTACCCAATATTGTGCCATCTATGGGGTTTTCATGAAGCTTAAATCCTCCAAATCTGCATTAGGAAGATGCTCCAAGTGCTTTGACAGCATACTCACATTCCTTTAAATGAGCAAATCAAATAGTGCGTGGGCGCATCTGTTTTAGCTCAATCTGAGGTGCCTTAGTTTAGAGTTATCTTTGTTTTGGATTGATTTCATGCTAGGTTAAAATCTAATTTTTGTTTGGCATGAGTCTTTTCAAAATAGGTATCCTCAAAAGCCTTGTCCACAGGTGGAAAAGTTGAAAGCTAAGTTCATACTTGCTGACTATGAACTAGAGTTGTTTAAGAAATTGCAAAATGTGAAGCAAAAAGAATTGACTATTGAAGAATATACCGAGGAGTTCTATAAGTTGACTATTTGGTCTGGACATAGAGAAATTGGTAAGGAAAAGGTTTCTCAATATGTGAATGTCTTGAGATTCAATATTTAGGATGAGCTTGGTATGTTAAAGATTGATTTAGTTGAGGATTCTTATCAGTATGCTCTGAAGGTAGAAGATAAGTTGAAGAGGAGACAACATGGTAATTCCTGAGGAAAGGAGAAATATGATTGCTCGATGAAGGATAAAATGACTACTAAAGATGAAGCGAAACCTATTGAGCTGAGGAAGAGGACAGGTAAGGTTGCCTTTAAGGGTACTTGTTATAATTGTGGTGAAGAAGGACATGAATCATTTGAATGTTCCCAAAAGATTGGTGATTGAAGAACTATTGTGGTGAATGAGAACATACTAAATGAATGTGAGGTAGATTCAAAAAACTTGTTGGTTTGAAGAACATTGCTCGGTGCTATTGTAGAACCTTGTCAAAGGAGTAACTTGTTTAGAACTCGGTGCAAGTCATGAGGTAAACTTTGTAATGTGATTGTGGATAGTGGTAGTAATGATAACCTTATAGCTAAGGAGATGGTTCAGAAACTTGATTTGAAGAGAGTGAGACATCCTTATCCTTATAGGATTGGTTGGTTGCAAGATTTTCATGCTTTCGAAGTAAGGGAGAAATTTCTTGTTGATTTTCAGATTGGTCAATATAAGGATCAAGTGTTGTGTGATATCGTGGGCATGATTAGTTGTCATATATTTCTTGGTAGACCTTGGCAGTATGATTGTAGGGTTGTGCATGATTATGTCAAGAATTTTTTTACTATTGAGAAGGGTGGAAGGAAGTTTTCCTTGATGTTGTTGCTGGATACAACACTCAGTAGGAGGGACCTAAACTTTGGAAGCCGAGTCGAGTTGAAGGATCTTGGAAGGGTTGGAGATCAGTATGGAGAACAGACCTGTGAATTGTCGAGGAAAGACTTGAAAAGGTAGAGAAAGTAGAAATGGAAAAGTATGAAAGGTGAAGACTTGGAGGACATGTATGTGACAAACCAGTTCAAGGTTTATGTGTTGAATCCTGGAAGATGTTCTTCCATCCATTGAGAACATCTTTTATTAGGTGGGGTGTCTTATGCAGGAGCATCCTAGGGTAGTTGGCAATCCTGCATGCATGGTGTCTTATATTGGTGTTTTTGTGTTACTCAATAGTAGCTTTGACCAAGGAGCTTGTTCATTGAAGGGCTCGGTCACTGAAGGAACTCGGTAAAACTTCTGGCACTTGGCAAAACCTATGCTTGATGATTCTTATGGTGCTCGGTCAATGTACTTGCTCGGTGATGCCTAGATTTCCTGGTTGTTTTTACTATTGCTCAGTAGTTTTGGCTTACTGACTGGAGTTCTTGGAGATTTGGTGGGCTGACTTGATGTATTTAATGTGGGTAGCTTGTGTTACATTCTCGTAGGTAGATCTAGAGGCCGACATGGAGAATTAATTATTGTAAGGCTATTTGACAACCAACTTGTATTGCATTTATTTTTATTTTTTTAAGGAGCCGACTTGGGCTTAGGAGTTAATTATTTCTTCTAGCCCACTTGTGGTTGAAGAAATGTATTTAAGGAAGGTTTGGGTAGTTGTTTGAAAAACAAAGGGAGTCATGAGATAGTAATTAGATCCTGTGAGATCTTGAAGATCAGATTGTTTGTCTGATATTTGTAATAGCAGAGCTAGTAGTTTGCATACTTGGAGACAAGGAGGTTGTTTGGTGTCTTGCGAGCTTGAGTTTAGATCTACCTGAGTGTTTCTACCAATTGTTGATATGTTGCAGAGCTGGACTAGCTAGGGGATTGCAGAATTACTATTGTAATTATTTGTATTTGTCCATAACCCGAAAGGCCTTATAGTTGGGCATGTTGAATGAAAATTATATTAGAGTATTCTCTTGTTGTGTTTCCATTGTATTTTTGTTGCTAGTGTAGGTTCAAACTATCTTTTCTAGGTTTTTCTGTATTGCACTATGTCAGTAATAGAGGATATTATGAGGCAAAACATTATCTATATAAAGGATGGATTTGTATGAACAAATGGATGGAAAATTGAAGAAAGGAAGAGTCATTGATTGAATTAGTGAAGAAGAAACAAAGAGATTCCAAGTGGGAAAAGAGGTATTTGATGAAGTGTTGAAGCTAGTGGAAAGTTAAGAATTGAAGTGAAGATAGAAGAGTGCACAAAGGATATGGTTATGAAAAGATAGTTGCAAGTTTACAGGTCAAATCATTTATTGTTTCTTACTAGAATTTTTAACAAATAAATCTCTTAACATAGTGGACTTACTAATCTTATTGTAAAATCTTTGAAAAAGGTAACATTTTAAAGAGTGTTTGAAGCCCTCTAACCAAGCCACTCCTAATAGGGTGAATATCCTAATAGATCTGAGGTAAATCCATTGATCAAGTTGTTGGTGCTCAAAAATGCTGGACAGTTTTGAGGCCAACTGACAGGCACAAACAAATGCCTCTACAATTCTGACTCAATCTAGGCAAGGCTGGTAGGCCTGAATCCAAAAGTGCTTTCAAACTACAAAAACATGTGCATAGACAAAAGCAATTCCTTCCAAAGGGGTTAACAATCCTTGGAGAAAATTAACCTAATCTTCTAATTGTTAAATAGTATGATATCTAAACTAAAGCGTGAAACTATCACTAAAACCTAATTGAATGCTTTATAAAGAGAGATATCAGATTAAATATGTAAACTACAGAAAGAACCAAATAACAATTACAAATGAAATGAGATCAGTGCTTGATGCAAAATTGGGAATAGATTTAATTACATTCAATCATATGTATAGTCAAAGATGGTTTTAAGGTAACTCACTCCTATAAAGTGAGACCATCACCCTACAGGCTTCCATTGAATCACAAATTTAAATAATTTATACAATTAGTCCTATCGATTTTAACCCAAATTAAGAGGCCGAAAGGAATAACAACAGGTTCACAGACCTTGCAATTGCTATTCAAATTGTACAAATTAGCTTTAAACAAATGAATCAAAGAAAAAAACACAGTAGGATACCCTAGTTCACAGAGTAATCTGAAAAACTAATCGAAAATAACAACTATATAGCCTCAAAAAACATAAACCACTTATTTGACATTTGCATTTGAAATTTGAAAATATGGTCCAAATCTGTAGTTCGGGAGATTTTTTAATTTGTGTCATCTTGTGATGATGTTCTATTGTTTACAAATTGAATTAATATAAATATATCTTCCAATGGTTCTCTGTGAAAAGACATGCCCTTTCACAGGACCTAATCCTAGCAACTAACCTTATAAAATATAAAATAAACCATAATATTGGTTTTAGGGAAAATATTCTTGTACAATTAACTTGATTTATTATACTTTAGGTGTTCCGTGCATAATAATCCAACGTTTAGTTTCCTGCACAAAAACACTTAACATTAGATAGTCTTAAAACCTAAAATCAAAATCATTACATTCATAATATATTAGGTTTTCATAAAAACCATTATAATTTATTTATTAATTAGTAATTAATTGAAAATAAATTTATGTCGTACTTTATACATGCATTTGATAAATAAAGTGGAAAATAAAAATTAAATATTAATTATATGTTACCCACATTAATTATCAAAAACATAAGAAATCACATTAATAAGACAATACTTAAAACATTAAATAAAATATGACATTATGTTTAGAATTTTACTTTTATTTTCAAGATAATACATAATGCATTTATATTTATTTTTAAACTATATCTACAAATATAATGCAATGTAACATAGAAATATTAAAAACAATAGGGTAAAGAATTTTATAATTCACCCTTAAGATGGGGCATTTGCACTAAATATCAAAACAATCCACTTAGGGCAAGTATATTGATTTTACAAAATAATCACCCTAATATTACAAAATATTTCTAATGTAAAATAATATTACAACCATTATATATAAAAATACATATAGTTTTGGGAATCTAAAATAATCTCACTTTCTAAATAAAAACTCTAAAATGTACATATTAATAAATCAATTAATTTACAAAATGAAAAGCTACAATCAAATTAAAGTAAGGTAAAATCATTAATACCCACTTTACCCTAATAGATTGTTCTTTTAAAATTAAAAATATAAGAGAGTAAAATGAAAAGTTACTTTTAGGTATTTGAAACTAAAAGGTTAATGGCAATTAATATTATTTCAAACCCTATGGACAACAATAATTTTACCAAAATAAATATATTTATACTTTTCGCTTTAGGGTTTTTAGGGTACTTTGAAATGAAACCCTAAAAGAACAATAACATTAGAAACAAATCTAAGTCTCATAAAAATATATACCATCGTATAAAAGAAAATCAATTACATTTATGATCCTAATAATTTATTTCTAAATTATTAAAAGGAAATTCAATAATCTAATATTAATATCTTTATTTATACATATATTCTCAAAGAATAGTATAGGTCAATCGGTAAGGGTAGAGTCGGGTAGTTAGGTAGGAAAAAGGATGGGTCGAGAGGTCGAGTGTTCAACTCCCTCTCCACATTCTTTTTTCTAAAATCAGAAAATGAATAATACATGGACAAATAATATTTACATTATTTAACTTGAAAAGTAATTAAGGAAAAGATTGCTCCCTGTGTAAGAAGTTGTATTAGCTTCTCACCTGCACATGAAAACATAGATAAATTAGTTTCTCTTCCTAATCCTCTCGAAGAAAATAAATAGACTAACTGGTTAGGGGGTAGGAGGGTAGGTAGATAGGAAAAAGGTTGGCTTGAGAGGTCGAGTGTTCAACTCCCTCTCGCCAGCTATTTATTTATAATTTTTTATAATTATTTTGTTTCACAATACATATGCATTAAATTTATTGAAATAAAATAGCTAACAACATATTTCATAAAATAACGACAAGTATTTATGACCTTTTAATCATTTTAATTTTTTAACATAGGGGAATTATATAAAATATGAAAAATGTATACTATACTTCCTTGACGTTTCGTTCATTTAGAACTTGAAATTTTCAATGTCAACACAGGTCGCACCTAACAATGTGCATTGTAATCTTTAATAGGATTGGCTCTTAATCGGGCATACTTCAGAAGAGTATTTTCTTAGTGGGTGATGATTCCCACAATGGTTTTTCCCAAAGTTGGGTTTCCATGTTAAATACTGGTGTTACATGTGATGCATGATTTATGTTAATGATTTATTGATTGTTACATTTTATTTACTATTATTGTAAAGTGTGTTGAGCCTATTTGTCACCACGTTAATCAGAGAAAATATTTTTAGGTATTTGGAATCATAGATTACTGATTCACCCCCCCCCCCTCTCTCCGTAATCCAACAATTGGTATCAAAGATAAGTACTCAGAAAAGATAAGTTTGAAAGACTTGAGTAAAAGATCTAAAGATGTATAGGAGAGAAGTACCTAAGCTGAATAAGGAAAGTTTCTCTACATGGAAAAACATAATGAGATTGTATCTATTTGGGATTAGAGAATCTACACTGAATCTTGTGGATAATGACTACACTCCACCACCTCTCAGACCTATGATAGTTGATCAAATGAGAGAAAAGAATGAACACAACTTGGTTATGATAGAGATTACTTCTTCTCTAACCGATGTTGAATTTAATGATGTTAAGGACTATGTTAATTCAAGAGAGATGTGGGATAGGCTTACACTTATATATGGAGGAGATCAACATGCTAAAAAATATAAGGTTGATAGTTTGAGAGGAAATTATGATGAAATGAGAATGAAGTATGAAGAGAGCATTACTCAATATAGCAGTAGAATCAAGGAAGTTGTTAGTTCCATTAGAGGTGCTAGTGGAACATTGACTAATGAAGAAGTGGTAAGTAAAATCTTGAGAACTCTTTCTTCTAAGTATGCTATTAGAGTATTATCTATTCAGGAATTGAGATCTATACCAAATAATGTTGTTGCTATGGAAGCCCTAATCAGTAAGTTGACTAAATTTGAGATAAGTAATTATGATAATAGTCTACCGACCATTGAAACTACAATCAAGTCATCTCTAAGCATCGGTACATCAAGAAAAGACAAAACAATTCACAATAGTTCATATCGAAATGAATATGACAGTATCCTTACCGAAGAGAAAGAACAAGAAGAATTAGAGGCATTGATGGCTAAAAGATTACCGAGAGGTAAAGGAAAGTATAAAGGCAAATTACCCTTGAAATATGTTAATTGTAATAAAATTCACCACATTAAATCAAGATGTCCTCACAATGACAGGAATGATAAGAATGACAAGAGAGACAACCGACACCAAAGATTTAGAGACTACAAGGACAAAGGTAATAAGTTTTGCTACCTAGTTGAGGAAGGTGTAACCGATGATGAATCTGATGATACTAAAGAAGGATATGAAGTTTTTTGTGTTTCTTTAAAGGAAGAATCAGACAAAGAAAAGCATGAAGATCAACAAGAATTTATTTCTCATGTAAGTAAACCTGACCCATGGATTATTGATAGTGAATGTTCACATCATATGACTAGTGATATTGACAAGTTTGAGAACTTAGAAGAGTATGATGGAGGATTTTTCAGATTTGGAAATGATGCTCCATGTCTTGTAAAAGGAAAAGGATCAATTATATTGAATGAAAGGATGAGATGTAATTATTCATATTGGTTTAAAGGTCTAAACTATAATTTGTTGATTTTTTCACAACTAAACAATGTTGGCCACCGAATGGAATCTCAGAATAGAAATGTGAAGATTTATGGGACTGATGAAGATCTAATTGGAACTGGTGAAAAATCAAAAGGTAATCTATTTTAACTTGATACTACTGCCAAGAATTACTTATTATTTTAAAATGAAGATGTATGGCTATGACATGAGAGACTCTATCATGTAAATTTTGATAACATGATTAAGGTGAGTAAAAAGAATAGAGTCAGAGGTCTACTGAAACTAAGAAAACTTGATAAAGTGCAAAGAATGTCAGATTGGTAAGATGAATAAGTAAAGTTTTTAAAGTAAATCCTAATCTACCAATAGTATTTTGGAATAAGTTCACACCGACCTTTTTGATACTATGAGAGTTCAAAGCTATTATGGAGATCAATATTTCATTTTGTTTGTTGATGATTATTCAAGAATGATGTATGTTATGTTTCTAAAAGAGAAGTCTGATGCATTCCAAATGTTCAAGTGGTATAAAGATAAAGTTGAAAAGGAAATAGGTAAATAGCTTAAATGTTTAATATCAGATAGAGGAGGTGAATTTATCTATGATGAATTTATTGTTTTCTACAATGAAAATGGAATCAAAAGATAAGAATCTACACCAAGGAATCCACAACAAAATGGTATAGCTAAGAGAAGGAATAGATCTATAGTTGACTATGTTAGAACACTATTGATTGACAAAGAGGTTGCACAAAAATATCAGAGAGAAGCCATAAGTATTATGGTTTACACTCTCAACCAAGTATAGTTGAAGAAAGGAACCAACAAGACACCCTATGAAATCTGGTATGGTCACACACCGAATGTAAGTTACTTTAAAAAATTTGGAAGTAGGTGTTACATACTGAAAGATGCTATAAATGGAAAGTTTAACTCAAAAGGAGATGAAGGTATATTCCTACGTTATTCATCAAAGAGAAAAGCATATAAATGTTTGATCAAGGCTACTAACAAAATTTTTGAAAGTGAAAATGTGAGGATATATAAATTTGTAGATAGGAATGAAGTGGATAGCAATAAGGAACTTGAGGATTACAAAAGATTTTTTTATGTACAGGAAGGTAATTTGGTTGATGCAACCAAGCTGTGGCAAGAAGGAACCAATGAGAAAGATGAGCCTCCACTAAGAGATGAAAACACTGATGAATAGTCTACCGAGCCTGTATTAGAAAAATATGTTAGAAGACACCACACACTGAGCATAATTATTGGAGACAAGAATGTAAGATTCATGACAAAAAGTAGGTTGAAGAATAACAGATGTTTGATTTCTGAATTTGAGCCAAGATTTGTGAAGTATGTACTAGGAAATGAAGATTGGATGAATGCTATGAAAGAGGAAATTGATCATATTGAAAAAAATAACACTTGGTCACAAGTACCAAGACCTAAGGATAAGAATGTGATTGGAACAAAGTGGATTTTCAGAAATAAACTCAAAGACAAAGGAGATGTGATAAAAAAATAAAGAAAGATTAGTCTACAAAGGGTACGCACAAGAAGAAGGTATTGACTATGGTGATACATTTTCCTCTATTACTAGATTAGAAGGTGTAAGAATATTACTTGCATATGTTTCTTATAAAGGATTTAAAGTCTATCAGATGGATGTTAATTCTACATTTCTGAATATAATTCTTGAAGAAGAGATATACATTGAACAACCTAAAGGATTTGTTCAGAATTCTAATAAGGATATGGTCTGCAAGCTACACAAAGCACTCTATGGATTGAAGCAAGCACCCTGAGTATGGTATGAAAGATTACACTCTTATTTAGTTAAGATTGGATTTCAAAGGACAAGTGATAACAACAATTTATATTTGAAATGTGATAGTATTGATGAAATTCTGATTGCTGAGATATTTTTTTATGACATTATATTTGGAGGAAATGAGATAATGTATAAATCATTTGTTGAGGAAATGAGAAAGGAATTTGAGATGTCTATAATTGGAGAGATTAAATTCTTTATTGGACTTAAAATTCAATAAGTCAAGGTTAGGATCTACATAACACAATCTAAGTATATCAAGGAGACCCTAAAGATATTCGATATGGAAGAATCTAATAGTTGGAACACCAATGGCTACTGGTTGTAAATTATCAAAGGAAGATAACACAAAGGAAGTGAATGAGACACTTTACCAATTTATGATTTGTAAACTACAATATGTTGTCCACAGTAGACCTAATATTGCACATTCAGTTGGTATAGTTGCAAGGTTTTCTACCAACCCAAAGGAGACACACATGTTTGCAGTGAAAAGGATATTTAGATATCTGAAAGGGATGGAATATTTTGGTTTTTATATACAAAAGGAGAATATTTTGATCTCAAGGTGTACACTAATTCTGACTAGGCTGGAAATATTGATGACAGAAAAAGCACTAGTGGTGGAGATTTCTTTTTAGGAGAAATAATAGTGACATGGTTAAGCAAGAAACAAAGTTGTATTTCACAATCTATTACTAAAGCTGAGTATGTTGCTGCAGCTACGAATTGTTCTAACATTGTGTGGATCAAAAAATTACTTGAAGGTATGCCAGAAGAGATTATTGATCTAGTTACAATTTATTGTGATAATACCATTGCTATTAACATATCAAAGAATCTAGTAATGTATTCAAGGACAAAGAATATATCTATTAAGTGTCATTATTTGAGATAGAAAGTACAAGATAAACATGTGATATTGGAGTATGTGAATTCTAAAGAACAAATAGATGACATATTTACTAAACCACTACTAAAGGACTCTTTTGAGTATCTCTAAGATAAGTTAGGCATTATTCCCCTATCCAATGTTCACTAAGGCATGATGCATGCTACATTAATTCAAGTATTCAATAGAATAACTATCTTGTGAGTTGGTGCTAGTATTCACTCTTTAGGTGAATCCTAAAGTTGTGAAAAAGGAGTTTATGACTAAAATGAGAGATTAATACATCTGAGGTATGATTTGAATTTTTATGTCTTTGGTACTATTTTCAAAGAGGGAGAATATGGATAATGAGTCAATTGATTAGTAAAGGAGAATATTGCAGAAGGAGATGAACAATGAAGATCAGAAAATAAAGTTGTTAAAGAGGAACAATGAAAGAGGGAGAATGTGAACAGAGAAGATAAAGCTCAGAGGGAGTACATGAATCACAGTGAAGTGTACCATCATCAATTGAACATTGAAGATTGTTAATGTTGTTGTAATCACCAAAAAGTGGATAGGATCATTCATGTGATTAATCAAGGAAAAACTAAGCAGAGATAAAGGAAATTGAATCAAAACAAGCATTTAGCCAATCAAAATTCAAATCAAGCTTTAATTCAATTTAATTAAAAATCAAAGCCATAAATTCAATTTAAATCGATCAAATCATGATAAACTAAATCAATGTGCAATTAATCAAATTAATTGTATAGTTCAATTTAAAATCAAATCAACCCACTCAAGGGGTACGCATGGCTAAAAAAATTAATTAAATTCAATTAATTAAGTCCTATTTTCTCTCAACACCACATGGGAGGGAAAAAGCCTCAACAAATAGGATTTAAAGAAAGAGCTCACATGGATCAAGCCAAAATGAATCTCAATCACTCAATTTGAAAGAACATCTTGTCTTCTTGTCCCAAGCTTTGAGGATAATCCATTTAAATTGTCTCCAAAGGGTGGAACCAAAGACTTAACCCCAACTCAACCTTGATCAAATCCAACTACACCCCCTACCCTTGCCAAATCCTATAAAAGAAATGGATAATTTGCTCATAATTCATCTACAAATCTGAGAATTGCATCTAACATCTTGAGATTTTCAGCTAGAAAGGAAAATTTAGAAGTTAATTAAGTATTTCAATTTGGAATTGAACTATTTTATCTTTATTTATCATATATTCTCATTCTAGGACTATCATTAATGGAGGCTTTCTGAGAGCTTCACCATTAACATCCCTAGCTAGAGATCCATAGAGTGATTAATTGTCTTTATTTGTTAAAATAGCTCTTCCTTTATGGTAATTTAATTATTTTATTCAATTATTTTCAATACTAACCCTATGAAGGTACAAATTCTAGTACACAAATGGCACCATCAATAACACTAATCATGAATCTAAAGAAACCATTGAAAAAAGGGCTAATAGAGTGGCTCAAGATACCAATTTTCTTGAAGTCATGGACAAACTCATAGATAGAGATAGGAAAAAATTTTTCCTAAATCTAGCCCAAGAAAGGGTAAAGCTCCTACATGACTATGATATGGATCAACTCAAGAAAAGAAAAGAAGAGGAAAACCTAATGTATGCTATGACTCAACAACTAAAAATGTTCCAGACTCAAATAGACTTAATGAAAAAGGACGCTGAGCCTAAACCTTTCTCAATTGAAGCTTTGTGTCCATTCCCATTTGACAAAAGCTTAGTAATGGCACCTTTTCCTATCAATACAATTTTTCCAAAATATGATAAATACATGGGTAAATCAGACCCATAGGATCACCTTAGAGAGTTTTGCGCTCTAAGTATTGAATTTATGCATAACCCCACGTACTTAATGACACTTTTTCCAAGAAGTTTTGGAGGGCAAGCCATGGAATGGTTCTCTAAACTTCTGCAAGGGATCAAGACTTTTGAGGAATTAGCCTCTAAATTTGTAACTCATTACTCCTACAATATTGAACATGAGATTGCCATGCTAAAATTATGTGATACAAAACAAAAGGATGGCAAATATTTCTTAGGGTTCCTTCAAAGGTGGAAGACCATTTTCGCAAGGTACCCACGAAGTATCCCTGAAAAGGAGAAGATGGAGATATTTATGAATAATTTAAATATGGAGATGAACTATAGGCTCCAACTTCAATGTCCCTCTACATTCAAAAAACTTATTGAGAATGGGATTAAGATTCAAGATGTATTGGTCGAAAGGGGTGAAATCAAATTGTTCAAAGAAAATAAACCCTACACCAATACTAGTAATAATCATTATATATCTAATTATACCAACAATAAAGGAGCCAATAATCACAATGATAAACCTAAGCTATGGTTGAAAAATAATAACAAAAATCTTGTGAATGATGGGGTTGTGGAAGCCCACACCTTGAAGGCTACCCCATTTAACTTATCAAGTGGAGCGAATTCAACATACAATGTAAATCAAATGAATAAACCTCCTTTTAATAATGAAAATTCCAACAACAACAACAATAACAATTCTAATAATAATCCCTTCAATAATGCTAATGGCAACAAGCCTAAACCCTTCTTTTCCACTTATCAAAAGAGAAAATTCACCTTATTAGGTGAACCATTGGAGAATGTGCTAAGGACTTTTGTGGCCAACAAGTTCATTACTCTACCCAAGTTAAGGCCCTATGAACCCAAAATTAAACTGAATTGGTGGAATGATTCTCACCATTGTGAGTATCATCGAAATAAGGGTCATAAGACCAATGAATGCATGAAGTTAAAACATTTAATGTGAGACTTAATTGATGATGGGACAATCAAAGTTGAAGGGTCCCAAAACAATGAAGATCATACGGCCTTCAAAAAGCCCTTTCTAAACCATGAGAAGGGTAAGTCATCAAATGCTAACCAAAATAATAAAAGGGGTAATGAGAAAGTCAACTTTGTCATACCTATGATAACACAATCAATGCTCTAAGTGGTGATGAAAACACCATAAATTTTATTGTAGTAAAATAAAAACCGAGGGAAGCAACGTCTAATGTTGTGACTAGGGGACAAGCTTCAAAGATTACTCTACCTATTAATTCTCCAAGAATTGTTCTACCAAATCAAGCTTCATCTCCATCATCAAAACAATATAATTTGGTAGATCAATTACAATGAACCCCTACTCAAATCTCTATTTTGGAATCGCTTAAACTTCACCAACTCACAAGGAAATTCTAGAAAAGGCCTTGGTGGAGACAAATGTACCTCTAAATTTGGAGGCAGATAAATTTCAAAATATGGTGGGACATCTTATTGCACCTCATTGCCTATCTTTTTCTGAGCAAGATGACATGTCATTGAATCATCCCCAAAAACTTCCTTTGCATATAGAGGTTCTAATTCATAAGCATGGGGTAAAAAGAGTCCTTATTGATGGAGGGGTCGGCCTAAATATTTGTACCTTAAACTTGGTGAAAGCCTTAGGATTTTCTGAGGAGGCTATTGACCTAAAGAAAAAGATAACTATCAAAGCCTACGATGATGAAGCAAGAGATTCTCAGGGTATCGTAGTACTTCCTATTAGAGTTGGCCCAATGCAAAAATAAACCATTTGTCAAGTCTTATACCTAAAGATGACTTACAATATCTTACTAGGGATACTGTGGATTCATGAAATGCAAGCCATGCCTTCTACCTATCACCAATTTCTTAAATTCCCATATCTAGGGTAGGAAATCATGGTAAGCGGGGACTCAAACCCCTTCCAATATTGTAATAACTTAAAACCTATCAATGATTCTCTAGTCCCACATAATGCAGAAGGGCCCATACCCCTAAGAATAGAGCAAGTTCAAAGCTCTAAAGATCTCCCATCTTTGAAGGGAAAGGAAAAGAAGAAGTTATTGTTGAAAACATCCAAAATCCCACTAGCCTAGCTACATCGACAAAAAGGAAAGAAAAGGTTAGTGAGGAGAGTGCTCTTGACACAAAGAAAGAAGACCAAGATAAATCTATTCAAATATACACTAAGGAGGCTCATTACCAAAAGATGGACCACATGATGAAAAACTTTGAGAAACAATGTAAAATAAAACAAAAGGGAGCAAGTGAATACTCCTTATCCATGATGGACCTAACCTTATCTCCAAGGTCATATGGAAATCCATCTAATTTTCCTCATAAATATAATGATCACTTTGTGAGGTCTAATACATCATCATTCATGGAGGAAGAGGATAATGAAATTCTAAACTGGTTATACAAAGATGAATAATCAAGTACCCATGAGAAAAGCATACAAAATATAAGCATTCCCACACATCAATATGGGAAGGGATTTCAAATTATGAAAAAAATATGATATAAAGGACAAGGACCTTTAGGAACAAAAAATGAAGGACTCCTCGAACCCATTGAAGTGACGTGGAGGGATAGCAAAGAGAAGATAGGATTAGACTACCTAGAACAAGGGTATACTCAAAAGAACTATCCTAAAGTCCATGATCAAATATTACAATTAGAGTCACATAATGATGAAGACTCAAATGAATGGGAATGGGATACTTTTTCCAATGAATCATGTCAAGATAAAGGTATTGATGTCATTCATACTTACACTCCTAGCAAAGGGAAGGAATTAATTGCAAAATCAAGTCAAAATCAAGCTTCAAGCTCAAGCCAAGTGGTTCTAGATAATGTACCCATTCAAGAAATTTAAATAAATAAATGGGTAGGAGAGCCCTACGTACCATCATGGAGACCTTCAATGGAAGAATCTAACACTAGGTTTAACCCATGAGATTTTTATCCAATAGAAACCTTAGTGGATTCTAGTGAGGAGGATTTTGACCCTAGTTCTCTAGATAATCTTGAAGAGGCACATGTCATAGACTTAAGTGATACAATGTTTGAACCTTCCAATGAATTCTTTTCCTTAAACCCTATTGGCTTAAACCAAAATATTGATCCTTTGACCCTCATTTACCTGGAATTAATTGAATGGGATTCCATCGAACCTACCATACTCCCAACCCTTTTAAATGACAACTTGGTGTCCCAATACTTAAATGTGATTGAACCTTCTTCTACCACAAAATATCAAGAAGAAGAGGCAAAGGAAGGTATCCAAACTCCTAATTCAATAAAAAATAAAAATAAATAAAAAATGGAAAGAATCTAATGTTGAAAACCACATTGTGGCAGCATTAGACCAAAAAGAGAAATAAATAAAGAATGATTCCAAAGGTGAAAACCCAATTAAGGCACCTAAGGAAGGGATTTTGGATAATTTACCTGAGCATTATGAGGAAAGATCTCCTATCTTGATTGAACCAATAGAAAAGGTGAACATTGGATCAGAATCAGAACCAAGGATCATACACTTAGCATCATCTTTATCTAGTGAGGAAAGAAAAGAATTCATCAAAATTTTCAAGGAAAAACAAATCAATTTTGCATTGTCTTACGATGATATGCCAGGATTAGATCCAAATTTAATCATGCATCACTTGAACATAAAAGAAGGAGCAATACCAGTCAAGCAAAAATTGAGAAAGATGCATCTGCATATAGCTTTTCTTGTGAAAGTGGAGTTAGAAAAATTGCTAAAAGTTGGGTTTATAAGAGCCATTGATTATGCCCAATGTATTTCAAACATAGTGCCAGTTTCAAAAGTAGACAAGTCCATCAGAATTTGCATAGATTTTAGGGATCTAAATCTTGCATTCCCTAAGGATGACTTTCCATTACCAAGCATAGATGCCATAGTGGATCTAATAGCAAGGCATTCCATGTTCTCTCTTATGGATGGTTTCAATGGCTACAATCAAATAAAGATAGCACCCAAGGATCAAGACAAAACAACATTTACATGTGCATGGGGAATATTCTGTTGGAATGTTATGTCCTTTTGGTCTAAAAAATATCGGGGCAACATATCAAAGAGCCATGACAATAATATTTCATGATATGATACATAAGTTAATGGAAGATTATGTAGATGATATACTTGCAAAATCTCATTCAAGAGATGAACATTTACCAATCCTAGAGAAATTTTTTGAAAGATTGGAACAATTTAAAGTAAGGCTAAATCCGAAGAAGTGTGCATTTGGCGTCCAATCAGGAAATTTGCTAGGGTACATTGTGTTAGAAAAATGAATAGAGGTAGATCTAGCTAAAGATAAATGCATCATGGAAATGGAAGCACCTAGAAACATAAGTCAGATAAGATCTCTCCAAGGCAGGATCCAATCCATATGAAGGTTCATCTCTCAATTGGTAGAAAAGTGCCATAACTTTACCCAACTCCTTCATAAGGACATAGTTTTCAAATGGGATGAAAAATGTGAAGAAGCCTTCAACATGTTGAAGAAATATTTGATGAACCCTCCAACTTTGATGCCACCTATAAGAGGCAAGCCTTTGAGTCTATACATTTCAGCGATCAAACATTCATTAGGGGCACTCTTGACACAAGAAGATGAATCAGGAAAAGAAAAGGCTATCTACTACATAAGTAGAACTTTGGTAAAATATGATTTAAAATACACCTTCATCAAAAGAGCATGTTTTTCTATGGTTTTTTCTTCCCAAAAATTGTGCCACCATATGTTATCCCACAAGATTAGACTCATTGCAAAGATAGAGCCCTTGAAATATCTTCTTAGGAAAATAGCATTGAATGGAAGACTAGCCAAATGGGTCATGGTGTTAAGTGAATTTGACATAGAATATGTGGATCAAAAATCTATCAAGGGAAAAATCATAGCTGATCAGTTAGTAGAATCACCATTACAAGATGACCACCCAATACAAGTGGAATTTCTAGATTTTGAAATTGTGAATGTGGAAGCAAAAACATAGCAACTATATTTTGATGGTTCCTACAAACAATATGGATCAGGAGCGGGCATACTTTTGATTACTACTCAAGGGTCTACAATTCCTAAATCATACAAATTCCTATTTCCATGCACAAATAACATAGCTGAGTATGGAGCATTGGTCATTGGAATCAAGCTAGCATTAGAGTGGAAAGTGACAAAACTACAAGTATATGGAGATTCACAACTAGTTATCAATCAAATTAATGATGAATATCAAATAAAAGATGACAAGATGATACCTTACAAAAATATGGTTGAAAATCTCAAGAAATACTTAACTCTTATCACATTTGAACAAGCACCAAGAGAGAAGAATAAAGCAACAGATGCAATGGCTACTTTGGCATCACTTCTCCAAATACCAAATCAAAGTGCCAGATGTGAATTCCTGGTAGAAGAAGTTGAGCAGCCCACATTTGACCCTACCCATCCTCATACCATTTTTTTTCTAACAACACATGAATCACCTTGGTATGGAGACATTACACTTACCTAAAGGACCAAATCCTACCCATTGACCAAACGAAGAACCAAAAGAAAATCTTTATCCAACAAGCCGCTCATTATACCCTAATATTTGACACATTGTATCATAAGAGTCTAGATGGAATGATTCTTAGATGTCTAGAGAAAGAGGAAAAAGATATAGCCTTACGATAAATTCATGAGGGGATCTGTGGGTCACATTCAAATGGTTTAACCCTAGCTAAGAAACTTCTTAGGATAGGATATTTTTGGCCTACGATGGAGAAAGACGCTTGTCAATTTGCTAAAACTTATAGAAAGTGTCAATATCATGGAAACTTGATACATGTTCCCACACAAGAGCTTCATCCTATGATGACACCTTGGTCATTTTATCAATGGGGTCTAGATTTAATAGGAATTATTTATCCACCATCTTCAAATGGTCATAAATTCATTATCATGGCAATAGAGTACTTTACCAAATGGGTGGAAGTTGTACCCTTGTCAACTGCAACAAGAAAGAAAATATCATTATTTATTCTACATCACATAATATGTAGATATGGCATACCTCATGCCATCATAATAGACAATGCAAAGCACTTCAAAAACAAGGACCTAAAGGAGCTATGCACAAATTTTCAAATGATTCATCACTCTTCATCAATATATTACCCCCAAGGTAATGGACAAGCCGAAGCAAAAAATAAAAACATCTTGAAGATATTGAAGAGAACTATGGACAATTCAAGTAGATATTGGCATATAAAAATAAATCTGACCTTGTGGGCTTATAGGACAAGTATCAAAATGCCAACAGGAGCTACGCCATTTTCCTCAGTCTTTGGAACATAAGCATTTTTACCTTTGGAGGTAGAACTTCCATCCTTTAGAGTATCTCTACATAGTTTGATAAGTGAAGAAGATTATAGAGTTTCTAGGTTGCATGAACTAGAACTGCTAGATGAGAAACAACAACAAGCACTTGATCACTTGAAAGTATATCAAAACCGAATGTCAAGGACTTATAACAAGCACATCAAATGAAGAACATTCCAAATAGGTGACTTAGTTTTGTGAGAGAGTCCCAAGAATCAAGCAGAAAGAGAAAAGAAAGGAAAATGGGAAGCAAACTAGTTAGGACCTTTTGTGATCACTTCATCTTTTGGGACCGGCACCTATAAGTTAGTTGATTGTGATGGAGAAGAGTTACAAGAACCTATCAATAGCATTCATCTCAAAAGGTTCTACACAGAAGCAGATGAAAGAGGATAAAGAAAAAAAGTATCAAAGAATTAGATGGAAAGCATCCTATTTATTATACATAGTCAAAAGAGATCTTGGAAATACAAAAAATATTTGAAAAATAGAAAAGAGAAAACAAATTAGAAATGCAGAAAAGATAAAAAATAGTGGAAAATTGAGCATGAAGAAAGCCAAAAACATTCATATATGACCCTCAAAAAGATGTTTTCTTGGTGAAAACCTAGAAAATAGGCACCTTGATGATATGAAAAGAAAAAAATTGAAAAAAGAGAAAATACAAAAAAATAAAAAAAGAGAAAAAGTGCCTTGGTGAAAACCTAGCAAATAGGCACCTTGGTAGCAAAAAAAGGAAAAAGCTTTAAAAATAGAAAAAGAAAGCAAGATCCATTCAATTGGTGAAAACCTAGTAAAAAGCACCATTGAAAGTCTAATTCAGTCGCATACCTAGCATTCATCCTTGTAAATATTGCATTCGCCAGCATTGTATATATTGCATAATAAAACCCCACAATTGCATTTGCAAGTACCTCAAGATTTTGGTCACCTAATCTGCAAATTGTCCTAAGTCTAACATTGAAATCATATCAAACTGGGGGAAATCTACTCTAAAGGAGGAATGATTCATCAAAAGAAAACTTCAATCAATCAGTGAATCAATTCATCAAAAATGCAAGTGAAACACTTAATCAAATCTTCATTCTCATCCAATTTGAACCAAACACAAAAATTGATCTGAGATCTTACATGACCCTACCATTA
Source organism: Chamaecyparis obtusa (assembly GCA_027943335.1). Lineage (NCBI taxonomy): Eukaryota > Viridiplantae > Streptophyta > Pinopsida > Cupressales > Cupressaceae > Chamaecyparis > Chamaecyparis obtusa. Next base: position 1,652,716 of record BSBK01001859.1, read on the forward strand.
TCAAGATTAAAAGTATTAAATGGATGGAACTACACTTGAAATATGAATTTGAAAAACATTGCAAAAAAATTTCTAAAGTGTTGACTTGATTGATGAAATCATGTCTTTCTAGTGAATCGATGAAAGTATGATATTTTATGGATTTCTGAATGACTGTCTTCAAATAAAAGTTTTAAAACATGTATCATTTTTCTAAGGACGTGATCATCAAAGAATCATCAAGGACTTGTACATAGGATAAAACTAAGATCTTTGTTTGTTTACGAAAAAGGATACCTTGGATATTTTGATGTTCAATATCATAATACCAAAATCCACTTGGAACATAGAATCTGACAAAATCAGTATTCACACTCTCATGATTGGCTTCAACCAGTGATAGTCATACCAAAGGATGGGAAAGAAATGAAAGAGGTGCAAAAAGTATTCATATCATCATAGTTGAACTAGTGATGGTTGTACTAAATCAGGATTCCAAAAACTGCTCAATGATGAATATAAGCTCCAAATTTTTGAATGATGACAGTTAGTTGTATACATCCTAGATTAAATGCATTTAATGTATTTTTCCTTTCTTATCCTAAGAATTTAAATTGTAAAAGGAAAAGAGAAAGAGGGTGTGGTCAAATCAAAAATCAAGTGAGCATCAAAAACTATATGTGATCAAAAGTGTTGGAAATCAAAAGCAATAAAAAATAGAGGTGCATTCCATTAGGTCGTGAACATTTGTTAGATTAATGTTAGCTTGCATTAAGTTGCATTCATTTTAATATAAGTTCATTCCATATAGTTTAAACCATCTTCATAACTTTAATTACATTAAGTTTAATTCTTCAATCATATCTTACATAGAGTTCAATTCATTAAGTGCATTAGGTTTCATACATCCTTTAAATCATTTTCATTAAGTTCATTGAATTAGGTTGCATACATTCTTTTAATCATTCATATCGATCCATTAAGTGCATTGCATTAGTTAAATTTCATTACATCCATTAAAATCATTTTAAAATTCATTAGGTGCATATCATTTAGTTCAAAAACATGGCATTATTCATTTCAGCTCATTAGATATCATTGCATTTCAACATCATTCATCTATATCACATATAACATTTATAATCATTAATCATTAAGTACCCATGATCATTATACATTACATCAATATAGGTCCATCACATTTGCATACCATAAAATCCATTGCATCCATATACCAAAATAAATACATCCATTATCCATTAAATCATTACATCGCATTAACCATTCCATTATCCATGTAACACATCTATATATCAATTGCATCCATAATGTCATTAATCATTAAATCATATCATTAAGTTCATATTTCATCCATTCATCTCTTATATATCATACATAAGACAACCATTTAAGCATCAATAGAACATGTGCATCCATTTCAAAAACTGCATTCTGAAAAGCATAAAACAAAGCACATAAAAGACATATCATATAAATCTACATATCATACCAAAACACCTGAAAAGGAGATCCAACACATCATGACATCATATATAGTAAATCTATAAAAAATGAGTATCAAATTCCATAGTATCATCATCATAAAATCAAACGAGTATCAGATTACATGGTACGATCATATAATGCAATATCAAGATAATCAAAGTCTATCCAAGTATCAGAGTATCAACATAAACAACATCGACTAAATCAAAAGATACAACAGAGTCCAATGTCTCGATATATGAAAAGAATGAGATCATATACATCAATGAAAGAATAACATGAATCATCTCAAACAATAAATCAACTGGCTGAACCATCAGCACCATCAAGACCAGGAGCACTATCAAGAGGATGACTCAAGCTTGGCTACAACCCATGCTGACTCATCCCTACCATAAAGGCCTACATCATAGAACTTAGCTACCTAACCTCTTGTCTAACCTTAGACATCTTTGACTATAAAGCTCAAAACCTCTGGTGCAACTATGCTAGGAGCCTTTGTAGCAAAAGTCTATGGTGGAGGCATGGAAGAAGATGGAATAGATAATGATGGAACAAAACAAGAACAAGATGGACATGATGAAGAAGATGGAATTGAAGTAGAAAAAAAAGTATAAATAGAAGCAGAAGCAAGTGCCTATGCTGGAGGAGCCTGAGGAAAAACCTATGGGACAACTAGAGGATCCTGTGGAGGAGCTTGTGCTGACTAGCCCCGTGCCTAATTAATAATGCCTGCACTACCTAGGCATCCATATACCTCTCATTCCTAGCCCTATAGAGATCTTGTCTACCTACTGGATCCTTGGAAACCTGATGTAATGCCCTATCAATGCCACGACCCCTCACCTAACCACCACCCCTAGGAGGAATGGGAGCAATAGCAATAACTAGCATCATAACTCTCCCTGCCACCACCATACCAAGCTCATCATCCATACCATTCTTGAATCCTACCCCCACCCCTACCACCATCCTCATCATCCCCATCATCTCCACCCTAATCTCTACCACCATCAGACTCCTCATCGATACCAGGTACTTACTCAGATGGATCTATGAACCATATAAATGGGTTCTGATTGAACCAATTTGCATAATCATCTGTCATCCCTGCATCAATGACATCCTCTCTTATGGCCCATGGAAAATAACCCAAATCCCATATCTCCTGATGAGTTGTCCTCAAATCCAAAATAGGACCCCACAGTGATCTCTCGGCCTGGACCCGAGCATACATGGCAATGCCCTAGGGCATACCCTATGTTTGGCCATACTATCATAGTACTCTCTGAAAGAAAAATATCTCTATAATATAAGGGGTACAACCAATCATCCAACGAGGAAATAACATATATGGAAGCTCTAAAATATCCTTCAACCATGGCTCACAACCCAAATAAGGCTACCAGACAACCTGATTCATATCGTCGATCATGCGATGCCAGTAATCTAGCTTCCCCATATGGCTCTACACTACCATCCCCTCATACATCCTGATGAATGGCCAACCTAGATCTCGGTGTCGCACTGCAATAGCACATGTCACTGGTAGATGCTCCCATGTCTAGAGATGAAGTAATATACCTCCTATTGAGAGAGTGGAGGAGTGCCTATACACAATAATATGAAACTCATGGTAGAGTTGTGCTAGAACACACGATCCCCAATCGAACCATTGAGGATGAGCCAACAAGTCCTCCAGAATAGGACCCCATCTGACTGCAAATCCATGACCCCATCTATCTGGTAGGAGGAACCCTCTTATCAATGTGCCTAGAACCACTGGCAAAATAGGAAAAGAGTGAAACTGAGACCACTAAAATTGATCATCACCAATAGTAGGATCTTGAAAGACCCGATGACACGCTGCACCATCATAGACCTGATCATAAAATACCAACTCTCCTCGAGTCAAAATACACAAGAGCCAGTACATGTTCATAGCAGTGATGGTCATCTCACCCATAGGAAAATATAACATATTATGGTCTGAGTGCCACCTCTCAGCCATAGCAATAATCAATCCCTAATTCATTTAGAATCAAGGTAGAACCAGAAGGAAATACAATCCACATCGGCCGATCTCTCTCTGATCCTAACCGCTCAGATCATCGATCATACTAAAAGGCAATGGGTATGAACCACAAACACATAGTGACTTAAGCACTGCCTACAAAAAGAAAGTTCAATTACATCAGATTTGAAATCAGTTATCATTTGAATTATCCTAAGTCAATCAAACATTTACAAATATCAAACCACAATCAATTTTCCTAATTCTATTCAGAGAGGACGAAAAATTCATCATCATCCATCATCTAAATTTAGATTGACGATCAAACATTCAGACTATGACTGAATCAAACTGACATCCTATGACTTGCTACCAAATCAGGTTTATTACCTACACCGATTAACTGATCGAGGATGCTGAACAATTTGAAAAATTGACTAAGACATTTTTTTTAAAATTCCTACTAGGGTAAAAGCATTATTTAATTGCTTAAACATGCCAAAATTCAAAAGTGCTATTTAAATGTTTAAACATGCTATCTAAATGATCAAACACGCTATTTGAAGCATAAGTGCTAAAACTTATCAAAAGCACTATTTTAAAATTTTAGGGTGCCAATTAAAAGGTCAAAAGTGCAATAAAATTGAAACGCGTTGAAGTTAAAATTAAATGTGTTTTATGCCCTAGAAAAGGCATGTAAAAGCATAATTCCGCTTCACGAACGTGCTATTTTAATGTGCGGAACCATTAAAAAACAATCAAACATGCTAAAAGATTTATCAAATGCACTATTTCATAAATAAAATGCAAAAAAATAGGATTTTTCTAAGAAATTTTTTTTTTTTTAAACACAAATGCATAAATTTAAAATCTAAGAGGATCAGGCACTCACCAGAGGTCCCTAGATCAGTGGCCATTGAAACCGTCACCTATGCTTGAACTTGTTCTCACGAATCGAAATCACCATGGTGAAAAGCTCAGAGGAGTCAGAGTGAAAAGTAAAAAGTCAAAAGTGAAAATGAATTGTGAAAGTGATTTTTTACCCCTTTATATAGACCCTTTTGACCTAAAAAGGGCATCTTTGACTAGAAAACACCCGAGGACTCAAATTTTTCACCAAAATAGTGAAATCAGGGGCATTTGTCATCACACAGATGCAAAAATAGTATCAAAAATGAAATCAAAATTCATTATAATTTGATCTAATCAACGCAAACTGACCTAAATCATCAACTTTTTCAAAACTTCTATCAAATTTCATTTCATTTTCGAGGGGGCATACACTCAAATAATTAGCAATAACAGTAACATCATCAAATCAGGGGCATGACCATCAAATCAGAATGTAATCTTTTATTAAAAAAATTTTTGCTAATCAATCGAAATGGCATCAAACATCAAATTGAATCAAATCAAGTACCATATCAGGCAATCTATCATCAAATCGACCATCAAGATATCAAATCAATTAGAACTACATCAATCCTATCATCAAAAATCTTCATCTTATATCAAACATCTAGATCGACCATCAACAGAACCAGGACCTTTTATCAAGTTGGATTAGAACATTCTTTGAATCAACATGCATCGCATGTCAACTCAAAGAAGGGCATTTGTAATCATCAAAAAGTGGATAGGATCATTCATGTGATTAATCAAGGAAAAACTAAGGAGAGATCAAGGCAATTGAATCAAAATAGGCATTAAGCCAATCAAAATTCAAATCAAGCTTTAATTCAATTTAATTAAAAATCAAAGTCAGAAATTCAAGTTAAATCGATCAAATCATGATAAATTAAATCAATGTACAATTAATCAAATTAATTGTATAGTTTAATTTAAAATCAAATCAACCCACTCAAGGGGTACACATGGCTAAAAAAACTAATTAAATTCAATTAATTAAGTCATAGTTTCTCTCAACACCACATGGGAGGGAAAAAGCCTCAACCAATAGGATTTAAGGAAAGAGCTCACATGGATCAAGCCAAAATAAATCTCAATCACTCAATTTGAAAGAACATCTTGTCCACTCATCTTTTCTACTTGTCCCAAGCTTTGGTGACAATTCATTCAAATTGTCTCCAAAGGTTGGAACCAAAGACTTAACCCCAACTCAACCTTGATCAATGTTAGGAATGGGAACATTGAGGGGGAGGGGGGTGAATGAGTGTTCTATACTTTATTCTTTTTCTTCTATCTTGAAACTTAACTTGATTTCTTAGTTACTAAAATGAACATTAATGAAAGTAAGATAAACATTCATAACACATGACACAATATATGATTATGGGGAAACCCAAATAGGTAAAAACCCTAGTGGGAATTGAGACCCACGAATAACTACACTAGTGTTTTATGATCCCTGTTAGAAGATCTTGCAACCCTGTTAGGAATTGTACTTTACAATGCTTTTAGTACAGTAACCTGGTCAAAGGTTGAACCCTGCTAGGATTCTTTTACAATAACCATGTTAGGGGTGGAGACACACTATCCTAGAGCTCACTACTCAAATGGTGAAGGCTACAACCTTCTGGATATCAAATACACACTATATTTGCAAGGTGAACTGTTGTTTGACACTTCCTTTCTGATCAGTTCCTTTGATGCGCCGATGGTCCAACCTCTTGTGAAGCTCTTCAACATACTAACTACTCTTTGCACACTTCTACTCTTCTCTACTTCACTCTCTTTCTTGTCACATTCTAAATTACCAAGGCACATGTCATATTTATATGCGCTTACAAAAAAATTAACTAGGTCAACCCTTTAACCTATTACATACAATGCTTCCAAATGAATTGGCTCAAGCGTATTTACATACAATCATAATAACATTTCTTTGACCTAAATAAAATAGGTGCATAGCCTTTACAAATCATTATTACAAGTGCTAACCAACATACAAACAGTCAGCCTTATGCTTTGTTATGTTATGTCGCTCACTATCTATGTCACTTCATCTAACTATAACTTCCTCATACTGACTCATATCATCATGCACTCTTAGAATTAGCATGAATACATACTTAGAATCTTAAATTCAATGGTGCATGTCATAAATCTATCATACACACGTGCGTTGGTGCTCTGATCACCTGGTGCTCTGCTATCTGTCTAGTCTTCCATACTTAGCCATATTTATGATCTTCTTCTATATGCGTTGACTCCAAAACTTCAAATGACTTTATTTTCATAATGAAAACACTAGATATATTCATATAATTTAGTATAGTGAACTTTCCAATAATCTCCCCCTTTTTCATTAATGACAACAAAGGAATATGGAAAAGTTACTAACTATCCTTATACAAAATTTTCTTATGCATAGTCTAACTTATATCTCCCCTTATGTACTATACTTTCATTTTTAAGGCTCCATATTCTTCCTTCTACAAACTATACTCCTGCTTTGACATTAATGAAAAAGGTTCTCAAAAAATTTATTCACAAGTACTACAAAATGAAGACATCTAGATATGCTAACTTTAGATTAGCAATCTCATTCTGCCCAAATTTCTTCAATCTGTCTATGGTCTGGAGATGGGTGCACAAAGCATATGCTAACTTTTCCATCTTCTCCAATTGTGTGCATGGACCTTGATCATATGTCACCATAGTGGCATCGATCTCCTTGATGTTCTAAATCAAGACATCTAGTGAGGGTGCAAGAGCATTTCTCAGTTGTGTTTGCTTTGCCCTTATCTTGGACATTTCTTTTTCTGTCTTTTCTATCCTATCCACTTGTCCCTAGTATACATTGTTACACATGTTAATATCTATAGTGGGATCTTCTAATGATTTCCTAACATGATCTATCATAGCCTCTGCCTCCTGAATTTTCTTGTAAAGATTTGTAGTCAGCTTGTCTTGGTTCATGCAGACTGCTATGATTTTTCTTCCTTTGGCTGCAAATTCTTTTAGTGAAGCTTGACCAATCTTTAAGGAGTTGAGGTCAAGTGCAAAGTTTTCAGTTAGCTCATCCAATATCTTCTTAATATAATTTTCTTCTAGTACCTTAGCCGCTGATTTTTCTAGGCATGAGAAGTTTGCCTTAAAGCTTGTTAGGATGTTTCTTACATCCTCCATTTAATGCACTTTTTGTACCTTTCTCTCTAGTGGCAATAGATTGTTCAAAATTTCTATTGGCTCAATAAATAGAGAATTTCTCATTACTTATTTTTCTTTGGCCTTTTCCATTGCTAAGACACTAATCTTAATCAGGTCTTCTTCTCCCCATGAATCCAAGCTTGTAGTATCAGGGGTCAAACTTGACAACAATGATGATGATGGCATATGAATGATAGGTGTGTTTTCCATCATTTATGTCTTTGTCCTTATTTCAATAGTAGGTTATTTTTCTTTCTTCTCTTCATCTTCCTTATCCTCTTCTTCTTCTTTCTCCTCTTCTCTTCCTATTATATCCTCAATTAGAACTTCTTCTTGCTGCTTAGGTAAATTATCACCGCATAGTATTTCAACCTCATCTGTACTCATAAAGGCTTCCTCAAATCTATCCAAGTCTTTTTCAGTGGCCACCATTGATATCTCCACATTGTCAATCATTATTATGTCATCTTTTTGAGTTGCGGTCATGGGCGCAGACTTTATTTCAACTGTGAGCACTGCTACTGAGGGTGCTAAGTCCTGGGGACCTGTCATATGTACATATGTGACCTCAGCTAATTTCTCTTTCTCAATAGGTTCTTGGCTTATGGGCGCATATATTGGTTTCATGTGTTATTATAGAAACACCTTCTCAAAGGCTTTTTTTGTCTCCTTTATTATGAGCTCATAGTCCTTGTTCATTATGTGCAGAGTTCTCATTTTTGTCCTCGGGTGTGGTTTCACCAAATTCAACAACAAGGTCTTTTCATCAACTGAGCATACTGTAAGATTGTCATCCAATGTCTTTTCCCTGATTTTGAAGTCTTCTTCATTGGCTTGTCTTTTTAAGGTATCCAATATCTCCCAAACTTTATCTGGGATGACTGTCTTCAGTTCTAAAATTGTCCTCTTCAATTTGATCATATGATTGATTACCATCTCATGGATCTCAAACTTGTCAATTTCATGATATTAATCATAGAACTTAGCTATATGATCTAGCCTTCCTTCCTCTACCACTCTAGTCCTTAACACTTGAAGACTTGGTAGGAATCCTACCTTAGGAGGTGGTTGTGTATTTTTGCCTCTGCTTCTTGTGGCTCTAGTTAAAGGGTGACTTGTGGTAGTTTTCTTCTTCCTCTTAGGCACCTTAGGATATGCTTTAGTGGACTCCACATCAACTGTAACTGTGGGTGCAGGACTAATATCATCATTTTTCTCAACTTTTATCTTCTTTGTCTTAGGGTCATCTATTTTCTCTTTCTTGGATTCTACAAAGGATGCACCCTCAATGTGCATAGCTATTTTGGTCTCTCTAGCTTTATCCAAGTCTACTTGAGTCACACCATGGATCTTCAAAATCTCAGAGTTTATTTTGGTGGCTTTCCTCTTGGTTGCAACAGTGTTTAAGACTGTGTCCACTTCCCTAGTCTTTTCTTCATAAGTTCCCCATCTAGGCTCATTTGGATCCTTGGGTGCCGATAGTAAAACTTGTGCATAGGCTTCCAAGACTTTCTCCTCTACTTCATTCTAGGCTCAACACCCTCTATACAAGTACTATCAGTCTCCACCATAAAGAAGATGATGTCCTTATATTTCTCAACAATACTTTCAGGTGTCCTATACCTCATTTTCATCTTTATCATCAAGGTTTTCAATTCTAACTCCATGTAGTCTCTTAGAGTGCTCTCAACTGATGCCTTAAGGGATATCTGAGGCATTGTAGGTAAACTTTTGTTTAGGTATAAGTCTGATATCTTCCCAACTATATGAAAGAACATGTAGATTATCAAAGACCCAATCCTGAATACTTTGGTCTTATCATGCTTGATTGCCCTTATGTTATCCATCAACTATGCGCGCAAGATTTCACACAAGTTGAATTCACCATTTTCCTTGACTATCCTTATGGTTGTAAGAATAGTGGCTGCAAACACACTATTGACCTTGTTGGCATGCTGGAATCTATAACCAAGAATCATAGACATCAATTTGATGTCCTTCTCCTCAATTGGCTTAATAGTCATCACGCACTTATCACTCTGGGATTTGCAGGCTTGTTCAACCAATTTTTTGACATCCTTCCCAACTAAAAGAATGGGGCCTATCCTAGATAAACCTTTCATCTCATGAATGAGATCTTCTATGATTCTGACTAGTACTTCACCTATCCAAAATAGGTCATCGTGGATCCTGCTCAATAATATCTTGATCTAGTTAGATTCATAAAATTCATGCGCAGTAGCATATTCAATAATGGGGTGATTCTCTAGGTGTGTGAACTCTTTAGTGAATGATTTGTCCAAATTTGTCATGGAATCTAGGTGTGGCCTAATTTTTTCTAAGCCAACTAGTTCCTTTTTACAATATACATAGGTGTGTATATCTTCTACATGCATGATGCCCATAGGTGTTCTTGAAAATGAACCTTCTAGGTCATCTAAGGTTGGCTTAAATGGATGCCTTTTAAACATGTATCTCTTTCTTTCAGTGACATCAAATACAACTGAAGTAGCCATGGCTTACTTTTTTAGATGCTTCTGAAGGGTTTCAAAGGGTTTATGAGATGTCATGTTGATCTAGGGCTTCCAACAATCAAACTTCTTTCGTTGTTGATAGATTCACTGCAATGCTTCACAACTTCAACTATTGGATATTTAGTGCTCTCTAAATGCTCAACTTAAAATGAAATGTGTGAATAATGAAGCTCTGATGACTATAAAGTAACTTTTTCCAACATTAATGCTTGTTGTGTAAACACAGAGTTCAACTGTGAATTTCATTCTTCTTCTCCGCTGACAATCTGGTAGTGCGCTCTTGCATATTGCATCATATAGTCTCTAACTAGTTGTAATCCAAGGCATATACTCTAAGGGTGAGTATACCAGCTGTGTAGGGGTCTAGAGCTAATCTAGCTCCCCCTATGACCCTGACGGTCATTTAACCATAAATAGGAGGTGCGTCCATTACGGATGCATCCTCAACTATTTCACCAATACTATCTAACTTTACTTCCTTCCAAATCAAGCTTGCATCTTCTATAGCTTTTACAAACTTGACTTCTCCTTCTTCCTATAATATTGAACTTTCTAACTTTTTAGGGCTTTCCTATCTCTACGCTTTTGATCTACAAAACTTTGAGATGTGTCTAGCCTTGTTACTTGAGTCAAAAATGATTGGAGGCCTTAAATTCTTTGGCGCATTGATGTGAGTCACCATTCTGCACTGTCTAGTTGAATGACTGTTATAATTGAAATTTGACATGTAATGTTCTGAGTACTTCTTACATTCTATTGTGGATGACTTCTCTAATTTTGCTGATTCTGATTTCTTTTGCTTGATCTACAATTCATGGCTATATGTCCAAATTTATTGCATGAATAACAGTAACCATTGAAAGGTCTTACCTCTTTACAATCTCTTGCTATATGTACATGATTGTTACAAGCATAACAATTCTTGTTTATTAGTTTGCGCTCATCCTTGGGTGGTTCATCCTTAGCTTCTATATGATTTCCTACCTTCTTGTATTCTATAGGCTTTTATGGTGCTTCCTTTCTTTCTCACATGTTATTGATCTAATTTTTGCTTCATTGTAGCCAATACCGTTGGTATCTCCTTTAAGCTTTTGTGCATACAGCTGGGATTCAATCAAATCCTTACTTATGTGCAACTTGTCAATGTGATTTTTTGGTTAAGTCAATTTAGATTCTATCTTTTTCTTGTTGTTTTCTAATTCCAAGATCTTCATGTTTGCTTGCCTGAGTTCTTCATCCAACTGCTTATTTTCTTTGACCTTTTCTTCATTGGCATCTTGATTGTTACATAGCTTTTCATCTAGCTCTTCAATTTGATCCTTTAGAGATGTGTTTTCTTCATTCAATTTTTCTATCATAATCCCTAAGTCACTTGTAGAACTATCTTTCAAGTCCTTTTTTAATCTTTTGATGATTTCTTGTGAGCCACTAACCTTTTCTTTCAATTCTTTAATTTCTTTCTCTGATCTGTCTAGGTCTTCAAGAGCTTCTTCAAGAGTCTTCTTTAGATGTTTCATTTCTTCCAAACCCATGATCTCCTCAAGTGGTTAAAATTATCTTCAAAGGACCAAATCTCTAATACCAATTATTAGGAATAGGAACACTGAGGGGGGGGTGAATCAATGTTCTATACTTTATTCTTTTTCTTCTATCTTGAAAGTTAACTTGATTTCTTAGTTACTGAAATGAAAATTAATGCAAGTAAGATAAACATTCATAACACATGACACAATAAATGATTATGGAGAAACCCAAATAGGTAAAAAACCCAGTGGGAATTAACACCCACTAAGAACTACAGTAGTGTTTTATGATCGTTGTTAGAAGATCTTGCAACCCTGTTAGGAGTTGTACTTTACAATGCTTTTAGTATAGTGACCTGGTCAAAGGTCATACCCTATTATGATTCTTTTACAATAACCATATTAGGGGTGGGGACACACTATCCTAGAGCTCACTGTTCAAATGGTTAAGGCTACAATCTTCTGGATATCAGATACACACTATATCTGCAAGGTGAATTATTGTTGTGACACTGCTTGTCAAATCAGTTCCTTTGATGCGTTAATGTTCCAACCTCTTGTGAAGCTCTACAATATACTAACTACTCTTTGCACACTTCTTATTTTCTCTACTTCACTCTCTTTCTTGTCACATTCTAAATTACCAAGGCGCATGTCATATTTATATGTGCTTACAAAACAATTGACTAGGTCGGCCCTTTAACCTATTACATACAACACTTCCAAATGAATTGGCTCAAGCACATTTATGTAAAATCATAATAACATGTCTAAGACCTAAATAAAATAGGTGTATAGCCTTTACAAATCATTATTACAAGTGCTAACCAAAATACAAATAGTTGGCCTTATGCTTTGTTCTGTTCTACTGCTCACTGTCTATGTCACTTGATCTGACTGTAACTTCCTCATACTGACTCATATCATCATGTGTTCTTAGACTTAGCATGAATACATACTTAGAAGCTTAACTTCAAGGGTGCATGTCTTAACTCTATCATATGCACGTGTGTTGGTGCTCTGATCACCTGGTGCTCTGCTATCTATCCAGTCTTCCATACTTAGCCATATTTCAGATCTTCTTCAATATGCGCTGACCCCAAAACTTCATATGACTTTGTTTCCATAATGAAAACACTAGATATAGTCATATACTTTAGTATAGTCAACTTTCCAACAATCAAATCTAACTACACCCCCTACCCTTGCCAAATCCTATAAAATCAAGGAATAATTCACTCATAATTCATCCATAAATCTGAGAATTGCATCTAACCTCTTGAGATTTTGAGCTAGAAAGGAAAATTTAGAAGTTAATTAAGCATTTCAATTTTGAATTGAACTATTTTATCTTGATTTATCATATATTCTCATTCTAGGACTGTCATTAATGGAGGCTTGCTGAGAGCTTCACCATTAACATCCCTAGCTAGAGATCCATAGAGTGCTTAATTATCTTTATTTGTTAAAATATCTCTTCCTTTGTGGTAATTTAATTATTTTATTCAATTATTTGCAATACTAACCCTATGAAGGTACAAATTCTAGTACACAGTTTCCATCAATACCAAAGAGGAATATTGTTACTATAAATGATAGTAATGTTAAAGATTGATTATCTGATGGTGATGATTATGAAGAATGACCAAGACTAGAGGAATACAAGATAGTAGAAAAGCTTAGATCATTTATTGTCTTGTCATTGATGTCAAGAAATTAATTTTTGGTTTATATTATGTTGCCATATCATTTGGTATATGATATAAGTTGAATGAGTTAAGAAGAAGAAGAAGAAATGAGATGTTGTGAAGTTGAATAACTTAAATGGGAAACTAATACATATTCGAAAGTGATTAAATTCTGTTGATATAATTGTTTTCTACCACACATATAATTATATGAAGTCAATAATGCATGGTAATAATGTTAGATAACTGAGAGGGGGGGTGAACAGTTAAGTCAAGTTATCCTTCAGTCCTAATTTACTCCCAAATGTATAAAACCAATTTTAATAAATAAACTAAACATCTCGGTAAAACTTGTATCTGCCTTTCTGGTTTACTAACTGACCGTCAGATAAATCATCTAGTATATACCGATCAACCCATTTAATGTAATGTGTAAAGTTAAATAACAAAACATCACATGCATACACATTTAACACTTGATTTTTAATGTGGAAACCCTATTAGGGGAAAACCCACCTAGGACCAGTACCCGAAATATTTTCACTCTTCTAAGGTGAGCTCAATTAAGATCCAACCTTGTTAAAGTTTACAAAACACATTCTAAGTTGTGACCTTGTTAGAGGATTTATCACTAATAGTTCTCTATGACCACACATTCACTTGGTTCAATAAGAAAACAATCAACATTCATTGAATGTCATAAAGAAATAAACAAAGATTGTTAAGTCCCACTCAGTTAAGAGATTTTGTTTGTAGAAATGGTTAGAATGTAACAGTAAATAACCTGATTCAAATGAAACTTCCTTTTCATATATTTAGATCTATGCTAAGCTCAATATACCTCTAGCCATCATAATCTCTTTGATTTCCTTTTATCCTCCAACTTTGATCTTCTCAATTATCTCCTTCTGATGCTCGGTTTAGTATGTAGAATTGCTTGGTTCTCACTTCAATCTGTCTAACCAGTTTCCATGAATACAATCTTCTCCTCACATGTATTGCTCTTTTTGAATTTTGTGTCTCTTTATATAGACATGATAAACTATTTTCTTCTCATCCATAGATTTTTCCTATTAATCTCCATTGTTGATTTTGCCTCTTTAACCTTCCTCAGAACTTGTGCCTTGAAGAATTTTCAATCTTCATCATCTGATCAACCTTGAATTTTGTCATCCATAGATCTTCATAACATACTTTATCTTTATCCTCGAAATCTTCCAGATTCATGTAGCTCATCATCTTAAGTTGGCAATCACATGTTCCATAATATTTCTCTGGCTTGGTCAATATTGTGATGTGTCAGCAACTTCCTACTTGATTAATACCACACTCGGTATACACTACACTTGCTTGGTGTATATTGTGTCTACTCAGTGTATACTAAGTTCTTCATATACCAACCACATTAACTTGTACATTCTTGATCTTCAATACTTCACATAATCATGTAATACAATCAAGTCACTATCATATTGTCATATACTCATCAATAAGTTTCCCAATGAATACCATATGCATATCTTACTTATACATCTCATCTTCATGTTAATATCTTATTCCTTCACCAATATTACCTTCTTTAGATATTTGCAACTATCATGATAAGTACAGTCAAAACTAGTTGACATCAATGACAACATAATAACTGATCTAATGGCTCACATATACCTTTGTATCTTAGTGATCATCTTCACATTTTGTTCTCCAAGTAGTTATTTTGTTGTAGTCTAACAATCTCTCCCTTTTTCATTAATAGAAACACAAACACAATATGAAATATGAAATATGTCATAGAATACCAAACATCTTAAGTGTCTACAACTTGGTCTATATGTTGTGACTCGGTAAGCTCTCCCTTAGCTTATGCATTTAATATGTTTAATCACTACACACTCTGCCTTTCAGTTAGCTTCTCTCCTAACTAATATTTCATGCATATTCTCTCCCTTATTTCATTTCTCTGAATTAAATCTTCCATATACCATATATTTCATGGTCATCTCTCCCTTTGACATCAATTTCAAAAGTAATCAGCTCTTCAGTAGCCAAATAAGTATCTTTTAAGTTCATGTTCAGATTATTGTTCCTAGCATGTACAGATATTCAACTTCAATTTGTCTTCCATCTTCTTCACAACCTTAGGAATCCCAAAGTGTGAACATTTTGCATCAACATAATTTGATCTTCTAATAAAGTATAAGTTAATGCAACCCCATATCACCTTAGTGACTATTAGACAGGGGATGGATCCCTATTCTACTTCTCAAGTATTCAAAAGTATCCTTCAATAAGGGTTTAGTGAATATATCAACAAATTGCTCTTGTGACTTCACATATTCCAATTTGACCTATTTTTCCTGCACTGGCTCCCTTAAGTAGTGACATTTAATAGATATGTTCTTTTTTTTGCATGCATCACTAGATTCTTTGAAATGTTAATAGCACTTGTATTATAACAATAGATTATCACTAGATCAGTGATCTCTTCATTCATAACTTCCAACAATTTCTTTATCCATGCAAAATTTGAACAATTAGCAGTAACAACAACATATTCAACTTTAGCAGTGGACTGAGAAATGCATCCTTATTTCTTGTTTATCCATGTTACTAATATTTCTCCTAAAAAGAATGCTCCACCTGTAGTGCTTTTTCTATCATCAATATTTCCTACCCAATCAGTATCAGTATTGTAATACCCCAAAAATGGGCTATAAGTTCATTAATCTCCTACATCTTCAATTCGAACGAAATCGACATCAAAGTCCTAATCTAAGGCACATCTAAACATCATCGAATCATAATTGATTATCTTAAATTCTGCATCGGGGAATATTCCTAGTAATATTCCTAATCATCATAATTATCTTTAATTTTATAATTATTTGGCAATAAATCACATTTATCCTAAAGTTTGATTAATTGAATATTTTCATATTTAATTAATTAGATTTAATATTTGCCACTTAATTGTGTAATTAAATTTAATTCTATCTATTATTAATTGCATTATTTAATTTTGACAATAAATCTAATATCTTATGAATAATTGATTAAATTCTTATTTAATTAATTAAAGAAAGTTGTCATTATTTAATAATATAGTTTTTAATAAAAGTTTGATTAAATAATTGATTAACCCATAAATCAATTGTTTTATTTTTAAAAATCAGTTAAGTTGGAAATAAATCACTTTATTTATTAAATTAATTCATAAATAAAATATGCACAATCATAAAAGCAGACAACTATCAATTATCAATTAAAGCTAAACTCTATTTTGAGTTAAAACTTAGCTTTTGCATGTTTTCGTGAGTTAATTATCCTTTATTTAAAAATAACTCAAAAATTAACTTGAGTTATTTGAGTGATTTATGGCTTTTTTTCATGCACCTCCAAAGCCCTGGATTTCTATAAAACAAGGCTCAGCTCTTCATAATTCATCTCTAAAATTTGCATCCAAGCATCTCATAATTTTGCAAGCTTACTTTGCCAAAGTCATCTACGAATTGCACAACTATTTTGAAGAATTGGAATTTGGAGAATCAAAGCTTATTGCGAATCAAGGCTATTGTGAGATCAATTTGTTTTTTTTACATTCATTTAGATTCTTTTTCATACCATTGTTAGATCATTTTAGCATATCAATTTCCATATTAGCATAGATTCATATCAGTTTTTATCATTCTTATTGCATAGAAATACCAAAAATATAGATTAATTGCATTCATTTCATATCAGTTTTACATTCAAATCCTTCATTTAGGTGTCGTCTAGGTCACTGATCTCGATAACAATCTGAGAACATTAATCTCGCACCTACTAGAAGGCAATAAATCGCTTGGTTAGATAGCTTTCAATTTTGCACAATTTCGATTATAGCTAACCTCTAATGTTTTACTGAAGTGTTATGTTTACAGATCAGGTACAATTTTCACACACACATTTTTGGCACCCACCGTGGGGCCCTGAAATGAGTTTCCCTTCATTTCTATCAATTTTCTATCTTTTGAGGATAAGGGTTTCAAGGGTCCTGGTATACTCTGTAGGACATTATTTTTTGTTTCTTTTTTGCTTGCAAAAAAGAAAAAAAAAAATTTTGGCACTTTTTCTATCAAAACTGTCTGTACACTGTGATTTTTATCATTCTATCCGTACTTCCGTACATCTCTGTATGAATTATCACTCGAGATTTCACACTGTGTCACACGAGATTTCTTTCTGTGTCGCGTGAAATTTCACTAGTGTCATTATTTTTTTTGTGCACGAAAAATCACTTTCTCACGCGAGACTGTACTTCCTCGCATGGGACCGCATCTTGACTCGCGTGAGATTTCATCCTTTTTCACGCAAAATAGTTTTTCATCGCATGGGACCACATCCTGACTTGCGCGAGATTTCATCCTTTGTCGCGCGAAATAGTGTTTCCTCGCGCAAGACCGCATCCTGACTCGCGTGAGATTTCATCCTTTGTCGCGCGAAATAGTGTTTCCTCGCGCAAGACTGCATCCTGCCTCGTGCGAGATTTTTCTACAGAGGCACAAAATTCACATATTTGTACTTTCAGATTATTGATTTCTAACGCTTATAGTTTACTGTTGATTTGTCTTGATTTTGTACTTTCAGAGGTGTGCTAAATTCTGGATTGCAGAGCATTGGACCTAAGGTATTCTCCTTCATCTATTAACATTTCAATTTGGACTTAAAATAAATCTCTTATGTGTCTGGCTTGTGTGCATCATTTCATGCTTTTATCTATTTCTACACACTTGCATAATTGATACTAGGTTGTGACCCCTTAAGGATTCATTAAGTAGTCTTAGATATTTGTGATTGATCTTGATTGTTATCTTGGGTTATTGGACTCGCTAATCTACCAGCCCCTCATTTATGCCCCATGGCTGCAATCTCAGTACCATAAAGGGGAGGGGTCAACAGGACAGAAGCGTTAAGTGTTCCACTTGGCAACCCTTTTGTGCTTTTAGGAACTCAATTGTTTTCTAAGTTGGGGACTCATTTTCAACTTGTGTGAGGTATTAAGTGTTCCACCTTATGGACTCATCTCATATTTGCTTTAAGCGTTAAATGTTCCTCTTTCTTCTTTTTGGGTACTTTTGGTAGATTTGCTTTCGGGAATATATCTGTGCTCACATAGTAATTAGGCCCTATGAACACTATTCGTGATTCTTGAGAGATTGGATTCCTAGAGAAATCTTTCTTGACAACAGAATCCTTGTAGGTAGGGAGGATACTTAGTGTGTTTCACATTCAACTTGGTTAGTGTGTCTTCTCTTATTGATCGATACATTCTCTCCTAGGAGAGGTTGATAGATCACGTGGGGTTGACATTACGAGCTTTGGTGAATCAAAATTGGTTAGTGCACCTTCTCTTATTGATTGATATATTCTCTCCCTAGAGAGGTTGATAGATCACATGGAGTTGGCATCATAGACCTTGGTGAAGCAAAACTTTGTCTTAGCATGTCGGATTAATCTGCTTGCTTTGTTTGGGTTAAAAGTGAAGAGGCGTCAAAACTTTGAATCTGGAGCCAAGTCCCCTTGTGGTATACTATTGTGAGTCATCTTTAGAGAGGGTTAACCATAGCAGACAATCCCTTCACAGGGCAAACTGCGTTGACGGAACCTCAAGCGGTCATAGCGATTTCAGACGTGGTAGTGACAGCCGCTATATAAATGTCCTTGTGGAAATAATCTCCATGGGTATGGTTCATTGTTGGGTTGTCAGATCTCCCTAGCAGCTCCTGAAGATTAAGTTCTTAGACTGTGTCAAAACCCTGGTGCACCGGGATTGGAGTTCACCCCTTTGGATCATAAAAGTTGCAGAGTCAAACCATTACTAAAAACCCTAGCAAGGCCAAATTTTCATTTTATAGGGTATATGTGCATTATTGCAAAACATTTTTGGAACATACACAATTAGTGCTTTTGAGGATTAGAACGAATAAGTCACTTGATTGTTCATGCGCAAGGTTGCTTTTTCCCTTGTTCATTATTTTCAGACATGCTTGAAATCACTTGCTTGCTATTTTGCATGCTTGTTTATCTATCTAGTTACTGAAAATGAACAAATCTGTTACAATCTTCAAATTTGGACATTGAAATTTGCAAACAATCCGAATCTGAAAAATCAAAATTTGCAAAATCTGAAGTCAAATTCTTTTCTAGAGTCAAAAGTCATTTCAGGAGGTCAAAATTCATATGAGTTTTGTCAAGTGTCATTTCAATACTGCCCATCTGTCGTATGATTAACAACCCAATGTCATACGAGTTTTCATGCCAGCAAATCCAAGGAAGTCAAAATCTTGTTAGCAACTGTCATATGATATTTACAACTATCATTTCATTGCTACCCGATTGTCATGTGAGTTTAACAACTGTCATTTCATAGACTGCCCACTATCGTACAAGTCTACAGAGTGTCATTTGGGAAAATTTTGGAAAGTTGTCAGAAAATTGTCAAATTGCAAGATATCCAATGTTTCGAGCCTAGTTCCAGACCCTGTCAAATAGATCATTATGTCAGGAACAGAGTAGTAGCTATTGAGAATCCTACCATTTTCCAAGAGTGATCTTTTGAATTTGATCTAGCCTTCTGTTCAATCAATTTGGGTCCTTTTTATCTCATGTCAAAATCTTGTCATAACTATCAATCTTCAATCAATCAATCTTCAAAAATAAACTAAGTGTTGAGAACTCGTGTCTGCTATCTTTTGGGTGATCTATCCCATACATCCAAGGCACAATATCCTTCACCCACGTCTCATCAAATCTTCAAAACTATCATAATCTTGACAAGGTTGCATAATCTGATTTTCTCAAATCAAATTGTTTTTCAATTGTCTTCGTCCTTTTCTTCTATTTCATTCAAAGTTAATGGTGGAGACCAGAGCTTCTTCACACAAGAAATCAAAAGAAACATCTCAAAACTTACTTTTGACCAATACCTCGAGTCCAACTCTTGAACAACTCATCAAGTCAGGTATCTATGAAGACGACGATCTCGGTAACTTTTGATTGAAAACTGGTTACATACCTCCTCTATCAACTCACAGAGGTAATCAGCAAACTCCTCCTCAATCTATTCCAGGGAGCCCAAAAACTCCTACCATGTCTCAAGTAGGTACAAACCATGGTTCTCTAGGAGGAGAATCCCAGGGACACCATTCTCAACATAATTCTGACCAAGAACCTACACCCTCTAAAATCCATCGATGTCAGAATGATGATGAATTCAAGAGAATGATGAGGCATTTCTTGAAAGTGGATAGAGAGGCATACTTTTTACAATTAGCCCAGGAAGGAGCTAAACTTCCTCCTCACTTCAATGTCAAAGATATCATCATGCATGAGGAAGAAACTTTGATGATGGCCATAATGAACCAGCTGCACGCTATGCAGGTCAAAATGAATAAAATTGAGAAAGAGAAGGAACCCAAGGAATTCTCCATGGAGGCCCTTTGTCCTTTCCCTTTTGACAAAGACTTGTATATGCCTCCATTCCCAAAAAGAGTGGAGATGCCAAAGTATGACAAATATGATGGACACTCTGATCCTCAAGATCATGTCAGAGAGTTCTATACGCAATCCATGGAATTCATGCATGAACTGACTTATCTGATGCATCTTTTTCCTAGATCCTTGGGAGAAGCATCCATTCAGTGGTTTTCAAGATTACCTTCTACGATCAAAACTTTTGAGGAATTGATTAAATTGTTTTATCAATAATATTCCTACAACATTCAACATCCAATCACCATGATCAATATCTGTAACCTCAAGCAATATCCAGGGGAATCATTCCTAACTTTCCTCAAGAGGTGGAGAAAAAGGTTCTCTCTATATGCTAGACAAATTTCCGAAATGGAGAAACTTGAAATATTTATCAATAACCTTGTTCTAGAGCTTAATTATCCATTACAAATGCAAGATCATGTATCTTTTGATAAAATGGTGGATAATGCAATCAAGATTGAAAAAGTACTTGTCAAGAAAGGAGAAATCACACTTCAAAAGGACAAGTCTGAATCTAGATCTAGCTCAAAAGATAAAAACAAAAGTTGGAATAGGAACAAAGGTATCATCACTGATGGCTTTGTTGACACTATCCACACCCCATCAAAGGCACCAGCCTACAATCTTACCCTTGGCACCAAAGCCATTAAAGCGTCAGAGCAAAAATCCATTGAACCATCTCCAAAGAAGCCATTCAAATGATGGGATAATAAATGAAATTTTACTCCTCTTGGAGAATCTTTGAAATTCGCTCTGAGAACCCTAATAGTTGATAACATCATCTCTTTACCACCAATCTGAAATTCTAATCCAGATCCAAAACCATATTGGTGGAAAGATAATGAATTCTATGCTTTCCATCGGAGTAAAGGCCACAAAACTAACGGATGCTTCCACTTGAAACATACCATTCAAGACTTGATAGATCAAGGGGACATCATGATCAATAATCCCACCAGCAATAACGATCACACAACATTTACAGAACCATTTCCACAACATGGCAAGGGAGTTTCAACTTCTCAGCCTAACATGGGGGCAAAAGTCAATTACACTTACCCTGGAAACAATGCTGTCATCAATATGGTTGAACCATGTCTCTCTAAGAGCTGCAATGTCATCAAAATTGTGCGAAGAGACCAAAATCATTCCTCAACTAATGCAGTTACCAGATCAAAAGCTCAGGCTCATCTGAAAGGACAAACACCAAGTTCATCTAATGTCCCTAAGATACCTTTCAACCTCACATCTACTTCCAAACAGAAGGCTACCTCAAAATCTTCCAATCCAAAGGATACCAGACCTACATCTTACAGCATCATCCAAAAACTCTAGCATACCAATGACAAAATCTCTATGTTTGAGTTATTTCAAATATCTCTAGCTCACAGAGATATCCTAGACAAAGCTTTGCTCGGCTCTAATGTTCCTGATGATCTAGATCTAGACAGGTTCCAGACTATGGTTGGTCATCTAACATCTCTGCAATATATCTCCTTTTCAAAGTAAGATGACAACTCCCTAAGTCACCCACATAATCAGCCCTTGCACATAGAAGTCTTGATCCAGAACCATTGGGTTAAACGTGTGTTGATAGATGGGGGCACAGGCCTCAACATTTGTTCTTACAGCTTAATCACACAATTGAGATTCTCAGAGATGGCTATTGATCCTCAAAAGATCACCATAAAAGCCTATGATGAACAAGAAAGAGCTTCTAAAGGCACCATTGTCTTACCCATCCGAGTGGGTCCGGTCATCAAAGATACCACATGTCAAGTGCTTGATCTACCATTAGCTTGCAATATCCTTCTAGGGAGACCCTGGATCCATGAAATGCAAGTCATTCCTTCTACATACCATCAATGCTTGAAATTTCCCTATGAAGGAGTGGAGGTTACTATCCTAGCAGATCTAAGTACAACTTGCAATACATTGAAGGAAAGTGTCGATAAGCTTGTTCCCAATAACAGAGAATCTTCCATCAAATAGCTAAATGTTGCTTCTACATCTAAGATGGACGACATTGCTAAAGAGATCAATATCAAAGAAAATGGGATGGGAGAATACACTATAGAGCTAGTCTTGTCTCTGACATCTCTCCCTATCTTGCCCAAGTCATATGGAAAATCTTTGAAGCAATCTAAATCAGAACCTAAGGAACCTATGGAAGCATAAAAAAGAAATTTTATGGCGGAGCAAGTATCCAAACAAGAATTTGAAGAGGATGAAGCTATGCTATCATGGCTGTACAAAGATGAATCTGAATCTCAAGTTGTTCAAACTGGTAACTCTGCTGTATCCAAACTCCCTTCCAAGTCATATGGTCCAAGAGGTAAATTAATAGCTAAGATGGGATACTCAGGTCAAGGACCTCTAGGAATCAGAGGAAAAGGTCTTAAGGCACCTCTCCCACATACTGGTAGAGAAAATAAAAATAAAATTGGCTTAGGATTTAAGAAGAAACCCTATCACCTCAAAGGTAATTGCTCGTATGTTATAGAGCAGATCACACCAGGGGAACCTCTTCTTAAGAAAGAAGAAACAGAACCATTAGATAGTGATTCAGATAGTTCAGAACTCATCCCCTATGAAAAATTGACTAAAGAGATCAAAGATCTTCTTGATGATAAAGATGATCCTATCAAAAGAATCAATGTAGTAGAAACACAAGAACCTACTGTAGCGCAAGAGATGGTTGCACCACAAGAACCAACCAATCTCGAAGGTGATCAAATTGATCCAGAACCAGAGAGTAGTTATTCTAACACTGATTCCCATGAATATGAATTCAAGTTAGAGACTGAGGGTAATCCTTCTTGGGGTATTCATCCTGACTTCACACATTTTCTCAGATTTCCTAGAGATCCTGAATTAGAAGCTGAATCAAATGACTATGAATGGGGAGCTATTCCAGAACTATATGAGCTTATCACAAAGAAACATGTTGATGTTATTCACCAATATGCACCTCAACCCAACGTAAGTCTAGAATGAAATGATGAACCTATCAAGTCTGATCCACCTATGGCTGAATTGGACTCCCACGATGACATTGAGCCTATTCACGAATTGGATGTCTTAAGTTGTAGTATCACCTTTGAACTCACACATCAAGTTAGGACCAATGATGACAGATCAATATCCGTAAACACCATATCCCAAGCCTTTCCCACTTTGACTATCCAACGCCCTGATCTTATTGACCAAACTTCCACAAACCCAAACCATGGTATTTATACCTTCCTGAATGACTATGCCCTTGCCTGCTACCTCACTGCAACTGAGCCTATGAGTACTTCCATCATTGAACCGAGCGTCAGCATGACCGAGTCGAACATCAAATATCTTAGTCAGAAAAACAAGAGTAAAAAGAAAAAGAAAAAGAGTTCTAAGGGTGAAAACCACTTTGTGGCAGTCTCAGAACTGACAAAAGTAAAAATAAAAGATGTATCCAAAGGTGAAAACCTCTCTGTGGCACCTAAGGATGAGATATTTGATGTCTTTCTAAGTCATTTATAGGATAGATCTCTAGTTCTAATTGAGCCCACCCAATCCATCGATTTGGGTACAACAGAGGAACCACAATTGGTACATGTAGCACAATCCTTATCAGAAGAAGAGAAATAGAAATTTACTACATTCTTGGTAGAAAAAAAGATCAGCTTTACATGGAAGTATTCAGATATGCCAGGGTTGGATCCAAATCTTATCATGCACCATCTATCCATTGCTCCTAGAGTAAAATCGGTCAAGCAAAAATTGAGAAAAATGCATCCTCATGTTGCACTTTTAGTCAAAGCTAAATTAGAGAAACTCCTAAAAGCTGGATTCATCCATGTCATAGACTATGCTGAGTGGATCTCCAACATTGTACCTATTTCTAAACCAGATGGTTCAATCAGAGTGTGCACAGACTTTAGAGATGTGAACGGAGCATGCCCTAAGGATGATTTTCCACTGCCTAACATTGATATGATAGTGGACATGACTGCGGGCTATGAGATGTATTCCTTAATGGATGGCTTTTCTAGATACAACCAAATCAAAATTGCTCCAAAAGATTGAGAGAAAATTGCTTTCACATGTGCGTAGGGAACCTTCTATTGGAATGTTATGCCATTCGGACTCAAAAATGCAGGAGCTACATACCAAAGAGCAATGACATCTATTTTTCATGATATGATGCATATAACAATGGAGGACTATGTTGATGATACCTTGGAAAAATCAATGATCAGAACTAAACATCTAACTGACTTGAGCATGATCCTAGACAGAATGGAAAAGTTTAGTCTCTGACTAAATCCTAACAAGTGTGCTTTTGGTGTCACTTCTGGAAAGCTCTTAGGATACATAGTTTCAAAGAAAGGCATTGAAGTTGATCCGGCTAAAGTCAAGGCTATAATAGAGATGCAACCTCCCACAAATATCAGTCAAATGAGGACGTTGCAAGTCAAAGTTCAATCTATCAGAAGATTCATATCATAGCTAGAGGACATATCACAACCTTTTACAAAAACATTACATAAAGGTGTGACCTTTGCATGAAATGAAGAATGCGAGAACAACTTTAACCATATCAAGAATTATCTCTCGAATCCTCCTATCTTGATTCCTCCTATTCATGGGAAGCCATTAATATTATATGTCTCCGCAATAGATATATCACTGGGGGCATTGCTAGCGCAACATGATGAAGAAAAAAAGGAAAGAGCCATTTATTATATAAGCAAAGCATTGGTGGCGTATGAAAAGAACTATTCTATGATTGAGAAAGCTTGTCTCACTGTGATCTTTGCTTCACAAAAATTGAGACACTATATGTTAGCTCATACCACACATCTAGTAGCAAAAATTGATCCACTGAAATATCTACTAAGCAAGGCTGCCCTCACCGGTAGATTGGCTAAATGGGTCATGCTTCTAAGCAAATTTGACATTGAATATGTTGAAAGAAAAGCTATCAAAGGACAGGTCATCGCTAATCAATTAGCTGAAGCACCACTGTTTGATAACACACCAATGCAAATAGAATTTCCAGACTCATCTATTATGCACCTATCTTCTAGAGAATGGCAATTATTCTTTGATGGCTCCTATACATAGAATGGATCTGGAGCAGGCATATTGTTCCTAACTCCCCAAGGATACTCAATCCCCAAAGCATTCTGATTAAAGTTTCCTTGCACAAATAATATTGTGGAATATGAAGCCCTTTTCAATGGTATGAAAATGGCAATACAGTGGAGAGTTACCAAGATACACATTCATGGAGACTCACAACTGGTTATCCACCAAGTCAATGATGTGTACCAAACCAAAGATGAAAAGCTCATTCCTTACAAGAAAATGGTAGATGATTTAAAGAAATATTTCATATCTATCACATTTGAACAAATACCTAGAATGGAGAATAAGGCTGCCGATGTAATGGCAACACTATCTACTTTATTACAGCAGCCTGAACATGAGCTACGCTACAAGTTCCTGGTGGAAGCACTCTCTTATCCTGCATATGACTCCCCTGAAACTCACATGATTTGCACTATTGTAGGTCATGATTCATCCCGATATAAAAACCTATTTTCCTATCTCCAAGACCAAATCATTCCCGATACCTTCAACCGTCACAAAAAGAGATACCTTATCTGTAATGCCTCATGATATGTCATCATTGGTAATGATCTATACAAATGAGGTCTAGATGGTACGCTACTTAGATGTTTAGAATGGGAAGAGTCTCAACGTGCATTAGATGAAGTCCATGATGGTATTTGTGGGTCACACTCGAACAGTTTAACACTAGCTCAAAAACTTATTAGGGCTGGGTACTATTGGCCTGAAATGGAGAAAGAGGCTATCAAATTTGCTAAGAATTGTCAAAAGTGTCAAGTACATGGAAACCTAATTCATGCTCCAGGGAGGGATCTAATCCCCTTTACAACACAATGGCCTTTCCATCAATGGGCATTTGATCTCATAGGTGCTATCCATCCACACTCTTCCAATGGACATATCCATATAATCACAGCTACAGATTATTTTACAAAATGGGTAGAAGCAGTTCCTCTAACACAAGCAATGGGGAAACAAATCTCTATGTTCATCCTGAACTACATCATTTGCAGATATGGGATCCCTCACTCTATAATCACAGATAACGGGGGACAATTCAAAAATAAGGATCTAGATGACTTATGTGCTAAATTCAAGATTACACAACATTGGTCTTCTATTTACTATCCTCAAGGGAATGGACAAGCTGAGGCTTCAAAAAAAAATCTCCTGAAGATCTTGCACAGAACAGTTAATAAAATAGGAAGAGACTGGCATCTGATGATCAATCCAGTTCTCTGGGCCTACAAAACTAGTATCAGAACACCTACTAGGGCTACACCATTTGCTTTAGTTTATGGGTCTGAGGCAGTACTACCTATTGAGGTTGAAATCCCATCACTCAGAATTAGAATGCATGGTCTAGTAACTGATGATGACTACAGAGATTCTAGGTTGCAAGAACTTGAACTACTAGATGAGTGCAGACAAGCAGCATATGATCATCTTAGATTATATCAGAAGAGAATGTCTAGAGGCTACAATAAGAAAGTCAGACACAGAGAATTTCAGGTTGGCGATCTAGTCTTGAGAGAAAATCCTAAAAATCAATCCCATCAAGAACACAAGGGAAAGTTCAAACCCAACTGGCTGGGTCCCTTTGTCATCACTACTACTTTTGGCTCTAGTGCCTATCAACTCTCAACGACTGAAGGAGAACAGCTCTGAGAACCAATCAACGTTCTCCATCTGAAGAAATTCTATGCCTAAGGCATTTAGTCTATGGTAAAATGTCCTGAAAAAAATTATAAAAATCAGAAAAAGTCCTAAAAAAATGAACATCTTGGTGAAAACCTAGCAATAGGTGCCTCGATGATTCACAAAAAATATAAAAATATCAAAAATTCAAAAAAAAATTAAAAAATGAAAAAAAAAAGTGCCTTGGTGGAAACCTGGAAACAAGCGCCTTGGTAGCAAAAATAGAATCTCAGCCAAGATGGTGAAAACCTGGCAAACAGGTGCCACTTGTTCAAAACGCTCCATCTATCAGCACAATCTTGGTCTTTCCCAGCTTTCAGTCTTGCTTTAGTTTGTACATATCTCCCAGTTTGTTTTTGCATTTCCAGTTTTCAATAAGTCGGTCTGTACAAGCTCAAGCGTCTGTATCCTATCAATGTTTAACACTTGGGGGCAATCAACGTCATATCCTATGGTCTCCCATGTATCTTAGATGGATCATATCTAGTCAGAGTCCTTTGAAGCTTCATGTGAGTTAGTCAGTCTGTCTTGTCTCTAGAAAGGATTTTGCATCTACAACAACGCAATCAAACATCAAAAACTCAACTAAAAACAATCTATGTTGTTTACATGCTTTTATCTCCTTGTATGCTTACTGATTTGCATTGAGATTTTTGCATATTGTGTCCCTTCGAGCTCTTCGATGATGTCCTTTATAGGATTTAGAGAGTGATGACTGGGGGCATAATCTTTTCTTTGTCTTCTGCTTGTATGTGAAAATCTAACAACTTTGAAAATTTCAGATTGAAATGGTGTCCGACTATAAGAGCCTCTATCTTGAATTGGATGGCCATGCGTACCTCGACCATTGATACCTAGACAATTCAAGGAAGTTTGATCTAACTATTGTCTTTTTGAGTAAGTTCTTTCTCCTACTGTGGAATGTGATCTTACCTAAGGATGTGAACAATAAAGGGTCACTATGGGTAATTCACATTGGATTTAGAATGATCTCTTGACTGTTTGATGTGTTTGAATGCAAGGTGTATTCAGGTCATCACGACGTTTATGTTTTGATGCTTCTATAAATTGCTATATCAAAATGGACATGATATTCAGGCCATCCTAGCGCTTATGCTTTGATGCTTATATCTAATCCGACATTCTGAAAACAAAATCAATATTCATATATCCATGGTTGTTGACCAGTGGGTGTTGTATTGGTTCTTGAGTGTTACAAATCAATATTCATATGTCTATGGTTTCATGGCTAGTGGACATTGTATTGATTTATCCGGTTACCTAAAAGTTCAATGATGATAACAAATCGACATATGATCAGTGACTAGGTCCTAGGTCTTAGGTTGCATTTCATATTGCATGCTTCTTTTCATTTTTCATCTTTGCATGATCTCACAATGACTAAACGAACTTCAAAGCTTAAACAATTCTTCATATCAATTCTTCAAATCTAATAAGAGCTGAATCTCACACGAAGGTTCCTCCAACGAAGCAGCAAGTAGAATCATTTTTCAGGATCAAAATTCAAATCTGAGATCATTCATATTATTAACTACTTGTATAATCGACCTTCAATCATCACAGAAATCTAGTATTGAACTTAACTGATTATCTAACATCAAACTATCAAAATTTCAACTCATGGTTTGACCTAGTCAAACTTGGTCTCTAGGACCTCTAAACGATGCATAATACATTCACCGGACGTGTTTAACCACTTCTCAAATCAATTAACATGCTTCTAAACTCTCAACTCTGACTTTTCTTGTTAGATTTCAATTTTAATCCTGAAGGGGGCATGGTATTGCATATCATTCAAAGTCTGTAATCAAATTTGAAATCATATCTTTTTTTTCTATCAATATCTTTCATCGGTGATCAAGACAAACAATCACGTCTAGTTACTGATTCATCAAAAGACCTCATCACTCAAGGCAAATCTATCATCACTTGGGGCATATTAGATTCATCAAGATCCATATCAATCTGGTATTCTCCTAATCTTGTAAACTGTATCAGTTTTTGCAACCATCGAATCATAGTGTTCTTTCCTTGGTTTTTCGGCAACTGAAGGATTCATATGTGATACCTGCTAGTTCTGCTAAGACAATTGAGTCTAGAACCGGTCACTCACTTCTCAGCAATCCTAAGGTTTGGAATCAGGCATTTTGACACTTTTTCACAATCATAGGTTCATTTGCTTCTACAGTGAACATTATCTTTGGTCATTCAGGATCTATTATCTCCATATCAATTCAATATCAATCAGCTTCTATCTCATATCAATTATCAATTTCAAACATCAGTTTCATATCTTTATCAAACACAGACTATCTTTGAACCACTGCGCTATGCACAGTAATTCAAAGAGGGGCAAAATGTAATACCCCAAAAATGGGCTATAAGTTCATTAATCTCCTACATCTTCAATTTGAATGAAATCGACATCAAAGTCCTAATCTAAGGCACATCTGAACATCATCAAATCATAATTGATTATCTTAAATTCTGCATCGGGGAATATTCCTAGTAATATTCCTAATCATCATAATTATCTTTAATTTTATAATTATTTGGTAATAAATCACATTTATCCTAAAGTTTGATTAATTGAATATTTTCATATTTAATTAATTAGATTTAATATTTGTCACTTAATTGTGTAATTAAATTTAATTCTATCTATTATTAATTGTATTATTTAATTTTGACAATAAATCTAATATCTTATGAATAATTGATTAAATTCTTATTTAATTAATTAAAGAAAGTTGTCATTATTTAATAATATAGTTTTTAATAAAATTTTGATTAAATAATTGATTAACCCATAAATCAATTGTTTTATTTTTAAAAATCAGTTAAGTTGGAAATAAATCACTTTATTTATTAAATTAATTCATAAATAAAATATGCACAATCATAAAAGCAGACAACTATCAATTATCAATTAAAGCTAAACTCTATTTTGAGTTAAAACTTAGCTTTTGCATGTTTTTGTGAGTTAATTATCCTTTATTTAAAAATAACTCAAAAATCAACCTGAGTTATTTGAGTGATTTATGACTTTTTTTCATGCACCTCCAAAGCCCTGGATTTCTATAAAACAAGGCTCAGCTCTTCATAATTCATCTCGAAAATTTGCATCCAAGCATCTCATAATTTTGCAAGCTTACTTTGCCAAAGTCATCTATGAATTGCACAACTATTTTGAAGAATTGGAATTTGGAGAATCAAAGCTTATTGCGAATCAAGGCTATTGTGAGATCAATTTGTTTTTTTTACATTCATTTAGATTCTTTTTCATATCATTGTTAGATCATTTTAGCATATCAATTTCCATATTAGCATAGATTCATATCAGTTTTTATCATTCTTATTGCATAGAAATACCAAAAATATAGATTAATTGCATTCATTTCATATCAATTTTTCATTCAAATCCTTCGTTTAGGTGTCGTCTAGGTCACTGATCTCGATAACAATATGAGAACATTAATCTCGCACCTACTAGAA
Organism: Chamaecyparis obtusa; assembly: GCA_027943335.1. Classification (NCBI taxonomy): domain Eukaryota; kingdom Viridiplantae; phylum Streptophyta; class Pinopsida; order Cupressales; family Cupressaceae; genus Chamaecyparis; species Chamaecyparis obtusa. Next base: position 1,683,938 of record BSBK01001859.1, read on the forward strand.
GGCAGTAAATCGCTTGGTTAGATAGCTTTACATTTTGCACGATTTCGATTATAGCTAACCTCTAATGTTTTACTGAAGTGTTGTGTTTACAAATCAAGTACAATTTTCACACACACAAGTATAAACTTTAAGTTCAAAACTTTCTTCTTTCTTATACCACAATCCATAGTTTTTAGTGTTCTTCAGATATCTCAAAATTCTTTTCACAACAATCATGTGTGACTCTTTAGGATTAGCATAAAATATAGCTACAATGCCAACATCATGTGCAATATTTTGTCTATTGTGCCTAGCATACATTAACTTACCAATCATAGATATGTATAAGGTTTGATTTACCATTTTTTACTTGTCATCCTTGTTCAGCTTACATTCAGTTACCATAGGTGTACCAACTGGTTTTGAGTCTTCCATATCGAATGTCTTTAAAACTTCTTTAATGTACTTTGTCTTTGTAATATAGATGCCCTCCTTCAGTAGTTTTATTTTTAGACCAAGAAAGAATTTGATCTTTCCAAACATAAACATTTCAAACTCTTTTCTCATTTCATTAGAAAAAGACTTACATAAAGTATCATAACCTCCAAATATTATATCATCAACAAAAATTTCAGCTATAAGAATCTTATCATCAATTTCACATTTCAAATATAAATTTTTGTTATCACTTGTTCTAAAAAATCCAATTCTTAGAGATAAGAATTCAATCTTTCATACTATGTTCGTTGTGCTTGCTTCAATCCATATAATTCCTTGTGCATCTTACAAACCATTTTCTTCTGATTAGGATCAACAAAACCTTTAGGTTGTTCAATGTATACCTCTTCTTCAAGTATCTCATTTAGAAATGTAGATTTCACATCCATCTAACATACCTTAAATCCTTTATAAGAAGCATATGCAAGTAGTATTCTCACTCCTTCAAGTCTAGCAATGGGTGCAAAATTTTCTCCATAGTCAATTCCTTCTTCTTGTGCATAACCTTTGCAGAATAATATTGCTTTGTTCCTTGTTACATCTCCATTCTCATTCAATTTTTTTTTTAAAATCCATTTGGTGTCAATCACATGTTTTGTCTTTAGGTCTTGGTACTAGCATCCATGTCTTATTCTTCTTTATTTTCTCAATCTCTTGATTCATTGCCTTAATCCAATTATCATTTTCCAATGCATCTTTAATAGCTTTAGGTTCAAATTCACAAACTAAACATGTATTATTCCTTAAATTACTTCTTGTCATCATTCCTACTCCTTTGTCTCCAATTATCTGATCCTTTGGATGGTGCCTTCTCACATATTTTTCTAGTACAGGCTCAAATCTTTATTCTTCAATGTTTTCTCCACTCGGTGCATGATCATCATTCTCCTCAGTAACTATTTGTTGTTTCTCAGTCTATATGGATTGTTTCTTGATAGCAGTATTTTTTTTCTCGGTGACTCCATGTTGTTGCTCAGGTAGAGTTTCAGGGTCTTCAATGTAAACAAATCTACTATAGTCTTCTGGATCTGTATTGCTTTCTTCATCATTCTTTTTTGCAAACTCATCAACTCTCACATTTTCACTTTCAATCATCTTTTTTTTTTTTCAGTAAAGGCCGAAGCCAATTTTTTGTATTATGCAGAAAGAAAGTATACATAATCTAACATCTAGTAATCAAAATAATGTTCAAATATGGAGAATATATAATGTGGAGCATAAGCTCTCTCCATGAAATAGCAGTATCAACCATGAAGAAAGAAAGTTGAAAGCTACTTATCCCTACTAGTAATAGATGGTTTCAAGCGATCAACATTCAAACTAGGATCAACTTTATATTAGCACCATTAGATCTTCATTCTTCTCTCAGGCATCAGCAAGATTAACCGCAACAAGAACCTTAGTTATATTTGTGCTTGGTCGCATGATCGCAAAGCACCATACTAACCTCTGTGATCGTGTGACCGCAACCTCTTAACTGCACAATGTCAATCACATCCCCTCTCAAAATTCTTCAACCACATCACCAGTCAACAACCAATTAGAAATAAGCACGTGAGCAGTACTAGCACCAGGCCCACCTCACAACTCCACAACAGCGACGCCTCCATAGTTGTTGCATGGTCACATAGGCTAGGAAAATTCCATGTGATCACATGATAGCTATTGGATCTAGAATCTTTCCCTTCTGAGACAGTAGGCCCGCTTGCCAATCTACCACCCTGTTTCTCAGACCAACCAGAGACCGCCACAACACCACCTTCCCTAAAAGTAGGACCACTGCATCTATCCACCAACGGGCCCCATGTGACAGATGTCAACTGGTCGCATGATTGCATGTCAGAAATTTCATCTTGTTAGTAGTCATTTTCAAACATTTATAAGCCTTACTTCTAGTAGAATAACCTAGAAATATCTCCTCATCACCTTTAGAATCAAATTTTCCATTTCTATCATATTTCATAATGTAAAATCTACTTCAAAATATTCTGAAATAGCTAAAATTAGGTGTATAGCCATACCATAGCTCATAAGGTGTCTTGTTTGATTCTTTCTTTAGTTTTACTCAGTTTAGTGTATAAACAACAGTACTGATAAATTCTCTCCAATAAATTTGTGCAACATCTTTTTTAATCATCAGTGTTCTAGCACAATCAATAATTGATCTATTTCTTCTTTCAGCAATGCCATTATACTGAGGTGTCCTTGGTGTTGATACATGTCTCTTTACTCTATGTTCATTACAAAATTTAGTAAACTCATCATAAATGAATTCACCACCTCTATTTGACCTCAAGCATTTCAATTGCTTACCACATTCTTTCTCTACTTTTTCTTTGTACCACTTAAACATTTTGAAAGCTTCTAATTTTTCTTTTAAGAACATGACAGTCATCATTCTAGAGAAATAATCAATAAATTAGATAAAATATCTATCTCCATAATAACTCTGAGTTCTCATTTGACTACATAAGTCAGTATGAACTAACTCTAGAATAGCATTAGATGAGTATTTTTTCTCTTGAAACTAGACTTTTACATTTTACCCATTTGACATTGTTTACACATTACATGGTCAGGCTTAGATATACTCGGTAAAACTCTAACTTTCCTTCTCTTACTAATCTTAACCATGTTGTCAAAGTTCACATGACATAACCTCTTGTGTTATAACCAAACATCATCATTTTTAGCCAATAAATAATAATTTTCAACATTATCCAATTACAATAAGTTACTTTTTGATTGTTCACCAGTACTAATCAGTTTTCTAGCCTCATCATAGATCTTTACTTTTCTTTTCTCAAATGCAACTCGGTAACCTGTATTATTCAGTTGTGCTACACTCAATAGATTATAGTTAAGTCCTTTCACCCAATAAGCATTTTCACATCGGATCTTATTATTTAGTAATATAGATCCTTTACCTTTCACTTGACAAGGTGCATCATTTCCCATTTTCAAAGATCCTCCATTATAATTTTCAAGATATTCAAATTTTTGTTCATCACCAGTCATATGATGCATGCATCCACTATCAATAATCCAAGTATCATTTTTGCTTACTTTATAAATAATCACCTTTTCAATATACCTTTCTTCTTCTTCAAAATCTTTTTTCAATTCTACAAACACTACTTCTATGTATTCATCACTTTCAGTCTCAGTATCATCATCTTCATCTTTAACTAGGTAGCATTCCTTCTTTCCTTTATCCTTGTTGTCTTTTTTACCTCTCTATCAGTTTCCTCTATGATCTTGGTAATCTTTACTATCATTCTTCCTTTCATTTGATCTTTCACTTATCCTCTCATTGTCTTTCCTGTCAGGACATCTTTCTATAATATGACCGATCTCTTTACATTTAAAACATACCAAGAGTAATTTACCTTTATATCTTCCTTTTCCTTTCGGTAGCCTTCTATCCATTAATGCTTCAAGTTCATCAAGCTCATCTTCTTTAGCTTCACTATCACTTTCATTTCATATCTTATGTCTACTGCTTGATCTTCCAATATTTAGAGATGACACAAATGTAGATTCCACCTTAGGTAAAATACTATTATCATAGTTTTTAAGCTCAAATGTAGTCAATCTACCAATTAGACTATCAATGGAAACATCATTACTAGGAACTGCTCTCATTTCATGTATTTCTGAGACTCTAATACCATAGGAAGGCAACAGTGTTTGTAAAATTTTAGTTACCATAGTGTCTTCTTCAATAATTCCACCTACTCCTCAGATAGAATTCACCACTCCCTTGACTCGGTTGTTGTATTGAGTAATGTTTTCACCTTCTTTCATCTTCATATCATCAAACTTTCCTCTTAATTTTTTGCTTTTTCCCTAAGTACATTCAGATCTCCACCATGAACTAGTGTTAGTTTGTCCCACATCTGTTTTGCAGTTGTACAATTCTTAATGTCTTCAAATTCAGCATAAGATAGAGAAGAAGCAATCTCAATCATCATACCATTATGTTCTAGTCTCTCTTTCATATGGTTGATAGTCAAAGGACTAGTAGGAGTTATGAAATCATTTTCCAAATAGTATAGTGTAGAATCTCCAATGCTTGATAGATACAACTTCATCCTCCTTTTCCATATTGAGAAATTACCTTTGTTCAGGTACATCTCTATTATACATTTTTAGATCTATAACTTTAGTCCTTCAAAATTCTTCCTTCAAGTACTCTAGCTCTGATACCAATTGTTAGATAACTGAGATGGGGTGAATCAATTAAGTCCATTTATTCTACAGTCCCAATTTACTCTCAGATGTATAAAACCAATTTCAACAAATAAACTAAATAGCTCGGTAAAACTTGTTTGTGCCTTTTTGATTCATTAATCGACTGTCGGATAAACCATCTAGTATATACCAATTAAACCATTTAATGTAATGTGTAAAGTTAAGTAACAACACATCACATGCATACACATTTAACACTTTATTTTTAACATGGAAACCATGTTAGGGGAAAACCCACCTAAGACCGGTACTCAAAATATTTTCACTCTTCTGAAGTGAGCTCGATTAAGAGCCAACCCTATTAAAGGTTACAAAACACATTCTAAGGTGTGACCTTTTTAGAGGATTTATCACTAACATTTGTCTATGACCATACATTCACTTGGGTCAATAAGAAAAAAATCAACATTCATTGAATGTCATAAATAAATAAACAAAGACTGTTAAGTCCCACTCGGTTAAGAGATTTTGTCTATAGAAATGGTTAGAATGTAATAGTAAATAACCTGATTCAAATGCAACTTCCTTTTTAGATATTCAGATCTATGCTAATCTCAATATACCTTTGGCCATCATAATCTCTTCAATTTCCTTTTATCCTCCAACATTATTCTGCTCAGTTATCTCCTTCTGATGCTTGGTGTAGTCTGCAGAATTGCTCGGTTGTTACTTCAACCTGTCTGACCAACTTTGCATGAATACAATCTTCTCCTCATGTGCATCGCTCTTTTTAAATTTCTTGTATATTTATATAGACATGATAAACCATTTTCTTCTCAACCATAGATTTTTCCTCTTAATCTCCATCATTGATTTTTCCTCTTCAACCTTCCTCAGAACCTGTGCCTTGAAACATTTTCAATCTTCATCATTCGATCAACCTTGAATTTTTTCATCTGTATATCTTCATAAAAAACTTTATCTTTTATCCTCAAAATCTTCTAGATTCATCCAACTCATCATCTTAAGTTGGAAATCACATGTTCCACAATATTTATTTGACTCAGTCAATACCGTGATGTGTCTATGACTTCTTGATTGGTTAATACCGCACTCGGTATACACTACACTTTCTCAGTGTATAATGTGTCTACTCAGTGTATACTAAGTTCTCCATATACTGACCACATTAACTTGCACATTATTGATCTTCAATACTTAATAGAATCATGTAATACAATCAAATCACTATCATAAAATCATCTAATACCATATTTATATCTTACTCATACATCTCATATTCATGTTAATATCTCATTCCTTCACCAATATTACCTTCTTTAGATATTTGCAACTATCGTGATAAGTACAGTCAAAACTAGTTGGCATTAATGACAATATAATAACTGATATAATGTCTCACATATACCTTTGTAGCTTGGTGATCATCTTCACATTTTGTTCTCCAAGTAGTTAGTCGGTTGTAGTCTAACAAATGAAGATTTTTCAACTCGTTAAGAAAAAGATTTTTGGCTATCGAGCAACAAATGTCACTCGGTAAAGGTAAAAGGAAGTATGTTTCTATAAAGGAAAATGAATTGAAGGCACTGAATAGAAAAGAAATATTTAGGCACCAAGTAAAGTTAACCAAAATTCAGAGTTATCTACCGAGCAAGGAATAGTAATTAAATACAAGGATTGGAATGACATTTAATAATTAGCTATGATGAGTTGGATGGTCATGATGACAAGGAAAGTTAGTTACAGAGATCTATGAACAAGAAAATTCAAAGTGAATATCTATGGCTTAGATCTAAATGGTTAAAGTAGAAGGAACAAGTTTCAAGAAAGTTCAATTTCTTAGGTGAAAAGAAAACGTGTTACCAAGATCCAGATTCAAAGTATAATGAATTGGATGGTTAAGATTGATTAAAGGAAAATGTAATAGAGGAGATTAAGAGGCAAACCATTGTCTATATAAAGGATGGATTTGTATGAACAAATGGTAGGAAAATTGAAGAAAGGAAGAGTCACCGATTGAAGTAGTTAAGAAGGAACAGAGAGATTTCGAGTGGAAAAAGTAGGATTTTATGAAGTGTTGAAGCCAGTGGAAAGTGAAGAATTGAAGTCAAGATAGAAGAGCACACAAAGGATATGGTTATGCAAAGATAGTTGCAAGTTGACAAGTCAAATCATTTACTATTTCTTGTTAGAATTTGCAATAGAAAAATTTCTTAACAAAGTGGACTTAACAGTCTTATTATAAAATCATTCAAAAAGGTAACATTCTAAAGAGTGTTTGAAGCCCTCTAACCAGACCACTCCTAACAAGGTAAAGATCCTAACAGATCTGAGGTACATCCCTTGAACGGGTCATACCTAATAGTGTGCATTGTAATCTTTAACAAGATTGGCTCTTAATTGGGTGTACTTCAGAAGAGTATTTTCTTAGTGGGTGACAATTCTCATAGTGGTTTTTCCCAAAGTTGGGTTTCCAAATTAAATACTAGTGTTACATTTGATGCATGATTTATGTAAATGATTTGTTGATTGTAAAATTTTATTTATTGTTGTCGGTAGTAGTAAATTGTGTTGAACTAAGTTAATCAGAGAAAATATTTTTAGGTATTTGGAAGCAATGATTACTAATTCACCCCCCCCCCTCCCTCTCTATAATCCAACATATATGGATCATAATGTGAATATCATAGAATGAGAAAGAGAGAATATATGTGTGAAGGAGAAATTGTAGATAGAAGGTGATGAGTAGTGAAGCCACTAAGTAACAAAGTAGTAAAGAGCAGAGTGTAATTGTGATTCCAAATTGAATCTACCAAGTACAGATTTTTTATTATGAGTGAAGCACATTATGAGGTAAATAGTTAATAAGCATATTGAGTTTGATAAGCATAAGATAGACATAATTTCTATAGACATTTTATGTATTGGTTTATTATGTAAACAGAGTTGTAAAGTCTCTTAAGCGAGAAGATCCAAAAAGATCTTACATTGTAAATCCTTTAACAAGGTACAATTCTAAGATTATAATTATAAAATCCTTTAGAACAAGTAGACTTAACTGGTCTTTAGACTCTAAATAGGGTAAGCTATCAGAAATAACTCTAAACAAGGTAAGCTATCAGAAATAGCTATCATTGTAGCTCTAACCGAGCAAACTTTTTGCTGCATTAGTGAAGTTTTGTGAGTGTCATCCCCACCACATTTTTTATCCTCTAACAAGGGTTTATATGATACCAAAATCATTGTATTATGACTTATGTTTATTTTTAATGTTTTATATGTTTAATGAGATGCATGAAAAGTTATAAATTCAATAAATGGTTAAGAAGGTTAAATAAAAGTGTTTTTGAAGTATTGATTCACCCCCCCCTCTGAGTACTCACCTTTCCATACTTAATCCAACAATTGGTATCAGATCTAAGTCTCTTATTAGAAGTTTAACTACTTCAGAGGAAAGATCCAAAGAGATAGAAAGTTATAAGTATGAAAGGGTAATTGATAACATGGGCATAGAGCTGAGGATGGATAATGAGTAGATTGATGAATTAAGGAGAAAATTGAAGCATTCACTCAACAAGAGAAAAGAGATAGCACATCAATTGAAGGACACACAAGATCAAGTTGAAGAACTTAAAGAACTATCAGAGGGAATTATGCATGATGAATCTAAGGGTGCAATATCAAAACTGACTGAAAAGAACAAAAACCTAACTGATCAGGTAAAAGCATTAAAATGAGAACAAGAAGCTCAATCGGTAAGGGTTTGTGAAGTCTTAGAACAAAAGATAAAATTTGAAGATGACAAAATAATGGTTGAAGATGAGAGAATACAAATCAATACAAGGTTGAATGAGGAAGATGGGAAGTACTGAGGATGGCAAAAATTCACTACAACATAAAAGACCAACTAGTTGGTGCAAATCAGAAGTTGGAAGGAAAGTTGGAGAGATTTTTGAACTAATATCTAAGAATGAACATCTGGGGAATGAATTGAAATTTGAAAAGGATGCTAATGAAGTCTTGAAAAGGAATGAAGAAACACTGAGGGTATTGGATGAACAACTAAGAGGTCAGATACTGCATGTGGGAGATTTGGTCACATTGCCACAAATTTCATGTTGATGCATGGAAGGAACAATAGAAGGTCATGGAGAAATTATGGAATGGCTTGTTTTCATTGTCACAAGGTCGGTCACCTAGCCAAAGACTGTAGGTGCCGAGGAAAATCCACAATCAAGGAACAACCAAGTGAGACTTCTCAAGTTAACATTAATAAGATAAGAGATCGGATGAATAAAACATGGAGAAGGAAGTCTCAATATTATGTAACTAAAATTGGAACAACTGATGGTACCACATCCTCTAGATCGGGTGCACCTATCTTCACATAATCAGTCAAAGGTATGTGTAGGAGTTGATAACTAAAATTCTATCTTAAATTGGTTCCTAGCATTTGTGCAGAGATCCATATTAGCATATTAAGATGCATTTTGATATATGATTGAAGTTGACATTTCATAGTTTGATCGGTAAGAGTATAAGTTATTTTGTTCCATTCGGTGAAAGGAAATGCATTTGGTAATCATTGAAAAGGGAGTTAGTAAAGTGCATTTAATGCTAAAATTATAGTCATTGGAAACCCTAATCAAGGAAAAAATATAAATAGACCTCTTGTTATTTCATTCTTACCTTACACATTAGTGAGCATTTGAAGCATTTAGTAGTGAAGAGTCTTACGAGTGCATTCAAGTGAGCAAACGAGAAACTATAAGCATTTGTCAAGTGTATTCAAGGTATTTCTGATATTTTCCCAAGCTATGTTAATGCAATCAAATTTTATATTCAATCAAAACCCATAAGTTGAAAGATCATTTCTGAGAATCTATGGCACCCAAAGTGATGGGGAAATAATTTGTCTTTGTTTATACTACTTTTATGCTCTGTTCTAGAAATTTCCAAAACACTTTTTGTGTCTTTTAAGTACTTGAACTTATGTACATGCTATAAGTGTAGTGAAATCCACAAAACCTATGGTTAGATAGCAGTTGATATACCTTGCTAAATATTATATATATGTTGCATTATTTCATATAATTGTTTGAATTTATGTCCTAATAATTGGATTAAGCTGAATGGTTGAATACTTGAATATATATGCATGTGCTACTAACCTACCAAGGAAAAAAGAGTGAGTGGAGAGTGGATCAGAAAACATTGACAAAGAAGTGAAGAAGACTCATTCATTATGAGGAGAACTATTATGATATTAGGGAGCATGTCTGATAAATTAAAGGAATGATCGTTTCATGAAATATAGGAACATGCTTATGCTATATTTCCTCTGTGGTCAATATTTTTTTGAAGAAGTTATTTAGCCTTTATGATATTGTAATGGGAAAAATATAGATAGTGTTTAGAACAATGGGAGTTTGCACATAAAAGAGACCCTAAACCAATATTTAATACAAACATGAAATTCTAATGATATGGAATATAAATCTGGAAATGCTTGCAGATAAAATAAAATGCATACCTCATAACATAGCAGATCTGGAAATACCTATTTTTTGGTGCCTATATCATGTTTCTGGAAATTTTGTGAACGGATCTGGAACAAAAACACAAAGATGAAAAAAACCCATAAATCTTTTTCTTTTCTAATCCAAGTTGACCTTGACCCAAATGTAGGTCAACCTTGACCCCTTTATTTTGACCTTGACCTGCACTACTCTGACGGAAATTATATTTGCGGATCCCAAAATTTTTCTGAAAAGGGTATCCAAATCTACTTTGTAATTCACTATTCCATACATGTACCTTGAAGGAAGAATGAATGAATATCAAGGATGTAAAAAGGATCTTGAAGAAAGATCACACCACTATGATGGATAGATCTAGGGCTTAAATGCTTTAATCCTTGATCTTTAATGAAGAACTTGGCTGCTTGAGGAGAAGACTTGAAAAACCTTGAACACTTGGAAGATTGAAAATGTGTAGAATAATGGATGCTTGAAAGTAGACAATCACTTTGATGGATTAAGCTTATAAGCTCTTCCTCCTTAGATTTCTTGATCTTTCTTGCTTGCTTCTTGATTTGATGATGATTGCTTGAATTGAAATGAGAGGACAAGGCTTCCTTATATACTATTCTAGGGCACAAACTTCTAGAGAGGCTGACATATGAGAAATAAATCCCCATTAGCTTATACCCCTAGGAGTGGACCTAAATTAAATGTATTTTAAGAGTCACAACTTCAAAGCCCAAAACAACTGACCCAAAAGTGGGAAACAACTCTTTCCAAACCCCGATATCTGGAAATCCTTGGAATTTGAAATTTAGACCCTGGGTTAGGGTTGAGGTTGACCTTGACCCTGAGGTCAATAACCTCAAAATATTAGTGTAAGAAACCAGAAATAGGTAGGAAAGAAGTGGAAAATAGGGCAGGACAAGGGAAAAAGCCAGATCCAAGTCAAAGACCCATTCAAGGCATTTGACATGACCCCAAACCACTTACTCAAAGGGATAAACCAGTCCTAAATGGAAGTGCTTCCATTTTCCAATGATAAATTTAGCCCCCACTTTAGCAAGAGTATGGGAATCAAACATACTCATGGTAAAGTTAGGAAAAGGACTCTAGTAGATCACAATGAGGTAGAACATCACTTAGTCCAAGGACATGAGCCCCTAGGCCAAGGATGCTAACTCAACATATATGCACAAAGGCATAAAAACAAAGAGAAAATAAAGGTAAAGCTAAAAGACACAAAAAAGAGGGGCTAGTACAAAAACAAACCCAAATCAACTAGCAAAGGAAACCTTGCTAAGAAATGCTTCCTATACTAATATCATATCTAGAAAGCTATCATAAAGCATAAATGACTACATAAGAAAGACCATAGAAACACTATAAATAACATAGCTTCATGATCTAATCCTACTAGCATGAAAGAGAAAAGAGAGATAAGAGAGATTGATTACCTCACCCAGTAAGATGCCCACCTTATCATGAATCACCAAGGAGGGAGAGCCCAATAGGTAGCCAAACTTGATAGTTCATCCATAAACTATGATTTATCTTCTGATGACTTTTGGAATACCCATAGATCCATATTCCTGTATCACTGTGTAATATAAAATGCATTTCTCTTTAGGATTTAGCAACTTATGTGTGTTACCTTTCGAGGATTTAGCATATTTGAAATTGAAAATGCCTATCTCTTTAGGATTTAGAAACTTATATGTGTTACCTTCCGAGGATTTAGCATGTTGAAAAATGTAAACTATAGTATAAGGAAGACCTTATATATTCCCCCCTCCTTATCATGGCTACCTAATAGATAGGATAAGGAAGAGGAGGATACCTACTTCTCAAAGTAAGGAGATATCATGTTAACAACAATGTACATTATATTATTAGCAAAGAGTATTGTCCTTTACATCAAAGAAAATACATAATCATGAAAAAGGATATGTCACTTATGGAAAAAGGATCCTCAAAGAGAAAGATATCTTATCAACAAGACCTCCACCATAGAGGAGTGCTTTGGATAAAATATCATCTTTCAAAGAAAAGAAAAGAGGGATCAAAGATTCAATCATCTAGCTCCCTACAATCAAGAGGAAGAGGAATCTTGGAACGAAGGAAGAAAAATCTAACCTCAAAGGAAGGGCAAGTGTTTATAAAGAACATATTTTGAAAAATAAAGAAGAGGTGATGACCTAGGACAACAACCTCTCACATAAAAGGATAACCATAGCCAAAACATCAGTCGGTATAAGGAAATAATGTTGCAGAATAAACAAATGCCACTAAGCTAAGGAAAGTAGATCCCTAGATAGAGAAAAAGAAGGAAAACCTTTCCCCCTAGGGATGAAAGAAAGGGATATCTTTGCAAAAAAAAATTCTTCAGAAAAGATATCATGAAAACTAGAAGAGAGCTATGGATGATTATGAGCAAAGGAAAGATATCATAATACAAAACCATAGGGATAAAATATAGAAAGAATAACCAATTAAGCTCAAAACAAAATACATGCTAAGAGCATAATGGTTCCTATAAAAATAGGATAAATACCTCTTTCCCCCCAGTCAAGAGACAAGAGGGGGAAAGAGCTATATTATAGAAGAATGAGTGGTAAAATTATGAAGAAATTGTAATACCGCACAAGAGTGAGATATAATTCCTAAAGCAGCTCTTTCTCTAACATACATCTTGAAATGCACACAATCAGCAAGTAAATGTGTATTACTATAATGAAGAGGATATTTGTACTTGGAGAGAGAATCTTTTGGCATAGGTTTAAATATTTTCTTCTTAGAATCCAATAACTGAACATACACCTTCTTAGCCACATCTTGAGGGATATCAGGGTAATCTAAGGAAGGTGTTGGAAGAAGAACATGAAGAGGAGGGAAATGATCATAATCAACCTCTTTAAATTGAGATAGTGGAAATCCAAGACCATGCATATCTTTTTTAGGGGATATATGAACTGGATATTTAATACCTTGTTCATTAAAATCAAGCCCTAAACCCTTATAACCTTGTTTAGCCATCATATTGTATCATGTAGTGTACATATCATGTAAAGCTTCTACTGGAGGTTATTTTTCATGGTGATCTTAAGAAAATGGTGTATAAGGTGGAATGATAGGTTTAGAAGAAGTTTATTTTCTCTTCCCTTTAATATCATCATGGATCAAATAAGAAGGGGAAGGTAATTCAAAGAATTCTTGCACATCTACATCATAAACCATAGTTTGAGCCCCCATCATATGTGTGGGAAGAACTAGGGATAGAAGATGAAGAAATAGGAGTGGGAATATTAGGATTTGGATTAGAAAGGATAGGATTAGGATTAGGAAGATTAGGAAATGGGGTATCATCTACCAAATGCTTCACATAATCCAAAAGAGTAATAGGTCCACCACACAAATTCTTAATGAAAGTTTTGAAAGTAGGAAGGCTAGTATTAGTCAATCTCATAATAGCATAGTCATTAGAAAGGATTTGAAATTTTTTAACATGAGTGAAAGGATCTCCCTTACCATTTTAATTCTCAAGAAGAGGCATATCGGCTTGCTGGGGGATAGGAGCATGAATAATGTCTATGGATAAAGGACTACCCATGTCATGTGTAAGGATACTAAACTTGGATTGAGTTAAGGACACAATTTGTTGTTGTAAAGAGGACACGATTTGAGCTAGACTAATGATTGTGGAATCATTAGAAGAAATAGGAGGCATAGAAACATTAGGAACACTAGTAAAAGTAGGAAGCAATAGGAATGGAAGACACAACCGAAGGAACACTTGGAACCATAGTTGGAAGAGGGTTGGAATAGGTATAAGGAATGCTATGGTAAGAAGGTTGTGAGGTAGGTAAAGACACTAGTGGAACACTCACATGTAGAGATGGAAGAGATGTAGCCACTAAAGAATGAGTGTAAGTAGGAATGTTAGGTAAAGGAATAGAAGAAGGTTCCAAACTAGTGGTAGGAGGAGTGAGTCCTAGATTTTGAGTTAAAGGTTTGACATTTAAATGCACAAGATGAGTGATACCACACAGGAGATTAACACCATGATCACTATCATGAAGGAATTTTTTAAAGGCCTCTATAGCTTGAATAGAATATTTAGGATATAACATTCTAGGTGCATCAATGTTGTAAATAGTGGAAAATGAAGATAACCATGCACAAACCCTATGGTAAAGGTCAATTGAAGACATTGTAGAGGAGGATGAAATAGGAATAGGATCAATGGAGATATTATTCAAACAATTTTCATCCTCACTTCCATGTACCTCATTAGGGGTTATATCCTCTTTTGTAATAAAATTCTCATCAAAGTATTCAAAACAAAAATCATACATGTTGAACACAAAGTAGCACTACAAGCATGAAAAATGTAAATGTTTTTGTATTTTTAAAGAAATTTTGTGATTTTATTTTTTTTGAAATATAAATGCATGGGCATAAAAGAAATCTAATTTTATATGCATGTAAGATCTAACATAAAATGAGAATCTAACACCAAAAAGAAATAGTTTTTGTAAACGGGTTCACCAAAATGTAATGTGTAAAATATATGTGGATAGTGACAAATAGGGATAGGGTTTAGAACAATGGGAGTTTGCACATAAAAGAGACCCTAAACCAATATTTAACACAAAAATGAAATTCTAATGATATGGAATATAAATCTAGAAATGCTTGCAGATATAATGAAATGCATACCTCATAACATAGAATATCTGGAAATACCTATTTTATGGTGCCTATATCATGTTTCTGGAAATTTTGCGATCAGATCTAGAACAAAAACATAGAGACGAAGAAAACCTAGAAATATTTTTCTTTTCTGAGCTAGGTCAACCTTGACCCCTTTATGTCAACCTTGACCTGCATTGCTCTGACGAAAATTTTATTTGCGGATCTTAAAAGTTTGTCAAAAAGGGTATCCAAATTTGCTCTGTAATTCACTATTCCATACCTGTACCTTGAAGGAAGAATGAATGAATCTTGAGGATGCACAAAGGATCTTGAAGAAAGATCACACCACCATGATGGATAGAGCTAGGGCTTAAATGCTTGAATCCTTGATCTTCAATGAAGAACTTGGATGCTCGAGGAGAAGACTTGAAAAACCTTGAACACTTGGAAGCTTGAAAACATGTAGAACAATGGATTCTTGAAAGTAGACAATCTCTTCGATAGATTATTCTTATCTCTTCCTCCTTAGATTTTTTGATCTTGCTTTCTTTCTTCTTGATTTGATGATGATCACTTGAATTGAAATGAGAGGAGAAGGCTTCCTTATATACTAGTCTAGGGCACAAACTTCTAAAGAGGCTAACATATGAGAAATAAATTCCCATTAGGCCTATACTCCTAGGAGTGGACGTAAATTAAATCTATTTTAAGAGTCACAAATTTGAAGCCTGAAATAGCCAACCCAGAAGCGGGAAACAACTCTTTCCAAACCCTGATATCTAGAAATCCTTGGAATTTGAAATTTAGACCCTGGGTTAGGGTCAAGGTTGACCTTGCCCCAGAAGTTCAACCTTGACCTTAAGGTCAAGAACCTCAAAATCTTAGTGCAAGACACCATAAATAGGTAGGAAATAAGTGGAAAATATGGCAGGACAGGGGAAAAAGCCAGATCCAAGTCAAAGACCCATTCAAGGCATCTGACATGACCCCAAACCACTTACTCAGAGGGCTAAACCAATCCTAAATGGAAGTGCTTCCATTTTTTGACGACACAAATATTTTGTCGTAGACTATTTCATTCTACTTTATTTATGGCACAAATTAGTCAAACCTTATCTTTATGTTAAAATAAGTATCATTCCTCTATATAAATGGATATGATTGTTAGAGATCAAGTTACTCAGATAGTTCTATTGTTATCATAGTTTTAAGAAAAGTTACTCTTTCCAATTTTGTGCATTGTTTTATGACAATGTAATCAGTTTTCTGGAAATACAATGGAGTGATTTTTAGTTATATTCTATGTTGATAGCTAGAAGAAGCCAACCAAGGGGGCCCACTTGGGAGGTGGATTAGAGTAGAGTAGAATAATTATTTTAACCATTTACATTATTTCAAGTAGTATTAATTGTTCTTTCCTATAGAACTATACAATGTGTGTGTTCCTGCAACACCTGCATAGATAATGATAGTGAATGCTTTGGGTTGGTAGAATAGGTTAAGGTTGAACTTATAGTTGTCAGCATCATTTTCATTAAGTAGTTTTGTGTGTTTACTTTCCTACAATAGTAGTGTAAGTTTCTTTCATGTATTTTACTTCCTACAGCTTAAGCAAAATGACTCTGTGAGAGACTTAGTGCACAAACCATGTTGTCTCATTTGAAGTATATGTCCCTAGGTTGAAAAATTAAATGCACTTCATAATAGGGGAAATGATACTTAGTTTGAATATACTATTCCTAGGAGAAGCTTTGGCATGATTATTATTACCTATTATGGGGTTGTTCATTTTTTGGCGCCATTGTCAGGGATGGTGTCAAGCTAAGAAGCTTATTGAGTCATTTTAGATAGTTTCATGTTTTATAGATAATATTTGTAGCTTGAACTTGCTTCAAAATTTTGTCAAATTACCTACATGCATCAAAGAGGAAGAAAATGAGATGTCTATGGAAAATTCCTTCCAAGGGAACCCATTAATTTGAATGAAGAATCTTAAGAAGTTGAATTACCTTTTGTTGATGCAAGTCTTGAATTTCCCTCAACATCCTCATCTGTAGAAGACCCTTTTGATCCATCTGATATTTGACCCTTTGCTGAAATTTGGCCATTTTTCTTGATAGTTCCACCACAAGAATACCTATTGATAATAATCCTCTGGCCATTGTCACTTTCCAGCCACAACTTCACTACCAAGTACCTATAGTAATGGTAGAGCCTACATTTTTGTTCCCTCTTCCTAGCCTTATCAATAATGCTAATCTCAAGAACATACCCACTACTACACTTCCAAAGTTCTATGGTCTAATCATTGAAGACCTTGACTCCTTTCTGTTTGAGTTTGACATTCTTTATTGAATTTTTTACTACAACATTGACAATCCAAAACTCAAGTTGTTTCTAGTAACATTAAAGGAGTCATCTATAAGATGGTTTATGGGACTAGGGGCTAATGCACCAACTAATTGGAATGGGATGCAGACTCTATTTTTGTAGAAGTATAAAGAGTATTGTAAAGGAGGCAACTTGAAAGGGGATGAAATCTTTCGTATGTCACAAAAAGAAGGTGAAACTCTGGAAGATTACATTTTATGCTTCTTGTAAAATCTACAGAGGAATCCTCAACATAGTTTGCAAGGAGAATCACAAAAACTCATTTTCTTGAGGGGAGTAAACAACAACTATCTTGAAGCACTAGATCTTATGGTCGGAGGAGAAATTTCTCAATCTTCCTAGGATGATGTTAAGAAATTTTTTCTTAATTATTCAAGATCAGCAGTGAAGAAAGGAAGAGAATTTTGACCCACACTTGCTAAAGGAAATGGCTCTGGTATCTCTAAGATGCAAATTTCCAACCTGTTGTCAAATTTCAACAAAAGATATTATCAATGGTGTTGCTATACACTTGGACACAATCTAGGCCATAAATAAGCATGGATAAGTCGAGGCAAAGCTAGTTGAATACTTCCCTCACTATTGATAGCAAAAGGATTATCGGTGCAAGCTAGTGGCAAATTTGGAGACCCAAAACCTTCCTACTAAGTTTAGGAAAATAGATGGAAAGGATGAGAAAGTATTCTTTGTTGCTCAATGTCAGCCATGGGCCCCGATACAAGGTATGCCTCAATTGTTGGAAATAATTGTCTGAAGAAAATTGCTACTCAAATTATGTATTGTCTTTGATGTCACACAATGTCATAGTCCACAACAATCAGTACCTATCAAGCTCAGTCGATCTGCCTGGCAGTAAAATTAGTGTTTACTGAGTTCACTCGGTTGTCAAAGAAAAATCAGCATTCACCGAGTTCACTTGGTTGTCAAAGAAAAATCAGCATTCACCAAGTTCACTCAGTTGTCAAAGAAAAGTTAGCATTTACCGAGTTCACTCGATTATCAAAAAAAAGATTAT
Source organism: Chamaecyparis obtusa (assembly GCA_027943335.1). NCBI lineage: Eukaryota > Viridiplantae > Streptophyta > Pinopsida > Cupressales > Cupressaceae > Chamaecyparis > Chamaecyparis obtusa. The sequence continues at coordinate 1,702,253 of BSBK01001859.1, forward strand.
CAGTGTTTACCGAGTTCTCTCGGTCTCCAAAAGATTGTAGAAAATTTCATTATGGTCACCGAGCACTATCAGCCCTTGAAGGATCTTTGCAAATAAAGTTTGCTTAATTCAGCCGACTGTTATACTAAGTAATGCCGATTTGACAAATCTAAAATCATATAAATAAAAGGTCAAATGTGAAAAATAAAGTAGAGATAATAGAAGAAGATATATAGAAGAAAGATAGGAAAGGTGTGTGCAAAATTGTGAAGGATGACCAGATATACTTGAGGAGCAGCAGAGATATATTCGATCAGGAAGGATCTCACTTATACAGAATAGAGATCTGTAATCAGCAAGGTAGTTGCATTATTATACAGGTCATTTTCATTGTTACCTTTTTATCATTGTAACAGTGAATTCTAAATCTCTTAACCGAGTTGGTTTAACAACCATATTGTAAATCCTCTAACAAGGTGACAATTCCATTGAATTGTTCTCAAGACCTCTTACTAGGCCACTCCTAGCAGGGTGATTAAATCCTCTAACAAGGTCACACCTAACAGTGTGTTTTGTAACCTTTTACCAGGTTGGCTTCTAACCGGGCATCACTTCAGAAAAGTGAAAATCAGTATCTAGATACATTGGTGGTTTTTCCCATATTGGGTTTCCACGTTAAATCCTGTGTCTCTTGTGTTCTTAATAGTTATCTTAATCATATACAAGTGGTGATGAATATCTAAAAGATAATTTTACTAATACTCTCTACATCTACCAAGTTACTGCAATCTATTTATCGAGTGTTAAACAGATAATATTCATTAAGATATCCTAAGGGATCTGGAAAGAAATAATAGTGAAGTGTTTTATGGTTGACTGATTCACCCCCCCCCCCCTCTCAGTCACTTCATCCATATTCCATCATCAATGTCCTTTGCAATATTTTAATCCTTATAATAATCAATGGAAAAAATAGAATCTTCAATACCCTTCATAGTATTCCCAACCTACTTAGAATAATACCTGGCCAAATAATCAGTAGAACTAGTAGTATAATTCACAACAAACCCAATGGCCACATCCTCAAAACCAATGCCAGCCACCATAAGATAATTGGCAACCATATAATGAGTGGAGAGGACCCCAAAAATGGCCTAATCAAAATCTTGGTTATCAATCATTACCACCTCTAGTGTCTCAATCGGCACTTATGCCACCTCCTGCAGCCACAAGTCCTCTTCCAAGGCCAACACAATTGCCTACTCAGCCACAACTCAATCCTAACAACAAGAAACAACAAAAACTAGTGTATTCTATTGATTCTCAATAATACCATGTCTATGCATTAGAAATAACCAATATACACTTAAGATCTGGCACTACTTTACCTACACCATAACCTCCTTTTATTACAGAAGTTCCAGACCTTCCTGTAGCATCAGCACCACTTTTAGAGCCTACTTTTCCAAATATTGTTCCACAAACTAATACACCAAGTCAAGTTGATGTTAATATCATAGTTAATCCTCCTTTTCCTCAAAGGCTTAGAGATGTTAAATTTATACCCCAAGATGAAACACAATTCGATATTCTTGATCAGTTGAAAAATATGCATATTCAAATTCCACTCTTTCAAAGATGTTCCTGTCTATGGGAAAGCCATTAAAGAAGCATGCCTCAAGAAGAATGGACGTATGAAAAAGGACCCCCAAATAGTGCATTTTATTGGTCAAATTGCATATATTATGTTGGGAAAGATAGTCATTCCAAAGTATTTTGACCCTGGTAGTCCAATTTTTTATATTATAACTAATGATCAGTCTGTGAAATTTTTTTTAATAGACTTGGGTGTTTCTATTAATTTTATGAATAAGGATACCATGCATAGACTGAGTATAGAGGGATTGAGGACCACTCCAATAGTCTTATAACTTGCAAATAGTTCCATTGTCACCCGAGTTGGCATAATAGAAGATATCGTAGTTACATTGGACTCCTGAGAGTATCCTGCTAACTTTATGATATTATCACCTGTATCATCAAAAAATGGTAGAAGTTCCATTTAGGATTGGTTTAGCCCTCCGAGTAGGTGGTCTAGGGTCATCTCAAGCACCTTGAATGGGTATTTGACTGGATCTAGATTTTCCCCCTATTCTTCTTGTCTTCCTCCTATTTCTAGCCTCTTTTTGGCAACTCTTTCTAAGAAACTAAGAACTTTGACTTTTCAGGTCAAGGATGACCTTGTGGATCAAGGTCAACCTCAAATTTGAGCTAGGTCCAAATTTTAGGTTCCAAAAGTTTCAAGATGTCAGGCTTCAAAAAATTTTATTTCTCACTTCTGGGTCGGCTGTTTCGGATTTCAGAATGGTAAACTCTTAAATGATATTTAATTTAGGTCCATTTCTAGGGGTTTTCACTTAATGGGAATTTATTTCTTATATTTCAGCCTCTCTAGAAGTTTGTGCCCTAGATTTGTATAAAAGGAAGCCTTCCTCTCTCATTTTCACATCCATGATCAAGCATCTTTTGCACATCCACTTTTTGTGATCAAGAAATTATCAAGAAATCAAGGAGATAGAGATAATTCATTCCCCTTCAAGCATTCAAGAATCCAAGAAGTCAAGAATTCAATTCATCAAGGAGATCCATTGTTATCCATTAAAGGATTAAATCTCTTTGGAGACCTCTTGTTGAAGATTTCTTCATCCACAACCATTCAAGCTTCCTCCTAGTCCAAGATCCATTCAATATTGGTGTTGAAGATCTAATTCAATTTATTTGAGACATCCTACATTTTATTCTACATTCATCCATACTTGTGGATTCAAGGATTCGAATCCTCCACGAGAATTTCAACATAAACAAGGTGAATAGTTTCATTTACTTTGTTTATATACATTTCAATTTCAATTATATTTCAAGGTTGATTCTAAACCAAGGTTTGACCAAGGAAAACCCCTCATCCAACAAAAAAAACCCTTTTTCTTGTAGGAGCAGGTGCGGGACAATGAATTGCAGTTCTGATCTGGATACCCTTTTTGGTGAACTTCTGAGATCTGCTAACAAAATTTATGTTAGAGCTATTTCAGGTCAAGGTAGACCTTTAGTAGGGAATAATATTGTGCCTTGGGGTAAGATTGTACCCCGATCCTAAGGTCATGGTCGACCTAGCTCCGAAAGACAAAAATTTTTTGGGTTTTCTCTGTCTCTGCATTTCTAGGCCAGATTAGGTTGCAGAATCTCCTAAAATTGAACACAGACATCAAAAAATAGTCTTTTCTAGATTTACCCTATTTTGAGGTTAGTATTTTTCTTCTATTCATTTAATATTTCAATACATACTTTTCATAAGAAAATATAAGGTTTTCTCCTTCATTCATATTCTCCATAGATTGATTCTTTTATGCATTAAACTTTTGGTTGATCAATTTGGATCTCTATTTTGGGAATTTGGATTTAGGGGTGGATCTTGTATTTCACATCCCATCATCATCATAACCAAACTATTCATATTAATATATTTATTTATTTATCTTACATTTTGGTGAACCTACGATAGATAACTCTTTCTTTTATGGTGTTAGATCTTGCATGTATTAGATTTCTTTTATGTGTTTGCATCTAATATAAAAATAAAATAATAATACAAAAAAATTCATTTATTCATGCTTTGTGTTTTCCTAGTTTAGTTCATTTGCATTGCATTGGTATATGAGCTTTACTACCTCTAGTCCTATCTATAACATTCCGGTTAGAAAAAGTCATAGACTCATGGGTGCCTTTGATCCTGAATATTCCTCTCCTTTCCTTAGGATCCCGGATGACAATTTGATTATTCATGATTTCAACCCTACTATGGAGAAAAACTCTTCTCACTCATCTCATGATGAGGATGATTCTTTAGTAGTTCCTCCTAAACAATTCCAAAAAATCTCAACTGAACTTGATAAAATGGGTAATAGGATTTTTCAAGAAAACCATAATCAAGATTCTATTCAAGCTATAGAGGCTCTTAAGAAATTTCTTCGTGATAATGATTAAGGTGTTAATCTTCTTCATTGTATTACTCACCTCCTACATTCAAATGTTAAACCTTTATCTAAAGAAGCTCAAGATTTAGTATTTATTCCTCCAATTACTAGTGTCGAACCTTCTTCTATTCCTTTAAGTAGTATTCCTACTTATACCCCTTCTTTGGTGACTACAACGGTTCCCTCTCTTTCTATGAGTGTTCCTCTTGTATCCCTTCCTACATCACAAATTTCTTACCATAATGTTCCTTTTACTTATTCCAATCCTCTTCCAACTGTGGTTCCAAGTGTTCCTCCAATTGTGTCAATCATTCCTATTGCTACTTACACTTTACCTAGTGTTTATAATGTTGTTGTGCCTACTATTTCCTCTACCGATTCAACAATCATCAGTTTGGCACATATTGTGTCATCTTTACAACAACAACTTGATTTTTTAACTCAAAACAAGTTTAGCTTTCCTACATGTGACATGGGAAGTCCTCTATCCCTAGAAATCATTCATACTCTTGTTCCTCAGCATGTTGAAATGCCTCATCTCAAGAATTACAACGGAAAAGGAGACCCTGATACTCATGTTAAAACATTTCAAATCCTTTTTAGTGACTATGCTCATGACCATAGGATTTTATCCAAGTTTTTCACTAGAACCTTCTATGATAAAGCCTTTCAATGGTTTTGTTCCTTACCTCCTTATTATATTGATTCTTTTCCAAAACTTGCTAATGATTTTATTCAAAAATTTCAAAATAACATTGGTCCGCAAGTATCTTTGATTGATTTGATGCATTGTAAACAAAGCACTAAAGACAAATTAACTGAATTCATTGGTAGATTTAAGAATTTACATGCTCAAATTTCTTATCATGTTCCTAACATTGATATTCAACATATCTTTATTTCAAATTTGCAAAAGGATATTAGAGATAAGATTTTGTTTACTGAATTTACCTCTTTTCAACAACTTTGTACATCACTTCATCATTATCAATTACAAGTGAGTCAATTTGAGAGTGACACACCAATGGCTCCTATTCTAGTTGATAAGAGTGATGTTGCTCCTAATCCAAACAAATTTCAAAATCCTAACAACTATGTCAAGATAAACAAACAAGTGAATATAGTTGTTGATCAAGTTTTTGTTGCATCTCACAATGCCACTACTACATCTACTGCTTTTCGTTTGAATCATATGTTTACTCCTCTCTCTGAATCTTTACATTCTATCATGAATAGGTTGTTAACTACTAATATGATTACTTTACCTCCTATTCGACCTCTTTTACCTGCAATGATTGTATCTAAATCTTTTGATCCTAAAGCTTTTTGTCAATACCATCATCAAAATGGCCATGATACTGAGAAGTGCTATTACTGAAGAAAATATTTTTATGAAAAACTTGCAACGTGATTCGTATGATACATCTGATGTGTAGATTCAAAATTTTAATGGTTTTCTATATCCATCATTTGGTTCTATTGATTTTCCGGTTGAACTTTGTGGTAAAATTGTCAACACTACCTTTTTTGTTGTTCCTACTTCAGATCAATTTCAAGTTAAGCTTGGTTTTCCATGGTTGAATGCCATGCATGTTGTTACTTCTCCTATCCATAAATTCCTTAAATTTATTCATGATGATGAAGTGAAGATGATAAACCATATTTTATATCAACCTTCTAGGCCCAAGGATTGTGCTACCCTTGACTTCTTTTGGCCTTCATTACTGAATTCATGTCCTTCTCGACCTAATAATATCTTTCACTCATATCAAGCCTATAAACATCACAAAATTCTCAACTTAAGTATACCTTCGATAGATCTTAATCGTGGTCTTTTTCCTACACTTTCCATACCTCCTTTATCTATGGCTTCTAGTTTTGTTAATCAATCTCCTACTATTTCTTGTCAGTATACTGATAATCCTACTAATCCGACTATAGAACCTATGAAGGATCTGGCAATTGTTCCTCCTAGTTCTCAACATATTTCAAACAAGACGAAATGTAATCGATCTGCTAATGAACATCTTAAAAAGTGTCGTGCTTAGGCTAAAGCTCATACTACTATTTTTCAAAGTTCTTTACCTTCTTTTGATCAATCTATGCATGATGTGTTAGAAGAATTTAATGCTAATAATGATGTTAAGATGCATGATTATGATGATTCTATTTGTATCTTAGATCCTATTTTGATTAATCTAGATGAAGAAGATACTCTTAATGATTATAATGATGAATATGAGACTATTGACATTGATACTGATTTACCTAATATGCTTTCATCACAATTAACAATTACACCTAGTATCGAACATAATGATTCTTAAGAGGATCCTTGTTTGGAACAGGCTATCATTCCTACTGTGTTGGATATAGTCTCTCTTTTGAGCTATCCACCATCCCTAAATGATATAGAATGAGATGGGGAGAGTAGGCAACATGCTTGATTGGCTTGTCCTTCATGGTAGCCTTTTGTTGTTTGTTTGGCTGTCATATTGTGCTTCTCCCATAATGTGTTTGCTAATTGTTTGGTAGATTCTTTTATATGACCCTTATTTCTCTATTGATGCAAGGTGATAAATGAATCGAACCTATTGTACAAATCCTCTATATGTATCTCTATTCTTCTATATGTTGTTTCATGTTATGTTGTACTTTTTATATTGTTAATAAATGTTTCCTTGTGTAAGCTACTTGGATCCGGTAGCACTAATTCTTTTTGGTCTCCATGCCATGGTCAAAAAAGATTTATGTTTCTAACTCTTTTGTGTTCTTTCCTCCATTGTGATTTTAGTTCTACTTTCTTTGGGGAATGATGTCGATTCATTTGCAATAATATCATATATATATATATATATATATATATATATATATATATATATATATATATATATATATATATATATATATATATATATATATATATATATATATATATATATATATATATATATATATATATATATATATATATATATATAATCTTATGATCATACTTACCCCATGGTAGGTAGATCCCTTCTATGTTCTCTTTATGTTTATGTGGCATTTCCCTTGATTTGTCTTCATTTGGGGGCATCTTGTAGTGGAAACATAATCGGTGGAGTTGTTTATGTTTTTGTTCAAGCAATTGCTCTTGTTAAAGTGTTAGCAATGACTTTAACATGGGGGCATACGCTCTACTCACCTGTTGCACACATGCACTTTCAATATACATATATTTTTCAAGATACTTCTCTCCCTTTATGGATTAGTGACTAATCTGTAAAGCATGGATTTTTATTTCATAGGATCTCTTGATCCCTCCAGTTTCAAAATTTTGATCCCTTAAGGTCGGAGGTGTCCTCAATACTGGATCTCTTTTGTGGAATAAGATATTCCTAAGAGTGAATCTTTGATGGGTTGACTAGTGAGTAGCCACATTCACTTGGTGGTTCAATTCCATCTTTCTAGTTGTGTTGTTTCCTTGTGTGGTTCATAATGGGACATAAGTTCTCATTGGGTGAGATCATCACACCCTCTTCTCTCTCTTTTCTAGAGATGTCTCTCTTATTGTGATCTTGGAGTTGATGAAGACTTGAGTCCCTAGGGGCTTGAGGATTTCTTTGTCGCTTTGATTTCAATAGGATTATCTTTTCATTATGATCTCCTTTACCAAGAGTTTGCATCGAGTCCATACTCTTGCTAAAGTGGGGGCTAAATGTATCATCAAAAAATGGAAGCACTTCCATTTATGATGGTTTTAGCCCTCTGAGTAGGTGGTGTGGGGTCATGTCAAGCACCTTGAATGGGTATTTGACTGGATCTGGCTTTTACCCCCTGTTCTGCTTGTCTCCCTCCTATTTCCAGCCCCTTTTTGGCAACTCTTTCTAAGAAATTAAGAACTTTGATTTTTTGGGTCAAGGTCAACCTCAACTTTGATCTAGGTCAAAGTTGACCTCAACCCTGACCTAGGTTAGAGTTGACCTTGACCTTGACCCCAAGTCCAAATTTTACCTTCTAAAAGTTTCAGGATGTCGGGTTTTGAAAAGTTTTATTTCCCAGTTGTTTCAGATTTCAGATTGGTAAAATCTTAAATGATATTTAATTTAGGTCCATTTCTAGAGGTTTTCACTTAATGGGAATTTATTTCTTATATGTCAGCCTCTCTAGAAGTTTGTGCCCTAGATTTGTATAAAAGAAGCCTTCCTCTCTCATTTTCACATCCATGATCAAGCATCTTTTGCACATCCACATTTTGTGATCAAGAAATTTTCAAGAAAGAAAGGAGATAGAAATAATTCATTCCTCTTCAAGCATTCAAGCATTCAATTCATCAAGGAGATCCATTGATATCCATTGAAGGATTTAAATCTCTTTGGAGCCCTCTTGTTGAAGATTTCTCCATCCACATCCATTCAAGCTTCCTCCTAGTCCAAGATCCATTCAAGATTGGTGCTGAAGATCTAATGAAATTGATTTGAGACATCCTACATTTGATTCTACATTCATCCATACCTATAGATTCAAGGATTTGAATCCTCCATAATAATTTCAACATCAGCAAGGTGAATAGTTCCATTTACTTTGTTTATATACATTGCAATTTCAATTATATTTCAAGGTTGATTCCAAACTAGGGTTTAACCAAGGAAAACCCCTCATCCAACAAAAAAATCCATTTTTCTTGCATAAGCATGTGCGGGACAGTGAATTGCAGTTCAGATCTGGATACCCTTTTTGGTGAACTTCTGAGATTCACGAATAGAATTTATGTAGGAGTTGTTTCAAGTCAAGGTCAACCTTCAGTGGGGGGTAAGATTGTGCCCTGGGGTAAGATTGTACCCTGATCCTAAAGTCAAGGTCAACCTGGCTCCGAAAGACAAAAAATTTCTAAGTTTTCTTTGTCTCTGCATTTCCAGGCTGGATCAAGTTACAGAATCTCCTGAATTTGAACATGGACATCAGAAAATAGTATTTTCTAGATTTACCCTATTTTTAGGTTATTATTTGTCTTCTATTCATTTAATATTTAAATACATACTTCTCATACCAAAATATAAGATTTTCTCCTTCATTCATATTCTCCATAGATTGATTCTTTTGTGCATTAACCTTTTGGTTGATCAATTTGGATCTCTCCTTTGGAAATTTGGATTTAGGGGTGGATCTTGTATTTCCCATCCAATCATCATCATAACCCAAATATTCATATATATATATATATATATATATATATATATATATATATATATATATATATATATATCTTTATATATATATTTTTATCTTACATTTTGGTGAACCCGCAATAGATAACTCTTTCTTTTATGGTGTTATATATTACATGTATTAGATTTCTTTTATGTGTTTGCATCTCATATAAAAATACAAAAACATTAATTTATTCATGCTTTGTGTTTTCCTAGTTTAGTTCATTTGTTTTGCATTAGTATATGATCTTTACTTCCTCTAGTCCTACCTATAACATTCTAGTTAGAAGAAGTCATAGACTCATGGGTGCCTTTGATCTTGAATCTTCCTCTCCTTTCCTTAGGATCCCGGATGACAATTTGATTATTCATGATTCCAACCCTACTATGGATAAAAAATCTTCTCACTCATCTCATGATGAGGATGATGCTTTAAGAGTTCCTCCTGAACAAGTCCAAAAACTCTCAACCAAACTTGATAAAATGGGTAATTATCTTATTCAAGAAAACCATAATCAAGATTCTATTCAAGCTATAGAAGCTCTTAAGAAAGTTATTCATGATAATGATCAAGGTGTTAATCTTCTTCATGGTATTACTCACCTCCTAAATTCAAATATTAAACCTTTATCTCAAGAAGCTCAAGATTTAGGATTTATTCCTTTGGTTATTAGTGTTGAACCTTCTTCTATTCCTTTACCTAGTATTCCTACTTATAACCCTTCTTTGGTGACTACAATGGTTCCCTCTCTTTCTATGAGTGTTCCTCTTGTATCCCTTCCTACATCACAACCTTCTTACCATAATGTTCCTTTTACTTATTCCAATCCTCTTCCAACTGTGGTTCCAAGTGTTCCTCCAATTGTGTCTTCCATTCCTTCTGCTTCTTACACTTTACCTAATGTTTCTAATGTTGTTGTGCCTACTATTTCCTCTACTAATTCAACAATCATCAGTTTGGCTCAAACTGTTTCATCTTTAAAACAATAACTTGCTTCTTTAACTCAAAACAAGTTTATCATTCCTACATGTGATATGGGAAGTCTCCTATCCCTAGAAATCATTCGTACTCATGTTCCTCAACAAGTTGATATGCCTTGTCTCGAGAATTACAATGGAAAAGGAGACCCTGTTACTCATGTTAAAACATTTCAAATCCTTTGTAGTGACTATGTTCATAACATAGGATTTTAGCCAAGATGTTTTCTAGAACCTTCAGTGATAAAGCCTTGCAATGGTTTTGTTCCTTGCCTCCTTATTCTATTGATTCTTTTCCAAAACTTGCTAATGCTTTTATTCAACAATTTCAAAATAACATTGGTCCACAAATATCTTTGACTAATTTGATCCATTGTAAACAAAGCGCTAAAGAGAAATTGACTGAATTCATTGGTAGATTTAAGCATTTACATGCTCAAATTTCTTATCTTGTTCCTGACATTGATATTCAACATATCTTTATTTCAAATTTGCAAAAGGATATTAGACATAAGATTTTTCTTACTGAATTTACCTCTTTTCAACAACTTTTTGCAGTGCTTCATCATTATCAATTACAAGTGAGTCAATTTGAGAGAAACACTCCAATGTCTCATGTTCCAGTTCATAAGAGTAATGTTGCTCCTAATCCAAATTCAAAAGCCTAACAACTATGTCAAGATAAACAAACAAGTTAATATAGTTGTTGATCAAGTTGTTGTTGCATCTCACAATGTCACTTCTACATCCACTTCTTTTTGTCTGAATTGTATGTTTACTCCTCTCTCTGAATCTTTACATTCTATCATGAATGGGTTGTTAACTGCTAATATGATTAATTTACCTCCTATTCGACCTCTTTTACCTAAAATGATTGCATCTAAATCTTTTTATCTTGAAGCTTTTTGTCAATACCATCGTCAAAATGGCCATGATACTGAGAAGTGCTATTCTTTAAAACATAAGATTCAAGATTTGGTTGATTCTAATGCCTTATCTGTTCACAATTTTGATCGTAGTGGGAAAAAATATGTCTCTCCTCCTAATCAAAACTTTCAAATTTATACAAATCCTTTACCTACACATGATACTAATACCATTGTTCAGCCATCTTCTCTGGATATTGTTTATGATTCAAAGATGGATGACCTCAATCATATTGTTAACCATGTGGAGCATGTTGTTGCATCTCAACTTGAATCTCTACCAGTGACTCAGACTCAACCTCAACTACAAGTTCCACCTCAACCTAAGCCTAAACCAAAAACTCAACCTAAACCTCAAAAGTAACCTAAAAATAAAAGACCTTGGGAGCTCTTGATTACCTTTGATGATTTTGAAACTATTAAAGTTCTTGATGGTCCCCTTTACATTTATGCTAGGATTTCTAAGATACCTACACATGGTTGTCTAGTTGATCCTACGTCCTTAGTCAATGTTATTACTGAAGAAAATATTTTTATGAAAAACTTGCAATGTGATTCTTATGATACATCTGATGTGTGGATTCAAACTTGTAATGGTTTTTTGTGTCCATCATTTGGTTCTATTGATTTTCCAGCTGAACTTTGTAGTAAAATTGTGAACACTACCTTTTTTGTTGTTCCTACTTCCGATCAATTTCAAGTTAAGCTTGGTTTTCCTTGGTTGAATTCCATGCATGTTGTTGCTTCTCCTATCCATAAATTCCTTAAATTCATTCATGATGACAAAGTGAAGACAATAAACCATAGTTTATATCAACCTTCTAGGCCAAGGGATTGTGCTACCCTTGACTTCTTTTGGCCTTCATTACCGAATTCATGTCCTTCTTGACCTAATAATCTCTTTCGCTCATATCAAGCCTATAAACATCACAAAATTCTTGACTTAAGCATGCCTTTGATGGATCTTAATCATGTTCTTTTGCCTACACTTTCCATACCTCCTTTATCCATGGATTCTAGTTCTATTAATCAAGCTCCTACTATTGCTTGTCAGTCTGTTGATAATCCTACTAATACTCCTATAGAACCTACAGAGGATCTGGCAGTTGTTCCTCCTAGTTCTCAACATATTTCAAACAAGATGAAATGTAATTGATCTACTAATGAATGTCGTAAAAAGTGTCCTGCTTTGGCTAAATCTCATACTACTATTCTTCAAAGTTCTTTACCTTCTTTTGATCAATCTATGCATGATGTGTTAGAAGAAGTTAATTCTAATAATGATGTTAAGATGCATTATTATGATGATTCTATTCGTATCTTAGATCTTATTTTGATTAATCTGGATGAAGAAGCTACTCTTCATGATAATAATGATGAATATGAGATGATTGACATTGATATTGATATACCTAATATGCCTTCATCACAATTAATAATTACACCTAGTATCGAACATCATGATTCTCAAGAGGATCCTTGTTTGGAACTGGCTATCATTCCTACTGTGTTGGATATAGTCCCTCTTGCAAGTTATCCACCTTCCCTAAATGATATAGAAAGAGATGGGGAGAGTAGGCGGCATGCTTGATTGGCTTTTCCTTCATGGTAGCCTTTTGTTGTGTGGTTATCTATCGTATTGTGCTTCTCTCATAATGTGTTTTCTAAATGTTTGTTAGATTCTTTTATACGACCCTTGTTGCTCTATTGAGGAAAGGTGATAAAGGAATCGAACATGTTGTACAAATCCTCTATATGTATCTCTATTCTTCTATAGGTTGTTTCATGTTATGGTGTACCCTTGCTATTGTTAGCAAATGTTTCCTTGTGTAAACTGCTTGTATCCATGACTTGGTAGCACTAATTCTTTTTGGTCTCCATTCCATGGTCCAAAAAGATTCCTATTTGTAACTCTTCTGTGTTCTTTCCTCCATTGTGATTTTAGTTCTACTTTCTTTAGGGAATGATGTCAATTCATTTTCAATAATATCATATATATATTATCTTATGATCATACTGACCCCACGATAGGTAGATCTCTTCTGTGTTCTATGTATGTTTATGTGGCATTTCCCTTGATTTGTCTTCATTTGGGGGCATCTTGTAGTGGAAATGTAATCAATGGAGTTGTTTATGTTTATGTTAAAGCCATTACTCCTATTAAAGTGTTAGAAATGACTTTAACATGGGGGCATATGCTCTGCTCACCTTTTTCACACACGCGCTTTCAATATACATATATTTTTCAAGATACTTCTCTCCCTTTATGGATTAGTGACTAATCCTTAAAGCATGGATTTTATTTCATAGGATCTCTTGATCCCTCCAGTTTTAAAATTTTGATCTCTTAAGGTTGGAACTATCCTTAAGACTAGATCTCTTTTGTTTTTGGTTTTTTCTCTTGTGGAATAAGATATTCCTAAGAGTGAATCTTTGATGGGTTGACTAGTGAGTAGCCACATTCACTAGGTGGTTCAATTCCATCTTTCCAGTTGTGTTGTTTCCTTGTGTGGTTCACAATGGGACAATTTCTCATTGGGTGAGATAATCACACCCTCTTCTCTCTCTTTTCTAGAGATGTCTCTCTTATTGTGATCTTGGAGTTGATGAAGACTTGAGTCCCTAGGGGATTGAGGATTTCTTTTTCCCTTTGATTTCAATAGGATTATCTTTTCATTATAATCTCCTTTACCAAGAGTTTGCATCGTGTCCATACTCTTGCTAAAGTGGGGGCTAAATGTATCATTAGAAAATGGAAGCACTTCCATTTAGGACTAGTTTATCCCTCTGAGTAGGTGGTCTGGAGTCATGTCAAGTGCCTTAAATGGGTATTTGAATGGATCTAGCTTTTCCCCCCGGTTCTTCTTGTCTCCCTCATATTTCCAGCCTCTTTCTGGCAACTCTTTCTGAGAAACTAAGAAATTTGACTTTATAGGTCAAGGATGACCTTATGGGTCAAGGTCGACCTTGACCCTTAACTAGGTCAGAGTTGACCTCGACCTTGACCCCAAGTCCAAATTTTAGGTTCCAAAAGTTTCGAGATGTTGAGCTTCAGAAAGTTTTATTTTCCACTTCTGTGTCAGCTATTTTAGATTTCATAATGGTAAACTCTTAAATGATATTTAATTTAGGTCCATTTATACGGGTTTTCACTTAATGGGAATTTATTTCTTATGTGCCAGCCTCTCTAGAAGTTTGTGCCCTATATTTGTATAAAAGAAAGCCTTCCTCTCTCATTTTCACATCCATGATCAAGCATCTTTTGCACATCCACTTTTTGTGATCAAGAAATTATCACTCAAGCAAGGAGATAGAAAGCATTCATTCCTCTTCAAGCATTCAATCATCCAAGAATTCAAGCATTCAATTCATCAAGGAGATCCATTGAAGGATTAAATCTCTTTGGAGCCCTCTTGTTGAAGATTTCTCCATCCACATCCATTCAAGCTTCCTCCTAGTCCAAGATCCATTCAAGATTGGTGTTGAAGATCTAATGCAATTGATTTGAGACATCCTACATTTTATTCTACATTCATCCATACTTGTGGATTCAAGGATTTGAATCCTCCACAAGAATTTCAACATAAGCAAGGTGAATAGTTCCATTTAATTTGTTTATATACATTGAAATTTCAATTATATTTCAAGGTTGATTCCAAACCAGGGTTTGACCAAGGAAAACCCCTCATCCAACAAACAAAACCCTTTTTATTGTAGGATCAGGTGTGGGATAGAGAATTGTAGTTCAGATCTGGATACCCTTTTTAACGAACTTCTGAGATCTGTGAATAGAATTTCCGTCAGAGCTATTTTAGGTCAAGGTTGACCTTCAGTGGTGGGTAAGATTATGCCCTGGGGTAAGATTGTACCCTGAACCTAAGGTCAATGTTTACATGGCTCCAAAAGCCAAACATTTTCTGGCTTTTCTCTATCTCTGCATTTCCAGGTCAGATCAGGTTGCAGAATCTCCTGAAACTGAACACAGACATCAGAAAATAGTCTTTTCTAGATTTACCCTATTTTGAAGTTAGTATTTGTCTTATATTCATTTAAGATTTCAATACATACTTTTCATAACAACATATAAGGTTTTCTCCTTCATTCATATTCTCCAATGATTGATTCTTTTGTGCATTAACCTTTTGGTTGATCAATTTGGATCTCTCCTTTGGGAATTTGGATTTAGGGGTGGATCTTGTATTTCCCATCCCATTATCATCATAACCCAACTATATATATATATATATATATATATATATATATATATATATATATATATATATATATATATATATATATATATATATATATATATATATATATATATATATATATATATATATATATATATATATATATATATTGAATGATATTAAAATGGGTTCAATATCATTAAAATGTTTTAGTGGGGGGGAATATGAGATCTATTCTCAAACCTAAATTCCCAACAAGGAGATCCAATTTGATCAACCTAAAAGGCTAATGTAGAATTAGATCAATTTGATGGAGAATATGAAAGAAAGAATAAATATGATGTTTCCCTAGGTAGAATGTGTTATACTTGAAATTGAAATAATTGAAGTGCAAATACTAACCTTGAATTAGGGTAGATCTGGAAAATGCTAAATTCGAGGTGGACAAAACTAGAAATCTTTTCTCCAAATTCACACAGGTCAACTTTGACCTTTTAAAAGGTCAAAGACCACGTTATTTATTTGAAGTCCAATTCTGATTCTGTTCGCAGATCCTGAAAGATTGCCGAAAAGGGTATCCAAATTCGCTCTCAGATCTAAGATTTTGCACCTGTACCTGCAAGAAAAATGGTTTTGTTTGTTTGTTTGGGGGGGTTTTCCTTGGTCAAACCCTAGTTTGGAATCAACCTTAATATTGAAATTGAAATAGGAGAATGCTAGCAAGTAGTAGAAATGAATCTAACAATGAAGCTATTCAATTGAATAGATATGCTAATGTATTTGGAATGTAATCAAATATATTGATATGAAAGCTTGAACATAACATCATCAAACCTCCATGATTGTATGCTTGAAATCCACCTTGAGGAAGCAATGATATGGATCTTGAAGATGAACAAAGGATCTTGAAGGAAGATCACACCACCATGGTGGTTAGATCTAGGGTTTGAATGATAGATCTTGAATGCTTGAGCCAAATCCCTTCAATAGCTTGAATGTTTGAATCCTTGATCTTAAATGGAGAACTTGGATGGAGAAGAAGACTTGAATGCTTGAATGGAATGCTTGCTTGATCACCTTGAGAGCTTGAGCACTTGAATTTTCTTGAGTGTGGATGGGATGAGAAAACTTGATGTGAAAATGAGAGAGGAAGGCCTCCTTTTATAGTGATCTAGGGCACACTCCTCTAGATGGGAAACCTTGGAGAATTAAATCCCAATTAGGTCCTCACCTTTAGAAAATATACCTTGATTAAATACAATTAAAGGATTTACCATTTTGGAGCCTGAAACAGCTAACCCGGAGGTGGAGAAATAATTATCCCAAAAGCCAAACTGCTAACAAATGAAAATTTGAAATCTTGGTAGGAAGAGGTCAAGGTTGACCCTGACCTAGTCAGGGTTGACGTCAAATTTGACCTCAGACCCTAACTTTGTCAAGTTCTGCAGCAGAGGTCCCAGAGATGTCAGAAACTTGGAAATTGACATCTGAACAGGACTAGATGTCTAGAATAGATAGAAAATCCTCTGTTTGATGTGATGAAGGACTAGGAGGTCTCATCTCTGAATCCTACCTAGAAAATAGAGCCATGAAAGAGGGAAAATCAAGAAAGTCCTTAAGACCTTAACCCTAATTTCACCTAGAATGGAGAAATCAAGCGCGGAGAAGAAGTGGAAAGTGGGGAGAAAGCCAAATACATGCAAAGATCCAATCAAGGCACCAAACATGACCCTAAACCACTTACTTAGAGGGCTAAACACTCTTAACATGGAAGTGCTTTCATTTTTAAGACGATACATTAAGCCCCCACTTTAGCAAGAGTATGGATTCAATGCAAACTCTTGGTAAAGTAGAAGAGAGAAGAGATCCCAGTGGATTCAAAATGAGATAAAATAACACTTAGCTAAAGATAAAAGCCCCCAAACCAAGGATTCTAACTCAACATACATACATGAGAGTATACAAAAGAACAAGGGTTAGTACTAAACAACCCAAATCAATTTAGCATAAGAAACCTTGCTAAGAAATATTTCTCATACCAATATCATATTTGAAAAGCTATCATAAAAGCATAAATGATTACATAAGAAAGACAAGAGCAACACTATAGACAACATAGCTTCATGATCCAATCCTACTAGCATGAAAGCAAAAAGAGAGAAAAGAGAAAGTGATTACCTCACCCGGTAAGATGCCTACCTTACCGTGAATCACCCTGGAGGGAGAGCCCAATAGGTTCACCGATAAACTATGCTTGCAATTATAATGCATCTTCTGGCAGCTTTTGGAATACCCATAGATCCACCTTCTTGTATCACTATGAATATGAAATGCATGTCTTCTCAGGATTTAGCAACTTATGTGTGTTACCTTTGGAAGATTTAGCATATAGGTGCGTGTCTTTTTAGGATTTAGCAACTTATGTGCGTTAACTTCCAAGTTTTAGCATATTTGAAATTTTTTGAAAAATGTGTGTCTCCTCAGGATTTAGCAACTTATGTGTGTTACCTTTGGAAGATCTAGCATATGAACGCATGTCTTTTTGAGATTTAGCAACTTATGTGTGTTACCTTCCAAGATTTAGCATGTAAAAATAAAAAACTATAGTACAAGGGAGACCCTATATATTCCCCCCTCCTTAAGATGGAAAAAACATACTATTTTGTCATGTTAAGGAAAGAAAAAGAACAAGGATAAAGCCTTCTTCAGCATCAAGACAATATCCATAGACAACTCCCAGTCCAAGCCAAGAAGGTCATAGCTCCTATGAGGCCATGGAAGAGATGAATGTAAAGAGATATCATGCAAGAAGTGAAAAGGAAGTAACCCTTAATGAGGGATAGCACACTATTTAGTTTCCAAGGTGAGAGATGTATCAACCATGGAAACCCAATGTCAAACAACAAATAAGGTTTGTATAAAGGACATAGGTCCTCAAATGAAAACCATAATTTTCATGTATGATTGGATATCACATAGTAGATATATACTACTTAACCAAGGAAAGAGGTGAATCCCTAGAAAAGAAGAGAATACCGTATGAAATAACAATGCATAGATTTGAATAAGATAGAAAATCATACCAATCCTCCAAGGCTAAAGTACTTCTACCAAACTCACAATCCGTATTTGTGACTCTATGTGTGAATACTTGAAGACAGAAAAGAAGGATAAGGCATCCTTGCCCCCCAAGTGTAGGAACAAAGATGGAAGAGGATACCAACTTCACAAAGCAAGGAGATATTATATTTACAACAATGTATAGTATATCCTTAGCGAGAGATATTGACCCCTACATCCAAGAGTATAGATAATCATGAAAAGGATATGTCACTTATGGAAAAGGATCCTCAAGGAAAAAGATCTTATCACCAAGACCCCCACCAATGAAGAATGTGTTTAGATAAGATATCATCTTTCACAAGGTGGGAACAAAGATTCAATCATCAAGCCCCCTATGAAGAAGAGCAAGAGGAATCTTTGGAATGAAAGAAAACAATTTTAACACCAAGCAGGAATAAAAGTTTATATTAAACATAATTTGCAACATAGAGAAGAAGTGACGACCTAGGAAAACAACTTCTCATATAAGAAAGTTATCCATAATCAGCACCTCTGTCACTATGATGAAATAATATTGTAACATAAGCAAATACTACTAAGGAAAGAAGTTCCCCTAGAAAAAGAGAAAGAAGGAAGAACCTTGCCCCCCGAGGGATGAAAGACAAGGGATATTTTTACAAAACACGTGTCCTAGAAAAAGGTTTCCTAAGAAGAAAATATAATTCCTAGGAATGGATAAAAACATCATGCAAGATTATGGAAGAAGGAAACATAAAGAATACCAATTAAATCTTAATAAAAAGACCTAATGGATCCTAAAAGATTGGATAAAACTATACCTCTTGCCCCCCAGTCATGAGACAAGAGGATAGGAAAATTTAATCTATCTCTAATGGAGGGGAATCCAATATATCAAAATTATGAAGAAGTTGTAGGACTGCGTGAGAAAAAGGTATAATTCCTCGCGCAGCCCTATCCCTAACATATAACTTGAAATACTTACAATTAGCAAGGAAGTGTTTGTTACTATAATGAAAAGGACATTTGTATTTGTATAGAGCATCTATCGACATAGGTCTAAAGATTTCTTTCTTGGAATTCATTACCTCAACATATACCTTCTTAGTAATTTCTTGACGAGTATTAGGATTATCCATTAGAGGTGTAGAGAGATGAGCATTAAGGGGAGGACAAAGATCCACACCATGTAACTTGACTTGAGATTTAGAAATTCTGACACCACTCATATCTAGTTTATTAGGTATGTTAATGGGAAACTTAATACCATGCTCATTATCTCCTAACCCTAAACTGTGATAGCCTTGTTTAGTCACCATATTATATCTAGTAGTGTACATATCATGCAAAGCTTCTACAGGAGGTGATTGTTTATCATGTTCATGAGTAAAGGTTGTATAAGGAGGGATAATAGGTTTGGAAGAAGTTTCTTTACCCTTTCCTTTAAGATCATCATGATTAGGAGGAGAAGATAAATCAAAGAAATCTTGCACATCCACATCCTGAACTATAGCTTGAATCCCATCATAAGTATAGGAAGAGCAAGGAATAACAGATGGAGAATCAAGTATCGGAATAGGAAGATTAGGATGAAGAGTAGGATTAATAGGAATAGGATGAAGATTAGGAAGATTAGGAGATGGTGTATCATCTACCAAATTCTTCACATAATCCAAAAGCTGAATAAGGCTACCACATAAATCCTTAAGAAAAATTTTGAATGTAGGTAGACTAGTATCAGTCAACTTCACAAAAGCATAAGCAAGAGCAAAGTGAAGGGTCATCAATGTTATGAAATGAATAATACCCTCATAAACATCATATGCATTATAAATAGATGCTAGAAGAATAGTAATAACAAACATGAGTATGCACCAAAACATCTTAACAATCTTCATGATAAATAAAAATACAAGAAATATGTTTTTGGATTTTATCAAATATATAGATTTTTATTTTTTTGGATTTTTGAATTATAGATGCAAGAGCACACAAAATGTAAAGCTAACACCAAAAATAAAGAGAGTAAGTATGTCGGGTTCACCAAAATGAATGATATTAAAATGGGTTCAATATCATTCAAATGTTTTGGGGGGGGGGGGGGGGGGGGAATATGAGATCTATTCTCAAACCCAAATTCCCAACAAGGAGATCCAATTTGATCAACCTAAAAGGCTAATGCAAAATTGGATCAATTTGATGAAAAATATGAAAGAAAGAATAAATCTTATGTTTCCCTATATAGAATGTGTTATACTTGAAATTGAAATAATTGAAGTGCAAATACTAACCTTGAATTAGGGTAGATCTGGAAAATGCTGAATTTTGGCTTCTGTATGAACTTTCTGAAGATTCTATCACCTACTCAGGATTGGAAATGTCGAGCCGGACAAAACCCAAAAATCTTTTCTCCAAATTCACACAAGTCAACTTTGACCTTTTAAAAGGTCAAAGACCACATTATTTATTTGAAGTCTGATTCTGATTATGTTCGCAGATCCTAAAAGATTGCCAAAAAGGGTATCCAAATTCGCTCTCAGATCTAAGATTTTGCACCTGTACCTGCAAGAAAAATGGTTTTGTTTATTTATTTGGGGGGGTTTTCCTTGGTCAAACCCCAGTTTGGAATCAACCTTAATATTGAAATTGAAATAGGAGAATGCTAGCAAGTAGTAGAAATGAATCTAACAATGAAGCTATTCAATTCAATAGTTATGCTAATGTATTTGGAATGTAATCAAATATATTGATATGAAAGCTTGAACATAACATCATCAAACCTCCATGATTGTATGCTTGAAATCCACCTTGAGGAAGAAATGATATGGATCTTGAAGATGAACAAAGGATCTTGAAGGAAGATCACACCACCATGGTGGCTAGATCTAGGGTTTGAATGATAGATCTTGAATGCTTGAGCCAAATCCCTTCAATAGCTTGAATGCTTGAATCCTTGATCTTCAATGGAGAACTTGGATGGAGAAGAAGACTTGAATGCTTGAATGGAATGCTTTCTTGATCACCTTGAGAGCTTGAGCACTTGAATTTGCTTGAGTGTGGATGGGATGAGAAAACTTGATGTGAAAATGAGAGAGGAAGGCCTCCTTTTATAGTGTTCTAGGGCACACTCCTCTAGATGGGCCACCTTGGAGAATTAAATCCCAATTAGGTCCTCACCTTTAGAAAATATACCTTGATTAAATACAATTAAAGGATTTACCATTTCAGAGCCTGAAGCAGTCGACCCGGAGGTGGAGAAATAATTATCCCGAAAGCCAAACTACCGATAAATGAAAATCTGAAATCCTAGTGGGAAGAGGTCAAGGTTGACCCTGACCTAGTCAGGGTTGAGGTTGACTTTGACCTCAGACCCTAACTTTGTCAGGTTCTGCAGCAGAGGTCCCAGAGATGTCAAAAACTTGGAAATTAACATCTGAACAGGACTAGATGTCTAGAATAGATAGAAAATCCTCTGTTTGATGTGATGAAGGACTAGGATGTCTCATTTCTAAATCCTACCTAGAAAATAGAGCCAAGAAAGAGGGAAAATCAAGAAATTCCTTAAGACCTTAACCCTAATTTCACCTAGAATGGAGAAATCAAGCGCGGAGAAGAAGTGGAAAGTGGGGAGAAAGCCAAATACATGCAAAGATCCAATCAAGGTGCCAGACATGACCCTAAACCACTTACTCGGAGGGCTAAATGTTCTTAACATGGAAGTGCTTCCATTTCAAGATGATACATACATATATTTATTTATTTATTTATTTATTTATTTATATTACATCACCCAAGATAACTCTTATTGGTTACCCAATCATCCTTGGATGAGCCTAGTTAGCCATAGCTAATGCTAATATTAGTTTTTGTTCAAGAAACATGACAATTTCAGATGGCCAAGCAATCAAGAAGTTAGCATTATATTCTCCAGCGCAACCTCAACTAGATTTAAGTACTCTTATTTGGCCAGATTTGGGAGATGAGGTAGAAGAGATAAACTCTATTTCCCAACTGATGATGTTACAGAGGAAATACTTCTTAAAACTTTAAGAATATGATGATATGATTCAAAACATCCTTACTAATGACCATGTCCTAATAAAATTGACTCAAAGGAGGATGGGGAGAGGGGCCAAAGGCACAACCTAACTAGGTCCACCTTGCAAAGATCACACGCGGAAGCAAAAACACAAAAAGTGAGAGAGAGAATATATAGCTATTTCATATATTATCTTCAAATTGATTCATACATGTTGAGCTGTAAGGCCTTCTCAGTTTTGACTAGATATTACAATCAAGTATAGAATTCCTCCAACATGAGAGGATCTACCAATAATCTCTAATCTTCTATCTTCTATGTTCACCCTGAACTTACTTCCCAAAACTGACTCTCCAAATTCTAACCATACAACTACATTTATACAAGAGGCTATCAAATAATTTTTCCATCAGATCCACCATCAATGGAAGGAACGACCAGATCTAGTTCTACATGCTTACCAATAATAAATAGTAGCATTAAATCCATGGCCCAAATTAAATGCACAAGTCAGCCTCAAAAGAAATCCAAAATAAACAACTCGGTAAGCAAGAAAACTGAACACCAGACAAGCATCACCAAGTGCCAGGGAAATTCACCAAGCACCAGAGAGATAACTGACCAACACCGACAAACAAAGGAAATTGAGCAACATCGAACCAGCTTGGTCAAAGAAGGAACCGAACAAAGTAGAAAACTACAAACATCTTTTTGTTGACATAGGATTGCCAAGGACCTGATATTCTCCTTCATCAGACACCTAGGGTTATTTGAAATGATTCTCTTAATCATGAAACAAGTATGATCTGAGCTACATCCAACTCAGATTGTGAAATCCATGTACTATCTTCAATTGGTCTATTCTTCCACTTTACCAGATATTCCATATATTGTTTTCCTCTTGTAATTCTACCAATTCTTTGCTCCAAAATATGCTCAACTTCTTCCATCTATTTTCTAGGATAATCCATCAGTACTCTCATGTCTTCATCAGCTTCATGATACTCATACAAATCAGCAATGTTAAAAATAGGTGATATATCCATGTCATCAGGTAACTCAATTTCATATGCATTTCCACTGTCAAATTTCCTCAGTATCTTGCAAGGGCCAAGCTTCTTCATTTTCAACTTCCCATATGTTCCAATAGGAAATCAGTCTTTCTTAAAATGAACCATTACTTCATCACCGATTGTAAAAGTCTTGTGTCTTCTTGATCTATCAACTCTGTCTTTGTATTTCTGATTACTTGTCTCTAGCTTGTATTTCACATCTTCATGCAATGTCTTCATGTACTCAGCAAACTTCAATCCTTCAGCACTTCTCTTTCTTTCATCAGAAATATCCCTTAAATCAGATATACCTCTCAATTGTATGCCATTTACAATCTCAAAAGGTTTTTTTCCAGTACTCATATTCACTTAATTATTGTATGAAAACTCTTCTTTTGCCAACACAGAATCCCAATTACTAGGTGTGTCTCCAACTAAACATCTCAAAAGAATTCCCAAAATTCTATTCACAACTTCTATTTGTCCATCGATTTGTGGGTGAAATGTAGAACTATATTTCAACTCGGTGCCAAAATTTCTCCAAAGAGTCTTCCAAAAGTATCCAACAAATTTACTGTCTCTGTCAGAGATAATACTTCTCAATATTCCATGCAATTTGACAATTTCCTTAAAGAAAAGATCTGCTATATGTATTGCATTTGATGTCTTTCTACAAGGTCTAAAATGTGCCATTTTATAAAATCTATCCACAACAAAAAAATATCGAATCATTACCTCTTACTATCTTTGGTAAGCCAAGAACAAAATCCATACTGATGTCAATCCAAGGTTTCTCAGGAACAAAAATCAGTGTATACAATCCAATATTTTGACTTACTCCTTTTGCAACTTAACAAATTCCACAACTTTTCACAAATTTATGAAAATCTTTATATAACTGTGGCCAAAAGTATTTTTCCTTAAGCAAATTCAATGTCTTATCAACACCAAAATGTCCAACCAAACCACTACTATATTTCTCCTTTATCAAATTATTTCTCATTGGTCCTCTTAGTATACACAACTGAATACCTTTAAACACCATAGCTCCTTTCATAAAATATTCATCCCATTTAGTACTCGGTTGATCTTGAATAGGTCCTCTACACTTTCTCCACTGCTCAGAAAAATCAAGATCAAATTCATAAGAATCTCTCATGTCATCAAAGACAAGAACTTCAATTTTCATTTTGGTCATCAAAGATCTTCTTCTACTCAATGCATCAGCAACTCAGTTAGTGACTCCACTCTTATGCTTTATCACAAATATATAACTCTGTAAATACTCAACCCATTTCATATGTCTCTGATTCAACTTATTCTAACTACCCAAATACTGTAAAGCCTTATGATCAGTATACAACACATTCACTCAGTATCAAATAATGTCTCCATTTCTTTAGTGCTTGAATAATAGCATAGAATTCTTGATCATACATAGAATATTTCCTTTTTGCATCATTCAACTTTTCACTAAAGAAAGCAATAGGTTTTCCTTCTTAACTCAACATAGCCCCAATTGCACTACCACTTGCATCACATTCCACTTGAAATACCTTATTGAAATCAGGCAATTCCAAAATAGAAAATTCAGTAACCTTATGCTTCAAAGTCTCAAAACTTTTATCAACTCCATGTGTCCACTTGAATTCACTTTTATCTCCCCTCATAGTCTCAGTCATACCATTACAAATTGAATTGAAATTCCTAATGAACTTTTGGTAAAAACTTGCCAAACCATGAAATAATCTTACCTCACTAGCACTCTTAGGTGTAGGCCAATTCAAAATAGCTTCAAACTTTTCAGGATCCATTTTCCAACCATTAGTTAAAATCACAAATCCCAAATACACAATCTCCTCTTTCATGAATGAACACTTTTTCAGATTTATCAGCAACTTTTCTTCTTTCAACCTCTACAAAACTTGTCTAACATGAAACAAATGTTCTTCTCTAGTCTTACTGAATATTTGAATATCATCAAGATATATAATCACAAACTTACCCAATAATTTCTTCAAAACTTCATTCACCAATCTCATTAAAGTACTCGGTGCATTAGTTAAACCAAAAGGCATAACCAACCACTCATACAAACCTTCTTTTGTCTTGAAAGGTCTTCCACTCATCACCTTCTCTAATTCTAATCTGATGATACCCACTTTTTAAATCAATTTTGGTAAAATACTTTGCTCCAGTCAAGCTGTCCATTATGTCATCCATTCTCAGTATACAAAACCTATATTTCACTTTTATCTTGTTGATTGCTCTGGAATCAATACACACTAACCATTCTCCATTCTTCTTAGGTGCCAATATAGCATGTACTACAAAAGGACTCAAACTTTATCTGATCAAAACTTTCTACAACAATTCTTGAATCTATCAGTTCAACTCCTGATTCTGGGTAGGTGTCAACCGATGTGATGCCTTATTCAGTAAACTAGATCTAGGGATTAGATCCATGCAATGATCAATGCTTCTCTTCAGTGGAAAACCATTAGGTACATTATCAGAAATGATTTCATTATACTCAGTAACTTATCAATGTCCTCAGAAACACTATCCTCTATTTTCTTACTCATTTTGTTGGGAATCACAGCAAAACATACATCATTCCTCTTCAAATCCTTAACAAACTTTCTTCCTTCCATCAAGAAAACTTTCACAAATGTGCAAACATTACTAACAGGTTCTTCAATCAAAGGTAACAAGATTTGTCTTCTCCCATCAGCCCAAATAGTATATTTATGAAATCTCCCATCATATATAGCATGTCTATCATATTTCCAAGGTCTACCCAACAAAATATGACAACAATTCATAGGCATGATATCACATAATACCTTATCATAGTACTTTCTAATTTTCAAATTCACATAACATTGTTCACTTACCAAGTGTTTATGCTCATCTTTGATCCATGAAATCTAATAGGGCTTCGGATGTTCCAACCTTTTCAATTGCAACTTTGTGACCATTTCCTCAGATTCCAAATTCTCTGAGCTACCACTGTCAATGATTACCTTCCAAAATTCATCAGAAAATCTACATCTGGTCTTGAACAAACTTTTCCTTACCATATCTTCCTTTTTACCTTCATTCCAAAGTGCTCTCCTTACCATCAAATTATCTTCTTTCTTAGGTTTATTTTCACCATGAGATCTACCTCTTCCTCTAGGGAATCTACGACCTCTACCTCTTTGTCTTTTCTCATGTCTCTTATTCAATTTCTCCTCATCTTTCAATGCAAAATGATAAGCCTCTTTAATGTTCTCCAATTTGACCAAATTGATTTTTTCTTAGATGGAAACTCTCAAACCATTTAGGTATCTAGAAATTTTTTCCACCTCATCTTCATCATGTCTAGATTTGATATCTAGTCTATAGAATTCCTTAGTATATTCTTTTACCAAGCTATCTTTTTGCCTTAAACTTTGCATTTGCCTAACTAGGTTAATCTGATAATCACAAGGTAAGAATTTTCCCTTCAATTTATTCACCATTTTATTCCATACCTTGATTTTGTCTTTGCCTTTCCTCTTTCTATCTAGCTGCAGATGTTCCCACCATAAGGATGCATGACTCTTCAACTTCGTGCTTGTAATTTTCACTTTCTTTTCCTCAAGTACATTTTCATATTCAAAATACTTTTCCATCTTAGTGATCCAATCCACTAATTCATCAAAATCCAATTTTCCACCATACTCAGGAGGATTAAAGTGTGGTGTAGACTTCAGACTTGTCAAAGCCTTCAAGAATCTTTCCTCACCTTGATCCATCATAGGTGCAGGCTCTACATCACCTTGTTCTACCTCAATTTCATCATCACTAACATCTTCAAGATGTCTTCCTCTTCTCTGGGTTGTTTCAACAGCTACCAATCTAGAAACAAATTGTCTCAACATGTCTTCCAATCTTGGATCTGCATCTCACCTCCCATGAACCATCTTGAAAACCCTCTACAATTGTAGGTTAGATCGCAATATGCTACCCCACAACAAATCAACTAGGGCTTCACAAGAAGGAACCTTCAAACCTATATTCACAAACCTAGATCCAGATCTAACCTCGCTCTAATACCACCTAATGCAAAGGAAGATGGGGAGAGGGGCCAAAGGCACATCCTAACTAGGTCCACCTTGTAGAGATCACATGTGGAAGCAACAACACAACAAGTCAGAGAGAGAATGCGGGGATATTTCATATATTATCTTCAAATTGATTCATACATGTCGAGCTATAAGACCTTCCTGGTTTAGGTCAGATATTACAATCAAGTAGAGAAGTCCTCCAACATGCGAGGATCTACCAATAATCTCTAATCTTCTATCTTCTATCTTCACCCTGAACTTACTTCCCAAAAAACTGACTCTCTAAATTCTAACCAGCAACTACATTTATACAAGAGGCTACTGAACAAGTCAACCTTCAAATCCATCATCAATGGAAGGAATGACTAGATCTAGGTCCACATATTTCCCAATGATAGATACTAGCATTAAATCCATAACCCAAATTAAATGCACAAGTCAGCCTCAAAAGAAATCCAAAATAAACAACTCAGTAAGCATGGAAATCGAGCGCCAGACAAGCATCACCGAGCACCAGGGAAATTCACTGAGCACTAGAGAGATAACTGACCAACACTAGAGAATAAAGGAAAATGAGCAAAACCAAACCAACTTGGTCAAAGAAGGAACTGAACAAAGTAGAAAACTACAAACATCTTTTTGGTGACATGGGATTGCCAAGGACTCGAGATTCTCTTGCATCAAAAAGATATCTCTGAAATATCTATTTTGTAGTTGTCTACCTATGAGGACTATGTTCTACCTATGGAACCTAATATTATCCATCAATTACTACCTTGTGAGATATCCACAACTCCTATACCAGAAGTATCAAATTTGGAACTAACAAAAAATGTGGAGCTCTCACCTGGTCACAACATGTATGTCAACAATAAACTATCACCACAACAATTAACATTGTTAACTCAACTCCTATGTAAACATGAAAAATATTTTTCTTGGGACTATGGAGATATGAAAGGATTGAGCCCAAAACTCTGTACACACATAATTTACATCAATGATGGAATTTTATAGCTCCACCAACCTCAAAGAAGAATAAACCTAGCCTTGAGAGAAATTGTAAAGATTGAGTTGCATAAACTATTGAATGTTAGTTTTATTTACCTAATCTCAGACAAAAAATGGGTTTCTCCTTTGGTAATATCACCTAAAAGGAGAGGTAAATGGAGAATATGTGTTTACAAAGAACTAAACAATGCTACAAAGAAATACCATTTTCCCTTGTCATTCATTAATCAAGTTCTAGATACCTCAGCCGGTAAAAAGTACTTTTCTTTTCTTAATGGATATAGTGGATATAACCAAATTAGCATGGCTCTAGAGGATCAAGAAAATACAAAATTTTCATGTCCTTGTAGAACATATGCCTATTATGTGTTACCTTTTTGGTTTATGTAATGCTCCAGCTACTTTTCAAAGGGTTTTAATCAGTATCTTTGTTTATATCTCACATGACTATATGGAAATCTACAAGGATGACTTCACCACATTTGGTGTTACTTTTGAAGAAGCTTTGGAGAACTTATAAAAACTTTTGATCATATGTAAAGAGCACAATCTTCCCCTGTATAGTGAAAAATGTTTCATGATGATGCAAGGAGTTATGCTAGGACACTTCATCTCAGAAGTTGGAATACAAGTGGACCCTGTAAAAATAGAGGTAATTCTTACATTGCCTACACCTACTAAGAAAAAAAATGTTATATCATTTTTAGGACATGTTGGTTATTATAGGTGATTCATTAAAAACTTCAGTCAAATAGCCAGTCCCATTATACACATTGATTACAAAAGAGTCTGAGTTCACATGGACACCAGCTTGTGAAGAATCTTTCATGTAGCTCAAGTCTCTTCTTACAACAGCACCAGCTCTTAGAGGGCGTGATTTGTCTTTACCATTCCATATTCATAATGATGCTTTTGATTATGCAATATAAGAAATCTTAGGTCAGAAAGCCAATATCCTTGAAAATGCCATTTACTATATCAACAAGAGTTTACATCGACTAGAGCTAAACTATACAATCACTGAAAAATAATTATTGGCATTTTTCTATTCCTTGAATAAAAAAATTTATTATGTAACAGGATAGCCAATCTTTTTTCATACTGACCATGCAGCCATAAAATATCTTATGAACAAACCTTCCATTTCAGGAAGGTTAGCAAGATGGATTTTGCTCTTACAAGAATTTGACCTAACCATCATTGACAAGCCAAGTAAAGCTAATATTGTGGTTGATTATTTATCAAGACTCCAGAATGATGACATTGGTATTTCTATGATAGCTGATACATTCCCTAATGAACATTTTTTCCATATTGCTATCAAAAGCCCATTGTATGCTGATATAGAAAATTACCTTGTAGCTGACAAGATGCCTACACATTTCTCTCCAAAGGAAAGAAAACTGCTCATTGAGAAAAAATTTCAATTTTCTTGGATTGAATATATATTGTTCTAGACTGGTCCACACCAAGTCATGAGGAGGTGTGTACGTGAAGATGAAACTTATGACATCCTCCATGCTTGTCATGATGAGCCATGCGCATGCCACTTTGTAGCTAAAAGGACAACTATGAAAATATTGACAACTGGTTACTACTAGCCTACACTCCATAAGGATGCAGCAAACTACACCAAGAAATATGATAAATGTCAATGAATGGGACGCCCTACAAAGATAGATGAAATGCCTCTCAATCCACAAGTGGTGGTCACACCATTTAATAAATGGAGCATGGACTTTGTTGGTCCTATAAACCCACCATCTAATGGAAAATCATACAATTTAGTTTACACTGACTATGTCACCAAATGGGTAGAGGTCAAAGCCATGAAACATGCATGTGACACCAAAGTGGAAGAGATCTTATATGAAGAAATATTTACCCATTATGGAGTGCCTAGAGAGCTAGTAACAAATCAAGGAGCACAATTCACATTTGCCCTGATCACATAAATAATGAATGAGTACAACATTAGACATAGAAAGTCCAGTCCCTACCATCAACAAGAAAATGGTCAGGCAGAAGTCACCAACAGAGAAATTGAAGCAATTCTCATAGAAATAGTTCAACTAAACCATCGATACTAAAGTAGCCACCTTCTAGAAGTAATATGGGATTAAAGAACAACAAGGAAGATAACCACGGGATTCACTCCATTTAAATTTTTTTATGGGAAAAAAGCCATGTTTCCCATTGAATTTGAGCATAAAACATTGTGTACTGCCCTGAAGCTAAACATTGATCTTCCTACAACATAGATAAATCATCTACTACACCTCAACTCTTTAGATGAGATGAGAAAATCTTCATTGGAGTGAATAGAGATAGTCCAGAAATAGAGGAAGAAGTGGCATGACTCCCCCATAAATAATAGGCACTTCTCAGTTAGTGATTGTGCATTACTATTTGATTCATGATTTTACGAGAATTCAGGCAAGCTTCAAACATGATGGTTAGGGACCTATGAGATAGATCATGTCTTCGACAATGGAGTGGTCCAACTGTCAAAAATTGATCTAGTTCATTTACACTATTGGTCAATGGTCATAGACTTTGTCTATATCATCAGCCCCAAACCAAGAATGATTCAATGTAGCAATTCAAAGACACTATTCCATAAGCACAACAGGTAATAATTCCTGCAGCAGAAGGTGCAAACCTTCTTTTTATAGCTTCACCCTTATTTCCAACACTTCATTTCCAATTAAGTTCCTTTCTCCATTCACTTTCTAAATTATTCTTTCCATCCCTCTCCACTTCTCTACCTTCCATCCACACATCCTCAACGTCATCACATTCTCTATATTTCTATGTTTTTAATAATTGCCACATCAACACATGTAGACATCCATAACTCATTCCTTTGATGAAAAATTCCATTCTCGTCGCCTTCTAGCACATTTGGCAACATAATGACAAGTGAAACTCTTTAATATTTTCCACTTTAAGCATGTACATTTTGATTATTATATATAATACTGCACATATCTATAATTTGGCATTACATCAATTTCCTACCTCATGCTAAGTATGACAAGTGTGGACACTTGTCTTTATTTCATAGGGGACAAGGAAGTGTATTAATTTCTCCAAGTCACTATTGTTGTACCCATAATTCCTAGTGAGATTGTCTGTCAGTTAAAATTTGTACTTATGTTTTGTTTTATTAAGTCCTTTTATTTTTCACACAAGTATCATACCTCAATTCCCAAATTATCCTCAATTTGTGACTTGATGTAACCTTGAGATGACATAATCAAGTTATGTGGAAGTTAATTTCATTTAAAGCTATAATTCATTTTTGTAAAGAACCATTATTGCTCATTTTTCAAAAATGTAACATAGAGATTGCAAGGAAATTTGTAGTTTAAAGTACAATTAGGAGCTTAATTTCAGGGTATTTTAGAATAAATTAAGGAATAGGGGAATTTTAGAGCAGATAAAAATTATAATTGGCAGATTGTAGAAGGAATTTAGAGAAATCATTTGGAACAATAGGAGGGAAATTTATGCATCATGAGCTAGTGGTCCACACCATTCTTCTCACAGATGGAGAAGTAGTCTGGAGATTCCATGCTTGTGGATGTCTTGGGTATTTCTTAAAGTTGACAGAATTTGATGACGAAGTAGCCACCCAATTTATGAAGACCTTTTAAGAAGGAGAGGAAAATGTGTGGGGCTTGATAGTTTTGGCAACAAAAGAATGCATTACAGTTAATTGGGTTGTCTGCAATTGGGGATCATTATCCTAATGAACATGATACTAGTTCAACTCAGGCTCAGTTCACCCTTCCTACAGACCTTCCATTGGAGGTGAGCATATAGGGTTTCAGGAATGTATCCCTTCCTACCCCATTTGAGGAGCTAGCGATGCATATTATAAGGTACCTCACCTATGAAGGAAGTTTTTCCCATTTACATGTACACCATTTTAAATTACATAGTTATATCAAGCATAATTTTCCCGTAAATGTTCCAAATTTTCTGTATAATATGTTGAGTATTGGTGCTGAGGAAACCTAGAAATGAAAAACAAATTATGTTACCCACCATGCCCTGATTAAATTTCTAGTTGAAAGATCTCTCAGAGATGTGTCTCCCTTTGCATGGGATGAATTTATTCGGGTCAATACTTTGCATCCTCAAAACAAACCTATTGAACAACCTGACAATGAGAATGAAATTCCTTCCAAGCCAGCTGTTGAAACAGACATCCAAGGAGAAGAACCTAAAAATATTAAGGAAAATGAACCTTCCCCTAGTCTAGAGGAAAATGTACCTACCTCTTCCCAAAAGAAAGGGAAAAGAAAAATTGGTGAAGTAACTTCAGTTCCTGAGAATGAACCCCAAAACCCTACGATTTCAAGAAACAAGAAAAGAAAGTTAGCTCCTACAACAACCACTCCTACAGTTGAGAGACCAAAGAAAACTGCTAGGAAGAAAACTATAGAGGTTACAAAAAATTTCTTGAATGAGAGGATAAATTCCACATGTTCCTCCAAATAGCTAATTTATTCCATCAGATAAACCTGCCACTGAACCCCACATTGATTATGTTTTTGATACTTCCCCAACTCAAATGAATGCTCCAGATGATGTTCAAAATTTGAATGAATCATTTGATAATCATCCTGATAGTTCTTTCCAAGAGCCACCTCAACAACAGAGTGATCCTGAGGGAATTCGACAAACAGAAGAACCTCAATTTTCTCAACCATCATCTCACTCTTGCTCCAAGAATGCCATAGTGCCCTTTAAGAGAAACTGGTTCGTTGTATACCTAGAGAAAGCTCATAGTGAAAGGAAAAATCCTCAGCCAGAAGATTTTGGTCCACCTACTCTTCAATCTAATCTTTTCAATTTGTATGCTCAATTTTCTTTTAAAAGGACTTTGTGGAAGAAAGAAAGAAGAAAGATGCAAAAAGAAATTGAAGACCAAAGGGAGGAAATAAAGGACTTGAAAGAACAAATGGAGAAGCAAAAGAAGAAAATGGACCATGCTTTAAAGTTGGCTGATCATATTATAGCATGCAGGCCTCCTCCCAGAGTTTATGCCATTTGTTTAAAATAGAAATTTCTTTTGTTTCAATTAATGATGACCATCAAAGATAAAGAGTTGGAGTTTTAAAAAGCTCAAGAATTTTATGGTATGTATCAAACCCTTCCTACATGGGAACAAAACCTACTCTATGAACTTTACCTCTGTAACCTTATTAGTCCTAAAGGGACTGATTGGAATCCCCTACTTTACATTGGGGATATACATCTAAAGGCCTTAATATCATGGATGGACAATGAAACCAATTATGATAGGAAATTATATAATTACAGGGATCAGGAGAGATAAGAAAAGTTACCCTTGAGGGCTAAAACTAGTAAGCCTGACATTTTACTGAGGGATTGGTTCACTCTCACCTATGGAAAGACAAAACTAGAAACCAGGGATAGAATTTTTGTTTTCAGAGAAAAATTTTATAAAGAGTATCAAGAGATTCCCTATTTTGCATTTTAGAGAGCCCTATCTAGT
The DNA here is from genome assembly GCA_027943335.1 of Chamaecyparis obtusa. Lineage (NCBI taxonomy): Eukaryota > Viridiplantae > Streptophyta > Pinopsida > Cupressales > Cupressaceae > Chamaecyparis > Chamaecyparis obtusa. The sequence goes on from BSBK01001859.1 coordinate 1,736,359, forward strand.
GTCATGAATAGATGGAATAGGTTTCCAAAGGATTTTAAGAAGTCTGAGCCACACAGTCCTCTCAACCTTGAAGCAGCAATTAATCAGGTACCTAAGTACATGCAATTGGAAAGGAAAATCTGGCATGAGCTCTAGTGTCCCTTGACATTCCAGCCACCAATAAGTTTGTGGCCATTGTATGATATTAATGCTACCAAATTGGATCAGCTCCATGAGGACTACAGGATGGACTATTGGGAAAGAACCAGGGGGTTCTATTACACTTTCAAGAGAAAAAGGAGGAGAAAGACTAAAGTTGGAGATTTCAGAGGAATTGCTAAGAAGTGTAATGCTTGAGGACAAGCATTATGCTCATAGGGGGTGGATGATGGGGCAATAATTTATCTTTATTTATACTACTTTTATGCTTTGTTCTAGACATTTCCAAAATAATTGTTGTGTCTTTTAAGTACTTGAACTTATGTGCATGCTATAAGTGCAGTCAAATCCATAAAACATATGGGTAGATAGTAGTTGACATACCATGCTAAATATTATATATATGTTGCAATATTTCATATAATTGTTTGAAGTATGTCCTAATATTTGGATTAAGTTGAATGGTTGAATACTTGAATATATATGCATGTGCTACTAACCTGCCAAAGAAAAAGGAGTGATTGGAGAGTGGATCAGCAAACATTGATAAAGAAGCAAAGAAGACTCAGTCATGATGAGGAGAACTCTTATGATATAGTGGAACATGCATGATGAATCAAAGGAATGATCATTTTAGGAAATATTGGAACATGCTTATGCTATATTTCCTCTATGGTCAATATTTTGTTGAAGCAGTTATTCAGCCTTTATGATATTTTGTTGTGGACTGTTGCATTCTCCTTTTTTTATGGCACGAATTAGTCAGCCCTTATCATTATGTTCAAATAATTATCAATCCTCTATATAAAGGGATATGATTGTTAGAGATCAAGTTAGTTAGATAGTTGTATTGTTATTATAGTTTGAAGGAAAGTTACTCTTTCTAGTTTTGTGTGTTATTTTATGATAATATAATCAATTTTCTAGAAATACAATGAAGGAATAATTTTTAGTTATATTTTATGTTGATAGCTAGTAGAAGCCAACCAAGGGGGGCCACTTGGGAGGTGGATTAGAGTAGAGTAGAGTAAGTAGTTTAGGCATTTATAGCATTTCAAGTAGAGTTCATTGTTCTTTCCTATAGCACTATACAATGTGTATGTTCCTATAGTACCTGCAGAGATAATCATAGTGAATGATTTGGGTTGGTAGAATAGGTTAAGGTTGAGCTTATAGTTTTCAGCATCATTTCCATCAAATAGTTGTGTGTGTTTACTTTCCTACAACAGTAGTGTAAGTTTTTTTCATGTATTTTCCTTCCTACAACTTAACCAAAATGACTCCATGAGAGACTTACTACACAAACCATGTTATCCCATTTCAAGTATACGTCCCTAGGTTGACAATTTAAATGCACTTCATAATAGGGAAAATGATACTTAGTTTGAATATACTATTCCTAGGAGAAGCTTTGGCATGATTATTATTACCTATTATTCACAAAGTAAAAAAGCTCATTGTCATGGAGAAGAGTGACCATGTCAATCCGAAGTATAAACTACCACTAGTCGTAGCAGCTGAAGTTGATAAATCTGGAGCCATATCTTCAATTCCACTGAGAGTTATACTTATTGAAGACATTTGTGCCTTCATACTTGCAAGATAGAAGACATTTTTGGGGCAAAGATAGATACGTCTTACAGGAATTTGTGCATTAATGGAAAGTTAAAAGATGATCACACACATTTGGACACCAAAGGTTTGGTTCATGTTATGCATGTGATGACAATTTTCAAGCAGGAATGGATGAGGATTGTTCTAATCTAAGTACATGATCAGTTCATGTGGCTTGATGTGCCTATGAGAATCACAAAGGATGTACTTCACATTGTCACTGGATATACAATCAGTGATAGACCGAGAGCCTTCAAGAAAATAGATAAGAACAAATTATGTGAGCTTACTCAAGCTAAATGGGATGGTAGAGGTATGAAGTTGTCTATTGTTGATGATTCCGGCCTTAGATTTTCAAGAACATAATATCATACCAAATCTTTCAGTCATCTTAGGTAGACAGTGTGCCTTGTGGAGCTATTGACATAGCATATAAGATTATGAAGAAGGGCATGAAGATAGATCTATGTGAGATCTTGTTGAAACAAATAGATGATAACATGAATACAATTAGGAAGGAAAAAACAAATGCACTAAAGTTGGGATCATTACTGGTATGCATATTTTTCTATTTTTAGAATTTCTTTCCAACAATCGATGAAATAGTATGGAATGCAGACAAATAGATAATTTTATCAAATTAATGAGTTTATGCAAAGTTTGGGAAACAATTTTGATATGGTTATGAATGATTAATTTGCAAAATTTCAAGATAAATTGCATAAAAGGTTTATAATTCCACCCCATCTTATGGAATAATACAAGGATGATTTATGTTTTGAAGTTGATACTGACACTTGTATAGTAAGAGCTATGGAACCAAGAACAATCTAGTTACCACCTATGGGATATGAAATGGATATTGATGTCACTTCTATACAAATTAAAGGATTATTAGAGAATCCAATTGACAAAAGAGCTAATCGGTATGGCAATTATGAGGAAGTGAAGATTAAGATCAAACTAGGTATAGTGATACCTAAGGCCTTAAGGAGGAACAACAGAATGATTAGTAATTTGTTAGAGAATTTGGGAAAATTTGTTGAAGAAGATGAAGTTGGATCATCGGAGGTCAAGGGGAAGAAGATTAGAATGAAGAAAGAGACCCCTAGTCCAGTCAATGTAAGACCTTGTTAGTGAGAAGAAGAAAGAAGAATTGAACCACCAAATCCAAAAACTTACATAAGAGAGAAGAAGGCTACTGGGAGGCCTAGGAGAAAATTGAAACTATAGGAAGACAATGAAACATAATTAGAAGATGTTTCACAATTTAAGATTGTACAAAATCAGGCACCCCAAAACTAAAAGACCTTGATGAGGCACTCAAGGTACTCAAGAAATATGGAGGATATTCAGGTATAAAACAAATCAAATATGAGAAAAGGAGTGATGAAGAAAAATATAAAATTCAAGAGGCTATTGTATTTACTCTACATAAATTTAGAACTACACCTATGGAGATAGCCCCACAAATAGTAGATGATTTATATCAAAATATTGATGTTAGATGGAAATATGCCTTATCATATGAGAAGAAAATGAGGAAAGATCCCTAGATATCACAGAAGCTAACTTATCTAAAAGATAAATCAAGGATACACTGCAAGAATACTTAAAGAGATTCCAAGTAAAAAGAAGAGTACTAAGTATAATGGTTGGAAAGTTAGAGGAAGTTCAAAATGATAATGATGAACTATGGAGAAATATTTTATTTCTAGATCAAGAGACAGAGGTCAATGAAACTCAAGGGAAGTCAGATCCCATTAATTTGACAACTAAAAAAGATGAGGTCATTATAGAGGATATTATAGATAAAGACCCTATTGAGAATATTAAAGATGATAAAGATGTAATGGCAACCAAGGCCAAGGAAACTGAAGGAATGAACATTGAAAATTCAGCAAAGGTAAATCTAATGGATGAAGATCCTAGCATTGAGAAAATAATGAATTTTCTTGATATTAAGTGATCTCAGAGGTAAAAAAAGATGTACCAATAGATATTAATGCCCCCACTGAACTAGAAAAGGATATTGCACCAAAGGACACCAAGGTCACTAAAGAGACTGAGACTTCCCAAGGTCAAAATCAAGAGTCGATGATCCCTACCAAGGCCACAGAACCAATGAAGGAGAAATAAAAGGACAAAGAAGAAGACAAGAAAGAAGAAACTCAAGAAGAAAAGTAGGAATAGAAACCAAAAGAGAAAAAGGAAGAAACAAATGATGATAAAACCAAGGATACTATTGCTACATCTGATGCAAAGAAGGCATCTACAAATAAGACAAAGTTAAAGAAAAGGAAGCATGAAAAGGAGAAGGTCAATTTAAGCCAACCTATCATTATATCAAAGGTTGATATCTCCATAATGAGTCCTAAGGAACTATCTAAGTTCAAAGATTTATTAAAGAGGAAAGCTGCCCAAGATAAATTGCTTGTTAAGAAGCAAAAGACTGATGTTTTAGAAAATGTTAAAGACATATTACAAGAAATTGTACCAGAGGTAGATATTAATGAGAAAGGAGATATTTATAGTCAATTAAGTGAACTTGTGAGCCAGATCAACAAAATTGGTACTAATACCATAGAGTATTTAATGCAAGTGCATAAAAATAAAATGGAGACTAAATTTATTGAAGAACTACTTCAATTAGTTGCACTTGACAAGGTAACACTATCTAAGCTAGTTACCGAGTTAGAGAAATAATTGATAGATATTCTTTTATTATTTCAAAATATTTATTTAATTTCAAATTTCACCAAGGACATCAAAGATAAAGATGAAAATGTTGAGGAGTTGACTGAGCAGTTAGCTAAGGTATCTATCGAGCCTAATTTTTTCATGGAATATTATGAAAGGTTGAAGCACTTAATGGGAGTGCAACATGAGCTGAGAAAAGAGGAAAATAAAATCAAAATGGATCTTATGGAACTAAAAACATTTTTTATACCACATATTGATTCATTGCAAAAATAGGTACATAAGGCAAAAGATTTAGTCAACACACCGGATGTAAGTGCAATGGAAAGCATGATTAGTTTAACAGCTGATATCAATGAATAGATCACCTAGTGTTTTGAACACTAAAGGATTCATGGAAGGCATCACTAAAGGATGCACAAGAAAGATAAAAATCTATTTTTTCCAAGATCCCTCCACCAGATAAATAAGTTATTATTTTTGGCATTTTTTTTTAAAAAGGGGGAAATATATATGATAAGATAAAAGAGTGTTATGGAAAAAAGGGGAAATATAAATATGAGGAAATATATGAGTTATGATAGATAGATATGAGTACATGGATTATTACTATAGGGGGATTAATAGGTAAAGGTAAGTAATGGAGATATAAGGTTTTACCGAGAAGTGTTTACATGAGCAATTTTGCTAAGGACAAAATTTTGATTCACTTTGAATATTTTTAACAAAGATACCAAACTAATGCCAAAGGGGGATTTTGATACTCCTATAGAGTTATTTTGTTGTCATTAGTTATGATAAAGTCATATTGACTATAAAATTCATTCGATAATGATGGAAAGTCAAGTCGGTAAGAGCACACAAGCTAGTTGGTAAAAGGAAATAAAGGAAAAGGTAATTTTGGTAAAGGCAATAAGGATCAGACACTGAGCAAGGAAGACAAAGCACCAAATAATGAGTTGTATCAAGCTACAAAATCCACTAAACTAAGAGATGATATAGTTACTGAGCAATAAGAAAAATGTATTAGGGAGCATCTCAGGCCGACACAAGGAGAATCTATAGATACATTGAACTTGGACACCGAGAAGAAAATAGCCTACAAATCTTGAGGAGATTGTCTGATAGAGAATTGGATATTTAAACATGATGATTATACATGATTACAAGGTGAGATTCACTAATAAGAATTAAATGAGATATTTTCATTGGAGGAGTAACCACTGCTACCACCACTTAAGGAGATGATTCTAGAATATTTCCACCACTTCTAGAATTGAGTATAAATGGATTAGAATGTGAAGATCATAGAATGTGTGTGTGTGTGTGTGTATGTGTGTGTTGTTGGAATTAGGAGAGATAGGTACTAAGAGGGGAGGGGTGAATCAGTGCCTTCAAAAACTTTACTTGTAAAACCTTTTTGATCTAAAACTGAATACTATGATAACGTATGATAAGCGATCAAAATAACTTGAATCCAATTGTATAAATCAATCATCTAGTTAACTTGAGAAAGTAAACAACATGAAATCAATATGACAATCACATAACAAAAGTATTTTGGTAATGCAGAAACCCTTGTTAGAAGGTAAAAACTACAGTGGGGATGACACCCACAAATTCTTCACTACTACAGATAGAAAAGGTTTGCCTGTTAAGGCTACAAGTTTTGATCACTTCTAGTGATCTTACCCTGTTAGGAGTAACATGTTAGATCAGTTAGTCTACCTAGTTATAGGATTTAAACAACACTAATGAAGTGTGTACTCAATTAAGAGATTTACATAAGACTGTTAAGTCTACTCTGTTAAGAGATTTATCAAAAACTCTATCACAATTGTCAAAAACTAATAGGAAATTATCTGCTAGTTGACAACTCAATTGTCTAAAATAGATCTATAAGTGCTCATCAAAATATCACCTTATCTATGATGGTTTTCTACTCTATTTTTCTTGGTAGCCTTCTCTGATTCTGCTCAATCTGATATCCTCTAGACTCTATTCTACTTGGTAAACTGATTGTCTTGAAGTTTGGAAATGTCTTCAAGTGCTCTGTGATTCATATATATTAGTTCACCCAACCTTATAAAATGGTACAAACATATAAAATATATAGTGTTCTATTTTTTCCACCTTAGCAAAAATTAGGTTACAAGAATAATCATAACCCTAAGATCTACGGTGCAAAATAACCTAGATCAACTATTAAAAATAAGATAAACATTACATTTAATGATTATCTTTTACAATAAATGCTCCTCAATCTTGGTAAACCATTTTATGATCTATTGTAACCATTTTCATAGAAAAATGTGCCATTTTAGATTACTATGTCATTTTATGTGATCATCGATAAATACTGTATAATCTTCTCGGTGTATACTATGATGCTCGATGTTTACTATCCATCGGTGTCAGTGTCACTAGTGCTCAGTAAACTATTTGATGCTTGGTGTAAAAGCTTTACCGACTGCTTTGTCTTACTTCTAGTTACCGACCAACTGAATATAAGTAACCAATCGACCTATTTACTATCCTTTGATACTAATGACAACCTTAAATGCTCAATAGAGATTAACAATCTCCCCCTTTGGCATCAGTATCAAAACTTTGAATGTATATAGACAAAATGTTTCTATATATTGCTTATGTCTCTGCCATATACATATCCACAACAAAAATTTCTAAGTACAAAGTACTCCCCCTCAGTGCATGCTCCCAGTAGTATGTAATATACATAACAAAACTATACTTATTTGGCATATACATGTTTTCCCCCATTTTGATAATAATGCCAAATACAGAAAAATAGAATGTACACTTACATCTTATCAAAAATGTGTGGATGGGTTTTCTTTACAGACTCCAAGAGGTTGTCCCATTCCTCTTTCAAGTTGGTAAGAGCAATATGCTCAAGACCAACTTGTGCATGCATGTCAAAGATATTATCCAACACCAAAATCTCTGTTGTTGCCACAAGTTGTTTAGCTTTGACAATATGTACTTCAAAAATTTTCAAGTAAGGAGTGAGTTCTTTTCGTAACTTTGTGACCTGATTAGTGATGTGTGCTTCTTGTTTTCTTAAATCTGCTATCAGCCACTAGAGTTCCTAAACTCGATTAATATGCTTTAAGAAAGTAGTTGGCTTGGTGATAGCTGCTTGTGTACTCAACTATATCTTTGCTTCTAAACCTTTTATCTTTTCACTGACTTCTACAGTGAAGGTGTCTGAAGTACAAAGCTTGATTAGAAGTTGACAGATTATCTGGGAGATATATTTTACCTCAGTAATGACCTCAAATAATTTTACCTTGTTCAGTGCTACTTCTATGCTTATCATTTCTACCAATTTTTCTGAATCTTTGATTCTATCATTTCTTCTATTCTTTTGTCTGCATCGGTATCAGGGGCATTGATTTTGTCAACGAGTGTAGCAAGTTGATCTAAGATGGGAGTATTCTCATCAATATTTTTCTGTGGTACTATCTATTGCAAAATATCCCTCACATCATTTAACACTTCTTTACGTTTGTGTCCTTGCCTTAACTTCTCTTGTTCCACTTTCCTTGAAAATAATTCCCCATATCTACTTAGTTCCTCAGGGCTTAGGGTTCTCAGGTCACATTCTGGTATAATTATAATTTCATCAATGGTGATCGGCCCTTTGGCTTTCTTCTTCTTCTTCTTTTGTGCAAGAGCTGACTTCTTCTCACTTATAACAATAGCTTTTTCTCCACTTCTCAGAGTGTCTTTCCAATTGACACCGTATCATCCTTCTTCTGCTCCTTGGTAGATGGTGTGGGAGTCTCAGTTGTAGTTGCAAGTGGGTTCACCTCGGTCGACTTTATTTCTTCTGGTTCCTTTGTTTTAGTAGACTGTACCTCTATTTTGGTAGGCTCATTTGTATCTGTAGGTTGCTCAGGTGCTTGTATCTCAGTTGTATCATTAGTTTTCTTAGGATGAGAAGCATCAGATTGTACTTGTGAAATTATTTCAACTACCTCTGCAAGTACAGGTAGTTCACCCGATAGAGATGTGAACACACTATTAATGTCTAATGCTTCATCTTTGTTTGGTGCAATTGTCACATCTTCATCATCCTCATCATCAGGATCACCATTAGTGATGTCCTCAATGAGTGCATCATCATCAGTTTTCTTCTACAAGTGGATCTTAACTTGATCCGGTGCATCCTATGAAATTTTGATTTCTTCCTTTTGTTCGGTAACATCAATTACCTAGAAATCTACATCCACATTCTCATCCATGATCTACATAGCTCTATTCTTCACTAGAAATCTAGCCTAATACTTTTTCATGTATTCACTTACAACAACATACCTAAAGTGTGAGGCTGCATGACTTAGTGATTATTCTCTTTTCCTTTTCTCTGTATCTAGTGCAATAGCCCATCTCTCACTTATTTTGTCATCAAGTTCCTTTGACAATTGACATGCGAATTCCATTGCTACTTTCTTGAATTTAATCATCATCTGGACGACAGCATGTTCTAGCTTTATCTTGTCCGCAATTGACATTTTGTCAAATTTGCCTATGCCTGGATCTGTAAGATTTCCATTCTCAATTATGTCTTCAATTATTTCTTCTATAGTACTTTCCCTATTACGAACTAACTTGAATTGATAAGGATCATTTTCTTTTTTTGTATCCTCTAGATCTTCCTTATTTCTTATGTATTTCCTCTTTTTCTTTGGTGGCTCAACTACTTTCTTGGTCTTTCTCTTAACATATTTCCTTGTCAGTGTAGCTGCCCTTCTTTTTGATACTTTTATTGCTTCTACTTGCTTGATAGATTGTGCAGCAATTGATGAACGTGTCTTCATTCCTTCAGGTTTCAGTAGTTGCATTTCATGTTCATCATTAGTGGGAGGAACCGGTGTGTTATCCTTTTCTTTGTCTGACTCGGTCTCCTCACTGTCATAGGGCTTGTCAACCAACTATAGCTGACCTTTGGTTGCTTCTTTAATCGGTGACTCCTTAGATGAGTCAGATGCATTTCCATATTTTTCTGTGAGATCTTTTCTCATTTTCTTTGCCCTTCTAGACATTTTTCTGATCTCTATGTCTATTTTGATTCGTGACTTAGCTTCCTCATATACACCAAACCTACTGTAAGTAATGTCTATCGGTAATGCTAGCAATGCATTAATATATTTCAAAGAAAAATTATGATTCATTTCATATCCCATCGGTGCTAACCATTTTGTTCTCAGTTCTACTGCCTTTATCATTAAGTGGTCTGTGCTGACTACAAAACATATGTCATCTTCAAATTTACTCACTAAATCCCTTGGAATTCTACTTCTTTGTTACATTTTTGCCTGAAATTCTTTGAAAAATGCCTTGAATTCCTTATTTAGATTGTCTCCTAGACTTTTCATCATTTCATCGATTTGCGCAGTTATCAGTTTGTTAAATTGCTAGTTTACTTTACTGATACCCGGTACATATTTTTGTAGATAGAAAAATGTACAGACAAGCAGTGATCTATACTTACATGTATTGGAATTCTTTTCTTTTATTTTCTTCATGTTATCATGTAGTTGGTGTAGTAGTAGTTCGGCAAGATCTACCTAGTTATCTTTCTTCACAATTTTATATGCCATGTCCACGGCGTTGCAGGGTACACAATTTGGTTTGCAAGATTGAAATATCTTGCACCCGATGACATGAGCTATGAATTTTACCACTGGCTCTTTGCTGGTTGAGATTTTTAGTGCCCTAAAAATACCATTGAGCTCTAGTGTTCTTTTCTACATCAGGACGAGATGAACTTCAAAAGGCTTTAGCTTTGTCAGTTGTAGGGTACCCTGTAACCCTACCGATAATCTTCTTAGTGACCTCAATAGGTTTATCTAACCAAAATTTTCCATCATGAAATCTACTTAGCATGATTCTTATCTAGTCATTTTGGAAGGATTGCGGGAAGTATGTAAAACATGATAACCCTGACTCCCCAATATTCTTGTATTCAGATTTAATCTTTCCATCTGGTCCATGGACTTGTTGATCAGAAGTAATGGTCTCAAAATCACATACTTCTCTAATTTTGCAATGAATATAGGCCCTAACATCTTCTGTTAACAAAACCCTATCTGGACTACTCAAAAATGCACCCATATCATTTGTTTGTGCTGTGACCTTGGGATGTGGTTTGAATTTCTCCTCAGCAAAATGTGCCCTAACAATTAATTCTACTTCCTCCTCAATGTTTTTCAATTTTCTCGTAGTCGATGTTGATGCCATAAATTGTTTCTTAGGGTTTCGGCAAGCAATAGATAATCAGTGTTTGCTAGGCAGATGAACTTACTCGTTATCGTCAAAGAATTATCATCGATTCGATCTATAGTAGCTTTGAATCTTTTCTAAAAACTTTTGCTCAAACTCTTCTCTATAAAATCTCTATTCTTTGAAATCGCAATGTAACAATGAACTCTATTTCCGCGTATATATAGACTTTTTGATATTCCCTCTCGAACTTTGATGCATTAAATGTGTGACCTAATTTCTAAAATGAAATAGTTGTCAGCTCGGTAATGTCTACAATTTCTTTTTCTCGGTTAACATAGAATTTCTTCATCGGTTTGCACTTTTTTCAGTTAACCATGTATAGTGATTACCGATGGGTAACCAACTCACGTTTCTTCTTTTACCGACTATGTGACATTTGTAAACTTATAACACATAAACCATAGTGCATCTTTATTCATACAAATTTTGTATTTGTACATCATATATAAGGAACTGTATGTAAAATGTGATCATTTAAAATGTCAGTTCCATACATACCTTTGTCATCTTAAGTGGAGGTACCAATGTCACCCAATCCAGTGGACAAGGTTTCATTGACAGTGTTACTTGACTCAGCATTTTCATTAGATACCTTCTTCCACATTGTGTTCCTTAACTTCATAATTTCTACAATGTTATATCCACTCTCAAATATATGGTTTTCATCTGGTGCTCGGTCTCTGCAGTTCTCGCTTACATGACCGACCTTGTGATAGTGCATACATGCCATTCCTACATTTTTTTAGTTTCTTGATTGTCCAATCTGACTCTTTCTATAACAGTTTGCTGCAATATGTCCATACCAACCACATACAGCATAATTAGTCCATGTATTATAATCCCACACATATGAGTTACCTTGTCTCTTTGGTTGATATGGCTTTCATTGTAGTTCCTCTTTAGGTGTCCAGACTTGTTTCATTTTCGCCTTGCAGTGTGTCCATGCTTATTACAAGTATAGCATATTTTCTCCTTAGTAGTAATAATATCATTCTTCTTAGCTCTGCATTCATAAGCTAGATGTCCAAACTTACCATAGTAATAACAATATCCACTGAATTTTGGAATGACAGGAGGTTTACCTTGTGCTTTAATTCTACACACATTAGATGTATGTCCTGGTTTTCCATAGTGATAACATGTCAACACTTTAGGTTTCTAAATTTGATTGTTGTTGACTTTTTCAACTTATTGTGATGATTCTCCTTCACCGATGTAGCCTATACCAGCTCTGCTTCCAAATCTTCTCTGATTAGTCAGGAAATCATCAATCTTTTTAGAACTGTCCTCAGCTAACTTCATCATTTCATTGTGTTGCTTTTGTATCTTTATTTCATTTCTTAGTTTTTCATTATCTTCTCTAAGTATTGCAACATCTTCAAGTCTTCTTGATAATTCTCCATTTACTCAGTTCATTTCTTGATTAATTGTCATCATCTAATTTGATACTTGGAAGTGACAATCAGTGAGTCTCTGTATTTCACTTTCTTTTGCTTGAAGTTGTTCAGTCATCAATCTTCGGTCTTCAATAGCCAGATTTTGATCTTATTCAGCTTGTCTAGCATTGTTCATGATTTCCACCATTCTCACCATTTGAGATTCATGACCAATTTGAAGTGATTTCACTTACTTAGATGGATGCTAATTCTTTTCAGATAAATCAGAGATTATGCTTTCAGATTCATCAGATGTGCTTCTAGAGCTTGATCCAATATGATCAAATATTTCATCAATAGGTTCTTCATGATAAGTGATTTCATTTAGTTGAATTGCAAGGTTCTTCCTATCAATTAGTAATTTCTTTAGTTCTTCCTTTGCTTGTTTATATTGTTCCACAAACATCTATATTTGTATCTTCTGATTGTCAATAGTCTTGTCAAGTTTGTATCTCTCCATGACTTAGATCTTTTAACCTTCAGTATTTAAACTGTTCAACAAGAGAATTGAGCTCTGATACCAATTGTTGGAATTAGGAGAGATAGGTACTGAGAGGGGAGGGGTGAATCAGTGCCTTCAAAAACTTTACTTGTAAAACCTTTCTGATCTAAAACTAAATACTGTGATAACCAATCAAAATAACTTGAATCCAATTGTATAAATCAATCATCTAGTTAACTTGAGAAAGTAAGCAACATGAAATCAATATGACAATCACATAACACAAGTATTTTTGTAACGCAAAAAGCCTTGTTAGAAGGTAAAAACTATGGTGGGGATGACACCCACAAATTCTTCACTATTGCAGATAGAAAAGGTTTGCCTATTAAGGCTACAAGTTTTGATCACTTCTAGTGATCTTACCCTATTAGGAGTAACATGTTAGATCAACTAGATCTACCTAGTTATAGGATTTAAACAACACTAATGAAGTGTGTACTTGATTAAGAGATTTACATAAGACTGTTAAGTCTACTCTGTTAAGAGATGTATCAAAAACTCTATCACAATTGTCAGAAAGTAATAGGAAATTATCTACTAGTTGACAACTCAATTGTCTAAAATAGATCTATAAGTGCTCATCAAAATATCACCTTATCTGTGATGGTTTTCTACTTTATTCTGCTTGGTAGCCTTCTCTGATTCTGCTCAATCTGATATCCTCTGTACTCTATTATGCTCAGTAAACTGATTGTCTTGAAGTTTGGCAATGTCTTCAAGTGCTTCGTGATTCATATATATTAGTTCACCCAACCTTATAAAATGGTGTGAACATATAAAATATATAATGTTCTATTTTTGCCACCTTAGCAAAAATTAGGTTACAAGAATAATCATAACCCTAAGATCTACGGTGCAAAATAACCTAGATCAACTATTACAAATAAGATAAACATTACATTTAATGATTATCTTTTACAATAAATTCTCCTTGATCTTGATAAACCATTTTACAATCTATTGTAACTATTTGCATAGAAGAATGTGCCATTTCAGATTACTATGCCATTTTTTGTGATCATCAGTAAACACTATATAATCTACTCGGTGTATACTGTGATCCTCAGTGTTTACTATTCATTGGTATCGGTGTCGTCGGTGCTCAGTAAACTATGTGATGCTCAGTGTAAAAGCTTTACCGACTACTTTGTCTTACTTCTAGTTACCGACCAACTCAATATAATAATCGATCGACCTGTTTGCTATCCTTTGATACTAATTACAACCTTAAATGCTCAATATAGATTAACATCTATGTGTGTGAGAGAGAGAGAGAGAGAGTATATGTGCGAAGGAGAAATTGTAGATAGAAGGTGATGAGCAGAGAAGCCACCGAGTAAAAGAGTAGTAAAGAGCAGAGTGTAATTGTGATTCAGAGCTGAATCTATCAAGTAAAAATTTGTTATAGTGAGTGAAGCACATTATGAGGTAAATAGTTAATGAACATATTGATTCTGATAAGCATAAGATAGATGCAAGTTCTACAGAGAGTTTATGTATTGGTTTAGAGTGTAAATAGAGTTGTAAAGTCTCTTAACCAAGAAGATTCTAATAGATCTTACATTGTAAATCCTTTAACAGGGTACAGTTCTTAGATTAGAATTGTAAAATCCTTTAGGAAGGTAGACTTAACTAATCTTTAGACTCTTAACAAAGTAAGCTATCAGAAATAGATATCATTGTAGCTCTAACCAAGCAGACTTTTTACTACAGTAATGAAGTTTTTTGGGTGTCATCCCCACCACAGTTTTTATCCTCTAACAAGGATTTTTGTGATACCAAAATTATTGTGTTATGAGTTATGTTTATTGTTAATGTTTTATATATTTAATGAGATGCATGCAAAGTTATGAATTTAGTAAATGGTTAAGAAGGTTAAATAAAAGTGCTTTTGAAGTATTTATTCACCCCTCCCCTCTTAGTACTCACCTTTCCATACTTAATCTAAAATATTGAAGGGTCTTGGTATAACCATGTGGTAATGTCTAAATGAGAAGGATTATGTTCACTCATATTGCCCCATCTGACGAATGTTGTTGGTGGACATCTGAAGACAATAGTTTTGGGTGCCTCAACTGTCTCTATGGGTCTAGGTCTTCCATAAGATCTTGGAGACAAAGGTAATTGAGTGATGGTGAATGCCTCTTCATAGTGATATTCACCACAACCTTTGTCTTTGACTGATATTTTAATTCCCATCTTGGATATTTTTAGGAATGTGAACACTGAGAGGTGGGGGTGAATCAGTGTTCACTGTATTTAATCTTTTTACTTTACTCTTGAAACTTAACTTGAATGCTTAAGTAATGAAATGAACATCAACATAAATACAACACATAACCCCAATATGGCTATGGGGAAACCCAAATAGGTAAAAACCCTAGTGGGAATTGACACCCACTAAGAACTACACTAGTGTCTTATGATCCTTGTTAGAAGATCTGCAACCCTGTTAGGAGTTGTTCTTTATAATGATTTCAATACAGTGACCTTGTCAAGTGTCAGACCCTATTAGGAGTCTTTTACAATAACCCTGTTAGGGGTGGGGACACACTATCCTAGATCTCACTCTCAATTTGTGAAGGCTACAACCTTCTGATCTCAGATACACACTATATCTGTTGGATGAACTAGTGATGTGACACTGCTTGTTTGGTTAGTTCCTTTGATGCACTGATTATTTGACCTCTTGCAAAGATCTAATATATTATTACTACTCTTCACACACTTCTTCTCTACTTATCTTATCTCTCTTTCAGCTTCCATACTTTATTACAAAGGCACATCTAATATTTATATGCGCTACCAAAACAATTAACTAGGTCGGCCTATAACCAATTGCATACAATGCTTCCAAGTAAATTGGCTCAAGTGTGTTTACAAATAAACATAATTACATTTCTACAACTTAATTACAATAGGTACATAGCCTTTAAAAAACAATAATATCATCGCTAATCAAATTACCAACAGTTGGTTGCATACTTTGTTCTGTTCTGACATTCACTGTTTGTGCTACTTCAACTATATGTATCTTCATCATATTGTATCTTCTGATCATGCACTCTTAGACTTAGCATGAATATACTCTTTCCAACTTATCTTCTAGGGTGCATACCATAACTCTATCATACGCATGTGCATTGATGCTCTGATCTACTTGTGCTCTGTTAACTATCCAATCTTCTATACTTAACCAAATTCTGATCTTCTGATAATGTGTGCTGACTCCAAAACACTATATGACTTTGTTTCCATAATGAAAACACTAAATGTAGTCATATACAATAGTTTAGTCAACTTTCCAGCAATCTCCCCCTTTGTCATTAATGGCAACAAAGGGATATGGAAAAGTTACTAACTGTACCCTTATACAAAAACTCTTTAACATACTCTAACTTATATCTCCCTTATACTCTTTGCTATGCATCTTCTTTACATATATATAAGACTCCATATTCTATAAAATACTCCCCCTTTGACATTAATGACAAAGGTGCTCCAAAAATGTGTCTACAAGTACTTACAAAGTTAGGACATTGGGATATGCTATCTGCAAATTTTGGATCTCTTGTTTCCAGAATGCAATTAGTGTATTAACAATCTGTAGATGGGTGCATAAGGCATATTGTAGCTTCTCCATATTCTCCAAGTATATACTTGGACCTTGATCATATGTCACCATAGTGGCATGGATCTCCTTGATGTTCTGATTTAGAATATCTAGAGAGGGAGCAAGAGCATTCTTGAGTTGTGCTTGCCTTGCCTTTATCTTAGACATCTCTTTCTCTTCCTTTTCTATCTTGTCTATCTACCCCAGGTATACATTGTTGCACATGTTCACATTAGTGGAGGGGTCTTCTACTGATTTTCTTACTTTTTCAATCATTGCTTCTACTTCTTGGATTCTCTTGTAGTGATCAGCAGTTAGCTTATCTTGATTCATACAATTTGTGATGATCTTCCTTCCCTTTGCAACAAACTCCTTCAAAGATGCTTGGACAACCTTTAATGAACTTAGGTCAAGTGAAAAGTTACTAACCAGTTCACTCAATCTCTTTTTCATGTATTTCTCTTCTGCTACTTGAGATGTAGATTCTTCCAAGCTAGAGAAGTTAGTCTTGAAGTTTGTCAATATAGTACTGACATCATCAACTGAATGGACCTTAGACACTTTCTTGTCTAAAGGTAATAGGTTGTTCAAGATGTTGATTGATTCAGCAAAGGGTTCCTCATTACCTATTTCTCTTTTTCTTTTTCCATAGCTAAGACATTGATCTTGATTAGGTCTTCTTCTCCCCAAGAGTCCAAACTAGTGGTTTCTGGTGTCAAACTTGACAGCAATGATACTAAGGGTAATGGAGTGATAGGAGTTCTATCCATCACTTCTTTCTTTACTCTGATTGGCATCTCAATGGATGGCTCATCTTTTGGTTCATTTCCTTTTACCTCTTCTTCTCCTTTCTCCTCTTCTACTTTTTCTTCCTCTTTTTTGTCTCATTCTCTTCTTCTTCACCTATTAGATCTTCTATTATTACTTCTTCTTGTAGCTTGGGTGAATTATTACTGTATAGAGTTTAAACCTCTTATGTGCTCACAAAGGCTTCCTCAAACTTATCCAAGTCATTTTATGTGGCCGCCATTTTTATCTCCACATTGTCAATAAAGATAGTATCATATTTGTGTGTCTCTATCATGGGCGTAGACCTTGCTACCTCCATAGGTACTACCACTGTAGGCACTAAATCCTGAGAACCATAACATGTACATTTTTGGTCTCTTCCATCTTGGCTTCCTTGGAGGGCACTTGTGTTGTGGACATAGTAGGTGGATACATGTGTCTGTTCAAGAAAAATTTCTCAAAAGCTTTCTCTGTCTCTTTGGCTTTCAACTCAAAGTTCTTGTCCATTATGTGTAGTATTCTTAGCTTTGTTCTTAGATGCAGCTTTACTAGATCTAACAATAGTTTTTTTCTCTTCTAAGGAACACACTAGTAGGCTTTCATCTAGGATCTTTTCCCTTATTCTAAAATCTCCTTCAATAGCTTGTTTCTTCAAGGATTCCAAGATATTCTAGACATTGTCCAGGATGACTATCTTAAGCTCCAAGACTATCTTCTTGAACTTAATCATATGTTTTATGATCATGCCATGAATCTCTAATTTTTCAATTTCACTTTACATCTCATAAAACTTTCCTATCTAATATAATCTTCCTTCATCAACAATCCTTGTTCTCAAGACTTGAAGACTAGGTCTGAAACCTACCTCTGGAGGTGCTTGAGCATTTTTCTTACTTCTGATTGCCCATGAGGATGGGTGACTAGTGTTGGTTTCCTTCTTTCTTTTGGCGATTTCCTTATACTTAGGAGGTGATGTTAGATCAATTTTCACTTTGGGTGCAAGAGAGAACACCAATTTTTCCATGTTTATCCTTTGGACCATCTATCTTTTCAATCTTGATCTTCTTCAACTTAGGATCATCTTCCTTGGCTTTTTTTGCAGATGCACTCTCAATTTCAATTGCTATCTTTTCTTACCTTGCTTTTTCTAGGTCTACTTGAGTTACTCCATGAATTCTGAGTGTCTCAAATGTAATCTTTGATGCTTTCATTTTTTTTGGTTGCACTGTTAAGAACTGCATCAACTTCTCTTATCTTCCCTTCATAAGTCCCCCATCTAGGTTCATTAGGGTCCTTAGGCACTGATAGTAGCACTTGTGAATAGGATTCCAAGATTGGTTCCCCAACTTTATACCCAAGTGGATGGATCCACTTTTTTCTTGGCTCAACTTCTTCCATATAAGTTATATCATTTTCTACCATAAAACAAATGTTGTCTTTGTATTTCTCAACAATACTTTCTAGTATCTTGTACCTCATCTACATTTTAACCCTAAATGTCTTCAATTCTAGCATTATGTAATCCTTCAATGTGTTCTTAGTAGATGCATTGAGAGATATTTGAGGCATTGTAGGCATACTCTTATCTAAGTACAAATATGAGACCTTTCCAACTATATGGAGGTACATGTAGATGATTAAAGACCCAAACCTGAATATTTTGGTCTTATCATGCTTGATGGATCTAATATTATCTATCAATTATGTGTGCAAGATCTTGCACAGATTGAACTCACCATTTTCTCTTACAATTCTGATTGCTGCAAGAATAGTGGCTGCAGATGGTGTGCTGAAACCTATAACCTAATATCATGGACATCAATTTGATGTCTTTCTCATCTATAGGCTCAATTGTCATTCCATGCCTATCACTTCTTGACTTACATTCTTTTTCAACTATTTTTCATACATCCTTACCTGCTTGAAGAATGATGCCTTTCTTAGAGAGGCATGTCATCTCATGAATGAGATCTCATGTGATTCTTAATGGGACTTCACCTATCCAAAATAGGTCATCATGAATTCTGCTTAACAGGATCTTGATCCACTCTGATTCATAGAATTCATATGTCATAGCATACTCAACAATGGAATGGTCTTCTAGATGTACGAACTCATATAGGAAGGTTTTGTCTAGCTTTATCATAGTTTCAATGTACACTCTAATCCTATCAAGTCCAACTGGTTCTTTCTTGCAGTAAATGTATGCACGAATGTCTTCAACATGCATGACACCCATAGGAGTTCTAGAGAATGCACCTTCTAAGTCATCTAGGGTAGAATTAAAGGGATGCCTCTTCAAAACATATCTTTTCCTCTCCACAACATCAAACACAATAGGTGTAGCCATAACTTACTTGTTTATCACTTCAAATAGGTTTCCAAGAACTTCTGAATCATCACGATAGATTTAGGGATTTGCAACCGATCAAACACACACTTTCACTGGTGAGTCAAGATTTAATACTTCACAATCAACTACTAGGGCTTATGTGATCTCCAATTTCTCTAATTCAAATGCAATGAGTGATATGCAAGTCTCTGTGTACTTTAAAGTGAAAATTCTACCATTAACGCTTATCGCGTAAACCAAAATTTGACTATGAATTTCCAACTTCCATCCTACAATCGATCAAGCAGTGCACTCTTGCACATAGCATCATATTGTCTCCAAGATGTTAAATCTATAGGTGCATACTATGAGGGTGAGTATACTAGCCACACAGGGGTCTAGAGATAAATTAGCTCCCCCTATGACCCTGAGGGTCATTCATCCAGATGTAGAGGGTGCGTCCAATGTGGATGCATCCAATACATACTCATCAACCTTATCTTTCTTTGTCTCTGACCAAAACAAGCTCACATCTTCTAAGGCTTTCACAAACTTAACTTCTCCTTCGGTATCCAATACTGATTCTTTTGGCTTTTTAGGGCTTTCCTGACTTTGCATTCTTGATCTACAAAACTTTGAGATGTGTCCAACCTTGTTACAAGAGTGACAAATAATTGGAGGCCTTAAATTCCTTGGCGCATTGCTATGGGTTACCATTTTACACTGTCTAGCTGAGTGACCATTATAATTACATATCTAACATGTAATACTTTGAGAACTTCTTGTATTTGATTGATTCTAATTCCTCTAATTATGTTGAGTCTTGTTCTTCTAACTTGTTCTAAAATTCATAGCTCTATGACCAAATTTATTGCATGAATAACAGTAACCATTGAAAGGTCTTACCTCTTTACAATTCCTTACTATATGTCCATGCTTGTTACATGCATAACAAGTTTGGTCTACTGGCTTGCACTCATCTTTAGATGGTTCAATATTGTCTTTAGTTTGATTTTTAGTTTTCTTGGCATCTGTGGTGTCTTCTCGTGCTTTCATTCTTTCTCGCATGTTGTCAATCTGATTTTGTTGTTAATTGAATCCAATGTCATTGGTATCTCCTTTAAGCTTCTAAGCATATAACTGAGATTCAATCATATCCTTTCTTGTGTTTAATTTACAATGTGATTCTTTTCTTCAATCAATTCAGATTCTATCTTTTCTTTGATGTTTCTTAGCTCCAAGATTTCCATGTTTGCTTGCCTCAATTCTTCATTCAGTTGAAGGTTCTCTTTGATATGTTCATCATAAACTTCTTCATTTTTAGTTATCTTTTCATCCATCTCTTCAATTTGATCTTTTAGAGATGTGCTCATTATTTAGCTTTTTGACCATCTTCCCTAAATCACTATTTGAACAATCTTTCAAATCTTTTCTTAGTCTTTTGATGACTGCTTGAGAATCACTGACTTTTTCTTTTAGTTCTTCAATTTTTTTTTTAGATTTGTCAAGGTCTTCAAGAGTAGCTTCAAGATTCTTTTTCAGATGTTTCATTTCTCCCTTATCCATGATCACCTCAAGTGGTTAAACTTCTTTGCTGAGGACTAGAGCTCTGATACTAATTTTTAGGAATGGGAACACTGAGAGGGGGGGTGAATCAGTGTTCATTGTATTTAATCTTTTTACTTTACTCTTGAAACTTAACTTGAATGCTTAAGTAATGAAATGAACATCAACATAAACAAGATACATAAACACAACACATAACACAAATATGGTTATGGGGAAACCCACATAGGTAAAAACCCTGGTGGGAATTGACACCCACTAAGAAATGCACTAGTGTCTTATGATCCTTGTTAGAAGATCTGCAACCCTGTTAGGAGTTGTTCTTTACAATTCTTTTAGTATAGTGACCTTGTCAAGGGTCAGAACCTATTAGGATTCTTTTATAGTAACCCTATTATGTGTGGAGACACACTATCCTAGAGCTCACTACTCAAGTGGTGAAGGCTACAACCTTCTGATCTCAGATACACACTATATTTGCTGGATGAAGTAGTGTTGTGACACTGCTTGTCTGATCAGTTCCTTTGATGCACTGATTATTTGACCTCATGAAAAGCTCTAATATATTCTTACTAATCTTTGCACACTTATGCTCTTCTTATCTTATCTCTCTTTCAACTTCCATAATTTATTACAAAGGTGCATCTAATATTTATATGCGCTACCAAAACAATTAACTAGGTCGGCTTATAACCGATTACATACAACACTTCCAAGTGAATTGGCTCAAGTGTGTTTACAAAAAAACATAATTACATGTCTACAACTTAATTACAATAGGCACATAGCCTTTACAAAACAATAATGTCATCACTAATCAAATTACCAACAGTCAGCTGCATACTCTATTCTATTCTGGCATTCACTGTCTGTGCTACTTCAACTATTTGTACCTTCACCATACTATATCTTCTAATCATGCGCTCTTAGACTTAGCATGAATATACTGTTACCAACTTATCTTCTAGGGTGCATACCATAACTATGTCATATGCATGTGCGCTAATGCTCTGATCTACTAGTGCTCTGTTAACTATCCAGTCTTCTATACTTAACCAAATTCTAATCTTCTGATAATGTGCGCTGACTCCAAAACACTATATGACTTTCTTTCCATAATGACAACACTAAATATAGTCATATACTATAGTTTAGTCAACTTACCAACAAATATGTCTTTGGGAATTGAACTAGAAGTAGAAGGCAAACTAGCTTCCTAGTTTAGGGGTGCTTGGTTCTCAGAACTAACCCTTAAGTTAGCACGATAATGGAAATGGTTTTGATCACCTTCAATAAGGACCTAAATACCTTGATGTAGAAACTTAATGCACTAGTGATAGGTGGAAGGTACAAGTTGCATCTCATGTATCCATGGCCTACCTAACAACATGTTAAATCCTAGCTCCAGATCTAGGATTTCAAATGTGGTATCCTTCATCACTGGTCCTACTCTGATTGGTAGAATAAGGACAATGTTGGATGACCTTTCCTCTTCATCATAAGCTCTAATATTTATCCTACGGGAGATATCAACACTAGATTTTGAGTATCCAAAGGATTTTATAACCTTTAGAGTACATATGTTCAGTCCCACCCCACCATCAGTGAGTACTTGTCTAATCATGTGTTTGTGTACTTACACTAGCAGGTGCAAGGGGTCATTGTGTAGCAACTTATGCGGGGGTATATATTTTTTAGTGAAGGTTGCATGATTTTTGGCTGAAATGAAATTGCCCATGTTCTGCAAATTCTATGGGGTAATGTCCCTTGGGACATCAACATTTTAAAGTGCTTGGTCCAATGCTTGTCTATGTTGGGGGATATGCAGAGTAGCTCAAAGATGGATATCTATGTCGGTGTTTTCTTAAGTTGGTCCACTATGCTAGATAGTGGATTGGGCGGTAGTGTAGCATTTTTAGGTGAAGCAGAAGTTGAAGGAATCCCTTGTAGGACAACCTTAGCGCAGCAGGTAATGATTGCAAATTTTGAATTTTTATCTATGATAGTGATTGTAGCAATTTTATTTTTAGCAGGATTTACACAGTTAATCACATTATCAAAGGCTAAGTAGGTATAGTTTGTTAGGAATAGTCCCAAGAGAAAATTGAGAGGGGGGGGTGAATCAGTTATCTACAAGTTTCAATTCTTTATCTAATTAAGTATACTTAAACATAAAGCATAAACACAATGAAAGAACACTTGAACACAACACCAATATTTTGGTTACAGGGAAACCTAAATAGGTAAAAAAACCCGGTGGGAATTGACACCCACTAATATTCTGCACTAGTGTATTATGATCCTTGTTAGAAGATCCTTAACCCTATTAGGAGTTTCTTTACAATACATTTAGTATAGTAGACCTGGTCAAGGGTTAGACCTTGTTAGGAGTCTTTTACAATAGTCCCTATTCGGAGAGAGGATGCACTATCCGAGAGAACATTGCTCAAAGGGGTGAAGGCTACAACCTTCTGTTTAACAGATACACACTATATTTGGATCTTGGTGAACTACGCTTTGACCTGCTATCTAGATCAGTTCCAATGTATAGAAAAAATACTTTACTTGGTCACATAGACCTTCTTCTGATGGCTCAACACTTCACACACTCTACTCTGCACTTCTTAATAAACTATGAACCACACTCAAGTAATCACAAATGACTTCCTATAAATATCTTTCCTCTAAATGATAGAATCAAGTTGGCCTATTATAACAACCATCAAATCATATTAGAGAAACCATAACAAACTCCAATAATAATTCAGTCATCTCTACTAAGCACACAACACATTCTGGGACCTGTCCAATAAGATAATTGTAGACACAGGCTACACACTGTTGGCTCTACCAAAACAACTAGATCTTTCTCCTCAAGCTGAATTACTTTATGCACTCTTAACCGAACATCACTAACTCTTCTCCAAGCTTAACTCCAAGGGCACATATCAAAATGATAGGCACAACTACATAACCAATATACTTTTTGTAAGCTCTTCTAAAAAAACACAGGAAACTGCTACTAGTGAATAGCGACTGCATATATTCACTTCTACTAATCATCAAACTCTACGTCCATGAATGTAACATCACTAATATGTTTTCATCATATATCCAAGTGTGCAAGGTGTTAGCATTTTTCATGTAGAATCACTATATAGCTATTAAGCTTGACTCTTAGACTCCCAATTCCAGATTCTTACAGGGAAAAGGCTAATTGACAAGGATTTAATCCTCCTACACTTTGGGCTCCACAGACCTAGGTGAGTGTACCTAAAACATACTAAATTTGCATACATAAACACTCTCTCACTATAACCCTTTATGCAAACATCAAAATCAGTGCATAATAATAACAAGGATATTCACCCTTCTTCTCTTCAAACCTAAAGGCTCAGGCAAGCTAACCTATCAGATTCACTTCTAAAAGGAATCACCAAAAGCATTTGCACTATTCAATGCAATTTACAAATATTTATGCTCTTAAACTGGAAATGTAAAATAAATTGAAATTATGATTTGATGATGAAACTACAGGACAAGAAAAGACCTGTGCCATATCTAATGGGAAACAGAATCATACAAATGTACATCAAAAGAAATCACTTAATAAGAACACAAATAGAATGCCTTACAATCTATATGCAGCTCAAATAGAATGGCTTACAGACTATCTCATCATTCCCATACTACTATATCAAATTTTCATACAAATTCTTATCCCTCTGAAATTACTCATGAGACTGACTCCTTCCTTGAAGGAAACTCACAGGTGATTGCATAGTTACCTTCTAACCAGTATATTCAGAATGCCTTACAAACTAAACATACAAGAGCATCAACAAGATATAAAGAGACAACAATAATCTTGAATAGGAACTGCACTATGTTTTATTAAGATCTGTATGCTTCAATACATCCAGAATGACAAAAGAAACTCAGAAAACATGACCCTAGAATCAAAAATCTGCCTTGCAACATTAATTTCACCATCCTTTACAAATGAGAAGAAAAACTAAGATATAGGAGAATGTGGTCAGTTGAAAGCCAACTGACAGCTATCCATTCTTAGCATGAAAATATCTCCAAGTTTTTCCCCACCACTCTGATCTGCAACTGATTCTTCAAACTGATCCACTTTCTACAATCATTTCCCTAACTGATTGATTCTAATTCTAATCCTCAAATTTCAAACCCACACTTCTCTTTCCCATCACCTTGAAACTAAAAAAAATCATTTTTATGAGATTCCTTGTCTTTTCCCGTTTCTGAAAACATATAACACTTATATGTTCTGACAAAAAATGAATCTCCAGGCTATTAATTTGTGAGCATGTCTCTCATTTAAATTTTTGAATTATTTGCCTATACTACAACTATATCAATTTTTTAAATTCTTTTCAAATCTGCTATTTTTAAACATTTTTTGCACATGGCCATGGGAAGCACTAGAACTGGACACTTGTCAACTGCTAATCTGATGCTCGAACAAACTCAAGTATAAACCCTGATTGGGAGAGCATATGCATTATCATAATCTTAGAATTCCGTGACTAACCATGGTTAAGTTTAGCGACAGGGTGAATAAGCCTATCTCTAAATCTCCAAATCATTCCTTAACCTTAGTTAACATCTGCAGAATGGGCAAATAAGCCCATTCTCCCAATCTCCAAATGCATTGTCTTGACTGTGTGAGATCTACAGAACTGGCGACTAGCTTAATCTTCAATTCTCTAAATGTTATGACTACCAGGCATTGGGAGATCATGCGACTGGGTTATCTCTTAATCTCAGAATGGTCGGCCCTTAACTGCTAACATTTGGCGATCGTGTGACAGGCGGTTAGTTGACCACCACCTCTAAATCTCTAAATTTCTCACTAACTGCTGGCTTGATCTAGCGACCTCGTGAATGCTTGCCATGTGCCCACCTCACCCAGTCAACGTGCCACCACTTCTCTGCAAAATTTCTTACCTACAGGCCTACCAGCACAAAAACTAAGGCATCAATCACCTATGCACGTGGACAGAGCCTCCACTTCATATTTCATTAGTGAGTGTTGTTGCTTATAAAAAACCTCAAAGAACCATTTTGGCATCAATGTGGGATAATTGTCATGAAGGTTTGAATGCCTTGTATCAAAATTTCTCTACATGCCCAGCTAGCATGTGCCCCAAGGAGGGCCCACAAGGCCTGAGGCAACCATAGCCACTTTACACTTCATTTACCTTTGTATTGAGCCTCCATGTACTTAAATGCTAAAAACTCCCCAATCCCAATGAAGGTGGGATAATGTTTCTGAGGTTGTTATGGGCAGTTTTGATGGTGCTGCACTCAGTCAACTGTATCTCGCAAACTAGGATGAATTTGGAAAATCGCTCCGTGAGAAACTATAGAATGAGATTTGCAACAACATATCTAAAATTTAGCCTGATCTACTGGTTGAATTGAAAGTTATGCCTCTCGCAATATGAATGTTGTTTTTTTCTGCAAATTTATGTTTACAAAATCCACTGATTCATCTTTCCTAAGCAATGGTCTAGCATCCCCTTTTCTTTAAAACATGCCTTCATCACATGATGGCTTCCCTTTGCATTCATTTTTCTCATTTTTATGGTCTCCTTTGTATTTATTTATTGCCTTGTTGTTTTCTCAGTTTCTCATTTGTGCAGGCAGCCGCTTTGATAATCTTTACTTTGCATTGATGGAAAAGGCATACTCACTGGCTTGTACCTTTCTCACAAAGGCTCAAATGTTGATCTTGTTTGGCCAAGCACTAGCAGCCCCAAATCATACACCCAGTGCCCAAAGACTTGTGCACAATAATTGATCTTCAAATACATTGACATGTACAGGCATTTGGAACTTAACATGCATACCACCAACTCCCATATATTACTTAGCAATTTTATAATGATGGCCAGGTACCTTATGGATCGGCAACCTCCTAAGTTGGGTTTGCAATTTGAACATTGACCTTTAACTTAGTCTCAGCTCCAATAATCAAAGTATTATTTAAACTATCAATGCATGCAAGAGCTTGCTCATGACTTGTAAAATTTACAAATTCGAAACCCTTTCACCTTTCATTTAGCATACCACTTGAAGGAAGTTTGAGACAAAACCATATCAAAATCACAATCTCACTGTGCACCTTGTAAAATTTTCTAAATAGCATTAGCTGGCCTCTGGGAGCGGCCTTGAAAAATGACCAAAGGGCACGACAGGAGAGCGCCACCAGGAACACACACCGACCACTAACAATATGATACGCCTGCCAAAGGAGAAATCATGAAATGACCCAAGCCAAAAGATTATAATGATCAAAGATGGCCACTTAGAAACAAATTTTGTCCGCGCTACCCAAAATCACATAAGTTGGCTCTGGAACTGGGTTTTAAAACTAACCAAACAAAACTTTCAGAGACCAGAATCTTGGGCATTGATTCACCCCCAAACAAGGAACATGAATCCACAATTATCATGCCTAGAAAATCAAATGATGAATTATCACCAAACACCAAAGTCAGCCAATCAGTAACATTTTGAAACAAAACAGTGAAATAAGCAAAAATTAGGTTTGGAATTCGCCTAGGAAAGTGATCAAATGAATTGGTAGAGACTTGAAAATCATTAGACACTTAGTCTTCTAGGTCTACAGTATAGAACCACACTCAATTATGTTGGACCTTTGACAGGGCGCAAAATGGGATACCTCAAAGTAGGCCACTTAGAATTTTGAATAGTGCACACGGAGAATTTTAACAAATAAAAAATGGAATGGCACTAGCAAATAGTTCAAACGGGTACATGGGGGGCTGAAAATTGGCAGAATGACTCACTCCCATGCCTAAAATATGAGGCCACAACTAGTATGTTATAGGCAATCACAGGGCAAAAAATATTTAAAGGCAAACAGGGCATACTACAACAAATTGACACTTAGGCACAAATGCAGATTTGGACAAGTGCTCAAAACAAGACATCACGAAACAACTTGAAACTTGAAATTAACAACCTAGAATTTCTTCTAATGATAAAACAAGGGTGAGGATTACTTGACATGCACGGTAGACCACAGAATCTCATCTGGGAAGATAGGCACAAAAGCACTTATAGGGCTTCAAACTGCAAAATCCACACAACGTACTCAAAAACCCATGTTGTATTTTTTAGTACTAACAGTGGCTCTGACTGTGGATGTGTGCCCCATGCGTGCATGCAGAGAATCTAGAATCTTTGGTACAGTAGACCACCCAAAGAAAATCAACTTGAACACTTTTTTACTTCAATTTCAAAATTTTGAACAGAGAACCCCTTACTGAAAACAAACATACAACTGAAAGGAAATCAACAGTACATGAACTTACAATATTTACACAAAGGCTCAAAGCCCCAAAACTCTAATTAGTCTTTACCTCTATCAAATAAATGATTCTCATCTCCATACAATGGAGGAAAATTGAGACTACATGTTTCATCCAGCCGGTCAGAAACATTTTGATCCACTTTCAGCATATCATAATAAAAATAATCAACACACTCACCATTATCTAGCAAGGGAAAGCCATCAAGATGCCATGAGTACTAATCACTTTGTGATGTGAAAACATCACACTCTTCATTATCACTGCCATGCTGAAAAATGAAACATTCCAACTCAACTTCATGGCTGGAAACATTATCATTCTGATCATTAGTTTGCAAAAAAGAATACAATAGTTCTATCTCATCACTTTGCAAACTGAAGTAGAACCTCTCAAAACAAATCTTTGATTGCATAAAAATGGAAACATCTTGCTGACCACAAACTATATCAGCATCACTTAGAAAAGAACAAGCTCTGCTAGTGAGTGACTCCTTAGTCATTAGCAAATCTGAGAATACACTTTCAGATTTACCATATTCTTTAGCATCAAAATGTAAACCAAAATCATAGTCAACAAGCTCTTGCAAATTTTAAAACCCACTAGTACATTCATCATTGTACTCATAAAAAATATCATCAAAATTATCACAATGAAATGCACTTTCACACTACTGATTTAAAATAGGAGAAAAGATGTCAATAGATGTTTCACTCATCATGCCATCACTCAAATCACTTTCATCAAAACTTATTTTTATCAGGCATGGAATTCTGGAAACAAACTTGGGAGTATACCTTTGAAAATCAGCATCCAAGAGATCTCATATCTGCTCACAACTTAGCAAATACTGAGCATTACATTCCATCTCTTCATTCTCACTATTGATGTTGCAAGTCTCTTCCCCATCTGAAACTGGGACTGAATTCACTTGTCTCACATTACCTTGTGTGAAGTAACCATTGTAGGAACTATCATTTGCATTACAATCATATTTTTCAAATTCACACAAAACATCACTAAACTGAAACAAGGAACCATTATTACCATGTTGAGAGAAAGAGAAATCTACAAGCTCAAGGAAATCACTATCAACTAAAGATTCATGTTCCACTCCTTGACACTTATAAACTTCATCATTAGCACAATAACCAACAACATAACCATCATAGGACTCAACATCCTTAGCACAACTAGATCCAGCACAACTGGAATCAATATCTACAAAAGAGCTAATCCATTCCTTAACACTTTCTAGTGCTTCATTTTTTAGGGATGCAGTCCAACTGACTGATTCAGACATAGTAAGTTCTAGGAACATCTCAGCATATTGGGATTCTTGAAAATCAAGACCCACAGGAAGTTCACTACATGCAACAAGAAATTTCTTATAGTAAGACAATGTAGACTCCTCTTTTCTTTCTCCTATTGCAAATCTTAACATCTGAATGCAATTATGCTAAATTTTTTTATTTATCAAATGAAGTTCATCTTTATAACTTTCTAAATCTGATTGAAAACTTTCAGATCTAGAAGCATCCTGACTTATCAAAGCTGGGAACTCCATTCTAACAAACTGATAAAACAATAAAGCTTATTCTCATGACAATACTTCTATCCAAATTTGTGCAACCACTGACTTCATTAAACATCAACATATTTCTAATACTCTTTAGCAACTAAATCTTCTATCTAGAAATATGGCATGAACTTTCAAACTAATTTCCCTTTTCTTTAGTGACTGATTCACCTATTTAGGGATTGTTTTTTACTTTGATAAAATTTTACCTGGAAGTGTTGTTGCTGGTGTGAAATACTAATCTAAAGCCTTCCTCAAATCACCTTTCAAATCTTTTTAGAGCTGCCACCTCTTTGCAGAGGACCAATATTGAACCAGCTGAGAACCTTTATCTCACACTTGGACCTTCTTTATCAACAAACATAAAACAACTTCACAGGATGCACTATTTGTCAGGATCACAAAATACATTGCAATTTAATTTTTACAAAACACTGATCAAACAAAGATTCAGAGTCACCACTCACATTCAGTGAGAAATATATAAAAATTTTGAAAATAATTGACTCTATAACCAAATAGGACAAGACCTTGGGATGATTCAGCAAAGCAAGGAATTGGGCATCTTAAACTTGCTGTCATTTATTTCTTCCCCAGTAGAGTCACCAATCTATTAGCATTTTTCATGTAGAATCACTATATAGATATTAAGCTTGACTCTTAGACTACCAATTCCAGATTCTTAGAGGGAAAAGGCTAATTGACAAGGATTTAATCCTCCTACACTTTGGGCTCCACAGACCCAGGCAGGTGTACCTAAAACATACTAAATTTGCATACATAAACACTCTCTCACTATAACCCTTTATGCAGACATGAAAATCAATGGATAATAATAACAAGGATATTCACCCTTCTTCTCTTTGAACCCAAAGGCTCAGGCAAGCTAACCTATCAGATTCACTTCAACAAGGAATCACCAAAAGCATTTGCACTATTCAATGCAATTTACAAATAGTTAAGCTCTTAAACTAGAAATGTAAAATGAATTGAAATTATGATTTGATGATGAAACTACAGGACAAGTAAAGACTTGTGCCATATCTAATGGGAAACAAATTCATACAAATGTACATCAAAAGAAATCACTTAATAAGAACACAAATAGAATGCCTTACAATCTATATGCAGCTCAGATAGAATGCCTTAGAGACTATCTCATCATTCCCATACTACTATATCAAATCTTCATACAAATGCTTATCTCTCTGAAATTACTCATGAGACTGACTCCTTCCTTGAAGGAAACTCACAGGTGATTGCATAGTTACCTTGTAACCAGTATATTTAGAATGCCTTACAAACTAAACATACAAGAGCATCAACAAGATATAAAGAGACAACAATAATCTGAAATAGGAACTGCACTGTGTTTTATTAGGATCTCTATGCTTCAATACATCCAGAATAACAAAAGAAACTCAGAAAACATGACCCTAGAATCAGAAAGCTACCTTGCACCATTAATTTCACCATCCTTTACAAATGAGAAGAAAAACTAAGATATAGGAGAATGTGGTCAGTTGAAAGCCAACTGACAGCTGTCCATTCTTGGCATGAAAATATCTCCAAGTTTTTCCCCACCACTCTGATCTACAACTAATTTTTCAAACTGATCCACTTTCTGCAATCATTTCCCTAACTGATTGATTCTGATTCTAATCCTTGGATTTCAAACCCACACTTCTCTTTCCCATCACCTTGAAACTGAAAATAATCATTTCTATGAGATTCCTTGTCTTTTCCCATTTCCAAAAATATATAAGACTTATATGTTCTGACAAAAAATGAATCTCCAGGCTATTAATTTGTGAGCATGTCTCTTATTTAAATTTTTGAATTATTCGCCTATACTGCAACTATATCAATTTTTTAAATTCTTTTCAAATCTATAATTTTTAAACATTTTCTACACATGGCCATGGGAAGCACCAGAACTGGACACTTGTCAATTGTTGATTTGATGCTTAGACAAACTCAAGTTTAACCCCTGATTGGGAGACCAAATGCATTCTCATAATCTTAGAATTCTGTGACTAACCATGGTTAAGCTCAGCGACTAGGCAACTAAGCCTATCTCTGAATCTCCAAATTATTCTTTAACCTCAGTTAACATCTAGAGAATGGGTGAATAAGCCCATTCTCCCAATCTCCAATTGCATTGTCTTGATTGTGTGAGATCTAGAGAACTGGCTGAGGAGCACATGATTATACTGAGAGGGGGGGGTTGAATCAGTATAATAACCTTTTTAAATTTAAATGCTTTTATTCAAAGATAACTTCAATTACTCAAATAAACAATTATGCACATGAATACAATATTTACGTGGAAACCCAATATGGGAGAAAACCACAAAATAATTTGCTTTTATATAATATTGTTCTTTTACAATGTTTTGTAGGTACCAACCTACTAGAGGCTCCAACCCCTATGTTTATGAGCACCGACTCACTGGAAGCTCCAACTCCCACACTTCGCAGGCATCGACCTACTACTAAAGGCTCCAACCCCTATGTTTATGAGCACCGACTCACTGGAAGCTCCAACTCCCACACTTCGCAGGCACCGACCTATTGGAAGCACCAACTCCCCCTGTCTAAATTCTGAGCACCAACTCACTGTATACAAACTTTCCTTCCACCTTGACAATGTTGCTATCTTCAACTGATGATGGACATTACAATCTCTTCATACAAGCCTGTCTTTAATTTTTTCATATAATTTTGCCTTGAATGCACTTTTATTCTTTCATATCTGCACATCTTATATTTCTGTTTGTTTATATGATATATCTTTATCATATCTCACACATATTCTATTTTACTTACTCTTCTCCTTTAATATCCCTGATATAGCTTTCCACTATACATTTTCTTTTTCAACACACATTCTTACTCATTCGTACATACCTCTTACTGCTCTTCTTCTCCCCTTTTTTAATTGCTAACATTCTTTAAAAAATGATTGATTCAATCAATATATATATCTTCATCTATCTAATGAACCAATATGTCTTTTATAAAAGACATGACTCTTTATGAATAGGTGTCTCTTTAATAAAATACTATTATCTTGAAAATTAGTTAATCTTCCCTTTTTTTTAAATTATTTTAATCCTCTCCTTTTAAATCAAACCATTATTGATATACTCCAATAATATCTTTGTGATCAATATCTTTATGATATACGGCACCCTTCGATAATATCTATATGTGACCGATGTACATATAATATTAACCGTTGTATGTGTAATCTCCCTTGACGCTGCATATAAACTTTTATCGCATATCAAATTTAATACTTTGACATGTAATATTTTCAACCTTTGATAAAACATATATGTATTTTCTTCAAACTTTAATTAATGTTTTCAGATTAACGTTTCAACGCTGCATACTTTCCAATGCTGCATATGTATTGTCTTCAAACTTTAATTAACGTTTCAGATTAACGTTTCAACGCTGCATACAATATTCAACCTTTTTACCTCTGTATACAATATAATATTAATGTCTGCATATAATAATGTTATTGCTGAGTATTCATCACTTAACATATGTCTTGGAATGCTGTATACAATATCTAAGTATATCATATGCTTGCTGTTGTGGCTGAGACCCGTATTATTTCCTTTTTAAACCTCTGTTCCTTCTTCCCGTTCTATGTTTGTATGCCTTCAATAAAATTGATATATATTCAACCTTCAATCTGATAATATTAACCATCTATAATATTCAACTGTTGTTGCATATATATCTGCTCATACGTATTTGCTATATTCATCTCTGTTCACCAGTGGCATACGATATCACAAATGCAATACATAGTATTTCTTTGTTCGTAATTTAACATACGTATATTTCTACGTACGTATGTGTATAATATTCAACTTTTAACTTTAACCGCGAGTTATCTCTTATTCATGTTGTCCTACCGAGGTATCCGTATATGCTATCTTGTTGTTTCATGCTGTATATGTATAAGATTGCTGATTGCCATGTAGATACTTTCCTATGATCTTCAATTATTACTGTATACGTATATGATCGCAGTTTACTGTATCTATATATATATCACTGTCTCCCTTTTTTGATATCTTCTTGTATGCAATATAATACTGTCTCTGTGATTTGACTTCATCGCTGTGTAACTGTATAAATTTTCCATTAATGGATCATATCTGTATGCCGTTCTGCCTCTGTCTCTTCATATTATACATCTATATGTCTTTGCTATTTAGTATTCAACCAATGTTTCATATAACAACCGTTGTTACCTTCCTATCAGCACTCCCTGTGTTCATATTTTTGTGTACCTTCATACTCTATCATATATCTCAGTAAATGTACATATGTTGTATGCTTCATTATAATTATGTCTAATGAATATAGATAAAGTGAACATATATTGTATCTACCCATGTCTTTGACATCAATGACAATTTCCATCACTGGCGACTAGCTTAATCTCCAATTCTCTAAATGTTATCCTCTGACTGCCAGGCATTGGGAGATCACGTGACTGGATTATCTCTTAATCTCAGAATGGTCGGCCCTTAACTACTAACATTTGGTGATCACACGATAGGAAATTAGTTGACCGCCACCTCTGAATCTCTAAATTTCTCACTAACTACCAGCTTGATCTAGTGACCTCGCAAACACTCGCAATGTATCCACCTTGCCCAATCAGTGCACTGCCACTTCTCTACAAAATTTCTTACCTGCGGTCCTGTCGGCACAAAAATAGAGGCATCAATCACCTATGCACATGGACAGAGCCTCCACTTCAACTTCCTATTTCATTAGTGAGTGTCGTTGCTTATAAACACCCCAAAGACCCATTTTGGCATCAATATGGGATAATTGTCATGAAGGTTTAAATGCCTTATATCAGAATTTCTCTACATGACCAACTAGTACGTGCCCCAAGGAAAGCCCATAAGGTGTGAACCAACCACAGCCTCTTTACACTTCATTTACCTTTGTATTGAGCTGCCATGTACTTAAATGTGAAAAACTCACCAATCCCAGTGAATGTGGGATAATGTTTTAGAGGTTGTTATGGGCAGTTTTGATAGTGCTTCACTTAGTCAACTGTATCTCACAACCCAAGATGAATTTGGAAAACCACTATGATGAGAATCTAGAGAACTAGATTTTCAACAACATATCTAAAATTTAGCCTAATCTAACAGTTGAATTGAAAGTTATGCCTCCCGCAATATGATTGTTGTTTTTTTCTCCAAATTCGTGTTTGCAAAATCCACTGATTCATCTTTCCTAAGCAATGGTCTAGCATCCCCCTTTCTTTAAAATGTTCCTCCATCACATGTTGGCTTCCCTTTTCATTCATTTGTCTCATTGTTATGGTCTCCTTTGTATTTATTTATTGCCTTGTTGTTTTCTCAATTGCTCATTTGTGCAGGCAGCCACTTTGATAATCTTTACTTTGCTTTGAAGGAAAAGGCATACTCACTGGCTTGTACCTTGCTAACAAAGACTCAAATGTTGATCTTGTTTGGCCAAGCACTAGTAGCCCCAAATCATACACCCAGTGCCCAAACACTTGTGCAGAGCAATTGATCTTCAAATACATTCACGTGTACAAGCATTTGGAACTTAACATGCATACCGCCAACTCCCATATATTACTTAGCAATTTTATAATGATGGCCAGGTACCTTATGGACCGGTAGCCTCCTAAGTTGGGTTTTCAATTTGAACATTGACCTTTAACTTAGTCTCAGCTCCAATAATCAAAGTATTATTTAAACTATCAATGCATGCAAGAGCTTGCTCATGACTTGTAAAATTTACAAATTTGAAACCCTTTCACCTTTCATTTAGCATAACACTCGAAGGAAGTTTGAGACAAAACCATATCAAAATCACAATCTCACTGTGCACCTTGTAAAATTTGTCGAATAGCATTAGCTAGCCTCCGAGAGCAACCTTTTAAACTGACCAAAGGGCCCAATAGGAGAGCGCCACCAAGAACACACACCTACCACTAACAATATGATACACTCGCCAAAGAAAAAATCATGAAATGACCCGAGCCAAAAGATTATAATGATCAAAGATGGCCACTTAGAAACAAATTCTATCCGCGCTGCCCAAAATCACATAAGTTGGCTCTGGAACTGGATTTTAAAACTGACCAAATGAAACTTTCAAAGACCAGAATCTTAGGCATTGATTCAATCACAAACAAGAAACATGAATCCAAAATCAGCATGCCCAGAAAATGAGATGATGAATTATCACCAAACACCAAAATCAGCCAGTCAGTAACATTTTGAAACAGAACAGTGAAATAAGTAGAAATTGGGTTTGGAATTGGCCTAGGAAAGTGATCAAACGAATTGGTAGAGACTTGAAAATCATCATACACTTAGTCTTCTAGGTCTATAGTATGGAACCACACTCAATTATGTCAGACATTTGACAGGGCACAAAATGGGATACCTCAAAGTAGGCCACTTAAAATTCTAAATAGTGCACATGGAGAATTTTAACAAATTACAAATGGAACGGCACTGGCACACAGTTCAAACGGGTACATGGGGGCTAAAAATTGGTAGGATGACTCACTCCCATGCCTACAATATGATGCCACAACTGGTATGTTATAACCGATCACAGGGCAAAAAATATTTAAATGCAAATAGGGCCTACTACAATAAATTGACACTTAGGCACAAATGCAGATTTGGACAAGTGCTCAAAACAACACATCACGAAACAACTTGAAACTTGAAATTAACAACCTGGGATGTCTTTTAATGATAAAACAATGGTGATGAGTACTTGACATGCATAGTAGACCATAGAATCTCATCCGGGAAGATAGGCACAAAAGCACTTATAGGGCTCCAAACTACAAAATCCACACAAGGTACTCAAAAACCCATGTTTTATTTTTTAGTACTAACACAAGGCTCCATGATAACTGTACGGACAACCATACATAGAACACTGCATGTTACTCTATCAAGAACACTGCTGATACAAGCTGCTATATAACTATCTGTACTAACAATTAACCTATGCACCCATGATATCATGTTGATATCATGTCCATGCTACATATATTAAAAGCTTATTGCATAAGACTTCCACGCATGCTACTTTCCATATGTTGTCATCAATGACAAACATACAGTCAATACTAGCTTGCTATCAAATCTCCAACAATCTCCCCCTTTGGCATTGATGGCAACATATGGAATGAAAACCTCCACCAATCCAAATGAACATTTATTTTATAACATTCTCCATTTCCTCTTCAAAACTCCCCCAAAGATGAGTCCTCCATCTACTGCAATATTTTTCAACATTCTCCGTTTCCTCAATTGAACTGTTGTGATAACTGAATACTACTCCCCCTTAGTATATTACTCCTCCTTTTTACTTATGTTTTTCATGATTATATATTGCTTCCCCTTTGACATCAATGGCAAAGGTCACCAATCAGTTTAAGCACCGGTACTACTCCAGAAGTAGAGTAGTCAACCATCTATCAATCCCTGAGGACTGATGCTTTTCCTTCTTTCTTCTAAGTAGAATTAGGGAAGTGAATTACTCCCAACTTCTCCATGAGATACTCAAAAGTATCCTTTGGTAAGGGCTTTTTGAATATGTCTGCCAGCTGATCTTTAGTACTCACATAGTCCAGCTTGACTTCTTTCTCTACCACTTTCTCTCTTAGGAAGTGATACTTGATCTGAATGTGCTTTGTCTTTGCATGCATCATAGAGTTCTTTGACATATTGATACTGCTAGTGTTATCACAATGAATAACAATAGAATAATCAATCTGAATACCAAAATCATTTATCATCTACTTGATCCAAACAATTGTAGAACAATTCAAGGCTGTTGCAACACACTCTGCTTCTGCAATTGACTGAGAAATAAATTTTTGTTTCTTGCTTGTCTAAGTGACAAGTCTATCACCAAGAAACACTACTCCACCTGATGTACTATTTCTTTCATCAACGCATCTTGCCCAATCTGCATCAATGTACACAAGAAGCTCAACATTTTCTTAATTAGGATACCATAGACCATAGTCTATAGTGCCTTGCAAGTATCTAAATATCCTTTTTATTACCATGAGGTGACTTTTTTTAGGCTCTATTGCAAATCTTCCAACTATGCCAACTGCATTGGAAATATTAGGTCTAGTCTGAGTAAGATAAATAAGTTTGTCAATCATATACTTGTACAATGTTATATCTACTGTTAGTGAGTCATCTTCATTTGTAATATTGCATCCAATTATCATAGGAGTCCCTACTGGCTTGCAATCATCCATCTTGAATTTCTTCAATATTTCTTTCACATACTTAGACTGATTAATAAAAATACCATTCTCTGTTTGCTACAAATTTAGTCCCAAAAAGTATTTGATAGGACCAATCATACTCATCTCAAATTCATTTTTCATCTCCTTAGCAAATTCAACACTAAGTTTGTCATTAGCTCCAGAGATAATGTCATCAAAAAATATAGCTACAAGTAGTAAACCTTAAGATATCTCTCTTATGAATAGATTATAGTCTGTTGCTCCTTTCTTGAATCCAATCTTTGTTAGATATCCATCTAGTCTCTCATACCATGCTCTAGGGGCTTTCTTAAGTCCATAGAGGGCCTTCTTCAATCTGCATACCATATCAGGTCTGTCTGATAAGGTGAATCCTTCTGGTTGCTCATTGTATACTTCTACTTTCAAATCTCCATTTAGGAATGTTGACTTAACATCCATCTGATAAACTTTGAAGTTTTTGAATGTAGCATAAGCTAGAAATAACTTTATAGCTTCTAATCAGTTTACAGGTTCAAATATGTCTGAATAATCAATGCCTTCTCTTTGCCTATATCCCTTACATACTAACCTTGCTTTATTTCTTACTATTGTACCATCTTCATTCATCTTGTTCCTGAATATCCACTTTGCTCCAAGCACATTCTTATCACTAGGTCTTGGGACCAGTTCCCAAGTTTCATTCTTAATAATCTGATCAAATTCTTCTTTCATAGCATCATGCCAATCTGAATCATTATAAGCATCTTCAACACTTAAAGGTTTAATCTAAGATAGTAAACATACCACTTCACTATTGGCTGATTTCTTTGCTTGTGATCTTGTTAAGACTTTGCCGCTCTAATCACCAATGATATCTTTCTTGAAATGGTTTCTAGATGTAAACTTTGGAACCTTAGGTGATGCTGACTCTTCAGCCTTAGGAGTTTCTTCTTCACTTGTCTCAGGGTCATTGAATAACACATCAATACTATCAAATATTTCTTCAATAACTGTCTCGCTAGTGGAGGGTATGGGTTCTTCTTCAATCATGGGTGAGTAATCATGATATCTTTCTTGAACCATAAACTTTTCATCAATCTTAACATGAGCACTTTCAATGATCTTTTTCAATCTTAAATTGAAACATCTATAAGCTTTACTTTTAGTAGAGTAACCAAGGAAAATACCTTCATCACTTCTAGCATCAAACTTGCCTACTACATCATCCCACTTGATGTAGCACTTGCTTCCAAAGATTCTGAAGTATTTTATTATGGGAACATTACCAAACCATAGCTCATATGGTGTTTTGTCAGCGTGAGGCCTCAATTGAATTCTATTGATGGTGTAGACTATTGTATTAACCACATCTCTCCAATAGGTGTGTGCAACTTTTCCTTCAATCATGATAGTGTGCACTGTATCAAGGATGATCCTATTCCTTCTTTCTGCAATTCCATTCTACTGAGGGGTTCTAGGTGCACTCAACTATCTCATTATGCCATGTTCTTCACAGTACTCATACAATTTGTCAGAGGTGAATTCTCCTCCTCTATCCAATCTCAAATATTTTATCTTTAGTCCATATTCATTTTCAACCTTAGCTTTGAATAATTTGAACTTCTCAAATGCTTTTGACTAGTATTTCAAGAACACAACCAACATCATCCTAGTATAATAATCAACAAACAAAATGAAATACCTTTCACCATAGTATGATCTTGTTTGAGTTGGATCACATAGGTCTGTATGAATCAGATCCAACTTGTTCTCTGTTGAATTGTGCCTGATCCTGAATGAGTTTCTCACATGCTTTCCCATCACACATTCCCTACATATAGTATCAACTAGTTTTCCTATGCTAGGTATATCTCTTACTGCCTTTACATTTCTTATCTTTACTATGTTATCAAAATTTATATGACATAGTCTTTTATGCCACAACCAACTATCATCAACTTTAGCAAAAAAACAACTTTCTTCTGAATTGAGTTGGAAAACATTACCTTTAGTCTTTGATCCTCATGCAATCATAGCACCATCCTTGTTGTTAATGATGCATTTGTCATCTTTGAACTCCAACTGATAACCTTTTCCAAATAACTATCCATCACTAATACAGTTATGTTTCAAACCATCTACATAAAGAGCATCATCAGTACTATTATTTCCATCCAAGGTGATGGCTCCTCTACCAACTATGGGTTTAGGAGTGTTATCTCCAAATATAACCATGCCACCATTTTATTTTTCCAAATGAACAAACCTACCTTTATCACCTATCATGTGATGTGAACATCCACTATCTATAATCCAGTCTGTCCTTATATCAGCTTGTGAAATCAATGCTAGCTCTTGATTCTCTTGTGTATCTTCATGATCTATTTTATTGTTCATTTTCTCTATGATAGCAATAAATCCAATTTCTTCTTTAGCTGAATCCTCATCTGAAACTCCATCTCCAACATAGTAACATTCCTTAGAGAATTTAGGCTTGTAGTCATTTTTGAACTTTCTAGCTTTTAAGGGACATCTAGATGCAAAGTGACCAATCTTATTACATGGAAAGCATTTAAATGACAATTGACCTTCATATTTTCCTTTTCCTTTCTTTTCTCTTTTGGCATTCATAGAAATGAAATCATCTAGTGTTTTCTCTTCATCATCATCATCAAAATTACCAGAAGTGTTGGCAGATTTCTTACCATGAACTGTTGATTTGAAGGTTGTTTCACTTTTAGGTTTTGTCTTCAATCTTGAAATCTCAAAGGCTGAGATTCTTCTGATCAAGGTCTCTCTCTTGAAATTTGATGTAAGCTACATGGTCTCATCAAGGATGTTGATCTTGTTTTCATATTCAGGAGTGAGAGTAGTCATCAATTTTTCCATGATGTCTTCTTCTAAGATCTCTCCACCATTGTTCTTGATTCTAGCAACTGCTTCATTGATCCTTTGATTGTAAGCTCTAATTTTTTCTTTAGGAAACATCTCTAATGCATTTTATCTTTTCTTTCATGTCTTTATGCATGCATCCTTTTCTTGTTTGTCTCCTTCAAATATGTCTTCTAGGTACTTCCATATTTTGTGGGTTGTATCTACCTTCTTTATTTTTGAAAACTCACTATCAAATAGCATGCTAATAAGAGCTTCTTTGGATATTGCATTCTGATGAAATAATTCCTTTTTCTTATCAGTAGCATCATCCTTTGCAAGGTCTTCTAAAGTAGGGATCTTGACTTCTTTGATAGTTACATCAAAAACTTCAAAACCAATGCACTGCAAATGAGTCAACATCTTGTTTTTCCAATCAAGATAATTCTCTCAATCAAACTTTGGACTTTTTTTCTAAAGAATTCCATCTGATCAACCTCAAGCTATTAAAATTTCTCTCTGAGACACTTGGCTCTGATACCAATTGTTAGGAATAGTCCCAAGAGATAACTGAGATTGGGGGGGTGAATCAGTTATCTACAAGTTTCAATTTTTTATCCAATTAAGTATACTTAAACATAAATCATAAACACAATGAAAGAACACTTGAACACAACACTTATATTTTGGTTACAAGGAAACCCAAATAGGTAAAAACCCTGGTAGGAATTGACACCCACTAATATTCTACACTAGTGTATTATGATCCTTTTTAGAAGATCCTTAACCCTGTTAGGAGTTTCTTTACAATATATTTAGTATAGTAGACCTAGTCAAGGGTTGAACCCTATTAGGATTATTTTACAATAGTCCCTATCAGGGGAGAGGACACACTGTCTGAGAGCACACTGCTCTAAGGGGTGAAGGCTGCAACCTTTTGTTTAATAGATACACACTATATCTAGATCTTGGTGAACTGCACTTTGACCTACTGTCTGGATCAGTTCCAATGTATAGCACAAATACTTTACTTGGTCAGAT
Source organism: Chamaecyparis obtusa (assembly GCA_027943335.1). Lineage (NCBI taxonomy): Eukaryota > Viridiplantae > Streptophyta > Pinopsida > Cupressales > Cupressaceae > Chamaecyparis > Chamaecyparis obtusa. Next base: position 1,778,533 of record BSBK01001859.1, read on the forward strand.
AGACCTTCTTCTGATGGGTCAACACTTCACACACTCTTCTATGCACTTCTTAATCAATTATGAACCACACTCAAGAAATCACAAATGACTTCCTATAAATATCTTTCCTCTAAATGATATAATCAAGTTGGCCTATTTGAACCACCTTGAAATCATATTAGAGAAACCATAACAAACTCTAATAACAATTCAGGTGGCTCTACTAAGCACACAACACATTCGGGGACCTGTCCAATAAGATAATTGTAGATGCACGCTACACACTTTTGGCTCTACCAAAACAACTAGATCTTTCTCCTCAAGATGAATTACTTTATTTTCTCTTAACCAAACATCACTAACTCTTATCCAAGCTTAACTCTAATGGTGCATATCAAAATGATAGGTGCAACTATAGAACCAATATACTTTATGTCAGCTCTTTTGAACAAACACCAGAAACTGCTACTGGTGAATAGCGACTTCATATCTTCACTTCTAATGATCATCAGAATCTGTGTCCATGAATGTAACATCACTAATATGTCTTCATCATATATCCAAGCACACAAGGCTCCATGATAACTATACAGACAACCATACACAGAACACTGCTTGTTACTCTGTCAAGAACACTATTGACACAAGCTACTATATAAGTGTATGTACTAATAGTTAACCTCTACGCCCATGATATCATGTTGATATCATGTCCATGCTACATATACTAAAATATTACTACATAAGACTTCCATGCATGCTACTTTCCATATGTTTTCATCAATGACAAACATACAGTTAGTACTGGCTTGCTAGAAAATCTCCAACAATCTTCCCCTTTGGCATTGATGGAAACATGTGGAATGATAAACTCCACCAATCCAAATGAACATTTCTTTTATAAAATTCTCCCTTTCCTCTTCAAAACTCCCCCAAAGATGAGTCCTCCATCTGGTGCAATATTTTTCAACATTCTCCATTTCCTCAACTGAACTATTGTCATAAATGAATACTACTCCCCCTTAGTATATTACTCCTCCTTTTTACTTCTATTTTTCATGACTCTATATTAATCCCCCTTTGACATCAATGGCAAAGGGCACCAATTAGTTTAAGCACTGGTATTACTCCATAAGTAGAGTAGTCAACCATCCATCAGTCCCTGAGGATTGATGCTTTTCCTTCTTTCTTTTAAGAAGAATCAAGGAAGTGAATTACTCCCAACTTCTCCCTGAGATTCTCAAAAGTATCCTTTGGTAAGGGCTTTGTGAATATGTCTGCTAGGTGATCTTTAGGACTCACATAGTCCAACTTGACTTCTTTCTCTACCACTTTCTCTCTTAGGAAGTGATACTTGATCTCAATGTGCTTTGTCTTTGCATGCATCACAGGGTTCTTTGACATATTGATAGTGCTAGTGTTATCACAGTGAATAACAATAGGATAATCAATCTGAATTCCAAAATCATTTATCATCTACTTAATCCAAACAATTGTAGAACAATTCATGGCTGCTACAACATTCTTCACTTCTTTTGTTGACTGAGAAATACAATTATGTTTCTTGCTTGTCCAAGTGACAAGTCTATCACCAAGAAACATTGCTCAACCTGATGTACTCTTTCTATCATCAATGCATCCTGCCCAATCTGCATTAGTGTACACATGAAGCTCAACATTTTCTGAATTAGGATACCATAGACCATAGTCTATAGTGCCTTGCAAGTATCTGAATATCCTTTTTACTGCCATGAAGTGACTTTGTTTAGGCTCTATTGTAAATCTTCCAACTATGACAACTACATTGGAAATATTAGGTCTAGTCTAAGTAAGCTAAATAATTTTTCCAATCATAGACTTGTACAATGTTATAGCTATTGTTGGTGAGTCTTCTTCTTTTGTAAGCTTGCATCTAGTTATCATAGGAGTCCCTACTGGCTTACAATCGTCCATCTTGAATTTCTTCAATATTTCTTTCACATACTTAGACTGATTAATAAAAATACCATTCTCAGTCTGTTGTACATTTAGTCCCAAAAAGTATTTGATAGGACCAATCATACTCATCTCAAATTCATTTTGCATCTCCTTACCAAATTCAGCACTAAGTTTGTCATTACCTCCAAAGATAATGTCAGCAACAAATATAGCTACAAGTAGTAAACCTTCAGATGTCTCTCTTATGAATAGATTATAGCCTGCTACTCCTTTCTTGAATCCAATCTTTGCTAGATATCCATCTAGTCTCTCATACCATGCTCTAGGGGATTTCTTAAGTCCATCGATGGCCTTCTTCAATCTGCTTACCATATCAGGTTTTTTTCATAAGGTGAATCCTTCTGGCTACTCAATGTATACTTCTTCTTTCAAATCTCCATTCAGGAATGCTGACTTAACATCCATCTAATAAACTTTGAAGTTTTCTACTATAGCATAAGCTAGAAACAACTTAATAGCTTCTAATCTACTTACAGATGCAAATGTGTCTAAATAATCAATGCCTTCTCTTTGTGCATATCCCTTAGATACTAACCTTTCTTTCTTTCTTACTATTGTACCATCTTCATTCATCTTGTTCCTGAATATCCACTTTGTTCCAATCACATTCTTATCAATAGGTCTTGGGACCAGTTCCCAAGTGTCATTCTTAATAATCTGATCAAGTTCTTCTTTCATAGCATCATGCCAATTTGAATCATTACAAGCATCTTCAACAGTTGAAGGTTCAATCTGAGATAGTAGACATACTGCTTCACTCCTGGCTGAGTTCTTTTCTTGTGATCTTGTTAATACTTTTCCACTCTAATCACCAATGATGTCTTTCTTGGAATGGTTTCTAGATGTAAACTTTGGAACCTTAGGTGATTCTGACTCATCATCCTTAAGAGTTTCTTCTTCACTTGTCTCAAGGTCATTAAATAACACATCAATACTATCAAACATTTCTTCAATAACTGTCTCACTAGTGGAGGGTCTGGGTTCTTCAATCATGGGTGAGTAATCATGATATCTTTCTTGAACCATAAAATTTTCATCAATCTTAACATGAGCACTTTCAATGATCTTTTTCAATCTTAAATTGAAACATCTATAAGCTTTACTTTTAGTAGAGTAACCATGGAAAATACCTTCATCACTTCTTGCATCAAACTTTCCTACTGCTTCATCCCTCTTGATGTAGCACTTGCTTCCAAAGATTCTAAAGTATTTTACTATGGGAACATTACCAAACCATAGCTCATATGGTTTTTTGTCAGCATGAGGCCTCAATTGAATTCTATTGATGGTGTAAACTATTGTATTAACCACATCTCTCCAATAGGTGTGTGCAACTTTTCCTTCAATCATGATGGTGCGCATTGTATCAAGGATGATCCTATTCCTTCTTTTTGCAATTCCATTCTACTGAGGGGTTCTAGGTGCACTCAACTGTCTATTTATGTCATGTTCTTCACAGTACTCATAGAATCTATCAGAGGTGAATTCTCCTCCTCTATCCGATCTCAAATATTTTATCTTTAGTCCAGATTCATTTTCAGCCTTAGGTTTGAATAATTTGAACTTCTCAAATGCTTCTAACTTATCTTTCAAGAATTCAACCTACATCATCCTTGTATAATCATCAACAAACAAAATGAAATATCTTTCACCATTGTATGATCTTGTTTGAGTTGGATCACATAGGTATGTATGAATCAGATCCAACTTGTTCTTTGTTGAATTGTGCTTGCTCCTGAATGAGTTTCTCACATGCTTTCCCATCACACATTCCCTACATATAGTATCAACTAGTTTTTCTATGCTAGCTAGATCTCTTACTGCCTTTACATTTCTTATCTTTACTATGTTATCAAAATTGATATGAAATAGTCTTTTATGCCACACCCAACTGTCATCAACTTTAGCAACAAAACAACTTGCTTCTGAATTGAGTTGGAAAACATTACCTTTAGTCTTTGAGCCTGATCTAATCATAACACCATCCTTGTTGTTGATGATGCATTTGTCATCTTTGAACTCCAATTGATAACCATTTCCAAGTAATTTTCCAACACTAAGAAGGTTATGTTTCAAACCATCTACATAGAGAACATCATCAGTACTATTCTTTCCATCCAAGGTGATGGCTCCTCTACCAACTATGGGTTTAGGAGTGTTATCTCCAAATATAACCATGCCACCATTGTATTTGTCTAGATGAACAAACCTACCTTTATCACCTATCATGTGATGTGAACAACCACTATCTATAATCCAGTCTGTCCTTATATCATCTTATGAAATCAATGCTAGCTCTTGATTTTCTTTCTTATCTTCATGGTTTGTTTTATTGTTCATTTTCTCTATGATAGCAATAAATCCAATTCCTTCTTCAGCTGAGTCATCATCTAAAACTCCATCTCCAGCATAGTAACATTCCTTAGAGAATTTAGGCTTGTAGTCATTTTTGAACTTTAAGGGACATTTAGATGCAAAGTGACCAATCTTATTACATGAAAATCATTTAAATGGAAATTGACCTTCATATTTTCCTTTTCCTTTCTTTTCTCTTTTGGAAATCATAGCAATGAAATCATCTAGTGTTTTCTCTTCATCATCAAAATTACCAGAAGTGTTTGTAGATTTCTTACCATGAATTATTCCTTTGAAGGCTATCTCACTTTTAGGTTTTGTCTTCAATCTTGAAATCTCAAAGGCTGAGATTTTTCTGATCAAGTTCTCTCTTGAAATTTTATGTAAACTACATGGTCTCATCAAGGATGTTGATCTTGTTTTCATATTCGGGAGTGATATTAGTCATCAATTTGTCCATGATTTCTTCTTCTGAGATCTCTCCACCATTGTTCTTGATTCTAGCAACTACTTCATTGATCTTTTCATTGTAAGCTCTGATGTTTTCTTTAGGTAGCATCTCTAATGCATTATATCTTTTCTTCCATTTCTTTCTAGGTGCATCCTTTTCTTGTTTGTCTCCTTCAAATATGTCTTCTAGGTACTTCCATATTTTGTGGGCTGTATCTACCTTCTTTATTTCTGAAAAACTCACTATCAGATAGGGCACTGATAAGAGCTTCTTTGGCTATTGCTTTCTGATGAAATAATTTATTTTTCCTATTAGTAGCATCATCCTTTGCAAGGTCTTCTAAAGTAGGGATCTTGAGTGCTTTGATAGTTACATCAAAAACTTCAAAAGCAATGCACTACAAATGAGTGACCATCTTGCTTTTTCCAATCAAGATAATTCTCTCCATCAAAATTAGGACTTTCTTTTTTGAAGAATGCCATCTGATCAACCTCAAGCTATTAAACATTCTCTCTGAGGCACTTGGCTCTGATACTAGTTGTTAGGAATAGTCCCAAGAGATAACTGAGAGGGGGGGGTGAATCAATTATCTATAAGTTTCAATTCTTTATCCAATTAAGTATACTTAAACATAAAGCATAAACACAATGAAAGAAAACTTGAACACAACACCAATATTTTGGTTACAAGGAAACCTAAATAGGTAAAAACTCCGGTGGGAATTGACACCCACTAATATTCTTCACTAGTGTATTATGATCCTTGTTTGAATATCCTTAACCCTGTTAGGAGTTTCTTTACAATATATTTAGTACAGAAAACCTGGTCAAGGGTTGGACCCTAGCAGGATTCTTTTACAATAGTCCCTGTTAGGGGAGAGGATGCACTATCCGAGAGCACACTGCTCAAAGGGGTGAAGGCTACAACCTTTTGTTTAATAGAAACACACTATATCTGGATCTTGGTGAACTATGCTTTAACCTATTGTCTAGATCAATTCTAATGTATATCACAAATACTTTACTTGGTCACATAGACCTTCTTCTGATGACTCAACATTTTGCACACTCTACTCTGCACTTCTTAATCAACTATGAACCACACTCAAGCAATCACAAATGACTGCCTATAAATATCTTTCCTCTAAATTATATAATCAAGTCAGCCTATTAGAACCACCTTGAAATCATATTAGAGAAACCATAACAAACTCCAATAACAATTCAGTCAGCTCTACTAAGCACACAACACATTCTGGGACTTGTCCAATAAGATAATTATAGACGCACGCTACACACTTTCGGCTCTACCAAAACAACTAGATCTTTATAATCAAGATGAATTACTTTATTTTCTCTTAAAAAAACATCACTAACTCTTCTCCAAGCTTAACTCCAAGGGTGCATATCAAAATGATAGGCGCAACTATAGAACCAATATACTTTTTGTCAACTCTTCTGAACAAACACAGGAAACTACTACTAGTGAATAGCGACTGCATATCTTCCCTTCTATTGATCATTAGACTCTGCATCCATGAATGTCACATCACTAATATGTCTTCATCATATATCCAAGTGCACAAGGCTCCATGATAACTTTACGAACAACCATACACAGAACACTGCCTATTATTCTGTTAGGAACACTACTGACACAAGCTGCTATATAACTATTTGTACTAATAGTTAACCTCTACACCCATGATATCATGTTGATATCATGTCCATGCTATATATACTAAAATCTTACTACATAATACTTCCACACATGCTACCTTCCATATGTTTTCATCAATGACAAACATACAGTCAATACTGGCTTGCTAGCAAATCTCCAACAATCTTCCCCTTCGGAATTGATGGAAACATATGGAATGAAAAACTCCACCAATCCAAATGAACATTTCTTTTATAACATTCTCCATTTCCTCTTCAAAACTCCCCCAAAGATGAGTCCTCCATCTACTGCAATATTTTTCAACATTCTCCATTTCCTCAACTGAACTGTTGTCATAACTGAATACTACTCCCCCTTAGTATATTACTCCTCCTTTTTACTTATGTTTTTCATTACTATATATTACTCCCCCTTTGACATCAATGGAAAAGGGTACCAATTAGTTTAAGCATCGGTACTACTCCAGAAGTAGAGTAGTCAACCATCCATCAGTCCCTAAGGATTGATGTTTTTCCTTCTTTCTTCTAAGCAAAATCAGGGAAGGGAATTACTCCCAACTTCTCCCAGAGATACTCAAAAGTATCCTTTGGTAAGGGCTTTGTGAATATGTTTGCCAGCTGATCTTTAGTACTCACATAGTCCAGCTTGACTTCTTTCTCTACCACTTTCTCTCTTAGGAAGTGATACTTGATCTCAATGTGTTTTTCCTTTGCATGCATCACAAGGTTCTTCAACATATTGATAGTGCTAGTGTTATCATGGTGAATAACAATAGGATAATAAATCTAAATTCCAAAATTCTTTATCATCTACTTGATCCAAACAATTGTAGAACAATTCAAGGCTACTATAACATACTCTGCTTCTGCTGTTGACTAAGAAATACAATTATATTTCTTGCTCGTCCAAGTGACAATTTTATCACCAAGAAACACTGCTCCACCTGATGTACTCTTTCTATCATCAATGCATCCTACCCAATCTGCATCAATGTACACATGAAGCTCAACATTTTTTGAATTAGGATACCATAGACCATAGTCTATAGTGCCTTGCAAGTATTTGAATATCCTTTTTACTACCATGAGGTGACTTTGTTTAGGCTCTGCTAAAAATCTTCCAACTATTCCAACTGTATTGGAAATATCAGGTCTAGTCTGAGTAAGATAAATAAGTTTTCCAAGCATAGACTTGTATAATGTTATATCTATTAGAAATAGGGAATACTAAAAGGGGGGGTGAATCAGTATTCTACAAACTTTATCTTTTGCCCAATTATGGATATAACAGATTATCTTTATACATGCTTAACATAAGAAGCTAAACAACATGCATAATAATAAAGAACTCATAACACATTATTTGTTCTCAAGGAAACCCTGGCCAAGGGAAATGTTGGCATTAAGCATGATTTTCATTAGTGACAACACTTATTCTGAACAGTGCATACCAAGTAGATCAGTACATACCGAGCAGATCAGTACATACCGAGTAGAACAGAGCTTACTGAGCTGAGCAGAGCTTACCGAGTAGAACAGTGCATACCGAGCTCGCAAAGTTTCACAGTGTTTACCAAGTGCTGCATGGTTAAACAGGAAATTTAGTTTCTACCGTGTAACACTTTATCTACCGAGTCTCTAGTATTTATCAAGTTTGAAACTACAACCGAGTGGTTAGTATGGACCGAGTTTCCACTTCTACTAAGTGCATGATGATGCCAAGTAATGCAGTGGACGCCGAGTATCAGAAATTCACCGAGTTAGTTTGCAGTAACTGTGTAACTATATTTGGGCTGACTCAGTAATATTTGTGTTTACTTGTTTAAGAGCCAACTTTGTAATTATTTTGGAATTGACTTAGATTGATATATAAACAATGTTTTATGTCATATCCAAGAATGAAAAAGAGAATTAAAAAAAAAAAAGGAGAAAGGTAGAGATAAGCGAATTACAAAGGGCTACAATAGTATAAGAAGTAGAAAAGATCTATCCATCATAGAAGGTGATCAGTACATCAGAGAATCTCAATCAGCAAGTACAGTTGCAAGTAAGAGATCTACTATTTCATCCTAACAGGTGAATCAGCTTGAAATCTTTTAACTGGGTAGACTTAATAGTCTTTGTAAAAATCTCTTAATCAAGTGCATACTTCATTATATGTTTGTAAAACCTCTAACAATGTGGACCTAGCAGTCCTTATTGCTCCTAACAAGGCAGATCATCAGAAGTGATCATTGTAAGCCTTAACCGGAAAACTTTATACTACAGTATTGAAGTTTTTTGGGTATCATCCCCACCCCAATTTTACTTTCTACTTGGAAGGTTTATGGGTCACCAAATCTCTATCTTCTAAGTGTTATGAATGTTTTATTCTTTCTATTACTCATGCATGCAGTCAGATTATCAATCTAATATTATTAAGATCTAAATTTTTAAAAAAAATTTGAAGTTACTGATTCACCCCTCCCCTCTCAGCAACCTAGATAGTCTTGAATATTTCCAACAATTGGTATCAGAGCATAGTGGATCTCAGAATAAATTTTGACAGCTTGAGAAAAGATTCAGGACAATGGAGATATTCAAACTGAACAAAGTAATTGAGAATGAAAAGCTAGATCTGGAAATGGCCATAACTCAACTCAAAGAAGCAAGAGAGCATCTTTCCCTTTCCCTAAAAAGAAGGAAGGAACTTGCAAATCAGATCAATGACCACCAGTATGTTGAAGAAAAGATTGAAGACTTTTTCCCTTCAAGTAGCTCAGATGAAGCAAACAATGCAATCAAAGAACTTCTAGAAAAGAATGGATCTCTACAAGAAGAAGTGAGAAAATTGAAAAGAGAATAGGAAATTCAATCAAAAAGATTCTGTGAAGTTTTGGAACAAAGAAACAAGATGAAAGATGAAATAGATGGAAAGAATAATGAAATCTAGAATAAAACTCTTTAGCTAGAAAATCTTATTGATCAAATCTCCAATGCAAATGAAGAAATCTTGACTCTAAGATCAGAAAATGAAAATATGAGAGAAGAGCTGAGATCTGAAAAGCAAATCAATTCAAGAGTGATGAGTGAGCTAGATGCTGAAAGGCAAATCAATGAGAGAATGTTGAAATCTCAAGAAGATATGAATCAGGTGTATGAACGAAACCTTCATAGGCAAAAAGGAAAAGTAGGACTTGGATACAAAGAGGAAGGTGAATCCTCCAAACAAGGTACTCAAAAGAATCAAAAACCTACCTGTAATCACTGTGGAAAAATTGCTCATACTTCAAACAAATGTTGGAGCAATGGAAAAGAAAAATTCAATGGAAAATGCTACAATTGTAATCAACTTGGTCATAAAGCAAATGAATGCAAGGAAAAACCAAGATTTAAAGGCATATGTCACAAATGTAGCAAAAAAGGTCATAAGGCATCAAAATGCAGAACTTAAACACCCAATCCAGTGGAAAAAATTATTAAAGCAATGTTTAGTTGGGATTACAACACTTGGTGTAGATGTCATTACTGTGGAGAATATGGACACATTGGCATGAATTGTGTAAGGCACCACTTGAGAAAAAGGGATTCTACCATAAGATGTTATAATTGCACTAAGCTTGGTCACATAGCTAAAAACTACATGAATTTAGGCAAAATTGAAGATGAAAAGAAAGCAAAAGCAAATAACATTAGGAAGTAGATGAGACAGAAGTGGATTCCTAAACCTACCGAGCAAACCAATCCTAAAGTCACTAATGAAGGGAGTGGCTCTATGAGCTCTAACTAGTCTCCAAGAAAGCACTGGAACTGTATCTTCATAGACATATTACAAAATAGTTCCTGAACTAAAAGGAAGATAGATCCAAATCAGTATGCAAGATACAGTAGGATCACAAGAAGGTCGGTATCAGTTACCACCGAGCAAGGTCAGGAGTACCCTAACTTCATTTGGTTATCGAGTAAGGTCAGAGAAGTATGAATTTGTATGATCACTAAGTTGCAGAGTCTTCACCGAGCAATTAATTCATAGTGATGATAGCCTATCTAATTCTATACCCTAATTCATATTGAGCATTAATGACAAAGTTTTAACAAAAGGAGTGAAATCAAGTTCACTATTCACCGCGAACAAAAGTCTCCTAGTGCAGTCAAGTGTTTTGAAGCATATTTCAACAAGATATTCTCTTTCCTCAAAGAATTTACTATGTTCACTGAGCTACCATGGCATCATCTAGTGCTAAAATGAAGAAAGATTCAGAAATGTTGGTTCATGGAGAATGGAAAGCACCAGATTTCAAACTCGTGCCCACAGTTGCCGAAAACCTAGACCCGAGTGGAGCTCAATCTCGGATTCCTCCTAAGGTACTTCTTATTAACAATATTCATAGTCATTTTAAGTGTACAATTCAAGAGCTTGGAACCCTAGATATAGATACTATTCATGAGGAACTATGTGTCAATGGTGTTCTCAAACCGGAGCATCAACATTTGGAAGATAAGGGTTTAGTTCACATCACACACTTGCCTCGGAGCTTTTAGATAAAATGGATCAGATATATCCTTAGTTGAGTACATGAAGGTAAAATATGGCTTGAGAAACCAGTAGATATTATGAAGAAGATGATTCACCGAATCACTGGTCTTCCCATGCTCAACAAGGCAAAATCTACAAAAACCCTAGGTCAGATGGAACTGGAAGAGAAAACCCTAGCTGAGTGGGATGGTAGAGGTATGAAGATAAGCAGAATTACTGATGTAGAATTGAAGTTTGGTATACATATCATAGCTCACAAGATATACAGTTCAAGTTGGCAGAACAGTGTTCCATGTGAAGCAGTTGACCTAGCATATAAAATTGTAAAGAACAATCTGTCATTTGACCTAGCAAATCTTTTGTTGAGACAGTTCAACAAGAACATGGAGAGCATCCAAACTTCAAAGAACAATCCACCTAAGTTTAGCTCACTGTTGGTTTGTTTATTTTTCTATGCTCAAAAGTTTTTCCCATCAAAAGGCACGTTAGTATGGAGAAAAGATGTGCCGGTTCTTTATTAGATGAATGAATACATTTCAGAAATGGGTGACAATTTTGAAAGCATAATGGATAACTATTTTGAATCATTTAAAGAGAAAATGAACAATAGATTCTGGATTCCACAGAAATTGGTGGAAGATTACAAAGATGATATTTGTTTTATGGTGGACTGTGATAATCTGTATATACAGGCAGCAAAACCAAGGATTGTACATGTGAAACCTCTTCCCTATGAGGTAAATATTGATGAAACCAAGAATATTATTGAAGCCCTAATTAATCAACTTGTTAATCCAAAGGCACCATATTTTGGGACATATGAAGAAGCTAAGGAGAGAATTGAGCTTAGTATAAAGCTTCCACAGGTGGTTAACAAAGGAAGAAAGAGGTTGGACAAAATACAAGCTAGCACACCTCTAATGTCAACCGAGGAAAAAGGAGAGGACTTTGAAGAAGAAGAAGAGAAAAAGGATGAGGAGGAAGAAGAACAAGTACCAGCAAAGAAGAAAGGAAAAGTATTTATCACCAAGGCACCCAAGCAACCCTCTGCAGTATTTACAAGAAGGAGTGCAAGAGGCAAGGCAGGCAAAGATAGTAAAGAAATAGTATTCAAAAGGCCTCCTCCTTCATTAAAAGAAAAGATCAAGGACTTGAGAGAAGAATCTAGAATTGCAAACTTTAGATCTCTCAAATATGAAATCAAATCTGAGGAAGAGCAGCAGGAAATTGAAGATGTTGTTATCGAGAAAATAGGAAGATGGAAATACTCACCTGAAGAGATAGCTTCTCAAATCCGAGGAACTCTGCTGAACAAAATTAAGTTGAGATGGTCCAATGCAAGACAAACTATCAAGGACATCTATGCTCAAACCTTGAGGCAATTAATGCCAAGTTTGAAAAATGCTGAAATTAATAAGGCATTGATAGATAATGAAATTAAGATGACACTCAAATTCAATAGTTGTTTGATTTTGATCAAAGATATTGAGTCGGTTGTGAAGAGTGACATTGCCACATGGAAAAACATCTATAATCTTCACAAACTGAGTGTCGAAACTGTGATAATCAAGGATATTGATGATGATAGTGATGAACATGAAGAAGATACCGAGGTAGACAAGCAAAGTGATGAGGAAGATAATATTGTTCAGATAGCTGTAGAAGTCATTGCCTCACTTCCTCACTCTCTAGAAAAAGTTGCTACACCTAGCACGGAGATAACTTCAAGTATGATTATGATAACTTCCATAGATACATCAAATGTCAAATCATCACTACCACAACTCAATGAATCATCGACAGAAATCACTACCACCTCTTTTACCGAGTTGCAGTCTCCTGTATCTACTTCAGTACCTACTTCCATATCAAGTTTTCCAGCAGTAAGTACCTCAATTTTGGATACTTTAGTAAGTATTTTAGTTTTTGATTCTACAATTGTGAATACTTTAGTTTTGAGCCCTTCAAGTATTCCAGTCGATAGTTTATCATTTTTCACAGCTAGTCCTACAATGTCTACAATAACTTCTACAAAGGCATTAAGTGCAATAACAGTTGATCCTAAGGCTCAACTGAGTACAAGATTTCTGAGTAAGAATGTAGAAGAGGATATAGACTTAGATGAGGAGATAGAGATTCCAAAATTAGACTTTGCAAATCTTTCAGCAGACCAAATGCAAAACATTGGTGAACTCCTTCAAAAGAAAGCAAAGCAGAAGAAACTAAAAGAAGAAAGGGACAAGGAATATAAAATTATTAAAGATGCAAAGGATATTTTGTTTGAAGCATTAGGTATTAAAGTTGATTCCTCTCAACATATTTTGTTATAGTTAGCTAAGGCAGTAAACAAGTTCCATGAGGATTCCTCTGCGTTAGAGAAGATTATTGAGAAAGCCGAGAAGAAATTTGACAATAAAGTGCTTGAGCATGTTGCTCAGCATATAGCTATTAATCAGGCAAAATTATCTTCAGTTTTGACAGATATTGAATCCTCCTATTCCAATGTTACCTCACTTGTTGCTAAGCTATGTAATGTTGCCAAGTTCACTAAGGAAGTCAAGGAAAAATTGAACAAGATTGATGAGGATCTGAAGGACAGTGTACAGAGGTTGCAACTTGAACCTAATTCAAGCTCTGCACATCATATGAAAATCACATTCCTATCAAATAGGCAATCGGAATTATTAAAAGAAGATACAAAGATCCGGTCAACACTGCTAGATATTCAGAACATGATCCTTCCCATCATGGACATAATGCAAAAGCACATTGTTCACTCCAAAGCATTACTCCATGACAATCAATTTTCCATTACAGATCACATGATTGAACTCTCTACAGAAGTCCAAATTGCACTCCAAACATGCAAGATTCTACAAGAGAATTGGGACAGAACTCTGGCACTAATCATGAAGGTACATTCTGATTTTCTTTCACATTTTGGATTATCCCTGTAAAATACTTGTATATACACCTTTGGCATTATAGTCAAAAAGGGGGAGAAAATGTATAAGAGAAAGTGTATAATACGAAAGGGGGAGAAAGTACTCTATATAAGGGAGTCATGAAATGTATAAACAGCAGTTTGACAAAGACAAATTTTGAAAAATCAAAAAAAAGATTCAGCATGATTCTTGTATATAAGTTTTGGCTATAAGTGTTTTTGTCACTAATGCCAAAGGGGGAGATTGTTGGCATTAAGCATGATTGTCATTAGTGACAACACTTATTCTGAACAGTGCATACCGAGCAAATCAGTACATACCGAGCAAATCATTACATACCAAGTAGATCAGTACATACCGAGTAGATTAGTACATACTAAGCAGATCAGTACATACTGAGTAGAACAGAGCTTACTGAGCTGAGAAGAGCTTACCGAGTAGAACAGTGCATACCGAGCTCACAAAGTTTCATAGTGTTTACCGAGTGCTACACGGTTAAATAGGAAATTTAGTTTCTACCAAGTAACACTTTATCTACCAAGTCTCCAGTATTTACCGAGTTCGAAACTACGACCGATTGGTTATTATGGACCGAGTTTCCACTTCTACCGAGTGCATGATGATGCTAAGTAACACAGTGGATGCCGAGTATCAGAAAGTCACCGAGTTAGTTTACAGTAATCATGTAACTATATTTGGGTCGACTCAGTAATATTTGTGTTTACTTGTTTAATAGCCAACTTTGTAATTGTTTTGGAATTGACTTAGATTGATATATAAACAATGTTTTATGTCATATCCAAGAATGAAAAAGAGAAGTAAAAAAAAAAAAAGGAGAAAGGTAGAGATAACTGAATTACAAAGGGCTACAGCAGTATAAGAAGAAGAAAAGATCTATCCATCACAGAAGGTGATCAGTACATCAGAGAATCTCAATCAGCAAGTATAGTTGCAAGCAAGAGATGTACTATTTCATCCTAACAGGTGAATCAGCTTGAAATCCTTTAACCGGGTAGACTTAACAGTCTTTGTAAAAATCTCTTAACTGAGTGCATACTTCATTGTATGTTTGTAAAACCTCTAACAAGGTGGACCTAGTAGTCCTTATTGCTCCTAACAGGGCAGATCATCAGAAGTGATCATTGTAAGCCTTAACCGGCAAACTTTATACTACAGTATTGAAGTTTTGTGGGTATCATCCCCACCCCAATTTTACTTTCTACTTGGAAGGTTTATGGGTCACCAAATCTCTATGTTCTAAGTGTTATGAATTTTTTATTCTTTCTGTTACTCATGCATGCAGTCAGATTATCAATCTAATATTATTAAGATCTGAATCTGTTAAAAAATTTTGAAGTTACTAATTCACCCCTCCCCTCTCAGCAACCTAGATAGTCTTGAATATTTCCAACAGGGAAAACCCCAGTGGGGATGGTACCCACAAAGATCTACTAATCAAAAGTATCTTGTTAAGGATGTTGACCCTGTTAGGAGTCTATTACAAGTATATAGTGTATCATTCCTGATTAAGAGACTATAGGCCTTGTTAGAAGCCTCAACCCTGTTAGGAGTTGTAGTACAAAATTTGATTACCAAATGAGCCCACTGCCCAAACAAGTAATGTATAATATACATAATTAAAAAATAGGTTAAGGTACATAACCTTATACTTCTTGCATCAATATCACTTCGCTACTCTTTCACTATCACTATTACATATGCTTCATATACTTCGCATCATATCACTTGTCCTTCTTTCTCAATAATAATACTACTACTCTATTACAATTACAATTACATTTATATTTATACCAATAGATTTTTCAAGAGTTAACATCTAGGATTTTTTCCCTTTATATTGTTAAGTCATAATTTTGATAAACAAAATAATCCCTTAACTCTTTACTAGTTTTGTCTTCATATTATGTCTTATCGGCTTCACACTGTCTTCAGTAAAACTGTCATAACTTCTTCCGTACATGTTGTACTAACTTGCACTATGAGATGGGTGATCAATAGACATCATAGAGTCTACTTTCAAGTGCACAAGCATTGAACTGACTCCAGTCAATGTTGCAAACAAAAACTATGTCCAGGTTCACTAGTAAAACACTCTCACACTTAGACAAATTTGCAATGTGTTCTGTCATACTTGCTCTTTGACCTGTGTGATCTTCATGTGGATCATATGTTTCCATAATGACAACACCTATGTAATCAACTCGGCCAAATTTCCAACAATCTCCCCCTTTGTCCTTGGTGGCAACATATGAGAAAATTGGCTAAGTGTACAACTCAAAATCTCAAAATTGTTCAAAACTATGGCCATAGTATATAATACATACTATCCTTATAACTCCTCAAAAATTATTATCTCTAATATATTACTCCCCCTAAGAGTAACAACCCTTATCATATACTATCAATTTTCTTCTATATATCTATCCTTCTTTGACAACAATGATAGAATAAGGTAGGGAGGGTCACAAAATTTGTATTACAAAAAGATATACCTCAATTCATTTATTGCAAAGCTGGTAGGCTTGCAACACAATCTACAAAATCTATCTTCATGGCTTCTATCTCCTTCTCCCATGATGTCTTAATGGAATCTACCACATTAAGTAGTGCACTCAATCCATAAGAAGCAATTTCACATGCTTGGAGGTTTTCAAAGTTAAATTTCTGAAAAGATGTCTTTGCTAAAAGACATTCTTCCAACTGTTCTTCAATTATGCTCAGCTTCATAGAAGCATGCTCTCTCAAAAGAGTGTATCTTTTCAATTTCATGTCTTTCTCATCTTGTACAACTCTGATTTCATCATAAAGTTGCCTAACTTTCTTCTCAACATCACAGACCTTCACATTGGGACTAGACAGAAGGTTTGTTTCATTCAGAATTTTTCCTTCCTTTAACTTTATCTTCTGATCTTCCTCAGTTGTCAAAGTTTCTAATTTTGTACACTGTATGTACAAAGATTTACCTATTTCCAAATGATTCCTCGAATCCTTGATACAGATATCAAGAGTATTCATATCATTTATGATATACTGACTGATGTTTAAAAGCATTCTAGCCTCATAGTTTGCTTGTTCTTTCACTTTTGCAATATCAGCTAGGTTTGTGAATTCAGTATCAAAGGTGTTCATTACCTTCTTTGCCTTCTCCATAGGGTCTACTTCTAAAATTTGTGTAGTCACAATACTTTGTAACTTCTCAGTTAGTTCCTTTAGACACCCTTCAAGACTCTTCACCTTCTTATTCCTATCAATTATTTTTTTCAAGGATGTCACCAGTTCCAACTGATCATCATCATCTACTTCTTTTCCCAAATGCTCAATCATAGATCCAATTTGAGTCTTCTTTCCAGTCTCAGGAGTAAGACTGATATCTTCTTTGGTGGGAATGGGAATTTTTTCTTCTATAACTTGTGGTTCTACAATTGTGGTCTCAGTCATCTCTTCTTCTTTTGTAGCTTCCTGTTCTTCAAAGGCCGAATTGTCAACAATGTTCTCCAAATTCTTGAATACATTTTCATCAATATCCATGGTGATTTTTGTACCTTCTACATTCATTGTTTCATCTTCAATATTAATAGCTGGAGAAAAGGGAATGTCCTCTTGTACTTTCTCACCTACTTGCTCTATTGCAATGGATGATTCTCCAACATATTCTACCATAACCTTGATAATTGCCTGTTCAGTCTCAAAATTTACTTCTTCATACCTGCCTCCCATAATCTGAATTGTTCTCCTTTTGGTTCTTAGATGGGTGCTTAGGGCCATCATAATTTGATTGAAATGAGCTTCATCTCTTATTTCACAAAGCTTCCTCTCAAGCTTTTCTCTGATAGCTGTCTCTTCCTTTGATGCTCTCTTCTTCCTATTCAGAAGTTTGTTATATAGATCATCAGGTATCTGTCCTTGAATAGTATCAAACTTCTTGCCAGTCAAGATCATATGCTTCACAACTACATTTTCCAGATTAATTCTATCAGTATAATCATAAAGATCATAATATTTGTTCATTCTTCCAAAGTCACCATTCTCAATAATCTTCTCATTAAGCTTTTCAACTTTTGGTTTCCAAGCTTTCTTCTTAGTAGTGACATCATCTTTAACTTCTACAATCTTTCTTGGAATAGGTTGCACTAGAGTTTTATGTCTCTTTCTTGGTCTAGTGGCACTCTCCTTAACTCTTTTGCTAGATGTGGAGGAAGTGGATCTAGTAGACATCTTTGCTTCTATGTCCTTCTCAGGTACTTCCACTTTCCCCTTTATTTGTGGTTCTTCTTGTGGCACTGCAATTGATGATAAAGGAGGGATAGACAAAACTTCCTTTTGTCCACTCTCTCTGATTGCTGTTGTTGTCTACTTTTCTACCAAAAACTCTCTCTCTATCATTCCTATATCTTTTAATATTTTCTTAATGGTGCTCTCAACTCTCTTCTTAGACTGCTTCTCTTCAATTAGAATCTTTACGGAGTTGAAGTTCTCCTCAAAGGTTCCAAACCTATTACATTGAGTGTCCAACTTACACTTTAGTAGTCTGCTAACATACTCTTCAGTCTCTACCTCAGATATTTCATAGCCAAGAGGGTCTATGAACTCTGTTATAGGCTCTACTGTTTCAATATAGGTAAGGTCAGTATCCACCATAAAACATATATCATCTTTATATTTTTCAACAAGATACTTTGGGATCCTTGATTTGCTAGACACAATATTTTGAAATGTCTTAATAACAAGTACTACACTCTCATTAACACTATCAATAACATGCCTTCTATATACTACATTAATCCTTTCCATTGTAGTTTGTACATCATTCTAGTCATTTCCTATGCTGTAAGGAAATCTCCTCAAAAGATGAAAGAACATATATGTGATTAGGGATGAGAACCTAAACTGTGTATAATTAGTTTTCTTGATCTTTTCCAAGTTCTCAAACAATTGAATTCTAAGAATTTCACACATATCAACTGGTACCCTATCAACACACATAAGATAACCTGCATGTACGATTCCATCTACCATGTCATCATCTCTTGAATTTGAACAAAACTTAGTAGTTAGGATCTTGCATAAGTATCTCACATCATCTTGTTTGATCTTACTAATCACAATTCCTCTACCATTATAGGATGAGTTTGTGTTGTCAATGACTATTTTCCTCATATTTTTCTCATTAAAAGGAATAGCTCTAGTTTTAGATAATCCAATGACTTCATGAATCAAATCAGCTGTAATATCTATCACTCTATCTTCTAGCCAAAACTTTCCATTATGAATTCTTCTCAAGATAATTTTAGTGCATTCTTCATTATCAAATTCATACTGTAATCCATATTTGACAATTTCATTATGTTCCAAATATTCAAAACCTTGTTTCAGTGTCATATCCTGATTGTAAATCTTCTTATATTCATCTGTGAAATCAGTATCATTTACTATCTCTAGTTTACATCCAAGATAACTTCTGACATTCTCTAAATGTAAAACTTCATTTGGTACGGATGATAATGCAAACCTAGGGTCTTCTTTCAAGGGTTCTACTGGATCCCTTTTCAATTTAGGTCTATTCTTATCTTTGACATTGTGTATTAAGGAAACATCCATGATTTCTTCAAATTCCTTTACTGATTCAAAGATTTGCAAAGTAAAATACCTTAGTTTCATGATTTTAGGGCTTGCGTAGATTCGGCACAAAATTCTTCTCCAAATCCTTGCAAAATGCTTTCTATCACTGCTCTTTGATCTCCTTGACACTTGAATTCACTTTGATGATAAAATAATATTGATCATAACCTTTTATTAATTCAATCTCACTTAGATCTGACATCGCATTCAATTCTTTTGTCACTTCTTTCCAAAAAGTTGTCTTTGCTAGCCTGCAAAACTTAAAACTTCTTGTGATCTCGCAAAACATAATTTTTTTCTTTGTTCTCTTAACCATAGCATTAGAACATCATAAAATACCTTGCATTAACTGTGCAAGACTCATTTCATCATATATCTACTTCTATACAAAATCTAAGTTCCTATTCTACTGTAATTTACATAAATTAAGTACTTTGAGATAGGTCAAGTAAAGATTCATTCTTACCTTTCAATACTTCACCTTTCTGATTTCCTTTAATGTTGAATATGTCTCCTTGATCTATGCTTTTGATAAACTTCACTTCATCTGAAATACTACAGCATCCTTTCTGACTGTTACTTGCATCTTCATTTCTTCTTGCATGATTCCTGGGGTTAGGATTAGGATGAAAAACTATATTGTTCATTCTGAAAAACCTTGTTGTATGTCCAATCTTGTTGCATATCTGACAAACAATTCCATTGTTTCCATATCTTGGTCCAGGTTGATTGATTTGTGATCTGCAGTTTCTAGCAATGTGTCCAACCTTGTTGCATCTATAACATACTACTCCATTTCTTATATTCATATCTTTAGTAGGTTTCTTATCTGCATTGTTAGTATTCCTAAACATTCTACTACCATCATTATTCTCAATAAATTTAGGTTTCTTACAATCAATAGCTCTATGTCCAAAACCATGACAATTGTAACAATAACCATTAAGAGGTTTAAATTATTTACCTGTGCAATCTCTCTTCATATGACCAATAGTATTACAAGAAAAACATCTACCTTTGAATTCTCCTTGCATACCTTTGGTTGATTCCTCTTGCTTCGGTGATTCTTCTTCTTTAGGTGTATCTTCAGATTTTTTGATCTCATCAGGCTTCTTCTCATCCATGCTTTCAGATATCTTTAGATCTGGTTCCTTGCCTTCATCATTTTCTTTGAAAGTGTTGAATCCAAGACCAGTCTTATCATAGAATGGTTTTTGATAAGATATTTTTTCATCAATCTTCTCACTAGTTGAATATAGCCTTTCAAGTTGTTGTTTGGATTGAGTCAGTTCACCTTTCACAATATTATTGTATTTCTCAAGTTCATCATACTACAAATTGACTTTCTCAAGTTTAGATGTTACTTTAGAAAGTTTAGATTTTAGTCCTTCATTTTACGTCTTTAGACTTTCATTCTCAGATTTCAGATTTGCTTCATTCTTTCCATTTCCATCTTTCAAACTAAGCTTCAAATTTGCTATCTTTAGTTCATGCTTAAGGATCTCATTTTCTTTTTCCAAATTGTCATCACAATCTTCAATAAAAAATTTGGATTCCTTTTCAGATCTCAGATCTTCCAATTTGTTTTTCAGTTTCTCAATGAGGTTCTTTGCATCATCATACTTTCTTTTCAAAGTATCTTTTTCAATAGTAAGCAAGTCAATCTATTCAAGAGCTTCTTCAAGATTCTTCTATAGTTGATCCATATCCATAGACATCTTACTCAAGCTACTAGGCTTTCCTGAATGATTCTTTTCTTAGTAACTAAGCTCTGATACCAATTGTTAGAAATAGGGAATACTAAGAGGGGGGTGAATCAGTATTCTACAAACTTTATCTTTTGCCCAATTATGGATATAATAGATTATCTTTATACATGCATAACATAAGAAGCTAAACAACATGCATAACAATAAAGAACTCATAACACATTATTTCTTCTTGAGGAAACCCTGGCCAAGCGAAAAACCCGGTGGGGATGGTACCCACAAAGATCTACTAATAAAAAGTATCTTGTTAAGGATGTTGACCCTATTAGGAGTCTATTACAAGCATATAGTGTATCATTCATGATTAAGGGACCATAGGCCATGTTAGAAGCCTCCACCCTGTTAGGAGTTGTAGTACAAAATGTGATTACCAGATGAGCCCACTGCCCAAACAAGTAATGTACAATATACACTGATTAAAAAATAGCTTAAGGTACATAACCTTATACTACTTGCATCAATATCACTTTGCTGCTCTTTCACTATCACTGTTACATATGCTTCATATACTTTGCTTCATAGCACTTGTCCTTCTTTCTCAATAATAATACTATTCTACTATATTACAATTACAATTACATTTATATTTATACCAATAGCTTTTTCAAGAGCTAACATCGAGGATGTCATCCCTTTATATTGTTAAGTCATTATTTTGATAAACAAAATAATCCCTTAACTCTTTACTAGTTTTGTCTTCATATTATGTCATGTCAGCTTCACACTATCTTCAGTAAAACTGTCATAACTTCTTCCGTACATGTCATACTAACTTGCGCTCTGAGATGGGTGATCAATAGACATCAAGAGTCTATGTTCAAGTGTGCAAGCACTAAACTTACTCCAGTCAATGTCGCAAACAAAAATTGTGTCCAAGTTCACAGGTAAAACATTGTCTCACACTTAGACAAATTTGCAATGCGCTCTGTCATACTTGCTCTCTGACCTGTGTGATCTTCATGTGGACCATATGTTTCCATAATGACAACATCTATGTAATCAACTCAACCAAATTGCCAACAATATCTACTGCTGGTGAGTCATCTTCTTTTGTAAGCTTGCATCTAGTTATCATAGGAGTCCCTACTGGCTTGCAATCATCCATCTTGAATTTCTTCAATATTTCTTTCACATACTTAGAATGATTAATGAAAATACCATTCTCTAGCTACTACACATTTAGTCCCAAAAAGTATTTGATAGGACCAATCATACTCATCTCAAATTCATTTTGCATCTCCTTACCAAATTCAGCACTAAGTTTGTCATTACCTCCAAAGATAATGTCATCAACAAATATAGCTACAAGTAGTAAACTTTCAGATGTCTCTCTTATGAATAGATTATAGTCTGCTACTCCTTTCTTGAATCCAATCTTTGTTATATATCCATCTAGTCTCTCATACCATGCTCTAGGGGCTTGCTTAAGTCCATAGAGGACCTTCTTCAATCTACATACCATATCAGGTCTGTCTAATAAGGTGAATCCTTCTGGCTTCTCAATGTATACTTCTTCTTTCAAATATCCATTCAGGAATGCTGACTTAACATCCATCTGATAAACTTTGAAGTTTTTGACTGTAGCATAAGCTAGAAATAACTTAATAACTTCTAATCTGCTTATAGATGCAAATGTGTCTAAATAATCAATGCCTTCTCTTTGTACATATCCCTTACATACTAACCTTGCTTTATTTCTTACTATTGTACCATCTTCATTCATCTTGTTCTTGAATATCCACTTTGTTCCAATCACATTCTTATCACTAGGTCTTGGGACCAGTTCCCAAGTGTCATTCTTAATAATCTGATCAAGTTCTTCTTTCATAGCATCATGCCAATCTGAATCATTACAAGCATCTTCAACACTTAAAGGTTCAATCTAAGATAGTAGATATACCGCTTAACTGCTGGCTGAGTTCTTTGCTTGTGATCTTGTTAAGACTTTGCCACTCTGATCACCAATGATGTCTTTCTTGGAATGGTTTCTAGATGTAAACTTTGGAACCTTAGGTGATGCTGACTCATTAGCCTTAAGAGTTTCTTCTTCACTTGTCTTAGGGTCATTGAATAACACATCAATACTGTCAAACATTTCTTCAATAACTGTCTCACTAGTGGAGGGTCTGGGTTCTTCTTCAATCATGGTTGAGTAATTTTGATATCTTTCTTGAACCATAAACTTTTCATCAATCTTAACATGAGCACTTTCAATGATCTTTTTCAATCTTAAATTGAAACATCTATAAGCTTTACTTTTAGTAGAGTAACCAAGTAAAATACCTTCACCACTTCTTGCATCAAACTTGCCTACTTCTTCATCCCTCTTGATGTAGCACTTGCTTCCAAAGATTTTGAAGTATTTTACTATGGGAACATTACCATACCATAGCTCATATGGTGTTTTGTCAGCGATAGGCCTCAATTGAATTCTATTGATGGTGTAGACTGTTGTATTGACCACATCTCTCCAATAGGTGTGTGCAACTTTTCC
Organism: Chamaecyparis obtusa; assembly: GCA_027943335.1. NCBI lineage: Eukaryota > Viridiplantae > Streptophyta > Pinopsida > Cupressales > Cupressaceae > Chamaecyparis > Chamaecyparis obtusa. The sequence goes on from BSBK01001859.1 coordinate 1,802,359, forward strand.
TTCAATCATGATGGTGCACATTGTATCAAGGATGGTCCTATTCCTTCTTTCTACAATTCTATTCTGCTAAGAGTTTCTAGGTGCACTCAACTGTCTCTTTATGCCATGTTCTTTGTAGTACTCATAGAATCTATCAGAGGTGAATTCTCCTCTTCTATCCAATCTCAAACATTTTATCTTTAGTCCAGATTCATTTTCAGCCTTAGCTTTGAATAATTTGAACTTCTCAAATACTTCTGACTTATCTTTCAAGAACGCAACCCACATCATCCTAGTATAATCATGAATCGATAATTGTTCAAGGTTTTATGACTTTAACATGATGATATTCAGAAAAGTAATTATCATTCCACCACTTAGGTTTGAATGTACCATGTTTGAATTCTCATATTTCTAGTAAAGTAATCATATTGTTCACAATAAATTTCTTCATTGTTGATTCAATTGGTTCACCTAGTGGGATATACTCACATTTTAGGAAAGGTTTTCTTAGAGGTTGTGATACATTGGGTTGAGATTGAGAAATATTGATGGTTTGAACCTTCATATTAGGGGTTTGATTGTTTGTCAATGGTGTGTGCATTATCAGGGTTGAATTTAGCATAGGTGCCCCTTTTAATGAGATCTTCAAATGGGCATAATTAACTATCTTAACATCAATGACACCATCTTTGGTGACATTTTTCATCTTATTATATTATTTTTCTTTGTCAACATTGTTCTTGGTGGTGTTAGGTTGATGAGGATCAGTAAGGACTCCTCTCTTGATCAAGTTTTTCTTGCATCTGATACCTTTCTCTATTAGTTGTTTAAAACTAGGTGCAATTTGAAGTTTGATAGTGTAAGCCATATCTACAATAAGGTTGTCAACAAACATGGATATTAGATCATGTTCTGGAACATCATAGGATATCCTATTAGCATTACTTCTCCATCTTTGCAAGAATTTGGCAAAGGACTCGCCTTCATTTTATTTTGTATCTCACAAGTCTTTGATGTTGACCTTGCATTCAATGTTATGGTTAAAGTGTGCTATAAACTTTTCAACTATTTCTTTCCAAGACTGGATATCATGGGGTAGATGTGCAAACCATTCCATTACTGGGTCAGCCAAGCTTTGAGGAAATATTCACATAAGACATGATTCATCTTGAGTGACCTCTATACAACTAGTGAAGAACCCTTTGATATGTTCTATAGGATCTATCTTTCCTTTGTACTTGTCAAACTTTAGCACTGCAAAGTGTGCAAGGAAAGGAGGCATTAGAATTGAGTGGTCAAAGGGGTAAGGGTATAAGTCTTTTGAGGTATAAGATGTGATTTTCCCTTGATTTCAAATGTCTGACACCTCATTTCACAAGTTTTAAAAATCTTGCATCAAGTGGTCAGTTTGATCTTGAGGGAGGTTTATGAAGTTGATTCATTGTATAGCAGCTGGTAGAGGAGTTTGTCTCAGATTCTAGAATCATGGTGCAGGAATATAAGATCTACTAGGGACTTTATTATGGATACCAAATGGTAGTTTCTATTGAAAATGGGGTGGATCTAGATAGGATTTTTTTTGTTGGTGAGGTTGATGTTGGAAGAAGGATCTAACTCTCAGGGGTGGTTGACTAAATGTAGGGCCAATTGAGAAAGATCTTAACTATCTTTATTGGGTTTGAGATCTAGATCTGGTTGGAACCTTAGAAAAGGGGTTGTACTGAACTTGGGTTGCTAAAGATGCAACAAGGATGCTTGCAGAGATGGTAGTTGAAATAATTGTTTGAGACAAGCTGGCCATGGCATAAGAGCCATGAGTAGCATTTTGGAAAGTAGGGATCCCTTGAGATATCATTTGGTTTTGGTTAAGTCCACACATTGAAGAATAACCAACCTGTGTCGATGTTTGGGACATCATTTTTTGTAAATTTTTAGGCATGAACGTGACTTGAGATACCGCAAAAAATTTTGAAAGTTGGGAAGTAGTGTCATGTATTGCTAAAGGGTTCTTAGGCCATATTGTAGAAACATCAAACCCAGAATGAAGTTTGACCCCTTTGTTCAAAAGCATTGCTAGGTGCTTATAGGGATTACATCTAACTACATTCACTACAACTACAGATGAATACACATCTTGTTCAATGTCTTCTAGCTCTTCTTCAATTATATCTTGGAACAACTTTGATCCGCAAGGTTGTCACGATTCAAGAATGTTTTCATGGTATATAAATGGATCAACTTGTTCATAGGGGTTAATCTATATTTCTTCTTCCCATGTGGGGAAGGGGTTGATGAAGGATTCCTCTAGTTGTTGTTTGGATCTAGACCTTGTGATGGATCCATGACCAAGAGTATGTATGGGAATATCCCAAGAGTTACTGATTGAAAGTGTTTGATTTTGGCTTAAGTTGATGTGTTCTACAAAATATTTAAGTGTATCTTTAGACGAAGTCTTTATAGAGAAATATGTACCTCTATGATTCAAGATTGTTTGGTTGATTAATTGTCATCTCTAAGGACTTGTAGCCCTTGATGACAAGCTTTCAAAGTTGTTTGAAAGGATTTTTGAAGACACTTCTAAAAAATAAAATTCAGCTAACAGAACAAAAAATATAGCCAAACACAGCACACACTCCAACCAATAATCCTGAAATTTAACAAGTTTATGTTCTTGATCGTTTCCACTGACCTTGCACAAGAATAGATACCAAGCAATCTACCTAAGGACAATTTGGTTCAACATGGCTGAAAAAGGTGGCTTACTACTTGTCCAAGATTTAGACAAATGATTTGTTCAAGGAGCTTTTCTTTTACCTCTCTTTCAAGAGCTTCCCACCAATGCCAGGGAGGTTTTTCGCAATCCAATAAAGGACTACTAGAGGAAGTTTTGTTACAATGCTCCTTGTATTGCACCCCATAAAGGATAACAAGTATTTTTTTTTAGAGTGAGTTGGATCAACCACAACTAAAGCAATTTTGTATCTCACTTAGGGTCATCCCTCTCATTGGCTATGCTAAAGTGCACGAGAGGCGTGCCCTTCTATGGCTCTATTTAAGGAAAGCAAAGGAAATGAAGCAAAAAATAGGTCTAGGAGTCTGATCACCCAAAAGGATGAGAGCATATCTCTATTACTTTGGACTTCCAAACACAATAGACAATATTTGTTCTCTCCCAAGCCTTTAAACAATGACAAAAGTAGGCTCTAAATGCTAATGTGTTTGGTCATTTCTGAGCTCCTTTCTATTGAAACACTTATCATTTTTGGAATTTTGATCAACTCAAAGAGTTGAGAGCATAGTCGTAATAACAAATGAGTCAAACAAATGAGCTTTTCTACTTAGGCTAGATTTTGAACTTTGAATGCCACAATTTAAGCAAAATGCAAAGGGATTAGGCTTACCTTATTCGAAGCTAGCAAAAGTTAGGCACAATTTTTAATGTTTATTTTGCATTTTACTTTTTTAATACTCATCTAGTGGTGATCACTCCAGCTCCTAAGTGTCCCCTTCACAAACGTTAGTCCAACACATTTCCAAGATAAAGTGAAGAAAATCCAAATCCAAATGAAAATGAAAATGAACAAAATCACTTAAGATGCCAAGTTATTTCAAAGTTTTAAGGTAAATAGATCCAACTCAATGAAACATTTTTAGCTTTACATATGCATCAATGATTTTAATTGAACGTTCATAAGCCTTTACTTGTTCTTTTAAATTTTTAAGTACATTTGCATTATGGATTTTCTTTTGATACTTTGTTATCCTCTTTTCCTCTTTCTCTTTGTAATGATCTCGAAGTTGGAATGTGACCTTTCTTGTTTTTTGGGATCTTTTCATGTGCTTTCTTGTCATTCCTTCATCAAACATGTTTCCCTTTAAACACACTTAAAAAGATTAGTAATTTCAAAATAATGTCTTTGACAATAGATTTGTGCCTACACAAGCCCACAAATAGAAAAAGTTAGCTCCCCACAAAAAGAAAGTCAAACCACAAAATAAAAATCTAATTTTAAAAAAAAATCTAACACAATTTAAAAACAAAAGTTAGTCCAAAAACAAAATCTAATTAAAGAAAACAAAATCTAACCTAAAAAGACAAACTTTATCTAAAAAAGAAATAAAATTAATCTAAATTAAAAGTAAACTAAATTAATGATTTAAAAAGTAAAGTAAATTAGGAAAAAAAAAAGTAAGCTAAATTAATATAAAAAACAAAACTAAATAAAACTAAACTACATTAATAAACTAAATTAATGATTTAAAAACTAAAGTAAATTAGAAAAAAAAACTAAGCTAAATTAATATAAATAACAAAACTAAATTAATCTTAAAAACAAAAACTAAACTAAATTAATTAAAAAGAACTAAACTAAGTTAAAAGGTAAAAATTAAAACCAAATCTACATGAGCCTTCTTTTTTATCTCCAAATTTGTTTTAAGTGTCCTATTACCCTCTCTCATTTATTAGTACTTGTCTGTAGGCTAAGCAAGTATTACTGCATCATTTTATGGATTGTTAAGCTTAACGAGAGATTAAAACTCGGAAAATAAATTGTCTTGGTGTGCTTGTGAAGTAGTAGTAAAATATGGTAAAACATTATTTTTTTTAAATTATTTTGTTAGGTTCTTATCAAATATTTATTTCATATTTGTTATATATCAATAAATTTAAATTAAAAATTATATTTTATAAGTTTGTTTTAGTTTATACAATTTATTTTTACAAAATATTATAATTTAAATGAAAACTTATGATATTTTTTTATTTTTTTAAAAGCAAGCTCTGCCTAGGGGGCAATACCCATTTTATTTCCAGTTAAAAAACTTACAAAGGGAGATGAAGCTACAACTCCTATTACAAATGAACCAAGTGTCAAGGATCAATGATATAGATACATGATCCCATTAGCAATGGATTTCAGCCTATCAACCACTTCCTCCGGGAAGAGATTCCCATTAGCCTGTATAAAGACCTCAAATTTAGTCAGATCATACTCCTTCACAATGCCAACCTTGTATAACCCCCAGGCCTTCTTCATGAGAGTTCTCTTGCCTTCTGTCCCAAGATAGAACTGCCCCAAAACATAGTCATCAGACAGCTTAGGATCAATATGGTCCAGTGCTGAGACCACCTCTAGGTAAACATCATCTGTAACCAGCCTTCGTACCATTCCTACTATAAGAAAGGAGTACCGAGAACCTGGATGATGGGCTGAAAAAGGTATGCTGCTAGCACCCCATCATGGACGTGTCCTCCTGACCAGTAGTCCACCCCTAAGATGACCACCATGGTTTCCTACTCTCACTCATTTTCCCGGCTGAAGATTTGTTATATCTGTGTCTCTAGCAATTCCACTGACGCCTCCTCCTTCCTGCAATAACAGTTAATGCCCGAGTGACTCACCATATTTCTCTATCAGAAATAGAAACTCATAAGCCATTTAAAGGTTGAAACCATCCTACCTTTGCTATGTCTCTACTCAGAGTATCACATCATATCTAATTAATTAGATATGAAGGACTAACATCAAATACACTACCACCATGTGACAGGTACTTCGCACCATTCTTATCTGCCAAATTGCCCATCCCCCTTGCCAATGTCATCAATATCTGCCAACTCTATCTAATCCCTACCTTTGGGAGAGATTAGATGTCTGTAGAAATGATGTCCTACAATCCTTTTGGGATCTAATCAACCTAGCTGAACACTATTTCAGAATCTGCAGCAATCCCTAAATTTTCCAAGTGGTCAACCACTTTATTCCCTTCATGGTAAACATGTTGTATATGGAAGTCTTCAAAAAAATTTAGGGACTCTTCAATCCTCGGCAACCAGCAAGCCAATCTCCAATTATTGAAGGCAGCTTTCAAAATGTTGTTTAACATAATTTGTGAATCCCCCTCTATGATTAGTTTTCTGGTACCAAAATTGACACACCAACTAATCCTAGCCTCCAATATAGTAATCTTGGCCACATTATTAGTGGTGACTCCTATACTCTTCTCTATGCCCTACAACATTTCACCCTTGTCATTCCTGATAATAGCACTCAATTCACTCCTTCTCGGATTGCCTCTACTAGCTCCATCAAAATTTAACTTTTCACAACCAGACGAAGGAGCCTTCCAATAGGTATGAGTCCTATTAGCCTACTTATTCTTTAGCATATGATCTCCTGGGTGTCTAAAAAGCCACAATTTCTCCATATCAAAATACCATTTAGACTGAAAGTTGTAGTTCAGTCCAAGGGTTCTGGAGTTGATTACTTCCTCTATGGTTGCTTTGATTTTTAACTTGAGTTCACTTGCTTCCAAACCTTCCTCCTTGAAGATCCTGCAATTGTGTTCTTTTCATATATGCCAAACCAGCATTAAAGGACACACTAGCCACAGCGAACCCTATTTTGATTCCATTTTATTAGTTGGCCATGTTGAGAGGAATTCCTTAAGCATGGTATTCCTAATTATATACCAATGAGGCCTATTTAGAAGCCAATCCCAACATTCATATGCATATGGGCACCAGTATAGCAGGTGGTCTGATGTCTCCTCTCCATGTTTGCACATAACGCACCAATTGGGCCCCAAAATCCTAATCATTTTTAATCTGCTTCCTGTCAGAATCCTACCATGCAGTGTAATCCAAAGAAAAGCTCATGCCTTTGGTAAAGGCCATTTACCCCAACATAGTTTCGAAGGCCAATAGTCATTACATTGTCTATGCCTAAGAAATGCATAACCTAGGTTTACTTTATAGGCCCCCAACTTTGAAGCACTCCAAATCAGAGAGTCCTCTGATGATGAACGAATCACTACTTTGTGTGAAAGCAACTCCTGCAAAGTGATGCTATTGGCTGAAGAGGTTAAGCCTATGATTTTCCAGCTAGCTCTAGACATAGTTGGAGAAGTGAAATACATGTAATCTGTGAACCACATCCCCTCTGAAGCCTCCATCTAGTTAACCCAGTCTTTGTCAAAGAAAAAACTTTCAAGGGGCAAATCCCCATTCTAGGAGTCTCTCTAGAATCCAGCTCTTTATCCATTACCAACCTTCCACGTAAGATGCTCAGTGAGGATCTTACAAATTTCCCAAATAAGTCTCCAAAAAGGTGAGCCAGTAGAAGATTTAGCCACCGTCAAAATCCTATTTGGGGCCCAAGAGTCTAAATATTTAGCAGCCATAATTTGACACCACAGTTTCCTTGGGTATTTGTACATTTTCCAAGCCAGTTTTGCACCTAGTGCAAAATTTTGTAAACTCATTTTATGGAGCCCTGCACCACCTTCCTCCTTAATCAAATAGGTTGTATCCCAATTGATAAGTGGGATCTTCTTATCTTCTTTTGATCCCTCCCAAAGAAATTTTTTAAAGAGACCGTCTAGGGCTAAGGATGCTCTGTTCGGAGCCTTGTAAACTACCAAGTAATATACAGGAATGGACGATAAGACTGATTTGACCATGAGAATCCATCCCATGTAGGATAGCCACCTGTTCTTCCATGATGATGCTTTCACCCGACATTTATTTAAAATCTCCTCCAAAAAATTATTGTTCATCTGACCTGCATATAAAGGTATCCCAAGGTAGACAATCGGAAATTCTCCTTGTTCAAACTCCAAAATGGCAGAGATTATTGATCGTTGCCTCCTATAGGTATTGAGGAAGTGCACCCTTAATTTAGACTTTTTCATGCTCTATCCTGAATCCCTCTCATATATATCTAGCACCTCTTTGATGATCTTAGCCTCCCTAATAGTGGCTTCCCCAAATAGGATGGCATCATTAGCAAATTGAGAGTGAGTAATTGGATCCAAGCTATTATGAATAGATATCCCTCGCCAACTACCCAAACTTGTATGTTGTTTAATGAATCTTCCCAAAACTTCTACCATCAACACAAATAGAAAAGGGGACAGGGGATCACCTTGCCTTACACTACAACATTTGGGGTTGAATTTCGACACCAATTTGTGACGCCAATACAATTTGTGTTTGTTTTTTGTGTTTTTTTTTTGCAAGTGCCCCCAACAGTGTCGTAATAGCAATGCTATCATCGTAATTGTGACACCCATTTGGTTATAAACAAAAAAAAAAAAGAAAAAGAAAGTGTAATTTGTAATTTGTGAATTCGAAGAGCTATCGCGAAGATGACATTGCACTTTTGTGTGGTGCGAAGAGGGCATTCGAGTTTGGCATGCACGAAGAGGCTGGCACCATGTGGGAAGAGGGCACTGGCAATTGAGGTAGGAATTTGAGCTTTGTCTTCTCATTAAATCAATTTAAGTGGCATTGTTTACATCTTAGCATTGTTAATAGAGGCATTGTTTACATCTTAGCATTTGGAATGCTCGATGACCCGCAAGCTTTGAGAGCTAGGGCATCATTTCTATTACATTCAAGGCATTTTGTGAAGTGTTTGATCTCTCTTTTTTTTTTTCTATTGATATTCACTATGTGCGTACTCCCTGTTTATGATCATTTCATGAGGAAATGTCTTGATGGCTCGCGGGCTGCAAGCTAGAGCATGATACATTGTTCGGGAGCTCATTGTTTAATACTGGCATTGTTTACGTCTTTTCATTTGGAATGCTTGATGACCTGTGAGCTTTGAGAGCTAGGGCATCATTGCTATTACCTTCAAGGCATTGTCTAAAGTGTTTGATCTCTCTTTATTTGTTTTGCTATTGATATTCACTATATGCGTACTCCCCGTTTATGATCATTTCATGAGGAAATGTCTTGATGGCTCACGAGCTGCAAGCTAGGGCATGATACATTATTCATGAGCTCACTATTTAATACTGGCATTGTTTACATCTTTTCATTTGGAATGCTTGATGACCTGCAAGCTTTGAGAGCTAGGGCATCATTTTTATTACCTTCAAGGCATTGTGTGAAGTGTTTGATCTCTCTTTATTTATTTTGGTGTTGATATTCACTATGTGGTACTCCTTGTTTATGATCATTTCATGAAGAAATGCCTTGATGGCTCACAGGCTGCAAGCTAGGGCATCATACATTGTTCATGAGCTCACTATTTAATATTGGCATTGTTCATGAGCTCACTATTTAATATCTGGCCAGGCCATGTAAATGGTACCAGGCCAACCCAATCAGCCCAAAAAAATGTGTCATGTTTATCTTTGTCAAATACATGAATTCACCATTTTGTTCTTGTTCTTCACACAAATATTGCATCAAAAGTAATTGTAAACAATGATTCAAATAAAAAAGAAACAACTACAATAGATTAGACCCAAAAGTATACAGTCAACTACAATAGCTCACAGTCTCAATGAAATAAACATTGTATAAAACAATATATGGTGCACAACAGCAACAAGCATGAAATGACAGCAATAACATTGCATGATAAAATTCAATACTCTTAGTTTTTATTCAAATCTATTTGAAACTCCTATCATCTCATTGTCCAATAGTTAAACTAACCTATGACTTCAAAGGAGGAATTATGAAATATAGTTGTAGGTAGTTATCTCTTCTATAATGATGGAGGAGTCAAAGGTAATGACCAATATAATAAACAGAGCACCAACCAATCAAATAGGGACATGAGGTGCTCAAACAGTGAGCTCATAAAATAATATATTTAGTCTTAATAAAATCTTATAAAACAACATATATTGTGTGAAGTGTTTGATCTCTCTTTATTTGTTTTGGTGTTGATATTCACTATGTGGTACACCCCATTTATGATCATTTCATGAGGAAATATCTTGATGGCTTGGGGGCTGCAAGCTAGGGCATCATACATTGTTCATGAGCTCACTGTTTAATACTGGTATTGTTTACATCTTTTCATTTCAAATGCTTGATGACCTACGGGCTTTGAGAGCTAGGGAATCATTTCTATTACCTTCAAGGCATTGTGTGAAGTGTTTGATCTCTCTTTATTTGTTTTTTTGTTGATATTCACTATGTGGTACTCCCCGTTTATGATCATTTCATGAGAAAATGTCTTGATGGCTTGCAGGCTGCAAGCTAGGGCATCATGCATTGTTTATGAGCTCACTATTTGAGCACCTCATGTCCCTATTTGATTGGCTAGTAATCAAACAGTGAGCTCATAAACAATAGAAGATGCATGAGCTCAAATTCAAAATAGTAAGTGTATTAATTTATTAAGACTAAATATATTATTCTATTAAGATTTTATTAAGACAAAGTATTTTGGGTTAGTTTTATGTTGTTTTATAAGATTTTATTAAGGCTAAATATATGATGTAAACTCATAATTATACTTTATATATATATACTTCAAAGGAGGAATTATGAAATATAGTTGTAGGTAGTTATCTCTTCTATAATGATGGAGGAGTGAAAGGTAATGATCAATGAGGTTGCTGCTATTAGATAATACATTAACACACTTACTATTTTGAATTTGAGCTCGGGCATCATGCAATGTTATTGTTGTCATTGCATGCTTGATGTTGTTGTGCACCATATATTGTTTTATACACTATTTATTTCATTGAGACTGTGAGCTTGGTTTTTCTTTCAGTAGTGTATGGCTTGACTATGCACATGCATAATTGTAGATGAGGATCAGTAATAGGATGTCATTCATTGCTTAGATATTTTTTATCTAACCCCCATCTCTCTTTTCTTTGTAGGTTCTGGATCACACAGGGGCACAATAGATTCATATGTGGGTCAAAAATTCATCACTTTAGGCAATGTTTGGCACCCTTATTATTTATGTTCATCCTCTTATGTATGCCTGTACTCTTGCATTTTCTTCTCAAAGTTATTTTCCTTGTATAGTATATACAAGTTATTTTTCATATATATACATGTAATCTTTAGATGCAAAAAGAAATTTTCCTTTACATGTATCTTTTCATGAAATGAACACAAATTAAACAAAATCATCTAATAATGCAAACTAGGGTACTTGATGTTACATAGACCTTGCTATAACTTTGTCCTAGGCCCTCCTAGAATCCAAGAGGCTAATCTCCTAGCCTTAAGGGTGTTATCCTAGTCCCCTTCTAAGAAGTTTCAAACTCCTCCTTTCTCCATTCAGTCTATGACACCAAGAATATGATAAAGTTCACTATTCTAGGAACCTCTTTGTCCCTTCTAGAAAGTTTTGTCTATTGTCTAGCCTAAAAAGGCTACTAGGTTTAGTAGGCCTAATTGACCTTTTTCTGCTAATAACTCCAAACTTCTCTAAGCAAAGCATCCAACTAATTATGGATTCAAATACCCTTTTGGGAGGGCTTTAAGATTCTATCGGTCTCCTTTTCCCATACTGTCCATACAGGGCCTGCTAAAAATGGGGCTCTAAATGAGGGTTTGGTAACTCACTATCTGTAACAGTGAGGGTTTAGTATTTTCCCTTGTATCCACAATCCCGTGAGCTCTCTCTACATTGGAGATTCTTGATCATTCATCTGACCTCCCCTCCACATCATTTGATTGAGGCTTTGAGTGCCCTCAATCACTCCATCTGCTCTTCAATAGCACACTGACCCCTAACCAAACATTGATAGCTTTCCTAGGGCATCAGTTTATAGATACATCTTGAACTTTCTAGGGCCCCTCCTTTGCACAACATATATTACAAGGATTCTAGACACAAATCCCATAGACCCATATAGATTGTATGTTCAGAGAGTGTTCTAGCACTCCATTATTCAAAGCTCTGTCAGTAGTAACCTGAGACAGGCCAAAATAAAGAAAACTATGAAGACTAACTCAAAACTAAAATGAAATGATAAATAACTATCCTAAGAATTCAAAAACATTAACAATCATCACATGAAACATTACAGTTGTATATTCAATTCATTTCTTATCTCTATCAACACAAAAATGTATATCTTTGTCAAAGGAAAACTAGTTACACAGTCTAACTGCAACCAAAAAATTTCTCTTTGTACTGCACTCTTCCCTATGACTTGAATTATGGTTTTCAAAGCTTAAATAGCTCCCTCCTTGGTGTTAGGGCCCATGGATCAGGCTAGCTATCTCTTGAGCTAGTTACATGCTTTTGCAAGAAAAACTATCATGACAACTTTCAAAGTTGTCATGACAAGTTTCAAAGTTGTCAAGCAACTTTTGGTGGATAGACAAACCACCTACACACACCTCAAAAGCACTCAATCCTTGATTAAGGGTCATAAAATCCATTTTCAAACCTCTAAAACATTAAAGAGGCCATTTGTTTAACTTTAGAACACTATCCTATAACAAGCAACCTAGCAAAGCTGGCTAAGACTGTTGCAACTAGGCTCCAAAAGACACACCAAGGACTCAAAAGAACCAAGAAGAACAAACACTAGCTAGCACACCTAGAGAGACCAAATAGGCTTTTCCCTAACCTAGTGGCTTGGCTAAGGCCACTACAAGCCAAAATTTAGGAACACTAGGTACCAAATAGCCCTACCTAGGTGCCCTCACCAGTACTGTAGTCCTTTTGAATCTTAGGATGACATCTCAATTGGGAAAGGCAAACCAAAACCTTTCATAGCCCAATAACAACCAAGGCATGTGGGTGATTTTATGTTGTACAGTTATACTCATAAAATATATGTACGGTTATAAAATTTCATGCCTTGAAATTTTATAACATAGTTCCTCTTCATCAAAATAGAATGGAAGTGGTGATTGAGATTCAATGCATCTACCCACATTCTATGTGCTTTGAGCCAATGAAATTTTTATCATCATGATGAAGTAATAATGCATTAAATGTCGGACACCCATTTGGTTATAAACAAAAAAAAGAAAGTGTCATTTGTAATTTGTGAATTCAAAGAGCTTCCACAAAGACAGCACTGCACTTTTTCATGGCACGAAGAGGGCATTCGAGTTTGGCATGCGTGAAGAGGCCAGCACCGTGTGGGAAGAGGGCACTGGCACTTGAGGTAGGCATTCGAGCTTTATCTATTTGATCATAAATGGGGAGTGCCACATCAAATAGGGATGTCAGTAATAGTATTACCATTTCACTCAAATTTACATGACATTAAAGCCAAGCCAAAAATGTATACATACGTGTAACTATAGGAGAAGCTGGATTCTGCAACTATTGAAAAAAAAAAAACTATACCAATAGCAGCTTACGAGAAACTATACGTGTGCTTACCACACCATACCTCAGCATCATAATGCTTATCATTTTCAAGCTTTAGAGAGGCTTCGTACCACGTAGCATCCATAGATTTTTATGCAACACTGATCTAGGCTGGAGGTAAACTACATGTGTCATGTAAACAACATGGTTGAATTCAATCTCTTTTGCGCATTTTCAAGAGTTTTCCCACCAATACAAGCATAAATAATGCATTGAACATAATCTACGAACATTGCATGGTATGAAATCTCGCTGAAGCTTGAAATATATCACTCCTCATGTTATTGTCAAAATTTAATTCAAATATTTCTCAAAACATTTATTCTTGTAGAATTAAGATATCCTTATCTCAATAATAAAACAATCTTGCATAATAGCTTTTGAATCACATTAACACACACCCATGTTTTGTAGCATAGTTCATTTTAGATGTGTATAGCTTGACTATGCACATGCATAATTGTAGATGAGGATCAATAATAGGGTGCCAGGAATTTCTTAGATCCTTTGGATTTAACCCCATCTTTTCCTTCCTTGCATGTTTTGGATCATACAAGAGCATACTGGATTGAACCCTGGTCAACACTTCATTACATCAGGCAATGTCTGGTACCTTCATTATTGATTTTCATCCACTTATGTATGTCTACATTCATTCATATTCTTCTAAAAGCTGGCTATTAGCAACCATATATGATGATTCTTGATGTTTTTGGGTCATTTGATGAAAAGATGTAAAAGTTTCTTAAAGGTAAGCATTTGAGATTTGTTTTCTCATTAACTCAATTTCATTTTGATGGCATTTGTTGATTTAATGGAAAAATGTGAATGTTAATACTGGCATTGTTTACATCTTTTCATTTGGAATGCTCGATGACCCACGAGCTTTGAGAGCTAGGCCATCGTTGCTATTACCTTCAAGGCATTGTGTGAAGTGTTTGATCTCTCTTTATTTATTTTGTTGTTGATATTCACTATGTGGTACTCCTTGTTTATGATCATTTCATGAGGAAATATCTTGATGGCTCACGGGCTGCAAGATAGGGCATCATACATTGTTCATGAGCTCACTATTTAATACTAGCATTGTTTACATCAATTCATTTGGAATGCTCGATGACCCGCGAGCTTTGAGAGCTAGGGCATCATTTCTATTACCTTCAAGGTATTGTGTGAAGTGTTTGATCTCTCTTTATTTGTTTTGTTTTTGATATTCACTATGTGGTACTCCCTGTTTATGATCATTTCATGAGGAAATGTCTTGATGGCTCGTGGGCTACAAGCTAGGGCATCATACATTGTTAATGAGCTCACTGTTTAATACTGGCATTGTTTACATCTTTTCATTTGGAGTGCTTGATGACCCGCAAGCTTTGAGAACTAGGGAATCATTGCTATTACCTTCAAGGCATTGTGTGAAGTGTTTGATCTCTCTCTATTTGTTTTGTTGTTGATATTCACTATGTGGTACTCCATGTTTATGATCATTTCATGAGGAAATGTCTTGATGGCTCACGAGCTGCAAGGTAGGGCATCATACATTTTTTATGAGCTCACTGTTTAATACTAGCATTGTTTACATCTTTTTATTTGGAATGCTTGATGACCCACGAGCTTTGAGAGCTAGGGCATCATTTCTATTACCTTCAAGGCATTGCGTGAAGTGTTTGATCTCTCTCTATTTTTTTTTATGTTGATATTCACTATGTGGTACTCCCTGTTTATGATCATTTCATGAGAAAATTTATTGATGGCTTGCAGGTTGCAAGCTAGGGCATCATACATTGTTTATAAGCTCACTGTTTAATACTGGTATTGTTTACATCTTTTCATTTGGAATGCTTGATGACCCATGAGCTTTGAGAGGTAGGGCATCATTGCTATTACCTTCAAGGCATTGTGTGAAGTGTTTGATCTCTCTCTATTTGTTTTGTTGTTGATATTCACTATGTGGTACTCCCCGTTTATGATCATTCATGAGGAAATGTCTTGATGGCTCGTAGGCTGCAAGCTAGGGCATCATACATTGTTCATGAGCTCATTGTTTAATACTGGCATTATTTACATCTTTTCATTTGGAAGGTAGGCATTCGAGCTTTGTCTTCTCATTAGATCAATTTCAATGGCATTGTTTACATCTTAGCATTGTTAATAGTGGCATTGTTTACATCTTAGCATTTGGAATGCTCCATGACCTACGAGCTTTGAGAGCTAGGACATTGTTTCTATTACCTTCAAGGCATTGTGTGAAGTATTTGATCTCTCTTTATTTGTTTTGTTGTTGATATTCACTATGTGGTACTCCCCGTTTATGATTATTTCATGAGGAAATATCTTGATGGCTCTCAGGCTGTAAGCTAGGGCATCATACATTGTTCATGAGCTCACTCTTTGATACTGGCATTGTTCATGAGCTCACTGTTTAATATATGGCATCATGAAAACATACATTAATACACTTACTATTTTGAATTTGAGCTTGAGCATCATGCAATGTTATTGTTGTCATTGCATGCTTGCTATTGTTGTGCACCATATATTGTTTTATACACTATTTATTTTATTGAGACCGTGATCTTGGCATTTGTAATGTATTTTCTATTATTGGATCAATGCTACCATGTTGTTGAGTCTGTGTAAGACTTGCAAGGTTTTACCCCAAAATTTAGCAATAATAAAATAGGGACATCAATAATAAAATAATACACTTACTATTTTGAATTTGAGCTCAGGCATCATGCAATGTTATTGTTGTCATTGCATGCTTGCTGTTGTTGTGCACCATAACAGCAACAAGAATGAAATGTTATGAAATTTTGGTATTAAATTGGTGAGTTTGTATACTTTCTCCATTTTAAACTAACCTATGACTTCAAAGGAGGAATTATGGAATATAGTTGTAGGTGGTTATCTCTTCTATAATGATGAAATATTTCCTGTCTCGCTGAAGCTTGAAATATATCACTCCTCATGTTATTGTCAAAATTAAATTCAAATATTTCTCAAAATATTTATTCTTGTAGAATTAAGATATCCTTATCTCAATAAATAAAACAATCTTGCATAATAGCTTTTGAATCACATTAACACACACCCATGTTATGTAGCATAGTTCATTTTAGAAGTGTATGGCTTGATTATGCACAGGCATAATTGTAGATGAGGATCAGTAATAGGGTGTCAAGCATTGCTTAGATCCTTTGGATCTAACCCCATCTTTTCCTTCCTTGCAAGTTTTGGATCATACAAGAGCATACTGGATTGAACCCTGGGTCAACACTTCATTACTTCAGGAAATGTTTGGTACCTTCATTATTTATGTTCATCCACTTATGTATGTTTGCAATCATTCATATTCTTCTGAAAGTTGGCTATTAGTAACCATATAGGACCATTCTTGATGTTTTTGGGTCATTTGATGAAAAGATGTAAATAGGGACATGAGTAATAAAATTTGTTTTATTGTGCATATACCTTCTCTGATCAACTCTGATATGCACAGGTGATGAACATTCATATTTTCCTAAGCAGTACTGTGAGCTTTCCTTCCAACACATGTACTATTGTGAAAATCATCACAAGTCGATTTGTTGTAGGAAAGATCACAATATACATGTCTGGATGTCTACATGTTTTTCACCTATTCATATACCAAATGATGAATGCTCAATTGTTGTAATGGAAAAGCATTAGAACCGTCCATATAGGACCTTCATTATTTATGTTCATCCACTTATGTATGTTTCCATTCATTTATATTCTTCTGAAAGTTGGCTATTAGCAACCATATAGGACCATTCTTGATGTTTTTGGGTCATTTGATGAAAAAATGTAATAAAGGACATCAGTAATAAAATAGGGATTGTTGTCATTGCATGCTTGCTACTGTTGTGCACCATATATTGTTTTATACAATGTTTATTTCATTGAGACTATGAGCTTGGTTTTTCTTTCAGAAGTGTATGGCTTGTCTATGCACATGCATAATCATAGATGAGGATCAGTAATAGGATGCCATTCATTGCTTAGATATTTTTTATCTAACCCTCATCTCTCTTTTCTTTTCAGGTTCTGGATCACATAGGGGCACACTAGATTCATACACAGGTCAAAAATTCATCACTTCAAGCAATGTCTGGCACCCTTATTATTTATGTTCATCCTCTTATGTATGCCTGTACTCTTGCATTTTCTTCTAAAAATTATTTTCTTTGTATAGTATATACAAGTTATTTTTCATATATATACATGTAATCTTTAGATGCAAAAATTTATTTTCCTTTAAATGTATCTTTGCATGAAATGAACACAAATTAAACAAGATCATCTAATAATGTAAACTAGGGTACTGTAGTCACTTATCTAGTAATTAGTTCCCCAAACCATTACTAAGGATTGAACATAAGTCTAAGTCCCCAAATCTATTGTTCTATGTGTATAAAACAATATATGGTGCACAACAGCAGTAATCATGCAATGACAACAATAACATTGCATGATGCCCGAGCTCAAATTCAAAATAGTAAGTGTATTAATGTATGATCTAATAGAAGCAATCTCATTAATTACTAAGCCAAAAGGGTTTTCTAATTCGAAAGACTTAGCAGCCTCTAGGGTCATTTTCCTTTCTGTTGCATTAACAGGACATCTACTAGAAACATTATGACTGTGCATCCCTTTGCTCATCTCTTCAGTTTTTTTTTCATAGATTTCACTATTTGATGTTCCTTTTCGGTAAGAGATGGCTATGAAAAATATATTTCTATTTGTCATTATGAGAAGATCTAGAGTGATTTTGAGTCACAAAGGAAATGCCCTGATCCTTCCACAAGTGCTATTCTGATGAGTTCTGATCACTTGACGAACAGAAAATTATCTATTGAGTTGAAAATAAAATCAACAGAAGACGTTGAAAATGAAGTGAAAAAACCTAAGGTTTCTTCTCAACGTAAGTAAAATCCTCTCCCTCAATGAAAGATTGAAGTCTTTCAAAACTCATTTCTCCCAAATTATGGAAAACTTTGAACTTACCATTTGAATAACCACAAGTTTTTATTTGTATGTAGGCCATTTTTCTGAGAGTCATGAACATCTCCATCCATCTCTTACCGAAAAGGAACGTCAGATGGTGAAATCTATGAAAACAAAAACTGAAGAGATGAGCAGAGGGATGCTCAGTCATAAATGTAGATATCACAACAGCTGAGAAACATAAATGTAGATATCCAAAAAATTGTGACCATGATGCCTACATTTATGTTTCTTGGATGTTGTGTCGTAGGACCCCTTATTAGATTGATCGGTGCTCCGTTTGTTATATTGATGCTATTAGATAAAATAGGGACATCAGTAATAAAATAATACACTTACTCTTTTGAATTTGAGCTTTGGTATCATGCAATGTTATTGCTGTCAAAACAGTATGTGTATCAATGTATGATCTAATAGAAGCAACCTCATTGATCATTACCTTTGACTCCTCCATCATTATAGAAGAGATAACTACCTACAACTATATTTCATAATTCCTCCTTTGAAGTCATAGGTTAGTTTAACTATTGGACAATGAGCTGATAGGAGTTTTGAATAGATTTGAATAAAAACTAAGAGTATTGAATTTTATCATGCAATGTTATTATTGTCATTGCACGCTTGTTGCTATTGTGCACCATATATTGTTTTATACACTGTTTATTTTATTGAGACTGTGAGCTATTTTAGTTGACTGTATTCTTTTGGGGTCTAATCTATTGTAGTTGTTTCTTTTTTCTTTGAATCATTGTTTACAATTACTTTTGATGCAATATTTGTGTGAAGAACAAGAACAAAATGGTGAATTCATGTATTTGACAAAGATAAACATGACACATTTTGTTGGGTTGATTGGGTTGGCCTGGTACCATTTACATGGCCTGGCCAGATATTAAACAGTGAGCTCATGAACAATCATCCTACTACTTACACTACAATTTCTATGTCCATTGCCATTAAAATATATCACTCCTCCTATTATATAGGCATAATAAAACAATCTTGCATAATAGCTTTTGAATCACATTAACACACACCCATGTTCTATAGCATAGTTTGTTTTAGAAGTGTATGGC
This sequence comes from Chamaecyparis obtusa, assembly GCA_027943335.1. Taxonomy (NCBI): domain Eukaryota; kingdom Viridiplantae; phylum Streptophyta; class Pinopsida; order Cupressales; family Cupressaceae; genus Chamaecyparis; species Chamaecyparis obtusa. The sequence continues at coordinate 1,821,557 of BSBK01001859.1, forward strand.
TCAACTATGCACATGCATAATTGTAGATGAGGATCAGTAATAGGGTGCCAGACATTGCTTAGATTCTTTGAATCTAACCCCATCTTTTCCTTCCTTGCAGGTTTTGGATCATACAAGAGCATACTGGATTGAAGCCTGGGTCAACACTTCATTACTTCAGGCAATGTTTGGTACCTTCATTATTTATGTTCATCCACTTATGTATGTTTGCATTCATTCATATTCTTCTGAAAGTTAATCTTTATGAGCTCAAATTCAAAATAGTAACTGTATTATTTTATTACTGATGTCCCTATATATTGTGTGAAGTGTTTGATCTCTTTTAGTAATAGGATGTCATTCATTGCTTAGATATTTTTTTATCTAACCCCCATCTCTATTTTCTTTGAAAGTTCTGGATCACACAAGGGTAAACTAGATTTATACCCGGGTCAAAAATTCATCACTTCAAGCAATGTCTGGCACCCTTATTATTTATGTTCATCCTCTTATGTATGCATGTACTCTTGCATTTTCTTTTGAAAGTTATTTTCTTTTTTATAGTATATACAAGTTATTTTTCATATATATACATGTAATATTTGGATGCAAAAATTTATTTTCCTTTAAATGTATCTTTGCATGAAATGAACACAAATTAAACAAGATCATCTAATAATGCAAACTAGGGTACTGTAGTCACTCATCTAGTAATTAGTTCCCCAAACCATTACTAAGGATTGAACATAAGTCTAAGTCCCCAAATCTATTGTTCTATGTGTATAAAACAATATATGGTGCACAACAGTAGCAAGCATGCAATGATAGCAATAACATTGCATGATGCCCGAGCTCAAATTCAAAATAGTAAGTGTATTAATGTATGATCTAATAGCAGCAACCTCATTGATCATTGCCTTTCACTACTGATGATGATGATGCTACGACTGATGCTGCTACTGATGAGGATGATGCTGCTACTAATGTTGCTATTAATGAGGATGATGATGATGATGCTGATGGTGATGATGATGAAGATGACAACAATAGTGGTGGTGATGATTTCGTTGATGATGATGATCTTGATGATGAGATGGATGAAGAAGAATATCAATGACATGAATGAAATGTATAATAATGCCAGATGTTTGGCATGTTCTAACGATGGTTTTATAGGTACTACTCTTATTCGCCTTGTTTTATATGTCCTACTTATATATCTTTGATCTTTTGTTGAGAGAAATTTCATTCTAAAAGAGTGTATTTAATCTTTATATGCTTAAACAACTTCACTAGTTAAGACTGTTCTCATTTGTAGTGGGCATGAAAAGAATCAAATCACTTGAAAGACACCAGTATTTAGAGATGCACAAATTAGTGATGTGATTAAGAAAATTACCTTTATTTACAATTGCATGGTTGTCTTTGGTTTGTCATTGTGTTTTGAGTGTCTAGTGATTTAAACCAAAGACTTCGACTTAGCCAAAAAATGTGCAAGTCTACATTAGTATGTTTCTTTTTATTGTAATTATAATTAGTATGAATGAACAAAATAATGACAATGCAATATTTGTGATAATGCAATATTATTCAAAATAGCATCAATGACTTTGGTCAATGTGCCTATGTGTCAATGTGGTGTTGGCCCATGCATGTTGAAGATGTCACGCACAACAAGTAATCCTGGGTGTCAATTTTGGGTTTTCCCAAATAGGAAAAAGGTTTGGATACATAATTATATTTTATGTTTTAAAATAATGTGACAACTAATCATTTTATGAAGAATCGATGTACATTTGGTATTGTCAGGGAAATACTAGATGTCAATACTTTCGGTGGGTCAATCAAACCACATTTACATCTACCACATTTCATTGTCTCATAAGTCACATCAAAAGATCCACTTTCTGTAATCTAAGTCTCTCAGCTCAGTTCACCAAGAAGAAGAATTCTCCCAAGTCATTATGGACACCATAATGATCTACGAATCTCCAATGTGCAAGTTTTGTATGTTTCTCCCTCGACATCACACCTAACTGATTCAAAACTATGGCAAAAATGGTAGATGATCCTAGTGATCCATCACAACCCGATCTCAACAACAACGCAAAGATTGGCTTGATTTCGTCTTCAAGCCGATCAATGCACAGTCTACTCAAACTCCAAGTCAAGTCACTACTACACTCCATAGGAACAAAGCACATCAAATTTAGACCAAAGAAGTCAAGAAGTCACTTGAATCAGATCTGAATGCAATCAGGTCCGCATATATCCCATGAACACATCAGGGAGAATGCATCTCTGATCGCTGCACTAGCTTCTTGTGTTGGAGCCATCGTTGTCACAAGTCTTGATTCGGTAGGATCCATTCAAAATCCAAGTCTCTAGACTCAACTCAATAATCCATGACCCACTACCAAATCTACTGCAAAGTTATCTCTGAATGATCCATAACCAAATCACGAGCAGGAACCAGATCTGCAAGAACATCATTCTGAATCAACAAATGTATTTTTTTTTAAAAAAATTGATTGTCATCGTAACTACGATGGAATTACAATAGTGATGGGTATTTGTCACAAACATTCGACATACAGTCATCGCATTAACACCATCGCTATCGAAAAAAATCATAAACAATGAATATCCATTGTAAATTTCCAATGCATGTCTGTCGTATGTACAGCATAGTCGTCATTACAAACCATAAATGACACACATCCATCATAATCTTACGATGGAAATCCTTTGCACTAATAGCATTTTCATCGATGAACAGGTTACTAATGACAGCTACCCGTTAGAATATTCTGACGGGTCACTGTCATTTGTATTTGTTACAATGGTTAGGCATCGCAATGTGGACAATCGTAAATAGGTGCGACGACAAGTTCACTTTGTTGGCACCCACTTTTTGTGATGGCTAAGGGTGTCATAATTATGATGCCTAACAAAACTGTTAGTTTTTCTGACTATAAAACTGTGACACAAGGTAGTGTCGCTCAATCGACAGTATACTGTCTAAATTCAGACATTCGGCTGTCGGAAAAAGGTCTCAAATGTACTAGTTGTAATACCCCAAAAATGCGCTATACGTTCATTAACCTCCTACATACACAAATCGAATGAAATCGACATTGAAGTCCTAATCTAAGGCACATCTGAACATCATCGAATCTTAATTGATTATTCTTAATTCTGCATCGGAGAATATTCCTAGAAATATCCTATTTATCTTAATTATCTTTAATTTAATGATTATTTGGCGATAAAGCTAATTTATCCTAAAGTTTGATTAATTGAATATTTTGAATATTTAATTAATTAGATTTAATACTGCCACTTAATTATTTAATTAAATTTAATTACATTTATTCCTAAATTGTATTATTTAATTCTGACAATAAATCAAAAATCTTATGACTAATTGATTAAATTCTTATTTAATTAATTAAATTCAGTTGTCAAATTTAATGATATAGTTTTCGAATAAAAGTTTGATTTAATAATTGACTAACCCATAAATCAATTATTTTAATTCAAAAATCAGTTAAGTTGAGGATAAATCAATTTATTTATTTAATTAATTCATAATTAATTGTGCACATTCAAAGAGCAGTTAAACTTAAAATCAGGAAATCAATGTAAGTTATTAACTTTTGGAAACTCAACATCTATTTTGAGTTCAAAGCTGATCTAAACTTCTGATTTGAGTTAAAAATTTATTCTTGCATGATTTTGCATAATTATGTGAGTTAATCATCTCTAATTTCTTGTTGACTCAAAAATCAACCTGAGTTCATCAAGAGTGATTTATGACTTTTCTCATGCACCCTCAAAGCCTTGGATTTCTATAAAATCAAGGCTTCATCTCTTCTAAAAGAATCCATGAAATTGCATCCTCACGTTGCGAATTGGTGATCAAAGAATCCATCTTTTATGAACCCAAGCTGTTGTGAGATTTTCCTTTGTTTTTGAGCATTCATATCATTTTTAGATCAATTGCATATCATATCAATTTCATCTAGACTAGTTTCATATCAGTTTCTTTCATTATAATTGCATAGAAAATACAAAAATATAGAATAAATCTACATTCATTTCGTATCCATCTTCTGCATTCAAATCCTTCATTTAGGTGTTACATTGTCACTAGTCTCGGTCTGATCTGAGAATATCATACTTGCATCTAATAAAAGGCAGTAAATCACCTGGTTAGCTTAGTTTCCATTTCATTGCATGATTTTGATTTTTGCTAACCTCTAATGTTTTACTAAAGTGTTGTGTCTACAACTAGGTACAAAATTCACACACATTTCTTGTGCCCATTGTGGGGCCCTAAAATGGGTTTTCACTCAATTTCCATCAATTTCTATCAATTTCTTGTCATTTTTTGGTTAAAACTGTGATCTTTTATTTTATGTCCATACATTTTTTGTACGACTTTCTGACAAAAGTCATACCAGGAAGTACCCACTGTCATACGATAGTTGATTCTATCGAGGCTCATATCAGAAGGTACACACTATCATTTGGGAGCTCTATTGTCGTATGAGAAGATACCCACTATCGTATGAGTTTCCTAACTGTCATCTAGGAGGTAACCCACTGTCATATGAGTTTTGACACCAGAATTCAATTGGCATTTCAAAATTTTTAGGCAGTTTTCCAATTTTGATTTTTAGATTTGGACTGATAGCTAACCCTAACAATTGAGATTTTATGTTTCTGATTGGTATCTGTTGATTCTAATTGGGAAAAGCGTGAGAAAATTTGCTAAAATAGGTAAAAATCTACTAAGAGTTTTGTGAGGAATTTAGGTATTCTCCTCAAGCTGATAACATTTCAATTTGGATTAAAACAAAATCTCGCATGTCAAGCTTGTGTGACTTTTATTGCTTTCATATCACAGACTTTATTTTGGGCTATAAAACGAACATAGATTTGCTTTCTTCATATCTGTTACACATATTAAATAGGCCCTATGAACACTATTTGTGGATGATCTCAAGAGAGTGGGCTTCATTCGCTTGTTCACACATGTGAAGCTCTTCTTGATGAAGGATCCCCATGTAGGTAGGGAGGATACTGAAATTGTCTTGCGTTCTAGTGGGTTTATAGTCCTCAGCTTTTGATTGATAAATTCTCTCTCCGGAGAGGTTGATAGATCATGAGTTGTTGACATAACAAATCTTGGTGAAATAGTTTCAGTCTTAGCATGTTGAATTAATCTTTTTGCTTTGTCTTGGTGAAGTGAAGAGGCTAGGAGATTATGCTCTACTTCCTTTTTGGATAGTACCAGAAACCTAGATCCTTGAATTTGATCTAGTCCCCCTGTGGTATCTTTTGTGAGTCACCTTTAGAGAGGGTTAACCATAGTGGACATTCCCTTAATTGGGTCAACCACATGGATGGAACCTCAAGTGGTAATAGCCATTTTCATCGTGGTAGCAATAGCCACTATATAAATGTCCTTGTGGAGGAAATCTTCACAGGTGTGATCTCTTGTTGTGCTGTCAGATCTCCCTAGCAGCTCTTGATGTATTAAATTCTCAGACTGTGTCAAAACCCTAGTGCACCTGGATTGGAGTTCACCCTTTTGAGATCACAAAATTTGCAGAGTCAGACCATTACTACAAACCCTAGTGAGGCCAAATTTTCATTTTTCTAGGAATATGTGCGTTATTGAAATACTTTTTGAAACATACACAATTAGCACTCCTAGGGATTAGCACATTCAGTCACTTGATTTTTCATGCACAGGGTTGCTTTGTCCCATGTTCATTATTTTCAAACGTGCTTGGAATCACTTGCTTGCTATTTTGCGTACTTGTTTATCTATTTGGTTACTGAAAATGAACGATCCCAGAATAATCTTCAAACTTGGACAAAAAAATTTGTGAACAATCTCAAATTGAAAACCTAAAATTTGCAAAATTTGAAGTAAAATTCCTTTCTAGAGTCAAAAGTCATCCCACAAGCTCATAAAGTCATACAAGTTTTGGCAATTGTCATTTCAGAACCCCTTTATTGTTGTATGACAGCTTGTATAGTGTTGTACAAGTTTTGCCACCAGTTAAAAGTGAAAAGTCAAAATCTTGCTATCAACTATCGTGCGAGCTTTGCAATTGTCGTATGAGTTTTGTCAACTGTCATTTTAGAGCATACCCACTGTCATACGAGCCTGCAGAAAGTCATTTGAGAAATTTTGAAAAATTGCTAGAAATTTGTCAAAATTGTCAGAGACCCAATTTTTACAGCCTATTTCCAGAATCTGTCAAACAAATCACTATGTCAGGAACAGAGCAGAAACTAGAAAGAATCCAATCATTTTCCTAAAGTGGCCTCTTGAGTCTGATTCAGCCTTTTGTTTAATCAATTTGAGTCTTTTTCATCTTGTGTCAAAACCTTGTCATAATTATCAATCTTCAATCAATCTTCAAAATGGCTAAGTGTTGCAAACATGTGTCTACTATCTTTTGGGCATCTACCCATACTACTAGGGCATAGTATCCTTCATTTATGTCCAATCTAATCTTTAATCAATCCAATCTTGACAAGGTTGTGTCATTTGATCTTCTTGAATCAATTCATTCTTCAGTTGTCTTAATCTCGTTCTCTTGCGTCACCTAAGGTTAATGGTGGAAAGCAGAGCTTCATCATGAAAACATAGAGAACAACCTAAAATCTCTTCAAAGACATCTACTGTGATCGCTCAAACTATCCATCAATCCTACGACACTAATCTATATGGAGAAGATGCTCTTGGCAATCTATTCTTGAAAAGTAATTACATCACCCCTCCTGCATCAATCCATGCAGTTAATCAACCAACACCTCCTTTTTCAATTCATGGAAGCTATCAAACAACCCCACATCAATCTATCCCCGATAGTTCTCATAACAGCAACATGTCTCACGGAGGGACAAACCATGGCTCTCAACAAGCTCACTCTCAACATGATGCAGATCAAGAACCTACACCTTTTGAAATTTCTCAATATCAAAATGATGATAAATTCAAGAAAATGATGAGGCATTTCTTGAAGGAAGATAGAGAAACATACTTTCTAGAGTTAGCTCATCAAGGAGCTAAACTTCCTCCAAATTTTAATGTTGAAGATATCATTACACATGAGGAAGAAACTCCTATCACAACTATGATGAAATAGATGCATGCCATGCAAGTCAAACTTAACAAACTTGAAAAACAAAAGGAACCTAAGGAGTTCTCCATGGAGGCCCTATGCCCTTTTCCATTTGATAAAAACTTGTACATGCCACCATTCCCTAAGAGAGTGGAAATGCCTAAATACGATAAGTATGATGGAAACTCTAATCCTCAAGATCATGTCAGAGAATTTTGTACTCAATCTATGGATTTCATGCATGAACCAACCTATCTGATGCATCTATTCCCTTGATCTCTGGGAGGAATAACTATTCATTGGTTCTCTAGAATGCCTCCTACTATCAAAACCTTTGAGGAGTTAATCAAATTGTTCTATCAGCAATACTCCTATACCATTCAAGATCCAGTCACCATAATCAACATCTACAATTTGAGACAATATCCAGGAGAACCATTCTTGACATTTCTTAAAAGATGGAGGAAAAAATTCTCTCTATACGCTAGACCTATTCCAGAAACTGAGAAATTGGAAATCTTCATCAATAATCTTGTTCCAGAAATCAACTACCCTTTACAAATGAAAAATCATACATCTTTTGATAAAATGGTAGACAATGCAATCAAAATCAAAAAAGTACTTGTGAAAAAGGGAGATATCACACTTCAACAAGACAAGTATGAATCTGGATCTAGTTCTAAGGACAAGATCAAAAATTGGAACAAGAACAAGGGCATCGTCACAGATGGCATTGTTGATACTCTCTGTACCCCATCTAAGGCACCAGCTTTCAATCTCACTATTGGTACCCAAGCCATCAAAGCTTCGAAACAAAGGTACCCGAATCATCTCAAAAGATGAAAGAGTACAAACCTTGGTCTGCTGATAATAAATGAAAGTTCACTCCTCTTGGAGAATCTTTAGAATCAACTATGAAAACTCTCTTGGCTAACAATATCATCTCTTTGCCTGAGATCCAAAAATTTGATCCTGAACCTAAACTGAAATGGTGGAAGGAGAATTAATTATGTGACTTCCATCATAGTAAGGGTCATAAAACTAGTAACTGCTTGTGCTTGAAACATACCATTCAAGACAAAATTGATAGTGGAGAAATCATGATTGATAATCATAAGAGAAATAATGATCATACATCATTCACGGAGCCATTTCTAAAACATAGTCAAGGAGATTCATCTTCTCAACCTAATGTGGGTGCTAAGGTCAATTATGCTTATTCTGGAAACAATGTTGTTATCAATATGGTTGAACCATGCCTATCTGAGCGTTGCAATGTTATCACAATTGTAAGAAAAGATAGAGAAAATCAATCAGCTAATGCAATTACTCGATCACAAGCTCAGGCGCATCTGCAAGGACAAATCCCAAATTCATCAAATGTCCCTAAAGTGCCTTTCAATTTTTCATTTGCTTCTAAACAAAAGGCTACATCTAAATCTTCAAATCCTAAATAAATGAGGCCTGCATCTTACAACATTGTCCAACAACTCCAACACACAAATGCAAAAATGTCCATGTTTGAGTTGCTTTGGATATCTCCAGCTCATAGAGCCATTCAAGACAAAGCTTTTCTCGGATCCAATGTTCCTGACAACCTTGATTTAGACAGGTTCTAGACTATGGCTGGTCATCTTACGTCTCTGCAGTATATTTCCTTTTCAGAGGAAGATGATAACTCCTTGATTCATCCGCATAATCAACCCTTGCATATAGAAGTCTTGATCCAAAACTGTCACATCAAATGTGTGTTGATAGATGGGGGCCCTGGTTTGAATATCTATTCTTTTAGCTTGATCACACAATTGGGATCTTCAGAAATGGCTATTGATCCTAGAAAGAAAATAACTATCAATGCATATGATGAAGAAGAAAGATCCTCCAAGGGAACAATTGTCTTGCCTATCAGAACGGGTCCTATCATCAAAGATACTACATGTCAATTTCTTGATATACCTTTGGCTTACAATATCCTTCTAGGGAGACCCTGGATACATGAAATGAAGGTTATTCCTTCTACATACTGTACACACTAAAATATGCACTTCTATGAACCATTACATGCAAGGTTGCTCAAGAGTGAGGCCTCACAAAGCGGCTCATAGCTCTCTATGCATGGAGTTGCAAGGGACTATGAGTTTTGCTCTCAGCTAGAGCTACAAAAAGGTGACCTTGCTAGTCAACCACACAATGAGAGATTCAAGTGAAGACAAGGGCAAGAGTGCCAATATCTCCAAGAATCTAATATGAAATGCAATGCAATGCAACTAAGATGAAGATGCAAATGTGCAAGCTATGCTATGAAAATGGAAGTACAAACTAAGCTATGAAAGGAAATAGCAATGGATTACAATGCCTCCTATTTAAACTATGTGAGCTTATTCTATTGCATAAAAGGAAATCTAATCTATGATGCCATTATTATGCCACTAAGAAAAGAAATATGCAACTAAATGATGAAAGCAACAAGTCTTCAAGGTCTTCAAACTCCAAATGCACCTAAAACCTGCAGCATAACATTAGCATAAAACATGGATATGCAAATGAAGGAGAGAGCTCTCCTTTTATAAGAAATGCAAAGGAATGGACCATGGAGATTAAGAGGCAAAAGATCTTAATCAGCGGTGGAGGTTGAAAGAGGAGCAATCCATGTGCACAAGTATCCTCCAATGAGAAAATAAGAGTTGACTTTATATCCATATGAGACAAAAAGTGCTTTTCCCTTTTTATAAAATAGGAATAATGTTTTATTTGTGCAACATAGGATAAGAGGAAAGGTGGGCTTTTTATTTAATTGAAAGGGGAGGAAATATTCTTTTTAATTAAATAAAGACTTAGGATAAATGGTTAGCCCAAGGATAAAATCCAATATATGATCGAAATTAGGATTTAATCAAGAGATTGATATTGTTGAAAATATTGATTATTGATAAAAATGATTCAGGATTGATAAATTGAATAAATGGGGCCCAAAGTCTAGGCGACCATTTTAGGGTGCATACATTTGCCCCTCTTTGACTAATGTGTGATCGATTTGGGAACACATGTAGTCAAAGAATGAAGTTGAAATGTGAGATCGATCTGGGATCACAAAACAACTCAGATATGAGGTCGATTCGGGATCACATCTGGACAAACAAAAGCTTAGACCAACACCGTCGCTGCTAGGTGCAAATCAAGCTTTAGACAAAACTATCACCGTCGCTGCTAGGTGCAAATCAAGCTTTAGACAAAACTATCACCGTCGCTGCTAGGCAATAATCAATGTCTAAAAATGGGAGATAAGAATCTCAAATTTGAGCAAAAGCTCACAAAAGATGTCTGAATCAGGAAAATCAAGAGAATCAGGGATGAGAATCTCATAGGTACTGCCCCCTCGGAATCGAAATCGAAATCAGGTAGAGAGGAGAACAGCGAATTGATAAGGATTTGATCAAATCAGAAGGAAATCACAATCGAATGTAAGTGATAATAGGATAACCATTAGGCAATGAAACATGCCCCAGCGATGAGCTAGAAGAAAAGAGATAGGGCGAATGAAAGACTAGAAAATTGAGAGACATGAAAAGGAAGAAATTCCACCGAAAATCAAATTATGCCTCAAAAGGTCAGTCAACTGCTCCGAAGAAGGAAAAAAAAATTTTGAAATGCGACTCAGATTTCGATTTCGAGTCCGAAAATGGATAGAAAATGATGTGATATGAAAGACCAGAAAAGATATGATCAAGAAGAATCAGAAAATGAGCACAGTTGACCAACAGGTCCACGTAAGATGAAAAAAGGAGAGCTCTCTCCATATGCAAGATGCAAAAACTAATCTAACATGAACCTAAAAATGCAAACTACTATGAAAGTGGTTGACTTGCAAGGTCACAACGCTTATAGACATCTAATTATCATCATCGAGCATTATTGGTAGCGTCGTAAGATCATACAATGCACACTAGCATAACTATGTGGATATGAATATGATCTTTATCAAAGACATATAGGTCAAGATGACTAATGCAGTGAGATCACCTAAATTTGTTATAGCGAGATTATGCTTGTATCAAGACGCATGAAAGTCAGGATAGCTAAAAGCATGCACTCGCAAAATAGTCAAGGATAATACCTTGTCAATCCATAGTGTCAAGTAAGACCAACATAAATGCTCATGACAGTTAGGACCAACAAAATATACCCACAAGCAGATAAAGAAATAAAACATGTTCTCATTCCCTCAGTCTTCTAGCAATGCATCATCAAAAACTTCTTAGGGAGAGACCACTCATCAAAGAAATCCTCATAAACAGCACACAAAGAAAAATAAAGTCAACATATCTCAACAAGTTGATTGTTTAAGTGTGTGTGTGTTGGTCATAGAGTCAAATTCTGAGTATCATATCTGCACATGAGCATTATTGCATTATACTTAGACTATTGGGTAGGACACCTGATAAGTGTTAAGAAACACTCAACGCAAGGGTAGTGTTGAAAAACACTATTTGGGGTGGTGTTGGAAAACACCTGTTGTGAAATGCCCCGAGAGACAAACGCACCTAAAAGACCAATGCTAACAGTTATGCCCCCTAGACAAAGACAAAGACCAATTCCAGACTAGGCCAAATAAGGTCAAGGCATGATGGAAAGTGGCTAAGTGTCAAGGACGCATGCTAATAAATAGGAATGCAAAGGCCTCAAGTAGTGCTTGTTTCCAGGTTTTCACCACTTGGATTCTTTTTTATTTTTTCATTTTTTTGTATTTTTGAACTTTTTCTGATTTTTTTGTATTTTTTTCAGGACTTTATATGCTTTTTAGGATTTTTTCAGCATCATATATGAATTTTTTTGGTATTTTTTCAGGATCATAAAATATGTACAAAGGATGCCCCCAAACAGAATAGGCATCAAACTCATGAGCAAGATCACATCGTGTAGTCCCAATATCTAGAAATGTGGAGGACAAGATGGATCACCAAGCTGGTGAAAGAGATGGAAGACATGAGAATGAAGGAGAGTGAAGGGAAGAAATCCTCAAGGTCAAACTCCTCAAGAGTACCCAGGCTAGGGAAAAAATTGTTGTCATGTAAAGCACATTTGGACAAGCAATGAAAGGATAGCATAGGATAAGCCTCAAAAGTGTAATGAAAAAGAAGGAAGGAATGCAGTCCAAAGGAGTAGACATGTCAAGAGACTTCATAACATCGTATTTTACTCTTTTTATTAGATCAAGACCAAGGGGGAAAAGGATAGCGAAACGCTAGAATGAATGAAGGAAAATACGAAGGCGAAACATGAAAGGAGTGAAAGCAAGATCATTGTAAGATAGCTCACAAAATAGCCAAATGTTCATGTATAGGTCAACATTGTCAAGATCAAAGATGAAAGATGGAATGGATGAAATATGTAGAAGAACTACACATGATGCCTGATTGTCAGGTTTTCATCACGGTACTTATCCAAGGCGCCACAAGGGAGTGGTTTTCACCATAGGACGAATTTATTTCTCTTTACTTTTGCTACCAAGGCGCCTGTTTCCAGGTTTTCACCATGGCACATTTTCAAATTTTTTTCAATTTTTTTCATTTTCATTTTTTTTTTTTTAATTTTTTTTGGAAGAAGGCAAGCTTTTAGATAATGCTCCTTGAGAGGATAAACCATGATATGCCAAGGACTCAAAATAATATGCTCAAAGATGCTGAAGGGGAAAGGAAGACGCAGAAGGAATAGGCAAATGAGGAAAAATGAGAGAAGGTAGAAGGATAATGAATGGAAGGAATGTGAAAAGGATAGCTGGAAAGAAAGGCAAGATCAACATCGACACACACCTTGAGGGGTGGCGGGAAAAATGGAGGAAACATAAACCATATTCTGGTCCAAATGTGAACCATATTCTAGTTCATTATTGCTATTTGACTCCTCAAAGAGAGGATTGGTGTGCTTGTTATAATTCTCAAATGTGAATGGAGGAATATGAGAAGGAATATGGAAAATGTTTAGCAGAGGTTGTGGTTCAGGCGCATAGAATGAAAGAATATTTTTGGAAGAAGATGAAGTGGAAGTCTTTGGAAGCTTGAATGTCAATTTCACTTTTTGTTCAACATGAGACTCTTTCAAGAGAGATTTTGGAATCCATATAGCTTTAAGCTTTTTATTTTCTTTTGATGTGTTAGAGAGAATATCTTGAATGATGGATTTTGGAACTCATACTTGTCTTGTAGTTTTCTTCTTAGATATCTCTTTTGACTTTATATATCCATGTCGATCAGAGGGGACATGGTGATCTTCTTTTTTAGATGGATTCTTATATTGTTTCTTTTTCTTGTATTGAGCATTCAAGTTACTTCCAAAAGACTTGGGACTTGTGGAAGAAGAAGGAAAATATGACTGGTTTAGATGGGTGGGTGGATGAAAAGGATTCAAGGGTATGCATCTATGTTGATCTTGAGGAAAGATAGGAGATGGAGGGACGTAAGGACCCAAAATAGATGACGAATTAGGAGAGTTAGGAGGGGAAAGTGAAGGGACATAAGGACCCAAGATGGAAGGCAAACTTGAAGCTCTTGGTAGTGGTGGGGGAGGTCCAAGGATGGAAGTGGAAGATGCAAAAGGATAATCAATAAGTTCATCAACATCTATATCACAATCAAGGATATCAGCATCTTTAGAGTGAGCATTAGGATTTTCAATAGGATTGTGCACATCTTGAGTAGGAGCAACTTCATTGATAGAATCGTTCAAAGCTTGCGAAGACTTAGGAAGAGTAGAAAGTGGAAGTGAACATGGAATGGTAGAATAAGAAGATGGAAGACTTTGATCTTGACAAGTATCGTTGAGTAGCATAAGCGTATCAACTTTATTTTGATTTTCAATAGGTTTTACATCATAAGTAACAACACCATTTTTAATAACCTTAATGGAAGTATCATCTTTCGAAAGTGCAAGTGTAGTAAGGTTACTTTGATTGTCAACAAGCTCAACGGTGTAAGTAGTAGCTTGATCTTGCTTAGGAGATGGTGGAATGAATGCGGAAGAGCGTAGAGGATCAAAAGAACCATGAAGCGGATCAGAGACATCATGAAAAGGATTGGATGACATGGAGGGTTCTTGATCTTGATCTTTTTTTATGTTCTTTTCTTTATCATTTTTAGAGTCCTCTTGACATGGAGCCACTTCTAAGGACAAGGAAGCATGTTGGGATTGTATGGAAGACTTTGGAAGAGGTGGTGAAGGACTAGCTGAAATAGGCATTATAGCGGATGAAGGCTTAGGCTCTTTAGGTTCGACATTATTGAAAGTATTTTTAGCCAAGTGAAGGTTAGCTTGAGTTTCTTTAAGAGGTAGCCCTTGAGGATAACTATAGGGAACCTCATGGAAAGCATTAGGATCTTTGTTGGATGAAGGATTTGTGCTCTTAAGGCTCCTTGAAGGCTTTGTGAAAGATTTGGAAGACTTAGCAGCTTTAAGAAGTGTGTGGGTATTGGAGGAAGTGGCAGATGGAAGGGGACCATCACAAGACAAAGGTTCAGCATTAACATGATCTTGCTGGAGAGTGTAATCTTTATTTTCAGCATGAGAGTTTTTAGACAAGACATGCTCATAGTATCTTCGTTTATAATCAGCACGGAAAGCTTTCTCTTCCTCAATAGAAGTAGTTGTATCATATTGTTCACAACAAATATCATAATTTCTCTCAAAATCAGAATCATATGGATCACCATCACAATCTATCCAATAGGATGACCCTTTAGTAAGCCTAAGCACACGACGAGGAGGACTCTTAGGAACATAGGTGCCATAAGTATTGCTACATTGTCCATCATCATAGTCATCAAAGGTAGGTGTGTCACTCTTTGTGGAAGAGACATCACAAAGACTATCACATTGCTCTTTATGGTATGTCTTCTGAAGAGAAGTAAGACTCTTAGGAGAAGTAGAAGAAGAATGAGATCGTGAAGAAGAAGAAATTGAAGACTTAGTGGAAGAAGAATACTTGGATGATGAGGAATTTGAATGATGTTTAGAAGAGTCATGATAAGATTTGGAAGATGAAGAATGTGAATGATGTCTAGAAGAGTCATGATAAGACTTGGAAGATGAAGAATGATGAGAAGATTTAGAAGATGAAGAATATTTGGATGAGATCATGAGTATGATTCTAGCAAAGGCATCTGATTTAATTGATTTTTCTTTTATTTTTGCTATAAATTCATCACTCATGAAAATTTTGGAGGAACAACACTTTTCAAATATGTCAATGAGCTCAAGATCATCTATTCTTAATAAAGGTTCCAAAATTAGATAGTCAAGATTCATGGTTATAGAAGAGGAGGAATCAAGCATGGAAGAAATGAATAGAAGAGATGACTAGAAGAATGTAGACTAGATAATAAGAGGAAAGGAATCAAGAAGAAGAAGAAGAAGAATTTCCCATGGGAATAGAAGACTTCAGAAGAACATGGGAAATGGAGAAGAAAGAAGAAGACTAAGAGTCATCTTGTGCAATTGATACCATAACGTTCATTGAGATGTTGAGCAACATGACAACACCTAAGATCTAAGATCTGGACTGACCAAGGAAGATTGAAAATAGAAGACCCTTGATAATAGGATGACCTCACAAAATGTCAACACCAAACTAGGATAATCAAAGTTCTCTATTGTCCAAAGAGAAATGAAAAGATAGAAGGGGCTTTACCAACACTGTCAAAGAGGTGCTTCAAATCAAAGGATGAATATCCTTGCACTTTTGAATCAGGAGGTTGGGCTAGGCCAAAATATAATTGAAATTGAGATTAAATGAAAATTATTTGGACAATAAGAGTACTAAAATTCTCCAAGAATGTGACTAACAATTCTAGAGATAATCTTTCTCACCAAGAATGGACAAATGCGATACTGATGTTGATTTTGACCAATTTGTGCAAATTTTGAATCTAAGGGTGAAAATGTCTGATTTCAATCACAATTTTAATAGTATTTGGACAGGTTTGCAAACAGTAGGGGATCAAACATGTCTCCAAACACTTGAAACAAGGGCAAAAGCAACCTTGCCAAGACAAGCACTTGTGATATCAAAATTGAAAAAGCACCCTATGAATGCTACCGATTGTTTGTATGTCAAGATCATTTACACTGGTATCACACAATCGAAGACACTTCAAGCAATATCTACCTACAAGACAAGGCTCATTACTCATCAACTTAGCCCACAACTTGATGCCCCCTTGCCTCACACCAAGTGGTTGCCCACAAGAGATATTGGCTTTGTCATGGAAGTGTCAAACAACACAACCAAAGGGACACATATGGTGAGTATCTTGGGGTGATCCGGGTTATTCCACTTGGATCAATCCTTGCACTAAGAAGATAAGCGGCTAAATAAAGGTAGTTTCTAATCTAAGGTTCTTAGTAAGGATTTCCGTTCATAACACCCCTCTTGCTCCTCGTAAAGGACTAGGACCTCGCGGCCTCAAGAGTACCTTAAGCATTCTTGCTCAATATTTTCCTCATGGTCACAATCCCACAAGTACTTACATCAAGCGAAGACAAGTGTTATGTCTACCAAGGTTTTGTGTCCTCGATAGCCTTGAGATTATAGTGAGTTGGAATCACTCACCATCAAGGAAAATGATGACAAGGTTGTCCCCACTTGGGTCGTTCCTCTTGATTGCTCAAGAGCAGGCCCGCTAAAGGATTTCTATACTAAACAAAAAGTGGATTAACTCTTGAGGTTCAAGGTTTTTGGTTCACCACAAGGGTGAAGAGCATACTCCCCTATCTCAAGAATCTCTCCCAAACACACCAAGCAAATATTCAATTACCCCCTTGCTTTCAAAATCCCAAGATGGGTCAAGATTTCTGTTTCACCACAAGGGTGAAGAGCATACTCTCCTACCACCTCAAAATTCCTACAACAAGGTATTAAGTGCCTATGAAATGAAACAACTAGTATATGCCGCACTCAATAAAAAAAGCAATTAAACAAGCACTTGATTTAGTTTTTATGCTTAGGGCAGCCCTACAAAAACCATTAGTAGCCCTCTTTGACATGCGTTCTTTTGACAAATTTCAAGTAATGAGAGCACCTACAACCATAACTTGTTAGACCAACAAGAGTTAGGAGAAGCAAAATCCAAAATCTACCAATGATTAGTACATAAAAAATTAGATAATCTGCAAAAATATCTAATCAAATGATAAAATCTGAAAATGAAACCATCATGGTTGGATTAGGCTCGAAAAGACCTTTCCAACAATATATCACACTTAAACTTTTGATACCATTTGCAAAATTTCAAAAAAAAATGGGCACCCGTTTTCCAGAGGCACGGATTTGAAAACGCTAGAAATTTCAAAAAATTTCAAAAAGATAGCTAAGAACCTGAAACTTGCAAGATAGATAAAATAACTCAAAAATAGGTCACTACCAGGTACAGACACAGTATCGCGCGATACTTCGCCCGACACCAGGCGATACTTCTCAGTCCGCGTGATATTTCGCCTTACACCAGGCGATATACCTCAGTACTAGTGGGCGATATACTCCAGGCAGGTCGGGCGATAGTCCGTCAGGGGCGAACTATCGCGCGATATTTCTCTTCAAAGAGGGCGATATTTCTAGCATGCGCGAAGTATCGCACCGCTATATAAAGGTATATCGCGCGATATTTCTGAGAAGTATCACGCGATACTCTGAGACAAAAATGAGAGACTAAAAACTGAGCCGAAAATTGACGAAAATATTGACGGAAAATACAGAATTAAAGGGACAAAGCTAATCTACTCTGCCCCACGGTGGGCGCCAGAAATGTACACACTAAAATATGCACTTCTATGAACCATTACATGCAAGGTTGCTCAAGAGTGAGGCCTCACAAAGCGGCTCATAGCTCTCTATGCATGGAGTTGCAAGGGACTATGAGTTTTGCTCTCAGCTAGAGCTACAAAAAGGTGACCTTGCTAGTCAACCACACAATGAGAGATTCAAGTGAAGACAAGGGCAAGAGTGCCAATATCTTCAAGAATCTAATATGAAATGCAATGCAATGCAACTAAGATGAAGATGCAAATGTGCAAGCTATGCTATGAAAATGGAAGTACAAACTAAGCTATGAAAGGAAATAGCAATGGATTACAATGCCTCCTATTTAAACTATGTGAGCTTATTCTATTGCATAAAAGGAAATCTAATCTATGATGCCATTATTATGCCACTAAGAAAAGAAATATGCAA
Source organism: Chamaecyparis obtusa (assembly GCA_027943335.1). Taxonomy (NCBI): domain Eukaryota; kingdom Viridiplantae; phylum Streptophyta; class Pinopsida; order Cupressales; family Cupressaceae; genus Chamaecyparis; species Chamaecyparis obtusa. The sequence continues at coordinate 1,839,902 of BSBK01001859.1, forward strand.
CTAAATGATGAAAGCAACAAGTCTTCAAGGTCTTCAAACTCCAAATGCACCTAAAACCTGCAGCATAACATTAGCATAAAACATGGATATGCAAATGAAGGAGAGAGCTCTCCTTTTATAAGAAATGCAAAGGAATGGACCATGGAGATTAAGAGGCAAAAGATCTTAATCAGCGGTGGAGGTTGAAAGAGGAGCAATCCATGTGCACAAGTATCCTCCAATGAGAAAATAAGAGTTGACTTTATATCCATATGAGACAAAAAGTGCTTTTCCCTTTTTATAAAATAGGAATAATGTTTTATTTGTGCAACATAGGATAAGAGGAAAGGTGGGCTTTTTATTTAATTGAAAGGGGAGGAAATATTCCTTTTAATTAAATAAAGACTTAGGATAAATGGTTAGCCCAAGGATAAAATCCAATATATGATCGAAATTAGGATTTAATCAAGAGATTGATATTGTTGAAAATATTGATTATTGATAAAAATGATTCAGGATTGATAAATTGAATAAATGGGGCCCAAAGTCTAGGCGACCATTTTAGGGTGCATACACATACCATCAGTGCTTGAAATTTCCTTATGAAGGAGTAGAGGTAACCATCCCAGTAGATGTATCTACAACTTGCAATGCATTGAAAGAAAGTGCTGATAAACTTGTTCCTAATAACAAAGAATCTTTCACTAAGCAGCTAAACATTGCTTCAACATCCAAAATGGAAGACATTGCTAAAGAGGTCACAATCAAAGAAAATGGTATGGGAGAATATACTATAGATCTAGTCTTATCTTTGACATCTCTCCCTATCTCTCCTAAGTCCTATGGACAAACTCTAAAATAGTCTAAAAAGGAATCTAAAGAACCTCTTGAGGCATATAAAGGAAATTTTGTTGCAGAAAAAGTGTCCAAACAAGAGTTTGAAGAAGATGAAGTTGTGCTTGCATGGCTCTACACAGAAGAACCTAAATCTCAAATTGATCAATCATGTGATTCTAAAACATCGAAGGTCCCTTCTAAGTCATATGGTCCAAGGGAAAAATTGATCACAAAAATGGGATATAAAGGAAAAGGACCTCTAGGACTATAGGGTAAAGGTATTTTGTCACCTCTTGACCATCATGGATGAGAAAACAAGAATACAACAAGTCTAGGATATAAGAAGAAGCCTTTCTATCTTAGCAAGAATTCCCCACATGTCCTAGAATAAATTGAACCAAAGGAGGAAGTAATACAACAATCTGATAGTGATGATTCTGACACTACTGAGGAGCTCATTCCTTATGAGCCTTTTCCTAAAGAAATAAAAGACCTTCTTGATGTTGAAGATGATCCAGTAAAGAGAATCAATGTAGTAGAAACATAAGAACCTACTATGGAACAAGAGACAATTGCACCACAAGAACTAGCTAATCTCGAAGATAATCAAACACACAAGGAGGAAGATGGTAGTTATTCTAAGATAGATTCCCATGAGTATGAATTCAAATTAGAATCTAAGGGTAACCCTTCTTGGGGTATTCATCCTGACTTTACTCATGTTCTTAAATTTCCTAGAGGAATAGATGAGGAATCCAAGGACTATGAATGGGGAGCCATTCCAGAGGAAGATGAGCTTATCATAGAAAAACATATTGATGTTATTCACCAGTATGCACCTACACCCAACATAAGCCTAGAGTGAAATAATGAACTTAATGAGTCTGATCCACCGATGGCTGAAGTGGACCTCCACAATGACATTGAGCCTATTCATGCATTGAATGTCTAAAGTTGTAATATCACCTTCAAACTCGAGTGTCAGGTTAGGACCAATGATGATAGATCTATATCCGTGAACACTATCTCCCAATCTTTCCTCGCTTTGACTATCCAACATCCTGACCTTCTTGACCAAACTTCCACAAATCCAAGCTATGGTATTTATACCTTCCCAAATGATTATGCCCTTGCTTGCTACCTAAATGTAGTTGAGCCTATGAAGACTTCCATCAGTGAACCGAGCGTCAGTATGACGGAGTCGAACATCAAGTATCTTAGTCAAAACAATAAGAATAAAATGAAAATGAAAAGGAGTTCTGAGGCTGAAAACCACTTTGTGTCAGTCTCAGAACCTACAAAAGTAAAAATAAAAGATGTATCTGAAGGTGAAAACCTCTCTGAGGCTCCTAAGGATGAGATTTTGATGTCCTTCTGAGTCATTTATAGGATAGATCGCCAGTTCTAATTGAGCCCACTCAATCCATCAACTTGGGAATAGCAGAGGAACGACATTTGATCCATGTAGCATGATCCTTATCAGAAGAAGAAAAGAAAAAATTTACAACATTCTTAACAGAAAAGAAGATCAAATTTGCATGGAGATACTCAGATATGCCAGGGTTGGATCCTGATCTTATAATGCACCATTTATCTATAGCTCCAAATGTTAAACATGTTAAGAAAAAATTGAGAAAGATGCATCATCATGTTGCACTCTTGGTAAAAGTTGAATTAGAGAAGCTCCTAAAAGCTAGATTCATATGTGTTATTGAATATGTTGAATGGATCTCTAATATTGTACCTATTTCTAAACTAGATAAATCAATCAGAGTGTGCACAGATTTTAGAGATGTGAACAAAGCATGCCCTAAGGATGATTTTCCACTACCTAACATTGATATGATGGTGGACATGACTGCGGGTTTCAAGATGTATTCTTTGATGGATGGTTTCTCCAAATATAATCAAATAAAAATTTCTCCAAAGGATCAAGAGAAAACTGCTTTTACATGTGCATGTAGTACCTTCTGTTGGAATGTCATGCCATTTGGGCTTAAAAATGCTGGTGCTACATATCAGAGAGTTATGACATCTATTTTTCATGACATGATGCATTGAACTATGGAGGATTATATTGATGATACTTTAGCAAAATCTATGATAAGATTTGAACATCTAAATGACTTGAGCAAGATACTAGACAGAATGGAAAAATTTAGTCTCTGACTAAATCCTAAGAAGTGTGCTTTTGGTGTCACTTTTGGAAAGCTCTTAGGATACATAGTTTCAAAGAAGGACATTGAAGTTGATCCAGCTAAAGGAAAGGCTATAATGGAGATGCAACCCCCGAAGAATATTAGTCAAATGAGAACATTACAAGGGAGAGTACAATCTATCAGGTGTTTCATATCTCAACCAGTAGACATATCACAGCCTTTCACAAAGACATTACATAAAGGTGTGACCTTTGCAAGGAATGAGGAATGTGAAAAGAATTTTAACCATATCAAAAAATATCTATCAAATCCTCCTATCTTGATGCCTCCAATTCAAGGGAATCTATTGATCTTATATGTCTCAACAATAGATACATCATTGGGGGCATTACTAGCATAGCATGATGAGAATAAGAAAGAAAGAGCTATATATCATATCAATAGAACATTGGTTGCATATGAGAAGAACTATTCAATGATTGAGAAAGCTTGTCTAACTGTGATATTTGCATCACAAAAATTGATACAGTATATGTTAGCTCATACCACACATTTGGTAGCTAAGATTGATCCATTAAAATACCTACTAAGAAAAGCTGCCCTCATAGGTAGATTGGCCAAATGGGTCATGCTCTTAAGTGAATTTGACATTGAATATGTTTAAAGAAAAGCTATTAAAGGCCAAGTTATTGCTGATCAATTGGTGGATTCACCTATGTTTGATGATACACCAATGCAAATGGAGTTCCCAGATTCCTCTATCATGAATCTTTCTTCTAGAGAATGGCAATTGTTCTTCGATGGCTCTTATACACAGAATGGATCTGGAGCAAGCATATTGTTTATCACACCTCAAGGATACTCCATACCTAAAGATTTTAGATTAAAGTTTCCTTGCACAAATAATATTGTTGAATATGAAGCCCTTCTTAATGGCATGAAAATAGCAATTGAGTGGAGAGTGACAGAGATACACATTCATGGAGACTCCCAACTTGTTATCCATCAAGTCAATGATGTGTACCAAACAAAAGATGAAAAGCTCATTCCATACAAAAGAATGGTAGATGATCTAAAGAAATATTTCATATCTATCACATTTGAGCAAATTCCTCGAATAGAGAACAAGGTTGTCGATGCAATGGCAACACTATCTACTCTATTACAGCAGCTTGAACATGAGCTATGCTATGAGTTCCTAGTGGAAGCACTATCTTATCCTACATATGATTCCCCTGAAACCTGAATGATCTGCATTGTTGTCAATCATGATTCATCTCGATACAAAAACCTTTTCTCCTATCTCCAAGACTAGATCATTCTCGATACCTTCAATCGCCATGAAAAAAGATACCTAATCCGTAATACATCCCGATATGTCATCATTGGTAATGATTTGTACAAATGAGGTCTAGATGGTATGCTAATTAGATATTTAGAATAGGAAGAGTCTCAACATGCATTAGAGGAAGTCCATGAAGGTATTTGTGGGTCACACTCAAATGTTTTAACACTAACTCAAAATCTTATTAGGGCTGGGTACTATTGGCCTGAAATGGAGAAAGATGCAATCAAGTTTGCTAAGAACTATCAAAAGTGCCAAGTACATGGTAACTTAATTCATGCTCTAGGCAGAGATCTCATTCCCTTCACTACACAATGGCCTTTTCACCAATGGGCATTTGATCTTATAGGATCCATACATCCTCATTCTTCTAATGGACATACCCATATCATAACAGCTACAGATTATTTCACAAAATGGGTAGAAGCAGTTCCTTTGACTCAAGCAACTGGAAAACAAATTTTAATGTTCATCTTGAACTACATCATATGTCGGTATGGTATTCCACACTCTATAGTCACAGATAATGGTGGTCAATTCAAGAACAGAGACTTAGATGATCTATGTGCTAAATTCAAGATTACACAACATTGGTCATCTATCTACTAACCTCAAGGGAATGGACAAGCAGAGGCTTCTAACAAGAATCTATTGAAAATCTTGCACTGTATAGTTAATAAGATAGGAAAAGACTGGCATCTCATGATCAATCCATCTCTCTAGGCCTACAGAACAAGTATCAGAATGCCCACTGGGGCTACACCATTCACTTTAGTTTATGGGTCTGAAGCGGTACTATCTATTGAGGTTGAAATTCCATCACTAAGAATCAGAATGCATGGTCTAGTAACTGATGATGACTACAAAGTGTCTATGTTGCAATAACTTGAACTACTAGATGAGCACAAACAAGAAAGGTATGATCATCTCAGAGTGTATTAGAAGAGAATGTCTAGAGGCTATAACAAGAAAGTCAGACATAGAGAATTTCAGGTTGGCAATCTAATCTTGAGAGAGAATCCTAAAAATCAATCACATCAAGAATGCAAGGGGAAGTTTGAACCCAACTAGCTCGGTCCCTTTTTTATCACTGCTACTTTTGGCTCTAGAGCCTATCAACTCTCAACGAATGAAGGAGAACAACTCCGAGCACCAATCAACATTCTCCATCTGAAGAAATTCTATGCGTAAGGCATTCAGTGTATGGTAAAATGTCCTGAAAAAATTATAAAAATTTGAAAAAGTCTTGAAAAAATGAACATCTTGGTGAAAACCTAGCAATAGGCACCTTGATGATTCACAAAAAATCAAAAATACCAAAAATATCAAAAAAATTGGAAAAATTAAAAATTAAAAAAAATGAGAAAAAGAAAAAGTACCTTGGTGAAAACCTGGAAACAAGCACCTTGATAGCAAAAATAGAATCTCTGGCAAGATGGTGAAAACTTGGCAAATGGGTGCCACTTGTTCAAAATACTCCATCTATCAATGCAATCTTGGTCTTTCCCAACTTTCAGTCTGCTTTAGTCTATATATATCCTTATTTTAATAAAGTCGGTCTGTACACCAATCAGCTCAAGAGTTTGTATCCTATCAATGCTTAACACTTAGGGGCAATCAATGTCATATCCTATGGCCTCCAATACATCTTAGATGAGTCATATCCAGTTAGAGTCCTTTTAAGCTTCATCCGAGTTAGTCAGTCTGTCTCCTCTCCAGAAAGGATTTTGCATCTACAACAATGCAATCAAACACAAATTGAAAATAATCTATTCTTTTTACATGCTTTTATCTCCTTGTATGCTTACTGATTCACATTGATATTTTTGCATATTGTGTCCTTTGAGCTCTTCGATGATGTCCTTTACAAGATTTAGAGAGTGATGATTGGGGGCATAATCTTTTCTTTGTCTTCTGCTTGTATGTGAAAATCTAACAACTTTGGAAATTCTCGATTGAAATGGTGTCTGTCTGTAATAGCCTCTATCTCAAATTGGATGACCATGAGTATCTCAAACATTGATATCCAAAAAATTCAAGGAAGTTTGATCTAACTATTGTCTTTTTGAGTCAGTTCTTTCTCCTACTGTGAAATGCGATCTTGCCTAAGGATGTGAACGATAAAGGGTCACTATGGGTAATTCACACTGGATTTAGAATGATCTCTTGATTGTTTGATGTGTTTGAACGCAAGGTGTATTCAGGTCATCATGACATTTATGTTCTGATGCTTATACAAATTTCTATATCAAAATGGACATGATATTCAGGTCATCCTAGCATTTGTGCCTTGGTGCTTATATCTAATCTGACATTATGAAAATAAAATCAATATTCGTATGTCCATGGTTGTCTAACCAGTGGATGTTGTATTGATTCTTGCACATACAAATCGATATTCATATGTCTATGGTTTCATAACTAGTGGGCATTGTATTGATTTATCCGGTTACCTAAAAATTCAATGATGACAAATGACTGACACATGATTAGTGACTAGGTCCTAGGTCCTAGGTCCTAGGTTTGCATTTCATTCTGCATTTCATTTTGCACTTTGCATGATCTCACAAATTGCTTGAACACTTAAATGATTCTTCAAAACCAAAAATGCTAAACATGATGCCAAGACTAAGCATTGTATGAAGGTTCCTCCAACGAAACACCAAGTAGAATCCTTTTTCGGGATCAAAATCAAAATCTGTGATCATTTACTATGTCAAAATTGTGATTTAAAATTTTCAGACCCATGATGTTTGACTGCTTGCATAATCAACCTTCAATCATCACAGAAATCCAGACTTCAACTTAACTAATTATCTTACATCAAACTATCAAAATTTCAACTTGGTCAACTATGGTCAACTCATGGTTTAACCTAGTTAAACTTGGTCTCCAGGACCTCTAAACGATGTAGAACACATTCTCGACCATGTATAACCACTTCTCAAATCAATTAACATACTTCTAAACTATAACACTGACTTTTCTTGTCAGATTTCAATTTTAATCCCGAAGGGGGCATGGTATTCACATCATTCAAGTCTAGAAATCTAAATCTGTAATCAATCTTTCTCTCAGTAATCAAGACAACAACCACATCTAGTTGCTGACTCATCAAAAGTCCTCGTCACTTGGGGCAAATCTATCATCGCTTGGGGCATATCAGATTCATCGAGATCCATATCAATCTGGTATCCTAATCTATCTTGTAAACTATATCAGCTTTTCGTAACCATCAGTTCATTAGTGTTATTTCCTTGGTTCTTCATAACTGAAGGGTTCAAATGTGATACCAATGTGATTCTTATTGACAATCAGGTCTGGAATCGATCACTCACTTCTTCATAATCATAAGGTTCAGAATCAGGCATTTTGACACTTTTTCATAATCACCGATTCATTGCTATTATAGTTAACATTATCTTTGGTCATTCATGACCTAACATCTTCAAATCTTTCAATCAATTTCTATCTCAAAATCGGTTCATCTTTCAAATCAGTTTCAATCTCATACATCTTTATCATACGCAGACTATCTTTGAACCACTGCGCTTCACACAGTAATTCAAAGAGGGGAAAAATGTAATATCCCAAAAATGGGCTATAGGTTCATTAACCTCCTACATCTACAAATCAAATGAAATCAACATCGAAGTCCTAATATAAGGCACATCTGAACATCATCGAATCTTAATTGATTATTCTTAATTCTGCATCGGGGAATATTCCTAGAAATATTCCTATTTATCTTAATTATCTTTAATTTAATGATTATTTGGTGATAAAGCTAATTTATCCTAAAGTTTGATTAATTGAATATTTTGAATATTTAATTAATTAGATTTAATACTGCCACTTAATTATTTAATTAAATTCAATTACATTTATTCCTAAATTATATGATTTAATTCTGACAATAAATCAAAAATCTTATGACTAATTGATTAAATTCTTATTTAATTAATTAAAGTCAGTTGTCAAATTTAATGATATAGTTTTTGAATAAAAGTTTGATTTAATAATTGACTAACCCATAAATCAATTATTTTAATTTAAAAATCAGTTAAGTTGAGGATAAATCACTTTATTTATTTAATTAATTCATAATTAATTGTGCACATTTAAAAAGGAGTTAAACTCAAAATCAGGAAATCAATGCAAGTTGTTAACTTTTGGAAACTCAACATCTATTTTGAGTTCAAAGCTGATCTAAACTTCTGATTTGAGTTAAAAAGTTGTTCTTGCATGATTTTGCATAATTATGTGAGTTAATCATCTCTGATTTCTTGTTGACTCAAAAATCAACTTGAGTTCATCAAGAGTGATTTATGACTTTTCTCATGCACGCTCAAAGCCTTGGATTTCTATAAAATTGAGTCTTCAGCTCTTCTAAAAGAATCCGCGAAATTGCATCCTCACGCTGGTGAATTGGTGATTGAAGAATCCATCTTTTGCGAACCCAAGTTGTTGTGAGATTTTCCTCTGTTTGTGAGCATTCATATCATTTTTAGATCAATTGCATATCATATCAGTTTCATCTAGACTAGTTTCATATCAATTTCTTTCATTATAATTGCATAGAAAATACAAAAATATAGAATAAATCTGCATTCATTTTGTATCCATCTTCTGCATTCCAATCCTTCATTTAGGTGTTACATTATGACTGGTCTCGGTCTGATCTTATAATATCATACTCGTATCTACTAGAAGGCAGTAAATCACCTGGTTAGCTTAGTTTCCATTTCATTGCACGATTTTGATTTTTGCTAACCTCTAATTTTTTACTGAAGTGTTGTGTCTATAGCTAGGTACAAAATTCACACACACACTAGTGTTAACCCATTAGTAGCTTGAAAATAGCCACATACCGAACCATTCACAAAAATGGAGAAATGAACAGATAATATGAAATGAAAGATGCATTTGATCCAATTATTATGAAAGCCAAACCGAGAAAGTATTTTTGAAAGAAAGGGCCAACGGACTCTATCATATGCCTTACTAACATCTAGTTTAACAATCATACCTTGCTTCTTCTCTAAATGCAAACTATATATAGACTCACCTACCTGGACGATGTTATCCACTATTTCACAACTGGGAACAAAACCGTGATGTCCAGGTGAAACAATCCTATCAAGAAGTGGTTTTAGTATGTTTACCACAGCTTTAGACAAGATTTTATATAGAGCATTACATAGCGAGATTGGTCAAAAATCATCCATAATCAAGCACTCTAGTTTCTTGGGAATCAAAGCTATAACAGTGTTATTCAACTCTTTGACAAATTGCCCTTTGAGCTTGAATGCTTCCACCACCTTGAGAATATCAGTGTAATACCCCAAAATTGGCACCTAATAATTTCAATCAATTTTGGTGCATTTTCTTCAATTTCACATCTTCAAAGTCCTATTTTACTAGGCAAATTTCTCTCTCCTACCTGACTTTATTTTGACTTGATGTTAATTGCAAAAAACCCTAGTTTGCATTAATCTCACAACATAATTAATTCCTAAATATTTGACTTTATTAGCTAGATAATCCGTATGATAAATTAATTTAATTCTAAAGTCCTAAGTGCTTTAAATTAAATTAAAATCCACCCCCTTTAGCTAATACACATAAAAAAGGGAATTAATCTTATTTAGTTATTTGAATGGACACCTCTTTATTTGAATTTAATAATTCAAATTACTCGAACGGTCACCCATATGTGGCAATATTTTATTCTCTTAATTAAATAAATCTTTCAATATGTGTCTCAATTAAGAATGAAGAGCCAACCATTCATTTTCAAGAACCTCTTCATTCTCTCCCTGGGCTTGTCTATTTAATGAACCTTCTCCTTCATTCGAAAAAAGGCAATTGTGATAGCGTCCATACTTTAGCAAATTTTAGTCTCAATTATCTTCATATTTCCAAGATTTTTCATTGCATAATTAGTTTAATTTCTCATTCTAGTATAATATTGCACTCTCATTGAATATAGTTTGATTATTGTTATTAGATTAATCTCATATTTCTTTCAAAAGCACTTTAAATTAATTTGCATCTTGATATTTCTTTCAAGATTGTAGATTAATTGTGTAGTACCTCGCCCCTAGTCTGATTTTATTAAAGTTATGTTTACTCTAGGATGTTAGATTATATGTTAGAAAATCATCAATGCTTATGATTTCACTGACCCCATACTTGCATGTGTATGGTTAATGTGATTGTTTTACATTTCTGTTTGACGTGCTTGATGTGGTTGAGAGACAGAGTCGTAGTTACTTGCTTGCAAGATCCACATGATCGACCGATCTCCACCATTGTCTGTTATATAGTTGTATATGTATGTACATGTGGGTGTTGTTTGCAGGTACCGGGCAATGTCTTCCCTGAATTGTCAGGATGAGCGTGCCCTATCGCAATATCTCAGATGGTAAGAGAGGGGAGATAACATAAATTCAAAACCCTAACCCAAACCCAATTATCCTAGTTGTTGGATAAGTATCTGTTGACTACCCTATCCGAATTTGTCAGGTTGGCAAAGTTCGTGGATCCCTTTCTGGTGTTGCTTGGTTTTGGTTTTGTTTGGTTTTATGTCATATGATTTCAGTCGATTTGTGGTTATGTGAGTGATTTTATATGATTATTCATTTATTGATTTTAGTTGAATTATGTTTATATAGATTATTTTATGTGATTATCAATGTTAGGTGCATAGTTGAATTTTATAATTAAATATGCTCCTATGATTAATTGAGGAAATTAAATTGAAGTTAATTATTGAGTATTTGGAAATTAATATTGTTTATGTCCTAAGTTTATTTTGATAAAATTTAATTAAAATCAAATAATTGATTATTTGGATATTAATTGATTATTTTATTAATAATTAAATTTTATTATGTTTGTGAGTATTATTAAATAAATAAATATTTAATTGCATATTTTAGGATGCATTAAGTATTTTATTTATTTAATAAATGTATTTTAAATTATTAACATGTGCAAATTGAAAAGAGAGTTGTCAAAAAATGAACAACTAGTTTTCAAAAGTCAAGTTGTGTTGTGCTTTTAATAGATATTTTATTTATTAATTAGTAATTACTTTCAATTTTGGAGTTAGAGTCTGATTAGGAGTTGTCTTATGAGTCATTTCTGATTTGGAGTTGAACTGTGAGTTAGCTTTTGAGTTGTCTTTAGGGATTGCTTGAATTTGAGAATTGGATTCCAATTAGGGGATTATTGCATTCTTTTGAGATTAGACAGGTTTCTTTGGAGGAGAATTTTTGGAGAGCTTGTGTGCTTGAATTTTTGAGGATTCTTGGTTTGTTGTGGCTACTTGTTGATTTGGGCTTGATTATGGACCTGGATTTGGTTCCTATTTTCATCATAGTTTACAGATCTGCAAACATGATTGGTATTGGAAGAAATCTCTCTCAGATCTTCAACAGGGGTTTCTTTATAGTTCTAGCATTGGATTTAAGGTAAGATCTGAAATTCTTGTTGTGTGTTCTCTGTTAATTTATCTGGTAAAATTTTGTGTTTGAGTAGATCTAGTTTTATCTCATTAGATCTGTATGTTTTCTTAAATTTTGGGTATTAGAGAAAACCCAGATCTGTTATTTTGTGTTTTTATAATTACTTGGCATTGTACCGTTATGCTGGTAAAATTTTATTAAAAGATTGTCTGTAACGCCCCGCCAGGCAACCCAAGAGGACAAGACATAAAACCTCTATAAAATGAAAGTAGTGAATTTTTTATCAATTTATTTATTTATTTTAACTAGAATAATATTCATCATTACACTTCATATTTCTAAAAGAAGAAATAATTTTCTACTACTTGAATGTAAGATTTATACAACTTAAGTCCTCCCGGGTTCCCTAACGTCGCTACCTAAGCAACATCATATAAACCATTTACATGCATAAGATATTCACGGAATCATGAGCTTAAAAGATCTACATTCATTTTAATGCACCAAGTTAAATGTCCCTAACTTATTTCTTTTATTAAACATAGGTTAATCATCCAACATCATTATTCCTTTTATCAACTCATTCCATAAATTCATATTGATTTCATCTACATCTACTATCCTTTATATCACTTTTCTCTAATAATTTAGGTAAGAGATTAATATTCATTAAGGTAGGCATTATCCTAGGTATTTCATTAACATGAACCAAGTATTAACATTATAATCAAGTTACTATTTTATTGCATTGTTTCATAACCATTCATTGTTAATAATTCCAATCACTAACCTATCATTTCTCAATAATTTCCTTGGATCCTTTCATCAAGAGAGAATACATTATTTTTGTGATATATCATTATATATAACTATATTTAAGATTATTTCCTTTACATATGGACAACATAAGAGGATAGGAGAAATAACATAAACACTTTCTTTTAATGCTAGTAACATGTCCAATATTCCACATTATTTTCCCTTTCTTTTACCTAGAACTACCCATTCCCTTATGCATTGCTTTGAATTGAGATTACATCAATACTACAAGACTCCTTTTAGGAGATTAAAAATTACATGAATTCAAATACATAAGTACATCTCAACATATTAAAATATCCAATAAGAAATCTTCAACTGTAGATCTGGAAAGGAATATGTGCTAGGATCATCCAGAGAATCACGAACAATACCTCGATATAAATATTAACCACCCAACCACGTGGAACCAATAGGCCCACTCCCCCGAGCTAGGAGATAGAACCAAAGGCCCATACAAGAGGTAACAACTAGAAAATTCCTAAGGTGGTGATAAAAGTTCCCCAAAGTCACAACAAAAAAGAAAAGATAAGAAGACCACAAGGAATACCAGAGGCATGATCAAATTTGATAGAGACTCTAAGCTACAAGCTAGGTGAGTGTCATCACATAGCCCTCACCCCTTAGGTTGTCCTAGTACTAGCCACTCTTGGCCCCGGCCCCCAAGTAGGCACATGCGGAACCGAATGCCTCTCGTACAGACAAGGTCATTCAGTTGTACCTACGCATAAGTACCTTCTCCCACTCCCATCCTTAGTCTTTACTAGCACTAAAGGCATGGGCGAGGCACAATTAATCTTGATTAATGTGTAATTTCTCATTCCAATAATCTCCCATTCCCAATTCATTTATTTAGATTATCACTTGATTAAATAACTCATAGTAGGTTATCCTGGTACTAGCCACTTAGGGCCCCGGCCCCTCACTATGAGCCACTCACCTAGTGTACTTAGGTTCCCTAACATACATATAAAAATCATAAGAACATAATAGATTCATCATCAAGAATTCATATCAATTCCATAACAACATTTGATTGAGTTTAGGAAAACATATGTTGTCCCTAGTCCACTTGACAACCCTAAACCCAATATGGCATTCAGAACGTTCCAAACATATAAGAAGACATCCAAGTGATATTATAAATATATTTAGAGTATAAATAGATCCAATTAACCAAAAACAATTTCTAATAGCCTCTGGTAACCATACGAAACCTTAAAACTTAATGATGTTCTTAAATTGAATTATTTCAAGCAAGGATTAAATGCAAAGAATAGTCATCATAGAACAGTCATCCATATCTTCCACAAAACATAAAATAAAGTAAATCTCTTCGGTGGAGATTTAGATAACATAATTATGGACTCTCAATTTTATTTTTAGGAAGATCCAACGGTGGGAAAGAAAGTTATGACTTCTGGTTTAAAATAGAAAATTCTGGTTAGGGTTCAGACCTGCCTTCACTAAAATGGTTGTAATTTTCACAAAACATAATTAAAATTCACCAAACTAATTGGAAATGAAAGATAAGACTTAAGAGAATCTCTGATATCAAATTTAGACTTTTATATAATCATATCATCCTGTAGCATACGAATACATTTGACAGAAAATTCGGAATCAAGAATGGACAGGCATAGTCTGCCAAAATGTCAAAAATAAGGCATTAATTCGACCCTAAAAATAAAATCAAAGAGATACCCATTTGAGATCTGTGAATTTTACTTCTAGAAAATCAATTTAGTAAAACCATAGATGCAATTTAAATTGTTATAATAACATATCTCCAAAAATAGGTTGCTAAAAACCCTAGGAAAACACATGCCAATTCTTACAAACAAAAACTCAAAACTTTAAAATAACCATACAAATGAAAAGTACAGATATAATAAATAATGATAATATATAAATAGATCTATAATCTATCAGATACATCAAGTAACTAAAATATTCAATCCATACCTCATGTCCTACGAAGGTTGAATCGAAGAAGGAAGGAAACAAAAGAGAAGACAAATCCAAACTTGAGATGCATCCTTCAAACCCTATCCACTTTCAGAAATCTCCATGAAAGAAAGAAATAATTCCACAGCAAAGAATCCCTCTCTCAACTACTGAAATTCTCACAAAAATGTCTCTCTCCCAAAAGCAAAGATAACCAAAAATTCTTAAAGACATATGCTTACAAACTCTCTTTCACATCTCCAAGTTTTCTCTCCAAAATCTCCATGAAAAGTAAGGTCATCCTCTCCTCAATGCTTCAGCCCCAAAATCCCCTCCCTTCAAATGAGAAAGTAGTGCATATAAATAGATTTCCAAAGGTTGAGAGGAAAAGTAACCAATTCCCAACTAACTCTTAACTAAAGGGTATTATAAAATAACTTAATATCATACAACTATATTACTCAAATATACAATAAAAGATTATTTGTATTCATTCATACACACATGTAATATTATCCTAACATATATGCATATGCCATCATTAATTACATCAATATCTATATATATAACCTATCCTCATTATTAATAATTAACAATTGAGAATAATATACCTCGCATTATTTAATATTTAATTATTAATAATATTATACTTTACATTAATCCCGAAATATACACCATCAACAATATCTACAATAATTAACATATAATCACATATAAATTATATATATATAAATACATATATGTGTGCACCCATATATATATTTCCATATATATATATATATATATATTTATATTTATATAGATACATGCCAAATACCAAACACTATAATCTATAAGATTATGAAGTAATAGATCACAATATTATTACTTATTTATAATTGCTATAGGATATAACACTGAGGTAGAATAAAATCACATGCCTCAAAATAAATCTAATCATCGAAAGAGGCCATAAAAATCAACTATGAAACATATTGAGAAAACTATAAGATCAAACAAGGTCAACCAAAGTCAACAAGGAAAGTCAAGCCAAACTCCTGAAACACAACATAGAAAGATTAACTAAGAATCATACCAAGAAGGAGAAATAAATAAAATGAGTAAACAAATCATACAACCAAATGAATTCAAGTGGCCACAAGGCACTAACTACAACCATGCCCAACCGGGTGCGTTGGATCTGGGTTTTTGACCCAAAGGTTGACTGACAAAGAAGGAACCCTAATATTCCCAAATTGGAATAATGACAAAGGAAGACTCATGTAGGGGCCTTAGTACTATCTCCATAACAACAACCATCGAGGATTTGAGGGCATGCTCAGACCTGTGAAGCCAGGTGAAGTCGATGCCCGGTACCTGCAAGCCTGCATCACAAAGAAGAAATACATATGCACAAATATACGTATAAAAGAAAACATTGCAGATGACCAGGATCGATACATCATGTGGACCTCAGCTATGTGAGTAACTACAACTTCATCTTGAATCATGAAAACACATCATGTATATATATACACTCAAAGCATGTAGCATCATCATAACGAAGGTTAGAATCTCAAGCATTGTGTTAGTCTCTTATCAATACTAATAATAAATCAACATAATCAAATCATCAAGTGAGATACAAGATTCATCCAAAGTAACCTTAATAGAAGAAAATATAAATAACCACTTATATATATCTATCAAGTACATATCATATAACATCCTAACTATGTTCATAAAGGTCTTGTAGGTACTCAATACATACATGGAGATAAATACATACAAAAGTGATACCTTTAGATAGTATGTCTGATATTAGAATCATTGAGTACTAGCTTATGAAATTATTATAAACAACTATAGGAATAGATCAAACAAGTATCATGTACAACTTAAGCTATAAGAAAACATCGAAGGATCTTAATTCTTTCAAAAACACAAAACTTATATTAGGGTTAGAGGGGTATTACATTGTCTGTGGTTTGCTTGTAAAATGAAAAATCAACCTTGGTCTATAGTTGAACTATATAGTGGAGAAAAAAAAAAAAAAGATTCCCTTTGGAAAGAAATCAATTTGGATTAAAAAACCCAATTCTGGTAAATAAATTGTCAAAAAGTTACTCTCTGTGTAAAAAAAAAAATAACACCAGTCAAAACAAGTCAAGACATGGCTTTAATAATATGTTTTGATTAAACTTATTTCCTTTGTTTTAAAATATAATATTTTAATTCCTTACAAAATTAGAATATCCTGTGTGATGATTTAAAAATTATATTTTTTGTGCTTTGTGTGTTTGTGTTCACATTCTGGGAGAATGTGTTGTCTCAAAATTAAATTTATATATAAAAAAATTAATTTGAAATTTTGAAATTACTAAATGTAAAAAAAATATATAAAAATAAAATAAAATTGAATAGCTTACGCTATATGTTGGTTTGGATTGTTTTAAAAAAAAAAATTTATTATAAGTTTGGGGGCGGGGGTCACCAACTTCCCCCAACCCCCTACGGCAGTTCAAAGGCTGCCGCATGGCCACGGCAGTCCCTAGGCTACCGTGAAGCAGTCTAGGCTGCCGCCAACACATGGGAGTGGGGCGTGGGGCCCGTAGGGTCCCCCCCAATAAGATTTTTTAAAAAAATTAAAAAAATAATTTTGTTTGCTAAGTTTGTTTTTAAATTTTGTTTTATCAATGTAATTTTTTATTTAGGTGCTTTTATTAATTTAGTTTTATTTTAATATTAATTTGTTAGTTAAGTTTAGCTTAACTAAAATTGTAATTTGTTTTAGATTAAATTAATTTGTGGATTGATTTAGTTTAATTATTTGGTTATTTAATTTAGTGTTGATTATTTAATTGAATCTAGATGTTTATAGATTTTAATTAATAAACTATTAATAAATTTTGTTTAATAGTAGGTTGGAATAGATAGGACTTTGCGTATACTTCGTATGCTTATATTTCTATGTAATTTGATTTCTAATTCGATCAAATTAGATCTATTGTGTTATTATTCAAATGTGATGTATTTTCATACATGCCTAGGTTGATCGGAACTCATATATTTTGTGTATTGTAATATATTTAATTGTGAATCATATTGGCAAAGGAACTTATCAAGTGTTTAGTTTATACTGAATTTGGGCATTTTTGCTCTATTGGGTTCACAGAACAACATTAGAGAATATTCTATATTTAAGGCTTTGTTGTGATATTTACGTTACGTTTCATTTCTCCTAATAGGTTTACTTGTTCTCATGCTTGGATTCAATTGTGTCGAACATGAAATTTAAATGCTTTTGATTAGATTTCAATTACTATGAATGTGAGTGTGTATTCATTGTGTCTGATATGTCTTCTTATGCAATTTATGGGTTGTCAAGTACTAGAAGACCTAGGAGGATACAGAGGCTGGGGTATGTGTCAAATGTTTATGTTTTCAGCTATGTTTTTTATGTGTGTGTACTTTATTTGATTATCACACCTATTTGACCATTGGGCTCATGATTTATTGTACTTTGTTTGTGGTATCTTTGTAACCATATCTAGTTCTTTTGTGTGAAATGGATATGAGGTTACGTAGTTGTATACCTGATTAGATCTAGGAGAGATCTATGAGCCTAGGGTAGTTTACCTAGATATGTAGTAGGAGGTGGCTTGCAATAAGCGTCGGGGCCCACAAGTGGCTACCAGGATCACTTATTGTTAAGTATCTTAATCAAGTGATAACTAAATATAACATTGAGAGATTTTAAAATGAACCTAATAAGATATGGTTTCCTCGCCCTGGCTTAGTGCTAGTACAGACTAAGGTGGGAATGGAGAAGATGACTAGCCCCCTTTTAAGGGATGAGTTGGCATAGTCGATGGCTTTGTCAGTATGAGAGGTCATTGACACCGTGTAAGGTCACTTGGGTGCCAGGATCCAGCAAGATTACCAGGATGAGACTCAAGGGTTAGATGTACATGATGACACCTTCCTATGCATAGTCTAGTTATCCTACATGTGTCAGTTACCTCTGGATTAGTGGGTCTTCCTCTTCATTATGCTTATTATCCTTGAGTTAGAGAGCTTTCAGGATCTTTTCCTAGCTTGATCTGTTTGATGTTTGTTATCCGAGTGGGATCTGTTGTTATCTCCTCAGCACGGTGGGAGTGGACCATTTAGGTTCATGAGGTCAGGTGGTAGTGATTCTTTTACCATTTAAGATTCCAACATTCGTGTACCAGTGTTGGATGATCCCTGTAGCAGTTGTTCCTTCTTGATCTTCTTCCTTGTGATCTTGCATCTTTGTATCAGATCTCCAGTGATGTCTTTTGTTCTTCATTTCAGCTATTGTATTACATACCCTGCGACATATGCAGTGGATGTAGATTTATGGATACCTTATGGTACCAGATGTATTTATGTTATCTTCTAGGTGATGTTGATTCTATCTTTCATTGGATTATATGAGTTTCATAATTGTACCTAATCTAAATTTAATTAATTATGTTAAATTAATATTCATCAAGGAACCCTTGAGAGTTGTAACCTATGTTGGTTGTTTATGTTATGTGAGTTAATGGTATTTGCTTCCACATTGGTGTTTATCTTATATGTTAACTTAAAAAAAAAATATTCTGCAAACTTAGATGCATGTTTAGGTTAAGTTCTTCTGGGTTCTTTGGCGGGGCATTAAAAATTGCACTAATTTTTAGATTAATTTCATTATTGTTCATCTTTCAAGCTTTTGAAAATCCTTTGTATTAGCTTGGTCTTAAGGTTGTTGGCTCTCGTTCTGAGAGTAAATCAATCACCCCAATTAATTAGAAGGCAACAGGTCAAATCAATAGAATTGTGCGAATGGGTAATTCATACTCAATTTCATGATTTGATGATCGAGCCATGACTATGTTGTTTTTATAGCTAAATTAGAGGTCAACGTTCAGCTTATAACATTCTGGCACCCACTATGGGGCAGAAAACTTGATTTCTGGCCTCATTGATTTTAAACTTTTTTTGAATTTTGCAATCTGTCATACATCTATACTTCTCTGTGTATGGAAGTTCGCACGAGATTCCTAAGTGCACCACATGACATTTTTCTCCCTATAGTACTCTCTCACGTGAAATTATACTTTCTCATGCAATCCCTGGTATTTCCTCGCGCGTAGTGTAGTACTTCCTCACGTGAAGTTTCACTGTCAAGCAATTAATTTTTCCAGATTCTGCATTTTACTGTTGTTTTTCCTAACATCTATTTTTTCGTTGTTGATTTCATATCTCTATTTCTGTCACAACATAACAGTGGTCTGTAGGTCGCTTTGTCGAAGATCATAAAACTTGCTAATAGTTTGCTTGCAGGACGATTGCCGAAGAACTTTTAAAATGTTATGTTTGTTTTCTTGTTTTCATTCACATAGTCTAATTAGGGCTCCGTTAAAATTTCTTAAAGGTCTTGATAGCAAAGTAGGGGAATAGGCTCTTCATTATGTGGAATTGACACCCACGGATGAAACTGAGACCCAGATGTTGCTAGAATGATAGATACTTGGGGAAGCAGAGAAAGGTAGTGAATCTTTAACACTTCTACTTGCCAAGGGATTATGCTCTTCTCTCTTTGAGAGAACCAGAAACCCAAAAGCTTGTGAATTTGGTGAAGTGAAGCTAACTCAGTGATGAATTTTCTTGATGTGTTTGGGTGAAGTGAAGAGGTAGAGAAGTATGCTCTTCTCTCTTTGAGAGAAATAGAAAATTGAACCCTCAGATCTAAACCAAGTTGTGTCACCTTTAGAGGGTCTGCCAAAAGTTGAACCTCCAGGAACGACCCAAGTGAGTACGCACCTATCACTGGTGATTGTGCCTCACTATAATAAAGAATGTTTTGTTGAGTCTAAAGACTCCAAAAGCATGTTAACTTCCTTCTCTTAATTTCGACATCATCTTGAGAAGGCTTCGTCTGTTGTATAGAGCAACATCACTCCTAGCCCTACTTGCGGGGGTGTATGACTTTCGGGTGTTGGTGTAGCTATGAGGCCCTAGCCCTGTATTGAGGGCACCAAAGGTTAGTGTGAACGGAAGCCCACTAAAAAATTTCCTTAGTTAGTTTCCTACCCGGTTCACCTCCAAAAGGAGTCATAATCTTTGCACAGGGAGGGGGAAGAATCTCTCTTGTAAATTCCCACCATGGGCATGCACCTAGACGCTTGAAGGTGGTATATGATGTTGGCCCTGCTTCAAGGGTAACCTTCAAACATATACTATTGAGTCCTTGGAAACACCAAAAACATGGGTGCCCTCTAGGGGGTGACACGGTTGTGTGAGGTGCACACATGCGCATAAGCAGTGGGGCAAAGGTTTTGGCTTCTCACCATTTTTTTTTGTAGGGATAACTGTGTTTGTTATCGAGTCTTAAACTTGTCCATCATGATTAAACAAAGACTCCCCCGATACTACCAAGTTGCTTTGTCCTTGGTAGGTCTGTTTACAACTACTTCTTGTATCACCATTGCTTGATCAAACCTTTATGCTTGTAAATGAGTGCTTGAAACCTTCAAACTAAGATTGTTGATCAAACTATCATTTACATTGTCTAGAAACTAGATTTCCTGTCTAAGAACCATTTACGTTGTGTCCTGAAAACTATCTTTTATCTCAAAATTTGTGTTGAACTGTCGAACACTGTCTTTTTCCCGCGTGAAGTTTCAGAAACTAAGTACTTTCTCGCATGAGATTTCATTCTCTGGTGTGAAACTTTGCATTCTCTCGCGCACCATGGTACTTTCTCATGTGAACCTGTACCCCAGTTTTCAAAATAGAGGCTTATTTCCTATTGACTTTTTATCTAATCTGGTTTTTGTCTGAGGTATGTTTGTCTATTTTCCTGTCGTTCATTGTCAGAAACTGAGTGTCTCGAGCTACAAACCTATTGATTTTGCTTAAACTCTCATTTGTCTCCTTGTTATTTGTCTCATCTCTTTGTGCTTTTGTACCTTGCATTGCGATAGTCTTATCTTGGTTGTTCTAGCCATACTCCTGATGATTCATACCAGGTGCATTTCACATCTTGGTTGTTCTGGCCTTTATCTTCTTTTTGTTGTTCCTAGAGATAGATTTAAAGCATTATCTCAAGTCTTCTCTCGTTTCATCTTCATCTATGACTGTCACGACTCGAAGTGGAAACACTTATCCCATTCGTAATACTGGTCAAGGTAGAGGAAAACCTCGTAATTAGGAAACAAGTTGTCCCGAACCTATTGTGCAAATTGAACATTGTGAGGAATCCTCAAGTTCTTCATTGAGTACTTTGTAATATAGCCCGTCTCAATCAACTCTGGTGTTCCAAGAGTGTTTTAATCTATTGTTTGAAGTGCAACCTAGTTTCTAATTTCAAGGTCAAGACAACTCATTGTTTCACAACTTTGGAAGACCGCTTCCTCGAACTAGTCCTATCATTGAACCTATCAATCTTGTTGACGATATCGATTCATCTAAACCCATTAATCTTCTTGATCCTGTTAGAGTGCCAAAAGTTACCTTAGTTATGCCCTTTCAATGTTGTGCATATCATTTTACTGAGTCTTCGTGTACTGTGCAAACCTACCACAAGATGGGAGAGCCATTCGACTTCCAACCAGGCAAATACAGCCAAACTTTTGATCAATCTCAAAACAACCAGCATTTTGGTCAATCTTCCACTGACTAACGTCATGCTCAACCTTGAAATGAGAAATGCTATGATCAAACAAAAAATCACCAAGCTCAATACAAAACTCAAGGTGGTCAACCAACGTATCACTATCGTCCTGCTCCTTATGATTAGACTCAAGATCAAATCCCAAGCACTTCTGAGAACCTCAGCAATGAGGGTGATGACACAATAACTTGAGATGACATAGATGCTACAAAAGCAAACAAGAGTTTATTAAGATGATGGAGATCATCCTTCTAGAGGAGAAGGAAAAGTACTTCCTTGAGTTGGCCAAACAAGGAGCTAAGTTACCCTCAGACTATCAGGTTGAAACAATTGTGGCCAAGGAAGAAGAAACTAAGACCGCTAAATTGTAAAAGATGGTCCAAGACATGCAAGATCAGATTAGCCAACTTGCAAATAATAAGGACAAACTTGCTCAATAATTCACAATAGAAAGTATTTGTCCTTTCCCCTTTGATAGGAGTCTTCACATGCCACCTTTTCCCAGAGGTGTAGAGCTACCTAAATATGACAAATTCTTGGGTGCTATTGATCCCCAAGATCACCTAAGGGATTTTGGCACTTTATTTATGGAATTCATGCATGATCAAACATATCTTATGCACCTATTTCCTCGTAGCTTGGGTGGACCAACTATGGAATGGTTTTCTTGATTGCCTACTGGCATTAAGACTTTTGATGAAATGGCTAATCTGTTTCTCCAACATTACTCGCATAATATTCAACATCCAGTCAACATCTGAGATCTTTGCAATTTGAAGCAACGACAAGGAGAAGCTTTCCTAACATTGCTCCAAAGATGGAGATAATTGTGTACAAGGTGTCCTCACAAGCTACCAGAGTCGAAGAGGCTCGACATTTTCTTAGACAATCTTGTCCCAGACTTTGGATACCAAGTGCAATTACAAGGTCCTTTGACATTTGATAGCATGATTAAACAAGCAGTGCAAATAGAGGCCTTTATGATCAAAAAAGGAGAATTGAATTTGGGTAAAGACAACAAACAAGGATCTTCAAACCTGAATATGGATAAAGGGAATTTGGCCAACAAGAATAGAGATGTTGTGAACGATGGAGTGGTCGACAATGTGACCACAAAGCCTGCTAAGTCTATTTTTAATCTCTCTTCTAGCATACAAGTAGTCAAAGCTACTGAAAAGCCTGCGATAGAAAATCAGCAACCTTTGAGGTTTTCTAAGAACAAACCTTGGGCATCCCGACCCAAGCGTGAATTCACTTCCTTGGGAGAACCACTTGATGTGGTCTATAAAACTCTTGTGCAGAATCAGATTCTCACTCCTTTGGAAAAGTGTCTCTATGACCCACAACCATGACATCATTGGTGGAATGACAACGCCTATTGTGATTATCACCAAAATAAGGGTCATAAGACTTCTACTTGTCTTGAGTTGAAACATAAGGTCCAAGATTTGATTGATAGTGGTGACATTGTTATGGATGGCCATAACAAGAATTTGGACCATCAAGCATTTAAGGATCCCTTCCCTCCTCATAAGAAGGGTGAGTCTTCAAACACTAAGAATACCAATGCTAAAGTCAACTACACATACACTAATGATGACAGTGTTATTGGTATGATCAAACCTGTTGGAGTAGAGTATTGCGATGTCATTACTATTAAGGGGAGCAGTGATGCTCCCAAACCTAAGACTCCTTTCATCTTGTGTAGTTCTGCATCTCATTCCTCTGAATCTGAACAACCTCAAGACTGTGCTAATTTTGTTACTCGATCATGAGGAAGAGTTGTTTTGAAAGGTCCTGATACTTCTACATCCACTCCAAAGCAAATTGCAGATAAGACTATTGTTGGCCCTGCCAACCAGAACACGAAATTTGTCCCTATAGCTAGCTCGGCTAGTTATAGCATCTTAGATCAGCTCCAGTGAACCAATGCTCAGATTACCATTTTTGAGTTGTTGAAGATCTCGCCTGCTCACAGGTAGATTTTGGATAAAGCCCTCGCCAAGGCAAACGTTCCCAAGGATCTTGATCTCAACCAGTTCCAATCTATGGTGGGTCATTTGACCTCGCCTCACTATCTATCTTTCTTTGAAGAAGATGATCACTCTTTGATCCATCCGCATAACGCTCCCTTGCACATAGAAGTCGTGATAGGTCCTAAACGCATCCACCAAGTGCTCATAGACAATGGTGCTGGTCTGAGTATCTATTCTGCTAAGCTGCTTACCCAACTAGGTTATGATGAGAATTGTATAGACTCCCGCAAAAAGATTACCATCAAATCTTATGATGAGGAAGAACGCAAATCCCAAGGCTTGTCAAAGTAGGTGAAGGGTCTGGTGTTAGGTTGCATGAATAAGACACCATCAGTGTTAACTTGTCCTCTACTTTCGACATGGGTTCTCATAGGGATTCAAACACTCCTTTGGATGAAATCGCTCTAGGTCTTGATTTGCTCGTCCACGCTTTTGATGGTTATACTGTGAATGAAATTGAGTCAATCACTACTTCTCTTTCACTCAAAAAGCCCCATTTGATAAATTGGAACTCCCCCTCCTCATCCAATGAAGTCCTTATGTTCCAGAATGATTACGCTCTAGCCTGTTACCTCCATGCTATTGAACTTGTGATGTCCTCCACCAGTGAAAGTAGTGTCAACATGACAAAGGTGAATATCAAGTATCTTAGTCAAAAAAATTAAAAGAAGAAAAAATAGATGCTCTAATGGTGAAAACCCCATTGTGGCAGTATCAGAGACAAAAATAGTAAAAATAAAAGATGTATCTAAGGGTGAAAACCTCTCTGAGGCACCCAAGGATGAGATACTTGATATGCTCCCGAGCCACTTTCAAGAGAGGTCATCAGTATTGATTGAGCTGACACAACTAGTAAATTTGGGTACAGAGCCTGCCCCATAAATTATTCATCTAGCACAGTCATTATCTACAAAAGAAAAGGAAGAGTTCACTAGCTTCTTTCAAAGCAATAAAATAAACTTTGCATGGACTTACTCTGACATGCCTGGATTAGACCCCAATCTAATCATGCACCATTTTTCCATTGCACCAGGTATTAAACCTGTTAAGCAGAAGTTGCGAAAGATGCATCCACACGTAGCACTTTTGGTCAAAACAGAGCTAGAAAAGCTTCTTAAGGCTGGTTTCATAAGAACTATTGATTATGTAGAGTGGATTTCAAACATTTTTCTAGTCACCAAACATGATAAATCTATTCGTGTATGCACAGACTTCAGGGATCTAAATAAGGCATGTCCAAAAGATGACTTCCCATTGCCTAATATTGACATGATAGTGGATATGACAATAGGATATGAGATGTATTCCTTGATGGATGGCTTTTTTGGCTATAATCAAATAAAAATTATGCCAGAAGATCAAGAAAAGATCACTTTCACATGTTCCTAGGGCACCTTTTGCTAGAATGTCATGCCTTTTGGGCTTAAGAATGCTGGAGCAACATATCAAAGAGCTATCACTACCATTTTCCATGATATGATGCATAAAACAATGGAGGATTATGTGGATGATACTTTATCCAAAAGCATGCAGCAAAGAACTCATCTCATAGGTTTGGGTCCCATACTTGACCGCATGGAACAATTTAGTCTCAGACTTAATCCAAAAAAATGTGCATTCGGCATCACTTCTGGGAAATTATTGGGTTACATCATTTTAGCTAAGGGCATAGAATTTGATCCTGAAAAGGTGCAAGCTATTATGGACATGCCTCCACCCAAGAATATCAGTCAAATGTGAGGACTACAGGGAAGGCTACAATCTATCTGGTGCTTCATTTCACAGTTGGCTGACAAGTCACAACCATTCACTAAAACTTTACATAAGGGTGTGACTTATGAATGGAATGAAGAATGTGATAGGGGACTCACCCAGATTAAATAGTATCTTGCTAATCCACCTATATTAATGCCTCCTATTCATGGGAAGTCTCTTATACTATACATCTCAGCAACGAACACATCTTTGGGTGCTCTCCTAGCTCAAGAAGATTAGAACAACAAAGAGAGGGTCATTTACTATATCAGCAGAACATTGGTTTCGTATGAAATGAACTATTATGTCATTGAGAAAGCTTGTCTAGCAGTAGTGTTTACTTCTCAGAAGTTGCGACATTATATGCTAGCTCACACTACAAGGCTTATTGCAAAAATTGATCCACTAAAGTACTTACTGAGCAAGGCTGCCCTCGCGGGTAGATTAGAAAAATGGGTGATGATACTTAGTGAATTTGACATTGAGTATGTGGAAAGAAAAGCTATTAAAGGACAAGAAATTGTTGATCAATTGGCGGAAGCTCCTCTGAAAGATCACCAGCCTTTGAGTATTGAATTCCCAGATGAATCCATCATGCTTCTCACACATCAGGATTGGATCATGTTCTTTGATGGATCATTCACTCAGCAAGGATCCGATGCAGGCATTCTATTTATAACGCCTCAAAGATACTCATTACCAAAAGCTTACAAAATGTTGTTTCCCTGCACAAAAAACATCGTTGAATATGAAGCTCTCATTAACGGTATGAAGATAGCCATTGAATGGTGTGTGGACAAGCTCAAGGTCTTTGGAGACTCTTAGTTAATCATCAACCAAGTCAATGATGTCTATCAAATGAAGGATGATAAGCTAGTGCCTTACAAAAGAATGGTGGATGATCTCAAACAGTATTTTGCACACATTTCTTTTCAAAAAATTCCAAGGGCAGACAATAAAGTAGTTGATGTTATGGCCACTCTTGCTTCAATGTTCCAAATGTCAAAAAATGACTTCAGACATGAATTCCTGGTGGAGGCATTACACTACCCTGCCTACGACATTCCTAAATCAAGGGTGATCTGTTCAGTCATTGGACATGATTCATCTCGTTACCACCATATCTATTCCTACCTTCGTGACCAAATCATTCCAGACACCTATACCCGGAATGAAAAGCATCACCTAATTCGTAATGCTTCACAGTATGTCATCATAGCAAATGACTTGTATATACGGGGTCTAGACGGTACCCTCCTTAGGTGTCTAGAACCTGATGAGGCCAAACATGCGCTAGCTGAGGTACATGAAGGTATCTATGGGTCTCATTGGAGTGGTCTGACGTTAGCTCAAAAACTTATTAGAGCTGGTTACTACTGGCCCGATATGGAGAAAGAAGTTGTTCAATATGCCAAGACTTGTAAACAGTGCCAATTTCATGAAAATCTGATCCATGCTCCTGCTAAAGAGCTTATTCCTTTCATCAGTTTCTGGCCATTTCAACAATGGGCCTTTGATCTGGTGGGTCATCATAGCTACTGACTATTTTACTAAGTGGGTTGTGGAAAGTCTGTGGCGATGTTTATACTGAACTATATCATTTGTAGATATGGTGTACCCTCATCCATTATCACTGACAATGGGGGACAATTCAAGAACAAGGACCTGAGAGAGTTATGCACCAAATTCAAGATTATTCAACATTGGTCATCTATCTATTATCCTCAGGGTAATGGACAAGAAGAAGCTTCTAATAAGACAATTCTCAAAATCTTGCACATGACAGCTCATAAATCTGGTAGAGATTGGCACCTCCAGATTAATCTAGCTTTGTGGGCCTACAGGACAAGTATCTGAACACCAACGGGGGCCACACCCTTTGCCTTGGTTTATGGAGCAGATGCAGTATTGCCTATTGAGGTCGCGATTCCAACATTGTGAATCTCTCTGAGAGGCCTCATCACTGATGAAGAAAATAGAATATCCTCACTTCAAGAGCTTGAGTTACTGGATGAACGTCGGAAGGTGGCGTTCGATCATCTTCAAGCATACCAAAAGAGGATGTCCAAAGCATACAATAAGAAGGTCAAACAAAGAGAATTCCAAGTGGGTGATCTCATCCTGAGAGAGAACCCCAAGAATCAGCAGCAGCAGGCCCATAAAGGAAAATTTGAGTCAAACTAGCTTGGTCTGTATGTTATTACTGCAGCATTTGGGTCTGGCACTTACCGACTCTCCACCACTGAAGGAGAACAGCTAAAAGAGCCTATTAATTCTCTTCACTTGAAGAAATTCTACAGTTGAGGCATTCTCTGTGTGCTCATGTACATACTTATTGGTCCTGAAAAAATCCAAAAAAATGGTATACTGCAAAAATCCTAAAAATTACAAAAATGTCCTAAAAAAATTATCTTAGTGAAAACATGGTAAACAGGCACTTTGATGTATCTATTATCTTGGTGCAAACCTAGTAAACAGGCGCCTTGATAATAATAAAAAAAATACAAAATACAAAAAAATTGAAAAGATCAAAAATACAAAAAAAAATGAAATATTCAAAAAATACAAAAAAAAAAAATCAAAAAAGAGAAAAGTACAAAAAAAAATTGAAAAAGAAGAAAAATGTGCCATTGATGAAAACCTAGTAAACAGGCATCATGGTAGCAAAAATAGAATCTCTGCCAGGATGGTGAAAACCTGGTAAATGGGTGCCTCTTGTTTCCTGAAGCTACATCTCATCTCAGGACCATTTGGCTCTTGCTTTCCTGCTTTGGTTTGTTCCCTATTGTTAGTCTGTTTCCTGCTTTAGTTTGCTAGCTCATGCACTTGCTTCCAGTTGTCTTTGAGATTTTCCTCAACTCTTCATGGATTGGAACCGGTCACACTTGGGGGCACCTTCTTGGTCTAGGGGGCATTGTCCTATCGCTTTTAGAAGTTTTGTTCATGCATCAGTCACCAGCGATTCTTGCTGCATCTGCCTGCTGATGTCTAGCTACTTTTGAGATTTCTCTCCTTGAGGATCTCTCGTGTATCGGTCATTAGTGGCTCCCACTATGCCTGCCTACTGATACTTAGCTCTTGTTCAAACCCCTTTCTTTCAGGATCTCTTCCTTACATCGGTCACCAGTGGTTCTTACTGCGTCCGCCTATTGATGCTTGGTTCACGCTCCAATATATTCTTGAGACTTCGTCTCTCACAACGATCACCAGTGGTTCTCACTGTGTCTGCCTACTATCACTATCCCATTGAGACTTTGAATGTTGTACACTTTCGATTTGACTTCAATCCACTTGAACACAAACGTAAACTAAAACTAAAACTAAATTTGTGTTTCTTTGAAGCGTGTTGAGCTTTTCTTTTGTGTGTTTTCCTTTCGCTTTATCATTCCTCCTTGAGCAACTCTAAGACGTCTCCTTGACCGAGACAAGCGAAGACTCGAGGCATGATCTTTTTCTTTGCTTTCTATTTGTTGGTTTAGTTCCAATGATCCGATGAATCTACATAAGAGGGTTGTCCATCTATAAGAGCCTTCATCTCGTATTGGATGGCCATGTGTACCTCGACTCCTTTTATATGGACGCTTTGGTGAGGTTGGTCCTTCTCCTTGTGTGTTTTGAGTGACTTCTTTCTGCTACAAGTAAAATTGCAAATGCTCGTCCTGCTAAGTGAACGTAAGGGTCACTGTGAGAAATCTTTGGCAAAAGAAGGAACTCTTGTGTGTCTGGTGTGTTTGTTTGCAAGCAACATTCAGGTCATTCTAGAAATTATGCTTTGATGCTTATGTTAACTTGCTAAATCAAAAGGAATAGGTGTTCAGGTCATTCTCGCTTCTTGTGCCTTAATGCTTACACCTCATTCCGACAAATCTAAGACATCTATCATATTCATATTCTCATGATTGCAATGTTAGTGAGAATTGTATGGCATCTTGCGATTGTCCCATGCCTAAAAGAACTCGATGATGATAAAAAATGATGAGTCCAACAACCAAGTCCTAGGGTTTGCGTTTAGCTTAGGCTTGCATTTTCATTCTAGGCTTGCATTGAGACTATGTTTGGTGCTCTCTTGATTGTCTTCTTCTAGATCTATTCATCAAAGGTTCTCATCTTTTGTCCCGGGTTCGTCATGACTGCACAAGTGTCCAGTCCTCGCTCTCGATCTTTGAAACATCCTTTTGATTAGTACCTGTCATATATTGCTATATCCTGCATGAGATTATTAATACCACATACATTGCATCTTCATTGCATTTTCATTTGCATTCATAAATCCATATACATTTACATATTCATTTGCATGTGCATCCATTATAAGCATAAATAAAATCATCCATTATATTCATATCCCTCTACCATCTATTATTTCATTTCATATTGCATTTCACCATCATAAAAGAAAACATGTGCATTTCATATCTAATCCATACATCTAAAGCATCTAGAAACATCTCATAAAACATAAACATCAAAGCAATATATCAACAAGTACGATGATATCAAAATCGTGATCTCATATATATATATATATATATATATATATATATATATATATATATATATATATATATATATATATATATATATATATATATATATATATATATATATATATATATCGATCGAATCAATTTCATGTACAAAACAAGGGTGCTACTCGAGCAGAGTATCAAAAATGGAGCTACAATATGTG
Source organism: Chamaecyparis obtusa (assembly GCA_027943335.1). NCBI lineage: Eukaryota > Viridiplantae > Streptophyta > Pinopsida > Cupressales > Cupressaceae > Chamaecyparis > Chamaecyparis obtusa. The sequence goes on from BSBK01001859.1 coordinate 1,870,604, forward strand.
GATCAAAATATGCTAACTCTACCTATCACCACCTAGAGGAGGTGGCGGCGGTGGTCCCTGTGTTGGTGCATGTGGTGGTGGCATTGATCTCTGAGGAGGGGGCATCAGTCTCTGTGGAGGTGCCTACTGCGGAGGTTCCTGTGGTGGTCTCTCTGGTGCTCCTACATACTTAGAAAATGGAGGCACCTGCTCTGATACATCTGGAATGGCTCCACAATATGCTACATAATAATAAGCTGCCTGAGCAGACTCATAACTAATCTCCAACTGTGCTCTCGCCAGCTCCTCACGTAGCTCTTTGATCTCCTAATCCCGATCGGCTACACGGGTCTCCTGTATGATGACTCAGGTATGGTAGTCATCTCTCTCACGCTAAACTTGTCTGACCCTCTCTCGGCTCTTCCTAAGAGACTCCTGTAGCTGTGGTTTCTATGCTCCAATAGGAACATCTGGCATATCTGTATCATCACCCGAAGGCGTCTGTTGCGAGGTATCCCCTGTCCTCTTCCTGGTGGATCTTTGCTGAGACCCACTGCTCCCAGCACCTGCATCTGACCCCATAGTCCTCAGGGGGATGTCTGTCTGCGCTGACCTGGGCCTCAATGCTCTCTACCCAGGCTGTTGTACTGGTACCTGCTATTATGTTGGTACCTGTTGCTATGCTCTCTGACCCATCCCTGCAAGATCTGTAAATCTAGGAAATGGATGGGCTAAGCAGTGGTCCCTATATGCATGTGTCATCCCTACATTGGCGACATCCACCATGTAATCCCATCGGACCTGAGGTATGTGTGCCTCGATCGCACATCTACCTGGATCTAACAACCTCGGGTGCCACCCCTTCTTCTCCTCATCGGCGAAGTGGGCATAGGGGCATTACTCATGGGAAATGTCTTGTTGTCTCCCAAACTAACGCAAGACACGTGTAACAAGAAAGCGCTCAATAATGGTAACACTACGTCCAATCAGTGGACGCGAGACAAACATGTAAGAAAGCTCTTGTCGAGCATCATCCCATGGCTCAGTAGCAACCCATGGTCTCCAGACAACAACTGCCATGTCATCGAGCTATCTGTGCCACTACTCTGTCTTACCCAGCAATGGTTGAGTCATCGGACCTGCGTACCTATATATATAAGGCTCCAGCGCCTGCCATGTATCGTGATATATAAGCCTACAAACAGGGAGATGCTCCCAAGCCCAGATATGAAGAACAAAGACACTTGTCGCCATGGTCCTCGCACCGCGATATACGATCTCATGCATCTCATGGTACATATGGGCGAGCATGCACTCACCCCACCTGAATCTAACTATCGATCTATCCAGCATTCTCTACAGCATAGAGCCCCAACCGCACTCCAAACCATGCTAACCTCGATCGGGAGCCAGATAGCAACTCAAAAACATAGTGAGAACAACGGCTAATGGGTGAGCACAGTCGTACCAGCTGATCAAATCCTCCCAAGAGATGGCCCGACCCATCACTAGATCATCTCAAAATATAGTCCTCAATGCCACTATGTCTACCCTCGGTTGTACATCGTACTCTACTCGGGCGTCGTGGACAGGTATCCGCAAGATCCTGTATATATCCTCGGGATTGACTGTCATCTCCCCTAGCAACAAATGGAAGGTGTTCGCCTCTGAATGGAAACGCTCTACAAGTGCACCAAGAAGACCATGATTTACCCGAATGTCGGGTATATCACGCAAATATCCTAGACCGAGTCCCTCAATATGAGCACTCTTAGCATCTATCAATCTCTGTATCAACGTGGTGATCACTGGATGATGTGATCGAAAGGCGACGTCGGGAAAGTCAACCTGCAAAGCAAGCGATGACATTGGATCAGTATCTCAATATGATGGTTTTCAAAACAACAACAAAGCAACTATCCTAGACATGACTCTACGACGCTCTACTTGGCTGATTTCATGCAAATTTGGCAAAATTTTGACAAAGGTTTTACAACACTGCAGCAACTTTTCATGCGAGACAAAACCTTCTCTTGCGCGAAAGTGAGAAAGTTCGCACGGCATGACTTAGCGCTTCGCGCAAGACTCCAAGCAGACCCTGGGCGAGGAAACCCTAACACATGCGAGGAAACCATTTCCTCGTGCGAGGGGCAACTGAGGCCGGCGCGAGGAAACTGTTTCCTCACACAAGACCTAAAGAACATGCCCTAAAGTTGCTAGATCTATCCTAAATTAACCTAGAAAGCAATACAAATTGAAATGCAAGGAGGATTATCGACTACTCACAGGTGGGTCATACTCTAGCGGCCGGGTGTGTCATTGCGAGCGCTCAAATCTATGCATATGCACTGGAAGGCCCTCCATTCTCTCTCTCAGAGCTCAAAATTGCAAGAAGACAAAGTGAATAATGAATTGAAAATGACCCCTCTGGGCCTTATATAGCATTTTGGCCTCCGTTTTGCATGAAAATTGCACCCTTGGCTAAATCGACTTCTCTGAATCCATTTTCGAGATCGAAATCAAAATTTGACATCTCTAGATAGCTTGAAATCATGTTTTAAATTTTGGGACCCTTTAGGATCGGACACTTGTGCAGTCAGTCTTCTGGCGTCATCTTCCTGCCAGATCCTCATCTCACCATTTTCTTGAGATCTTCAATATTTTCATCAAAGTCAACTCTAGTCAAATCTAGTCAAACTTGGTCAACAAGACCTCCCGATCACTCCCAATTGCTTTTGCAGCTTCTCGAATCTAGTGTGATTATTTCTACGCTGCAACCTCTTATTGTCAATCATCCTTCTAATATGTCATCTTTCAATTTCGATCCCGAGGGGGCAAGATGATTGCATCATTTGAATCTTGTCGAACCAATCTCATTTCAATCTAAATCAAAGTCCTCACCATTTGGGGCATTCCATCTCTAGGGGCATCTTTGTGCCTCGCATCTGGTCATCTGGTCATGTATCTTTTAGGTATCTGAGCAATCTAACTCAAATCCTCGAGGATCAAGCTTCGTTTTGGAGATGGCTCTCGAAATATTTTAGGTATTGGGGCAATCTAACCCTAATTCCTAGGAGCCAGAACAATTCCTAGGAGTCAAACTTTGTTCTAGAGATGGTTCTCGAAATCTCTTTTGGACCGTTATTTGGGCAATCTAACCCAGGTCTCAGAGAGCTAAAATTCTTATTGGGGCAATCTAACCCTAATTTTTTAGATTAGTCCTAAATTTGCATCTGTCATCATTTGATCAATTGGTATTGGGGCAATCTAACCCTGATTCTAGCTTCTTCTCAAGTTCTCTTTTAGACCGTTGTCTTCGCAATCTAACTTAGACTTCGGGGAATCATGCCTCGTTTTGGAGGTGGTTCTGCAATTCGATCTATTTCGGTGTCTTGGCATCCTAACCTTGACTTCTGAGGGTTAAGCTCCGTTCTAGGATAATCCTGAAACCTCATCTGTCACATCAGACTATTCTTTGAATCAACGCACTGCTGCACATCAATTCAAAGAGGGGCAAATGCAATACCCCAAAATTGGCACCTAATAATTTCAATCAATTTTGGTGCATTTTCTTCAATTTCACATCTTCAAAGTCCTATTTTACTAGGCAATTTTCTCTCTCCTACCTGACTTTATTTTGACTTGATGTCAATTGCAAAAAACCCTAATTTGCATTAATCTCACAACATAATTAATTCCTAAATATTTGACTTTATTAGCTAAATAATCCCTATGATAAATTAATTTAATTCTAAAGTCCTAAGTGCTTTAAATTAAATTAAAATCCACCCCCTTTAGCTAATACACATAAAAAAAGGAATTAATCTTATTTAGTTATTTGAATGGACACCTCTTTATTTGAATTTAATAATTCAAATTACTCAAACGGTCACCCATATGTGGCAATATTTCATTCTCTTAATTAAATAAATCTTTCTATATGTGTCTTAATTGGGAATGAAGAGGCACCCGTTCATTTTCAAGAACCTCTTCATTCTCTTCCCGGGCTTGTCTATTTAATGAACCTTCTCCTTCATTCAAAAAAAGGTAATTGTGATAGCATCCATACTATAGCAAATTTTAGTCTTGATTATCTTCATATTTCCAAGCTTTTTCATTGCATAATTAGTTTAATTTCTCATTCCAGTATAATATTGCACTCTCATTGAATATAGTTTGATTATTGTTATTAGATTAATCTCATATTTCTTTCAAAAGCACTTTAGATTAATTTGCATCTTGATATTTCTTTCAAGCTTTTAGATTAATTGCACTCATTTCTAGATTAATTTCATTATTGTTCATCTTTCAAGCTTTTGAAAATCCTTCGTATTAGCTTGGTCTTAAGGTTGTTGGCTCTCGTTCTAAGAGTAAATCAAACACCCCAGTTAATTAGAAGGCAACAGGTCGAATCGATAGAATCGTGCGAATGGGTAATTCATACTCAATTTTGTGATTCGATGATTGAGAAATGACTATGTTGTGTTTGTAGCTGGATTAGAGGTCCACGTTTAGCTTATAACAATTAGCACCCATAAAACCCCAACACTTTTGAAAAAATTCCGAGGGGAATCCATCAGGGCCTAAAGCTTTAAAAGGGGGATTATCAAAAGTTGCTCTTTTGACCTCCTATAGTGTGAACAGATGCATCAATTCATTGTTATCTGTGTCAGATACCTCATGGTTAATAACTTCCAATAAAGTCGATGTAGACTAAGACTAGGAGTCATAGGATGCCCCTAGCAGGGATTTAAAGTGCATAATCGCAAGATTCTCAACAACTTCGGGTTTGTCCTACCACCTACCCTGAGTATCTTGTATATGATTGATTATGTTGATGGATCTTTTGGCTTTGACCGAAGCATGGACAAATTTAGTGTTAAAATCCCCATCATTAATCCAATATTCTCTAGACTTATCCCTCCAATATATTTCTTCTCTAAGCAAAAGTTCAGACAATTCACTCTTGAGAGATTTCTCTTTCTCAAAATCCTCATTAGACATCCCTGTAGAGATAACTAAATTGTTCAAAGCTTCCAATTCTGCTTCCACCCTGGATTTTTTAGAGAAAATGTTTTTAAAGGAATCCTGGCTCCATGCTTTGATTTTATCTTTCACCAATTTAAGTCTCTTAATAAATACAAAGCTCGAGGTACCCCTGAATATATCACTATGTATCCACCATCCCTCCACCTTAGATAGAAAGTCCTTATCCCTCCACCACATATTTTGAAATCTAAAACTCCCCCTATAACTTTGCTTGGCAACATTGAAGCTCAACTGAATTGGGAAATGATTTGATAGGGACAGAGGAAGGATGCTTGCATCCAGATTGAAGGTTGAGTCTATCCAAAATGAGCCAACTAGAAACCTATCTAGTCTTTCAGAGATTTTGGCAAAATTTGTCCGCCTATTAGTCCAAGTGAATCTCCCATTCTTAGGGACCACATCTAGCAGATGATTCTCATTCACAAAATCCCTGAAGTCATCCATCACTTTATTTGACATTCTCAAACCTCTTGATTTATCATCCAAGTCCAAGATAGCATTAAAATCTCCTGCAATAATAATCTTGTCACTATTGAGAGAAACTAACTTGGAGGAAATTGCTAGCCACAACTGTAATTTATCTTTTGTTTTGATCGGGTCATAAACATTGATTAATAGAAAAGAAACATTGTCTTTAATGTTGACCGCTATACCAAATAACCAATGATCGTATCTTTCCAAATCCATCATCTTGATATTATTGGGATTCCAAAGAAAACCAAGACCCCCTGATGCTCCTCTTGCTTCTTGAAAAAAACCTTCCCAATTGCTACAAGAAAATAGAAAGCTAAGTGCTTTATCCATACAAAGTTTGGTCTCTTGAAACAAAACAATATCACTTTCTATTCTGATTAATGCTCGTTTGACCAAGCGTCTTTTGTCAGGAGCAAATAGGCCCCTGACATTCCAAGTCGTGATCTTCATTTCTCACCAAGGGAGATCCCTGCTCCCTTGGCTTTTCTCATGAAATCAAAAACATTGATGATGCCCTTCTCCTTGGCCCGCTCTTCCCTCATTTTCTTGTGTGAGCGCCTACCCCTACCACCTTTGGCTTTGCCTAAAAAGATGTTAGCAGATTGGCTAATGCACCTAGGCTCAATATTCTCTAATTCCTCTGTCGAGAGAAAATCATCCACAAAGTCCTTGTCGTAATCAACCTCCAAATCCAATCATGCCTGATAATTGAAGGCAATGATTGCCTTAGATGTCGACTCCCCTTGGCCCTCCACCTAGTGAGAACTCGAGCATTCCCCTTCTTCCTTAGTTCCATTCAAGTTTTGAAACAAGGTTGTCTGCACAAGTTCCTTACTTGTCTACGAAACGGTTATTGAAACCGTTTTTTGTTTGTTGGTCTTCTGAACCCAAACTTTCGCAGGCTTATTGAATGACTTACAATCCACTGCACCATTATTCTTAAATCTGCATCTCAAGCACCCAGTAATAGGGGATTTTATTTCTACCTGCTACTCTTTTTTAAGATGATAAGAAAGTTGTCATCCCCTCTTCCCGAATAATTTTGTTTTTCCCGTAATAAAAAGCACTTACAATTTTTATAGCAACTTACCTTAGTTTTTCCTTAAACTTCTCAAACTTTTTTTAATTACTCATGTGACAGAGACATTAACATCTCTCAGAATGAGGTCGATTTTCAATTTTTGTTACTTAGAATAAGAAATTTTTGTAAAAATTAACTGTACTTTAAAATTTTTGAAGTTTTTTTTTAACATACTTTACTTTAAGGATTAAGTGTACTTTTTATTTTTTTTATATGTATTTATTAAGTTGTTTAACAAATTTACTTTCTACATAAATACCAAATTAAAAATTAATGTAAAAACATATTCCTTTTAAAATTTCCTATTTTAAATTGAAAAAAGAAAATCTATGGATCATCATTGCTTGCATGCACAAAAGCATGCTAATTATAAGCTTGTTACATTGTATCAATAAATGGCTTCCCTGTATCTAACAATGGAGATGATAAACCAAGATAATAACTCTCCAATGTTTAGAGTTTAAACTTATTTTACACATAAATTTGTAGATCCTTCACACAGGTAACATTGAGAAACGAAGCATTTTTTTAGCAAGAACAGCATGAGGACAACCACATATTAATCTCAAGTTACAGTGTCAACTAAAGATGATTAGTGGAGCTACCAGGAAAAGGACGAAGAGGATGATTCCCTCTTGGCATTGTGGCTGGAGACACAGCGGAATGTCCTTCAAGTGCATTTGGCTTCTGTGACGCATGAAGTTTAGAGGAATGTTTCTCTGGCGTATCTATCTCCTACTAAGCCAAGTTTCTTTCAGTCTAGGTCGCATGACCTAGGTCATTCTCTCAAGAGAGCTTTCTTCTGCCCTCTCCTACGGACCCTGTGATGCAGTGTGAGGCGACTTGCCCAAGTGAGAAGGTTGCAGGTGGTCCTTCTTTGCATGTTGTTTACTACTTGTCATGGCTATAGCGAATGTTGCATGGAGGAATTTCCAAGGGTTTGCCCTCTTGTTCATGGGTGTGTGCCTGTTGCTTCAATTGTGCAAGAGCTTCAATCTTGCACTTCATGTGAGGAGATTTTCATTGTAGAGATTTCTGATGCTATGTTCTTGTCTAGGCCAAGGTGGGGGAGAAGATAATTGCTATCCCTGACTCACTTTCTAGCAAGTCGGCTGCTTGGTTTAGGAACTCGCTCGTTGGGAGATTCTGCAATGATTGTCCCAACATTGATGCTGCTAGAAAATGCATGATTCAGAAGTGGAATCTAAGAGGTAAGGTAGAAGTTGCTGCTATGATAAGTATTTGATCTTATTCTCTTTTTCAAATCCAGATGATTGCTCAATGACCCTTTTAGATGGCCCTTGTTGCTGGGACAGAATGTTCCCTGCCTTAAAAATTGGTTTCCATTTACAATGGGGAAGGTACCAAAAAATTTCATGTGTGAGTCAACTATCGAGGCTGCAATTAGAATATTGGGACCAGAAAGTTTTTATGCTTGTTGCAAAAACTTTTGGGCAGTTATTTAATGCTGCTCGGTCACAATATTTAGGCAGCATTTGCTTCACTTGTTTTTGTGTGCTTGTCAGAAAAACAAGGAACTCCCAACTCAGGTTACTCTTTCTTCCAAATATGATGGTTGGGTATAGCAATTGAAATTGAAGACTGTACAGATGTTTGCCACTGTTGTGGTAAAGTGGGTCATATTACGGCTAGTTGCCATAGCAACAAAAAGTACCATGTCTGGAGAAAAAGGAACAAACACCAATGGCTGTTGAGGAGTGCAATACTCCCAAGAATGCACAAAAGGCAGAAAGTAAGGGGAAAGCCCGTGTTGACTATTCGGAGATGGATAGCCCTTTTGAGGATTTGAGGTTGAATGATGGTTCTGCTTTTGAACTTACGTTTCCTCCTTGCGTCAAAAAACAGAAGTTTGGAGATGGAAGACTGGTGCACTTGAAACAAAAATCATTGGAGCAATTTGGTTTCAGACCACCCTGAATTTGGATTGGTTGCTTGTAAGAAACTACATATCTTTGTTGTACTTTGGTTGACTCTCTTGGCTGTCCTTTGTAGTTTTATCGTGCTTAATGCTTGATCTTTCTTTCTGTATAAGGACCAGGACTCTTTCGAAATCTATGTTTACCTAATCAAAACTAAAGATGATTAAGTCATATAATCATCACCTGCAACTCCTAACATAATTTTCTATGAGAACTTATTAACTATCTAAAATAACAAAACTTCTTAAAAATCAACTTGTTCAGTTGCTGGATCAGACAACAGTATGCAAACATTACCAATTTAATCTCCAGTTCATAGATTATTAGAAAAAAAATTGTAAAATTATTTTTGAATTGTCAAATGTCATGTTTTTATGCAAACAAACGTTATTGCAAAACTTTGAATGCAGTTGTAAAAAAGGCTGATGTCCGATATGTAGATTAACTCATATAAGCTAGAGTAGATCACCAGTTATTGTTTTGAATCTTGGAGATCCTTGAACCTTTAGGTAATTACTTTGCTGTGGCCTTGTGGATATATTCTGGTGTGCAGATTTTAACTGAAATTGTTAACTGAATGCTTTGTTCGTTATTTTTGATTGATCATTACTGTCAGTTGGCCTTCAGAGTATAAGTTCAGGTTACTTTTGGTTGCTAGTACAGCAAGACTATTTTTTTAAACGATAAACAGCATGGGGTGACAGTTCCAAAAACTAACCAGAGCAATCTAATGTATCTTTTTCATCACCATTCCAAGCTAGAGCCAGTGATGGCAGCATTATCTGATGGTCACAGGAGTTGATCTTTAATGAAGTAAAGGATTCAAATATTTAAGCAAAACTTTAATTATCTGCAATTGCTTTTCTACATTTATTACAAGGGAAAAACAGACTCAACATACTAAGTAGCTTATTCTCTGAAGAAACAACGCAAGCTTAACATTTATAAGAAACCAAAAGAGTAGTTCAAGTGAATCTGAAGCTGGGTTGGTCTAAGTGTATTCTGGCCGACCAGAAACTACAGAAAAGAGCAACAGAAAACTTAGCTGAGATATCTGAAAATTCTCGGCAATAGCATGCAGACGAATATATTTCATTATGGCCACTAGAGCAAGAACACTTCTAGGTAGAAAAAATTATTGTCAAATTTGAGTGTTGCATGGAAGAAATGAAATTGAATTTTGTTTGTCTTGGAGAAAATGATGAAAATCACATACAGGAAGTGTCCTGATTGAAGTTCAAAAACTCAGGATGCCAAAATTTTGACCAAGATTCGGGACTCAAGAAAACTCGGCATATTAAAAAAAATGCATGAATTCATAAAATAAACTTGAATAACTGCAAGATGGTGTTAAACAACATTACAAATGAATTTAATTCATGCATAGCTAGGACTAATGTTAAAAATCAATCAAATCCACAGAAACAGGGAGAAAAAAGACCAAAAAACAGGAATTAGTGAATTAAACTGGAATAAATGTTTTCCTGCTAGCTGGCGAGCTTATGGAGAGTTCTCCGCCAAAAACTCAGAAAAACTTGGTGGCAATGTAGTGGCTAGAAACTCAATTGAGGCATTTGATTCACTAGTTCTAACAACATGGCAACTCACCGAGTGTTTGAACTATGGCCTTACCCTATTAAAGCCTGCAAATTACAAGATGGGCACAGCTAGGATCAGAACCATATATATCCACAGTATGTTACTTGTAGAGCTATTTTGATTCTCCAATAGGCACTCAATAAATCAATCCACAAGAGAAAAAACCAATTAGCTCTTTGACTCAAGAAGTATCATCACATATAAGTAGCTGTTCTAAATAATTTCAGTTGTCCATTAAAACAGACTCTGAAAAAATGTATAATATGCAATATCATAATCATCAAGATGTGGATTATGAAACGTCTGCACTCCCACTCAGGTTCTAGGATTTATGCCACTGCAAGTGGTGGTTGTTTGGGCACTGTTTCTGGCATGTCTGAAGGCTAGGGGCTATGTCTACATGTGGCGGCATTGCTAATGGGGATCATGTATCTCCTATACCTCCAGCATGCATTATTCCACCCCTCCTGGGCATCGACTTTGCCTTCTCTGCACCTGCAGATGGCAGTACATCAGTTCTGACAGTGCCTACTAACCACGCCCCTCCTTGCGTCAACCCTTGTTTGGCTGTTGATGCGATTTATGTGGCTGCCGACCCCTATGCTGTTGGTAATCCCCCCACCCAAGCTATTTTAGGGTACAGAGGTGCTTCCAAAGCTATGGTCGCCTCTGTTCCAAAGACTAGTGTTCCTTCGGATGCCCTTACTGCCAGTACTGAGAAAGTTGAAATTACTAGTGCTGGCAGTCAACAATCCTTGCAAACATTGTGTGTGTTGGGGGTACTACCCTCTATGGGAGAAATTATAACCCCTCCCTTGTGCAAAATCTTCCCCAATTCTGATTTGTGAACAAGATGTGATTGAAAATGAAGATTTATCATGGGCAAAATCAAGCTCTTCCCTTGTGCTAAGGGTTTCTTCATTGAATCTTTTGACTTGTCAAAAGGACAATGATTCGGTGCTTGTCAACAGGATGTTGCTGTTTGGAGAACACTCTCTCTATCAAGCCTTGCACTCCTTCCTTCGACCCCTTTTCCAAACCTCTCAATGTTATACCTGTATGGGTTCACCTTTTCAATCTTCCTCTCCAATTCTAGAAAAGTTCTTGCTACAAGACCATAGGGAACTCTATTGTGCACTTCTTTATGGTTGACTCTGCCACTTCCTACATGGGTCACTAATGTTTGCTTGCATTCTGGTGGATATTAACATATCCAAGCCACTTCGTGGGGACATAGTTTTGAAGGTGGGGTGTAGCCCTTGGAGTCAAGTTCTTGACTATGAAGGCCTCCCCTCCAATATAAACAATGCTATTCATGCCTCCAACTATTTGGCTGATGGTTCCTCTCAAGATAGCATCTCTTCTCACGATGTTGGATCTCATGCAAATGGTACAACTGTAGCAATTCCCACCCCTATTACCCCGTCAGCTCCCATTGGCAAGTCCAACAACCTTCTACTCTAATTACGCAGGCCTGTGCCTTCAGCTTCAGCTTCATAACTACTTCAGTCCACACATTTGGATTTGACACTTGGAAACTGTCTCTGGCATTCCATTGCTCCATGCACATAGATGGGCACTTTGTAGAGAAATTCCCCACCCTCCCCCCTACTCTTCTTTCCTTTAAGGATATGAGTGACAGTATTTCTAGGACCGTTGTACAAAGACAGAAAGAAGGTCTTCCTAAATCTGTCTGTCAATCTCATACATGAGTGAAAGGTGTGGGATTGAATGGGATTGGTCTGGCATTGAGTAGGTTGGATCCCAGTGATCCCTATTGATTCTTATTTTTGGTTGTGGTTGTGCTTGGCTGCAGTTATATCTCATTGTTTTGTTTTGATGAGTTGTTTGGTTTATCCCATATCTCATGGTACTTGTTTCCTTTGCTTCTTGGTCGTTTCACTGTACAAGGGTCTGGGCCCTTTCAAAACCTCCATTTATCAATATCAGAAACAACCTCTGCAAACCCATCCATGAGAATAAAGAAAAATGATCAGCAGCTGTTACATAAGTTGATTTGTACAGAATTTGTACACGCCATGAACCTCCTGATAGTATAGATTATTTATAGACAAAGTGCTACTCTCTACATCAAGTATAAACTGTTTCTAAAGAGCACAGATAGGAATGTCATATACTGTCAAAATATTGACAATCAACAACACCTTGAATTCAGCAAACTGACAAGGCAATTTATTTACAGGTTTGAATAACTGGTTTGTACTATTATGAAGACCAAGTGCTTCCTTCTACACAATCAAACAACACCTTGAATTCAGCTACCTGACAAGGCAATGAATTTACAGTACTGCATAACTGCTTTATGCTAGTATATAGATCAAGCACTTCCTTCTACACTAACAAGCTAGAGCTGGAAAAACATTAATACTCTATCAGATATAAAATATGACATTTTGAGTATTACATAATATAGAAAGAGTACACAAGAGACACCAAAATGAGGGTCTCAGAGGAATTGATACTGCTTCACATAACCCCACAACATACACTTCATTCTAGCAATAGCCAGAAAACCAAATGATGATACAAACTCCTTCCATGAGATGAGCGAAAGAAAGTTTCATGAAATGACTATGCACAAAACCCAAAATTTGAATACAAATGAATCAAACTGCATCCTCCCATTACACCTACAGCTCCCTGCTTTGTCGGTAACATTTGAACATTTTTAAACATTGTATCTGTGGACATGGCAACAAAATAAACTGCCTTAGGTTGGAACGATGACATGACATTCTTCTTCCATACTAAATAACTTCACAGCAACCATAGCTACAGGAATGGCGAGCACAGCACACAAGGATCCTCCCAATATTGACTCCATAAGATAAATAACCTTTGTCCAGCCTCTACGAAACGCACTCATCTCCTGAGGAAAATCCACTGAACCTTCACTTAAATCAACTTCTGCTGACAGGCAATTTTGCTTCGTGTCATCCACTCTAGAAATCTGTTTGTCTGGCTCTGTTGGGATGGTGGCCAGGTAGTCTTCCTCGTTATCTAACACATCCCGGAAAAGATTGCCTGAAGAAGTGGGTGATAAAGAATCACTTACTTGCACACTTTCTGACCATACAGAACTGTTTTGCATAGTTCCCTCTTGTGAATTGCTTCTATCTGAAAATCCATCAGCAGCACTCTCCAGTTTGTCAAGCAGTGTCCCTCCTTTCAGTGCAGCAGGCATCTGTCCAGTGTTTTCTCCCCTCAATGAATCATAAATATCATAATTACCATCTGTAAAATCTGTAAACTCTGTTATGGACTGTGATTTTCTTCTTGTGACCTGCGGGGAGGAATGACATTGCAAAGATCCAACATATGCTCCTGGAGGGCTAAATTCGTTCAACTCCATATCATCTGTCTTTTTCATACACTCTGCTTTCTGAAAAAACAAGGAAAAAGAAACAAAAACCAGTTTTTTACTTCCTGAATATCATATTTAAAAAAGGACTTGAATAAATATTGTGTTTCAGAGAGTTAAAAACATAAGCATTATCAACATGCATGGGCTACATTAAACACCTGCGAAACCAACAACCAAACTATAACCATTAAATGTAGTCTATTCCTGATAATATATAATACACCATTACTTGATATATGAGCACATTCCCTTTGCATTGACTCTAAACCGTCGGTATCATAATATATAGAACCTTGGATGGAAAATTGGTTTAAGATCCAGTTGTTTTCCGATGTTTAAGAAAAAAATGAATACGTTATAGAGAGTTCATGGCAACTTAGGAATTCTATATGTAAAGCAAGAACATGGTCACACACAAGAACACAGGCACAACCACACAAGCAATAGGCATACACACAGACAGAGGCAGGCACACACACACTTACCTTTGGCCTTCCAGTGTCCTCTTCTTCACCCACCTCGGAAGGAAATGGAGAATGGATGTAGCTAAGCCGGGAGTGCTTGCTTTCAATGCAGTCTTTCTCAAAGGTTGATTCATCTCCATTCTCTCTTTGTTGCAGCATGTACAACCTGGTCTTCATGTCTCTGCGTGAGTAATTTCTTCCAGACATTCCACCATCAATTTCAGATTCAGTGTCACCCTCTGGCACACTGCTATTTTCCAGTCGTGATTTTCCAATAAAATACTCACCAGACTCGCTATATTTTCCTCTGTGATTCAAGAAGGTGTAGGGTGATTTTGACTTTGAATTTGACATTTCAGGGTGCATGGAAAAGGATGAATCCCTAACTTTCCCTGAGAAAGAAGCCTCATCAATACCATCAGAATTGTAATCTTGGCTTCCATGCAAACTACATGACCTTCTAGCCCCAGTAGCAGAACCCAGTATTGAAGGAATTTGGCGTTTGGCATTAAAAGAATGGCATAAAGAGACGTGGGAATCGCCGTAGGAATCCATATGTGTGTCTCGTGAAAAGTCACTAAAGCTGCAGCAGTTGCTGTTTTGAGATGTCAAATCTTCATTGGAAATTTCCTCTTCACTAGAAAAGCTCTCATAGTTTACATTCATTCCCCTCTCAGAGGCTATAGCCCTGGCAATTTTAAGTGTTTCTGAAGCTGCATTCCTTATCGAAGGGATTCTATCAGACCTACATCTCTCCATGTGTGTAATAGTAATGGGGATTTCTGAAGCTAAAATGTCAGAATCCACAGATTTCAACAGAGCATTGATCATCTGCACAGCATGCAGACGTAGCTGCCAATTCGCAGTGGCAAGGATATCATCTGCTGCCTTAAGCAGGGTCCTTCCGTAGGCTTCAAGAATTAGACTATTATGCTTCGCTAGAGAACAAACTAACTTCATGTGACCTGTGGTTTGAGTTCCTTTCTCCTCCAATGCCCCTGCGACTCTCAGACAGACCTCATTCACAATATCACCAGGTGCAAATTTCCATACCTCTGTATTCACCAAAGCATGCAAACACATTGCTGCTCCTTCTGCCAGAGAAGGTGCATTACCCAGCAAAACTTCAAGAAGAGGACTTGCCAAATCTCGGATTACCCCATCTGCTTCTCTTTCAAAGGAGCTGGGTTCAATTGTATACCTAGCCAAAGCCGAAACCACCTTTGCGCAGGCCTGTTGCAGGTTCGATGAAGGTGCCTCTGAGGACAAAACCTTTAACACGTTTCGCATCATCTCACTTATGTGGGGAATTATAAGCTTCCCGTGTTCTCGAGCCATCACTTCATACCAAGTAATGGAATGTTGTCCAGAAGCCTGCCCATCTTGGAGCTCGGACAGGCGAGCTAGAAACTGCACTATGGCTTTCTTGTCTAGCTGTTGAACATAGTTCTGGATCGCTGGTGTTCTGCTCTCACGATCTCCATCTGGGTCTTGCTTCAACTGAGGACTAATCACTCTTTCCATAGTTTTCTTCTCTTTTGCTCTAGATTTTCTAAAAGATTCCTTCGTTGAGGCTGTTTGTGGATCCTCACTATACTATGCGCAATAGATGAGGATCCAGGCAAGGCAAATGGGGCTGAAAGGCTTAAATCTTTATACCCTAAACCTTGAACCCTGCATAATCAAATACCCAACTGCTCCAATACCCAAACGATCGGGAGATGAGAAGGCACCCGCCCGTATATTAAAAACTCACATTGAATTCCCCCTCACCTACATAAAAATGCGTTTTCCTGAATTGGAATTTCAACATACCTGTTCAATTACATATACCCATTCACCCTGCAGAATCCAATGAAGAGGACCATAAATCGCAATTAAAGCCACTGCAATCGTGCGTTATTCTGCAACTCCAACCTCCTTAAAAGATGCTCGCTTGTCTGAAGCAATCCAAATATGACCTAACCGTGACAAAACTTTATTACTGCGTTTCAAATCAAAGAATGAAGACCGGTTTTTGACATTTACCTGTCCGAAAGCAAACGGGACAATCATCCCCGATACCCCATTTTGAATTTTCTTTTGCCTCCACAATTCAAATCGAGGTCAACCTAGCACTTCCCAATTTTTTGGAGGGACTAGTAGACGTGAACAACAAAAAGGATCTCTCCTTCCTTTCTTGCTTTTTCAATTCTTCCACGTTTTCCATTCCCTCCTACCTTTACTTTTTAAGATTTGCATCAATTTCGAAGGAACCTCCCTTCAACGATAAATACTTTCAGTTTCATACACTCACTTATCATCTTGAAATTTGTATTTGATTTATCAATTCATTAATAATTTGTATTTAAAAATTCTATGTATCAAGAAGAGAATCGTCATAGAAGCACTTTGTTTTAGATCACTAAAAGGAACCTTATCTTGCATCAAATCATTCTAGAACTTTTGTACGATTCAAGAGAAGTCTTCTATAATTATTGTGATCAAGAATATAGCCCAAACCAAGGGGACCAATTTAAGAGAACTTGGCCCTTGCAATCTTACAACTTCCACAAATTACAAATTACTTGTGTTTATTAGGTCATTATCATAGCACATGTTGGAGTAAATGTGGATTTATCCCATTTATATAGGCTTAAGTTTTACTTAGGTAATCGACATAGTGTATTGTTAGTTAGTAGTTGCACATTGTTGAATAATGACATAGTGCATTTAATGTTTGTAGCTATTAGTCAGATATTGGTTATCTCTATCTTATTACACCTCTGCTATTTATACAGGGTGTTTGTACAATCCAAATCATCTCAATACAATTTATTGCTCATTGGTATAATAGTTTGCTTCTCTTACATTATGAAGGTGATTATTATTTGTAGATTGTTGATAGTGGGTGATTATTATTTGCAAATTATTCATTGTTTTTTAGTAGGGGAAAATAGTTTTTGAAGGGACCAAGAAACCCTTTTACAAACAAATTTTGAAAGGGATTTGGAACCCCGCATAAACCAACAACTGCAAAGAATAGATCAATATAAACCAGCAGTTAACCAACAACACAACAAAAGCAACCTAAAAAATAAGCATGCAAAGCATAGGCTCTAACACAAACAAGCCAAAGTCTTGCAACTCAAAACATAGGATTGTTAAAGGCTCCCTTAACATTGTTCGTGAAACAGGGTTTTTCCAAGCTCTCTTAACCTACACAATGGGTTTTAACAGGCTCCCATAACCTTCATGACTTATAGTATAAAAATGAAACAAATAACGCTCCCTGGATAAAAAGGAGTCTTCAAGACAAAGAGGGAGAGTATAGGGTTTTGAAAGGATCCCCAAACCTTAAGACTAGGTTTTGAAATGGCACCCAAAACCAAAAATTGGCCATCAACGACAACTTTCCACCTATAAGTCCAAAACTCTCTAGTAAAACCCCTCTCCACCTCAATAGGAGAGGTACCCACCTTAATAGGGAAAGAAGAGAATGAAACAACCAAGAAGAGAATCCAACCTCGATCCAACCTCGAGCTCAAGCAACCAATGACAGGAAAAACTCTCAATGAACAACTTCCAACCTCTCCTACAAGGCAAACCTCGACCTCCATAGAAGACACCCCCACCTCAATAGGAACAACAAAAGAGGGAGAAAGAAGCAAAGAGAGCCAAACCCAAGTCACAGTCACAAGAAACCTCATTGCCTCCATAGGAGAGGACTCCTCCTCTATAGGAATTAAACAGGGAAGGGAAGACAAGTGACTTCCACAAGCCTTAGAAAATATAACCAGAAAACCCAAGGCTATAACAAGGGTCATAAAATATCCAAAACCAGAAGGAACAAGCTCCAAACATATAACAATAAATGTAGATGAGTGGAAAAAAACACCTTAAACAAATAGGGCCCGTCAACAAACACCCAGACTAGAGCTTCCAAGCATTTGCAAATAGAGATTCAAGGCAAGTGAAGCCACCAAACAAAGCACCTTTAGCCAAAGATGACATTGGAGCCCAGAACTCACTCCAAGCACAAAAGAAATCCTAGAGGCTCCAAAGGAAAACACCCCAACCATCCACCAAAGCCACCAAGGAAAAGGCACAACAAACTATAGACAAAAGAAGAATAAGGGCCAAGAAAACAATAGACCAATCGACAAACCATGAGGAAGACCACACCTCGACAAAGCCACTTCCAAACCAAATACCACTTGAAACAATCCTGGCCAAAGAAAAAAAAGAGGAAGGTGCGGAACCATTCTCTATAAAATTCCCCCACACCACACACAAACCTCAAACCACAAGATCCCATGTGTGACCACTAGAGAAGCATGATAAAACAACTTGGCTAGAGAGCACACATAGAGGAAGCGTTGGAAGTCAAAGGAAAAACTACATCCATAATTCAGCTAAAAATGTAGATAAATGCCACCACACTCCAAATTAGGCACAGAGAAAGGTAGAATAGGGGATATCCTTATGAAGCTCATATATCTCTCCACAACCAAGAAAAGAGCACAAACCATCTCTTCCAAAGCACGCAAAGAAGCCGCTAGAGACAACACCTCCACATGTAAGATTGCAAGTTAGGTAGATAAAACACAAGCACCATCATTTTCATTGTCGTATATCTTTCCCTCCCCTACAATTTCATAGTTTGAACGCCTACCTGGACTCCCTTTCCCGCCCTCCACCATTGACCTTACCTCCCTCATCTCCCACGCCTCCACTCTCTATGACATCCCGGGCCAGCCATCTCTCCACCTCATCCCACCCCCTCACTGCCATATCTTCACCGCATCCAGCATTTACGAGGCCATTAGATCTATGAGATGCAGTAGAGCAACTGACGAGGATGGTTTCTAGGCGGAGCTCCTCAAGCTCGGTATCACGGTGCTAGGCTCTTATCTTCCCACACTCTTTAATAGAGTGGTTTGCACTGGCTTCCCTGTGGCTTGGTCGAGACATGTGATTCATCTGATCCACAAGACTGGATAAGTCTCGGACCCCGAGAACTACAAAACCATCATGATTGGGCATACCTTTGCCAAACTCTATGCCACGGCATTGAACACTATCCTCTCTT
Organism: Chamaecyparis obtusa; assembly: GCA_027943335.1. Lineage (NCBI taxonomy): Eukaryota > Viridiplantae > Streptophyta > Pinopsida > Cupressales > Cupressaceae > Chamaecyparis > Chamaecyparis obtusa. The sequence goes on from BSBK01001859.1 coordinate 1,889,646, forward strand.
CATAGCTTGACAGGTAGGACTACAGGGCTAGACGTCAAGATAGTTTCCATGCAGATTACCAGACCATGGACCACATTTTGACACTACGGGCGATCATTGAGGAGGCTCACTATCACTCTGCGAAAGTCTATTGCTGCTTCATTGACTTTCGTAAGGCGTTTGATTCCGTCCCCCTGGTGGCCCTTTTCCAAAGACTTAGAGACATTGGGATATCTGAGATTCTTTTGACTGCCATTATGAGACTTTACGAGCGTGTTGAGGGAAGATTTAGGACCCCGGAGGGCTTCTCGGATCTTATTCAGAGCACTATTGTGGTGAAACAGGGATGCCCTCTTTCCCCCACCTTATTTGGCATCTACATTGACGAGCTAGAGGGTTTCATCAGAGACTCGTCTCTCTCAGGTGATGGTTGTTATTTACACCAGATCTTAGTTTCCATTCTTCTTTTTGTTGATGACGTGATTCTCTTAGCCTCCTCACCTGAGGGTGTCTAGAGAATTCTTGATATCTTGGCCTCCTTTTGTGATTTGAGACATCTTGCGGTTAATCTAGGGAAGACACAGGTCATGGTCTTCAATTGCTTGAAGACCTCACATTTACACTTCTACTTCTAAGGACAGGAGATCGAGATTGCCTCTACATACACTTATCTCAGGGTTAATTTTTCTGGTCCTCTCTTCAGTTTGAGACTTGCTATTCAGCCTAGAATCAACAAAGGGATGGGTTCCCTCACCCTAATTGAGAGATAGTGCTTCAGATGCCACTTTCAGGACACCTCATCCAAGTTATCCCTCCTGGATTCTTTGGTTAGACCTATTGTACTCTATGGCTCTGTTGTTTGGGGACCATCTCTTCTTGACTCTGATTGGGCCTCTATTGAGCGTATACAAACTCTCCTCCTTTGGCGTATCATCAGATGTCATCATATCACCTCCCACAGCATCATCATGGTTGAGTTCAGGGCTCATCCCTTTAGGTTGGGAGCCATCTTCAACCTGATTTGGTTTCTTCACCGCCTACGTTGCTTCGCGGACTCTTCAGATGGTCAGAGTAGATACTCTTACCTCGCCTATTGCTCTTTTGTTGAGCTGGCTAGATCTGACACCTCCTCTAGAGCTCATTGTCAGTATGCTCAGGCCACTTCCCTTTTGGGTTCCATTGGGATTGATATTGATCGCCTACCCCCCTTTCAATTTTCTTTGGATGCTCCGGCTCATCTTCTCCCCTCAAGACGAGAGTTGAATGAGTATGTCAGACTTGACATCTATAGGCAGTACATCATCTCGACTTGGACCAACCCTAGTGGGGGCTTTCATCCGAGGATGGCTTTTTATGCTGAGCACTTCCTACACATCTAGGATGGGATCATCGTTCGACCCAAATATTTATCATAGCGTTGGTGCCATGCTCTTCGAATCGCGTTGGGATCTTTTAGAGTCAGCTCTCACCGCCTGCGAGCACAAACTGATCATCACATTGACAAAGAGGATCGCATTTGCAGTTTATGCACATTGTTTGAGATTGAGACCGAGGCACATTTCATTTTCCGCTGCCCTATATACTATGAGATTAGAGGGAGATTCTATTGCTTATTCAGAGATTGCAGCTCCTTGACTTCCTTCTTTTGTTACTCTGACCAGAGATGTCTGGCACTCTATTTACGGGAGACGGTATGGCTCCGGGACCATACCCTGCAGCTTCTATTTCCCAGAAGCAGGTCACCGAGCAACTCATTACGGATTTATTCTCACCCTCACCCCCGGCTTAGGGTGTGAAGTGACCCTCATGTGCCTCCACCATCGGTCACTCCAAATCTGTGAGACCTCGCAGTGCTTCTACCCATCAGCGACAGACCACGAGCAGATCATGGCAACGACACCATACCCATATTCTTTTGGGTCTCTATCCTTCTATGTTGGATTTCTTTCCGCAAGGGAAGGACCCCTAGTCCTTGCCCTGGTGGTTCTTTGTTCTCTGCTTCTTCTTATTTGGTTCCTTGTTCTTTTAGCATGTTCCCCCAACCATTGTTTGGTGGTCTGTTGGTTTCTTGCTATTTTGGTTGTATGTTTCCTGTCCCATAGACCCTTGTTGGTCTTTCATTGGACATTAATAATTTTTTCTTATCTTATCTTATTGTATAAGTATAATCATATTTATTTAGTTTTGAGTTTATATTATGAATATTTATTTTTCATTTACATATAATTTTATATATTTTGTTGGAACCTTAAATTTTGACAAAATTTAGTGCTTCATAGGAGTCAAAATAACACTAAACATTCTTAAATAACCTCTTCTCATAGTCATTTTCCACTAACCATCACCAAGCTTTTGTATTTGATCAAAGGTTGAAGCTACTGAAGTTTTCTTAAAATAATCACTACCCACATGTAAGCACTGGTCTAACCTTCTAGTAGAATATCCATTAACAATTCCATCACTACCCACAAGACATCCCTAAACCATTAATTCACTATTCATATAGCTTATTCATAAGAGATATCACCCATCGAGAAAGCATTATGTAGTTTCCTCTAATCTCAGTTTATGTCTATATAGAAGGCCTTGACATATTGAAAAAGTTGGATTATTTCTACACTGATCAAGAAGCTACAAGAATAAGCAACCTGAACATAAGGAGTTATCGGAGAAACTCGACAAATCAATTCATATGCTACCCTGATGAAGGTTTTGAGGTGATAGAAAATTGGAAGGAAATAAATCAGGTCACTCTAATTAAGGGAGTACACAAACACAATAAGATGGTATTGGTGTAACATGGTCTATCGGAAAAGAAAAATCAAAGTGGTCTAAGTGAGTAAGTTACTTCAATAGTTCTTTATGATCTATCATCGACCTAGGTCTTGTCAATGATTCTCATTGGGGAAATAACCACTATCAAAAGAGGAAATTAAGATAGGACTGATACTATAAGTTAATCCGATGGTTTTTCTTTCAGGCATATCAAAGGAACATCCTATGTGTTTCACTGATGAAGGAACTAAGATTGAGGGAAAGTACTCTAATGAAGAAGCTTTAATTATCGATGAAAGATTTTGAAACTTACACTGACAAAAGAAAGTGGTAGCGGATCAAGTGTTAGAAAAAGATTCACCGATGAAATATTCATTGGGGAAAAAAACACTATCGAAACAAAAGAAAGGATAGCTCCAATCACATAAGCTACTCTAACAATATCTACTTAAATACATCAAGGAAATACTTCATTTGTTTTGTCGATGATGGAATTCAGTAAATGAAGGATATTTTCACCAGAAGCCCAATGATGTTATATACCACCTCAAAGAGAAATGAGGAATAAAAACTTCTTCAGTGGGAGTTTCATTGATGATCCTCATTAAGGAAACTATAACTATCAAAACAAGGAATAATGTTGGGCCCGATTTCACAAGTTACACTAATGACTACTATTAAAGCTATATCAAAGAAATCTTCCATTGATCTCATCGATGAAAGAATTAAAAGGGGAGAAGAGTACTTTTATCATCAGTCATCAATAGAGGTTCCAATGATGTGACACTATCACAATGGGTCATAAATGAAAAGCTTATCAGCAAAGGATTTATTGATGACTCTCATGACTCTCATTGGAGAAACATGATATATCGAGATAAACTTTCAAAACCCTTTCGAAAGACAATGTTACGCTAATGGTGAATGCATAATGATTCTTAAAAGGATGATCAGCAGAGGTTACATTGAAATATGTTTCCTAGGAAAGAGTGAAGGCCTAACCGAAATAGTCATCGGAGGAACATTTTGATTGCTTCTCTGATAAAGTGACAAAGAATAATAAAAAGGCAAGACTATCTATAGAAGAAAATTAGATTGGTGGGAGCTATGCCAATGGGGTAAAAGAGAATTCAAAAGATAATAATTGTATAGTGGTGAAAAATGTGATGAGGGTAAGATATGTAATACAACACACTTTTCACGCATATACACTCAATGTTATGCTCAAGAGGGGTCCACAAAAGAAGAGATCTCCCAAGAAAATCCCCTATTTGGATCCGAGTTAGATTACCACAACCCAAGTGATGTAGGGGTACCAATTCAAAACAAGGATCTAACCAAGTGCTAAGTAGAAAGATGTTATTTTCTGTGTCAGATATAATCAACTAGGAAGGTAAATACAATGCTAAAACCAATGAAATAGACCAGATTTGATATAGAAATACTCAAAATAACCAATGAATATGCCAACTCATCTTAGAATAATCGGAATATGTTCTCCAACTCAGATATGAGATTCTTCTCCCAGAACAGATTAGAAAACTGAACTGGATCATATCTGGAACTTGAAAATTGTGATCTGCAAAACCCAAAAATCTCTCTCTGGACTAGGTTGACCTAGAGGGGGTATGATGACTTAGAGGAAAATCCACCTAGGACTAGGGTGAAATCGACCTCCCCCTGATTTGTAAGTTTTTTTGAGATCTGGATCTATAACAATAAACATGTTCTAAAGGCTCCAAATCTGAATCTACAAGTCTGAAAACCTAAATCTACAAGAGAAAAATGTTTGTTTTTGTTGGGGAGGGGATTGCCTCAGTCAAGTCCCAATTTAGAAATTAACCTTGAATGTAAATGTATGTAAAAGTAAAGCAAATGCATAAATTTACCTTACTTTGTAGAAACCCTCATGGAGGATCTAGATCCATAATCCACAAGGATGTAGAAGTGCTCAATGGTGTTCAATCTTGTAGGAATGTAGGATATATCATCAAAATTCAATAGAGAAATCATACCAAGTCATGGATCCATGGATGTAGTGTTACTCCTAAAGAGCACTAATGGTTGTCATTAGCATCATTCAGTCATATAGTCAGTAAAGGAGATAAGGCAGGACAGTCAGTCAATACACAAAGTCTATACATTGAGTTGAACATAAGGCAGATACCTAAGTTAACCAAACATAGCTTTGACCGAGCACTCTTACCGAGCCAGATGATCACCGAATACTAAGCACAGTAGTCACCGAGCATTCATATGAACCAAGCATCAAGAAATTACCGAGTGGTGAATGCAATATACACCGAGTGAAACAAAAAATGACATCGTAGTTTGGAATGGCATAAACATAAAGGCAAACGGTTTACACCAATTAGAAAATGGTTTACCAAGATTGAGACATAATTTAATATGGATGTAATCATTAAATTGTTGATGATTCCTATGTATTGTTGATCTAGGTTATTCATTTCAACCATAGATCTTAGGTTTTCTAAGATATTGTAAAACCCTAATTAGGTCAAGGTCAATTTGATATAATTTTGTAAAGATGTAATTTTGTTTGAGTATCATCAAGAAGTAGCTTTACTCAGGACATCAGAAAATCAGACAGGGTTTTGACATAAGGATTTTGACAGAAGCATTCATTTTATTAGAACAAATATAAGGCTACCGAGTAGAACAGAAGTACATACACATCACAACAAGGTGATATCTTTATTGTACTTAAAGGATCTGATATTAACAATTTGAAGTTGAATTTCATTCAGGTCATATATCACTATTACTCTCTAATAATTGTAGCAGATTCAAAATCTCTTAACAGAGTGAACTTAACAGTTCTTTTGTAAATCTCTTAACCGAGTGCACACTTGATTGTGTTGCTAAAATCTTCTAAGTAGGTAGATCTAGTTGATCTCATTGTTACTCCTAATAGGGTAAGATCACCATAAGTGATCACAATCTTTGTAGCCTTAACTAATAACTTTGTTACTACAATAGTGAAGCTTTGTGGGTGTCATCCCCACCGCAATTTTTACCTTCTAACAAGGGTTTATGGGATACCAAAATACTTGAGTTATATGTATGAATTTTCATGAATGGTTTATTGATTAGATTACATGCATTTACATTTCAGTTATGTTTTGAATGTATGTTACATGCAATGGATTTAGTCGGCTAATGATATTCATATTCACAAAGATTCAGTTTAGCAAAAGTTTTAAAGGTACTGATTCACCCCTCCCCTCTCAGTACGTATCTTTCCATAATCCCAACAATTGGTATCAGAGCTAGTTCTCTTTTTTTGGAAGTTTAACCACTAAAGAGAAAATATCTTAAGGATGGAAAGGTATAGGCTTAATAAAACTATTGAGAATCAAACAATACAAATGCAGATCTACATTGAACAATTCAAGGAAGACAAAGAAGAACTAAGAAAGTTATTGATCAAGAGGAAGGATATGGCACTTCAGTATAACGAGACTGATTATCATGAAGAAGAGATAGACTATCCATTTGAGGCATCTGGATCTGGATCTGGTAGCATATCTGATGCATCTGAAGGAACCATATCAAATCTATTTGAAAAGAATCAACATCTTACTGAACAGGTAAAATCACTGGAGATTAGTCAAGAGACACAAATGGTCAGAATGATCGATGTCATGAACAATGCAAGGCAAGCTGAACAAGAAAGAAATTTGGCTATTAAAGATATAAGGAAAATGATTGATAAGATGGAAGAAAAGGAATTTGAGATATTGAGACTCACTGAGCATCACTTTGAAATATCTAATTAGATGGTTTTCATGAGTCAAGAAGTCAACTGAGTTAACAGTGAACTTACTAGGTAATCGAAAGACATCAGTGAATTAAGAGAAGAGAATGAAAGATTGAAGAATGAAGTAAAGATTCATCAATAACATAATGAGATGATCAAGAAAGCTGAAGAAAGTACAAAAAGAATGGATTAATTCCTAATTAGTCAGAAAAGACTTGACAACACTACTTGTTTAGGCTACACTAAGCAGGGAGAGTCATCAAGACAAGCTAATTCTAATCCAAGACCAAAGAAGCTCTTATGCTATCATTGTGAGAAACCAGGCCACACATCAAATGTTTGCATAAGCAAAGAAAAAGGTATTCCTAAATCCACTCCTAAATTTAATGGTTATTGCTATAACTATAATAAGTATGGACATCAAGCACATGAGTGTAGGTCAAAGTTGAATAGGACACCTAAGAAACCTTATATGGAAAAGCATTGTCACACTTGCAACATGCATGGACACATGTCATAGGAATGCAGGACAAAGATGAAGCAAGTCTGGACACCAAAAGGATAGAACAAGACATATCAACTAAGAAGGAAAGGTAATGCATATACTTGGGATTACAACACTTGGGTTAATTGCACAACATGTGACAGATATGGACATATTGCAGCAAATTATATGAGGAAGAATTAGAGAGGAAGATCTCATAATTGGAGGAACTCAGGAATGGCATGTTTGCACTGTCACAAGGTTGGTCACTTAAGTAAAGATTGCAGAGACCAAGCACCAGAGATAGATGCTGATACAAATGGCAATACAATTGAAGAAATCATGAGGATAATAAATCAAATGTGGAGAAAAGTATCAAATGACAATGTTGGATCAAGCACTACAGTCGGTGACACCTCGTTCATTGGATTAGGTGATATCACCACCTCCACCTAAGCAATTAAGGTATGTATGGAACTAAATTTCAATCGGTTATATCTTAAAACAACTCTTTATATCTAGTGAATGAACACCAAATCAACATGAAATAAGATTCACTATGGTACTATATGTTTAGAACTTAGAATGTGTACAGATGGTAAAAGCATGCTCGAGTAAAAGTCTATTAGTCGGTGAATATTGGCAAGGTTAACCGAGTTGAAGTAACAACCGAGTAATATCTAGTGTTAACCGAGTTGAAGCCTTTGAAGTGTTAACTGAGCGTAACTATGTTTATCGAGATGTGGTAGGTAAAGAATTTAATGCAAAAGTTTGAGTGGGAAAATAAATTTTAGGTATAAATATGCGATAAAGCAAGTCATTTCATCACACAATGATCATGAGAAGAACTAGAGTGAATTGAGCAATTTGAGAAAAGAATTTCTTGAGTGTTTGACAAAGATTTAAGGAGATCCCGAGCTATTTCATCACTACTTCATGTAAGTTTCAAGCTACCGAGTTGTTTTACTAAAATTCCGCAAAGCCCTAAATTTGAGAAAATGATGGCTTCTTCATCCAAGGTTGTGAAATCAAAGTCTGAGAGTGAAAAGAAGGTCACATTGATTAAATATGTGACTTATGAGGAACCCAAATACAAGCTACACCCTGAAATTGCTTTACAGATTGATCAAGCGGGCACATTTTCTAGTATACCACCTAGGGTTTTGTTGGTGCAAGATATACATGCATATATACATTGTAAAATTAGTGAAATCAGAGATTTTGAACTTTAATCCATTTACCAGGAGTTGAGTGAGAATGGAAATCTCAAGGATGAGCACAAACACCTAGAAGTTAAGGGATTGATGAATACCCTATATTTCCTAAGAGAATTCAAAATAGAATGGATTAGGGTTGTTCTTAGTCGAGTGCATGAAGGTAAAATATGGTTGGATGAACCAGTTAAACTAGCCAACAATATTATTCATGCAGTTACCGGTTACCCCACTACTGATAAAGCTAAGGCCACAAGGAATGCATCAAGGGCAGAGACCAAGAAGCTCACAAGAGATGAATGGGATGGAACGGGAATAAGAGTGAATACAATCATTGACCTGGAAACATGGTTTGGAGCCTATGTTATTGGTTATAAGATATTTCAATCTAGCGGGCCAAACAACATACCTTGTGGAGTTGTAGATATTGCATATAAAATTGTCAAGAAGGGTATTCAATTGGACCTCACCAAGCTACTATTGAAACAACCAGAGGTTAATATGAGAACCATTCGGATAGCAAAGACAAACACATGTAAGTTTTTTTCTCTACTGGTCTGTATATTTTTCTACCTGCAAAATATTTTTCCATTTGTCAGTAATATTGACTAGGATGTCAACCGACCAATTATCATGAAAATAAGTGAATTTATTCATAATCTAGGTTAGAATTTTGTAACTTTTATGGATAGCTATTTTGAACAATTTAATGATAGAATGCATAAAAGAAGCAGGATTCCTGGACAGTTAGTTGAAAAGCACAAAGAATAAATATGTTTTCTAGTGGATACTGACACCACTTTAATCAAGGCAGTTGAACCAAGGACTGCTTGGTTACCTCCAATAGGATATGAGATGGATATTGACTAAGCTTCTAGGTCAATAAAGGAACTTATGGCCAAGCCCAAAGATCCAAAAGCTACTAGGTTTGTGATGCAGGTCAAGGATGGCGGATCCAATGAAGGACAGTCCAACCTTACAACTTCAAAACAACACAACAGAATAACATAACAAGATATGTTTCAAAACATATTTTCCATTAACATGCCCGGTTGTAAGGCCTTCCAGGTTAGGGCCAATTACAACCAACAAGTAATTCTGCAAGATCAACAAGATCCAATACAACTTCAGCTAGTTTAGTTCTGAAACAAATCAACAACTAATGGAAACCCTAAGGCAGATCTAAACTTGTGCTCGCAAGCCACCAAGCAATCTCCTTCTCTCCCAGTATGCAAACCGCTAGCTCTGCTATTACAAACTATCAGATAACAATTTGATTTGCAAGATATCGCAGGATCTTTTCCACAACTTCACTTATCTGCTACCCCCAGATCTACTATCAGAACTTCCAATCTGAATGCCTCAACAACTACCCAAACATCCTATAGATACTAATCATCAACCACCAGTCAGCTGGATGAAACCATTAACTCCTACAAACAAATATTAAATGCAATTCAAGTCAGCTCTCAAATAGCCTTACAATTATTTAATTCAACATGTCAGCCTCCAGATCCACATAGGAGAATCCAACAAAAGATACCAACATTAAATGCACCAAGTTGGCCAAGCAAATCTTCAAGAACTCCAATCAGTAAACCAAAACTACCGAGCACTAGAGAAACAACCAAGCACCAATGAAACAACCGACCAAGCCAAGAAATATTGAGCAACGCAGGCATTACGAGCACCAATTCCACCGAGCACAAGAAGTCTCACCGAGTTCCTTTAGTGACCGAGCTTCCTGCAATAATTGAGACCATTGGTTAAGGCTGCAATCGAGTAACACCAGCCAAGTAACACACCACCATGTAGATTTACCGAGGACCCAAGAATGCCCTTGCATCAGTTTGAAATCTATGAGGAAGCTAAGCTAAGAATAAAAATGGATCTACTCAGAGTGAAGGTAAGCATAAAGTCTAAAAAGATGATGGAAACACTGGCAAAAAAATTTGGAGATGAAGAAGAAGAAGAAGAATCAACAGCTAAGTTGGTTGATGAAGCAACTGAGGAACAACTTTTGATTGGGAATAATGAACATGAGGAGGATACCAAGTCAAATAAGGACATTCAAGTTGCATCGGTAAAGGCCATAGGGAAAAGGAAACAAGAATAAACACCTACAACAACAAGGACAAGATCCTCCACAATCGCTTCTCCACCCCTGAAGAAAGGAATAGAAAAATTCAAAAGGCCAACTCCCACTAAGACTTATTAGAAAAATAAAAAAGGTGCCCAAGTCACCTCTGAGAAACCTAAGAAGAGAAGAAGGCTAATAAGAGCTAAAGATGATGTAGACTCTAAAGAAGAAGGTGATCAAGGTAAATTTAAGGTTGTTGTAAATAAAAGTCATTTGGTAGATGAATTAGTTGAAAATATAAGTGAAACGAGTAGACTAAGTCACCCTAAGATGAATTGGTATACATACATGTCAACCAAGGATCAAGAGAAGGCAAAAGAGGTTGTTATTCATATGATGATCAAATTTAAGAGACTACTGATAGATTTTGTAAAATATGTTCCTAAGGGATTACATGAGAAGATGTTGGCAAGGTGGACATATGCCTTGTGCACAAAAAAGAAAATGGGGGAACACTCTTTAATTTTGGCAATGCCTACCTTATCTGTTACCAAGATTGAAGAGTTGATGAAGCAGTACTCCAATTGATTTTTGATGAAAGGTAGAGCACTTAATATTTTTGTAGGTAAACTTGAGGAGGTTGATGAGAAAAATAAGCTTATATGGACTACAATTTTGAAAGCTAGGGCAAAAGATTATCAACTTGCACTAGCTATCATTCCTAAGAAAAAGGATAAAAGAAAAGGAAAAGGAGTCCACTCAGATGATGTTGATATAGCCACCAAGGACCCGATTCATATATCTAATACTGAGATACCAGATGATACATATGTCATGGATTTCTACCCAGTAGGATATACTAAAGCAGGTACATAAAATGCTCCTAAGAAACTAGTAACAATCAGGAGAGATGATGTCATGATTGAAGACATCACACATGGAAATCCTAATGATGATGTAAAAGATGTTGAGGACATCAACATAGCTGCAGATAATACCGAAGAGAATCCACCTATTGAGGAAACAACAATTGGTATACCAGGTGATTTGCCAATACTAGTACAAGCAATTGAGATTGTCACACATGGGCAATCTAAGGGCTCTACACCCATGCAACAGAAAGACACTACTAAGGGATAGGGTGTAGAAGAGAAAAAAGATACAAATGAGCCTGAAAATAAAGAGGCAGAAAGAAAAAAACCTAAAAAGAGTAGACATGTAGAGATGTCTACAACATACACCAAGCAAGATTCCTGAGGACAAGACATTGAGACACCAGTCACAGGGTAGGATAAGGAAGAGAGCATGTCTACTGAGCAAGATAAGACAAATCTAGAGACCAAAGCTCTAGTACCATACAACAAATCCCCCACACCCAAGAAAAAGAAAAAGAAGAAACATGGTAAGGGTCTTGTCACTCTAGATGAAGTCATATAAATTCCTACATGTGACCCTAGGACTCTAGACCCCGAAGCCTTGATAAAGTATGGTGAATTGTGCACAAGGAAGGCTACACAAGAGAAAATGAAACAAGAAAGTAAAAGAAAATAGGTTTTAGAGGATGTTAGAGACATTTTGATGCAATTAGTCCTAGATATCAATGTTGATGAGGCAACTCCCATCATTGATCAACTTGCTACTCTAACTAGCCACATCAATGCCCCTGGTATTGATGCAGAGAAATGAAATGAGGAAAGGGAAGAGGCCAAAATTCAATTGAAGCTAGCAGAGAAAATAAGCCAGGAAGTGGAAATAAATAAAGTCAAGCTATTTTAGGTAATCAACGAGCTTGACACTATTATTCATCAAGTAATTATAATTTTGCATAAGTTATGCACCATAGACCACTTCACTACCAAGCTTAGTGAAAAGATAAATAAGCTAGATGAAGAAATAAAGGTTAGTGAAAATAATTTTTTAATCGAGCCCAATGCATTTCATAAGCATTATACAAAAGTCCAAGAACTCCAGCAGTTAAGGATTGACTTGAGGAAGCAAGAAGATACAATCAAAGAGCAAGTAACCAAGCTTTAGGTTGAATTTCTTCCACATCTCAAGGTAATGCAGTGACATGTGAATAAGGAAAATGACTTAGCTACCACCCTGGAGATATCAGTATTAGAAATTTTTTTGGATATGCATGCACAAGTTGGATTAGAGCACATTGCTCTTGAGAATCTTGAGGAATGGGAAAACATCTTGGATACACTAAAGAAAACCCATCCGAATATATTTGACAAGCTGTGAGTACATTATTTTTGGCATTAATTTCAAAAAAGGGGGAAAGATATATGTATATATTCTTGTATGAACGTCACACCGAGAGCATGTACAAAGGGGGAGTTCACATAAGATTCATATTTTTTGTTAAGTACAAATTTTTGAAGTCGATACATATACATAAAGTTTTTGATACTAATGCCAAAGGGGGAGAATGTTACTCCTAAAGAGCATTAATGGTTGTCATTAGAACCATTCAGTCATATAGTCAGTAAAGGAGACAAGATAGGACAATCGATTAATACACATAGTCTATACACCGAGCTGAATATAAGGCAGATACATAAGTTAACTGAACATAGCTTTGACCAAGCACTCTTACCGAGCCAAATGATCACTGAGTACCACACATAGTAATCATCAAGCATTCATATGAACCGAGCATCAAGAAATTACCAAGCGGTGAATGAAATATACACCAAGTGAAACAAAAAATGACATCGTAGTTTGGAATGGCACAAACATAAAGGAAAACGGTTTGCATCGATCAGAAAATGGTTTACCAAGATCGAGACATAATTTAATATGGATGTAATCATTAAATTGTTGATGATTCCTATGTATTGTTGATCTAGGTTATTCATTTCAACCATAGATCTTATGTTTTCTAAGATATTGTAAAACCCTAATTAGGTGAAGGTCAGGTTGATATAAGTTTGTTAAGATGTCATTTTGTTTGAGTATCATCAAGAAGTAGCCGCACTCAAGACATCAAAAGATCAGACAAGGTTTTGACATAAGGATTTCAATAGAAGCATTCAGTTTATTAGAACAGATCTAAGGCTACCGAGTAGAACATAAGGACATACACATCACAAAAAGGTGATATCTTTATTGTACTTACAAGATCTTATATCAACAATTTGAAGTTGTATATCATTTAGGTCATATATCACTATTACTCTCTAATAATTGTAGCAGATTCAAAATCTCTTAACAGAATGAACTTAACAGTTCTTTTGTAAATCTCTTAATCGAGTGCACACTTGATTATGTTGCTAAAATCCTCTAACCATGTAGTTCTAGCTAATCTCATTGTTGCTCCTAACAGGGTAAGATGACCAGAAGTGATCATAATATTTATAGCCTTAACCAAAAACTTTGTTACTGCAGTAGTGAAGCTTTGTGGGTGTCATCCCCATCACAGTTTTTACCTTCTAACAAGGGTTTCTATGGTACCAAAATAATTGACTTATGTGTATTAAGTTTCATGAATGTTTTATTGATTAGATCACATGCATTTACATTTCAGTTATGTTTTGAATGTATGTTACATGCAATGGATTTAGTTGGTTAATAATATTCATATTCACAAAGATTCAGTTTAGAAAATGTTTTAAAGGTAATGATTCACCCCTCCCCTCTCAATACACATCTTTCCATAGTCCCAACATGTAGATGTACTCATATGCTCAAATCAGATATACAAATACAAATGAAGAATGGATTAACAAAACCTTCCTTGATGGCCAACTCCACTATCTTCAAAGAAGGAAGATAGATCTTAAAAGGAACATGCATGATCATGGAAAGATGATGAAAATGCCTCCAATGAACCCCTTCAAAGCTCCTTGAAATCTCCTTGAATGCAAACGATCATGAATGCTTGAAGTCTTGAAAGGTTACAAAAGGTCTTCTTCAATACTCCTAGAAAATACCTATGAATGCTCTTGGAATGCTTATAGATAAAATTTTGAAATCTCTTGAACATTGAAGATGGACAAAATGAAGTGAGTATGTCTCCTTTTATATTAATTTTCATGACCCAAATTGAAAAGGGTTGACTGCAAAAGGAGGGAAAAGAAATTGGAAACCTGAGATGGGCCTGGAATCCCAAGGCACCAAACCTATAGGGGAGACCAACCTCATCCTACTCCCGGATGGGTCATATCATCGGGGATGGTTTGGGATTTCGGGAATAGAGAAAAGAACAATGAAAACAAGCATAAAATAGGGGCCCAATCGGACATAAAAGAAAAGGTACATCCATGGGTCCATAAAGACCTTTAAATTAGGTCCTAAGCATCCTACTAAGGAGGGATAAACATGTCTCAACATGGGTTCTTCCATTTTAAGATGATACATTTAGCCCCCACTTTAGCAGGAGTGTGAGCCTAACTCAAACTCTTGATAAAGTAGATCAAAATGCATAAGGTGATCTGACCATGATAGAGGAGACAGATTCCATCAAGTCCCCAACAGACTTGAGTCCTTGTTAACTCCAAAATCATAACAAGAGAGATATCACTAACAGAAACAAAAACAAAAAGGAGTGTGATTAACTCACCCAATAAGATGTGTATGTCTTATTATGAACCACACCAAAAGGTATGTTGCAACAAAATATGGCATTGAAAATTCTAGCAAGTTTATGTGCATGCTAGTCAACCCATCAAGGATTCACCCTCAAGAAACTGCTTTTCCAAAAGAGAAAAACCACAAAAGGCTATCTAGGGATAAGGATGTGTGTATCCTTAAGGGATCAAAAGAATGCAACTTCAAGGATCAAGCCTTCCAAATTGTTAGTAATCCAAGAAGAGATCTAAAAGAGAATTAGGCCTTTAGGATTGTTTAGTAATCCATAAAGGGATTCAAAGAAGCCAAATTGTCATAGTGCATGTGTGCAAAATGTGAGCAAAGTGTATTCCCCCATGTTAAATCGATTGCAAGCAACTCAACAGGAGCAATGGCTTTAATGGAGTGTACATGCATCCACTAGAGATTTTTTCACTGTGAAATTCCCCCAAGATAAGACATATAAAGGGAAATAGGAACATAACAAAAAGAAGAGAATGAAGGGATCTACGATCATAAGATAACATATGAAATATTATGTCAAATGAAATTTCATCATTCCCCTACAGAAGTATAACTACAACACAATGGAGGAAAAGCATATAAGAGTCACGAAGAATAGTCTTTTTGGGTTGGCATCATGGAGACCAAAAAGATTCAATGCTACCATGTCATAATATCCCAAGAGGACTACACAAAAGCACATTCACAAATAATGGTACATTTACAACACAACATATAATGACATATAGAAGAAGGAAGATACAAATAAAAGAATGGTTACAACATTTTGATTCCTTTATCACCTTGCACCAACGGAGAAACAAGGATCATTTAAATAAATAAAAACAAAACATATAACAAGCAACACATCACGAGGGAAAAATAACACAACAGGAAAATACACAAAGCTACCATGCTAGAGAATCTAACTAAGTGCATCGCCTGCCCCACCACCCCCCTCCCCCCCCTATGTATCATTTAGGGAAGGTGGGCAAGTTGCAAGAGGAGCAACATCCAACACAGTAGGAACAATTGCCAGTTCCAAACAATGACCATGTTGTGGGTCACTTTGGGCGATACTAGGAGTGATTGATAACTATTTTGAAAGCATGTTAGGAAAATCATTGTCGAGATTAATAATTACATATTCATCACAATTAATTACTAGCATGTATATCATTGTTAACAATAATAGGATCATCAAGAGTATATTCTTCATCAAGATTAATCACAATATAATCCAAAATATGAATAGAATCATCATGTTTATCCATTTGAATAGTGTTATGATTATTAACTTCCTCCACAAGCTCAAGCATGGGTTGGTTAAAGGAAGTTTAAATGTTTTGGGAATCATGTGCACATGCCTTCACTTTAGATTAACATTTATTTCGAGAGTCATGTGCATGTCAATTATGTTTGGTCTTGCTATAGATATGATAGATATGAGGTGGAGTGCAATCAATCAAGATCGGGTCATTTTCTCCCTGTCGCGGGGGAACTAAAGGAACCACACTAGGTTGAGAGAGAGGAACAAGAGGTTTCTCAACAGAAGTCAAAGAATCATAAAAAGGAGGAACTAGTGGAATAGGTAAAAGACCATAGCTAGGATCAGGCTTGGGAAAACTCAATTCAATGATATTTCTATGTTTAAAGGCCTGATAACAAAAAAGGTAGTTAGGACGGGTTGGAGGTGATGTAGGTAAAGAGGGCCAAAATAAATCAAGGTCAACACAGTCTCGAGGCCTAGAAGGATGGTAAAGACTATGGTTAATGGTATTGATCTTTCCATCATGAGGGAAATTAAGGAATTTATGGATAGAAGAAGCTACAACTTACATGGAGGACAACTAAGGAAAACCAAGCTTAACTTGAAACCAATCAGAAGTAGGGATGACAAAAAAGGTAGTATCCACAAATTTACCACAAAGATCTATAGGAAGGGATATAGAACCATGAGGATGATAAAGAAGGCCATTACAAGTTTGAATCCAAACATCTATCATATCATAGAAATATATTTGCAAGTGTTTACTAAAAACATGTTATTCAGTTATAGCATTCACCATGGAAGTAGGGTCAATAAAATTACCACGGGAAGGAGTGCTAGCAAACCTAGTAGCAATGTAAAGAGGGACATTAGGAGCTTTAGTTGTTTTAGAATGGTCAAAGGTAATAGGAAGATATCTACTAGGTTGAGGTTGAGGGTGAGGTTTAGGTTGAAGTTGAGGTTGAAGTGGGGGTTCATTCTCAACATGGTTGGATTCTTCCATCTTTTCATCATAAATAATTTGCATAGAAGAAGGTTGGGAAATGGTGTTGGTAGAGTGAGAAGGTAAAGGATTGGTGTAAATATATAGGTTTTTGTTAGGAGGTGTTATGGATTTGTTTCCATGGCTAGCATCGACATCAACAGATATAGCATTGGAATCAATAAGGTCTTGGATAGAATTCTTCAAGGAATAACATCTCATAGTATCATGGCTAGGATACCGATGGTATTCACAAAAATATTTGGGATCAAATGACTTGGAAGCATTGTAGTTGGGTTAATAGGTCTAATAGAAGGAAGTTTAATGATATTATCATTTAAAAACTTTTCCATAATAGTTTGCAAAGACTCAAATAAAGAAATATACTTACAATTAGGGCAGAAAATAGGGGAAGATGAAGCGACACCCTTGGATGTGATAACTACTTTTTCATCTATTGTATTCAATTATTTATTGATCTTGATATAGTTTTTGGGTTTATGGAACTTATTCTAGTGGGTGGAGGCATCACTCTTATCAGTTGGTACAGGAGCCATTGGAGTGGTTCTCTCAAACTGACTCACTTGTAATTGATAATGGTGAAGCACTGCACAAAGTTGGGAAAAGGAAGTGAACTTGGTAAGAATAATCTTATCTCTAATGTCATTTGTAAATTAACAATAAACATGTGTTGTATATCAACATTAGGTACACGATGAGAAATATGAGCATACAAATGTTTAAATCTACCAATAAAGTTGCTAAATTTTTCTTTAACTCCTTGTTTACAATGCATTAAATTAGTCAAAGAAACTTGAGGACCAATATTATTTTGAAATTGTTTAGTGAAAGCATTAGAAAGCTTTTGAAAAGAATCAATAGAATAGGGAGGAAAAGAATAGTACCATTGCAAGGCCTTATCTTGAAAGTTCCTAGTAAACAAATTGGTCAAGAGCCTATGATTGTGGGCAAGGTCATTACATAGGGTTTGAAAAGTCTTAACATGAGTCACATGGTAACCCTTATCATTATAAGTGTCAAGATGAGGCATCTCAATATGTTGAGGAATAACCACATGGATAATGTCTAAGGAAAAAGGATTAGTGATGCAAAGCCAAGATACCTGATCCAAGCTTTTCCAATTAACTTCCCATATAGGCAAGGAAGTTCCAAGTCTCAATGTGTTCCTAGTGTGCCTAATTGCCTCCAAACCCAAAGTCTTTGGTCTTGCACTTAACCAATAGTTCCAATGCTTTAGAAAATATTCTTAAACTCAAAAAACTATGGTTAGATAAGTTTCAAACTCCCAAATACTGATCCCATATGAAAACCCAATTGTAAGCTCTCCACTAGGCCTATTTGCCAATTAGGTCTCCTAACCATGTCTTACAACAGTAAGCAAAATATGATGGGAACAATAATTTTATGGATCCAAAATGATTCAAAATAGTGTCCCAATGTTAAATACAACTATAATGCATCTCAAATAAAACAAACTCTTAAATTGAACTATAAAACATCAAAGAAATTGAATCAGAATTGCAAGAATTTAGACTTTTTCTTGGAATCAAAATTGTTTACGGATAGTCTATACAACCTTTGTACCTCCAAATGAATTTTAGAGGTTTTATAAATCTTCCTTATACCTTCCCAACTAATTCCAACTATTTTGGCATCATTAAACTCCCTAACTAATGGATTTTCCCAAATCCTACCAAACGACTAACTAGCCGTTATTTTCAAATTTAAAAACCTTAACAAATGTCTACAAATGGATTTATACCCATTTTCAAAGGCCTAAAATTGATTCCATTCCTTTATGTATTTATTCCAAAACTCCTATCAACCCCTTACCGATCCTAGATCTATTACATCCATCATTTAGTCATATGGTCCTTTCTGGACTATTGGGACAATTAACCATTACATTGTATTTATTGACATCATATGCCATTATAGGCTTTAAAATATAATAATTTATCCTTGGGGATTATATCACTCCATATTTTAACCTTTCCATCTTCATTTCTTCCACTTGTCCTCCTGGTGCACCTGCACCATACTCCCCCTGCAAAAAGAATCTCTTGCCCTGTTAGTAAACAATTTTGTCCTCTATTTTATCTTCCTCAAGTCAATTTCTCTATTACCCTTTTAAAGACAAATATTACTAACAGTTGGGTAAGTGTTCACTACTATCACTTCCCTCTAAATTTTAATTTTAGGTACAGCTCCCTAAAACTGATTTTCAATGAATTCCATTTATCTTATTTCACAGATCAACTTTTAACCTGAAAGCTTCAAAAGGTTGCTATATCGTGCTTAGATGATTAGCTTTTTAAATAATATTTCCCCAACAAACAAGACATGCAGTAGCAGAAAATCACAGTTTTCTACTTTCCATAATATTTCTGAGATAAAGTAGGTCAAAGAACAAACCAATGAAATGAAAATCTAACTAGGATCATTGATAACATCAAGATACTGATTGAAGTTTTAATGCAATAGAGAATGGATTGAAACATTACCACAGAACATGCATCCACTCATTCCAAATAACATAGATTTGAAATACAGTAAGATTGATATATTAATTGTCTTTGCAACATAGGAAAAAGCAAGAAAATTATATATATAAGTACTTCTACAACAAACTTGATATATCAAAAAAGTTTTCTTCTAATAAACTATAAAGCTGGAAAATACTAGTGCTATTCCAAAATTTTCTAACCCTTTCTTTAACGCTACTAAACTACTTATAGTTTTTGCAAAGCCAAGAGGTCTCTTGAAAAACCTGACCTCTCGGTTAAAACATTTTAAAGAGTAACCAAAGCAAAAAGGATGCATGTCCTTAATAGTTTTTCATACAGTTGAAAAATAAATAATTTTCAAGATCTGTTTCCTTGTTAGCAGCACACTCCTCATCTCCTGCGAGACTCTCCCCTTCAGCTACGGCAGATTGTGTTGCCTCCCATTGCTTGTGTTCCTAGATAAGCTCCTTTGCAAGCTACAAATGAGGGACTTTGATGTTCACTAACCTTGTCATCATTGCTTCTTTAGCCCACTTAGATTTCTTGATCTTATCAATTATTGCAGGAAGTTGGTCTACACAGATATACAACATGGATTTAATCCTAGCCACCTATGTGAAATATGAAGCTTTAGGGTTAGCCTTTTCTTTAATTTTCCTCATGGTAGTTTCAAATACTCTGAGGGCTGCTTTTACATCCTTCTCTCCATGACTGGTCATATATGTATGAGCAAAGTTAATCACTTTGAGTTCAATCATCATTGTTTTCTGCAACTATTTGATTTCATTCTCACTTTCTTTATTTTTGGAAATGGTACTCCTAATAGTGCTAAGACGCTAGCTAACATTCTTCCTGAGAATGAAAAAAGTAGCTTCATTAGGTGATTTCATAGATTTTTCTATGCAGAACTTCATGAACTCGTACTTCTCAATTTCCAAAAACTTGGACATGGCTGTAAACCATTTTTCCTCTTCTTTGTCCCACACTTGTCTCTGTGTCTTTAACTCCCCTATCAAAGCTTATGTATCAAAGAGAACATCCTGAGCATCCTTGAGATATCTAAGGCCACTTTTAATAACTTCATTGATCCATTCATCCACTGAAGATACCAAGGCTTGACCTCATTAAACCTGACTAAAGAAATTCTTACTCTCAGTAGAGTCTGGGTCAAAAATTTGAGGAGAATGAACTAGTGGGGTAGCATAAAAACTGCAGAAAGTGTTAATGAATTGTGACAATGTCATGATTGTCTATTTTAATTATTTCTTTTCCCTTCCATCCCGCCATGAAGAATACAACATATGTTGAGCTATTTCTCTAGCTCTACTTTGGTGACTTCAAAATCCTCTGCCCTAACCTCTTATTCTCCTTCCTTTGGCCTATAGGTGGCTACCTCTATAGTCCACTTTCTTTTTTTCGCATTCGCGAACATCCAAGCTATGCTTTTTACCTTTTTGGTTTTTGGAGTTTTCTGTACATACTTGCTAACAATACCCTTCACATGGACTGAGACTGGAACTAGGCTGCATTTTTTACTTACGAAAGAAGCTAACCATTTTGGCGTGACATCAGACCTGATGGATTATTCAGGAGTCTTCACTGGTGTACCAATCACTTCTAGCATTACATCATCCAGATCAAAAATATCTTTTTCCACCTATTCATCTTTATCTATGTGGAACCTTACATCCTCCAACTTGTCTTCATCCAAATTAATTGTCAAAACATCTTCTTGAGCCATGTTTGTCTTAACTCTCGATCTAGTCTTGGACCATGTAATTTTCTGCGAAGGAGCAACTGGTAGGGGATCAGCTACAACTTTCTTTTGGGTGTTCCTGACCTGTGATTTTCTTGTAGACCCTATATTTTCAATTTGTGCAGATGGATTAGAAATAGAAATTGGTGAACGTAAAGAAGTACCTCTAACTTCTTTTTTTCCTATTTTAGGTTATTTCTACTTTCTTCTTGATTGCAACCATTCATTAGTTAAATGAATCACATATAAGGTCCTCTTCTCAATATTTTCCTCTTCTTCCTTGGACCAATCAATAATAGGATCACTTTTTTCAATTGACTTCTTCAAGTTGGGTCCAATCAAATTAGACCCATCATCAATTATCCCTTCTACATTGATCTAAATTCTCATTGATTGAATTTGCAATACACACAATCTGTTGTGTACCCTTTCTTCTACCTGTGATTCATCACAATAGTCCTCCTAGAAATCCTCTAGGTGAGGTACATGAAACATGTGATACCTAAGTCCTAAACTACCACTGGCATAATTTTTATTATCAAATCCCACTCTTTCAGTATAATATTTGAAATCAAAATGACAAATGTCACTTCCAATATTGACAGCGTCTACCATAGTTTTACATGAGAATTTGCCTAATGATATAGGGAAAGCCTTTTCCCATTCTTCTTCAGGGAGAAATCTTTTCAAGATAGTGGTGAGTTGTCTACAAATTTTGGCTAGGATGAAACAATCAAATGTATACCTAGGCAATCTCATTGATGGATCTTCAAAACCCCCAATCCTGATGTAGGTAAATCTAGGAAACTAAATGTAATAGCTTCCGTACTTGGTTACCAGCTCTTGGGCTTCTAAACTAATTATCCTGTTAGAGATACTAGCTAACTCAAAAAATAATTTACCCATGAATGTGTCATGCACCCTTCTGTAATTTTCAACAACATTGTCCTTTTGTAGAATTGGGTAATATTCATAAACACACATGTCTGCAACCCAAGGTTTGTGTGGCATTACATGCCATTTTCTACTGCAAGCCAAGAAATACATGAGATAGGAGGACATAAAGAAACCACTACCAGTCAATTTAGAAGTGTTGAGTTGTTCTCTAAGGGAACTTGCAATTAATTCAACCCAATCTAGGAGTTGCATTCCTTCTAGGATGATTTGAACGTAAAAATACATCCAATCAGAGAAAAGATAGGCTACTTGAGACTCCTTTACTTTATGCAACATCACCATTAAATCACTGATATATGGGTGGACATGGGTTCTATTGAATTTCTTGGGCAAACGTGAACCCCCTCTTTGTGGGTTGAATAACCCGCTTTTAGCTATAGAAGTGCGATTTGCATCCCTATTTTCGTTGAACTTAACAATAGATTGTGCGGGAGAAAAGGCAGAGAAGGTCTTTTCTGGGAGTTGCAGTGCTTGAGTCACCATTTCTCTATTAACAGGCATAAGGACACTACCATCTTTCTTTCTGATTGAATATGTCCATGCATCATAGTTCCTTATGTATTCAAGGATTAATTCAGGGCAAATGACAGCGAGAGGAAATATCGCTGTCAAACATAAACCACTGTGCAGAATCTCCAAAGCTGGAGTACCTTCTAGGGAATTCAGAAGATGGGAAGGAAAATTGTCCACATTATAATCTTCTAGGTCTGTATCTGACACTATGGGGCCATCACATACTAAACTCGAAGTGTTCCCAAACAGATGAAAATTTGACCTCATGACTGTAGAAATTTAATTTTCTATTCACCTTTTAGACTACTGAATTTGAAAATATCACGAGGGTAATTGCAAAACTCACCTTATTTCTACAAAAGATTTTGATCACAGGAGCTCCCAAGTTCTTACCTCCACACACCAGCTTCTTAATAATAAAACACTTAGGAATTTGAATAAAAAGGCTTAACTTAAATAGAACCATAAGGGCTTAAGAATTTATTACAAATCTTTCATGGAAAGAGTGGCAAAGATTTGATTTGACATCTTACGCATGCCATCCATAATTACCAATTAAGAAAATCCAAAGGTTAGTAAAAATAATGTTTATTTGGATCTCTCAGGCGTACTTTAAACCACTTTCCATAACTAGCATTAAATGCTTTCTCTCCTGTGGGCCCCGTTGCTTAACCATCACCAGATTCTCCTCTCTTTCATAATCCTCCCATATTCCTTCAAACAAGAAAGAACAAAGTTCATGATTGTTCAACACTGTTCAAATATGTTCAAACCTGTTCAAGGTCTGTGAACTTCTGAGTTAGCCCAATTGTTGATTTGAATGCCAGGGTATGTCACAAACCAATAACTGATGTGCTACAATCTTCTTAAGTCTCAACAGAAGGTAGATTTCCTTTATTTTCTTATCATCCTATCATGTCTTCACAAATGACAAAATTAATATGAATATCCTTGAATGGGCTTGAACATCGTTCAAGGCTATTCAAAGGTGTTCAAGCGTGTTCAATAAAAATAGGGTTTACAAAATTTCAAGAAACTCAAAACCAAAACATGACCTCAAAATGTTGATCAATTATGACCAAACTTAAGATGTACAGGACAAGGGAATACTGAAAAAGGAGCAAGGTTTATTCAACACACAACTCAAATAAAAGAAAGAAGGACCAGTATCAAAATGGGACTAACATGCCCCAATAGATAAAGAGCTTGTTCTTTTCTCCATGGTTTCTCCTTGATGGTACTTTGTTAGATGACTTTTTAGGGGACTTCTTTCATATTAAAAAATCCCCAAAGGTTGTCCTTATACCCCTGCAACTTGCATAAGACTCAAAAGAAAAATTAGTTCTTAAAACATCATGCTTAGTTCCCATCATGGGACAATCATCTCCTTGTTGTTGCCCATGCTTATTCTCTACATTTTTCTTGACCTCCTGACCTATCCAAACCTATAACTTTGAATTATTACCCTCAACTCTTCCTTGTACCCTTATAGGGCACTCAGTCTTCCAACTTTGATAGTCTCTTGACCCACACAAGTTTGTTCTAAGCATCTAATTTGTACCATGTTATTTTCCATTGTCTACTACTACCTTGGATCACCTTGCCAACCTATGTCCTCTCTTTTCAAAACCTACATACACATGCTTTATCTTTTCTTCAAATAAAATCACAATGTTATCCTTCTTCACATCATAAGGAAAGGGTGTTAATTTGTACTTCTTACTATTATTATGCACCAAATATGTACTTGTATATCCACCATGGATTTTTCTCCTTAAGTGCTTCCATGGTGTACCCAATATGCTATGTCCACATGTCATTGGTATGACATCACACAAGACTCTATCATGATATTTTCCTATTAAAAAATTAACATATTTCTTCTCACTAATCAACATGTGTTGCCCTTGACTAATCTAAGTGGCATGGTAAGGATTAGGATGTGCAAATGTTTTCAAGTTTAACTTGTGCACCATGTCATAAGAAACAAGATTATCATGTGAACTAGAATCAATTATCAACTTACATACCTTGCCATGAATCAAGAAATTTGTTTCAAATATAGATACCTAATTAGATACTTTCCACTACAACTTGCCTCTCTTGATCATAAGAAACTCTCCTTCTAATTCAGGACTTGCTACTAGTGGTTCATTATCTTCCTTCCTCCCTTCATGTGTCAAGTGTATCCTTTTATCCTTTCATTTATCAGATTCATCCCACTTTGGACATTTGAAATATGGATGCCCAACTTCATTGCAATGGTAGCACCTTCCTGTGAATACATGTATACCTCTTCCTACTCCATACCTGCCTCCTCCTCGATAACCATAACCTCCTCTTGGTTTTGATGTTGTATCCTTCCCTTTTTCCTTGTCACTAAACCCTTGTGCTTCATGATTTTATCTGCCTCCTCTTCCCCTCATTGCTCCTCCACCTCTTTTATTACCCCCTTATCTTTCTTGTTTTCTTTTCAACTTCTCTTCAGCCTTGATTATAAGCTGAAAACACTCTCCTATTTTTTGAGGAACACTTAATCCAATCTCATCCTACAAATTATATCTTAGTCCATTCAAGTGTGCGTGTGAAATTGTACCTACATGTGGACACAATGCTTAAGTACAACATTATTGGTTAACAAATCAAAAAATTTGCAATAAAGACAAGTATCGTTAACCAGGTGATTTACTGCCTTCTAGTAGATGCGAGTATGCTATTCTCATAAATAACCAAGATTAGTGACAATGCAACACCTAAACGAAGTATTTGAATGATGAAAGCTATGAAATATGGATGCAAATTAAGCTATATTTTTTTATTTTTCTATGCAATATGGATGAAAAACTGTGAAATGATGTAAAACTAGATGAAAATGAATTGAAATCTATTCTAATAATGCTATGAATGCTTTGAAAATGAAAACAATGTTAGCAAGAATCTCAAAATTTGCAATCTCACAATTCACCAGATCGCACGCACAAGATTCTCCAAATTCACGGTCATTTGTAAAGGATTGAGCCTCGTTTATATAGAAATCCAGGATTTTTGAGAGCTCGTGAAAAGCCAAAAATCTCTCCCTAATCAACTCAAATTGATTGTTGAGTTATTAGGAAATTAGAAATAGTTAACTCACAAAATCATGCAAAATCAACTTTTTAACTCAAATTAGGAGTTTAGATCACTCAAATATGCTTTTCAACTCACAATCACATGTTGAGTTTGGAAACTTAACAAATTGAGTTTTAATAGTTGATTTAAAGTTTAACTTCTTTTCTAATTATGCATGGATAATCATGAATTTATTTAATATTTCATGTGTTTTATTCTCAACTTAACTGATTTTTGAATAAAAATAACTGATTTATGGGTTAATAAATTATTTAATCAAACTTTATCCCAAAACTATATCATTAAATTTGACAATTTGATTTAATCAATTAAATAAACATTTAATCAATTATTTTTAGAAAATTTATTTATTGTCAAATAAAAATAATATTAATTAGGAATAAATTCAATTAAATCCAATTAATTAATTAAGTGGCGGAATTAAATTCAATTAATTAAATATTCAACATAGTCAATTAATTAACTTTAGGATAAATAAAATAATATCATTTATCACCAAATAATATTTAATTAAAGATAATTAGGATAAATTAGGAATATTTAGGAATATTCACCGATGCAGAATGATAGAATCAATTAGGGTTACGATGATTTGATGTACAAATGTGCCTTAGATTAGGACTTTAGAGTCAATTTTGATCGATTTGTCAATTTAGGAGGTAAATGGTCCTAAAGCCCCTTTTTGGGGTATTACTTTTTGCCCCTCTTTGAATTACTGTGCGAGACATAGTGGTTCAAAGATTAATATGTTTTTGATGATGTTCGAACTCATTTATGTGGTGGAGAAATTGATCCTGAAAGGTTAACTAATTCCGAGACAAACCGATTGAAAGATTTAAAGATGTTGATTCAGGTCTTGATTGACCAAGGTATCTAAATGATGTCAATGGTACCAACAATGAATCAGTGATTACGAAAAGTGTCAAAATGCCTAATTCTGAACCTATGATTATGAGGAAGTGACTATCCTAACTCCAGACTTGATTGTCCAAAGGAATCGAAAGGATGCCAATTTGAACCCTTTAGTTACGAAGAATCAAGGAAATAACACTAATGAATCGATGGTTACGAAGAGATGATACAATCCATAAGATTAAGAGAACACCATATTGATATGAATTTTGATGAATCTGATATGCTCCAAGCAATGTGCCCCAAGTGACGAGGACTTTGATGAGTCAACAACTAGACGTGGTTGTTGTCTTGATCATTGAAGGAAATTTGATTTGACAAAATTTGATTAATGATGTGTAATACCAATGCCCCCTTTGGGATGAAAATTGAAATCTGGAAAGAGCCAACGTGAAATGCTTAGAAGCAAAGTAATCAATTGTAGAAGTGGTTATACACATCTAAGGACACGTTTTGCATTGTTTAGGGGTCCTATTGACCAAGTTTGACTAGGTTTGACCATGAGTTGACCATGGTTGACCAAGTTGAAATTTGAAGATTTTGGTGTGAGATAATCAGTTAAGTTGAATACTATATTTATGTTATGTTACAAAGGTTGATTATGCAAGCAATTGGCCATCCTGGGTCCAAGAACTTTAAATCATGATTTTGACAAATCAAACGATCTCAAATTTTGATTTTGATCACAAAAATGGGTTCAGAACGTCAAAATTAGCCAGGGGTGCAATTTTCACATAAAACGAAGCACTTTGAAAAATTAGGTCAAAACCTATATAAGGTCCAAAAGGGTCATTTTCAATTCATTTTAACCTTTTGACTTTATAAACTTGTGGATCCCTCTGAGAGCCAAAAATGCAAGTTCCTGTGTCATCTCATCATTTCGAGCACTTGCAATGATTTCAGAGGCCGCGTCAATATGGGAATCTAGTAAGTGGACCTCTGTGCCTCTTTGTGAATTCAATTTGATAGTTTTTATGCTTTCTAGGATTTTTAGGACGCGTTTGCAATTTTTGAAGTTTTGTTTCACGTGATGTCGTATGACAACCTGTGGGGAGCCGTATGACATTCCAAGTCTAAATAGAGTGTCATCTCTATTTTAGTATTTTGTCATATGGGGACACCCATCTCTCGTACGATATTTTGTCAGGTCCCTCTAGTGTCGTGCAGGAACTTGTATAGTGTCGTGTACCCATGAAATGTCGTATGGGTAGGTGTATATTGTCGTATGACAATTGGCACTAGTTTGAATTGTTGTATGGAAAACAAAGAGCATTTTTGAGGTCCTTAGGCCAATTTTTCAAAATTTTTGATTTCATAGCTTAATTCCATTGCCTTTAATGCACTTATTAATATGCTCCTTTTCTCTTTTTGTGTGCATATAGCCTTAGTTTTGAACAAATTTCTAATAGTCATCCTATTTTTATGCTTTGTAGGTCTTATACCTAGATGTCCATGTTTTATTTTGCATCCTACGACAGAGACTTTTCCTGGCCTTACCTGATCCCATGAGAGTGCACCTTGCACCTTGTGGGTTTGAGTATCTTATCAGTTTGCTTGATATTCGAGTGAACCATGGTTTGATCACTGCATTAGTAGAGCATTTTCATTCTGAGATGCATACATTTCATCTTCTGACTAGGGAAATCATAGTTACCCCTGAGGATGTATATAGCATTCTCCATATTCCCTTCCATGGCCCCCGCCTGGACTATATTAGTGTGGATAACACAAGGTTACAATCATTTCATACCTTGTTCGACACAGATGAGAAGATCATGCAATAGATCTCTTGGGGGGTGCTCATACAATGTTATGGGTAGACTCATTGTCTAGATTGTATCATAGCAAGGATGATCGATGGGATCATCATGTTTGACCATCAGTAAAATGATCTTCTGATGGGCTAGGCTCTGATGGTTTAGCATTTGATGGTGAGTCCATTAGAGTTTGGATGAGGTCAGTGTTTCCTGGCACACATGTTCTCAGAGATGCATGAGATCATCTACCATGAGGGGAAGACATTTGCATCAGGAGCTCTGGTACTACAAATATGGGCATGGGATCACATTCCCATTTGCTGACCTACTTGTGGTGATGAGAGGGAGCCTCAGGAGCCTCTCATTTATAGGTATTCTAGATTCATTACATAGGTCTAGATGGGGTGCACAGAGTACTGGCACTAAGTGCTTGATGATATGACAGTAGTGACATGGAGGCCCTACTTGTGAATCAAGGCATGGCCTATAGCTTGTGCTTAGTTTGACTATTTTTGCCAAAGTTGGATATTGATAGGGTAGTCTACCACCATCCTAGATAGAATCCTAATCACTTGTGTCTGGAGACAATATGGGCTTATTCAGGATGAGCCACCAGAGTTCTTAGCATACACATGATAGGTGCGGGAGCTTGGATTAGGATGGCCAGCCTGGTTGTCTTTTGTAGTATGTAGCCTTTAGTATATTGGGCTTCAAAGTAGGGATTGGGACTAATGACCCCAGGTAGTTGATGCAGGTGTTACTGATGCATATGTTGCATATCTCATGGAGCATCCTAATAGACATTTCTTTGATCCTATAAAGCTCATCCCGAGGATGGAGGATGTTGAGGATGTGACAAGTGCCCCTATGGGTAGAGGACAGAGACAAAGGGAGGTCCAGATCCTGATCGTTCATCCTACACCACCAAGGCTGAGAGCAATTGCTACTCCTCTTAGACCTTCTAGATAGATGAGACCGCCACTCATACCATGAGTAGTGCCAACAGCTAGACTGACAATTTTACAGTGTTAGTATAGTAGAGGTGAGGGTGGGACACTGGGTGGAGTGGGTAGTGTAGAGGAGGTGCTAGGTGCTCATCAAGATGTAGCTATGGAGGAGGCACAGGATGCCCCATATTTTGACTTAGGAGCCAAGGTTCAACATCATAAGGTGTGGACTGATACAGGTGTTGGCAGAGGTGATGAGACTATGGAGGAGGTAGAGGTGGTAGTCAAGGCAGATCTTGGACTGAGGCAAACACCTCAGGACATCATTAGGTAGGTACGTCACTAGCTTCAAGATTAGAGAGTGCATAGTCTATCTTTGGAGGTATAGTTGCTTGAGTGAGATAGGCAGCTGAGAGACAGGGATGCTGAGGTCAGGTTATTGTAGGCTAAGGTGATCCACTAGATGGGTTGTGCAACATATTATGTATCAACATATTTTTTAGTTGTACCTCTTGCATAGAGAGTGACCTCGTACTCCTAGTACATGTTAGCATCAGAGGGAGCTAGAGCACCATGTGCCGATCCACCACCTGATGCACTTGAAGGAGGAGGAGGAGCGCCTGATATCGAGGATCGAGCTGATAGTTGATTCATGATTGTTCCTTAGTTTTTGACATTTTTTATCTTTTTGTACCAGATAGCTCATTGAAGCTCATTATTATTTTTGTATCATGTGCCATTAGTGCACCCCTGTACTATATCAATATTTATATATATATCTGAGATCATTCGTAGTGGTTGTGACTTCATTGTGCTTTGTCATTTTGATTTATGATGTACTATCATGTGATGCAATTGTATGTTTCCTTTTCACTTTTGAATGCAATGAATGTTTACTTTTGAATGGATGAATATGAAATGTAAAATGCAATGATAGATGGTAGATGTATAAATTCAAGGTATGATCTTCTTTATGTTTTTATGGATGCCCATGTATGTATGCAATGGATATGAGATGTTATGCAGCGATACACATTATACATTTTTGCAGGTATATGAAGAGTTCAAGTGCTTAGTCATTGTCAAAATGGATGTATAACCCAGAATGATGACTACTTTCTGATTCATTTGAGGGACCTTCGCATGACATTCAGTCCTTGATATGTGTCTTTAGTGTGATTTTGGAGAATATCCAACAACATGCTTCATTCAGATCATGAGAAATATGCAACCATGCAAAATGCAAAATGAAGATGTAATGCATGACTTAGGATTTAGTCACTGATCATATGTCAGTTTTTATCATCACTGAATATTTTTAGGTAACATCAAAGAGTCGATACAATGTCCACTAGTTAGGCAACTATGAACATATGAATATGGACTTTTAGTTTGAATTGTTGGATTTAGATATAAACATCAAGGCATAAAATCCGAGATGACTTGAATATCATGTCCATTTTGATTTAGCAATTTGTATAAGCATTAGAACATAAACATTGTGATAACCTAAATATGCCTTGCGTACAAACACACCAAGCAGTTGGGAGATCATCCTTGCTCCCATGTGGATTACCTGTAGTGACCCTTTATTGTTCACATCCTTGGGTAGTATCCTGTTTCACACTAGGAGTAAGAAATCACTCAAAAAGACAAATTTGGATCCAACTTCCCTGAAGCATCTAGGTATCAATGGTCGAGGTACACATGCCCATCCAATCATGATGGAGGCATTTATAGTGGACACCAATTCAATCCAAAGTTTCCAAAGTTATTTAGATTTTTACTTACAAATAGAAGACAAAGAAAAAGATTATGCCCCCAGTCATCACTCTCTAAATCCCATAAAGGACATCATTGAGGAGCTCAAAGGGATAAAATATGCAGAAATATCAATGTGAATCAGTTAGAATATAAGAAGATTAAAGCATTTTTTCAAATATTATTTTGTTTGTTGTTGTAGTTCATTTGATGTCTTTGTTGGTTGCAAAATTCTTTTATGGTAGGGAGACAAACAAACTAACTTGATTATAGCATTGAAGGATGTTGACTGGATATGACTCATCTAAGGTATACTAAGGATTGTATGATATGACATTAGTTGCCCCCAAGTTTGAAACATTGACAGGATATAGATGCTTTTGTTTCTTGGTGCAAGAGACTGACTTTATTGAAAATAGGATGCGAAAGCAAACAAGGAGATATGTACAAACTAAAGTAGTACTGAAATCTTAGAGATACCAAGATTGCACTGATAGATGGAGCATTTGGACACAAGTCACACCTATTTGCTAGGTTTTCACCATCTTGCCAGATATTCTATTTTTGCTACCAAGGCCCATGTTTACCAGGTTTTCACCAAGGCACTTTTTCTTTTTCTTCTTTTTTTGTATTTTTCATCTTTTCAAATTTTTTTGTATTTTTCCATTTTTTTGATTTTTTTTTAACCATCCAGGCACCTATTGCTAGGTTTTCACCAGGATGATCATTTTTTCAAGACTTTTTTAGATTTTTATACTTTTTTCTGGACATTTTCACAGACTGAATGTCTTAGGCGTAGAATTTCTTCAGATAGAGAATGTTGATTGGTTCTCAGAGCTGTTCTCCTTCAGTCATTGAGAGTTGATAGGCTCCAAAGCCAGAAGTAGCAGAGATAACAAAGGGACCCAGCCAATTGGGTTCAAATTTCCCCTTGCATTCTTGATGGGATTGATTTTTAGTATTTTCTCTCAAGACTAGATCACCAACCTAAAATTCTCTATGTCTGACTTTCTTGTTGCAACCTCTAGACATTTATTTTTGATATACTCTAAGATGATCATATGCAGCTTACCTGTGCTCATCTAGTAGTTCCAACTCTTGTAACCTTGACACTCTGTAATCGTCATCAATTACCAGACCATGCATTCTAATTCTTAGTGATGGGATTTCAACCTCAATAGGCAGTACCACTTCAGCCCCATATACTAAAGTGAAAGGAGTAGCCCCTGTAGGCATTTTGATACTTGTTCTATAGGCCCAAAGATTTGGATTTATCATCAGGTGCTAGTCTCTTCCCATCTTTTTGACTGTACGATGTAGGATTTTCAATAAGTTCTTATTAGATGCTTCAACTTGTCCATTCCCTTGTGGATAGTAAATGTATGACCAATGTTGAGTGATCTTGAATTTAGAGCATAATGAGTCTAGGTCCTTGTTCTTGAATTGGCCTCCATTGTCTATGATGATGGAGTGTGGTATACCATCATGACAAATTATGTAGTTCAGGATGAACATTGAGATCTGCTTGCCAGTTGCTTATGTCAAAGGAACTACTTCAACCCATTTTGTGAAGTAATTTATAGTTGTTATGATATGGGTATGACTATTTGACGAATGTAGATAAATAGCCCCTATGAGATCAAACACCCATTTTTGAAAAGGTCATTGTTTTGTAAAGGGGATCAAATCTCTCCCTGACACATGAATCAATTTTCCATGGACCTAACATTTCTGACAATTCTTAGCATATTTTATGGCCTCTTTTTCCATGTCTAGCCAATAGTACCCTGCCCTAATGAGTTTTTGAGCTACTATAAAACCATTGGAATGTGATCCACAAATACCTTCATGGACTTACTCTAATGCACGTTGTGACTCTTCACATTCTAAACACCTAAGAAGTGTACCATCCAGACTTCATTTGTATAAATCATTACCAATGATGACATACCATGATGCATTTCAGATAAGGTAACAGTTTTCATGACCGTTAAAGGTTTCGGGAATGATTTGGTCTCGAAGGTAGGAGTATATGTTTTTGTAGTGGGAGGAATCATGACTAACAACGTTGCAGATCATGCGGGTTTCTAGACAATCATAGGCAGGGAATGATAGTGCTTCCACCAGAAACTCATACCGTAGCTCATGTTCGGGTTGTTGTAGTAAAGATGATAGCATTTCCATAGTGTCATTAGCCTTGTTCTCCATCCTAGGAATCTGTACAAATGTGATAGATATGAAATATTTCTTTAAATCATCTATCATGTGCTTGTATGGAACAAGTTTCTCATCTTTTATTGGATACACATCATTGACTTGGTGTATGACTAGTTGTGAGTCTCCATGAATGTGTAGTTCTATTACTCTCCATTTGATTGCTATTTTCATGCCATTTAGTAAAGCTTCATATTCAGCTATGTTGTTGGTACAAGGGAATTTGATTCTAAATGCCTTCAGAATGGAGTAACCCTGTGGTGTTATGAACAATATGCCATCTCCAGATCCATTCTATGTGTAGTATCCATCAAAGAATAACTTATTGGAAAGTTGACTATACTAAGGTATATGACTAGATATAGTGTTGTCATTATGACAAGAAAGTCATATAGCAGTTTGGAGTTAACGCACTTGATGTAAAGATCAAAATTCGATTAAGTGTTGAAGACTGGACAATGTATAGAGCTCCTGCAGCTCAAAGCATTAACGCATGTGTGTACAAATGAATTATGATGTATGCCCTAGAATTTAAGTTGGTTAGACTATATTCTTGCTTGGTCTATGAGCGCATGATCAGATGTGCAAAGATGTGAAAGTTACAGTTAGTTGAAGCTGCACAGCCAGTATGTGCTAGCAGAGAATAGAGCACAGAGCCGACAGTTAGTATTTTCGTTTGCAATTTTAATGTAATATTTTAAAGGCTATGCGCCCATTTTATTTAGGTTGCTGACATGTTTATATGTATAATTGTAAGCACGCTTAAACCAATTCATTTGGAAGTGTTGTTTGTAATTAGTTATAGGGCCAACCTAATTATGTATTTTGTATGAGCGCATAAATATAAGGTGCACCCATTGTATTCGATATGGAAGTTGAAAGATAGTTGTGATAAGCAGAGAAGAGGTATGCAAAGACAAAATAAGATGTATTAGAGCTTTTCTTGAGGTCAAAGCATCAGCACACCAAAGGAACTAATCTGACAAGAAGTGTCACAGTAATAGTTCACCTGGCAGATATAGTGTGTATCTGATATCAGAAGGTTGTAGCCTTCACCATTTGAGTAGTGAGCTCTAGGACAATGAGTCCACTCCCCTAACAAGGATCATTGTAAAAGACTCCTAATAGGGTCCAATCCTTAACAAGGTCTACTGTACTTAAAGCATTGTAAAGCTACTCCTAACAGGGTAAAGGATCTTCTAACAAGGATCATAAAACACTAGTGCAGAATATTAGTGGGTGTCAATTCCCACCGGGGTTTTTACCTATTTGGGTTTCCCCATAATCATATTGGTGTCAAGTTTTGATTTCATGTTTCATGTTTATGTGAATGTTTAATTTAGTACTAAAGCATTTAAAGATGAGTATAAAGATTAAAGTGAAAAGTAAAGTTTAGTGAACATTGATTCACCCCCCCCTTAGTGTTCTCATTCTTAACAATTGGTATCAGAGCTTTGGTCCTCAACATAGAAGTTTAACCACTTGAGGAGATCATGGACAAAGCAAAAATGAAACATTTGAAAAGAAATCTTGAAGCTGCTCTTGAAGACCTAGACAAGTCAGAAAGAGAATCTGAAGAACTAAAGGATAAACTCAGTGATGTTCAATTAGTCATCAAAAATCTAAGGAAAGATTTGAAAGAATGCTCTACCAGTGATCTAGGGACAATGGTCAAAAAGTTGAATGAAGAAAATAAATCCTTGAAAGAACAACTTGAAGATTTTAATGATAAGCTGACTAATAATCAGGAAGTCTGTGATGAGCAGATCAAAAAGAACCTTCAGCTGAATGAAGAACTAAGGCAAGAAAACATGGAAATCTTGGAGCTAAGGAATGTCAAAGAAAGCTTGGAATCTAAATTAAAAAAGGCAAAGGATCATATTGACAAGTTACACACTAGTGCTGATTTGGTAGAATCTTAGTTATATGAAAGAAGAGCCAAAGGAGACACTAGCTGTATTGGATGCAATGAAGCACAAAATCAGATTGACAATATGCAAGCAAGAAAGGATTCACAAAAGGACTCTACTGATGCTAAAAAGACTGAAGATCAAACCAAAGATAATGGTGGACCACCTAAGAATGAGCGCAAGCAAGTAGAACACACTTGTTTTGCATGTAACAAACATGGACACATTGTCAGGAACTATACAGAGGTAAGACCTTTTAATGGTTACTGTTATTCATGCAACAAGTTTGGTCATAGAGCTATGAATTGCAAGATTAGTAAGAAGAACAAGATTCAACAAGATCAGAGAAATCAGAATTAGACAAATGTAAGAAGTTCCCAGAATGTTACATGCCAGATATGTAACTATAATGGTCACATAGCAAAGCAATGCAGAATGGTGACTCATGTCAATGCGCCGAGGAATATAAGACCTCCAGTCATTTGTCACTCTTGTAACAAGGCTAGACATATCTCAAGGTTCTGTAGATCAAGGATGCAAGGTCAGGGAAGCCTTAAAAGGGTCGAAGAACCAGTTTTGGATCCCGTAGGAGAAGTTAATTTTGTCAAAGCCTCAGATGATGCAAGCATGATTTGGTCAGAGAAAAAGGACATGACTGATGAGAATGTATTGGATATCCACAGTGGATGCACCCTCTACATCTAGATAAATGGCCCTCAGGGTCATAGGGGGAGCTAATTTAGCTCTAGACCCCTATGTGGCTGGTATACTCATCCTCAGAGTATGCACCTTTGGACTTAAGCTTTTGGAGTGATAGGTGCAGTATGACTATCGAGCCTATTGAGAAAGAAGACATCAAATTGATGTCGATGATACTAGGATACAGGTTCCATCACACCAACAGGGTGAATAGTGTGTCTGCGGACACTATTCTAGCAACCATCAAACTTGTGAAGGAAGATGAAGAGTTCAACTTGTGTGAGATCTTGCATGCACAGTTGATAGATAACATCAAGGCTATCAAACATGACAAGACAAAGATATTCAAGTTTGGATCCCTAATCATCTATATGTACCTTCATATAGTTGGAAAAGTTTCAGATATGTATTTGGACAAGTCTATTCCAACCATGCCACATATATCCCTCAAAGCATCCACTGAAAGTACATTAAGAGATTATGTCACATTGGAATTGAAGACCTTTAGGGTCAAGATGCAGATGAGATACAAAATTCCATAGAACATTGTGGAAAAGTATAAGGATACAATATGCTTTATGGTTGAAATAGATACTACTTGTATGGAAGCTGTTGAGCCTAGAACTAATTGGATTCATCCACTTGGTTATGAAGTAGAGGAAAAAGTCCAAGAATCTTATGCACAGGTACTTCTATCAGCCCCCAAAGATCCTAATGAACCTAGGTGGGGAACTTATGAGGAAAAGACAAGGGAAGTTGATGCTAAACTAAACAGCACAACAACCAAGAGGAAAGCCTCTAAAATCACATCAGAAATCTTGAGAATACATGGTGTGTCTCAAGCAGACCTTGACAAGGCAAGGGAAGAGAATATTGATTTGGAATTGAAGAGCGCAACAACAAAAAAAGAACAAGAAGATCCTAAGATGAAGAAAATAAAAATTGAAAAAGATGACAGTCAGAAGGATATGACTGATGACACTCCTTCTGCGCCCAAAGAAACCAGTGATTCCAATGGTCCTCCAGAGTATAAGCCTATAATCAAAAGGAAGAAATTAACCAGCACTAGTCATCCATCCTCACAAGAATTAAGGAGGAAGAAAACTAGTCAAGCACCTCCTAAGGCAGGATTCAGACCTAGCCTTAAAGTATTGAGCACTAGAATTGTTGATGAGGGAAGAATTGATCAAGTAGGGAATTTTTATGAAACTTATAGTGAGATTAACAAATCAGAGATACATGATATGATTGTCAAACATATGATAAAGTTCAAGAAGATAGTTCTTGAATTGAAAACAAAAATTCCAGATAAGGTATGGAAAATAATGGACACCTTAAAAAGACAAGCCACTGAAGAAGATCTCAAAATAAGGGAAAAAATTCTTGATTCCACTCTTCCAGTATGCTCTATTGAAGAAAGGTCATTATTACTAAATCTGGTGAAGCCGCACTTAAGAACAAAGATGAGGACAATTCACCTCATGAACAAAGACTATGAGCTGATTTCTCTGGAAACATAGAAGGCTTTTGAGAAGGTATTCGTAGAATAGTGCATGAAACCTTTGTCCGGGCCCATCTCTCAAGTACCTAGTAAGAAAGACATTGCAGCAGAGACTATAAAGGTACAGTCTACAGGTCCTGAGGATTCAGCACCTGCAGTGCAAATACAAAAAGAGTTAGATAAATCTGTACCCATGTCAAAGGCACTCAAGGACAACACCATTATCATTGATAATGTGGAGATAGCCATGGCGGCCACTGACACAGAGTTAGACAAGTTTGAGGAAGCTTTTGTGAGCACACAAGAAATTGAAATCTTATGTAGCAAATCACCTCCCACTCATCAAGAAGAAGTGCTTATTGAAGACATATCATATGAGAAAGAAGAAGAAAAGAAAGAAGTAGAAAAGAAAGAAGGAGAAGAGGAAAAAGAAAGTAAACATAAAAATGAATCTTCTATTGAAATGGTCTCAGTGAAACAAGAAGTGATGGATAGCACTCCCATCACTCCTTCCTCAACATTGTTGTCAAGTTTGACACCTGACACAAGTAGTTTGGACTCCTAGAAAGAAGAGGACCTGATTAAGTTCAATGTCCTAGCTATGGAGAAGGCAAAGGAGAAACAAGTAATGAGAAATCCTCTCCTTGTGGAATCAGTGAACATACTAAACAGTTTGTTGCCTATGGACATGAAAGTGAATAAGGTACACTAGGTTGATGATGTGAGTATAGTCATCTCACAGTTCAAAAGTAAATTGTCAAGCCTTGAAGAATCTGCATCCAAGATTGCAGAAGAGAAGTACCTGGAGAAGAGACTGAATGAGTTGATGAGAAACTTTTCTCTATATCTGAATTCACTCAAGACAGGACAAGCATCCTTAAAAGAATTTATTGTTCAAGGAAGGAAATTCATTGCAGACTGCATGGATCAGGATAAGCTTACTAATTCCCATTTCAAGGAAATAAAAGAAGCAAAAGCTATGATTGAGCAGGTGAATATTTTAGTGACAGATACATCCAATGATGTAAACATGTGCAACAATATCTACCAAGGTCAGATGGACAAAATTGAGAAGGCGGAGAAAGAGATGGAAAAGATAAGGTCTAGATAGACTCAATTGAGAAATGCTCTTGTGCCCTCACTAAAGGAAATTGATGCCACCATAATAACCTATGATCAAGGTCCAAGCACATATTTTAAGAAGATGGAGAAGCTTCAATATGCTTTATGCGCCCATCTCTAGATAGTTAACTCATTGATAAATTTTTGGAAGAAGGAGATCCAGAATCTCAAGATAGCATATTCGGATGTTTTCCCTAAGTAAGTATGTGCAGATACAGTTTTTTGCTACACCTTTGTCATTAATGTCAAAGGGGGAGTTGTGTATAGAATATGGAGTATATATATGTATAGGGAGATATAAGATTATGTATAAAGAATGTATAGAAGACAAAAAAATTTGTGTTAAGGGACAGTTAGTAACTTGGCCATATTCCTTTGTTTCCATCAATGACAAAGGGGGAGATTGTTGAAAAGTTGACTATACTA
Source organism: Chamaecyparis obtusa (assembly GCA_027943335.1). Taxonomy (NCBI): domain Eukaryota; kingdom Viridiplantae; phylum Streptophyta; class Pinopsida; order Cupressales; family Cupressaceae; genus Chamaecyparis; species Chamaecyparis obtusa. The sequence continues at coordinate 1,928,921 of BSBK01001859.1, forward strand.
AGGTATATGACTAGATATAGTGTTTTCATTATGGAAACAAAGTCATATAGCAATTTGGAGTCAGCGCACTTGATGTAAAGATCAAAATTCGGTTAAGTGTTGAAGACTGGATAGTGTACAGAGTTCCTGCAACTCAGAGCATCAGCGCATGTGTGTACGGATGAATTATGGTGTGCACCCTAGAAGTTAAGTTGGTTAGACTATATTCTTTCTTGGTCTATGAGTGCATGATCATATGTGCAAAGATGTGAAATTTACAATCAGTTGAAGTTGCACAGCCAGTATGTGCCAACAGAGAATAGAGCCGACAGTTAGTATTTTGGTTTGTGATTGTAATGTAATATTGTAAAGGATATGCACCCATTATATTTAGGTTGCCAACATGTTTATATGTATAATTGTAAGCACGCTTAAGTCAATTCATTTGGAAGCACTATTTGTAATTAGTTATATGGCCGACCTAATTATGTATTTTGTATGAGCGCATAAATATAAGGTGTGCCCATTGTATTTGGTATGGAAGTTGAAAGAGAGTTATGATAAGAAGAGCAGAGGTATGTGAAGACAACATAAGATGTATTAGAGCTTTGCTAGAGGTCAAAGCATTAGTGGACCAAAGGAACTGATCTGACAAGCAGTGTCACAGTAACAATTCACCTAGCAGATATAGTGTGTATCTGATATCAGAAGGTTGTAGCCTTCACCATTTGAGCAGTGAGCTCTAGGATAGTGATTCCACTCCCCTAACAGGGATCATTGTAAAAGACTCCTAATAGGGTCTGACCCTTAACAAGGTCTAATGTACTTAAAGCATTGTAAAGCTACTCCTAACAGGGTAAAGGATCTTCTAACAAGGATCATAAAACACTAGTGCAAAATATTAGTAGGTGTCAATTACCACTGGGGTTTTTACCTATTTGGGTTTCCCCATAATCATATTGGTGTCAAGTGTTGATTTCATGTTTCATGTTTATGTGAATGTTTAATTTAGTACTTAATCATTTAAAGATCAATATAAAGATTAAAGTGAAAAGTAACATTTAGTGAACACTGATTCACCCCCCCCCCTCTCAGTTTTCCCATTCCTAACATAAATGCCACGTTCTAGAAGATAGGTGCATAATAGAGGAATCAAGAAATTCTATTTGCATTGGTTGATCATCAAACATTGGCGCTTCAACTAACTACTCTGCAATGACTTATTCTTTGATAGCTTCTCTTTCAACATACTCGATGTCAAATTCACTCAGTAGCATTACCCATTTTGCTAGTCTACCTGTGAGGGCATCTTTTCTTAATAAGTACTTCAATAGATCAATCTTTGCTATTAATTTTGTAGTATGAGATAACATGTAGTGTCTTAGATTCTATGATGCAAAGATGACAACTAGACACACTTTTTCTATCATGGAATAGTTCTTTTCATAAGCTACCAGTTTTCTGATGATGTAGTAGATAGCTCTCTCCTTATTCTCATCATGTTGTGCTAGTAATGCCCCTAGTGAAGTATTTGTAGAAGAGACATACAATATCAATGGCTTCCCTTGAATAGGAGGCATGAGAATTGGGGAATTTGCTAGATATTGTTTGATATGATTAAAGTTATTTTCACATTCCTCATTCCAGGCGAAGGTCACACATTTATGTAATGTCTTTGTGAAAGGTAGTGATATGTCTGCTAGCTAAGAGTGTCTAATTGATTGTACCCTTCCTTGTAAGGTCCTCATTTGAATCAAATCTTTATTTACGTCTCTAAAGTTTGTGCATACTCTGATTAATTTATCTGGTTTTGAAACTAGAACTATATTTGAGATCCACTATGCATAATTAATGACTCAGATAAATCCGGCTTTTAATAGTTTCTTTAGCTCAACTTTGACAAAGAGTGCCACATGAGGATACATTTTACGCAACTTTTGCTTGATTAGTTTGACTCCTAGAGTGATATAGAGATGATGCATGATGAGATTAGGATCTAATCCAAGCATATCTGAATATTTCCATGCAAAGTTGATTTTCTTTTCTGCTAAGAATTTTGTGAATGCTTTTTTTTCTTCTTCTAATAGAGATTGTTCTACATGAATCAACTATGGTTCCTCTGTTCTACCCAAATTGATAGATTGAGTTGGTTCTATCAGTACTAGAGATTTGTCCTATAAGTGACTTAGAAGGACATCAAATATCTCATCGTTAGGCATCTTAGAGATGTTTTCACCTTCGGATACATCTTTTGTTTTTACTATTTTAGGTTCTAAAACTACCACATAGTGGTTTTCACCCTCAAAACTCTTTTTATTTTTTCTTTTATTCTTTTGACTAAGATATTTGATATCTGACTCTGTCATGTTGATGCTAGGTTCACTGATGGAAGTCATCATGGGTTCTACTACATTTAGGTAGCATGTGAGAGCATAGTCTATTCAGAAAGTATGGATGTCTTGGCTTGGATCATTGGATGTTTGGTCAATAAGCTCAGGGTGTTGAATAGTAAGTGTGGGAAAGGATTGAGTAATGGTATTTATGAATATGGTGTTGTCATCATTGGATCTGATTGGACACTCAAATTCAAGGATGATATTACAACTTAGAATGTTCAGTTTGTTAAGTGTCTCGACGTCATCATTGGATCCTGCGTTAGTGATAAGAGAATCAGACTCATGAGGTCTTTCATTTCATTCTAGACTCATTTTGGATGTAGGTGTGTATCAGTGAATGAAATCTATGTGTTTTTTTATTATAATATCATCTTCTTCTGGAACAATTCCTCATTCACAATCATTTGATTCTTCATCTGGATCCTTGGGAAAATCAAGAATATGTGTGAAATCAGGATGGATTCCCCAAGTAGGATTACCTTCAGAGTCTAAGAGGAATTCATATTCATGGGAGTCTATCTCAAAATCACTGTTGTGTCCCAAATGTTCAGCTATTGTGATAGATTCACCTCCTTCTTGCTTATTTTCTAGATTAATCAGTTCTTGTGTGGTGACTGTCTTTTGTTTAGTAGTAGGTTATTGTGTGTCTACTATGTTGATTCTTTTAGGTTCCTTTTCATTTTCAAGAAGATCTAAGATATGTTGAGGTATATGTTCATAAGGAAAAAACATCAGTTGTGTTTGAATCATCACTATCTGGGTGTTGCATTTCTTCCTTTTGCTGAATATCTGTCTTCGATTCTATTTGTTCTAGGACATGTGTAGAGATTCCACTAAGATGGAAAGGTTTCTTGTGATAACCTATGCCTGTATTATCCTTGGTTATTATCTCATAGTGTTCAATGGGTCTAATGATGCCTTTGCCTCTTGTTCCTAGAGGTCCTTTTCCTGTGTATCCCATTTTAGACATTAGCTTGTGACCCGGTCCATATGATTTTGTAGGAACCTTAGGTGTTTTAGAGTCACATTTTTGAATTGTGTGTGATTAAGACTCATCTTTGTATAGCTAGGCTACTATATCCTCTTCCTCATCTGATTCTTGTTTGGAAACATGTCCTGTGATGAAACTCCCATCGAAGATAACTTGAGGTTCTTTGGTTGTAGGTCATACTTTCTTTGAAGGTTGTCCATAAGACTTTGGTGAAAGTGGGAGAGATGTGAGAGATAAGAATAATTCCATTGTGTATTCTCCCATTCCTGTGTCTTTGATCTTGACTCCTTTTGATAGGTCTTCCATTTTAGATGTAGATGCTATGTCTATTTGTTTGGTAGAAGACTCCTTGTTATGTGGAACAAGTTTATTTGCACTTTCCTTCAAAGCATTGAAAGATGTGAATGTGTCTGTAGGCATAGTGACCCCTACACCATCATAGGGAAATTTGAGACATTGGTGGTACGTTGATGGAATAGCTTGTGTTTCATGAATTCGGGGCCTTCCTAGAAGAATGTTATAGGCCAAGGGGAGATCTAGCACTTGACAGGTGATATCTCTGATGACTGGTCCTATTCTGATAGGTAGCACAATGACTCCTTTGGAATTTCTTTCTTGTTCATCATATTATTTTATGGTTTTATTCTTTTTATCATCAATAGCATCTTCTAAGAATCCCAGTTGTGTAACCAATTTGTAGGAACATATAATTAGACCAGTAGCTCCATCTATCAACACACGTTTGATACAACAGTTTTGGATTAAGACTTCAATATGCAAGGGTTGGTTATGTGGATGAATCAATGAGTTGTCATATTCTTCTGAAAAGGATATGTACTAAGTAGACATCAAGTGATATACCATTGTTTGGAATCTGTCAAGATCAAGATCTTCAGGAACATTAGAGCTAATTAGAGCTTTGTCCAGAATTGCATGATGAGCAAGAGAGATTTGAAGCAACTTGAATATAGAGATTTTTTCATTAGTGTATAGCATTTGTTGGATGATACTGTAGGATATCTCTTTGGACTCTTTAGAATTTGAATATTTGGAAGTAGTCCTTTGTTTAGATGCAAATGCAAGATTAAATTGCACCTTCGGGGTATTTGATGAACCTGAGTTTTGTCCTTGGAGAGTTGCCTGTGCTTGAGATCGAGTAACTGCATTAGTTGTCTTGTTATCTCTATCCTTTTTTAAAATGGTGATGACATTGCAGTGTTCAGATAAGTATGGTTATACCATGTTGATGACATCATTATTACTAGAGTAAGTGTAATTAACTTTAGCACCCATGTTTGGTTTAGAAGATGAATCTCCTTGATTATGCTTCGAAAAAGGTTATGTGATTGTTGTATGATTGTTATTGGATTTATGGTTGTCAATCACAATTTATCTAGCATCAATTTTATCTTGAATGAGATGTTTCAGATGCATGTAGTTATTGGTTTTATGACCCTTGTTTTGATGGAAATGACAGAAATCAATCTTTTTCCACCACTTAGGTTTGACTTCAGGGTCATATGGTTTGATCTCAGGTAACGTGATGATATTATTTGTCAATAGAGTTTTCATGGAAGATTCCAAGGACTCACCCAGAGGAGTGAACTCGTGCTTTGGTTTTGTAACTGATGGTTTATAGTTAGTTGACTTTTTAGTAGGTTCAGTTACTTTCATTTCTAAAGCTTTTATGGCTTGTGTGCCAATGGTGAGATTAAATGTTGGGGCTTTAGGTGGAGCACTGATATGATCAACAACACCATCTGTGATAATGTTTTTGTTCTTGTTCCATATTTTTCCCTTATCTTTGTTGGAACTAGATCCTAAATCATACTTGTTTTTTTATGAAGTGATATGTCTCCCTTTCAAACAACCACATTTTTTTATTTTTATGGCATTTTCTACCATTTTATCAAAGGATGTGTTGGTGCCCAAAAATGATGGATCACTTTTGGCCAACTGATAGGTACATACTAATACCTTTACAATTTTGGCTTAATCAAGCCAAGGCTGGTAGGCCTAAATTCACTTTAAACTATCAAATTCTCTATGTTGCACAACTGCGTACATAAATAAACAAAGTTCCTCCCAAAGTGGTGAATGATCCTTGGAGGAAAGAAACAAATCCTCTAATAATCTCTATTCTATAAATCTTGACTAAAGTGGATTAAACTAAGGACTCAAAAGTAATATTTTTGAAATAATGATTATATAATCTACAAACCACAAAGTATGAACCAAATGACAATTTCCAAATTATAGTTAGATCAGTTCCCTCTAAATACTTGGGCTATAGAGTCATAAAACTTTCAATCCTACATACAATCAGAGATGGTTTTCAGGTAACTCACTCCTATAAAGCGAGACCATCACCCTACAAACTTCTATTGAAACAAAATTTAAAAAAACTTATACAATAGGTCCTATGGTTTTTTACCCAACTTAAGAGCCCAAAAGGAAACAGTAACAAGTTCTTAGACCATGCTACCATTATTAAAATTGTACAAAATAGTCATAAATGAATGCATCAAATAGAAAAACACAGTAGGATACCCTAGTTCATAGAGTAATCTGAAAGACTAATTGAAAACATATAACTTATAACCACAAATAAAAAAGAAGAGCACTTATCTTTATTAATGTTGAAAAAAATAGTACATTAGAGTTCATATTGTAGTTCTGATCAAATTATATCCTATGAAAATATATCTTGTATTGTATTCTCTCTTTACATTTTACATTATGCATATATACAAGTTTGAGTGACTTTCACACCTCTTTAGGGTGAAAAGACACACCCTTATTACAAATTATTTTGAAAAAATAATAAACTAACTAAAAAATAACTACCTATATTTCGGATTTGGGTCTGGTTGAAAAACAAAAACACCTTGTGGAAAGCTAATATTTTTATTAGAAATAGGAAATTTGATTTCCCAAACTGGGTCTTTTTTATATTTTCAAAATTTGACCATCTTTATTCTCTATCGGCATCATCTTTGCAGCAGGTCAAAATTCCAGCATTTTCTGAAGGCTTTGATCATAGAATTTTTATTGTTCTTGTCACAGAGCTTCCTTCCATAATATGTCAACTTTTTAATTGAAAATTAATGTAATATTTTATCTCATTTCATGTACTCCATCATTAATTATTTGGCATGGAAATTAAGAGGCCACTTTTTAGGGTTTTATCACTATATAGGACTCCAAATTTTGCCCAAAATTTAGAGCTCCAACAGGATGTATGATTTTTCATTTTCAAATGATAATTGATTTCTAGAATTAGATTATTGATAAATATTTCCAGCTTCTCATTCTCTGAAATTGGTTGGGCATAGAGTGAAAACTTCTTCCTCGAGCATTTGAGGAAGGTCAGGAAGGGTTCTCCTAAGTTTTGTTTCAGATTGCAAATGTCGATCATAGTGACTGGATGTTGGATATTGTAGGATTATTGTTGATAAAATATTTTGATTAACTCCTCAAAGGTTTTGATAGTTGGAGGTATCTTATAGAACTAATTGATGGCTGCCCCTCCCAAAGATCGTGGGAAGAGATGCATTAAGTATGTTGGTTCATGCATAAACTCCATGGATAAAGTACATAATTCTCTAACATGATCTTGAGGATCATAATTTCCATCATATTTATCATATTTGGGTAATTCCACTCTTTTTGGGAAGGGTGGCATGTAAAAGCTTTGATTGAATGGAAACAGACATAGGGCTTCCATAGAGAATTATTTGGGTTCTTTCTCCTTTTCCAGCTTGTTAAGTTTGATTTGCATGGCATGCATTTGTTTCATCATAGCTATGATGGGAGTTTCTTCCTCTTGTATGGTGATGTTTTCAATATTAAAGTCTCGAGGAAGTTTGGCCCCCTATTGAGCTATTTGTAGGAAATAGGCCTCCTCTTCTTGTAAGAAGTGTCTCATCAATTTCTTAAAGAGGTCATTGTTATAGAATCATTTAACTTCTAATGGTGTTGGTTCTTGATCTCCACCATGATTGGAATGGTGACCTTGTGAGCCCTGGTTACCCCCACCTTGTGACATAATGGCATTTTGATTATCTCCTAGGATTGATTTAGGAGGATTAGAGTAACCTTCTTTCATATGTAGATTACCTAGGGCGTCTTCTTCATAAAGATTTGTGTCGTAAGGTTGATGAAAGGTCTAAACAATAAAAGATGATGAGGATGAGACCTTTGGTTCTTCTCGGGGTTTTCTGTGTGATGAAGCTCTAGTTTCCACCATTAACCTTGGATGAACACTTAGAACCAGATATGACAACTAAGAGATAGTTTGATTTAGGAAAGATCAGGTGGCACAACCTTGTCAAGATTGGTTTTTGAAAAGATAGATTGGATGTAAATAAGGGATATTGTGTCCGAGATGTATGGGTAGACACCCAAAAGATGGTGGACATGAATTCACAACACTTAGCCGTTTGAAGATATTGGATCGGGGTTTGTTTTAACAAGATTTTGACACAAGATGAGATGGGATTCAGATTGATAAATCAGATGGAAAATCGGGCCCAATTGGTCACTTTAGGAAAATAGGATGAATTTTTTGTTGCTCTGCTCTGTTCCTAACACAATTAGAATTTTGACAAAATTTGGATAGTAATTACTGGTTGACTGAATTTTTTATAAGATTTTGACTTTCTGGCAATTTTTTTGATAAACTATCGTATGACAATATCTGGGATCGTACGATACATAATGGGGTCTGACACAACAATTATAAAGGCTTGTATGATAAATGACTCTAGGATTTTCTTTTGTTGCAATTTTTGAACAATTCTTGTACGACACAGTAAGGCCTCCCATACGACTTTTTAGGGGTTCTGATACGACAGTTGACAAGTTTGAGCAATTGTCATATGAGAATTGCAGGCTTAGGATGAAAATGTTCACCATAAAAGGATTTTGCTTTGGATTTTTCAAGGTTTTCAAGCTTTTTGGTGTTTTTGGTCTCAAATGTTTTGCAATTGTCTCTGTCCAAGTTTTTGAAGAACTGTGTAGTGGATTGTCAAAGGTTGTTTATCATAATAATAGGCTCACAATCACAGAAAATAGAAGGGAACTAACTCAATGAATCAATCACACCTATCTTACCCTAGCTAGGAGAAGAGATTTATTACTTGCTCATTGAATTAGGAACACACTTAGAGACTCCTTAGAATATGAAGGTCCAACAACATGCAATGGATGTTGAATCCCATATTAGCTAATTTTAAGTGTCAAAGAGGGCTCGATATGACAAGTGTCTTGGGGTGATTACCATTCACCTTGCACAAGCACTACAAATCCTTTGGGGGTAGATCGGTAGCAAAATAGCTTAGGCTTTTAATCCAGGCATCTGTTCACAACTGTCTCCCATAGTCCCACAAGCAGGATTTAGGTTGTTAACCCTATGAACACTCTTACCAATGTAGTCTCACAAGCAAGATCTAAGTGGCTCTGCTCTACACAAAATGAAAGCGTGTTCATGGAATGAATCCAAGGAACAAGTGTAGCTATGTCTTTCGATGCTTTAACCTCAAGGAAGCATCAAATTTTATAGTGAGGTGGAAGAGTCAGTGTAAGACTTGTCCCCACTTGGGTCGTTCCTGGGAGCTTTTTACCTCTTCGGCAGGCCCTCTAAAGGATTAATGTAAATGTGAGGTTGGGGACCATAGGATCTGGGTTTCTGATTCTCTGAAAGAGAAGAGTATAATCCCCTAACCTTGTCATTTTCCCTATCCAAAACACGTCAAGAAGAGTTAATCCAAAAATAGTACGCAAACTGGCACTAGGGAAGATACCTTCTAGGTTTTTGATTCTCCTAAGAAGGAGAATAGCAAAATCCCCCCAATATCCACCTTAATGGAAATAATCGCATGTACCTAATTAGCTAGATGCCTATGAAAAATGAGATCTAAGCAAACATAATATTTGCTTGTAGAAGATTAGGCAACCTGTAAAACCACCTGTCCAAAATTTTATTGAATGAGCATATTTGACAAGCAATTCTTTGAAAAAGGGGTTATCTACAAACAAGGGTTTGGAAGTCAAGACATGAAGAGGTTAAAGAATAGGTTTTTATGCTTTGTCTTCTTCTTTTCATCCTCCAAAGATGTGTTAGGCTATAAAAATGATCAACTAGTAGCAGGAAAAAATCATTAGGGTTAGCTGTCAGTCAAAATTTGAAATCAAAAACTCCAAAAATTGCCTAAAAATATCATACAATAATTGAAATCCGGTGTTAAGAATTGTACGAAAATATACCAGTTCTCACACAACACTCTATGTACGATACGATTCTGGGTTCTTGCACATATGGAAATCCAAAGCTCATACGACAATACCTAACAACCGGTATGACAATGCAAACTGTCATCTGTCGTATGCCAGACATAATGTTCTAATACAACAATCTACAAGTGTCAGATGAGATTGTACGAAATAAAATTTAAAAATTGAAGCTTGAATTTGAAATGTCAAAAAAATGAAAACTTGATAATGGAAACCCATTGTCAGGCCCCACAGTGGGTGCCAGAAATGTGTGTGTGAAATTGTACCTACGCTTCAGAAAAACATTATTAGTTAACAAATCAAAAAATCTACAATAAAAACAAGTATCATTAACTAGGTGATTTACTGCCTTTAGTAGATGTGAGTATGATATTCTCAGAAATAACTGAGATCGGTGATGATGCAACACCTAAACGAAGGATTGGAATGATGAAAGCTATGAAAAATGGATGCAAATTAAGCTTCTTTTTTTTTCTATGTAATATGGATGAAAAATTGTGTGAAATGATGTAAAACTAGATGAAAATGAATTGAAATCTATTCTAATAATGCTATGAATGCTTTGAAAATGAAAACAATGTTAGCAAGAATCTCAAAAATTGCAATCTCACAATTCGCTAGATCACACATGCAAGATGCTCCAAATTTGTGGTCATTTGTAAAGGACTGAGCCTCATTTATATAGAAATCTAGGATTTTTGAGAGCTCATGGAAAGCCAAAAATCTCTCCCTGATCAACTCAGATTGATTGTTGAGTTATCAGGAAATTAGAAATAGTTAACTCACAAAATCATGCAAAATCAACTTTTTATCTCAAATTAGGAGTTTAGATCACTCAAATCTACTTTTCAACTCACAATCACATGTTGAGTTTGGAAAGTTAACAAATTGAGTTTTAATAGTTGATTTAAAGTTTAACTGCTTTTCTAATTATGCATGGATAATCATGAATTTATTTAATATTTCATGTGTTTTATTCTCAACTTAACTAATTTTTGAATAAAAATAACTGATTTATGGGTTAATCAATTATTTAATCAAACTTTATCCCAAAACTATATCATTAAATTTGACAATTTGATTTAATCAATTAAATAAACATTTAATCAATTATTTTTAGAAATTTGATTTATTATCAAATAAAAATAATATTAATTAGGAATAAATTCAATTAAATAATTAAGTGGTAGAATTAAATTAAATTAATCAAATATTCAACATATTCAATTAATTAACTTTAGGATAAATAAAATAATATCATTTATCACCAAATAATATTTAATTAAAGATAATTAGGATAAATTAGGAATATTTAGGAATATTCCCCGATGTAGAATGATAGGATTGATTAGGGTTTCAATGATTTCATGTGTAGATGTGCCTTAGATTAGGACTTTAGAGTCAATTTCGATTGATTTGTCAATGTAGGAGGTCAATGGTCCTGAAGCCCATTTTTGGGGTATTACATCAAGTACTTGGCTACTTTGTCCTCTTCATCCTCTACTCCTCCCCTAATACTCAATTTGTGCAATTTCTCAGTGTAAGACATAACATCCATATCTTTTTGTTTAAGGTTATGCCTCATTCTCCTTGTTTGTATGGAAAATTAGTTGGTAGGAATTTCCCTTTCACCATGGCCTTCATTCTCTCCCAACTAGTGATTTTATTTATCCCTCTTGCTTTCCTCTTAGCCTTCATGCTACTCCACCAAGTTAATGCAGTACCCCTCAGCCCAAACCTTGAAAATTTCACCCTTTTTTCATCCTCCATATTCTCTAATTCAAATAAATTCTCTAGGGATTCTATCCACCCTAATACTCTAACTTTCCATTCTTCCCTGATACATTGGTAGGTCAACATGACTCCTAACTCCTCCACCTTGAAATTCCTTTAACAACCTAACCATACTCTTCTCCTCAGTATCTTCTTCTTCCCTATGCTCTTCATGCCCTCCATCATGATTATGAACTTCCTCATTGTCATGATTTGCTTCCCTCCTAGGTTCTTCCCTCTCCTTCTCTAGGGCTTCAATCCTAGCCATCAATTTTAATCTCTCTCTCTCTCTCTCTCTCTCTCTCTCTCAGCTTCAAGTTCTCTATTTTCCCTCTTCTCTCTTTCTAGGACCTCCTTTAGTTCTTCAATATCCCTAGCCATTTGATTCTTTGGTGCCATATTATCACTATAAAACTCTTATCCTCTTCTAATATTATTCTCAAGGACCTAATTGTTTCTCTTATACCACTATGATGAAGATCCAAGAGACCTAATCCAAACTTTTCCAATTAACTTCCCAAATAGGCAAGGAACTTCAAAGTCTCAATGTGTTCCTAGTGTGCCTAAGTGCCTCCAAACCCCAATTCTTTGGTCTTGCACTTAACTATTGGTTTCAATGCTTTAGAACATATTCTTAGACTCAAATAATTATGGTCAGATAGGTTTAAATCTCCCAAATACTGATCTCATATGAAAACCCAACTGTAAGCTCTACACTAGGCCTATTTGCCAATTAGGTCTCCTAACCTTGTCCTACAATAGTTAGAAAAATATAATGGGAACAATAAGTTTATGGATCCAAAAATGATTCAAAATAATGTACCAATGTTAAATACAACTCTAATGCATCTCAAAGAAAACAAACTCTTAAATTGAATTACAAAACATCAAAGAAATTGAATCAAAATTGCAATAATTTAGGCTATTTTTTGGAATCATAATTATTTATGTATAGTCCGTACAACCTATGTACCTCCAAATGCATTTCACAGGTTTTATAAACCTTCCTTCTACCTTCCCAACTCCAACTATTTGGCATCATTAAACTCCTTAGCTAATGGATTTTCCCAAATCCTACCAAAAGGCTAACTAGTCATTAATTTCAAATTTAAAAACCTTAACAAATAGATATTATAGACACCTAAAAATTATCAAGACTAAATCAAGTGAGAAATCAAAGCATTAATAGCAATCAAGCCAAAATCCAATATTAATTGAAATCAAAATCGAAAAGAATTGAATAAATTAAATAAATCATTTAATTGTGCCATTAATGTAATTAATTGTATAGTTGAACTAAAATCAAACGTAACCCATTCAAGGGGTACACATGGCTAAAGAAATTAATTAAATTTAATTAATTAATTTCAAATTTCTCTCACCCACCACATGGGAGGAATTAACTCAACCAATAGAAATTAAGGATTGGGCTCACATGGATCAAAGCCACATTGAATCTCAATAACTCATAAGGAGAGAGCACCTTAACCATCTGTAGACACCTACAATCCTTTTTCCAAATAAAATATTTTATTTTGCAAAAACCCCTGATGACATCATGATTTATTAATTAATTAATTAGTTTTTATTGTCATTATCCCTTCTCCTATTTTAATTAAAGACATTTAATCAAATAATCCCTCCCAAAAGTATTTAAATCAAATTTGAATGATTTCCCCCCTATTTATTAATCATTAGTTAATAAATAATGTCATAATCCTTAAATAAATTAAATATTTATTTAAAGGCTAAAAATCTTCTAGAAAACCCTAAACCTATCTAACATTTTATAAACCCATCCTAAACCTACTTAGAGGGTGATTCCTAACCCTCTTAGTCAAACCCTCATTCTTTGACTTTTGGTCAAACCCCCCCATTAATGAGCCTTACAAACTCATTTATGGCTCCTTACACTCTCATTAAGGCTCTTACAACCTCTTAATGAATCCCATGTCTCCTCTTCCATCTTGGTTCCCTAGGCACACTTCCCTAGTGTTTCTCACACATGTGTGAGCAACCCTTAACCCTCATCCCTTTGACCATACCCCAAACTCTACCCCTAACCCTAACTCTCCTTTCTAACCCAACACCTTCCTCAAATCCTATAAATACTCCTCCTTCCAAGAGAAAAGTATTAGCTTAGTTTTTATCATTCATGCATTGTTATCATGCTCATTTACTTCTGGATCATCTTAGCTTAAATCCTAATTGTTAAATTTAGTTCATTTCAAAGCTTTCTAACTCACATCTTAGCTTAGCATCAATTAATTAACCTAGTTTACTTCATTGTTTTTCATATAATTTTTATCATCTCACATCTATCATTTCACTTAAAATCAATCTAGCATAATCTTTCTAAGCTTAATCTGCATTTTAACTTCATTAGGCTCCTTGGGGTTCTAGGGGCAAATTAGGTGTTCCATACCTGATTTTGTGCCACTATGGGGTTCTCATGGTCCCTAATTGATCATAAACCTTCCTAATATGCATTAGGGACATTCTCTATGATACAAGGGAGGGTAGGGAGAGGGGCCAAAGACATACTCCAACCAGATCCACCTTGCAGAGATCACACATGGAAGCAACAAAACACACAAGTGAGAGAGAGAGAATGAAGAAAACTTTCATATATTAACTTCACTTTGATTCATACAAGTTAGGCTGTAAGGCCTTCCCAGTTTAGGCCAGATATTACAATCAAGTACATAAGTCCTCCAACATGCGAGGATCTGCCAATAATCTCAAAACTTCTAGTTTCTATCTTCTATCAAAATTGACTCCCCTAAACTCTAACCAAATAACTACATTTATACAAGAGGCTACCAAACAAATCAGCCTTCAAATCCACCATCAATGGAAGGAACAACCAGATCTAGGTCCACACGCTTCCCAATGATAAATACCATCATTAAATCCATGACCAAAATTAATTGCAAGAGTCGGCCTCAACATGAATCCAAAATAAACAACTCGGTAAGAAAGGATAACCGAGCGCTAGATAAGCATCACCAAGCGCTAGAGAGATAACCGACCAACATCAGTAAACAAAGAAAACTGAGCAACGCTGAACCAACTCGGTCAAAGTAGGAACCGAGCAACAAAAGAAAATGCAAACATGTTTTTGGTGACACGGGATTACCAAGGACCCAAGATGCTCCTGCATCAGACACCTGGGGTTATTTGAAAATGATTCTCCGAATTATGAAATAGGTATGATCCCAGCTGCATCCAACTCAAATTATGAAATCCATGAATTGTCTTCAATTGGTCTATTCTTCCACTTTACCAGATATTCCATATATTGTCTTCCTCTTGTACTTCTACCAATTCTTTTCTCCAAAATATGCTCAACTTCTTCAATCTGTTTCTTAGGATAATCATTTGGTACTGCCATTTCTTCATTTGACTCATGATACTCATATAAATTAGCAATGTTGAAAATAGGTGATATATCCATGTCATCAGGTAACTCAATCTCATAAGCATTACCACTGTCAAATCTCTTCAAAATCTTACAAGGTCTAAACTTCTTCATTTTCAACTTGCCATATGTTCCAATAGGAAATCTACCTTTCTTCAAATGAACCATTACTTCATCATCGACTACAAAATTCTTATGTCTTCTTGATCTATCAGCTTTTTCTTTGTATTTCTGATTACTTTTCTCCAACTTATGTTTCACATCTTCATGCAATGTCTTCATGTACTCAGCAAACTTTACTCCTTCCACACTTATCTTTCTTTCATCAATAATGTCTCTCAAATTTGATATACCTCTTGGTTGTATGCCATTTACAATCTCAAAAGGTGTTTTTCTAGTACTCCTATTCACTAAATTATTGTATGCAAATTCTTCTTGTGCCAACACAGAATCCCAATTACTCAGTGTGTCTCCAACTAAACATCTCAAAATATTTCCCAAACTTTTGTTTACAACTTCTATCTATCCATCAGTCTGTGGGTGAAATGTAGAGCTATATTTTAACTCGGTGCCAAACTTTCTCCAAAGGGTCTTCCAAAAGTATCCAACAAATTTACTATCTCGGTCAGAGATGATACTCCTCAGTAATCCATGCAATCTAAAAATTTCCTTAAAGAAAAGATCTACTATATGTATTG
Organism: Chamaecyparis obtusa; assembly: GCA_027943335.1. Classification (NCBI taxonomy): domain Eukaryota; kingdom Viridiplantae; phylum Streptophyta; class Pinopsida; order Cupressales; family Cupressaceae; genus Chamaecyparis; species Chamaecyparis obtusa. Next base: position 1,944,473 of record BSBK01001859.1, read on the forward strand.
CATCTGATGTCTTCTTACAAGGTATAAAATGTGTCATCTTAGAAAATCTATCCACAACAACAAATATAGAATCATTACCTCTTACTATCTTCGGTAAGACAAGAACAAAATCCATACTGATGTCAATCCAAGGTTTCTCAGGAACATAAATTAGTGTATACAATCCAGTATTCTGACTTACTCCTTTTGCAACTTGACAAATTCCACAACTTTTCACAAATTTCTGAACATCTTTATACAACTGTGGCCAAAATTATTTCTCCTTAAGAAAATTCAATGTCTTATCAACACCAAAATGTCTAGCCAAACCATTATTATGTTTCTCTTTTATCAAATTAGTTCTCATTGGTCTTCTCGGTATACACAACTGAATACCTTTAAACAACATACCTTCTTGAATGAAATATTCTTCCCATTTAGTACTTGATTGATCTTGAATAGGTGCTTTGCACTTTCTCCATGACTCATAAAAATCATGATCAAATTCATAAGAATCTCTCATGTCATCAAAGCCAAGAACTTCAATTTTTATCTCAGTCATCAAAGATCTTCTTCTACTCAATGCATCAGCAACTCAGTTAGTGACTCCACTCTTATGCTTAATCACAAATGTATAACTCTAAAAATACTCAACCCATTTCATATGTCTCTGATTCAACTTATTCTGACTACCCAAATATTGTAAAGCCTTATGATTGGTATACAATACAAATTCACTGGGTATCAAATAATGTCTCCATTTCTTCAGTGCTTGAACAATAGCATAGAATTCTTGATCATACATAGAGTATTTCCTTTTTGCATCATTCAACTTTTCACTAAAGAAAGCAACAGGCTTACCTTCTTGACTCAACACAACTCCAATTGCACTACCACTTGCATCACATTTCACTTGAAATACCTTATTAAAATCTGGCAATGCCAAAATAGGAAACTCAGCAACCTTCTGCTTCAGAGTCTCAAAAATTTTATCAGCTCCATGTGTCCACTTGAATTCTCTTTTATCTCCTCTCATAGTCTTAGTCATAGCATTACAAATTGAACTAAAATTCCTAATGAACTTTTGGTAAAACTTGCCAAACCATGAAATGATCTTACCTCACTAGCATTCTCAGATGTAGGCCAATTCAAAATAGCATCAACCTTTTCGAGATCCATCTTCAAACCATTAGCCGAAATCACAAATCCTAAATATACAATCTCCTCTTTCATGAATGAACACTTTTTCAGATTTATTAGCAACTTGTCTTCTTTAAACCTCTGCAATACTTGTTTTACATGTAACAAATGTTCTTCTCTGGTCTTACTGAATACATAATATCATCAAGGTATACAATCACAAACTTACCCAATAATTTCTTCAAAATTTCATTCATTAACCTCATAAAAGTACTCAGTGCATTAGTTAAACCAAAAGGCATAACCAACCACTCATACAAACCCTCTTTTGTCTTGAAATTAGTCTTCCACTCATTACCTTCTTTGATTCTGATATGATGATACCCACTTTTCAAATCAATTTTGGTAAAATACTTTGCTCCAGTCAAACTATCCATTATATCATCCATTCTCGGTATAAGAAACCTATATTTTACTGTTATCTTGTTGATTGCTCTGGAATCAGTACACATTCTCCATTCTCCATTCTTCTTAGGTGCCAATACAACAGGTAGTGCACAAGGACTCAAAATTTCTCTAATCAAACCTTTCTACAATAATTCTTGAATCTTTTGGTTCAATTCCTTATTCTCAGTAGGTGTCAATCGATGTGGTGCCTTATTTGGTAAACTAGCTCCAAGGATTAGATCCATGCAATGATCAATGCTTCTCTTTGGTGGAAAACCATCAGGTACATTATAAAAAATAATTTAACTATACTTGGTGGGTAACTTATCAATCTCCTCAAGGACACTATCCTCTTTTTTCTTACTCGATTTGTTAGGAATCACATCAAAACATACATCATTCTTCTTCAAATCCTTAACAAACTTCCTTCCTTCCATCAATAAAACTTTCACAGATGTGAAAACATTACTAACAAGTTCTTCAATCAAAGGTAACAAAATTTGTCTTCTTCCATCAGCCCAAATAGTATATATATGCAATCTCCCATCATATATAGCATGTCTATCATATTGCCAAGGTCTACCCAAAAAAATATGACAATAATCCATAGGCATGATATCACATACCACCTTATCATAGTGCTTTCCAATTTTCAAATTCACATAACATTGTTCACTTACAAAGAGTGCATGCTCATCTTTGATCCATGAAATCTAATAGGGCTTCGGATGTTCCAACCTTTTCAACTACAACTTTATAACCATTTCCTCATATGCCAAGTTCTTCGAACTATGACTATCAATGATTAATTTCCAAACTTCGTCAGAAACTCTACATCTAGTCTTGAACAAACTTTTCCATACCAAATCTTCCTTCTTACTTTCACTCCAAAGTTCTCTCCTTACCATCAAGTTATTTTCCTTCTCAGGTTCATTCGGTGACTCTTCTTGCACCAAGGCATTTCTGTTATTACCGACCTTCTTACTTGCAAGTGTACACTCAAATGATCTATGTCCTTCTTCCCAATTGTAACAAGTTCCTTAGAAACCACCTCTGTTATAACCACCTCGATAGTTACTGCCTCTGCCTCTAGATGAACTTTCACCTTTCCACTTGGTCTTGTCTTTATCCATATTTGTCTTTTCAGGTTCAGATCTACTATTTTCACCATAAGATCTACCTCTACCTCTAGGGAATCTACCACCTCTACCTCTTTGTCTTTGCTCATATCTCTTGTTCAATTTCTCTTCAGCTTTCAATCCAAATTGATAAGCCTCTTCAATGTTCTCCAATTTGACCAAACTGATTTCTTCTTGGATGGAAACTCTCAAACCATTCAGGTATCCAAAAATTATTTCCACATCATCTTCATCATGTCCAGATTTGATATCTAATCTATAGAATTCCTCAGTATATTCTTTTACCAAGCTATCTTTCTGCCTCAAACTTTGCATTTGCCTAACTAGGTTAATCTGATAAATGTTGGCTTGTGGTGATTGATTAGGAAAGTACTGTACATATTTTTGGCTATTTTTGGGCTGACATGTTGTAACTCCTTCTAACCCTAAAGCGTAATTATATTGTATAATATGGCTTAGGGTTAGGGATTTCATAATGTATGTTTTACTAGCTTCTTGCGGTGGGATTGAACTGTAAGGTATTATGGATTGTAATCAGGTTTTAATCATTGGAAAATATAATATTTGACTCGATGTTGGTGGACGTAGCCCAAGGATTGGGTGAACCACATTAAATCTTTGTGTCTTGTGTTCTTTTCTGTGTGGTTTAATATTTTTTTGATATTGGTTATATTTGCATGTAACTAGTATTTTTTCCTTGTTAATCCTAACAAGTGGTATCAGAGCAAGGTTGTTTCTCAATTATCCATTTGTAGGAAGATCTCATAGTTTAGTGGGAGTCTCATGGTTGAGTGGGAGCAATGGTAGATGAGGGTAGGCTAAAGGTTGGAAATTTTAATGGGTAGAACTTTAGTTATGGATAATGAAAATGGATGACTATCTCTATCAGAAGGATCTATGGCGGCCATTGGAAGGAATATCCAAGAAACTGTCGGCAATGTCGGATGAGGACTGGAATATTCTTGATAGAAAGGCACTTGGTAGTATTCGATTATGCCTGGCACAATTGGTGGCATTCAATATTACACAAGCAAAGATGACTGAATATTTGAGGCCAACCCTAGCGAAGTTGTATGAAAAGCCCTCTGCTTCTAACAAGGTATTTCTCATGAATCGTTTGTTTAATATGAAGATGGAAAAAGGTGGGTCTATCACTAATCATTTGAATGAGTTTAATACGGTTACTAGTCAATTATCTTCTGTAAATATTATTTTTGATGAAGAAATTAAGGCTCTCTTGATTTTGTGTTCTTTGCCTGAAAGCTGGAATGGATTGGTAATGGCTTTCAGTAACTCTGTCTCTGGTTCTAATACCGTAAAATTTGATGATGTTATCGGTGTAATTTTGAGTGAGAAAAATTGTAGGAAAAGCTCAGGTGGATCTACATCTAGAAGTGTTTTGAATGGACAAAGCAGAGGCAGAATGAATGAGAGAGGAAACAATTATGGAAATCATGGGAAATCAAGAGGAGAATCAAAGGGAAAGAGGTTTGAATCCAAAGGGCCAAATGATTATTAGTACTGTGGAAAACCAAGCCATAAGAAGAAAGATTGCTGGTCTCGGAAGAATATAGAAGGAGACAAACAAGAAGGTAAAAAGGAGGCAAATATGGTAAGTAATAAATCTGAAGAGGATGCTTTGATTCTTTCTTTAGAAAGTATTGATGATTTATGGGTTTTAGATTCTGGGGCTTCATTTCATGCTACACCTCATAGAGGTTATTTTCTTGACTACGTCCAAGGGGATTTTGGGCTAGTTTATTTGGGAGATAATGAACCATGTTAGATAGTTGGAAAGGGAAAAATTAAGATTAAGTTGTAGAATGGGAATCATTGGCTACTACAAAAGGTAAGACATGTTCCAAGGCTGAGTAGGAATTTAATTTCAGTAGAGCAACTAGGTGATGAGGGTTGCACAGTTACTTTTAATGATAGAAATTGGAAGGTTTCAACAGGTTCCTTAGTAGTAGAAAAAGGTGTGAAAGTAGGCACCTTATATCTTTGTACAGGTCATATTGTTCCTTCTACTTTAATTGATTTAGAGGAAAATGAATGTTCAGGAATAGTTGTTGCAGTTGAGCAGGAAGAACATCAAACAATCGTTGTAGATTCTAACACAACACTTTGGCACAATAGACTTGGGCACATGAGTGAAAAAGGTATGAAATTACTTCACTCAAAGAAAGTTTTATCTGGTCTAAAATGTGTCAATATGGATTTCTATGAAAGTTGTGTGTATGGAAAACAAAAGAGAGTTAGTTTTGTGAAGAGTGGGAAGGAAATGAAAAATGAGAAATTAGAGCTTGTGCATACAAATGTATGAGGACCAGCTCAGGTATCTTCCCTTGGTGGCTCTCTGTATTATGTTACATTTATAGATGATGCAACAAGAAAATTATGGATTTATTTCCTTAGACAAAAATATGATGTATTTTAAACTTTTAAGAAATGGAAATGCTTGGTTGAGAATGAGACTGGTAAAAAGTTAAAATGTCTCAGATTTGATAATGGTGGTTATTATTGCAGCATAGAATTTGAAGATTATTTTTCCTCTAATGGTATTTGTAGGAAGAAAATTTTACCAAGGACTCCACAAGAAAATGGAGTGGTTGAATGCATGAACAAGACAATAATGGAGTGTGCAAGGAGTATGAGGTTGCATGCTAGGCTTCCCTTAAACATGTGGGAAGAGGCTATAAACACTATTGTTTATTTAATCAATAGAGGCCCCTCTACTCCTTTGGATTGTGGTATTCCAGAGGAAGCATGGAGTGGTAAGAAGGTGAGTTATTCTTTTCTCAAAACCTTCAGTTGTGAAGCTTTTGCACTTATAGATTATGAAAATAGAACCAAGCTAGAAGCTAAGTCAAAGAAATATGCATTTGTTGGATATGGCATCGATGAATTTGGTTATAGGCTTTGGGATTTTGAAAATCATAAAATTTTAATAAGCGGGAATGTCATATTCAATGAGAAAGTGTTGTACAAAGATCTGTTGCAGCAGCATGAGAAGAAAGAAAATGATTATTAACAAATGTTGTATAAATATTATCTCTCTCTTTGTATTCTATTTTATTAATAGATGTTGGTGAGCTTGAATGTTATAATGAAGCTATACAGGTGGATACAAAGCTTCAGTGGGAGTCTGCAATGATAGAGGAAATGGACTCCTTGTTGAACAATCAAACTTGGGATTTATGTAAGTTACCTGCAGGTAAAAGGGCTTTACAGAATAAATGGGTTTACATGATAAAAGAAGAGGATGGAGGTAAGAAAATATTTAAAGCTAGGTTAGTTGTAAAAGGATTTGCACAAAAAAATGATATTGATTTTGATGAGATATTTTCTCCAGTTGTTAAAATGACTTCTATCCATATTGTTTTAAGTATTGTGGCTACTGAAGATTTGCATTTAGAGTAGCTTGATGTTAAAACATCTTTTCTTCATGGTGATTTGGATGAAGAAATACATATGGTAAAACCACAAGGATTTGAGGTAAAGGGTAAGGAGAATCTAGTGTGCAGATTGTAAAAAATTTTATATGGCTTGAAGCAAGCACCTCAACAATGGTATATTAAGTTTGACACTTTTATGAATGAGCATGGATACACTCAGTGTCATTTCGACCATTGTGTTTATTTTAAGAGGTTGGATGATGATAGCTACATTATTTTATGTTTATATGTTGATGATGTGCTTGTAGCTGGGTCTAACATGGATCACATTAAGGGGTTAAAAAAATAGTTAGCATATTATTTTTCTATGAAGGATTTGGAGGCAGCAAAACAAATCCTTGGTATGAAAATTTGTAGAGATAGGAAAAATATGAAATTGTCTTTATCTCAAGCTGATTATATTGAGAAGGTGTTGCAACATTTCTCTATGGAGAATTCCAAAGTTGTCAGTACGCCTTTGCCTGGTCATTTAAAATTTACTAAGGAGATGTGTCCTAAGACACTAGAAGAGGAGGCTAAAATGTCCAAGGTACCTTATCCTTCAGCTGTAGAGAGCTTAATGTATGTTATGGTATGTACTCGGCCAAATATTGCACACATAGTGGGAGTCATTAGCTAGTATATGATTCACCCTAGAATTGAGCATTGGAATGTAGTCAAATGGATTCTTAGATATTTGAGAGGTACATCCAGTAAGTGTTTACACTTTGGGGGCTCTACTACTTCTGTACAAGGCTATGTTGACTCATATTTGGTAGGAGATATAGATATCAGGTGGAGTACTATAGGCTATGTATTTATTGTTGGTGGGATAGAAATGAGTTGGGTTTCTCAACTATAAAAGATGGTTTCTCTATCCACTAAAAAGGCAGAGTATGTTGCTGCCACAAAGGCAGCTAAGGACATGATATGGGTTCAATTCTTTATGGATGAATTGGGACATCCATAGATGGATAATTTTCTATATACAAATAGCCAGAGTGTCATTCATCTTGTGAAGAATTCTACTTTGTAGTCAAATACAAAACACATACAATTGTGGTACCATTTCATTTAGTCAGTTTCGGATGATGGGTAGTTAAAGCTAGAAATGATACATACAGATTATAATCCAATAGATATGTTTACAAAGGTAGTCACAAGAGAGAATTTGAACTCATGTTCAACTTCAGTTGGTCTTCTAGACTAAACATAATAAAGAAACAACTGAGTCCAGGGTGGTTCGATCCAGTGGGAGCCTCATATGATAGTGATATTGCTATAGGATCAGTCTCCAAGTGGGAGGTTTCTTAGTGTGGATCCTGATCAGTCACCAAGTGGGAGATTGTTGGCTTGTGGTGACTGATCAGGAAAGTACTGTACACTTTTCAGCTATTTTTGGGCCAACATGTTGTAACTCATTCTAACCCTAAAGTGTCAAAATATTGTATAATATGGCTTAGAGTTAGGGATTTCATGATGTATGTTTTAGTAGCTTCTTGCGGTAGGATTGAGTTGTAAGGGATTATAGATTGTAATCAGGTTGTAATCACTGGACAATAATAATATTGGACTCATTGTTGGTGGACGTAGCCCAGGGATTGGGTGAACCAAGTTAAATCTTTGTGTCTTGTGTTCTCTTCTGTGCGGTTTAATATTTTTCTGATATTGGTTATATTTACATGTAACTATTATTTCTGCCTTCTTAATCGTAACAATAATCACAAGGTAAGAATTTTCCTTTCAATTTATTCACCATTTTATTCCATACCTTAATTTTTTCTTTGTCATTCCTCTTTCTATCCAACTGCAGATGTTCCCACCATAAGGATGCATGACTTTTCAACTTTGTGCTTACAATTTTCACCTTCTTTTCCTTGGGTACATTTTCATATTCAAAGTACTTTTCCATCTTAGTGATCCAGTCCACCAATTCATCAAAATCCAATTTTCCACTATACTCGGGAGGATTTAAGTGTGGTGTAGACTTCAGATTTTTCAAAGCCTTCAACAATATTTCCTCACCTTGATCCATCATCGGTGCAGGTTCTACATCAACTTGTTCTTCCTCAATTTCATCATCACTAACATCTTCAAGATGTCTTCCTCTTCTCTGGGCTATTTCAAAATCTTCTAATCTAGCAGCATGTTGTCTCAACATGTCTACCAATCCTAGATCTGCATCTCACCTCCCACAAACTATCTTGAAACCCTTTGCAATTGCAGGCCAAATCGCAATCTGCTACCCCACAAAATATCAACTAGGGTTTGACAAGAAGGTATCCTCAAACCTAGATCTAGATCTCACCTCTCTCTGATACCACCTGATGCAAGGGAGGATGGGGAGAGGGGAAAAAGGCACACCCTAACCAGATCCACTTTGCAGAGATCAAATGTGGAAGCAACAAAACACACAAGTGAGAGAGAGAATGCATAAAAATTTCATATATTAACTTCAATTTGATTCATACATGTTGGGCTATAAGGCCTTCCTAGTTTAGGCTAGATATTACAATCAAGTACAGAAGTCCTCCTACATGTGAGGATCTACCAATAATCTCAAAACTTCTAGTTTCTATCTTCTATCAAAACTAACTCCCTTAAACTCTAACCAAACAACTACATTTATGTTGGAAATTTGACTATACTATTGTATATGACTATAAATAAGTGTTTGCATTATGGAAACAAAGTCATATGGAGTTCTAGAGGTAGTGCACTTACTCATAAGATCAAAATTTGGTTAAGTATGAAGACTGGACAGTCAGCAGAGCATCAGATGAACAAAGCATCAGTGCACGTGTGTATGACTGAGTTATGGTATGCACTCTTGAAGATAAGCTTCTAAGTATGTAATCATGTTAAGTCTAAGATCACATGATCATATGAGTTAGTATGAAGAAGTTACAGCCAGATGAAGTGACATAGACAGTGAGTGGTTGAACAAAATAGAGCATGGAGCCAACTATTGGTATTTTGGTTAGCGTGTATAATATTCTTTTGTAAAGGCTATGCGCCTATTGCATTTAGGTTATAGACATGTTAATATCATTGTATGAAAACACACTTGAGCCAATTCATTAGGAATCATTGTATGTAATAGGTTGAAGGCCAACCTAGTGAATAATTTTGTTTGCGCATATAAATAAGACATGCACCTTTGTATTTGAGTATGGTATGAGATATAGAGTTGATAGTAGCAGAGTAGAAGTATGCAAAGAGCGGTTAGAATGTTGTAGAGATTTATAAGAGGTTAAAGTATCAGCGCACAAAAGGAACTAATCAGACAATTAGTGTCAAACCAACAGTTCACCATTGGTAGATATAGTGTGTATCTGATATCCAGGAGGTTGTAGCCTTCTCATTGAGCAGTGAGCTCTAGAAGTGAGACACCACCCCTAATAGGGTTATTGTAAAAGACTCCTAATAGGGTTTGACCCTTGACCAAGTCACTATACTTATTACATTGTAAAGATCAACTCCTAACAAGGTTTTAAGATCTTCTAATAGGGATTATAATTGTCTAGTGCAGTTCTTAGTGGGTGTCAATTCCCACCGGGGTTTTTACCTATTTAGGTTTCCCCGTAATCATATCTACTATTATGTGTTATGGTTTTCTATCTTACTTTAATTGATATTCATTTCAAAAATTAAGAAATTAAGTTAAGTTTTAAGATATAAAGAAAAAGTAATAATATATAGAACATTGATTCACCCCCCCCCTCAGTGTTCCCATTCCTAACAATTGGTATCAGAGCTTTGGTCCTCTAAAGACAATTTTAACCACTTGAGGAGATCATGGGTTCGAAAGAAATGAAACATTTGAAGAAGAATCTTGAAGTAGCTCTTAAAGACCTTGACAGATCTGAAAAGGAAATTGAAGAATTGAAACTAAAGGTTAGTGGTTCTCAAGTATTCATCAAGAAAATGAGAAAAGATTTGAAGGATTGTTCTAACAGTGATTTAGGAAAAATGGACAAAATTTTGAATGAGGAAAACACATCTCTAAAGGATCAGATTGAAGAGTTGGATGAAAAGCTATTTAACAATTAAGAATCCTATGAAGAACAAGTCAAAGAAAACAAGCAGTTGAATGAAGAAAAGAGGCAAGCAAACATGAAAATCTTGGAGTTAGAGAACATCAAAAAGCAAGTGGAATCTGATTTGACTAAAGCAAAGAATCATATTTACAAATTGCACACAAGCAAGGATCTAATAGAATCACAGTTGTATGCACAAAAGATTAAAGGAGATACATGTGGTATTGGATTCAATGAAGCACAAAATCAAATCAATGATATGCGAGGAAGAATGAATGCACCAAAAGACTCTACAGAAGTGAAGAAGACTAAAGATCACATTGAAGCTAAAATAGAACCATCTAAAGATGAGCACAAGCCAATAAACAAAACTTTTTATGCATGTAACAAGCATGGTCACATAGGAAGAGATTGTAAAGAGGTAAGACCTTTCAATGGTTACTATTATTCATGCAATAAGTTTGGTCATATAGCTATGAATTGTAGATCAAATCAAAGAAATCAGACTCAAAAAAATCACAAAAGTCATCCACAGTAGAATGTCAGAAGTCCTAAAAACATTACATGCCAGATATGTAATTAGAATGGTCACACAACTAGACAGTGCAAAATGGTAACCTGCAACAATGCGCCAAGGAATATGAGGACTCCAGTTATTTGTCACTCTTGTAACAAGGCTGGATATATCTCAAAGTTTTCCAAATCAAAAGCACAAAGACAAGAAAGCCCTAATAATTATCAAGGATCAATTCTAGATGAATAAGGAGAAGTCAAGTTTATAAAAGCTATATAAGATGCAAGCTTGATTTGGACATAAGCAAAGAAGGATGCATCTGCAATGGACACACCCTCTACATCTAGATGAATGACCCTCATGGTCATAGGGGGGGCTGGATTAGCTCTATACTCCTGTGTGGCTAGTATACTCACTCTCAGAGTATGCACCTTTGGGTATAACTATTTGGAGACTAGTTGATGCTACATGTTAGAGAACACTTGTTGATTGATAGCAGAGATGAAGATTGAAATTCTCTATTGCATTTTGTGTTTACACAGCAAGCATTAATGATGGAAATTTGTTTTAAAGTCACTAAAGACTCATTATTCACACATTTGCATTCAAGTTTGAGTGTTTGAAGATCACAGGAGTTCAAGAAGTTGAGTTGTGAAGAATTGCAATTGGATTATCAGTGAAGAAGTGTGTCTATTTTTGCGGAACCCTAGTTCGGTCATGACGATTCAAAAACCCTTGGAAACTTATTTGAAGTGATTAAACAAGTAATTTATGGCTACTCCAGTTGTGTTTGATGTTGCTAAAAGAAAGAGGTACATATTTAAGAAGCATCCATTTAAGTCAACCCTAGATGATTTGGAAGGAGCATTCTCTAGGACTCCTATGGGAGTTGTGCATGTAGAGGACAGACATGCATATATTTATTACAAGAAGGAACCTATTGGATTGGATAGAATCAGGTCACACATAGAAACCATGATGAATCCAGGTAAAGCATTCACTGATGAGTTCCCGCACTTGGAAGATAACCCTATTATTGAGTATGCCACAACATATGAATTCTATGAATCTAAATGGATTAAGATTCTTTTGAGCATAATTCATGATGACTTATTATGGATTGGTGAAGTTCTTGTTAGAATAACTACTAATCTCATTCATGAGATGACTGGATTACCTAAGACCAACACCATCCTTCCCACTAGAAAGGATGTTAGGAAAATGGTAGAGCAAGCTTGTAAGTCTCACAATGATAAGCACAGGATGACAATTGAGCCTATAGAAGAGAAAGATATAAAATTGATGTCTATGATACTTGGATATAGATTCTAGCATGCAAATAGGGTAAATAGTGTGTCTGCAGCCACTATTTTAGCATCCATAAGGATTGTAAAATAAAATGGAGACTTCAACTTGTGTGAGATCTTGTGCACATAGTTGATGGATAATATCAGGGCAATCAAACATGACAAGAGTAAGATATTTAGGTTTGGATCACTGATAATCTATATGTACTTCCATATAGTTGGTAAAGTGTCAGATCTTTATCTAGATATGACTATTCCCACAATGCCTCAAATATCATTCAAGGCATCATTAGAGAGTACCTTGAAGGACTACATGGAATTTTAAATCAAGACATTCAAGATAAAGATGTAGAGAAGGTATAGGATACCTGAGAGCATAGTTGAAAAGTACAAGGACAACATTTATTTCATGGTGGAGACAGACATAAATTGTATGGAAGATGTAGAGCCTAGGACTAAGTGGATCCATCCACTTGGTTATGAAGTAGAAGAATAAGTTTTGGAAGCATATGCACAAGTTCTACTATCAGCGCCCAAAGATCCCAATGAACATAGATGGGGTACTCATGAAAAAAAGACTAGACAGGTTGATTCAGTCCTAAACAGTGCTGCGACCAAGAGGAAAGCATCTAAAATCACCTCTAAGATACTGAAGATTCATGGTGTCACTCAAGCTAACTTAGATAAGGCAAGGGAAGCCAAGATTTCAATGCAACTTGAGAGCACACCCTCTTCAGAAGTGAAAATAGAGTAGACTAATGACCCCAAGGAAAAGAAAGTAAAAATAGAAAAAATAGATGATCCCAAGCAAAAGATTGTTGATAATACTTCAGCGCTCACTCCTACTATTGATCTGGAGTCTACTCCACCTCTAGAGCCTAGAAGGATGTCCAAGAGGAAGAAATAGATAGGTGCAAGCCACCCATCCTCTAGGATCACAAGAAACCAAGGTAGAAACATTAAATTTCCTCCTTAGGTAGGATTCTTACCAAATTTGCAAGAATTGAGATCAAGAGTGGTAGATGAGGGTATAATTGATCAAATAGCTAAGTTTTATGACAAATATCATGAGAGAGACAAATCTAAGATCCATGATATGTTAATCAAGCATATGATCAAGTTTAATAAGATTGTTTTGGAACTCAAGATAGCCATTCTAGATGAAGTTTGGGACATTTTCGATACATTGAAAAGACAAGGTATTGAAGAAGATTTCAGGATAAGAGAGAAGACATTGGATGATAACCTACTAGTATGTTCAGTTGAAGAAAAATAATTGTTAATGAATTTGGTGAAGCCTCACCTTAGAACCAAATTAAGAACTTTATAGATTATGAATAAGGATTATGAATTGGTTGCAAAGGAGACTGAAAAAGCCTTTGAGAAGGTATTTTTGGAACAATGCATGCATCCATCATATGTGCCCACAACTCAAGTAATTTATGAGCAAGTAAAAGTATTTGAGACCCCAAATGCACCTATGATAGGTCCATAGGATTTTGCACCTATGCCTGAAGCCAAGGAGGACACAATTATGATAGATAATGTATAAATATCCATGGCAGTGATAGATAAGGATTTGGATAAGTTTGAAGAAGAATTTGTGAGCATTGATAATTCACCCATGTTGTAAGAAAATGTATAGATTGAAGATATAACTAGACAAGAAGAAGAAGAGGAGAAAGAAAAGGAAGAGGAGAAAGAAAGAGAAGAGGAAAATGAAGAAGTAGAAAAGGAAAATGAACCTGCAAATGATCCCTCTTTTGAAATTCCTATAGAGGTAAAGACAAAAGTGATGGATAGCACACCTCTCACTCTTATGCCATCAATATCATTGTTGTCAAGTTTGACTCCTAACACAACAAATCTAGATTCATGGGGAGAAGAAGACCTGATAAAGATCAATGTGCTAGCAATGGAAAAGGTAAAGGAGAAACAAGTTATGAGGAATCCATTATTTGTTGAATCAGTCAACATTCTGAATAGCTTACTACCTGTAGACAAGAAAGTGTCTAGTGTACATTCAATGGATGATGTCATCACCATCATGACATGCTTTAAATAAAATATCTCAAGTCTTAAGGAATCAATGTCCAAGATAGAAGAAGAGAAATACCTTAAGAAAAGATTAAATGAGCTGACAAAAAACTTTGCACTTGACCTCAATTTACTAAAGGTTGGTCAAGATTTATTGAAGGAGATTGTAGCTAAAGGAAGAAAGATCATAGCTAATTGTATGGACAAGGACAAACTAACTACAGACCTTTCAAAGAAGATTCAGAAAGCTGAATCAATGATGGAAGTAGTAAGGAAGTCAGTGCTAGATCCCTCCACTGATATAAATATGTTCAATAATGTCTACCAAGGACAATTGGATAAGATAGAGAAGGCAGAGCAAGAAATGGTTAAGATAAGGGATAGGCAAGCTCAGTTGAGATATGCACTTGCACCCTCAGTAGATGTGCTAAACAAGAATATTAAGGAGATCAATGCCACTATTGTGACATATGATCAAGGTTCGAATTCAGATTTGGAGAATATGGAGAAATTGAATTATGCTTTGTGTGCCCATCTCCAAATAGTAGATGCACTGAAGGCATTTTGGTAGCAAGAAATTGCAAACCTTCAGACTGCATATCATGATGTATTATCAATGTAAGTACTTGAAGTTCCATTTTTGTGCACCTTTATCATTAATGTCAAAGGAGGAGTATAGTATATAGTAGAAGGGAGAATATGGAGCTATGTATATGATGTAAAGGGGAGTAGAGTATATAGTAGAAGGGAGATATAAGATAGAGTATATGTTAGAATTTTTTTGTGTAAGATACAGTTAGTAACTTTTCCATATTCCTTTGTTGCCATTAATGAAAAAGGGGGATATTATTGGAAAGTTCACTATACTATTGTATATAACTATAATTAAGTGTTGTCATTATGGAAACAAAGTCATATGGATTTTTGGAGTCAGTGCACTTACTCATAAGATCAGAATTTGGTTAAGTATGAAGACTGGACAGTCAGCAAAGCACCAGATGAATAGAGCATCAGCGCATGTGCGTATGACTGAGTTATGGTATGCACCCTTGAAGATAATCTTTTGAGTATGTAATCATGCTAAGTCTAAGAGCGCATGATCATATGAGTTAGTATGAAGAAGTTATAGCCAAATGAAGTGACATAGACAATGATCGACAGAACAAAATAGAGCATGGATCTGACTGTTGGTATTTTGGTTAGCGTGTACAATATTAATTTTTAAGGGATATGCACCTATTATATTTAGGTTATAGACATGTTAATATCATTTTATGTAAACATGCTTGAGCCAATTCATTAGGAAGTGTTATATGTAATAGGTTGAAGGCCGACCTAGTGAATAATTTTGTTTGTGCATATAAATAAGACATGCACATTTATATTTGAGTATGGTATGAGATATAGAGTTGATAGTAGTAGAGAAGAAGTATGCGAAGAGTAGTTATAATGTTGTAGATCTTTACAAGAGGTTAAAGCATTAGCACACAAAAGGAACTAATTAGATAAGAAGTGTTAAAGAAGCAGTTCACCATTGGTAGATATAGTGTGTATCTGATATCCAGGAGGTTGTAGCCTTCTCATTGAGTAGTGAGCTCTGGTAGTGAGCCACCACTCCTAACAGGGTTATTGTAAAAGACTCCTAACAGGGTCCGACCCTTAACTAGGTCACTGTACTTATTACATTGTAAAGATCAACTCCTAACAGGGTTGTAAGATCTTCTAACAGGGATCATAATACTCTAGTGCAGTTCTTAGCGGGTGTCAATTCCCACTGGGGTTTTTACCTATTTGGGTTTCCCCGTAATCATATCTGGTGTTATGTTTTATGATTGTTTATCTTACTTGCATTGATATTCATTTCAATAATTAAGCAATTAAGTTAATTTTCAAGATACCAAAAAAAGTAATAATATATAGAACATTGATTCACCCCCCCCCCTCTTAGTGTTCTCATTCCTAAAAATTTATACAAGAGGCTACCGAACAAGTCAGCCTTCGGATCCACCATCAATAGACAGAATGACCAAATCTAGGTCCACACACTTCCCAATGATAGATACCATCATTAAATATGTGACCAAAATTAATTGCAAGAGTCAGCCTCAACAAGAATCCAAAATAAACAACTCAATAAGCGAGGATAACTGAGTGCTAGACAAGTAGCACTAAGCGCTAGGGAAATTCACTAAGCGCAAGAGAGATAACTGACCAACACCGGTAAACAAAGGAAACCGAGCAACGCTGAACCAACTCGGTCAAAGTAGGAACCAAGAAATAAAATAAAACACAAACATGTTTTTGGTGACACATGATTTCCAAGGAACTAAGATGCTCCTGCATCACTCTAAGTGTTTTGATAGCACACTCGCATCCCTAAATCAAGAGCAAATCAAATGGTGACAGAGTGCTCTCATTTAAGCTCTATCTGAGTGTCTTTACGAATTGTTTTTACTATATGCTAGGAGTATGATTTTAGGATAATATTTGAATTTCTACTCTTTTTTTGAATAGGTTATGTTTGATCTGATCACATTTTGGCACGCCTAGTGGGACTCCACACGCCTTCAAAATTACATTTTTTAGGGTTTTTAAGCCAAAAACTCACCTTTTTGAAAAATCTCACTCTTTTCTAGGAGGATTATCATATGATTAAACTCCCTAGATATTATTTCTCATATTATTTCATATGTATACTCATACCATGGGTGCCCAATACTCGTATGGGACCTCTGCATGCATTTTAGGCCTATTTTAAGCTCACTTGCCCTGTTTACTCATACAAGGAGTCAAGGTGACTCATATGAACCCTCATCCTGACTCGTATGAGTAAAATCATCAAAATACCCTACCCTATTTACTTGTATAGGAAACAGGGGTCAAATGTAAGGCCTTAAGCATGTGTCTAGTTGGTTTTTAGGGTTTATTGGGCCCTCCTAGTACCTCTAGACTGCAAATTTTCAATTTTTAACTCCATGTTTTGCAGGAACTCATTGGAAGCAAGAATATAAATAAAACACTAAGGCATTAATTTTCATCAACTATTTTTCATGTTTAGGAACCATAACACTTCATTTATTTGGCTTAAAATGAACTCTAACTCACTCTCGAATGCCTAGAAATCAAGAAATTTGTGCATCTTTCCTAAACAAATAAAAAATAATCCTAATCAATTAAAATCACTTATTATGTTTCAATTTGGATAAAAGGAACTTCATTCATTCAAATCTAAGTGATTTTAGGGTTCTTATGCAAGCTAGGAACACTTCAAATTTTGGGTGCTTAAAAAGAACTAAAAATCTGCATAGCAATCCTAATTGGTTCCTAATCATTCCTAAACCATCCTAGGTGTTCCTAAATCAATCTTGATGCATTTTTATAAGCTAAAATGAACTTCATTTGCAATATCTTAATTGTTTTCAAAATTTCATACAATCTAGGAACAAAACTGCATCTCATTCCTAATCAGTTCCTAATCAATCCTAAACCATCCTAAATGTTCCTAAATCAATCCTAATGCATTTTTCTTGGTTAAAAAAAAATTATTTGGTAAAATCTTGAATGTTTTCAAAGTTTCATGCATTCATAAAGCAATCTAGGAACACCTCTTTTTGGGCCTAAAACTGAATTATAAAGCACAAACTCTTGAATGTCCCTAAAAAAATCAAAGTCAAATCAAAAGTCATTTTTTAGAATCCTAAAGAAAACACGATATTGAATGCCCTAAATTGAAAGAAAAGCATTTCATTTCATTCCAAAAGTTCAAAATAGGATCCTAAAAGGCAAACACAATCTTGAGTGCAAAAGGTAAAAAAATTTGTAATATCTTTAAAGCTTTCTTGTTTTCAAAGAATGAAAAAATCAAAATCATAAATAAATGTGTTTTCAAGCCTTCATTTCAATTCACTTAATCAATTCAAGAAAATAGCTCTTCATGGTGTGCTTTTTAGGAGTCTTCAAATTCTAAAAATCCTTGTTAGCATAAGTGATTTAAAACAAACTGAACTTGGACAAGTTCAATTTTTTCTACTTCTAGAGAGTCCTATCCAGAGAGAAAAACTCTTCCTCTTTGGAGAACAACTTCAAATCGGTACTTCCCTGGCCGGTATATAAATAAAGCATTGAGAAAAATCTTGCTTGATCCCCTCAAGCTCAGATAATGCATGTTGATGATAGCCCGAGTGAGGTGAATATCCCTACTATTTCAACATGGTCAACTAGGCTCTTAAGTGAGTCACACATGTACAAAATGATTGGGAGGACACCACAAACCAAATTAGACACCTATAAATCATAGGCTTCCCTATCTACTCCTGAAGGTATCAAAATCTTTGTGCAAGGACCGATCCAAGTGATTTCCCAGATCACCTTAAGATTACTCACCATGTGTATTCCTTTTTAGGATATCAAGCTGTGGGCAAAGATTTTGATACTAGCCTGACTTTTAGGTAGTTCATGCTTGATGTGTTTTCAAATTTTTAGTCTCAGTGCAAAACATTTGTTGAAACATACACAAATGAATAATTATACACATCAAATCCTTTTTCCATGTCAATCCAATCCTCCAAATCTAGAAGTCATTCAAACTTGTAGAATCTTGTCATCCTAGTTTCATAATCATGGTCTTCCGATCAACTAGCATCTTTTTTATCCAATCTTTTCCTCCCTTCCTCCCCATATCCTAGGTTAGCAGAGTCATCTTAGTCATCCCTCATCCTCTTTCTATCTTCTTCTAGATTCATTCTTTCCTCCTAACTTGAGCCAAATCCGATCCAAGTCTGAGCTTCTCGGTCATCCTAATCCAGATCCTAGTCTAATCTTATCAGTCTTCCAATCCATCTTCACCCTTCACCCCTATCCAATTCATCTGCAAGTTAGCATGTCTCAAAACTATTATGATGAGTTTGGTTATTATGTGTCTTCTCTTATTACATCCTATCTTGATGATGATGAAGGTCTTATTGATCATGATGAGCACTTTGAAAACCTTAGAATGCTTTCTCCAAACATCCTCCAGAATCCTATCATTCCTCCATCCTATCCCGATGATGATGAATTTTTTTTTTATCATGATGAGCACTTTGAAAACCTTAGAAGGCTTGCCCAAAACATCCCCCAGGACCTAATCATTCTTCCAAACTATCCTATCATGCCTTCATGCATATCCACTAGTTCTCCTTATTCTACCTTTGACAAGGGAAATCCACTATCGTATTCATCCACACCTTCTTCCTATATTGAGCCTACATATCCTTTGTATACATCCTTCATACCTCCATCTCCTTCCATGGTCATATCCCAAGAAACACCTTTCTACAATGAACCTACAAGCTACATCCCTTATCCAAATCCTCCATCGTGTCCTTATCCTCCAACCCATTTTCAAATCCAAAATCCTAGTCTTCCAAACCATTATCCTAATTCCTTGTCCTATCTTGATCCTCCATCCACTATATCTTATCTCAATCCAACATCTTCCATTCTCACCTACATTTCCACAACTCCCCTCCTGCAAGAAGACTACATCCCTTAATCCACATCATATCCTATATCTCAATCCATCACCCCTACCTCACAAGTTAGCCAATCAAGTTCACAAGCTTCCTGTATGCCCACCTATGTAACTATCTAGTCATGTCATCCTTCAAATCCTCTTCTACACCATCATCCCCTCAAGAAAGTTCACAATCTTCTACCCTACCTTCATGTGGGGACTATCCTAGCTCCCCACCTTCTACACATTCTAATCCTTCATCCCAAACTCCATCACGAAAGTCTCCAAGGAGTTTCAAAAGGAAGCCAACAAAAAATCCCACTCCTAAAGCTGAAGATTCATGCCATCTCACTCCTTCATGTGAAGCCATAAGTGATGATGCCCATCAACATCCTTCATCCATCATTTCTCCTCCATCACCCCTATCCACTATCCTTCTTCCATATATCCCACTCATTGATCTTCTTCCATCTCCTAGCATCATTGATTCCCTTCCATCTGTTGCCTCCATCCAATTCCCATCCACATCTCCTCTTCCTAGCATTATCCAAATCATATCTAATGAGCCTCATAAGTTCACCCTTCTTCCCTCCATCACAATTTCAGAATCTCCCATCCTTTCATCCATGCCATCTGAAGAGTCCATCCATAAATCCCCCATCACTCTATCCACACCAATCCAATCTAGTGAAGATCTTTTCCAAAAGCATGTTGAAGTATCCATTGACATAAGCCAAGATCCTATCATCCTAATTCCTCCAATCCAAGATCCTATCATCCCAATTCCTCCAATCCAAGATCCTATTGTCCCAATTCCTCCAATCCAAGATCCTATTGTACTAATTCCTCCAATCCAAGATATTATTGTCCCAATTCCTCCAATCCAAGATCCTATCATCCTGATTCCTCCAATCCAAGATCCTATCATCCCAATTCCTCTAATCCAAGATCCTATTGTCCTAATTCCTCCAATCCAAGATCCTACCATCCTAATTCCTCCAACCCAAGATCCTATCATCCCAATTCCTCTAATCCAAGATCCTCCCATCCTAGTTCCTCCACCTTAATATTCATCACCATTCCCAAATCCCACTCAAGATCCTATCATCCCATCCTCTCCACTTGATGACCCTCCAATCCAAAATTTCCCACTTCCATCACTCTATCCTCTTGGTCCACTTACATTTGTCAAGGAAAGCCCACTCGAAGTAGAAGAGATCAGTTTCATATCTTCCACCACGACACCTAAAATTGGATGTTTATCTTATTCCCCAAGTTAGAAATATCCTTGCTTGGATAAAATTCTCAAGAAATGGAATTATCAAGGTAAAGGCTTGGGTGCCCATGAAGAAGGAAATATGGAGCCCATACAAGACAAGAAACATCCACAATCATGTGGTATTGGTCACACATTTGAAGACACTTCCTCTAGAAATGTTGGTACAACTTAAGACAAATTCAAGCATCCAACCAAACCCATCATCATACATTCACATCATCCCTCCAAAGCATACAACGCCATTCCTACTCCTCCATCATTGCAACCCAAAACAACTTATCACATTCCTCCTTCATCCTCCAAATCTCTTTTTGGTTGCTATGTCCCAAAATCCACCAGCACATATCCTCCACATACCAAATCCATTTTGGGGCCTTACATCCCAAAATATTATCCCCCATCTTATCCTACTCAATCCTTCATCCTTCATCCAAACATCCCTAGTTAGGATCAACAAAGGCACATTCCTACATCTCCTATCTGCCAATCTCCTTCCATCTCTCCATCCATATCTCCTCTATCCCACACATCTCCTCATATTTCTTTCAATTCTCCTCACAATTTGGATGCCATATCAAAGATGCATAAATGGAAATATCCACAAAAATCCAAAGATTTCCATGTCCACTATAAAATAACATGCTCAAGAAAAGAAAAATCCAATCAAGAAATCTGATGCATCTGAATGGCCGCAAAGGCCCATCAAAGAAAAAGAAAAACCCAATACATCCCAATGGTCGCAAAGGTCGATCAAAGAAAAAGAAAAATCCACCACATGGACACAAGGGCCTACCAAAGCAAAAGAAAGAACTATGTGGATCCCAAAGCAAAAAGATGCATTGCATCTAAAAGAAAATTCCACAATGACATCCAAAGTTGCTAATCCACCAACTACTCAATCTTCTCCTCCCTCTCCTAAATCCATTTTGGGTCCCTATGTCCCAAAATCTCCTATCAAAAATCTTCCATCATATCCATATCTATCATCCATCACCCATCCACTTCATCTGCCTTCCTCACAACATGTGACAATGTTGGTCCTGACAATATCCCCCTATCCTGCTCACTTTCCACCAGCCCATCCAGGCACTTTCTAGCACCATGTCTCTCATCACATGCATATCTCCCATCTCCCCCATACAATCCACATCTTTGCATAATCCATCCATCCTAATAAAGTTGTACAAACATCCAGTCAAATAAGAAAGATGACAACAAATCAGAAAGACAACCAAAAATTAGAAAGTCAGCAACAAATCAAAGAATCAAAAAGTCAACGACAAATCAGAGAAGCATAAAGTCCACAAAAAAAGTCAAAAAAAGTCAAAAAGTTAAGAAACATATCAAAAAAAATAAAAGAAAAGAGAAAAATAATCATCCAATGGTGAAAACTTGGCAATTGAAGCGCCTTGGAAAAGTACCATGATGAAAACCTAGCAAACAAGCGTCATGCGTAACCCCCCCGGTTCCTTTCTGAAATTGGGGGTGATTCCTTTCTATCACATCTTATCCAACATCTCCTCCATCCCATTTCTCTCTTACCTTAGTCATCCTCCCTTGAATCTTTATAACAAAATAGAGACCACCAGGAATACATGCTTTTGGGCACCTTTTTGGCATCCATTTCCCCATCACATCTTTTAGCCACCTATCCTCTATCCACTGACTATCCTTTCTTCCATCTAATTTCCTCATCCTCTTATCATCTTATCTTCCATCCAGTCATTCCCCCTGCCAAATTTCTCTAAATGCATGAACTATCCTAAGCAAGGACATCTTATTCCTTGGTGACAAATTCCTTGAAGACCTATCCAAATCCTTATCTTCCATCTACCAATCCTTATCTTCCTCCATCCAAATCCTTATCTTCCATCTCCAAATCCTTCTATTCTTCCATCTAAATCGTAAGCATTCTCATCTCCCATCAAATCCTCCATTCAACTCCTAAGCATTCCTCTATGCCAATCCTCAATATTCCTCTATCCAAATCTCCCAGTAATTCCTCCATCCAAATCTCCTAGCATTCCTCTATCCAAATCCTCAGCATTTCCTCCATCTTTCCATCACCTTGTTCTTCCCTTGTCATTGGTATCTATCTATAGGCTACCCCCATGAAATCTAATTTCATTCATCCATATCTTGAATCTCCCATCAATCTTGCAACATCTACAAATCCTATCTATATCATCTAGCCATCCAACATCCAAGATTAGGCCAACCAATCCAATCACATCCTTTGTCTTATTGCAATCCTTGATCTCACTCCAAATCATCATCATCGGGATGCATCCTTCCCAAATCTATGTCATTTCAGGACACATCATCCATCATCAGCCTATCCAACATCAGTCTATTTTGGCTTTCCATCCCAATTGGGGCATCATCTTGCATATCTTTGCAACATCATCTTCATCCCCAAATCCCCTATACATCCTATCCTGAGTCTTTTACCCTAGCATCACTCATGTCTCCACCTAAGCTCATTTTTACATATGTGTCTTTAGGTCTCATCCTTTGTGTCCATCATTAGCCCTTGAGTCATCGTGACCTATCCAGCTAAGCACTTCAGCAACCATCCCTTGGTCCTTTTGAGGTCCGAGTGTCTTACCAATCTCTTGTCATAGGAATCCTTATCTAGTTATCCACCATCTGCTTCGTGTCATATCCTTTGAGTTTCTCAAACCTTATCCTAAATTATAAATTTCCACCCTTTGACTAAGAATTCTCTAGGGAATTTTATACTTGACTTTGTAGGCCTCATCATCTCAAGCAACAGATTGGCATACACTGGCAAGAATCTTGTCTTCCGAAGATCAACAGTCTATCTTAGGTTGACAATCCAATCCTATCTAATCCTATATCAGGAAGCAACACCTCATCCCAGACACTTAGTAATCCTCCACCATCCTCGTCAATCCCATCAATCCTCTGATCAATCATCATCCATCATCCTACCTATGACAAAAAAATTTGTGAGATACTTGTTATTTCATTGGTTCCTTTGGATCTTTGCTTATATTTTGAGCTCCATTGTACCATATCTCCCCATCTGGTGTACATATCTTTGCATCTTGTTGTACATATCCTCATCAGTCTTGAAATAGCATTTGATCAGATAACTTATCCCACCCAGCCTTGTACTTCAACAACATCTTTTGTTGACTATCCTTGATCCTATGATTATCCTCGATTCATCATTTGTCAGTGAACAACACATCATTCTCCCCATCAACATGGGTCTGCACAGATATATCCTTTTGTACCTCCAACCTAAAAAATCAAACTGGGTCCATGATGATGTATCCTTTGCCATGTTCAAACCTAATCTCCCCCATCAATCAACCATCAATCTCTCTCCTTGGAAAAGGATGTCATTTGGAGTTATCACTGCGATCTTGGATTTTGTCCTTCGGATCTTGTTTATCTTTTATGGCTTCTTTTTTTTACTCTCCTCAAGGTCACCATGATCTTTTATATCATAGTGTGTTGTGAATGAGGACAATCTAGGGCAAGGTATTTTGATCTTTTTCTTTTTCTTGTGAGTCAGTCGTCTGTTTGTGGTTTCTCTAGCATCATTTTCACCATGGCTCCTTCAAGATTCATGTGTGATGTTGGGGCAACCCTTTGCATGTTTTTTTTTGTGTCAGTCCTATGCAACACTGGTGACAAGGCCTTGAGTTCCTAGTAACCTTGGTAGGTCTCTCGCATTGCTATATCAAACTAGGTTGTTCTCTCAAAAAAATCTAACACAAGGAGCTCCCAAAATCCCCCCATCTTGCATCATATAGATTAAATCTTGCATCTTGTATCCTTCATATAGCTTCATCCTACATCTCACATCATATTTCATTCATGCATCTTTTCTCTTGGAAGGTCATTTGTTTATCCTCCTCCATGTCTCCTCCTTTCCTTTCCCTTTTGTGTTCTTTTCAAGAAAATTCCACAAAGTTTCCTCTTTGTGTTATTTTCTTGAGGTGACACAACCCCTTATTCTTCTATTCTAGCTTGGGGTATCTTATTTTCTTGTCTTTGATGCCATGCCACTTGCGGCATCGCATCAAAGAGGGGCAAAATGTAGACACCTAAAATCCCTTTGCCAAATAAAAATATTTTATTTTGCAAAAACCCTTGATGACATCATCATTTATTAATTAATTAATTAGTTTTTATTGTCATTATCCCTTCTCCTATTTTAATGAAAGACATTTATTTAAAGAATCCCTCCCAAAAGTATTTAAATCAAATTTGAATGATTTCCCCCCTATTTATTAATCATTAGTTAATAAATAATGTCACAATCCTTAAATAAATTAAATATTTATTTAAAGCCCGAAGCCCTAGAATCTTCTAGAAAACCCTAAACCTATCTAACCTTTCCTAAACCCATCCTAAACCTACTTAGAGGATGATTCCTAACCCTCTTAGTCTAACCCTCATCCTTTGACTTTTGGTCAAACCCCCTCATTAATGAGCCTTATAGACTCATTAATGGCTCCTTACACCCTCATTAAGGCTCTTACAACCTCTTAATGAAGCTCATGTCTCCTCTTCCATCTTGGTTCCTTAGGAAAACTTCCCTAGTGTTTCTCACACATTTTTTAGCAACCCTTAACCCTCATCCCTTTGACCATACCCCAAACTCTATCCCTAACCCTAATTCTGACCCTAACTCTCCTTTCTAACCCAAGCCATTCCTCAAATCCTATAAATACTCCTCCTTTGAAGAGAAAAGTATTAGCTTAGCTTTTATCATTCATGCATTGTTATCATGCTCATTTACTTCTGGATCATCTTAAGCTTAAATCCTAATTGTTAGATTTAGTTCATTTCTAAGCTTTCTAACTCACATATTAGCTTAGCATTAATGAATTAACCTAGTTTAATTCATTTTTTTTCATATCATTTTCATCATATCACATATATCATTTGGCTTAAAATAAATCTAGCATAATCATTCTAAGCTTAATCAGCATTTTAGCTTCATTAGGCAACTTGGGGCTCTAGGGGAAAATCAGGTGTTCCATACATGATTCTGTGCCACTATGGGGTTCTCATGGTCCCTAATTGATCCTAAACCTTCCTAATATGCATTAGAGACATGCTCCAAGTGTTTTGAGAGCACACCCACATCCCTAAATTGAGAGCAAATCAAATAGTGATAGGGTGCTCCCATTTAAGCTCTATCTGAGTGTTTTTGTGAATTGTTTTTACTATATTCTAGGAGTATGATATTAGGCTAATGTTTGAATGTATACACTTGTTTTGAAAAGGTTAGGGTTTCTCTTATCACACCATCCATTTTGTCTCATTGTCCCAAGCTTTGAGGATAAAATATTTAAATTGCCCCCATATTTGATAAAATGGACTTAACTCAAACTCAACCATGATCAAATTAACACCACCCCCTATGCTTGCTAAAATCTATAAATAGAAGGCAAAAATTAGGAGAAAAGGATCCCAATTATATTTTTGAATTGCATCATTACTATAGTGAATTTAAGCTAGGAGCATTTCAGCATAATTGAGCATTGTTTTGAGTAAAATATGCTTAATTGCATAATCATTTAGCATAATTCTCATTTTAGAGATGTCACTAATGGAGGCTTGTTGAGATCTTTGCATTGGCATATCTAAATAGAGAGCTATAGCATGTTTATTATCATTATTTTCATTAAATAGCTTACTAATTTGATTAAAATAGTGGTAAATTTATCCTATAAAGTTACAAGTCTTGTACACAAAATGGCACCTACCGTGGGGCACAAGGCCTCATTTAACCAAATTCAGAAGTTGTTTTCAAAAATTGTATAAATTTGTGTTTGACCTCTCTATCTGACAGGTGGAATAGCCCTTACTAGGCCTGGAGTAGCGCATACAAGCAAAGAAATAGCGCTTTTGAGCCCTGAAATAGCACTTCTACGACAAAGTTCGGTGCATTTACGTAGCATTCTAGCGCTTACAATAACTTATATCTTATATCTACCATTCTTTCAGTGCTTATACCCTGACTCTGTAGCACATGCCAGCCCTGTTTCAACATGTTTCAATTTTACATAGCACTTCTAAGTTTTCTTTACACACATTTAAACATTGAAATAGCGTTGCTTTTAATTTTTGTAATAGTACGTACAATCATTTTTTTAGAGCTTACAATCATTTTTGTAGCACTTACAATCATTTTTTTAGTGCTTACAATCATTTATGTGGCACTTAGAATTTTTTTTATTAATTTTTAATTATGACAGTAAATAATGTTTTTTTGATGGAAGGGCATAAAAAAAATCAAAAACCAGAGGCCAGAATCCACAAGGAGGACAAACAAACAAAAAGGAGGTTGAAAAGAGAGAAAACTCTTCATCCTAATAAATTTTTGGGAGGATTCAAAGTAGGAAGGTAAAGAGTATGAAAGATATATGCATATAATTGATTTGTACAAATCTGAATTTGTCTCTTTAAATTGGATATTTGTTCCTTAAGTTCATCATTTTAATCAATTTTAAGGAAAGGAATAAAGATCAATTTGCTTGCATTTCTTCACTTTGTTTATTTTTTATTGGACTAACAATTTGGAAAGAGGATGCAAAGGAACTGGAACAATCGCCACTAGGTGAGTATTCCATAGTTCGTTATAATGTCCCTAGCCCTTTTTGATATGTGTCATATGTTTAATTCATGCATTGCTCAATTTTAATTTGTTCTAGTATGAGTTATCTAACAATATTGTCTCCTTTTGGATTATTATTGATTTCATTATTTAGCATTAATTTCTATCAATTTTTTATGATCTATTATTATGCACTCAATTGCATTTATTATGGGTTCCATCTAATCTATTGATTTACACTTAGTTGCAATGTTATGCTTTTATAGCATCTCTTATATGCTCATGGTGGCATTTTATGGTTTTATAACATTGATTGATATGCACTTTATTGTATTTTATTTGTAAGTTTCATTGGGAGCCTAATTTTCAAGGATAACTTAGTTGTCTTATTATATGAAGGGACCCATGGAGTTTCCCTCCATGCTATGTTTGGGATGTACTTACTTCAATTGATGTTTATCAACTTGTTCCATTGGTTGTTTTTTCCTCTTGGTGAGGAATGTGTTATTGATATCCTTCTTGAAGCTTGTTGGATATCTTGTATATTTGGAAGGCAATATGTTTTTCTCACTCATAATCCTTAGTTCAGATTATATTTAGCATATGTCAATATTTGATTGGTTAATGTTGGTTTAGATTATTATATCCTTAATGACTCCTTGATTATGATTCTTGATGTCCTACTTGGATTATTATTTTGTCTCTCTCATTTCTCTTTGTAAAATTACTAATTTGATCTGATGAGTTTGTATACTTCATTGCTTAGATTGTGAGTGATGCAGGTTTTAGACTGACCACCCATACACTTGCAACGATGACTCATTAATGAACTGTTTATATCCATGTGATTCATGTAGTGTTGATGTAGATTATTTTAGTTGGTCTTGTTTGTGGTAATTTGTGCATTAGTATATTTATTTTGAGATGAGAGGATGGATTATGTTTATAGTACTTTGACCATTTGGTTTCTCTTGATTTCATGTTAGCTCTTGTGTGATGATGATAATCACCTTCATGAAATTAAGATAAAATAGCAACAATTGAAAGTAAATACAATGCAAATCTAATTAAAATTGAAACTAAGATCTATAGCATCTCATGGCTCTCTAGAAAGAGGTGGTATGTGAAGCTCTTAGCTCAAATCTCCACTAGTGACACTTCTAAAATGAGAATGTATGCTGCTATGCTTCTACAATGCTTCTATGATGATAGTTCTAGCTCAAATTGACAAGATATAATGCAAATTACTCTAAATTGCTCTTAGAATGCTCTCAATTGCCTATAGTAACAATGCTTTGCAAATGAATTTCTAAGATATCAATTGCTCTCAAAATGCTTCATATTTATAGTAAATTCCCAAGGGTAGGGGGTGGAGTGAAGTAATCATGATTTACCTTAGGTTGAGTCAAATACTTTTCTTTGTTCATAAATGGGGGGACAATTTAAAGGTTTGTCTCAAAGCTTTGGACAAAAGGACAAGATTGAGTGGTTGAGATTGAAACTTTCAAATGAGTGATTGAGATTCATCCTTTTTGAGTGATTTATGTCTTTTTGTCCTCAATTCTTATTGGTTGCTCAACTTTGTTGAAAGAAATTAGGAATTATTAAATTCAATTAATTAATTAAATTTAGCCATGTAAGGGTAATAGGTTTATTTTGATTTTTGATTTAAACAACTATACAACTTAATTGATTAAAATCAATTATGTATTGCTTTTGGCCCCTTTAAGCTTTGATTTAATTATTTAACATCCTTATTTGATTTTTCCTTTTCTTTAATTGATTTTGTCCAAATTTATTTAATTATGTCCATTTTAATTGATTTGTGTTGGAAATTGCAATTGAAATAATTGTTGTATTGTCATTGATGTCAAACCTTAACTAGTAAGACTGTTGCTACTTAGGAAAGTACTATATCTATGGTGAGAAGGGAAAGAAAGGTTGGTAACAATAGCACCTAAGGAAAGGTTGAGTTATCTTGATACTACAAAGTGTACTTGATTATGTTGCACAATGATGAGACAATGTATTGTTTATCTTAGTAAGATTGAGGACTAAACTGGTAGGCTTAACCAAGCAAAAATGAAAAAATCATGTTTAAGCTGAGTTATGACAAAGTCGACCGAGTTAGTGGATGCCGAGAAAAAATCTAGTGTCAACCGAGTATCAGTAAATTGCCGAGGAAGACAGTATTTGCTGAGGAAACAATTTTAGTAGTGACTGAGCATTTTACATGGAGACCGAGTGGATGATCATAGTATTGACCGAGCATCAGCAATTTTATATTTGAAGAGAATTCAGATTTGGAGCCGACATTGTTGAATTCTTGGATTATGTAAAATGTGTTGACTTTATTTATTGATTGTATGGAAGCATTTAATGCTTTGTAAAATGTTTTATTGTAAATCTTTATGATATTTGAGATGATTCTAGAAGAGGAGACGAAGAACATGAAGCAGGTAGATTCAATGTATTTGACCTAACCCTAAGATCTACGAAGGAGATTAAGAGGCAAAAGATAAGTTAACCTAACAGAGGAAAGTATTAAGGGAATCGAAGCATTAGGTATGTGTATGCATGGGTGAAGTAGATGCTGGAAGAACAGTAAAGTTTTATTGACTGTATAAGCAAAAAGGTTGAAGGACAAGTGTGGTGATTTCTTGAAGGAAAGTTCTGAGTAGATCAGAAGTGGAGATGGCAAAGTTTCAAAGTCAGTAAACCAGCATTTGTGTATGAAATTGGATCTGATATTTGTAAAGTGAGTTGTATGTTTTCAAATCAATACTACTGCTACTTTCTAACCATTGTATCAGTCAAAATCCTTTTAACAGAGGTTAACCTAATAGTTATATGTTAAATCTTTTGAACAAGGTTGCATTCTAATGGAGTGTATGTAAGTCCTTTGACCAAGCTCACTTTTAACAGGGTGATTGAAATCCTTTAATCGGATCACACTTGACAGTGTGTATTGTAACCTTTGACAGGGTTGGCTTTTAACCGAGCTCACTTCAGAAGAGTGAAAATAATAGTAGCATGTTACAAAGTGGTTTTTCCCACATTGGGTTTCCACTATAAATCTTGGTGTCAATACTTGTGTGAATATTTTTGGGTTTGAACATTTTTGTGTTTTACAAGTTAGATACAGCTGGGTAGTGGACTGTTGAGTTATATGTTTAAATTATTGAATCAGTGATGATCGAGTTTGTTTTGGTTGCTTGATCTGATTTAAAGAAAAGTTTTTAAAGTTATTTTATACATCAGGACCTGAGAACAACTAATTCACCCCCCCCTCTGTTGTTCTAAATCATATTAATAATTGGTATCAGAGCTGTGTTTCTTATTGGTGTTCACAAAAAGCAAGTTTAAAGGGACTTGAAGCAAATGATCAAGATGTATAAGAAGGAGGTACCGAAGCTGAATAAGGAAAACTTGCCTGCATGGCAAAGCTTGATGAAGCTGCATCTGGCTGGTATTGGTGATTCTGTAAAGTACTAAATTGAGCATGACTATGTCACACCTATTGCACCTTTGACTTCTGAGGAAATGAGAGCTAAGCAAGAACACAATCAGGCAATGCTAGAAATTGCATCTGCCCTAAGCTATCCAGAATTTGAGGACATTAAGGACTGCACTATTGCTACAGATATGTGGTTACTCTTGCAAAGATCTATGGTGGTGATCTATATGTACTGAAAGCCAAAGCCGAGAGTCTTAGAGGTAAGTTTGATGAAATGAGAATGAATGAAGATGAAAACATTGCACAATATTGTGGTAGAATAAAAGAAGTTGTGAATGCTATTAGAGGAGCAAATGGGACCATTGATGATGAGACCATAATTGGAAAAGTGTTAAGAACTCTGCATCCTATATATGTTATTAAGATCTCAGCTATTCAAGAATCTAGATGTAACTCTGCAAATGTGCTTACTTTAGAAGGTTTGATTGGCAAGTTGACTGCTTTTGAACTGTCTAATTATGATAATTTCATTGTTGGTAGTATTGGAAATGTTGAATCTTTTTTTAAGTCACAGTTAGTCCTGAACAAGCCTAAGAAGGAAAAAGAAAGATGCATCAGTGAAAGCAAAAGTGAAAGTGAAGGTGACAGTGACACTTCTAATGAAAATCTTGAAGATCTAGAAGCTCTTATGGCTAGAAGACTGAGAAGAGGAAAAGGAAAATATAAAAGTAAACTCCCTATTATATGTTTTGCATGTAACAAGGTCGGTCATATAGCTGCTAGATGTCCTGATAGGAAGGATAGAGATGAGGAAAGAAATAGCAGACACAAAGACAAAAGAGATGACAAAGGCTATCGAAGGTACAAAAACTACAAAGAAAAAGGTAAGAAATCATGTTACATTGCTGAAGAAGAGACTGACACTGATAGTGATGATTTTGAAATTGAGGTAGTCTATGTTGCAATGAAAGATGAATCTGATGAGGATGAGAAAACTACATTGATTTCCTATGTGAACAAGAATGATAAATGGATTATTGATAGTGGTTGTTCACATCACATGACTGGTGACAAAAGTAAGTTTGAGACCCTACATCATTATAAAGGTAAAAGTGTAACATTTGGTAATGATGCACCATGTCCTGTTAGAGGAAAAGGATTGATTAAATTGACTGATAAGATCTCTTGTGAAAATGCTTATTGGGTTGAAGGATTGAATTATAATTTAAGTGTTGCTCAGCTTGACAGAACTGGTTACCGAGTGGAATTTCATCACAAGAAAGCTAAGATATTTGATGCTACTGGTGAACTGATTAGAAGTGGTGAGCAGACTAGAGGTAATTTGTTCTATCTTGACCTGTCTGAAGAAATATGTATGTTTACACAACTTGATGACACTTGGTTATGGTATAGGAGGCTATGTCATGTTAACTTTGACAATCTGGTAGAGATAAGTAAGAAGAAGAAAGTAAGAGGCCTACCTAGATTGAAGAAACCTGAGAATGTGATGTGCAAAGAATGTCAGTTAGGAAAAATGACTAAGTCAAGTTTCAAGAGAAAATCCTTTACTTTTGAACACATTTTAGATTTGGTTCATACTAACCTTTGTGGACCTATGGGTATACAAAGTTGCTGTGGTGCTAAATATTTTATCTTGTTTTTTGATGATCATACCAGGATGATGCATATAATGTTTCTAAAAGAAAAATCTAATGCTTTTCAATTTTTTAAGTGGTATTTGGCTAAGTTTGAGAAGGAGACAAGTAGGAACCTGAAATGTCTTAGATCTAACCGTGGTGGAGAATTTACATCAAATGAATTTAATCTGTTTTGCAATGATAGAGGAATCAAAAGATAGATGTCTGCACCTAGGACACCTCCACAGAATGGTATAGCAGAAAGAAGGAACATATCTATTTTGGACTGTGCAAGGATATTATTGATTAAAAAGAATGTGGCACAGAAATACTGGAAAGAAGTTATAAGTATAGTTGTTTACACTCTTAATCGGGTACAGATCAAGAAAGGTACAAATCTAACACCCTATGAATTATGGTATGGGCATGCACTGAGTGTTAAATACTTTAGAATCTTTGGAGGCAAGTGTTACATATTGAAAGACAATAGGAATGGAAAGTTTGATGCTAAAAGTGATGAAGGCATATTCCTAGGCTACTCCACAAAGAGTAAAGCTTATAAGTATTTGAACTCTAACACTAACAAAATTGGGGAAAGTGTGAATGTAAAAATTGATGAGTATTCACAAAGAAATGAAGCTGATAGCAAAAGAGAACCAGAAGATTACAGATCTTTTGTGTACATTGAGGAAATAGAAGAGGCAGGTAACAGACCTGCACCTGATGCCGAGTCTCAGGCAAGCATTGCCGAGCGTCAAGAAAATAGTGTTGAGAGAGAACAAGAACATGCTGAGCTACAAGAGAATGCTGCCAAGGATTAGGAAGAGGTTGTCAAGCATTCAGAAGCTGAATCTGACAATCTTGTTGGGGAACCTGATGAAATAGAAGAGAAAAATGTTGAACCTATTTTGGCAAAATATGTAAGAAGACATCACAAGCCTAAATAGATAATTGGAGATAGAGACACTAGAATTTAGACCAAAAGCAAGACAAAAGATCCAACATGCTTACTATGTGAATTTGAACCTAAGACAACTAAAGAGGCATTAGAAAATGAAGACTAGATACAAGCAATGAATGAAGAGATTGACAAGATTGAGAAAAATGAAACCTGGATTTTGGTGCCGAGACCTGCAGATAAGAATGTTATAGGAACAAAGTGGATATTTCAAAACAAGTTGAATGAAAAAGGTGAAATCACTAGGAAAAAAGCTAGACTAGTATGCAAAGGCTACGCACAAGAAGAAGGAATTGATTATGGGGAGACATTTGCCCCTGTAGCTAGATTGGAAGGAGTCAAAAATCTGCTTGCATATGCTGCTTATAGAGATTTCAAGGTATATCAAATGGATGTCAAGTCTGCATTTTTAAATGGTATACTGGAAGAAGAATTTTACATAGAATAGCCAGAAGGTTTTATTGATCCAAACAGAAAACACATGGTATGCAAACTGAACAAAGCTTTATATGGATTGAAACAAGCTCCCAGAGCATGGTATGAGCGGTTGCATAATTATCTGATACAGATTGGATTTTCCAGCACAAATGACACAAGTAATCCGTATATGAAAGATGAAGAAGGTAGAGGTATTTTGTTGGCCAAAATTTTTGTTGATGACATTATTTTTGGTGGACAAGATGCATTGTGTAAAAAAATTTCACATGAAATGCAAACTGAATTTGAGATGAGTATGTTTGGTGAGATCAAATTCTTTGTTGGTTTCCAAGTATATCAGATGAAGAAAGGTATTTTCATTACACAGTCTAAGTATGTTAATGAAATACTAAAAACTATTGGAATGGAAGATGCTAGACTAGTGGGAACTCCTATGGTTATTGGAAAAAAGTTATCTAAGAATGATGATGCTGCAGAAGTTAACCAGACTTTGTACAGATCCATGATTGGAAAATTGCAGTATGTTGTACATAGTAGACCTGATATTGCATTAGTTTTTGGGATTGTGGCAAGATTCTCTGCCAATCCTAAGGAAACACACATGATGGCGGTGAAAGGAATCATGAGATACTTGAAAGGAACTGTTGACTATGGGTTATACTACAAGAAGAATGACAAATTTAAACTTAGAGTATAAACTGATGTTGATTGGGTAGGAAATGTAGATGACAGAAAGAGCACTAGTGGTGGAGATTTCTTTCTTGGACAGAGATTAGTCTCCTGGACAAGCAAGAAACAAAATTGCATTTCCCAATCTACTACTGAAGCCGAGTATGTTGTTGCTGCAGTAAACTGTTCAAACTTGATATGGATAAAATAGTTGTTGATAGGCATGAAAGAAGAAATCACTGAACCTGTTGTTATTTTTTGTGACAACACAAGTGCTATCAATATTTCTAAGAATCCAGTAATGCACACTAAGACCAAGCACATAGCAATCAAGTATCACTATTTGAAGGAATTGGTACAAGACAAGGAAGTCTGAATGGAATATGTGAATAAAAAAGAACAATTGGCAGACATATTCACTAAAGCTTTACCTAAAGAAGCTCATGATTACCTGAGAAGTCAATTAGGGGTCCTTCCCCTAACTGAGGCTGCCTAGCCAAGCTAGGAGCACTGCATCAAATATGCTACAATAGAACATTTGACACATTGATGTAGAAGATTATCACACTTTAGGACTACCCTAGAGCTATGAAGAAGAAGCAAAGACAACAAATTAGTCATAAGCAAGATGACAGAGGGAGAAACACTGTGCTCAACAGATATATCTACATCTATTGGATGTATGTTTGAGTTGCTGCTTTGGCATTTTTTCAAAGAGGGAGATTGAACTGAAATGATACTATAACACATGACACTGAAAGTAAGGGAGACTGAACTGAAATGAAAGATCAGGATAGAGGGAGATCTAGATACTTCTGATGGTCATAGAAGTAAGATTTATAGATTTTGAATCAGAATGAAGCTAAGGATATTATAAATTTTCTCTGATGGATAGATAAGTTTTTTGGATTGGTTGGTAATCCATGTTTTATTCAAGTGATATCATATGGTGTTGCCATCAATGCCAAAGAGGGAGATTGTTGGAAACTATAATTGAAATAATTATTGTATTGTCATTGATGTCAAACCTTAATTGGTAAGAATGTTTCTACTTAGGAAAGTACTATATCTATGGTGAGAAGGGAAAGAAAGGTTGGTAAAAATAGCACCTAAGGAAAGGTTGAGTTATCTTGATACTACAAAGTGTACTTGATTATGTTGCACAATGATGAGACAATGTATTGTTTATCTTAGTAAGATTGAGGACTAAACTGGTAGGCTTAACTGAGCAAAAATGAAGAAATCATGTTTAAGCCAAGTTATGACAGAGTCGACCGAGTTAGTGGATGCCGAGAAAAAATCTAGTGTTGACCAAGTATCAGTAAATTGTTGAGGAAGACAGTATTTTCCAAGGAAATAGTTTTAGTAGTGACCGAGCATTTTACATGGAGACCGAGTGGATGATCATAGTATTGAATGAGCATCAGCAATTTTATATTTGAAGAGAATTCAGATTTGGAGCCAACATTGTTGAATTCTTGGATTATGTAAAATGTGTTGACTTTATTTATTGATTGTATGGAAGCATTTAATGCTTTGTAAAACATTTTATTGTAAATATTTATGAGATTTGAGATGATTCTAGAAGAGGAGATGAAGAACATGAAGCAGGTAGATTCAATGTATTTGACCTAACCCTAAGATCTACGAAGGAGATTAAGCAGCAAAAGATAAGTTAACCTAACAAAGGAAAGTATTAAGGGAATCAAAGCATTAGGTATGTGTATGCATGGGTGAAGTAGATGCTGGAAGAACAGTAAAGTTTTATTGACTGTATAAGCGAAAAGGCTAAAGGAAAAGTGTGGTGATTGCTTGAAGGAAAGTTTCGAGCAGATCAGAAGTGGAGATGGAAAAGTTTCAAAGTCAATAAACCAGCATTTATGTACAGAATTGGATCTGATATTTGCAAAGTGAGTTGTATGTTTTTAGATCAATACTACTGCTACTTTCTAACCATTGTAACAGTCAAAATCCTTTTAACAAAGGTTGACCTAACAGTCATATGTTAAATCCTTTGAACAAGGTTGCATTCTAATGGAGTGTATGTAAGTCCTTTGACCAGGCTCACTTTTAACAGGGTGATTGAAATCCTTTAACTGGATCACACTTGACAGTGTGTATTGTAACCTTCAACAAGGTTGGCTTTTAACTGAGCTCACTTCAGAAGAGTGAAAATAATAGTAGCATGTTACAAAGTGGTTTTTCTCATATTGGGTTTCCACTATAAATCATGGTGTCAATACTTGTGTGAATGTTTTTGGGTTTGAACATTTCTGTGTTTTACAAGTTAGATATAGTTGGGTAGTGGACTACTGAGTTATATGTTTCTATTTTTTAATCAATGATGACTGAGTTTTTTTTGGTTGCTTGATCTAATTTAAAGAAAAGTTTTTGAAGTTATTTTATACTTCAGGACCTGAGAACAACTGATTCACCCCCCCTCTTTGTTGTTCTAAATCATATTAACAATTTGATCCCTTTTTTGATTGAATTAATGCATTTTGATGATTTCGAGCAATTTAATTGATTTTTGCAATTTAAAAGCACTTGTCCATTTTTGCGTGTCTACAAATGCCCCTCTTTGAATTGATGTACGAAGCACATTGATTCAAAGATTCTTTTGAGTCATGATTGCTTTTAGGTCCTGATTGTTGATTCACTAATATGCCTCTGATAATGATTGATTGCTGCCTCTGATACAAAATTTTTTGATGCCCCACTGATTTTGATGATGTTTGATTTCAATGTCAATTTAATACCTTGATGCCCCCTCAGAAATTAAAACATATTAAGAGTTTGATTTGAAAATTTTTGATGATGTTGATTTCTTGAATATGTTTTCATTTCTGAAAACTTGATGATATGCTATGCGTTAAAGGATGCCTTGATTGGTTTGATATGTCAATATATAGGTCTAAGCCAAATTTCACCTCCAAAATTAGGTCAAAATAGCTTAAATAGGTTGAAAAACCTTGTTTTACTATTCATTTTTACTTTTGTCTTTGGTGATTTTGCTCTAATCCTGCGGTGAATTTCGAGATGGTTGTCCCTATTCGAGAGCATTGATTCGGGAGGTGTCAAAGATATGCGAGGTGACCTAAGTATGGACCTTCTGTAATTTATTTCAAACCTCTTATTTGCATTTATTGCACATTTATTAGCATTCATTTCAATTTCTTGTTTCATCATTGCATTTAATATGCGAAATCGCGCCTAGGATCATTTTACTATCACCTAGACCCTTTAACTGTCGCATCCACGCTTTTCTTTCACGCTTTCGTGTAGTTTAATGCCACTTAAGAAACTTTCATCCTTGCCTAGGAATAGGATACTCACACCTATAGCTAGGTCAAAATGCCCCTTTTCATATATGCTATCACATAGGAAACCCTAGCGATTTTACTCTCGCCTAGGCCACCTTTTGCTGTCACCTAGCATGATTCAGTGTTGCGTAGCATGAGAACTATTGCCTAACACCCGAATAATGTCACTTCACAACTTTTTGATGTCACTTAGGAGGAATGTCACCTGGGCTAATTAAAATCACACCTGCAGACTTTTGAAAAAAATTATGTACTTTTTTCACACTTGTACTTGATTGTGTCTAATGAAAATTTGATGACTTTTGATGCTTGGGTCAAATGATTGGAATAGGTCTATTGCTTTCAACAAAACAAATGGATGAGGATATCAGGATAGTGTTACCAATGAATGTGATGTGTCAATCTGATTAGGATAGGATATTGATAGGATAAATCAATCAGTGTGAAAATCGATATGATTTGATACTGCTACTTCATTCTCAGGACACAGAGACACGAACAAATGGTACTTGGTGTGATTGCTTGATACTTTTGAAAAACTTGATTGACTTGAGATAATTCCTTGATATGGTATACTGATATGATTCATTTTCTTTGCCAACAAGAAAACTTTCCTACTTTATACATTCGGACAGTGGCATCTTGGGTCATTGATTTGGGCCAGACTCTTATAAATGCTGAGTTCCGCGTGATTGAGTAGTGTGGTTTGATTTTTCTCCTTGATCATCCACATTTCCAGCTAAACCATGGTTTAATGACTACAGTGGTGAAGCGATGGCACTCCGACCACAACACATTTCATTTGCCTTATGGAGAGATGACGATCACGCCTGAGGACATGTATAGATTACTACATATCTCATGCAGGGGAGAGGTAGTGTATTATGATTCTACTATCTACCAATGAGTGTTTGGGGACAATTCAATTGATGATGGTGATATGATCACTTGGCCTCAGTTTGCTTCCTTTCCTACCTTACCAGTAGTACTTGGTGCATTGATTGGATTTTTACTTCTTCTCGACCGGCGAGGTTGTGGTTTTTCCATCAGATGGGGTAGGATATTGGAGGATTTGCTTGCTCATCCTCGACACTTTGATTGGGGTTCATGCATCCTTGCACAACTATATCATGATTTGCACAAGGTAGTCTATCGAGTGAGTGCATCCTTATCAGTTGGTGTAGTGGTTCTTCAGTTGTGGATATGGGAGCATCTTCCCATTACTAGGCCCATTTTTGACAGGGTTCGACCTCAGGGTTTTCCCTATGCTTTTCTATACACTGGGATGGTTATACAGCATCATTTGGGTCATCTAGATTTCTGGCGATGACAGATTGATGATCTAGATCAGGTTCTATGGAGACCATACAGGGGTTGCAAGCTATGGAGGGAGGATGATGATGAGTTACCATATATGTTTTCCCCTCACTGGATGATTAGTCGCACTACTACCACTATTGAGCACTTCTATTTTGGCAGAGTTTCTATACAGTATGGTCAGACACAGGATATGCCACAAGGTACAACATTATATGCTCAGGTACATGTAGAGAGATCTATGTGGTGTCCTCTCATTGATTATTAGTTTTCCTTAGATTAGATTTCTGGTATGGCTTATTGTAGATGGGAGATGCTTTTTGGTGTAGCAGATGTAGGTATGTCTCACGAGTTTGTCGATTGGTGGGCTCGTAACAAGTTTACTCATTTTACTAATCTAGTAGAGCCTATCACGGGTCGGGGTGATGGAGGTGGTGGTGGTCGATGGCACAGATGAGGAGGGAAAAGAGATCCTCCTATTATTTTTGATAGAGGACGGGTGAGAGATGGTCATGTGAGAGCTAGAGATTGTGCTAGAGGTCATGATGATGCATGTGATAGATAGCCTAGAGAAAATAGACAGCATAGAGCTCACAGACATCAGAGATAGGAGAGATAGGCTCATGTTGATGCTATTAGGCAGATTCCTAGTGGATTGGATCCTTTGGTTCAGTTGTAGAGGGTAGCCTTGGCGCAATAGGATGATGATGCAACACAACAGGATCAGGTTCTGGCACAGTAGGTGCCTATACAGGATCAATAGCCACAGGATCATGGACAGGGTTCATAGGATGTTCCTACTATGGGTACTATAGTACAAGAGGTTTAGGCTATAAGGACAAATATGTCTAGTGTTGTTGGGCATTTAGATCAGGTTGCAACCTTCATGTAGCAGTTCATGTCTACTATGATTCAGAGATAGAGCAGAGTGAGTACTTCTTAGGCTCCCCCCCCACCAGATGGTAGAGGTCCAGATGGATCTGGTCCTACAAGATCTTGATATCTTTGATGATAGATTCACTCATGATTTGATGTACTTGTCATGTTTTTTGATTGATCAGACCATTTGATGTATCCCTTTGTATGACATTGTATCTTGATATAATGAGTTGATGGATCATTGATGAACACTTTTTTGATGATATACGATGATATACTCCTTGGTTCTCCTTGATTAGTTGTTTATGAGATTATCTTTTATGCAGCTATATGATGTGTTATGCATTTTACTTTGATTTGTGCTATGGATGCAGTTATCTTATTTTATGATATAGATAAATGATGCAATGATGCATGGATTTATGACATGATTTCCCTTTTCTCAATGTATGGATGCAAAATGTTTTATGGAAATGCATATGGAAATGTCCCTTATGTTTTTGTTTGTTTTTTAATGTATGCAATTCTATCCTTAGTTATTTGTATGCAAATGATGTATGGATGTTTTTCTCTTTTTCTGGTATATAGATAATGTCTAATGATGAATGCTATGCATGAATGCAAAAGATAATCTCATTTTCTTTGTTTTGATTGATCAAGAGTAAGATGTTTGATTGAATCCCTCATTACATTAATGTTTTGATTAACCAAGATTATTGATGTACCCCCTTTTGCCCTTGGAAAATTAACCACAAACAAATGCAATTAATCTAACAAGATAATGCAATGCACTTTAATCTAACATGATAATGCAATTATTCTAACATGATAATGCAATGCAACCTAAGTGTCACCAATTTTTAGCAAAGAAATGCCATGGAGATAAATTTTCATCATTGAGCATTTCAAAACCGCAAAGCTAATACAATCATCACTGACCACATCATGATGATATGAAGACCACTTTTTATCACTTTTTGGTAACCTCCTTTTTGAACCAAGTACAACCCTCACTAGTTGGATGACCAAACTATGGGAGTCTGAATACCGGTGTCAACGGATTCAATGTTGCAAGTGGATTTTTGGTATTAAGATATAGAAGATCTAAATAGCCAAGGGATCCATTTGCATAAATAAGCAAAGGTTAATCCGTCCTCTTATGAGATATTCCTCGATGGTTTTTTGATGACCATGTCGTTAGACAAACTCTCATAAGTTGATGAATCTTCCTCAAAAAAATCACTCAAAGGCAATAAAATATCACGTCTTTCTCATGGCTAATCTAGTCAAAACATCATCGAATAGCTCAAAAGATATGATAAAAAGTCAATTTCATAAAGATTTATCAAAACAAAGTTTCAAGTGTTTTGCATTGTTTCCTGATTTTCAAAAAGTATTTCCAAGCATTCTGATCTTTAAGGTG
Organism: Chamaecyparis obtusa; assembly: GCA_027943335.1. Classification (NCBI taxonomy): domain Eukaryota; kingdom Viridiplantae; phylum Streptophyta; class Pinopsida; order Cupressales; family Cupressaceae; genus Chamaecyparis; species Chamaecyparis obtusa. The sequence continues at coordinate 1,985,988 of BSBK01001859.1, forward strand.
TTTTGTCAATTTTTAATTCTGAATTATAAAGTCAATGTAGGCTCAAGGATCATGTTGTAGGATCAAATACTTAGGCTTTTGAACAATAATATCCATCAAAGGTTCAATAACTTTCCAATCTTCTGAAACTCTGATAAATCTCTCTCTGACGTGACTGATTGTAGCACTTATTGAATCCATTTGGTACCAAATTTCCAATCCTCTTCTGCCCCCAAGTGATAAATGTGATCGGTCGACAAACTTAGGGCTGATAGGCAATGCAACAATGCAACTGAACGGCTTTATTATGACTATGTACAAATGACGGATGCAATGGAAGTTGTACAAATGGGATGGTGGAAATGCAATATGAACATATGTGACTAGGAAAGACAGACTTAAGGGAACAAAAGGCGCTTGTTTACCAAGTTTTCACCTTCTGGATCTTTTTCTTTTTTTTGCTACCAAGGCACCTATTGGTAGGTTTTCACCAAGGCACTTTTTTTCTTTTTTTAGTATTTTTTCTTTTTCAATTTTTTTGTATTTTTTCTTTTTTTTCAATTTTTTTGTATTTTTTCTTTTTTCAATTTTTTTGTATTTTTTCTTTTTTCAAATTTTTTGTATTTTTCAAGATCTCTTTGACTATGTGCAATAAATATGATGCTCTTCATCTGATACTCTTTATATTCTTTCATCTCCCTCATGTGTAGAACCTTTTGAGATGAATGTTGTTGATGGGTTCTTGGAGTTCCTCTCCTTCGCAATCTGATAACTTATAGGTCCTTGTGCCAAATGAAGACACTATGATGAATGGGCCAAGCCAATTAGCCTCCCATTTGCCTTTCTTCTCTCTTTCAACCTGATTCTTTGGGTTCTCTCGCAACACTAAGTCTCCTACCTGAAAGACTCTCGGTTTGATATGTTTATTATAGTTCCTCAAGATTCTATTTTGGTACACTTTCAGGTGCTCATAAGCTTGTGTTTGATGTTCTTCAAGTAACCCCAATTTTTGAAGTCTAGCGACTCTATAGTCCTCATCAGTGATCAATCCTTGTAATGACACTTGTAGAGATGGGATTTCAACCTCTAATGGTAGAACTGCTTCGGTCCCATAGACTAATGAAAATGGTGTGGCTCTTGTAGGTGTCTGAATGCTCGTTCTATAGGCCCATAATGCTAGATTAATTTGTACATGCCAATCCCTTCCCGATTTATTGACCGACCTCTTCAATATTTTCAAGATATTCTTATTCATGGCTTCGGCTTGCCCATTTCCCTGAGGGTAATAGATTGATGAGGAGTGGTGAGTGATATGAAATGTAGCACAAAGTTCATCCACGTCTTTGTTTTTAAATTGTTTTCCATTATCTGTTATGATGGCATGAGGAATGCCATATCTGCAAATGATGTGGTTCAAGATGAACATGGAAATTTGCTTACCCGTGGCCGTGATCAAAGGAACCACTTCGACCCACTTAGTGAAATACTTCATTGTCATTATAATATATTTGTGACCATTTGAAGAAGGTGGGTATATGACGCTAATTAAATCAAACCCCCATTGATAGAAAGGCCAAGGTGTAACAAATGGGTGTAATTCCTATGCCAGTGTATGTATCATGTCGCCATGATATTGACACTTGCTGCATATCCAAACAAAGTGGCAAGCATCTTTTTCTAATGTCTTCCAGAAATACCCTAAGGAAAGGATCTTCTTAGCTAGATTTAACCCGCTTGCGTGTGACCTGAAAATGCCTTCGTGAACTTCATGCAAAGCTAATCTAGACTCTTCCTCCTCTAGACACCTAAGTAACATCTCGTCGAGACCCTTACGATACAATGTTTCTAAGAGGATTATGTAACGGGCTGATTGGCGTATGAAATTTCATTTTTGGGCTCGGGTTTGGTCTAAGGGTAGCACTTGGTCTTTGAGATATGTGTATATAGGGCTGTACCAAGGGGAGTCATGTCCATGTAATAGGACAACAATTTGGGTTTCATGAAAGTTGAATGCTTGTTTCACCAACTCTTCCACCAAGAACTCGTACTTCTCATTTTGATCCAATTTTTGTAACAAGGAAGCCAAGGTGGCCATGGTGTCAGCTTCTCTGTTATTCTCTCTAGGAATTTGCTCAAAAGTGATCAAGGAAAAGTACTTCTTCCATCCATCAATCATGGTCTTATATGGCATCAACTTTTCATATTTAGTGTTATATTCATTGTTGACTTGATTAATGATGAGTTGAGAATCTCCATAATTTGTCGCTCTGTGATGTTCCACTCTAAGGCCATTTTGATGCCTATGACTAGTGCCTCATATTCTGCTATATTATTTGTGCATGGAAACAAGAGCTTGTAGGACTTAGAAATGGTGTAACTTTGAGGAGTGACCAATAGTATGCCAGCCCCGAAACCTCCTTGAGTATAGGAGCCATCAAAGTATAACTTCCACATTTTTGCTTCTATGTTTACAATGGCGGAATCCAAAAATTCCACTTGGATAGTTTGTGTAGAAGTCATGGGGTTTTTAGCTAAGTGATATGCTATCACTTGCCCTTTTATTTCCTTTCTATCGACATACTCAATGTCGAATTCACTCAATATCATAACCCACTTAGCTATCCTACCTGTTAAGGTAGTTTTACTTAACAAATACTTGAGAGGATCAATTTTGGCAATTAGCTTGACCTTATGCATCAACATATAATGTCTCAACTTTTGAGATGCAAACACAACTGCTAGGAAATCCCTTTCCATGAATGTGTAGTTAAGTTCATATTTGATCAATGTCCTACTCAAATAGTAGATAGCTCTTTCTTTTCCTTGTTCATCCTCTTGCACCAAAAGCACTCCTAGGGATCTTTCAGTAGCAAATATGTATAAAAGCAATGCTTTTCCCTTGATTGGTGGCATGAGAATAGGTAGATTTATCAAATAGGTCTTCAATAATGTGAAAGCTTGATCACATTCCTCATCCCACATGATATAGTATCCTTATGTAGCAACCTAGTGAAGGAATGACATTTTTCGGCCAACTGAGAGATAAATCATCTTATGGATTGTATTTTACCTTGTAAGGATCTCATTTGGATAATGTTCTTAGATATCTCCATATCCATTATGGCTTGTACTTTCTCTGGGTCCACTTCAATTCCTTTAGCAGAAACTATATAGCCTAATAATTTTTCGGATTGGACACCAAAGGCACATTTCTTTGGGTTTAATCTAACTTTGAATTACTCCAACTGAATGAATATCTTTTTCAAAATTTGGACGTGTTCTTCTCTTTTGTGGGACTTGGCCAATATATCGTCCACATAATCCTTTAAAATGTATGCATCATGTCGTGAAAGATAGTTGTCATGGCCCTTTGATATGTGGCTCCGGCATTTTTAAGGCCGAAGTGCATGACATTCCAACAAAAAGTGCCCCAAGGGCAAGTAAAGGTAGTCTTCTCCTGGTCTTCAGGTGCAATTTTGATCTGATTATACCCACTGAAACCATCCATTAGGGAGTACATGGAATGACACGTTGTCAAGTCAACTATTGCATCAATGCTCAGAAGTGGGAAGTCATCCTTAGGACAAGAAAGATTTAGGTCTCAAAAATCCATGCATACTCGAATGGATTTGTCATGTTTTGTGACCGATACAATGTTAGATATCCATTCGGCATAAGCTGTTGCCCTTATGAATCCCACTTTCAACAATTTTTCTAATTCCACCTTGACTAAAAGAGCTATGTGTGGGTGCATTTTCCTCAAATTTTGCTTAACAGGCTTAACCCCTGGTCTAACATTCAGATGATGCATTATAAACTTAGGATCTAAGCTGAGAATGTCGGGATATGACCATGTGAAGTTTCTTTGTTGTTCTTGGAAAAACTTGATGAAGTCATCTCTTTCTAGAGGTGTAAGAGAGGCTACCAAGTGTATAAATTTTGGATCCACTTCCATCCCAATGTTAACCTTTTATGTCGGTTCTATAAGTATAGGCAACCTTTCTTCCTCATGCTCCGACAGAGTATCCAATCTCTCTTCCTTTGATGCCACAATTGGGTTTTCACCAAAGGAAACATCTTTTATCTTTACTTTTTTGGGTTCTAATGCTGCCACATAATGGTTTTCAGCACTAAAACTTTTCTTTTTCTTATTTTTTTTCATTTTTTGCTTTTGACTAAGAGATTGAACCCCCGCTGCTTCTATCATGTTTGGTTTGAATTCATTTGTGAAAGAGGGCTCAACCGCATTAAGGTATTGGTTTGCTACTTGGTCATTCGGGAAGTAAAGCAAGTCACTTGGCTCGGTTTGGTCCCAATCAATAAGATGAGGATTTATTAAGGAAAAGGTTTCATTAGGCAAGTTTTCATCAATTTGGTTTATGGACATGACTTCGTTTGAGGGTTTGTACATTGTATCATTTAGATCTATGACGTGCGCTTCCTCAAGATAATCCATGGAAGAAGGGTCAAAATCCCCTTCACTTGAGTCCTTGTCAACTTCTACAGGAAATAGCATGGGAAAAGCCACGAGTGGATTAAAACTAACATTTGAATCTCCCTCCTCCGAAGGCATCCAAAATGTATCTATCCATGGTGGATTTGTATATGCTTGTCCTATGTTAAGACCTTGTATATTAGGCTCTTCATTGACTTGAGTTTCTTGCCTTGGGATCTTTGCATAAGTATGTATTGTAACTACTTTATCTTGACATGATTCATCAGATAGGGTGTCCCACTCATAATCCCATGAGTCATCACTATCTCCATCGGATTCTAAGGCATTTACTTGAGGATAGAAATCTTGCATAGGGCTAGAGCTTTCACCTTTATATTGGTAGCCTACTCCAGACCTTTCTTGTTTTTCCCTCCAAGTAGGTTCAATGGGTTCTAGTAAACCTCTATTCCGTTGGCCTAAGGGTCCTCTTCCCTTGTATCACATCTTCTGCATTATCTCAAACCCTTTCCCATATTGCTCGGTTTGTATATTAACATGTTGGATTCTTTCCATGGGAGTGTTTGAGGTATCCTCTTCATCATGATAAAGCCATTGAAGGACTTCATCCTCTTCCTTGTCGAATGCTGCTTTGTCACTTTCTCTTACAAAGTAAGAGTTTTACTTATGAGGCAAGTGTTCTTTTGATGGTTTGACATGTGTTCTTGGAGATATGGGCATGTCGAATAGGGAAACAAAGTATTCCCCTACTCCTTTTGAACTAATTTTGCATTGTTTATCAAATGCATCCATCATCTCATCCATTTTCTTGTAGTTTTCCTTTTTAGCTTTATCGTTTTCTTCTCTAGTGGGTTTGTAGGGTACTATCTTTGATTTAGACGCTTGATTTGAACCCTCATTTGCAGTTGGACCCTCGTAGATCATCTTTTCCTTTCCCTTAGTTGATGTTGTTGAGCTAGTTTGAGGAGGGTTTGGAGTAGCATTTAATGTTATTATAGGATCATCCATTTTGGTATCTTCAATGGTGGCTCTTTGAATGATTTCTTCCCGATTATGTGGAATAAATAGCTCATGAATGGGTTTGAGTGCATTGCAATATTGGAATGGGTTTGAGTCCCCTCCAACCGTGATTTCTTCACCCATGTATGGAAATTTGATGCATTGGTGGTACGTGGATGGGACTGCTTGCATCTCGTGGATCCATGGTCTCCCCAACAAAATATTATAAGTTAACTTCATGTCCAAAACTTGACAATTGGTGTCCTTCTTGATAGGTCCCACTTGAATGGGCAATACGATCATGCCTTTAGAGGCCCTTTCAGCTTCATCATAAGCCTTACTGGTGATTTTTTTGTAGGGTCAATGCAAGACTCAGACAACCCTAAAGATTTAACAAGACTTAATGTACAAATGTTAAGGCCATCTCCTCCATCAATGAGAGCTCTTTTGACTCTATGGCATTCAATCAAGACCTCTATATGCAGTGGTAGGTTTTGGGGATAGGTGATAGACATGTCATCTTGGTTGGAGAATTACAAGCAATGAGGTGCAATGAGATGACCTACCATGTTTTGGAACTTTCCCTCTTCTAAGTTAGTAGGAACATTCATCTCTACTAGAGCTTTTTCTAAAATTTCCTTATGATTAGGGGATAGCTTCAATAGCTCCAAGATAGATATTTATGTTGGATTTATTTGCAACTGATCTACCAAGCTATAAGGTTTTGTTGTTGTAGAAGATTTCTTGATCACAATGTTGGACTGCGGAGTGCTAATAACTTTAGGAGCAACCCTTTGTAGGGTAATCTTTGAATTCTTCCCTCTTGTAATAACATTTGATGTCTCTTTTTGGGGTTGTTCCTTGATTATTATAGCATTCACAATGTTATCATAAGGTGGCACAAAGTTAATGTTATTGCTACTTTGTTTCTTGCCATTAGTTGACTCTCCTTTGTCATGTTTGTAGAAGGGTTGTTTGAATGTTGTATGGTCTTCATTGCTTTGAGGTCCATCAATGGTGATCATGCCATTATCGATTAACTCTTGCACTATATTATTTAGTTGCAAGCATTCATTTATTGTGTGCCCTCAAATCCTATGGTACTCACAATGGCTATTGGCACTGCACCAACTAGGCTTGTTGTGTTGCTCATAAGGCTGAATGTTGGGTAAAGTAATGATATTATTAGCCATGAGGGTCTTTAGTTCCTTTTCGAGGGGTTCACCCAAGGGTGTAAAGTTCCTTTGAGGAGTTGGCACCAAATATTTATCAAATTTATTACTCCTTGAATTATTTCCTTGGTTGCCATTATTGGCATTGTTGTTGGAAGGTGCATTGGAGGTCTGGTTGGCATTATTCACTTGGTTAGGTGTTCTTGTAAGTGCAAAGGAAGTTATCTTCAAGTTGCTAGAGTCAAAAACCTCATCATTAACTATGCCCTTATTGTTGTTTTTATACCGACTATTGCTATTGAACCAATTCTTATTTTGATTGGTGCCATTGTTGGAGTTATTGTTGTTAGATTTGTTCTTGTTATCTTTATACAATTTTAGCTCTCCACTCTTAACCAACACTTCTTCTGTTGTTACTCCATTTTCTATGAGGTCTTGGAATGTCTTGGGACATTGCATCCTCAATTGGTATTTCAACTCGGTGCTCAAACTATTAATGAATATATCCATTTTTCTTTCTCGGGCACACTCCTAGGATACCTCGCAAATACTTTCCTCCACCTTTGTTAGAAAGTGAGGAATGCCTCTCCATCTTTTTGTTTAGTGTTGCATAATGTTATCATCGTGACCTCATGTTTGATGTTATATGAGTAATGGGCCATGAATTTTGAAGCTAATTCTTCGAAGGTTTTTATGTCGGAGGGTAACTTAGAAAACCACTCCATAGCCATGCCTCCTAAGCTTCTTGGGAATAGTCTCATTAAATAGGTTGTATCATGCATGAACTCTAAGCTCAATGCACAAAAATCACTTAGGTGATCTTGTGGATCTGACGTTCCTTCATACTTGTCATATTTGGGGAACACTACATTGATCGGGAATGGTGCCATTACTATACTTCTATCAAACGGGAACGGACACAATGCTTTGATAGAAAAGGGTTTAGGACCCCCACTTTTCTTGATTGTATCCAATTGCATTTGAAATATTTTGAACTGTTTGTTCATGATGTCAATGGCACTTTCTTCAACTTCAGGTGGTCTAAGTTGATTCACATCATAATATCATGGAAGTGTAAGACTCATTCGGGCTAGGTCCATGAAATACTTTGCTTTATATCTTTCCATTACTTTTTCCATGAGTCTTAAGAAATAGGGGCATTGAATGGCTTCATCAACCTTTTCATCGGTGACATCCTCGGTAGTTGGTTCAGTATTACTTCTTTGGTGAGTGGTATCAATTCCTTGAGTATTTTGATCTACCCCCCCACTATTGGTATTGCCTTGGTTATTTATGTCAATGCCCCCATTATTGGCATCACCTTGGTTATTAGGGTCGATGCCACTATTGCTTTTGTTACCCAAAATACCATAGTACATCATGTTGTCTTCCCCTTCTTGTTCGGGTGATTTTTCAGGTATTCTTGGAGTGGTAGACTCATCTCCTAGGTAAGGGAGTTCTTGACTCAAATAAGTTCCGTCTGCTTGCAAGGTTTGCTTGATGTAGTAGGATCTAGTAAAATCAGGCATGAACCTTGGAGAATAAGAGTCAATATTACCCGTGGTCTAATCCTTTGTAAAATTTGCAATAATGGTGTAGAGTAAGATTTTTGACTGGACTTAAGGTTGGAACAGTAAGAACATGGAAAAGGGTACTCAAATATATGCTCAAAATTTTCTAACCCTCCATGCAAGTACTCTTTGTTTTCCCTTTTAGATTTCTAGGCATCACTGAACTGAGTGTAGGTGTGACTTAATTTTGCATACGCATGTACTAGTATATTGTTAGGTGGCACTCTGCAAGGATGCAGGTGGCACTTTCCTATTGATAGGTGATTTTCCAATTTTAGCAAGTGTGATTCAATATGTTCTAGGTGTGACTTTCTTGTTAACACGACTTTCCTATTAACACACATTTTCATAAAAGTCACAGCCGTGACTAAACCTCTGATAGGCAGGATTATTTTATGCACAGGCAGCACTTCTCTGACCAGGTTGTAAGATTTTGAATTTTTTAAACATTTAAGATCAGGTCCTTTGAAATTTTCTTGTTTGAAAATTTAAAAAAAATGCAACACACACATAAATGTCCCTAAAACAATCTATCGTGTATATTTTCAATCGTTTCCACAAGTATAACACAAGAAAGAATTCCAAGCAACTTACCTAAAGTCAAATTTTGGCTCTTAACATGGCTCTAAAAGGTAGGCCTGCTACTTTATCCAGGATTTATTGTGGATTTCATTCAAATAGATCTTAAATTTTCATCCCCCAAGTATGTTAAGGGGTTTCCCACATGCACCAAGGTACGATTTTGCGCAATCCGTGAAGACTACTAGAGGAAATTCAAAAAATTTAAGATCCGTTTGTCACACACCCCATTAAGGATGCATGCATTTTGTTTTATAGTGGGTCAGATTCTCGCGGTAAAAGCAAGCGTATCCCACTTTGGGTTGTCCCTCTCACCGGCCTCGTTCAGGCACAACTCGGGAGGCGAGCCCACTAACTCTCTATTTTAACTAGCATGTTCATATAAAGCAAGGAAAATGGAATTAAGGTTAAGTTTTTGGGAATTTGGTTCACCTAAAAGGTGAAGAGCATATCCCTAACTTTCCCTTTAGTTCCTCAAACACTCAAGCAATAAGGTTCTTTTTCAATCTCGTAACAAAGAGATTCTTAGAAATGGAAGTGTTTGGTCAAATTCCTTGTTTTAATTAAGCTATGTTTAAAAGTAATGCCACAATTTAATCAAGTGCAAGCTTGAATAGAATAATACCTTTCCTTTGTAGCTAGCCTAAGCTAGGGGCATTTTTGAAAGGTTTTGTCATTGTTTTTCAACTCACCTTGGCAATAGCCTCCTCCAAATGTGCTTGTCCACCAACAAGTTAGTCAACACTAACAAACACTATGAGGGGAAACCAAAATTGAAAATTGAAGGAGCAACACTTATGTATGAATTTTATAGAGCTTATTTGCAATTTCCAAAGAAAACTTGATCTAAGGACTAAAAATCCAATTTAGAGAGACAAACTTTGATTTATATGCTTGAACAATTGCAAGGTAATTCTAAAATACCTGATTGTCCTCCTCTTGTGTAGTCTCAAGAACAGCCTTAATGTGCCCAAAGTTCTCCTTCTTAATCTTCTTTGCTAAAGCCTTTCCTTCTTGGTTAAATCTGCTTTTCAGCTTCTGTACTTTCCTGTGGTTGCTCATTTACTGTTAAATCATATAAACAGGGAGTTAGACAAATGATTTGATCAATTTAACTGTAAATACAGACAACAGGTAGCAGGCAACATTGTCCAGCTAATAGGCGTGAACAAATTGTTATCAGGTGTAACTTTACTGATAGCCAGCAACACTTTGCAGTGACACAGGCGATACTGAAAATTACACAGGCATAAATAATTTATTACGAAGCATGAACAGAACTTAAATTTGTGAAAAATGATTTATGTTAAGCGACAGTTTAATAACAGTAAGCATGAATTGAAAGATTACAAGCATGACTATTATTTAAAATGGTGAAGCAAAGCATGAAGGTAAGTGATACTTCCTGAGTCATAGACGTGACTTTAAGCACCAAAGGCTAAATGCATTTATCTCACAGGCATGAGTGGATGATTTTTAGGTGACTGCGGAGTTCTCAAAACCGCGTAGAATTTGCATGCCAAGCATGAATCTTCAGATAACAAGCATCGGGACAGAGATTGTAAGCGATAGTAAAAAGACTGCAGGCGTGAACAGATCTCCCGTAAGCATGACTTCACCAGTTTCCTGCAAAATATTCATGGAAAACAGAAAATACAAGCATGCAAATTATGATGAAAATAATAAAATGAGGCCTAGGGCCCCACGGTGGGCGCCATTTGTGTGATGATGATAATCACCTTCATGAAATTAAGATCAAATAGCAACAATTGAAAGTAAATACAATGCAAATCTAATTAAAATTGAAACTAAGATCTATAGCATCTCATGGCTCTCTAGAAAGAGGTGGTAAGTGACACTTCTAAAACGAGAATGTATGCTGCTATGCTTCTACAATGCTTCTATGATGATAGTTCTAGCTCAAATTGACAAGATATAATGCAAATTACTCTAAATTGCTCTTAGAATGCTCTCAATTGCCTATAGTAACAATGCTTTGCAAATGAATTTCTAAGATATCAATTGCTCTCAAAATGCTTCATATTTATAGTAAATTCCCAAGGGTAGGGGTGGAGTGAAGTAATCATGATTTACCTTAGGTTGAGTCAAATATTTTGCTTTGTTCATAAATGGGGGGACAATTTAAAGGTTTGTCTCAAAACTTTGGACAAAAGGACAAGATTGAGTGGTTGAGATTGAAACTTTCAAATGAGTGATTGAGATTCATCCTTTTTGAGTGATTTATGTTTTTTTGTCCTCAATTAAGAATTATTAAATTCAATTAATTAATTAAATTTAGCCATGTAAGGGTAATAGGTTCATTTTGATTTTTGATTTAAACAACTATACAACTTAATTGATTAAAATCAATTATGTATTGCTTTTGGCCCCTTTAAGCTTTGATTTAATTATTTAACATCCTTATTTGAATTTTCCTTTGCTTTAATTGATTTTGTCCAACTTTATTTAATTATGTCCATTTTAATTGATTTGATCCCTTTTTTGATTGAATTAATGCATTTTGATGATTTCGAGCAATTTAATTGATTTTTGCAATTTAAAAGCACTTGTCCATTTTTGTGTAGATTATTTTAGTTCGTCTTGTTTGTGGTAATTTGTGCATTAGTATATTTATTTTGAGATGAGAGGATGGATTATGTTTATAGTACTTTGACCATTTGGTTTCTCTTGATTTCATGTTAGCTCCTTTGATTTTTGATGAAATCTCATGCAAAAGTTTCACAGTTTCACTAACTTGATTGTTAGATGATATTCTTCTTGTGCTAGTTTCTTTGGTTCATGTTTATATGTTTCTTTGTTTCGGGTGAATCTTCAAGACCCACTTAAGGAATCAATTCATCTTCACATTTCCTATAACTTCAAGAAGCTCATATTGAAGACAATCATATCTCTTCCTTGTATTGAAGATCAAGCTGCAGAATTTTGTAAAAACTTGGGGTTTAATTCTCATTCTTGTAAACTCCCCAAGTAAAGATTAAGGGGGGGTGTTAGAATTATTAATCTTTCCTTGTTGTATTATTTATTTGATAAACCAAGGTATCCTTTTATTTTTATTTAAGAGATTCCTATGGAATGCCTACTTGTATTTTTTCCTCTAGTCCAAGTGGGAGGACATGTCACATTTTGTAATTCCTTTAATAAAGAATTTAGCGTATCCTCCTTATGAGGATTTTGACACTTTGCACACGCCCATTATGGATGATGGCATTCTTAGATTAGTGAGTTACTTAGTAACTCATATCCTCATCTCTATAAAAGATATCATCTCTTCTCCTATTTTCTCTCTATGAAGTTATTGTAATGAGCTCTCTCTCTCTCTCTCTCTCTCTCTCTCTCTCTCTCTCACAGGATTTTCCATTTTCATAATATCACAATGGGTTTTTCTTTATTTTTCCCCTTTCAAAATATTGTTGTCTCCATTATTTGGCTATTGGGTGTGTTCCTAGTTCTTGCTTATCTCATGGTAATACATTCTTCATTCTCTCTCTTGGATTTTTATTCTGTTCCTTTCTCTTTTTATTGTTCTTTATAGATGCAATAGCTTGAACTCCACAACTTATCCTATTTTCTCTCTATGAAGTTATTGTAATGAGCTATTGCTCTCTCTCTCTTAGGCTTTTCCATTTTCATAATATCACAAGGGGTTTTTCTTTGCTTTTCCCCTTTCAAAATATTATTGTCTCCATTATTTGGCTATTGGGTTTGTTCCTAGTTCTTGCTTATCTCATGGTAATACATTCTTCATTCTCTCTCTCTCTTGGATTATTATTCTATTCCTTTCTCTTTTTATTTTTCTTTATAGATGCAATAGCTTGAACTCCACAACTTCTCACATTTTCTCTCTATGAAGTTATTGTAATGAGCTCTCTCTCTCTCTCTCTCTCTCTCTCTCTCTCTCTCTTTGGCTTTTCCATTTTCATAATATCACAAGGGGGTTTTCTTTGCTTTTCCCCTTTCAAAATATTGTTGTCTCCATTATTTGGCTATTGGGTTTGTTCCTAGTTCTTGTTTATCTCATGGTAATACATTGTTCATTCTCTCTCTCTTGGATTATTATTTCGTTCCTTTCTCTTTTTATTGTTCTTTATAGATGCAATAGCTTGAACTCCACAAAAATCTAATAGGAAATCATGAAACCAATCCTTGAATGATGGATGTTGTATTTTTTCACAAATGCTTGATGAAGAAGAAGAAGAAGAAGAAGAATGTCTTGAAGATATTGAGGATTTGCTTGATTTTTTATGTATAATTATGAATAACTTTCACTTGATTCCATGGATGCCAAATGAGGGGAGAGGATGTCCTTTTATACTAAACTCCCTCCATTTAGGGGCTCAAACTTGATCAAGGTTGACTATAAATCAAAATCTCAAAATAAAACCTCACCATTAAGCCCCAAATAAAATTTGGGCCCAAAACCCTAGGGACAAGTCGGCTAGTCCACTTGTCCCAAGCAAAATGAGCTCAAATTTCACAGGGATGTCGAGGAAGGTGAAAAGAAGCGGGGGGAGAAAATGCTAGTTGTTGTGAGGTCAAAAAGGATCCTGAAAGATGAAAATAAATTAATAGGTCCTAGGTAAGGAAATGAATTATTTGATTGGAGAGGAAATGGAAGAGAACACTTACAAATAAGGGCCAAACTTGAGTTTTGAGGAAATCGAGTCAATATAAGATGCATAATGTTAATTTGAAAGTCCAATTAGTGCAAGAAGAATGTGAAATCAATGTGGGAACCCATACATACTAAAATGGGGCTAAAAATGAGCACCTAATAAGGGTGCTTACTTTTTAGGATGATACACTGATAAGCCATTTGATAGCATTATTGTAGTCTACACATTCTATGAGTTGGCATTTCTTTGAGGAATTTTGTAAAGAAGGATGTGGATCTTCATTGTCTTCTACATTTTTATGTAACTTGGACTAATCTTTCCATGAGATAAGTCCTCATTTTCTAAGACAGAGAGGATGTGGAAAAGATTGTAAATTTTGGCTCTGCATTTCTACTTGCATTTTCCTGAGAGTTTCTAGAATCATTTCACCAGATGAAATGAGAAAAGCATTTAGATAATTTTAGAATTAGTTATAATAATTGTCTCCCCCACAAAGAAGGCATTACAACTTTAATGAACTTGGACAAGTTTTATAAATCGTTGATGAAGAAGTATTGAGAATTTGTCAATGTTCTATTCAACCTTGCCAACTTCTTTAATCTACCAAAAAATATAATTTTCACTCCACTATTGGTAAGTTGTGGTTGTTAAACAAAACATCCATATAGTTTTGCCACCAAAATATATGGGAGGCTACTATCTTTGTCAGAACGTTGTACAAGTTATCCAACTTGAAATTATCTTCCAAACTATCGATTGAATAGAATATTTTGCTCTTTCGATAAGTTTTCCTTGTTGGGAAAAACACTAATTACACCAATTTAGTTTTTCTATCAATAAGGTATGTTTCTTATGCAAAACTTTGATTCATATCCACTTCTCCCTACATCATTTAAAGATGTAAAATGGTAAAAGGGAAGCAATGCAAATAGGTAGATCACTTCTCATTTTCAAGATTGCACATGTGGGAGGAAGATGCTCCACTAGGTTCAAGAGGATAAATAAATGCTAAGTGGGGCAATGATCCTTCATTAAATATGTAATGATAAAAATAGAAATGACAAAATGGTGTAATGTAGATGATAAATTACGCAAGTTATTGAAATTTTAGAAATAACTAACTATTACAGACTGGCAGAGAGTTGAAATATATAGAAATAAAAAGCAGAATGAAAATCTAACATATGGCTGAAATATGGGATCAGAATGCAAGGGACGTGATGGAAATGGAGATATGTACCTGGGACATGACGGCAATGGTGACTTTTCCTTGGTGTTTTTGATTGAATTTTCCAGAGATCATTTGATAGTTCTCGATCTTTTTGGATCTTTTCTGGCAACTCTATAACTTGTTCCTACATAGAAAAATGGGTAAGAAGGTTGGATAAAGGGTTTTACTTTAGTCAAACCATTGTTTAGGAATCAACCTTGAAAATGAAATGAAATTGCATAAGGAAAGAAGAAAAATAAGATTGATCTGAATGACCTCATGTCTTGATGATGTAATACTTCTTTGGATGTGACTAAAAATGTTAATGTGATAGCTTGAACTCCACAAAAACCCAAAAGGAAAACATGAAAGATAAGCCTTGGATGATGGATTTATTTTTTCCACAATGTCTAATGAAGAAGGAGAAGAATCCTTTTAAGGATTGAAAACTTGACCTTGAGAACGTTCTTGAAATCTAATTGCTTGATTGATTCTTGATCATGAATGCATACAAATAGTAATGGATACCAAAATGAGGAGAGATGAGGTGTTTGTATACTCAATCCATCATTTCGGGATTTAAAATGATCTAGGCCGACCACAAAATCAAATCTCCCACTAATACCTTGACATCAGGCCCCAAGCTAAATTTGGGCCCTGATCCCTAGGGACATGACATCATTGGCATCATGTACCCTCAAGAATGGGCTAGAATTTGGGTAGGGTGTTTGGGAGATATGGTCGGTGCAGGATTTTTAGATACAACTCATTTTGAGTTCAAGACATATCACAAAGGCTACAAATAAGGATATAGGGCCTAGGTGATGAAATGAATTATTTGATTGGATAAATAATAGAGGAGCACATTTAGAAATAAGGGCTAACCTTGATTTTTGAATAAATTGAATCAATACAACACTTATAACATTAATTTGAAGATCTAATGAGTGTTAGGAGAGCGTGAAATCAATGTGGGAACCCATACATACTAAAATAGGGCTAAAATGAGCACCTAATTAATGTTGCTTACTTTATAGGACGCTACATAATATAACTTACCAACCTCATCATTGGCATCATAGTAAGAGTAAATAATATGTATTCATTTGATGATGATCAACATTTAAAGTAGTTATGAACTTCTTTGAAATCCCTGTCCATATTAGAGTTGGCTTCATCATCAATTTTTAGAGAGTTATGAAAAATATTGTTGATATTTTGAAGAAGACTAACAATCTTCCATTAGTATTTTGAGGACTTCATTTGACCTTTTGTATCAAAGGTAATGTTGAAATTCACTTGTATCAAAAGAAATGTGCTTGACAATATTTTAGCAAGCTTTGTGAATTTTCTTGGAAAGTCTTTTAATCTGATCAATGCACTAATTTTTGGGTCAATATTCATCCCAAAATCTTGCCAACTTAGTGTGAAATAGATTTTAGAAAATTCTATGCCAAATCATTTTGGTTTATCTTCCATGAAACTTTCAATATACTTATCAATGCAAATTGAATACTGAAAGCTTGAGCTTTTAATACTTCACAGCCTAGAAGGCCTCTTGATTTGAAGCTTGGCCACATTGATTAAAATGCTACCAATAATGTCCCTATAAAGGGATTTTCCACTAATCATGATGAATTTTTATAAGTACTTGTTTTCATAACTTTGGGCGGGATGCATCACTACTTCCACAAGTCAAAATTGAGATGATGAGTGATTTTTCTCAAACATGGAAAGAGGCTTAGAATTTATATGATTGAGGGTACCACTGACTAGAAGGCTATCTATACAATGATTTTGACACAAAATTTAAAATTTGTCAAGTTTAAAAAAAGGGGCTAACAACAATATAATGAATGGAAATTTTTCATCTAACTCAAAGTAGCAATCTATCTCCTTTTTCTTTTTCACATAGATGTTGTCTTTCTCACTTTTTCTTCTTCTACAATGGTGTTGATTTGGGGTTTCATTTCCAACACCTATCATCCATATGACTACACTCACAATATAAATGAGAACAATAAAATTTACCCTATTCCTTCCCTCATCATTTTGTTGGGTTGATGTATTGGATTCTTCTTGTGCTTACCCTTTGTTTATCTTTGTGTTGTTCTCATATTCTTGTTCTTTGTCTTCTTATTTTTTCTAGAAAGATGAGGTTTTCTTCCAACTCAAAATAATGTTCTTGGAGACACATTTTGTCAAATATATTGGATTTTTCCATTAGAACAAGGTGTCCAAATAGACCACCTATATACTTTATTAAAATATCTATTTCCATGACATATTTCCCCAATTGCTCTTGTCACTTTAGAAATTTACTAGTGTACTTATAAACATTGAGACCTTGATTTTATAAAAAATAGTGGTATTGCATCGTTGTCTCTTCTTCCTGACAAAGCGGATAAAATTTCTTCTTCAAGCACCCCTTGAAGTTCTCCCAAATCATTATAGGTGGAGCCTTGTAGTATTATATGGGGCATTACTTCCGTACCATGTCAATGCATGATTAGATAGATTGAATCTTGCAAAGGATATTTGCCAATGAAGAATCAATTTGTGGAGGCTAAAGTAGGACCTCCTTTTGAGAAATACATTAATCAAGTTTCTTAACGCTTATTTTCCCATCAAATGGTTGTATACCTATTTTGCTTCTACTTTGAGAAGGCCTTCTTGAGATTTCACCTTGTTCTAATTTAACTTTTCCCAATTCCTTCTCATTTTATTAGGTTCCCTAAAACCTAGCTTCACATTCATTGCAAGTAGGATGCTCTACAACCTATTCACCTATTAAAAATTTCAAAATCCATAACAATTTTCAGCCTATTTATTACACTTCAGTTTAAAATGAAGTATCCTCCTTTGTGCCATTGTTGTAATTGTTTTGTTAGTATATACAGATGTATGACCTCTTAGCAAGCTACCAATACTCCAAGTTGCACTGAAAAGAAATCTGTTGTAGCAGAATAGCCTATAGAAACACCATGAGAATGAGTAATTATGCGGTGAAAAATCTAACAACGAGATCATCTCTAAGACAGATAATAATGTTCCACGAACCATTGAAAAGCAGCCACAGTTGTATTAAAAGTGTTTAAGCAACAAGGATAACTTAAATCCTGTAATATTAAAATGTTCAAAATTCATAATAATTATCAGCCTATCTACTGCAATTTGGTTTACAATATTCTATATCTTTTATGTCACTGCTATAATTAAAATATCTTGGGCTCCATTCGGTTACTTGCCAGTTATGTACGTAAATTTGTACAAAAGCGGCAGGGGTTCTATGGTTGGGGCTTAAGCTCTATTTTTGAAGAAGAGGAGGTCCCATAAAGGAAAAAAAAAATGTTACGAAATTATTTAGAATTTTTTCCTAGAAAATAGGAGCTCCTACTTTTTAGGCTTGCATATTTGAGCGGGTGAAAATGGGGTGGGTCTAGAAATTGCTCTACCGGTTTAGGAATTTCATCTTCCACTTGTCAAAATTTAAGTTTAAATTTTTGTTAAAAAATAAATTTTGAAGGGAAAATAATTATTTTAACATAATTTTTTTTATCAATACACAAAATTTAGAAGACAAAGATATGCATTCATGAGAGCGCTAGCTTCCTTAAACTTCAGATCCAAATTTTTAAGCTGAACTAGAATATAAAATTCATGGGACTATCAGCTTTAAAATATTCTTGAAAATCCTCAAGCAACTCCAACTCTATTTTTAAGGAAGCCCCCTCCCTTGGGAGCCCAAACTCACTTAGTGAACTACCAATACTTTGAAGGTTGCATTGAAAAGAAATCAGGTGTATGAGAGGAGTGTTGAACACATTTTTTATGTTGAAAGGGGGGTGAATTAACATCAACCAAAACTTACTTTTTGAATTCAATAATTACCACATAAAACAAAAAGCAAGTAATAAATAGAACTAGCAACATATGAACATGAAGATTTTATACGTGGAAAATTTAAACTAGGAAAAACCATGGTGAACACTTACCCACAAGCCCACAAGAAATAACTCACTAATGTATAGATCTTATTACAAAATATGGTAGGAGCTCACTGCTCTGAACTTGCAACTAGAGGCTCTTTTCCAATACAAAAATGAATACAAATAGGAGCTCACTGCTTCAGGCTCACAAACAGAGGCTCATTGTCAAAGTAGCAAGATACAAAAACAAATTTGTGCACCCAAGACTCATTGTCTTAGGAACATAAAACCCTTTACAAAAATAAAGAAAGATTCTCCTGGCAATGTAGTTGATTTGCACAATATTGTTAAACTTTATCACACTTGATCTTTGACTTTACTTCATTGTCATAACAACTGAATCTGATCTTCTATAATTGTAGATCTTCACTGGTTCACACATTGTTCACATGCTTCACACCCTTACATTTTTCCAAAGTACAAACTGTACTTATATACAAGATAGTTCATTGAAAATTACAACAAGGTTAGCCATGCCAAAGTAATATTATAATTTATGTTACAAGTCGTCCAAGGAAATAGAAAGATGCAATAAGATCCTATTCCAGAAGCATCTGAACCAAAACATAGAGTGGGCCCAAGTAGATAAGAGATAAACATTAAATACATAGGTCACACAAAGCACAAACTCATCCGGATAAGAACAACAACTGAACAGAACTGCAACACTGGATAATACAGTTTTTGAAACACCTAGAACAATTTTTGGAATACCAAAGAAATCCACAACCAAGAACAAAATTTGAATCCATCTTCATAAGTATCAACACACCTTCAAGTCTGATTTTAGAAGCAAAAACCTTTCGGAAAGCATAAAATGAAGTATTGTTAATTGCAACTGAAAAATTATATTTTTCTATTTACCGAACCACAAATATTCAAACCACACGGGCATCTAGATATCAAAGCAAGACACCAAAGCATTGTAAAACATTATCTACACAAGATAACAGTATACATAATTTTCTTTCATTGTTTTGATTGTCTTCCACTGCACTGTAGCATTGTTCTAAATGTATATTGTATTGTAGCTATAAATACATACCTTGGTTGTCTTCGATTGCACTGTAGCACTATTTTGAATGTATACTAAACCGTAGCTTTGAATACATACCTATCTTCCATTGTTCTAAAGGTTTAGTACAAAAACTTGCTCCTCCAAGAATAGAAGAAAAGAAGACTCTCAAACTATAGTGTTTGGGCAACCACAAACCCCTTCGGAACCTAATGTTTGGCATCAATGACAACAAACAACCAAATACATATTTTAAAAAATCTTCCCCTTCGTCATTGATGGCAAACAACCACCAATAACAATCAATATGAACTCTTCATTTTCCTTCTCTTTCTCTCCCTTTGCCATCAAGGATAAAGGCCAAGAACTTTTTTTATTGATGCACAACTCTGATAATTCAAGTACCAAGAATAAAAATAAGTTAGAAGCTCCCCATAAGAAGATGCACCATCCCAATGCACTAAGCTAGATGAAAGAGAGGCAACAACCCTAAGCATTTTCTAGAGAAACTCAAAAAAAATTATGATCATATAATGGAACAAATCTCCAGAAAACTTTAGCCTAGTAGAAACCTTTTCATCCGGCATATAAACATCATCTGAAGGGATAGTAAAAGAAATTTGCCCCTCAAAAACAACAGCCAAAGCATTAACATCTTCATGTTCAATTTATTTATTGTCTCTAGACTTTTTCTTCATTGTATGACAACAACTCTTATTGTCCCACAAACTTTTCTTATCAAGAGAATGACAATTCATAGCACTGTTATCTAATTCATTCAATTGTATTTTAATTTGAGAACTAGCAAACATATCATATTTCCAACCCACACTTGAATGCAACTTAGAACAAGCAACAATCAAACCAATATTACACTGCTTATAGAACCAAACAGTCATTTTTATGGACCGAAAAACACAAACCTTACCTCTGGGTAAAACTTCATGTCTTATTGTCGTGTTGAGAGGATACCTGGTATCAAGTCTTGAAGGGAGAAGCAGATTCATATGAAAACTCCCCCTCAGACCCTGTTGTCTGAGTCATTTAATAAAGGAAGAAACAACATCTAATATGGATGTCAGACCACCATCAAAACCATATTTTGTATTCCATATCAGAAATATTATGTTCCTTTCTTTTAAATCTTCTGCAATTATTGAACAATCATATTGTTTCTCCATATTTTTGTAGAATTTTGTAATATGTCATGTCATATTACCATTATAGCAAATCAAGCCATATTTACAAAACCGTGCAATATGTCCAATCATGTTACATTTATAACAAACCAAACCATCCTTTTCCAATTTAGCAGCTTCATTATTTCTAGCATATACCATCAAAAGAAGAGTACCTGGAATGAATAGGAGAAGATCTCCAATTTATCATTCCATTTTTGTTCTTTTCTTGCACCAAATTCTTTTTATTCTTCACTTTCTTTTGGTCTAGTAGTTTCTTTTTTCCTTCCAACTACTTCTGATTTGCCACATTCTTTTTACCTTCTACCTTCTTTATGTCTATTAATTTCCTTTTAACTTTCAATTGCTTTCAATCTATCATGTTCTTTTTGCCTTCTTCTTGCTCTTGGTGTTCTATATCCATCTTCTTTTGATCTATCATGTCCTTTTTGTCTTCTTCTTGCTTGAGATCTACTATTTCTATCTACTTCTAATCTATTATGTCATTTTTATCCTCTGCTTACTTTTGATCTAACACAATCCATTCAACTTCCATCAAATCAATTGATTCAACCATTTTTTCTTCATCATTCAAAGCAAAATCCATTGTCTTGATTTAGTTCCATTTCAACTTCATCTCCCCATTTTCCATTGTATTAAGCTAGAAAACATATGTTTTCACACTTGTCTTCAATAAAGTAGATATTTCTGGTAATCTTGAAACCTTCAACAACCCTTTTACCAATCTAATTCTTTTTGATAATACAATCATCACTTTTAAATATAGATTCATAACTCTTCATGCGTGTTTGACTAACACTTAACAAATTATGTTTCAAACCTTCAATATAATAAACATCATCAATTTTATGCTTACCATCAATTGAAATGGTTCCAATACTTTTGATTTGTGCACTTCCTTCTACAAATCTGATTGCTCCACCGTCATATTCATCAAAGTTGATAAAAAAATTATAAACTCTTGTCATATGGTTTGAACATTCGAAATCTATGATTCATG
Organism: Chamaecyparis obtusa; assembly: GCA_027943335.1. Taxonomy (NCBI): domain Eukaryota; kingdom Viridiplantae; phylum Streptophyta; class Pinopsida; order Cupressales; family Cupressaceae; genus Chamaecyparis; species Chamaecyparis obtusa. Next base: position 2,007,788 of record BSBK01001859.1, read on the forward strand.
CTCCTACAACAACTTTAGCATGCAATGCAATCTCCTCTCTTTAGTAAAATTGTTAAAAATAAAGATTCCTCAATTTTTTCATTAATAACCTCATCTTCAGAAAAGTACTCTTCCATGGAACATAAGTTCTTTTTGCCTTTACCTTTGAAATTAAATTTCTTCCTAAAGCCATCTTTCTTTTGATTGTCTTTTCTATCCTCAACTTCCAATTCTGGTGCAGGAGCATCCTGGGGTAGCTGGCAATCTTGTATCAACCAAAAATATGTTTGTGTTTGGTTTTGGATTTCTATTGTATCTCGGTTGGGGATCTGAGATTCTCGGTCTCTTTGTGATAGTTCTCAATTGTAAGCTTGTTTGGCTTCACCAATAGAGCTTGGCGGCTCGTGGTCACTTGGTAATAGTTCTCGGTTGGGAGTCTGTTTGGCTTCACCGACAGACTCGATGACTCGGTGTATTTGTTACTCGGTTGAGCAGTTTGGTGTTCGGTTACCAACTGGGTCTCGGTGTTATGCTAACCGATTGGTACTGGCACTCGGTGTTCTTGTTGACCGACTTGTTTGTTTGGATGAATCGGCTTGGCCAACTGATGCATTTAATTTGGGTTGTGCTCCTCGAGTTATGGATTGACCGTTGGACATGTGGTGACCTAAATCTGGGGTGTTGCATTCTTCTATGTGGATTGGATAACCGTTTGAAAGCCGACATGAAGAAATAATTATTGTAAAGGCTATTTGAGAGCCGACTAATGTTTTGTAATTAATTATTGTTGTAAGCCTACTTGTGGCTGAAGTAGTATAAAGGCATGGTTTGGGTAGTTGTTTGAAAAGAGGGAATTGGGGGGGATAGTCACTGGATCCTACGAGATCTTGCAGATCAAATTGTTTGCCTAATATTTGTAATAGCAGAGCTAGTAGTTTGAGTGTTTAGAGACAAGGAGATTGCTTGGTGGCTTGCAAGCTCAAGTTTAGATCTGCCTTTGTGTTCTACCAGTTGTTGTTGTTGCAAATATGGGCTAGCTAGGGAAAGATCAAATCCTTGTTGATCTTGTAATTTCTAATATATTTGGCTGCAACCGAGAAGGTCTTACAGCTCGACATGTTGCTTGTAAGCTCGGTTATTGATAATAAAGAGTTGTTTCTGATTATATCTTTGTTGTGAGTTGAAATTTCGTTGTGTTGTTGAAGGTGGCTACAAGGGTTGGACTGTCCTTAATTGGATCCACCATCCTTGATTGCGTCAAATTCACTAAGATATTTCTTATACTTACAATCATTAGCAAAATGTCTTATCCTTCCACAATTAAAGCACTTAAGAGGTAACTTACATTTGTATCTATTGGTACCTCGCTTGAATCTTCTTGAAAGATGTGCTTCAACATCCTCCAACATCTTGCATGTCTCAATAAACTAATCAATAGAATACTAACTCAGATCATTGTTCTCTCTTATTGAACATGTCATTGGTATGAACTCCTTTAGTAGGGTTAATAAAACCTTAAGTATAACATTTGTGTCTTCTAGATGTCCACAAACAGATTTGATTCCATTAGTAACCCTGTAAATGTAGCTTTCAACACTCTCATCTTTTGTCTTCCTTAGAACCTTGTACTTCTATTTCAGATTTATCAGTCTTGCTTGTTTTATCCTTAAACCTTCTTCATACACCAAGACCAACTTATCTCAGATCTCTTTAGCACCTTTCCGACCTTTCACCTTCCCAAATGTTGTCACATAAACTATTAAAAAGAATTGCGCTTGCTTTCACATTGGCTTCCTTTTGTCTTTCTTCTTCAGTTGTCAAAAGTCTTCCAAAAGGAGGATGAAAATCAGTTTGGATAACCTCCCAAATACCATTCTGCAAAGTTTCTAGATATGTTTTCATGTTGCCCTTCCAATAAAGAAAATTAGTGTCATCAAATACTGAATCTTGAAAATGTAAGTTATGTGCCATCTTGGATCTACCTCAAAAGGTTAGTTTCTTCTAGAGGAACCAGGCTCTAATTCCAATTGTTGAAGACACTTCAGATATTGATAAGGGGGGTGAATCAGCATCAACCAAAACTTACTACCTAACTTCAATAATTACCACATAAAACAAGAAGCAAGTAATGAATAGAACAAGCAACACATGAACACAAATTTTTTACATGGAAAACCCAAATTGGGATAAACCACAATGATCACTTGCCCACAAGGAATAATTCATTGACTTATAGATCTAATTACAAAATATGGTAGGAGTTCACTATTCTAGACTTGCAACCAAAAGCTCACTGCCCATACAAGAATGAATACAAATAGGAGTTCGCTGCTCCGGACTTGCAAACAAAGGCTCATTACCAAAATAGCAAGATACAAAAACAAACTTGTGCACCCAAGACTCACTGTCTTAGAAACATACAACTCTTGACAGAAACAAAGAAAGATTCTTTTGAAAATGTATTTGATCTGCACAATATTGTTAAACTCTACAACACTTAATCTCTAACTTTACTTCTCTGCCATAGGAACTAAATTTGCTCTTCTATAACTGTAGATCTTCACTGGTTCACACATTGTTCACTTGTTTCACACCCTTGCATTTTGTCAAAGCGCAAATTGTACTTATATACAAGATAGTTTATTGGTGATTACAACAATATCGAGCATATCTAAGGGATATTACAATTTATGTTACAAGTCAGCCAAGGCAATAGCAAAATGCAATAAGATCTTATCCTAAAAGCATTTGGACCAAAACTTAGAATGGACCCAAACAGATAAGAAATAAACATTAAATACATAGGTCAGACACAGCACGAACCCATCCGGATAAGAACAACTAAACAGAATTGCAACACTGGATAATATAATTTCTAAAACATCTAGAACAATTTTCCAAACAGCAAAGAACGCCACAGCCAAGACCAAAATTTGAATTCATCTTCATAAATATCAACACACCTTCAAGCCTAATTTCCGAAGCAGAAACCTTTCAAAAAGCACAAAATGAAACATTGTTAATTGCAACTGAAAACCCATGTTTCTTTGTTTACTGAACCACAAATATCCCGACCACAGAGACTTCCAGATGTAACAGTAAAACACCAAAGCACTGTAAAACATTATCTACACAAGATAACAGTATACATAATTGTCTTTCACTATTCTGATTGTCTTTCACTGCACTGTAGCATTGTTCTAAATGTATATTGTACTGTAGCTCTAAACACATACTTTGATTGTCTTCCACTGCACTGAAACACTGCTCTAAATATATATTGTATTGTAGCTCAGAATACATACCTATCTTCCATTGTTCTGAAGATTTAATACACTAAGTGCTCTGATTATATATTGTATTGTAGTTCTGAATACATACGTCTTTCACTGTTCTAAAAGATTTAGTACACAAATTTACTCCTCCAAGAATAGAAGAAAAGCAGACTCCCAGACCACAGTGTTTGAGCAACTACAAACACCTCCAAAACACAATGTTTGACATCAATGGCAACAAACAACCAAACATATATTTCCAACAAAGAGCCTACAGACACACCACGAGAATGAGTATTTGTGCATGTGAAAAATCTAACAAAAAGATCATGAATGCTCCACAAACCATTAAAATAATATAAAGCAACTACAGTTGTATTATAAATAGCCCACTGACCAGTCCATTGTATAACTCTAAATATTGTTCCCTGGCATAGTTCATTCACAACATTCGAGGAAACCAGTCACACAAAAGAAGACTGCAGCAACATCAGAAGAATAAGCACTCTTTTAACCAGTCAAACTAAAAATATCGTGTTTTAGATCATTTATATGTTACATATAGTTGATGAACAAGATATTAATGTCAGTGAGCACTAGGATTGGTCTGATAAATCTTCTGTAAGGGCAATGTTTGGGATTTCTTGGTTCAAGCATATTGATTGCTTAGTGATCTTAAAAATAAAAAAACTCCTATCAAGGATTTTTGTGATAGGAAGAACCCTACTTTCTTCTCAAGGGGCTGATAAATAATCTGAGAGACTGAACAGGTGCAGCCTCGTAAACACCCTCTACAACTAGGCCATGGAACGCCAGCACTTTTAAAAGTTAACTTGTTTATTATGAAGCTTTTAATAACCTCTGCCATTGTATTCTTCCAGCATGAAATGGAGATAACATGGCATCTAAATTCATTAGCTCAAAACATAGCTTGCATAACTTTCTAGAAATCCAGATTCCAAACACAGTTTTCTTTCCAGTCAGTAAAATTTCCGAACATAACTGCATACATGTACATACAAAATATATATATGGTATTTATTGTTGTCCAATTGTAGGCCTGTTTTTGTTTTACTTTTTGGTAGGCACCGCTGCATAGAAACATAAAAGTTAACTAAAAAAATAATGAACATTTCAACAATAACTTTAATATAACTATCGAAAGAGAGATGGGAAATTGAACAAAAATCGTCCAAGTTAGATCAGGAATCTAAACTTCCAACATACCATGTAGATTTGAGTGAGACACTTAATAATAACTCAATGCCACTGGGATATCTTGTGGTAAATAATTAACATAAAGAGCATGAAAAACATAAGTAGCAACCAACACAAAAAGTGACCAACTGCAACATGTCAAGATGAACAAATTTAAATTCTCATTCACTTTCAATTTTATACAAGCCGTTGCATCTAACATCCATTACAATGTTTGACAGGCAGACAAGCCATCATTCTGATGAATGGACTCTAAATTTGAGGCTTACATAGCCCCAATACAGGAAGCAGAACTGAAAAACAGCCTTGAGTTCCACCCAACAGCATAAGAGCATTCTGCAACAATAATGCCAAAATGGACTAAATCAAAGCTATCAAAGCACATCCATTGCTGGAGCCCTTGGGCACAGGAGAAAATACATCAAACAGACTGTTTCTTCATATTCTCATTTTCTTTGCTTTGGCATGTATTTCAGATGCTCTGTTTCTAGCTTTAATGCAAATGGTTTTCTAAAATTGCCCTCACTTTCTGTTTCCAGAATCTCTACTGCCTGTGAATAGTGTGAACTTGAAGATCCATCAGTCAAAGCTCCAAATCCACAATCAAATGATTTTTGCCTTCCCTGAACAGATTCAATTAATCCATCACCTCCATCTTTAGACTGAAAACTTGCAACAGACAGATAATTGGTTTCAGCGACTGTTCCAGAAACAAAGCAACCAGTTTCAGAACCTACAGAAGACACAACATTGAAAATCCCTTCAACCGCACCAGAATCCAAGCATTCTAGAACCTCTGCTTCACTGCTCATTAATGCAGCTTCCCATCCTGCAGTGCAGACAATTACAACCAAATAAGTATAATGAGCAAGAAAACCTTGACTATTTAGGACATGATACAGTTTAAGCAAATTTCATCAAAAAAAGTAAAAACAGAAATTCTCCTTACTTTGGGAAAGGAATGCCGCTGCTGCATCACAAGCTGATCCAAAATTCGTTTCACGCTGGTCTACAGTTTCAACAATTTCATCCTGTTTTCTACTAAGGCATTCACTTCCTTCATTTGTGCCATCTAACAGCTGAAGTTTGTCTTCATTTCTTAAGGTTCTATCAACAGTGTCTCCAAATTGTTTTTCATTTGGAGGAGTATCAACATTTTGTTCAGATTCAGAATCAGCGAAGCACCTGTCTCCATTTTGAGTACAAATCAGATGTCTTGAGTTCTCATGTTTCAAAGGGAAGTGAGCAGTTGCACTGATTGCAGCCCTTCTTTGGGAATCAATCATGAAGCCTTTTATTTGAACACTGTTCATAATAGAGTCGGTTATACCTTCTTCCCCTCTACAATCCATAGCATTGCTAATAGGTCGCCAAATCTTTGTCCCAGGCTTACTAATCCCATCCTGCCTAAGTTCCTGTTTGCCAAACATTCCTTGACCATTCTGCTTAGGTGGATGTCCAAGAGAATCCCTATCAATCGATGAATCGGCACAAGCTCTGTGAGATGTAGCACCAGAATTATTTATCGCTCTTAAATGCAAAGGACCAGCAGTACTTGAAGCACTCGTAAATTCAGTAGAACTGTCAAAGCAATTACAAATTGAATTACAGCCCTTCCCATCAGCACTACATTTACTTTCCTCCAATAGAATGTCTTTCTTATAGACCCATCTTGGCTTTGATACTCCATTTGGAAAATGATCGAGACAGAGAGACATTGACCCAATCAGCAGCTCACCCCCAGTGACTTCTGGATTTGTACAATGGCTAGAAACACTATCATCATTCAGAACTGGAGTTTTTTGTGCATAATTCACATCAGCTTTTGTACTTGCTTCAACAGCCATAATATCAGAGTCTTCATGTGCTGCCATTACAGTTCTCTCACAAGTTAGCCCACTGTCTGAGAAATCAGATGAAGACTTAACGGAATCAACCTGTTTCACCTCACAAGCAGCATCTGCACCATCTTTTGGTCTATCTTCAGTTTTAGGACCTATGTTGATGTTTTCCATTGACATCTGATGAGATTTTTTGGTCCAAATTCGGTAGACATTACCTCCCAAGGAGTTTCGCTGAGCCAGCAGTTTGTTGCTATTACCAAACCTCTGGCCTGATACTGAATCTGAATTTAATACCCCATTTGAAGAAGAGACTTGCCAAGATGACGAAGCATTGGGAGATTTCTTGGTCCTCTTCAGAAAGGTTTGTTGGTTTTTATATCCAGAAACATACTTCTGAGAGAGGACTAGATCTGTTCCCATAGAACTTTTCCGTTCTCTCCCACTACTCACAAAATTGACATCAATAAAAGCTTTATCCTTCCGTTTTCCTTGCTGATTGGCATAATCCAACTCTGGATCTACTGGAACTCCTAACACTGAATCTGGAGAAGCTCTGGATTCTAAATCCATATCAGGAGGCCCTATATGATCTGTATTAGACATCTCACTTTCTCTAGCAACTGTTGCATCTTTGTAATAATCTGCAGAGCTTGCAGCTGGAATCTGTCTAGGAGATGCATCTTCAGATAACGTGCTGGAAGAGCTTGATATTGCAGTAAGAGATCCCCCAGTTTCAACCTCTGGAGAACTTTTTGCAGTATCCACAATTTCCACATTAACTGCCTGCTCTTTTTCTTTCAACTCTTTCTGCCTTAATTTCTTGAGGCGCTTCCTTTCCAGTTGTTCTGCTCGCCTGAAAGAAGCAAATTTAAAAACTTAAAATCATCAATCCAGTTTCCATAAGGAGAATAGCAGAAAATTAACAAGGAAATGTTTATCTATCAATTTCAAATGAACAAAAAAGCATTACCTTTTTTCAGCAGCTTCCTCTTCGTCAACAAGCAATTTTTGAAACCGAAGAGCCTCTGCATTCTTGTCAACAAGCCAGGCCTCTACCTGCCCAGCATGACACATCATAATGGGTTGAATGCCAACAGGTTTAAAGCTTTTTAAATTAATTGATTGTCAAAGCTTCAAAGAAAATACAGTATACACATAACAACATGGAACCGCAAACTAAACACGAAATAAACATACAAGTTTCTGCTCAACCAAGAACCCCATGGAGGCCACCAGGTTCCTGACTTCAGGAATAACAACCTTCCCTGCTTCTCCAGCAAATACAAATCTTTGCACGGAAGGAGCTGTACCCGCAGCTAAAAAAGTTTTCTCACTTGCATCATCTAGTATACTAAATAGATCAGCGGCCGAAAGTGGAAATCTAGAAGACTTCATTTGAGCCACATCCTGTAACATAAACCATATCTATTAACATCTTAAAGGCTTAGCTGTGTAGCACATACATGAAAGTAGAGCACACACACAACTGAATAACATACCAGGAGAGCAGCCCCAGCTTTGACATAGAACTGTGGCAAAGATGAACGACCAGGTTTGCGAATAAATGATGTCATATCCTTAATAATAGAGGAAGCAGGTACTTCCTACAAAAGAAAATCAATGCACCATGCAAGGTGTATATTATTATTATAGATCAATTATCTGAACATCAATTTCCTCATTAAACGACAACAAATAAATTAATTATATAGACAAGCTTTTCAATAAAATTAGCAGAAAAACCCACCTCCAGCATTATATTCTTCAATGACAGAATTTGTCTTGCCTCGTCTGCAGAAAGCTGCAAATTCACAAATATAATAAATATTAGACAAGAAGCTTTAGAAGCTATCAGATAAATACATGCAAAAATCATAATAAGGAACAAGTGGATGCATGTATTCAACATACTTTGTCCCAAAACTCGGCTAAATCTGCCCTTTTTTTCTGTGTGTCACCCTGCAGAATGCAAAGAATTAGAGAAAATATGTATAAGTATTGATTGTCAAAAACAACTTTAAATTTATATTTTTCACAGTAGTAGACATGCATCCAACAGCAATACATAAAAATACTTGAAATGAACTACATTATAACAGAATATTAAATCATTCCCTAAGAGATGATAGCACACAAAATAACCTTCTCCAGGTTTAAAAGGCGGCGATGCACTCGTATATGTCTACGACGATTAAGAGGAGAAACAAACTCCCGTGAGCATTTCTCACATTTAAGCATTTGCACCTTAGATAATAACGGCCACCCAGGAAGATCTGTACAGCATTTGAAAATTGATAAGAAACAAGACAAACTTCAACTTAGCAATACAATGAAGCAAACAACTATGCCAAAGATACCTGCTGCATGACACTGACATACATTTTTCAGGCTCACCATTGACCTTTGCAGCAGCCTGGGCAATAGCAACAACAGTAGCCTCCGGAATTTTGAGGGAAGACATATGCTCCATAGGATTCTGCTGGCTGTTTCCAAATGATCTTGTTTCCTTCAGATTACTGTGTAGCGACTCCTTTATGGTACTTGTTTCCGTTGAAAATGGAGTAGCAACTCCATTGTGATCTTGTGTGAAATCTTTTGAATCCATTCCAAGCTCAACTGTTGAGCCTTTTGAAAATTTGTTTGCACTCTGTTGCTCGAAAGCATGAAGAAAGTGAAACAATTGGGCAGGATTCTCTCCTGACCGTGGAAATGATAAAAGAGAGTCCTTTCCAATGGTTTGTCTTATGAAGTTGTCCAGAGTCTTCTGTTCTTTTCTCTCTGATGTGTCCTGATTTTTGGCTTTCATCTCAAAATTTGATGTTTCAAACAGACTTGCCCCTGCTAGTTTCTCAAAAGACCGCATGATAAATGGTAAGAGACTTGCAGTCCTCTTCTTTTACTCACTGCAGCTGTTGCCTTGAAAACTTCTGGAGATATGTACAAATGGTCTATGAATGCTCAATTGCCCAAAAAGCTACCTAGCAAGACCATTAAAAATGACAGCTGATTACATATGATATGAGGAATTGTATCACCCATAGCAATTCACACAAAGTTGATATTCTAGAAACTAAAGGTACATCAAAATAATGAAAAAGGCAGTTTTCGAGAATTTTGAGATTGGAATGATGAATATCATGATTATATATCCCAATAGTACATCAAGAAAAACTTAAGTCATCTATACAACTAAGCCAACTTCCAAATCTTAATATTCTACTGTAATGGATATATGTAGTCTTAACTTGATCCTCAAATTTCTACATGCTCTGAATCTGCCAACAGATCAAAAAGTCCAGTTTCCCTGAGCATATGAGTTAGATTAGTGAGGGATTAAAATTTGGCCAAGTGCAATTGTCTGCAAAAGTATCACATTTATGATTTGATTTAATTCTACATATTGCAAGAACAGATGAGCACCCATGAATTTAGAGCAATAATAGTTCACAAATCCTGTAAGTACTTGCCGAGTACACAGGTTTTTTTACTGCAAGTATTTGCAGTTATAACTAACAAGTCTACAGAACAGTTTTTTGCAAAAACTCGCCATTTATTTTTGGCAAGCACTCGCCAAAACTCAATAATGTCCATGGTGAAAAATTGCAATGCAGGAAATTTTTTCCTAAGCATATAAATCTAAAAAAAACTTGATAAATTGTCAAAAATTGCCAATCATGCTGAATGAATAGACAAGACTGACATCACATACCAACACAACTTCAAATTGTTATATTTTTTACTTACCTGGATATGAAATTTATGATGATTTTTAAAGAGTCGTCATTAATTCTTAATAATTATCAGTTAGAAGCTAGCCATTGAAGACATTATCTGGCTTCACATGATGATGCAATTTTCAATTATCAGTTAGAAGAGTTCAATTTGATAGAAAATCACTTCCTCGTGGTTTAAGACTCATTTGATACATTTTGTTATTCAATTTTGCAAAAAAAATATGTTTTGCTAAAAAAATCTTAACATTTTTTAAGTTATTTAGTTTATGCATACTTGAAAATTTTGGGCTTGCCAAGTACCCTGAGTCCAAGTCTACAAATTATGGGAGCAATTACTGATTAGAATATCAATATCATCATCTCATCATTGCATCAAAATTGCTTTTATTTCAGTAAAGCCCATTAATTTTGTTGACAATATTTTGATTTGCATAATTTCACTGATCATGCTCACTTGTAAGATGTTCACAAGTCCCTATATAAATGAGAAAGGTAGTTTTTTAGGTCCCCGCCAAGCAAGACGCCAATTTGATGTATGACACCCCCCTCTTGTAGAATCCCACAATGCATTTGTTGTCCATTTACCTTATATTTTATTCATATAGGGCATACATATCCTACCCTTTACTTAGTTCCACTCAGGAAATTTGTCATTTGTAATAATTTGTTTCTGAATGGTTATTTAAATAAGATAAGTGTGTAAATATAAGCTAAAAATATCACAAAGATGTTTTATGTTTTGAAAGACTACATAAAAACTTCCAACTGTCCACATGCTTTTTGATTTAATCCTACATACCCTTTTAATAATTCTACCAACCTATTTGGAAATGGATTTGACAGATAATTTCTTCTGATTTCAACGTGAGATTAGGTAACTTTCAAGAAAAGTTACCTCGGAGAACCTGTCAGCATAGATAGATAGAGTTCCTTTACAGCCGGCAAGGTGTGTAGTGCTTCCCCTACCAATTGGCATGAGTCCAAAAAACAATGTCTTTCAGCATAGATAGACAGGGTTCCTTTACAGCCGACAAAGTTGTGTAGTGCTTCCCCTTCCAATTGGCATGAGCCCAAAAAACAATGTATTTACTGCCAATAAGAGATGAAACCTCTGTTTCCATGTGAGATGGCTCATACAACTTGATCTTTGCTCAAGTTGACAACATATATGTCACACTAAGCTAGAAGACTCAATCAAAAACATTAGGTCCAACTATGACCATGTCATAACTAGTATAGATATTCCATAACTAATTGGCTGATACGAAAATTTATCTTTCCAATTGACAACTTAATTGGTGTCTTGTTCCCTCTACATTTGCTCACAAAACCAGTCAATATGTGCTTTAAAAATGTGATATTTATTGTTGGAACCACTATAGATATTTATATGCCTGACCTATAACAAGACAAGAACTAGAAAAATAACAAAAAGTGGACCTCAACACAAGAGACTACCCTGAAAACCCAATGTGGAAGGAATTCTGGTAAAGTAATGCCCTTTCTATCTTGCTGCTTCTCTACTGCAATTTACAGGCTTACAGTTTTCTTGATGCCTTCAAAGATATGAAACAACATAACAGCAGTACCATAACATTTGCAGCACTGTGTAACTTGCACAAATGCATTCTCCCAATGCACCAACTCCCCATGCACTCAACCAAGTAATAACTAAAACAATAGAAAGAAAATGAGAGATCTAAGAACTGCTTACAATGATCCTTCAAATATATTCGCGGGTTCACATAAAACAACCGCATAGATAGAGAAAAAAAAACGAGACACAAGCCAAACGGTCATCCTGTAACAAAAGGTAATTTGTCACTGACAAAATTGTACCCATTTCAACATGTTTCATGAAGAGCACACGATTATACTGAGAGGGGGGGGTGAATCAGTATAATAACAATTTTAAATTTAAACCTTTTATTCAATAATAACTTCAAATTCACAAACGAACAATTATGCACATGAACACAGATTTTACGTGGAAACCCAATATGGGAGAAAACCACAAAATAATTTGCTTTTATATATAATATTGTTCTTTTACAATGTTTTGTAGGCACCAACCTACTAGAGGCTCCAACCCCTATGTTTATGAGCACCAACTCACTGGAAGCACCAACTCCCACACTTTGCAGGCACCGACCTACTGGAAGCACTGACTCCCACTGCTGTCTTCGTGAGCACCAACCCACTACAAATAAATTTCTCTTCCACCTTGGCAATGTTGCTATCTTCAACTGATGATGGACATTTGATTTCCTCTTACCAATTCTTTTTGTAAGCAATATATTCTTCACAAGTTTGATGCACTTGATTCCATCAACTTTTCTCTATCAAATCTGCATATACATACTTTCTTTAAATCTGAATCTACTTCTATCTTTGTCTGCATATACGTATCTGATTTGTCCTTTTGTTATACATTCTTCAGCTATTAATCTCTTCACGATTTTGTCATAAATTTCTTTACCAAGAGTGATAATCCTTCATAAATATACTTTCATTTTTAATTCTTCTTTGCAATAGTAAATCTGAAATAAATATATTTTTTATATTTTGCACTCTAACATGTCTGCTCCTTTAATTCATTCTAATTTTTTTTATCTCCACTTATATCTTTAATCTTTATATTCTTCTCTTCTCATATCTTCTCTGCTCTTCTCTTCTTTTACATGCTGACTTATATTTATTTCCACAAAAAAATGAATATATATATATACCCATTTTTGGGTGAAACATTATGTCTTTTATAAAAGTATATAACTTTTTAAAAATGAAAAAGTGTCTTTTCATAAATATTATTAACTCCTTTTTAAAGTTAATATTTTAACCTTTTTAACAATAATTAATATCTTTGTATCTTTAATAATAATATATATTAACTTTCGATATATATTCTCTGCAGCTTTATTTCAAATGCTTAATAAAAGCTTATTGCCTCCTTCAATACTTTATATCCTTCGATAACACTGACTTAAAATAAAACTGCCATCGATATTTCTGAGATTATAATACATATTTTATAATCTTTATAAACTATCGATTTAATAGTCTTTTCCATGTATTGTCGTATATTCTTTGAATATATATCTTATTCATATTGCACATACCGTTGTTTATAATTATCGCAGCATTTGTATAATGTTTATCTTCTTTGAAACTTCGAATATATATATCGACCGATCGCTGCATATAATTAACACTCGCTCATATCGGTTCACTGATACTCGGTTCACTTCATATTCGAAAGTGCTTGTATTATATGAATAGGCGCTGAGTGTGTTTAATCCTTTGAAGACGCTGCATATCCCAATACTGCTTACGTTCTCAACACTGCTTACATTGCAAACTTTCTGATTCATATTAATCACGCTATGAGTATATATGAATACCTTCGATCCTGTGAAGACACTGTTCTCAATACCTTGAAGTATAATATATATGCTGTTTGCCATCGATTATTAAAACTGTGTAACAGATTGACTGTGTATTTCGATTATCTCTGTTTACCATTGATACTTGTCTATCTTCGTTAATGTATCTCATAACTGGTTATCACTGCTGTATACATATCTGTCATTATCGCTGCCAATAATGATGCCGCTAATACTTCCACTCATAAAAGTGTTCCATATTATTTATCAAATAATCCCTGAAGATTATTATAATCAAGTGTTGAAAGGAGATCATAGCAACCTTGTGATAGAAATAACTTTGTAAGACTCAGTTTCTGAAGTGAAATCTGCCGCTTATCTAATACATGCGATCACTATATTGAGTAACGCAAACCCAGGTGTGGTGACTATTCACAGCAAAGATTTTATTATCTGTGGCCAATATTATAGTTCACCGTACACAACTCATAGTTCGATATTCTTTCACACTTTCCACCAGCAATTATATATTCATGTCATCTGCGGAGCTATATTTGGATGATACAAACGAACAAAGGAAATTTCATGTAAATATTATGTTGCCATTCTCTTGTTCATCCAAGATGGCGCCCTTCGATGATTGATCATAATATTCAAGGTTCAGCAGTAATCATGAAGGATTCAAATGGAAGTCTCTAGCATATCAAGGAACATTGCTTAATCTGTGAATATTCATTTCTGTTCCTTTGATCTATTCGATTGCTCGTCCCAGTCTGATGTTCGATCCTCCTACGTAGCTGCTGACTGTGTCTCATAACTGCTGAATACGCTTCTTTAAGTCTCTTGTTCTCTTTTGCTATTTTGCTTCAGATACTTATGTATTTCAATGTTTATTATAATTGAAAACATCTTTTATATATATATACTTATGATGTTACTATATATCAAATTTCTCATTATATATCAGATTGCCGTGTATATCGTATGCTGAATATATTATATACTGTGTATACAATAATTGCTTGTTCATATTCTTCATGCTGAATGTATTTCTGATATCACCTTCATATACCTTTGGATATGCCTGTTCGTATCCATATATGGTTTTGATTTTGACATCAATGACAATATGTCCATCATTTCACTCTAAGATGTTTGGGCCACCTCATTTGAACTTCATTATTGACTGAAAATTATTCTTTGAATAGTGTTAAAGAGTTTCAGGTATCAAGCTGTCAGAATTTAAAGAGTAACTGAAATTAGAAATCACAAGTCTCCAACAAGGAGGCTTTTGATCACCAAAAGCTTAGAAACTCCAAAGATATGGAAATGATTCACGGTCACCCCATCTTCTCTTTGCTTGCTAGTAGTCCCTTAAATTCAATTCATATTCTCGTTAATGTTTCTTTTGCAAACTGTCATTCTTTTCGAACTCCTATTGAGCATCAGAAGCAGGGCCATGTAGCTATTGGAGTTATTTCACATGCAGGTGGATCACCTGATAGATGGATCCTATGAGTTCCAATAGTAGCTTGTTGTTGGTAACAGACCTCAATATGTTCCTTTACCAAATTAATATGCATATATGCTTGCTTGAGATTTCTGAAATCTAGTACAGTATTAGAGCAATCCACTGCTCAATGTGAGATCTTTTGTGCTGTTTTAAAGAAGTTCCATTCTCCTGTTAGTACAGCTACTGTGGAAGCATTACTTGTTCTTTGTTGGGAATGCAGGTAGTTAAAGAAGAAGTCGTTCCAAGCATGAAGGATCACTTATAAATCATCACTCATGAATCTAACAAACAGATCCTTCATTCATCCATCAATAATTAATCCCTCAAGAAATCAAACAAACAATCTTCAAATCCACATCAATCATCGCATCATTTTGGGATCAAGAAAACATACAGTTTAGCAATCAAACATCCCTATGAGCATCCACACAATCGTCATTCACCAATGTGCCGAACCCAAATTCATTACATCATCACTCATCTAATCAACAATCACTTACCAATAAAAAAAAAACAATCACTTAATCATCATTCACCAATACCTCAAATCTTACAATGAAGACGAGACATCAAAAAACATCACTAATCTCATATCAGCGATCAGATCAGATCAGAATCTGTTATTGATTTGCAGGCAGTAACATTCTTGCTTATTGTGGTATGCTGGCATATATGTTTAAATATGAATGTCTGGTATATGCAGCAAAAATAATGCACAATCCCATACATAATAATATAACGTATTTAGCACATAACATCATTAGATATAAGTAATAACATGGATTTCCAAATAGAAACAATGGTGACGATGGGAATACAAAGAGGGAGAGCAGCTATAGGCTTCCTCACCAGGTACACCACCTCATATGGATGGCGGAAGGCAAAATGAGGCCAAGAGGGATAGTATATCCACTCTTGGGCCCAGGGTAGAGGATTGCTTTGGTCACCCTATAATACAAAGAGGGAGAACGGCTATAGGATACTTCACTCGGTACACCACCCCATATGGATGATGGAAGGTCACATGATGCTAAGAGGGATGGTATATCCGCTCTTGGACCTAGGGTAGAGGATCGCTTTAAGGCACTCTATTGTGTTTTCTCCTCCAACCTCTACATTGATTTATTGTTGGGATGGATTCAAGGGAGTCTCGGTCATAGGAGGGTGAATAAGGGTGACATGATAAGGGAGAAATGTTATAGGATTCCTCACTAGGTACACCACCTCATATAGGGTAGAGGATTGCTTCAAGCACACTATCATGTCTCCTTATCCAAGCTCCATTATGATTGAACCCAAACAATAAATTAGATATGTTATATGACTAAGATGATTATGAATATATGCTCTTCAACCCTAGTAGTAATTTTTTATTTTTATGAATTGTATCTTCAATAATCCTCTAACATGATTGCATGATCTCAACAAGGATCTACCTTGCCTTTTATATTCTTTGGGCAAACTTTTATATCACACTATATTATGTTCTCTGTTTTTTATTCAATTTGTGATTGTAGGGCAAAATATAGGGTAGTCTCAAAAAGAGACATTACAATCTAAAAGCCAATTTTGCTAATAAAGAAACAAATCTACTAAGGTATGCAGGCACAAGAGATTGTAGGACACACATCCACTTGTCTGTCAATAGCAACATGGCCAAAAGATATTGTATTAGTTGCAAAACTATTTGTGCCAAAATGACTAAAGCAAACATTAGATCCCTGTCAACAATCATAGTGATAATGATCTATAACATTAGCTACACACGCAACAAGAACATAGTCTTCAGGCTTTTTAAGCAGTGATTGTATGTGTTTGTCTTCAATCATAATGAAGTTGGTTATTTATGATTGGATATGTTAGAACTGAAAAAAAAAATTGTGAATAGATGTGTGTCATGATCATAACTAATGATCGATACATGTGCTTGTCCCTATCCAAATTTGTTATATTACCTCGGATGGAAGTCTTTGTCCCTATCCTTGGTTCCCTATGTATATGTGTTTGTCACTATCCTTCAATAAAGTCTAGCAAGGAGCATGGTAAGGCAAGTTCCACTATTGCTTATCACTAGCAAATGTGTATGTCCCTGCCCATACCTTGTGTTTTTTACGAATTATTGCATGTGTTCATCAAGTGTTGTTGGCCCACCTATCCTTGTTCAGAGTGTGATGGAATAAGTCGGGGATTTGATTCTACATGCAAGTGAATAGCCTAATAGACAAATCCTATGAGTTCCAATAATAGCTTGTTGTTAGAGAACAAAAAGTAAAGTTTGATTTGTGATAATAAAGTTCATTATGTATATATATCCATTACCAAATCAATATACATATGTACCTGCTCAAGATTTCAGAAATCTAATAACACCACCTCCATCATTTAAAATTGAAGGCTCAAAAGCATATAAATTTTCCATTTTCACAATGAAAAATAACTTCACATAAAGGAGGGAAGTTTAATCCAACTCCATGAATCTCAAACAAACATCTAAGTGTATCTTTCCCTTGATGAGTACTTTTAACTAAAAGAGCAAAAAGATCTCCTTGATGAGTACTTTTAAGTTTTAACTAAGGAATCTTTTAGTTAAAAGTACTCATCAAGGAGATCTTAAACTTGCCCTCAGATGCATTAATGATGTAGCTTTCCCTTCTTTGACCAACAAAGTACTTGTTAACTCTCGTAAAAAATGGCACCTCCAATGAATTGTCTATCTGCAGAAGAGGTCACCTGTTCTTGATGGTTATCTTATTCAAATCTCTATGATCGATACACATTCTCCATGAACCATCTTTTTTAAGCACAATAAAAATAAGAAAGCCACATAATGAAGCAATAAGATGGATTACATCTTGACCTGGCAAAAATTGCAAATTTGTTTTATTGGTTCATTTGCTTTCATTAGGAATTGTTTATAGAGACCATGTCGGGGACTAGGCATTGTGGTAGCAACTGGATATCCTGCTCTACTGCTCTCCTAGATATAGCTATTAGGCTCTGAAAGCTTCCTTAAATTGCAGCAACAACTTCCGACTTCTTTTTGTTCTTTTTAGCGGACATACATGAAGAAGACAAGAATTCAATAATGCTAATGATCCTAATGAACTACAAGAATGAAAATATGTCCTAGTTTTGACAAAGACGTTGGAATCATTGTCTGTTAGTTTTTTATTTGCCATAGATGTGTTTGTGATAATCCATAGCATTGCAGAGATGTCTTGAAACAGGGATGCATGTGCCATAAGGAAGTAGAAACCAAGATTAAAGACTTCATCAGTTCCCATAGGCTGCAAAATTGAAATCACCCAGTGAAATCATCTTAATCACAGAAAATTCATCATGACCATGGCATTTTCAAAATTGCCTCTCCAAAAACAACTGAATTCATCACTTTGTGGATGAAAAATGTGAAATATGAAGGATTTTAACATTTCAACTTGAATTTTCAATTTTTGATTGTCCATCTGGTGCTAAGTTTGGCTCTCTTTGTAAGTCGTAACCTTCATTATATGTTCATTTTTTGCTGTTGCAGGTGTGTGCAGGGGTTTCCTGATGATAGATGCATGTTGCAGGTGTTGCAGGGTTGTTGGCTTAGCCCTATTTCATCCTAGAAGCATGGTATACTATCTGATTCAACTGAAGCATATTGGAATTAGGAGCATAAATGCTCACTCTTGCTGGAGTTTTCCCCTATTCAGGGTTTCTCCAGGGTAATCTTGTTGTTTCAGTCCATGGAAACGTCTCTCTTCAATGAATTACCTCTGTCCCATACATGCAGTTTTTTAAAAATAAATCCCACTATTAATTTTCTATCATATTTGCTTAATCTCATATATTCTATACTTGGGACAAGCAACGAAAATAAGAATTCATGACATGCCTAAGCATCAATTGCCAATTCAGACCTAAAGATTGAAAATATAATTCAAAAAGAGAGATGAATGCAAAGATGTGCAGTCTTAATAACAATCATCTCTTCAACAAGATCATAAGATGCTCTTAGGTAGCGCTCCCATGGAGTGGAGCTTCCTAAAATATCTTAGTGGATGCTGTTCATAATTTTTAGGAGCTTCCATAAATACATGGTCAAATAGATTTTGTAATAATTTCAAAATATTACAAAACTAGTGGCAATTTCTTTTGAATGTTAATAATTGTTTAAGATGCCATGCTAATCACAACAACTGTGTTACAAACTCTGTTATTAATTTTTAAACAAATATGAAGTTTTTTTAAAATTAATCACAGTCACACTATTAATATTTTTACCGTTCTGCTAAATCTCATATATTCTATACTTGGGCCAAGCAATGAAATAAGAATTCATGACATGCCTAAGCAACAATTGCCAATTCAGACGCAACGATTGAAAATACAATTCAACAAGAGAAATGAATGCAAAAATGTACAGCTTTTATAACAATCATCTCTTCAACAAAATCATATGGTGCTCTTAGGTAGCAGTCCCATGGAGTGGAGCTTCCCTAAATTTCTTAGTGGACGCTGTTCAGAATTTTCAGGAGCTTTCATATCTACATGGTCGCATAGAGTTTGTAACAAAGGGCAAGCTTAAACTTTAAGCTGAAAAATCTAAGGAAGCTGGAAGGTCTCAAGATTCTTTTAGAAAGAAAGAATGCTAAATCTACATCTAACAAGTTATTGGCAAGAATTTAACAAACTATACATATGAGATCTGAAAGAAAATATTTAGGAAGTTGGTTGTGGAAACATTCGGCCTCACCCCAAACACACCTCCTTAAATCTAAATCTAAAAAGTAGGGCCTCCTATTTTCTTGCACAAAATTATAATTTATCCTATAGCATAATATTCTTCTTCCAATGGGGCCCCCTCCTCCATGACAATTTTCTTGCACTTCAAAATCAACCATTTGTATGTATTGCGATCTTTATAATAAGCATGGCAAGATGACAACCAATCATCAGCATGCTATGGCAATGAACTTAACTGGTGTGCTGAAATTGAGCCACGTACAGAAAAGGTACACTACCGTACACATACAGGATTACACTGTTCAAGCAAACCCACATGCCGCCATGAACCCAAAGCAGCACAAGTAAAAGGTATCTATATTCTATACACTCTTCTTGCATTTAGCACAAGTATTTGCGTTCTGTGGTTCCTCAAACTTCAAAGAATGCTGCTGATATAAAGAATACTCCACGCCAGAAGAAAATATTGCATTTTTTCTTGACACATGATTCAAAACATGAAAACAGCGTTGTTCCCCAATAAATAATCTTAACACGGAAATCTGAATAACAAAAATATTATCATTTCGTTGAACTTGAGGTTAAAACATTTGGCTTAACTTGAAGCCAAATACAGGTGGTGTACCTACCGCCTAAATGGGCACAATCTGCATGTGTGAATGAATTCAAATATAACATAGCGGTGCTAATCGTTGCAAAACTCTCAAATCCATTCCTTTAAAATACTTTGCAGACAAAGGTCTATTAAAGTGAAAATTTAAAGTAAGATGAAGATACATAATGGGTTATCGAGAAGCGGAGCAACACTTATAACCCGGCTACGTATTTTCAAGTTCCTTAACAGACACGGATGGATCGTGGTTTCAAATAGTATAGCATGGCAAAGTGCCATTAAACAAAAGGCAGATTGAATACATGCCCGATCAACTCTCACAGACCCTGATCCTAACCCTAACCTAACAAATAATGATATGGGCATACAAAGAGCAATTACATCTTCCAAAGGAGTATAATTTCAGAGAAGAAATGAGACTGAATAAAAACAAAAACCAAAGGAAGAGCAATACCTCGAAGGAAAGAAGAAGATCGAGCGCGCTTACACGCAAGTCGCAGAATTGCGTCTGCTCTTCTTATAATAAATCCAAAACCCTCGGACAGGGAAAGCTTTGATGTTTGCTTATGGAGAGGCGAAATGATCGCGAATTTAAACGCAGAATGGAGAAGTTGGAACCCCTTCCTTTTCCTGCCCAAAACCAATTAAAACTTCGCATTATTAGCAATTCTAACTTACTTTTTGGGACCTTTTATTTTCTTAATGTTGTTTTACCCACTTGTAAATGTGAAGAATGAATATTTTGCACTTTTCACATTCTTTTTGCACGCACTTTACTTTGGTCATATTTTTCAGATAAATGGTTTATAAGTTGAGAGTCGGTTCTAATTTCAGTTTTATATATTTTTATTTTTATTTATTTGTAGGTGTATAAAGTAAAATCTGAAATTATAAATTATAAAGAATTGAAAGTATACATAGATTAAATCTAATTTTTAATTTAACAATTTCAATATAAATTGTAAGATAAGTATTGATTCGTGTGTTGGGATGTGGAAGTTATTCAAAAGTATAACATTTTGATTCGATTAAAAGTAGATTTTGACAAAGTATAATTGTATAAATAGTGAGATATATGAAAATGTTAAAGGATTGATCTTGAGTATAGATCAACCTGGAATTGGAAAATGGGAATTGGTAAATTGGTATAGGCTAATTATAATTTTGGTCCAAAATGAGCACTAAGCGAATCCATCTCAGAACCTGGAATTAGAATTGAGGCATGGAATTGGAATTGAGAATTTAATTTTGAGAAGGGAAACCAATTCCCGTTTTCCAATTCCAGGTTAATTCCAACAACCAAACAGGCCAAAAAAATCAAAGACCTGAGTTAACTGAGTTAAACTAAGTGTCGTGAACTCAACTCAACTATTAAATAGAAATTTGTAATTTCAAAATGGAAACATGAGTTAATCAAAATGTCTTGAAGTCAATTCAACTATTAAATAGAAATATGTAATTTCAAAATTAATGAGAGGGTCAAATTGAATTATTTAATTTAATTGATAGATAGATGTAAGAATGAAGTTTCTATTTGAAAGTAGAGTTGATTAGTGGATGAAGAAGAAGTTTCTAAAATCAAATGATGTAGAGTAACAAGGAGTTGACTAAGACAAAAAAAATTGGAAACTTTTAATTGAAATGGGGGATGGATAAATGAAAATATTTATTAATTAATGAATGGTAATGATGGTGATTGAAGATTGATGATTAGGAGGAATATTTTTAGGCATGGGACCCATGGAGGGGGTTGTAATCACCTCAAAATGGTCTAGCTAAACCAATTTCCCTAAATCTCAAATCAAGTTAATATCAAGTATAATTGTGTAATTAAGTTAGATCAATTTGATTACATAATTCATCAAACATCAAGCATCAATGATCATTCATCAGCAATCATTCCTTAATTAATTATCCTAGTCATTTAATTAAATCAAACTCAAAAATACACATGGCTAAGGATATTAATCAATTATCTTATTATCCATCTCACAACAAAAGGACAAATAAGTTAATTCACACTAATCAAAATCAATCACAAGGATCACTCACATGGATCAAGTGAGAATCAATATCAACCATTCATCATGGATGAATCTCAACCATCGAATTTGAATTCAATCTTTCCCTCCAAGAGGAAATCTATATAACCAGGCTCATTCAAGGCAATTTGAATTCTAGATCATTTGCATAAGGAAACTCAGCCATTTTGAATTCTAAAATCTAGATCAATTCTTCTATTTCTTGCATCATTTCTTCATTCTAGCTCTAGCTTAATTCTTCTATTATGCTTTCATGTTAAATGAATCTCATTTGAATCTTTCATTTCATAGTTGTAATGTCACTGATCTTATGCACAGTTCTGAGAGCACTAACAATTAGATCATACTCTCTATGACTAGGAAGCTATAATTCAGTTTCAATTGTTATATTTTGATTGATTTCTATGTACTAACAATCGATCTAATGAGTTATAGAAGTGTTGTGTTTGCAGGATAACATGTACAATAATTCACACACACATTTATGGTGACCATCGTGGGGCCAAGCCCCAAATTTATGGCATTTCTAAACATTTTATGATGTTGTTTTGTAGATGCGGGATCACATTTAGGAATCAGAGTCACATTCAGGAAACAAAATCCCATCCGATAAATCCCGGATCGCATCTAAGAAGTGTAACATCTGGTAAATCCTAGATAGCATCCAATAAATCTTGGATAGCATTCGGTAAATCCTAGATCACATCTGGGAAGTGTAGCATTCGGTAAATCCTGGATAGCATCTGGTGAACAGGATAGCATATAGTGAATCCTTACTCACATTCAGTTTCCTTAATCGCCTTTGGTAAATCTTTGCTCATTTTTGGAAAGGCTTGCGTTTAGGAAGGTTCCTTAGTCACATTTAGTGTTCTAACTTGCATAATTGATTGGTTTCAAATAACTAATGCTTGAATTTGATGCATGTGATTGATTTTGGAGCAGCTTAACATTGTTTTTAGGATGTTTTGATGAAGATCATGCTTGTTAAAGAATTGTAAAAATACAAGAATTCAAACTACTAATGAGTGGTTTTGTAGGTTGCCTTCATGGATTCAACAAAACATCATGTTTTTCTTCCTTAATTTGATAGGAATTTAAAATACAATTTAAGGTCAATCTTCAACCTAATTAGAGGATTATGCTCTTTTCCCTTTGGGAAAATCATAAACTCAAACATTAGATTGAAATTTGAGGTTAAATTAGGAGAAATTTACAATTTGCATGATGTGTTTTATAGGATAAAATGACATGGATAGGAGAGTATGATCTTCTCCCTAGTGAAGAATCATAAATCTAGACTCCTAAGTTGCTAATCCTCTTTACTTTATTTCTTTAATCTTTAGATGGCATGTTAGTTGAGGTAAAAAGCTCTTGGGAATGACCCAAGTGAGGACAGGTAGAAGCCAACCCTTCCACCTCACTATAACCAAGATGCTTCCTTGAGATGAAAATCTCAAAAGACTCAGTCAATTTTGTCCTTGGAATCTTGACTTGATCATTCTTTCAACATGCTTGAATTTGTATAGAGCAGAGCCGCTTAAATCTCACTTGCGAGACTACACACATTTGAGTACTCATAAGAGTACAGGCCTCAATCTCGCTTGTGATACTATGCGAGATGATTATGAACAGATGCCCTAATTAAATCCTCTATGTTAGAAGCCATCCATATTACCCTCAAAAGGTTGGTAATGCTTGTGCAAGGTAAATAGTAATTTCCCTAAGAATTTCACCATATCGAGCCCTCATAGACATCAATACCTGGCTAATATGGCCTTCAACATCCATTACATATTGTTCGATCATCATATTCTAAGGATTCTTTGAGTGTGTTCCTATGCTAGTGAACAAGCATTTCCAATCTCAACCAAGTTCATAGGGCAATCAGGTGTGTTTGAGAGTCTAAACAACTTTATTTGATGTGTTTGAATTCACAACAAAAGATAAAAACCCTCAATTCACAATCACAAACATTTTCAGACATTTAGACCCATTGGAATCTAATAAACAATCCATGTCATTTGATAAATTTGACCATTTCTTTCCCAGACCAGTATATCAGAAGGTCGCATCTGGTATTTAGAGTCACTTTTGGAAAACAAGATCGCATATGGTTAAAATAGGCTCATATTTGGTTAATATCGGGTTGCATATGGTAGAGTGTCGTATCTAGTTAATCTTGGGTCGCATCTAGGAGAAGTGACACATTCAGGATTTCCTAGATCGCATTTGGTAAAGTCCTCTATCAGGTTCAGTCATTACAGTCAGTCAACCTGGAGTGTACCCTGCATACCTACTTGGTTATCATATCAATCCTTGGAAATCAACTATTCATGATCTAGACCAAATTCCATCATTTTCAATACCAATTAGATCTGAAAAACATCCAAAATTCTAATAAATTTCAAAAAAAATCTAAAAAAACTTACCCTAACTTCAAGAAGCCATAACTTTTGACTTGATGCTTGAAATTGCGAATTGTTTTCATCGTCGAAATGACAATCAAGAAATCTAATTTCAATCTCAAAAATAGTGCGCCTTTGATAGCCTAATTTTTGAGGCTAATGATAGTTTCACCTCTCAAAAATGAGCAGAAGACCTCCAAAAATCCAAATTACTAAAACCTAGAAAATTATTGAAAAAATATATAAAATTTTTGGATTTTAATTTTTCTTTTATTCCACCCCCCTGGTCTTCTCAATCTGATCACACATTGAAACAAGGTGTTAAATCTTCTCATCCATTATATAATCAAGCAAATCAAAATAATCACGACATGGATGATCAATCTATCTTCAGCCTCATTGAGCAAAGTCAAGATTTACAATAATAAATTAGATAAATGAAGAAAGAAAAGGAGACCCCATCAAACGAGTATTCCTTATGATCAATCTATCATTTTCTCTTTGAGAATGATATCCACATGTCTTCATCTCCTTCAAATATGGAGACACCAATGAATGACAATCCAATCTTTGATTAAGAGGCTATGCTACAATCTCCTGATAATCCTATCTTTGATCAAGAAAATGAAGAAACAAATATGTTGTATTCACTTGAGAGTCTTCTCTATCTACAAGAGAATCAAGAAGAACCTAATCATCCCTTCGAGAGAATCTTTACTCCTTTGGGACAATCTTATGAATCAACATTGGAAGAACTTCTTGAACATAATCTCATCACGTTGCCTCAAACCACCTCATGTGGAGTATCATTCTTGAGAAACTATTGTGCATATCTGATGCAAGAGCATCCTGGAGAAGTTGGCAATCATGTATCAACCAAAAATATGTTTGAGTTTAGTTTTGTGTTTCAGTTGTAGTCTCGATTGGGGACCTGAGATTCTCGGTCTCTAGTGTTCATTCTCGGTTGGAATTTTTTTGGCTTTACCAATGGAGCTTAGTGTGTTGGTCACTTGGTGGATGAGTTTAGTGCTTAGTTGTTGTCGAATGGGTCTTAGTGTTCTGTCACTAACCGGTACTAATTGCTTGGTGTTCTGGCCCACCAACTAGTTTGTTTGGATGAATCAGCTTGGTTGACCTGTGCATTTAATTTGGGGCATGATCTTAATGTTGGGGCCACTCATTGGGATGTGTATGGACCTAAATATGGAGTCTTGCTTTCTCCTATGCAGATCTAATGATCATTGGAGGCCAACTTGGAGAAAATGTATTTTGTAAAGGCTATGTATAAGTCAATTGATGTTTTGCGATTTAATTCTTTTGTAAAGCCGACTTGTGCCTTAGTAGTATATAAGTAGGGTGTGGGTATTTTTTTAAGAAGAAAAGGGGAGGAGGATGATCAGATAGTAGTGATCAAAAAGATCTAATATTATATTAGCAGAGCTAGTGGCTAAATGTTTTGGCTTAGGAGGCAAGGAGATTGCTTGGTGGCTTGTGAGCACAAGTTTATATCTACCTTGGTGTTTCTACCAATTCTTGTGGACGTGCAGATCTAGGTTAGCTAGTTGATTGTTGGATCCTGTGAGATCTATGTTGTATTTGTTGATGTAATTGGTCGTAACCGAGAAGGCCTTATAGCTCAACATGTTGCATATAATGCTTGATAATTGATGAATACAAGTTGATTACATCTTATTATGTTGTGTATTATCCATTGTGTTGACGTTGGTTGCATGGTTTGGATTGTCCATTATCGGATCCTCCATTATTGACTGTGTCACTATCACAGACATAACAAACATGAAACTTTAGATTGTGTGGAATTGAAACATAAAATCCAAGATCTCATTGATGAGGACATAATTGATATTAAAAATCCTAATAAATCATCTAATGAAGAACACGATACTATTCTCATGTAATACCTAAATCATGAACATGTGTCTAGAATTATTTCTCATGCAGGATCCACTTCTTTTGGCATGCATTCATCTTCTAAAGTAGCAAAGTTATCTAAATTCCCTTCATCAAAAAAAGAACCTAATGCTTTTCATGATAACTATGTATACCCTCAAGGGCTACCTCTAAAAGAAATCCAAACTAATATGAAAGTTGTTGCAAGTCTTCTCAATGCTTCAACAATCAAATATCTCAATCTTTTGTGTGCTTCAATTCCTATTCAAAATGATACTCCATCAACCCTTCAAGAATCCCTCATGCGGATCGGAAATCCTCCCTCATCCTTAGAAGTGGCTCCATGTCAAGAGGATAATTAAAAGTGTGAAGAAACAAATATCAATAATGATCAAGATCAAGGTACCATCCGTCCTCATCTGACGGTTGACCCAAGTTCCATATCCCAATAAATCTACGATGATTCAGTCACCCCCTTTCACTTCTTCCAAGAACATATCCCTTCACCTCAAGAGATACATAACCTTCCATCTCATATATCTTATTCACCTCCCAAGAAAGATCAAGATATCATTTCCACCTTCTTTAATGAACCTATTGAAAATCAAGAGAAAAGTACCATTTGTACACCATCTAAAGGTCCTTATCAAGATCAAAGTATCCAATCACCCTCTTGTCATACTCCTCCATTTACACCTCAAACCATCATTCCTCCTAAGTTATTTCATAATAATAAATCTCATCAAGCTTTTGTTGCTCCTATCAAAGCTACTCATGCACCTATTAATATAAAGATGAATCCTAAAGAGAAGAGTCTTGGCCACGCAACTCATTCTTAATATGTTGATATCCCTTCCACATCTTTTCTCCATCTATTTTCACATAAGCATCATCCTTCACTATCCTCCAAATCCATCCTTGGTCCCTATATCCCAAAGCTGAAACCTTCATATCTTTCATCTATATTAGGTCCTTATATCGCTCCATCCACTATGACTATCACTCCTATATTATCATCCACTTACCCTATCTCTTCTCAAGATCAACAAAGACACGCATCCTTGAATCCTCCATGTCAACCCATCCATAAGAACCATCCATATCAATCATATTCATCGATAATGCCTAAATATTTTGGAAGCAATTTGGATGTCAAACAAAGAAATCAAAGATCTAAGAATCCACTTATATATGAAGATCGATATGTCCAGTCTAATCAACATGTGAATATAAAGAAGAAAGAGTTATTCAAAAAACCACAAAGGTCCAACAAGCAAAAAAAAATTTTTTAAAGAAAATATGGGTTCCTAAACCCCTAATTAATGAAGCGTCCAAAAGAAAAGTAAAATCAAAATCTATGTGGAGTCATTCTTAAAAGACTTGGATACAAAAGAAAATTCAGAATTGGCATCCAAGCTTCCAAAGACTTTTCCTTCATCTCCTTCCAAACACCTTCTATCTTCTCCTACATCAAAGCCTCAAGCTATTCCATCCACTTTTCCTCCATCATTCCACCACCCTTCAAGATGTGTGTTAATGTTGATATTATCATCCTATCCACCTATCCCTATTAAAAAATTTCAATACCATATCCAATATACAACACTTACCTACTATCCTTCGATACCTTATCCTTTCATACCTCTTATCCAATCCATAACATAAAACCCTAGTTACCATCTCCTTTATCTTCCACATTATTCCCTACCATCACCCTATCAACATCTTTGAGCATACCTTCTAGTGGCCTTGGCCCATCATAACATATCTTTAAAAGGAGAATTATCTAAAGTGAAAGAGGCTTGAGTCCCTTCCAAAAATCAAAATAATACCAAAAAAAAATGAAAAAGAGAAAAAAGTGCCTTGGTGAAAACTTGGTAAACAGGTGCCTTGGTAGAAAAAGTAAAGAGAAATAAATTCACCCTATGGTGAAAACCACTTATTGTGGTGCTTTGGACAAGTACCATGATGAAAACCTGGTAAACATGCATCATGCATAATTTCTTCCTATGGTACTCTATCCTTGGAGGCAAGTTCCATACATGTTATCTTATCCACCATAACCTCCACCATCCATCTATCTCACATGCATCCATATTCCCTCTTTTACCTTTGATATTGACAAGGTCGACCTATCCATGAGCATCATGCTTCCTGACATTTATTAGCCTTTCCATCAACTTATTCACTTGTGATATTCATGCTACCCTATCATGATATTGCTTATCCCAAGCCAATCCTCATTATCCTGAGCATCATTTCCATAATTCCACACTATTCCCTCGTAGCCTTAACTCACCCCTTATCCTAATTATGCTAGCCTATCCATATCCTATCCAATTGACCCCTTGGTCTTGATCAAAATGAAGAATATGAAATGTAAAATAGTTTCTCAACTTCTTGACATGTCCACTCTTTTGGATCACTTTCTTTTATGACATCAAGTCATTATCCTATATGTTATTTGGCACCGCATCATTGACTTTCATTTCTATTCCAAAACACACTCCACATTGCTATATCATTTTTCCCTAACTTGGGTAATCTTGAGGAGACCATCCTTGAGGGTTGCATTCATGGGCTTCACCTGTCATGACCTATTTATTTTTACTCCATCAACCTGCTCATACATCTGCAAATGTCCTACACCTTGCTAGACATTGGGGTAGTTCAATATGGCATTGCTTGAGAAATGGTAAAATCTCTAAAAATCTAAAAAGTGGAAAATGTTCCTAAAATAATTCAAAAACATCTTAAAAAATAAAATAAAATAAATAAATCTTTAAAAATCCAAACAAATCAGAAAATTAAAAATCTAAAAATTGTTTATCAATTGGTCAACATTTTCATCTACATATATCCTCATGGCTTGTACATATCTTGTATATTATTTGCATCTTTGTACATATCTCACTCATTTTGGTGTCCTATCATCCTAGCCTGGAATTGGTCCACATCTTATCCTTAGAACAATTGTATCTAGTTGGGGGCAAGTTACTAGTCATCCCATGGAGTCAGTTCCTAGTCAACACCAACCATTTTATTGAGTGGAGTCAACCTCATTACCTCGTAACTATCAGGTGTTCTACCACCTCATTATCACAAAGACGGTGTTTCTTCACATCACTAAACACACAATTGTGTTTCTCAATACCACTAAATACACAATGGAATTTCTAAACACCCACACACTCAAACATTAGTGTTTCTCAACACTCATCAAGGAAACAAAAATCCTAAATGCAAAGACAAAATCAAAATCACCCAATGAACAATGGTCTTTCTCAATACTCTACACACTCAAGCAATAGTGTTTCTCAACACTCATCAAACAAATAATGATCATAAAGAAAAAGCAAAAAAACAAACGCAATCAACCAAATGTGTTTCTCAACACCACCTATCATAGACAGACTTATCAAAACTTGTGCTAATCATGTCTCCCGAGTAACTCAATGATGTCTATGGACTAGAGGAACAAGGATAGAGGGTATTATCTTTTTCTTTGATTGCAATTTGTGAGAACTATTTCCTTGTCTATTTTCATCAAGCAATTTCTTAATATTGCAAAAATTGGTAAAATCTGCCCAAGGATATGAACGATAAAGAGTCATTGCGGGTACATCAAAAAGTTAGTCCAAGGATATGAATGTATGGGTCATTGCAGACAATACAATCATTGCACAAGAATAGAAGGAAATGTTGTTTGTTTGCTTTCTTGTAACTAACACTAACATATGTAAGTACTCTGGTTCATCATCAAATTTGAAAGCCACCGATGTTTGTTCTTACTGTTAACAAAATCTCTGTGATGAGAAAAAAAGCATAATGAAAAGATCAAAAGAATGACACTCATGGAAGACTGCATATCATTCTAGGGGAACTTCTTTCATTTGAGCATTTATCTAACTTGATCAAATAATCTCAAGGAGGGAAATATATCTTCAACCTGGTTGAGTATCACATCTAAGATCCGTGCTTTCATTATTGATCACTATCTTTGCAATATCATTATCAGGAGCTCAATCGAAATTTCTTCTAAATCAATCCAATCTTCTAAATCAAATCAAAATTCTTCTAAACTATCATCCAACATCATTCAATCTTTTCTACCAAATTTTGATCTCACTCCCGAGGGGGCATCATATATCATAATCAACATCCTTTAATGTATTAATCTAGATCATCAAAAACTTGTCAACCAAATTTGATGTATCAATTTTTTGTCGTCAAATTGAATCTCCATATCAAATTGTTTGGTCTTATCAATTGAATAGGGGCATGTTAATTTCATTCCATCAAGTTGGACCTGTTGGATAATTAACTTCATCAAGACACATATCAAGTTTATTACATATGTTTATTGATCTAATCTCTTTGACAGATGTTCAGTTTCATCACATCAAATTGAGTATTCTGAGTTATCTTCTATCAACCTTCATTCAATCAAACTCAGAGTCGATATGATCAATTCTCATCCAATCAAGTTCAGAATTGGTATCTTCACATGTCCCATCATATTTCATTTAATCAAGTTCGGAATCAATTTCTAATCAAGAATAGTTTCATCACATCATATCAAATTATTCTCTCAATCAAAATTAGATCAACATCAAACATCATATATTATTTGAATCAACGCACTGCTCGCACATTGAATCAAAGAGGGGTAAATGTAATCACCTCAAAATGGTCTAGCTAAACCAATTGTCCTAAATATTAGATCGAGCAATCAAACAATATCAAATCAAGCTAATCTCAAGCATAATTGTGTAATTAAGTTAGATCAATTTAATTACATAATCCATCAAGCATCAATGATCATTCATCAAGAATCATTCCTTAATTAATTATCCTAGTCATTTAATTAAATCAAACTTGAAAATACACATGGATAAGGATATTAATTAATTATCTTATTATCCATCTCAACATAAAAGGACAAATGAGTTAATTCACACTAATCAAAATCACTCACATGGATCAAGCGAGAATCAATATCAACCATTCATCATGGATGAATCTAAACCATAAAATTTGAATTCAATCTTTCCCTTCAAGAGGAAAACTATATAACCAATCTCATTCAAGGCATTTTGAAATCTAGATCATTTGCATAAGGAAACTCTGCCATTTTGAATTCTAAAATATAGATGAATTCTTCTATTTCTTGCATCATTTCTTCATTCTAGCTATAGCTTAATTCTTTTATTATGCTTTCATGTTAAATGAATCTCATTTAAATCTTTCATTTCATAGTTGTAATGTCACTAATCTTATACACAATTATGAGAGCACTAACAATTAGATCATACTTGTATGGATCAAAAGTGACCACACTTCTATGAACCATTACATGAAAGGTTGCTCAACAATGAGGCCTCACAAAGCGACTCATAGCTCTCTATGCATGGAGTTGCAAGGGACTATGATAAATTTTCTCTTAGCTAGAGCTACAAACTTGTGACCTTGCTAGTCAACCATACAATGAGAGATTCACAATGAAGACAAGGGCAAGAGTGCCAATATCTTCAATGAAATCAAAGTATGCAATGCAATGCAAATTTAAATGAGAATGCAAACTATTCTATGGAAATGAAAGTACAAATTAAGCTATTGAAAGGAAATACAAAGGATTACAACCTTCCTAATTAAGCTATGTGAAGTTATCTATTGCATAAAAGAAACTAAGCTATGAAATGAAGCTATGGATGCTATGATAATGCAAGAAATGAAGTCTAAACTATGAAGCAATGAGGAAATCCAAGAAAAGCTTGATGTAGCAATGATCTCCAAAAGCTCCAAATGCACCTAGAAAACCTACAGCATAACAATAGCATGAAAGAGATGGATATAAATGAAGGAGAGAGCTCTCCTTTTATAAAAAGTGAGGTGAAATGGACCATTGAGATTAAGAGGCAAAAGACTTAATCAACGGTGGGGAAAAATAGAAGCTTGATCCTTGTGCACAAATATCCTCCAATGAGAAAATAGGAGTTGACTTTTGTGTCCATATGAGACAAAAAGTACTTTTTCACTTTTTATAAAATAAGAATAATGCTTTATTTGTGCAACTTAGGATAAGAGGAAAAGTGGGGGCCTCTTTATTTAATTAAAAGAGGAGGAAATATTCCTTTTAATTAAATAAAAACTTAGGATAAATGGTTAGCCCATAGGATAAAAATCCAATATATGATCGAAATTAAGACTTGATCAAGAAATTGATAATGTTGAAAATATTGATTATTGATAAAAATGATTTAGGATTGATAAATCAAATAAATGGGGCCCAAAGTCTAGGTGACCATTTTTGGGTGCATACATTTTGCCCCTCTTTAACTAATGTGTGATCGATTTGGGAACACATGTAGTCAAAGAATGAAGTTGAAATGTGAGATCGATCTGGGATCACAAAACAATTCAGATATGAGGTCGATTCGGGATCATATCTGAACAAAACATAAACAAAGGCCTTTGAACATGAGGTCGATTCGGGATCATATTCAAAGATAAGAATCTCAAATTTGAGCAAAAGCTCACAAAAGATGTCTGAATCAAGAAAATCAAGGAATCAAGAATAAAAATCCAATAGATACTACCCCCTCAGAATCGAAATCAAAATTAGGTAGAGGAGAGACAGCAACTGATAAAATATTTGATCAAATCAAAATGAAATCATAATCGAATGTAAAGGTCAATAGGGTAACCAATAGGCAATGAAACATGCCCCAGTTGACTAGGTTTGACTGAGAAAGATATACGATAAAAATTAAGCCAAACCTCAGAGAGATGAAACGAATGAAAGACTAGAAGGTTGAAAGAGATGGGGAGGAAGAAATAAAGATGCCCCAAGAAAGATCGAAGGATCAGGCCTCAAATGGTCAGCCAACTATGCAGAAGAGGGTGAAAGTTTTGAAATATAATTTTGACTATCAAGATAACCTTAGATTTCAATTTTGAGTCTGAAAATGGATTCAGGACGTCAAAATTAGCTAGGGGTGCAATTTTTGCACAATTTTGAGGTGTTTTGAAAATTGGTCAAAAAGTCAAAATGCTATATAAGGGGTAAAAATGTCATTTTCAAAATCATTTGACTTTTAACTATTTGAGAATCAAAAGTGACCACACTTCTAAGAACCAAAAATGTATGGATCAAAAGTGACCACACTTCTATGAACCATTACATGCAAGGTTGCTCAACAATGAGGCCTCACAAAGCGGCTCATAGCTCTTTATGCATGGAGTTGCAAGGGACTTTGATAAATTTGCTTTCAGCTAGAGCTACAAACTAGTGACCTTGCTGTAAAAGTAACCACACTTCTATGAACCACACTTCTATGACCACACTTATAGTCATATAAGTGACCACACTTGTGGTCACTTATGGTGTAAAAGTGACCACACTTCTATGAACCATTACATGCAAGGTTGTTCAACAATGAGGCCTCACAAAGCAGCTCATAGCTCTCTATGCATGGAGTTGCAAGGGACTTTGATAAATTTGCTCTTAGCTAGAGCTACAAACTAGTGACCTTGCTAGTCAACCATACAATGAGAGATTCAAATCCAAAGACAAGGGCAAGAATGCCAATATCCCCAAATTGAATCAAAGTATGCAAATGTAATACAAACTATATGAGAATGCAAATTACTCTATGAAAATGAAAGTACAATGCAACTATGAAAGGAAATAGCAATGGATTACAATCTTCCTAATTAAGCTATGTGAGACTAAACTATTGCATAAAAGGAAACTAAATTAATATGCCATGATTATGCAACTAAATAAAGGAACTATGCAACTAAATGAGATGCAACAATGAAAAGCAAGTCTTCAAAGCTTGATGTAAAATGTCTTCAATAAGCTCCAAATAACCTAGAAAACTTGTAGCATAACATTAGCATAAAAGAGATGGATACAAATGAAGGAGAGAGCTCTCCTTTTATAAGAAGTGAGGTGAAATGGACCATTGAGATTAAGAGGCAAAAGACTTAATCAACGGTGGGGAAAAATGGAAGCTTGATCCTTGTGCACAAATATCCTCCAATGAGAAAATAGGAGTTGACTTTTGTGTCCATATGAGACAAAAATTACTTTTTCACTTTTTATAAAATAAGAATAATGCTTTATTTGTGCAACTTAGGATAAGAGGAAAAGTGGGGGCCTTTTTATTTAATTAAAAGGGGAGGAAATATTCCTTTTAATTAAATAAAAACTTAGGATAAATGGTTAGCCCATAGGATAAAAATCCAATATATGATCGAAATTAATACTTGATCAAGAAATTGATAATGTTGAAAATATTGATTA
Source organism: Chamaecyparis obtusa (assembly GCA_027943335.1). Lineage (NCBI taxonomy): Eukaryota > Viridiplantae > Streptophyta > Pinopsida > Cupressales > Cupressaceae > Chamaecyparis > Chamaecyparis obtusa. Next base: position 2,042,747 of record BSBK01001859.1, read on the forward strand.
TTGATAAAAATGATTCAGGATTGATAAATCAAATAAATGGGGCCCAAAGTCTAGGTGACCATTTTTGGGTGCATACAATACTCTCTATGACTAGGAAGCTATAATTTGGTTTCAATTGTTATATTTTGATTGATTTCTATGTACTAACAATTGATCTAATGAGTTATAGAAGTGTTGTGTTTGCAAGACAATAGGTACAACAATTCACACACATAGGGGCTACGACTTTAATTTTTTGGTATAGGAGGTCTCATGAGAGATTTTTTGGTAGGCTACAGGATTATTAGGATGGGGTCTCATAAAGGGGGTCTTATGTAAAAACAAAGTTGTACCTACTGATATTTTTTAGGCATATTTAAAGGTCAGCGGTCCTATGAATTTTGTAGTGTGCTTCAGCTTAGAAGTTTCAACTCCTAAACTTAAGGAAAAGTTTTTTAAATGTTATTTTTTTGACATGGTTTATTTGGTTTTGGTGAGAATAAAGTGTGCAAATCTTTCGCATGTGGCAATTTTTTTCCTAAGCTGGTGGGACAATTTCTAGCCCCACCCCATTTTCAACCACTCAAATTTAGAAGCCTCAAAAAGAGGGGCACCTATTTTGTAGGAAAAGATTCTAAATAATATTGTAGCCCCCCAAAAAATTCCTACGAGACCTCTTGTATCTAAAAATAGACATGTAGCCCCCATCATGGGACCCCTACCTTAGAAACTTTTCCTGCAAAATAGGGGCCCCTCCTTTCTAGGCCTTTGAATTTGTGTGGGTGAAAATGGGGAGGGGTAGGAAATTGCCCCACCAACTTGGGAGAAGTTCATGCCACATGTCAAATTTCTACACATTTTATTCCCACAAAAACCAAATGAATCCTATCAAAAAAATAAAATCTAAAGGGAAAATATTTTTTTACTTTTTTTTAATTAGTTACATAGTCCTTAAATTTAGGAGCTAAAATGCACTAAACAATTCATAGGAGTGCTCACCTTTAAATATTCCTAAAAAATCTTAGCTGTCACAGTTCTATTTTTAAGGAAGCCCCCCTCCATGGGACCCTAACCTTAGTGCCTATAGTAGGATTCTTTTAGAAAAGGCGATTAAGAGAAAGGTCCCATGAGGGGGGCTTTAGGATCTATTTTCATGGAGTGGGAGGTCCCATGAAACAAAAAAAGTTATGCTACAAGATTATTTGGAATCTTTCCTTGGAAAATAGCGGTCATGTTCTTTAGGGCTACATATTTCAGTGGATGAAATTGGGGTTGGGCTAGAAATTGCCCCACCAGCTTAGGATTTTTTTTGTCACTTGTCAATTAGCTAATATTTCAAATTCTGCTAGAAAAGAAATAGAAGGAAAATGATACTTATTTTTATATTTTGTATTCATAGTAGTCTTCATGAGACCACTGACATCCTAAAATTTTGGAGCTTAAACTTTAAAGTCGAATTGCACTACTAAATTCGTGGGACCATTTAAAATATTACTAAAAAAATATCAGCATCACTCGCTGACTTTTTTCATGAAGCCCCCCTCCATGGGACCTTTCCCTAAGATCACATTTGCACATATAAAAATGGTTTCTTAAACTCCTGAATTTTAAATTCAAATATGTAGTTGTCTTTACCTCTTTTTGTAGCATTTACGAGCTAACTCAAACTATGAAATCATTTCATTTCGCCCTTGGTGTTGTATTTAAATGGATAAGCTTGGTTTATTTTATTAGATAAGATAATCATTGCCTAGATTCTATCATTGCATAAATATCATTCTTAGACTTATCAACCAGTTGTATATATTATTAGGAAATATATATTGTACAAATATCTATAATATATCATACATTTGAGAGTGTTTGAAAACATCAATCTTTTTTCGAAATATTGGATTAATATCCTTACATGGTTAGGGATTAGAGAAGTGATTACTATCAAGGCTAAAATTTTACAATCCTAGACAGATTTTCTTATCTTTTATAGTTTTGCATAGCATGGATATATGTCTATAATTATTAACTTTGGATGCGGCTTATGGGATTATGTTATCCACTTGTTTTCACTCTCTGTGGATTCTTATTGCTTAATTCATGAATTATTGTGTTTGTGAATGATTATTATTCATAGATAATGTTTATTACTCCACATGATTTTTGCATTGATAATGGTCCCTTATTATGATTATGATTTCATTTATATTAAATTTCAAGTATATTTTGATGTGTACATGTATTAGAGTTCTTTGCATATTTTCTTACAATTGATGCTTGCATCTCCTTTGAACTTTTTCATCCTAATGATGAATCACGGAGTGTGATCCAAAATATTGATGCTAAAAAATTCTTATATAATATAATCCAGAAGACTATCATGCAAAAGTGCTTACAATTTATTTTCTTGGGCAAGATTTGATTCTTTTAATGTTAGATTATAGATCCATTTTATTGAAATTTTGTTACTATTATGTCTTTTGTATTAGTCATGGTAAATTTGTCTTGTGAAATATAATTGAAACTTGGAGACACTTTCATTTATGATTGTATTGAATACTACTACTACAACAGACCGAAATATTATAGGTGATATAGATACTCTATAGTTTCTATATGAGTATGTCATAATTGGATTAATATTATCATTCTTTGAGATTTATAATTGGTGCACCATATTGTATGTTGAATAATTCAAGTGTAAATGTTATCTAATTATTAGGAGAAGTTAAAAATATTAGTTTAGTTTAGATGATGATATGTACTTGAAACTAATTGTTGACATGAAATATTGTGATTGTTTAGTAAGTTGAAGAGTTCGTGTTTTCAATAATGCCATTTTTTATTGGAACCCATATTGCACTTACTGTACCCAAGGACTCACTATTCAATGCTCATTTTGATTCATAGGTGTCATTTGATTATTCAATCCAATGGATTCCTTTGTGTGGATGTCCAATATGAGCTACACGAGATGAAGTAGATACATAAAACTATAATAAAACCCAAACAAAAATGGAAGATACACACTCAAGATAGAGAAAAATATAAGCAAACAAATAATGTGAAGTGTAATAAAATAAAGCCTAATACCTTCATTGGATCTTTTGGATATGCTTCAAATGATGAAGGATTTGATACATAGATGATCTTAGATATGAAAAAACTCAACTTAACAACATGTAGCTACTATGTGATTGATACAAAACCTTTTTTTAAATTGGCTTCTCAAATGGGACATGGACAATTCAAATTAAAGGATGGAATCAAGGGCTAGAATTAGTTTGCATGCATGTGCTTTATATCCTCTTAACAAGTGTCATAAGGGGATGAAAAATTCTTAATCAATGGATGATGTTTTAAAATTCAAGATGGGAAGAGATTAGGACAAGTGGGAGAGTATGGAGAAGATAAGTAGATAATAAAGATTGAAAGATTAGATGGAAGATCAAGATTCCTTTGTGTTAGTATGTTGACATATGTGTGAGCATTGAGGAGACACATGGAGATGGATGGTTGAGATTTGATCCTTTACCCTAAAGTGTATGGTTGATATTAAAGGAAAAAGTCTTGATTCATTAATGGTGTGAGGTGAAATTATTTAATTAGACTAAAATATTAAAAGTTGATTAATTAGCTTATCGATTAATTGATTAGTTAGAGGAATTCAGAGCCAAGGTTAACTAATTAAATTGATTTATTTTATTAGTGTTGGTGATTCAAAGAGGAATCAAGTATGTTTAATTAATTAATCTATTGTGACAAATGGTTGACTCTAGAGTTAATCAATCAAATAGTAATTTAATTAGTTTAGGATGAATAGATTTGGAGTGTCTTTATTTTACCCTCCTTTGATATGACTATACCATCCTAAAATGTTAACACCTATAATTAGGTGCTCAATTTAGCCCTTTTTTAGCATGTAGTGGTTCCCACATTTATTTCACACTCTCCCAACACTCATTGGACCTTTATTAATTTAAATTAATATTATGATTCATCTCTTAATTTATTATCACCGAAATATTATTATGGCCATTTAGTATAAGTGTGCCCTTTAAATTATTTCAATTTCATCACTCTAGGATGGGCTTTACCTCATTTTAAAGTTTGAGACATGTTTTCCACATCTATTGATCTCATATCTACGTGTGGCACACCTTCTGGAAACTAGAACCTATTATCTCTCTCTCCTATTAAAACTTCATTGATTTTTGGTAGTAACATAATCATTTGTGATTATGTACCCTCTCCAATGAATATGTACTTTTATGGGCACTATGTAACCTCGTGGGCACTATGTAACCTTGTGGGCACTTTGTTCCTAACATCATGGCTTGAAATTTTACAAGCAGGATTTAGGATTTTACTCCCCCCAAAGGTGTTCCTTATAGGTAAATATCATTTTCTAAATTGGCCTAAAGGTGATTTTACTTTTAAATATCTATATAAAGGCCTCATTTTTCATTCATTCAACACAAAATTATAGTCAACAATTATAACACAAGGAGATCATATGAGTTCATGTATCCTAGTATTTAATCATTCAAGGCATTCTTCTTCTTCTTCTTCAAGCATTGTGGCAAACTACAACATTCATGGTGCAAGGCATGTCTTTCATTGTTTCCTTTTGGGTTTTTTTATGTTTGAGATATTCATTGACACTTGTGATTACATCCAAAGAAGCATTACACTATCAAGGTACAAGGTGATTTATGATTTAGATCTATCTTCTATTTAATATCAACAATCTTTCCTTTCAATTCTATTTCAAGGTTGATTCCTAAACGAAACTCCTTGGAATAGAGCACCCTAGTATTCTTGTTCTTGGTAATGACATTTTGTTCCTATCAAAATAGCTTCAAATTTAGATCTCATGCCAATACAACTTCTGGGATTCCATTTTAGGTCACAGTAGCTTTTTGTTTGTTTCTAGTTGTATGTATTTCTTGAATCTTGTCAATTTTTCTTATTTATCCTCCTATTTTAAATCATCACATCATTTCCCCTCAAAACCAACTTCCCACAATTCATTAATTGTGAAGGATCATTGCACTCATTTAGCACTTAAGTCCAACTCAAGTCTATTGGTTCATCTTCCTTTTGATTATACAGTAGAAAATTGGACCAACTACCTTACTCCCCTTTTTCTATTGCACATTTTGGTGAACCCAACTCATAGCATTTCCACTTATGATTTCATGTTTAGATTTTCTTTGTATGCATTACATTGCTTCATTTTATGCAAAAAATGACATAAAATTGTATACTTCCTCTCATATCATTAAAAACCTAGTCCATTCTTGAAAATTTCATTTTCATATTTCAAGAAAATAAAAATTAAAAAAATATTTCAATTCATGCATTGTTGTTGCATATTTGATGCACCTAGTTAGCAATTGCTTCATTTCATATAGATCAATTTACTCCTTGTTTATGTTCTTGCATTGGAAAAAGATATAAAAATTACACATAGTTTCATTTTACACATATCATTTTCAATTTGGTTTGTTCATAATGAATATCTTCTATAGATTAGTTTCATTTCACTCTCCTAAGGACCCTCCTCGCAAGGAAATATTGAGGCAAGGCAATAATACTTCTCTCAATGAGCTCCCTATTTGGGATGAACTATTAGAATATGGTGTTGATTATTCTCTTAATATGTACCTCTCCCATGAGGATACCTTGGTGAAAGACAATGATACGATGGTTCATTCCTTTAAGGATACTTTGCTTTCTATTTATCTCAATGATTTTCCATCTAAAAATGAATTCTTAATGAGTGATGATCCTTATCCTAAGATGTTGTTGGCAAAATGGTTAGTTCTCACCTCAGGATATGTGACATGTCTTAACCGTCTCCTATGGATTCTATAAGTCTAGTGGTTGTAGCAGGCATTGCGAGGTTGATCTTTTGGTACAATAACAATCACACTTGTAACAAGTGGTATCACAACTTGGTTACAAGTTTGAATCCCCTCAGGTAATGCTAAGGGGTAGATTGCTAGCAAAATGGTCAGTGCTCCCCTCAAGCTTTGTGACATGGCTTAACCACCTCTTGTAGATTTTATAAGTCTATTGGTTATATCAAGCATTGACAAGACTATCTTTTGGTGCAACAACAACCACTACTTGTAACAGATGTACCCCCTTTATGATGATGTTTTAGAGAAAGATGATGATATTATAAATACCTTTCTTAATATCACCTTCCTTCATTAAATGGTATCCCTTTTACAGATGAAGTATTAATGGAAATGTCTAATTCTCATTATAAAGATTGTCCTACTCATAAGGATACCTTGGCAGAAGAGGATAATGTCATTAATAATTTCTTTTTTGCTCTCCCTTCTAGTGATGAAACTTCGAACAACTAAAAACTTAGTCAAGTTAGTGTTGTCAATGTTTTGGGTGGTAAAAAGCCTAAGGTTGTTGTCCATCTTCATCAAGATACCCATCAACCTCAAAATAAACCAATTAATGTGGAAAAAGGTACTCAACAACTTGGCTATCATGTGGTTGCTCACACATATCATACAAGAAGTAATAGAAAACCTACCAATTCAATTGTCCCTCCTCTTCTTACTTCTTAAATGGTGCTTCCTCATGCACCCTATCTTCCTCAAAATCTTGGAAATGAAAATAATTTAGTAGAACAACTCTGTGGTACTCCTGCCAAAATATCCCTTTGGGAGCTTCTTCAAACTTATGTTGGTATAATTGATGATAACTATTGTAGTGATGGTAAGTGATTATTGGTGTTTGAATGAGATATAATTCATTGCATGATGTTCACTTATTGAGTTGTCATTGATGTCAAATATTGACCTAGTATTTCTAGTATGTTGTTGGATATAAGAATGATGATCAGGGTGTTTCAGTAAGTTTTAGTTGTAGCAATTTATCTAGGAGGCTAAGGGATGTCTTAGAATGTTAAATGCATGATTGTTACTATTGATATTGACTGGTAAGAAAGATATGATCAAAGGAAGGTTAACAAGGCAACTAATAGAACTGTTAGTGACAACCAATAGGTGATTTGAGTGGTTTGTGAACTTTTTACTGTTTCATTTAACGTGGTTATAAGATATGGTTGCTAATAGTGTTTGGATGCTATAGCTGCAATCACAACTGATTTGGATGACTAAAGTGAAGATTAGATGATCAGAGAATAGAGTTATAGTTGTTAATAGGTTGAAGTGTTAAAGTTCTTAAGCGACAGTGATTAAATATTTGATCAATGATCGATTTAGATGTTGCGGTGAATTTGGTTAAGTGAGTCATGATTTGATGACGTGTATTAAACATTGGAGGTGATGATCAGGAATCACATTGTTTGATGCTAGCATGTGGAGAAGATTCTAGAAGAAGCATATGTGTAGTCAAAATGTGTTTGACTCCTACACTCAAATTTCTATGTAAATATTTGTATTGGCCGACGCAGTGTAGGAAAATTATTTTATGCATTAAGATATGTGTACTGATGTGTTTAATTTGAGAGTGAAGATTGAAAGTTAAATTGTAAGCTATATAGTGAAATCCTAAGGTGGTGGAAAACTTAAGAGCTTGATGAAAAAGTATATAAAAGATGAAGCTGATAGTTTATAGCAGTGATCATGTGTTGGGAAAGCGCAGTGCGAAGTGTGAGTTGTGATCAAGTTAGGAAAGAGATAAGTGCGGTATGAAGTGATTGTGTTCTTCATTGGATTTGATCAAGTAGAGGTAGTGCTATTTTATAGATCATTGTCCATGTTGTTCCCTAATAGTTACAATAGTCAAAATCCGTTAATCGGGTGGATCGTAGTAGGTCCCTATTGTAAATCCTCTAACAAGGCAGAACATTAGCTTGTGTTTGAAGCCCTCTAACAAGGCTAATATTAACAAGGTAAAGGTCCTAATAGGCCTAAAGATAAATCCCTTAACCAGGTAGCACCTAACATTCATTTTGTAAAACTCCTAACAGGGTTAAGCTCCTGACAGGGTGTACTTTAGAAAAGTATATCATTAAGTGGGTACTAAACCCCATCGTGGTTTTTTTCCCAATTTTGGTTTCTATGAGCTAAACATATGTGTCAAGTGTTTCATTATTTGTGGAAGAACTTATGGTTATGGTTTTCATTTTTTGTTATTAAAGGTAAAATTATGTGTTGTGGTACAGTTTTAAAAGGATAAAAAGTTGGATAATTGGTAGATTACTGATTCACCCCTCCCCTCTCAATAATTTAATCTTAGGATTAACAATCATTATCATATAAAAGGTTCCTCTATTGTGGTGAATACTAAAATCTTGAGGAAAATATCCAAAGATGATATGAAAGGAAGGTCCTAAGTTTACAAGAGAAAACTATTCATTATGGTGTGATAGAATGAAGTTATACCTCAAAGGTATGGGTGATCATTATTAGGATCATGTGGTTACTATATATGTTTTCCCATCAGGAATCCTAACTCCATATCAATTAAAGAAGAGAAAAGAACATACTGCCACTATGGAAGCTAGTGCAAGTACTCTGTCAGATGCAAAATTTATAGATGTAAAAGACTTGGATACCGCTCATGAGATGTGGGAGAAGTTGAGAAATTTCTATGGTGGAGATCCAAATGTGAAGAAGGAAAAAGTTGATAGACTGAGATGAAAATATGATGAGATGAGAATGTAAGAAAATGAGAACATGGAGCAATACAATCAAAGAATCAAAGAGGTTGTTGTTGCTATCAGAGGCGTTGGAGGTAATCTTCCTAAAGAAGATGCGGTAATAAAAGTGTTGAGAACTCTTTTACCTTAGTATGATATTAGAGTTTTATCTATTCAAGAGCTCATATCTCTAGGAACTATTGGTGTTACCCTTGATGCTATAATAGGAAAGCTGACTGCATTTGGATTAAGCAATTATGACAATAATATGCCTAAAATTGAAGTTGATTTCAAGTCATCATAGACTATTGCACCTTCTAGGAAAGGAAAAGAGATTTCTAACAGCTCTTCAACATTTTACTCAAATGATTATGAATATGTCATATTTGAAGAAAGAGAGAAAGAAGAATTGGAAGCATTGTTTGCAAAAAGATTACCTAGAGGAAAAATTAAGTATAAGGGAAAGCTACCTTTGAAATGCTTTGCATGTAATAAGATTGGACATATTGATTTTAGATGTCCTGACAATGACAAGAAGGAGAAACCAAGGATATTCAAGGACAAGAATAAGAAGGCATGTTACCTTGATGAGGAAGGTGTTATTGATGAAGAGTCTAGTGGTAGAGATGAAGAGGAAATTGTATTTGTTGCAGTGAAAGAAGAACCCTCAGAAGAAGGTGAAAAAGCATTAGTGCCTAACATGAATCACAATGATGACTAGATTATTAATAGTGGATGCACTCATCACATGATCAGTGATAGAAATAAATTCATTAAGATGGAGGAATGTGATGGAGGTTCAGTGAGATTTGGTAATGATGCTCCATGTATGGTGAAAGGTAAAGGTTCCATTGCTTTAAATGATAAGACAAATTATGATGATGTTTACTGAGTTGATGGTTTAAATTACAACTTGTTAAGTGTTTCTCAGTTAAACAACAAAGGGTATAGATTGGAATTAAATAAAGGTGTATGTAGGATCATTTAGAAATCAATAGAATTAATTGCTACTGGTTAACAAACAAGAGGTAACTTGTTCCATTTGAATTCTACTATTAAGAGTTGTATGATTGCTAAGGTAGAAGATTGTTGGTTATGGCATAAAAAGTTTTGTCATGTTAATTTTGATAACTTGGTAAAATTTAGTAAGATGAAGATCTGGTAAGAGGTTTTTCTAACCTAGTGAAGCCAGAAAATGTGATGTGTAAAGAATGTTAGCTTGGGAAGTTAACTAGTTCAAGTTTTATCAGTAAAAATTACTCTTCTGAAAGTATCTTAGATTTGGTTCATATCAATCTGTGTGGTCCAATGAGAACTTGAAGTTATTATGGTGATAAGTACTTTATGTTAATTGTTAATGATTATTCCAGAATGATGTGGGTTGTTTTTCTTAAGGACAAATAAGAAGGTTTCTACATGTTCAAGATATACAAAGCTAGAGTGGAAAAGGAGATCGATAAGAGCCTGAAATGTCTTAGATCTAATAGAGGAGGTGAGTTTAACTCACATTAGTTTATTTCATATTATGAAGAACATGGAACTAAAAGGAAAATTTCAACTCCTAGGCCACCTCAGGAAAATGGTATTGTTGAAAGAAGAAACATATCTATCATTGATTGTGCTAGGACATTGATGATTCAGAAAGGTGTTGCACAAATATTTTGGAGAGAAGCAGTATGTACTATTATTTACACATTGAATAGAGTTAAATTGAAGAAAGTTACAAACAAAACTCCTTATGAGTTATGGCATAGTCAATCCCCTAGTGTAAGTTATTTCAAAGTTTTTGGAAGTAAATTTTATATAAAAAGAGATGAAAATTAAGGAAAGTTTGATCCAAGAAGTGATGAGGGAATATTCTTAGGATATTCCACAAAGAGAAAAGCCTATAAGTGCTTGAACAAAAGAATAAACAAGATAGTGGAAAGTGCCAATGTGAGAGTAGATGAATTCTTTGAATAAAATGATGAGTCTAGCAAGAAAGAACCAGATTACTATCATGGGTTTGTATATGTACAACCAGTGGAACAAGATTCTATAACATAACCGATGGAGAGACAAGTTAATGAATAGGAACTAATTCACGCATTTGATGCTACTCTTAGAATTGAAATGGTATTGCCAAGGTATGTGAGATTAAATCATTCCCCTTATGAAATCATTGGTGACATAAATGTTGGTGTTTTAACAAGAAGAAAAGCAAGAGAAAGAACATGTTTTATTTTTGAACTTGAGCCTAAGACTGCAAATATGCATTGAAAGATGATGATTGGTTGAAGGCTATGGAAGAAGAAGTAGAGTAGATTGAGAAGAATAAGACCTGGACATTAGTACCCAGACTGGTGGGCAACAATGTAATCGATACTAAGTGGATTTTCAAGAACAAGATGAATGAGAAAGGTGAAGTGATAAGAAACAAAGCAAGATTGGTGTGCAAAGGATATGCACAGGAGGAAGGCCTAGACTATGGTGAAACATTTGCACCTATGGCTAGACTTGAAGGTGTAGGGATTCTTCTTTCATATGCTTCTTACAAAGGATTCAAGCTATATCAAATAGATTTTAAATATTCTTTTCTCAATGGTGTAATGGTATAAGAAGTATACATTGAACATCCAAAAGGATTTTCTAATGAAGAAGGTAAGAACATGGTGTACAAATTACAAAAAGCTTTATATGGATTGAAGCAAGCACCCACAACATGCTATGAGAGATTGCACTCATATCTTATTCAAATTGGTTTTACAAGGACACATGACAAAAATAATGTATACTTAAAGATTGAGAAAGATGATAGGTTACTAATTGCATAAATATTTATTGATGATATCATATATTTGTTGGTAATGAATAAATGAGTAGATCATTTGCAGATGAAATGAGGAAAGAATTCGAGATGTCTATGATAGGTGAGATTAAATTCTTTATTAGATTGCAAGCTCAACAATTAAAAAAAGGTATATACATTAGTCAATCCAAATATGTGAAAGAGATATTGAAAACATTTGGGTTGGAGGACTCAAAACCGGTAGGTACCCCGATGGTAACCGATTGCAAATTGTCAAAAGCAGATGATTCTAAATAGGTGGATGCGACTCTTTACAAATCTATGTGTAGACACCTAAATTTGATTACACAATTAAGTAATCTTATTTAGCTCTCTCATACGTCACTAATTAATTAAATATTAATTATTTAATTGATTAATGGCATTCCCTAAATAATTAATTTAATTAATCAACTATAGACCAATTAATTATCTAAATGGCAACCCATAGTCTGATAATTAATTAAAACCCCCTTCCTCTATTAATTTAAATAAATGTGTTCATTTATTTAAATTAATTCACAAATCTCATTTTCCTCCTATTTTTGGAATTAAATAAAATATTTAATCCAATTTGAGCACATGGCTCCTAACTTTAACCCCTAACCTAACCAATCCCAACTACCTAACCTTGAGTTTTTACTCAACACAACCCATTCACACATGCTAATAACCCTCAAGTAGCTAATGACCCATGATTATCTAATCCAATTTTCCACTCATTCTCTCTCCTCCCATTACATCCTCCTAATTCTCCCACTTTCCTCCTAAACCAAGCCTAATCATTCTCTAAACATTTGTACAATCATAATCCATGGATTAAGAAATCCTAACCTAACCCAAGTCAACTCTCATGTCACATCCTCACATTCTCCAACTCTCTCGCCTCATGTCAACCTTAAATGCTCTTACACATCCCTTGCACACTCCATCTCCTCCTTACACATTTGTCCCCTCTCACATCTCCCAAAATGGTCACATTCCCCCATACTTCCTAACCTCTCTCCCTATGACACTTTTCTCAATGAGAGGGATTTGAGAAAGTACAATCCATGTGCTCTCTCTCAAGTGCATCTCCATCCATCCTCGGGTTTGCATCTTGACTATCCATTTCATCCTCTCCTTTCCTATAAACTGAACTCTCTTCTCCTTCATTTTCATCCACCATTTGAGAAAAGTTACCATGCCATTTTGGAGAACAAAAAATTAAATCATATCCTTATAATGCCAAAATACCTCTACATTTAAAGCTTGAAGCATCTTGAGCCCACATCCAATTCATTGGACCAAATCCATTGAAAAAAGGAGGCTCACATTTGGGGTTTTGCAGGCTTTGCACTCTCTAATATTTGGTGTTGAGTCTTTGTTTGTGGTCTTAGCATAAGTGTTTATCTATTTTGTTTTGTTGAATGCTTGCTTAGTTTAGTATTCCTTAACACTACATTTTAGGTGATACATTTTGGAACACACGGTGGGACCCACTTTTAGGGTCATTCCTCTTCTTATTTCATCATTTTCTTTGCAAAAAACTAACAAATAATTAATGTTTTTTGTTGTTTGAGTGCTTTTGCAAGGTTTTTTGGGTTTTTTCAAGTTTGTAAGAGGAAGAAGGAACATTTGTGCCATCATTCCCACTCTTAGATTTTACACAACAAAAAATATCAATCACTGGGATCATGGGGACAGTTAGCGGGATTGCCTCCTTGGCTTGTGAGATCACATTCCTACAAAACCCTCTTTTCTTTATCTTTTTCTTCTCTATTATGTCCTCAGGCATTTTTTGACAATCAGTAGGATCACAAATCCACAATGCGAGAACACACTTTGACCATGGGTGATCACAAGTAAAATTTGTAAGCCATAAGGCATTTAAGACTGTCATGACCTCAAAATTTGTGCCCTCATATCTGCTAAAATATGTTGTGGGATCGTTCGTTGACCCTGTGGGGTCACAATCATAGATATTCCATTTATTGTTTATGTTAGTCATATTTTATGTTTTTTTTAATTAACAGACCTGCGGGATCGCTAGTACAGACCACAAGATTGTTGTTTTGGTTTACGGGATTACAAGAACGGGTTACAAGATTACAAACGAAGTTTTTTAAAATAGAATTTACACACTTTTATTTGGTGCAATAAAAAGAACCTTGAATGCACAAACAATACATCACACTTTCAATTTGGGCTTAAAATGAACAAGAGGCTAAAATGAAGAATCAAACACTTCAACTTTGGGCTTAAAATAAATGAAATCAACTCTTGAGTGCCTAAGGGATAACAATAAAATGATATTAAACACTTAAAATTGGTTCTTAAAAAGAGTAAAACAAATCTTGAGTTCTTAAAAGGAGTAACACATTTGAAAAATTTATCTTCCAAGTACTTTATTTTCAAAAGAACCTTGCATGCTAAAAAATGAGTGTTTGAAGTTCTAGGATAGAAAACACTTAGTCTAACATAGGTTCAATTTGGAATGAAGCTTTCTTGGTGTGTTTGAAGGAGTGTTTCTCAACACTTCCTTAGAGCTCTTTTAATTTTTGCAAACCTTGTTAAAATATGCGACGTGAAAATAATTGACTTGTATCAGTATCCTCTCCCCTCACCTTCATGGAACTTGGGTGAAGAGAAAGATCAAGCTCAATTGGTTTTACTTATAGTGAGGCCTGCCTAGAGAGAAGCACTTCCTCTTTAGAGAATGACCTCAAACCGATAATTCCCCGATTGGTATATAAACAAGGTGTTCAACAAACTCTCACCTTATCCTCTCAAGCTCGGGCAATGCGTGTTGATGGTATTCTGAGGTAGGTGAATATCCCTATGATTTTGACATGGTCAAATAGGATCTTAAGTGATTCACATGCATACCAACCAATTAGGAGGACACCGCAAATCCTACTAGAATCCATTGATTTAGATACCTACCCGATCTACTCCCAAAGGCTTGATAATCTTTGTGCAAGGAGGATAGTAACCTCCCCAAGACACTCACCATATCATGCCATCCTTGAGCATTTGGAGTTGGAAAATGCGGCATTGTTGATCCAATATATGGTTAGCAGTGGCCGTATTCTGATTAGCTCTTGGGTGCGTGCCTAAGTTTGTGAGAAAATATTTTCAAGTTGAGAGCAATCCTTTAAGGTAGAAAGTTCTTGTCCATGTCTTTGACATTATAGGACTTGTGAAAACATTTGTTCAAACATACACAAATGGAGCCACAAGTCCTTTTTCTAAAGAGATCAAACTTGTTGCATTTCATTCCCACAAGATTGCCTTGTCTCTTTTGGGATTGCTTGCTCATCATTTCCAAAAAAATCTAGAGATTTATCAAAACCAAGTCAAGGCACACTTATCATAGTCATTACCTAGCTTGGAAAGATTCCAAACTTTGTGCTCATCATCACTCCCAGAGATTGGAAAACTTGGACTTATGACCGATTCAACAAAGTACAAGGAAGAAAAGTTACTAACAACCTATGTATACCAAGAGAAGAATATCATAGAATGTAAACTCAAGGATCATCGACCTACCTTAGTTGTGATTAAGGAAGAGACCAAGTATCAAGAGAAAATTGATAGAGCAACCTACAATGCAAAAGTCATGTAGTTTGGAGCACGCTTTTAGATCGATGGTCACTTTGTTACCCTTGAAAGAGAGGACTAGTTGGCATATCACACATCATATCCTTTTAATTCTCACAAAAATGTCTCAGCATCCCAACATCTTAGATCATCCCCTAGGTGCATTTACATCAGCTCTCTAGATAGTGTCAATTAAGATCAACCCAAAATCATCCTTATCTAAAAATCCAAAAAAGTCCAAGAATCCAAATCATCCAAACATCCACTTAGTGTCACATCCCTCTTGAGTTGCTTAAAATCCTTATAAAAAATCATCTTATAACTCCACCCCCTTTCAAATCAATGTTGTCTAGAGTAGCTAGTACTTGTCTTTGTAGGTCTCATCATCTTAATCCAAAGATTGGCTTGCATTGACAAGAATCTTGTCTTCCGAAGATCACAAGTCTATCTAAGGTTGACAATCCCACCATCTTGATCCAACATCAGGAAAAGAAACTTATTTTGACACTTAGTAAACCCTTTAGTATTTTAGGACATCATCTTCATCCCAAAACCAACCATCATCCAGACATCCTTTAGGTTCATCCTAGGTCTTGCATTTATACATATCCCCAGCCTTTTAGCTTCATCCTAGAACCATATTACACTCATCCCTTTGTCAAATCTTCATTTTTCCCATCCTAGGAGTTACATTTTATGTCTGCTAAGACATGATCAAAGAAAATAAATAATATGGATCCTAATCTCGCTGCTATCTCATCATATCCCAATGATCCTAACAATGCCATGGTAATGTACAATCCCCAGCCATCTCAAGTCAAGAATATATGGGTAGATCCAATTGAAGCACCCACCATGGGTTCCATGAAAGCATTTATGAATCATCTATGCCATGCCCAAATGGTTAGTGCAATCATAGCCCAAAATCATCTCACCATCTTGGCTAACTATGCACAAGAGGGTACTCCCATTCCACTAGATCTCTAACCCTTCAACCCCATAAACTTGGTCAATGCTTTCCATAATGTTGCACAACACATTATTGATCCTAGTTACCAAGTAACCCAAGTAGCCTCACCTATCCCCTCTCTTGCAATCTAGCACTACCTTCCCCATCGTGCAAACAATGACACAATCCACTCCTTTCACTATTATGGGACCACCACCTCCACTTGTGACATCTCAAGCTACTACTCATGTGAAAATATCTACACAAGCACCACCTCCACCTCCCACACAATTTTTTACACAAGTTGTACCCATCCCCATTCATGGCCCAAAGCTCCACGTCAGTGCCGCATTTTCAGGGAGCCATGAAGACACCACTATCTACTGCATAGCAAGCCATCGCTCAAGAACATGTTCCACCTTTCACTCAGCTTGCCTCCACCTAAGTATCCCTCCCACCTTTTGATGCTAGTGCTTAAGCCCAACAACCATTTTACATGATAGGGATTCCATTAGGAGGTCCCCTCAACCAACCATTCACATTACAAATCCCCACCAGGACAACCACATTTCCAACTATCTCCACATCCCAACTTGCTACAAGGGTAGGTTCTTCTTGGGGCCTTACTCAAGTGCAAATTCATACCCTAGGGATAAAAACACAATCACATATATCAAATCCCACAAACCCACAAACATTTTTTCCATTCACAACACAACCCCTACCCCAATCTCCTCAAGTTGTATATTTCCCCACATTCACCAACTATCTATCCATGCCAACAACCATTTCTCAAACTATGCCACCACCACAACAACAAAGTTCCTCTCATTTCACCATCTATCTTACACAACCACCTCCTATCACTAGCATCCAGGAACCCATTCCATTGCTCAACATTGTAGGAATGCACCCTACCAACAATCACCAAACACAAAGCCAAGCAAACCAAAAATCCATGCCATTTCACCAACCTCCTCCACAACAATAGTACTTCCCTATGTAATAAAAAAATCCCTATATTCCCAAACAACAATAGACAACACCATATCTCACACAATAATAAGCTCCTGTACTCTAGCAACAATATCTTCCTCAGCATCCATTGCAAAACCCACTCCAAACTACCTACATAGCAAGGAAATCTCCCTTCCAAATCCCTTAGTATCCACTCCAAAACCATCCCTATTGACCTACAACCTTCAACACCTTCCTAATGGGAGTACCCAATCTAACACCTACTAATTCAAAATGAGAAGAGATGAAGAATGCTCTCAAGGAGCTCAGGGCCGATACATAAAGCAAGACCTTCAAGTTCAAAGAGGTTTATCCTTATCCCTTCGAAAGGTCCATCACAATAGTCCCCTTCCCCAAAGACTTTGAGATGCCCAAGTTTTACAAATATCAAGGAAGGGAGGTCTAGTCATCCATGTCAAGGAATTCTACATGGCCTCCCAGGAGGTTTCTTACAATGACTTTCCTCATGCGCCTCTTTCCTAAGAGCCTAGGGGGAATTGCTATTGAGTGGTTCTACAAGACACCCTATGGATCCGTATCAACCTTTGTAGAATTATCTGAGAAGTTTGTAACACAATACACACACAAATTTGAAAATGAACTATCTCTCTTGGACCTATGCAATTCAAAACAAAAGGGAGGTGATAGCTTGGCTGACTATCTACAAAGATGGAAAAACCACACCACGAGGTTGTCATACCAACTGCTAGAAACATATCTCATGAAGACCTTCATTAACAATCTACACCCTAATTTATCCCACTTCATGCATATGAATTACATACAAAGATACCAAGATATTAAGGGCAAAGGAATGGATATTGAAAAAGGCATCTTGGACGATGGTACCATTAGGCATTACAAGGAAAATCAACAAGTTTGGCCCAATAATAATCGACCGAGATATTGGAATAAGAATAAAAATGTAGTCATAGATGGAGCCACTAACACCAAACATGTTCAGGTTGTCATAGTTGCTCCTAAGCCACCTACGCCTATGTGTCAACAACAAGCACCTACCTACTAACAATCCATGCAGCATTGCCAAATCCAAGCAAATCAAACTAACTCCATATCAGTCACCCAAGGTCAAAATAAGACATGAATCCAAAATAATCAGAAGCACACATTCACCCCTCTTAGTGAACCTTTGGGCATGATCTTCCATCCAATGACTAGTGCCAACTTGATTATTTACCCCCAAACCCAGCCATTCAATGAATCAACCCCCAATCCTGCATGGTACAAGGACAATGAGTATTGCGATTATCACTATGTTAAGGGACAAACCATTGTGAAATGCATGAAGCTCAAGAATTATGTTCAAGATATTATCAATAAAAAGGGGATCACAGTCGATGCACCTACCCAAGCATCATCCAATGCCAACCTCCAAATATAACAAAATGTGTTTCCTCAACACAATGTTGTAAAGAACGCAATCAATACCAAACTACCACCCGAGAATCAAGGAAAAGGAAAGCAAGGTGAACATGTTGATAGAAAGGAATATACTACTACCCATATCAATTATGACAAGTTTTTTGGTCGCATCTCTCAAGTCGAACCCACTGTAAATATCATACATGTCAAAGGTGCAGAAAGTCAGTGTGTAGTCACCACCCATAGGGGTATAATCTATATCATCAGTGCTAGTAGGGTTCCAACATCCAATGTGCAATATAACATCTTGAATACTTTGGAATACCCCTGCCCAAATATCCATCCTCGACCTTCTTTGCACCTCACCCATTCACCAGGAAATTCTTAATAAAACCCTCCAAGAGGCACGTGTCCCCACAAAAATTAACACCATCCAGTTTGAGAACCTCATGGGACATCTATCTGCATCTTATGCCCTCTCCTTCAAACCATTTGACATGCCATCCATTGAACCCGATCATAATCTCCCTCTCTACATCACTGTTATGGTAAATGATTTTATTATCAAATGGGTCATGATAGATAATGGTTCGACCCTTAACTTGTGCACACTGAAATTCATCAAACAAGTGGGATACATAGAGGCTGATATATCACATGAGGTCATCACCATTAAGGCCTACAATAACTTGGAGCATACCCCAAAAGGTACCATTTTTTTCCTATCAAGTTGGGCTCGACAATTCAAGAAACCATATGCCATGTTGTTGATCTTGATCTCCCCTACAACATCCTCCTTGATTGATCATGAATTCATTCCATTAAAGCTATCTATCCACTTACCATCAGTACATTAAATTTCTACACTAGGGCACTGAAGTCACCATCCACGCTAATTCCCAACCCTTTTCATATTGTCCTATGTTGGAAGCATCATTTCCCCACTACACCCACTATCCTAGAATTGATATTGGCACTTCCATCACTAGCATATCTCGATTCCAATGTGATCCAGAGATGATCCACACCTCTACTCTTTCCACTATTAAGATCAATGACATGGGCTATGGTGAATACAGTATGACTGATACCTTTGGAGTAGGGGCCCTACCACTTGATCCACATACCCAAGGGCACCCATGTCACAAAAGCACACCCCCTCAAATAGAGCCTGAAGTAAAGAAAATGGGGCCATCCACATTCATCTCACATGGAATTCTGAATAATCAAGAGATGGACCTTGATATCAACAAATGGTTGTATAATTACCTCCCACCTCCTAACACCGAGCTCCTCGAGTACTTCAAAGATAAATACCTTGCATCACGCAAATGGGTTATAGAACAATGAAACTATCAAGGTGGTAGTTTGGGACCCGAAGAAGGTGGTGCAAAAGACCCACTAGAAGCTTCACAAAATCCAAAACATTAGGCCCTTGGAATTAACAACCCTTGCCTGCATATAAAGGGCCTCAATACCACAACTGGGGGCACCAATTTTCCTAACGTTACCCTCTTGAATATCCTGGACAAAATCATGGAGATCAAAGACATCCTTGAAGAGGAAGTGAAGAAATCTT
Organism: Chamaecyparis obtusa; assembly: GCA_027943335.1. Lineage (NCBI taxonomy): Eukaryota > Viridiplantae > Streptophyta > Pinopsida > Cupressales > Cupressaceae > Chamaecyparis > Chamaecyparis obtusa. The sequence goes on from BSBK01001859.1 coordinate 2,062,695, forward strand.
ATGATGATATAATCGATGATGAAACCTTCTTGGGAAACTTTTTCCTTTGCCAACCCATCATCAACCTTATCAACCTCCCCCTCATCCATCCCAAACTCATAGACTCGGACCAAACTAAGTGTTGTACACATCGATGAGTTCTAAAGCGAAGAAGAGCCCTTATGATTCATAGGAGCATCAGACCAACAACAAGACTGGGGGAACAAATCAACATATGTCTACAAGTTGGACCCCAAGGGATACTTCGGGGAAGAGGAAGTCTTCAACCGCAAAATAAAAAATGAAAAAGAAAAAATGAGTCTTTTTGTGAAAACCCCTCTGGGGCACGTTCTTATTCTAAAAAAGTAAAAACAAAAGGTGTATCTTCTAGTGAAAAACTATCTAAGGCACTAGAGGATGAAGACTTGCCTCTTTCTCCTATCCATGATTATAGACTAGAGCAGTCCTCCATACTCATCAAAGACACCAAGTCCATCAACTTGAAAACTGAGGAATGTCTAAGAATAACATACATCGCAACATCCCTGACTAAAGGTGAAGAGACAACTTTCACAACACTTCTCCAAGAGGAAACCATAAATTTCTCCTTGTCATATGCTCACATACGTAGGTTGGATCCCAACTTGGTCATTCATCACCTTGTAGTAGACCCAAGTGCAAAACCAATCAAGAAAAAGCCTCACAAGATGCATCCCAGAGTGGCCCTATTAGTCAAAGTAGAATTTGAAAAAATCCTGCAACCAAAAATCATCTGAGCTATTGATTATTTAGAATGGATCTCTAACATGGTGCCAATAACCAGGCCATTAGGGGAAATCATGATCTGCATGGACTTTAGAGACCTTAACAAAGCCTAACCAAAGGATGATTTTCCCCTACCGAACATAGATATGATCCTTGACCTCATAACTGGCCACGAGATGTTGTCACTCATGGATGACTTCTCAGGGTACAATTAGATCCATATAGTAGAGGAAGACCAACATAAAACAACATTTACAACACCATGGGGCACCTTTTGTTATAATATGATGCCATTTAGTTTAAAGAATGCAGGAGCCACATATCAGTGACCAATGGAAACCATATTTTACAACATGATATACAAGATACTCGAAGACTATGTGGATGACATTCTAGCCAAATCAAAGACACAGTTGGAACACCACAACATTCTTGAGTGTGTGTTCGATTGTCTACATCATTATGGTCTAACGTTAAACCCAAAGAAGTGCATCTTCGGTGTAACATCAGGTAAGATATTGGGGTTCATTGTATCACAATGAGGCATCAAGATTGATTCCAATAAAGTCAAGGCCATAATAGACATTCCTCCTCCCCAAACACTTAAGCAGCTAAGGAGCCTAAAAGGAAAATTATAGTTTGTGAGTATATTCATATCACAATTGGTCGACAAATGTCAACCATTCACACACCTGCTTTGCAAAGATACCAGCGTCAAGTGGGACCTAATCTATCAATGGAGTTTCAAGAAACTTAAAGAATACCTAGCCAACTCACCCATTCTGGTGTTACCAACACCAGGATGCCCTCTCATCTTACACATTTCAGCAACCACTACAACACTATTGACCATCTTGATGATAATGGAAAGGAAAGAGCCATCTACTACATCAGTTATACACTTGTCAGCTATGAGTTGAACTATTCACCTATGGAGAAGGCATGTCTTGTAGTGGTTTTCACCACTCAAAAACTTTGACATTACATGATAAGCCACACCATAAAGCTCTTTTCCAAAGTAGATCTCCTTAAGTACCTTCTTTGAATAACAACACTTACAAGCTGAATGGAAAAATGAGTTATGCTCCTAAGTGAATTCGAAATCCAATATAAAGGGACGGGTCATTGGAGATCAAATAGTTGTTGAACCCCTGGTAGATGCATATCTATTGGTGATGGAATTCCCTAATGAACATCTATGCATGGTCAAAGAAAAATTGACAAGGAATTTGTACTTCGATGACTCTTACACATCTCATGGATTAGGAGGGGGAATCCTCTTTATCACTCTCCAAAGAGATTACATCCCCAAATCATTCAAGTTGGGATTTCCCTGCACTAATAACATTTCAAAATACGAGGTGCTCATCTTAGGCCTCAAAAAAACTATCCAATGGAATATCAAAGAGTTGCAGGTCTTTGGAGATTCACAACTTATCATCAAGTAGGTCCTGGATGAATTCCAAATAAAAGACAACAAATTGTTACCATACAAAGAGCTAGTGGACAAATTAAAAGAACAATTCCTAAGCCTAAAATTCACAAAAGTACACAAACTACAAAACAAAGGTGCAGATGCCATGGAAACCATTGGATCTTTGTTGGAAATCTCTCAAGATTCAATGCAGTACAATTTTTTAGTCAAGTAGCTACATACACCTGCTTACGAGAATGTCAATTATGAAATGGTGTGCATTTTGGTTGGTTCCAAGTCCCCATGGTACCATGACATCCATGCTTTTCTAAAAAATGGTATCATATCTCCTCATGTTAGAAACACTCAGCGCCAAAACCTTATCCGCAAAGTTTCCCACTACACTCTCGTAGCTAATCCCTTATATCATTATGGATATCATAACATCCTCTCTCAGTGTTAAAATTAAAATGAGGTTTTCCTAGCTTTACAAGAGGTTCACGCTAGAATCTGTGGTGCCCATACGAGTGGCATGATCCTAGCAAAGTAGTTTCTTAAAGCCAGGTACTATTGGCCAAAAATGAAACATGATGCATGTGAGTTTGTAAAGAAATACCTACCATATCAACAACATGCCAATCTCATCCATGATCCAGCACAAAAATTGCATCCCATTGCACCACCTTGGCCCTTCTCATGTTGGGGCTTTGACCTCTTTGGTAAGATAACCCCCTTTTTCTTGGATGGACACAAGTACATCATAATCGCCACTAAATACTTCACGAAATGGGTTGAGGCAATTTTGCTCACTGTAATTACTGACATTTAGATATCTAAGTTCCTCCTTTACCAAATCATCTACCACTATGGAATCCCTTCTACCATTTTCATAGATCATGACACACCTTTTGAAAACCATCATATCCAACATCTATGTGCCAGATTTTGCATCCATCACCATTTCTCCAGCCCATACTTTCCTCAAGGAAACAACCAAGTCGAGGCAACCAACAAAACCATTCTAAAAATCCTCAAAAAAGTTTTCAATGATTTTGGTCATGACTGGCACCTTCAAATTAGTCCTCCCTCTAGTCCTACCACACTTCATTCCACACTCCCACAAGCACCACCCCATACTACCTAGTATATGGTGTCGAGGTCGTCTTACCAATTGAGGTTGAGCTACCTTCATTACATATGTCTATGGAGAATTATACCACTGATGAAGACTATCACATGGCACACCTCACCCAGTTGGACCTGTTAGATGAAAAAAGGAAGCAAGCTTATGATCATCTAGTTGTATACCAAAATTGACATAAAAGAAGCTACAACAAAAAGGTCCATCGAAGATAGTTCCAGGTGGGTGATATGGTCCTTAAAGAGAATTAGAAAGTGCAAGAAGATCGAGAAAAGAAAGGCAAGTTTTAGCCTACCTAGTTGGGCCCTTACATTATCACACCATGTTTTGGCTCAGGATCCTATCAGTTGTCTATAGCTGAAGGGGAGCCACTGAATGATCCTATCAGTATCATCCATTTGAAATGGTTCTATGCTTGAACCATCTCCTATGTATCTGAAAAAATCTATAAAAATTGTAAAATGTCTTGAAAAAATCTGTCTTGGTGAAAACCTAGTAAACAGGCACCTCGATAATAGCAAAAACATCCCAAAAATGCAAAAATAATATTAAAAAAATTCAAAAGAATCATAAAATGAAAAAATTAAAGAGAAATAATCATCCAACAATGAAAACTTGGCAATCAAGTACCTTGGGCAGGTATGTTGGTGAAACCCTAGAAATAAGAGCCATACATAATGGACTATATAATTATCTATCAAAATCCCACTCCATCACCAAACATGTATCCACCCATCATCTCTCCACCTACATTTCTTCCACAAATTCTGTATTCTTGAGGTGTTCATCACCACATCAAAAAGATTGAATTACTATATGGTATTGTGAGATTCTTGTACATACTAAGGCATGTCCTATCTCCAAATCCTGAACTATGTATGTAATTGTCATTTGATGACCTATCCTAATTCTTGAGCTTTGTAAAATACCTATTATATATAGTGTCATGTCTCTCACTTGTACTTTGTTGCTAGGTCTCATTTTACATATCTTTGTTCATCCCACAGAAGCATGGCCAATTACATTTCTCATCAAAGTCTCGTGTCTCAGCAAGTATAACCTCAACAAGAAATTCTCAGTTATTACGGTTGTCCTAAAGTCATCTTTTTCCCATCAAGATCCAATTTGCAGCCAATCCTGACAAATAGGTCCATGTAGGATGCATCTTTCTTCATGTCTGACCTAATCACACCATCTCTTAGTTAGTCGATCTCTTTTGGAAAATGATGTCTTTTTTATTTATCACTTTGGTTTTTAAATAGATTCTTTGGTTCTTGTTTAATCTTTTACGACTTCTTGTTGTTTCTCTCCTCAAGGTCACCATGATCCTTTATATCATTGTGTGCTATGAATGAGGGCAATCTAGGGTAGGGTCTCTCAATCTTATTGTTTCTACCTATGAGTCATTTGGATGTGACCCTTGCATCATGTAATCCTTTGGGATCTCATTGTGCACTTGGGAGATGTCATTTGTTTGTGGGTTCTCCAACATCATTTCCACCATGGCTTTGCCTGGGTTTGTGTGTGATGTTGGGGCAACCCTTACGTGTCTTTTCATGTCAGTATTATGTGATTCTAGTGACAAGGCCTTGGGTTCCTAGTAACCTTGGCAAATCCCATATGTTTCTATATCAAACTAAGTGCTCAAACTACATGGTGGTATTCCATCCTGAAATACTTTATGCTCAAGCTTTAAGAAAATTCCCCCATATTAATTCCCAAACTCAAATCCCATCATGAATCCAAAAATCATCCTACAAATCCACAAAGTTCCAAAACCCCAGCTCAAATCCTCATTAATCTACATCATTGCCTATGTACCTATCTCTATCATCCATCGTCTCCTCACAAACAACCCCTCGTCTTGATGCAAACTTGAAACACACCCATTCTGTTCTAACCCCTAGCCCATGAATTTTAATTGTGCAAACCACCCTCCCCACCTACCATTTTCACCTTTCATAACAATTGTTTAGTCAGGCTGTGATATACTACATGTACCATCTCTGCTACCTCCACAATCATTCATGTGCATTCCATCTCATGTGCATTCACATTTTAGATTGCATTTAATTGTATTACCATTCACATTTTAGATTGCATTTAATTGCATTATCATCCACATTCTTAGATTGCATTTAATTGCATTAGCATTCACATTCTTAAATTTTATTTAATTGCATTAGCATTCACATTCTAGATTGTATTTAATTGCATTATCATTCACTCTTTAGACTGCATTTAATTTCATTATCACTTACATTTTAAGTTGCATTTAGTTACGTTTGGTTGTACAATCACTCACGTTTACATTGCATTTATTACACATCATTTAATTGCATCCATTATATTAAATTGCATCGATTGTAGTTAAATCATTTCCTTACTTCCATTTTTCACATCGTTAAATCACTTAATTTCACCAATTGTTAAGTCATTTTAAATTCATTTTTATCTTGCATAGTTAAATCATTTTAGATTCATTTTTAAATTATTTAGATTCATCTTGCATAGTTAATTAATTTTAGATTTATTTTAATTTTTCATAGTTAAATAATTTTAGATTCATTTTAATCTTACATTGTCAAATCATTTAGATTAATCCTACATTGTTAATTCATGTAGATTCACTTTAAATCCTGCATTTTAAATCATTTAGATTCATGTTAAATATTGCATTGTTAATTCATTTTAAGCTTGCATTGTTAAATCTCATTTAAAATCATTTAGGCTCATTTTAAATCTTGCATTGTTAATTCATTTTAAGCTTGCATTGTTAAATCTCATTTAAAATCATTTAGGCTCATTTTAAATCTTGCATTGTTAATCTCATTTAGATTCGTTAAATCTTGCATTATTACATCATTTTAGTTACATTCACTTTATCCAAAATCATTTAAATTGCATTCATTAATTTGCATTACTAAAACATGGCAAAATAAATCATACATCCATACATAAGTAAACATCATAAATAGAATCATACATCCATGCATAAGTAAACATCATAAGCATAGTAAATAGAAACTACATCCATCACATGCATAAACATCATAAACTATATCCACCTTGCATCCACACATCGTCAATAGTTGCATCCTACATAAAGCATTAATCACACACATCACATATATAGAATCATAAATAGCACATCACATCCTACATCACAAATATGTCAGTCACATCTCATAATCACAATCATCACGTCTTGCATCACATATTAGTATAACCATAAATCATACATTTGCATCAAAAAATTGGCCAATAACATAACACATCCTCCCAACTTAGCATCATATGTATATATCTCGCAAAGAATAAAAGAATGTCCCACATCCCACATCAAAGAATCCACAAATGTCTGAGTGTCTCAAAAGTGTCCATCAATTGAATCAATATACAAATCTAGGACAATGCCTTCAAAAAATAATATACATGTACATCAAAACTATTGCATCATATCACTACCTATCTCCCTCTCTTAGGGGAGGTTGCATATTGATATCTAGAGGTGGTGCAACCTATGGTGGATCCCGTGCCTAGGGAATCTCCACTCTATTGAGAAAAAGTGCACCCTAAACCTTTAAAGGTCCTTGTGATGGTCTTGTTAGCTCCCGAGCTCTGTCATCAACCTCTATCCCTACCCTAACCCCTCAGCCTCCACCATTTGCATCGAACCACCGATCAACCAATGCTATCTCTGTGACTGACAAGGTTAGTGGCTCTCTTGATCTGTCCTCCAAGAGGGCCCAACCCCAAATTATTGCCAGCAATCCTCCTATTACTCTTAGCCCCTACTCTAGTACCTGTGCTTGTGGCCCCTGGTCGACTGGCACATTGGTAGTGCTCCCTCCTCTCTGGTGGTACAAAACATGATACATCACCTTGTACCATCCTACCTACTCTTGAAGGTGTGTTATATCCCTCTGTAATCTCACCACCTCCTGAGATCCCCCAGCCACACTCCCTCTGCAACCTGCCTCTCTTTGGCTAATTGCTACAACACCAAATCCCTCTCCCCTACAACTTGTCTTGCTCATACTGCAACCCATCTCTCTCCCCCTATAGCCTATCTCTCTTCAACTTAAGCCTATTCCTCTCCCTACATAGTCACTCTGCACTAGGTGAGTAATCAGAGAATCTCTTTGTCCCTATACATCCCACAACATTTAGCTAGTCATATCGTGGGTAACCTATAGGGATGCCAGTTGGGTTGCTAGGTCTTCTCCTCCTCCCCTATTGGTAGTCCAACCCCTGGACCCCCTAGTGGTGGGACTAGTGGTAGTTGTGTACCATATCCCCCATCATTGCCCCCTTCTTCTTCTCTTCCTCCTCCATCTCCTTCTCCCCCATCCACATCCATACCATCTCCTCCTCCATCCCTCTTGCCTACCCTCCTCATGACTAAACTCCCTCCTCTCCTCCCCCCAAGTGCTACTATGGATATCTACCCCTCCCCCTAGCCACTTGTGTTGTCATGACCCTCATCCTCTTTTCCTATGGTGATAAACCTTACCTCCCCACTACCTACAGCCTCCAAAACCAAGCATAGTACTCCACCATACTCCCCCATCTACTGGACCCCTATCCAATCTCAGTGGATGACTTGTATGGCCTACCACACTGCCACCAAGCCATATTTTTCTATGGGGTCTCCAAATTCTAATCTCCTCTTTTGAGTAGTCCGTTGATACCAGTGCTTTCCATCTAGTAGGCCCTGTGTGTACCTAAACTATCTGCCCACCTAGTTTGTCCTATACTACTCTATTATGTAATCCCATCACCTTGTCAAGTATGTGGGTGTCATCTCATAGCGTAGCTGCAATTGATCCTTTGGCTAGGTTGGCAACCTTATATACAACCTCCATGTAATGTCATCTTGGATTCCATATAGGGTCTCTCTCCAATAATGTATATCATATACATCATGGTATGTAAGAGGCTCTCTCCAATTGCACACTATAGGATGATCCACCTATCTATCCCTCTAACCTACTGGTCTTATCACCACAATGTGCTCTCATCCCCAAACCTGTAGCAAAGTGGTGAAGCCTATACTTCACGCCTGTGTCTGTCCACCATGGTATACAATTTGATGCAGGTCCCTATACAACTTAGCTAACATGAGCATAGGTACTCTGACATCCATGATTCTCATGATCAACATGATGAGTGTTAGTGTTGTATGCACCTTAAAATGGTCGCCTAGACTTTGGGCCCCATTTACTCAATTTGTCAAATATCAATTTTCTGAATCAATGCTTTACAATATATTCAAATCAATTTCTTTGATCAAATCATAACTATTTCAATCATTTCAATAATCTCCTAAGGTTTAATCATGTCATCAATAATTTTATTTAATTAAAATAAATATTCTCTCTTAAATAAATAAAATAACCTTATTTAATTGAAAGAAATATCTTTTAAATGAAATAAAATCTTTTTTTTTAATTAAATGATTTTATCTTATTTAGAATAATATCTCTCTTTTAATTTAATAATTTTATCTTATTTAATTAATAGAGAATCATTCTTTTAAATAAATAAAAAGTCCTCTTAAAGCTCTTTGTGATGAAAAAAGGGAAACAAATAATTAAAAATAAATAAAATCCCTTTTCTCTCCACACTCTCTAAAAAATGAGCTTTATTTCCTCTTTTTGGATTTATCCCACATTGCTCTTGAGGATGCATTCTCTTCCACATTTTCCTATATAAGGAGCCCTCTCCTTCTCATTTTGAGGATCCAAAAATTTTCATGTTATTGTTATACTGCAGGTTTGGAGAGCAATCTTGGAAGAAGCTTGTTGAACACATTTGGAGCTTTGGATATTTGAGACTTCTTTCTTCTTGTCTTTTTCTCTCATGCCTTATGGCAATCCATAGTTTAGATTAATATTGCATTCACATAATAGTTTAAATTCATGTTTTCTTTCATAGATTAACATTGTATAAGCATTCATTTCAGTAGAATAGTTTATTTCTTACATTGTTATCATCTAGACTAGTTTCATTTGCATGCAATAACTTGATGATCATGGATATTAGCATGCTTTCTATTCATCTTTGAATCTCTCGTTTCTTGGTGTATTTGCATGGGCATAACTAGGTCAATCTGAGGGCCTCATATACAAACCCCTGCACTCCACGAATAGAGAGCTGTGAATCGCTGTTTGAGACCTCATTCTTGAGTGTTCTTGAATGTAATGATTCATAGAAGTGTGACTACTTTCTAGCACACATTTTTGGTGCCCACCGTGGGGCAGAAAAGATCAATTTTTGGCCTCATTCTTGATTGGTTTTTCAATTTTAGTGTTGGTTCCAGGCCTTGTACAGCTATGTACAACTTGGAAACCTTGTAATATAATAATGGATGGATAGAATGATGAATCCTCTTTCTCATGCTTTTGGTTTGGTTCATTTTTATAAAGAAATGAATAAGTTTTGATCATTTTGGTGAAAGTGGGTATTTGCAGATTTGAGATTCTCTGAATACAGTCAGATTGAAACATCTCGTACAGACAAATTGTGAAGAATCAAGACCTGTAATAATATTCATTAGAAAGATACATGAATTAGCTTTCATTTACTTTTGGTTTGAGTCATTTTTATGCAGATTTGTGAAAGTTATGGGCATTTGAGTGAAAAATGGTTTTTAACAATTTGTATTGGAGTTGCAGGCAATGATTTATTCTTAGAAAATGAATTATGAATGGGAAAAATAAATGGCTTACATATTTGGAAACTAGATTCATTAATAGTTACTGTGATATTTTTTTGGTTTCATTTGGATTCTTTGTGGGAAAGATATGTGATTCCCTAGGCAGGGCCTGGTGTTTTAAATCTGGTTTATGACAGAAAAATGACAGTCTGAAAAGGTTATTGGTTGAGGAACCAAATTGAATCATAAGACCTTGTAATTTTGAAAAATGATAGTTCTTGATGTTGGCTAAAAACTTCATTCTTTCCAGAAATTTTAATATTGTGATTTTATGGGTCAAATAAATCAATCTTTAAAGACTGTCTTGAAGACAACAATGTTACATATCTTACGGTTTGCCATTGATTTGTCTTGATTCTGTACTTTCGAATGTGTGCTAAATGCTAGATTGCAGATCTTTGGACCTAAGGTGAGTTCTTAAAATCTATATAACACTTGGTTTGGGCATAAAATTAATCTCTCATGTGTTTGGCTTGAGTGTTACACGCTTTCATAGAACACATTTTTTATGCTCTTAATGGGAAATAAACGAACATATATTTGCTTTCATAGAAGTTTGTGTTTAAGTTCATGCTTGTCTTTTAAACATTAAGTAATTTTTGGTTCCAATATCAAAAAATTCTCATTGAGTAATCTAGGGCATGGATTCATTCCTTTTTTTACATGAAGAGTTAAATGCACCACTTTTTGGACTCACTTCATGTTTACTTGGAAAGTTAAATATTCCATGATTCAAACCCTCTTGCACTTATGAGTAGTATTGATTAGTAGTCTTAGATTACTTGTGATTGATCTAGATTGCTATCTTGGGTTATTAGACTCGCTAATCCGTCGGCCCCTCATTTCCGCCCTGTGGTTGCAATCCCAGTGCCACATTAAAGGGGAGGGGTCTATAGGAAAGAAGTGTTAATTGTTCCACTAGGCAACCCTTTTGTGCTTTTTGGAACTCACTTGTTGTCTAGGTTGTGGACTCATTTGTAGCTTATGTGGGGTGTTAAGTATTCCACCTTGTGGACTCACCTCATATTTGCTTTAAGCGTTAAGTGTTCCACCTTTAGTGCTTTTCAATACTTTTTGATAGAGAATTACTTACTTTTCATTTTTTTAGAAGGCCTGCTTGGGGATTTCATCACCTCAAGGGACGACCTTAACTCCTGTGTTCTGGCAGAGTATAAATATTGGGAGGTGAATCCAAAGACACCTCTCTTGGGAATGAGTTAGATTTCACTCTCGGCTAAGCCTCAAAGAACTTTATACCTTTGAGAAGTGAAGGAGGAGATTTGGGTTACCGTCTCCCCCTGGCTGTGTGATTTCTGATTCTTCTCATCTACGGATTTGGGCCTCACGTACCTTGCGTATATCAAGGACACCTTTTAGAAAAGCCATGTATATCCTTGTAGACAGCTTGCTAGGATGTTGTTGTGTTCTGAGTACCTGCTAAAACATATCCAAGAACATACACAAGTAGAATCTTTAAGGAGTAGCATACTAAGTCACTATTCTTGTTCATGTGCAAGGTTGTTTTGCCTCTTGCTCATTGTTTGAAGACAATTGCTTGCTTGAACTCCCTGATTGCTGTCTTATGTGCTTGATACAAATCCATTGATATGCTTGCTTGGTCTTTGAAAATGAACAACAAACTGAAATACTAAGTTCTTCGATTAGGTGACTTGTCCCAGTTCTAGAGACCTATTCTGTATTTAGGGTTCTTGTTGTATACACCTTAAAATGGTCACCTAGACTATTAGCCCCCATTTGCTAAATCATCAATTGTTTATTCTTGATCAAATCCTAGTTCTATCATTTATTTGATTAGTTGTAACCGTGGGGTAGAGTAGATAGACTTTGTCCTTTAAATTCTGCATTTTCATCAATTTTCGTTAATTTTTCGGCAAATTTTTAGCGTATTTTTTATTCTCTGGTTTTCTCTCTCAGAATATTGCATGATACTTCTTAGTATATCACGTGATACTTCTCAGTATATCACGCGATATACCTTATAATACCCGCGCGACACTTCGTGTCTCAGAAGAATTGCACGCCTGTATTAAGGTATATTGCCTGGTGTCGGGCGAAGTATTGACCCAGTATAGTGCGAAGTATCGCGCGATACTGTGTCTATACTTGGCAGTGACCTATTTTTGAGTTATTTTATCCATCTTGCAAGTTTTAGGTTCTTAGCTAACTTTTTGAAATTTTTTGAATTTTTTTTTAAAATTTTGCAAATGGTATCAAAAGTTTAAGTGTGATATATCGTTGGAAAGGTCTTTTTGAGCCTAATCCAACCATGATGGTTTCATTTTTAAATTTTATCATTTGATCAGTTATTTTTGTAGATTATCTAATTTTTTTCATGTACTAATCATTGTTAGATTTTGGATTTTGATTCTCCTAACTCTTGTTGGTCTAACAAGTTGTGGTTGTAGGTGCTTCTTGCTTGAAATTTGCTAAAATCGCATGTCAAAGAGGGCTACTAATGGTTTTTGCAGGGCTTCCCTATGCATAAAAACTAAATCAAGTGCTTGTTTAATTGCTTTCTTTATTAAGTGTGGCATATACTAGTTGTTTCCTTTCATAGGCACTTAATACCTTGTTGTAGGAATTTTGAGGTGGTAGGAGAGTATGCTCTTCACCCTTGTGGTGAAATAGAAATCTTGACCCATCTTGAGATTTTGAAAGCAAGGGGGTAATTGGATCTTTCCTTGGTGTGTTTGGGTGAAATTCTTGAGATAGGGGAGTATGCTCTTCACCCTTGTGGTGAACCAAAAACCTTGAACCTCAAGAATTAATCCACTCTTTGTTTAGCTTAGGATCCTTTAGCGGGCCTGCTCTTGAGCAATCAAGAGGAACAACCCAAGTGGGGACAACCTTGTCATCATTTTCCTTGGTGGTGAGTGATTCCAACTCACTATAATCTCAAGGCTATCGAGGACACAAAACCTTGGTAGACATAGTACTTATCTTCGCTTGATGTGAATAACTTGTGGGATTGTGACCATGAGGAAAGCATTAAGCAAGAATGCTTAAGGTAATCTTGAGGTCATGAGGTCCTAGTCCTTTATGAGAAGCAAGAGGGGTGCTATGAACGGAAACCCTTACTATGAACCATTAGATAGAGGCCACCCTATTTTAGCCGCTTAGCTTCTTGGTGCAAGGATTGATCCAAGTGGACTTACCCGGATCACCCCAAGACACTCACCATATGTGTTCTTTTGGTTGTATTTTTGACACTTCCATGACAACACCAATATCTCTTGTGGGCAACCACTTGGTGTGAGGCAATGGAGCATCAAGTTGTGGGCCACGTTGCTAAGTAATGAGCCTTGTCCTTCTAGGTAGTAATTGCTTGAATTGTCTTCGATTGTGCTATGCCCGTGTAAACGTTCTCAACATTCAAACAAATGGTAGCATTCATACGGTTCCCTATTTTGATATCACAAGTGCTTGTCTTGGCAATGTTGCTTTTGCCCTTGTTTCAAGTGTTCTATGACATGTTTGATCACCTACCATTTTCAAACATGTCTTTTATCTACTGTTACTGCTTGTCAAACTGAGAAATTGCACTATCCAACCTTTGAACTTGATCAAAATGCCTTAAAACTGAGAATTTTATGTTCACTGGTCAAAAAGTCATACGAATCTACAACAGTATCGCACGCCTTACTGAGAAATATCATGCGATAGTTCGCGCCCTGCTATTTTATCGCGCGCTTTGTTGAGGTATATCGCGCGATAGTTCATGCCTTCTAGACTATCGCCCCACTAGCCTGGAGTCTATCGCCCAACCATACTGCAGTCTATTGCCTGGCTTAAGGTGAAGTATCACCTGAACTGAGAAGTATCACCCTGTCTGCCTGGAAAGTATCACCCAGAATCTTTTTGCTATCCTGTCATTGCTGCAATTCGGAGTGGCTAAACTTGCACTTTAACCTGTCGTAGAGTGTCTTTTTCTGTTCTTACCTAAAACTGGTTTGTTACCTACATGCTTAGATTTGTTCTAGACTGAAACAAATGAGCTAAAACTATTGGGTTTGAGTTTAATGAATGCTACTCTTGATCACTTGTCGCATCACGGTTACCTCTCTAGCTACTTGCTTAATGAGCTTCTTGCTCGTTGCTCGGCTTTAGTCAATTGATTGCTGTAAGTGCTTGAGCACTTTTGATGAGCCATCTCTCTATTGTTCTACTTTGACAAGTGATCTTTATTAGCTTTTATTATCTCAAATCTAAGAAACTTTGTCTCATTCTATTAGTCAACCAACATCTCTTTTCATGCCGGTTACAACTTGGTCTCAATTTGAGCAGGAGAGTCATCCTCCGTTCAATTATACACAGTTACCTTCTCCAACTAGACGTTCAAAAGCACCCATTAGCAACAACAATTCTAGTTCTGACCAATCTGAGAATTCTAAGGCTACATTGTGGTATAAAGGAGGTTTCCTCTTTTCCACATTCAAGACCCCCAAAAACACAGACAGTGTCTCACTCACTTTGACTGAACAAGAAAAGTTTCAACTCTTGCAAGAACACTTTGAGCGTAAGGATAATCAAGCGCGCTTAGACAAAGAACACAATCAACAAAGGATGGATGCTACTAGGCACATGGATTATAGAGGGACATTTCATGAGCAACCTGAGACTAGTAATCATGAGCATAGACCTCTTTTTAACAATGGCAACAATGACAACAACACGCCACCAAGATCTCCTCCAAGGCCAACTTTTGCTATGCCTTCTTCACCACCTAGACCTCCTCCCTCTCAACATGAGGTAGAGGCTAATGATGAGATTTCTAGTGAGGATCTTATGAGATGTGAACAAGATGTGGATTTCCAACGAATGATGCATAAGCTTTTAGAGTGTAATGGCGATCAATATTTTCAATATATGACTTCTAGAGGATACAAGCTTCCTCCCGGCTATGATGTCAGACAAATTGTCAAACAAAGAGTACCAACTGAATTGGAAGTCCTTCAAGAAGAATTACGTCAGATAAATCAATGCCTTACCCAAATGGCATTAGAAAGAGAGCCTCCAAAGATCTCTTTTGTAGAATCAATTTGTGCTCTTCCTTTTGATAAAGATCTATACATGGTCCCATTTCCTAAGGATATTGAGGTTCCTAAATATGACAAGTATGATGGAAATGGTGACCCTCATATGCATGTGCATCATTTTTATGCTCTTAGTATGGACTTTCTTCATGAAGACACATATCTCCTACGCTTATTCCCTCGAAGCTTAAGAGGCCAAGCTTTGGAATGGTTTGCGAAATTGACACCACAGCTTAAGACTTTTGATGAGTTAGCTCAGTGATTTACCCAACAGTACTCTTACAACATCCAACAACCTGTCACTGTGATAGATCTCAGTAATCTAAGACAACATCAAGGTGAGCCATTTGC
The DNA here is from genome assembly GCA_027943335.1 of Chamaecyparis obtusa. Lineage (NCBI taxonomy): Eukaryota > Viridiplantae > Streptophyta > Pinopsida > Cupressales > Cupressaceae > Chamaecyparis > Chamaecyparis obtusa. Next base: position 2,078,120 of record BSBK01001859.1, read on the forward strand.
AACTTACTTACAACGTTGGAGGTCATTGTATTCTAGGTATCCTCGTTAGCTACCTGAAAGAGAAAAGATTGACATTTTCATCAACACACTTGTGCCTGAGCTATTTTATGATCTAAGGAAGCAACTATTCTCCTCCTTCCATGACATGGTTGAAAGTGCATATCGGATTAAGGATGTAGCTATAAGAAAAGGGGATATTGTTATTAATAAAGATGCTAAAGGCAATGGTAAAGACAAGAACAAACCTTGGAATACGAACAAGTATGTTGTTAATGATGGGGTTGTTGACACTCCTAAAGTTAAAGAGCCCGCTTTCAATCTCTCCAACACTATCTATGCACCAAAACAACAAGAAGCTAGCAACACTCACAATGCTCCTAAACCTCAATATGTAGATAAGCCTAAGAAGTCATTTCAAAAGCGATTCTATACCAAGTTGGCAGAACCTTACGATGTGATCCTTAAGACTTTGGTTGATAATGGATATCTTACGCTTCCTGATAAACCTGGTAACTGGGATCCGATAAATAAGCCTAATTGGTGGAGAGAAGATCATTACTGCCAATATCACAGAAACAAGGGACATCCAATAGACAATTGTTTTAGGCTTAAGGATGATATTCAGGATCTTATTGAGAATGGCACAATCTCCACTAATGGCTTAACTAAAAATTCTGATCACACAGCTTTCAAAGATCCTCTACCTAAGCATGATAAGGGGGAAACCTCTCAAACACATAAGAAGAATCATGATGCAAAGATCAATTACACATATCCTTCTAATACGCTTGTGATTAACATGGTAGAGCCCGTTGAGAGTGTTCTAATGATGAGGTCTCAAGATGATAATAACACCAATCATGGTAAGCCAAAGTTAGTCTTGCAAACATGTGGTAGTTCATCTTCCCGAAGTGAGACACTGAATGCTGTTACTAGGGGGCAAGCCAAGATTGTCCTTAAAACTGCGCAAGATCCCAAGCAAGCTTTGCCTTCCAAACAAGTGGCTCCTTCAGCCACCCCTAGCTATGATCTTGTCCAACATTTGCAAAAGACACCAGCACAGATATCTATCCTTGAGTTGCTTCGGATATCCTCTTCGCATAGAGAGATTCTTGATGAGGCTCTACGTACATCACGTGTTCCCAATGACATTGCTCCAGATCAATTTCAGGCTATGGTCAACCACATTTCATCTCCGCTATCCCTCTCCTTTTCTAGCAGAAGATGACATATCTATTGCTCACCCACATAATCTAGCTTTACACATTGAAGTTCTAGTCTACAATACCCGAGTCCGCTGAGTCCTGATAGACAATGGTGCAGGGTTAAATATTGTTTCTTTCAATGTCATACAACAATTGGGTTTGCCAGAATTGGCTATGGATTCCAAGAAGAAGATTACTATAAAAGCTTATGATGAAGTGGAAAGATCTTCCAAAGGTATTGTCACACTGCATGTCCAAGTGGGCCCTGTCACGAAAGATATTAGCTTCCAACTATTGGACATCCCACTCGCATATAACATTCTTTTGGGTCATCCTTGGATCCATGACATGCAGGCTATTCCTTCCACTTATCATCAGTGCGTCAAATTTCCATACAATGGCACTGAAGTTGTGATTCCTGGAGACCATACTATTGCTATCAATGCTCTTGCTGCTACTGACAAATTTGTTCCTCATAATGAACCTTTTGTTGATCCTAGTACATCTCTAGCTACTGTTGAGAAATCACTTAAGATGATGAGCCTTGGTATGGGTGAATATACACTGGGTTCCTTTGCTTCTATACCTATTTCTCCTAGGTCATATGGGAGACCTTCTGATCAGATGAAGGCTTCCACTTCTACTATGGTGATCTTTGATACCTTTGTTCCTTCATCCATTCCTTGAAGCCGAAAGAGAAGAACAAGCTGTTCACGAGTGGATCTATAGAGAAGATGCCCGAAATACTCCCATGCTCAGTAATTTAGACACAGATACAGATGAGTCACCAATACACACTATGGCTCACATGGGAGATGATCTTCCCTCTGCTTCCCTTCTTTGGGGAGAAAAATGTATATCTACTGATGATATGGATGTTGATATGGTTCATTCTTGTAGTAACCATCCCGACATGGTTGATGGGTCTTGTGTGGGGTCTGATGAGTTTGTTCCTCGTATTTCCTTAGTGGACTACGTTGGTCCTTCTATGATGAATCTAGATCTAGCTACTTTTGGAGCTTACCCTATAGGCTCAACTTCTCTTGTCACTAGAGATGACATCCCTCGCATAAATGCTATTGAACCAGTCCCTTCATTTCATCTCGCATCAACACCTGTTACTTCTTCCACCAGCGAACTAGCAACAAAAAAGATTGAATCAGCAATCAAACATCACGGTCATCAAGTCACAAGAAAAGAGCAATGGTCGGATGGCGAAAACCACATTGTGGTGGTATTCACACCTAAGAAAAGTAAAAATAAAAATCTGCTAAAAAATAATGATTCTCAAATAAAAGATGACAAGCTAATTCTCTACAAAAAAATGATGCACTACCTCAAGCATGATCTCATATCTATTATACTTCAGCCCATTCCTAGAGCTAAGAACAAAGTTGGTAATGCCTTGGTTACTTCAACATCCATCTTACAAATGAAAATGCATAAATTTTGCTTCAAGTTCCTGGTGGATGAATTATGCTATCCTGCTCACAAATCTTACAATCCTACCATATTTTCATATCTTCCACCTCATATTCCTCTTGCAAATCCACCACGCCATTCTTTCCGCCATCCCTTACACTTTTCCTTTGTCTCTAGTGACTTGTATAGGAAGGGTCTAAACATAACTCTCCTTAAGTGTCTAGAAATAGAGGAGTCAGAAAAAGTGCTAGCTGAAATCCATGATGGAATATGTGGATCACATTCTAATGATCCTCCGCTAGCTCAGACATTGCTTAGGGCTGGTTATTATTGGTCAAACTGGTTGAGAGCTCCTATCATCACAGTTGCGGCATTTGGGCCTAGGGCCTATCAGTTTTCTACATCAGAGGAAGCAGATTCTTGATGCCCATTTCTGTCTGGGGCATTCTTTGTACATATTTTATGATCCTGAAAAAATTACAAAAAAATTCATAAATGATGCTAAAAAAATCATAAAAATCATAAAAAGTACTGAAAAAATGAGCATCCTAGTGAAAACCTAGCAATAGGCGCTTTGATGTCTCACCAAAAAAATTTAAAAAATTTAAAAAATTTAAAAAATTGAAAAAGTGCCTTGGTGAAAACTTGGAAACAGGCGCCTTGGTAGCAAAAATACAAAAAAATTTATAAAAAGTCCTGAAAAAATTGCAATAAATCTATCAAGTGGTGAAAACCTAGAAGTAGGCACTGCTTGAGACCCTTGCACCTATGTCTATCAATCTTGCGTGGTGCTCATTCGCTCCACTTCTCACTGTGCCTCTCCTAGCCTGGAATTGACTCATCTTAGTCTAGGGGGCATACATTGTTTTAAGCTTATCTTGGGTCTCTTTGTGCGTCTGGGTTTCTTAGGCATCTCACAAATAGTGTTTTTCAACACCACCCCAACTGTGTTTTTCAACACTACCCTAGCGTCGAGTGTTTCTTAACACTTATCAGATGTCCTACTTGTAGTCTAGATGATGCAATATTTCTCATTGGCAGATGTGATACTCAAAGTTTGACTCTATGACCTACACACACGCACTTAAACATTTGACTCACTGAGACTTGCTTAGCTTTATTTCTTTGTGTGCTGTCTATGATGCTTTCTTTGCTGAGTGTTCTCCCCCTATGATCATTTTTGATGATGCATAGCTAGAAGACTGAGGGAATGAGAACATGTTTTATTCCTTTATCTGCTTGTGGGTATATTTTGTTGGTCCTCACTGTCATGAGCATTTATGCTGGTCTTACTTGCCACTATGGACCTACAAGGTATTATCCTTGACTATTTTGCAAGTGCATGCTTATAGTCATCTTGACTTTCTTGTGTCTCGATGCGAGCATAATCTTGCTATATCAAACTTAGGTAATCTCACTGCACTAGTCATCTTGACCTACATGTCTTTGATGCCTAGGCGAGATTTCCACATTTCTATCTGATATAGATCATATTTAGATCCACATAGTTATGCTAGTGTGTATTGTATGATCTTACGACGCTACCAATAACGCTCAATGATGAATATTAGATGTCTATTGGCTTTGTGACCTTGCAAGTAAACCACTTTTCATGTAGCTTGCATTCTTAAGTTCATGTTAGTTTAGTTTTGCATCTTGCATATGGAGAGAGCTCTCCTTTTCATCTTACGTGGACTTGTTAATCAACTGCCCTCACCTTTCACTTCTTCCTGATCATGTCTTTCACTTCTTGTCTTTCATATCACATCATTTTCCTTTCATTTCGGGATCAAAACCGAAATCCAAGTTCACCTTGATCATCCAAATCACCTTTTCCCCCTCTTTCATGTAGTTGGCTGACCTTTTGAGGCTTGATCCTTCAATCTTCGCTAGGGCATTCCTCACCTCTTCATCTCCATCTCTTTCAAACTTCTAGTCTTTCATTCACTTTCAATCTCAAGTTCAAATTCTTCCCCCTCTCCATGGTGTTTTCGGGTTGAGGGACCGCTTGGTTCGTGCCCCGTGTCCCATGTGTGGGGCATACCTTCACTACTTGATGGTTGTTCTATTCTCTTCAGCTTCGATTATGATTTCTAGTGATTTGATCATGTCTCTCTTGCTTCTGCATTCCCTCTACCCGGATTTCACTTTTGATCCCGAGGGGGCAGACATCTTATTGGTTATCTCTTTCCTAAGTGTTCAGTACTGTCGCTACCAGGCTGACCATGCAGGATTTTCTATCTCTCTGCACTTCATTCTTTGGAGTCAGATCGCTATTTGCTTGCCTTCTTGGCTATCTCTTGCTTTCTTGACTGATCTAAGTTACTTTGTGATCCCAAATCGATCTCACATTTCAACTTCATTCTTTGACTACATGTGTTCTCAGATCGATCACACATTAGTCAAAGAGGGGCAAATGTATACACCTAAAAATGGTCACCTAGACTATTAGCCCCCATTTGCTAAATCATCAATTGTTTATTCTTGATCAAATCCTAGTTCTATCATTTATTTGATTATTTTCTATGGGCTAACCATCTTATCCTAAGTCTTTATTTATTAAAAGGAATATTCCCTCCCCTTTTAATAAATAAAAAGCCCCCACTTTTCCTCTTATCCTAAGTTGCACAAATAAAGCATTATTCTTATTTTATAAAAAGGGAAAAAACACTTTTTGTCTCATATGGACATAAAAGTCAACTCCTATTTTCTCATTGGAGGATACTTGTGCACATGGATTGCTCCTCTTTCAAGCTCCACCATTGATTAAATCTTTTGCCTCTTAATCTCCATGGTCCATTCCTTCTCATTTCCTATAAAAGAAGAGCTCTCTTCTTCATTCTAGATCCCCAACTTTTTATGCTAACTTTATGTTGCAGGATTTCTAGGTCACTTTGGAGCTTTTGAAGATTCTTAGCATTCTTAGCATCTACATCTCATTCTTGCATTCTATATCTCATTCTTGCATTCTTAGCTTAGCTTCATATTTATGCTTTCTTAGATTAGCTTCATTTCTATGCTCTAGATTAGCTCACATAGATTAATTAGCTTGGGTTGTAACACTTGCATATTTCCTTTCATAGCTTAGCTTGCATTTCCATTTCTAGCATAGCATTGCATTGCATTTTCATTCTTGATTCTTGAGGATATTGGCATTCTTGCCCTTGTCTTCATTGAATCTCTCATTGCATGGTTTACTAGCAAGGTTATTGGCTTAATAGCTCTAGCTGAGAGCATTCTTAAAACCCTTGCACTCCATGCCTAGGGAGCTATGGATCGATTTGTGATGGCTCATTCTTGAGTTTCCTTACATATAATGATTCATAGAAGTGTGGTCACATTTTCACCATACACTTGTGTCCTTGACCTTTTGAGTTAGTGATCCTTGATCTCATGAGCGATTTTGCTTGAGATTGGCAAATCAGGAACTGTTCCTGTCAAATAGATAAATTTTCAGACTCTTTGATAACACACTTGGAGAGTGCTAGTAATCTCTTCGTCCACCCATTTTCATACAATTCAAACTTAGTATACTTTGTGTAAGTCATCCTCCTGATCCATACGTGCTCGGGTATTCACCCAAGAATTGAGCACCTTTGTGGTAGTGTTGGTTTGCACCTATTTGCAATAGTTCTATTTCACCATTTCTCTCGGACAAGAGAAAACTTTTACTATCCTAGTCTAGTATTGATGTTTCCTAGAATTGTCTGTTTTCTTGAACTCTCCCTTTCATGTCAGTAATAACAAGATATCAAGTGAGCCAAGGAAAGCGACCTCAGATAGTCTTCAACCAACTACCCCTAGTTCAGACTCATCAAAAGAGAAAGGAAAAGGAACCAATATTTGACCAGTGACCTAGGAGTAAGTCTGAAACCCGGTTTGACCCAAAGAGCCATTTTAGCGATTTGAGTACCCCCTCAACACCTTCCCACTCAAGTATGGATATGAGTTATACTGTCACCAGGTGGGAGAGGGAAGCCATGGATCAAACTCTTGACGACATCTATGAAAGACACAAAGACAAGATTTTGTTTGGTAATTCCTCTCATGATGCTCAACCTAGTTCACCCCCCATCAGCACTAGGTACCTAGATGCACATCAAAGAGCTGAAAGGCATGAGAGACGAGATCACCTAGAACAATGGTCACAACACGAAGACCAAGACAATGAACCTGGTGATGCTCATGTCAATGCAACATATACCAATGATTTGTACAAACATTCAAGACCAAACTCTCCACTTCAAACAACCTCAAGGCATACAAGTGAAAGGCTTAAAAGGATTGAGTGTGAGAAGAAAGCCTTTTTAGATGAGCAAGCTGCACAGCAAGAACAAATTTAGACAGCTTGAGGCAGAGAGCCAAGCTTTATTGGAAGTACAAAGGAAACTTGCTCAAGAAGAGCAAGATAGGCTTTTAGCCCAACAAATTAATACCCAATTGAACAATAGGGGTGCCAATAGTGGAAATAATTCTTCTCCCTCCACCCCTTCCAGAACACCAAGAAGTAGAAGGTGGTCAAGAAACCCTTCTAGATATCCTAGTCCTAGAGGAAGAAAGGCCTCTCAGTATGCTCACTATAGGCAGTAGACCCCTCCCAGAAATTCAAGACCACACTCCCAACATGTACATCATGGTTCCCAACATGGAGGTGGTAGCTCACATTACGACCTTGATACTCAAGACTTCATGCGAATGCAACAAGAACCTATCTTCCAACAGTATGTGGAGAGGTATTTGGAACAAAACAAAGATAAATTCTTGGAAAGTCTAATCAACAAGGGTGCCAGAGTCCCTTATAATTTTGATGTGGACAACAAAATACAAAAGCAAAATCCCTCTCAAGAGGAAGAAATCCACCAAATGAAGCAAATGATGGAGAAAATGATGCAACCTAAGAGCTCATTCTCACTAGACTCGATTTGTCCTAATCCATTTGACAAGAGTTTGAGTATGAAGGATTTTCCAAAGAGGGTGGAATTCCCTCAATACAATAAATATGATGGTAGTGGTGATCCACATGACCATGTACACCAGTTCTATACTATGAGCTTTGAATTCCATCAGGATGACACCTATTTGATGAGGTTATTCCGTAGAAGTCTTAAAGGACAAGCAATGGAATGGTTTACCAATATCACTCCCCCTGTCAAGACTTTTAGAGAACTTGTTCATCGATTCGTTCAACACTTCGCATATAATCTGTCAAGATCTGTTACTATGTTGGACCTATGCAACTTGAAACAAAATCAAGGGGAACCCTTTGTTACCTTCTTGCAAAGGTGGAGGAGACAGTGCTCTCGATATCCTAGGATGATCCATGAGGATGAAAAGATTGACATACTTGTCAGTAACTTGGTGCATGAAATGAGATATGAGATCAAAAAGATAGTCTTCAATTCCTTTGATACCATGATTGAAACTGCATGCCGCATTGAGGATGTTCTAAAAGAACAAGGCATTTTGATCAAACATAGCAACAATGGCAACAATGGTCAACAAAACAACAAGGATAAAGGGAAGAACAACAATTGGAACAAGAACAAACAAGTTGTCAATGATGGAGTTGTAGACTCTCCCCAACCTAAAGATCAAGGTGTCCTTCACTTGTCTAGTGTAGTTCAAGCTATGAAGCTCAATGCACCTCCTCAGCAAGAAAGTAAACCAAGATATCAAGAGAGGCCCAAAAAGGAGAAGCGGCAATTTACCAAATTGGGTGACTCATATGAGGATGTTCTCAAAACTCTCATTGCTAACAACTTGGCACATCCTCAGGATCCTGCAAAACATTACATCCTTGACATTAAGCCACATTGGTGGGATGAGAAGGCTTTCTGTACGTTTCATAATGGCATTGGGCATACCATTGAGAATTGCTGGAAACTCAAGCACATTATCCAAGATCTCATTGAGAATGGAAAGCTTAAGGTGGATGGAATGAACACCAATGCTGATCACAAAGCATTTAAAGAGCCGTTGCCTAAGTATGACAAGGGGGAAACCTCTAAACCAAAGGATGGCAAGGCTGCAATCAACTACACTTACACAATGGCAGAAAATGTGGTAAACATGCTTGAAGTTGTGGAGCCAAGTGTTAATATGATGAGGAGTAAGGACCCGCATGGTTATGACTCTCCCCCTATCTTTGAAAAAGAACCTATTGTGGTGCTGAGAGGTCCTCATTCTAGGTTATCTTCTCAAGCCCTTAATGTTGTTACCAAGAGTCAAAGCCCTATTGTTCTTAGAGGTCCTAGTTTAGGTCCATCCAACAAACCCAAGCAAGTGGCATCCAAGAATGTCACCAAGTCCACCACTGCTCCCAAACCAAACTACAATCTTGTAGATCAGTTACAGAAAACTCCAACACAAATATCAATCTTGGAGCTTCTAGAGTTGTCCCCTAGACATAAACAGATCCTTGAGGATGCTTTGCACACAACAAATGTCCCCAACAACATTGATATAGACCAATTCCAAGTCATGGTGAATCACATTACTAGCCCACATTACCTCTCTTTCTTGGAAGATGATGACAAATCCCTAATCCATCCACACAATCTTGCCCTTCACATTGAAGTAATGATTCATAAAACCCATGTCAGGTGCGTGTTGATAGATGGGGCTACTGGGTTAAATATTTGTACATTAAGTTTGTTAAAAACTTTGGGCTATTCAGAGGAAGTGATTGACACTAAAAAGAAGATCACTATAAAAGCCTATGATGAGGTAGAACGAAGTTCTAAGGGGTTGGCTGTCCTTCCTGTCAGGATTGGCCCAATTGAAAAAGATATCTTGTTCCAAATTGTTGATACTGGACCCCTTGCATACAACATCTTATTGGGTAGACCATGGATTCACGACATGCAGGTAGTGCCATCTACCTACCACTAGTGTGTTAAGTTCCCCTACAATGGAGTAGAAATTTGCATACCAGGGGATAGCACTTTATCAGTTAATTCAATCTCAGCTAATGTTCATGTCCCTCTTAATCAAGAAGCAGAGGATTATCAAGCAACTTTAGCAGACTGTCAAGACAAGTTTAAATCAATAGACCTTGGCATGGGGGGGTATCAACTTGAATCTTTTGCAAGGATGCCTATTTCCCCTAGGTCCTATGGAAAACCTTCACAGGAGATGAAACCGTCTTCTTCGGCAATGACACTATTTGACAAGTTTGTGGAATCCTAAATACCAATACAATATGAAAAAGAGGAAGTAGCTATTCAAGATTGGATATACAAAGAGGAGAAGTACCAACACAATGAAAATTTCTCCCCCTCTCCTAAGTCCTATGAGAGAGGATATACTTTTGTCAAGAAGATGGGTTATATAGGATATGGCCCTCTTAGTCACAGGTTAGATGCTAGAGTCGAACCACTTAATCATTATCTTTTTGGACGTAAATCTAAGAAACTAGTTGGCCTAGGCTTTATGAAGAATAACAAGTGCACTGTCCCCATTCCTGATAGGCGGGATAGTGAAGATGACACAGAATATGTACCAGATTTGACAAATTAACAATACATGACAGATGATTGGGTACCTTCAACAAATCTCCTTTGGGGAGATTCTAGAGATTTAACAATTGATAATCCTCCTATCCTAGCTGCGATAGATAGTGACTATATGAATGCAAGATTCACTATGGATAGTGTCTCCATCCCAGCTGCAATAGATGGTGATAATTCAAATAATTTTTTGATTGAGAAAATTGCTAGAGGAGAGGAAACTCTTCCAAATCTTGAGGCTTCTATATCACGAGGCCCCAACAATAATTCAGAAATAGACTCTCATGAGTTTGAATGGGATTCACTCTCAGACGCAACAGTTGACTTGGATATGGATGTTGTCCACGCTTATAGTTCTCAACCGGACGTAGCTAATGAGTCATGTGTCAGATTAGAAGATTGGAACCCACATGTCACATTAGTAGATGATTCTTCGCTCGATAGGGTAAATTCTGGTTTAGACACCTTAGAGGGATGCTTGACAGACTCCAATTTTGCAGTCACCAGAGATGACATCACCTATATCCTTAATCTTGAACCAGTCATTAACCTACCGCTTATTGACCCCAACCTTATTGATTGGTCTCAATGTTATCAAGAGCCTCAACTCTTGACATTTCACACTGACTATGAGATCACCTGCTATCTAAATGCCATTGAACCTGTAGTCTCTTCCACTAGTGAACCAGCTACCAGTATGATAGAACCTGACATCAAGTACCTTAGTCACAAGATAAAAAGAAAAGAAAAAAAGAATAAGAGTTCTGATGGTGAAAACCACTGTGTGGTGGTGTCAGAACCAAAAAAAGTAAAAATAAAAGACGTATCCAAGGGTGAAAACCTCTCTGAGGCACCTACGGATGAGGTACTTGATAGTCTCCCAAGCTATTTTTAGGACAGATCATCAGTATTGGTTGAACCTATAGAAGATGTTAATTTGGGCATAGAAGAGGCTCCAAAAATTGTACACTTGGCTAAATCTTTATCACCTCAAGAAAAGAAAGCCTACACTGAGTTCCTCCAAAAGAAGAAAATTAATTTTGCATGGACATATTTAGACATGCCAGGGTTGGACACTAATCTCATTATGCATCATTTGTCCATAGCTCCAGGTGTCAAACCAGTCAAACAAAAGCTGAGAAAAATGCACCCTCATATAGCTCTTCTAGTGAAATCTGAATTAGAAAAGCTCCTTGGTGCAGGATTCATTAGAGCTATAGACTATGCCGACTGGATTTCCAACATTGTACCTATTTCCAAACATGATAAATCCATCCGAATCTGCACAGATTTTAGAGATCTTAACAGAGCATGCCCAAAGGATGATTTTCCACTTCCTAACATAGACATGATAGTGGACATGACGGCGGGCTATGAGATCTATTCCTTGATGGATGGTTTTTCTGGGTATAATCAGATCAAGATTACTCTTGAGGATCAAGAAAAGACTGCATTCACATGCACATGGGGTACTTATTGTTGGAACATCATGCCCTTTGGATTGAAAAATGTAGGAGCTACTTATCAAAGAGCTATGACAACCATCTTCCATGACATGATGCATAAGAATATGGAAGATTATGTGGATGACACCCTCGCTAAGTCTAATAAAAGAGGAACACATCTGGCTAATTTAGAAGTAATTCTAGATCGCATGGAACAATTTCAACTAAGATTAAACCCAAAAAAGTGTGCATTCGGTGTTACTTCTGGAAAATTATTGGGATTCATCAGTTCAACCAAAGGGATAGAAGTGGACCCTGCAAAGGTCCAAGCCATTATAGACATGCCACCTCCCAAAAATATCAGTCAAATGAGGAGTCTTCAAGGACACCTTCAATCCATAAGGAGGTTTATTTCACAATTGGCAGATAGAGCACAACCCTTTAACAAAAACTTGCATAAAGGTGTTCCGTGTGTCTGGAATGAGGATTGCCAGAAGAGCATGGATCAAATTAAGGAATACTTGGCAAGTCCTCCCATTTTAATGCCTCCCATTCTAGGAAAACCCCTCATTTTGTATGTCTCAGCTACTGAATCTTCACTGGGGGCATTGTTGGCTCAATTAGATGAATAAGGGAAAGAAAGGGCCATATATTATATTAGCCGCACTCTTGTTGCTTATGAGGTCAATTATACTAGTATTGAAAAAGCTTGCCTTGCAGTAGTGTTTGCTTCTCAAAAATTGTGACACTATATGCTTGCACACACCATACACCTCATAGCAAAAATTGATCCTCTCAAATACTTACTTGGTAAAGCTGCTCTCACAGGTAGACTTGCTAAATGGATGATGATTCTTTCTGAATTTGACATAGAGTATATTGAGCGCAAGGCAATCAAAGGCTAGGCTATTGCAGATCAACTCGCTAATTTCCCAATTCAAGATAATATTCCTATTCAAGTCAATTTCCCAGATGAACATCTTATGTACATGACTGAGAGATCCTAGAAACTGTTCTTTGATGGTTCCTACATGCAAAATGGTTCTGGAGTTGGTGTGTTGTTTGTCTCTCCACATGGGTACACTATTCCCAAATCTTACAAGTTACTCTTCCCATGCACAAACAACATAGCTGAATATGAGGCTTTAGCAAATGGATTAAAAATGGCTATAGAGTGGAATATCACAAAACTAAATATCTATGGGGATTCTCAATTGATCATTAATCAAGTCAATGAGCAATACCAAACAAAAGATGACAAGTTGATACCTTACAAAAAAATGGTTGATTCATTAAGACAGTATTTTACTTTTGTCACTTTTCAGCAAATCCCTAGGGCTGAGAACAAAGTAGCTGATGCTATGGCCACCCTTGCTTCACTTCTTTAGTTAGAGGAACATGAGTCCAGATATGAATTCCTGGTGGAAGAGCTACATTATCCCATTTATGACTCTCAAGAAAGCCACGTCATTTGTACCCTTGTCAATCATGAATCCTCTCGCTATGGTGCTATTTACTCATATCTCCATGATGGCATCATCCCCAACACATTTAACCGATCTGAAAGAAGAAACCTTGTTCATAATGTCTCTCGCCATTCCCTCATCTTTGGTGATTTGTATAGGAGGGGTCTAGATGGGACACTTCTTAGGTGCTTAAAAAAGGAGGAATCTGATCAAGCGCTAGTTGACATCTATGAGGGCATATGTGGGGGACATTCTAATGGTCTTTCGATGGCTCAAAGGTTTCTTAGGGTGGGGTACTATTGGCCTACGATGCAGATAGATGCAGTAGCTTTTGACAAGTCTTGTAAAAATGTCAGAAACATGGACACGTGATACATGCTCCAGGTAGGGAGCTAATTCCTTCTATATCTCACTAGCCATTTCAGCGATGGGCCTTTGACCTTGTTGGGTAGATTCATCCCAACTCATCAGGTGGACATAAGTTCATTATCACTGCTACTGACTACTTCACAAAATGGGTAGAGGCTGTTCCACTTTCTGTTGCCTCAGGCAAGACCGTGTCTTTATTCATTTTAAACCATATCATCTGTCGATATGGAGTACCATCTGAGATCATCACTGAAAATGGGGGTCAGTTCAAAAACAAGGACCTTACACAACTCTACCAAAGATTTAAGATAAAGCAACATTGGTCCTCCATTTACTTCCCGCAAGGAAATGGTCAGGCAGAGGCTTCAAATAAAACCATTCTCAAGATTTTACACATAACAATTCATAAGAATGGTAGAGACTGGCACCTATAGATAAACCCAGCCTTGTGGGCCTATAGAACAAGTATTCATACTCCAACTGGGGCTACTCCTTTTGCCCTCACATATGGCACTGAAGCAGTGTTACCTTTAGAGGTTGAGATTCCGTCACTTAGAGTCTCTCTCAAAGGTCTAGTTACAGATGAAGACTATCATGCCATGAGATTACAAGAATTGGAACTTCTGGATGAAAAGCGTAAAGCATCATTTGACCATATGAGGGTCTACCAAAAGTGGATGTCCAAGGCATTCAACAAAAAGGTTTGCCCTAGAGAATTCCAAGTAGGAGATCTTGTCCTGCGAGAGAATCCTAAAAACCAACAAAATAGAGAACAAAAGGGCAAATTCAAACCTAATTGGCTTGGACCCTACATTATCACAACAACTTTTGGTACAGGTGCTTATTTACTATCTACTGAAGAGGGGGAGTAGCTCCCTGAGCCTATCAATGTTTTGCACCTGAAGAAGTTCTATCCTTGATGCCCATTCTGTCTAGGGGCATCTTTTGTACATACTTATTGATCCTAAAAAAATTACAAAAAAATTCATATATGATGCTGAAAAAATTCTAAAAATTAGAAAATGTCCTGAAAAAATTATCATCTTAGTGAAAACCTAGCAATAGGCGCTTTGATGTATCTCAAAAAAATTATATATTCCAAAAATACCAAAAAAATCAAAAATTCAAAAAATTCAAAAAAATTATAAAAAGTCCTGAAAAAATTATTCCAAGTGGTGAAAACCTGGAAACGGGCACTACTTGAGGCCTTTGCACCCCTATTTCTTAGCATGCATCCTCGACACTTAGCCTTTCTCCATTATACCTTGTCCTTGTTGCCTTGGTTTGGAATTGGTCTTTGTCTTTGTCCAGGGGGCATCACTATGTTAGCTTTGGTCTCTTGGATATGCTTTTCTTTAGGACACCTCACAAATGGTGTTTTTCAACACCAACCCAACTTTGTTTTTCAACACAACCCCCGACATCGAGTGTTTTTCAACACTTATCAGTTTGGTCTTATCTAGTTTGGTCATGTGATCTTACCTACTAGCAAGCATTCGATCCTTATCCTCAGAACTCAGTATCAGTTTACCCACTTAACATTTTTAAATGCAACACTTAATGCTTGAGATATGTCATGATCTTTTCTTTGTGTGCTGACTGATATTGATTTTCGTTGAGTGTCCTTGTCTAATAAGTCTCTCCATGATGCATCACTAGAAGACTTGGGGCATGGGGCATGTTTTTATTTGCTTTCTGCTTGTGGGTATTGTCTTGAACCTCTTTTGTGTCTCTTGTTGTCTCCTTGACACACTTAGGAGATTTAAGGCATCATCCTTGACTATTTTTTGCACAACCATTCTCATGGTCATCCCGACGTTTATGCCTTGATGCAAGCATGGTTTTGCTACATTAAATTGGGTAAGCTAACATTGCAGTCATCTTGACCTTTATGTCTTTTGATGCTCATGTTAGAATCTTTCCACATTCCAATCTGATATTAATCACATTCATATCTTCATAGTTGCATTTGTGACTAGTGTTGATTGTGTGATTGTCTGATGTCCAGTAATAACGGCCCAATGATGAAAATAAGTTCTCTTACATTCTCTAATGAATGATGAACACAAAAAAACCTATGTTACCCATGCAAGTACACCTTTGCATTTTCATGTAGCTTGCATTATTTAGACTTCATGTTCAATTTGCACTTTTAGGCTGCATTCTGAGTTTGAGAGGGTTTCCTTCATCTTTCTTGTGGACTTTTAGTCAATTGTGGTCACATTTTGATCTTCATTTCCTTACCTTCTTTCGTGATCTCAATCGAAATTCCCTATCTTAAACCGTTGATTGATTTTGGGGCATCTTCTTTATGGAGGCAAATTCTATTTCTTCTCTCCATTTCTTTCCATTTCTTCCAAACTTTTATCTTCCATTCACTTTCACCCCACTTCTTTTCTTCTAATTCAACCTTGGGGCATAATCTTTCTTGCTGATCTACCTTGGTTCTGTGATTTTTTTAATCTTTCATCTTATGTCAAGAGCCTTATGTTTAGTTCAATTTGATCAAATTTATCAATTTATTGTTTCTCCTCTATCTCATTTTGATTTCGATCACGAGGGGGTAGTACCTACCAAACTTCATTTCTTGATTTAGCTTTATCAAATTTATCAATTGCTTCTCTTGGGCCAACCTTGCTTGAGATTCTTATCTCTTATTTGAGACTTGACAATTACCTATTCACAGGTGTTGGCCTTGTCTTTTTCAGTCTGCTTATCTATGTCCTGATGTGTTCCCATTTGTCGAACACACATCTGGGTTGTTTTGTGATCCCAAATTGGTCTCATGCTTCAATTCCATTCTTTGACTGCATGTGATCCTGAGTCGACCTCACATTAGTTAAAGAGGGGCAAATGTATGCACCTTAAAATGGTCACCTAGACTTTGGGCCCCATTTACTCAATTTGTCAAATATCAATTTTCTGAATCAATGCTTTACAATATATTCAAATCAATTTCCTTGATCAAATCATAACTATTTCAATCATTTCAATAATCTCCTAAGGTTTAATCATGTCATCAATAATTTTATTTAATTAAAAGAAATATTCTCTCTTAAATAAATAAAATAACCTTATTTAATTGAAAGAAATATCTTTTAAATGAAATAAAATCTTTTTTTTAATTAAATGATTTTATCTTATTTAGAATAATATCTCTCTTTTAATTAAATAATGTTATCTTATTTAATTAATAGAGAATCATTCTTTTAAATAAATAAAAAGTCCTCTTAAAGCTCTTTGTGATGAAAAAAGGGAAACAAATAATTAAAAATAAATAAAATCCCTTTTCTCTCCACACTCTCTAAAAAATGAGCTTTATTTCCTCCTTTTTGGATTTATCCCACATTGCTCTTGAGGATGCATTCTCTTCCACATTTTCCTATATAAGGAGCCCTCTCCTTCTCATTTTGAGGATCCAAGAATTTTCATGTTATTGTTATACTGCAGGTTTGGAGAGCAATCTTGGAAGAAGCTTGTTGAGCACATTTGGAGCTTTGGATATTTGAGACTTCTTTCTTCTTGTCTTTTTCTCTCATGCCTTATGGCAATCCATAGTTTAGATTAATATTGCATTCACATAATAGTTTAAATTCATGTTTCCTTTCATAGATTAACATTGTATAAGCATTCATTTCAATAGAATAGTTTATTTCTTGCATTGTTATCATCTAGACTAGTTTCATTTGCATGCAATAACTTGATGATCATGGAGATTAGCATGCTTGCTATTCATCTTTGAATCTCTCATTTCTTGGTGTATTTTCATGGGCATAACTAGGTCAATCTGAGGGCTTCATATACAAACCCCTGCACTCCATGAATAGAGAGTTGTGAATCACTGTTTGAGACCTCATTCTTGAGTGTTCTTGAATGTAATGATTCACAGAAGTGTGACTACTTTCTAGCACACAAGTATCACACTCATCTCTCTTGTGTTAGGGGCAATGTACCCCAAAACTAGCCCACAAACATATAAATAAACTTGGTGCATTGGAGGCACCACCGCTAAGGGTCTTGTCAGGGATAACTATATGTTCCAAAGCATCAATGCCACTCTCGACCCCACCAGTGTTATAACTGCCTATTGTTGTGTGGTGTGTCCTAAGATCACCTATGTACCTTAGATGGGTAGGCAAAAAATCCTATATACATCCCCTAGTGTGATGTTCATCTCCCTTGTCGGGAGATGGAAAGTGGTCATATCTAACTACCACCACTTGTAGAGTGTAGTCACCATCACCATATACATATGTCTATGAGGCATCTGCGCCAAGTATCCAAGCCCAATTGCATCTACCTGCACCCAGTCTGGAGGCGTAAACTGCTCTGCTACCTCTAGCACTACACCATGCCTCTCCTAACTAGTCAGTTGGTCCATAGACCACTACAACCAATCCAAGTTAGCTACTTCAATTTTATTTCCTACCAAATTTTAGTCATTCTAGTCCTGTTATTCTCCCCTGACCTTTTCCCCTCCCAATTTCTTGTCTAAACCCTCCACTTGCAATCCTGTAGGTTTTACCCGTGATCCTGCCAACCACCTAGTTCTCACGATCCCACAGGCATGAGATCATGAAACTTATACCTCACCATACATCCATAGGAATGCATTCTCACAATACCCTTCCAACCCCTTGTGACCCCTTGTGAGATCACATAATTTCCCCATCCCCTACCCATTTGGTATGGGATCGTGATCTTGCTAAAAATTCATCATGGGATTGTGATCCTACCAAAAATCTCAAGATGCTAAGGGATTTGGTGATCCCACCAAAAATCCCTATTTTTCCCACCCAACCCCCTATCATAGAAACTTTTTGTGGGATCGCAATCCTGTAGGTCCCGATGGTGATCATGTCGATCCCCAGCCTACGGGATTGTGAACTTGCAAACTAAAATTGGAAATACAAGCAAAAAAAGAAAGTACAAGGACCGGTTTTTTGACCCTACTTGTCTATCAGATGTTTGATGCTACCAAACACTCCTCAGAATATCAACCCTATGCCTTAGTCTCCTTCCTCTTGCCATCACTATATGCAATATTAGAGCTCAAAAAATTAATATGTCGTCAAGCTTAAATATGCACAAATGACCTCTGTTTGACCCTCCTAGCCCTTATTAAGGGCCTCCTGTGAGACATTTTTCCTTCTGATAGCCCCCCATACCCCCCTTTCTTCCTATTTTACCTTTTACCCTCATTTTCTTAATTGTTTATCCATCTTTCCACCCATTCTTGCCCTTTTTCAACCAGTTGCACCAAACCCCTTTTTTCCTTTCAAGATGTCATCTAGGCCCCTTTTTCTTTCCCTTTCATCCTCTCAAGGGGGCATCACCTAACCTAAACCTCTTTGCCTATATTATGGGGCAACCTCATTACCTCAGAAATTCTTTGCATTGTTTATTATATTAAACATTTTTGAAATAATATTATTTTAACACTATGTTGAAGAGGGAAAAAATGTAGACACCTAAATCTGATTACACAATTAAGTAATCTTATTTAGCTCTCTCCTAAGGCACTAATTAATTAAATATTAATTATTTAATTTATTTATGTCATCCCATAGTTAATTAATTTAATTAATTAACTATAGTCTAATTAATTATCTAAATGGAAACCCATAGTCTGATAATTAATTTAAATAAATGTATTCATCTATTTAAATTAGTTCACAAATCCCCATTTTCCTCCTATTTTTGGAATTAAATCAAACATTTAATCCAATTTGAGCAGATGGCTCCTAACTTTAACCCCTAACCTAACCAATTCCAGCTACCTAACCTTGAGTTCTTACTCAACCCAACACATTCACACATGCTAATAACCCTTAAGTAGATAATGACCCATGATTAGCTAATCCAATCCTCCACTCATTATCTCTCCTCACATCACATCCTCCTAATTCTCCCACTTTTCTCTTAATCCAATCCTAATCATTCTCTAAACATTTGTACAATCATAATCCATGGATTAAAAAATCCTAACCCAACCCAAGTCAACTCTCATGTCACATCCTCACATCCCCCAATTCTCTCACCTCATGTCAACCTTAAATGCTCTTACACATCCCTTACACACTCTATCTCCTCCTTACACATTTGTCCCCTATCACATCTCCCAAAATGGTCACATTATCCTATACTTCCCATCCTTTCTCCTTGTGACACATGTAACAATGAGAGGCATTTAAGAAAGAAAATCCATGTTCTCTCTCTCAAATCCATCTCCACCCTTCCTCAGGTTTGCATCTTGACTGTCTATTTCATCCTCTCCTTCATTTTCATCCACCATTTGAGAAAAGTTACCGTGCCATTGTGGAGAACAAAACACTAAATCATATCCTTATAATGTCAAAATCCCTCTACATTTGAAGCTTAAAGAATCTTGAGCACACATCCAATCCATTGGACCAAATCCATTCAACAAAGGAGGCTTCACATTTGGGGTTTTGCAAGTTTTGCACTCTCTAATATTTTGTGTTAGGTCTTTATTTGTGGTCTTATCATAAGTGTTTATCTATTTTATTTTGTTGAATTATTTCTTAGTTTAGTATTCCTTAACACTACATTTTAGGTGATACAAGAAGAATAAAAAAGAAGGATTGGAATTCTAAAAATATTATGTATGTTTTTGATTATGTAAAACAAGTTTTTGAAGGGTACTTGGAACCCTGAACAAAGCTTAATATTTTGCATTAAAGCTCCAAGACAAAAAAGAGAAGCCAAGAAACAAAATGGGGCCAACAACAGGGCCAATGAATAAAAGATAGCTTAAAAGGATAGGTTGACGACCAGCACCAGAAGCAGCAAAAGGAAAAACATAAGAGGAATAACTCAAGACATCTTCTTGAGAAAGTTGGTGGCTTGTATCTCTAGATGATCAATTTTTTTGGTAGCTTCCTTGATCTGGATCAGATCTCAGGGGAAGTCATGGCAGCCCTTTTCCTCATGCTCGACCTAGTTCTCATGCCTGGCCCTAGATCCAGGGTAACCTCTAGCTCATCAGTACTTTGTATCTCAACTTTCTCATGGGGGCTAGCCTCCATCTTGGCAATAAGAATCTTAATATGCTCATTGGATGCTCTAAGGATGTTAAAATTTTTCTCAATAATGCCCTTCAGGGTCCATTCAATGCCAGACACCCTATGCTCCATTTCCAACATCCTAGCCTCCAGCTTGTAAAAGTCAACCACATTGAGGAGGGGGTCAGGGGTAGACCTATCCTTGTTAGTATTGTCACCTTTTTTCTTGTCAATCTCACCCATCCTAGTTTTCAAATCAACAACCTCAAATAAAAGTCATTTGATGGATCTATAGTTATCAAGCAAAGTTGTTCCTAGCATTATTAAGCAGATTAAAATCAAATTCCCCAGTGTAATCACTCACGGCAACCAGCCAATAAGTTCAGAGGTCTCAATTTTTCCATGTTCCCCTTTAGGCACCATGGGGTTAATTGTCTCTCTAGTAATACCCAACTTGGCAGTACAACAGTTAAAAACCTTCCACACAATATTCTTACCTTTGGTGTCCTAGTGAGGTTCTGGCTGGAGCATAGGGGGAATATCCTATGAGACCATATCACCCTCATAATTATTCTTCTTCCTAGACTCCTAGAAACCTTTGGGAGTGTTCTCATGGGGAATAGGGGGATAAATCATATCCTTTCCTTCCTCTTCAGAGTTCGCAGAGACCTGGTCAAAGCTCGTCTCCCTGCTCTTATTCAATTTAATCCTCTTGTAGTTCTTAGGGACTTTTTTCATTATTTTCTTCTTCCCCTTCTCCCTCAAAACCTCCTCCTTAGTGTCCATGTCCTCCTAATCCTCATTGTAATCTTTGTCAGAAGATATAGCAATTTTAATTTGTTTCTTAGGGGAAGGACCCTTGACCTCTTTCTTAACCTTCTGCAAATTGCATTTTCTTTTCTTAGAAGAGGAGTTGAAAGCCCCTTTCTTAATCTCTTCTTCCTCCTTGTCTTCAGAGTGCAACCCAATACTATCCTTGGTATCAGAGGGCTCATAATCAGACCCCAACTCATCCTGCTTGATCCCCTTCTCTTTAATAGTTTTACCCACCATTTGTAATTTCAAGTACTCATAAATAAGCAACAACAAACCCTCATGAAAGGTAGGGTTAGTGTTAGCTTTTCCCCTATAACTATTGATATTTTCATTTATAGATGAATAAAGTTAGAAGGGAATGGACACCATCTTACCATGTTTGAAGTGGTTGAGTAGGAAAAAGTGGTAAGTGTGAATTCTAGAAATCTCGAATCCAACGTGATGTAGTAGATAATTGCCTATAGCACAAATCTCCAATTTTTCTTGATTCTCTCAAGATGGTAGTAAATTCCCATCTTTGTGAGAGTCTCTTTCTCCTTCAGATCCTTAGGGAATTCTTGCACCATAGGGTCTAAGATCCTGCAATCTCTGTAGAACTTTTTCCCAGTAATGGGAATACCAATAACCATGGAAATGATTTCTTCCATCACAGTACATTGGCACCCATTAATTTCCACGCTTCCCTCATTCCAATTCTTGAGAAACAAATTAGTGACTTCTTGATTACCACCATGAAGTATCTCCATGAAAGGAGTAATACCCCCCTTGTGCAAAATATCCCAAACAATACTTCTTTTCTTCTATTTTTTACAGTTCGTGGGCTCTCTCCTGATTCTCTAGCCACCTATGGTTTAATTCTGCCTAACACAAATGTTGTGCTTCAAAAAGCTTCATAGTAAAAAGTTAACAAGAGCACTGATATTCCTCTTGGAATTCCTTTGAAGCTTAAAATGAAACTAAAAACCAAAGCTTAAATCTTTGGTTCTCCTACAAACCCAAAAAGCATGCAAAATTAATGCCTCATTATTATGAGTCATAATACCACCGTACTTCTTGCACTTGAAAAAATCATTAGAAAATGTATTTTAATTGCCATAATTATCACATATGGCTCCTTCCTTTCCATGAATAAAGTCCCATGTGATCAGATCCTTCACATCCTGTGAGAGGTCCTTTCCATTATGTCACCTCACAATACCTTTTTGCCTGACAACCACGTTGGATAGGGCATTAGCCACTTCATTCGATTCCCTGAACATGTGAGATATGGACCTTGTCAAAGGTGTTAAGAATTCTCTAAGTATCCATTATTATGTTATCAATAGTCCATGAGGGAGAGGAACCATTCAAACACCTAATAATATTATTAGAGTCATCTTCGAGCCATAAGTAGTTTATCCCCAAATCCCGAGGCAACTTGGTAACCTAGAGATGAGCCATAGCTTCAGCATAATGATTTATTTGGGTGCCAAGGGGAAGAGAAACAACAAAAATATAGGCTCCATGGTGATTCCTTATCAAACCTGCACTGCCAGCCAAGCTTGGGTTTCCCTTGGCCACCCCATCAAAATTCACCTTATACCAACCCATGGGAGGAAAAAGCTAGGTACCATTTTCCCTTCTACGATCAACTTGATTTGAAAGGAAGTCTAAGCAGTTACCTGAAAAAATGTTAGTTCCACTGCAAGCAGAGAAGTTTTCAAAAAGAGCATGAAGAATTTTAAAAGAAACCACTTTGGAAGGAGCATGTAAGTCTCTAAAAATTCTATTATTGTGCTCCTTCCAAATGCCCTAGCAGAGATGGGGAAAGGGCCAAGAACAAAGTTTCCAAAAAATAGGAGAGGAAGAGAATGAAGGAGCCCATTGGGAAAAACAATCATGAATGGCCAGGGGGAAAACCTAGACCTTGCCAAAAGAGGAGAGGAGGGAGATCTAAACGTCCACCACAAAGGGATAGTGAATAAAGATATGTTGCACATTCTCAAAATTATATTTACATAGGATGCACATATTGGGAATAGGAATGCCCCTCTTGATAAGGTTGTTGATGGTGAGAATACAGTTTTGCAGTAGCATCTAGAAGAAGATATTGATCTTTGGGATTAAACCCATAAACCAAGCTTTAGCCCAGCTAGGGGAAGGGGAAGGGGAAGGATCGAGAGGATCTAAGAAGGTCGAGGCAACCAAGAATTTCCCATTAGGAGTAGCTTCCCAAAATAAAACATCCAGGGACTAAGATAAGGATAGAGCTGAGAGAGACCTCATGAGAGGTTCCAAATCAGGGGACACAAAATAAAGATCCACCCAATCATTACCAGATCTGTAGTTAAAAACTTGAGTCCCAAAGTGCAATAAGAAAACTTCCTTCCATCTATTGAAGGGCTCCACATTAGCCAGGATTCCGAAATGGAGCTAGTTGTCATACCAGAAGTTTATTAATTTACCATTTCCTACTTTCTATGTAGCATGAGAGTAGCAATGTCTCTGGCCTTGAGGAAGCCATTCCAAATAAAGGATCCTTTTGGAATATTATCATTGAATAAGATATTTATCATAGAATTATTGGAGTGGAGGTATTTAGCTTCAATAATATCTCTCCAGTCTCTAGTGTCCTAAATAATATGCCACATTTGTTTAGCTTGAAGCACCTTATTGAAGAAACTTATTCTTCTAAAACCAAGGCCTCCTTTACACTTTGGTAAGTAGACTCTGTCCCAAGAAATAAGGGGAAGCCTTTTATCGTACGTCACTCTAGACCATAAAAACATTTTCTAAATTTTCTCCATAGCATCAATAAATTTTGAGGGAATAGAGAAGAGGTTCAAAGCATAGGTAGGAAGGTTTTGAAGAGTAGATTTTAGAAGTTGTATCTTCCCAATCTGGCTAAGCATCACACCCTTCCAACCAGCCAGCTTCCTATTGAATCTATCAATTAAACTATTCCAAAAGGATTCAAGAGGTTTCAAACCCAAAGGAAGACCCAAATAAGTCAAAGGAAAGAGATCCATGCCACAACCCAAGATCTCTGTTATCCTTCTCTGCCTTTCAAGGTGAGTGTTGATTAAGAAAACATATCTCTTGTTCTAGATGATAAGTTATCTTGTTGCATTCGAATAACTATTCAACAAACTTTTCATTACTCTAGCTTCTTTAATCGAGGCCTCTCCCCCCAAAATAGTGTCATCAATGAATTGTTGATGAGAGTATTTAGTGTTCCCTGGGGAGGGTTTAATTCCTTGCAAAGATCCAGAAGTAATCTTCATCGAGATAAGTCTTCCAAGGCATTCAACCACAATAATAAAGAGGATTGGGAAAAGGGGGTCACCATGTTTGAGACCTCTGGAAGGTTTGGAGAAAGTCGAAGGGGAGCCATTGATCAACACCATCATAGAAGGGAAGGAAACTAGTTGGTAGATTATTCTACAAGTACCATGATTAAATCCAAAAGCTTCCAAAATCTTCAACAATATTTTCCAATCCACCCAATCATAAGCTTTGGAGAGATCGAGCTTAAGGAAGAACCCTTCTTTATTGGCCGAATCAAGGGAATGGATGACCTCATGAACAAAAATGATGGAATCCATAATTTGTCCCCCTGGGACAAAACTAGATTGCTAATGCAAGATGAGCAAGGGGAGAAACTTGAAAAGTCTCAAAGTTAGCACCTTGGAAATAATCTTGTAAAAAGAGTTGCATAAGATGATGGGTCTAAAGTTCTCCATAGCCTCCACTCCAGAAATTTTGGGGATAAGAACCAAGAAGGTAACATTCAACTCCTTTAGAATGTTCTTTGAATCAAAGAATTCCTAAACAGCTTCAACCACATCCCTCTTGACAATGTCTTAGTAGATGTGAAAAAAGAACATGGGAAAGCCATCAGGGACAAGCACTTTGTCCCCTGACATATAATTCACAACATTGTAAACTTCCACCTCCTTAGGGATAGAATAGAGATCTAGAATTCACAACATTGTAAACTTCCACCTCCTTAGGGATAGAATAGAGATCTTTATTTTGGTCTTTAGATATAATCTTCAGAATGTTACCCAAAACCATGGCATGGTATTCCATTGTGAGGTTATGATCTTTAGATAAGAGGGTGGAGAAGAAAGCAATAGCTTCATTAGCAATGTCCTTGTCCTTCGTAAGAATCTGATTATTCCTTCTGAGTTTTCTAATTCTATTAGTAGCTCTATGCTTCATAGTGGTGAGATGGAAGAACCTAGTATTTTTTCCCCTTCTTTTAGCCAAATAGATATAGACCTCTATTTCTAGTATAATTCCTCCTTGCCAATTAGATTATGGTATTCAGAAAGTAAGGCTTTCTCTTTCTGGAGATGATCAAGATCATACCAAAGTTTTGAATCTCCCCTTGAATTCGATTAAGATCCATAAGAATCTCAGCTTTGGAAGAAAATATATTGCCAAACTCATTCATGTTGCAAAGTTTTATTTTATTCTTAACATTCCTTAGTTTTTTAGAAATTCTAAACATGGCAGAACCATCAATTCGAATATCCCAACATTCCTTAGTTTTTTTTCTCTCTTATGTTTTTGTTAATTGTTAAAGGAATTTTGGCTACATCACATCTGCTTGAATATTTCTAATTGAATTGAGGTTTTATAAGATCCTTTATATTAAATTATAAATGGTTTACCACTAAATCATTGTATTTCATGAAATGACATCCAATTTTATCATATTATTCATGCACTTTATTTGATATCTGCACATTTTGCATGCATGTCTATCGGAGATTTCACAATTGCAATATCTACAACCCATCAAACCTTCCCTATCTTGACAAATGCTTATGCTCTAAATCTTCCTTCAAGTCTCTCACAATGGTTGAGTACATTTGATTTGGTTTTATTTCATTAAATCTATTTTGTGCATGACTCCTAAGTATTATAATAAAATGATAAATACTAATTAAAGATATTAGAATTAATTTAATTATAAATTATTTTATTAATATATTTAAAATTAAAAGTGGCCAAGGCCACTATAATTTTTTTATTGATAATAGAAAAAAAAATACACAATTCAAAGAATTTGTTATCCTGGCAAGCAAAATAACATAGCCGATAAATCCCTACCAGAGAAGAAAAACCCAAATGTGTAAAGATAATAACCACCCACCAACCCCCATTGTTGGACCTATCCAATAATATAAATACAAAGATATGCATCCAAATACAAAAATATGCATCACAAAGAAGGATGCCAACAAAAAATTCCAACTTAAGTCAATGATGATCAAAATGCCTCAAAGAGGAAGAGATTGTATCAAAAGTTCCCCAAGAGATAGATGAACCATAAAAATCTTGTCCAAGCTCATCTAATGAGACAAGACTAATAGTTTTGTGTGTCAAGTTGTGTAACATGCAAATCTATAAACACAACACTAAATGAGACATTAGTTCCTTTGGTTATTATTAAAATCATTCAAACAATTCCATTAAACCAAAGAAGAGCATCTCATTGCTTCCTATCTAAGAAGAGTATGATCTAAATTATGGTTTGCTCTTAGAATCAGCCTAGATCAATGACTAGATAGTCCTAGAATGAAAGATTCAAATCAATTAACCTACAACTAATGCAACTTATGATCATGATTACATACGAGTTCAATGCAAATTAAACTAAAGGAATGAGCTAAATGCTATCATTGTTGATCTAGAACAATGAAGTTATGCTAAATGATGTTGCTATGATCTCCAAATGCCCTCAAGAAGTTTGAAACCATTTTAGCATAATCTCTTTTGTATAAACTCTAGATATATGGAATGCCTTGAATTGCCTCCATTTTATAGAAATCAATGGTTAAGATTCAAACTTGGTGTGTGGTTCACATCCAAACTTGGTTGATCCATGTGATGCCATGCAATAAGCACTTGGATTTATTTTTTCCTTTTATGATGAGTTGGAATTTAAATGAGTTATTTACTTTTTCAATTCATTTCTTTCCACAAGTGGGATTTTAGAATATTATTTAATTAAATGTGCTAAGACATTTTAATTAAAAGCTTTGATTATTAATCATTAACCTTTAATTGTTTGATGAGGGATGAATTATCCAATTAGGTGCATCAACCTAGTTACACAATTTGGTGTAGTCATTCATTTCATTTGGTGATTTTGATTAGGTCCCGAGCCTCCGATTAGGGTTTTAATGAATTGAATTGATTTAGGGGCACTGAGCTATGCTAGACCGATTTAGGGTGATTACATTTGCCCCTATTTGAATCAATGTGTGACCAACGCATTGATTCAAATAATATTTGATGACTGATGCAAAGAATAGTTTGGTATGATTCTTTATGAAACTACCCCTATTTGAAATTGAGATTGTTTGAGACCATACTAATCAGTTTGATGTGAAGTGATGAAATTGATCACTACCAAAAAGATTTGAAAGCAAGATATACTTGATAAGGACAAATAAATAGTTTGATGTAGATAATTAACCTGATATGGGTCTTGATGAAGTCAATTATCTAAAGATAATATCAATTTGATATGGTGTGATGAAATTGACATGATCTTAGTGATTCGATAGATAAGACTAAGCAATTTGATATGAGACTAGATGAAATCACTCATTTTGAGACTGATAACTTGATTAAGCTAAGACCATCAACATGATACGATGCCTAATGAAATTGAGGCCCTTAGTGTTAAGACTTCATTCAATTTGATGATAAGATTTAATTTGATTGATTAATTTTATGATAGAAAATTGATGAAACTTGATGTGATTATGCCCCCCCCCAGGAGTGAAATTGAAATGAAAATGTGATAAAATCTTGATTTCGAGTGATTAGATTGATGTGAACTTGATTTGGATAAATGAGTATCTAATTACAAGTGAATTTGTGCTAATTTTAACACTATTTGACCATCATTTGACCAAAATTTGACTATGTTGACCAAGATTTGACTACTTTGACTTGATAGAATTGACACATAATTGATTTTTATCACTGATGTGTTTTTGTGCCCCATTTTACCTTGGTTGACCATGTTTGACCAAGGTATGGCCAAGATATAACTGCATTTGACCTGAGTTGACCAATATTCTTTGCTTACAGAGTTTAGAAAATTGATTATGAGAGATTTCCCATTGATTCTACATCACCTTGATTGATTATATCCCTAGTCATCTATATTTTGATTAGGGTTTGACCAAAGTTTGAATCAAATCTTGGTTGAGTTGACTAAATTCATTTGATGGATTTTTCTATCTGATTTTAATTTTAGCCTCAATTTGCAGTTGGATGTTTTTGTTTTTTATGATACCTTGTCAGGTCCTAAGTTGACTTAATTCACCCTAAAAAGGTATAAAAAGGTTAAAATTTTACCTTTTTCCCATTCATTTTTACTTTTCACCTTGTGGTTTTTTTGAGCCTCTGGAGAGAAAATGGTGGTCCCTATGGAGAAGCATCAATTTGAGCAGGTTCGAAAACATCGACAACCCAAACATTATGCTACAATAGTAAGTCAATCTACAACCTCAATTTTAGTGCAAATTTTGGTCAATTTTAGCATGTTTTTTTCATTTTTTTTAGTGTTTGAATATTTAATTGTTTTTGGGATCCTAATTCACATCTAGTCAATCCTGAGTCATTTCTGGTTTTCCTAAATATCTTGGGTCAATTCTGGTTAATTCCCAGTCATTTTAGGTTAGGTGACTTCAGATATTGTAAACTCGTATAGTCATTTCTTGTCTTTCTTTATTCACATTGTATTTTTGAGTTATTTCCAGTTGTTCTAGGTTGTATATGGGATTTTGGATAATTTCCTACAAATCTTGAGTCATATCTAGTGTTCTGATAATTTCCAGTCTTTCCTGGATCGTATCTCATGATGGATCGTACATAGGCTATCTTGAGTCATTTGGTGTGAAATTTGTCCAATTTAGTGATTTTGAGGTCCATCTCAATTCGTGTCATTGCCCAATTTAGCTTTGACTTGATTTGAGATGATGTAATGCTTACTTTTGATTGATTTTCTTATTTGACCTTGTATATTGGACTGATGAATTTGATCTTTTTGACACAATGTAATATGGGTGTTCATTTTTGCAGCCATGTTCCAGAGTTCTTAGCATGATTGACTATCTCTCTGATAGTGAGAGACATATTATTGGTATATTGGGTCTATTCAACTTACTTGATATGCCTGATATTTAGGTGAACCATGGATTATTGATCGCATTGTCCGAGTGGTGGCATTCAGAGTGTAACATGTTCCATCTTCCCAATGGAGAGATTACAGTGACCCCTCAAGACATATGGCATATCCTTTGGATCCCTATAGTTGGTGAGTTAGTATACTTTGATCAGGATCCTCAGGTGGGTATAGAGGAAGTTTGCAAAGCCTTTGGAGATGATACCATTTCTCATCGTCATATCACCTAGGAGCATATGGAGAGATCTTATGTAGTATTACCTTATACATTGGGCAATCTTATCAAAGGGATATTGATGCCATATAGGATCTTGCATGGATTTCAGTGTGGTTGGTCCAAGATTTTGGAGGAGATGATCAGACAACCTTGGTGTTTGTGTTGCGGTACCTATATCTTAGCACATCTATACAAAGAGCTTCACGAGGTGGTTTACAATAGTGTGAGGAGCATGATAGTTGGTGTATTAATTCTATATATGTGGGCATGGGAGCACATCCCTGTCATGAGATCAGTTGTTCATAGGGTCAGAAAGTATGGGAAGCCCTATGTCTATTTATATTCCAAATATGTGCAACAACCCCACTTGGGCAAGCTTGATTACTGGTGGAAATTTTTTGATGATACGACTGTTGTTATTTGGAGACCATACCTTGATTGTGAGGCCTCAAGATCTGACCACTTTGAGATGCCATTTTTTTTCATGAGTTGTTATCTAATTGGTCAGACTTGATACTATGTTGAGAGATTTATTATCAGTAGAGTTCTCAAACAATATGGTCATGTACAAGGTATCCCTCAGGATGTAGTTGCTTATGCCAGGATCAGGGATGATGAGATACTTTGGGGGTCTTGCCTTTCATTTGAGACAACTGAGCTAGAGAACTCCAAGTTGGTTCTCATACCTTTGACTATCATCTAGAGATTATTGATGCAAGGATGATCGATGAGTATAGAGATTACTGTGCACAACATCCTGTCCTGAGGCTCACATCTCCTGATGAGGTAGCATTGACTATTACTAATCCTTTAGACTATGATACAAGTGATGATTTTGGTAGGGGAGGACATAGAGCTAGAGTCTATGGGAGAAAAGACATTAGGTGAGCTAGTAGTAGTGATAGCAGTAGAGATGGTGGGAGGAGATATGGAGGCAAGAATCATAAGATATGAGAGGGTGAGGGGTTAGGTGTTATGGGTGGGGATGGTGGTCATAATAGAGGTGACAACATAGGTGGTGGTTGAGGGGTGAGAGATGGTAGGAGGATGAGGGTGAGGTTTGTGCCTCCTCGGAGAGACCTAGGACCACTAGTACATCATGATATTCTATAGAGATAGGGAGGGGGCATAGGTGGTGATCAGGGTGAGTAGAAACAACCACCATAGGATCCTCCATGTGGTCAAGGTAGTACTGGTGATGCACTAACTCGATGTTGTTAGTACCACATAGAGTTAAGATCTTGAGTTGCTACTTTTGAGGCACATCTAGTTGATAGAGATCATCATATTACTGAGCTTACTACTAAGAGGGACTGGGCACAACATGTTTCCACATACCAAGGACAAAGAGTTGTGTATTACTATGCCTTGTATATTGGCGTTGTTCCAATTTTTTCTAGGGCCCCTTCTTATTGTGTCTTTGTTGCACAGTCAGAGGGTGTTGTTTTTGCCTCTCCTCCTACTATGGTGGATATTCCTACCCCTCCCCCACTCCCCCTTGTGCAGATGCTGAGGGTGGGAGTGATTCTTGACTTGTTGTACTCTGATTTCATTGATCCACTAATATTTTGATGTATATTGATTCATTGAAGATCACTCAATGTACTATGACATACTTATATTTTGATACATTGGCCATGATTCAATTTTGATATTGATCTCATTGCACTTCATATGCTATGAATGTATGGTTGCCCTTTATGGATGCAATTTATGGATGTTACAAATGTATCTTTTTTTTTATGTTTTTGTGATCATTATGAAATGCGATGTAATATGAAATATGATAATGCAATGGATGGAATGTGGTTTCAAATATGATAACACAATGGATGCACTGCACATGTTATTTTAGTAATGCAATGATGTTACTAACATGTGATGTAGGTGTTTTGATAACAATGATAGAACTACTCACTCAGGTTCATATGGCATATAGAATGATGATACCAGATTAGATAGCAATTCAGAGTTGATTCTAGATTGATATTGATTTTTCCTTTCGTTAGATTAAATTATTTTAAGCATGATTTATGCAAAGTAACATTATGCAAGTTATAATAAAATGAATGCAACTAATTATGACCACTACAATAGTCACTGATCATTTAGATAGGAAATATTTTCATCACTAAGCATTTTTTATCAAATATTGAGGCTAGTACAATCCTCACTGATCAATTTGACAATCACAAGAGTATGAATACTACCTTGATTGGATGTAATGTTGAAAGTGAACCTAAGCATCAAGGCATGTAGAGCCAGAATGACTTTAATATTACTTCATTTTTATGTTATTGTTACCCAAAATTACAACATGCAGAACAATGAACACAAATAGGAAAAGATTGCATTTTTAGGAGTCCAATTAACACTACATTTCAGGTGATGTTGATTAACATTTCATTATTGCATTCAATACTAATTGTTTATATTGTACTCTAGTATTGATTACATTCAAATTTTTCAAAATTCATAATTGATCATTACATCGTGCATTCAAACTGAATGTAGTATACAAATGTTCTTCCATATTTCATATTTCATGTCAATAAAGAGTACAATTTCTAGAATAGAAAGCATGATAGAATTATGAGTAGGGTCCCATGCATTGCCTTTGTCATCTACGTATTGTTGGTTGGTTGTCTGTCAGGTCCTCAGGTCCATTGTCTAGGTTTGCATCTCCTAGAGGTCTTTAGGGTTACCATGCATCATGAGAGAGAAAAATGTGTTAGATCCAGTTGGATCTAAGCAATCCATGAAACAAAAACATCATACAACAATCAATCTTTCAGAGATGCATATCTATCTAGTATTTCAATGCAATAAGGAAATGTGCATCCACATAAAATGAAAGGTAGTATTAAAGGGACATATTTACATAAAACCTTTTACTATTTATGGTCATCATTATGCATGTTGTTCTTATATTTAAACCAAATATCTGAATCAAAGGGACTTAGTACTTGTGACTGAGAAACCTTTTTTAGAATCAACAGGATCTTGTTAGGTTAGTGAACACCATTACTTTGCTGGTATTGATTCATAAATGTCACCATATTTGGCATTTTCATTAAACTGATGTGTTAATCATGTTCACTAACCTAACAAGATTACTTTGATGTTGATTTTAAAGCTTGACAGAGTAAAAATGCAATGCTCAATTGATTGGTTTTCATATCATAGTCAAAAGAAATGGATGCAGTACCAAAGTGCTTTAAAATATGCTACAACATGTGCTTTCAAAGATAGTTAAATCAAAAGTACAAGAAAGAGAGACACCCATGTTGTAAATGCCAAAAATCCTACTGGATAATGATATTGTTGTTTAACAAAAGAAAGATTGCTTCAAAAATTGTATTTCAAAGTATCAGGAGTGTTTACAGAGTGTCTTGATGGGTGTCATGAGCTCGTGCTCAAACTCCATCTTGTTTACATTTTGGTGGTTGTGAGTGTCACGAGCCCGTGCTCGAACCTCACAAGAAAAATAGATAGAACATTCTTCAATTTAGCATTTCTTATTTAATGAAAATATATCATACACTGATCAACGATTTTCTTACAAAATAATGAAAATCCAGTTAGTCACTGGTTATTGTCAAGCAACAAACCAGTAAGGATATTTATGTTCAGCAACAAGGCTGTATGTACAGGAAAATTATTTTGCAGGGTTTACATCTTTTAGTGTTTCTCATAACATTTAGAGTATAGTCATTATTGATAAAATTGCATATGTTTCAAGAATAATAATGCACTGTTCAATATCATATTTCATGAAGTAAGAACTAGTTGACAACTTTAGAGTTCAAGCATCTTTTTGCATTTAAATTCAATGCACATGCAATGATCAAGCATAATGGAGCAAGGTGCTTTGTATTTTAAAATCAAACATGTTGGTCTCATTTTGGCAGAGGAAAAGTTCATGTTCAAAGATAGTATGGTCACTGCTTGAGTCAACATTGAAATTCATTATGAGCTAAGCTAAAAATTGGTTATAAAAATAATGATTAGTGTACATCAAATAGAAGCCAATGGTGATGACTGTAACTAGTTGTGGCAAAAAATGGAACATAATGATTGGTACATATACATCAACAATGAACACCATTATAAGTTGAACTATGGATATTATAAATAACTGGTGAACAAATAAAAGTATAGCAAGGTGAATAGTGGAAACAAATTTATGAGGGGCATGCTCACTGCTCTCTAGACAACAGAGAACTAAGTGAAAACCGAGTTGAAGATAAATTGCCTCTTTTTAGCAAGCATCAAATACCCGTTTCAGTATAAGAAAATAAGCACGACAATGATCACTGTCTAATAGTGATAGAAATGAATGGTACACAAAGTAATAATGCTAAGAGTTGACTGGTGGACATTTAAAACTCCAGGTCATCTAAGCTCAAGCTAGAAGTAAAAGACTGGTATGTACAAGCTACATCTGAAGACATGATCAAATGACAGTGGTAAAGTTCAAGCTGTCTATAGTGAACAATGGTAAGCATCCATTAGACAGAGATAACCCAAAAGCCATAATACATCATGACTGGTATGAGGATATATAATAAATTACTAGTGTATTAAAAAGAAGAAATATACATCTACAATAAGAAAAGTGAGCTTCGAAAGACATTGCAATAAGATGATAGTAAAATCACCATACAGAATAAGTGGAGCAAATGGAAATTAAAAGAGAAAAAAGACACACTTATCTTTTAGTTAGGTTGAGTTTTCTAACTAGAGCTCGAGGCTCTAACCCCAGATCTACAAGTCAAGATTTATGCTCAAAATTCATGCTAAGCTCTAGCTCACTGTTGCAAATCGAGATCAGTCTCCAGCTCAAGTTCACCAGAGGAAAGCTAAGCCAAGTTCATTATTTCATACAGCTTGAAATACATGCAGGGGCTAAGCTAAATAAAGAGGTCGAGCGCCCAACTCATAGTTTCATAAGATAAGATTTATGCTTGAGGTTTATCTCCAGAGAAAGAGCCCATGTTCAAATCCAAAGCTCGAGTTCACTGTTAAGGACTAGATATATGCCGAGTTCCAGCACAAAGCTTGGTCTAAAGCTATGACTGAAATGTGATAGTCACAACCTGAGTTATCATAGGAGCATTCCTAGTCATAGAGGACATCAACAATAGTCACAACATGAGCTATCACAATGATTTTCCCAGCCATGTGCATCTTTCAGTCATAGCTCAGCCCAAGCTTTGAGCTCATGATGTAGTCTACAGAGCTCGAGCCCTTCAACATAGTACCGCCAGAGGCCTTCAAACTCATAATAAACCTCTAAAATACCAGTAAAAAACCAAGGAGATGCCATAGTTTTGGCAGAGTTTCACCATCATTTAGGGTTTACCCTAATTTTTCTCAAAAGGTAGACATAATGAAATGCAAAAAATGAGTAAAATAGAGTTTTGAGAAATCTGAAGACCGCTGACCGAGCATTCAATGCATTTACTCTAGTCTTGTACACACAGTCAGAGCTCAAATTCCCAACATGCCACCTCATTGCCTCAAGATACTTCACATAGGTGGAAGATTTATTAGTGGTCATGTCAACCCTTTTCAATTTGCATCAAGTTTAAACTTAGGTTTTAGATCTAGGTTTAATTTTTGGTATAGGCTTGATTTATTATATTGAGTTTTATCTCAATTATTATTTATTGTAAATGTTGGTATGTTGTAAAATATTTCACCTTTAAAAACCAACATTAGGGGCTGATATTAGGGCCATAAATTGTGCTTGTAACTTAGGGTTTTGAGGGCTTGATTTGGAGTTAATTTTGGATCCAAATTGGAGTGATTTTAGGGCTTAAAATGAGGCTATGATTTTCGAATTACGGCTTTAGAGGGCTATAAGACTGATATTCATAATCAGTTTAAGAGGTTCAAGATTTTGGAGAGAACGAATTAGTGAGATTTTTGTTCCTTTGTGCCTTAGCTTATTGTTTTATAGCCCACATCTCAAATTTTTTTTGAGGAAAATAAAGCAGATGATCCATATTTTCTCATATTTTGAGTATTGATTTCAATCCTTTTCATCATTCTACATAAGTGTTTATCTATTTTGGTAGAGAAGAGAAGTGAATTATTTCTAATCCTCCTCTAAGTGAACAAAATCCAAACCTTGTGTAGAATACGTATACTTGTTAAAAGATTGTACTATTTGTGGTCTACACCCTAGTAGTAAAATCTAGTTTAACCTATATGTTGATCAATGAATGATAGTGTCAGTCTCATAGATATGTGCATTGTGGTTTCTATTTTGGATTCCAAGAAAATCTAAGTTTGAATTTTGTGTATCACCCCATTTTATTTCAGTTTTCAAGAGCATTTCTCTCTTACCTTTTCCCAATCAAAGTTCAGTCCAGGTGATATTCCAAATCAAATAGGAACTGACCTAGAATCTGGAGACTCCTTAATCAGAGTCCACCCATAACTCAAGAAGGTTTCCATTGTTAGGATGAGATATCTGTGAACCCTAATGCTTCAGTTAGGGTGGTATTTTCAAACCTAAATATTTTTTGGCACTCCTGGTGGGACCTTGTGATACATGAATCAAATCCAAACAAGGAGTGTTAAAGAGTTTGAATTTTTGTAGTTGTCTTTCACTAGGAGAGGCAGAACTGTGAAAAGAGAGCCTAGAGGTCCTAGAGAGATTTATGTTTAGCCTGTACAAAGGGGTAGGAGACCAAGGAAGTTAAGATCTGAAAGAAGTTCAACTCCTCCCTCTTACCGCATTGAATTTCCAGATTCAGAGTAGGAAGTTTTTGAAGATCTAGAATCATTTCAAAGTAAAGTTGTTCCTGAACATCCACCTGAGGTAGATCAGTCTCTACAATCTAGTTCTTGCACAACACTTCCATCAATGGTAAGGAATCTACCATTTGTGCCATTCCATCAAGGTAGTCCTCTAAGGATTTCCAATCACAACAACATTCCATTGGCTACCTTGAAAGGATTGCCATCATTTATTGGAGAAGGGAAAACAACTGCCATTGAGCATATCAGAGATATTGCATCTCTCTTTAATGTCCATCACATAATGGAAGAAGATGTATATTTGAAGCTATTGGCTGCATCACTGAAGGGTAAATCACTAGAATGGTTCAAAAATCTTCTAGTGGCATCTATTGCTACTTGGGATGTATTGGGAGAGACATTGTCTAAGTTCTTTGAAGACAAATCTGACAACTTGTCTTTGGTGGAGCAATTGATGACTATCAAGAGGGCTCCAAAAGAGGAGATGAGTGATTTCAACCTCTATTTCCAAAAGACTTGGAACATGATTCCTACTATGGTAAGACCCTTTGCTGAATATGCATTCTTGTATTTTCTTAAGAGTTTGAATAGTGATATCTCAGTCATGATACAATCTATGGGAGGTAATTATTTACCTCAAGATTTTGATACTGCTATTAGGGCAGAGAATAGTCTCATTTAGGATGGAAAAATAGCTTGCACACCACCTATGCCCTTCTTTCCTAGCATTTAGTCTAATATGCCATTGGTTGTTCCACCTCTTTTTGTTGTCCCATTATTTAAAAGCCCAGAGGTAGTCCCAGTTACCCCTCTTAATGAGTTGCAAAGCATTAAAGATAGCCAACAAAAAATAGAAAATTTATTGTAGACCTTTGGCAATGAATTAGTGAGCCTTAAGAGGAATCAAGCACAAGAAAACCTTATGCCTCAAAATTAGTTTGCTGGTTCCTCATCCCAATATCTTAATCAGCTTAATTTTCAAGGTAACAAGCAGCAATTCCAAGGGAATAACAATGGAAATAGGCAAAATTGGAATCAGAGGCCTTATAGACCTTATAATCCTGCACCTGTTAATGCTGTTAGGGATATAGTTCCCAGCCAGAATAACATTTCTACTAATTAGTGTTATCCATGTAATGAAGCTCATAATTAGACAACTTGTTCCAATGGAGTGCTTAATCAGGCTCTTATGGTGCAAAATTTAGTTAATTCACAACAGAATGTGCTTGTTGAGGAGATCCAACAGCAACCAGATCATAATGTTCTTGATATTGGTTTTCTAAATTGGCAAGAGGAAGAATTTTGTGGGTTGAATGATGATTCACCTATTTCAATGAACACTAGAGCCAAGAAGAGAGCTCTAGAATCAGAGCAATCAACTGGTAATGTTCCTCCCACACTAGTTTCAATATTGAAAGATCCATCTTCTTCCACAAATAAAGATCAAAATTAGAGGCATGTTGATTAGAGTTCTCCTAGATCTCCTCAAAAGGTATAGTTTTTCGTTCCTTATAATATTGTTGATAGCATGAAGAAAATGAATGTAACTATGACTATGTGGGAAACTCTAGCTATTCCAAGACAGGCTGAGATATTAAGGGAAGAGATGTCCAAAAAGGCAACAAGTTCACAACAAGCTATTTAATAGCCTTCTAGGACTGTTATGGCCAATTCAAAGCCTTCTAATGTACAACAAAAACAATTAAGGAAGGTAAGAAGGTTGTTAATGTACAAGAAACAATAGTTAAGGAAGGTAAAAAGATTGCAGATTTGAAAGAACCAACAGTAAAAGAAGATAAGAAGCCTTCAAATGTGCAAAGAACAACATTAAAGGAAGGTAAGAAGCCAACACATGTTAAAACTCCTCCTTTATATGTTTCCTTGATCATTGGAAATAATTTAGTGCACAATTGTATGGTAGATAGTGGTGCAACCAACACAGTAATGCCTAAAAAAATTGCTGATTTGTTGGATTTGAAGTATGAGCCTCTTGAGAAAGGAGTTGTCTAGCTTGATGGTTCTTTAGTTAAGACTTTAGGAGTTGTCAAAAATGTAAGCTTAAATCTTCATGCATGCCCAAAATTTTCAATTCCTTAGGATATTTATGTTATAGATCTGCCACCCCCATTTTTCCCTATGTCTTTCAAGAGATTTTACAACCAAAATAGATGGATATTTTTCATCAGATTGGTCCCACATGTTTTTTAGAACAAGGTATGGTACTAGGGTGACCATAAAATCAAAATTATTGGCCAAAGATCACATAGAATCATATAATCCAAGTCCTATTAATGCAAGTTGTGTGATCATAGATTCAAAAGAGATCAAGGACTATCCAGCCTTTAATACACAAACTGAGGAATATCCTAACATTTTGTTGGATGAGTAGGCAACTAGAAATGACCAAGATAATGACATGTTTGATACTAGTTTTGGAAATTACATGATTTTAGAATCTGACATTGTTATGCCTAACTTGATGAAAGCCTAGGATTCTGATTCAGAACTGTCAAATCAACTTTGGGACTTGTACTTTAATGGATCTAGGAATAAAGATGGTGTTGATGCAAGGGTTATGCTGGTATCACTAGAGGGTGATAAATTTTATGCTACATACAAATTATCTTTTCCTTGTTCTAACAATGTGGCTAAATATGAAAGTTTGATCTAGGGTTTAGAGTGGGCAAGAAAGAGGAAAATCAAGTGCTTGAGGGAATTTGGGGACAGTGAATTGATAGTTAACTAGGTGAGAGGAGTCAATGTTGTTAAGAATGATATTTTAAAGTTATATAAATCTAGAGTATATGATATTCTAGATGATTTTGATGCATTCAACCTGATTTTTGTACCTAGAAGGAAAAATCAGTATGTTGATAGGTTAGTAGGTATTGGCACACATGTTTCTATTACTGAAAATAAAGGTCTTATCTTAGATCAATCTCATATTAAGATTTTTGTTAGGCCATCAATCATGGATATTGATATTAATTGGCTGGTTTTTAATACTGATGAGAAAATTTTGAGTTTTATGGCTATAGAGGACTTTTCAATTCCCAGGGATAATAAAGTAAGACAAAAAATGGATGATCAGATTATACAGCTGACAACAGACAAGCTTCCTAAAGGATTGGTCAACTTGGAGTCTGCTTTCAATTCCATTGATTAGTTCAAGAGGAACAAAATCAACATGTTGATAAAAAAGGATCACTATGAGGAGATTGAAATATTTAGAGACAAGCTTTTAAAGGTTGGTAAAGTTAACTCTCCTCAAGAGAAAGAGTTTCTCATTGCTTTATTCAGAGAATATAATGATGTATTTGCTTGGGACTATGCTGATTTAAAAGGTTTTGATCCCTAATTAACCCAACATACTATAGTATTAGAGCCTAATTCTATGCCAATAAGGCAAAGGCCAATTAACCTCAAGTTATAACCCCTAATGCTTAAAGAGCTAAACAAACTACTGGATAGTGGGATATTTTTTCCTATCAAACATACATCCTAGGTTTCAAATCTAGTTCTTGTGAGGAAAAAGAATGGAGAGATCAGACTTTGTGTAGATTTTAGAGACCTTAATAGGGAATCTTTGAAAGATAGACACCCTCTTCCTTCCATGGAATAGATTTTATA
The DNA here is from genome assembly GCA_027943335.1 of Chamaecyparis obtusa. Classification (NCBI taxonomy): domain Eukaryota; kingdom Viridiplantae; phylum Streptophyta; class Pinopsida; order Cupressales; family Cupressaceae; genus Chamaecyparis; species Chamaecyparis obtusa. The sequence continues at coordinate 2,118,188 of BSBK01001859.1, forward strand.
GTACATCTCAGCATCTGAAAGGTTTTCCCTCCTAGATGGGTATTCTGGTTATAACTAGATTTTAGTGAAAGAATCAGACTAGTTTAAAACAACCTTTACAACAAAATGGGGAACAATGGCTTACAAAAGAATGCCATTTGGTATATCAAATGTAGGAGCCACATTCTAGAAAGCAATGGACATGGATTTAAAAAACCTTATGTACAAGTTTTTCTTGGTGTACTTAGATGATGTTTCCATTTATAGCAAAGTTGCAAACCAATATATTGGTCATTTGAGACAAGTACTACAAAGATGCAGAGAGTTTGGAATCTCTCTCAACCCAAAGAAGTCAATTTTTGTAGTTCATGAGGGTAAGCTTTTAGGATACCAAGTGTCAAAAGAATTTACAACTATTGATCCTGAAAGAATCCATGCAATTCTGGATTTAACATTGCCAAAACATAAAAAGGGATTGCACGGTTTCATCAGAAGGATAAATTTTGTAAGATGCTTCATTCCTGACATTATAAATTTATTAAAGCCCTTGACTATAATGCTAAAGAAAAATATGCCTTTCAGCTGGACTAATGAGGGAAAGATGAGCTTTGAACAGATCAAGCAAGCCCTATCATCAACCCCTACTTTAACTAATCTTGATTTTTATAAGGATTTTATTTTATATGCTTATGGTGGTTATGATATAGTTTCAGCAATGCTGGTGCATAAGAATGAAATTAATCAGGAGCAGCCAATTGCATTTTTCAGCAAAGGGATGGATGACTATGAGAAAAGGTATAGTTTTGTTGAAAAGCATGTACTTGTTATTAAAGCTTTAAAGAAATTTAAACATCTGGTTGCTAGAAATAAGATTCATTTGATGGTAGCACATCCTAGCATTAATGAATTCATGTTAAATAAAGATTTAAATGAGAAGAGAGAAGGATGGATCATAAAAGTTATGGAATATGATGTGAATATCCATGTAACCAAGCTGGTTAGAGGCAAAGGTTTGTGTGCCCAGATGGTAGAAGAAGAAGAAGTTGAAGCCACTGAAGAGGTTGTCTTGTTTCAAGGTAATTATGTACTTATTAATGATTCAGCAACTTGGTTGTTAGATATGACTAGATTTATACAAATTGGACAATGTCTAGTTGATCTTGACAAAGCTAAAAGGAGGTATTTTAGATTACAGTCTATTCCTTATGTTCTGATTGATGGCATTCTTTATAGAAAGGATTATTCTAGTATGTTATTAAAATGTATTGATTTTTCTGATCAAAGAAATTTTTTATCTGAATTTCATGATGGATCATGTGGAGGACATTTCAATCCTAAGACTACAGCCTAGAAAATACTGAGAGATGGTTATTACTAGCCTGATTTGTTTAAGGATGCCCATTCTTGGGCAAGAAAATGTCAAAAGTGTGCTCTATTTGTAGGAAAGCAAAGGCTGGCAGCATTGCCATTAAAGCCAATTATTATGGATTAGCCATTTAACAAGTGGGGAGTGGAATTTATAGGTCTAATAAATCCTAATTCCAGTGTAGGTCATAAGTGGATCTTGACTACAAAAGATTATTTTATAAGGTGGACTGAGGCCATTGCATTGAAGGAATCAACTGGATCTGCTATTCTCAAGTTTTATGATGATATTATAACTAGGTTTGGTGTTCCTCAATCAATAGTTTCAGATAATGCTTTAGCCTTTGTTGGTTCAGCAATAATAGAGTGGGCTGTTAAGAATGACATTTATTTGAATACATCTTCTAACTATTACTCTCAGGGTAATGGACTTGCAAAGCCTACTAACAAAAACTTGATCAAGATTATTAAAAAGACCTTGCAGGAGAAAAAGAGAGATTGACACTCAAAACTAAAGGAAACCTTATGGCTGGATAGAATAACTCCAAAGCAGATTACTAGGAGTTCACCTTATGTCCTGGTTTATGGTAAAGAGGTCAGGTTGTCAATTTCAACCGAGTTTCCAGCTTTGCAGCTAGCTGATCAAATGTTTCTATTTGAAGAAGAGGATCCCCTTAAGTTGAGGTATGTTGAATGTTAAAACTTGAGGAAGAAAGGAAAGGAGCCTTAAATAATATGGATTTGAGGTAGAATTAGACCAAAAGGTCTTTTGATAAGAGAGCCACACCCAAGGAGTTCAAACAGGGTGATTTAGTACTAAAATGGGATGTATTGAAGACTAGGCCAGGGCAACATGACAAATTTGATAACTTTTGGTTAGGCACATTTGTCATTTTAGAATGTAAAGAAAATAATGCCTTTTAGTTATCTTTAGCAGATGGAGAGATCTTACAGATTCCAGTTAATGGAATCCACCTCAAGCTTTTCTTTGGGGGTTACTTTTTAGTTTAGTTTCATTTCAATAAGTGTTATCCAAGCACTAGGTCTTTAGGTTGCATGAGTCTTAGTTTAGATGCATTTTCATTTCAATAAAGGTTGCATTCATGAGTTCTAGTTTTCTAACTCCATTTCCCAATAATAAGGTCTATAGTTCATGTCTAGCAGGCAAACACCCAACAAAAGTCGCCAAAATTGTTACCCAAAATTATAGCATGCAGAACAATGAACACACATAGGAAAAGATTGCATTTTTAGGAGTCCAATTAACACTACATTTCAGGTGATGTTGATTAACATTTCATTATTGCATTCAATACCAATTGATTATATTGTACTCTAGTATTGATCACATTCAAATTTTTCAAAATTCATAATTGACCATTACAGCGTGCATTCAAACAGAATGTAGTATACAAATGTTCTTCCATATTTCATATTTCATGTCAATAAAGAGTATAATTTCCAAAATAGAAAGCATGATAGAAGTATGAGTAGGGTCCCATGCATTGCCTTTGTCATCTGCATATTGTTGGCTGGTTGTCTGTGAGGTCCTCAGGTCCATTGTCTAGGTCTGCATCTCCTAGAGGTCTTTAGGGTTATCATGCATCATGAGAGAGAAAAATGTGTTAGATCTAGTTGGATCTAAGCAATGCATGAAACAAAAATATCATACAACAATCAATCTTTCAGAGATGCATATCTATCTGGTATTTCAATGCAATAAGGAAATGTGCATCCACATAAAATGAAAGGTTGTATTAAAGGGACATGTTTACATGAAACCTTTTACTATTTATGGTCATCATTATTCATTTTGTTCTTATATTTAAACTAGATATCTAAATCAAAGAGACTTAGTACTTGTTGTAATACCCCAAAAATGGGCTATAGGACCATTGATCTCCTACATCGACAGATCGATCGAAATCAACCTAAAGTCCGAACCTAAGGCACATCTGCACATCAAATTATTGAAACTCTAATTGATTTTATCCTAATTCTGCATCAGGGAATATTTCCTAAATATTTATAATTTATCCAAATTATCTCCTAATTAATATTATTTTAATTTGACAATAAATCAAAATCCTAGAAATAATTGATTAAATGAAGTTGTCAAATATTTAATGATATAGTTTTGGAATAAAGTTTGATTTAATAATTGATTAACCCATAACTCAGTTATTTTAATTCAAAAATCAGTTAAGTTGAGAATAATTCATTTGAATTATTAAATTAATTCATAATTATCCATGCACATTCAAAAAAGCAGTTAAACTCTAAATCAATAAATCAATTCAATTTGTTATCTTTTTGAACTCAACATCTATTTTGAGTTAAAAACTGATCTAAACTTTTGATTTAAGTTAAAAAGCTGATTTTGCATGATTTTGTGAGTTAACTATTTCTAATTTCTTGATAACTCAACAATCAATCTAAGTTAATCAGGGAGAGATTTTTGGTTTTCCATGAGCTCTCAAAAATCTTGGATATCTATATAAACAAGGCGTAGCCCTTTACAAACAACTACACTTTCAATTACTTGGAGAATTGAGCTCTAGCGAATAGGCGATTGTGAGATTTTTTGCAATTTCAATTCATTATTTTTAATTCATTCATAGCATTCCATAGCATTGTTAGATTAGATTTGCAATTCATTTCAATTCATTTTAGATCAATTTCATATCAGTTTTTCATCATATTGCATAGAAAATCCAAAAATATAGATTAATCTGCATCCATACTTTCATTGCTTTCATCATTTAAAATCCTTCGTTTAGGCATTGCATTGTCACTGATCTTAGTCATAATCTGAGAATACCATACTCGTACCTACTAGAAGTCAGTAAATCACCTGGTTAGTTCTATTTATTCTTATTGCAGATTTTCTGACATATTAACCAATAATGTTTTACTAAAGTGCTGTGTCCACAACTAGGTACAAAATTCACACACATATTTTTGGCACCCATTGTGGGGCCCTACAACGGGTTTCCATTTCTGATTCTATCATTTTCTTACAATTTCATTCAAGCTTCAATTTTTGTTTTTTTTCCTCCGTACGATTTCATACGACATCTCAAAAAGTATTATCAGAGTCTTCTGGTTGTTGTACGACAAATGACATTCTGGATTGTCGTATCGGTTGTTATGTAGTGTCGTCTGGAAGCTAAATTGTCGTATGAGCATAGACCCATTGTCATATCATTTCCTAATTGTCGTGTGGGAAGGTCTAAAAACTCATACGAATTCTAATGCTAGTTTTGCATAGTCATATCATATTTTTGAGCAGTTTTTGGAGATTTTGATTTCAGATTTCTACTGATGGCTAATCCTAACGATTGATGGTTATTTTTTATCATTTTTGATAGCCTAATGATATCTGTACATGATGAAAGATGAAGATTGAGCATAAAAATCTCATTCTTTGACCTTTCTTGTCTTGACTTCTAAGCCATCTTTTGCAGAAAACCCTACTTTCAAAGAATTCACTGGTCAAAGAAAGCTCATTCTATAAAAAAAAATTGATAAGTGGTTTTGCAGGTTGCCTAATCTACGTCAAGAAAATATTATCTTTGCTTAGATTTCATTTCATTTTTATAGGCACCTAGTTTAATAGGTACGTTCATCTATTGCCATTGAGGAAAATACTCAAGGGATTATGCTCTTCTCCTTCTTAGGACAGCCAAAAACCCAAAAAGTGTCTTCCTTGGTGCCAATTTGTGTACTATCTCTGGATTAATACTGCTTGGTGTGTCTTGGATAGGGAAAAGGACAAGGTTAGGAGATTAGGCTCTTCTCTTTTAGAGAATTAGAAACCCATATCCTGTGGTCGCCAACCTCACATTTCAATTAATCTTTTAGAGGGCTTTCCGAAGAGGTAAAAAGCTCTTGGGAATGACCCAAGTGGGGACAAGTCTTAAGCCGACTCTTCCACCCCACTATAAAATTTGATGCTTCCTTGAGGTTAAAGCCTCAAAAGACATAGTTGTATTTTTTCCTTGTCCTTGTTCCATGAATATGCTTCGATATTGTGTAGACCGGAGCTGCTTCAATCTTGCTTGTGATACTACACTTGTGAGAGTGCTCATAGGGTTAACAACCTTAATCTTGCTTGCAGAACTATGAGAAACAGTTGTGAATGAATGCCCTGATTAAAAGACTAAGCTAGTTTTGCTACAAATCTACCCCCGATAGATTTGTAGTGCTTGTGTGAGGTGAATAGTAATCACCCCAAGAAACTTGTCATATCGAGCCCTCTTCAATGCTTGAACTCAACTAATATGGGATTGAACATCCATTGCATGTTATTGGACCTGCACATTCTGAGGAGTCCATGAGTGTGTTCCTAAGTCAATGAGCAAGTAATACATCTCTTCTCCTAGCTAGGGTAAGATAGGTGTGATTGATTTGTCAAGTCAATTCACTCTATTTTCTGTGATTGTGAGCCTACTGCTATGTTAAACAACCTTAGACAATCCATTTCACAGATCTACAAAAACCTAGATAGATAAATTTAAAATCAACTTGATACTGAAAATAACAAATAGCTAAAAAATTAACCAAATCTGAAGAAAAAATCCTTTCTGGTGTCAACTATCATCCTGGAAAATCAAAAGTCATACTAGTTTTGCAATTGTCATTTCAGAACCCCTAGAAACTCGTATGGTAACCTGTACTTTATCATACGATTGTTGTCAGAAAACCTAGGCAAAATTCAATATTGGAGTCAATTATCATATGAGTTTTGCCAATTGTCATATCAAACCCCATCCTAACTCGTATGAGCCTGGATAAAGTCATACGAGAGTTGTGCTAGAATTGTCAGAAAACCTTCAAATTTGTCATAAATTCAATCATTGCTATCAACCACCAAATTTTGTGAGAATACTCACTGTGTTAGGAACAAAGTAGAAAAACTAGAAAAATCTAATTCATTTTTTTAAAGTGGTCTCTTGAGTTTGATCTAGCCTTTTGATTTATCGATTTCAATCCTATTTCATCTTGTGTCAAAACCTTGTCAAAATCATCTTCAAATTCAATCCTCAAAATAGCTAAGTGTTGTGAGCTCATGTCTGCTATCTTTTGGGTGTCTACCCATACATCTAGGGCACAACATCCTACACTTACAATATTTTCATCAATCAACCAATCCAATCTTGACAAGCTTGCATCATTCAATTTTCTCGAATAAGGTCATTCATCAGTTGTCTTAATCTTACTCTTCTGATTCACTCAAGGTTAATGGTGGAAACCAGAGCTTCCTCACACAGAAAACCTAGAGAAGAACCAAAATTCTCACCTTTGTCTTCTTACATTGTCCAGACCATTAATCAACCTTACAATACAACTCATTATGAAGAAGACACTCTAGGTAATCTACATTTGAAAGAAGGTTATTCTAATCCTCCTCAATCAAACCACAGAGGTAATCAATCAATTCCACATCAATCAATCCCCAGGAGTCCTCACAACACCACAATGTCTCAAGGAGGAGAAAACCAAGGCTCCCAAGGTTATCACTCTAATCATGGTGGAGATCCCGAACCAACACTGTCTAAAGTTGAATGATATAGAAATGATGATCTCTTTTGAAAAATGATGAAACACTTCTTGCAAGAAGGGAAAGAGGCCTATTTCTTACAACTAGCTTGACAAGGAGCCAAACTTCCTCAAGACTTTAATGTCAATAATATCATCACATAAGAGGAAGAAACCCCAATCATGACCATGATGAAACAAATGCATGCCATGCAAGTTAAGCTCAACAAGCTGGAAAAGGAGAAGGAAGCTAAAGAATTCTCTATGGAGGCTCTATGCCCCTTTCCATTTGATAAAGACTTGTACATGCCACCATTCCCAAAAAGAGTGGAGATACCAAAATATGACAAATACGATGGAAACTTTGACCCCCGAGATCATGTCAAAGAATTTTGTACTCAATCCATGGAGTTTATGCATGAACCAACCTACTTAATGCATCTTTTCCTGTGATCTCTAGGAGGAGCATCCATTCATTGGTTCTCTAAAATGCCTCCAACAATCAAGAATTTTGAGGAGTTGATCAAACTATTTTACCAACAATACTCCTATAATATTCAACATCCGGTCACTATGATCGACATCTTCAATCTTAAACAAAAGCTGAGAGAACCCTTCCCGACCTTCCTCAAATGTTGGAGGAAGAAATTTTCACTCTATGCTAGACAAATCCAAAAAAATGAGAAATTAGAAATCTTTATCAATAACCTAATTCTAGAAATCAATTATCACCTACAAATGCAGAATCATACTTCTTTTGAGAAAATGGTATAATATGCCATAAAGATCGAAAATGTTCTTGCTCATAAGGGAGATATATCACTTAACAAAGACAATAAGTATGAATCAGGTTCTAGTTCCAACAACAAAGATAAAGTCAAATTCTGGAACAAGAACAAAAATATTGTAATAGACGGTGTTGTCGATCACATCAGTGCTCCACCAAAGGCACCAGCATTCAATCTCACCATTGGCACCCAAGCCATAAAAGCTTCCAAACTAAAGGCATTTGAATCTTCTAAAAATTCTAATGACTATAAACCATGGGTTACAAAACCAAAGCATGAGTTCACTCCTTTGGGTGAGTCCTTAGAATCTACCATGAAAACACTATTGGCAAATAAAATCATCACGTTGCCTGAGATAAAACTGTATGATCCTGAAGTTAAACCTAAATGGTGGAAAGAGATCAATTTTTGTGACTTCCATCGAAACAAGGGTCATAAAACCAATAACTACATGCACTTGAAGCATCTCATACAAGACAAAATTGATGATGGAGAAATTTTAATTGACAACCATAAAACCAACAATGATCATACAACATTCACGGAACCATTTCCGAAGCATAATCAAGGAGATTCATCTTCTAAACCTAACATGGGTGCTAAATTCAATTATGCCTACTCTAGAAACAATGATGTCATAAACATGGTTGAACCATGCCTATCTGAACATTGCAATGACATCACCATTGTATAAAGAGACAAAGATAATCAATCAACAAATGCAGTAACTTGATCACAAGCTTAGGTACATCTATAAGGACAAAACTCAGGCTCACCAAATGCCCATAAGGTGTCTTTCAACCTTTCATCTACTTCTAAATAGAGGGCTACCTCAAAATCATCAAACCCTAAAGAGATCGGGGAAACATCATATAGTATTGTCCAACAACTCCAGCATACCAATGCAAAAATATCCATTGTTGAGTTGCTTTGGATATCTCCTACTCATAGGGCTATTCTGGATAAAGCTCTACTTGGTTACAATGTTCCTGAAAATCTTGATCTGGATAGATATCAGACTATGCTTGGTCATCTAACATCACCCCAGTATATCTCATTTTTAGAGGAAGATGACAATTCATTGAGTCATCCACATAACTAGCCCTTGCACATTGAAGTCTTAATCCAAAACCGTCATGTCAAATGTGTGTTGATAGATGGAGGCATTGGTCTAAACATCTATTCCTAGAAATTGGTCACACAACTGGGATTATCAGAAGATGCTATTGATCCTAAAAAGAAGATAACCATAAAAGTATATGATGAACAAGAAAGATCCTCCAAGGGAACAATTATACTACCTATTAGAACATGACCAATTATTAGAGATATCACCTGTCAAGTTCTGGATCTTCCATTGGCCTACAAAATTCTTCTAGGGAGACCTTGGATACATGAAATCCAAGCTATTCCATCAACATACAATCAATGCATGAAATTTCTATATGATGGAGTAGAGGTAACAATTCTAGCTGACATATCTACATCTTGCAATGCCTTGAAAGAGAGTGCCAACAAACTTGTTCCACATAATAGGGAATCTTCCAATAAGGAAAAAAACATAGCATCTACATCCAAGATGGAAGACATTTCCAAAGAGGTTAAAATCAAGGACATAGGCATGGGATAATATACTATGGAACCAGTCCTATCTCTCACATCTCTCCCACTTTCGCCAAAGTCTTATGGACAACCTTATGAGAAAACAAGACTATCAGCTAAAGAACCTCAGATTATCTTTAATGGAAGCTTTATCATAGAAAAAGTATCAAAACCAAAATCTAATGAAGAGGAAGTTGTTCTTGCCTAGTTATATAAGGATGAGTCTCAATCCCAGACAATTAAAAAATGTGACTCTAAAACACCTAAAGTTCCTTCAAAATCGTATGGACCAGGATATAAACTAATGACTAAAATGGGATATACTGGAAAAGGACCTCTAGAACATGAGGAAAAGGTCTTACATCACCCATTGCACACTATGGCTAGAAAAAAAAGGATACTAAAGGTCTAGGTTATCAGAAGAAATCTTTCCATCTCAGTGGAAACTCTCCTCATGTGATAGAACAAATAGTACTAGAAGTGGATAAAACTGAAGAAGAGGAAACACACCAAGAAGATAGTGATGACTCAAATGCTACATATGTTTTCCCCTATGAACGCATTCCTCAAAAAATCTTAGACATTCTCAAGGAATAAAATGAACCTAAAAGAATCAACGTAGTAGATACACAAGAACCTACTACTGAATGAGAGATAGTCATCCCACAAGTACCGACCAATAAAAATAAACAAGAGGAAAGTGAACCAATCATAATAGCTAAACATTTGGGATACAATAGTGATTCTAAGATAGACTCCCATGAATATGAGTTTCACTTGGACTCTAAAGGAAACCCTGCTTGGGGAATCCGTCCTAATTTCATACATATTCTTGATTTTCCCAGAGATCCAGATGAATAATCAAATGATTGTGAATGGGGAATTATTCCAGAAGAAGATGAGCTTATCACAGAAAAACACATTGATGTCATTCACCAATATTCACCTAAATCCAATGTGAGACTAGAGTGAAATAAAGAACTTAACGAGTTTGATCCACCTACTACTGAAGTGGAATCCAATAATGACATTGAAATGATTCACGAACTGAACATTATGAGTAGTAATATCACCTTTGAATTTGAGAGTTGGGTTAGGACCAATGATGACAGAACTGTATGCGTGAACATCATTTCCTAATCCTCCCCTACATTGACTATCCAACATCTAGAGCTTATTGACCAAACATCTACTGATCCAAACTAAGATATGCACACCTTTCAAAATGACTACGCTCTTGCCTGCTACCTCAATGTAGTGGAACCTATGACAACTTCCATCGATGAACCTAGTGTTAGCATGACAAAGTCAGATATCAAATATCTCAGTCAGAAAAACAAAAGCACAAAGAAAAAGAGTTTGAGGGTGAAAACCACTGTGGCAGTCTTAGAACCTAAAATAGTAAAAATAAATGACGTATCCGAAGGTGAAAACCTCCCTGAGGTGCCTAAGGATGAGATATTTGATGTTCTTTCGAGTCATTTATAGGACAGATCTCCAGTACTAATAGAACCAACTCAATCTATCAACTTGGGTATAATAGAGGAACCACAACTAATTCATGTAGCACAATCTCTGTCAGATGAAGAAAAGCAAGCATTTACAAAATTCTTAACAAAGAAGAAAATCAACTTTGCATGGAAATATATAGATATGCCAAGGTTAGATCCTGATCTCGTCATGCATCATCTTTCTATAGCTCCAGGAGTCAAACCCGTCAAACAAAAGTTGTGGAAGATGCATCCTCATGTTGCACTCCTAGTCAAAGCTAAGCTAGAAAAGTTACTAAAAGCTGGATTTATCCGAGTCATAGATTATGCATAGTGGATATCAAACATAGTTCTAGTTTCAAAACTAGATAAATCTATAAGAGTATGCACAGACTTCAGAGACATAAATAAAGCATGCCCTAAGGATGACTTTCCACTATCAAACATCGATATGATAGTGGACATGACTGTAGGCTTTGAAATGTACTCTTTAATTGATGGTTTCTCTAGATACAACTAAATCAAAATTGCTCCAAAAGATCAGGAGAAAATAACTTTCACATGTGCATGGGGTACCTTATGTTGGAATGTCATGCCATTTGGTCTTAAGAATGTTGGTGCTACATATCAATGACCTATGACATCTATCTTCCATGATATGATACATCGAACTATGGAGGACTATGTTGATGATGCCTTAGCTAAATTAGTGATGAGATCTGAGCATTTGAATGACTTGAGAAAAATACTAGATAGAATGGAGAAGTTTAGTCTTAGATTGAACCCTAAAAAGTGTGCTTTTGGTGTCACTTCTGGAAAGCTCCTGGGCTATATTGTTTCAAAGAAGGGCATTGAAGTAGATCCTACTAAAGTCAAGGCTATCATGGAGATGCAAACCCCCAAAAATATCAGACAAATGAGAACCTTACAAGGAAGGGTGCAATCAATCAGACGTTTCATATCTCAGCTAGCAGATATATCACAACCTTTCACAAAGACATTACATAAAGGTGTGACTTTTGCATGGAATGAGGAGTGTGAGAATAATTTAAACCACATCAAGAAATATTTATCAAATCCTCTATTTTGATGCCTCTTATACAAGGGAAGCCATTGATTTTGTATGTCTCCACCACAGATACATCACTGGGGGCATTACTAGCACAACATGATGAAAAAAAGGAGAGAGTTATCTACTACATCAGCAGAACACTGGTAGCATATGATAAGAACTATTCAATGATTGAGAAAGCTTGTCTAGTTGTGATCTTTGCATTGCAGAAAATGAGACATTATATGTTGGATCATACAACACAATTGATAGCTAAGATAGATCCATTGAAATACTTATTGAGAAAAGTTGTCCTCACAGGTAGACTGGCTAAATGAATGATGCTATTGAGCAAATTTGACATAGAATATGTTGAAAGGAAAGCTATCAAAGACCAAGTCATCACAGATTAGTTGGCTGGAGCACCAATGTTCAATGATACACCATTATAGATGGAATTTCTTGATTCATCCATCATGTACATATCTTCTAGGACTTGGCATATTTTCTTTGATGGATCTTACACACATAATAGATCTGGAGTAGGCATATTGTTCATAACACTACAAGGTTACTCAATACCTAAAGCATTCAGAATAAAATTTCCTTATACAAACAATATTGCTGAATATGAAGCTCTACTTAATGGCATGAAGATAGCAATTGAGTGGTGAGTGACAGAGTTGCATATTCATGGAGACTCACAGCTAGTCATACACCAAGTGAATGATGTGTACCAGACAAAAGATGAGAAACTAGTTCCATACAAATGCATGGTCAATGACCTTAAGAAGTATTTAATCTCAGTCACTTTTGAGCTGATTCCTAGAATGGAGAACAAGGCTGCTAATGCTATGGAAACACTATCATCTCTACTACTGCAGCCCAAACATTAGCTATGTTACAAGTTCCTGGTGGAAGCACTATCATTTACTGCATATGATTTCCTCGAAACCCGCATGATCTGCATTATTTTTGGTCATGATTCTTCCAGATACAAACACCTTTTATCCTACCTTCAAGACCAAATCATCCATGATACCTTCAACCGCCATGAGAAATGATACCTTATCCGAAATGCATCGTGGTATGTCATTATAGGTAATGACCTATAGAAACGGAGTCTAGATGGTACACTCCTTCGATGTTTAGAACATGAGGAGTCTCAATGAGCATTAGAGGAAGTCCATGAAGGTATATGTGGATCAAATTCCAATGGTTTAACACTAGCTCAAAAATTTATTAGGGCTGGGTACTATTGGCCTGAAATGGAAAAAGAGGCTATCAAATATGCTAAGAATTGTCAAAAGTGCCAAGTCCATGGTAACTTAATTCATGTGCCAGGGAGAGATCTTATTCCCTTTACTACACAATGGCCTTTCCAACAATGGGCATTTGATCTTATAGGGGCTATACATCCACATTCTTCCAATGGACATACTCATATTATTACAGCTACAAACTATTTTACAAAATGGGTAGAAGCAGTTCCTCTGACTCAAGCAACTGACAAACAAATTTCAATGTTCATTCTGAACTACATCATTTATCAGTATGGAATTCCACATTTGATAGTCATAGATAATGGTGGCCAATTCAAGAATAAGGACTTAGATTCCTTGTGCTCTAAATTCAAGATTGCACAACATTGGTCGTCCATATACTATCCTCAAGGGAATGGACAAGCATAAGCATCAAACAAAAATCTGTTGAAGATCCTACATCGTACAATCAACAAGAAAGGAAGAGATTGACATCTCATGATTAATCCAACTCTTTGGGCATAAAAAACAAGTATTAGAATTCCCACTGGGGCTACACCATTCACTTTAGTTTATGGGTCTGAAGTGGTATTACCTATTGAGGTTGAAATCCCGTCACTAAGAATCATAATGCATGGTTTAGTAACTGATGATGATTACAGAGTGTCTAGGTTGCAAGAACTTGAACTACTAGATGAGCGCAAGAAATCTGTGTATGATCATCTCAGAGTATATCAGAAAAGAATGTCTAGAGGCTGCAACAAGAAAGTTAGACACATAGAATTTCAAGTTGGCGATCTAGCCTTGAAAGAAAATCCCAAAAATCAATCACATCGAGAATGAAAGGGGAAGTTTGAACCCAACTGGTTGGGTCCCTTTATTATCACTACTACTTTTGGCTATGGAGCCTATCAAATCTCAATGACTAAAGGAGAATAGCTCCAAGAACCAATCAGTGTTCTCCATCTGAAGAAATTCTACGCCTAAGGCATTCAGTCTATGGTAAAATGTCTTGAAAAAAAATCATAAAAATTAGAAAATGTCCTAAAAAAATGGTCATCCTGGTGAAAACCTAGCAATAGGTGCCTTGATGTATCACAAAAAAAATAAAAAAATGGAAAAAAAATAAAAAAATTGAAAAGATGAAAAATAAAAAAAAAGAAGTAAAAGTGCCTTAGTGAAAACTTGGAAACAGGCGCCTTGGTAGCAAAAATAGAATCTCTGCCAAGATGGTGAAAACTTGGCAAACGGGTGCCACTTGTTCAAAATGCTCCATCTATCAGAGCACTCTGGGTATTTCCCATCTTTCAATCATGCTTTAGTTTGTACATATCTCCTGGTTTGCTTTTGCATCCTATTTTCAATAAAGTCAGTTTGTACACCAATCAGCAAAAGCGTTTGTATCCTATCAATGTTTCAAACTTGGGGGCAATCAATGTCATATCCTATAGTCCTTAGTACCTCAAATGAGTCATGTCTAGTCAGAGTCCTTTGAAGCTACATCTGAGTTAGTCAGTCAGTCTCCTTACAAGAAAGGGATTTTTCACCTATAACCAAACACAAACAAACATCAACAAAACTAAAAACAATCTTGGTTGTGTGCTTTTATCTTCTTTGTATGCTTACTGATTCACATTGAGATTTTCACATATTGTGTCCTTTCGAGCTCTTCAATGATGTCCTTTACAAGATTTAGAGAGTGATGGCAGGGAGCATCATATCTTCTTTATTTTCTGCTTTGAGTGAAAATCTAATAACTTTGGAAATTTTGGATTGAATTGGTGTCCACTATAAGTGCCTCCATCATGTATTGGATGACCACGTGTACCTCAACCATTAATACCTAGAAAATTCAAGGGAGTTTGATCTAACTTTGTCTTTTTGTGTGATTTCTACTTCTCTATTATGAAACATGCTGATACCCAAGGATGTGAATGATAAAGGGTCACTGTGGGTAAATTCACATGAGAATGAGAATGATCTTTCCTTTGCTTGGTGTGTTTATCCACAAGGCATATTCAATTCATCACAACATTTATGTTCTGATGCTTATACAAATTGCAATATCAAAATGGACATGATATTCAGGTCATCCTAGCTTTTGTGCCTTGATGCTTATATCTAAATCTGACATTTCCAACTAAAAGTCCATATTCATATGTCCATGGTTGTCTAGCCAATGGGCATTGTATCGACTATCTGATTACCTAATAAATATTCAGTGATGAAAAAAGACCGACACATGATTAGTGACTAAGTCCTAATTCCTAGGTCTGCATTTCATTTTTCACTTTGCATGGTTGTATTTATCTCATGATTTCAAATTCAGCTTGATGCTTAATGATTCTCCAAAACAATGCTAAACATGACACAAGGACTGAGTATCGCATGAAGGTCTCCTTAACAGATCAACAAGCAGTCACTATCCTGGGATAAACTTCCGTTTTGACAATGACTAAGCATTTGTCTTTATCATTACCTACAGAATATATCATGTGTATCACTGCATTTACATTACATATCATAATCATTCCATAACTCCATTTGCATACATACATGTGGATCCTTGAAGCATAAGCATAGAATTTACATACTCTATCTATCATTCATCATTATATTGCATATTCATACATTTGTTCATTACATAATCCATACATTCTACACTAATCAAATTATTTCATACATTTGCATCACATGATATAATAATCATAAATTGAAAATGACAAGTATATATGAAGTCACAACCAAGAATTGATCTCATATATATATATATATATATATATATATATATATATATATATATATATATATATATATATATATTGAAATGTCAGAATAGTACAAGGGGATGCACTAATGGCACTGTATACAAAATAATGACCTATCAAATATCAACAAAATGACCAAAATAGAGAAGCATAACAAATCAACTATCTGTCTGGTCCTCTGCATTAGGTGCAACTCCTCCTCTAATAGGTGGATCTAGAGGTGGGTCAGCACATGGAGCCCTAGCTCCCTCTAAATCAATCATATACTGGGAGTAGGAAGTCATCCTCTGCCCAGGTGGAACAACATAATAGAAGGTAGACACATAGTATGCAACACATCCTATCTGGTGGATAACCTCTACCTGTAGGCGTCTAACATTTGCCTCCCACTCTCTCAGCTACCTCTCACGATCTCTCAGCTATACCTCCAAGGTAGCACTATGTACCCTTTGATCTCGCAACTACTTCCAGAGTCATTTGATAACATCTTGAGACATCTGTCTCAAACCAGGATCTACCTTAGTAGCTATAGTCTCTACCTCTTCCATGGGCTGATCAACACTCACCTTTGTTCGCACCTTGCAGTGACAAACCTCTACACCAAGGTCAAAATCAAGAGCATCCTATAAATCCTCCATTGGAGAATCTTGCTAAGCTCCTAAGACCTCATCAACACTGCCCACACCACCAAGTGTACCACCCTCACCTCTAGTATATCTCCTCTATAAAACTATAGGCCTTCCTACTACAAAACTTTGAGGGCGACGGGGTCTCATCTATCTTGATGGCCTTGATGGGGTCATCACTACTATGGGACGGGGTGGTGTTGGATGTAAAATTGGTATCTGCACCTCTCTGCACCTCTGGCCTCTACCCATAGGGGCACCTGTCACATCCTCCACATCCTCCATAATGGGACTAAGCTTGGTAGGATATGAGAAATGCCTGATCAGATGCTTTGCAAGATGAAAAATAAAAGTGTCTGTCACTTTAGCATCAGCCACTTGTAGCCTATAATCCTAGTCTCTACTCACTAGGATCCTATACTCGAGACTTCACTCGACATATGATAGCCTGGCAGACCATCCTAACTTGAGCTCACTAACTAATCAAGCATATGCGGAAAACTTCTAAGGGACATCCTGAATAATGCCAACCTACTGCCAGACATGAGTAATGATGAATCTTTCCAATATGGTGCTAGACTGCCCTATAAGAATCCCACTCTAGTAGAAGTAACCAAACTGAGCACAAAAAGTTGGCCATGCCTCTATCTGTAAGTACGGCCTCCAGATGACAAAGGTAATATCATTGAGAATGTGCCTCTAGTACTCTATCCAGCTCATCTGGACCTGTGTGACATACCCTAAATATCTAAAAATGACCAACTCTTGTGGTTGTTGCTCATCCTGACATACTGACCGACATATAGTAATGTGTTCCCGTGCCCAGATCTGAAGAACTAGTGCACCTGATGCAAATGTCTTCACCACATGGTACATGATCTCATGCATCTCCAAAAATATATGGGCCAAGAGACACTAACCCCATCCAAGCTCTATAGGAGTAGCCATCAGTCATGCTACCATAGGGGCCCAACCCATTAGAAGACCATTCTCTTGATGGTCATACATAATAATACCTCCAATCATTCCTACTATAATGCACTCAAGAGGGTGAGTGTGGCCGTATCTCTGTACTAAGATCTCCCATGAGATATGTTGAGAAATCTACTCATCTACACCGAACAGTGTCCTAAATGCCTGCAATCCGATGTTGCCCGCACTGGTATAATCCGGGCGTGGGCCATGAAAAGGTATCTGAAGTATCCTATATACGTTTTCTAGAGTCATAGTGATCTCTCTGGTAGGTAGATGGAAAGTTTGGGTCTCAGAGTGAAACCTCTCGATCAGAGTAGTCAATAGTCCATAGTTCACCCAAATATCAGGCAAGTAGATCAAGAACTCGAAACCACAAGCAACAAGATGAAATCTCATAGGGTCTGGAAGTACCCAACACAACCTTTGAGTAGCCAAGTGTGAGGTACGAACATGTATATCTAGGTAATGAACCTACATAGCAAAAAAATGGGGCAACCTATCAGTAACTTGGTAAAAAATTAGGCTATAAGCATTCAAAATGAGAAAGTCAATACTTTAGAAGGTGCATAAAAGACCAAGGAAAATAGTCATAAAAATAGAAAACTTGAAAAATTGACCTAAGGACCTCAAACACGGTCGTTGTTTTCCATACGAAAAATTTGACTGGTATCAACTATCATACAATAATATACATGGTTCCATACGACACTTCATGGTCATACGTCATTGTGTAAGCTCTCGCACGACAATTGAGGGACCCGATGAAATGTCGTACAACAAATGGGTCCCTCTCATACGAGTTGCACATATGTCACACATGACACTTGAAATGGACTTGAAAACTTGTACAAGTCCAAGTAGACTATCGTACGAGTTCTCATGAAGCAAAAATTCAAAAAGTTGAAAAATGTGTAAAAATCCTAAAAATACATAAAACAAGGAAAAATTTAAATGTAGGAGAGGCAGAAAGGTCCACTTACTAGATTCACGTACTGGGGTGGTCGCTAGTATCATCGACTGCACTTGAATCGGTATGAGGAGACATGAACCTTCATCTTCAGTCAGAGGGCTCCACAAGGTTTCTAAAAGTCAAATGGTTGAAATGATTTGAAAATGACCCTTTTGGGCCTTTATAGGTTTTGACCCAAATTTTCAAAGTGTTCTATTTTGCATGAAAATTGCACCCCTGGCTAATTTCGATGTTCTGAACCCATTTTCAGGATCAAAATCGGAATTTGAGATTGTTTACTTTGTAAAAAATGTGATTTAAATTTTTTAGACCCAGGATAGCCAACTGCTTGCACAATCGACCTTCTTTCATTATTGAAATCCATAATTCAACTTAACTGATTATCTAACATCAAACTATCAAAATTTAAACTTGGTCAACCATGGTCAACTCATGGTCAAACCTAGTCAAACTTGGTCTTCAAGACCACCAAACGATGCATAATGCATCCCCAGACGTGCATAACCACTTCTCAAATCGATTACATCACTCCTAAACCAAATAAAGCTATCTTTCTTGCCAGATTTTGATTTTCATCCCGAAGGGGGCATGGTATTACACATCTTTAATTAAATCCGTCAATCAAATTTTTCTTCAGTGATCAAGACAACAACCACATCCAAAAGACCTCATCGCTTGGGGCACATCACTTGGGGCATATAAGATTCATCAAGATCCATATCAATCTAGTGTTCTCTCACAAACTTGTGAATTGTATCAGATTTTTGTAACCATAGGTTCATTAGAGTTATTTCTTTGGTTCTTCATAACTGAAGGGTTCAGATTTGACATCCTTTTGATTCCTTTGGATAATCAGGTCTGGAGTTAGGACAATCACTTCTTCATAATCATAAGGTTCAGAATCAGGCATTTTGACACTTTTTCATAATCACTGGTTCATTGTTGATATAGTTAACATCATCTTGATTCTTTTGTCAATCAGGACTTGAATCAACATATGCAAATCAATCAATTATTTTTTATCTCAGACTCAGTTAATCTTTCAGGATTAGTTTCTCCATCACATAATTGAGTCCACATAATCATCAAGAATAGATTAATCTTTGAACCACTACCCTTCGCACAGTAATTCAAAGAAGGGCAAAATGTAATACCCCAAAAATGGGCTATAGGACCATTGACCTCCTACATCGATACATCGATATATCGATTGAAATCAACCTAAAGTCCTAACCTAAGGCACATTTGCACATCAAATTATCAAAACTCTAATTGATTTTATCCTAATTCTGTATTAGGGAATATTTCCTAAATATTTCTAATTTATCCAAATTATCTCCTAATTAATATTATTTTAATTTGACAATAAATCAAAATCCTAGAAATAATTGATTAGATGTTCATTTAATTGATTAAATCAAGTTGTCAAATATTTAATGATATAGTTTTGGAATAAAGTTTGATTTAATAATTGATTAACCCATAAGTCAGTTATTTTAATTCAAAAATCAGTTAAGTTGAGAATAATTTATTTGAATTATTAAATTAATTCATAATTATCCATGCACATTTAGAAAAATAGTTAACTCTAAATCAATAAATCAATTCAATTTGTTATCTTTTTGAACTCAACATCTATTTCGAGTTAAAAAGTGATCTAAACTTTTGATTTGAGTTAAAAAGTTGATTTTGCATGATTTTGTGAGTTAACTATTTCTAATTTCTTGATAACTCAACAATAAATTTGAGTTAATCAAGGAGAGATTTTTGGTTTTCCACGAGCTCTCAAAAATCTTGGATTTCTATATAAACAAGGCTCAGCCCTTCACAAACGAACACACTTTCAATTACTTGGAGAATCGAGCTCTTGCAAAAAAGTGATTGTGAGATTTTTTTCAATTTCAATTCATTCATAGCATTCCATAACATTGTTAGATTAGATTTGAAATTCATTTCAATTCATTTTAGATCAATTTAATATCAGTTTTTCATCATATTACATAGAAATACAAAAATATAGATTAATCTGCATCCATAATTTAATCGTTTCAAATCCTTCATTTAGGCGTTGCATTTTCATTGATCTCGGTCATAATATGAGACTATCATACTCGCACCTACTAGAAGGCAGTAAATCGCTTGGTTAATTCTATTTATTCTTATTGCAAATTTTCTGACATATTAACCAATAATGTTTTCTTGAAGTGTTGTGTCCACAGCTAGGTACAAAATTCACACGCACACTTGTGACTGAGAAACTTTTTTTAGAATCAACAGGATCTTGTTAGGTTAGTGAACACCATTACTTTGCTGGTATTGATTCATAAATGTCACCATATTTGGCATTTTCATAAAATTGATGTGTTAATCATGTTCACTAACCTAACAAGATTAGTTTGATGTTAATTTTAAAGCTTGACAGAGTAAAAATGCAGTGCTCAATTGACTAGTTTTCATATCACAACCAAAAGAAATGGATGCAGTTCTAAAGTGCTTTAAAATATGCTACAACATGTGCTTTCAAAGATAGTTAAATCACAAGTACAAGAAAGAGAGACAACCATGTTGTAAATGCCAAAAATCCTACTGGATAATGATATTGTTGTTTAACAAAAGAAAGATTACTTCAAGAATTGTATTTCAAAGTATTAGGCATGTTTATAGAGTGTCTTGATGGAGAGCTTGTGCTCAAACTCCATCTTGTTTACATTCTGGTGGATGTGAGTGTCATGAGCCTGTGCTCGAACCTCACAAGCAAAATAAATAGAACATTCTACAATTTAGCATTTCTTATTTAATGAAAATATATCATACACTGATCACTATTTTTCTTGCAAAATAATGAAAAACCAGTCAGTCACTGGTAACTGTCAAGCAACAAACCAGTAAGGATATTTATGTTCAGCAACAAGGTTGTATGTACAGGAAAATTATTTTGCAAGGTTTACATCTTTTAGTGTTTCTCATAACATTCAGAGTACAATCATTATTGATAAAATTGCATATGTTTCAAGAATAATAATGCATTGTTCAATATCATATTTCATGAAGGAAGAACTAGTTGACAACTTTAGAGTTCAAGCATCTTTTTGCATTTAAATTCAATGCACATGCAATGATCAAGCATAATGAAGCAAGGTGTTTTGTATTTTAAAATCAAACATGTTGGTCTCATTTTGGCAGAGGAAAAGTTCATGTTCAAAGATAGTATGGTCACTACCTGAGTCAACATTGAAATTCATTATGAGCCGAGCTGAAAATTGGTTATAAAAATAATGATTAGTGTACATCAAATAGAAGCCAATAGTGATGACTGTAACTGGCTATGGCAAAAAATGGAACATAATGACTGGTACACATACATCAACAATGAACACCATTATAAGCTGAACTATGGATATTATAAATAACTAGTGAACAAATAAAAGTATAGCAAGGTGAACAGTAGAAACAAATTTATGAGGGGCATGCTTACTACTTGCTAGACAATAGAGAACTAAGTGAAAACCGAGTTGAAGATAAATTGCCTCTTTTCAGCAAGCATCAAATGCTAGTTTCAGTATAAGAAAATAAGCATGACAATGATCACTTTCTAACAATGATAGAAACAACTCGTACACAAAGTAATAAAGCTAAGAGTTGACTGGTGGACATTTAAAACCCCAAGTCATCTGAGCTTAGTCTAGAAGTAAAATACTGGTATATACAAGCTACAGTTGAAGACAAGATCAAATGACAATGGTAAAGTTCAAGCTGTCTATAGTAAACAACGGTAAGCATCCATCAAACAGAGATAACCTAAAAGCTGTAATACATCATGACTGGTATGAAGATATATAATAAATGATTGGTGTATTAAAAAGAAGACACATACATCTACAAGAAGCAAAGTGAACTTCGAAAGACATTGCAATAAGATGATGGTAAAATCAACATACAAAATAAGCGGAGAAAATGGAAATTAAAAGAAAAAAAAGATACACTTATCTTTCAGTTAGGTTGAGTTTTCTGACTGGAGCTCAAGGCTTGAACCCTAGATCTACAAGCCAAGCTTTATGCTCAAATTTCATGCTAAGCTCAAGTTCACTATTAAAAAATGAGACTAGTCTCCAGCTCGAGTTCACCAGAGGAAAGCTAAGCTGAGTTCATTATTTTATACAACTCGAAATTCATGCAGGGGGCTAAGCTAAATAAAGAGGTTGAGCACCCAGATCACAATTTCATAAGTCGAGCTTTATGTTCGAGGTTCATCTCTAGCGAAAGAGCCCATGTTCATATCCAAAGCTTGAGTTCACCGTTAAGGACTAGATATATGCTGAGTTCCAGGACAAAGCTCAGTCTAAAGCTATGACTGAAATGTGACAATCACAACCCGAGTTATGATAGGAGCATTCCCAGTCACATAGGATGTCAACAATAGTCATGAAATGAGCTATCACAATGATTTTCCTAGCCATGTGCATGTTTTAGTCACAACTCAGTCCAAGCTTTGAGCTCATGATGTAGTGTACAGAGCTCGACCCCTTTAACATACTAGTACTAGAGGCCTTCAAACTCACAATAAACCTTCAAAATACCAGTAAAAAACCAAGGAGATGCCATAGTTTTGGTAGAGTTTCACCATCATTTAGGGTTTACCCTAATTTTTCTCAAAAGGCAGACATAATGAAATGTGAAAAATAAGGAGTAAAATAGAGTTTTGAGAAATCTAAAGTCTGCTGATGGAGCATTCCATGCATTTACTCCAGTCCAGTACACACAGCCAGAGCTCAAATTCCCAACATGCCACCTCATTGCCTTGAGATATTTCACATAGGTGGAAAATTTCTTAGTGGTCATTGTACACACTAAGATGTTCACTTCTCTAAGTCTTTACTTCCAAGAAAATCCATGAATGGGAAACCTTGAAAAGTGACCTAGAGCTCCCTAGGCATGGAGTGCAAGGATGTTAAGAGTGCTCTCAGCTAGAGCTATTAAGCCTATGACCTTGCTAGTAAACCATGCAATGTGAGATTCAATGGAGACAAGGGAAAGAATGTCAATATCCTCAAGAATCAAGAATGGAAATGCAATGAAACTATGCTAAGAATGAAGATGCAAGTAAGCTATGGAAAGGAAAGTGCAAGTATTACAAATCCTTACTAATTAAGCTATGTGAACTAAACTAGAGCATGAAAGGAAACTAAGCTAAGAAAGAATAAACATGAAGCTAAGCTAAGAATGAAAGAATGAAGGCTAAATGAAATGAGATCTCCCAAAAGCTCAAAAGTCTTCAAAAGCTCCAAAGTCTCCAAGAAATCCTGTAGCATAAGATTAGCATAAAAAGTTGGGATCTAGAATGAGAAAAGAGCTCTTCTTTTAAAGGAATTGAAAAGGGATGGACCATGGAGATTAAGAGGCAAAAGATTTAATCAAGGGTGGAGCTTGGAAGAGGAGAAATCCATGTCCACAAATATCCTCCAATGAGAAAATAAGAGTTGACTTTTGTGTCCATATGAGACAAAAAGTATTTTTTCTTCTTTTTATAAAATAAGAATAATATTTTATTTGTGCAACTTAGGATAAGAGGAAAAGTGGGGCTTTTTATTTAATAAAATGGGAAGAAATTCCTTTTAAATAATTAAAGACTTAGGATAAAATGGTTAGCCCATAGAATATAATCAAATAAATGATAAAATAGGATTTGATCAAGAAAATTGATATAATTGAAAAATGTTGATTTTTGAAAATATTGATTCAGGGATTTGATAAATTACTAAATGGGGGCCCAAAGTCTAGGCAAACATTTTAGGGTGCATACATTTTCTCCTCTTTGACTAATATGAGATTGATTTAGGATCACATGTAGTCAAAGAGTGGAATTGAAATGTGATATCGATTTGGGATCACAAAACAATCCAGACATGTGTTCGACGGATGGGAACATATCTGGACAAGCATAAGCAAAAGATGACAAAGATAAGATGAAAGACAAGATCAACACCTATATAGCTAGGTGATAATCAAGTCTCAAATAAGAGATAAGAATCTCAAGAAAAGTTGATTGATAAGATGAATCAAAGATTAAAGTTGATAGGTACTACCCCCTCGGAATTGAAATCAAAATTAGGTAGAGGAGAAATAGTAAATTGATAAACTTGATCAAGTCATTAGAAATCATAATTGAAGGTGAAAAGATGATAGGACAACCATCAAGTAGTAAAGACATGCCCCAGTTTGACTAAGTTTGACTGAGAAAGATATAGGATAAAAATGAAGTCAAACCTTAGAGAAATGGATCGAATGAAAATGAATGAGAGACTAGAAGGTTGAAAGAGATGGGAGTGAAGAAAATGAAGATGCCCCAGTGAAGATTGAAGGATCAGGCCTCAAATGGTCAGCCAATTGCACAGAAGAGAGAAAAAATTTGAAACGTGATTTTGACTATCAAGATGAACTCAAATTTTGATTTCGATCCCAAAAATGGATCCAAGACGTCGAAATTAGGTAGGGGTGCAATTTTTACTTAATTCTGAGGTGTTTTGAAAATTAGGTCAAAAAGTTAAAATGCTATATTAGGTCAAAATTGAAAATGATGATAAGATTAACCCCTTGTGATGACAGGAAAAAAGATGTGATGTGAAAGATAAGGAGAGAAAGATATGATCGAGAAGGACTGAAAGGTGAGCGCAGTTGACAAGTCCACAAAAGATAAAAGGAGAGCTGATGCAGGAGCATCCTGGGTGTAAGAGCAATCTTGCATCACCTAAAAATATTTCTATTTTTATTTTCAATAAGGGCTATTTTGTGCAGAGCTGCTATTTATGGAAAGTTACTATTTTTGGTCATTTTCGTATGTGCTCAGAATGATCTGATTTCTTTCTTGGAGGTTCATTTTGGTCATATAAGTCTGCCAGTAAAGTTTCATTGCCAGATCAAGTGTATATTGGAAGATATTGAAGATTTTCGGTATTGGCAGCAGGGTACAGAAACTTTGAACTCAGTTTTGAAGGCTTTAGAGGCCCCGGATGAGGTTGAAAATTTGAGTGACGGGCGCTTGCGCCAGTCAAGCATGTAGAGCGCTTCGTGGCATTTCGGAAATGGGGTTATAATAGCCGATCGGGTCAACTGGTGATGACTTATGGTCTTCAGAAGTTGGGCCACCTGAAATGGCGAAAAATAATTTTCTTCAAAATTTTTGTTCAGGTTTCAAAGGTTATCTTGAGCCGACTATGATGTAATGAAATGTAAAATAAAATAATTCAAAGTTTGGTCGGCCTTATTGGCTAAAATGTTGGAACCTTCCCAGACGGTGGAGAATTGCCTATATAAGGAAGGCTGTATTATTGTCTTAGGTAGTTCAGAATAGTTCTGGGTAATAGTTCAAGGCTTTGTCCTACAGAATATTGTAAGGGAATGCCCATGTGGCTTGCATGTTGTAATTCTAAAAATTTGTAATTTCACATTTGTGGAGATAATAAGAAGCCAATTTTCTGTTCTTGCATATCATTGTTGTTGTTTCTCTATGTCTGTTATGTGTTTGTGGTATTAAGGGGAGCACCCTTCATCAAGTGGTATCAGAGCAGGTTTTCTTGAGTGTGTAAACAGATCGCCGACTATGAGGCGGTTTGCACCAGGACCGTGGCTAGGGTTTCAGCGCGCATCGCGAAAATGCCTCCATGAAGAGAACGTGGCAGAAGAGCTGGTGCTATGACACCTGAGGTTAGAGAGCTGAGAAGACAAGTGCGAGCATTGCAAGAAGAGATTCACAGAGGAATGAATCTTAATGTCAGAGACGAAAGCGAGGATGAAGCCGAAGAAGAATATCAAGCAGGGGAAGTTGAAATTGTGAACCAGGAGGAAGAAAGACTTTTTCGGGTGATTTCCAAGATTGGGAAAAGACCTAAGATTGAGGTTCCTATATTTTCTGAAAATTTTAACCCAGAGGAATTGATCGACTGGATCAATGAATGTGAAGAATATTTTGAGTATGAAGATGTTGAGGATCCTGATAGGGTCAAATTTGCGAAGGCCAGACTGAAAGGTCATGCGAAGATATGGTGGCAAGAGATTCAGTTGGAGCGAAATAGAAGGGGAAAGGAGAAAATCACAAGATGGGATCGGATGGTGGATAAATTGAAGCGACAGTTCATTCCTGTTGATTATGAGCTTGACCTACTGAAGAAAATGCAGAGTTTGAAGCAAGCAGGAAGATCTGTTCAGGAGTATACAGAGGAGTTCTATCGACTTCTCATCAGAACAGGCCATGCAGAAGCTGATAAGGAGAAATTTGCCCGATACCTTAATGGGTTAAGGCCAAGCATTCAGGAGGAGCTGAATCTGGTTCGAATGAACAGTATTGAAGAGGCATACCAGTTTGCCCTAAAAGTAGAGGAAAAGCTGAATAAGAAGTTTGAGAGCAGACAAAACAAAAGAGGTCGCGGTGGACGATCTGGTGGACAGTCATATGGTGGCCGAAATGAAGATCCGAAAAAGAAGGATGAGGCCAGTAGCAGTCAGAATCAGCGAGAAAATAATTCCAATCGCTTCCAGGATCAGAATAATAGAGATTAAAGAGGAAGGGGAAGAGGACAAGGATCTGGAAGAGGTGGCTTCCATGGAACATGTTTTCACTGTGGAGAATAAGGTCATAGGGCATTTGAATGTCCTCAGCGCCAAGGCAGAATAGACAGGAGAAATGAAAGCCAGGCCAGAGTTGCACATGTAGATGAAGATGCCAGATCATCAAATTCTGAAGATGCTGAAAGAGGAGAAACGTTGATTAACAGAAGAGTCCTGTTGAGTGGTGAGAATGAACCTGAGCAAAGGAGGAGCTTGTTTCGCACCAGGTGCAAGTGTGAAGGTAAATGTTGTGATGTGATTATCGATAGTGGAAGCACTGACAATTTGGTGTCAGAAGAGATGGTGACAAAGTTGAAGCTCAAGAGACAGAAACACCCACATCCATATTGGATTGCCTGGGTACAGGATGACCACAAGGTCATGGTCAATGAACAATGCCTGGTGAAGTTCAAGATTGGCGGATACCAAGATGAGGTACTGTGTGATATCATATCTATGGATGCATGTCATATGTTGTTGGGTAGACCATGGCAGTTTGACAGATGTGCTGTACATGATGGTCGTGCGAATACCTATTCCCTGACAAAGGATGGAGTGCAACATAAGCTAAAACCATTGAAGGAGACTAAAGAAAAGGTATGTGGTAATGCAAGGATAACTTTTGTTGATGGAAGAAATTTCTTAGATGGTATGAGGCATGAGCATGTATGTTTTGCTTTAATTCCAAAAGCTAGTAAAGAGGAAGTAGAAGATGTTCCTGTAGAAGTTGTAGATTTGTTGAATGAGTTTCATGATATTGTATCCGATAACGTGCCTGATGGATTACCACTAGTCAGGAAGATCAGTCATCAGATGGACTTGATCCCAGGAGCGAGTTTGCCGAATAAGGCAGCACACAGAATGACACCTGCAGAAAGTGAGGAGTTGAACAGACAAGTACATGAACTGTTACAGAAGGGGTTGATTCGAGAGAGTCTGAGTCCCTGTGCTGTACCAGCGGTATTACCACCAAAGAAAAATGGAGAGTGGAGGATGTGTACAGATTCTAGGACAATAAACAAGATCACAATCAAGTACAGGTTTCCATTGCCACGAATGGATGATATTATGGACTGTTTGAGTGGAGCTGTGTATTTTTCAAAGATAGATCTGAAAAGTGGATATCATCAGATTCGGATCAGAGAAGGAGATGAATGGAAGACTGCCTTCAAGACAAAGGAAGGACTGTATGAGTGGTTAGTCATGCCTTTTGGGCTAACCAATGCACCGAGCACTTTCATGCGGCTCATGAACGAGGTTCTGAAAGAATTTCTGGGTAAGTTTGTCATTGTTTACCTAGATGATATTTTGATCTTTAGTAAGACATTGGAGGAGCATATGATGCATATTCGTATGGTATTTGAGAAGCTGAGAGAAGAAAAATTATTGATTAATTTGAAGAAGTGCAGTTTTGTGAAGAAAGAGTTAGTGTATTTGGGATTTGTAGTTTCAGCAAAAGGTCTAAAAATGGACCCAGAGAAGGTACAGGCTATCCTTGAATGGCCTACTCCAAGGAGTGCTACTGAGGTAAGATCTTTTCATGGTTTGGCTAACTTTTACAGAAAGTTTATCAAAAATTTTAGCAGTATTTGTGGTCCCTTGACTGAAACAATGAGAGGGGATAGAAAAGAGTTTAAGTGGACTAATAGGGCAGAAAAGAGTTTTCAATTGTTGAAACAAAAAGTTACAAAACAACCCGTTTTAGCACTTCCAGATTTTAATAAGGTGTTTCGAGTAGATTGTGATGCTAGTGGTACTGCAATAAGAGCTGTTATGAGCCAAGAAGGTAAACCTGTTGCTTATTTCAATGAGAAGTTAAATGATGCCAAGAGGAAATATTCTGTTTATGATCAGGAATTTTATGCTATAGTTCAGGCATTAAAGAAGTGGAGACATTATCTGCTTCCTAAGGAGTTTGTTTTGTATACTGATCATCAAGCTTTGCAATATTTGAATAGTCAAGGAAAGTTGAATCAGAGGCATTTGAAATGGGTTGAGTTTTTGCAGAGTTATACATTTGTTTTGAAACACAGGAATGGAAAGTCTAATAGGGTTGCAGATGCTCTTAGCAGAAGGCAAATATTGCTGACAGAAATGCAGATTGAAGTGGTTGGGTTCAAAGAACTCAAGAATTTGTATCCAGAGGATCCTGATTTTGGTGAAGCTTGGAAAGCTTGTACAGAACCTGTTACTCTAGACAGGACGAAATGGTTGGATTTCATCATCCAGGATGATATGCTATTCAGAGGGAGTCAGTTGTGCATTCCACGAAGTTCTATGACGGAGAATCTCATCAAGGAGAAGCATAGTGGAGGATTGGCTGGACATTTTGGTCGTGATAAAACCCTTGGTTTGGTTAGTGAGAATTATTATTGGCCACAGTTGCAGCAAGATGTGAAGAAGTTTGTACAGAGTTGCAGAGTATGTCAGATGGCGAAAGGAGTGAAGCAGAATACAGGATTGTATCAGCCATTACCCATACCAGAGAAGCCTTGGGAGGATATCAGCATGGACTTTGTTCTTGGTTTACCGAGGACTCAGCGGGGACATGATTCAATTTTTGTAGTGGTTGACAAATTTTCAAAGATGGCACATTTCATTCCCTGCAAGAAGACTAATGATGCTGTTCATGTAGTAGAATTGTTTTTCAGAGAAGTAGTGAGACTTCATGGTTTGCCAAAGACCATAGTTTTAGATCGGGACACTAAGTTTGTTGGATATTTCTGGCGTACGTTGTGGAAGAAGTTGAAGACAGATTTGAAGTTCAGTTCATCACATCACCCACAGACTGATGGATAGATAGAGGTGGTGAATAGGAGTTTGGGAAATTTGCTGAGATGTTTGGTTGGAGATAAGCCAACAGGATGGGATTTGATTTTACCACAAGCGGAATTTGCATACAATAATTCTGTCAACAAGAGCATTGGTAAATCACCATTCCAGATTGTATATGGAAGTAGTCCAAGAAATGCATCTGAATTGAGGAAGATAGATAAAGGAGAAATAAGTAGTGCTGAAACTGAAGATTTTGCAGGACACTTGAAGAACATCCATGGGAAGGTGAAGAAGCATATCACCAAGATGAACGCACAGTATAAGGCTAAGGCAGATGAGAAAAGGAAGTATAAGGAATTTCAGGTTGGTGATGAAGTCATGGTTCATTTGCGGAAGGAGCGGTTTCCAGTTGGTACATATAACAAGCTAAAAATGAAGAAGTTTGGACCATGTAGGATACTGAAGAAACATGATTCAGGAAACGCATATGAGGTAGAATTGCCTACTGAGCTAAATATTTCACCAGTGTTTAACATTTCAGATCTGACAGAGTATCATGAAGGAGGTGTTGAAGATGAGATCACAGCAGCACAGTGGAGTATTCCAGCAACTAGTTCAGACACTAAGGAGATCGAAGATATACTAGACAGTCGTGTTGGCAGAAGCACAAGGAATAGGACATATGAAGAATATCTGATCAAGTGGAAAGGATGACCTGTTGAAGATTCATCATGGCTGACAGAGGAGGAGGTTAGCCCTCTTGGTTTTCCTCTGCACACCTGAGTCGTGACAGGGTCACTTCTCAAATTACCCCGGGTGTCTGATGCAGGAGCATCCTGGGTGTAAGAGCAATCTTGCATCACCCAAAAATATTTCTATTTTTATTTTCAATAAGGGCTATTTTGTGCAGAGCTGCTATTTATGGAAAGTTACTATTTTTGGTCATTTTTGTATGTGCTCAAAATGATCTGATTTCTTTCTTGGAGGTTCATTTTGGTCATATAAGTCTGCCAGTAAAGTTTCATTGCCAGATCAAGTGTATATTGGAAGATATTGAAGATTTTCGGTATTGACAGTAGGGTACAGAAACTTCAAACTCAGTTTTGAAGGCTTTAGAGGCCCCGGATGAGGTCAAAAATTTGGGTGACAAGCGCTCGCGCCAACCAAGCCTGTAGAGCGCTTCGTGGCATTTCCGAAATGGGGTTATAATAGCCGATCGAGTCAACTGGTGATGACTTATGGTCTTCGGAAGTTGGGCCACCTGAAATGGCGGAAAATAATTTTCTTCAAAATTTTTGTTCGGGTTTCAAAGGTTATCTTGTGCCGACTATGATGTAATGAAATGTAAAATAAAATAATTCAAAGTTTGGTCGGCCTTATTGACTAAAATTCTGGAACCTTCCCATGCGGTGGAGAATTGCCTATATAAGGAAGGCTGTATTATTGTCTTAGGTAGTTCAGAATAGTTCTGGGTAATAGTTTGAGGCTTTGTCCTACAGAATATTGTAAGGGAATGCCCATGTGGCTTGCATGTTGTAATTCTAAAAATTTGTAATTCCACATTTGTGGAGATAATAAGAAGCCAATTTTCTGTTCTTGCATATCATTGTTGTTGTTTCTCTATGTCTGTTATGTGTTTGTGGTATTAAGGGGAGCACCCTTCATCAAGTGGTATCAGAGCAAGTTTTTTTGAATGTGTAAACAGATCGCCGACTGTGAGGTGGTTTGCACCAGGACTGTGGCTAGGGTTTCAGTGCGCATCGCGAAAATGCTTCCACCAAGAGAACGTGGCGGAAGAGCTAGTGCTGTGACACCTGAGGTTAGAGAGCTGCAGAGACAAGTGCGAGCATTGCAATAAGAGATTCACAGAAGAATGAATCTTAATGTCAGAGACGAAAGCGAGGATGAAGCCGAAGAAGAATATCAAGCAGGGGAAGTTGAAATTGTGAACCAGGGGGAAGAAAGACTTTTTCGGGCGATTTCCAAGATTGGGAAAAGACCTAAGATTGAGGTTCCTATATTTTCTGAAAATCTTAACCCAGAGGAATTGATCGACTGGATCAATGAATGTGAAGAATATTTTGAGTATGAAGATGTTGAGGATCCTGATAGGGTCAAATTTGCGAAGGCCAGACTGAAAGGTCATGCGAAGATATGGTGGCAAGAGATTCAGTTGGAGCGAAATAGAAGGGGAAAGGAGAAAATCACAAGATGGGATCGGATGGTGGATAAATTGAAGCGACAGTTCATTCCTGTTGATTATGAGCTTGACCTACTGAAGAAAATGCAGAGTTTGAAGCAAGCAGGAAGATCTGTTCAGGAGTATACAGAGGAGTTCTATCGACTTCTCATCAGAACAGGCAATGCAGAAGCTGATAAGGAGAAAGTTGCCCGATACCTTAATGGGTTAAGGCCAAGCATTCAGGAGGAGCTGAATCTGGTTCGAATGAACAGTATTGAAGAGGCATACCAGTTTGCCCTAAAAGTAGAGGAAAAGCTGAACAAGAAGTTTGAGAGCAGACAAAACGGAAGAGGTCGCGGTGGACGATCTGGTGGACGGTCATATGGTGGCCAAAATGAAGATCCGAAAAAGAAGGATGAGGCCAGTAGCAGTCAGAATCAGCGAGGAAATAATTTCAATCGCTTCCAGGATCAGAATAATAGAGATCAAAGAGGAAGGGGAAGAGGATAAGGATCTGGAAGAGGTGGCTTCCGTGGAACATGTTTTCACTGTGGAGAAGAAGGTCATAGGGCATTTGAATGTCTTCAGCGCCAAGGCAGAATAGATAGGAGAAATGAAGGCCAGACCAGAGTTGCACATGTAGATGAAGATGCCAGATCATCAAATTCTGAAGATGCTGAAAGAGGAGAAACGTTGATTAACAGAAGAGTCCTGTTGAGTGGTGAGAATGAACCTGAGCAAAGGAGGAGCTTGTTTCGCACCAGGTGCAAGTGTGAAGGTAAATGTTGTGATGTGATTATCGATAGTGGAAGCACTGACAATTTGGTGTCAGAAGAGATGGTGAAAAAGTTGAAGCTCAAGAGACAGAAACACCCACATCCATATCGGATTGCCTGGGTACAGGATGACCACAAGGTCATGGTCAATGAACAATGCCTGGTGAAGTTCAAGATTGGCAGATACCAAGATGAGGTACTTTGTGATATCATATCTATGGATGCATGTCATATGTTGTTGGGTAGACCATGGCAGTTTGACAGATGTGCTGTACATGATGGTCGTGCGAATACCTATTCCCTGACAAAGGATTGAGTGCGACATAAGCTAAAACCATTGAAGGAGACTAAAGAAAAGGTATGTGGTAATGCAAGGATAACTTTTGTTGATGGAAGAAATTTCCTAGATGGTATGAGGCATGAGCATGTATGTTTTGCTTTAATTCCAAAAGCTAGTAAAGAGGAAGTAGAAGATGTTCCTATAGAAGTTGTAGATTTGTTGAATGAGTTTCAGGATATTGTATCCGATAACATGCCTGATGGATTACCACCAGTCAGGAAGATCAGTCATCAGATGGACTTGATCACAGGAGTGAGTTTGCCGAATAAGGTAGCACACACAATGACACCTGCAGAAAGTGAGGAGTTGAACAGACAAGTACATGAACTGTTATAGAAGGGGTTGATTCGAGAGAGTCTGAGTCCCTGTGCTGTACCAGCGGTATTAGCACCAAAGAAGAATGGAGAGTGGAGGATGTGTACAGATTCTAGGGCAATAAATAAGATCATAATCAAGTACAGGTTTCCATTGCCACGAATGGATGATATTATGGACTGTTTGAGTGGAGTTGTGTATTTTTAAAGATAGATCTGAAAAGTGGATATCATCAGATTCAGATCAGAGAAGGAGATGAATGGAAGACTGCCTTCAAGACAAAGGAAGGATTGTATGAGTGGTTAGTCATGCCTTTTGGGCTAACCAATGCACCGAGCACTTTAATGCGGCTCATGAACAAGGTTCTGAAATAATTTCTGTGTAAGTTTGTCATTGTCTACCTAGATGATATTTTGATCTTTAGTAAGACATTGGAGGAGCATATGATGCATATTCATATGGTATTTGAGAAGCTGAGAGAAGAGAAATTATTGATTAATTTGAAGAAGTGTAGTTTTGTGAAGAAAGAGTTAGTGTATTTGGGATTTGTAGTTTTAGCAGAAGGTCTAAAAATGGACCCAGAGAAGGTACAGGCTATCCTTGAATGACCTACTCCAAGGAGTGCTACTGAGGTAAGATCTTTTCATGGTTTGGCTAACTTTTACAGAAATTTTATCAAAAATTTTAGCAGTATTTTTGGTCCCTTGACTGAAACAATGAGAGGGGATAGAAAAGAGTTTAAGTGGACTAATGGGGCAGAAAAGAGTTTTCAATTGTTGAAACAAAAAGTTATAGAACAACCCGTTTTAGCACTTCCAGATTTTAATAATGTGTTTCAAGTAGATTGTGATGCTAGTGGTACTGCAATAGGAGCTGTTATGAGCCAAGAAGGTAAACCTGTTGCTTATTTCAGTGAGAAGTTAAATGATGCCAAGAGGAAATATTATGTTTATGATCAGGAATTTTATGCTATAGTTCAGGCATTAAAGAAGTGGAGACATTATCTGCTTCCTAAGGAGTTTGTTTTGTATACTGATCATCAAGCTTTGCAATATTTGAATAGTAAGGGAAAGTTGAATCGGAGGCATTTGAAATGCGTTGAGTTTTTGTAGAGTTATACATTTGTTTTGAAACACAGGAGTGGAAAGTCTAATAGGGTTGTAGATGCTCTTAGCAGAAGGCAACTATTGCTGACAGAAATGCAGATTGAAGTGGTTGGGTTCAAGGAACTCAAGAATTTGTATCCAGAGGATCCTGATTTTGGTGAAGCTTGGAAAGCTTGTACAGAACCTGTTACTCTAGACAGGACGAAATGGTTGGATTTCATCATCCAGGATGATATGCTATTCAGAGGGAGTCAGTTGTGCATTCCACGAAGTTCTATGACGGAGAATCTCATCAAGGAGAAGCATAGTGGAGGATTGGCTAGACATTTTGGTCGTGATAAAACCTTTGGTTTGGTTAGTGAGAATTATTATTGGCCACAGTTGCAGCAAGATGTGAAGAAGTTTGTACAGAGTTGCAGAGTATGTCAGATGGCGAAAGGAGTGAAGCAGAATACAGGATTGTATCAGCCATTACCCGTACCAGAGAAGTCTTGGGAGGATATCAGCATGGACTTTGTTCTTGGTTTACCGAGGACTCAGCGGGGACATGATTCAATTTTTGTAGTGGTTGACAGATTTTCAAAGATGGCACATTTCATTCCCTGCAAGAAGACTAATGATGTTGTTCATGTAGCAGAATTATTTTTCAGAGAAGTAGTGAGACTTCATGGTTTGCCAAAGACCATAGTTTCATATCGGGACACTAAGTTTGTTGGATATTTCTGGCGTACGTTGTGGAAGAAGTTGAAGACAGATTTGAAGTTCAGTTCATCACATCACCCACAGACTGATGGACAGACAGAGGTGGTGAATAGGAGTTTGGGAAATTTGCTGAGATGTTTGGTTGGAGATAAGCCAACAGGATGGGATTTGATTTTACCACAAGCGAAATTTGCATACAATAATTCTGTCAACAGGAGCACTGGTAAATCACCATTCCAGATTGTATATGGAAGTAGTCCAAGAAATGCATCTGAATTGAGGAAGATAGATAAAGGAGAAATAAGTAGTGCTGAAGCTGAAGATTTTGCAGAACACTTGAAGAACATCCATGGGGAGGTGAAGAAGCATATTACCAAGATGAACGCACAGTATAAGGCTAAGGCAGATGAGAAAAGGAAGTATAAGGAATTTCAGGTTGGTGATGAAGTTATGGTTCATTTGTGGAAGGAGCGGTTTCCAGTTGGTACATATAACAAGTTGAAAATGAAGAAGTTTGGACCATGTAGGATACTGAAGAAACATGATTCAGGAAACACATATGAGGTAGAATTGCCTACTGAGCTAAATATTTCACCAGTGTTTAACATTTCAGATCTGATAGAGTATCATGAAGGAGGTGTTGAAGATGAGATCACAACAGCACAGTGGAGTATTCCAGCAACTAGTTCAGACACTAAGGAGATCAAAGATATACTGGACAGTCATGTTGGCAGAAGCACAAGGAATAGGACATATGAAGAATATCTAGTCAAGTGGAAAGGATGACCTATTGAAGATTCATCATGGCTGACAGAGGAGGAGGTTAGCCATCTTGGTTTTCCTCTGCACACCTGAGTCGTGACAGGGTCACTTCTCAAATTACCCCGGGTGTCTGATGTAGGAGCATCCTGGGTGTAAGAGCAATCTTGCATCACCCAAAAATATTTCTATTTTTATTTTCAATAAGGGCTATTTTGTGCAGAGCTGCTATTTATGGAAAGTTACTATTTTTGGTCATTTTTGTATGTGCTCAGAATGATCTGATTTCTTTCTTGGAGGTTCATTTTGGTCATATAAGTCTGCCAGTAAAGTTTCATTGCCAGATCAAGTGTATATTGGAAGATATTGAAGATTTTCGGTATTGGCAGCAGGGTATAGAAACTTTGAACTCAGTTTTGAAGGCTTTAGAGGCCCCGGTTGAGGTCAAAAATTTGAGTGACAGGCACTTTCGCCAATCAAGCCTGTAGAGTGCTTCGTGGCGTTTCCGAAATGGGGTTATAATAGCCGATCGGGTCAACTGGTGATGACTTATGGTCTTCGGAAGTTGGGCCACCTGAAATGGCGAAAAATAATTTTCTTCAAAATTTCTGTTCGGGTTTCAAAGGTTATCTTGAGCCGACTATGATGTAATGAAATGTAAAATAAAATAATTCAAAGTTTGGTCGGCCTTATTGGCTAAAATTCTGGAACCTTCCCAGGCGGTGGAGAATTGCCTATATAAGGAAGGCTGTATTATTGTCTTAGGTAGTTCAGAATAGTTCTGGGTAATAGTTCGAGGCTTTGTCCTATAGAATATTGTAAAGGAATGCCCATGTGGCTTGCATGTTGTAATTCTAAAAATTTGTAATTCCACATTTGTGGAGATAATAAGAAGCCAATTTTCTGTTCTTGTATATCATTGTTGTTGTTTCTCTATGTCTGTTATGTGTTTGTGATATTAAGGGGAGCACCCTTCATCAAGAGCTCTCTCCATATACAAGATGCAAAACTAACTAACATGAACCTAAAAATGCAAGCTCTTATGAAGAGTGGTTTACTTGCAAGGTCACAAAACCATTAGACTCTAATAATCATCATCGAGCTTTATTGGTAGCATCTCAAGATCATACAATATGCACTAGTATAACTATGAGTATATGAATATGATCGATATCAGATAGAAATGTGGAAATCTCACCTAGGCACCAAAGACATATAGGTCAAGATGACTAGTGCAGTGAGATTCCCTAATTTTAGTATAGCAAAATTATGCTTGCATCGAGACACAAGAAAGTCAAGATGACAGAAAGCATGCACTTGCAAAAAATAGTCAAGGATAATACCTTGTAGATCCTTAGTGTCAAGTGGATCAAGCACAAGTGCTCATGATAGTTAGGATTAACAAAATATACCCACAAAAAGAAAAAGAAATAAAACATGTCCTCATGCCCCCAGTCTTCTAGCTCAGCATCATCGAAAACTATTAGGGAGAGAACACTCAGCAAAGAAATCATCATAGACATCGCACAAAGAAACAAGGTCAAGCAAGTCTCATCAAGTGTGTGTGTGTGTGTAGGTCATAGAGTCAAACTTTGAGTATCGCATCTACCTATGAGAAATATCATATCATGCTAGACTGCGAGTAAGACATATGATAAGTGTTGAGAAACACTTGACACTAGGGTAGTGTTGAAAAACATAATTGGGGTGGTGTTGAAAAACACTATTTGAACCAAGATGTCCTAAAGACCAACGCATCCTAGAGACCAAAGCTAACATAGTTATGCCCCCTAGACAAAGACAAAGACCAATTCCAAACTAAGGCATGATGGAGAAAGGCTAAGTGTCGAGGACATATGCTAAGAAACAAGGGTGAAAAGGCCTCAAGTAGTGCTTGTTTCTAAGTTTTCACCACTTGGAGATTTTTTCAATTTTTTCAATTTTTTTGTATTTTTGCTA
The DNA here is from genome assembly GCA_027943335.1 of Chamaecyparis obtusa. Classification (NCBI taxonomy): domain Eukaryota; kingdom Viridiplantae; phylum Streptophyta; class Pinopsida; order Cupressales; family Cupressaceae; genus Chamaecyparis; species Chamaecyparis obtusa. Next base: position 2,156,120 of record BSBK01001859.1, read on the forward strand.
CCAAGGCACCTATTTCTAGGTTTTCACCAAGGCACTTTTTCTATTTTTTTGAATTTTTTGCATTTTTAAATTTTTTTGTATTTTTTCAGGACTTAAAATGTTTTTTAGAATTTTTAACAATATATTATTTTTTAAGGTTTTTTTCAGGATCAATAAGTATGTACAAAGGATGCCCCTAGACAAAATGAGCATCAAACTCCCAAGCAAGATCAGATCATGTAATCCAAATGTCTAGCAAGGTGGAGGACAAGAAGGATTAGCAAGCTGGTGGAAGAGATGAAAGACAAGAGAATGAAGGAGAATGAAGGGAAGAAATCCTCAAAGGCAAACTCCTCAAGAGTACCCAAGCTAGGGAAAAATTATCATGTAAAGCACATTTGGACAAGCAATGAAAGGCCAACATAGGATAAGTCACTAAAGCGTAATGAAAAAGAAGGAAAGGATGTAGTCCAAAGGAGTAGACATGTCAAGAGGCTTCATAGCATCATTTTTTTGCTTTTTTTTATTAGATCAAGACCAAAGGGGAAAAGGATAACAAAAGGCTAGAATGAATGGAGGAAAAGAAATATGAAGGCTAAACATGAATGGAATGAAAGCAAGATCATCGTAAGATAGCTCACAAGATAGCCAAATGTTCGTGTATAGGTCAACATTGTCAAGATCAATGAGAGAAGACAGAATGGATGAAATATGTAGAAGAACTACGTATGATGCCTGATTGTCAGGTTTTCATCATGGTACTTATCCAAGGTGCCACAAGGGAGTGGTTTTCACCATAGGACGAATTTATTTCTCTTTACTTTTTCTACTAAGGTGCATGTTTCCAAGTTTCCACCAAGGCACATTTTCAATTTTTTCATTTTTTATTTTGTTTTTATTTTATTGAATTTTTTCTATTTTGGAAGAAGGAAATCTTTTTAGATAATGCTCCTTGAAAGGATAAACCATGATATGCCAAGGATTCAAAATTGTATGCTCAAAGATGCTGATAGGGAAAGGAAGATGGAAGAGAAAAATGGAAGATAAGGTTTTATGTAAAGTGAGTGAGGTTGGAAGATAGGAGGAATAGGCAAATGAGGAAAAATGATAGAAGGTAGAAGGATAATGAATGGAAGGATTGTGAAAGGGTAGATGGAAAAGAAGGAAAGATCAATATGAACACACACCTTGAAGGGTGGAAAGAGGATGGAGGAAACATGAATGAAGGAATACGTGAAGGAATATGGTGAATGGATAGCACAGGTTACGGTTAAGGTGCATGGAATGGAGGAATGTTTTTGGAAGAAGATGAAGTGGAAGCCTTTGGAAGATTGAATGTCAACTTCACTTGTTGCTTAAAATCATACTCTTTCAAGAGAGACTTTGGAATCCATATAGCCATAGGCTTTTCATTTCTTTTTGATGATTTAGAGAGAATATTTTCAATTATGGATTTTGGAACCCATACTTGTTTTGTAGTTTTCTTCTTAGATATCTCTTTTGACTTTATGCCTCCATGTCGATTAGAGGAGACATGGTGATCTTCTTTTTTTGATGGATTCTTGTATTGCTTCTTTTTCTTATATTGAACATTCAAGTTACTTCCAAAAGACTTGGGACTTGTGGAAGAAGAAGGAGGATATGACTAGTTTAGATGGGTGGGTGGATGAAAAGGATTCAAGGGTATGCATCTATGTTAATCTTGAGGAAAGATAGGAGATGGAGGGATGTAAGGACCCAAAATGGATGATGAATTAGGAAATTTAAGAGGGGAAGTGAAGGGACATAAGGGCCCAAGATGGAAGGAAGACGTGAAGCCCTTAGTATTGGTGGAGGGGGTCCAAGGATGGACGTGGAAGATACAAAAGGATAATCAATAAGTTCATCAAAATCTATAGGACAACCAAGGACATCAACATATTTAGAGTGAGCATTAGGATTTGCAATAGGTTCATGAACATCTTGAATATGAGTAACTTCTTTGATAGGATTGCTCAAAGCTTGAAAAGACTTAGGAAGAGTAGAAAGTGGAAGCGAACATGGAATGGTAGAAAAAGAAGATGGAAGGCTTTGATCTTGACAAGGAGCTTTGGATAGCATAAGCGTATTATTTTTCTCTTGATTTTCAATAGGCTTAACATTGGAAGTAACAATGGTATTTTTAATAACCTTAATGGAAGTATCATCTTTAGAAAGCGCAAGTGTAGAAAGGTTATTTTGATTGTCAATAAGCTCAATGGTGTAAGTAGTAGGTTGATCTTGCTTAGGAGAAGACTTAAGACATGGTGGAATGAATGAGGAAGGGCATAGAGGATCACAAGAACCTTGAAGTAGATAAGAGACATCATGAAAAGGATTGGATGACATCGAGGGTTCTTGATCCTGATCTTTCTTTATGTTCTTTTCTTTATCATTTTTAGAGTCCTCTTGACATGGAGCCACTTTTAAGGACAAGGAAGCATTTTCAAATTGTATGGAAGACTTTGGAAGAGATGGTGAAGGACTAGATGAAGTAGGCATTATAGAGTATAAAGGCTTAGGCTCTTTAGGTTTAGCATTATTGAAAGTATTTGCAGCCAAGTGAAGATTAGCTTGAGTTTCTTTAAGAGGTAGCCCTTGAGGATAACTATAGGGAACCACATGAAAAGTATTAGGATCTTCATTGGATGAATAATTTGTGAAAGATTTGGAAGACTCGGAAGCTTTAGAAAATGTATGAGTATTGGAAGAAGTAGGGGATGGAAGGGAACCATCACAAGACAAAGGTCTATCATCAACATGATCTTGCTCGAGAGTGTAATCTTTATTTACAGCAAGAGAGTCCTTAGAGGAAAGATTCTTATAGTATTGATGTTTCATATTAGCGTGGTACATTTTATATTCCTCAATAGAAGTGGATGCATCATCTAGGTATTGTTGACATAAATCATCAAAGTCTTGTTCAAAATCATAATCATATGGATCACCATCATAATCTATCAAATGTGACGACCCATTTCCAGTAAGCACAAGCACATGACTAGGAGGACTCTTAGGAATAGAGGTGTCATAGGTATCACTATATTGTCCATCATCATAGTCATCAAAGATGGGTGTGTCACTCTTCGTGGAAGAGGTATAACATGGGCTATCATATTGCTCATCATGGTATGTCTTGAGATGAGGAATAAGACTCTTGGGAGAAGTAGAAGAGGAATGAGATTGTGAAGAAGAGGAAAGTGAAGACCTAGTAGAGGAAGAAGATTTGGATAATGAGGAATGCGAATAATGTCTAGAAGAGTCATGATGAGATGTGGAAGATGAGGAAGAATGAGAAGACTTAGAAGATGAAATTTTTTTGGAAGAAGGAGGTCATGACAGGATCATGTCTATGATCCTAGCAAAGGCATCTGATTCAATCATCTTTTCTTTTATTCTTTCTTTAAGTTTGTCACCCATGAGATATCCAGAAGGACTATTGGAGGAGTAAAATTCTTTGAATTGAACAATGAGTTTGAGATCATCCATTCTCAAGAGAGGTTCCATAACAAGGTAGTTGAAATTCATGGTTGTAGAAGAGAAGGAATCAAGCATGGAAGAAATGAATAGAAGAGATGAAATAGAAGAAGGTAGACTAGATAATAAGAGGAAAAGAATCAAGAAGACATGAAGAATTTAGGAAGAATCATGAAGAAAGAAGAGAAAGGATGAAAATGGAAGACTAGGAAGACATGGAAGAAGTGGAAGAAAGAAGACTAAGAGTCATTTTTTGCAATTTGATACCATTGAAATTCATTTGGATATTGAGCAACATGTCATAGCACCTAAGATCTGAGATTTGGACTGACTAAGGAAGACTGGAAGTGACACAAATCAACTTAAGATTACAAGCAGTAGTGAGACAACAAAAGGACTTTGGGTGATGGTTTCCAGGAAAACAGTACGATAGTTTTTGACCGGGCGATATTTCTCAGGAAGCAGGGTGATAGTTTCCAGGTAGCTTGTGTGATACTTTCCAGGCAAGAAGTGTGATAGTTTTGTAGCAAAGAACTATCACATGATAATTCTCAGAACATCATGTGATACAGTTTCAGGATCATACGACTCTTGACTAGTGAGTGCTAAAATTTTAGTTTCAAGGGCAATTTGGTCAAAATTTATGTTTGAAGGTTGGATTTTTTGATTTCAAGCATAGTGACAACAATAATCAGACAAGTTTGCAAATAGTAGGTGATCAAACATGTCATAAAACACTTGCACAAGGGAAAAAGAAACCTTTCCAAGACAAGCAATTGTGATATCAAAGCAATAAAATCTTATGAATGCTACCATGATGTTTGATGTTTGAGAATGTTTGCATGAGTAGATCACAATGAGAACACTTCAAGCACTTACTAGCCTAAAAAGACAATGGCTCAATACTTAACAACTTGGCCCACACTTGATGCTCCATTGCCTCACACAAAGTGGTCACCCACAATAGATGTTGGCTTTGTCGTGGAAGTGCCAATGATACAACCAAAGGAACACAAATGGTGAGTAATCTTGGGGTGATCCGGGTTAGTTCACTAGGATCAATCCTTGCACCAAGATGTTAAGTGGAAAAATAGGGTAGCTTCTATCTATGGTTCTTAGTAAGGGCTTTCGTTTGTAATACCCCTCTTTCTCCCCAAAGGGACTCATTACCTTGTGGCAAAAATGTGCACTTCTAAGATGTGCACTTCTCTAAGTCTTTACTTCCAAGGGAATCCATGATGTGCGCCATGGTGGGTGCCAAAAATATACACACTAAGATGTGCACTTCTCCAAGTCTTTACTTTCAAGGGAATCCATGATGGGAAACCTTGAAAAGTGACCTAGAGCTCCCTAGGCATGGAGTGCAAGGATATTAAGAGTGCTCTCAACTAGAGCTATTAAGCCTATGACTTTGCTAGTAAACCATGTAATGAGATATTCAATGGAGACAAGGGCAAAAATGCCAATATCCTCAAGAATCAAGAATGGAAATGCAATGCAACTATGCTAAGAATGAAGATGCAAGTAAGCTATGGAAAAGAAAGTGCAAGTATTACAAATCCTTACTAATTAAGCTATGTGAACTAAACTAGAGAATGAAAGGAAACTAAGCTAAGAAAGCATAAACATGAAGCTAAGCTAAGAATGCAAGAATGAAGGATAAATGCAATGAGATCTCCCAAAAGCTCCAAAGTCTTCAAAAGCTCCAAAGTCTCCAAGAAATCCTATAGCATAAGATTAGCATAAAAAGTTGGGATCTAGAATGAGAAAAGAGCTCTCCTTTTAAAGGAATTAAAAAGGGATGGACCATGGAGATTAAGAGGCAAAAGATTTAATCAAAGGTGGAGCTTGAAAGAGGAGCAATCCATGTGCACAAATATCCTCCAATGAGAAAATAAGAGTTGACTTTTGTGTCCATATGAGACAAAAAGTGCTTTTTTTCTTCTTTTTATAAAATAAGAATAATGCTTTATTTGTGCAACTTAGGATAAGAGGAAAAGTGGGGCTTTTTATTTAATAAAATGAGAGGAAATTATTTTTAAATAAATAAAGACTTAGGATAAAATGGTTAGCCCATAGAATATAATCAAATAAATGATAAAATAGGATTTGATCAAGAAAATTGATATAATTGAAAAATGTTGATTTTTGAAAATATTGATTCAAGAATTTGATAAATTGTTGAATGGGGGCCCAAAGTCTAGGTGACCATTTTAGGGTGCATATAGTCCTGTCGACCCTTTGCAATTTGCATCAAGTTTAAACTTAGGTTTTAGATCTAGGTTTAATTTTTGGTATAGGCTTGATGCATTATATTGGGTTTTATCTCAATTATTATCTATTGTACATGTTGGTATGTTGTAAAAGATTTCATCTTTAAAAACCAACATTAGGGGCTGATATTAGGGCCATCAATTGTGCTTGTAACTTAGGGTTTCTAGGGCTTGATTTGGAGTTAATTTTGGATCCAAATTGGAGTGATTTTAGGGTTTAAAATGAGGCTATGATTTTCAAATTAGGGACTAATTTTCATAATCAGTTTAAGGGGTTCGAGATTTTGGAGAGAAGGACTTAGTGAGCTTTTTGTTCCTTTGTGCCTTAGGTTATTGTTTTGTAATCCACATCTCAGATTTTTTTTTTGAGGAAAATAAAGCAGATGATCCATATTTTCTGATATTTTGAGTATTGATTTCAATCCTTTTCATCATTCTACATAAGTGTTTATCTATTTTCGTAGCAAAGAGAAGTGAATTATTTCTATTCCTCCTCTAATTGAACAAAATCCAAACCTTGTGCAAAATATGTATGTTTTTTTAACAAATTGTACTATTATTGGTCTACACCCTAGTAGTAAAATCCAGTTTAACATATATGTTGATCAGTGAATGATAGTGTCAGTCTCATAGACATGTGCATTGTGGTTGCTGTTTTGGATTCCAAGCAAATCTGAGTTCAAATTTTGTGTATCACCCCATTTTTTTTCAATTTTCAAGAGCATTTCTTTCTTACCTTTTCCCAATCAAAGTTCAGTCCATGTGATATTCCAATTCAAATAGGAACCGGCCTAGAATTTGTAGAATCCTTCTTAATCAGAGCCCACCCACAACTTGATAAGGTTTCCATTGTTAGGATGATATATCTATGAACCCTAATGCCTCAGTTAGGGTGGTCTTTTAAAACCTAAATAATTATATGATCCTTTTTTTCATGTGCAAATATATGATATTATACCCGTAATGATCTCTTTTTTTTCATACCCTTGGGCATACATTATTGGTTGCACTATAATAAGAAATTGTTGTAGACAAATAAACAGACAAGGAGATAGTTCCGACCTCACTATTACATTCAAATAAAAATAGTCAAGGTATGTGTGGTGTACCACATGAAATGAATACTTTTATCACAAACACCCAATTATTTGATGCTTTTGGATCCTCAGAAGAATCACCACAAGAAGAAAACAAAGAAAATATTGTGCCCCATGTCCTTGCTTCTCTAGTCTTTAGACATCTCTGAGTTTCTCGGAAGACATGGTAATAAAAAACCGATGATAATAGATAGCATACCAAGAAAATTTCACATCTTCTCCACTCTAGTTTATGGACATCATTAAGTTGTTCAGAAAGACATAATTAGGATAGTTCAAGAATGTTTAAGTGTAGGTTTTTGATTTGGGGTTTTGATATCTAATTGTGTGATAGAATATTTGTCTATTTGTAGTGTTGAGAAACACCATTGATTGGGTTTTACCTTTGTTTTTCAATTTGATCAATGTTCATTTTGTGAGTGCTAAGAAACACTGATGTTTGATTGTGTGAGTGTTGAGAAACACCATGTTGTATTGTATTGATTATTTTAGGTTTTTAGTGAATGCCTCAGATGGTTGTTCAAATACATCTTTGCATTTACATGTAGTGCTATTTTTTGATAGGTTTGGTGTTGAGAAACACCTTTATGTTAGTGGAAAACCATCCCCTAGCCGAGAGTTCAGGATGACTGACAATACCTTGTGGGACAAGATGTTGACTTGGTTGACAAAACATCTAGGAAACTACCTCTAGTTAAGTGTGAGCATCCTAGGACGAAGAAACAGACCGATTCCAAGCCATGATAGTACTATTTTGAAGCACTTGATTTTGTACAAGGTCACAAAAGTGACTAAAGGGTATATACAAACTGAGGCCACAAGCAAGCCAAATAGCCAAGCAACTTATTGATAGATGAAGTGTTGATTACAAGTGATTCCTATTTACCAGACTTTCACCACTTGAAAAATTGTTATTTTTACTACCAAGGTGCCTATTTACTAGGTTTTCACCAAGGAACTTTTCTTTTTTCTTTTTCTTTTTGTATTTTTTCTCTTTTTTTAAAAAAAATATTTTTTTTTATTTTCACTTTTTTTAGTTCATCATGGTGCCTGTTTGTCAGGTTTTCACTAGGATGATCATTTTTTAAGGACATTTTCCACTATTTTTGGATTATTTCAGGATCTTTCATCTTTTTTTTTTAGTCTTTTTTTTCAGGAACACTTTATATTGTACAAGAACTGTTGTGTTGAGAATGCTATGTATAGAACTTCTTTAGATGATCTGCATTGATGGGAATGAGGATAAAATCTCCTTCAGGTGTAGAGAGTTGATAGGCTCTAGAGCTAAATGTTGTTATCATGATGAAGGGTCTCAACTAGTTGGGTTCAAATTTTACCTTCTATTCTCTATTTTGCTGATTTTTAGGATTCTCTCTCAGCACCAAATCTCCAACCTGAAATCCCTTGTGGCATAATTTCTTGTTATATCCTCTTGAAATTCTCTTCTGATAAACCCTAAGATGATCAAATTCCTCTTGCATGTGCTCATCTAGCAAATCTATCTCTTGGATTCTTGATATCTTATATTCCTCATTTTTTATTAGTCCTCTCAGTGATATTCTCAAGGATGGATTTTCCACTTTACTTTGTAGTACTACCTCTTATCCATAAACAAGTGCAAAAGGCATTGCCTTTGTAGGTTTTCTGATGGTGATCCGATAGGCCCACAGTATTGGATTTAATTGTAGATGCCAGTCTTTTCCTAATTTGTTCACCTTTCTTTGTAATATTTTTAGTATTGTTTTGTTGGATGCCTCATCCTATCCATTACCTTATGGGTATTAGATTGAAGAACAGTACTGAGTGATGTGAAACTGTGTACATAATTTTTCCATATCCTTGTTTTTGAATTACCCCCATTGTCGATTACAATACAAGAGAGGATCCAATATCTATAGATGATTTAGTTTAGGATGAACATAGGCACCTATTTATCGATCTCCTTGATTAAAAGAACAACTTCTACCCACTTCATGAAATACTCTGTGGATGTGACAATAAACTTGTGCATGTTGGATAATGAAGGATATATCTAACCAATGAGATCAAAGGTCCATTATTAAAATGGCTAGTGTATTATGAATGGTAACAACTCTCTAGCTGGAGCATGAATCAAGTTGCTATGTAGTTGACACTTCTTGCAAGACTTGGCATATTAGATTTCTTCTTTCTCCATGTTAGGCCAATAGTATCCCACCCTTAGAATTTTCTTAGCTAATGAAAGACCACTCAAGTGAGATCCACAAATACCTTCAGGGAATTCTTGTAATGCACATTTGGACTCTTCTCTTTCTAATAATCTAAGTAGATTACCATCTAGACCATGTCTATATAAGTCATTAGCTATGATTAGATAACACGATGCATTTCAAATAAGGTTTCTTTTTTCATTTCTAGATAGGCCAACAAGAATGATTTGGTCTTTTAAGTAGGAGTAGATTTGGTTGTATCTCGAGGAATCATGCCCCACAATCGAGCATACCATTTGGGAATCTAGGGAATCATAGGAAGGAAATGGTATTTCGTCCACCAAGAATTCATAGTGGAATTTATGGTCTTCCAGTTGTAACATTGATGCTAAAGTAACCATGGCATCTGCCACTTTATTCTATTATATATGAATTTGTTGAAATGTGATGTAGATAAAGTACTTTTTCAGGTCATTAACCATTATCTTTTATGGCATGAGATTTTCATCTTTTGTTTGATACTAATCATTGATTTTATTAATTATCAGTAGTGAATTTCCATAGATTTGAAACTCCACAATTTTCCATTCAATTCCTAATTTCTACCCATTGACTAAAGCTTTATATTCAACAATGTTGTTGGTGTAGAGAAATATTATTTTGTATGCTTTAGGAATTTTTTATCCTTGAGGAGTTATGAAAAGAACATCAACTCCTGACCCCTACTGGGTAAATGAACCATTGAAGAACATCTTCCATGGATGCTCTATTAAATGTAGTATTGCTTCATCAGGAAACTCTATAGTGAGTGGATTATTGTCTTGAATTGGTACATCAGCTAGGTGATCAACAATGATCTAACCTTTGATAGCCTTCCTTTCCATGTATTGAATATCAAATTCACTTAGTATTAAAACCCATTTTTCTAACATGCCAATCAATGTTTCTTTATTTAATAGATACTTCAAATGATCAATTTTAGCAATTAGCTTCACTATGTGAGAGAGCATATAATGTCTAAGCTTTTGTGATGCAAATACCACTATGAGGCAAGACTTTTCAATAATGTTGTAGTTTAATTCATAAGATACCAATGTTCTTATGAAATTATATAGCTCTTTCTTTCTTTGTCTCATCTTCTTGTGCCAATAGAACTCCTAATGATGTTTTTGTAGCTAATATGTAAAGCAATAGTGGTTTATCTTGAATAGGAGCAAAAAGTACTAGTGGATTCATCAAGTAATCTTTTATCTTATTAAAATATCTCTCACATTCTTCATCCCATTTGAAGGTGATGCAGGAGCATCTTGGGTTCATGGCTATCCTAGATCAACCAAAAATATGTTAGATTTTGTTTAGCTACTCGGTAGCTTATTTTGTTTGCTTAGTAACTTAGTTTGGGTTCTCGGTGAAGTGTTCATGTTGGTTACTAGCAAGCTTGATTACCATTTTTTTGTTTCCTTTATTGATTTGGTTTGGTATTATTCTTTACCGAGTTGGTTTGGTGTGTTCAGTGTTGCTCAATTAATGAGTTCACTGATTGGTGGAATTTAATTGTTTGATGTTGGCCGACATGTGCAGTTAATTTTGGTCATGATATTAATGTTGGGATTGCTCATTGGGAAACATGTGGACCTAAATCTGGGTCGTTACTTTCTCCAATGTTGGATATATGGATCTTTAGAGTCGACCTATTTGGTGGCCTCTTGTATAAATAAGTAGAGATGTTCTAGGATTAAGTAGTTTTAGGGAGGGAAATAGAATCTAAAGTTTTGAATCCTCACATGTATGAGGACTATTATGTAATTGAATTTCATTGTATTGGTCGTAATTAGGAAGGCCTTAAAGCCTGACATATATGAAGTTTGAATGAGTTAATGAAAGATATATGCATTCCTTCTCTGCTCTGTATTATTGCTACTGAGTTGTTAGTTTGCAAACAGGATTGATATTTGGGAGTTGTGTGTGTTAAATTTGTACCTACTAAGAAGACATAAAACTTTAGTAGAACATTACAGATAAATGATAAATAAGCAAGCAACCAATGAATCTATCATAAACTAGATGATCTACTCCCTTCTAAGAGACGTAAGTATAGTATTCTCAGATTATGATCGAGACCGGTACAATGCGACATCTAGACGAAGGATTTGAATTCTAGATGATTGAAATAGATGCAAAAGCTAAGTTATATTTTTGTAGTTTTCAATGCAATAATAACAATTAAACTAGATGAAATGATCTAAACTCATGATAACAATGAAATGAAATCAACTAAGAATGCAAAACCAAGAAAAATGTAAATAGAAATGATCTCAATGGAGGCACAATCAATCAAGAACTAGATAGTATAAATTTGTTATTCTCAGGATTGTACACTATCTTTGTGAAGAACCAAGGGTCATTCATATAGAAATCCTAGATTTGGGAAAAACCACAAATCACTCCTTGATTGACTCAAATCGATTGGCAAGTAATCATGGAATTAGAAACAGTTAACTTTTGATGATGGTGCAAATCAACTTTATGACTCACAATCAAGTGTTGAGTTAGAAACTTAACATAATGAGTCAAGTAGTTGGATTTGAGTTAACTGAACCTTTTGATTTGTGTGTAGATAAATACTTAATATTGATTTATTTATCCAATTTCAATGTGTAATATTCTCAACCCATTTGATTAATTAAATAACTAATTTGTGGGTTAATCAATTATTAAATCAAATTTTATTCAAAATCATATTATCAATTGACAATTTAAATTAATCAATTAAATAAATATTCAATCAATTAACTTAGAGTTTTTTATTAATTGTCAAATAAATAATATTAAGTAAGAATAATTTAATTAAATCTAATTAAAGTGGTTAAGTGGCTAAATGAAGTTTAATTAATTAAATATTTAACATATTTAATTAATTGCACTTAGGATAAATAACATAATATCATTTATTGCCAAATAATATTTAATTAGAGATAATTAGGGTAAATTAGGAATATTTAAGAATATTCCCCGATGCAAATTTGTGATAAAATCGATTAGAGTTTTGATAGCTTAATGTGCAGATGTGCCTTGGATTAGGACTTTAGGGTCAATTTCGATCAATTTGTTGATATAGGGGCTTACCTCTTTGAATTACTGTGCGAAGCATAGTGATTCAAAGATAAATCTATTTGTTGAAACCCAGAATCAGTTATGTGATGGAAAAACTGATCTTGATTTGATTAACTGATTCTAAGATAGAAATCGATTGATAGGTTTGAAGATTTTGATTCAAGTCTAGATTGACCATAGAATAAAAGATGATGCCAACAATAGCAACTCTAAACCTATGATTATGAAGAAGTGATAAAACGCCTGATTCCGAACCTATGATTAGGAGGAATTTAAATATCCTAACTCCAGACCTGCTTGTCCAAAGGAATCAAAAGGATACCAACTCCAAACCCTTCAGTTATGAAGAATCAAAGAAATAATACATCTGAATCGATGGTTACAAAGAGCTGATATAGTTTGTAAGATAAAGAGAATACCGGATTGATATGGGTTTTGATGAATCTGATATGCCCCAAGTGACATGCCCTAAGTGACAACTACTTTGATTAAGTCGACAATTAGACTTGGTTGTTGTCTTGATTATCGAAGAAGATTTGAAATTTTTTTGTCGATATAAAGTTTGATTAATAGATTTGATAATAGTTAATGATGTGTAATACCTATGTGCTAAAAAGTAGTCACACTTCTATGAATCATTACATTCAAGAACACTCAACAATGAGGTCTCAAATAGTGATTCACAACTCTCTATTTGTGGAGTGCAAGGGTTGTATATGAGGCCCTCAGATTGACCTAGTTAAGCCCATGCAAGTACACCAAGAAATGAGAGATTCAAGGATGAGAAACAAGAATGCTAATCTCCATTGATCTTCAAGTTATTGCATGTAAATGAAAAACTAATCTAGATGATAGAAATGCAAAGAAGTAAACTACTCTATTGAAATGAAAGTTTTACTCTCCTTTGCTAATTAAACTATGTGAAGATTAAGCTAAAAAAATGAAAGAAACTAAGCTAAGGTGTTATGAAGATTAAGCTATATGTAAATATGAAAGCTAAAATGTAACGAGATCTCCAAAGCTCCAATGTCGCCAAGAAAACTTGTAGCATAACAATAACATGAAAATTATGGATCTGAAATGAGAAGGAGAGGGCTCCTTATAGAAGAAACCGTGGAAGAGAATGCATCTCCAAGAGCAATGTGGGATGAATGCAAAAAAGAGGAAAGAAATCTCATTTTTAGAAAGTGTGGAGAGAAAAGGAATTTTCTTATTTTTAATTATTTGTTTCCCTATTTCATCACAAAAGAGCTTTAAAAGGATTTTTTATTTATTTAAAAGAATGATTCTTTATTAATTAAATAAGATAACATTATTTATTTAAAAGAGAGATATTACTCTAAATAAGATAAAATCATTTAATTAAAAGGGATTTTAATTAAATAAAATTATTTCATTTAAAAGATATTTCTTTCAATTAAATAAGGTTATTTTATTTATTTAAGAGAGAATATTTCTTTTAATTAAATAAATTATTTGATGAAACGGTCAAACCATAGGAAAAATTGAAATGATTGAATTATTTAGGATTGATCAAAGAAATTGATTTGAATTTTGCAAAGAATTTGATAATTTAATAAATGGGGCCCAAAGTCTAGGTGACCATTTTAGGGTGCATACATTTGCCCCTCTTTGGGTAATGTGTGATCATTCTGGGAACACATGTAGCCAAATAATGGAATTGAAGTGTGAGATCGATTTGGGATCACAAAACAACCCAGATGTGTGTTCAACAGATGGGAACACATCAAGATAAAGATAAGTTGATTGAAAAAGACAAGGCCAACACCCTTGTAAATAGGTAATTGTCAAGTCTCAAGCAAGGTTTGATTGATAGGTTTGATAAAGCTGAATCAAGGATTGAAGTTTGATAGGTACTGCCCCCTTGTGATCGAAATCGAAATGAGATGGAGGAGAAATAGTGAATTGATAATTTTGATCAAATCAAACTAAAGATAAGGTTCTTGATGTAAGATCAAAGATATAAGGATCACAGAACCAAGGTAGATTATCAAGAAAGATTATGCCCCAAGGTTGAATTAGAAGAAAAGAAGTGGGGTGAAAGTGAATGGAAGACAAAAGTTTGGAAGAAATGAAAAGAAATGGAGAGAAGAAAGATAATTTTCCTCAAGAACGAGCATGTCCCAAAATCAATCAACTATTTAAGATAGGAAATTTTGATTGAGATCATGAAAGAAGATAAGGAAATGAAGATCAAAATGTGATCATAGTTGATTAAAAGTTCATAAGAAAGATGAAGGAAAACCCTATCAAACTCATAATGCAGCCTAAAAATGCAAATTAATCATGAAGTCTAACAATGCAAGCTACATGAAAATGCAAAGGTGTACTTGCAATAGGGCAACTGTAACATAGGATTTTATGTTCATCATTCATCAGAGAATGTAAAGAACTTATTTTCATCATTAGGCCATTATTAACGAACATCGAAAAATCATACAATCAGCACTAGTCACAAACACAACTATGAAGATATGAATATGATTTATATCGATTTGGAATGTGGAAAGATTCTAACATGAGCATCAAAGACATTAGGGTCAAGATGACTTCAATGTTAGCTTACTCAATTTAATGTAGCAAAACCACTCTCTCATTGAGGCATAGATGTCAGGATGACCATAAGAACGGTTGTGCGAAAACAATCAAGGATGATGTTTCAAATCTCCTAAGTGTGTCAAGGGAATAACAAGAGACACTCAAGAGCTTTGAGAGCACACCCACCAGCAGAAAGTAACAAAAACATGCCCCATGCCCCAAGTCCTCTAGCTATGCATCATGGAGAGACTTATTAGACAAGGGCACTCAACAAAAATCAATAATAGTCAGCACACAAAGAAAAGATCAATGACATATCTCAAGCATTACATGTTGTGTTTAAAAATTTAAGTGTGTTCATTGATACTAAGTTCTGAGGATAAGGATCAAATGCTTGCAAGCAGGTAAAATCTCATGACAAAACTAGATAAGACCAAACTGATAAGTGTTGAAAAAAACTCGATGTTAGGGGTTGTGTTAAAAAACATAGTTGGGGTGGTGTTGAAAAACATCATTCGCGAGGTGTCCTAAAGACTGACGCATCCAAGAGACCAAAGCTAATCAGAGTTATGCCCCCTAGACAAAGACAAAGACCAATTCCAAACCAAGGCAACAAGGACAAGGCATGATGCAAAAAGGTTAAGTGTCGAGGACACATGCTAAGAAATAGGGGTGCAAAGGCCTCAAGTAGTGCCTATTTCCAGGTTTTCACCACTTGGATTTTTCTTTTTTTATTTTTATTTTTATTTTTTACTACCAAGGTGCCTATTTCCAGGTTTTCACCAAGGCACTTTTTCTATTTTTTTGAATTTTTTCTTTTTTTTGGTGAGACATCAAAGCGCCTATTGCTAGGTTTTCACTAGGATGCTCTTTTATAAGGACATTTTCTGATTTTTAGAATTTTTTCAGCATCATATATGATTTTTTTTGGTATTTTTTCAAGATCAATAAATATTTACAAAGGATGCCCCCAGACAGAATGGGCATCATGAATAAAACTTCTTCAAGTGCAAGACATTGATAGGATTAGGGAGTTGCTCTCCCTCTTCATCAGATAATAAGTAAGCACCTATCCCAAAAGCCACTATGATAATGTAGGGTCCAAGCCAATTAGGTTCAAATTTTCCCTTTTGTTCTCTATGTTGTTGGTTCTTAGGATTTTCTCATAGGACAAGATCTCCCACTTGAAATGCTCTAGGGTGAACCTTTTTGTTGAAGGCTTTGGACATCAGTTTTTGATAGACCCTCATATGGTCAAATGATGCTTTATGCTTCTCATCTAGAAGTTCTAATTCTTGCAGTCTCATGGCACGATAGTCTTCATCTATAACTAGATCTTTGAGAGAGACTCTGAGTGAAGGAATCTCAACCTCTAAAGGTAACACTGCTTTAGCACCATAAGTAAGGAAAAAAGGAGTAGCCCCTGTTGGAGTACAAATACTCATTCTATAAGCCCATAAGGTTGGATTTATCTATAGCTCTACCATTCTTATGAACTGTTCGATGGAAAATTTTTAGAATGGTTTTATTTGAAGCATCTGCTTGTCCATTTCCTTGCGGGAAGTAAATGGAGGACCAATGTTATTTTATCTTGAACTTTTGGCAAAGTTGTGTGAGGTCCTTGTTTTTAAACTGACCTCCATTGTTAGTGATTATCTCAAATGGCGCTCCATATCAACAAACGATATGGTTCAACATGAACAGAGAAATTGTCTTGCTTGAAGCAACAGAAAGTGGAACAACTTCTACCAATTTGGTAAAGTAGTCAGTAGCAGTGATGATAAATTTATGTCCACCTGATGAGTTGGGATGAATCTACCCAACAAGATCAAAGGCCCAGCGTTGAAATGGCCAATGAGATATGGAAGGAATGAGCTCCCTGTCTGGAGCATGTATCGGGTTACCATGTTTTTGACACTTTTTGCATGATTTCGCAAAAGCTACTGCATCCAACTACATGGTAGGCCAATAGTACCCTACCCTAAGCAACCTTCGAGCCATGGAAAGACCATTAGAATGTCCCCCACAAATGCCCTCATGAATATCAATTAGCGCTTGATTGGATTCCTCCTTTTCTAAGCACCTAAGAAGTGTCCCATCTAAACCCCTCCTATACAAATCACCAAAAATGAGGGAATGGCGAGAGGCATTTCGGGTAAGGTTTCTTCTTTCAAATCGGTTAAATGTTTCAGGGATGATGCCATCATGCATGTATGAGTAAATGGCACCATAGCAGAATGATTCATGATCAACAATGGTATAGATAACATGGCTTTCTTGGGAGTCATAAATCAGATAGTGTAGCTCTTCCACCAGGTTTTCAAATCTAGATTCATGCTACTCTAACTGAAGGAGCAAAGCAAGTGTAGCCATAGCATCAGCTACTTTATTTTTTGCTCTGGGGATTTGCTAAAATGTGACAAATATGAAATACCATCTTAATGAATCAACCATTTTCTTATAAGGTATCAGTTTGTCATCTTTTATTTGATATTGTTCATTAACTTGGTTGACTATCAATTGTGAATCCCCATAGATGTGTAGTTCTATGATATTCCATTCAATAGCCATCTTGAGTCCATTTGTCAAAGCCTCATACTCAAAAATGTTATTTGTACATGGGAAAAATAGTTTGTAGGACTTAGGAATTGTGTACCCATGAGGAGAAACAAACAACACTCCAACTCCTGAACCATTTTGCATAAAAGAGCCATCAAAGAACATCTTCCATGTTCTCGCAGTCATGTACATTAGGTGCTCATCTAGAAATTCAACTTGAATAGGCACGATATCTTGAATTGGGAAATCAGCCAATTGGTCTGCTATGGCTTGTCCTTTTATAGCTTTGCGCTCAACATACTCTATGTCAAATTCTGAAAGAACCACCATCCATTTAGCAAGTCTACTGGTGAGGGCAGCCTTACCGAGCAAATACTTAAGAGGATCAATCTTTGTTATGAGATGTATTGTGTGTGCAAGCATGTAGTGTCACAACTTTTGGGAAGCAAACACCACAGCAAGGCAAGCTTTCTCAATACTAGTGTAATTAACCTCATATGCAACAAGAGTCCAACTGATGTAATATATGGCTCGTTCCTTCCCAGTGTCATAAAGTTGAGCTAATGATGCCCCCAAGGAAGATTCTGTTACTGAAACATATAAAATGAGTGGCTTCCCTGGGATAGGAGGCATTAATATTGGAGGATTTGCCAGGTACTCCTTGATTTGGTCAATGCTCTTCTGACAATCCTCATTCCAGACACATTTGACTCCCTTATGTAATGTCTTATTGAAGGGTTGAGCTCTATCTGCCAGTTGTGAAATGAACCTCCTGATAGATTGAAGACATCCCTGAAGACTCCTCATTTGGCTAATGTTTTTGGGAGGTGGCATATCCAAGATTGCTTGAACCTTTTCTAGGTCCACTTCTATTCCTTTGGCCAAAATGACAAATCCTAGAATTTTTCCAAAGGTGACTCCAAATGCACACTTTTTAGGATTTAATCTCAACTGAAATTGCTCCATACGATCTAGAATTACTTCTAAATCATCCAAGTGTGTGTCTCTTTTCTTTGACTTAGCCAGGGTGTCATCCACATAATCTTCCATATTCTTATGCATCATGTCATGGAAAATTATTGTCATAGCTCTTTGATATGTAGCTCCTGCATTTTTCAATCCAAAAGGCATGACATTCCAGCAATAAGTACCCCATGCGCAAGTGAATGCAGTCTTTTCTTGGTCCCTAGGAGCTATCTTAATCTGATTATACCTAGAAAAACCGTCCATCAAGGAATAGATCTCATAACCCGCAGTCATGTCCGCTATCAAGTCTATGTTAGGGAGTGGAAAATCATCCTTTGGGCATGGTCTATTGACATCTTTGAAATCTATGCAGATTCGAATGGATTTATTATGTTTTAAAACTGGTACAATGTTGGATATCCATTCTGCATAGTCAATAGCCCTTATAAATCTTGCACTAAGGAGTTTTTCCAGTTCTGCTTTGACTAAAAGAGCAATGTGAGGATGCATTTTCCTCAATTTTTGTTTGACTGGTTTAACACCTGGAGCTATGGACAAGTGATGCATAATTAGATTAGTGTCCAACCTTGGCATGTTTGAATAAGTCCAAGCAAAATTGAATTTCTTTCTTTGTAGGAACTCAGTGTAGGCTTCTTTCTCTTGAGATGATAAGGATTGAGCCAAATGTGCAATCTGTGGAGCCTCTTCTGTACCCATATTAACTAACTGTGTAGGCTCTACAAGCACTGACGAATTGTCTTGAAAATAACTGGGGAGATGATCAAGTACCTCATCCATAGGCATCTTTGAGAGGTTTTCACCTTTGGATTCATCATTTATTTTTACTTTTTTCAGTTTTGACACCACCACATAGTGGTTTTCACCATCAGAACTCCTATTCTTTTTATTTTCTTTTCTTTTTATCTTTCGACTGAGGTACTTGATGTTTGGCTCAGTCATGCTTGTAGCCAGTTCATTGGTGGAAGAGACTATAGGTTCAATGGTGTTTAGGTAACAAGTTATCTCATAGTCATTCTGGAATGTTAAGAGCTCAGGCTCCTGATAACATTTGGACCAATCAATGAGATGAGGATTAGCAAGGGGTAATTCAATAATGGGTTCAATGTTGTTGATGCGGATGGTATCATCTGTGATGATCGTAGAGTTAGAGTTTGTCAAGTATTCTTCTAAGTTACCCAAATCAAGAGTCAACCTATCAAGCAAAGAATCATCCACCAAGGCAACATGCGAGTTCCAATCCTCTAGCCCTACATGTGACTCGTCAGCTATCTCAGGTTGAGAACTATAAGTATGGATGACATCAACATCCATGTCAATTGTGGAACAATTAGAGAGAGAGTCCCACTCATACTCATGTGAGTCCATTTTTGAATCCCGACTGGGATGTTTACACCAGAAGGGCTTGGGACACCTTGATGTAGAAGCTTCAATGTCATGAAGGGTAACACCTTCTCTTGCTTCTATGTCTGATCCATCTTGTTCTATGCTTGCAACTATTGCATGAGTGGTTGGATTATTTGAATCTCCCCAAAGGAGACTAGTAGAAGGAATCCAATCGTCACACATGTCTTGCTAATTTGTCAAATTTGTTATGTACTGTGATTCATCTTCACTATCTGACTCATCAAGGATAGGAACAATATTCTTGTTATTTTTCAAAAAACCTAGGCCAACTGTCATCTTGGACTTACACCCAAAAAGGTTATGATTAAGAGGTTTGACTCTAGCATCTAATCTGTGGCTGAGAGGGCCATGTCTAGGATAGCCCATATTTTTGATCAAAGTATATCCTCTCCCATAAGCTTTGGGAGAAGGAGAGAAGTTCTCATTGTGCATATACTTCTCCTCTTTGTAGATCCAATCTTTAACAACCACCTCTTCTTTTTCATCTTGGATGGGCACCGAGGATTCCACAAATGTGCCAAATAAGGTCATGACTGAGGATGAGGGTTTCATCTCTTGTGAGGGCCTACCATAAGACCTAGGTGAAATTTGCATCTTTGCAAAGGAGTCAAGTTGATACCCCACCATACCAAGGTCTATTGATTTGAACTTATCTTTGCACTGTGCTAGAGTCGAATTGAAATCCTCCGCTTCTCTATTTAGGGGAACATGAGTCCCTACTGAAATGGAGTTGACAGATAAGGTGCTATCCCCAGGTATACAAACTTCTACTCTATTGTAGGGGAACTTAACACATTGGTGGTAGGTGGATGACACTGCTTGCATCTCATGGATCCATGGCCTACCAAGCAAGATATTGTATGCCAGAGGACCAGCATCAATAATTTGGAAAAAAATGTCTTTCTCAACGGGGCCAATCCTAACTAGAAGAACAGCCAACCCCTTGGAACTCCTTTCTGCCTCATCATAGGCTTTTATAGTGATCTTCTTTCTGGTATTGATCACTTCCTCAGAATAACCCAAAGTCTTTAACAGACTCAAAGAACATATATTGAGCCCAGCACCCCCATCTATCAACACACACCTAACAGAGGTTTTGTGAATCATGACTTCGATGTGAAGGGAAAGATTATGTGGGTGACTTAAGGCTTTATCATCCTCTTCTAAAAATGTAAGGTAGTGAGGACTAGTAATATGATTAACCATGCCTTGGAATTGGTCGACATCTAAATTTTTGGGAACATTGGCTATGCGCAAAGCATCCTCAGGGACCTGTTTGTGTCTTGGGGACAACTCTAAAAGTTCCAAGATTGAGATATGAGCTGGGGTTCTCTGTAACTGATCAACAAGATTATAATTCAGCTTGGGGTTGACAGCTAGTTTTGTGGTGGCATTCTTGGATACCACTTGCTTTGGTTTATTGGGCTAACCTGAACTAGGCCCTCTAATGACAACAAGTCCTTGACTTCTTGTGACCGCATTAAGAGCTTGGGATGACATCCTAGAGTGAGGACCCCTCAGCACCACAATAGGTTCTTCATCAAAGATAGGGGGAGATTTCTCATAGGGATCATAACCATAGGGATCCTTTTTCCTCATCATGTTGAAACTTTCCTCCACAACTTCAAGCATGTTGACCATGTTTTCTATAGCTGTGTAGGTGTAGTTGATCGCAACCTTTCCATCCTTATGTTTAGAGGTTTCCCCCTTCTTATATTTGGACAAGGGATCTTTGAAAGCCTTATGGTCTGCATTGGTGTTCAGTCCATCCACCTTAAGCTTTCCATTCTTGATGAGATCTTGGATAATGTGCTTGAGTTTCCAACAATTCTCAATGGTATGCCCAATGCCATTATGAAACTTGCAGAAAGCCTTTTCATCCCACCAATGTGGCTTGATGTTAGGGATGTAATGTTTTGTGGGATCTTGTGGATGCACAAGATTATTGGCAATGAGCATTTTGAAAACATCATCATATGAGTCACCAAGTTTGGAAAATTGATGTTTTTCCTTCTTAGGCTTCTCTTGATACCTTGGCCTGCTCTCTTGTTGAGGAGGTGCATTGAGCTTCATAGCTTGAACTGCACTAGACAAGTGAAGGACACCTTGATCCTTAGGTTGGGGAGAGTCTACAACTTCATCGTTGACCACTTGTTTGTTTTTGTTCCAATGCACATTCTTCCCTTTATCCTTGTTGGAATTATTATTATTTTGACCATTATTGTTATTGTTGCCATGTCTGGTCAAAATTCCTTGCTCTTTTAAAACATCCTTAATTATGCATGCGATGTCGACCATGTTATCAAAGGAATTGAAGATCATCTTTCAAACCTCATACCTCATTTCAGGCACCAAGTTACTGACAAGGATGTCAATTTTCTCATCTTCATGAATGGTCCTAGGATAATGAGAGCATTGTCACCTCCACCTTTGCAAGAATGAGACAAAGGACTCCCCTTGGTTTTGCTTTAGGTTACATAGGTCCAACATAGTGACAGATCTAGAAAGATTGTATGAAAAATGTTGAAAAAATCTATGAACAAGCTCTTTGAAAGTCTTGACAGGGGGAGTTATGTTGGTAAACCATTCCATTGCTTGCCCCTTAAGACTCCTTGGGAATAACCTCATCAGATAGGAATCATCTTGGTGAAACTCAAAGCTCATAGTGTAAAATTGGCGCACATGATCATGTGGATCACCACTACCATCATATTTGTCATACTGAGGGAGTTCAACCCTTCTGGGAAAATCCTTCATACTCACACTCTTGTCAAAAGGATTAGGACAAATTGAGTCAAGAGAAAATGAACTCTTAGGTGCCAAAAGTTTCTCCATCATTTTCTTCATTTTTCTGATTTCTTCTTCTTGTGACGAACTTTGTTTCTTAATTTTTTTATCCACATCAAAATTATAAGGGACTCTTGCACCCTTGTTGATTATATTTTTGAGGAACTTATCTTTGTTTTGTTCCAAGTATTTATCCCCATACTGTTGAAAGAGAGGCTCTTGTTGCATTCTCATGAAGTCTTGAGAATTAAGATCAAAGTCTAAGCTACTATCTCCATGTTGGGAACTATGATGAGCACACTGTGAAGGCTGCCTTGAGTGCCTAAGAGGTGTTTGTCTCCTATAATGAGCATGTTGTGAGGTCCTTCTTCCTCTAGGACTAAGAGATCTTGAAGGGGTTCTTGAATGCCTTCTATTGCGTAGTGTTCTAGAAGGAGTGGAGGGAGGAGAGTTGTTTCCACTATTGGCACCCCTATTGTTGAATTGGGTATTAAGTTGTTGGGCTAAAAGCCTATCTTTCTCTTCTTGAGAGGATTTTCTTTCCAATTCTAACAAAGCTTGTCTCTCCACCTCAAGTTGTCTAAACTTTTCTTGCTTCATAGCTTGCTCATCTAGAAAGGCTTTGTTCTCGCACTCAATCCTTTTGAGTCTTTCACTTGTATACCTTGAGGTTGTTTGAAGTGGTGAGTTTGGTCTTGACTTTTTGAACAAATCATTGGTATATGTTGCATTGACATGAGCATCACCAGGTTCATTATCTCGATCTTCGTGTTGTGACCATTGTTCTAGGTGAGCTTGTCTCTCATGCCTTTTGGCTCTTTGATATTCATCTAGGTACTTGGTATTGATAAGAGGTGAACCAGGTTGAGTGTCATGAGAGAAATTACCAAACAAAATGTTGTCTTTGTGTCTTTCATAGAGGTCATTAAGGCTTTGATCCATAGCTTCCCTCTCCCATCGAGTCATGGTATAACTCATATCCATACCTGAATGGGAAGATGCTAAGGGGGTCCTTAACTTAGTAGACTTGCTCCTAGGTGATTGGTCAAATATGGGTTCCTTTCCCTTATGCTTTTGACAAGTTTGGACTGGAGGTAATTGATTAAAGACAACCTGAGGTCATTTCCCTTAACTCACTTGATACCTTGTCATAACCGACATGAAAGGAAAAGCACTCAGTGATAAGATGACCCTAAGATATGTTAGTATCAAACTAGGATAGTAAAAGTGTTCAATTGTCCAAAAGAGAGATGGTGAGATAGAAAATTGTAAAAGGTGTAAGTCAACACTGCCACAGAGGTGCCCAATCAATGGATAAGTATCCTAGCACATATGGATCAGGAGGATGATCTTAACCAAGTCATATCTGATTGAAATTAACTTTGGGTGGAAGTGAATTGGACAAAGGCCTACTAAGACTCTCCAAGTATGCTATCAAAGAATCCAAAGGTTGGTCTGTTTCAACAAGATCAATTTCTGACACATCGATTCCAAGCAATATCACTTGCAAGATCAAAGGTTACTAATCAAAAGGTCAAAACACAAGAATCCCAAGTACGAACAAGCTTCCAATGATATGATAAACAACCTGATCTAACCAAGATCAACCAAAGAGACTAAAAAATAGGACACTAAGTAGTTTCAGATTGTAGACAACCGAGATAGTAAAATAACTTTGTGCGACAATTTCCAGGCAAATAGGGTGATACAATCTTCCAGGGTGATATTTCTCATAGAGGCCAGGCAACAGTTTCCAGGTTACTGGTGTGATAAAATCCAGGCAAGATGTATGATGCAAAAATAGCAGTGAAGTATTGCATGATAAAATTTAGAACAGTGTGCGATGAGTTTTCAGTGTCGTACGATGGTTTGGCTAGCAAGCGTGTAAAACTTAGGAACTCAGTTTCTTGATTGTTTTAAAAGATTAACCAGGCATATTAATAGATTTCTAGCATCTATCAAGCACATAAAATAGCAACCATGTTGTTTCAACAAGAAAACATCTTCAAACAATGAGCAAGGGACAAAGCAACCTTGCTCATGAACATGAATATTGACTTAGTATGCTATTCCTTAAAGATACTACTTGTGTATGTTCTCTAAAATGTTTTCCCAATCACACATAGAGTCCTAAAAAGAAAAAAATTGGCTGCACTATGGTGTTTAATAATGGTTTGACTCTGCAACTTTTACAATTTCAAGAAGGTGAACTCCAATCCAAGTGCACTGGGGTTTTGACACATTCCAAGAAATTAATCAATTGGAGATGTTGAGGAGATCTTACAGCCCATCAAGAAACAGTACCCATGGAGATTTCTACCACAAGGACATTTGTATAGCGGTTGTCACTACCATGGCAAAAGTGGCTATTATCGCTTGAGGTTCCGTCAATGTGGTTTACCCAATGAAGGGAATGCCCACTACGGTTAACCCTCTCTAAAAGGTGACTCGCAACAAGGACCATGTGGGGACTTGGTTTAGATCCAAGGGTCTAAGTTTCTGGTACTACCCAAAAAGGGAGTAGAGCATAATCCTCTATCCTTTTCTCTTCACACAAACATAGAAGACAGATTCATTCTGACACGCTAAGACTAAAACTATCTTGCCAAGATTCGTAATGTCAATAACTCATGATCTATCAACCTCTCCAGAGAGAGAATGCATCAATCAAAAAGTCAAAGACTACAAATCTAGTAGAATGCAAAGACAGTTCTAGTAACCTCCCTACCTACAAGGGTTCTCTCGTTGAGAAGAGTTTCGTTGGAAACCCACTCTCTCAAGAACCAAGAATAGTGTTAATAGGGCCTACTTATCTATGTGAAACACTTATGCAGGAAATGAATCTATATTCTATTTAAAGTCTCAAAATCAAAATGTGGTTTATGAAAGTGATAAATCACTCAAGACAAACACACAAGAGATTAATTTTATGCCCAAAACCAAGTGTTATAAAGATCAAAAAATTACTTGGGATTCTAAGCAACATGAGGTCATTGATGTGTTGTCTCAGAAAAATAGAATTAGGTGCAATCACAGTAATCTGGAAAGATCAAAAAATAGGAAACAATAAGTACAAATCTATAATTTTAGGTCTCTGTTGTCATGGAATTCCATGTGAGAAAGTATCGAACCATGTGCAAGAAAGCACAAGCTCGCGTGAGAAAGTACGAAGGCTCACATGAGAAAGTACATAGGCTCACGTGAGAAAATACACAGGGCCACGCAATAAAACACCTTTGTCACGCACAAAAGTGCTAGTACCAGAAAAACTTCACGTGATATAGTGAGAAATTTCACGCGAGATTCTGTAACAGTGATGCACGAAAGTACAGACAAAAATGTTTAAAAAATTTAGAACAGGTAGCAGATTGATAGAATAGAAGGGAAACCCACTTCAGGGCCCCACGGTGGGTGCCAAAAATGTGTGCTAAAAAGTAGTCACACTTATGTGAATCATTACATTCAAGAACACTCAATAATGAGGTCTTAAATAGCGATTCACAGCTCTCTATTCGTGGAGTGCAGGGGTTGTATATGAGGCCCTCAGATTGACCTAGTTAAGCTCATGCAAGTACACCAAGAAAAGAGAGATTCAAGTATGAGAAGCAAGAATACTAATCTCCATTGATCTTCAAGTTATTGCATGTAAATGAAAAACTAATCTAGATGATAGAAATGCAAAGAAGTAAACTACTCTATTGAAATGAAAGTTTTACTCTCCTTTGCTAATTAAACTATGTGAAGATTAAGCTAAAACAATGAAAGAAACTAAGCTAAGGTGTTATGAAGACTAAGCTATATGTAAATATGAAAGCTAAAATGTAATGAGATCTCCAAATCTCCAATGTCGCCAAGAAAACCTACAGCATAACAATAACATGAAAATTTTGGATTTGAAATGAGAAAGAGAGGGCTCCTTATATAAGAAACTGTGGAAGAGAATGCATCTCCAAGAGCAATGTGGGATGAATGCAAAGAAGAGGAAAGAAAGCTCATTTTTAGAAAGTGTGGAGAGAAAAGGAATTTTCTTATTTTTAATTATTTGTTTCCCTTTTTCATCACAAAAGAGCTTTAAAAGGATTTTTTATTTATTTAAAAGAATGATTCTTTATTAATTAAATAAGATAACATTATTTATTTAAAAGAGAGATATTACTCTAAATAAGATAAAATCATTTAATTAAAAGGGATTTTAATTAAATAAAATTATTTCATTTAAAAGATATTTCTTTCAATTAAATAAGGTTATTTTATTTATTTAAGAGAGAATATTTCTTTTAATTAAATAAATTATTTGATGAAACGGTCAAACCTTAGGAAAAATTGAAATGATTGAATTATTTAGGATTGATCAAAGAAATTGATTTGAATTTTGCAAAGAATTTGATAATTTAATAAATGGGGCCCAAAGTCTAGGTGACCATTTTAGGGTGCATACAATACCATGCCCCCTTCGGGATTAAAATCAAAATATGGTGAGAAAGCTAGTGTGAATTGATGGGAAGCTATGTGATCGAGTTTGGAAATTGGTTGTATACATCTAGGGATGCATTCTACATCATTTAGAGGTCTTGTTGACCAAGTTTGACCAGATTTGACCATGGGTTGTCCATGGTTGACCAAGTTGAAATTCTAAAAATTTGATGTAAGATGATCAAATAGGTTGAGATCTGGGTTTTGTTGATGTCATGAAGGTCGATTATGCAAGCAGTTGGTCGTCTTAGGTCCAAATTTTAAATCGCAATTTTGACAAATAGAACGATCTCAGATTTCGATTTTGATCCTAAAAATGGATTCAGGATGTTGAAATTAGCTTGGGGTGTTGTTTTCACGCCAATCAGAGCACTTTTGAAAATTAGCTCAAAACCTATATAAGGTCGAAAGGGTCATTTTTGAAATCATTTGCGTGGTTGACTTTGTGAGTTTGTGGAGCTCTCTGAGTGAGAAAATGTCGATTCTTGTCTCCTCTCACCAATTTGAGTGATCCTAGTGATACCAAAGACCCTGACAATATGACAATCCAGCAAGTCAACCTTCTTATTCCTTCTTTTATGCATTTTAACTTGTTTTTTTATGAATGTTTGGATTACTTTGCATTTTTTATCATTTTTAATTTTTTGCTTCTCTGATTGTCATACGACACTTGGTGTATTGTCGTACTACAATTCACAAAAAATTTATTTGTTGTGGTTGTCGTATGAGCCAAACCCAAATCTCGTACGACATTTGTTAATCTCCAAGGTTTGTCGTACGAGACTTAGTGTATTATCGTATGGGAAGCATTGTCATGTGGGACCTAGTAGATTTTTGTATGACACTTGATGCCAATTTTATAATTTATGTATTTTCGTATGAAAAACAACGAGCATTTTTAAGGCATTTAACACATTTTTTGAAATTTTTAATTGCTTAGATGGATACTATGACATTAATTGCACCTTGGAGAATGATTAAATTACTGATTTTTGTCAATTTTACTTTGATTTAGATCAATTGATTGATGTCATTCTTTGTTCTTTGGTGTTTGCAGATATCATACCCAGATATACATGTGAGGGTGACACATCCTACCACATAGAGATTATGTATATCGCTGCCAGACCCTATGAGAGTTCACCTCGTAGCTTGCAGTTTTGAGCACTTGATTGGTTTTGCTAAGATTAGGGAAAATCATGGTCTGTTGACAGGGTTGATTAAGCATTTTCATTCAAAGATGCAGGCCTTCCACTTGCCGACTGGGGAGATCACTATTACCCCCAATGATGTATATCGCATTTTGACGATTCCCTTCCATGGTCCCATCCGGACTATGTGAGCTTAGGGAATACAAGGTTACAAGCCTTTTAATCTATATTTGGTGCAGATGAGCAGGTGTCCCAATAGATCCCTTGGGAGATTTTGGTACAAAGATATGGGTGCACTCAAAGACTTGAGTGTATCTTAGTAGGGATGATCGACGAAGTGATCATGGAAAACCATTAGCAGAACACTTTCTTGATGGGTTGGGCTCCTATGGTTCAAAGATTGATCGTGCAGCCCACACAACTTGGATGGGGATAGTGCTTACAAGCCCACATGTTTCTAGAGATGCATGAGGTTGTGTATCATGAGGCCAAGAGTTTTACACATGGTGTTTTGGTCTTACAGATTTGGGCATGGGAGCATATTCCTATATGTAGCCCCATTTGTGGTGACGAGAGACAACCTCAATAACCACTTGTCTATAGTGACATAGTCTCAGATGGGTCAGATAGATTATTGGCATCAGGTCCTAGATGATATGATAGTGGTGATCTGGAGACCTTACATTCAGATTGAGGCATGGCCCATAGCTAGGGCACATTTTGGACACTTCTATCAGAGTCACCATCTCATTGGTCGATCGACCAATGTGCTTGAGAGGTTTGTCATTACTCATGTATGGGGCAGTATGGCCTCATCTAGGATGTTCCACAGAATTTTGCCTCTTATGCTCAGTAGGTGCAAGAGATGGGCTTAGGTTGGAGCCCTTTCCTTTCTTATGTAGTCTATATGCAAGAGTACAATGGTCTCCAGAGCATGGATTGAGATTATAGATCATAGGTTGTGGATGTTGGGGTCATAGATGCCTATAGAGCACACCTTACATCAAACCCTTTTCCTTAGTTTTTTGATCCAACTGAGCCTATTCCCATGATGGAGGAGGTGACAAATGTTACAGGTGCTCCCCAAGGTAGGGGTCAGAGGAGACAGGATGTACATATTCCACCCATGCAACAGATTCCTCTTGTATAGAGAGGTATTGAAGATCCTTCCCAACAAAGACAAGAGGTGAGACTTGCCCCTAGGCAGAGTGAAATTCCTTTGTCTAGACCCTCAGTGGCATGGAAGAGATGGACTAGGGGAGAGGGTGGTACCCTAAGTGCAGTTGGAAACACTGTAGGTGCAAATGAGGCTATTGGTGATGATCAAGATGTACTCATGGAAGAGGCAAAGGATGCTCCTGATTTTGACTTGGGTGCAGAGGTGAGGAGACGTAGAGCGAGAGGGGAGGGTCTTGGAGATGAGGAGGTTGGGGAGTTCATCCTCACTCTAATGTGAATATGAGTAAGAATTTATTTTTAATGACTCACAATGAGTCATGTCATAAAATAATATATGTACTTGTAGTGACCCTTTATCATTCACATCCTTGGGTAATGTCTCATTTCACAGTAGCAGTAAGAAATCACTCACAAGAAGAAAATAAATAAAATATTATGCCCTATTCCTTGCCTCTTTAAATCCATGAAGGACATCATTGATTAGTTCAAGGGACATAATATGCAAAAATCTAATGTGAAATAGTCAACATACAAAAATATTTCAGCATATCTCAGAGGTTGATTTATTGTAGTGGTGTTCTTGTTTATGTTGGTGTCAGTTGCAAAAATCCTTTATTGGTAGGGAGACAAAAGAATTGATTCAGATGAGACATTGAAGGATAGTGATTGGATGTGACTTGTCTAAGGTAATAAGGACCATATGATATGACTAGGAATGCCCCAAGTTGTAAACATCAATCAGTTTCAGACTCTTGTTGCGTGGTGCACAGACTGACCTATGGAATTGCGAGATGTGAAAGCATTAGGAGATATGTACAAACTAAAAAAGTACAAAAAGATTGGAGATTACCAAGATTGCATTGATAGATGGAGCATTTCATACAAGTGTCACCCGTTTACTGGGTTTTCACCATCTTGGCAGAGATTCTATTTTTTCTACCCAGGCGCCTCTTTACCAGGTTTTCACCAAGGCTTTTTTTTTTTTTTTTTGTATTTTTCACTTTTCAATTTTTTTGGTATTTTGTATTTTTTTTTTTTGTGTATCATCAAGGTGCCTATTGCTAGGTTTTCACCAGGATAATCATTTTTTTAGGACTTTATCTTATTTTTATATTCTTTTTCAGGACATTTTCCCCATACCAAATGTCTAGGCATAAAATTTCTTCATATGAAGAACATTGATCGGTTCCCAAACTTGTTCTCCTTTGGTCATTGAGAGTTGGTATGCTCCAGAGCCAAAAGTAGTAGTAACAACAAAGGGACCCAACCAATTGGGTTCAAACTTCCCTTTGCATTCTCGATGGGATTGATTTTTAGTGTTTTCTCTCAAGACTAGATCACTGACCTAAAATTCTCTGTGTCTGACTTTCTTGTTGTAGTCTCTAGACATTCATTTCTGATAGACTCTTAGATGATCATATGCAACTTGCCTGCGCTCATCTAGTAATTCAAGTTCTTGCAACCTAGACACTCTGTAATCATCATCGGTTACTAGACTATGCATTCTGATTCGTAGAGATGGGATTTCAACCTCTATCGGTAGTACCACTTCAGTCTCATATACTAAAATTAAGGGAGTATCCCCAATTGGCATTCTTATACTTATCCTATAGGCCCAAAGAGTTGGATTCATTATCAGATGCCAATCTCTCCCTATGTTGACCATATGGAGCAAGATCTTGAGTAAGTTCTTGTTGGACACTTCAGCTTGTATGTTTCCTTGTGGATAGTAGATGGATGACCAATGTTGAATGATCTTGAATTTGGAACATGAGGAATCTAGGTCCTCATTTTTTAATTGGCATCCTTTGTTAGTGATGATGGAGTGTGGGATACCATATTAGTAAATTATATAATTTGGGATGAACATAGAAATCTTCTTGTCAGTTGCTTGTTTCAATAGAACTGCTTCAACCCATTTTGTGAAATAATCAGTTGTTATGATTATATGGCTCCTATGAGATCAAATGCCCATTTTTGAAAGGGCCATTATGTTGTAAATGGAATAAAATCTCTACCTAGCGCGTGAATTAAGTTACCATGGACTTGACATTTCTTACAATTCTTAACATATTTCATGACCTCTTTCTCCATATCCGGCAAATAGTACCTCGCTTGAATGAGTTTTCGAGCTAATGTTAGACCATTGGAATGTGACCAAAAAATACCATTGTGGACTTCCTCTAATGCACATTTTGACTCTTCTCTCTCTAAACATATAAGGAATGTACAATCTAGACTTCATTTTTATAGATCATTACCAATGATGACATACCTTGATGTGTTTCGAATAAGGTGTCATTTTTCATTACAGTTAAGGCTATCAAGAATGACTTGGTCACAAAGGTAAGAATATACATTTTTGTAACGTGAGGAATCATGACCAACAATAGTGAAAATCATGCGGGTTTGTGGGTAATCGTAGGTAGGGAAGGATAATGCTTCCACCAGGAATTCATAACGTAGCTCATGTTCTGGTTGTTTCAGTATATATGATAGTGTAGCCATGGTGTTAGCTACCTTATTCTCCATTCTAGGTATCTATTCAAATGTGATAGAAATAAAGTAGTTCTTTAGACTATCTACCATCTGTTTGTATGGAATGAGCTTCTCATCCTTTGTTTGATACACATCATTTACTTGGTGAATGACTAGTTGGGAGTCTCCATGAATGAGCAATTCCATTACTTTCCATTCTATTGCCAATTTCATTCCATTTAACAAAGCTTCATACTTCGCTATGTTATTAGTGCAAGGAAACTTGATTATGAATGCCTTTGAATGGAGTATCCTTGTGAAGTGATGAACAAGATACCAACTTTGGATCCATTTTGTGTGTAAGACCCATCAAAGAATAATTACCATGTTCTTGAGGATAGGTGCCTGATAGAAGCATTAGGAAATTCAATTTTCATTGGTTGGTCATCAAACATTGGAGCTTCAACTAGTTGATCTATAATGACTTGTCCTTTGATGGCTTTCCTTTCAACATGCTCAATGTCAAATTCTCTCAATAGCATAACCCATTTTGCTAGTCTACCCGTGAGAGAAGATTTTCTTAATAAGTATTTCAATGGATCTATCTTTGCCACTAGGTGTATGGTATGAGCCAACATGTAGTGTCTCAATTTTTGTGATGTAAAGATCATGGCTAGACATGCTTTCTCTATCATAGAGTAATTATTTTCATATGCCACCAAGGTTTGACTGATGTAATAAATAGCTATTTCTCATTTATTATCATCGCGTTGTGCCAATAATGCCCACAATGATGTATCTATTGTTGAAATATACAATATCAATGGATTTCCTTGAATAGGTGGCATGAGAATTGGTGGATTTTCCAAGTATTTCTTAATGTGGTTGAAATTATATTCACATTCTTCACTCCATTTCTAAGTCACACCTTTATGCAATGTTTTAGTGAAAGGTTGTGATATATCAGCTAACTAAGAGATGAAGCATCTAATAGATTATACTCTTCCTTTCAAAGTACACATTTGACTAATATTCTTAGGAGGTTACATCTCCATGATTCTTTAACCTTTACCAAATCCACTTCTATACCTTTCTTAGAAACAATGTATCCTAGGAGTTTTCTCAAAGTGACACCAAAGGCACATTTCTTGGGATTTAGAGGAAACTAAATTTTTCCATTTTGTCCAGTATTGTACCCAGTTCAGATAAGTGTTCAGATCTCTTCATTGATTTAGCTAATGTGTCATTCACATAGTCCTACATATTTTTGTGCATCATATCATGAAAGATAGATGTCATGGCCTTTTGATAAGTAGCACTGACATTTTTCAAACCAAATAGCATTAAATTCTAGTAGAAAGTACCCCACGCACAGGTGAAAGGTATCTTATCTTGATCTTCTGGGGCTATCTTTATTTGGTTATATCCAGAAAATCCATCCATTAAGGAGTACATTTCAAATCCCACGGTCATGTCCACTACCATATCGATCTTTGGTAGTGGAAAGTAATCCTTTGGGCATGCTCTATTTACATCTCTGAAATCTATGCATACTCAAATAGACTTATTTGGTTTTGACACTAGAACGATGTTTGATATCCATTCAGCATAGTCTATGACTCAGATGAATCTTGCCTTGAGTAATTTCTCTAGCTTAGCTTTGACAAGAAGTGCAACATGAGGGTGCATTTTTTGCAACTTCTGCTTGATTGGTTTAACTCCTGGAGCTATATAGAGATGATGCATAATCAGATCAGGATCTAATCGCAGCATATCTAAATACTTCCATGCAAAGTTTATCTTTTTCTCCATTAAGAATATGGTAAATTCCCATTTCTCCTCCTCTGATAGGGATTGTGCAACATGAATCAACTGAGGTTCTTCCACTATGCCTAAATTGATAGATTGAGTTGGTTCTATCAAAACTGGTGATCTGTCATGTAAATGACTCAGAAGGACATCAAATATCTCATCTTTGGGAACCTTAGAGAGGTTTTCACCCTTAGATACATCTTTAATTTTTACCATTTTTTTCTCTGAGATTGCCACATAGTGGTTTTCACCCTTAGAGCTCTTGTTCCTTTTGTTTTCATTTTTTCTAACTAAGATATTTGATATCCGACTCTGTCATGCTGACACTAGGTTCATTGATGGAAGTCTTCATAGGTTCAACTGCATTCAGGTAGCATGCTAAAGCATAGTCCATTAGGAAAGTGTCGATATCTTGGCTTAGGTCTCTAGATTTTTAGTCAATAAGTTCTGGATATTTGAAAGTAAGCTTAGGGAAGGACTGATTGAGAGTGTTTACACATACAATTTTGTCATCATTGGTTCTAATCTAACTCTCAAATTCTAAGGTGATACTTCTTCTTAAGATGTTTAGTTCATTAAGCATCTTAATGTCATCGTTGGATCCTACATTGGTAATAAGTGAATCAGATCCATGAGGTATGTCATGTAGTTCTCATCTCACGTCAGTTGTAGGTGCATATTGGTGAATAAAATTGATATGTTTTTCTATTATGATCTCCTCTTCTTCTGGTTCTTGAATGACTCCCCATTCACAATCATTAGATTCCTCATTAGGATCTCTGGAAAAGTCAAGAACATGTGTGAAATCTAGACAAATTCCCCAAGCAAAGTTGCCTTCAGATTCTAAACGGAATTCATATTCATGTGAATGTGTCTTAGTATTACTAGAGTGTCCCAAATGTTTAGCTATGGTGATGGGTATACCTTCTTCTTCTTGTTTGTTTTCTAGATTATTCAGTTCTTGTGTTGCAACTATTTTTTCTATACCCATTTGTTCTTGTGAAATAGTAGGTTCTTGTGTGTCTACCACATTGACTCTTTCCTTATGTTTCTTGTCATCATTAAGAAGGTCCAGGATGTACTGAGGTATAGGTTCATAAGGAAAAACATCTACTTTCTCTGAATCATTATTGTCTTCATGATATGTTTCCTCCTCTTCTTGAGTATGTGTTCCTGGTTCTATTTTCTCTATGACATAGGTAGAATTCCCACTGATATGGAAAGGTTTTCTTTGATAACCTATGACTCTTGTATCTTTGTTTGTCTTTCAAAAGTGTTCAATGGGTTTTATGATACCCTTTCCGCTTATTCATAGAGGTCCTATTCCCGTGTATCCCATTTTGGAAATTAGCATTTTCCCTGGTCCATAGGATTTTGGAGGAATCATAAGTGATTTAGATTCACAATATTGAATTGCTTGTGATTGAGATTCATCTTTGTATAACCAAGCTAGTATAGCCTCTTCTTCATATGTTTCTTGTTTGGATACATGTTCTATGATGATTACCTGTGGTTCTTTAGTTGTAGGTTTCATTTTCTCTGAAGATTTCCCATAAGATTTAGGTGAGAGTGGGACAGATGTAAGAGATAAAACATGTTATATTGTGTATTCTCTCATACTTGTATCTTTGATTTTGATCCCCTTTACTATATCTTCCATTTTGGATGTGGAGGCTACATTACTCTGATTTGTAGAAGACTCTATGTTGTTTGAAACAAGTTTGTCGACGCTTTCTTTCAAAGCATTGCAAGATACAAATAGATTTACGGGTATTGTTACCTCTACATCATCATATGGGAACTTGACACATTGATGGTATGTTGATGGAATTTCTTGCATTTCAGCAATCTGTGGCCTTCCTAAAAGGATGTGATAGGCCAATGGGAGGTCAAGTACTTGACAAGTGATGTTTCTCATTACAGGTCCTATTCTGATAGGCAGAACAATGACTCCCTTTGAAGATCTTTCTTGCTCATCATATGATTTTATTTTTATTGTTATTTTTTAGATCAATAGCATTTTATGATAACCCCAGTTGAGTAACCAATTTATATGAACAAATGTTTCAACCATCTCCTCAATCTATCAAAACATGCTTAACAAAGTGGTTTTCAATCATCACTTCAATATGTAACGACTGGTTATGTGGATGACTGAGTGAATTATCATCTTCTTCTAAAAAGGATATATATTGAGGAGATGTTAAATGACCCACCATGGTCTAAAATCGATCAAGGTCAAGATCTTCTGAAACATTAGAATTGATGAGAGCTTTGTCTAGAACTGCTCGATGAGTAGGAGAAATCTGAAGCAACTTGAATATGGAGATCTTTGCATTAACACGTTAAAGTTGTTGTATAATGTTGTATCCTGAAGATATTGTTTTAGACTCTTTTGAATCAGTCCTTTGTTTAGTTGCTGATGTAAGGTTAAGTGGTACTTTTGGGGCATTTGATGAACCTGAGTTTAGTCCTGGATGAGCTACCTAAGATTGAGATCTAGTGACTGCATTATCTAATCTATTGTCTTTGTCTTTCTTGACAATGCAATGCTGAGATATGCATGGCTCTACTTGTTAGGATTGAGTAATATTGAGAGGGGGGGTGAATCAATATTACAAAACTTTATTTGCAACTTTAAACAATTATAAATAATCCAAATTAATGCGAAAATGAAAAGAGCATATAAGCATAACACATTACTCATGACACCATGATTTGTTCTCGAGGAAAACCTGATTAAAGGGAAAACCCCGGTGGGGATGGCACCCACAAATATGCACTAAAGTATAATGTCCCTGTTAAGAGATCTAGCCCTGTTAGGAGCTAATTGTTACATAGTACATTTCCTTGCTAGAGGATTACAAAAACCCTGTTAGGGGCATACAAAGCACCTGGTTAAAGGTGGTGAGCACACTGCTCTTACAATCAATACTGTCCCAAAATAGTTCACAAAAGAGGAACAATACAAGCACTTATCTTGCTTAGATAGTTCTAGTTATAGCTCTACCTCCTACTAATCTTGCATTTGACTTCTTCTATCTTCTTCACAAACATATAATTATCTCTTATCTTTTCTTTCACAAGAGCAAGCTATATTTATACATAATTATCCTTCCAGTCGGCTCCACAAATGTCACACTAAACATAGTAAAAACTTATGCAAATGATATAATCAGAGTCAACGCTCTTATATTACCAAAGATTTAGCACTATAATTTATTTACATGTCTTAGCATGTTATCATATCTATCATGCTTTCCTTAATCATCACAACTATTCATGTACCCTGATGTATTGTTTTGTTGTCTTCGCATACCTTCCAAACATTGTATCTCATACAACAGCTATCCAAAACTCATGCGATCTTAATTGAAGCATTTAAATATACCAAAAGACCTCTAGTTAACTTCACAAGCCATAATACCTTGTATGTCTCCATCGCTATCAAAAACTATGGCACTGTACCCTATTTTCCTGATTCTAGACTTAGTTATTTTCATGGCTATGAATCCAGTGGCAATCTCCACAACATGTGATCATACTTATCATAAGTGTTGCCATAAATGACAACCCTTAGAGGATTTCCAATACTCCAAATCATCACATGCCAACAATCTCTCCCTTTGGAATTGATGGCAACACTTTGAAAAATGACTAAGTGTCACAGAGCACTTCTCTTCTTTTCCTTCTCTTTTTCTTCCTCTCCCTTTGTCATCAATGGCAAAGGTTAATCTCAAAATTTCAAAACTGAAGCATAGGTGGTCTAGTTTTTGCTTACCAGATTTAAGACATCATGGAAGCATGTTTCCAAGGTCTTAAACTCCTCAACCCATGAACTTATCAGTAGCTCACTAACATGGATTAACCCATTCAGTGCATATGATGTTGTCTCTGCTACTTTAAGCTCAGTGAGAGTAGATACTGTCATTGAACTTTCAACCTTTATCATCTCAAAGAGATGAGTCTCCAATATTGAGAGCTTGGGAGTTAATAGGTGTCTTAGCAAACCAAATCTATCAACAACTCCCCCTTTCTCCATTTCCAATATCCTTGTTTTCTCTAGTAATCTAGATGTCTCCTTGTCAATTTCCTCCACAGTTTGTGAAGATGACTCACAACTGTCCATTATTCTGTCAAGACTGACCCTGTCTTTTTCTATACCCTCCTCTACATTTTCCAAATATCTATAAGGATTTATGCAATGGCTATAGAGTTTTCTACCTTGTGCCACATAGCTCTTGGCTTTAAGAGTGGTAGCCTTAAGAATGTCTAAGTCCCATGAGATGGACTTATGAACTTCTCTTAACTTCTTCTCCAAGAAGTTTCTTTCAGCCTTCTCCTCTGTTGTTTTTAACAATGAGTCAAAGTGACTATCAAAGTTGTCCAGTACTATACTGAGATTCTCAGTTTCATCCTTTCCTTTTAGGATAAGTGGAGAGGGTAGTAGCATGTTTACTATTTCTACTACCCCACCCATTATCTTGGCTCTTTTGTCTCCTTTCTAGGCCGATCTCTCCTTATATTTGGAAAATTCCATGAATGAGAGTCTCATTAGTTCATCTTCATCCATGTTGTCCACATCAAAACTTACTAGTTTGGTAACACTTTCCAATAATAGAGATGAATCAAGACTGATTCTAGTGGTCTCCTCTGTCTTCGGTTGTTTTTCTTGATGTCCTTCTTGGTAGAAATCCTTCTCCTATACTTGTTCTACTAGTTTTTCCTCTGATTTCCTTTCTTCTATTTGTCCTTGGTCTTCAACTTCCATTGCACTATCCATCTTGTCCGTGAATGGATCATGTATATCCTGCAAAGTGTCAAGGCTAATAGGCACACCAATGACAAAGAAGTCTGGTTGCAAGTTATCTTGATCACTCTTATCAACTGTTTGTGAACTCTCTCCTAAACCCAAGGACATAGGTTTATCAATCTTAGGTGGTGACTCCCTCTTAGGCATGTTTTGCATTAAAACTTCATCTAATGCCTTTTGGGTATCTTCAATTACTTCATCGTATCTTCTAGCCATGATTTTGACTAGTCTAGTCTTTGTTCTTAAAAGAGGTTTTAGTGCTTTTATGATTCTTTCTCTTTCCTGGATAGACACAATAGGCAACATATCATCAATTGTTCTATTTCTTATGTTCTCATCCTTTGAATGTGCTAACTATTTTCTGATTTCTAGCTTGTTGTATAGTTCTTTGGGAACACTAGATTTAACTTCCAAAAAATTCTTTTTGAATACTAACAAATGCTCAATGATAGTTTCTTCAATGATCGCTTGATCCTCAGGGCTATATCTCTCATAGTATCTTTTTATAGATGTCAAATTTCCATCTTTGATAACCCTCTTCTGTACTGATTTCATATCAGGTTTCCACAAGGTTTGTGGATTATTTTGACCCATTTCCTCTTCCTCCTTTTCTATACCCTTTTCTTCCTTTTTCTTCCTCTTTACCTCTATTTCTTTTTCTTTTGGACTGACATTCCTAGATGATCTTCTAAGAACCTATGTAGTCATAGTTTCATGTGTTTCTTTCTTTTGGGGAACTGATAAATCAATGAAGTTATCAATGGTACTTGTCTTCTCTATCTCCAATGAATTGGGTGAATCAGTGGAAACACTAGAAGATGCCTCCATCTTGTTCTTCAAGTCCAAGTACTACTTCTTTGTAATTCCTACCTTCGTAGTAATTTATTCCACTATCTTGTTGTTTTCTCTTTCTTGTTACTTTCTCTTGTTCTTCTCTAGCTTTTTCATATTTTTCTCTATATGTACCCCATCTTTCTTGAGTGGGATCCTTTTTTGCTGCTAATACATGTTCTACTTGCATATATAGTACTTCAGCACTTACCTCATATCCCATAGGATAACACCATTTGGTTCTAGACTCAACTGCCTCAAAACAGACAAAATCAATTTCAACCATGAAACAAATAGTGTCCTCATACTTTTCTACTAGGCTTTCAAGAATTCCATATCTTTCTTTCATCTACCTCTACAAGATCTTAATCATGCCAAATAGTTCTCCATCGATCCAATCCTTTTTCTGCCTTCTATAATACTCTGAGATTTGTTGACCAGTGGGTTCATTTTCTTTCCATGCTCTGGGATGCATACCAGGAAAATTGTGAATAATATGAAGGTACATGTGAATTAGTAGTGACCCAAACTTGAATGCCTTGGATTTGTCCTTCTTAATGACCTTAACATTTTCCAAAAATTGTTGTGCCAGAACTTCACAACAGTTGTATTGCTTGTTTTCTTTAACCATTTTGTAAGCCATCATGGCAACTCCAGCTGATACAGAATTGAGTCTGGAACAATTTGTATCCAATATGCATTTCTACCAATCTGACATCTTGAAGGTATATATCATTTATAGTCATAGCCCTCTTGTCCAATTTGGAGTGTGTGAGGGTTTAAGCATCCTTTCTTAGACTTTTCTCACTAATAGGTAGGGCTCCTTCATTATCAAGTCCTATAATATCATGAATCAGCTGAGCACATATCTTTACTGGTTGATCTCCTATCCATAGGAACTAATCATGAACTCTACTTAGAATGATCTTGAACCATTTAACTTCCATGAATTCAGTGAGATGGGTTAACTTGAGTATTGGGAGGTCTTTCAAATGTTTGAATTCATCTATCAAAGACCCATTCACATCTATCATACCATTCAACTCATAGAAGATGTTGACCTCCCCAATAATTTCATACTTGCAATGTATGTATGCCCTAATATCCTCTACGTGTAACACACCTATGGGGGTTTGGGAAAATGCCCCTTTCGGATCATCCTCATAGGATTTGTATGGATGCCTTTTGAACTTATACCTAGGTCTGTCAACTACATCGTAGATTACTAGTGCATCCATGAATTTCAAAGAGATTAGGTCTAAATACCTTAAATGTGCACAAATCTGATGCTTGTCTTTATGTGAGCATAAAATCTCTCTGCTAGATTACTGCTTTGTCTTCACACTTCTACTTTCCTTAGTCGTTGATCAAAAAGTGGTGGAGAAATGAAGTTTTTCAAGTCTTTTATTCATCACAAGTTGAGTGTGAGCATCAAAATTTGGTAGCTCAACTTCACATGTCATTTGATCAATGCAAAACTCATGAACATAGAAGATAAATCTTCAAGTGTCACGATCTCATCCATAGATTCATGAACATCTGTACATATCATACATAAGCTTGCATGAGCTTATTCCACTCATATAGGGGCTGGACATTTTTTGTTGTCTTCATCCACTGCTTCCCATGAGGCCATGAGGCCTTTTAGGCTGATGCCTCAAAGAATTCATCATGTGAAGACACAACATCACAAGCTGTCTCTCCCTAAACCACAACCTTATTTAGAACTTTTACTTGCCATATCTTTTCATTCTCTGATTTCTTATTTTCACTTATGTAATCATTTAAGTTTTACCACTGTCACTAATATTTTTCCTTATGACTATAGGTGGTGGTTTTTTGGTTCATTGAATCTTCTTGGTCCTCTTCTATTGTTATCTCCATTGTATCTACAAAACTTTGCAATGTGACCTGATTATTGCATTTGTAATAGATGGGTGGTCCTCTTCTGTCTTGACTAGTTTGCAACTTATAGTATCTTGCAGTGTGTCCAAAATTATTGCATTTCTGACATGTAATCTTGGATGCAGTTTCTTCTTTGATGTAGTCTTGCTTATACCTGGATTGATTAGGTTTTCTGCAATCTGCCTTTTTGTGTCCATATTTATAGCAATTAAAATAGTAGCTAGTAAAGGGTTTGGAATTACCATTACTTTTGCAGTCTCTTTTCATGTGACCAACTTTGTTGCATCCAAAACATCTACCTCTAAAGGGTCTGAATTGTTCTCAATAATATTCATTTGTAGGTCTTTCATTTGGAATAGATTTTTCTTCATTCCTGGCTTCATTTGGTTCTTCTTGAGTTCTTGAACTTCTAGCTTCATTTGGTCCACTTGTGATACCTTTAGTTCTTTGTTCATTATTCTTGTCATTTCTTATGTGTAACTCCTTAATAAGTAGTCTGGCTTGAGTGAGTTCACCTTTGATGATCTGATTGTAGTTATCCATTTCTTGATATTTATCTTTGTAATGCTCAAGTTTAGTATTCATAATATCTATCTGAAGGTTGGCTTATTTTAGTGACTCTTCAACTTTATTTCTTTCATTTTTCTCATTCTGAATCTCCTTGATCATCAAGAGATTGATTTGTTCTTTTTCTTGCTCCAGCATCTTTACTTTGTCTAATGTGTCATTGTCAGAAGTTTCTTTGATTTTCTCCATAAGGTCTTATCTCTGATCTTTTATAGTCACAAGTTGTTCTTTAAGTTTCCTCATGGAACCTTCTACTCTTCTTAATTTGAATTTTAGTTCACCATTTTCAGCTTTCATCTTATCCAGATCTTCAAGTGCAGCTTCAAAGTTTACTTGAAAGTCTTTTGAATCCATTCTGATCTCCCTTAAGCTGTTAAGCTTTCTCTCAAAGGGCCAATAGCTCTGATACCAATTGTTAGGATTGAGTAATACTGAGAGGGGGGAGTGAATCAGTATTACAAAACTTTATTTGCAACTTTAAACAATTATAAATAATCCAAAGTAATGCAGAAATGAAAAGAGCATATAAGCATAACACATTACTCGTGACACCATGATTTGTTCTCGAGGAAACCCTGATTAAAGGGAAAACCCTGGTGGGGATGACACCCACAAATATGCACTAAAGTATAATGTCCCTGTTAAGAGATCTAGCCCTGTTAGGAGCTGATTGTT
The DNA here is from genome assembly GCA_027943335.1 of Chamaecyparis obtusa. NCBI lineage: Eukaryota > Viridiplantae > Streptophyta > Pinopsida > Cupressales > Cupressaceae > Chamaecyparis > Chamaecyparis obtusa. The sequence continues at coordinate 2,198,447 of BSBK01001859.1, forward strand.
ACATAGTACATTTCCTTGCTAGAGGATTACAAAAACCCTATTAGGGGCATACAAAGCACCTGGTTAAAGGTGGTGAGCACACTGCTCTTACAATCAATACTGTCCCAAAATAGTTCACAAAAGGGGAACAATACATGCACTTATCTTGCTTAGATAGTTCTAGTTATAGCTTTGCCTCCTACTAATCTTGCATCTGACTTCTGCTATCTTCTTCACAAACATATAATTATCTCTTATCTTTTCTTTCACAAGAGCAATCTATATTTATACATAATTATCCTTCCAGTCGGCTCCACAAATGTCACACTAAACATAGTAAAAACTTATGCAAATGATATAATCAGAGTCAATGCTCTTATATTACCAAAGAGTCAGCACTATACTTTATTTACATGTCTTAGCATGTTATCATATCTATCATGCTTTCCTTAATCATCACAACTGTTCATGTACCCTGATGTATTGTTTTGTTGTCTTCGCATACCTTCCAAACATTGTATCTTAGACAACAGCTATCCAAAACTCATGCGATCTTAACTAAAGCATTTAAATATACCAAAAGACCTCTAGTTAACTTCACAAGCCATAATACCTTGTATGTCTCCATCGCTATCCAAAACTGTGGCATTGTACCCTATTTTCCTTATTCTAGACTTAGTCATTTTCATGACTGTGAATCCAGTGGCAATCTCCACAACATGTGATCATACTTATCATAAGTGTTTCCATAAATGAAAACCCTTAGAGGATTTCTAGTACTCCAAATCATCACATGCCAACAATACTATGTTTATTACTTCATTGTTATCGAAGTATGTGTAATTGACCTTAGCACCCATATTTGGTTTGGAAGAAGATGATTCTCCCTAAGTATGTTTTGGAAAAGGTTATGTGAATGTTGTATGATCATTATTGGATTTATGGTTGTCAATAAAAATGTATCCAACATCAATTTTATCTTGAATAAGATGTTTCAGGTGCATGCAATTATTGGTTTTATGGCCCTTGTTTCAGTGAAAATCACAAAAATCGGTCTCCTTCCACCACTTAGGTTTGAATTTTGGGTCATAAGGTTTTAGCTCAGGTAGCATGATGATGTTATTTTCCAATAAAGTTTTCATGGAAGATTCCAAGGACTCACCCAAAGGAGTGAACTTTTGCTTTTGTTTTGTATGGTTTGTATTCATTTAAATTTTTAGGGGGCCCAGTTGTTTTCTTTTTTTAGGCTTTTATGGCTTGTGTACCAATCATGAGGTTGAATGTTGGTGCTTTGGGTGTAGCATTGATGTGATCAACAACACCATCCATGACAACATTTGTGTTCTTGTTCCAAAATTTGACTTTATCTTTGTTGTGTGAATTGGAACTTAAATCATACTTATTTTCTTTGTAAAGCGTGATATCTCCCTTGCGAACAAGTACGTCCTCTATTTTCATGGCATTATCTACCATTTTGTCAAATGAAGTTTGACTTTGCATTTGAAGGTGATCGTTGATTTCTGGAATCAAATTATTGATAAAGATTTCCATTTTCTCATTTTCCAAAATTTGTCAAGGGTATAGTGAGAACTTTTTCCTCCAACATTTGAGAAAAGTTAGGAATGGTTCTCCTATTTTTTGTCTTAAGTTACATATGTTTATCATTATGATAGGATGTTGAATGTTGTAGGAGTATTGTTAATAGAAAAATTTGATAAGCTCCTCAAAATATTTGATTGTTGGAGGAATTTTGGAGAACCAATTAATGGCTGCCCCTCCCAAAGATCATGGGAAGAGACACATTAGGTAGGTTGGTTCATGCATAAACTTCATTGATAGGGTGCAAAACTCCCTAACATGATCTTGTGGATCTGAATTGTCCTCATATTTGTCATATTTTGGTATCTCTACCCCTTGATGGAGTGGTGGCATATACAAGTTTTGATCAAATGGAAATGGACATAAGGCATCCATTGAGAATTCTTTGGGTTCTTTCTCCTTTTCCAATTTATTGATTTTGACTTGCATAGCATGCATTTTTTTCATCATGGTTGTGATAGGGGTTTCTTCCTCTTGTGTTACAATCTCTTCAACATTAAAATTATGAGGAAGTTTAGCCCCTTATTGGACTACTTCTAGGAAGTATGCGTCCTTATCCTCTTGGAGGAAGTGTCTCATGAGTTTCTTAAAAAGATCATCATTTATGTATTGTGCAATTTCTGAGGGTGTGGGCTCTTGAACCCTTCCTTCATCAAAGTAATGGCCTTGTGAACCCTGACTAGGTGCTCTTTGAGACATAACAATGTGCTAATTTTTATATTGAGTTGATTCAAGAGGAGGTGTGTTACCTCTCTTTAGGCGTAGATTTCCTAACTTGTCTTCCTTGTAAAGATCGTGATCATATGTTTGATTAAATAAAGGATTGTCTTTTGTATGAAAGGACTGGGCAATTGGTGGTGAAGCCATTCTTGCAATGAGAGAAGAATAGGATGATGTCTTTGGATCTTCTCCTTGTTTTCTATGTAGGGAAGCTCTAGTTTCCACCATTAACTTTTAGGTGAATCTTGGAGCAAGATAAGACAACTAAAATGAAAATATGATCTTAAAAAACCAAGTGACATAACCTTGTCAAGATGAGCTTGGATTGGATTGCAGATGAAAAGATGAACTTGACGTAAGTGAAGGATACAGTATCTGAAATACATGGGTAGACATCCAAAGAATAGTGGACACTAATACATGACACTTAGTCTTTAAGAGATGGTGACAAATTGAAGTCGTTTGACAAGGTTTTTTTGACACAAGGTGAATACGTGTTCCAAATTGACCACCAAGATGACAAATCAAGCAATATAGAAACACCAAAGGAAAATGAAAGAGGCTTACTATTTTACCTTCTCTGTACCTGACACAGTGAGTTTTTTTGATAGATTTTTGACCAAAATAGAGGGTTAACTAACTTTCCTATTAACAACATGGGTTTTCTGACAGTTTGTGAAAAATGTCATATGATAATATGCAAGCTTGTACGACACAAAATGGACCCTAGCACGACAATTTGGTAGCTCGTATGACAGTTCAGACCAGAAAATTATGCTTGCAAAATATTTGTAATATTGACAATGCTTGTTCAACACACCGTTACTTCTCATATGAAAAATAGATAGTTCTGATACAACAATGTAAGATTCTAAACAATTTTCATATGACAATTGATAGGAGAAAATGACAACTGACACCAAAAAAGGATTTTTGCTTCAAGTTTATGAATTTTTGGATGATTCATCTTGAGTTTGTTTTCCAGTTTAGGATATGTGTATTTCTGACTATCTGAGGATGTTTAACATAGCATTAGGTTTACAATCACATAAAACACTTTGGGAACTGACTCAATGAATCAAACACGCCTAGCTTAACCTAACTAGGAGAAGAGATGCATCACTTTCTCATTGAATTAGGAACATATCATCCAACTCCCCACCATATACATAATGGATATTGACGCCTATATATGTTTGGTCGTTAACATTGGAAGCAGCTCCATATGATGAGTTTCTTGGGGTGATTACTATTCACCTCACACAAGAAATACAAATCCTTCAGGGGTAGATTGGTGGCCACTAGCTTAGGCTTTTAATAAAGGCATATGTTCATCATTGAATCCCATAGTCCCATTACAGGATGATATGAGCAATTAAGGCATGTGAAGTCCCGCAAGCAAAATATTAAGTACAGTTTCCACTCATCACAATACACAACCATGTTTGATAAATCAAACAAGTTCAACAATGTCCCTCAGGGATTTTGTCCCCTTAGGTATATATTTATAGTGAATCAAAAGCACAACAAAAATGTTGTATCACTTTGGGTCGTTCTTGTGATATTTTTCTACTACGACATGCCCGCAAGGGTTTAATTGAAATGTGAGGTTGGGGACCATGGGATCTAGGTTTTTGATTCTCTCAAAAAGAGAAGAGCATAATCTCCTAACCTTATCCTTTTCCCTATCCAAGAGACATAGAACAGAGTTAGCGAGATACCTTCTGGTTTCTAATTCTCTATAAAAGAGAAGAGCATAGTCCCTTAGTATCTACCACAATGTCAATATTCTACACATAATTAATTAAATATGTGCCAATGAAAAATATTTTAATCAGACAAAGTATTTGCTTGATGAAAATTTGGCAACCTACAAAACCACAAGTTAGAAATTTTAAGTCGATTGAGATTTCTTTGACAGGCGATCTTTGATAGGTTTCTTGCAAACAAGGGCTTAGAAGTGAAGACAAGAATAGGCCAGTTTGGATTTCACAAGTTTTTTATGCTCAAGTCTTCCTCACACATCCTATAAAAAGTGTTAGACTATCTAAAAATGATAATACATCAGCAAACAAAAGAGGTCAAAATTAGTACTAATCAAACTTCATGGAAAAACCTTGAAAAATAATCACAAAAACCCATACGATAAATAAAAAACTAGTATTGAGTGTCGTACGACACATGATACCTATCTGCACAATAAAGTTGGACTGATACGGCAATGGGCTCACTCCGAAATGATAATACATGAATGTCGTATGTCGTACAACAGAAAAGATTGTCTGATATGTCAATCTAAAGTGTTGTATGATATTTTCCTGTGCAATATATGAAAAACTCATAGAATCTGAGAACCAGATGAAAAATGATCAGAAATTGAGATGAAAAGAAAATGGGAAACCCCATATCGGGCCCCACAGTGGGTGCCAAAAATGTGTGTTAAATTTGTACCCGCTAAGAAGACTCAACACTTCAGTATAACATTATAGATAAATGATAAATAAGTAAACAACCAATGAATCTATCATAAACCAGACGATCTACTACCTTCTAAGAGACATGAGTATAGTACTCTCAGATTATGACCGAGACCAATGACAATGCGACATCTAGATAAAGGATTTGAATTCTAGATGATTGAAATGGATGAAAAAGCTAAGTTATATCTTTGTAGTTTTCAATGCAATAATAATAATTAAACTAGATGAAATGGTCTAAATCCAAGATAACAATGAAATGAAATCAACTAAGAATGCAAAACTAAGAAAAATGTAAATAGAAATGATCTCAATGGAGGCACAATCAATTAAGAACTCGATAGTATAACTTTTTTATTCTCAAGATTTCACACTACCTTTGTGAAGAACCAAGGGTCGTTTATATAGAAAACCCAAATTTGGGAAAAACCACAAATCACTCCTTGATTGACTCGAATTGATTGACAAGTAATCATGGAATTAGAAATAGTTAACTTTTGATGATGGTGCAAATCAACTTTATGACTCACAATTAAGTGTTGAGTTAGAAACTTAATAGAATGAGTCAGATAGTTGGATTTGAGTTGACTGAACCTTCTGATTTGTGTGTAGATAAATACTTAATATTGATTTATTTATCCAATTTCCATATGTAATATTCTCAACCCATTTGATTAATTAAATAACTGATTTATAGGTTAATCAATTATTAAATCAAATTTTATTCGAAATCATATTATCAATTGATAATTTAAATTAATAAATTAAATAAATATTCAATCAATTAACTTAGAGTTTTTTATTAATTGTCAAATAAATAATATTAATTAATAATAATTTAATTAAATCTAATTAAAGTGGTTAAGTGGCTAAATGAAGTTTAATTAATTAAACATTAAACATTTTCAATTAATTGCACTTAGGATAAATAACATAATATCATTTATTGCCAAATAATATTTAATTAGAGATAATTAGGATAAATTAGGAATATTTAAGAATATTCCCCGATGCAGATTTGTGATAAAATCGATTAGAGTTTTGATAGCTTGATATGCAGACGTGCCTTGGATTAGGACTTTAGGGTTGATTTCGATCAATTTGTTGATATAGGGGGTTAATGGTATTGAGGCACATTTTTAGGGTATTACAGGAGTGCCTTAGGTCTCTGTATCTATTGTCCCTACGTTAGGTGGTATCAGAGTGAAGGTTAGATCTGGAGGTTCCTTCTTGGAAGCCCTAATTGGTGATATTGTTGTGGGGTGACAGATTGCAATCTGACCTACAATTGCATAGGGTTTCAAGATGCTACAAGAGAGACAAGATGCAGATCCAAGCTTAGCTGATATGCTAAGACAAATTGCTGCTAGATTAGAAACTATTGAGACAACCCAGCATCGAGGAAGACATCTTGAAGATGTTAGTGATGATGAAGCTGAAGAAATGTAGGAGAAAGTCACATCTGCACCTATAATGACACTACTATTGCAGATTGTTAATTCAGTAAAAAAATTTGAGGGTACTAATTCACCCCTCCCCTCTCAGTACTATATCTTTCCTATGCCAAAAATTGGTATCAGAGGTAGATCTCTTATTTGGAATTTTAGTCACTAAAGAAGAAAGATCTCAAGATGGAAAGATATAAGTTGGACAAGATAATTGAAAATCAAAATATTCAGATGCAAATCTTAATTGATCAATACAAGCAAGAAAAAGATGAATTGAAGAAGTTACTAGTTCACAGAAAAGATATGGCTATTTAGCACTGTGAAACTAATTATCATGAAGAAGATATTGATGACCTATTTGAGAATATTGGATCTGGTTCAAGCAGCATATCTGAAGGAATTTTATTTGATTTATTTGAGAAAAATCTTCATCTAACTAAACAATTCAAAGCCCTGTAGATTGGTCAAGAAGCACAAATGGTAAGAATGATTGATGTGATGAACAATGCTAGACAAGATGAACAAGAAAGAAACTTGGCTATTGAAGATAGAAGACAAATGACTAATAAACTACAAGAAAAAGAATCTGAGATACTAAGACTTACCGAGCATCAATTTGAGACATCTAATCAGATAGTTATTGTAAGTCAGGAAATCAACCGAGTGAATAGTGAGCTAACAAGGAAACTTGAAGACATTGGTGAACTTAGAGAAGAAAATAAAAGACTAAAAAATGAAGTAAAAATGCAGCAACAACATAATGAAATGATTCAGAAAGCTGAAGATAGTTCCAAGAAAATTGATGAATTTATGATCAGTCAAAGAGGACTTGGAAGTACTACTGGATTAGGCTATACCAAGCAAGGAGAATCATATAAGCAATTTGAACATATGAAAACCTACAAGATTGAATGACCTAAGAAGCTATCATGTTATCACTATGGTAAATTGGGCCACACATCAAATGTTTGTAGGAGTAAAGAAAAAGGTAATCCTAAAACCACTCCTAAGTTTAATGGTCATTGTTATAGTTGTAACAAGTATGGACATCAAGCACATGAGTGCAGATCTAAGTTGAACAGGAATCCTAACAAACCCTACATGGAGAAACACTATTGCACTTGCAACATGCATGGACAAACCTCACAAGAATGCAAAACAAAGATGAAGCAAGTCTAGACACCAAAGGGACAAAACAAGACCTATCAACTGAGAAGACAACGTAATGCTTATACTTGGGATTATAACACATGGGTTAACTATACATCATGTGGAAGATATTGACATATTGCAACTAACTATGTGAGGAAGAATTGGAGAGGCAGATCTCATAGCTGGACAAGTACTAGTATGGCATGTTTATACTGTCACAAAGTCAATCACTTAAGTAAAGATTGCAAAGATGAAGCACCAAAAACATAAATCTATGAGAATGGTAATACAATTGAAGATATCGCGAGGATAAGAAATACTATGTAGAGAAAAGCATCAGGTAATAATGTTGAGTCAAGTAATAAAGTCAGTGAAACCTCATCCATTGGATTGGGTGACATTGCCACCTCCACCTAAGCTGAAAAGGTATGTATGGAACTGATAATTCTAATTGGATGTATCTATCATAGAGTTCCTTATACCAAGTGTTCACATACCAAATTTGCATGAATTAAGATGCATTATGGTTTTACATGTTTTGAGCTTTAAGATTTTACAGTCAGTATATGCTAGATCGAGTGAGAAGTTGCTAGTCGGTAACTATCAGCAAGGTTAACCGAGTGCTAGTATTAACTCAGTAGAATTTCATGTGTTAACTGAGCTTATGTTATTTTGTGGTATACACCGAGAGTGACAGTTCTAATCGAGTCATGTTAGGTCGAGCATTTATTGTAAAAAGGTTTGAGCGAGAAGTTGAAAATGCTATAAATACATGAAGGACTTGGTTCATTTTTCACTGCGATCACGAAGAGATAAGATTCTATAGAGAGAATTTGAGAAGAAGATTTTCAGAGCAATTGAAAAAAGATTTGAAGGATTCTGAGCAGGTTTTCATCATTGTTACGAGTAAGTGTCATCACACCCAGTTGTTTATTTGATATTTTCTGAAACCCTAAACAAAGAACAATGGCGTTTGCATCTAAGGTTAAAAAATCCCAGAATGTATATGAGGAGGAAATTAGATTGATCATCTCTAGTGCATGTAATGAGCTGAAGTACAAACTTCACCATGAAGTTGCTTCGTAGATTGACAAAATCGAATCTTTTTTGAGCATACCACCTAGCATTTTGCTAGTTGAAGATATACACATCTACATTCACTGTAAGATTGGTGAGATTGGTGATTTTGAGCTCATTTCTACATTTTAAGAGCTAAGTGTTAATGAGAACTTAAAGGATGATCACGAGCATTTGAGAGTCAAGGGTTTGATAAATGCCCTACATTTTTTGAAGGTTTTCAAGAGTGAGTGGATAAGAATTGTTTTGAGTCATTTTCATGATGGGAAACTATGGCTAGATGATCCCATGAAGATCATGAAGGATACCATACATGCGGTAATAGGTTACCCTACCACTAACAAAGTCAAAGCACTGAGGAGTTCACCAAGAACTGAGCTAGAGAAAGCTACTGGAGTAGAATGGGATGGTAGAGGATAAGTTAAAACAATCATGGATCCCAAAACTAGATTCAGTGCATATATTATTGGGTACAAAAAAATTCAATCAAGTAGACCCAACAGTGTACCGTGTGAAGTAGTAGATATTGCATTCAAGATGGTGAAAAAGGGATTTCAACTGGACCTCACCGAGTTGTTGTTGAAACAAGTTGAGGAAAACATGAAAACAATTCGGTCATAAAAATTGAATACATGTAATTTTGGATCATTGTTACTTTTCATATTCTTTTATGTGAAATTTTTTTTCCCCTCCATCGATAATATTGATAGGACTACCGACAAGCCAGTGACATTACAAAGAAAAGATTTGATTCAAAAATTGGGTGAAAATTTTGTCAGTGTATTGGATATTTATTTTGAGTAGTTTAAGGATAGGATGAATGCCAGGAGTAGAATAATGAGATATTTGGTAGAAGAATATGAACATGATATATATATCCTAGTGGATACAGATTATACATTGATAAAAGAATTTGAACCAAGATTAAAGTGGTTAGCCCCAATGGGATACGAGATTGATATTGATCGAGCTTTGAGGTCAATCAAGGATTTACTAGAAGAGCATAAGGATCCAAAATATACTAGGTTTGGAACCTTTGAGGAAGCAAAATAAAGAATAAAGATGGATCTAGTTATTGGGAAGGCAACAAAGAAATAAAGAAAAATGATAAACAAACAGGTTAAACAATTTGGAGAAGATGCGGATGACTGCCGAGGTATCTAAGGAAATTATGGTTGAAGTAGCAACTGAGGGTCAGTTACTTCTTGTTGAAACTACATATGATGAAGAGGCAACCGAGTCTAACAAAGATGCAGAATCTACACCGGTTAAGTCCACTCCCAAGAAGAAGTAGGTAGAAGTTCGAACAAGAGCACGAACAAGGTCAACCATTGCAACTTCACCACCACTAAAGAAAGGAGTTGTAAAGATTTCTAGGCCTACACTGACTAAGAATTATCAGAAGAGGAGAGGTACTCAAGCTACCTTTGAGGCACAAAAGAAAAGAAGGAAGCTGATAAGAGGAAAATATGATATTGATGATGAAGAAGAATATAACATAAATCAATTCAAGGTTGTTGTGAATAAGGATCAATCAATTGATGAGCTAGCTGAAACAATAATAGACACCGGAGGCCTCAGTAACCCAAAATTGATTAGGTTTGAACATTTGTCAACTGAGGACCAGAACAAGATAGAGGAGGTAGTAATACAGATGATGATAAAATTTAAAAAGGTACCAATAGAGTATTCCAAGTATGTACCAAAAATTTTATATGATAAAATATTAGCTAGATGGACTTATGCTTTAAGCACTGAGAAAAGAATGAGGGAACGTTCCCTAATTATGGTGTATCATTGAAAAATGGAATCACTTCCATTTAGGACTGATTTAGCCCTCTAAGTAAGTGGTTTGGGGTTATGTTAAATGCCTTGAATGGGTCTTTGACTGGGATCTAGATTTTCCCCCTATTCTACTTCTCTTTCCACCTATTTTCAACCTATTTCTGGCACCTGATCCTGTGAATTGAGATTCTTGACCTCAAGGTCAAGGTCAACCTTCTAGGTCAAGGTCGACCTCAACCTTGACCTAGGTTAGAGTTGACCTCGACCCTGACCCTGGGTCCAGATTTCAAGTTCTGAAAGTTTTCAGATGTCAGGTTTCAGAAAGTTTTATTTCCCACTTCCGAGTCGGCTATTTTGGATTTCAGAATGCTAAACTCTTAAATTATATTTAATCTAGGTACATTTCTAGGGGTTAAGGTTTAAATGAGAATTTAATTCTCCTATGTCAGCCTCTCTAGAACTTTGTGCCCTAGACTAGTAAAAAAGGAAGCCTTGCTCTCATTTTCACATCCATTATCAAGCATCTTTTTCCATCTATCATATCCATCTCAAGAAAGAAAAATCAAGCAAGCAAGAAGGAGAAGAAAAGAATTCAAGCATTCATTCATCTTCAAGCATTAAAGCATTCAAGAACTAACTCATCAAGGAGATCCATTGGTAGCCATTGAAGGATTCAATCTCTATGGAGCCCCTTTGTTGAAGATTTCTCTATCCATTTCCATTCAAGCCTCTTCCTATTCCAAGATCCATTCAAGATTGGTTTTGAAGATCTAATGCAATTGATTTGAGACATCCTAGATACAATTCTACATTCATTTGGAGCATCCATACTTGTGGATTCAAGGATTTGAATCCTCCACAAGGGTTTCAACATAAGCAAGGTGAATTGTTCCATTTAATTTGTTTATTTGCTGCAATTTCAATTATATTTCAAGGTTGATTCCAAAATGGGGTTTGACCAAGGCAAACCCCTCATCCAATAAACAAAACCCTTTTTCTTGTAGGTACAGGTGTGGGATAGCGAATCACAGATCAGATCTGAGTACCCTTTTCTAGGAACTTCCGGGATCCACGAATAGAATTTATGTCAGAACAGTGCAGGTCAAGGTCAACATAAAGGGTTAAGATTGTGCCTTGGGATAAGATCTTACCCCTATTTTGGGTCAAGGTTGACCTTTCTTAGAATAATAGAAGGTTTCTAGGTTTTCTCTATTTCTGTGTTTCTAGGCCAAATTTGGTTGTAGAATTTCCCGAAACTGAGTATAGACACCAGAAAATAGTATTTTCCAGATCTATCATATATTGAGGTTAGTACTTGTCTTCAATTCAGTTAAGATTTATGTACTTCCTTTCCATAACAAAATATAAGGTTTTCTCCTTTCTTCATATTCTTCATCGATTGATTCATTTATGTATTGAACATTTTCTTATGGTTAATCAATTTGGATCTTTCCTTTGGGAATTTGGGGTTAAGAAGAAGATCTTACATCCCCCCTACTCATACACACACCATATTCCATATCATATTAACACATATATTTTATTATCTTACATTTTGGTGAACCCGTGATAAACAACTCTTTCTTTTATGGTGTTAGATCTTGCATTTATATTTCATATAAAGTAAAAATACAAAAACATTCATTTATTCATGCTTTGTGTTTTCCTATTTTAGTTCATTTTTGCATTGCATTGGTATATGAGCTTTACTACCTCTAGTCCTACTTATAATATTCCAATTAGACGAAGTCATAGACTTATGGGTGCCTTTGATCCCGAGTCTTCCTCTCCTTTCCTTAGGATTTTGGATGACAATTTGATTATTCATGATTCTAATCTTACTATGGAGCATAAATCTTCCCACTCATCTCATGATGAGGATGATTCTTTAAGATTTCCTCCTGAACAAGTCCAAAAAATTTCAACTGAACTTGATAAAATGGGAAATTGGCTTACTCAAGAGAACCGTAATCAAGATTTTATTCAAGCTATAGATGCTCTTAAGAAAGTCCTTCATGATAGTGATCAAGGTGTTAATCTCTTTCATGGTATTAGTCATCTTGTGGATTTAAATGTTAAACCTTTAGCTCAGGAAGCTCAAGATTTAGGATTCACTCCTCTTGTTACTAGTGTGGAACTTTCCTCCATTCCATTAGCTAGGATTGCTACTTATACTCCTCCTTTAGTGACTATGTCGATACCCTCTCTTCCTATGAGTGTTCCTCCCATGTCCTTACCTACTTCAAAACCCTCTTACCATAATGTTCTATTTACTTATTCCAATCCTCTTACAGCAGTGGTTCCAAGTGTTCCTCCAATTGTGTCTTCCATTCCTACCACTTCATACACTTTACATAGTGTTTCTAGTGTGTCTATACCTCCCATTTCATCTAATGATTCAACAATCATTAGTGGTTTTAGACTGTGTCCTCTTTACAAAAACAACTTGCATATTTAACTCAATCCAAGTTTACCATTCCTACATGTGATATGGGAAGTCCTTTATCCCTAGACATTATTTGTGCTCATGTTCCTCAACAAACCAATATAACTTGTCTTGAGAATTACAATGGTAAGGGAGACCCTATTACTCTGTTAAAATATTTCAAATCCTTAGTGGTGACTATGCTCATGACCATAGGATTTTAGCCAAGTTGTTTGCTAGAACTTTTTGTGATAAGTCCTTGTAATGATATTGTTCCTCGCCTCCTTATTCTATTGATTCTTTTCCAAAACTTGCCAATGCCTTTATTCAAAAATTTCAAAATAACATTTGTTCGCAAGTGTCCTTAACTAATTTGATGCATTATAAATAGAATACTAAAGAAAAATTGACTGAATTTATTGGCAGATTTAAGCATTTGTATGCTCAGATTTCTTATCATGTTCTTGATATTGATATTCAGTGTATGTCTATTTCAAATTTACAAAAGGATATTAGAGATAAGATTATGCTTACTAAATTTACCTCTTTTCAACAACTTTGTGCAGTGCTTCATCATTATCAATTACAAGTGGGTCAATTTGAGAGAAACACTCCAATGGCTCTTGTCCCAGTTGATAAGAGTGATGCTGCTCCTAATCCAACCAAGTTTCAAAAACCTAACAACTGTGTCAAGATAAATAAATAAGCGAATGTAGTTTCTAATCAAGTTGTTGTGAGATCCAATAATGTTACTTCTGCATTCACTTCTTTTTGTCTGAATCGTACGTTTACTCTTCTTTTTGAATCTTTGCATTCTATTATGAGTAAATTGTTGAATGATAATATGATTACTTTACCTCCTATTCAACCTCTTTTACCTGCTACAGTGGCATCCAAATCCTTTGATTCCAAACCTTTTTGTCAATACCATCATCAGAATGTCCATGATACTGAGAAGTGTTATTCTTTAAAACATAAGGTTCAAGACTTAATTGATTCTAATGCTCTTTCTGTTGATAATTTTGATGGTAGTGGGAACAAGTTTGTCTCTCCTCCTAATCAAAACCTCCAAATCTATATGAATCCTTTACCTACACATGATACTAATACCATTGTTCAGCCATCTTCTCTGGATATTGTTTATGATTCAAAGATGGATGATCATAATCATATTGTTAACCATGTGGAGCATGTTGTTTTGTCTCAATCTCCATCTCCACCCCAGCCTCAATCTCAAACTCAACCTAAGCCTAAACTGAAACCTCAACCTAAACCTCAAAAACAACCTAAGAATAAAAGACCTAGGGAACTCTTGATTACCTTTGATGATTCTGAGACTATTAAAGCTCTCGATGGTCCCCTCTATATTTATGCTAGAATTTCTAAGATACCTATTGCGGTTGTCTTGTTGATCCTACATCCTTAGTCAATGTTATTACTGAAGAAAATATTTTTATGAAAAACTTACAATGTGATTCTTATGATACATCAGATGTGTGGATTCAAACTTGTAATGGTTTTCTTTATCCATCATTTGGTTGTATTAAGTTACCTGTTGAACTTTGTGGTAAAGTTGTGGATACTACCTTTGTTGTTGTTCCTACTTTTGATCAGTTTTAAGTTAAGCTAGGTTTGCCTTGGTTGATTCCCATGCATGTTGTTGCTTCTTCTATCCATAAGTATCTTAAATTCATTCATGATGAAGAAGTGAAGATGATTAATCATAGTTTATATCAACCTTCTAGGCCCAAGGATTGCACTACGCTTGACTTCTTTTGACCTTCATTACCTAATTCATGTCCTTCTCAACTTGATAATCTTTTTTGATCATATCAAGCCTATAAGCATCACAAGGTTCTTGAGTTAAGCATGCCTCAGATGGATCTTAATCATGGTCTTTTTCCTATGCCTTACATAGCTACTTTATCTATGGCTTCTAGTTTTGTTAATAAAGCTCCTAGTGTTTCTTTTCAGTCTACTAAGAACTCTATTGATCCTCCTATTGAACCTATGAAGGAATCGGTTGTTGTCCCTCCTAGTTCTCAACATATTGCAAATAAGATAAAATGTAACCGATCTACTAATGAATGTTGTAAGAAGCGTCGAGCTCAAGCTAAGGCATGTGCCTCTATTATTCAAAGTTTTTTACCTTCTTTTGACCAGCCTATGCATGATGTGTTAGAAGAAGTTCATACTAATAATGATGTTTTGATTACGTAAAAATAGGTTTTGAAAGGACCCAAAACCTTTTACATAAGGATAAAAGATAAAACATTTAAGCTACAAGAGGGCAAGTGCAACAGCACCAAAAAACACAACATAACTGAGTCCTTAAACATAAAGAACAACCAAAAGACAAAGGACAGCAAAAAGGAAAGCAAGACAGCAAGATGTTGTCTAAACACATTTCATCAGTTCTATAGCCTGGTCAGCAAGAATTTGCATGTTTGTAGCAGACAACTTCAAATCTTCCATGTCATTCTTGTTGTCATCCTCCATCTTCTTAAACCTGGATCTTGTGTGCCTGTTGGGCCCCTGATCCTCTTTAGTCTCTATGATCTCTTGGTTCCCTTTCGCACTATCAAACTTGTCAACTAGGATCTTCACATGCTCATTAGAAGCCTTAAGGATAGCAAAACTCTGTTCTGCAATATTCCCCATAGTCTTGTCCAGCTTGTCAATTCTCCTCTCCATAGTCTTAACTTTCCTGGTTATAACATTACTGCTTTGAATCTTCTCCTCCAAGGCAGTGAGTTTGTCATTGAAGGAAGCAACATTCTTAGCTCTAGCAACAATTTCAGTGAGCTCGTCAATTGTTTGGCCCATGGTCTTCTCCCCTAGGTTCATCCTTTTAAGAACCCCCATCTCTTTTTGCAGTTGGTGGATGTTGATCTTCATCACAGTGATATCATTTTTCATAATGCTAAGGGTAGATAAGAAGGCCAAGCATCCCAAATTCTCAAAATCCTTGTTCCTCCCCTCATTAATCTCAAGACCCTTGTTCTCTTCCTCCAAGTTCTCTGTAGGATTCTCCACCTTCTCCTTCTCCAAGTTGGCCTTGTCCTTCTCGCACCCATCTTTCTCTATATTAGTCACCTCCTTTGCAACCTCTTGAAGGAGTTTTTCCTCAACCCAGACATCTTTACCAATACCCCCACTCTCCTCCACAGCAGGGTTGTTATCCACATGATTTTCCTGATCACTCTTTCCCTGGGAAGAAGAACCCTCATCAGAGGATATGAAAACCCTTTTTGTAACCTTCTTCTTCCCGGTTTTAGTTCTAGTGCGATTGCCAACAGGTTCCAATCTCTTTTTCCCCTGCTTCTTGGAACTCACCTCCCTACTGTCATCTTCCTCAACTTCCATGTCCATAGTAGAATCCTCCATCTTCCTTTTCTTTTTATATTCCTTAGGGATGATCTCCTGGTAATCCTCAAAATCCTCCTCTTCATCTTCTGTCTCTTCCATAAAAGGCTCCTTAGAGTCTTTCCCATTAGTGTCATAGTCCTCCAGGGCTTTCCTGTTAAGCCAGATTCTTTCCACTTTCTTCGACTATAACACTTCAAATATGAGGACCATTAGCCCTTCATGGAAAGCATGATCACCCTCTAGATCCCTTTGCCAGTGGAGGAGGGATGCATTCAAAGAAATCAACAAGTAAAAAGGGAAATTAATCTTAACCCCGTGCCTAAAGTGGTTCAGAAGAGTAAGATGGTGGTTGTAGATTTTAGTATACCGACCATCTAGAGTAATGTAGCCTATAATAACAAATAAAAAAAGGTGCTAAGGCCTGGAAATGAACTTAGGGTTAAAGTATGAATTTTCCACCTTAACCATACAGTTTCTCTCCTGCTTCATGGGCACAAAAGCCTCCAACGCTTTGTCCAAAATCTTTCTATCCCTGTAGAAGTTGATGCCCTCAATCAGCAAGCTTGTCGCTTCAGCAATCAAATCCTCAGTCACCTCCATACTTTGCATGCCAACCAGAACACTCCCCTTATTCCAAGTTTTGATGAAATTTCTGGTCACCGTGACTTTCCCTCCATGCAATCTCTCCAAAAAATTCACCAGCCCCCCATCTTTGACAATTTTCCAAATTTCCTTGTTCTATTTCCAGTCACTACAGTCCATCGGCTCGCATCTCCTTTTCCTGCCTCCCATGGCTATGTAAGAAAGCAAAAATTTCTTGTCCAGATGAATCCCCACTCTCTGCAACTTAGCTTTTGAACTATAATAAACACTATCAATGTTATGCACAACCCTCAAATCATGCCAAAGGACCCCAATAATGATCTTGGAATCAGGCCATTGTCCTTCATGATGGTCGCATAAATTGTTGTACTCAATACTCATTAATGATTTCTTCATTCAAAACATGTTGCTTACTCCTCTTCCTCTCCTTTTTAATTAATGATGATCCATCACAAGGGATGTCTGAACCATCACTCCATTCAATTTCCACCTGGCTTTTACAAGCCATGTTCACAGCCCAGTCAGCCACCAAATTTGCCTCCCTGAAAATGTGGGTAACCATGCATTTTTCAAAGGTCTCAATAATTTGTTTAGCCTTGCTTATAACATTGTCTATGGTCCATGAAGGGGTCATGGAATTCTTCAAACAATTTACAATACTTAGGGAATCCCCTTCAATCCATATTTTAGTATAGTTCTTCTTTTTGGCTAGTAACAGCCCATAGAGAGCAGCATTAGCTTCCGCCACCTGATTAGTGTTGAAACCTATAGGAATTGCCATAGCCCCTTTGTAGTTCCTAAACTCATCTTTGATAACCATTCCACAACCAGCAATTTCAGGGTTGCCTTTCGAGGCACCATCAAAGTTGATTTTGACCCATCCATTAGGAGGATAATCCCACCTAGCCTCTTCCCATAGATTTCTTTGGATGTTTAGAACCTTCCTTCCTTCAAGCTTCCACCTCTTATAAATTTTTTCCTCCCACTCATTCTTCGGGTCTTGATAGTTCTTAATCAACCCCAAGTTTTCCACTAGGGCACTCTTAATCTTGTGAAAAATACTATCCCAATTGGACTCCTTATCCCTGAAAATTCTTTCATTCCTTTCTTTCCAAACCCCCCAGCACAAAAAAGGTAGGAAGAGAATCCAAAAGGAGGTTAAAAACTTGTTGTTAGTCGGTGGCTTCCAACACAAAAACAACTCTTGAATGCTATGAGGAAACACCCACTCCATATTCATCAGATCAAATAATTTTTCCCATATTTGACTAGTAAAAGGACAATGAATTATCATATGGTTAATATTCTCCTCATATTTTTTGCAGAGACAACATCTATTAGTTAAAACAAGGCCTCTTTTCCTAAGATTGTCAATTGTAAGAACTTTATCCTGCAATAAGATCCAAAAAAAACATTAATTTTAGGAGTTAATCCCTTGAACCAGGCTTTGGCCCAACACGGTTTAGGACTGTCTTCAAAGTTCTGAATGTAAAGAGATGAAACCGAAAACAAGCCATTAGTACTATATCTCCAAATAATAGTATCCTCATCATCAATAAGAACATAAGCATTCAGAAGGTTATTCAAGCCCCTGAGGGAAGGATCAAACCTAGATAGGTCAGTCCATTTACCCTCCCTCCAGTAGTTCTCCACTTGAGAGCCCAAGATCTATTTACAAAGTATAGACATTTCATTCTAGGTAGGAACCTCCTTTAGGGGTTTATCAAGCAGCCATATGTCATCCCAAAAAAGAATTTTCTTACCATTACCAACCTTCCATTTCACCCCCTTCTTTATCATTTCCTTCCTTCTAAGCGCATTGCCCCAAATACACGAACCTCCTTGGGATGATTCAGAGTTTAAGAAATTCATGAAGTCAGAGCTGTCCCTATTATATTTATTGTGCCATATGGTGCTCCATTCTCCTGAGTTCTTGAACATTCTCCAAAGGATTTTAGCCATGAGATACTCATTTATACTTCTTATAGTGCGGAGACCAAGACCCCCTTTCCTAGTTGGTTTACAAACCTTCTCCCGCGCAATAAGAGCCATCCTTTTCTTTTTTTCAACTCTGGACCATAGGAAGTTCCTTTGGATTTTCTCTATACTTTCAGAAAACTTCTTAGGTATTTTAAAAAGGCTCAAAGCATAGAGAGGAATACTTTGAAGGACAGCTTTGAGGACAACAATCTTGCTAGCCTAGCTAAGAAGAGCACCCTTCCAGCCAACAAGACTTTTGTGAAATTTGTCAATCATATCCCACCAAAAAGAATCCAGAGGAATGAGACATAGAGGTAAGCCAAAATAGGACCCTGGGAGACACTCCACCTCACAACCAAGAATTCTTTATAGCCTCTCTTGTCTTTTTTCAGGCACATTGATGAAAAAAATAGAACTCTTATTCCAGTTAATACTCTGACCCATAGCACCAGCATAGTTGTCAAGGGCTTTTTTAATGGTTTTGCCATTTTTGATAGAGGCTTCACCCATTATTATGGAATCATCCACAAACTATTGATGTGAGCACATCAAGTCCTTGGAGGAAGGTTGCAAACCTCTGAATTCACCTCTGTTAACCAGACTGCCAATGTGTCTACCCAAACATTCTGCCAAAATAATAAAAAGAATAGGAGAAAAGGGATCCCCCTATCGAAGACCTCTAGAAGACTTGAAAAAAGGGGTAGGAGAATCATTCACAAGAATAGAGAATGTGGTAGAGGAAACCAAGTAGTGAATAAGGTATCTACTTCTTTTATTAAAACCAAATGCCTCTAGAGTAGCCAACAAAAATTCCCAGTCCACCCTATCATAAGCTTTGGACAGATCAAGTTTCAGCAAAAAGCCTTCCTTCTTTGACATAGTCAAAGAGTGTATATTTCCATGGACCGTGATGATTGAGTCCAGAATCTACCTCCCAGGGACAAAACCAATCTGCTGTCCAAAAATAATAGAAGGAAGAAAAGTGAGAATTCTAGAAGTAAGGATTTTAGAAATTATCTTATACACCAAATTACATAAGCTAATGGGTTTGAATTGGTCTGAATGGGTCTGAATTACTAATAATGATGTTAAGATGCATGATTATGATGATTTTATTCATATCTTAGATCCTATTTTGATTAATCTGGATGAAGAAGATACTCTTGATGATACTAATGATGTTAATGATGAATATGAAACTATTGACATTGATATTGATTTACCTAATATGATTTCATCACAATTAATAATTAAACTTAGTATCAAACATTATGATTCTCAAGAGGATCCTTGTTTGGAACTGGCTATTATTCCTACTATATTGGATATAGTCCCTCTTGTGAGTTTCCCACCTTCCTAAAATGATATAGAATGAGATGGGGAGAGTAGGTGACGTGCTTGATTGGCTTATCCTTCATGGTAGCTTTTTGTGTGTTTTCCTATTGTACTGTGCTTCTCCTGTAATGTGTTTGCTAAATATTTGTTAGATTATTTTATATGCCCCTTGTTACTTTGTTGGTGCAAGGTGATAAAGGAATCGAACCTGTTATACAATTCCTCTAGATGTATCTCTACTCTTCTATATGTTGTTTTCATGATATGTTGTGCCTGTGCTATTGTTCATAAATGTTTCCTTGTGTAGTCCGCTTGGATTTGTGACTTGGTAGCACTAATTCTTTTTGGTCTCAATGTCATGGTCTGAAAGACTCTTCTTTGTAAATCTTATGATCATACTGACTCCACAGCAGGTAGATCCCTTATGTGTTCTATGTATGTTTATGTGGTATTTACCTTGATTTGTCTTCATTTGGGGGCATCTCGTAGTGGAAACATAATTAGTGGACTTTTTTATGTTTCCGTTCAAGCCATTGCTCCTGTTAAAGTGTTAGCAATGAATTTAATGTGGGGGCATACACTCTGCTTACTTTTTCACACACGCACTTTCAATACATATATTTTTCAAGGAACTTTTCTCCCTTTGTGGATTAGTGACTAATCCTTAAAGCATGGATTTTTATCTAATAGGATCTCTTGATCCCTTCAGTTTCAAATATCTTGATCCCTTAAGGTCAGAGGTGTCCTTAAGACTAGATATCTTTTGTTTTTGGCTTTACTTTTTTAGAATAGAATATTCCTAAGGGTGAATCCTTGATGGGTTGACTAGTGAGTAGCCACATTCACTAGGTGGTTCAATTCCATCTTCCTAGTTGTGTTGTTTCCTTGTGTGGTTCACAATGGGACATAAGTTCTCATTGGGTGAGGTAATCACACCCTCCTCTCTCTCTTTTCTAGATATGTCTCTCTTATTGTAATCTTGAAGTTGATGAACACTCGAGTCCTTGGGGGCTTGAGGATTTCTTTGTCTCTTTGATTTTAATAAGATTATCTTTTTCATTGTGATCTACTTTACCAAGAGTTTGCATTGAGTCCATACTCTTGCTAAAGTGGGGGCTAAATGTATCATCGGAAAATAGAAGCAATTCCATTTAGGACCAGTTTAGCCCTTCAAGTAAGTGGTTTGAGGTCATGTTAAATGCCTTGAATGGGTCTTTGACTTGGATCTGGATTTTTCCCCCTATTCTACTTCTCTTTCCACCTATTTCCAGCCTATTTCTGGCACCTGATCCTAAGAATTAAGATTCTTGACCTCAGGGTCAAGGTTGACCTTTTGGATTAAGGTCAACCTTGACCCTGACCTAGGTTAGAGTCAACCTCAACCTTGACCTTGGGTCCAGATTTTAAGTTCCAGAAGTTTTCAGATGTCGGGTTTTGCAAAGTTTTATTTGCCGCTTTTGGATCGGCTGTTTCAGATTTCATAATGGTAAACTCTTAAATTATATTTAATCTAGGTCCATTTCTAGGGGTTAAGATTTAAATGGGAATTTAATTCTCATATTTCAGCCTCTCTAGAAGTTTGTGCCCTAGACTAGTATAAAAGGAAGCCTTCCTCTCTCATTTTCACATCCATTATCAAGCATCTTTTGTCATCTATCATATCAATCTGAAGAAAGTGAAATCAAGAAATCAAGAAAGCAAGAAGGAGAAGGAAATAATTCAAGCATTTATTCATCTTCAAACATTCAAGCATTCAAGATCCAACTCATCAAGGAGATCCATTGGTAGCCATTGAAGGATTCAATCTCTATGGAGCCCCTTTGTTGAAGATTTCTCTATCCATTTCCATTCAAGCCTCTTCCTATTCCAAGATCTATTCAAGATTGGTGTTTAAGATCTAGTGCAATTGATTTGAGACATCCTACATACAATTCTACATTCATTTGGAGCATCCATACTTGTGGATTCAAGGATTCAAATCCTCCACAAGGGTTTCAACATAAGAAAGGTGAATTGTTCATTTACTTTGTTTATTTGCTGCAATTTCAATTATATTTCAAGGTTGATTCCAAACTAGGGTTTTACCAAGTCAAACCCCTCATCCAACAAATAAAACCCTTTTTCTTATAGGTACATGTGCAGGATAGTGAATAGCAGATGAGATCTGAGTACCCTTTTCGGCAAACTTCTGGGATCCATGAACAGAATTTATGTCATAATAGTGCAAGTCAAGGTTGACATAAAGGGGTAAGATTGTGCCCCGAGATAAGATCTTACCCCTATTTTGGGTCAAGGTCAACCTTTCTCAAAACAACAGAAGGTTTCTGGGTTTTCTCTATTTCTGTGTTTCCAGGTCAGTTTTGTTTGCAGAATTTCTTGAAACTAAGTACAAACACCAGAAAATAGTATTTTCCAGATCTGTCATATTTTGAGGTTAGTACTTGTCTTCAATTCAATTAAGATTTTTGTATTTCATTTCCATAATGGAATATAAGGTTTTCTCTTTTATTCATATTCTTCATCAATTGATTCATTTGTGTATTGACCATTTTCTTATGGTTAACCAATTTGGATCTTTCCTTTGGGAATTTGGGGTTAAGAAGAAGATCTTACATCCCCCCTACTCATACACACACCACATTCCATATCATATTAACATATATATTTTCTTATCTTACAAATAGCAATGCCAACATTAGCAATCCTCAAGATTGAAGAGTTGATGAAGAAATATTCCAAGAGATTTCTAGTGAAAAGAAGAGCTATACAAATACTTGATGAAAATATGGTGGAAGTTGATTAGAATAGTCAGTTGCTATGGACTTCTATTATCCAAGCCTGAGCTGAAGTAGACAAGATGGCATTGGCCATAATACCCGAGAGGAAGTCTAAGAGAAAAGGCAAAGGCATCCATTCAGATGATGTAGATCTTGCTCCAAAGGACCCCAAAAAGCTATCAGACACTGAGGTTCCTAATACAACCATTGCCATTGACTTTTATCTGGATGGTTATCAGGAAGTGTACCAGGATCCACCTGATTAGGTGATTATAACAAGTACAAATGATATTCTAATTGAAGACATCACTAATGGTGATCTTGATGACATTAAGGATGATGAGGACATCATCATTGCTAGAGAAAAAATAGATGAACAAGCCCCCACCAAGCTAGCAATAAGTATTATATTGGGTAACCTTCCTATATTAGTTCAAGTAGTTGAAATCACATCACAAAAGGAACCCAAAGGCTCAATCCCTAAGAAACAGAAGGATACAATAGGAGAGAAAGGAACAAGCACACAAGGTACTACAGAGTCAAATGAGCCTAAGGAGAAAGAGGCTGACACACAGGCACAGGAAGATCCTAAGCCTATAGACACCACCAAAACCACCACCACCAACACTACATCAGAAGCCCCCACTCAATTGACTGAGACTCAGTTCACCAGATAGTAGAAGAAGGATGATACAGTGTCAACCGAGCAAGACAAGAAAAAATTAGAGGTAAAAGCTCTAGTTCCATTTGTTCAGTTGTCTCCACAAGAGACCAAGAAGAAGAAGAAGAAACATGGAAAAGGGTCAGTCACCTTGGATGAGATAATAGAGATTCTAGAATGTGACCCAAGGACTTTGGACCCCGAGAAACTAAGAAAGTATGGAGAGTTGTGTACAAGAAAGGCAACATAAGAAAAACTCAAGGAGAGTAAGAGAAAGCAAATCTTAGAGGATGTAAGAGACATTCTTCAGCAGGTTGTTCCTGACGTCTAAATAAATGAAGATACACCTATTTTGGACCAACTTGCATCTCTTACAAGTCATATAAATTCCCTAGATGTAGATGCAGAGAAAAGGATTGAAGAGAGGGCATATGCAAAAAGCCAATTCAAACTTGCAGAGAAAATCATCCAATAAGTGGCTATCAATAAGGTAAAGCTTTCTGAGGTTATAACTAGGCTACAATAAATAACTCAAAAGATTATACAAATTTTGTTCAAGTTATGCACTATGGACACATTCACTACCGAGGTCAGTGAAAAGATGAATAAGCTAGATGCAGATATCTTGTCTAGTGCAAATGCTTCTCTGACTGAGCCAAATGCTTTCCATAAGCATATCCGTAAAGTATAAGAATTGAGGAGTTTGAGAGAAGACCTAAGGAAGAAGGAATAAATCATAAGTGACCAAGTCACCGAGCTACAAGCTGAGTTGCTTCCTCACTTAAAAATCATGGAGAGACACATTAAAAAGGATAAAGTATTAGTTGCCATCCCAAGAATATCATTTTTGGAGAACATTTTTTATATGCATGCACAAGTCGATCTTGAGCACATTGCTCTTAACAACTTGAAAGAGGAATGGGAAAACCTCTTGGCTTCATTGCAAAAAACCCACAAGCACATTTTTGATAAGCTGTAAGTACATTTTGTTTTGGCATTAATTTCAAAAAGGGGGAAATCATGTATATGCCAATGTACTTCAATACATACCAAGAGCATGCACCAAGGGGGACTTTTTGTAGAAGAATTAGAATTTTTTTTGGTGTATATGTATATATGGAATTAGAACATTTTTTAAGTGCATTTGGTACATATACATTATGGTTTTGATACTAATGCCAAAGGGGGATATTGTTATCTCTATTTAAGCATTAAGTGTTGTCATTAGTATCAACAAAGATCAGTCGGTAAAAGATGGAATAAGGAGCTATAGAAGCTAGTCGGTTGAACTTACAAAGCCTTCATACCAAGTAGTTACAAGACAAAACATAAAGCTAAAAGAACACAGGTTTAACCGAGTATTTTTACCGAGTATCAAAGTATACTGAGCATCGAGTCAATGAACACTGAGGATTCTACACACTAAGCATCAATAAATACCCTACTATGAGATTCATGATCATTTCAAGGTTGGGAAGAGGAAAATCATCTTTAGAACACACCTTGTTTAAATAGTTGAAGTTAGTGCATACTCTGATAGATTTGTGTGGTTTAGAAATTGAGACAATATTAGAAATCCATGTAATCTATTGGTATGATGAATCCAAATTTTAAAAGCTTTTCTAGTTCTTCTTTGATCAACAATGCCACTTGAGGGTGCATCTTTCCAAGTTTTTTTTTTACTAGTTTGATTCCTAGAGCTATAAAGAGATGATGCATAATGAGATCAGGATCCAGACTTGACATATCTGAATATGACCATGCAAAGTTGATCTTAGTTTCTTTGAAAAACTCTATGAACTATTTATTTTCTTCCTTTGACAAGGATTGTGTTGTGTAGACCATCTATGGTGCTTTAGTTGTTCCCAAGTTGATTGGTTGTGTTGGTTTGATGAGCACCGAAGATATTTCTTGAAAGTGATCAATTAGGATATCAAGCTTCCCATCCTTAGGTACCTCTAGGAGGTTTTCACCATCGGATATGTCTTTTTTTTTTACTATTTGGGTTCTGACACTGCCAAAATGTGATTTTCACCATCAAACTACTTTTTCTTTTAAGAATGGTAAACTTGATATACGCCTCCATCATATTCACACTCATTTTATTGGTGGTTGAGGTAAATAATTCAACTACTTTTAAATATCATACCAAGGTATAGTCATTTGGAAAGGACATTAGGTTCATGGGTTCATTTTGACTCCATTCAATGAGTTCAGGGTGTATCAAATATAAGGATTCAAATGGTTCAAAGGATAGCACCGCATTATCATCAAAGCTTATGATTAGCAAGATGAGTTCCATTAGGTTACTCTTTGAATAGTTTCTTATACCATAAAGATTCATAGCATCATCACTAGAGTCATTGTTAGTATTACATGAACCTAATCTGACTGACCTAGCATTGGAGCTTTGTCCCTCCTCTAATTGATAATTATATTTGTGAACTAAATCTATCTCAATATGCATTGTATCATAAAAAAATTAATCCCATTCATACTCATTGGAACTTTTTTCAACATCATATGGCATAGTTAAAACAAGATTAATAGTTACTAATTTCCCCTAGTTAAGGTGTCTTTCTTCTTGTTCACTTTCAATGTCATACCCAAATTCATATTCATTTGAATCATTTTGACTATCATCAGATCTACCCGAGAAATGGGCTATAATTATGGGTACTTCTTCTTCATTAGAATTAATTTATTCTTGTTGATTCTCCATTTCTTGTAGAGACCCTTTTTGAGATATGGATGTCTCTCTTTCATCATCATAATGAGACATATCAAGAACATGTGTAATTGTGACTAGCTTCCCCCACTTGGGGAGTGTTTGATCTTGTTCAACTTCCAATTCTTACTTAGATTCAAGGATAGTTTCTTATTGTGTTATGGGTGTTTCTAGTAGAGGAGTGATACTCAGGTATGATAAAGGATCCTCTTCTAAGAGTATATAACTTTTATATGAAATGGGTTCCCCTTCTATTTATTCTTCATTATTAGAATCATCTGCTTGATCAAATATGGTACCATATCTAGATGTAGGATGAGATATTTCTTCTTTGAATCTTAAACCATTTTTGTCCATAGGATTGTGGAACTTCATGTGTATTGGTTCTAAGTCCCTCCTTGTTTTTTCCAATAGGTCCTTTACCATTATATTGTATTATTTCATGATATCATAGCCTTTTCCACACTTTCGGGGAGATATTTCTACATGTTTGACTCCTTTATTGACTTATTATTCTTCTCCTTTGTATAACCATGCTAGGACATCCTTTTATTCATTTTATTTAGAAAGAGACATATTATGTTTTATAAATCTCATTCCTTTGAGAATGGCTAATACTTTAGTGCTAGATGGTGGAAAAGATGATGAAGGTTTTCCGTAAGACCTATGAGATGTAGGAAGATCAACTAGAGATGGCAATGGATCTAGTTTGTATTCTCTCATTCATGTATCCTTTATTTGTAGCTTCTTCTCAAATTTTCTCATAACACCTGATCAAGAGTTTCCATCTTCTTGATCTTTTGAGGCTTCTTTGTTGTGTAGGACCATGCTATCAGTCTGTTTCAAATTGTTGCAGGAGTAACTAGCATCTACTGGTATGGTGACCTTTATTCCATTGTATGGAAACTTCACACACTAGTGATAGGTTTATGGGAAAAGTTTCATTTCATGAATCCATGACTTTCCCAGCAAGATGTTGTATGCTATTGGTAGATCAAGAACTTGGCAAATGACATCTCTCTTAATAGGTCCTATCCTGATAGGTAATACAACCAATCCGTTTGATGATATTGCTTCTTTGTCATATGCCTTGCTTGTTATTTTTCTCCTTGGATCTATATCATGCTCTATGAAACCCAATGCTTTGACCAAATTGAATGTACATATGTTCAAACCAACACTTCCATCTATCAAGACATGCTTAACTCAATGTTTATGGATCAAGACTTCTATATGCAAGGGTTGATTATGCAGATGATTCAAGGGTTTGTCCTCTTCTTAAGAGAAATATAGACAATGTTGGGAAGTCAAATGACCAATCATATCTTGTAATCAATATACATATAAGTCCTTTGGAACATTTATTTAAATTAGGGCTTGTTCAATAATCTCTCTATGTGAAAGAGATATCTTTAGAAATTCAAAAATTGAGATTTGAGCAGATGTACATTGTAATTTTTCCACCAAGTTTTACTTAGATGATGATGGATATACCATTTGGTTTGATGCAAAAGGTTTTGATATTTAAATAACCAACTGTTTTGATGAGGAGTTAATTCCCTTGATAGTGACCTTAGCTTGACTTCTTGTGACTACATTGGAAGAATCAACTTCTTTCTTTTCACCCTTGATGATAATGAAATTCACTTAGTGTACACTTAGTTGTATGGCATTCAATTCATCATCCCATTCTAGTTCTTGATCAAATATGGGATTGTCATGAATTGTAAGAATCTTTCTAGTAGATTTATAATTGATGGATTGGTTCTTGGGTTCAATCATGTGGATCACATTGTCATTGCCATTATAAGTGTAGTTTATCTTGTTGCCTTTGGTATTGGAATCTTCACCTTTCTCATAGAGGGGTAGCGGTTATTTGAATGCTTTTTGATCATTGTTGGATTGATGACCATCAACTTTGATTGTATCTTTGTTAATTAGATCTTAGATCACATGTTTGAGTTTTATGCATTCATTCATCTTGTGTCCTTTGTTTCTACAAAAATCACAAAAATGGTCATCATTCCACCACTTTAGTTTGATTTGTGGTTCCTACCGTCTTGACTCTGGCAAAGTTATGATCTTTTTGTCCAATAGAGTCTTTAGTGCCACTTCTAGAGGTTCTCAAGGAGGAGTGAAATTATACCTAGATTTTGATAACCAAGGGTTGTCTCTATTTGATTCATTATTTACTCCAAGAGATGATGTAGTGTTGGAACATTTAGGCACTTGAAGGTTACTCGAGACATTAAACACAACCAATTTTTCTTATATTGGATGCTTCCACAACTCTTTCATTCACCACATTCTTATTATTATTCCAATATTTGAACTTGTCATTGTTTTTTATGTTGGAATTGTTGAAAGATTTGGTTTCTTTGTATATTGTGATTTCCCCTTTCCACAAGAACTTCCTCAATATGAATATAAATATCTACCAATTTATCAAAATTATCATGAGTTTTCATTTTTAATGCATAATTCATTTTTGGAATCAGATTATTAATGAAGATATCTATTTTTTGAGTTTTGAGAATTTGTCTAGGATATCTTGCAAACATCTTTCTCCATCTTTGAAGAAATGTGACGAAAGATTCATCACTTTATTGTTTAGTGTTACACAAAGCCAACATGGTGACATTATGTTAAATATTATATGAGTATTATTGGATGAACCTTTTTCACAAATTCTTTGAATATCCTAATGCCCAACGAGAGTTTGGTGAGCCACTCCATTTCTTGACCTCCAATACTTCTACAAAAAAGTCTCATTAGGTACGTTTTTTTGTGCATAAACTCCATGCTAAGAGCACAAAACTCTCTTACATGATCTTGAGGGTCACCATTTACATTGGACTTATCATATTTTGAGATTTCCACATTGGGAGGAAATGATGGCATGTGTAAATCTTTGTCGAAAGGGAAAGGACTTATGTAATCCAATGAATACTTCTTCGTGGGTCTAGCCTTTTTTTCTTAAGGTCCTTGATCTTAGTTTGCAATGTTAGAAATTGCTTAGAGAGGATAGATATGGGTGTTTCCACCTCTCTTGTTTTTAATTGATCAACATCAAAGTCCTTGGGAAGTTTAACTCCCATGGAAGCCAAGTGTAGGAAATATCTTTCTTTGTCAATATTTAGGACCTTTTCCAACATCCTTTGAAAACTTTTTCTTTGGTAGCATTTCTTAAAGTCTTCTTCCATTGGTTCTTCATCACTATCTAAATTTTCATGATTGCATTGAGCACTAGGATTGCTTTGATGATCACAATTATTGTATTCCCTCCATTCATTCTCTTCACATGACATGTTTGTAGCATTTCAAACTTCTTGATTTGTTTTAAAAGGAGATTTTTTGTCAAATAAAGGGTTTATCCTTGATGTTTCTCCTTGGTCAAAAGTGATTAAAGGTATATTGTTGGGATATGGGTCAAAAGGATATCGATTGGATCTTGTATTAACCATGAAATTTGAAGATGGTGATATTGGATAAGGTATGACCCCATCTCAAATTTTTATGCAGGTGATGTTGTACAAAATTTTGTTAATAATTAAACTGATTGGATAGATTGGATGTTGACACCAATTTCAGATGTCTGGATGAGGGGTTAGATCTGTTATGATGATTAAATCCTTAGAAATAGTTAGAGAGATTCAATATGACAAGAAAATATACGAATGATGATTTGAGATCTTGCAACAAGAGGGTATACATTGATGACAACAATGCCTTTCTCTCTATTTTTGAAGACTGTAATAAGATAGGTTGAAAGAAGATCCAAAAGGGTACCCAAAAAAATGATCAACTTACTTTAAAACTATACAGAACAACCCATTTCCCTGGATATGACCCTTTGTGTATGAACTAAGATATCCAAAATATGAATCAAGACAACCTAAGAATGACCTTTCTACTAGATACAACTAAGGAATGACTAGATGCGACTTGGGATGTAGGATACAACTTTTGACCGACCAGGTATGAATCTATATTAGTTATGATATTTTTGCCACTTGTTTGAGGGATAAATTTGATGTTTTCATTGTGTCTCTGATTGAATTTTATCAATTCTAGGTATTCCAATGCATCTTTGATTTAATCTTGTCAATTTTGGGGTCTTTGTGAATACACACATTAAACACATGAGTGAAAGGTAGAACAAGTACACATTATACCTATAAGAATTGACATAGCATGAAAATTCTTGTTTGCACATAGGCATTTCCCAAAGAGCTAATTAGAATATGACCACTTAAGACCACACAATGGGTCAAACAATGCCATATTATTTGACTCCAAATGCTCAATAAAGGCACAATATAGCGAGTGATATTGGGGAGGTATCCTCATTCCACAAGAATTATCAAGCTTTTATGGGTGATCCAGGTAGCTTGCTACACTAAGGTTTTTAGTTTGAGGTATCGTTCAAAGATATCTTATGTTAATCATACAAGGAAATGTAGACATGGAAGCATGATTGAGGCCTATAGTCCTATGAAACCAGGCATAAGATAACTCCATCCTCTGAGACTTTAATCTCAAAGAGGCATATGATTATAGTGGGTCAAAATGGCTGGCTTTGCCTTGTTCCTACTTGGGTCTTCCCGTGAGATTGTTTCCTCAATGACAGGCCCTCTAAAGGATTAACATGAAATCAAATTGGATTTCCAACTTAGGACTCTAGATTTCTAATTTTCCACAAGGGAAAAGAGCATACTCTCCTATCCATGTTGTTTTCTCCCAAAAATATCAAGCAAGTTGTTCAATTACCGAGATTCCTCTAAGTGAAAGTTTGAGTGCTTTTAGGTTTTTGATTTTCCATGAGGTAAAATATCATAATCCCTTGACACTCAACCAACCACTATAAGTGAACCTAATAACTAGCTATGTTCCTAAGAAAACAAGCTTAAGAAGATAAGATGTTTGTTTGAATTCTCTTTTTAGGCAACCTGCATGAACTTCATAAGTAGTTTGTATGCTTTTAGTCTTTGACAAGCATCTTGCAGACAAGTGTTAGGCTACTAAAATCATCACCAAAGATCAAACAACATCAAACCATTAGCATTAGTCCTCAAAAATCATAATCAATTTTTAAAAACTCAGTCTCTGTCCCAAATATGACTATGTATTCATTAAGTATGACTTTTTGAATGTTACTAGATATGACCTTCCCTACTGTAGACACATAAAATCCCTTTGCCAAATAAAAATATTTTATTTTGCAAAAACCCCTGATGACATCATCATTTATTAATTAATTAATTATGTAATCAATTAATTAGTTTTTATTGTCATTATCCCTTCTCCTATTTTAATTAAAGACATTTAATTAAAGAATCCATCCCAAAAGTATTTAAATCCAATTTGAATTATATTCCCTCTAATTTTTTAATTAAAATTTAATAAAGTATGTCATAATCCTTAAATAAATTAAATATTTATTTAAACCCTCAAACCCTAAAAACTTCTAGAAAACCCTAAACCTATCTACCCTTTTGTAATCCCATCCTAAACCCTCTTAAGAGGTGTTTCCTAACCCTCTTAGTCTAAACCCTCATCCTTTGACTTTTGGTCAACTTCCTCATTAATGAGTCTTACATGCTCATTAATGACCCCTTACACCCTCATTAATGGCTCTTACAACCTCTTAATGAAGCCTATGTCTCCTCTTCCACCCTTTTTCCCTAAGCACACTTCCTTAGTGTTTCTCACACATGTATGAGCAACCTTTAACCCTCATCCCCTTGACCATACCTCTAACCATACCTCAAACTTTACCCCTAACCCTGACTCTAACCCTAACCATCCTTCCTAACCCTAGCCCTTCCTCAAATCTTAAAAATACTCTTCATTCCAAGAGAAAATCACAAACTCACCTATTTCATATTAATCATTTTTATCATGCTCATTTACATCTAGACTTAGCTTAAATTCTAATATTGTTAGATTTAACGCATTTCTATACTTTCTTAACTCACACTAGTTTATCTTAAATCAGGTTCATTATACCTGATTATTTGCCACTATAGGGTATCCTTGGTCCCTAAATGATCCTAAACATTCCTAAATATAATTGGGGACATGATCCTAGTGTTTCGAGAGCACACCCACATCCCAAATCTAAGAGCAAATCAAACAGTGATAGGGTGCTCTCGTTTAAGCTCTATCTGAGGTATCATGCAAATAGATTTACTATATGTTTAGTATATGATTCTTAGTATAATTTTTAAATGTCTATGAATGTTTTTAACATGTTATTTTTTCACTAATCATATTTTGGCACACCCGGTGGGACTCCACACGCTCTTCAAACTGCATTTTTAGGGTTTTTTTAACCAAAAAACTCATTTTTTTACGCATCCTAGACATCCTCTACTACAAGGTCATAAAAAATTCCTTCAATGGCATGTATTTTCATATGGGAACCCCTCAAGTATCATATGGGAACATATATATTTTCATTTGATCCATTTTGCATGTATTTTGGGCTTTTTTCTCGCATCCTAACTCAATTGTCATATGGGTACTCATGTATTGTCATGTGGGTGCTTATGTAATGTCATAAAAAACTAAAACTTGAATAAATCCCTGGTCTTTATTTTCATATGGGAATTAGAGGGCTTGTTTGAAGCCCTAAACTTGGTTTTTATTGACTTTTAGGGTGTGTTTGGGGCTCCTAGTGACCCTAAGCTTCAAACTTGTAAGTTCTAACCCCATGATCTTGCAGGTACTTATTAGAGGAAAATTTAATCACTAAAACATAAAATCCTTAACATTCAATAACCTTCTTTCATGTTTAGTAACTAAAAAAATTCATTTATTGGGCTTAAAAAGAACTTTTCATACAATCTTGAGTGTTTAAAAGAAAAGAACTGCATATCTTTCCTAAACGTTTCATAATCAATCCTAAATAATCCTAATCATTCCTAATCAAGCCTAAAGTAATAAATCTCACTTATAATGTCTTTCTTTTGGCTAAAAATAACTTCATTCATTTAAACTTAGGTGATTTAGGGTTTTTTCATGCAAACTAGGAACACTTCAAAATTTGAGTGCTCAAAAAGGACTAAATCTGCATGTCATTTATAAATAGTTCCTAATCAATCCTAATCCATCCTAAATGTTCCTAAATCAATCTTGATGCATTATGCTTGGCTAAAATAAATTTCATTTGCAAAATCTTGAGTGTTTTCAAAGTTTTATGCATTCCTAAGGCAATCTAGGAACATGTCATTTTGGATCTAAAAGTGAATCTTAACACACAAAATCTTGAATTTCCCTAAAGAAATGAATCAAATTCAAATATCAAAATTCATTACATTAGATTCCTAAATAAAATCATAATCTTGAATGCCCAAAGTGAAAACAAAGCAACTTCATTTCATTTAAAAGTTTAAATTAGGATCCTAAAAAGAGAAAAATTCAATTTTGAATGCAAAAAGGGTAAAAAAATTGCAAACATGTTTCAAAGAGATCTCTTTTCTTGCTTTCAAATAATGAACAAATCAAATCATAAACATATATGTTTGCAAGTCTTGGTTTGAAAAATGCTTAAAATCAATTTGGAAAAAATAATTCTTCATGGTGTGCTTCTAGGAGTTTCTTTCAATTCTGCAAATCCTATTTAGACTAAGTGACATAAAACAAATTGAACTAGGACAATTTTGTTTATCCTACTTCTAGTGAGGCCTGTCCAAAGAGAAAAGTGTTGGAGATTTGCCAGTAGGCCAGTACTGACTGTTTGTTTTTCATTAATGAAAACATATGGAAAGTAGCATGTGTGGAAGTCTTATGCAGTAAGCTTTCTGTATATGAAGCATGGACATGATATCAACATGATATCATGGGTGCAGAGGTTAACTGTTAGTACAGACGGTTATATAGCACCTGGTGTCAAGCATTGTTCCTGACAGAGTAACAAGTAGTGTTTTGTGTATGGTTGTTCATACAGCTATCATGGAGCCTTGCACGCTTGGATATATGTTGAAGACATGTTAGTGATGTTTTAGTTATGGACACATAGTCTATTGAAGAGTAGAAATGAAGTTATGTAGTCACTATTCACCAGCAGCAGTTTCTTGTGTTTATTCAAAAGAGTCGACATATATTTTATTGGTTCTTGAGTTTTGCCTATCTTTAGGGTATGCACCCTTGGAATTAAGATTAGAGAAGAGTTATTGATGTTCAGTTAAGAGCACATGAATTAATTCATCTTACAGAGAAAGATCTAGTTGTTTTGGTAGAGCCGACATTATGTTATGTGCGTCTACAATTATCTTGTTAGACATGTCCCAAAATGTGTTGCGTGCATAGTAGAGCCGACATAATGTTTATTGGAGTTTGTTATGGTTTCTCTAATATGATTTCAAGGTGGTTCTAACAGGTCGACTTGATTATATCATTTAGAGGAAAGATATTTATAAGCAGTCATTTGTGATTGATGGAGTGTGGTTCATAGTTGATAAAGTAGAGTAGAGCAGAGTGTGTGAAGTGTTGAGCCATCAGAAAAAGGTCTATGTGACCAAGTAAAGTACTTGTGCTATACATTGGAACTGATCTAGACAGTGGGTCAAAGTGCAGTTCACCAAGATCCAGATATAGTGTGTATCTTTTATTCAAAAGGTTGTAGCCTTCGCCCCTTTGAGAAATGTGCTCTCAGATAGTGCGTCCTCTCCCCTAACAGGGACAATTATAAAAGACTCCTAATAGGGTCCAACCCTTGACTAGGTCTACTATACTTAATATATTGTAAAGCAACTCCTAACAGGGTTAAGGATCTTCTAAAAAGGATCATTATACACTAGTATAGAATATTAGTGGGTATCAAGTCCCACCAGGGTTTTTACCTATTTGGGTTTCCCCGTAACCAAAATATTGGTGTTGTGTTCATGTGTTCTTTCATTGTGTTTATGCTTTATGTTTAAGTATACTTAATTGGATAAAGAATTGAATCTTGTAGATAACTGATTCACACCCCCCCCCCCCTTCTCAATTATCTCTTGGGACTATTCCTAACAATTGGTATCAAAGCCAAGTGCCTCAGAGAGAAATTTTAACATCTTGAGGTTGATCAGATGGCATACTTTAGGAAAGAAATTCTTAAGTGTGATGGAGAGAATTATGTTGATTGGAAGAACAAGATGGTGACCCATTTGTAGTGCATTAGTTTTGAAGTTTTTGATGTAACTATCAAAGTAACCAAGATACCTATCCTAGAAGACCTTGCATAGGATGATGCTACTGATAGGAAAAAGGAATCATTTCATCAAAATGCTATTGCTAAAGAAGCCCTTATCAGTGCCCTATCTGATGGTGAGTTTTCATAAATAAAAAAGGTAGATACAACCCACAAAATATGGAAGCACCTAGAAGACATATTTGAAGGAGACAAACAAGCAAAGGATGTGCGCAAAAAAACATGGAAGAAAAGGTACAATGCATTAGAGATGCTACCTGAGGAAAATATCAGAGCTTACAATCAAAGGATAAATGAAGCAGTTGCTGGAATTAAAAATAATGGTGGAGAGATTTTAGAGCAGGACATTATGGATAAGTTAATGACTACTCTCACTCCTGAATATGAAAGCAAGATCAACATCCTTGATGAGACCATGCAAATTACATCTAATTTCAAGAGAGAGACATTGATCAGAAAAATATCAGCTTTTGAGATCTCAAGATTGAAGACAGAACCTAAGAGTGAGATAGCCTTCAAAGCAACAGTTCATGGTAAGAAATCTACAAACACTTCTGGTAATTTTGATGATGATGATGAAGAGAAAACATTAGATGATTTCATTGCTATGATTTCCAAAAGAGAAAAGAAAGGAAAAGGAAAATATGAAAGTCAATTACCATTTAAGTTCTTTTCATGTAATAAGATCGGTCACTTTGCATCTAAGTGTCCTACTAGAGCTAGAAAGTTCAAAAAGGATTACAAGCCTAAGTATTCTAAGGAATGCTACTATGCTACAGATGGAGTTTCAAATGAAGACTCTGGTGAAGAAGAAATTGGATTCATTGATATTATATACAAGATGAATAATAAGATCGTTCATGAAGATAAGAAAGAGAATTAAGAGCTAGCATTGATTTCACAAGCTAACATAAGGATAGACTGGATTATAGACAGTGGTTGTTCACATCACATGACAGGTGATAAAGGCAGGTTTGTTCATTTGGAAAAATAAAATGGTGGTATGGTTAAATTCGAAGACAACACTCCTAAACCAATAGTTGGTAGAGGAGCCATCACCTTGGATGGAAAGAATAGTACTTATGATGTTCTTTATGTTGATGGTTTGAAACATAACCTTCTCAGTGTTGGATAGTTACTTGGAAAAGGCTATCAGTTGGAGTTGAAAGATGACAAATGCATCATTCACAACAAAGATGGTGTTATGATTGCATCAGGATCAAGGACAAGAGGTAATGTTTTTCAACTCAATTTAGAAGCAAGTTGTTTTGTTGCTAAAGTTGATGATAGTCGGTTGTGGCATAAAAGACTATGTCATATCAATTTTGATAACATAGTAAAGATAAGCAATGTTAAGAAAGTAAGAGATCTACCTAGCATAGCAAAGCCAGTTGATACTATATGCAGGGAATGTGTGATGGGGAAGCATGTGAGAAATTCATTCAGGAGCAAGCAGAATTTAGTAGAGAACAAGTTGGATCTAATTCATACAGACCTATGTGGTCCAACTCAAACAAGATCATACTATGGTGAAAGGTATTTCATTTTGTTTGTTGATGATTATACTAGGATGATGTGGGTTGCGTTCTTAAAAGATAAGTCAAAAGCATTTGAGAAGTTCAAAATATTCAAAGCTAAGGTTGAGAATGAATCTGGACTAAACATAAAATGTTTGAGATCAGATAGAGGAGGAGAATTCACCTCTGATAGATTCTATGAGTAC
Organism: Chamaecyparis obtusa; assembly: GCA_027943335.1. Classification (NCBI taxonomy): domain Eukaryota; kingdom Viridiplantae; phylum Streptophyta; class Pinopsida; order Cupressales; family Cupressaceae; genus Chamaecyparis; species Chamaecyparis obtusa. Next base: position 2,235,481 of record BSBK01001859.1, read on the forward strand.
TATGAAGAACATGGCATAAAGAGACAGTTAAGTGCACCTAGAACCCCTAAGCAGAATGGAATTATAGAAAGAAGGAATAGGATAATTCTTGATATAGTGTGCACCATTATGATAGAAGGAAAATTTGCACACACCTATTGGAGAGATGTGGTCAATACAATAGTCTATACCATCAATAGAATTCAATTGAGACCAGGTGCTAACAAAACACCATATGAGCTATGGTTTGGTAATGTTCCCATAGTAAAATACTTCAGAATCTTTGGAAGCAAGTGCTACATCAAGAGGGATCAAGCAGTAGGCAAGTTTGATGCAAGAAGTGATGAAGGTATTTTTCTTGGTTACTCTACTAAAAGTAAAGCTTATAGATGTTTCAATTTAAGATTGAAAAATATCATAGAAAGTGCTCATGTTAAGATTGATGAAAATTTTATGGTTCAAGAAAGATATCATGATTACTCACCCATGATTGAAGAAAAACCTAGACCCTCCACTAGTGAGATAGTTATTGAAGAAATGTTTGACAGTATTGATGTGTTATTCAATGACCCTGAGACAAGTGAAGAAAATACTCCTAAGGCTGATGAGTCAGCATCACCTAAAGTTTCAAAGTTTACATCAAGAAATCATTCCAAGATAGACATCATTGGAGATCAGAGTGGCAAAGTCTTAACAATATCACAAGCAAAGAACTCAGCTAGCAGTGAAGCGGTATGTTTACTATCTCAAATTGAACCTTTAAGTGTTGAAGATGCTTTTAATGATTCAGATTGGCATGATGTTATGAAAGAACTTGATTAGATTATTAAGAATGACACTTGGGAATTGTTCCCAAGACCTAGTGATAAGAATGTGATTGGAACAAAGTGGATATTCAGAAACAAGATGAATGAAGATGGTACAATAGTAAGAAACAAAGCAATATTGGTATGTAAGGGATATGCGCAAAGAGAAGACATTGATTATTCAGATACATTTGCACCTATGAGCATATTAGAAGCTATTAAGTTGTTTCTAGCCTTTGCTACAGTCAAAAACTTCAAAGTTTATTAGATGGATGTCAAATCAGCATTCCTGAATGGAGATTTGAAAGAAGTATACATTGAGCAGCCAGAAGGATTCACCTTATCAGATAGACCTGATATAGTATGCAGATTGAAGAAGGCCCTCTATGGACTTAAGCAAGCCCCTAGAGCGTTGTATGAGAGACTAGATGGATATCTAACAAAGATTGGATTCAAGAAAGGAGCAGTAGATTGTAATCTATTTATTAGAGAGATATCTGAAGGTTTACTACTTGTAGCTATATTTGTTGATGACATTATCTTTGGAGGTAATGACAAACTAAGTGCTGAATTTGCCAAAGAAATGCAGAATGAGTTTGAGATGAGTATGATTGGTCCTATCAAATAATTTTTGGGACTAAATGTGCAGCAGACCAAGAAAGGAATTTTTATTAATCAGTCAAAATATGTGAAAGAGATACTATAGAAATTCAAAATGGATGATTGTAAGCTAGTAGGAACCCCTATGATCATTGGATGCAAGCTTACAAAAGAAGATGACTCACTAGAAGTAGATATAACATTGTATAAGTCTATGATTGGTAAACTCATATATCTTACTCAAACTAGACCTGATATTTCCAATGTAGTTGGCATAGTTGGAATATTTGCAATAGAACCTAAACAAAGTCACCTCATGGCAGTAAAAAGAATATTTAGATACTTGCAGGGTGCTATACATTATGGTCTATGGTATCCTAACTCAGAAACTGTTGAGCTTCATGTGTACACTAATGCAGATTGGGCAGGATATGTTGATGACAGAAAGAGTACATCAGGTGGAGTAGTGTTTCTTGGTGATAGACTTGTCACTTGGACAAGCAAGAAACAAAATTGTATTTCTCAGTCAACAGCAAAAGTGGAGTATGTTGCAGCAACCTTGAATTTTTCTATAATATTTTGGATCAAGCAGATGATAAAGGATTTTGGAATTCAGATTGATTATCCTATTATTATTCATTGTGATAAAACTAGCACTATCAATATGTCAAAGAACCTTGTGATGCATGCAAAGACAAAGCACATTGAGATCAAGTATCACTTCCTAAGAGAGAAAGTGGCATAGAAAGAAGTCAAGTTGGACTATGTGAGTACTAAAGATTATTTGGTAGATATATTCACAAAGCCCTTGCCTAAGGATACTTTTGAGTATCTTAGGGAGAAGTTGGGATTAATTCCCTTCCCTGATTAGGCTTAGAAGAAAGGAGGAAAGGCATCAATCCTCAGGGACTGATGGAAGGTTGACTACTCTACCTTAGGAGTAGTACTAGTGCTTAAAATGAATGACATCCTTTTCCATTGATGTCAAAGGGGGAGTAATATACAGAGTCATAAAAAATAGAAGTAAAAAGGAGGAGTAATATACTTAGGGGGAGCAGTATTCAATTATGACAGCAGTACAATTAAGGAAATGGAGAATATTAGAAAATATTGCAGCAAATGGAGGATTCATCTTTGGGGGAGTTTTGAAGAGGAAATGGAGAATGTTATAAAAGAATCATTCATTTGGGTTGGTGGTGGTTTTTCATTCCACATGTTGCCATCAATGCCAAAGGGGGAGATTGTTGGAGATTTGCCAGCAGGCCAGTATTGACTGTATGTTTGTCATTAATGACAACATATGGAAAGTAGCATGTGTGGAAGTCTTATGCAGTAAGATTTTTGTATATGAAGCATGGACATGATATCAACATGATATCATGGGTGTAGAGGTTAACTGTTAGTATAGACAGTTATATAGCACTTGGTGTCAAGCAGTGTTCCTGATAGAGTAACAAGCAGTGTTCTATGTATGGTTGTCTGTAAATTTATCATGGAGCCTTGCGCACTTGGATATATGTTGAAGACATGTTAGTGATATTTTAGTTATGGATGCATAGTCTTTTGATGAGTAGAAGTGAAGTTATGCAGTCACTATTCGCCAGCAACAGTTTCCTGTGTTTATTCAGAAGAGCCAACAGAGATTTTATTGGTTCTTGAGTTGCACCTATCTTTAGGGTATGCGCCCTTGAAATTAAACTTAGAGAAGAGTTATTAATTTTTGGTTAAGAGCACATGAGTTAATTCAGCTTACAGAGAAAGATCCAGTTGTTTTGGTAGAGCCGACACTGTGTTACGTGTGTCTACAATTATCTTGTTAGACAGGTCCCAGAATGTGTTGTGTGCATAGTAGAGCCGACAAAATATTTATTGGAGTTTGTTATGGTTTCTCTAATATGATTTTAAGGTGGTTCTAACAATATGACTTGATTATATCATTTAGAGGAAAGATATTTATAAGCAGTCATTTGTGATTGCTGGAGTGTGGTTTATAGTTGATAACGCAAAGCAGAGTAGAGTGTGTGAAGTGTTGAGCCATTAGAAGAAGGTCTATGTGACCAAGTAAAGTACTTGTGCTATACATTAGAACTGATCCAGATAGCAGGTCAAAGTGCAGTTCACCAAGATCTAGATATAGTGTGTATTTGTTATTCAGAAGGTTGTAGCCTTTGCCCCTTTGAGTAGTGTGATCTCAGACAATGCGTCCTCTCCCCTAACAAGGAAAATTGTAAAAGAATCCTAACAGGGTCTAACCCTTGACCAGGTCTACTATACTTAATATATTGTAAAGCAACTCCTAACAAGGTTAAGGATCTTCTAACAAGGATCATTATACACTAGTACAAAATATTAGTGGGTATCAAGTCCAACCGGGGTTTTTACCTATTTGGGTTTCCCCATAAGCAAAATATTAGTGTTGTGTTCATGTGTTCTTTCATTTTGTTTATGCTTTATGTTTAAGTATACTTAACTGGATAAATAATTGAATCTTGTAGATAACTGATTCACCCCCCCTGTTAATTATCTCTTGGGACTATTCCTAACAAAAAGTGCTTCTTCTTTTCATAACGACCTCAAACCGATACTTCCCCGACCAATATAGGAATAAAGCGTAGAGAAAACTCTTGCTTCATCCCCTCAAGCTCGGGGGATGTGTGTTGATGGTAGCCTGAGGTAGGTGAATATCCCTACTATTTCGGCATGGTCAACTAGACTCTTAAGTGAGTCACACATGTATAAACTAATTAGGAGGACACCATAGACCAAATTAGATACTTGTTAAATCAGAGGCTTCTTGATCGACTCTCGAAGGTATCAAAATCTTTGTGCAAGGATCGATCAAAGTGGTTTCCTAGATCACCTGAAGATTACTCACCATATCTATCCCTTTTGGGGTACCAAGTTGTGGGAAAATATTTTGATACTATCCTATCATTAGGTAGTTCTCATTGAAGTGTTTTTGAAGTTCCAAGCTCAGTACAAACATCTGTTAGAATATACACATTTTGGGGAACACAATCAAAAGTTAGTGGTCATCATTTGCTTGTATCCCACAAATTTGCTTTGTCCTTTGTCGGGATTTCTTTTAGAATATCTCTTGGGTCTTTTTTTCCTTTTCCATTGGAGACAAATCAAAATTGGAAACCTACCAAAAAGATCAAGTCATTTAGAAGCATTGATTCAATTCAATTTCCAAATCTTTCAAAACTATGTCTAATTCAATCAAACATAAGAAAGCCAAGCTACCCAATTCCCATGTTTATCAGAAGAAGAAGATTACAGAAAGAGACCTAAAAGATCACCAACCTTTCCTAAAGGAAATCCAAGTAGAAACCAAGTATCAAGAGGAATTGTACAATGTGGGTTACAATGCAAGAGTGAAACAATTTGCAGCCCAATTCCAGGTCAATCATCGCTATGTCAACCTAGAGAGTGAAGACTAGTTTGGCCCATCACATAACCATCATTCTTTTAGAATCCCACAATCATATCTTGACATCATTGCATCCTAAATCATCCTTAGTTGCATCCTTGCATCATCATCCCCTTAGCTTGCATTGTAGTTCATCCTCTTAACTGTATCCTTGCATTACTTATCATAATCCTAGTTGCATCATATCTCATCCTATTCAACTACATCTAGGTCATCCTCTTAGAACAACATCATTTGGTCATCCTCCATCATCCTTGCATCATCAATCCAAAATCAAAATTCTTGCCCCATTCCACCATCCTTGATCCCTAATCCAGAATCCAACATCCAAGTCAAAATCCTAACATCCTTGAACCAAATCTAGTGATCCAAATCCATCCACTTTGTGTCCTATTCTTTTAGTAGCTTCAAATCCTTATCCTCAATCACAAATATCCACCCTTTGACTAAGCATTGTCTAGGACATCTTATACTTGTCTTAGTAAGCCTCATCATCTCGAGCAAGAGATTGGTTTACATTGACAAGAATCCCATCTTTTGAAGATCATTAGTCTATCTTAGGTTGACAATCCTATCCTCATTGATCCTACATCAAGAAGTAGCAACTCATTGCTGACACTTAGTAATCTTCCACCATCCTTTTCATCCAAAATCTTCTATCATCCTCTAGCCAATCAACATCCCACCACCCTTGAGTTCATCCAAATCCTTGCATCATATCCTTAGGTTTTGCATAGGCATATCCTAATTCACTATCCTTAAGTCTCTTTAGATCTGTATTCATCATCCTTAGAGTTTTTAGTAAAGCATCTTGCATCCACCCATCATCAGCATTTTCATCCTTAGATTTGCATTTCATGCTTGTTGAGATGTGATCCCAGGAAGAGAAGGAATATGGATCCCAACTTGGTCACTAGTTGATCTGATCCCAACAATCCTACTATTGTGATGGTAACCAATAATCCACAAACCCCAAAAGTTGAAAATGTGTGGGAAGATCTAACTGAAACCCCCATGTCATTCTCCATGGAAGCATTCATGATCCATCTAGGGCATGCACAAATGGCAAGTGCAATCATTGATTAGAATCGACAAGCTATATTAGCAAACTTTGCACAAGAGGGTACTTCCATTCCACTACATCTCCAACCCTCATCCCCATAAAAACCATCCATATCCCAGTTGAAGCATATACACCCATCATCCAACAAATCCATGATCCTGACTTACAAATATCTCAGGTATCCTCACCCATCCCCCATCTCTTGTAAAGTAGCTTTGCAAGTCCCACAACATAAGCAATAGTGCAATCCACTCCCTTTTCCATCATGGGAATGCCACCATCATTTGCAGCTTCTCAAGTTGTCACTTAGGCCCAAAGCTTCGTACAAACTCAACCTCCTTCTCCCATGCAAGCCACCACACAAGTCATTCTGCTACCTTCCATGAGACAAATAGCATCATCCCTTCTGAGGGAAATGAAAATGCTCCCCTCTTTCACTCAGCAAGCTTCCAGATCAATACCATCCTTTTCGGGGGCAACACAACCTTTTCCCTCCTTCACTCAGCAAGCCTCCACATCAGCACCATCCTTCCCGTGGGGAAGACAAGCACCTTCATTCACCTCTCAACAATCATTCACCCAAGTATACATTCCACCTCCACCTTTCATTTCTCACACACAAGCCCAACAATCTGCCTTCACAATAGGGATGCCCTTCATGGGCCCTCAAAATCCACCATCTACATCCCTGACTTCCATCATCACTTCTGCATCCTCTGCATCACAACTCCCATCATGAATAGGCTTTCCTCACCCACGCACAAATGTAAGCCTTGGGTAACTAACCCAATCACACATATCCATCCCCACAAACCAACAAGCCACTTTCCCTCAAGCAATGCAAAACAACCATCATAACCTCCACCAACTTCATCTCTTCCTTTATATACCAACTATTTATCTGTACCACCCACTACTTCTCAAATAGTTCCACCACCATAAAAATAGAGTTACGCCCATCTCGCCAGCTATCTCGCTTAACCACCTCTTTCCACCAACTTCCAAATAACCACTCTACCCCTCAATAATGCAAGAATGCATCCCACTTACATCAACCAAGCCCAAAGCTAAGTGCATCAAGGCCAATCCTATCAACAAACTGCACCATTCCATCAACCTCCTTGACACATGATAGGTAAGGAGGATCTAATTAAGGATAGTCCTAACAAGTAGCCAAACACAACAATGCAGAATAAAACAACAAGACAATATTGTCAACAGAATTTTTATCAACATGCCCCATTGTAAGGCCTTCCGGGTTAGGGCCAAATACAATAAGAAGTATTTTGCAATCTCTCAGCTAGTCTAGCTTTGAAACAATCAGTAACTAATGGAAACCCTAAGGTAGATCTGAACTTGAGCTTGCAAGCCTCTAAGCAATCTCCTTATCTCCAAGCATGTAAACCACTAGCTCTGCTATTACAAACTATTAGAGAACAATCTGATCTTCAAGATCTCGCAGGATCCAGATCTAATCTTCACACTCTACTAATCTTCAGCCACAAGTCGGCTGGATGAAACAATTAACTCCTAAGCCAAGTCGGCTCCTATTATAAATAAATATTAAATGCAACAACAGTCAACTGATAAATAGCCTTACGAACATTTAATTCTCCATGTCGGCCTCAAGATCTACATAGGATAATACAACAAAAGATACCAACAATAATACACCAAGTTGGCCAACCAAATCTCCAAGAACTCCAAGCGGTAAACTAGAACAACTGAGCACCAGAGAAACAATCGAGCACTAATGAAACAATTGACCAAGACAAGAAACACTGAGCAACACAAGCATCACCGAGCACAAGTTCCACTGAGCACAAGAAGTTTCATTGAGTTCCTTCAATGATCGAGCTTCCTTCAATAATCAAGACCATCGGTTAAAGCTACAACTAAGTACCATAAAACCAAAACAACACACCACCATGTAGATTCACTGAGTACCCTAGAATGCCCCTGCATCAGACACCCTGGGTTTGAAAAGATGTTCTCATAGGCTAGAAGAACATCTTCTGGGATTCAACACATAAACCCTAAAATGGTTCTTCACATACAAGTCCTCCAACTCTTCACCTTGCATACTCTTCCACTTTAGTTTCCTCTGTCTCTTCAACTCTTTCCTTGATAACATACAGGCTTGTTCTCCATACTGATCATCATTCCTCTCAGGATCCAACAACTCAACCTGGCTACCAATAGTTAGAATCCTTTGACCAAGTGTTGTATCTAGCAAAGGCATCAAGGAAAACTTCATGTCATCCTTCTCAATAGTAAACACATTCTTGACACAATCATACATAGCTCTGCAATCATATTGCCAAGGTCTATCGAGCAATATATGACAACTATTCATCTCCATAATATCACACAACACTAGATCCTTATACTAGCCAATCTGAAAATCAACAAAAGTGTTTCTCCCTCACTTCCAAAGCATGAACATTTTGTGACTAGCCAATCCAATAAGGATGAGGATGTTTCATTCTATTCAAACCAAGTTTCTAAACCATGTCCTTAGCAACAAGGTTATCAGTACTACCACTGTAAGGAATTACATCACAAAGTTTACCTCTAGACTTGCACTAAGTTCTGAACAAGTTACTTCTCTGACAAGGTTCTTCCTTTGCACCGTGCAATGTTCTCTGAACCATAAAGTTCTCAGATTCAGGTTCATTCTAAATATTCTCATTTACCACAATAGTTTGTCGATCACCAAACTTCTTCTGTGTACACTCAAAAGAATGGTGTCCTTCTTCACCATAATTATAACAAGTACCCTTAAAGATAACCCTACATGTCTTCTTATTTGGTTCTACAGGCTTCGATTCATCTTCAACAATCAATTTATCCTTCACTGAGTGATCAATCTTCTCCTTCCCTTGGGAATTACTATGTTGTATCCTTTTCAACTTATCTTCTACCTTCAAAGCATACTGATAAGCATCTTCAACTGAATCAATCTTCAGCATACCAAGCTCATCCTAAATATTAAATCTCAAACCATTCACATACCAAACTAATTTTTCTTTACCAAGTTATCTGTGTCTAGACCGAATAGTCAACTTATAAAACTCCTCAGTATAGTCTTCCACAGTTAAATCATTTTGCTTCAGATTCTGAAACTTCTTAAACAAGTCAAGCTCATAGTCAACATGTATGAACTTAGCTTTCAATTTAGTCACCATCAACCTCCAGTGATTGATCTTCATTTCACCTTCATCCTCTCTATCTCTTTATAATTCTTTCCACCAACGAGAAGCATGTCCTTTCAACTTAGTTTGTGCCAATCTTAATCTAAGAGGATCTTTAATTTCTTCAAGCTCAAAGAGGTCTTCTAATTCACCAATCCAATCAATCAAATCCTCAGGTCTCAAAGTACCAAAGAAAGTAGAAACTTCCATTCGGTAAATAGTACTTAACCGAGCTCCAAATCTATGCAGCCGACCAATTCTGTCTTCACCAAATCTATCTCTCCGGTCATCTCCACTAGATCCAATAGCTTCAAAGTCTTCAGTAGCTTCCTCATAACCATCATTAGTACCAAGATTCCTTGGCATACTAGCAATAGCTCTCATGACCTCAGTGATCATGTCATTCTTCATCAATTCCATCTCAGATCTAAAATTAACTTTAACTTTCTCTACAATCTTTGATTCCACAACATCATAGAGATCTGCAATCTCTCTAGGGTCCAATATTCTCGTAGGCATCCTTCAAGATTTTCAAAAACCAAAAGCAATAAGTCAGTCACCAAACAAGGTCCTAGTGCAAACAGCCTCAATCGAAGATTGGTTTACACACAAGATCTTCAAGCTCTGATACCACTTGATGCAGGATAGGTAAGGAGGATCTAATTAAGGACACTCCAAACAAGAAGCCAAACACCACAATACAGAATAACACAACAAGACAATGTTTTCAACAGAATTTTCATCAACATGCCCGGCTATAATGCCTTTCAGGTTAGGGCCAAATACAATCAGAAGTATTCTGCAATCTCTCAACTAGCCCAGCTCTGAAACAATCAGCAACTAATAGAAACCCTAAGGCAGATCTGAACTTGAGCTCGCAAGCCTCCAAGAAATCTCCTTGTCTCCAAGCATGCAAACCACTAGCTCTACTATTACAAACTATCAGATAACAATCTAATCTTCAAGATCTTGCAGGATCCAGATCTAATCTTCACACTCTACTAATCTTTAGCCACAAGTCAGTTGGATGAAACAATTAACTCCTAAGTCAAGTCGGCTCCTATTATAAAAAAATATTAAATACAACAATAATTGGCTCATAAATAGCCTTACAAGCATTTAATTCTCTATGTCGGCCTCAAGATCTACATAGGAGAATATAACAAAAGATACCAACAATAAATGCACCAAGTCGGCCAACCAAATCTCCAAGAACTCCAGTCGGTAAACTAGAACAACTGAGCACTAGAGAAACAATCGAGCACTAGTGAAAGAACTGACCAAGCCAAGAAACACTGAGCAACACAGGCATCACCAAGCACAAGTTCCACTGAGCATAAGAAGTTTCACTGAGTTCCTTCAGCGACCGAGCTTCCTTCAATAACCAAGACCGTCGATTAAAGCTACAACCGAGTACCATAGAACCAAAATAACACACCACCATGAAGATTCACCGAGTACCCTAGAATGCCCCTGCATTACTCCTCCACAACACCAATACTTCCCAATACAACAACAATAACATCCTATCATCCCCCAATAACAACAAGCATCATCCTATCCATCACAACAACACCATCCCATCATCTCTTAGCAATAAAAAGAAACTTCATATCCTCCATAGCAATATGCTCCCGCATGTTAGAGACAATATCCTCCCCAGCAACCATCACCCCAAAATCCATTCTAATCTACCTATCTTACTGGGCAATCTCCATATCCAACTCCGCAATATTCTCCAAAAATTCATCCTTACTCACCAGCACCATCAGATCCTTTCCCAATGGGAGTACCCACTCCAATGCCAATCAACACCAAATGGGAAGAGATAAAGAATACTCTTAAGGAGCTTAAGGCCAGAACATAGAGAAAGACTTTCAAGTTTGACGAGGTTTGTCTCTATCCCTTTGACAAATCAATCATGACAATGCCCTTTCCCAAATACTTTGAGACACCAAAGTTCAACAAATATTGAGGGAAAGGAGATCCATTTAGCCATGTTAAGGAATTCTATATGGCTTGTTAAGAGGTTGCATATAGTGACAATTTCCTCATGTGCCTATTCTCCAAGAGCTTGGGAGGAACATCTATTGAATGGTTTTACAAGATACCTTATGGGAAAATCACAATCTTTGCTAAAATCTCTAAGAAGTATGTTGCCCAATATGCTCATAATGTCAAAAATGAGCTATCTTTGTTAGACCTTTGCAATTTGAAGTATAAAGGAGGTAAGAGCCTAGCCAATTACTTGCAATGATGGCAGAACCTCACCACAAGGTTATTCTATTAACCACCTGAGAAACATCTCACCAAAATATTCATTGATAACCTACATCCTAAACTATCCCATTTCATGAGGATGAACTACATCCAAACTTATCAAGACATAAAAGGAAAAGGCATAGACATCGAAAGAGGTCTCTTAGACGAAGGCACCATCCGACACTACAAAGATGATTCACATAGAAAACCTAGTGATGAAAAACCTTGCTACTAGAATAGAAACAAGAATGTTATCACTGATGGAGCCACATACACTAAACATGTCCAAATTGTTGTGGCTAGTCCTACACCAACTCCTACATATCAACAACAACAACAACCTCAAATCAATCAACAACCTATGCATCACTATCAACAACAAGCAAACCAAGCAAATCAGGCCAATGCCATATTTGTTACTCCAACTCAGAACATGCCTCAAGTTCAGACCCATCAGCGATGAACCTTCACCCCTCTTGGTGAACCATTGGACATGATCTTCTATCGAATGGCTAAAGCCAATCTCATTACCTATCCCTCAACCCAGCAATTTGATGATGCAACCCCCAAGATGACATGGTACAAAGATCATAAGTACTGTGACTATCATCATGTTAAAGGACACGCTAGCCTCAAGTGCATCAAACTGAAGCACTATATCTAATATCTCATTGACAGAAAAGAGATCTGAGTGGATACACCAGCTCAACCCTTGCCTAATGCCAATTTGCAAATCTATCAAAATGTGTTCCCTCAACACAATGCTGGGAAGAACCAAGTCAATACAATTCCTCCACCCCAGAACCAAGGAAAAGGTAAGCAAGGAGACCATGTTGACCACAAAGACTATACTATTGCCCACATTGCCCACATCAACTATGACAAATTTGTCAGATGCATAACCCAAGTTGAGCCCATTGTCAATGTCATCCATGTTAAGGGAGTAGATAGTCAATGTGTTGTTACCACATGCAGAGGCAAAATATATGTTTTCGGTGCTAATCCAATGCCTGCACACAATACACAGTATAACCTTCTAGAACACCTTGGGAATACACCTGCCCAAATATCCATCCTTGACACCCATCCATCAAAAGATTATCAATCGAGCCCTCCAAGAAGTACATGCCCCCACAAACATTAATACCATCCAATTTAAGAACCTTATGGGACACCTAACATCATCCTATGCATTTTCCTTCAAGCGTTCTGACATACCTTCTCTTTCCTTCAAGCCTTCTGACATACCATCTGTTGAGCTGGACCACAATCTCCCTCTCCATATCGCCATCATGGTCAGAGACTTTTCCATCAAAAGGGTCATGATAGATAATGGCTCAGCCCTAAACTTGTGGACTTTGAAATTCAGCCAGCAAGTGGGATTCACAGAGGCTGACATGTCACATGATGTCATCACTATCAAGGCATATGATAATTTGGAGCATACCTCAGAAGGTACCATTTGATTGCCAATCAAGTTGGGCCCAACAATTCAAGACACCATCTACCAAGTTGTTCATCTAGACCTACTGTATAACATTCTCCTCGACTGACCATGGATCCATTCCATCAAAGCAGTACCATCTACTTATCACCAATGCCTCAAATTTCTATATCAAGGCACTTAGATCACCATCCATGCAGATCCCCAACCCTTTGCATACTGCTGTGCATTGGAAGCTTCATTCCCCCATTATACCCATTGTCCTGGAATTGAAATTGGCACTTATGTTGCCAACTTATCTCAATCCCAAAGCGATCTAGAAATAATCCTAGCCTCTACCCTCTCTTATGTCAAGATCAACAAATAGGGTTGTGGTGAGTACAGTATAAATGATGCATTTGCAGTATGTGCCCTTCCTCTGGATCCACATACACAAGGGCACCCAAGCCACCAAAGCAAGCCTACTCAATCCAATCTTGAAATCAAGCAGTTGGGACCACTAACGTTTGTCTCCCATGGAAGCATAAACAGTCTAGAGATGGACCCTGACATCAACTAGAGGCTATACAAAGATCCCCCACCTCCTGACACTAAGCTCCTCAGTTACTTCAAAGATAAATATCCTTCATCACACAAATATGGTACAAAACAATGGAAATACCAAGGCGGTGGTCTAGGACCACAAGAAGGTGGCAGCAAAGATCCAATAGAGGCATCACAAAATCCTAAACATCAAGGCCTTGGCTTTAATACCTCTTGCCTGTGCATACAAGAACCTAATACCACAAGTGAGGGCACTAATCTACCCAACATCACCCTCTTGAATATCCAGGATGACCTTGTAGAAATTGAAGACATCCCTAAAGAGGATGAAAAGAAATCCTATGATGACATCTTTGATGATGATACCCTCCTAGGCAATTATGTCCTCCATCAACTCACCATTAACATCATTCAACTTTCCCTCATCCATCCCGAACTCATAGATTGGGGTCAACCAAGCATAACACATATCGATGAGTTCCAAAGCACAAAAGCACTCCTCATATTCATGGGAGCATCAAGCCAATAATCAAGTCAAGAACAAGAATCAACTCATGTTTGCAAGCACGACCCTAAAGGATACTTTGGGGAAGAGGAATTCTTTAGCCACAAAATTAAAAGTGAAAAAGAAAAGAATGAGTCCTTTTGTGAAAACCCCTCTGGGGCACATTATGACTCTAAAAAAGTAAAAATAAAGGGTGTATCTTTTGGTGAAAATCTCTTTGAGGTGCCAGAAGATGAGGACTGGCCTCTTCCCCCCATCCAAGACTATAGGCCAGAGCAATCATCCATAATCATCGAGGAAATAAAGCCAATGAACTTGGGAATAGAAGAATACCCAAGGATCACTTACATCACAACATCTCTAACTGAAGTAGAAGAAATGGCTTTCATAACGCTCCTCCAAGAAGCTACCATCAATTTTGCATGGTCATATGCACACATGCTAGGACTTGATCCAAATCTAGTTGTTGATAATCTTGCAATGGATCCTAATGTGAAGCCAGTAAAAAAAAAGCTTCAAAAGATGCATCCTAAGGTATCCCTCCTAGTAAAGATAGAACTAGAGAAGCTCTTACAAGCCAAAATCATTAGAGCTATTGATTACTTAGAGTGGATCTCCAACATGGTGCTTGTCACTAAGCCTTCTAGCAAGATCAAAATCTACACCGACTTCGGAGACTTGAACAAAGCATGTCCAAAGGATGACTTCCCCTTACCCAACATTGACATGATAGTGGATCTCACAGTAGACCATGAGATGTTGTCACTCATGGATGGCTTCTCAGGGTACAATCATATCAAAATAACAGAGGAAGATCAACACAAAACAACCTTCACAACATCATGGGGTACCTTCTGCTACAATATGATGCCACTTGAACTAAAGAATGCAGGGGCCACTTATCAGCGAGCAATAACAACCATCTTCCATGATATGATACACAAAACCCTAGAAGACTATGTGGACGATATCCTTTCAAAATCCAAGACACAATGTGAACACCTTGACATGCTTGAAAGCATGTTTGATTGACTACATCATTATGGCCTAAAGCTCAATCGAAAGAAGTGTATCTTCGGTGTAACATCTGGGAAGCTTCTAGGCATCATCATATCATGACACAACATATAGATTGATCCCAAAAAGGTCAAAGCCATAACAGAAATGCCTCCTCCTAGAACACTCAAGCAGCTTAGAAGCCTACAAGGAAAACTGCAATCAATGCATCGATTTATATCATAACTGGTAAACAAGTGCCAACCTTTCACGCATCTACTTCACAAGGACACAAGATTCAAATGGGATCCCATCTGCCAATCATTGAGATGCTAAAAGAATATCTGGCTAACTACCCCATCCTTGTACCACCAGTCTCAGGATGCCCTCTGATCTTATACATCTCTGCAACTACTACAACATTAGGGGCACTACTAGCACAACATGATGACAACAACAAAGAAAGAGCCATCTACTATATCAACCAAACTCTTGTTAGCTATGAGATCAACTACTCACCAATGGAGAAAGCATGCCTCGTAGTGGTCTTTTCCACTAAAAAACTTAGGCATTACATGCTTAGCCATACCATCAAGCTCATCTCAAAGGTGGACCCACTCAAGTATCTTCTATCAAGGATAACTCTCACATGCCGTATGGAAAAATGGGTCATGCTGCTAAGTGAGTTTGATATCCAGTACATAGACAAAAAAGCAATCAAAGGGTAAGTAATTATCGATCAACTAGTAGAAGCACCCCTGGTGGATGCATATCCACTAATCATGGAATTTCTTGATGAGCACCTTTGCATCATCGATGAACAACTAACATGGAAGCTATACTTTGATGGCTCCTACACATCACATGGATCAGGGGTAGGAATCCTATTTGTCACACCTCAGGGTGACTACATCCATAAACCATTCAAATTGGGATTCCCTTGCACCAACAATATGGCAGAGTACGAGGCACTCTTCTCAGGCCTCAAAAAAGCTATCCAATGGAATATCATAGAACTGCAAGTGTTTGGCGATTCACAGCTGATAATCAAGTAAGTCCTAGACAAATTCCAAATGAAGGATGACAAACTTATACCCTACAAAGGATTGGTGGACAGATTGTAAGAGCACTTCCTAATTTTATAGTTCACATAGATACCAAGGCTTCAAAACAAAGCTGCCAACATAATGGGAACCTTTGGATCCTTATTGGAAATCCTTCGCAACTCATCACAGTATGCATTCTTAGTCAAGTAGCTACACACACCTACTTATGAGAACGTTAATTCAAAAATGGTGTACATCTTGGTTGGTCCTTAGTCCCATGGTACCATGACATTCATGCATATCTTAAAAATGGTATCATATCTCCCCATCTCACCAACACCCAATGCCAAAACCTAATTCGTAGAGCTTCCCACTACACTCTTGTAGCCAACACCCTTTATCATCGAGGATATCATAACATCCTCTCTAGGTGTTTAGATTTGAACAAGGCTGTCCTGGCTTTACAAGGGGTACACACTGGAATTTGCATAGCCCACACGAGTGGCATGGTCCTAGCAAAGAAGTTACTTAGAGTTGGGTATTAATGACCAATAATGGAGCATGATGCCTATGAATTTGTCAAGAAATTCCTACCATGTCAACAACATGCCAATCTGATCCATGCTCTAGCTCAAGACTTGCAGCCCATTGCACCACCTTGGCCATTTTCATGTTGGGGCTTTGACCTCGTCGGATTAATCACTCTCCTTTCCTCGGATGGATAAAAATATATCATAACAACCACATAATACTTTACAAAGTGTGTTGAAGCAATTCTACTCATCCTCACTATTGACATTCAGATATCCAAGTTCATCCTATACCATATCATTTGCCGCTTCGACATACCTTCCACCATTTTCACAGATCATGGCACTCCTTTGAAAAATAGCATGTGGATGATCTATGTGCCAAACTCCACATCCAACATCGCTTCTCCAGCCCATACTTCCCCCAAGGAAATGGCCAAGCTGAGGAAACCAATAAAACTATCTTGAAAATCCTCAAGAAGGTTGTTAATGATTCTGGTCGTGACTGGCATCTCCAAATAAATCCCGCCCTCTAGGCCTATCACACTTCTTATCAAACTCCCACAAGCACCACCCCATATTCCCTTGTATATGGTGTCAAATTTGTCCTACCCATCAAGGTTGAGGTCCCTTCATTGCGAGTCTCCATGAAGAACTATACCACAGATGAAGACTACCACGTGGAATGCCTCACATAGCTGAACCTGTTAGATGAAAAGAGGTAGCAATCATATGATCACCTGGTTGTTTACCATAATCAACTGAAAAGGAGCTATAACAAGAAGGTCCATCCTAAATAGTTCCAGGTTGGAGACATGGTCCTCATGGAAAATCAGAAAGTGCAAGCACATCGAGAGAAAAAACCAAATTTGAACCAACTTGGTTGGGTCCTTACATTGTCACAACATGCTTTGGCTCCAGAGCCTATTAGCTATCAACACTAGAAGGTGAGCCCCTGAATGATCCTATCAACATCATACATCTAAAGCGGTTCTATGCTTGAACCATATCCTATTAAAATTTAGAAAATTCATAAAAATTGAAAAATAAAATAATAATTAAAAAAAAGCAAAAAAGCAAAGAAAAGTAATCGTCTAATGGTGAAAACTTGGCAATTCAAGTGCCTTGGACAAGTATGTTGGTGAAAACTTGGAAAAAGGTGCCATACATAGTGAACTAGGTCATTATTTATCAAACTGTCATCCCCCACCCATCCCAGCACTCCTCTTTTGCCAATCCCCATCCCCACCACCACCCCATCACTCCCTAGGTGTTCTATCCTCATGCCTATCCCACACAACACTAATTCCTATCCCAAATCCTGAGCTTCATGTATATATTCCTGTATAGCAAGATCTTCCTATCCCAATCCTTGAGCTTTTGTAAATATCCATTGTACATATCTCCCCATTCGTTATACATATCATCATGTCTTGTTGTACATGTCCTTGTCAGTCCTACAACAACATTTGATCAGATAACTTGTCCCATCCAACCTTGTATTTCAGTAACATCTTTTGTCGACTATCCTTGATCATGTGCTTATCCTTGATTCATCATTTGCCAAAAACAACACACATTATCCTCATCAAATGGGTCCTTGAGGATGTATCCTTCCTCATGTCTGACCTAATCTTTCATCAATCAACTGGGTCTGTGTAGGATGTATCCTTCCTTGCATTCTGACCTAATCTTCCCCCATCAATCAAATCAATCCTTCTCCTTGGCAAAGGAAATTTTTTGGATTTATCACTTTGGTCTTGGATTTTGTCCTTTGGATCTTGTTTATCTTTTACAGCTTCTTGTTGTTCCTCTCCTCATGATCACCACGATCCTTTATATCATGGTGCACTATGAATGAGGGAAATTTGGGGCAAGGTCTTTTGATCTTTTGCTTCTGCTTGTGAGTCAGTCGGACATGACCCTTACATGTTTCACATGTGATCTTTTGAGTTACATGGTTCACTTGGGAAATGTCATTTGTTTGTGGTTTCTCCAGAATCATTTCTACCATGACTCCTCTTGGGTTCATGCATGATGCTAGGGAAACCCTTGCATGTCTTTTCACATCAGTCCTATGCAATTCTAGTGACAAGGCCTTGTGTTCCCAGTAACCTTGGCAGGTCTCTAGCATTTCTATATTAAACTAGGTTGTGCTCTCTACATTTACACAATGAGCTCTCCCCAAATCCCTCTCATCCTGCATCATATAGATTAATCTTGCATCTTGCATCCTTCATATAGCTTCATCTTGCATCCTGCATTTCACCTCATCTTGCATTCATCCATATTTGCACTTTGAAGGACATTTGTTTATCCCCCCTTCCCATCTTTCTTCATCCTTTCCTTTCCCTTATGTGTTCTTTTCGAGAAAATTCCATAAAGTTTCCTCTTTGCATTATTTTCTCGAGGGGGCACAACCCCTTATCTTCCATTCTAGCCTAGGGCATCTTATTTTCTTGTCTTTGACGCCACACCACTTGTGGCATCACATCAAAGATGGGAAAAATGTAGACACCTAAAGTCCCTTTGCCAAATAAAAATATTTTATTTTGCAAAAACCTCTGATGATATCATCATTTATTAATTTATTAATTTATTAGTTTTTATTGTCATTATCCATTCTCTTATTTTAATTAAAGACATTTAATTAAAGAATCCCTCCCAAAATCATTTAAATCCAATTTGAATGATATTTCATCCAATTCATTAATTAATATTTAATAAATTGTGTCACAATCCTTAAATAAATTAAATATTTATTTAAACCCTCAAACCCTAGAAACTTCTAGAAAACCCTAAACCTATCCACCCTTTCCTAATCCCATCCTAAACCTACTTAAGAGGTGTTTCCTAACCCTCTTAGTCTAAACCCTCATCCTTTGACTTCTGGTCAACTCCCTCATTAATGAGCCTTACATGCTCATTAATGACCCCTTACACCTTCATTAATGGCTCTTATAACATCTTAATGAAGCATATGTCTCCTCTTCCACCATTTTTCCCTAAGCACACTTCCCTAGTGTTTCTCACACATGTGTGAGCAACCCTTAACCCTCATCCTCTAGACCATACCTCTAACCATACCTCAAACTATACCCCTAACTCTGAGTCTGACCCTAACCATCCTTCCTAACCTAAGCCCTTCCTTAAATCTTATAAATACTCTTCATTTCAAGAGAAAATCACCAATTCACCTATTTCATATTAAGCATTGTTATCATGCTCATTTACATCTAGACTTAGCTAAAATTCTAATATTGTTAGATTTAAGTCATTTCTATGCTTTTTAAACTCACACTAGTTTAGCTTAATGGATTAACATATCTTATTTCATTGCTTTTCATATCATTTTCATCATATCACACTTATATTTGGTTAAAATCAACTTAGCATAAGCATTCATAGCTCAAATCTGCATTCTAGCTTCATTTGGTTCCTTGGGGCTCTAGGGGCAAATCAGGTTCACCATACCTAATTTTGTACCACTATGGGGTATCCTTGGTCCCTAAATGATCCTAAATATTCCTAAATAGCATTGGGGACATGCTCCTAGTGTTTTGAGAGCACACCCACATCCCTAATCTAAGAGCAAATCAAATGGTGATAGGGTGCTCCTGTTTAAGTTCTATCTAAGGTATCATGTAAATGGATTTACTATATGATACTTAGGCCAATGTTTGAATGTCTATGCATGTTCCAAATAGGTTAGGTTTTCACTCATCACACCTGCATATGATTAAGGAATCACAAAATGCAATCTAATATACCATGTATGACTTTCGATCAACTAAATACGATCCTTCCTAGGTGCGATTAGGAGTTTACCATAGATGAATTAAGAATAACTAGATGTGACTTGGGATGCTGGAAATGATCTTCTGATAAAAAAAAGCTCTATAAATATGAAAATTTGTTAGAAATAAGATGAAAACATGGGGCTAGGCCCCACGGTGGGCACCAAAAATGTGCATGTCAAGTTGTGTAACTTGCAAATCTATAAACACAGCTCTCAATGATACATTAGTTCCTTTGGTTAGTATCAAAATCATTAAAAAATGCCATTAAACCAAAGAAGGTCATCTCATTGCTTCCTATCTAAGAAGAGTATGATCTAAATTATGGTTTTCTCTCATAATTAGCATAGATAAGTGACTAGACAGTCCTAGAATGAAAGATTCAAATCAATTAACCTGCAACTAATGTAACTTATGATCATGATTACATATGAATTCAATGCAAATTAAACTAAAGGAATGAGATAAATGCTATCATTGATGAACTAGAATGAAGAAATTATGCTAAATGATGCTGTTATGCTCTCCAAATGCTCTCAAGAAGTCTGAAACCATTTTAGCATAATCTCTTTTGTATAAACTCTAGATAGATGGAATGCCTTGAATTGCCTCCATTTTATAGAAATATGATAGAAATTGATGGCTTAGATTCAAACTTGGTTGATCCATGTGATGCTATGCGATTAACCACTTGGATTTCTTTTGTCCTTTTATGATGAATTGGAATTTAAATGAGTTATTTATTTCTTTAATTCATTTCTTTCCATGAGTGGGATTTTATAATTTTATTTAGTTAAATGTGCTAAGACATTTTAATTAAATGCTTTGATTATTGATCATTGACCTTTAATTGTTGGATGCGGGATGAATTATCCAACTAGGTGGCTCAACCTAGTTACACAATTTGGTCTAGTCATTCAATTGATTTGATGATTTTGATTAGGTCCCGACCCTCTAATTAGGGTTTTGATGAATTGAATTGATTTAGGGGCATTGAGTTATACTACATTGATTTAGGGTGATTACAATAGTATCCTTAGATGTAGCTTAATGGTGGTCTTCAATAGCCCATGAAGAGGAAGGTACACCATCCTGAAATGAAGCTAAAATTTGCAGTGGAGGAAGAGGAAAAATGTCATCCCCAATACATTCATTGCTATGAATTAAAAGGTTGTGGATTTCCAAAAAGAAATGAAGAGTAGAAGAAGTCACACTGGAATCAATAACATATATCAACCTTCCAAATTGCTCAGCTGAATCCTTCAAATTTCCAACCTTGCACATTAGACTTGACAACATATAAAAAATATTAGAGACAAGTGTTAGCCACAAAGGTGGAAATCTATAAAACCAACAATAGGAAATATACCATCTTCCAATTTATGAGAATGTAATAGCCTAAGTAGTAAATCATCATCATATAACTCATAATTTATCAATCTTTTAGCCATTGAATGAACAAAATCTACATCAAGAATGAGGTCCATGAGAACCATGAGGAATCCAAATGCAATCTCAATGAAGAAAGCCGAAGGATGGCAATAAAACCATTCCCCTCCAAATAAGGTTCACACAACAACATCAACATGAGAACAAGACAAATTAAAAACTAGTACTAACCGCTCATAATTGTACTCAACCTCCCTTCGAATCTCCCAAGGCCGTTTTGGAAATGTTATACGATACTCCATGATTTAAAGAGAGAATACCAATTGCAAAGCATATGAACAATTACAAATGATAAATAGTAAATATGATAATCTTCGAGTGTAAAAATGAAAAAGAAGATGATATATACCATCAAAGATAAATGACCAAAAGAAATACCATGTCGGCCAAGTAATCATAATGACAAGCCCAAATTAATACCACCAAGTTGTGAAAGAAATTACACACATGCAAAGATAAAGAACTGATCTATACAAGTACCAAGTTAAGATAAAATATCTCAACAATAAACCCCACTATACTACCAATACCATATATGAAGTAATCAATGTCAGTCGGCACAAATGAAATTTTTATTAATTTTTTTTACTATTATAGAGAATTTATTTTTTATATAAAAATCTTACTCTTTATTTTTCACATTTTAATTTAAAATATAATTTTCTATTGACTTATCCCTCGAACCTCCTTAGATGTAAGTGCTAGTTTATTCTCTTTTGTTATTGTACTTTCCATTGCCTCTAGATCTTGAATTTCCATAACTAAATCTTACACCTACATCTATATATATTAACATGTTTCTATTATAAAAACAAGGGACGCAAGCGTCAAAGTTCTTGTGTGTTGTGTAATGCTTGTAGGTGTAGATTAAGTGGATTGAAATTGCATATAAGACAGCGTGGATAGAAAAAATTAGCTAGTTTGTTGTGAGTTTAGCAATATGTTTATAATTTATTGTCTTGTGAATCCATATCCATGAAGGTAGAATGAGTGCCTAAAATTTTGTGATTGAATGTTTAGTAAATGTAAAGTGAAAATATATAAAATTAAAATATTAATAAAAATAATAGTTAAAAAAAAATAATAATAAAAACTTAAAGTTTATTAAATTAATAATTAATTAATTAAGAACTAATTGTTAAATTTTTTAAAATTTCTAAATAAAAATTAAAAATATAATCAATATACTAGACAATAGTAAAATCAATTGGAAAATAAAATTGATATTAGAAATTTAAAATTTATTAACTAAAATGTTGTTGTTAGTACTTGCCGATAGACTAAGCAAGTAGTATTGCATCTGTTTTTGGATTGTTTAGCTTAATGAGTGATTAAAACTAATTGCATGAACCAATAATAATTTAACATATTTCATATTCTATTATAAATTTTATATTTTTCATAGTATAAATGCAATATTTAACTTTATAAATTTTCAAAAATATTTTTTGAATATATGATTGGTCCACTTAGTTTGAGTCTTATTGCACCTCCAAAAATAAATTGCAACATGAAATTTTTTTATTTCATATTTATTATATATCAATAAATTTAGATTAAAAATTATATTTTATAAATTTATTTGTAATTTATAATATTTATTTTTATGAAATATTACAATTTAAATAAAACTTATGATATGATAATATATATTAATTTGTATTTCAATTAAAATATATTAAATTGATATTTAATTTTAAAATCATAGTTTTATTTCAAAAAATTGATTTAAAAATTTATTATAAAATTAATTGTGCAAATTAAAATATGAAAATTTTAAACTATGTGAAATATAATATTTATATTAAAATATTTGAAATATATGTTAATTATCAATTTTTGATTAAAAATAATAATTATAATATATGTTAATTGAATAGTTCTATATGTTTAATAATTTATTATAATTTCTTGTTGAAAATTTCTTATTATTATGATTATTAAATAGAATTATACTTTATAAAATGTAATTAATTTATTAAAATTCTTATTATATATTTCACATTATAATTACACTTCATTACTTTTAATTAAAAGGCAAGTACTAGCCACTACGTGGCACTTGTTAATGTAAGTGATTGTTAATTCAACTATTAAAAAAAGTGACATAATTGACATAGGATAAGGTAGAGGCATATTTTTTGTTAAAAAATAAAATAAAATTGTTTGCTATAATTTGTTGAAGAATTAAAAAGATTGGATTCAATGAATCCATTAGTATGGATCTAATAGAAAACTCCTTGTATGTTAAAAGTGATATTTAATGCAAACTAAAGAAATCAAATCCAACTTGTACAACTTTTAAGATTAACGCTTGCTTGCTCATATGAGCACCTCTATGCCAAATAGAGAGTGTAAAATCAATGTTTTGATTTTCATTTTATTGCACAATATAATATGAAAGCAAAACATAGATTCGAAAAGATTGTGACATCAAAACACAAACTTTATTTATTTATTTATTTACACTTTCTACTAGATGTTGTAACAAACTTTACGATTATATTTATTAGCTTTTATAATTCATTTATACATGTCAGGAAAAAATATTTTTCATCTATGAAATAGTTTTTTCTTTTTTATTTCCTTAAATTGTCTTTAATGCCAAAGATGCATCTATGATATTTTGACTTCATCACAACATAATAACAATAAATATAAAAAATGAGTTTTGAAAATGTTAAACAAAAATAAAATAAAAATGTTTATATGATTTTATAAAATAAAAATCTTATTTAAAAAAATCATCTATTCTAAGACATCAAAAACTAAAAAATATAGTTTCAAATGGTACCATTTTCAAATTTGAAATCAAGTTTCAATAGTATTTCTCCTACAAATATGAAAAAAATAAATAAGATGAATATCGAATTCAATTTTCATAATCTTAGACAAAACAGGGTAGTGGTAGGAGTGCAAAGTCTGTAACAGACTTTGAAGATATTAATACAATTTCCAGACATAAATAGAGAGTATAGCTTACTTCCGACAAAATAATTAAAAAAATTCCCAGGTCTATTAAATCTTAACAGAGCATTTTCAAATATAATATCTAAAAAAATTTCCTCACAATTATGTTTTGATGGATGCAAACACCATGTTTGAAGCCCCAGGCCCTACCATTCTATAAGCCACATCCTGGGTAGATTCAGTTGAAGAACCAAAACCAGCATCATAGATAGCATCTCGCTCAGTTCCAAAAGCATAGCTAGCATTTTATATATATTTACAGCAGCAAAGACAGTTGTTTCATATCCTACAACAGCAGAGTGTAGTTCCTATTGATCCATCAGAAAAAGTAGCACGAGCTATTCCATACCCAGGAGCTTATTATTGTGGGCCCTCTATTCTATTGTCGGCAAGGGCATGTTACAGGTGCCAGCCTAAAATTTTATTGATTTTTTTCAAACAAAATTAATTTTTCTCATTGTTTTTTTCCCTCATAGCCAATTAAGAGATTAGTTGACTGGTCAAATGAAAAAGTTAGAAGGAATCCATTGCCTAAGTTTACCTGTTGTAGGCAAGAACTAACAATAATAGTATAAATAAACAAGTGCCACGTAGTGGCGAAGTACTTGCCTTAATAATAATAATAATAATAATAATAATAATAATAATAAAATTCTTCCAAATTGTATTATGGCTATTTCATACAAATATAACTAGATTGAATAATTAATTAGGAGTTTGATATTAAGTTAATAATGATAAGTTAAAGATAAACAAATATCCATTGTTGTAGTTACTAAGTACAAGTATAATTGGTATTAATCACAATGTAATTAATATTATAGCTATTTGATATAATAGGTGAAGTCTTATATTAATTTAGAATTATAAATATATAATAATTATAAGATATTTAATTATCATAGTTTAAATCAAATTAATAAAAACAAAAGAAAATTAATCCTTATAAATGTAAGTGAATATATCTATGTTAATGAAGTACATAAATTATCTTTAATTTTTAAAAAGATTTATATATTATCATTATTTTAAAATTTTATATATTATCAATATTTAAAAAATATATAATTAAAAATATCAATAAAATTATTTTTCTTAAATATAATTATTAATTTTTGAAATAAAATAATTTATACATAAATAATCAATATAATATATTATAAGATATTTAAAAAATATAACTATAAATCAAAATTTAAATATTTCACATAAATTATTAATCTAATATAATATAATTTCCTATTTTAAAAAAATAATTGTTAAAATCAAAATAAACTACATTAAATAATATTTTATATAGTTCATATGACTTATATAATGAAAAAGTTAAGTTTATTAATATTTAGATTATAATTATAATTTATGTTATTTAATCTAAATATATAACATCTAATTATAATACATATAACAAATTTTATTATTTAATTTAATATACATTAGTTAATAAATAATCTATATCCAAAACCATGCATTTATATTATAATATATTTTTAAAAATAAATATGAATTATTTTAAGGGCATGGTAAATATTTGCCCCTATAATATTGCTTCGAAAATTGTAAGAGGTAGTGTTCGAAATTAATTTTGTTGAATTATAAACATAAAAAATGTGCATGTATATTATACAAATTATTAATTTTGTAACAAATTTGATAAAAATAATAATTTTAATTGGTAAAAATGTAATTTTTTAATCACTAGTTAATGGAAGAAATCCAAAAATTGATGCAATAGGCAAGTACTATCATTCACTGATTATTAGTCCCTGCCTTATAGGCAGGAGACTTATGTTTTCACTGCTTTATCCCTATTAATTTATTTTTGGGAAAACGTGAACATATAGTCTTTTTAAAGTAAATCTAAGTGTTTACCAATATTTTTATTTATGTCAAATTTTGCATAATTTAAAACTATTTTTTTATTGGCCACTTGTGTTTTTCTTGGTGGTTAAAATATTTTTTGTATGAAAAAATTACAACCATTTTGTTTTGTATGCCGTGTGCAGCTGGGCGCTATTTTCCACAACATATTAACTGCGGATTTAATGGAGGAGTAAATGTACAAATTTTGTCTTTAATTTTCATCCTACGTATTACGTTGTTTTTCTCTATTATGTCCTTTGCGTTTTGCTATTTTTTATTATGTTCTTTTCCATTCTGTTTGATATCTCTCTGTTGTTCTTGGGCTTTTGAATGTAATTTCTTCGGTAACAAAGAGGGACCCCTGCTACCACCTCGGGTAGGTCGTGTATTTGAAGCAACAGTTGTAGGTTTCATTAGTCTTGTAGAGTTTTGTAATTTTTACTTGCCAACCACCCATTTTCGTCACCAGCCCCATCGACTGCATGTCAAGAAGCTTAGAGGCAAACTAGACATAAAAAAATCTTTCAATTTTTACATTTCTAACTGTAATTGTTTTCAGTATCTGTCTCAGGCTAAGTGAATTCTATTTGTTGTGTTCAATGATTACTGTGCATGTCGAAAACCCAATATACGAAGCTACCAATGAAATGTCTGAAAGATTGGATGGTTCTCTCAGGAAGATTTAGGGCTTTTCATGTTTTGTTTTGTTTTTTTTCTATGTAGGTGTGCACTTAACCCTTTAACAAAATATAAATAATCTATCTAATATTCATAATGAAAGTTTATCAATAAAAAATTGCATTCAACCTTTAAATACTGAAATGAAACACATTCTTGCCTCTAGCTGACGAACAAATGCTATCTGTGAAAGCTTGCTTGATGGATTATACATCTTTAAACTATAATGGGTTAAACTTAAATCCCACAAAAATTTGAAATCTGTCTTAATTTTCATGGACTTCTACCGAGTGTAAAACTTTGTGTCATTTCATGGATGTGCCAGTTTGGGTGTACATTACTTGGGTTTTACTAAATCCCATCAGTGATTGTTACAAGCCCTTATTGTTTCACCACGAAAACAAAAAATTATCTCGTAAGCGATTGTTACAAGCCCTTACTGGGTGTACACGCAAGAACTTTGACCAAAACTAGAGTTTCTGCTGAATCCAGGGCTTACAAACCATTTTATTTTATTTGACTTTTTTTCATAGGAAGATCCGTCTGACATGAGAATGATGGAATAATGAACCCAGGAATTTAAACATGGCGAGCCGATCACGGGTGGAAGCAGTGGTGTCTCTGTTTGTTACCGCGCATCCTCATGAATTGCCTTCTTTGCTTCATGCCTTCACTTGTTTTTTCTTTGTAATTCTCTTCAGGTTTTCCTATTTATTATCAATTTCATTATTTCCTGCTCTTTTTCTTCTTTGTTTCTGAATTTTCACATTTTGGTTGGTTAGTGAAGTTTCATATATAAATATTTGCCAATGTCATGTTTACTGTGGAGTTTCGTTATGTGAAAAACTAGGGTTATAAGTTTTGAACAATATGGAAGGTTGAGAAAGAAAATAAGAAAATACTAGATTTATCTTCATTAATACATTGATAGAAGTAGATATGTATGTATCAAGGACTTTTCTAAAATTTGAAGCCCCTTCAATATTGTTAAACTAATTTTGTAATGTTTATAGAATGGTCATTCAGTTAGGATCTTTCCTTTTTAGAGTTAATCCTTGTTTAGAATACTTCTTTTTTGTCTTCCATTTTTGTTTTAAAAATTCTGCCTGTAATCTTTATTTAAAGAGCTTTCACCTCTATTGAATATCAATTGATTATCATTTCATGGTATCAAATTAGAGATTGGTTTTTGGCGAATTTTTCCAATCAAATTTGTGGTTTAATTACCAAGAAATTTAGAGGAAATTTTTAGAAGTTTTTGGCTCAAATTTTTAAGAACAAAAATTGTGGTTTCTGTAGATTTTTTTAGATCTGCAAGTTTATTTTGCAATTTTTTCATCAAAAAATTGTGGGTCTTGTTTCTAGTGCGAAGGAAGGTTTTTATGTTTATGCAATGGGTTTTTGCAATGCTACAATACTTTGTGATAATGGTTTTTGAGGTTATGGCAAGATGGATTCCATGCTCCTAGTTTCTTTGATGAATAGAGGGAATTTGTTGGGGTCCTCATAAAGATTCACTCAGGTTGTTAGGCAAATTCTTCTATTATCTCCGAACTTCAAGTCAACATCTTTTGCTCATATCATCAAAGAGTGGAACAAGATGGCAAATTGTCTTGCTAAATGGGCCTTATAAGGGATCACTAATTGTCATGTTTCAGACCAAAATGGGTTGGCCCATAAGTTATTTGAACTTATCCAAAATGATCAGCTGGAATATACTGTTAGGCATGTTTTCAGATATTTTAAATCATATTTTAAGGGATGAAATCAATCGAATCTAGGCTATTTAACTCAACTTTGGATAATTTCTTTTATAACTGGACATTCATAGAAACAACGTTATGAAAAAGTGGAAATACTATTATAGGTGTTGATCCTGCAGACTAATTTGGCATTAATGATGTTAAAAGTCACCTTATCATCTCTTCTATTTATATATTATGTGTAGGTAGACAGGACTTAATAATATAGCAGTTGGCCTAAACATTGCTAGTTTCAATATTAGTTCTCAGGTTTTTCTAGTTCTCAATTTTGTAGAGTCACGCTCTCTACATTGTAATTGATTTTACTTTATATGACAGGAGTAGCTGCATTCAGAAACATTTTGAATCAGAGTGTCTAGTGGAATATTGAAATGGAGGTTTTTAAAAATGTTGATGAAGAAATATGAAGTCTGCAGATAACCTAGTTGAGCATTCCAGGTACTCACGTTTTCAAAAGTCATGTATGCACACTGCAGTAGAACTTCTGTTTATAAAATTTAGATTTCTTTTTTTCTGTAACATTATAGACCTTGATCCCTCATTTTCACATTGTAACTCCTAAAATTGATATTTATTTAGTTTTATTTTCCTTTAAGCAGCTCATAAATCTTATCAATTTGGGTTCATGATAAATTAGATCATTAGATTGTATGAATATTTGCAAAACTACTATTTTTCCATTTTGCATTTTCCAAGTTTATTTTGTAGTTATTATTTTTAGCCATTTTAGTTTTGATTTTATGAAGTTACTTGTAATGCTCTGACATTTAATGGATTATTGCTTGTAGCGCGAGTCTATGTTTGTTGTTGAAGTTGGTTGCATGCTTGTTGTTTGAAAACACCACATGTATGCGTATTTTTGCTGACAATGTTATGAATTTTCTAGGAGTTAATCCTTTTTCTGGACCCTACTTTTCCTTATTGTTCATCTTCTTTCACTTGGGAATTAGTTTGTCAGTTGTATTTTTCATATTTTGAAAAACCCTTTTATAACGGGACTGGAGAAAATACTTCAGTCAAAATAACATATGTACAGAATGCTGCATTGTTGTTGATTTGGGAATTACACATTAAATATTGCATTATTGTGGATAGCGTTCATAGCTTTCAAATGGTAAAAAGGTATATAAAACATTTTGTACGTCTGCCTTGATTTTACCATATGAGGTTTATTTATATGTCTTTCAAAGTGTAGGCCACATGTGACCTTAATAGTAAAGTGTATATAATATAGTAGGTGAAGATTGAAAATATTAACTGATCTTGATTCCCTCTACGTTTTTCCTGTTGCATGCAAAACTTTAGTGCATACAAGGCAAGTTGAGTTCATGACTTTTTTTCTTCATTTCTGAAATATTAGTATAGGATTTGAACAGATTCTCATGTCTGTGTATATTTCTATAAATACTGGTTGAATTTTCAGCTTCTTTGGGGCTTGTTTTGTGTTCATCATTGCAGGTTGTTAAGTTTATGCCTTCTAAAGAATCGAATGCCATTTAAAATTATGTCTTGTCTTCACTTTCATATTATTAAGATGACTAGTTTTTTCCACATCATAAGACAAAGCTTTGATGGATAAGTTATTCTGGTTAACAAGTGATTTTAATCTGTCATTGTCATTTTTCACCACAATTTTTGTTTGGAACTAAGTACCCATGAAATTAGTTTGTTTCACAGCTTCAATCAGGCCATCTGGTTTTGTTGAAATACAAAGTCGTTAAAAGTGGTTTCTTCTGCATAAGCTACATGAGATTTAGTCCATTAAATTTAGATAAAAAATTTACATGGTGACTTTTTTCTTTTAGGCTTGGGAAAAGTCTTCTCTGATGTCAACACATGATGTTTTACCAAGGACAATTCTTTTCTCTTGATAAGCCAACCATATGCAATACGCTTAACTCTGTCTAGTTGGTTATTGGGTAACATAAACCATATTGCAAACATAATAGAGAACATAAAAAATCTACAAAGGTGTTTATATCATCCTTGGCTAAGCAGCAGAAAATATACACCGACGTGACCCTTTTTCCTTCGGCTACATAGACGCTTCTATTTTAGAACCATACACATTATAACCATCATGCTTACAACTGCCAGCACCTCTTCTTGTGGCATATACATTGTAACCATCTTGGAACCTTACAAATCTTCTTCAACTCTCTGCATTGAGATAGACATTTGAGATAGACATTTTCTACTAAGCATCCAGCACCTCTTCCTGTGGCATA
Organism: Chamaecyparis obtusa; assembly: GCA_027943335.1. Taxonomy (NCBI): domain Eukaryota; kingdom Viridiplantae; phylum Streptophyta; class Pinopsida; order Cupressales; family Cupressaceae; genus Chamaecyparis; species Chamaecyparis obtusa. Next base: position 2,266,630 of record BSBK01001859.1, read on the forward strand.
CACTTTGTGACTTTTGTCAAACCTTGCAAACCCTCTTTGAACTCTCTGCAGTGAGATATAAATTTTGGTAGGGGAGGGTTCTACTAAGCATCAAACCAGTTGTTGAGTTTGAAAAGTAGGCATTCAACTTATTGATGAAGTTTTCAGCAACTTAGGCCATTGTCCTCTGCATTTGAGAATTGCAGGGCCCTTCCTTCCCCAAGAGCATTTGCTCAAAGGATAGCCAAGATAGAGATGCAAAAAGTGCATTTCAGATTCCTGCCTAACACTGTAATGTGAGCAAGTTAGGTACAATAGAGACAGTAGTCCTCTATTGCAAAGCCCTTCCTTCCCCAAGACCACTTGCACTAAACTTAGGGTAGCCAAGATGGAGATGCAAATTGTTCATCTTAGATGCCTATCTGGCACTTTGCAATGTAGGGAAAGTCATATACAGAGAGTCATGTTCCATTTTCCCATCTCAGTTACCCTTTTGATCATATCATAGTCACTATCACATTTGTGTTATGTAGTGGGGGAGTACAGTGAGTCCCACGAGCATTGTGTGTAAATAAATTATGACTTATTTTCCACTCTTGCTCTAGATCTGCAATGATAGTCCAGTTATTTATGTCATAAGCATCTACTATGGATGTCAGATAACAATATTTTTGTTGGGCGATTGAACACCCAATATGATGATCTATTAGTGGGAAGTATCTATGCATTCACAACTTTAAGAATGAGGAAAGCTAATTTTCAAAGAACAACGATTTTGTTTGATATATCGGCAACCAAACTCGAGTCAGATGGTGGAATTATGCAATGAAATATTTAGGTCACAATTTTTAGTATACCCTATTAACAGCTCTTCAACTTAATATAACAATGGTGCTCTAGGATTTATTTGCAATTTCAAAATTTCCCAAAATAATTTCAATTTCAGCTCTGCGTGCAACCATGGAATGGAGTTGCACAAACCAAGAGGTAAAGGTTTTTATCCTAACCTCAAGGTATGTAAACAAGGTTCTTTGTCCTTCATGCATCAACGCTATGAACTTGGAAATGAACTAAATGAATATGAAAATCTGATGATTATAAATTTCCAAATGTTCCATCTTTTATACCTATTGGAACTTTATTTTTAGATTTATCATTTACTGTCCAAAGACAAAGCTTTTTTGATCTGTTTTCTCATGATGCAATTGTGTCAAAGACTTGTCCAACTTCTTAAAAGAAACAATTTCAGCTTCAAGTCTCTGACAGTTTTCTTCTTTAAGCTTGAGCTAACTTCTAATTTCTTCTTCAATTTTCTTTGCATTTTCAATCTGAATCTTCAAATCAGTTATCTATTTATCTGCATCCAACTTGAGATGTCTTACATTCTTCTCTTCATTTCCTTCATGTAGCAGCAATTTCAAGTTCTATTTTTCCTTGTCAGGTTTCTTAATTTCTTTTACAATGCTTATTAGATCCTCTACAAGCTCCACTTCTCCCTCTCCTTCATCAAAGTAGCCTTCACCTTCTTGAACTTGAGTGCTAGTTTCCTCTAGGACCATGAATAAAGTCTCATCATTTAAGAACTCTTCTTCCCTAACATCTAATGAGTAGCTTTCTTCCTTAGAATATAGACTCCTTTTGAAATTTTGAGTCCTCTTTTTCTTTCTCTTATATTTTTTTTTTGAGCTTAGACTTCTTTTCAAAGCTACTATACTCACTCTTCTCATATGGACATTTGAATACAAAATGCCCTAGCTTGTCAGAGTTCAAACACTTGAAAGACAACTTTCCTTTATATTTGCTAAAATCATTTTTAAACTTTTAATGAAGTATGCTTGCTCAAAATCAAATTCTCCATCATCACTCTTACTAGACACATGCACTTTATCTTTACTTTTTTTCAAGGCTTTGAAGGTTCTCTCCCTTTTGAATGATGAATCAGAATTTGTCCTCATCTCATAGGTTGTTAAATGCCATGGGACTTGTCAATAGTCTTCTTGTCAAGATCAACCCTCTCTTCAAATGCTCAAACTTTTGCATGAAATCTCAAGGGCAAAGATCTTGGAATAAGCAGAATTTTAATTTGCCGAGTTTTGAAACTTTTCCATAAGCTATCAACGAACGTCTATAGATTATCTCATAGCTTTAAGTTTTGAGTGGGTTGGATTTGTGAGCATTTTATTAAGTACTTCAAGACATCTTAATTTCATAAATCATCTCTCTCACCATTACCACAATAATGGTTAAAGTAATTTATACGATTGTTAAAAAGAGAAAGATCGATGTGCATTTTATGGAAATCTTTGGACAAGAGGGAGAGGTAGTGGAATACCATAGTGGTGGCTTTGTCAAAACCATGGTTTTTTAATGAAATTTAGAAATAACACAAAATAAAAGGGCACACGTTGACCAAAAAATAAGCAACAACATTCTCTTGTTCCCGCATATTGACACTTTCAAATTCCATCCTATGAGTTTGTAGCTTGACCTTTTTAATCTTCTAATCTCCTTCATATGTATTTTTTAGCTTCTCCCACATGTCATGAGCTGTATCACAAAGCAAATTCTATCTCTGATAAGCCACATAAGATTGCAATTTTCATTTACATCTTAGTTCTTTTGGTTGTGGATACAATTAATATTGATTTATAAATTTGTTATAACCTTGATTTAATATATACTAAACAAATCATATGTATTCATAATATGACTTTTCACTCGTCTTGCAGAGCTTTCGCCACATGCACAAAATATAAGAACTCTTGCTCCTCTGCTCTTCAAGGTTGGTGGATATTGTTATAGCTTTCTGGCACAAAGTTTTGAGTGTGTTTGCTACCTTCTTCTTTTACACTTTTACACTCCCAAAGCAATTGTCATTAGAATCACTAGTCAAATGATACAAATTGACTTTCCTTCAACATTCAATTAAGTAGTACATGTCCGAATGCTTTGACAAAAATAGACCAAATGTCAAATATTCCAATTATAGTGGAAACGTGCAAAATAGAAAACAATGTACAAAACATATCAATTGACAAAGCTTTGGACAATGTGCATTGCTTCCAAATTGATACATTCAACTTTAAGGTTGGTGATTTCTTATTTGATGCTCTTCATGTATTGCTTCATAGCCGCTATACATCTAGTGAACTTCGCAATGGTCTTGTTACCCATTTCTTAGACTGCCTTCATAGAGGTTGTCTTTTAGCTTTAAACTCTTTCAATCATGAGTTACACCCATCAATACTTTATGATTTGCATAGAGTTAATGACAAAGCCACATACTTGTGTAGGATGAGGCTTTCCGCAACAGAATCCAACACAAAAGGCGAAACTGGCCTTTGGGGTGACACGTTTTGTATCCATTGGCTAGCTCGTTGGTTGAACATATCCATATGCATTTGGTCTCTAACAAGAAAGAAACCATATTTGCATTTCAATAAAGATGCTTCTCATTTTGAAATATCTATTCTTTTCCATGATGCCAATCCATTAGCTGGACACTATGAGCCTATCTTCTCAAGAATAAATACCTATAATAGAATGCAGATTGTGCAACCACCTTTGTTACCTGTACCTTGTGAAATCATGAACATATTTGCCATGATAGCAGCAGAACTTGATCAAGTCGGTCTTCAACAGCTACCTGCATTTGTCACTCCATGTGGTGAAAGCATGTTCGCTGCTATAGCTGCCTTGATTGATACTCGGTTTGATGCACTTGCTTTACGACTATTCATGGCCCAGTCATTAACCAATGCATTAGCAGTGCAAGATAGATTTGCTTTACATTGCTTCAACATGCTTCAACACCCTACACCGTCAAATAGCCAATTGCTCTTCCAGCAACAAACACTGATTAGCAAGATTGGAATGCCATATGTTTTCAACAACCTCGAAGGTTCTGAGTTTTGCTTGTTATGGATTTCATATATATTTCAGACAACTATATACATTTGGAAAATCATTCCCCAATCTAAAGTAGAGGTCATATGCAATTGCATTCAGCCCAAACAACACATAAACTTATTCTGTTACGAGAACAATTCAGGCCACTTCCATTACAAGCCACTATAAGAAAAATAAGATTTGTCAAATGAAATGCTTACGAAAAGACATGCCTTGTTGCATGCCAATGAAAATGCATTTGCAACCAAAAAAACAATACCCTTTTTAGCAAAAAGTTCAATAATTAAACAAAATACAAGTCTCCCTACCAAAAGAAAAAATATACGATGTTCATTGCGATGTCTAAAAGTAGCAATTCATAGTAAAGGCCATCTCTTGTCAAATACCGACCACCCAAAAAATGCCTCGACGGACAACATTACACATCAAACAACAACATGTGCCAAGAGTAGGACAAGATATGTATTTCAGAAAGCAAGAACAACTCACCACCCACAAAATCATGCACATGCAATTGCAATCAACAATACAAATCAAAAGTCTATTAAGCAATACCTAGAAGCTATTAACGATACACCTACTCAAGCATGTGAAATTTGTGAAATGTTGTCTTTTCATAAACAGGTTTACAAGGTCAACAATGCATTTTTTAATGCTTTCTCTTTGCTTTCCACTACAACTAATAGAAAAACCATTGTAGTGGGCCAGCCAATTTGCAAACAATGCATAGAGGCTATTAGGATTGGAAAACTGACTATGTTTGTTGCACCATGGAACATAAGACACAATAAACAAATAGACATTGTTCATTCCTTAACTAGCCTGGAAGAAAGACTAGTTTCCCTACGTATTTCTTTTGCACAAATTAGGCAATTGGGATACAAAAGAGCACAGTATGGCTTGAATGGTACAATAATCAATGTTCCCGTCAATTTTGATAGAGTTCAACAAGCATTGCCTAGACATATAGAAGAAACCTAGACAATTGCAATAAGATTGAAACGTAAACTCGAATACAAAAATGCATACGCACAAGGTAATGTTAGGCCTGCTTTAGTAATGAATGCTTTAAAGATTCTGTCTAAAACACCATTGTATACAAAAGAAAATATCACAATAAATCAAGATTGGGAAACCCTGATAGCAAGAAAACATGAACAAATGCAAACAGCTACTGACATAGATATAGACACAGACTCTGATACTGATATGCAAAAGGATTTGTATGAACATCAGGAAGAGCCCATTACTGAATCGCTTATACATTGGTTCAATGAGTCACATTCAATCAAAGACCTTGATACAATGATTATTGAAATTGCACCATCTGAAGGATTTAAACCCCTAGGAATTTTCCAAGACAGCTATTCAGAAGAAATGAATTTCCCAACACTTTTTTATGGTTCTGCTCGACCTAAAGACATCACTAAAAAATTCAGCTACCAGAAACTAGTAAAGTGGGAGCTCATGCATAAAGACAATGAATTTTCAATGCATATAACAAATATATTTTTCAAAGCTATTAAAATAATTATCCATCAAATATCCTCACTGGCATGGGTTTGTATAAGGAAAGTTGAATTGAAAGGTGAAAAATTGTTTGCAAGGGAAGTGCAAAAATTTGCAAATCTAGAAATTTTTTTGAAGTCCCCATTAGGTTTTAGGTCATTGAGGAGCATTCGAACATCTCCTAACTATCTTGAAAATAATATAAAAAACATATTTGCAATGATACGACAACTAGGCCCTCCAACTTTCTTTGTAACACTAACAAGTGTTGAACACTTTTGGGAGCCATTGTGCAAAGCATTGCAACATATATCAAGTATGCAACATGATAAAAACAATGAAACTATAGAGGACAAAGACTTAGACTTTGAAATAAGGAAAAATCATATCCTTTGCAGCCGCTATTTCAGTCACAAGCTTAATGCATTTCGAAAGCTGATGCTTAAAAACCAAGAGTTGTTTGGTAAAGTATCTGACTACTTTTTTGTTACAGAATTCCAAAACTGAGGAAATGAACACACACATTTCATGTTATGGATATAAAATGCACCTATATATGGAGATGCAAGAACATGGATATAGAAAATTTCATTGACAAATACATCTCATGTGACTCTACATTACTGGACACAAATCTAATCAAAATGTAGACACATCACCATACAAAAACATGCAAAAAGTACAAAACATCAAGTTGTCGATTTAGCTTTCCCTTGCCTCCCATGAGGCAAACAATAATTTTATAACCTTCACAAAATACTAGCCCTACAATCAAAGACAGGGCAAGACTATTTTTCAAACAGCTAGAAAAAAAAAACTATACAAAAGAAGTTACATTTGATGAATTCTTGAACGAATTCGATATTGACGAAGAAAATTACATTGATATGTTACAAGCAACATTATCACGAAGAATTGTCTTCTTGAAAAGGGATCCTACAGATCTTTGGATAAATTCATTTGCTAAAAAGGTCCCAGGACTATGGTATGCAAATACAGATACACAGTTCATATTAGATGCATATGCTGCTGCATCTTACTATAGTTCATACATGACAAAGAAAGATAGAACATTGTCACTTGCATTCCACCAAATACTTTAGCAGTGTACTTATGCTTATAATGATAAGATACATTTCATACGAAAGCTAGGCAATGCATTGCTAAACTATCAACAAATGTCTAGTCGCCAAGCAGTTCACATTGCTCTTTCTTTGCCATTACGAAAAAGTTCCTGAAGAACCATTTTTTATCAATACAGGACCTCCCAAAAATAGAATCTTGATGATAAAAAGCCCCAAACTATTGGCGAAGGAATGAGCAGACTCTGAGAACATCATGTATGCCTTTGCAATAGACAAATACATACAACGCCCACAAATGTACGAAAACTTGTCCCTTGCAGAATACACTACTTTTTACTCAAACAATTCGTTAGCATCACAAAAAAGAAGGGCAAAGCCACTAATCATACACTTTGTAAGATACAATCTGCATAAAGACCTAGAAAATTACTGTAGAGAACAACTTATGCTTTATGTTCCTTTTAGAGATAACGAACAATCCTTGTTACTAGGACACAAAACATGGAGCTCAACATTTGATGTGAATAAGTTACAAATTGCACATGTCGAAAAGATGTTCACACCACAAATATCTAGTACATGGGGTGACATTGAACTCATCATAACAAAAGCTACTAATCATAGCCATTCAGTAATAGACCTTGACAATGACAATGACAATGACTAGAACCAAATCGAAATAGAAATAGAAAAATATGACATCATCAATGACCTAAAACATGTTAAATGTGCAAAAAAAAAGCAAGATATTCCCCACTCACTATTCACAGAAATAGCTCACCCATTCTTGCTCAATAACCAAGAATAATTCATGTTGCGAAGACAACTAAACGAAGAACAACAATCAATAGTCAAAGATGTATTGATGACAAAGAGACTCGCACCTGACAAGCCACTATATTTTTTCTTGATAGGAGGGGCTGGCACTGGGAAAACCTTCACAGCAAAAGTGCTCTTCCAAGCAATGATTTGAAACTATGATAAGCACCTAGAAAGTGACCCGTTCAAGCCCAAGGGAATCATTATCGCTTCAACAGGCAAAGCTACATACAATGCAAGTGGCACAACTGCACATTCTATCTTCCACCTGCCATGTAGCTCTTCAAAGATGCTACCTTTGGACTCAAACACACTCGACAATCTATCCAAGAAATTGGACCAATTGCAAATTTTGTTCATTGATGAGGCATCGCTATTAGGCTCTAGAATGTTATACAATATAGACAGGCGGCTACGCCAGATCAAACACACACCAACAAAACCATTTGGAAATGTCGATATAATGTTTTGCGGTGACTTGCACCAAGCACAACCTATATGCGATGCTTGGATATTTGAAGAACCAACCATAAGCAATGAGAAAATCCCATATACATTTTGGGTGGAAAATGTCCTTTGCTTTGAATTACACAATGTAATTAGACAAACAATTAGACATTTTATTTCTATTCTAAACCATACAAGAATTGGAGAACAAACCGATGAAGACATATCCTATTTGAACAAAACATGTTACAAGACACCTCCTAATGATCCAAAATTCCCATACTTGTTTCAACGAAATACAACCGTCGATGAGCATAACAAAATAATGTTGAACCTCTTGCCTACTAAGCTTTATGTATTTGATGCTATTGATGGAAAAGAATCTCCCATTGACAATACCCACTACCAAGTTGAGAAATCATCACTGCCTAACACAGTCTATCTAAAGCTAGGAATCCCGGCTGAACTAATAGCTGGCAATCTAGACAAACAAGATGGCCTAGTCAATGGTGCTGATGACATTTTCCAGATGCACACATCTACCCATGATGACATCCTATGGATAGAATTCAATGACCCTACTATCGGAAAATCATGATGCCAAAGAAAACAAGCCATATACATAGCTTCTATTTTGCCTTCTTGGACCCCAATAATGAGAATAGCTAGAAAAGTCAAAATAGCTACAAAAATTGTTACTCGATCACAATTCCCTATTCAGCTGGCATCCACATGAACCATTCATAGATTGCAAGGCCTAACCATGGATTCACTTGCTTTTGATCCTTCTAGAGTGTACCAGCATGGTCTTACATACACTGCCCTGTCTCGTGTAAGAAACATTGAGATACTATACTTGATTCACAAATTACAACATCAAAACTTCAAAGTGTCCCAAAAAGTACAAAAAGAAATGCAACACCTACAAAATTTGGCACAATGGAAACTACAACATAGTCTTGCTCTTGTATCAATGGACCATGTGATTGTATGCTCTCTCAATACTCGAAGCTTTGCATTGCATGCACAAGATATAGCCCATGACCATGATTTGCTTAAAGCAACTATACTTTGCTTCCAAGAAATAAAAAACAAAACAAAAGAGCATCTTCACCTGCTAAACGACAGATTCAATTTCTATTCTTCACTATCTATTCATGGTCTATTGACTTGCTATGCAAAAAACATGACTTTGTTGAGAACTGATACTTTTGCAACACAATTTCTAGAGTCTGTAACTATTGATATATTTCATCTTGGCAATACTATACACATCACAAATGTTTACATTACCCCAAGTGCACCTATGGACGACATATTGAAGCTAATCATAAACATCTTTGCCACATTTCCTGCAAATTGCAAACTCATAATTGCCGGAGACTTTAACATTGGCATGCTACATTCCTCAAAAAAACAAACAATGCTTGCAGAAGTTATGAAATAGTACAAATTAACTTTGCTTGTAGACAAGCCAACAACAACTGCAGTTAGTTTGTTGGATCAGTTTTGGTTACACAACATTGATCTTTCCCTTGTAAAATTTACTTTGCTAGATACATATTGGTCAGACCATCTTGCAATAGCTCTACAGCTCCAACTCTAGTTTGCACAATTGCAAAGTTGATCAATCACAATAAAAGAACAGGTTTGATGCCCTCATTATGCTATCCATAGCTCTTGTCTACCCACTTTATTTAAAAATTTTTATGACCCTCTCTAACATGTTGTTGTATTCAAATCTGCTTTCTCTAACCATTCATAGATGGAGCTGCGATCAAAACAAAAAATAGTCAAGCAATTTGCATTTGTCCTAATTCCCATTTTCAGCACTGTGAGCACTTGAACATAGTTATTCTCTAACCTCTATGCATTTTACTTGGTATGTAATATTTTAAACCTCTTCTCTTTCTCCCTGTTTCATTTCCTGAATTTATATTTGTAGATACTAATTTGCCTTGAGTATCAATTATAGGGTTTTACATCTATCCTAAAAAAGACTAGAAATTTAAATACAACACCCACTATATACCATGAGATGGCATGCCATTAAGCCATTCTGTCAAAAGATTTATTTGCAATAAGATGACATCATTTTAAGACATTCAATCAAACACTTCACTATGCATTTATCTGTTCTTATCACTGTAAGTATTTGTGTGCCTTCTATACTTTCAAAAATCTTCAACTCTTACCTAACACTCCCAAATTAGTATGCCTACAGGGTAATATAGAGTTTTCTCTATGATATTATATGCAAATTTTCACCATTTTAGATACCTTTATATGCCAAAAACCATGTTGAAAAAAAAAATGCACTGGCTCCTGTGCCAGAACAATCCAGTACTCAATGGAAGGTGACCTCAGTTGATCCATGGAATGCTTAACATGATAATGAAATGTTAAATATCATATTGCTGTTATGCAAAGTTAGGAGTCCCATACATTTTATAAAAGTGGCTTTAGGCAAAGCATTTGTAATAAGTCACATTTAAGTAACTAATCCTCATCTCCAGAAGGAGACATGTTTGGTATTAAAACAATTATGTTATATAATATGTTATTCAATTTAATCTAATATATTTCTAATTATAATACTATAAGAGTATACTGCACCAACCAATTATAGTTGCATTTGTTTACTGAATTAGTAAAATAAAAATTTCGTACAATTTGCTTCATATTAAAGTTAATAGATCTCATTAGCTAAACTAGGCTCACTTGACATGAATTAATAATCTAATACATTCTATTTTATATTTTGCTTAGTAATTTGTGGATTCTTTTCTAGATTGGCCTTCCTAGTATTTGGGTGAAGGGATCCTTCAAATCCACTATGCTCCTTTGACAGCTGTTTACGACACTGTTATTTCATAGGTACATTCTTTTTACTTTCAGATAATTGCATCCTTTTCATATTCAATTTATTCCTTTGAAATTATTATACCATAAAATATTTAAGAACAATGAAGGCTATAACACAGTCCACAATCAATCTTTACTTCTCAGAATTGCATAGAAGAACAGGTGCCCATCTTTCATTCGAAGGTTGCAATTTTTTTGGCGTAGCAAACACCGTTTGCTTAAGCATTGGACCAAAACAGATATTGGAAATGTAAGCAGCAAAGAAAATTTATGGACTGCAACGAACTCCAAACAACTCAAATACATAGCTAAAATTCTACTTTCAAATGAAAGATGTGGTACCTGTTCTTCAATTATTGTAATATTTCAGAGAAGAAGAAGACATATCTAATCAGTGGATCTCGTCTGTGCACACACGTATGAAATTTATTCTGAAGTTGATTTTTAATTTAAATTTCTGGTTGAGTGTTAGAGATAATAAATTCAAGTTAGATTGACTTCCAAACATCATAGGCAGCTTTAGGTGATCATGCTTGATGAAAATGATCATGAGATATTATACAAAGCAATGGAAACAAAACCTAGCTTGCTCCTATACCTGATGGACTTTATGCCTCCATGAGGTCATTTTCAAAATATTTGCCTTCACATTATGTCTAGTTTTATTAGTGCCTACATACTTATATCTTATAATACTAATATGACTACTTGATGTTGACACCCATGCCACCCAAAAAAGAAAAGAAATAGAAAGCAAAGTTCTCTATTCATTTCTTACCTCACAAATGTTTGACTACAATTTTTTGATTACAAATTTCTAACATCATACTACCTATCGCAATGTCATGGTCTCCATCTCCTTCACTTCTCAGTTTTACTAATATTCCCCCTCCCTTTTGCAGGAACTTTCAAAGAACAGCATCGCTACCACTACAACTTTTACCAAGTAAAGATTAATAGAATTTTTTTGGCCTAACCACTTTCAACCGCCAAAAGGAAAATACATGGTTATCAGAGACAATGTCAAAACTTCACACTGCTTATTGCATCATAGTATATAATATTCACCATTAACCTATCAACTAACTACCATTTCACTTAAATCCAAATTGGTCTTACCTTCATCCAACCTGTCATTGTTTTGTAAGTTGCAAGAAATGAATATCTATTAACTTATGATGTGTACAATGTTATAATTCTAAATTTTTAAAAATGTTAAATATTTTCCAAAACAAATGTTATGAATAGTGCATAGTGCAATATCAAGCTTAGAACATCTTGTTTCTGATGATTAATTTCTGCCCATATTTGAATACATTTTTTAAAATTATGTTTATATGTTCAGATTTCTTACTTTGCTTGTTTGAAAAATTTCCATCCTCCTTATTTGATTTTACAAGTTTAGCTTGGATATCAGGTCAAAAGTTTGTATTCCTCACCTCATAACATATTTTAACCTTGGATTTACTTTTATAATGGATATAATAATTAGTTTCCTTTTCCTTACTTTGCCTTACAAAAATAATAGTGTAAACTTTTTGCAATACTCATGCTTCCATGAAATAGATTGTCACTTATGTGCTACATAAACATTTCAAAGAAATGACAGGAACTAATACTAGTATTAGTTGCATATTCTCTGTATATCTATGATTTTAGATTTATTTATTTTCTGGCTTTCTTTATATATTGTTTGTGTAGGTTTACTAGGTATAAATTTGTCTAGGAATGTTTTATAAATTAGGGCTTACTTTTTTACTTATCCTCCTATTTTTTTGCAGTAGCAATAGAAAAATAAAATAAATTTGTTCACAAAGTAGAGTTAACGTTCCTTATTGCTGAAAGAAAATAAGCTTCTTTCTACAACTTATTGAACTTTAGAATTAGATTTTCTGTTGAAAACTTAAGAGGAAAATGCATGCTAGAAACGTGGCACGTTGCATGCACTTCACATGCCTAGAAGCTTCCACATTGGCTTTTCACGTGGTTTGTATCATCTGCTATCATCTCCACTCAAACAATAATGAGCCATCATCAATTAGTCTATACTCTTTCAATTTTCTGTGGAATGATTCAATAACCTAAATCCGCGGAATGATTCGATGACCAAAATCTTGCAATGGCTCAAACAAAATCATAATACCGAGAATAGAAATTGGGCGTTGAAATGGTTGAGCATTAAGGACAAAACAAATTGAGCTTGGTATAGCAGTCATTTTTATAGCCATTTGTATGGCTACGGAAACAATGATTTGTATGTTTGAATTTTTAAATTGACATTGTAGTTCATTTATATATAATAATTTCAGTTTTACATGCCCACTTCATCCCCAAAATTTTGAAAATTTTTGTTGTTCCTGCATTTCCATTTCTCTCCATCCTGAAAAATTGGAAATATATCGGTATTTATAGTTGATATCTCATTATAGTTGTTAATTTCTTTGAGATAATTAGATTTTTTTAAACCAGATCAACATAATACAGTATATAAATAACTGAACTGATTTCAAATGAACTTGCAGAATGAGACATCCCTCTTTGTTACATAACCACAAATAAATCTTCTCATTGTTGCACTGCTTTAAAATAGCTACTTCACCGATTTCCTTTGCAAAGACAACCTCTGGTTTTGATGGATGCCCATTCTCTTCTCTCGAGGCTTAAAAAATTTACACAGGCAGGGAGGATTCCATTTTCTGCAAGCATTGGAGACCATGAAACCACACTCCTTTGAGGTGTTTTGGTCGGGCGTGCTGAAGAAGTAGATCAGTGGGCTATTTTGTTTAAAAGTATATCTCATTTTCCGGAATGGATAAACTCTTGTATGGGTTTCAATTTCTGAGCTAATTAGACTTTGTAGGAAATTATAGTCTCAACTCGAAAGCCTGTCTTCCCTCTAAATGAGCAGTGGCTTTTAAAAGATGCTAAATCTAAAATTGAAAATATAAATCCGGCATTCCCAATCAGAAGTTTTTTATTCATTAGCATGCTTCTATTTCAAACCGACTATGAACTTTGTAAATTTTTCTTTTCCTTAATTAATTAGTTGCATTCTGATCTGTAAGTCCTCTCTTTGGCCACTGAAGATTAAACCTTTCTAAGTGCTAGATCTCTGTGTTCCTTATTCATATCAAGGCATTAGCTAAATCACTCATTTGTTAAATTTGTGTTTCTTATTCATATCAAGGATTTTTGAAATCACTCATTTCTTAGATCTTTTTCTTTCTTATTCATATCAAGACATTAGCTAAATCACTCATTTGTCTTTCTTATTCCTATTAACACCATAGCTATCCTCTCCTATATATCACCGCCCACCACATGTTTCTTTACTCCTTAATGTATTCAACTATTATCAGTTTATAATATGTAAATATACCCGCTCTGACTTCTTGATAATGTATTTGCTAGGCTTTGTCTTCCTGTTGATGTCCTCATTGCTCATGTTCTTGGACCTATTTTAGATCGAACCAGCAGCATCTCCCAGAATGGATCCCTCTAAAGTGAACCCAATAAGAACTGACGCAGGATCTATCACCAATCAACTAGACAAAAAAGCTTCTGATATAAGTCATATGAAGCATCAAATGTCTAGCAGCTTGATAGATAAAAAACCGACAACGCCTATGAAAAGGTATTTCAATCATCTCTACTACCTTACATTCCTTTGCTTCGCATATATGCAAACACATTTGAATTTTCTTGTTAATGCATTTAGTAACAAGACTAAATTTACTAAAACCATTTGCTAGAGCTTTATTCACGTCCTCAACTGAACAAGACAACCTTCCAGAAGATGGCAACAACTCCAATGACAATCAACAGACAAAAAGGTTAGATTATTCCTAGACTCCTTTACTCTTTCCATTGCATTTCATATAACTATATAATCTAAAATAAATAATCTTCTATTCTAATAGGCTGGAAATAAAAGTGAACCATACATCCAGCATCATCAAAATTTCTGCCACATAATTTGCCACTACTTTCGAAGGCGATGTCCTTGTCACTTATGGTCCTGCATATGCCAAAAACCCTGCAAGCCCAGCAAAAGCACCAATATTGCATGTTGACCTCATCGACATGCATGGACAAATGACCATTACTGCAAACATTACCAACCAATTAGTTGATAAATACCTTTGCCAGCTCTTGCCCGGAGCAAGTGTTCATATAGAAGGATTTGAGATAAAGAAAAAATCACAGTACGAAAGGGGGGATGCTGATTACTGCCTGTAGTTCACTGCACAAACATCCATACAGACCATTAGCAAAGTCTGCAATAAACAAAAATTGATGCCTGACACAAAAATATCCCAACTTGTCCACTCAGCTAATAGCTACTCAATCGGTACATTGGGTGTTATAGTGGCAGCACATACCCATACCCCGAAAGAGTATCAGCTCCATGTCAAAGATGGAGAATATGTCTCAGACATGGCTATTGTAAGCTACTTACTCCATACATCAAACCCAATTTCTTTCTTTTTTGCACATAACAATCCAATTTTTACATTGGCCAAGACATTTCTTTCCTTTGCAGGTTACAGTTCTAGACTTCCACACTCGTGCTTATGCCATAGTGGAAGATATCCTTGCATCTATATAGACACCATTCCTTCTCCTAAAGAATGTTCTCTGTAATGGGCCAAGGGGGACATCACTCATAAAAACAACCCCATCCACATTCATTAGCAGTCTCAATGATGAATATGCAAGGACTGCTCTGCAAAAAATTGTCTCATCTAATCTCCAAGTAAGGAACAAAAGCATAAAGTATTTCAAGCATTACCAGAATTAGTTTGCATATAACTAAATAAAAATCTCATATCCATACATGCATCTTCCTTTAAATTACAGGTCACAGGTACTTTGAAACCCAAAAATGCTTATCTCGCATCGTATCAGCTCCTATGCACTTTATGTCACCAACCAACATCATTGGCACTACCATCAACCACCAACAATGCCCACTGCACTGCATGTGCAAAAACAACAACAATTGCTTATGAACCCTTCTTGCAATGCATAATACAGACTGAAGATGATATTATTGATTACAATTTGCATGGACAACTCCTTGACCAACACTTCCCCCGACTTAAAGAAATATCATTTGAAAATTACAAAACAAACCTGTCTGAAGTTGTTTGCCTGATGCGAACATTTGAAATTGAAGGCATGTTTACAATTGCAATGAACAACAACATCATGTCCATTGCAACACAATCCTACAATGTAAGCTCAAACTACCTTCTCATTCATATTTCTTGCAATTTAAAAGAACTACCGTTCTAGATCATTGTTTTCCATCTTTTTGCCCTTGACATTCTTGTTTTTGTTAAAATGCAGGTACATTAAGCCTCTCAGAGTTCGCTGCAAGTTATTGTTCTCCGCAAATTCCTCCTTTCCTTTTGACAATACAAAACATAGTGTAAAGAAACCAGATTTATCTTTTGGGCTTTTCTAGTTTAATGTTTAGAAACCCAAAAAATTAAGACTATGTTGTAACAAATACATTCGTGCTCAAGAACCTACATTTAGCTTTTGGCCTTTTCCAGCTCAATGTTTTGGAACCTAAAAAATGAAAACTATCTTGTAACAAATACAATAATGTTGTTTAATATCATCTATTTTTTGCAACCAGCACTTAAAATTACTTGCACACACAATATGGTTTAATAATGCATTGTATAGAACAAATCGGAACTGTTTAAATTTTCTGTCACAGTTTATAAAAGCTTTATACCTGGTTTGCTTAAAAATATGATTTCTAAGGACTTAACTTTACTACATTTGCTTAAAAATATGATTTCTTAGTTTTTCTACATCATGAATTACCTATGATAATAAGCTGTACACAATTCGTTCGTATAATTACACTTTTATTTTGGTTTCAGCCTACCTAGCATGCTAATGTAAAATCCCAAGTTTTATACCATCAGAATATCATTCTCACGATCATGATTTTGGTATTCCAAATGAATTTATGAAGTCAGCATGTTTGAAGGTTGAGAAGCAATTGATCTGAAAAAAAAAGATAATGTTAATGGCAACTAGTGATTTTGGTACTCAGCTGGAATTGAATTTCCTTAAGAAAAAAAGTTAGTGTCGATGGCAGCTAGTGAACTAATGTTGATCTAGTGAACTAGTTGGAATTGAATTTCCGTGAAGTGTTGATCTGATGCAAAGAGAGAACTAAGCTACCTAATATACACCATATTGATAGGATAGTAAAGACTTTGAGCCCTTATCCTTAATATTCACATAATAAGTTTCTTGTGACTTGAAGCTTTTGTCTCATACACTATTAATGTAGGCCAGCTGAATTCCCATTACATTTTAACCTGGTGAGCAGTAAAGAGCTTCATTAAACTCACCTGGGAATCGCAAATAGTGTCGTAGGGAATTTTCTGTTTGAGGTCATTAAACATAATCTATACAAAGTTTATTAGTGATGATCATAGATATAATGCAAATTCTAATTGAATTTATAAGTAACTAATTTGGAAGGAACAATACAGTATAATCAAAGGTGCTAGGAAAATAAGTTAGGTGTTTTTTTAATTCTCCAAATGTGTCATAATATTGTGGCCTTTGAGGATGTAAGATGGCCCTTTGCTTACAATCATCTGTGTGTGGGAAGGTTAAATGTCCCTGTTGAACACTGCTTTAAACAGGTATTTGAATATAGTTGTGTTTTCCTTGCTGGCGATGAAATGAATGCATTACTAATGTATGGAAAATAGAAATGCAGGTTTACTTTAGGATCCTTTTGCATGTGCATGGGGTTAACTTGCATCGAGTTTAGTTATTGTGGAAGGGACAATATCTTTCTTTATGTTTGGAAATACATGAATTTTCAAATAAGATTTTTTTTTGTTTTTTTAAATTGGATTTAAGTTTTTGTTGAATTGTTGATAGAAATTTAGATGGGTGTCTTGGAAGTTCCAGGTCATTTCATCTCTTTTCTTCTTGCAACCTCACTAGTGTTTCTAGTTAAGATTTGTTTGTATCTTGGGTAAATGTAATGTTGTTGGAATTTTTGGATAAAAACTCGTAGAGGTCTGATAATAGTGTGGTTGTACTACTAATAAAAAAATCTTGTATTCAGAGCTAATTTTTTAAAAATAGGTTTATGCCAGAGCTCAACGCCTTTTGCAGGTTTATTGATTTTAACATTTACCTATTTTTATAGGTTAATTATTGGCTCTAAAGGGGTACATGCCCATAACAAAATTAGATAGCCTTACTGGTTAAAAATTTATTGTCACACCAAAAACACCAATTGTCTACTACCTCTTCAGTTGTTGGTCTAGACCTGTCTCCGCCACCTGTATCCCGGGCACCAGAAAACTTTGTCTAGTTGCTTTGATACATCATGCTTAGAACCATACACATTGTAACCATCATGCTTACAACTGCCAACACCTCTTCCTGTGGCATACACATTGTAACCATCCTGGAACCTTGCAAATCTTCTTCAACTCTCTGCATTGAGATAGACATTTGAGATAGACATAAATTCTACTAAGCATCCAACACCTCTTCCTATGGCATACACTTTGTGACTTTTGTGCAAACCCTCTTTGAACTCTTTGCAGTGAGATATAAAATTTTGGTAGGGGAGGGTTCTACTAAGCATCCAATCAGTTGTTGAGTTTGAAAAGCAGGCATCCAACTTATTGATGAAGTTCTCAGCAACTTAGGCCGCTATCCTCTGCATTTGAGAATTGCAGGGCCCTTCCTTCGCCAAGAGCATTTGCTCAAAGGATAGCCAAGATAGAGATGCAAAAAGTGCATTTCAGATTCCTGCCTGACACTGCAATGTGAGCAAGTTAGGTACAATAGAGACTATAGTCCTCTATTGCAAAGCCCTTCCTTCCCCAAGACCACTTGCACTAAACTTAGGGTAGCCAAGATGGAGATGCAAATTGTTCATCTTAGATGCCTATCTGGCACTTTGCAATGTAGGGCAAGTCATATACAGAGAGTTATGTTCCATTTTCCCAGCTCAGTTACCCTTTTGATCATACCCGCAACCCTGCCCAAAGAAAGAAAATGCAGAACACAGAAATCAGGAGCAAAAATGTTGATAAAATATTAAAAAAACTGTCTACATGTATATATTGGGGTTTGGCATCCTAGCATAACTTGGCATGTGAAGGTGTCAGTTATAATAGATGTGGCAGTTTTACATGTATACTAGCAATAATTAAGTCATTTGGGCACCAAACTTTTAGGTGATTAGTAAAATTTAGGACAAGGATGAATGACCAAAGGGAAAGCCTTGGCTTCCAAAATATTCTTGATATTCCATTCATGAGCATCATTATCTACCTAGCTGTATAAAGTAATTGTAAAATTCCTCATTACCAAGGTAGTCTGGCTATATGATTAGATCAACTTAGCAATGCAGAGATAGTTTGCCATCTACTATATTTTATGTAAAGATGTGCTTCAATAGTCAACTTAGATTCCCATCCAACTTTGGTTTTAGCTATCCTGTTGTCAAGCCTAGCGTCAATGTTTATTGCTATCTCTTTCCCTTGGCAAAGCATTACCATGTTTGCACGTG
This sequence comes from Chamaecyparis obtusa, assembly GCA_027943335.1. Classification (NCBI taxonomy): domain Eukaryota; kingdom Viridiplantae; phylum Streptophyta; class Pinopsida; order Cupressales; family Cupressaceae; genus Chamaecyparis; species Chamaecyparis obtusa. The sequence continues at coordinate 2,285,821 of BSBK01001859.1, forward strand.
AAAGTGATCGAATGGGTACAGGCCCACAGTTGTTCAGTTTCAAACACGAATAGCACACTAAAAGGATAAAATGAGGGATTTTCATTTGCCAGCGGAGGGCCATCATATCATTATTTAAGACTTCCAAATAACTTATTTTGTTCTTGTTTTGTCATGATGCCTATAATTTGAGTTTCACGCTGCCTATCATAAGATTTTTTTATGACGCTCATTTTAATGTCACATGTATAATAGTGATAAATTAATTTATATATTTAAATTTTAAATTTAGTAATAAATTTTCTAAGTTTATAGTTAAAAAATATAAATATATTTTTGTTTACAATTATATTTTATTTGGAAAAGAAGATTAATATATCTAGTAATAAATGATACAGAATCATATAAATTAGATATTAATATTAAATAATAGAAAGTTAGTAATTGTTTTTCAGATAAAAAATAACTAGATTTTATTTTTATGTTAATTATACAATAATCATATATGAAATATCGATTGCAAAAGGGCAATTCTAAATGTCATAAGTTTAACAAAATAAAATTACACTGTAAGCTGACAATCTCACAAGCAGAGATATCATTGCCATATCATTGATAATTATTAATAATATATATCAAAATCTTAAATAACAACACAACTTTATGTAAATATATTTAATTCCAAGCTTTTTAAATTTGCAAAAACCTTTTTTCGAGAAAATGTATTTTAAAGGAAAAATTAAAAGTTCAAGTATAATCGTACATTAAAAAGCTAAAGCCTTTTATGGCTCTAAAAAATCATTTGCTCTAAGACTGAAATAAGTTGTCTTAGCCGACGGATGTTCAAGCCACACCCTTTAAATAAGCATAGCTTATTCATATTCTAATATTAGGCAGGGACTTCTGCTGTACACAGCTCTTGTTACATAAAATTAAACCGATATCAAATGGGCCATAGCTATACAGCATAATCTATGAAAATTCTGAGCGTCCCTAGCAAGCTATGCTTTTTAATTTGTTGTTTAGACGTTTCCATTTATACTAAATTCGAACAAGAAATTGAAGAATTGAAGTGTAAGAGAGGGGAAAGGGCAGAGATGGAGAAGGTGCACTTGTACGTGGATCGGATGTCCCAGCCATCACGGGCTATCCTCATTTTCTGCATGTATGTACAAATCAAACCTTCTTTTCCTTCCATTCTTTACTTACTCTTACATACTTATTTGGATTCTCCATCCGAGCCTTGAAAATCCCAAAGTTTTCAGGAATGAAGATTTTGCAGATATAAGTGAATGTTTTTATCTCTAGAAGACTGTGTATATTTACTTTAATTTTAAACTTTTGATCTTTATTCTTTTAGTAATGGTCTCTTATTCGTGAGTGATTTTTGGGTACGAAATCCTAGTTTCGTCAAATATAAATTTAGGTTCAATGGACATGGTAATGCACACAGATTTTCACAATATCATCACCCCAGTTTATCACAAAGCTATTCACATAAGCATGCGCATGAAATATCGATTCGATAATAATACGTGCAATTCAAATCTACAAAGAGCAAATTGTCAATAACAAGGATGCCACACAATCAAGAGAGATGAGTAATAGATTATATATATGGAGTAAACAGGAAGGCGAATCAGTCGAAGAGTATTACACACTAAAGATGGTAAATTGGCGAGGACCGTAGTTACTAGGATAGAAAAATTTATTCATTTGGGAGGCTAAAAAAATTGGAAATCCGGAATTTAAAAAAACAACTGAGTAAAATTTCCAAAGGAATTGAAAAGTCTGGACCAAATTGGTCAAATACCGCCGGTTCAAAAAATCCAGATCCAGTCAGATTTGAACCAAGTGCAGGATTTGGTAGCTATGTAGTGGACCACCCTAAAACTCATGATAAAGAATGAAGTGACGTATCCTGAAGTAGTAGGACCCAAGGAGTCCAGTGAGTCTAAATATAAGTGCAAGGCTGGAGAAGAAATCATATATATTATTACAGATGGACAGGTTAACGTGACTACTAAAGAGTGGAATCTTTGCTTGACCAAGTAGAAGTTCTGTTAAGTGAAAGCTCATATACAGTTTATATCAAGAGTTACTAGGTGGATGGGTTCCACTTGTTGTGCAAGCGTAAGCGTAAACTCAGAATATATTAAATGTTACAGCACAAATTAGTTGCAAAGGTGTAACAAAGAAAATAAGATAAAATGACAGAATAACAAAAAGACACAAATTTACATGGTAAAAGTGAAAACCTTGACAGTATGCCAAGGAAACATCCATAAGGCAAGGTATCTGTGTGCTTATTGCTCAGAGGAAAAACGTCAATCTTCACAGCTGCTGCTGTCACAGTTAGAATTACAATAACTTTGCCTTCAAGGCAACTGAGGTATATAAAATATCTTTAAGATGACAAACACCACTAAACATAGGAAAAACATGTTTTATTCTTTTAAAGAAACTATGAATTTCCTCTCAAGAAGAAAACTGTTATTCTTAAAGATAAGATTAAATTTGCTTTATTGTTTTCTTTTTTTATTGTTGTTAATATTAAACAATCACCACCTTGACAACAATTACCTAATACCCCCATGCCCATTCATCACCTTTTTTGCTAGCCAAGAAGAGCGAAACTCCACCTCAACTTCTCTATCAGTATTGGTTTAGTAAGCATATCTGCGTAGTTTTTTGGTGTATGAACAAGAGTTACTCCACTCCATCAATAATAACTTGTCTTACAAAATGGTGCTTAATTTGAATATGCTTAGTCCTATTGTGATAAGCTGGTTTCTTAGTCAAATGGATAGCACTTTGACTATCACAAAATTCAATCACTTTTTTCTTGCACTTTTCCAAACTCACCCAAAAGACCCTTCAACCAAATTGTCTCTTTGCATGCATGTGAGATAGCCATATACTCTGCCTTAGTTGTGAGTCAAGCAACTATTTCTTAAAGCTTTGACTTCCAACAAATAGCACTTCTTCCAAGAGTAAAGAGATAGCCTGAAGTAGATCTTCTTTTGTCCAAATCTTTTGCAGACACATACTAAATCACTGCACCCATTATAGGTAATACAATAATCACTTGTGCCTCTAAAATATCAAAGCACCCATTTTACTGCTGCCCAATGCTCTTTACATGGATTTGCCATCTACTAAAAGTCTAAATGTAATGGTAGTTGTGTGATTGATTAATGAAAAGACGAAGTACATATATAGCCAATTACAAAGACGATGTTTCCATAAGAACTGATCGTAAACTGAAGTAGAAATAGAAACACTCTATTCTAACTATAATTCAGTAAAAAATACTTAACGACCATTAATTAATAACTGCATATTACTTTAATACCCTCCCTTAATGGTCATTCTATCAGCTATACCAAGTTGCCCCCTAACTTTTACAAACTTGCCTAGGCTCAGAGACTTGGTGAGAATGTTTGCAGTCTGATTCTCAGTTGGAACATACTGCAATTGTACTGATTCATCGTCTACAAGCTTGTAGATGAAATGACAATGAAGCTCAACATGTTTGGTTTGCTTATGGAAGACTTGATTTTTGGCAAGTTTTAACACCCCTTGATTATCATAGAACAAGGGAGAAGGAATGGCTTGATTATCCAACGGATTCTTGGCATACTTTGACTGAGAAATAAAAATGTGGCCATCTGTCTGCCAAACCTCTACACTGAGACAATAATGTAGAAGTCCCAAGTTTGTCATATCAAATGACTGGCACAAATTCTATTTGATTTGCTCGATCAAATGTGTTGCACTACTAGAGATGATCAGGTCATCAACATAGATGACAAGAAGAAGGTATTAGAATATTTCTAATATTATATTGTTTCCTTAATGCTCTCTGCTATTCTTTTAGATAGTTGCTATTTTGTTGTATCTTTGATATTGTATGTATGAGCTTAGTGCTCTCTGTAAAATGCATTCAATATATACAAAATAATTCTTCCATATTTTTATGGTATCAGAGCTAAGGCTCAATTTTTTTTCGAAAAAAAAAACTAGTTTTCTGCTCACGCCCGCGCCTGGTTTTCTGCTCATGCCCGCGCCCGCGCCTGATATTCTGATCATGATCGCGCCTGCACCTGATATTCTAACCGTGACTGGTCCTCATCCATCCATCTGGTCTTTTGGTCGCATCTAGCAGAACCGCGACCTGACCTAGCTGTCCAAGCTTGCATCTGTGACCTGCAAACTGCTGCTTGCTCGCGTTTTTTTATCCTCATTCCGACGCGACCTGGTGTCTTCACGCAGGGCGTTAGAGTATTTCGGCTTGAGGGTATCTTCACACGACCTGCACCTGTGTTAAGGTTCTTCATTGAACCTTCGCAACTTATCTGCAATTGCTTCAGGCTCTTGTTCGTAGTTTCTTTTTCACCAAAGCCGTTTTGCTTCGAAACCCTAATTTTCGGGATTCGGAATTATTTTTGATAACATTTGTGGTGGGTTTCTCGAGATCTTATCTGGGTCTGTTAGATTTTTCTGGGTACCTTGTTTTCCGTGCCTCAATTTTCAGGCCAGCGGATTTGAATTCTAACCTCAGTTTCTTTCTGGGTTTTTTGATTACTCTCTTGGATACGTGTCGGATCTTTCTGGGCCCGTTTAAAATTTGCCTCGAAATCTGTGCAAATGGCATCTTTGACCAATCTGATGCTAGAAAATAGTCAGCGGTTTAATGACAGTAATTATAACACCTAGAAGCAACGCATGTTGACCATCTTCGAGTACCGTCGTTTGGATGAACTTGTTCTAGGCATAGAGACCCGTCCGACCTCCGTTCGAGCAAATCAGGATAAATTCGATGAACGGAATTGAGAAGCTGTTATGCTTCTCAAGCTCTCTGTCACAAATGATCAGTTACCTTAGATTCCCTCTGGAAAGTCTGCTACGGACATCTGGAAATATTTGAAGGAGTTGCATGAGACATTTGACAAGAGTCATGCATTCTTTCTGAAGAATTAGTTGTTCTCCATTATGATGGATGAACGAATGTCCTTACAGGAACATCTCATGAAGATTAAGGACATTCGTGATCAGTTTGATGCCATCGGTCGAAAGATGGAGGAAGAAGATATGGTAGTTATTACACTAAAAAGTCTACCAACATCTTATGAGCATTTCATAGAGACTCTCAACATTACCTCAACTAATGTTGATCTGAAATTCCCAGAGCTGTGCACCAAACTCCTACAGCAGGATCGCTGGAAGCAGCAATTTGGTAACCGTACTTCCTCATCCTCGTCAGAACAAGCCTTTGCAGCAAAATTTCAGTCCTCTCAGTCATCACAACAAGGTAGTTCGCATCATTTCTCAGGCAGTTATCAACAGAAGAATGTTCAGTGTCATTACTATCACAAGTATGGTCACATGAAAGATTGCCGTTAGCGACTCGCTTCTGAGCAAAAGAAGCTGGGAGGGTCAAATCAACAGGCAAATGTTGCTGAACATTCTGAGAAAATGGAGTCTGCTTTCTATGCTTTTATGGCTAAAAGCCCTTCTGATTTAGCTCGGTCGTTTGCTTGGTATATCGACTCTAGTGCTTCACGTCATTTTTCTCATCGGCGTGACTGGTTTACCGACTTCTATCCCTACACTGATTTAGTTGTGTTTGGCGGAGGAGAAGAGTTCAAAATTATTGGCAAGGGAAATGTTTAGATACCGTTTGGTGGATGTTAGCTCATCTTTCTTAATGTATGTTATGTTCCTGGTATGGCTCTCAATCTACTTTCCGTGAGTCAGATCATGAAAAATTCTCCTCAATTGGATGTGGTGTTTAGTACCCAAAAATGCTCCATTATTGATCGAGAGACTCGTCGTACTGTTGCTACTGGTCTAGAGGATCATGGCCTATATCGGCTTATTGACACTAGTGATTCTCCTGAAATAGCTATGGCAGCTCGTGATTTATCTCTAAGTACTTTGTGGCATCAGAGATATGGACATCTCAACATCCAGTATCTCTCTCAGCTGTTCCGGGAGGAACTTGTTTCTGGCTTACCTCTGATCCAGACACAGCATCTTGGAGTATGTGACGCCTATCAAGTTGGCAAACAACATTGGACTCCCTTCAAAGATGGAGATTCTTGGCGTGCATCTCAGGTACTTCAATTACTTCATGCCGATATTTGTGGTCCTATGAATACATCTTCAGTTATTGGTTGCAAATATTTTTTGCTTATTGTTGATGATTTTAGTAGAAAGATGTGGGTGTACTTTCTTAAACACAAATAAGATGTTTTTAGTACATTTCAGAACTTTAAGTCTTTGGTTGAAAACGAGTCTGGCTGCAGTATCATTTCTCTTAGAACAGATAATGGAGGGGAATTTTGTTCTATTGCATTTTCCAACTTTTGTACTGAACATGGCATAAAACGCCAGTTCACCACACCCTACACTCCTCAACAAAACAATGTTGTTGAGCGTCGCAATCGTACGATTGTCGAGATGGCTCGTTCTATGTTGCAACACAGGAGTGTTCCTAATAAGTATTGGGTCGAAGCAATGTTTATTGCTGTTTACCTTCTCAATCGCTCCCCTAGTCAAGCACAAAACCCTCGAAGAGATGTGGTCTGGTCGTAAGCCCAAGATCAGCCACCTGAAGATTTTGGTTCTCTTGCATATGTTTGGATTCCAGATGCTAAACGCTCCAAATTAGATTCTAAGAGTCAAAGACTCATGATGACAGGGTACAGTGACAATCATAAGGCCTACAGATTGATAGATATCGATACTGATCATCTTATCTTTAGTCGGGATGTTGTTTTCGATGAAACTCGCAGACCTTTTCTGTCTGCTTCTGAGCAGTATTCTGAGGAACAGTCTTCCAGTGTTCCTCTTCCTTTAGCACCCCCTGATGGGAGGGATGATACAGATAATGTTCTTCCTGAGGCACTTGATGCTGATCTTGTTGAGGCCCTTGAACATGATCCTCTTCCTACCTCTGCTGCTGCTCCTGAACCTCCTCTAGCTCCTCCAGAGACCCGGCCCAAATGGTGGGTTAAAACTATTAGTGATCTAAGGGATGATGAGCTCATAGAAGGTAGAGTTTCTAGAAATAAGAGCAAACAACAACCTACAGTTAATTTTGCTCTTATGGCTAACATTCATAGTGTCTATGAGCCTCAGACCTATTCTGAGGCTAACGGTATTTCTGAGTGGGAACAGGCTATGGAAGCAGAGTTCCAAAGTCTTCAGAAAAATCACACTTGGGTCCTTTCTGATCTTCCTTCAGGGAAGAAGCCCATTAGTTGCAAATGGGTGTACAAGGTGAAATACAAAGTTGATGGAACCTTAGACAAGTATAAAGCTCGTCTTGTTGCTTGTGGGTTCTCACATAAATAAGGCATTGACTATGAGGAGACCTTTGCTCCTACAGCCAAAATGAGTACTGTATGACTTGTTCTTGCCTTAGCAGCATAGTTTGGCTGGAAAGTCCATCAGATGGACGTTAAGAGTGCCTTTCTAAATGGTGATTTGTAGGAAGAGTATACATGACACAACCCCCTGGGTTTAAGATTGCTGGTCAGGAACACAAAGTCTATAAACTTGTCAAAGCTCTCTATGGTCTAAAACAAGCCCCTCGGGCCTGGTACATTAAGATTGATAGATATTTAATAGATCAGGGTTTTCAGCGGAGTCCATCAGATTCAAATTTGTATATTAAACATGTAGGTGACACTATATTGTTTATAGTTGTCTATGTGGATGATCTGATCATTATTGGCAGTTCAGAACATTTGATCACTGAAATCAAACAGGATTTATGTCATACCTTTGATATGACAGATTTGGGACTCCTGCACTATTGCCTTGGAATTGAGGTTTGGCAAACTGAGCACAGTATCTTTATTTCTTAGTCCAAGTATGCCAGAAATCTTGTGGACAAGTTCAAAATGCAGGATTGTAAATCTGCTCCCACTCCTATGGAACCCGGGCTTAAATTGTCAACTCAGTCCACTTCACCTGTTGTGGATGAATCTTTGTTTAGGCAACTAGTTGGTGGCCTCATTTATCTTACTATCACCAGACCTGACATCAGTTTTGCAGTAAGCTACATATCCCGGTTTATGACAGCCCCAAGGCTGATCATTGGACAGCTGCAAAGCGTGTCCTGCGCTATGTAAGCGATACTTCTGATTATGGCCTCCTGTACACTCGAAGTCTTGATACTACACTATGTGGCTACACAGATTCAGATTGGGCCGGCTCTATTGATGATCGTAAGTCTACCGCTGGATATGTGTTTAATTTAGGATCTGGTGCTGTCACATGGACTAGTAAGAAGCAACAGGCGATGGCTCTGTCGTCGACTGAAGTAGAGTATCGGGGAGCAGTTAAGGCAGCTTGTGAGGCAGTTTGGCTTTGGCGGATGCTTGCAGATATGCATGTTCCTCAGCCAAGACTGACTCCTATATTCTGTGATAATCAGGGAGTGCTCAAACTGGCAAAGAACCCGGTCTTCCATGAACGAACCAAGCATGTCGAAACACATTGTCATTACATTTGTCAGCTGGTTGAAGACAAATCTATTCAGTTGCTGTATGTTCCTACTTTAGAGCAGTCTGCTGATATCTTCACCAAGTCTCTCGGTTTTGATAAATTTGTCAAATTCAGGGAGGCTATTGGTGTTATTGATAGATTGAGCATTATGGGAGGGTATTAGAATATTTCTAATATTATATTGTTTCCTTAATGCTCTCTGCTATTCTTTTAGATAGTTGCTATTTTGTTGTATCTTCGATATTGTATATATGAGCTTAGTGCTCTCTGTAAAATGCATTCAATATATACAAACTAATTCTTCCATATTTTTAGAAGGATATCACCTCCAGTATTCTTAACATACAGATTGGGATTGGAAGGACTCCTCGGAAAGCCTTGATCAACTAAGTACTTATCAATTTTTATGTACCAAGCCTGAGGAGCCTATTTGAGGCCATAGAGTGCTTTCACCAATTTGCATACCTGATGTTCTTTACCAACAACCTTAAAACTTGGAGGTTGCGTCGTATAGACTTCTTGCGACTCGCCATTGAGGAATGCACTCTTGACATCCATTTGATGGACTTTCCATTCAAATTGGGCTAAAATAGTGAGGACAAGCCGAATGGTGCTCATTTTGGCTGTGGGAGCAAATGTCTCTTTATAGTCGATGTGCTCTTTTTGTGAGAACCCTTTGGCTACCAACTGAGTCTTGTACTTATCAAGAGTTCCATCAGCCTTACACTTGACTTTATACACCCATTTGTAGCCAATGGGTTTCTTTCGAGGTGGAAGATTGGACAAAACCCAAGTGTTGTTCTTTAGAAGACTATGGTGTTCAACTTCCATAGCCTGTTCCCACTCAAGTATTCCTTTAGTCTCTAAATATGTTTTAGGCTCATAAACATTGTGAATGCTGGTTGTAAGAGCAATGTTAACTGTGTTTTGCTGCTTGCCCTTGCGTCTAGTTGATCTATCCTCAATAAGTTCATTGTCATGAAGATCACTAATGGTCTTGGCCCACTACTTGGGTTGGAGAGTAGAAGCACCTACATCCAAGTCAAGAGTATTAACATCACCTGGGGGGTGCCTGGAATAAAGTCATTTGGATTTGGATCAAAATTTTCTTGAGAAGAGTTGGGTGGTGCAATATCATGCCTAGGAGGCTCCACAACTTCAGAGTCAAAGTCATCTGAATTCCCCCCATCAGGTGGACCTAAGGGAAGACGAACACCCAAATCCTCAGAGGTTGATCCTCAGAGCTCAAAACAAGAGAAGAGAGCTGAAAGGGCCCTCGTTCTTCATCAAATGCAACATCATGACTGAATATGAGATGATCAGTGTCTACATCAATGAACCAATAAGCTTTGTGGTTATCATTGTAGCTCGTGAACATCAATTTCTGGCTCTTGGAATCTAGTTTTGTGCATTTGGCATCTAGAATCCAAACATAAGCAATAACGCCAAAGACCTTTAAATGACTGATTTTGGGCTTCCTTCCAGACCAGGCCTCCTCTGGGGTCATCTTCTTAACAACCTGTGTGGGAGACTAGTTCAGAAGATAGACTACAGTGTAAATTGCTTCATCCCAAAATTTCTTTGGAACATTTCCTTGCTCCAACATAGACCAGGCCATCTTGGTGATTGTGCAGTTTCTCCGCTCAACAATACCGTTCTGCTGAGGGGTGTAAGGTGTGGTAAGCTGAAACTTAATTCAATGTGTCACATAGAAGTTGGAGAAATCAGAACATAATTCTCCCCCTCCCCTTATCTGACCTAAGAGTCACTATCTGACAACTTGACTCTTTTTCCACTAAGGCCTTAAACTTCTGAAACATGCTAAACACCTTTGATTTGTTTTTAAGAAAATACACCCACATTTTCCCACTGAAATCATCAACAAATAATAGAAAATACTTGGATCTAGTGATTGATGGAGTGTTCATTGGCCCACAGGCATCTGCATGAACTAGTTGCAAGACCTTGGATGCTTGCAAAGAGTCCCCATTTGAGCTAGGAGTCTGATGTTGCTTTCCTGCCTGACAAGCTCCACAAGCTCCATGATTCTAAGTCTAAATCTTAGGTAACCCAACAACTAGACCCTCCCTAACTAACTGATGGAGATAGTGCACATGTAGGTACCCATGTTGTTGATGCCAGAGATTGATGATGGAATAACTTTTGGCTTCCATGGTGTGCTCTTGAGAATCACCAATATCTAATGATGCATAATTTGATTGACTGACAAAAGACTGAGCTCTATACCTGGGACAAAGTATACATTGATAAATATCAAATTTCTCCCACCAAATGTGATTTGAATGTTGCCCTTTCTGAAAATAGTAGACTCTTTGCCTCCTCTAAAGATCACCGAATCAGTGAAAGGCATGTATTTTGTAAACCAATCCCGACAATGTGCGAAGTGCTAAGAGGTGCCAAATTCAATGTACTAGGTAGATGATTTCACATGATTAGATTGCCATTTGGCCATGAACACATAGAAGGTGGACTCCTATTCAGAATGCGTAGCAGCATAGGCCTTCTACTGAGACCCTCCCTATCTAGATTGTTCAGACGCTAGTCGTTTCTTGCAATCTTTCTTCATATGGCTATTCTTATGATAATAGTTACATTGAATATTGTTCTTGGGATTCTCTTGAGATTTACCTTGTCCCTTCTGTTGTTGGGAGGAGTTGCCTTTACACTTGTCTTTGTTTGAGGCTTTGGCAGTAAAGGCCAGTTCAGTAGAGGATGTGCTAGTGCTACTTCCAAATTCTTGTTTCCACTGATCCTGCTATAGAAGCTTGTTGCAGAGATCAGGAAACTTCAACTCAACACTAGTGGAAGTAAGGTTGAGTGTCTTTATGAAGTGCTTGTAGGACTTTGGACGACTCTTTAGAGTAATAATTGCCATGTCCTCTTCCATCATGAGACCAATAGCTTCCAATTGGTTTTGAATATCCTTTATCTTCATCAAATGCTCCTGCAAGGACACTTTTTCATCCATCATGATAAAAAACAACTAGTTCTTGAGAAAGAACGCTGCTAGTTTTATTTTAGGTTTCATGGAGATCCTTCAAGTGTTTCTAGATCTTTGCAATTGTCTTGCCAAATGACACTTGTGGCAGCTGATCATTGGTGACTGATAATTAGATGAGCTTCATTGCTTCATGGTTCCTCATCATATTTGTCCTAGTCTTTTCTCGTTGCTGTAGGTTGAGTTGTAGTACCCAAAATGACCACATCAAGACATTGATACTCAAAGATAGTCAACATGTGCTGTTTCCATGTGTTGTAGTTGCGGCCGTTGAACTTCTGATTGTTTTCCAACATAATGTTGGTCAAAGATGCCATCATGAATATCAAGATCAAAGCGAGTCAACCTTGTGAGGGCTCAAAAAATGAGGTAGAAGCTTCTAATCAAATCACAAAAACAGTCGGCACATATCCCAAGGCAAAACAACAAGCTCAAAACCCTAGCACAAATTTTGAGGCACAAATCCGAATGTAGAGATGATTACAAAAAACCTTAATTTTTATACCAAAAAACCAGTCAAAATAAAACCCTATCCGTTGGAAATAGGCCACATTTTGTCAAAAAAATTTGCAGCTCGAGCATAGAATAACTTGTGAAAATCATGTGATTATGCAAACCCTAGCCGATCTGTGAAACATCAACCTAGCTACATGGTTTGTAGGAGGAAAACAACAAAGAGAAATACAATCATGTGTTTTGCAAGAGGAAAATGACAAAGATAACCCAAGATGCGAGTTGTAGCATGTTGAAGACAACGTAGAACCCTGGGCTCAGGGATGTCGTACTGTGCATTTTTTAGAAAAAAGTGTGGCTTGAAAAGCACAAAAAACATAAAGATTTTCGATCTTTGTAGCTTTCATGACCATCAAAATGCCCTTGGACACTTTCAACACTCCACCTTGACAAGAAAATTTATAACCACCAAAATCCAAAACTCCCAAGGAACTTAAATTCTTTTTTAGTTCTAGTACATGTCCTATCTCTATTGATGTCTTTACAACACCATCAAATATTTTAATCTAATGCTCCCAATCCCAACAATTGTACAAGAAACATTTATTCCCATAAGAACAATACTACCATCATTAGCTTGGTAAGTAGAAAACCAACCCCTATGTGGAGACATGTGATTAGAAGCACCTAAATCTAATAACCATTCCTCATGATATTATAAGATATCAAAAAGAAATAATATTTCACCAACTGTACCCAAACTTGTCTCATTTGATTTGCTTCCTTTTTGGAGTCATCATTCTCTTGTTTCTTCTTCCAACAATCTTTCTTGTGATGCCATGATTTATTGCAGGACTGACATTTTCCCTTACCCTTTTGCCTTTTGAGTCATATCTGGATATACCTCTCAAATTCTCCCCTTTTTCCATGGATTGACTTCTAGGCACCTGTGCTTCTGGTGTGGAGGTTTCTGCATTAGACTTTGTTCACACCTCTTTAGACGACAAAGCTCCCACAATATAATCAAATTCAAGGGTGTTAGTTGTGCTAAAGCTATTAGAAGTGACTAAGTGATACTAGGTAATTGACAAATAAGAGTAATGTAAACATTTAAATGATCAACAATTTTTATACCTTCCTTTATTCACTAACTATACAACCACCTCCTCAAGTAGATTCAGTTTGTCAAGGATTTTGTCATGTTAAGACTCTCCATTTTGCTCCATAAGCTTACTGCTATATCCTGTCCCACTACATTAAAAGGAACTTTATTTTTCAAACACAAATGGATTGTGCTAAGAGCTCTTGTATCCAGAACTTCCCAATCCTCATCAGTCATATTCCTAGGTTTCTTTGTTTTTCTTATCAACGTCTTGTGCAATCCTTGCTAACTAACTAATCTTGTACCTTGAGCTTCCAAAGCTTGAAGTTATTCTTCTTAAATTTCTCCACCTCAAACCTTGCATTTGGAACTTTTGCCTCTTGATGTTGCAAAATCAACACCAATTTTCAACATAGTTGCTGCAAAATAATTGCTTTGATACCACTTGTGCAAGTGTAAACATAAACCCAAAATATATTAAATGTTGCAGCAAAAATTAGTTGCAAAGAAGTAACGAATGAAAAAATGGAATAACAAGATGGCAAAAAACAGATTTACATGGTAAATCCTTGACAATATGCCAAGGAAACATCCATGGGGCAAGTATTGTGCAGCATGCAACCCTGTTGTGTGTTTTGTTTTTCTGTTTTGCTTGATGATAGAATGAGATACTAAACAGAATGCCCGCAGCAAATAATAAATGACAATAACTTGCAATTTTAAAGCTCAAAACCACTATAATCTCAAGGTACAAAGTAGATATGAAACTGGAAATACCTAGATGCTCAAAACTGATTACAAATGATAAATGAACATACACATTTGCTGGAAATGAAAAGTAATATAGTGCAGTAGTAATAACCAATAAATACAACGTCCAAAACCCCTAGGTACTTCACCAAATGACTCCAAAGGGGTATGGCTGGGTGTAGAAATGTCAAACAGCAAGCAATGAACTCAAAAAATGCAGATTTGACCCTTCCAAGTCTAAACGGCTGCCCTAGAACCCTCATGCTTGACTTTTAGCAATGGTATGATTGGCATGAATTGGTACGATCAGCCAAAAACAATGAAATTTGCTTTGAATCTCCTCCAAATATGCCATGTACAAATCAGATATTCAATAAACTCTGTAAAAGTAAAATTCAGAACTCCAATCTGCACAATTGTGATCTCTGAGTGAAGTCACCAAGTTATTCTCCAGATTACCTCTCTATATAATGTGGAGAAATGTCGCCTACAAGGGTTTGCATCCTCACAAACCAAGAAGAACAATCTCCTCTAGAAGAAATAACAATATTCAATATTAAAATTGAGCATGAATAAAATGAACTCCCAAACAGTCTTTTTAATGCTTCCCAAAGAGGTTCGAACCTCTTCTCTAGGCACACTTTATTTAATAAAAGTCACTCCTTTTAATTCTCCAATGTCCCATTGAATATAAAGGGTCCATATGTTTAAAATAAGTCACTTTTACTTTATAATTGGCCCCCTTATAGTCCCTTATTGAATAAATTAAAATAACAATAAAGTTAAATATTTAATTTAACTTTATTATTTAATAAATTATCTTTATTAAATTTAAAACCCTCAGACTATATAAAATGCTGATATAGTCATCAAAACTAACCGACAATACTAAAAATAGTAACCCTGCCAATTGGCCCGATTGGTGCTCGAGATTGACTTACTAAAAATAGTAAATATGGGAAGACTAACCAAAAATCACTCCAAAAAAGCCATTCTGCTCATAATTTTAATGGGAGCTCAACTAACCATCAAATAATATCAAAATGCTGGATAAACTGCCTCCAAGATTCCCTAACCGTAACTTAATAGCCTATAGGAACCAATGGATTTTTTTTTGGGTAGTTAAATAGTGGGATAAGGGCCCACTCTCGATCCCAAACTGGCATTAACGCTGTTTGGGCAAAGTGGGGATTTGAACCTTGGTTGCACCATTAACAGTGCAACCGACAAACCACTACACCGCAAGGTGATCCCCAAGAACCAACTGAAATTATATTTCTTTAAAGAAACTAGGAATGCCCTCTCAAGAAATCTTGTTTTTCTAAAAGATTAGATTGGATTTGTTTTATTGTTGTCATTATCCTTTCAACCTTATTAGATCACCATAGTAGTGGGATATGGTGTCTGTCATTACAAAGGCTTGAACCACCTTATTAGCAAAGGAGAAAAGTTTAGCAGGGACATTGTTGAGAAGAATCGAGTATACACGACCCAAAAAAGGTGTGTCCATTTCCAATGGATGGAAATATTGCAAAAATAGACCACTAATCAATATCATTGTAGTGTCCACTAAAGTGACAATGTTTTTGAAGGTAGTTGATTGTAAGGGACAAGTTAAGGATGCAACTTTGAATGCCAATATTCTCACATAATGCATTTAAATCATGGGCCTTGAAAATGTTGTCCAAATCATATTGAACAACACTAAAAATTGTAGGGCAAATGATTCTGTAGTGGAGGGTATGTATGGGCATATTTTTTGGACCATGTGCTATCCACTAACTTAATTTGATAGTGCGAAAGATTGGCAGAGAGATCAAGTGGGTCAAAGAAATTTACTTGGAGGTTGAAGAGATTTAATTGTCTATGACTAATCATCATAATCATAGGGCATCTTTATTGGAGTTGTTGAAGGTAATTTAAATTTTATTTTTTGTATATCTTTTGTTTTCTAATTGTTGATATATGACATATCTACTTTTTAATATTTGAACTTTTTTTACACCATGTTAGGTTGCTGAAATTTAATTTGCATCACAATTGACTGTCATAAAATGGCTTGTGAAGGTGTCATATACATTGAGGGCTATGGTCATTAATATTCTTTAGAGTGTATGGAGGTAATCAAGTACGAAGAGAGCCCAAAAAGTCAAATGTGAAACATTGATCCTTGGTGATAAGTGGTGAGCTCTTGTGGAATATGTTTTGAGTTTCATTGAGGCCATCGTTAGCATGATTAGGTATGCTGATATAAATTGCCTGTGCTTGGGAAAAATTTATGATAACATGGACTGAATGGTCGAAAAACTAAGGACCATAATAGAAGCCAATTAGCATGACTCCACATAAGCATTTTTCAGAAGAGTGAAAATGATCATTGTTGATTGTTGGAACAAGATGACTACACCCTTGAATCTACTATAATTTTCTTTGTCCCCAAAATTCTATAACAAATTGATACTTTCCTTGTTGAGTAGGGTGGTACCGTATTGGGATGAAGAGGTTGCTATAGGCTACAAGCTTGCACTTAGAAGAATATTCCTAGATGTACATATAACAAGTGTAGACTTGAGTGACTTTGGCCACTTCATATATTCAAGGAATTGTGATGTTTGAACTCTACAAGACAAGTACAAAAAGAATGCTCATGAATGGTGGTACATACATGACCAAGGCTCTATTCACTTGCATCCTCTTGCAATAAAATTTCTCTCAAGTATGCATCTTTTTATGCTTCAACATTTTCTTTTTTCATTTGTTGCTATATATCATAATTCATATAACTTATAATTTATGGTTTATGATTTTACATATTTTATGCAAAGTCAATAGGTTGTTAGTTTTTCTTCAGTTGAGCATATTTAGAGTACACAGTCCTTTATCCACTTGGTTAAGTGCAATTGATCAGGTGCAAAAAAGCTAAGGATTTGGTCTTTGTGCACTCCAACTTGTGTCTCTTGTCTCAAAAGGCACCTGATTCCAATGAGGATGTGACAAAGAAATGGGGTCTTACTCTTGAGTGTACCAACTATAGAAGCTATAGTTGCATAACTTGCTGGAGTCTCTATTGATAAGGCAATTTCTTTACATGACATGGTTGGTGGAACACCGTGGAAGTGTTGCTCTAGTCGATTGTGGCTCAAATGAATTGAACAAAATGTTGACTTTGATGAAGAGCAATATGAAGATTATTAAATGTTGATTGTAATTTAAAGTATGTAGATAACAAATTATCGAATTATGAATTTACGAGTATTGTTGTTTTTGCAAATTATGATGTATTTAAATATTTTGTCTATTGGCAATTATGAGGATTTACTGTTTATATATATATATATATTGTGCTTGTACCAAAGGAAAAAAGCTGCTATGCCGTTATACCTAAACTCCAAACCTCTAATATGACCAACAACTTAGACTTAAAATCAAGTTTGAACATAAAAATGTGTATTGGAGGCTCTAGGCATGTGCCCTATTATACAAATGTCAAAAGGGAAGTTCAAAACATTCACAAGTTGCTCATAAGCTCTCAAGTGTGTGCTTAGACGATTGGATGATGAAAACTCAAATGCCAAAACATGAAAAAATGTTATTTAAGTAACAAAGTGCGCGAGTCATTGAAAGCAATTTATCCAAAAGTGCTCATGAAGCTCTAATCACAGATTTGGCATAAGGTAATAAGGGTTTGGAAATCAAACACAAAAATATTTCCTTCACCCTTCATTTAAGGCATTTCAAGGTCATTGGGTTGGGGTTGTTACCAAGTAGAGGATGGATTGTTAGGTTTCATTTGTATTAAGAGCTAGGGTTTCATGTATCTTTTGAAAATCTCTCATGCTTAGAACGAGGAAATTGCATTAGAGTCATTGCAAAGAACCCTCTATCTAATTAATTCTTTTATTCCATGCTACTTTTAGCTACAACTACTTTTAGCTGTTACTCTGACAATTGTGAAATGACCACCTAGAAAATCTATCAAGGGACATTCTATTTCATCCTTTCTTTTAGAACAATGTACTTTAAGGCAATTATGTATTCAAATCTTGCTTTATGTACAAACTATTGATAGCATGGAAGCTTTAGATTTTTATGTATCTTGAATAAATCATATGCAAAAAAAACTTGTGAACACTTATAAATAAGTTCTGATAAGTCTTGTGCCCTTTGTTTGAGAACCAAAAAGTTAGGCATTTGTTTTAAATTTGTATGTATTGCATACTTAAAAGCCAATTACTTAGAGTTCTTGGGTTATATCATTGTTACAAGGGAATTTTCTCTTTTTATTCAAAGAAAGGTTTTACCTTACATACTACTTCATTTTGTGTTGTTTTGACAGGGACAAATTAAAATGCTAATATTGTTGTGAAGTATCTTAGATATACATTATTGTTGTATTTTTCACTACACAAGAATATGTTTAATGCTCAACTTGTCATCATGGTTTACATTTTCCAATGTACATCATGAGTCTACTCATGGAGAATAGTCATAATGGTGATTAGTTGAGTATTAAATATACTTCCATTTAGTGAAATTTTCAAATCAATAAAATATCTAATACTTTCTATTTCAGATATTTAGCCACTAACTATTTTGTGTAGGAATCACACAATGCAATTTTATAATTACTTTTTTTTGTTGTTGTAAAACTTGAGCTTTTGTATTATATTATTGAGAGAGTGAATTTGTTACATTGTCAGGGTAAATAAAATTGATTTTGAAGAGCATCTTATAAACCTGGCAAAGCGGGACCATAAACAATCTGAATTTGAAGGTATTTAAAAATACCTATTGTTCTTCCTTGCTGAGTATTGCATCTAGTTTACAAAGAGTTCTGGCAAGAATACAAAATTTAGAATTTACTTATGTATTTTGAAGATCTAAATTTCCTACTTTTTCAATGATGATTGTTTGTAGTTTGTGCATTTTAATGCATCTTGTGTTACAGTGAACAATAATGAAGGTGATTGTGCCAGCTAGAGTGGCCATGGACAGTTTGATAGTTAGATCATTATTTTCAATTGGTTGATAACTCTCAATTGCACTTGTAATGCTTGATATGAATGAGTTTTTTATAGTGATGAATGCACATAAACTTATCAGTATTGTTTGCTTAAAAATAATGGATTTCGCTGAGTAGGTCTTAGGTGGAGTCAACTCTAATAGTACAAATAAAATCTTTGCAGAGACCAAGCTTAGGGTCTAGTGATAGTCTTCTTGGAATTGGCTAGATGGACAAGGTAAAAGTACTATCACAATTAAAAATATGATGGTTTCAATGAGTTTTTGAACATTAGCTTGAAATTTGAACCATGCGAGAGGTAGGGTTCACTATGGGAGGAACAATTGCATTTATAGGTTTTGGAATCCTTGATGTCTCTTAGCCTATAATATAATCCATTCATTTCAGTCTCATGGACTGAAATCCATTCATTTTATGTATTTTAAAGTCATTTGATCTCATATAATCCATTGATATGTAAAGGAGATAACAAAAAATTTGTAGTTTCTCTTGATCTTTAAGAATTGATGGAGCTTAAATATGAGAGAGATACAAGCAAAAATAGGAGATGAACTGGCAAAATGTAGAGGGAAAGTCTTGTTATTCTACTCTTCATTCAGTGAGGAAAATGTAATGGGTGAAAACATGAATGGGAGACATGACCAACTAATCTCAAATAACAAGGTCAACTGCAAGCATTGACCCTTATTACAAATTTTATAATCACAATGTTATATTTTAATATTGTGCATTTATTTCCCATACCAATGCATATATAAGTATGACTTATTGATAACGGTTGCACCCATACAAATTTTTTATTATGATGCCAAAGTATTGAGCTGAATTCTTTCATTTTGTCAAGTTGAGTCTTGTTTGTTCTGTGTTGTTCTTGCCATCTTTCTTTTGTATCATTGCATGGATCATTGAAAGAAGCTTTAGAGGTCATCCTTAGTTCCATGCCACACAAAAGTGAAGGATTGCCACACCAAATGAATGCACCCTACCAGAAGAAAGTTTTTTCCACGGAGATTCACTAAGGCAAAAAGTCAAGGGTAGACCTTTGTGAATGAAATGACGTTTCATAGCTGAGTCCGAAATTGCATTGTTAGGTGTGCACCTAATAAGGAGAATTAGGTTGACTTGTCATGAGGATTGATTCCCATTGACAAGTGCACACCTATATGAGGAGGGACAGATTTTATTTTTCAAAAGGAAAAATTGTAGTGTTAGGTGTGTTAAGTTTTTCTCATTTGATCTGGTTATTGGTTGTCTTCTTGTGTTGAATATGTCAAGCACCAGCTGTCACTATTTTAGCTCATGTTGAATTTGTCAAGCACCAGCTTCCACATTCGCACAAGTCGCATTGTTATTGGTTGTCTTCTTGCGTTGAATATGTCAAGCACCAACTGTCACTATTTTAGCTCACGTTGAATTTGTCAAGCACCAGCTTCCACATTCGCACAAGTGGCATTGTTACTGGGCGTTTTTTTTTGGTTTGTGCGTGCGTGTTCTAAATGGACCAATGCTCAAATTCATATTGGCACGTTATATAATGTAAAAAATGTTGAGTGCGTGTTGTCTTTTTAAAAAAAAGAACAAGCACACAAACGTGTTGGTAAAAAGAAGATTTGCAGTCAAGTTAGGATAAATGTAACATTATTTCTCTGTTGTGCTACAAGACAAGGATGGAGAGCTGTTTTAAAATGTTACAAGTGTGAAATGAAAGAGACACGATGTCAGCTAGTGATCTTTTTTTGTGCTCAGGTCTCTGAAGAATATTGTCAGACGTTTCTTCCACGTGGATTGTGGTTCCCGGGTTACCGTTTTTGTGAGGTGAACAATGTGAAGAATGTCCGATAACAAAGTAGTGATGATAACCCGAAACTGGTGAAGAACTGCGCACATATGAGTGCGTTACGTAATGAGAGCAGTAGTTGGTAAGCACACAGGGGCATTGTTGTAATGAGGAAAGACACGCAAGCGTCTTGGCTTGCAGTTTATTTTGGAGTTGCCGTTTTTTTTCTGAGATGAAAAGTTGTGTAATGCGAGCTGTGAAAAACGACACACACCCTAGTCAGAAAAGACATATGTGCGTTAACGACTGGTGTGGAATATTTTCTAAGGTATTGCCGTTATCTGTGGAAGAGTGGCATGTGAGCAATAAGCATTTTATTTCTTTTGAGAAGAAGGATAATTGAGTTTTTTTTTTGAAAAGCGGGTGGAGGTGTCACGCAAGAGATATACGGAGAGAGCACAATGCCATGGTGACGGTCTTAAAAAGGGCGTGTGCAAGTTAAAAAGGAAGGCGAGCTTGCGTTTTTGTAACAAAACAGTCTTCTCTAATTGCAGGCGTGATGAGGAGGCCTATTTTTGAAGAAGGCATGATAGTGTATGGAAATATTTTTTAAAAAAATGCGGGTTTTGTTTAATACAAATTCATTAATTGTGTTAAAAGAAAAACAGTGAAAAGGAAAAAGATTGAAGCGTGTGGACTTTTGGAAGTGTGAATTTGAGAAACAGGAGGAACATAAATAACGAGTGGTGAAATGTTTTTTGGTAGGGGTGCCGAGCTTTTTAGAAGAAACTCATATATGAATGGTAAATGTTTTATTGAGACTAATCTAGGCCACTTAAGAGCGAATGTGACCAGTACATGGATATGCAGCGAATGCTCGAATAGCCACAACTGATACATGATGAATGCTGTGTGTTTTTTGAGAATCTTTTGTATCAACTTTAATGTGTTATGTTTTCTGTGAAGACTTAAAGCTTATTGTGGTTTTTGTCTTCCTCAAATTTCCTACAAAGAAAAGGTTGTAGCCTTTTGAGACAGGTTGGAGCCTGTTCTGTATTGTGACTATGAAGAGTTGTAGCTCTTGGATGTAAAGGGTCGTTGCCCGATTGAGATTAGTGGTGCCGTGGTTTTTACCCATCTTGGGTTTTCCACGAGAGAAAAATTCTGTGTCTTGTCTCTTCGCTATGTGTTTGCATTCTCTGATTTGTTAATCTCCTTAGGTTTTTAAAATACTGATTCACCCCCTCCCCCTCAAGGCATTTTTCGGTTTTTCAAGGTGCACACTTGACAAAGGGAAAATGAATACTCAATTTTTATTAGAAATGCAAAAATAGATCTGCACTTGACAAGGGAAAAATAATACTCAAGGTTGGTTTCAAAATCACATATATAGATACATACATGTATGAAGGAAATAAATTTTACAATTAGATTCACAAATTATAAGCTGAGGCGCACACCTCAATAAGATTTTTTTTTCGAAATCACTAAACTTCGTTAATGCATGCCAATGCACCAGTGTGCGGCAGATAATGAGGGTCTAAGTTGTTTGTTTAGGTGCACACCCAAGTGAAGAGGTTCTACTTTCTAACCCAAAAGATAGATCTCTATATACATGCATGTGCCCCAATAAGGAAGTTCAAATTTCAGAAATAATTGAAAGCAATTTTATTAGTATAGTGTGCGTAGGAATGAGGAACAAGGTGGAACAAATGTAAAAAACCAAAGGTGGATTCACACACCTCAGGTGCATGCTTGATAAGAATTAGGTTCAAACAAAAATCAAAGTCTGAAATACGTGTGAAGGTGTGTTCTGATGTATAGAAAAATCAATATCAATAACTCCATGAGAAGTACATGTTTGTGTATAGGAATTAAGGTCAAGTATTTTAACCATACTGAGGTGCACACCTTTAGGAAGAGCTTTTGTTTCAATAATTTCATAGCACACGTGCACTTTGATAAAGGGATTCTGAAGTTAAAAGGTCAAGTCTAAAATGCTTTGTAGATGGGTGCCCCTTATTGAATCGAGTTTAAAGTTTGATCCTTTTGCATACAAAGGTGCACCTAAGCAAAGAGAGTCTTTCGGATGCAAGGGAGAAACGCAATGTATAGGCCCATGCCTATCATAACAAAGTCATTGACTGTTTCAATAAAGATAGAGTTTTGCTATTTGGGACACAATTATGTGTCAAGGCCAATAGACTCTAGTATGGAAAGATTAAAAAACATTTAGTAATAGGCATCAAAGAGGCTGATTGACAATACTTGTTAAGGGTCCATCTATTAATAGGGAAGGGCGTCCATTTATACTGTTGTAATTTTTCAAACCCATGCAAATCTGTTAATAAGAGAGGCATCTATATTCAGAGCAGGGTTTGTTAATAGCAGTTCTAGACAGAATCAGCTGTGATGATTTTAGAGCATTTTGCCACCTAATTAAGAGAAAATTTGCAATTAAAAAGGCCTTTTATCCTCACTGTCTTCCACATCAGGTCACAGCTCAATCCAAAACAGCAGGGTGTCAAGTAAAGTGAGTCATTCCAGCAGAAGAAAAAATAATAGCAGAATGCCAAATATCATGCTGAATTCCTTCTTTTCGTTAAGTCGAGTCTTGTTTGTCCTATGTGTTCTTGTAGCCTTTCTTGAAAGTATTTGTCAGAGAAAATGGCTAAGGCAGGAGGTTATGGGTGCACATTTGTAAAGGAGACAAATTGGAGTCCAAAATTGTATTGTTAGGTGCCCACTTTATAAGTTGAATTAAGTTTTGTCATAAGAATTGATTCAAATTGACAGGCACTCACCTATATTCAGAGGAATGGCTTTGGTTTTTCAAAAGACAAAATTGCATTGTTAAGTGCACACTTGACAAAGGGAAAATGAACATGCAAAGTTTGCATTAGAATTGCATTCTCAAGTGCACACTTGCCAAGGGAAAGGAACGCCCAAAATTAGTTCTGAAATCGCCTATAAAGATGAATACTTGTATGAAGGAAATAAGTTTTCACAATTAGATTCATAAATTACATCTTGAGGTGCAGATTGTAATAAGGGAAATCTTCAAACTTTGGAAAAATTGTTGACACATGACAAAGTTTGCACAACGGCGTCAACTAGAGAATGAGGGTGTAAGTTGTTTGTTCAAGGGTGTCTCAAAGTGAAGAGTTTCTACATTCAAAAAATTCTTCAAAGTAGGCCTTACGAGAACAAGTTTGCATAAGAATGGGAATGAGCAAGTGAAAAAATCAAAGATAGAATCACACATACTTAGGCATGTGCCTGATGAGAGTCAACTTTATACAACAAATACTCTGAAATGCATATCAAGGCGCACACCTATGCAAACGAGAAATAGGGAAAAAAAATTCTATGATAAGTTCATTCTAGTGCATAGGAGTTAAGGTCAAATATTTGCACATATTAAGGTGTGAACCTCTGTGAAGAGATTGTTTTTTTTCAGTGATTTCATAGTACACAAATTTGTGTTGGATAAAAGGAATATGAAGTTGAAAGGTCAGTTCTAAACTGATTTGTAGAGGGATGCGTTTGATTGAAGCAAGTATAAAGTTGATTTCTTAGTGTGCAATGGTGCACCTAGGCAAGGAGAAAGTCACTAAAATACAAAGGGATAAAACATAAACTACAAGCATGCACCTATCCTAAAAAGGTAGCTCATTCTTTAAATAAAGATGAATTTTTGCCACTGGAGGCTGAGAGACTGAAGTTTGGAAACATTGAAAAACATTTATAAATAGGCACCTAAGAGGCCAACCGGCAATGTTTGTTAAAGGTGTGTCTATTAATAGGGGAAGACATTCATTTACACTATTATGACTTTTCAAACTCCTGGAAATCTTTTAATAAGGGAGGCGTATATATTTAGAGCAGGTCTTTTGATAGGAGATCTAGACAAAGAATCAGCAGTGACATTTGTAGAGCACATTGGTGCCTAATTTAGGAGCAAATTTATGATTGAAAGGCCATCTATCCTCATTATTATCTGAGAAAGTTTGTGATTAAAGGGCATTCTATCCTCATTATTACCAAAACAACAAGATGCCAAATAAAGACAGTCATTTAAGCACCAGAAACCAAAACAATAGGATGCCAAATAAAGAATGTTATTTCAGTAACAGAAAAGGATCAACAGAGTGCCAAAATCAGAGCAGAATTTCCTGTCATTAGCAATTCTAGAATTTAGAAACAGCAGTTTTGACATTCTTTGTTGCAATGGAGCACCAAATTCTAAATGAGACCAGTTATTTCAAATGTGATCTCTGTCATATCAGACTTCATCAACATAACAGAAGCAGGGATTTCATTGATTATGAGTGGCCTATAACACATGTGATCATCATGTTAGGAATGGTTCTGAGGTTTTCAGTAGCAAATTCAGGAGGCTTCTTTTGACATCCAACCAACTGCAGCAATGAATACCAGTTATAGTGTCAGATTTCAGTAGAGTTTCACTTTCAGTCCCTGTTATCTTCAAACCCTTGATTATTCTATCATACCAAAATTCTATGAAGCCCGGTTGTTGTTTCAGTGAGTTTCCAAGTTTCAAGAGAATTATTTAGTCATCACCAAAGTACGTGGTGAAAGATTGGCGAATGTTAATTGTGACAAATCTATCATTTGGTGATCATATTTGCATCATTTGAAGCATTTACTAGAGAATTGGGGTTTTATGTAAATATCAAAAGAGTGGTTTTAATGGGTGTTCAGACAAGTGTATTTCTAGATATAGAATTTGGTGTTAATATCAAGAAAAGCAACAAAGTGTGTTCAGATTCAAAGTGTCACGAAGATTGTTAGAGTTTTAAAGGATTTTCTATGATTAGAATAGAGGAATGATTCATTAGAATCATCATTGGTAGCTGTCTATCAAGATTAGCTATTTTCAGAAGTCTATTTTTAGCTGGAGCTATTTATACATGCTTCTAAATTTAGCCTTATGTGCTTTTTGAGAAAACTCTAGTTTTAGATCTCTTAACATGCAAGAAATTTGAACTATGGAAAGTCTTTTGGCATGCTTTGAAGTAGTTTGTACTACTGTTCTAAGAAAAGATTGCATGTGTTTAGTTTTAGAACTAGTTGATAAAATTTTGTAATAAAGATTGTTGCATGCAATCAAGTCATTCCTAGGGTAGAATTAATATTTTTTTTGATTTATTTTCATTCATAGTTTTGTAAGCCTTATAAATAAGTGCCATTTTGCACTTAGATTCATACTCGTAATTTTCTTGTTTGCTTCTTGTTAAAATTGGCATTGAAATACTGTGTCTTATGTAATTTTATGATTCCAACATTGCTTAATAATTATTGAGAGGTTTGTATTTTGGTGATGATTAAGTTGGGTTTGAGGCTTTGTATTCAATTTTGATGCTAACTTGTAATATCTCGTTTGTTTATAGATGAATTAAATTGAATTATTTTTTGAAAATTGCAGGCTTTGTATTGCAAAGTTCAGAGAATTGTAGTCATCGTAGCTTTGTATGTGTTGTTTTCCTTTCAATTCGGCAAGTTTTTGTGATGGGTAATCAAATTTTAGGCTTGTGTACTTGTATTCCTTAGCATCTACTTTAAGTTGAAAATGTAAGTGTGTATTAACCATTTGGTTTTCTTTCAATAAAAAAGAATAAAAACATTTTCCTTGAGTTGAAGAGCATGTCAGCCTTTTGTTTAATCTTATTTTTTATTAAACTGATGCTTGAAATAATGCTAATATGGAGTTTTAAAATATCTCTTTATTCACACATGAAGTTCTTACAGAAGTAGACCAAAAATGATTAGCCAATGATTATACTCCTTTCGTTGAGCACACAGTTTATTTAAAGAGCTTAATGGTTGCCAAGAAGAACACAATTGCCTGCTTACTCCTATAATTACCTAAAAGCCGGCAAACAACAAATACATATAACTTTATTAACAAACCACAATAAAAGTATTATATGCTAATTTCGTCGTCTAGATGAAAAATAAAATAAGTAGTCATGTAACGTTATGTAAGGTTTTCCAAACTTGTGATGATGCTATAGAGAAAGGAGGACCTTTGTGTTAATATTTCCCATTGATAGCTAGAACATTTTGATCATGATTTGATCTTTCCACACCTAGTGAACATTCCATGACAAAAGAGGAACAAAGATATTGAGTGATTGTTCTAGCTAGAATTACAAAGAAAAACTGATAGAAGAAACTTTGGTCATTAGTGAATTGAAATGAACCAACATATCTAGAACATTGGCTAGTATACGAAGAATGTACATTCCATAGACCATATGATTTAATGAATTGTTGGGAAGGATCAAACAAACAAGGAACCCAATTGTTAGACCCGGCCCCGCCTTGCATGTGACAAATATAACCATAATTTGATATTCATTGGCAAACATATGCTGTATTGTTATTATTTTACATAATGAAGATGTAGGCACTTGTAAATTGTTGGATATGACTTGAAATTTAAAACGAATTGATATGCCATATTAGAGTTTGGTTGGTAATTAGTTCACAATTATGGGATTTCGATTAACAACTAATTCAAATTAAAGTAATCTCTTTTGAGTTAAGCATTGTGGATATTCTGCAAACACTGATTATTTTGAAAGCCAATTAAATGCAAGTACTAGAAGAGCTAACTAAATACATGCATCATAGGCTTGATCACAATACAAGGATCTATGATTGATATTGATTTGGATCATGGTTTCATATGCTTGAACAAATTCTCATTGTAACTTGGATTGAGTGGGACGGGGAAATGCAACCGGATATATTTACCCAAGTCACACAATGTCCAAATAATTGCTAGGAAAACTTGTGCCTATGCATTCAATTAAAGATCAGACTTATTTGCAGTTTTGCACTATATAGGGATAGTTGAGGCAAGCATAAAAGCATCTAGTGCAATATAATCAAATGAAGCAATATAATATCAAAATACCACAGAAATGAAATCACATTTAACTATAAAGCATCTCATGAAACAACATATATAGTTAAAATAGTAAAGTAGAAACATTGCTAAAGTTCAAACATACAATTTACAATTTATGCTATCCATAATGCATAGTCAGATACTGCGATGGTAATACAAAACATCATCAGTTATACTATCTGAACCAAAATCTAAATCCAAAAACCAAGCAGTAGAAATAAGGCACATATGCTTGGGGCCTTACAATAAGAAATGCATCTGATGTGCTCTAGTAATTAGCTTTCGTTGGTTTTGGACAACAACATAAGTGGGAAGGGCTAAGTTAAAAAATTGTTTGCATCTCTTGATAAGATAGTAGTTAATTGTAGGGGCCTAGTGAAATGAAAGTTAACTAACAACAATGTAAGATGGTTAAATGGATGGTGGCTGTGGGATCTAGAGTATATATGGCATGTTTTACCTTTACTAAAATGACTGCATTGGGGTCACTCTATAATAGTTAGGGGGCAGCCAATAGGAATAGGAAGCTTTGATGTTGATTAGGAAGAGTTCAATTTATTTACTTTGCCACTTGATTTAATCTCTGACATTTATTATCTGATCCAGTGATCATTATAATTAGGGAGTTAAGAAGCTAAAAGGGGTTCAACATTCACATAAGGGCAGAGATTCAGGGCAGAAAACAATTGGATGATTGAGGTTAATCTTTAAATCTTATAAGACTAATAGTTACCAAATAATGGAAGGAGATAGAAAAGCCACATTATTACAAGGATAAGGGTGGACCAATGAGATTTGATAGAGGTTTAAAAGTGGCCAAACGTGATCAAATGATTGACATTGATCTAGGCTGAATCAATGGTTATGGAATGAAATTATTGAACAATCAAAAAAAGAGAACTTTTAGTAAATGATTAGACTATTGCTCTCAAATGATACAACTATTCAGATTACGTGGTTCATGATTTGATGGTAATAATCTCTTTGGGAGGCAAGGTTGGGTTCACATGGCCTAAGACTGTGAGAGAGACAACCAATGAGAATTGAGTAAAAACTTTAGGCTAAAGAAGATTCAGTTGATCATTAATAAATAATGAAGATTAGGATGAATGATAATCAAATGGTCATGGCTTTAGGTTCTTAGGAAATGAGACTTATCAGCATGGGTTCATAATAGTGAACCACTGGGACCACAGTCCATGATGTTTGACTAGATGATATCTAATAAATAGACATCAATAGTTGAAATTTTCCCATGATAGATCAAACAGAATTGGCCTTATGGAGATCAAAGAACAAACCGCTTTTTTAACAACGGAAAGCTGATAAAGAAAAAATGGACGCTTATCAAATAAGCATTCAATGCTAGTGCTTAAAGGCCTTTATATAAAATATTAAATAAATTATAATGTTTGGAGTTTGGACTTAGGGAAAACCCTTTTACTAAAGATTTGGCAGGCTTATATAATGGGTAGTTTGAGAACAGATTATCCGCATAAGATCAACCATCCTTCAAAACTTTGGAATATTTAGCAAGCTACTCAATGTTAGAATTTTGGTATGGCATGACTTTCAAATGGACTTAAGGGACCATGGTCAGAAATGACATGCTAACACCATACAAGTGAAATTATTCTGAGTGTGAGCTTGAACATTACATTGTAAGTTAAACAAAGAATCCAGGACAAGGAGTTTGTGGAATGATACATGAAGAGCTTTTAGGAATACCAGAGGTATTTAAAGCAAGTTTTCAGTGGCTTAGAATTGCCATTTTATTCTCTGTAATATTCTCACGAGTCAGAATCTTGCAGAACTAGTGATGCATCACTGTAACATGTCTATTGACGAGAAATTCTAGCTATAAAACTTTCTTAATATGAATTGTCATGAAGAATTTCCATTGGGGGACAGGTGGCTGACATCAAATGCTGGCGCCTCTTGCAAGAACAGCACGGGCAAAACAAATTCTAGTATATGATGTAAGAACCCCTATGAGTTCTAACTCTGATAAACGAATTGCTTCAATTTTGTATGTTTGACATTTTGTCAAACACTTGTCATGAAACCTCTATCTTGCTGTCTTTTATTTTCAGATTGTTTTTGCTTGCATGGAATGGTTTCAAATGTAGTTTAAATGATCGCAAATGATTACTAAGATATCTAGGCAAAGAACTAAAATGCAAATGCAATCCTTTTTGTCTTTTTGAATGCATACATTTTATTTCTACATGAAAAATGTGCACCTATAGCCAATGGATATTTTCACAAACACTTGCCATGCAATCTAATGTGCTGATTATGAGCAGTTTATGATATGACATTACATCAAATACTTGGTGAGCTTCTTATTTCCTTCATATCTAGCTCAAACAATTCACTATGGCAAATATGATGCATAAGAATTTAATTAAAACTGATAAAAGAAACCTGTAGCTGATCACATGAATTATAGTCATTGAAAAATGAATCGCAGCCCACTGATTATGATCCAAAAGATGACGCCACAGCTAGTAGACAATGTTTGGAGACACCAAACAACAGAACGTGCCTCAAAGTTTGTCAAGTGCTACCCCTTGTATCTATAACGCAGCCTCCAGATGACTGTTGTTTTTCCATTCTCACCTGTAGCTATCAAAAACTCCACATGCAGGGCTATAATATGACAGTGATCTGCAACAACCAAATGCCCTTTTCCATTTGAAATAATTCTGGAATTCAATAAGGCTGGTAATAATGAATCTCTGCACACAATTAAATCAATCCTGGCCTCTGGATGAAGCAAAAGCTCTTGCACAATTCGTTGGGTGTTTCACCAATTCACTATGTTGAAATAATTTGGAAGAATTCACAATTCTTCAAGCTCGAAATCTGAAACCCTTGTTTCAATTTCTTCTCCACACAAACAAAGAAAATGCTCAAATCATAAATGAATTTTGATTTATCTCCAAGGCTCTTTTATAATACTTCACCATGAATCTTCATTAGCAAGGCTCTTTAATGATTTTGATATTTGCTTTTATAATAATGAGTTGACTTTATAATCTAACATTAATAAAACACATTTTTAATCAATGAGTATTAATTACTCATTACCCTCAACATGACCCCCACTATATTATAAAGTCAATTTATAACTTTATAATATAACTTAAATAATTAAACATCATTAAAGGCCATTAAAATATTAATATCTCATTAAATACTCATTATTTTGATGAGCTGTCTGAACTAGGGAGTCAACCATTGCATCCTCTATCGTTATAACTACCTTACTAAAAATCAGAGTTCCATAACCCGCCGCAGGTCATGCGGGTTTTGATGACCCGCGGGCCGAGCACACCTGGCCGGGTTTTCATGACCTGCCAGGAAAAGTGAGAGAGAGGAAGAAAAAATAGAGGCCATAGGTTTGCAACCAGCCGGGAAGAAGAGCATCAAGGAGTCCACAAAATCGCATTGGGGAAGCATAGGTTTGCATTGAGAGCATCAGGGAGCTCATAGCAGCTGTTCCAAGACTTCTCAACTCATTTGAAAGAGGTAAGTGTTAAATTTTCTAGATTTTGTTGATTTTTTTTGTATGTTTATGGTTTTCCATTTCTTTTAAATTTTTTTTTGAAGTTTTATAATTTTATTGTAGCCGCCTTCAAGTTTTGAAAACATTAATTCTTCCCAATGCCTCAAAAGTTTCCATGTTGGAAATATACCGAAGAGTTTCCTGGTAGACAAAGAAATCAAACAAAATGCATGTTTTGTAAAGAAAATTTTCATGGTGGCATCAATTGGCTTAAATACCATATTGTCGGCATACCTGGCAATGATGCTAACCCATGTTTATTGGCAACTCCTGAGGCAATTCGTTTCTGTTATGTCCAGTTAGAAAAATATGTAGAAGAAAAGGAAACTAAAAAGAGGCAACGGGAAGAGATAAATGCCATTGGCTCCCATTCATCCACACCCGCATCCGCATCCGCATCCACATCTACATCTACAGGCTATGTTGGAGAGGGTTCTTCCATGCCTCCCTTTTGTCCTAGTGCTAGTGCTTCTACTGCTGCTCCTTCTAGTGGCACTATTACCCTTGGCCCTAGAGCCCGAAAATCGAAGTTGGACAGTTATTTTGTGCCACGCACTACTCCTAGTGCACAACCCTCGCTTGAGAGCATGGGTTGGAACAAGGAGGTCCATGATGCTGCACGAAAACAAATTTGCAAGTTTTGGTACTTTTGCAACATTCCATTTCTTGCAGCCAGGTAATTCTCTTTTATTTGATTCATTTAAGTTTAAAATTAAATTTTAAAATTTATAGTTTGAAGTTGAACTATACTTTGTCTAATGATTAATCGTAATCTATTTGTGACAGGTCTCCCTATTGGCAAGGCATGATAGATTCCATAGCCATTTGTGGGGCGGACTTTAAAGCCCCTATTGATGTTGAGTTAAGTGGCCCCCTCTTGTTAGAAATGGTTAATGATATGAAACTTGAGCTAGAGGACCACAAACAGTCTTGGAGCCAAAAAGGTTGCACCATCATGACAAATGGTTGGACGGATAGGAGGAATGGGACACTCCTAAATTTTCTTGTTTCTAGTGGAGGTGATTGTTCATTGAATTCTACTTCCCCAAATGCATTGAATAATTTAATTTTGATTTTAATTTTTTGATTGATCCATGATAAATTATAATTGATAATTATTTTTCTTTATATTCAGGAACCACCATGCTCTTGAAGTCTATTGATGCTTCCTCACATGTGAAGAATGCCACATACTTATGTGCGGCTATTGAGGAAGTTATACTTGAGGTGGGGGAAGAAAATGTGGTGCAGGTGGTGACGGATAATGCAGCAAGTTATGTTGCTGCAGGTAAACTTATAACTTTTTAAGTTTTGATGGAGAGGCATCTATGAATTTATTTAAAATTTTCTTAACACTTCTAAATTTCCAATTAATTTAAAATTACTACAGGTGAACTTTTGATGGAGAGGCACCCGAAATTTTTTTGGTCTCCATGTGCAACCCATTGCCTTGACCTCATGTTAGAGGATATTGGAAAGCTTGAATGGGTCAAATCATGTGTTGATAAGGTTAAAAATATTTGTAAGTTTATCTACAATCATGCATTGGTCCTTAGCATGATGAGGCAATACACGGGGCAAAGGGAGTTGGCTCGTCCTGGTATCACGAGATTTGCCTCAAATTTCCTCACACTAAAATCCTTGTTGAAATCAAAGGCAGCTTTGAGACGCATGTTTGTTGGTGAGGAGTGGAGTGCCTCATCCTATGCTATGACCACTGTGGGTAGGGATGTGGCAGATTGTATTTTTGATGAGCCAGGTTTTTGGACCCCTTGTGCAAAGATCATTGAGGTAAAAATATTTTTGCTTTGTTTGCAACTTTGCAATTTTTTTTATTTGAAATTTTTAATGCAAACTTGTCACTTAACTATTTTTTTTTAACATTATATGCAGGTCACTGAGCCCCTCGTAGTTCTCCTATGAGTTGTTGATGGGGAGAAGCCCTCTTGGGCTACATATATGAGGGCATGGATAGGGCCAAGGAGACCATTAGATCTAGGTATGCAGGATAAGTATGACCCCATTTGGGAGATCATTGATAGGAGATGGCAAAACCAGCTTCATAGGCCCATCCATGCAACAACTTGTTTCCTCAATCTGTCATTTCGTTTCCTTGATAACTTCAAGGCAGATGAGGAGGTTCTTAGTGGCCTATATACAGTGATGCAAAGGATGTCTACCTGTAGCACATCTACAGTGCAAAAGATAGATGCATATAATAATCAACAATGGGTGATTTTTGCAAGCAAGATGTGCAAAGAGGCTAGGACAACATTGCAGCCAGGTAGAAATATATGGTAAACTTAAGATTCTTAAGTTTATGGTTTATGCATTTTGATTTTATAATCTATCCTTTAAGTTGGAAATGAGATTGATTTTTTTCTTTTCCTTATTTCAGATAGATGGTGGCAAATGTTTGGGCCTACAACCCCAAACCTTCAAAAACTTGCCATTTGTATTTTGAGTTAGCCATGCAGTGCTTCTGGATGTGAGTGCAATTGGTCCACGTTCGAGCACATCCACTTGAAGAGGCTAATATATTGTCTGTGGAGAGGTTGAATAATCTTGTCTTCATTCATTACAACCTCCGTCTTAGGACCAAACAAATTTTGGACACTGACTCCTCTCTAGTCACTCTAGCAGAGATCGGTCCAGAGTCCAAGTGGCTCACTAAGTCTACCGATCCTATCTTCACTAAGGAGGACCATGAGTGGGTTGACCAGGCAGACAAAGAGGCTGAGTCTGTGGCTATGGCAGAGGAGGATAGACCATGATCAACTGCCTGTGTAGCTGATGTTGATCAGAGTGGCACCTCACAGGCAGAGACTATGGCTTGTCAGTCATCTAGGACCTACCTCAGACGCATTTGTAGGAAGCAGGCATACTACTTTGAGGATGAGGCTGACCTAGAGCCTGAGCCATAGACTTGTTTTTGTTGTTTAGAACTTTACACATATGTTTGGGAACATTTGTTGTCATGGATTTCATAGATTTTATATACATTTGACAATATTTATGTTTTATAATTCTGCATATCTATGTTTTCTATTTCCTTCAGCTACAATTTACGTTTGTACTTATGTGATGGATGTATGTGATCAAATTAGATTCTATTTGATGATGTTATAGTGTCTTTAAGCTTTATTCAATAATGGGTGCGTGAAACAAGTTTTAAATCATAAAAAATCTTTGTTTTTCATTTTGCTGAGTCATCGGCGAGTCATGGGTCAAGTCGACCCTGCCGAGTCATGGAACTTTGCTAAAAATAGAAAGGGCCCTTCTCGATCAACCTCTGACTTACTATAAATAGTAAGTATATGAAATTGAGCCCAAACGAAGTCCAATCTGAGCCAAACGAAGAACAAACTGGAACATACTGAATTCTGGAGAAGACAAGAACCTCCATTAACCAAGCCTATGCCTTAGAAGACTCTCTATCCACAATAATTAGCCTACCAGGGACACAATAATAGGCTAATCCCTCAAACTCCGATGCTCATGAAAATGGGGACATTACAGTCTGCCCTCCTTGGAATTACTTGTCCCTAAGCAATCATGACTGCAAAGAAAATCCACTACACTAGCGATCCAAATGAAAATTGTGAAATGTCCCACACTGTGACAACATTGCTAAAGCACCAGAATAACCACAACTGCACAACAATGAACAATAATTCATCTGTCCAATCTTTGTGCACTGAAACTTTGCATCTGAAACAAAACATGTACATGAGGATCGAAAGTGAAACTACAAGTAATCCAAATCATCCCACTGCAATACTTCCCAATGAACCCAACATGGAACCTTGATGCACACGAAGGATCCCACAACACATTGAAGAGTGTCTGACAAAATATGTCTGGATTCCAAATTCTAAATAGAAGTCCGCTAAGAAGAATAATCCCAGACCTCTCCTGCGCTAATCTGATCACATTGTCACCATGCTGATAATGGTGAAGCCATCCAATGGGACCCATCCAACCTGCAGTTCTAACCTTGTTACTACTTGGATCCCAGTATAAATGAAACTCACATCCATCCATCATAAGGACTACGAAGATAAGGACTCCCAAAGGCGTCTGTGTCACAACCACGATATCCATCCTCTGCTAAACTGCCATGGATGTACTGACTCTGCAAGTAGTCTCCCACCAACTTGCAGTTACTAACTCCATCAACTGAAGATGGCGTATACCCATCCCATAAAGGATGGTATAATCCTAGAGCCAATCCAGATCAACGCATAACCAAGTCCTCTACATGCGGATTAAAAGAAAAATGATGAACACTCCTCACTGTGTAGTTACGGTAAAAGGCTCCGATCTCGGTCAATGGCTCATCACTAACAACTCAAGAATCAGGAGGTGGCTCCAACCTCTGACCCCAAACAACTGATTGGGCAGGGTTTGTGGTAACCCTCGCTGCAAACCCAACTGCGAAATCTCTGTGAGCAAAACAAATTCTAGTATATGAGCAAATCAAATTAATGACGGAAGAGTTACTCACCTCAAGGACACAACAGATGTGTGTTGAAACAACGTTGTATCATATTAGTTTCTCTGCTTTGAATGCATAGATATAACTCAAGTTAATCTTCCACAAGGATTTTACAGGATACTAAATTATGTGCTCGACGACAGATGATATTCTGTAGGAGAGTTGTACATATGTAGAATCTAGGAGGGATGGGTACAACTGCTTGTGTCCAACCTGTTGAAACTGCCCATATATTGAAATATTGTACACCTCTCCCACTCTAATCATAACATATTACTAATGCTTTATTAATTTATTATTCCTTTTAAAACTCTGTACAATTCAAGTCTACTATGGACCATTATGGTCTTGTTATATCAGTTTGGCAAATTAAATGTACTCAAGTAAACTGATAGGAGGAACATACAACTGGTTCCCATTTTTTCAGTTTAGTATTAATCAAATTACTTCGTTTGTCAGAAAATATAATGCCAGTTTGCAAAGTTTTCTGCTATACCACTCTGACAAATTAAAAAATGGAAAGGAATCCCAAAAGCAGCATCTCAACATTTACCATATGGCATGGCTTCTGGTCTCAAAGCTTCTCAAAATAAATACCCCAACAAATTGAAGTGCCTTGTAGTCATTTGGGTTTAGAACAAATTAAGAATCATCAATCTTTTTATAAATAGCCATCTCCTGTTTAGTATCATATTAAATAACTTGGTTAATATTATAATTTGGACCTTGGTTAATAGTTAGGACACACAATGTTACTTGACACGTAAGAGGTAAAAGCTGCAACTGACTGTAGGGTAAAACTGTTAATAATCTCATGCATGTAAACATTTCAATTTTATTGTGTGTAAAGGGAATACTAAAATATTGGCGAGTTTATCATTGGAGTAATTATGCTAACAACAATAAAAACAATTATGTGGTTTCCCTATAAAATTAAGTTTCATAATTTTATGTTATTTTGCAACTTGTTTAAAATTAAATTTCTGGACTCCTGTTTTCCTTTAGTGATCATCAAATCTGTCAGAGGATCTTGTAATGCACCTGTATATATTTGATTCTGCTGTGCATTTTTAAGGAGAAATTCCCAGCTAACTGTTTTTTATACGAGATGACTTTTGTACATAATAATTTGAATGCATAAATTTTCCTTTCAGCTATCAATGCTTTGGGATATGTTCCAGCAATTGATGTTGGTGGTTTTAAGCTTTTTGAGAGGTAATGTACATTCTCTTAGTTATTCTATACAGATTTAAGTTTTAAATTTGCTCAATACGTTTGTTCTCTCATGTATTTTCCCCAATCCATAACTTATTCAACCTAACCCACATTATGATAGAGCTAATTAAATGATAAGCATTGACATGGTAGTCTGAGATTTATAGGCAGTAAAAAAAAGATTTTCCTTCTTGTCTTTGGAACACTAAAATATCTATTGTATAAAGAAAGTACTATCTGTATTAGTGCAAAGTTGGGTTGATATATGAGGGGATAGAATAGGTTTTATTCATTCGGTGCAATAAAAAATCATACCCATACATTTTTTGCCATTTAATTTTAGAATCAACATGCATGCGATTTATGGATTATGTATTAATAAGCTGATTAAGTTTGTCCCCATAACATGCTTGAATAAGAATAGCCTAATACTTAAGGCCTTGTAATGTGTCAATGTTGGCATTTGCAAGAAAGTCCTTAGTAGTTGATGTGATGTTTAGATAGTTATAAAATCATAAATGTCAACCTACATTAATTGATACACTTATAAATGATATGGATTTAACCTGGTGATGGTTATTGGCCTCATTTTTTCTCTATATTTAAAAATGGCAATTAGGTATTTATTGGTGCTTATATTGTTTACGTAATGTCCAAACAATTTGTTGTGAATTCCAACAATAAACCTTGA
The DNA here is from genome assembly GCA_027943335.1 of Chamaecyparis obtusa. NCBI lineage: Eukaryota > Viridiplantae > Streptophyta > Pinopsida > Cupressales > Cupressaceae > Chamaecyparis > Chamaecyparis obtusa. Next base: position 2,323,359 of record BSBK01001859.1, read on the forward strand.
AGTTCAATCCATGGACTCTTTCTTAGTTGAGCCTGATTTAAAGATCTCATATGAACACTCTCCATAGATCTTCAATCACACGTCATGTAGTATTCTTAAAAGAACTAAGGTTCTTTCTTTATGAATAAATTAGAGTGGAAGTGTACTCGTATTGACAAGTCACTCTAGAGAGATGTCAAAGGAAGATTAAGTCTTGGCAATATTCTAAAGTCTCATCCATCATTGATCGACATTTAATGTTATGACCCAAAATAAGGAGCTTGTTAGAAAGAAGTATTTTTTCACTTGACAACAAAGGTGGTTGTGTGGTCGACCTTTATGAGTAAAGACAAAAAGGAAAGTTAGGTGTTATGTGTCTAAATTTTTTCCCAAACAACACTTATTTTTTATTTCCTTCAACATCATGATCAAACAACTAAAATGCTCCTAGGGGATCCCCACTACAATGCTAATTATGAATAAAATTGCTGCTTGCACCACATGGTTTGTCTCTTTTTGGTTTGAAAGGAATTTGGAGATCTTGCAAGGCTTCATTTGAGTGCCATGAATCCCCCTTGGGCCCTCACATGCCATCCATTGCAAACAAGGTTGTATCTTATCATAAGAATCATTACAATTTAAGGTTTGTAGCTTGAGGTCCAAGTTTGCTAGGCTGTTTCAAGGAGATATGGTTGAGCATCTTCACGGATTATGGGTGACCTCAACTCTTTAACATCTGATTTAATATCTGATTTAGGCAGAGAGGCTGATAGAATGCCAGGCATAAAACAGAGATAAGTGTTCATTCATATGAACATGCATGCTATGGTTTTCCTTTATTTGGAGAGCAGTTATAATTCAATTCAGATTCTTGATTTTATATATTCTTTGGTTAATCACCATGAGCAAGTATTTCAAGTTGAAAGCATATGATTCTTGGAAATAACAACAGATATTTGATCTTTGAAAATAAACTTCCTATGGACAGTCATGCTGTCGATATCCAATACTGAAAGAATTATGCATTAAACATATACTGATTCAATTAGATTGCATTCGATTGCTGATAACATGTTTGATGCATTTACATTTTGTTTCATGATTGACTAGAATTACTTCAATTGATAAGCATTCATAACAGAATGTAATAAAATAAGAATTGCTGTCTTGAGCAACGAATTGGAGACGAATCCCCTCGACTGGATACTGCAGTTGTGATGGATCAACTAGAGTGATCTTTCCACTTTAAAAATGCAGACATATGATGTCTTTAAATGTAATAAATGATGAGCCAATCAAATGGAAGAATGGTCCTTGCGGATCGATGCAAGCTTTTGATAAGAAAGACTTAAATGGCGAGCACGCAGTTCATAGTTCTGATGAATATTTGCATAGCTCAAAATTGAGCAATTATTGAAAGAGCAAACAATAAAAGCATATGCATGTTTGCAGAGCACAATGCATTGCTCGGTTCAGGGAAACATTTATCAAATTCGAGAGCATGATGCCGTGCTTGTTTCCTCAGAAGGAATGAATAGGTATGAATCGTTCTTGGTTGGAGAGGCTTAAAGAATAACATAGCAGCTGAGAGAAAAGGTGATTGGTGAGAGATAACAGTTCTTGACGAATGGAATAACCATATGTAGGAGAGAGAGAGAGAGAGTCCCTCCTCTTCAATGGTTCCCCTTATTTCTTTTTCCCCAAGCAATAAAACTCCTTGAAAAGACACCGAATGTGGCAAGATGATATTGGTTGAAAGAAAGAATAAAAGGTATCAACAAAGGGGAGATCTTAGTTTGAATGAGTAGCATATCGCCAACAAGATGTTCCTAGTTTGATTAATAATATCTAGCAAAAAAGAATCCCTTCAGTAATTTGTAGCCTTTGATAACTCCCAAATCATGATAACATTATTTTATTCTTAGAGAAGAACAATCGGCCCTCTCCTACTTCATCGTTCCTCATTCATAACTCATGAAGACATTGCATTCCTTGCGTTCTTGTTCTCACCTACCAATAATGGCTAAGGTGGCAGTAACACACCTTGCCTCTTGGTAGGCTTGAGCTTATGATGCTTAGAAGATGGAGACTCGACTCTAACAATTGTTACAATAATCGTTCCAAAAGAATTCAAATTTTTGAATTAACATTTATCTTGTTATCTATAGATATGCATATATTTGTACTCTTTGTGTGTGTGTGACTGTGTGTATATTTACATGTGATGCTACTAATAATTGAAAGATTGTTTAAGTAATAAGATATTTCATGGTTAAGTTCATTTACTTATAAGATCAATTGAATTAATTGAATTTCTCAGATTACTAATCCAATTCTTATTTACATAAAGATGAATGTTCTTTTCGATATTGATTAGATTAATTTAAAAGGATTAACAGGATTAACAAGAGAAGGGTCACCTAACCCCACCACTAGACAACTGACGACTAACAACTACCACATGACTTTATGACCCTAGGTGACCAGACGACCAAAGGTTACTTATGTCTAGGTTCTAGGCTAGATGACAACTTTGACCTTTCCTCGTGTCTGCACCCCTCTCCTTGATGATACTCTCCCTCCCTTCTCCAAGGGTGATCCAACTTCCTGCATCTCCTTGGCACACAAGGTAATTAGACATATTCTTCTTACCACTCTTGTATCAATATAATAAAGTATAAACATTACTTTACTAGCATTTTGATGAGGACGTCCATTAATCTATCGATATCCATCAATAGACATATTAAACATATGTCATATAGCAATATCTCATTTCTAATTAAGCAGTTAAAACAGTTATATAAAGTTCACAAAGGAGGGATGTAACACAAAGTCTCTTTTGCGTGTACCTCTTGGTGCCTTGTATTCTAGTTGATTGACCTCATCAACAATTTCATTTTGATTTCTCTTGATCTTACTTCTTGAAAAGTGGATCAATTGTTTTATTCCACTACACTCTTCGAATATATATCTGATTCCTTGGTACCAGTTCCTTTTTAGTGTGCTGCTCTCTCAATTTTTATATGTGCGTCTCCCTTCATAAGTATTGTCCTAACAATTTAAGCCTACAAGTTTTCAAACTTTAGGCCTTATTTCACACATCTTCCACAAACATTCTGATTTGCTTGCACATAAAAAATGCTCCCCTCTTATGTCAAACATTTTACATAGGAAATCTACTGTTTACTTTGTGCAAAGCATTCATCTTGTGGATTTACATATGTTTGCACGCATATTTCATTTGTTTAAAGGAGATTCGACACTATTTAGGTTGGACAATTGTGGACTTTGTTCCAAAATCTCAATCATTAGGTGCTTTCATAGGTCTTTTCCTATATGAGGCCTTGATTCATGCTATTGCTTGCATATCCTTGAATTCAAATTGAGCACTTTACTGATTAGGATACCTATGATTTGAAGTTTTCTCTCATTGCAAAGTTATCTTTTGTTTGTGAAAACCCTAAGTGTTTTAAACACATAGTAGCCTCTAGAATTGGAAATTTTGGCTATTCATGCATGATTTTGTACATCTTTGGTATGTAGTTGTCCCTATCAGCTTCATTTCCACATTGCTGCCCTGGTTGAATTTAAATCAATTGTTTTATTCCACTACACTCTTCGAATATATATCTGATTCCTTGGTACCAGTTCCTTTTTAGTGTGCTGCTCTCTTAAATTTTATATGTGCGTCTCCCTTCATAAGTATTGTCCTAACAATTTAAGCCTACGAGTTTTCAAACTTTAGGCCTTATTTCACACATCTTCCACAAACATTCTGATTTGCTTGCACATAAAAAATGCTCCCCTCTTATGTCAAACATTTTACATAGGAAATCTACTGTTTACTTTGTGCAAAGCATTCATCTTGTGGATTTACATATGTTTGCACGCATATTTCATTTGTTTAAAGGAGATTCGACACTATTTAGGTTGGACAATTGTGGACTTTGTTCCAAAATCTCAACCATTAGGTGCTTTCATAGGTCTTTTCCTATATGAGGCCTTGATTCATGCTATTGCTTGCATATCCTTGAATTCAAATTGAGCACTTTACTGATTAGGATACCTATGATTTGAAGTTTTCTCTCATTGCAAAGTTATCTTTTGTTTGTGAAAACCCTAAGTGTTTTAAACACATAGTAGCCTCTAGAATTGGAAATTTTGGCTATTCATGCATGATTTTGTACATCTTTGGTATGTAGTTGTCCCTATCAGCTTCATTTCCACATTGCTGCCCTGGTTGAATTTAAATACCTTACATGCAAACTTTTCTTTGCAATTCAAATCACATGTCATTTCCTATTTCCCATGCTCACTGCAAAATATTTTGTAGAAATCTATATCCCGCATGCTTGGATGCAAAACTTGCTTTTTGTTGATTTGTCTCTATTGCGTGCAACTTTGTAATGCCAATCCTTTGTAGGTTTGTGGACTTATACACACTTGCATAACATGCAAATTCTTCATTTGCTGCCTTGGTCTTAACCCTACAACATTCATATATGCTAGAGCCTGTGTACTTTTTGTCTGCTCTTGCAGCATTTACTAATTGCCGACTTGCTTTTGTGCTTCAAATTTAGCAATTTTCCATTTGTTAACCTAGCCTTCTATACCACTTGTTCTTAGTCTTTGTCTGCACCCCTCTCCTTGATGATACTCTCCCTCCTTTCTCTGAGGGGGATCCAACTTCCTGCATCCTCTTGGCACACAAGGTAGTTAGACATAATCTTCTTACATTTCTGGTATCAATATAATAAACACTAATTTGCAAGCATTTTCATCAAAGATGCCCATTAATCCATCAATATACATAGTAAACATACGTCAAATAGCAATATCTCATCTCTAATTAAGCAGTTAAAACAGTTGTATAAAAAGCTCGTAAAGGAGAAATGTAACACAAAGTCTCTTTTGCATGTACCTCTTGGTGCCTTGTATTCTAGTTGTTTGACCTTATCAATGATTATATTTTGATTTCCCTTGATCTTACCTCTTGAAAAATGGATTAATTGTTTTATCCCACAACCCTCTTCAAATGTATTTCTGATTCCTTGGTACCAGTTCCTTTTTAGTGTGCTGCTCTCTCAATTTTTTTATGCACGTCTCCCTTCATAGCTGTTGTCCTAACATTAAGCCTACAAATTTTCAGACTTCAGGCTTTTTTTCACACATCTTCCACAAAAATTCAGATTTGCTTGCACATAAAAATTGCTTCCCTCTCATGCAAGACATTTTACATAGGAAATTTGCTGTTCGCTTTGTGCAAAGCATTCATCTTGTGGATTTACATTTGTTTGCACACATATTTCATTTGTTTAAATGAGATTCCACACATGTAGGTTGGGTAATTGTGGATACGAGTTCCAAAATCTCAATCATTAGGTGTGTTCATAGGTCTTTTCCTATACGAGGCCTTGATTCATGCTATTGCTTGCATATCCTTGAATTCAAATTGAGCACATTACTGATTAGAATAGCTATGATTTGAAGTTTTTTCTCAATGCAAAGTAATCCTTTGTGAAAACCCTAAGTGTTTTAAACACATAGTAGCCTCTACAGTCAAAAATTCTAGCTATTCATGTGTGATTTGTTCATCTTTGACATGCAGTTGTCCCCATCAACCTTATTCCACATTGCCGTTGTAAGAGACCCCCTATTCTTGATCAAATTTTGTGCCTTTTCACCCAGTGTAATTTTGTCAAACAGTTCGCTTGCAAGCTATCTTTGTGTTTCTGTTTGGTCTCAGTTTGCTGATGTAATGGATTGCTTAATTCTGTTTATTAAAGTAGGACACATCGTATATAGCAAAGTAGAATCAAATGCAAGCATAACTTCATTCCAGACTAATTAAATTGAAAACTATTCAGTAGATTGATATCTTAGTCTGATATCCTTAAACATTGTGTATAAATCTGTGCAAACATTAACAGGAATGAATACATTCACTTTCATTGATAAGAACAATATTACAATATGTTTGGCATACCAAATGACTGCTCCAAAACGACAATGTGAACTGAAAATAGCAACAGCAGACCCAATCTCTTGTCTCCACACTTCCAGCTCTAGATGACAGCCTTTATCTTTGTATCTCAGTTCTGTATGGCCTGTTTGGACAGCTATGGACAACAATACTACCTCCAGCTCCCACATCAGCTACTAGAGAAATTACAGACCTTGGACAACACTATTAACCAGCAATGATGAGTTTTTAATAAATATTCAGACCTGCACGCCTCTGGTCTTAAAGTCTCAGACCTGTATGCAATTCCCAAGGCAGTCCAACCTTGTACAGAAGCTCTAAATATCCTTCCAGTCTGATACAACTTCCTCCACGATTGGAGAGGCTCCCAAAACCACCTAGACTAAGTTTGATTGGGACAGCCAGCAAGGAGTAATATGCAACAACAATAATACTTGAAAAACCTACCTTCAGCATGCAGACTGAATCCTTCATCAGCAATAAACCTTTGGTAAATATTTAATAGCTGTAAGCAACCTTCAATCTTCTGATTTACTTTTGAAGCACAACCGAATCCTCCTGACTGTATCTTGCAACAGCGAGAAGAATGCTATTCATGAGGGTTTACGTCCTCACAAACCTTCGAAGAGATTTTCTCCACAATTTCACCAATTTAATAAATTAATATATTATCTAAGCATGCTGAAAGAAGGCACTCCCATCTCTTTTATAACACTTTCTAAGAGCTCAACCACTCACCTCGACAATGTGGGATAAACAAAATCACTTTTTTGCCCTTATTCTCCTGTAGCTGCTTTTTTAGCCCCTATTTTATCGTGATTGCTTTTTCTTTAATATTTCCATGCCATGTAACATGATTTTCCTTCATGTAAGTCCCCAATAACTTTTATTTATGCTTCCAATGTATTATAGAAGAAAGGAGGCCATTTAATTAAATATTTCCCACAAACTATAGACTATGCATTAATAAAGTTAAATAATTAAATATAACTTTATAAAATAACTTTATTAATGCCTAATAAATTATATCAATGATAAATAAATGATCTTGTCGATATTACCAATTTACCATTGATATGCCATCTCAATTGGAAGTCCAACATGTCCATAATGATTTACTATAAATAGTAAGTGCCCCCAAAACTGTCTTAGATCACCTTAGAATGACTTAGAACCAAAATTACCTAGGCCAAATGGCCCCAAAGTCCCTTAAATGTTCTAGTTACGCTATGACACCATGGGGAGATAGGCTAATGACAATATCATACAACTTGTGCTAGAAAGGGGACATTACAGCCGTCCTTATTGAATATAAATACCTTACATGCAAACTTTTCTTTGAAATGCAAATCACATGTCATTTCCTATTTCCCATGCCCATTGCAAAATCTTTTGTAGAAATCTATATCCCGCATGCTTGGATGCAAAACTTGCTTTTTGGTGATTTGTCTTTATTGCGTGCAACTTTGCAATGTGCATCCTTTGCAGGTTTGTGGACTTATCCTACACACTTGCATAACATGCAAATTCTTCATTTGCTGCCGTGGTCTTAACCCTGCAATGTTCATATATGCTAGAGCCTATGTACTTTTTGTGTGCTCCTGCAGCATTTACTAATTGCTGACTTGCTTTTGTGCTTCAAATTCAGCCATTTTCCATTTGTTTATCTAGCTTTTTGTACCACTCGTTCTTAGTCTTTGTGTCGCACCTAAAAAATAAAAAATGAAGTACAAATTAAGGGTGTAACTCCTTCCAAGATTACATCCACTTAGGGTGAAGTATCAGACACAAATTTAGGTTATGTGAACATGGCAGACTTTTTGAAGATGTATCTAAAGGATAGAACAGCTAGAGCTCGATGCATAGTGGATAATGGGATTGCCAAGGTTGTGGCATTTCCTATATTCATAGTTTTCATACTCAAACTTGATGTGCCCCAAATTTCTAAGACAAAAACTTGACAACTTAAAGTTACTCAAATTTCTTAGAAAAACACAAAATTTATGGAAAATTTAGTTTCCAATGAGTCTATAAAATGTTGGAGAAGTGTTTTTTAGTTAGATTTGAAACATATTGAGTAGAAATTCATGTCATCATGTGGATACAATAGCTAGCTGGTAACTATTATGAATTTATGATGATTATTTTAGAAAATCATCATAAATTGCATATCTAAGCAAATTACAAATTACAACATTTTACAATTTTCCCTTCTCCGCTTTAGTGAAGACTTAGAGGGGGTGTCATTTGTGTCGGCCATAATAAATAAAATCTTTGTCCATGTGTAGAGGAGTTGTTGCGGCTTTATACTCATACCCAATAACAAATGAACAGTTTCTCTGGTTTGTTTGCATTGAATGGTGAAAACTGAAAACATACTTTGTGCATATGTAGTAACCACCCTCAAAAAAAAGTTATTTAAGAAAAATGAAGCTCAACATTAACATACCACCCTCAAAAAAAATTTATTTAAGCAAAATGAAGCTCAACATTAAACAACACTTATACAAAATGCTGGTACAAAGTGCTTTGATGGAAATTTACTCCAAGAGTTGCCAAACATAAGATAAACAAGATTATAAAGTGCCCACAAGGAAATACCTTGAATAAGAGATAATAACAATTGTTACAGGTCTGATGCGACTAGATGACTGCTAATAGCACCCAAGATAATTCTGAAGTGATGCATCACCTTGCGAAGATGACACAAGAATATTTCGAGCCCTTGCAATGGTTTACCTTTTGCCCCAAGGTGTGTGACTTTGGCCCAATGAATCCAACGCTCACCAAATCAATAATAGGGGAAGAAATGTGTTGGTGAAACTGAAATGGTTTAAAGACAAGATTCAGGGTTATTCGTGGTTCAGAGTTGAAAGTGGCCACTGATGTAGATTTTTTGGAAAATTCATGAATATCACTAGATCTAGGATTTTTTATCACTCAGAAATTTGAAGGCAGGTTTGATGAGGACTATGTTGCACTCATTTGTATTATAACATGTGATGAATCCTCTTTGAAGACCCCAAAAGGACAAGACCTCCCTCCAAGAAGCATATGGGTTAGACCCCAACTTGACAAAAAGAAGGGTTTATAGGGAGCAAGGGTCTTGGACCTCCTAGAAAAGGGATTGAAGTCTCTTTGATTTGTCGGAAACTTCCTTGGGTTTTAAAGATTGGTAAGGCCTTCGTTCCCTCGTTGATCTAAAGCTTTCTAGGACAACCTTATAGCGATGAAGTGTGTGGCTCTAAAGATCCTATTGGATTCATCACCAATAGACTAATTGGTCACAACAAGGATCATCAATATAAACTACTCTCCAAGCACTAATGACAAGTATGGAATGCGGACTTGCCAAAAATTGGGTGCAAGTGAGAGTTATAGTTTTTCACTTGAGATATATATATATATATATATATATATATATATATATATATATTAGGGACAGGGGGACATCAAGACAGGTTTCTGGGATAGGGGGACGGAGGGCCTAAGTTTGGGAACGACAGGGGGACGACAACGAGGGGCGCTAGGGGAGGAAGTGAGGGCGGTATAGTATATACTAGATACTATACATATAGTACTTGAAATGCTAGTTATGAAAAGATGTATAAGAAGTAAAATAACAAATTTGCAAATACTAAATACTTGAACATTGAATATCAATAGAACTAAGAATAGTTAATAAAATTTCAATTTGACAAATGAAATTGTTGAATCGGCGAATGGAAGATTTCTATTATATTGAAAACATCATAAAGATGATTACATTGAGTAGCATGATATCAAAACGAGTACAAAATGTCAAAATGTAGTGAAGGGAGGCCTCTAATCATCCCTCAAGGCAAACTCCACCCCACTGGAACTCAATAAAGTGAGCATAAAAACATCAACTAGATTTGACATCATTTCCCCGTCAATTTCTTTTGTTTTTAAATTCGAAAGCAGGGGTCTGGGGGTGGCGGCCCCTAGTGAGTCAAGGGGCAACACCCCTTGGAGGGTGCGGGATAGCGCTCGGGGTGCGGTCCGTGTTGCAATGTAGGGCAGGGTTGAGGAGCAATGCCCCTGCCACCAGGCACTTTTTCCCTCTTGCATCGCCTTTGGATTCTTCATTTTTAAAGCATTTTTATCCCAAAATTGATGTGTTCAAACTCCCTTGGAAATGCAACTTTTTTAATGTTTTTGTGTGTGAATCTGAGCTTGTTGAATGGCAAATCTGAGCTTGTTGACCTCTCTTGAGGGATGCCGTGTCATTTTGCCGTCCTTGGATGGTGTGGCAGCGGTCAAGCGGTGGTGGGGGTCATGTTGTCCTTGTTCCCATGTCCCAAGGACATCCCCATTCCCGGAACGTAGGGGTCTGGGGGCTGGAACACTTTCCCGTGTTATATATATATATATATATATACAGAGAGAGAGAGAGAGAGAGAGATTGCCAAAATTTGGGTGCAAGCAAGTAGTCCAGTTTTTAACTTGGCAAATCAACTTACAAGCATTTCCATCATGTTTAACATTTCTTACTTTTGTGACATTGTCTAGAGGGATTCTCCCTAGCATGACTCTTTGTTTTTGCATTTGGACAGTATGATAAGGGTTTTCCAGATTTGGGCTTATGCTTACTAGTTATGTTTATATCATTTTAGTTTCTAGTAAATTTATAATAATTATAATATAATCGCATAGTTTTTTTCCTCTAGGACTTATTCAATTATAATGGATGTCTTTTCAAGTCACATTGATTTAGTTAGATAGCTGAAGGACATTATTATATGTTTTGATATACTGTCTCTTTGTTTCTTTCTGCTTTTTCATTTAAATGATTTTCAGCTTCTGAAGTAGCAAATGGCCTATAAAATCATTTTAAGTTATGGTGTAAAGGATAGTATGCTTGTGTTTTCTTTTATGTTTTGCATTTTTTATCTGTTCATCCAAGTTTAGTGCATTTACTTATTATCAGTGTTCTGGCGATCGTGCTTCTTATTGTTCTTTGCTGCATGCCTTGCCAGCCATGCAATCTTGAGGTACCTATGCTGTGCATACCCTTGTGTTCAGGATCATTGGTAAGTGGCGCTGGTCAGAAATTCAAATTTGTACCTAAAATCATAGATATATAAGCGTTGGATTGGTTCTTTTGTTTTGGTGAGCAAGATTAAAAGTAAAGATGTCTTATTTAGATGTCTGTGGGGTCTCCATGGAAAACATCTTGCAGAAAAATAATTGTAGAATTCAAACAAAACTGACATCTGTGTAGAACCCTTTTTGTAGGTATCCTTTTGATCTTGCACAAAGAGCAAGGATTGATTCTATCTTGGATTGGCATCATTCTAATTTGCGACGGGGTTCAGGTAGTAACTTTTAATTTGTTTCCTATACCTTTTTGGTTTACATCATCACTAAGAAGCACACATTTCAGGAAATTATAATTGAATATCAGTTACCCATCTAGCATCACTATCAACAAAATCTCCTAATTTGAATTAATAGTAGAGAACAGGGAAAGATAATGTTTAGAGATTGCAATATGTGTCCTGATTTTCTGCAATTATCTTCTTAAAGATAGTCGGTGTATTATGTTGTCTTTGGAAATGCATTTCCTGAAGAATATGATATCAAATCTGTTAAGTAGCATTCACACTTTGAAGGTAGTCCGTGCTTCATAGCATGTTGGCTGATATTATTCATAGGGAAGATTTGGAGATGTAGAGAAAACTATAACCCATTTTTAATAATTATCATAGCTTTCTCTATCATTTTCTTTGCTGTTTGTAATTTGAAATCTCTCTGTTCTAAATTCTGACTTCAGATAAAACTTTATTGGATCAAATGCAGTGTAGTATTGTTTTGTTGAATCTTTTGTTTTTATAGTGAACACAACTAGGAGGACAGAAGCTGTTGCTTGTGACTATACCATCTTTCCCATAATGTTCAGCAAATGTAAAAATAGTTTTACCTGTTATAAATGATACTAACCTGAAATAGAAGAAATGCTCAACAAACAACAATTTCTCAGAGGAAGTGGACACCTTTTTCTATACTAAGTCCAAATTAAAAAACTCAGCCAGAAAAAGAAGTGTATACAGACCTATAAACAATGACCTTTTTTTAAAATATATTTGAATATAGATTTAACCTCATTTATCTCTTTAGATTCTGATGTGAAGGAAACCAAATGAAGGCCCACCATCCCAATAAAATAAGGGGTTCTTGAAGTTCAAGAATGCGTTGAAGTTGAATCAACATTGAATAGAGGTCTTCCACATAGGAAGATGGAAGGCTATTAGATATTTTAGTTGGATTGCCTATGAATAGATGCTGAACTTGATACACTGGAGGACAGACAAAAGATGGAATTGGGTCTACTTGTCACCGCCTCGAGCACCTAACTTTGCACACTGTTCATAAGCTCTCATAATTTACAAGTATTTTGTTAGGTGACGTGAAAGTTGATGAAGAGCCTGTACATAAGCTTACAAAGTAGAAATGCTGAAGACATCAAATATGAAGGACTTGTTATTGTCAAATTCAATTTGGGGTTGGTAAGGAATTGAGAGTTATTCAATTTGGGGGAGGATTGGGATCTAGTGATCTGAATCTGATCACTCATGTTGGTTTAAACTTTAAACACTCAGTTGACCAAGAATCTCATTAAAGCCGTTGATAACTCATTCCTAGTTTGTGACACATGAAGAAAATACTCATTTTGAAATGATAAAACAAAAATCAGGTACAAAGGAAGACAGAGATGATCAGTTGAAAGGAAACCAGCTGGGTGATCTCAACACCTAGGGAGACTTGCCAACAGCAGAACTTGCCTTACTGTTAAGTTAGACCATAGTCAAATCTGTCAGCAACTGACAAACCTGCAGGCAATTTGTCTGACTGCTATCAAACCCATCATCTACAGCTAGTTTTTGCAGGAAGAACAAAGGAGTGGACATTATTGGGAGCTTTGGTGGACATTTAAATTATTCGAAGTTCTTTTGTAACAGAAGGCGAAGCTGTAATAATCTTAGTGTGACTTGTAGAAAGGGTCCCTTTCATCATTTTGTGTCATTGGGCTGTAACTGTGTATGAGTGTTCATGAATGCTAGTGCAGGTGGGATATCAGAGGGTACTGGCTTTATGCTGTTCTAGGTGTTTGAATATCAAATTTCATTGTAAGATGTCTGTCAAGGACTCGAGGAGGCAGTAGACCTTGTAATTTCCATTTGGAGATAGAAGCCCGAGGGGATTTGATCTTACTCTTCTAGAGTTTTATCCCAGACTGGGCTTCTCCAGGTCAATCTTGTGTTTATTTGTCATTTCATGCCATGTTTACTTTCTTCTTACCATTTTAGCAGCTTCTTTAATGCTATTTTGATGAGATAACTTCATCAATAGCTCTTTTAAGTCTGTTATATGTAAGTTTTGAAGAGCACACAAGAAATATTGGGGGGTGGGAGTTGAATCAGTATTTCAGATTTTTAAACTTTTAAACGCATGACACCACAGAAAACATAAGGAGAGCAACCATCAAGACGCAAACACCAAATTTCTCATGGAAAACCCTTATGGGTAAAAAACCACGGCATACAATAGCTTTCATTAATAAAATAGGCACCAATCCAATGGGGACCGATCCAGATTACATTAGTGAGCACCAACCCTCTTTGAATCACCAACTCCAATCAGTTGAGGCACCAACATCAGTTTGAGAGCACCAGCCCTCCTGGAAGCACAAACTTTGATCGGCTGAGGCACCAACCTTAGTTTGAGCACCAACCCAAAATACACAAAAACTTAACAATTCTTGACTAGCTCTCTTTAAACCATTATCACTTTAATCGCCAGCTCAACCAATATACTTCACTTCAAATAACATAACCTCCTTATCATACTTGACTCAATACAATCACCACTCAGTCACATTCGCAACTCCAAAAATCTAACTCCTTCATTGCCTTAGCATTAATTTTTCACTCGAAGCACTTCCAGATTTCATTTTCAGTTCTTTTGACATAAGCAACTTTATATATTGTAGTACACATAAACTCCTCCCTTAAAATGGCCACAAACTATACAAAAAACTTACAGCTATAAGAAAAGAAGACCATTATACATATGTTCAGCAGCAGAACTCGATGCTTGAGAAAAAAAAGATTCTCAGTCCATCCAATACAAAAAAAAACACCCAGCTTCATTGCCTTCACATTTAAAAAGAATTACAACAGTATCTACAGCCAACGCTAACATTTTCCCTCTATCATAAATTCACACTACCTAGAAATAATTAATGCTGCCCATTCAAACACATGGCTGAGGAAAACTGGCCATATACACTCAGCTCTTTCATGCGAATCTCCCCAATATGCTCATTTTCAACAGACCAAAAAGTCGACTTTTTCTAATATTGGGCTCATATGTCCTTGTCAGCACATACAAAAAGGCTCTTTGAAAAAAAATAAGGCTACTTCCAGCTTCTCCACCAAGTTTAGGCGTTGATTCCAATGAAACACATGACTCCAATTATTCATTATGTCGTCTCAATTACATCTAGGATGCTAATAAAATTGCTACTAATAATATAATGCCCACACAACACCAAATACCATGCATCAATTCCCCTCTTTTAAAAAAATATCTCCACCATGCTTGTCTAAAAATAATATCCCTATAACAACTCGGTTGAATCTCTTTTAATGTTAATAAAGAAGTGTTAGTTTAGCTTGAAACCCTCACACTTAAATAGGAAGAATGAAATATGAATTTGTTCCACGAAATAACGCCAAGTATGAACCCATAATCTGACATGGCATGGAGAATAGATAGGCAAGAAACATGAGTAGATAAGCAGCTAGCTTAGGCAGACACCCAACCAGCTCAAACAAACACCTAAGTAGCTCAAGCGCGCAACCAGGTAGCTCAAGCGCGCAACCAAGTAGCTCAACCAGGCAACCAAGCAGCTCAGCCAAGCAAGCAAGTAGTTTAAGCAGCTCAAGCAACTCGAGCAGACAACCAAGTAGCTCCTTCAAATCCTTCGTTACTTTGAGTAATCAACTGTCATTTATATGAGCTTGATCATCAACCTTTGACATCAATGACAACATATTCAACAATCTCCCCCTTTGTCATTGATGGCAACTCTATCTGAAACCAAACAGAAATTAAGAACTGTTCTAAGATAATATTGCTTCCCTTACTTTGAAATAAAGTTGCTGCCCCTGACTTGTTCTTTCCCCTTTCACATCAATGACTGAAACCAACCTACATAACTAAAACAGGGGCTAAATAATGTAACAATGAAAACTCCCCCTAAGTCCAAACAACTATTTAATGGAGTGAAATTACTCTCAACTTCTCCCTTTTGATATCATCAAGAATGTATAGACTGTTAGCAGCCCTGCTTGCATTTGCAAAATGTTTACCATCTTTTCTAATCTCACAACAATCTGAATTGAAAACTAAATTGTGTCATTGATCACGCAATTGACTCATGCTCAATAGATTGTGTTTCAAACTTTCGACATATAAAACATTGTCAACTTCAGTTTAACCATCATCCAAAACAAGTGTATCTTTACCTCTGATTTTTGCAGATGTATTACAATCAAAGCTTACCTTCCATTAGTGCATTTGAGAGTGAAAAACTTGCTCTTGTCTCTAGTCATATGCCTAGAACAACCATTGTCAATATACCATGTCTTTTTCATTTTGTGCAAGAGAGGCTATTTGCACAATCAGAGATTCCACTAACACCGCTTTCTCCTTTTTCTTCCAAACCTTAGCAACCTCCTTTTCTCTGTTCTCTTTTTCAATCTTCTTGTTCTGCTTAGAGAAATTTGTCATACTACTGCAAACTTCTGCAATGTGACCAAAACTATTACATCTATAGCATACAACATCGAAGGAGTGAAAGAATTCCTACTCATAAGTCTGAAATCATTTCTTGCAAACCTTCTATAGTTGATGGCCTTGTGTCCAAAATAATTGCAAGAGAAACAATAACCATGAAAGAAAGAATTATTAAATTTGTTCATATGTGCTTGTCTTGAGATACGAGGCTTCTTGAAAGCATTATTTCTAAAAGCAATCAACATTTGTCTTTTGTTCTTCTTCTTTTGTACTTTGACCTTCTTCAAAATTGTTTGCCCCGTAGGGTAACAGTTTAATGCATACGGGAGTATAAATAAAGTAACGGGCATATGCAAATATTAAGAGAATTCGCAAAAGCATTTCCATTTATCTCAGCAATGTTTACAATATAATTCCAGTGACACCAACAATATTCTATGACATGACAACCATAACATAACATCTCAAAGACAATGTACATGAACATATATAGATGTCGAGGGGTGAGAGCCAATCGTCGGCAACCATCACATAACCACCTATCCCTGGACAAATACTAACAACTCCTAATTACCAAAGTACCCGACAACATCATTCCCCCCAAAAAGAAAGTTGTCTCCTGACGACACACAACAAAATGGGGATGACTACAACAATACAAAAGAAAATCAAGATTGAGGTGGGGGTTGAGAAAGCGTCCTTGACGAGGAAGGTGTCAGTGGTGGTGTGGATGAAGCCACCCGAGCTCTAACCTCATATACCTGCTCCGTCCTTAGCCTCAGGTCTCGCTCTGCCACCATCTGTCGTTCCATAGAAGACTTCACCATGAGGGCTGCCTCCAAAATCTCCTTATCCTTCCTATCCTGTTCCTCCAAAGCTACAGCAAGGTGTGTCTCTACCGTCACCCTCTAAGCCTGCTCATGTTCTAGTTGTTCCATCATCGCCGTTCGTTCAGCTCTCTCATGAGCCAATTGTGCCTCTAGTATTGCTAACTGTCCCTGGTGGTGAGTCAATTCCCCCTCTACCATCTAGAGTCGGGTGGTCAACTCCTCCTGAGCTGCCACTGCTACCACCCGTGTGGCCTCATGTCTAGATGATATGTGTTTTGTTCGCCTAAGCGTGTAGTATCCCTCGCGGAATGCCTACTCAACCTTTCAGAGTAGGGCACGAATCTGACTCTCTCCCACTATCTCTCGAAGGCTCCAATCCTCCAGCATAGCAAGGGTCTCCATAGCGGGCCATCCCCAAGACTCAAAGCGTCTTGCGAACTCCTCAACACAACCTACTCCAACAAATGCCAATAAACGCTCAACATCTTGAGCTACCACCTCGTGGGCCTGTGATTGAGTGGAGGCCACTGCCCTCCGTGCGCCTGTCTACATATTTTCCAAGTACCATAGTGCACCTGCGGCCATGTTTGCCAAGTATTGGTCGAGGTCACTAGCAAACTCACCATGTGTTCTAGGTATGTGGGGAAGGGGTGCACCAATCCCATCCCCACACTCCTCTCGTAGGTTAGTGTCATGTGGGGGATCTATCGCCAATTACCTACTAGGTGAATTCTCTCCCTCGAGATCCACAATCTCCTTAGAGGGTATCTGTCGTCGTGGAGAAAGGACTGCCGATCCAATAGGTGTTATAGGTGCAAGCTAGAACCGGGTGAGCCAAGCGCTCATGGTGGCTTCAGTCGCAGTGCCCCTCTCTACCCCTTGTTTTGCTTGCTTCCCCGTGGCTACCAACTCCATCCCTACACTCTCCATGGCCACCTGTGACTCAATCACCTCCTCTCTCAGCATCTCCTTGGCCACCAACTATGCCATGTTCTCAACTACTATCTCGACTTCTGGAGACCCAACCACTCCTACGGTAGACTCTACGATGGGCTCTGGCTCTCTCACTAGTGGTGGGGCTATCACTGTCGCACCCACACTTAGAGGTGTCATGGTAATTGGGGCTCTCGACTGTCCAAAGCTTGGTATTGGAACTACTTTTGTTGTCACACCAATTGAACTAGGAGGGGTCGACTAGCTGTCCTTGGGTAGAAGTGGTGGAGCAAAAACCACTTTCTGGCCAACTGCTACCTCTAAGTCCACTGCCGGGTGACTTTCTCGGTCTACCATCCTGACACTCCCTCCATTGGCCTTCGATGTGTCGACGGATTCTTCCTGCCCACTATCATTGCCGTCTTCTCCATTTGTGTTAGACTCAGTCTCGGACACCACTACCTGCCTCTTGTGTTTCTTCCTTGATTGAACTTCCCTGCCAGGTCCCAAAATGTCTAAATGCAGCCAGTAAAAGATGGGTGGCTAGTCTGGGTGTACTTGGCCCTATGGCACCAAATTCCATGTGTGGAGATATCTGAGTACACCACCTCAAGGAAGAGCCCTATGGCGTGGTGCGACATGTAAAACGTTCTATGCTGCAGTGTCATAAACTCCTCCATTCGGCCTACCAACATAGAGGCCCAATCATACACTATGCCATTCCTGAGCTCGTTCATCAAGGCTATCTGGGCTATGGCAATGTCTAATGTGCGGCTTGCTCCTGTTAGGCGACTCTTGAGGACATCTAGGAGGCACTTCCACTCGCCCTATCGAAGAAATGACTTCTTCACACCCCTCTATCTATTGGCATGCGTGAGGCTATCCCGCTTGGTTGGTGTGAGGTCATTGCAACACATCATCTGTAAGAGAGTATCCTTGAGCTTTGGTGTTATCTTCTACACTTTCTCAATCTTCTTCCCATGTGTTGCTAGGATACCAAAGATTTTGGTAAACTCAAAGGCAGCAAAAGAGACTGTAATCTAGTGGTGCTGGTAATCAAATACAGATTGTCACCGATGCTTGTCAGACGTACCAATCATAGCTCGCAAGACCACCTTGAAGTCTTTGATACAAAAGTGGGCATCTGAATAGCCCATTGAACCTACGCATGCCTTAGCTGTTCTTTTATGGGATGGTCGTGTGGGTTCTCTAGCCGCCATTTCCTGCAATCTACCCCATTCAAACCCTCAAAAGTGATGGTATCCAATGTCACATCATCCTTTGCCATCTGACTCTGTACCTTTGGCCTTGTCTTTTTCCCTTTGTTCTTCTCGTTGTCCATTCTTCCTACGACGCGCACTCCAAAGGGCAATGTTGTGTTTGCTTTGCTCATGGAAGAAAGTGACACCGCTGTTGCAGGTAACTTCTTTAACTGATTCCTCCAATTTTCTTTCCTTGTTCTTGGGTCCATCAACTGTCTCTTCTTTGTCATTTTTTGAATAATTAAATATGTTCTCAATTGCGATGCCACTGTTTCAAATCCCTAACTACCATAGGGTGTGTTTTGTCGTAGGACTCTCCTTCCCCTATTTTTGTGCGTGCCAAGTATACATTTGAAGGCTCCCTCTTCACCCACTTTCGTCAAAGATTTTGTATAAATCTTTATCAATTAAACGTGGGCCTCCTTAAGAGTATTCTTACCAGCCCTGTCTTACTCGTATGTCTCCTTCCTCTGTTTGTGGTGTTTAATTCTCCTATTCTCCTTGCAAACTTGTCTCGGTCTGTGTGGCTTCTAACTCTGTTTCCTTCCCCCATGCTGCCATATGATGCCTCCACTCCTCTTTGAAAGTTACGGTCTTTATGTGCCATGTTTTCTTCACTTGCGTCATACGAGTGCTCTTTGATTTTCTTTGTGTGGCTATTGTTTTCCTCTTACCTTGAATGCATTCTTGCCTTTGTTCTCCTTGCCGAATGAGGGAGATAGGGTTCTTCACTTAAAATTGTATCATTGAAAAAAAAATGTACACACTCAACACCTGCATGGTCTTTTATTTTGTTTCTCCAAGCTGTTGGATTCACCTAAATGCTCTACATTTTTGTTTTCTCCTCTTTTTTCCTGCTTAATGTCGTGTCGTACAACGTATGGTCTTTGCCCTTTCTTTGTGCGGTGGTTTTTTTGGGTAGGCCGTACGACCTTTTGTGTTCCTTCTGGCACCTTCCACTTCTTTTTCCACCGTACGGGGATGTCTATTGTGTGGTCTTTTACCACACGGTGAGTTCTTCATTTTTTTATTTTTAAAATTTTCTTTAAATTTTTTATTTATTTGTAATTATAAAATTACCCCTGACTTGGCCTGCTAGGGTGAACTGGGTCATTTCTCTATCCTCGTTCGTGATATAACTTCAACTTTGACCCATTCACAACATCTGGTACCTCACGACCGTCTAAAGTTGCCGGCTTGATCGCTCTGTTCTCTCCGGCCTGTCGAACTCTATTTGTACCCAACTATTGTACCTTAAATTTCCCGGGCTTTATCTCATTCCGCCCATTGTACTTCAATACCAATTGTCCTGGGGTGAATCTCATCCGCTTGAGATGCTTGTCACGCCACAACTTCTTGCGTTGCTAGGCTGCCTCTGTCGCCCACTGTGCCATCATCCGTTGTTCATCCAATTTGTTCAAGGCATATAGCCGCTCTCTCAAAATTTCCATATCACCCAATCTATTTTCAATGGCTATTCGAAGGCTTGGCACCATAAACTCTGCTGGTATGATAGCTTCCTGGTCATACATCAATTGAAACAGTGACTGGCCAGTTGTCACCACCTTGTAGGTCATGCAGTAGACCCATAGCATCAAAGGCAACTTCTCCTCCCAATTTTCTTGTTCAACCCCACACAACTTATAAATCGCAGACACCAAAATCTTATTGGTCGCCTTGGCCTACCCGTTGGCTCTTGGATAGTAGGGGCTAGAGGAGTGAAGAATTTTGAACTCCGTCATTAGTAGCTTGATGACATGGTTCACAAAGTGCCCTCCTCGGTCACTTGTCAGCTGAATGGGAATGCCATACCACGTTATGATCTGCTCATAGATAAATTTGGCCGTGCTCAGCGTTGAGTTATCAGGTAGGGCCTATGCTTCTACCCACTTCGTCATGTACTTCGTGGCCACTACAATGTATTTGCATCTTCGTGCATGGCTGGCCTTCAACGATCCAATGAAATCCAACCCCCATTGTTCGAACAATTCTTAGGCATGCGAGGGGTTGAGGGGCATAAAGTCCCTCTTCAACGGCTTCGCATCCCTTTGGCAGGTATCACATCTCACGACCCACTCTTGGGCATCATTGTACAACGTAGGCCACCATAAGCCTGCTAGCAACACTTTCTGCATTGTGGTGTCCGAATCCATGTGGCCTTCAGTTGGACCTTCATGTGCCTCCCGCAAAACACTTGGTAGCTCTTCCTCTATGACGCATCTCCTTAACACCTAGTCAACTCCCATCTTATAGAGTAGCCCATTGTTTAATTGAAATGTCCCGCTTCTGAGGACTGATTTTCTGCATTCCCCGAGTGGCATGTCTCTAGGAAACTTGGAGGTTGAGAGATACTCTCCAATACTTGTGTACCACGATGGAAGTGTTGCAATCTGAAACAGGTGGGCATTCGAGAAATCATCGTTCACTTTTGCTGGCGGCTCTCCGGACTTGATATGTGACAACTGGTCAACAATCATGCGACTCCTCCTTGGTCGCACGATGATAGTCAAAGTGAACTCTTGTAACAGTATTAGCCACCTGCTGACCCTTTCCTAAATAATAGGCTTGTTCACCAGGTACATGAGCACCTGGTGGTCCAGATAGAATGTGAACGGAGTCGCCAGAAGGTAGTGCTAGAATTTTTGTATGGCATAAACCATCTCCAGAGCCTCCCTCTCGATTGTACTGTAGTTCTTCTCCGCCTTCGATAGTAATCTACTTGCAAAGTAGATCGAATGGTCCGGCCCATGATCCCCCACCTGAGCCAATGTGGCATCCACATGAACGTGGAACTCCTTATCCTAGTTCGGGTATGCCAAGATAGGAGCACCCGCCAACCTTGTCGTCAACACCTTGAATGCTTCACCTTGTTCAGTCCCCCAAGTGTACGGTTCACCTTTCCGCATGAGTTTGTCTAGGGGATATGAGACCTGTGTGAAGTTCTTAATGAACCTCTGGTAGTAGCCGATGTGGCCAAGAAAGGATTTCACTCTAGTGACATCCGTAGGGGGTTCCATCTCCACTATCACCCTCACCTTGTCTGGGTCCGTCTTCAATCCAGCTTTGCAGACAATGTGACCCAATAACTTCCCCTGTGGCACCATAAATCTACACTTCTTAGGACTCAACGCTAACCTGGCTCTTTTGCAACGCTCCATGCATTCCCGGAGGGCTACTAGATGTGTGTCCTGTCCACTATAGATGGACCAGTCATGAATGCCTTGAAATTTCCTATCGAAATCTTTTCAAAGATGTGTAGGATGATCCTCTGGAAGGTTGCTGGCGCATTGCAAGACCGAAGGGCATTCGGTTGTACGCGTAGACATTGTCTTCCACTACAAATGTGGTTTTTAGTTTATCTTCCTCGGCGATGGAAATTTGATTATATCCTGAGATCTCGTCCATGAAGGAATACATTTCATGCACCACTACTTCCTCCAAAATGCTATCCGTGAATGGTATGGGAAATGGGTCTTTAATAGTGACTGTGTTTAAGGACCAAAAGTCCATGCAAATGCGGATTTGGTTTGCCTCCTTTAGTGGGATCACAATGGGCGATACCCATTTGCTAGTCTAGACTCGGAAGATAATGACTGCCTCAAGCATCTCTCTATCTCCTCGTTCACCCTGGCAGCATAGTTCTTACTCATTCGGTACGGTCTCTTCTGTACCAGCTGGGCTCCAGGTACAAGTGGGATGCAGTGCATGCATAACTTCGGGGGCACTCCCTTGAGATCCTTATAAGTCCATGCAAAGACATCTTTATACTCCAGAAACATTTTGAATGTTGCAGCCTTGAGCACGGGATCCCAATCGTCTCCAACCAATATGTTCTTGGGGTTTTCTTCATCCCCCAAGTTTGTTACCTTCAGCCTCGATTCCTCATACCATATGGGTTTCTCCTTATTGAACCGATGTGCAAGAGTCTCATTGACTCGAGCTTCTCCTTCCTTGTATTCCCCGTACTCCGACAGAAACAAGTCCTCTTCTGGCTCCTCGATCAACATGTTACAATGGAATAACTCGTAGTCCTCCATCTGCCAGTGGAAGAGACAATTCATAGAATCAACATCATCCTCGGAGCATTCTTCCAACTCTAGAACACCTTTGTCATTTGGTTCCACCCAGCGTTTCCCCTCATCGACTCTGGTCGATTCTCCTTCCAACTCTGACTTGGAAGAGGATGCCAATTCCTCGCTGACCATTTGAGTTCTCAGGTTGATTACAAACTTTCGTCCTCCATTTTCCATCGAGAAGGTGTTGTGCTTCCAATTATGGTTTACTTTCGAAGTAACAAGCCATCCTCTCCCCAAGATAGCATCATACCCTTTTCTTTTTCAAGGGGATTACTACAAAATCAAGAACAAAGGGTTGCATTCCAATGGTTACCTATTGCGCCATCAAAGTCTCGATCAACTTGATGTCGTGTTGATCGACACCCAATAGATTGAAAGTTGGCGGCCACAATGTCGGCTTACCGAGCTTCTTCCAAGTTTCCTTTGATAGCACATTGACCCCTGACCCTCCGTCGACAATGGTGTCGGTGAGGATGGCTCCTAAGATGCCCATCACCACCGCGGGGTGTCGCCCACTATTCACGGCCAGCAACATTGGATCTGCCAAAGGGTTGACCAAAACTTTTTGCGTGGTTCACCATACGTGTAGGTACATGTACGATGCTTAGTATGGCAATTCTCAGCCGTGGCATGGTTTCGAGGAGATCCTTGACCTTCACCGGCACCTTCATCTGCAATATTTGCCTCATGATGTTTTGCTCTACTTCCGTACGGGATGAAGTGCTTGTCGTCTCCTTGGTTCCTCTTCATTCAGCCATCATATCTCTTTCAATGTCGGCTTTTGCTTCCCGTACCCTCTCCTTCATATGAGGGTCTGGGTATATTGCCTTCTTTGCTTGTGCACGGGTGATGGCAAATATCCTTTCTTCTTCCCCCAACTTCTCAATGTTCAACAAGTTGACTCTAGGCTTGGGGCAATTGGCATCCTCATGGTCGCTAGGTTCACACCACTGACACAAGTGTTGAGAGGCTTCTTCCTTTGGGCAATCATAGGCGAAGTGCCCCCACTAATTACAGCCCGACAGTGGATCATCGACCGACCCTTGGCATCATATTGCATTTGACTTTGACTGTTATTGTTATTATTATTATTGTTGCCTCCTCGTCCTCATCGGTTGTTTCTATATCCATCAGATGATGCCATTGTGTTGGCTTGTTGTTGAGAGGCACCCGCTGCTGCGGATGTCGACGGCTACTCTTGTGTGAAGAGTACCTGTGCACTCCTTGTCTTCATATTGTATGGGTACTCCTTGGTGGAGTGTCCCATCACCTGGAAAATATCGTAGAAGGCCTTCTTAGGACAAGTGTTGTTTGTATGACCTTCCTCCTTACAGTCCGTGCACCAAGGTTCTCTTTCGCTTTTGTTGCTACTCCCCTTCATAGCTTTAAACTCCATCATGCGATGCATGTGCTTTTGGAACTCTTGCACTTTCTTGCTCGACTCTTCATTGCTATTGCTTCCATCCGATGAATCATCTGAAGATGACTTGTTATTCTTCTTCCTTGATGTTTTACTTTCACTCTCCAAGTCCATCGCTCGTTTGTATGCATCATCGTATGATGTCGGAGGCACAATCTTCATCTTCTTCAGTAGGGAGGATTTGAATCCTTCGACGAACCAACGCTTCTTCAAGCCATCTGCTGGTTGATTTTCCATTTTTCCCAGCAACTCCTTTAGTTCCTAGCTGTATGTTCTTACATTCTCGTTTTTTCCCTGCTTCGTATTGTAGATCTTGGCCACAATCTCGTTGTCGTCATGAAGCAGTCTAAATTCCTTCTAAAACGCTTTTCGTAACTCATCCCAGGTAATCACTTTTGTCTTGTCAACATCGGAGAACCAATCTATGGCCACTCTGTGTAGGGTGGCAGGGAACTGCACTACCCACTCGTCATGGTCGGTCACTCTGTTGGCCGACCAGATTGTTTCACATGTTTTGCAATACCTTACAAGGTCCTTCCCGTCCCCTGTGAGCTTCGGTAATTTTTGTTTGTTCGCCATTGAAATGTTCCTCTGTGGCTTTGTTCAAGTGGGAACTCCTAAGTTAGGTACTCCTGAGTTAGGTATAGTGGAACCTAACAGATCATTTTGATCCTCGTGCTCTTGTGTCCTCCCGGCACCTTTGGCCGCACTGGTATACCCTACGCCTCTGTTTTCGGCCTCCCCTACTTCCCTTCGGTTCTCTAGTTCCCCCTCACGAGAGCCTCTCCTTCCTGGCGGCGTAATCGTGAGATGTCCCAACCGGTGTCGAGTCTCTTCAATTAGTTCAAATACCATGTCCCCTTCTGCCGCTCCTTCGGTACGAGTACCTTCTTTGTCAGTGTATACCTCATGTCCTTGAGTATCACCTTCGGCCCACACACTCCCTTCGTTACTTCCTGGGTTCCCCTCAGGCCGTCCTTCTCTTTTAGGCTGTTCGTCGGCAAGTCTCCGCAACCTTCTCCTTCTCTCTACTTTCTCTTCCAATCTCAAGGTCCTCTGATAAGCCTTGTAGTTGACTTCTTGCCCTTTTCGGGTACGATTCCTATCCTTATTCAAGAGATTGGGCATTAATTTTTCCTCTCAAAGGGGTTGAGGATTCATTGCCGCCTTTGGCTCTCGTCATGCTCCTCTTCCCTTTTGTTCTTTTCGTACCGCTGCAAGATTTGCTGGCGATGGTTTTTTCTCTCAACCTCTTCTCAAGAATTACGTAGGGCAAGGAAAGTTTGTGCAAACAGATTGGGCAAATGACACATCAACCAATTTACTGCCGTGCTCAGGTCAAGTGTCATCCACACCGCACTCTTAGGAACTTCTTCCCGTATGGCTTCCCTTCGCACATGAGTTTCAATGAATGCTTGTAATATGGTTGCAAAGTCTACGGTCAATGCTCTTTTGCCCTTCAGACAATTCTGGAAACCCTTCTTCATTCTTGTGACGACTCGTACCCTCATCCACTGGTTGGCCCATTATATTCCCTTCGCCATGTAACACTCTGTCGCTCCCAGATTCTTATCGGCAACGACACCAAATGTTTGCCCCGTAGGGTAACAATTTAATGCATACAAGAATATACATAAAGTAACAGGCAGATACAAATATTAAGAGAACTCACAAAAGCATTTTCATTTATCTTAGCAATGTTTACAATATAATTCCAATGACACCAGCAATATTTTATGACATGACAACCATAACATAACATCTCGGAGACAATGTACATGAACATATATAGATGTCGAGGGGTGCAAGTGTCAACTGTCAGCAACTGTTGCATAACCACCTATCCCTTGACAAATACTAACAACTCCTAATTACCAAAGTACTCGACAACAAAAACCAATTCCATCTTTATCTTCATACGATTTTTGTGAGGCAATGACCTTGTCCAAGGACATAAAATTTTTCTGATTTATCTTCCCATCATTCAGTAGTGTCGAAGATTTATCTAAGTGAAACAATCTCAGCTTCAAGTCTTTCACAATTTTCTTCCTTGAGTTTAAACTGTTTTCAAACTTCTTCAATTTTATTTGATTCTACAACTTTGAACCTTCAAGTCAACTATTAGGTTTTTTGCTTCTCCAAGAGCTAGAGATATCTTGGTATTCGCCTCATTCCCTTCTTGTAGCAGCAACTTCAAATTCTGTTTTTTCTTTGTAAGTCTCTTGATTTTATCTAGAGCACTTATTAGCTCTTCTCCCAAATCCAGTTCTCCTGCTTTTTCATCAATACGATCTTCAAGTTCTTGATCTTCATCATGTACATCTTCTATGGCCATGAACAATATTTCTTTTCTCAAAGACTTTCATCACTAACATCGGATAAACTACTTTCTTCCTTTGAATATAGACTCTTTTTGGACTTCTGAAACTTTTTATCTTTTTCCTTATACTTCTTGTTGGACTTAGGCTTCTTTTCATAGTTGCTATCCTCATTTTTTTGCATATGGAGACTTAGCTGCAAAATGTCCTACCTTACCATAGTCAAAGCAGTTGATAGTTTGCCTTTATATTTACCTGTACCTTTCTTCAACTTCCTCATGAAATGTGCCTTTTCAGAATCGATTATTCATGAGAACTTTCACTTGATATACACTCCTTTTCTTTTCCTTTCTTCAAAGCTTTGAAGAATGCCTCTTTTTGGCTGAAAAATTAGAATTTGTTCTCATCTCATAGGCTATTATGATACCATGAAGCTCATCAATAGTCAGTTTATCAAGTTCCTTCATCTCTTCAATTGCTGAAACTTTGGCATCAAAGCACCTAGGAAGAGACCTTAAAATTTTCTGAACTATAGAACACTCCTCAATCTTCTCTCCTAAACCCTTAATAGAGTTTACAACTTCATCTACTTGCAAAAAATTTGCAGCAACATTTTCTTCTTGCATCTTGATACTTTCAAAATGTCTTCTATGAGTTTGAAGCTTTGCCTTGTTAACCTTGTCATCTCCTTCATATGTTTTCTGAAGTTTGTCCCAAATCTCATAAACTAAATCACAATGCATAACTTTCACAAATTTTGTCTCTGATAACCTACGTAAGATTGCATTCATTTCTTTTGCATTACTTTCAAAAGCTTTCTTCCGATCAGCATTCGTTGGAGGAGCTGCATGAATAGTATAACCAATCTCCACACTTCTCCAAACATCAAAACCAAGAAACTTTAGATAAGAACACATTCGAATTCTCTAGAGTGAGTAGTTGGAGCCATCAAATAAGGATGCTTTGTTTGTAGCCAGACCTTCATGAGAACCCATGTGTGCAATTAGGATCAACCTCCAAGCATTTAAGCTCTATTTCTGTAGGAACCTTGCTCTGATACCAATGAAGGGCACACAAGAAAAACTGAGAGGGAGGGGGAGGTGAATCAATATTTCAGATTTTTAAACTTTTAAATGCATGACACCACATAAAACATAAAGAGAGCAACCAGAAAGATATAAACACCAATTTTTTTGTAGAAAATTCTTACAGGTAATAAACCACGGCATACAATAGCTTTCATTAACAAAATGGGTACCAACCCAATGGGCAGCAACCTAGTTTACATAAGTGAGCACCAACTCTCAGAGAGCACCAACCCTCCTCGAACCACCAACTCTGATAACTCATCTTTTAATCTTGCATTAACTTTTCTTTTTGCTTTAATCAAATGACATCAATGACAGTTTTCTTGATCTTGTCCACTTGACATCAATGACAACTTTTTCAAAGTTGAAGCAATGGTGATCTCTCTGAGACTCATAGAAGCACAATTGGATTAGCAGCCTTTGTCACTGGCTGATTGGTTTATCAAGGAGAACAAATTCACTCAAGAAAAGACAAAAATAGTTTCAGGCTGAAGCATTAACCACCTGCAAAGTTCAAAAAGGATATTGGGGTTATCCAAAGGGAGAAATCAGAAATGTTTAGGAATAGTGCAGCCAACTCAAGAAGGAATGATGGACAAGATTTCTACAACTTAGACAATATCAGAATTTGGAACTACTGAGGGAAGTGGAGGAGATGAAGAGGAAAGAAGGAAGAAATCGAAAGCTGCATGAGAGACTGATTTGGCTCTGAGGATAATAAGTGTCAAATCTCCTCCACGGATGTAGTTGAATACAAAGTTGTCTTGTTTTGTTTCCCAGGTTTCTACTCCCATTTTTCTTGCTTTCCCTCCTTCAAAGTCTACTTCTAGGATCCCTTCCCATCATCTTTCACCTCCATTACTTATGAACAATTTCTTTGCTTCAACATCTAAAACACTTTCCATGTCATACAACTCCCCTTGCCGTCCTCAAAACTGTCTTCCATTTCATTTATCATCTTTCTCCCATTCAAACTTCTATAACTACTTCATCCCCCAAAAGGAGTCGTCCTGAGAAACAGATACAGGTAGAGGGAGAACTTGATTGAATCAGGACAACAGTTTTAAAGAAGAGGAAGATTTTACTAGCAAGTGCCTTAACATCATTGTACTTTCCTTTCTTCCTTTAGAGTCAGCTCCCAAGAAACCAAGAAATCAGACAAAGTTGAAAAGGAGTTCTCAAGGACATATCATTATAGAAACAACAATTTAACCAACAACTGTTTATATCTGTATAACTCTATCCTTTTTTTTAATACTTCTCCATACATTTCCTATTAACACTACAACCATCTTGCTATTTTTACTGTACATTTAGGCAAGGAAACCTACAATGACTACTAACTTAGTGACACTTTATTGTTATATCCAAATTGAATATTGCACAAGTGTGTGTGCATCCAAGTGCATGTGTATATGTGTATGGTTTTGTGTGTATGTGCATTGTGGATGTATGTTTGTGGTGTGATTCTCTTTGTTGCCGTACACCATCATGTTTATACTTTGTAGGTACATGGAAGGGACTTTAATGCTACTGCTCAAGCTGCCATCTTTCTTAGGAGTTATGTTCTAAACTTATTTTAATGTTGCAACTTCTTTCTATATAATGAGTTGGTACATCTGAATTCCATTGACCTATTTTCTTCATTTGTGAATTGTAATATTGTTTTTCCCTTCCTCTTTTCTTTTGTTGGAGAGTATTTCTAGATTTTGTAGCTTTCCAGCATGCATATAGATTCTTGTGTGAAGCTAAACAATCATTTGATATAGAGTTACTTCATAGTTGGGGTCTGGAGGCGCTAATCTTCTTCCAAAGAGAAGTGCTACACTGATAAATTAGGTTTTACTATTTTTTTATTTCTGTACATTTTTCATTTTGTCAGTGACAGCCCCTTATGGGCTCTTTTGGGAAGCTGGAAAATCATTAACTTTATTAAATTTATTCAAAATTGAATGCAATAATCGTCTTCAGAAAGAAGGTGATAGACTGATAAATTATCTCTTACTTATTCCAAATATAGCAGATCTTCTGTGTTTTTCTTTTCGTCAGTATGAATACCTTAGTGATGATGTTTCCATTTTGTTGTTTCCTATTATGGATGATTCTATGAAATAAATCTTTTGAGGAGGTATGAAAACAATTTCCTAGCAAATTTATGCATTGAATTTGCAGTGATAAAAATAATCTAGTTGATTGTGATAGATGGCTCAAGGTCCTCCTATATTTGTTCTTTTCAGCCTGGTATGACCCCTGATTAGCAATGGAGCTTGATAATTTTGGTTTCTTTTTGCAGCTGGCCTTGTTCTTAATCGTGTACTAGCTCCTGCATTAGGATTGCCCTTAAATCCACAAGCTGCATCTGAAGCAGAAAATCTTCTGAGTTCATCCCTATTGAAGCTTGAAAATTTTTGGCTTCCAGGAATTGACAGATTTTTAACTGGCAGTTATGAGCCATCCATTGCAGATCTTAGTCTTGCTTGTGAAGTAATGCAACTAGAGGTATGCTTGCTTGTCTTCAATTGACTACTGTTTGCTGAAAATCAAATGTTTGTTATTGCAGTTTGGATAGATGAATCTCCAAGTTGTAGTTAGTAAGCTTCCATTATATTATTTTGCATGAAATGTGTTTTGTTTGCCTTTAATAACAACAAAGTCTCATTAGCCATTTCTTTGTGTAAACAGTAAATCAGAATATTCATTCTGTTGGAGCTCTCAAACCAAATCCGTTTATAGCTGACTCCCAGTTTTTGTGGACTATTTAGGCACAAGCTTGCCAATTTTAACTCCTAGTGGTGCATGTTCATCTAGGTTCCCTAGGTGCACCACACACATAATAATATAATAAACATTATGCAAGGTGTACAACACCTTATCCCAATGTTCTCCCACTTGTTGTATACATTGCATAAGGTTCAATCAACGAAATACATCATCATAGCTGTAATGTCCCCTTTTTGGCTAAGTTAGGAAAGCAGGGACAATTACTTCAACTTCCCTTTCTACTATGTCAATTGAATAGTATTTAAGCAAGTAATGGAAGATCAATTGCAATTTCTGATATAATCAATATAAATGTGCACAATTATAGGTATCAATGTATCAATAGAAATGTCTGAGATAACTGATATGGAGTATGCTATGTAAATGATGTTCCTTGTCACTCGGTGATAATTCTATTTGCAATATCTGATACACACTTCGATTATGCAATCGATAGTTATTGCTTTCAGCAATGGCTGCAATATATGATGAATATGTATGCAACAATTGATGATCGCTTATGGCGATATAGATTGCTACGTCTGATCTTATCTTTATAATATATGCAGCGCTATAATTATGTTGCTTGTAGCAACAGTATTGCTGTTTCTGATTTGTAATTAAATATTTGCAGTATATGAAGTAGTTATTGCTTTGGAAGCGATAGAGTTGCTGTGTTGAATATGGATATTATATATATATACTTGCAATGAAAGGTGATGCTATTTCTGATATTTCTATGGTTATAACTTGCAACCAATGATGGCTTCTGTGTCTGATATGTCTTCCTTAGTATCTGCAATCCTGAGATGCCCTCTCTGATTTGCCAATATACACTTGCACCAAATGCCAAAGGCAATTCTCTCTAAACAGAGCAGATTCGTTAAGGATCAGTAAACAAAAGAGAAATAATCCACAATGATGATCCTTGAAATGATTTCGAATGTCTTCTTATATGTTGCAATTGGGATGACAAGTCATGTCTATTCACCATCATATCTCTTCATTCACTAATCTCACCCTTTCAAGATGATTATGCTTATTGATTAGATTTCCTAATCGCTGCCCTTTAAATGATCTGCTCTTTATGCTAATCGAATTATTATAATTGTTAGTGACTGATTAGACTTGTGCCTCTTCATGACATATTCATGCGACCGGTCTTTGACTTAATCATTATTGTACAATCTTAATCAAGTGAATGTGCTTTAGTTGTATATCAGTTATTAGCAATTTATACCAGCTGCTGTTAATCAATGATGCCATCCATGCCCTCAGACTGATTAACAGCATTAGTCACTATGATGATGTAGATCGTTACAGATTTCCATACTTAGTCGATAATTGTATTCGACCTTCATTTTTGGCTAGAGACCAAGGGTCTCTCACTCATTATTGACATGCTTGTTGATGTTGATTATCCATGGCTTTGATCGATTGTCTTCATGATGCTCAATGAATGCCTCTTCAGAACGATATTTGTCACTTGATAGCGATTCTTCACTTATCGATTATGGATCGATGAGCCATGTATTGCCATTCATTGATCAGTCGATATTACAATTCTTCTTTTTGTGGATATATATTACTTGTTTGTTTCTGCAAATGTGCCAAAGGTAACATGCTGAATTCATGATACAATCTTGAATGTAGTAATGAAGGTTATGATGATGTAATGTGGATTACTGATGATGACTGAAGATGCTTTCCTTATTGGATGTGATAGACATATTGCTTATGATCCTCCCTAGAAAGGTAATCATCTGGGACCGATCCTTATTCCTCCTAATGTAACTGAGAAAATTTTATTATTCATAAGACTTCACGATTTTCTGAATATCTTTATTCATCTACCTCTACTACTAATTACTATATATTTATTTTTGCTAACATCTCACTAGCTATAAGTGTCCAAGGACTGCCACACCTTGACCACATAATGTTCTAATTGTTATTAGTGGAAATGGTCCAAGAATGGGGACATTACAATATCCATTCATGAAGCCAGATGAATCTCCAAGATACTCTCATGCTCCATTAAGATACCTGCAATAAATCCAAAGTGACCACCATCTCAAGAAAGGACTTCTCTCATCGTTCAACATGCCACCTATGGAAGGAAAGGAACAAGCCAAGGTGAAGATGCACAAAATCCAAGAACACAAACATCAAATCCAATGTGATAACAAAGGCTCCAAGCTGATGGGATAAGGCAAAAAACCACATGATTGGAAATGGCATCCACAAGACATGCCAATCATTCAACCATCTATACCTCCTAGGTATAATGAACACCAATAAACTCATGCCAACATCATATCAACCCATAAACCACAATCAATCTCCCTTTATCAAACCTATCACTGAGGAACATACATATCCAAGAACTCCCACTGCATGGGTAATATCAAATTTGAAAATAAGCTTAAGGCATATCAAATCTACCAATCAATACTCATATCAAGGTGTGATACATAATCTGAACATGAAGTACCAAGAACAATCACAATGATCCACACATGCAATCGAAATAGCTGCATATTTTATCAAAATGTGTCAAGAAACCATAGGATGAAAAGAGAAAACCTGTAAACCATAACTTGTCCTTAGGCCAACACCTCAAAGAAGCAACATTGTGTCAAGTATGATCTCCTTACAACCCAATGAAAGCCATAACAACGCCTAAAATTGTTGGAGAAATGGTTAGCACTCCCCTCGGGATTTGTGACAAGGGACTAACCACCTCCTGTGGATTCTATAAGTCTAGTGGTTGTATCGGGCATTGATAGGTCAATCTTTTGGTGCAACGACAATCACACTTGTAATAAGTGGTATCAGAGCTTGGTCACAAATTCGAATCCTCTCAGGTAATGCTGAGGGGGAGATTGTTGACAAAATGGTCAACGCTTCCCTCGGGATTTGTGACAAAGGACTAACCGCCGCTTTTGGATTCTATAAGTCTAGTGGTTGTGTTGGGCATTGATAGGTCGATCTTTTGGTGCAATGACGATCACACTTGTAACAAAAATCCCATTCAATCTCTTAGAGGAAACAAACTTATGTATCATGTGTAATGCCAACATAAATGTAAGCCTCTCAAAACCAAGAAGTTGAAAATCATAATAACCATGCCCAATAAAGGAAATCAGCCCAATCAACCATCTCCTAATATCCTTATATTGACATCATAATACAACTCAAATGCACAAGGAGATAACCATGCCATCTATCTCTAAAAAGGAATCCTCCAAAACTAACCATCTAACCATAATAGCTCACGATTCACATATATGAAAGATGAGCATAAGTCATAAAACACCTAAAAGGAACAACGGGTGATACCTCTCAAGTAGTGAACCATTGAGTACACCAAGAGTGGGGAATGAGATCGCTCCTCCAAGATATCCAAGTCATCACAACTCATCCAAGAAAACTCTCCTCTCAAGTCCATACCGGGTGTAAGTTCCTCGGTTTTGTTGCTGAAATCTCATCAAGAGCATCCATCTCAACATGTCTCTAATCATGAGAATTCCAACCTCACCTATGTCTCCATGTATCCATGAGCACCTGTAACCAATCAATACATGCCAAACTCTAAATGCAACATAGCAACATAGTGTCATCATGAAGTAATCAACCAAATGATCATGTATTCAATACAAAAAGAACCAACCAAGATCAATATCAAAGTTTCAACCGCAGAATTAGGAACCAAAACATGACATTATGATCTAATCATCTCTTCCTAGGAGATCACATGCTCCGAGTGAACATATCATGGTCTCAAGAGAAAGTTATCATGCCAAAAAATCTGAGCTAGCAATCAAGAGTGCATCATGACATAATAACCAACATACTCTTAAGTCTAAACCAAACATCACTTGATGATATTGCTATCAAGATTCAACTGTGTAGTTTTCAATTCAAACTCATTGACCCATGTTTCATGAGTAGTGGTTCACAAGAACCCATCTCTCATGAGAATGTCAGATGTGACACCCACATTATATATATTTCCCATTGTTACAAGTTTGGCATTTTAGTTGGGTGTATGTAGACCTAGATGCTCTTCATTTAGCAGATGGTTATCATGATTTAGTTCTAGATTTCTGGAATAGATTGTGTATAAGCTTTTTCGACTCAACATTTCAGATCACCCTCCGCGATCCATCATCAAGATACAAGAGAGCTAAGAGACATAGGATGTAATGTTCACCCTTTTGAAAATAGGTTTTAATAATAAACAACAATAATAAAATTAAAATATAAAAGAATAAAATATAAAATGTAAATTATAAATATAAAAAGAATAAAATTAAACATACCATAATTAAAATTTAGAGAAGTTTAATGAATGGTCAAAAGACATGAGATGAAAAATTGTGACTCATTGAAACATGAGATATAACTTCATTTTGAAAGGGGGATAGGGATGGAGGAAGGAAGAAAGAATAGAAGATGTGAATCTTTAATGAAGAGAAAAGAGGAATTGAGAAGAAAATAAGAAATTGTTTCTGTCAATAAGCAGAAACGATGAAGGGTTGCGACTCTTCCAAAGGGTGGTAATTATGGAAAGTTGTGACTCTTTTGAAGGGCAGCAATGATGGAAGGGTTGTGACTCTTTCAAAAAGTGGTAATTATGAAAGGTTGTGACTAATGACTTTGCCAGTTTTGATTTTATTTAGAGGATTCTCTATGCTCAATCAACATGAAGTTGCATAAGAATCACTAGGGGACAACAATTAGATTGGTTTTTAGCCATTGTTATTTTTAGGAGGTGACTATTCTTGGATGATCTTGGTGGTCTACTTAGAGGTATTTTATTTCAAAAAAATAAAAATTATATGTTATGTTTTGGGATGAAATTATATGTAAGACTTGCTTTGTCTACAGGCAAACTATTCTTAATATAGGAACTGTAGTTTTCAGCTTATTTATCACGCAAAATCATAGTAAGTACTTATAAAGTGCTTTTGGCACTTAAGAGTGGAGGAAATGATACTTGCTGCTGAAATTACTGTACAAACTAATGCATTTTTGCGATCTTGTAAGTATCTTATTAGTACAATTTGATAATTATTACAAGCTTTGTATCGATTAAAGTTGTACAGCTTAAAATGCAATTCTTTGGAATTGATTCATGGTTCTCGTGTGCGTTTTATTCCGAATTCAGGTTTTGTAATTATTTATGGTTTCTCAGTTCCAACTTGAAGCCGAAAAGCGTTAGTGTAGTGAGCTTCTATGGGTTGTTTATTTCAAAGGATAAAATTTTTATTTTATTTTACTTTTTTATAGGTGCTGATAAGCTTAGGGAGATAGGTCAGAGATTTAAAATCACAATTGGAAAGGAAATTACTTATAAATCTTTTTCCACTCAATATGCATTTTTTTTGAGCATCCAGAAAACTGAAGATGAAAAGCTAAATATTCAAACAATAATGGAGATTGAGACGGTAGAGACCAAGGAAGCTAACATAATGAAAATGGTCTAAAACTGAGTGACAGAAAAATACTGTGTAGAAGACGAGCTATTTTACGCAATACAGAAAAATAACATGCCAAAGATCATTGATAAAATAGGACACTGAATCATGATTTTAAATTTTATGTTTTCTATCAATGCATTTCTCACTATTTTGGGCTTCAGACTTGGATTTGTTTATACCAATTAGTGTATGCGTCTGTTCTATTGTTTCAAAACAGGCATTTAACATTGCATAACAATATTTTCTGTATTGACTATTAAGTTATTGTCCACATGTAATGGCATTATTTTCTTACTAACCTGATTTTTATTATAGCTTTTGGACAGGAATGATATTAATATGCTTCTAGGTCCTCATGTGAAGGTGAGAAAATGGATTGAAAAGGTAAAGAAAGCAACAGAGCCTTACTTTGAAGAAGCCCATGATAAACTTTACAAGGCATCCATGAGACTTCATGGCCAGAAGCTCCAACTTAATTCAAATGGAGCTGCAGTTGACTCAGGGAAAGCACTGTCATCAAAACTATAAATTGAGACAAATAAATAGCCAAATCAAATGCAATAGCAGGTAGCAGGCTGAAAGCTATAACGAGACAAAACTATGTCAAGCCAAATTAAGCCATTAATATAGGATATTCTCTAAAGAAAATAAACTCCCTAGATATTCTGAAAGTTTGTAATAAAATGAATTACAGGCCTACGACATTTCATCAATTGTGTCTTCTCATTTTTCATTTCTTTGTACAAATGTATTTCACTGTCTCAAATAAAAGCTAGACATGCTTTCACTGCTTCTCAACCTGAAATATAAAACTTCCCATATATATAATTATATGATTATGCTATATAACATGGTAATGATTAGTAAGACCTGCCATTTAAGAAGCGATGTTAGATGATCAATGAAGTTAATGTTTTGGTAAATGGATTTGTTTGATTCTTTAGATGCGAAAGTTCATAATCTAGATTGTAAGCCTATTCTATAATATTATGGTTAAATTTAAAATATAAAAGTTGAGAAGAATTCTAGAATTATTGTGAAACCATTGTCATAACTAAAAGTTTTATTAGTAACATTCTTTATATTAAAATTAGGTGCGATTGAAAGAATGATCTAATCTGCTAGAAGATCAAATTCGTTAAATAAAGAACAAATCACAAAGCATCGAGTCATTCTTAGAAGGATATGTTTGAATTATATAATAAAAATTCCAAAACATGAATATAATGCCAATATGAAGTGTTTGGAAAATAAGAATCCAAGTTTCTAATGAATAATTTTTGCCTTTAACCCATATTAGCACTATTTTTAATCAACCATATTCCTAAATCAGGGTAACACAAAAATGTTGTGGCTAAGGATCCTTATATTTTCTCATAAGGAAACACATTCTTCTTATAATTCATGAATAAATAGATCAAATTAGGATTTGTGCTAGACTTTATGGTGGATGCAACAATTATTGCATAAAAATTATTTAAAAAAATAAGATAATTTGTAGGTACTTAACCTTTCTAAAGTCTTATTAATTGTACAATTTTGATTTCATTAACCATTAGTTATAATCCATGTAGTCAAATTTACATAAGATAAACAAAAAATGTAGGGTATTACATGTAAGATATATTTAAACAAAAATGTCTTCAACAATTAATCTAGACACCATTTTCATACTTGAGATAAGCATGGTGGAATATGTTGTCCACCTAATATTCTTTCATAATGACACATTATGGTTATGTGACTCTTAACAACAAAAATTCAAAAAATACGTAGAAGAAAAAAATTCC
Source organism: Chamaecyparis obtusa (assembly GCA_027943335.1). Classification (NCBI taxonomy): domain Eukaryota; kingdom Viridiplantae; phylum Streptophyta; class Pinopsida; order Cupressales; family Cupressaceae; genus Chamaecyparis; species Chamaecyparis obtusa. The sequence continues at coordinate 2,361,112 of BSBK01001859.1, forward strand.
AACCCTATGTAGTGGTTAATGATCAAATTCTCTTATGTAATTGTAGAATTAAGGATATACAAACATCTTGATATTGCAATTTACACTTATATGTAGTATTCAATTACCAACCTATAACCATATGGTATGAAACTACATTTTGAACATTTCTGTGTAGCTTATATACTTGAACTCTATCCTAAAACAATATCAATAAAAAATTGCATATCAATGACTAATTATGCTAGTTGGTCTAAATGCAATTAAAATTTGTATCTTATATAGGAATTTCTTGTAAATAACACAGATATTATCTCAAAATAGTGTACATGACCCTTCAATCTTGTGCTTCTAATAATTAAGATATTGTTTAATCTATCCCCTAATGGATGTGTATATCCATGGTATATTGTGATATGATTTAGAGGTCTTGATTCGTCTAAAAAAAAATAATGCTCGACTACAATCTAATAAGACCCTTTTCCTTTGCAATGCGAATTAACATTCATTCATGTACATTTTTTTAACATTATTATATTACAACTCCATCAAATTCAACAATGTAAATTTAAGATTCTATTCTCAAATTTTGTTTTCATTATTGATCATGAACAGTTTTTACCAATTAATTAATAGGCCCACAAAGTAGAATGATGGATAGTGTGATCCTTCATTATAGACTAGTTGATTTATCTATGCAAAAGACTAGATTCAACCCACATAGTTAATGTCCAAACAAGTGTCTCTCAATACTTATGTTTACATGTATCTTACTCCATTCACTTGTCTTGTGTTCGTTTCATTATAAGTTTGCAATATCAATCATTTCATATGTTTTGATTACGTAAATCTGAAAAGGGCCCAAACCCTTACATAGCAACCTAGAAAGCAGAAGAGAGGGATCTCACAAGTGATGAGACTAACAAAACCCAAAAAGAGAAAACACTCTAGAAGAAGAAAGAATATCACATCTAAGAAAAGAAAACTAAAGCTTTTGATTGGAGCTATGAAACAAGGGAAAACAAGGGTCTTAACCCTAGGTTAAGAACATCTCTTTCCCAAAAGGAGAAAGAGGGAGAGAAGAGGTAACACAACCTTTCCTCTGCGACTAACGACAGTCTAAGTAACGCTACCATCTGAACTCCCACACGGAGAGGGAAGAAAAGGAGGTCTCCCTCAAGACACAAATGGAGAGGGGAACAATAGAAAGGAGAGAGGTAGCCAACAACTTATGAAGAAGATGGAATCAAAATAAAAGTTGGAGGGGAAATTGGAAGAGAGCACTTAGAGAAAGGAACTGTAATAGGGACATCAGGAGAGGACAAGGCCACCGCACATAAGCACTCCTTGAAATCATGAGAGGAAACATCAATCAAAGAGATGGGTTCCTCAACAATCAAGTGATCATTAGACACATTCTTCCACCAAGTAGCATGACCCTTCCAATGACCCTGAGAACAATCTAAAGCCATGTGGCTAGTAGCAAAGCAACGCTGACAACAAAAAGGGATGCCTTCTAGGTTGCAGCCAAGGTTGATCCACAACCATCAAAACCGTGTCACCATAAAGAGACAGGAGACAGAGAGAAGTCAATACCGACCAAGAAGTGAGCATAAGTAGAATGCCTTAAAAGAACTTGATTCATCTACCTTAGAAACTTGCCAATAGAACTACCAACAACTTCATAACAAGACAACTCCTAAAATTGGAGTAGAAAATTAGGAAGCCTCACCCATGTTGGACATATGTTAAGAGGATAGGAAAGGGGGGTTGAAGGATATGGACCAAGGTTTAAGAGAGGTTTCTCTCCCTAAACCCACTACTTATCTAAAACCAAGTTTTTTTTAAGAAGTAAAGGAAGCAATGCAGAAGCCTCTAGCATAGGGGGTAAATATCAATCTTACTGATTCTGAGGGCCTCCAAGAATCCGTAACCTAACTGAAGATTTGGCAGGGAAGGCCAAAGATTTGAAAATCTATAAAACAAGGCCTTGTCCGCATAGAACTCTTCATTTTCCACCCCATCTTAACCATAGACCACCACAAGGGGGTACTTGCACAGAGAAGAGGACTAGGTTTCATCCTGGGAGGAACAAAAGATCCAACAATCTGAGCAAAGCCACAGACAGCCGTTCCAGAATCCACAACCCCACATCCAGAAGGTACAACAATCACAGAGGGTGTGCAATAGAGGCCCCCACACCAGAAGCAACACCAATACCAAACCCTGAGACGGGCATCCCAACAAAACCAGAGTCATAGAAACCTTAGATCCACCTGCAACAATAGCAGGACCCTTACACCACCAATACAAGTCCTAGCGCAAGGATTAGCAATTTAGCACCAACAGGGCACACGTGGTGAGGGAGAACACAGGACACAAACACAATAGCATTCAAGGGAGCTCCTAGCAATGACTTAGCACCTCCCATAGAAATAGAGACTCCAACCATAGCAAAAGGAACACCAAAAGCCTCCAACGACCCAGGAGCAATAGAAGCAGAAGGCTTTTGGTTCTAGGCAGCGCAGATGGAAAACCCCATTGGGCTCAACAAGTGATATAGGAGAGGCAAAATTCAAAACTGATGGGCGGGAGGCAATGGTAGCTGTTGCAAAAGACATTTCGAGATTTCTCTTTGTTATTTATGTTAGTCTATCCACTCATTTCATACGTTGTTTCAAACATTTAAAACTGAATAAATAAATTATTTTACTTTTATCTACTTGTATCAAATGGACAATGATGAAAATGTTATATAATTAACCGTAAGGATAGCAGTTATTGGTATGATTTTAATTATGGGATGACTCATATCTATGTCGCTCTGTACCCAACACATGGAACCCAAGTGAAGGTATTGTCAAGGAGAAGGTTGTTCATAATCTGATATCAACATTGGGAGCGAGATGTACATGCACAGCATGATGCCTTTCTAGTGTCCAAAAAAACAATCTTCATTTGATTATCAGCTTCGTCAAAAATAGTGCTTAGATAGTTGCTTGTGTGATGCATCTTGTTGTGGTAGAGGGAAGGGATTGTTTAGAGGGAAATTCTGAAATGCGGGGAGAGATGTGCACATAATTGTTTATCTTTATAGTGTTTTATTGTGTTTATTCTATCTTTCATTGTTATCATGTTTATTCTATTTTCATTGTTATTCTTGTCATAAGTGATTATTGCCAATGATATAACTTATTGTTGTTTAAGTGAACATCTTATTTTGGCCATTGCATTTGTGTTGAATGACCTACATTCTTGCATCAATTTCTTATGATCTTTTATTGTTTGAATAGCTTTGGGAAGGGGTTTGTTAAAGGTAAATATCAATATTGGAAACGAATGTGCACATATGTGTGTGATGGTTGTTTTGTTTCCCTTTCCAATATGTTATCATATTTCTATCATTAATTATTATCCTTTTCATAATTAGCTCTTGGTTATGTATTTTTTATTTTTTATTTTTTATTTTTTGCCTACAGGGTATCCATACTGCCCAACCCAACACCCAACACCCCATATCTTGGGTACTTGAGGCGAGCTAGGGCGAGGCTAATCCCTTTAGGGATGCATGAGCACACTCGCAATACAGGTGCATCACTTAAATTTAGACCTTGGATTCGAACCCAAGACCTTGGGGAGCATACCCAAGACTTAGCCTCCTCTGGTGACCACATGAACTAGGGTTGAAGCCAAAATTTTTGAGCCTTGGTTGTAAGCTCTACAAGCAAGAAGCCCCGCTATTTCTCCAAGGGTCAAGGTAAACACTCTCAATTGTTAACACGGTAGAGAGTGACCCCGTGGGGATTTGAACCTCGGTTGTTGGCACTAGAGGCAAGAAGCCGAACCATTTCACCAAAGGGTCAAGCTCAGCTCTTCCTTATGTTACAAGTGCTTGTTGTGTGTGATGCATATTGTCTTGGTCAGTACATTTGTGTTGCATGTTCATGTTTATATTAGTGCTATATTTTCATGATGTTTGATTATATTAGTAGCTTGGTGAGAAGTGGTTGTTCAAAGGTGGATAACAACAATGTGATGGAGAAGTGCAAATAACTACATGGTGATTGGTTTGTTTTTCTTTCTTGTGTGTTATCATGTTTATTTTATCTTTGATTATCATTCTTGTCATAAATAGTTCACTTATCTTATAAGTGATTGTTGTGTGTGCAATGTATCTTGTCTTGGTCATTACGTCTGTGTTTCATGGTCACATATTTGCTTGGATCATTTTTTTTATGATGTTTGATAGTTTGATAGGTTAGTGGGGAGGGGTTGTTTAGATGAGAATATCAACAATGGGGGAGAGATATTCACATACTTTTGTGATGACTATTTTGTTTCCCTTTCAAGTATGTTATCATGTTTAATTTATCATTACTATCATCCTTGTCATAATTATTTTTTCCTTTTATTATCATCGATTGTTCTATATGTGATGCATCTTATCTTGGTCACTACATTTGTGTTGCTTGGTCATGTATATAATTTTGTTAAATATTTATGGTGTTTGGTTTTTTTGATAGCATGGTCGGAATTGATTATTTAAAGATGGATAAAAAGATTGGGAGAGAAATGTGCACATTATGTGGGCAATATTTAGTTTTCTTTCATTAGGCTATCATGTTTACTTGATTTGTAATTATCATCCCTGTCATAACTAGTTCTTTCTTATGTTATAGTTTATTCTTGTGTGTGCAACCAATCTTGTGTTCGTCATTGCATTTTCTATGCCTTGACCCTATAGTGTGTATGGGATTATGAGGACTTAACTTGTGGCTACCTTAACTCTTAAATAATTTATATAATCTATATTATTATCATATTTAGGTATTTAGGTCATTATAGGGGTTATAATTTAATATCTAAGTTGGCCTAGGTGGTCATCAATATTGCATAATCAAGTATATATGGAGGCAATGACATCACCATATTGAGTATTGTGTTCTTGTTGAAGATTATTAGAAATACCTCACTTGATGTGGATTCAGAGGTTGTCCCCTCAACGTGGTATGTTATCATCAAGTATTTTAAAATATTTACTATTACAATCTTCTATTATGAAATTTTGTTAATTACAAATGTTATCATTTTTAAGCATGATATTGGCACCATGAAGGTAAAATGATTTTTTCAATTTTAGAGGTTTTTTTTGGGAAGCACACATCTCTTTGATTTTTGGAAATATTTTCTTGACTTTAAAGAATTTTCAAGGTCAAATTAAGGATACTACAATATAAATTTCATGGAAATAGGAGCATAAATAATTACAAAATTAGGGTTTTCAAAATTGACTTCCAAGACTTCAATTCAATAAATATTTTCCTATTTTCTGAAGAGTTGACATAGGAAAAATCATACACCTATTATCCTTATTTGAAGGAATTTGGAGCCAATATAATGAAGTTAGAGAAGAATTAGGGTTTCCACTAAATTTTCTCCTACGACTACAAATTAGCAAAACTCTTAGAGATTTATTTGGGAACTACCATCTAAGTTCTATTAAGTTAAAGTAAAATTGTTAGATTGAGTGGATTTATTTTATATGATTAATCACTATATGCGAATTAGATGTCTAACTAGTCTAAATGATAAATTAACTATTATAAGATTAACAAATCAAACTAATTAGCAAACAACAATGAAGAATACACCAAAATTGAAGCTAAAACAAGGTTTTACCTTCACTTACCATTTAGCTTGTCTCCATTGTCCTGATTTTGAAATTGTTTCCCATGATCAGTAATGAGATACATAGGTATACCATATCTGTAAATGATATAATTTAGGATAAACATGGATACTTGTTTTCCTGTGGCGGTAATCAATGGAACGGCCTCAATCCATTTAGTAAAATACTTGGTTGCAGTGATAATCCATTTGTGGCCATTGGAAGATGGAGGGTTGATAGTGCCCACGAGGTCGAGTCCCCACCGACTGAATGGCAAGGTAGTTGTAAAAGGATGTAACTCTTGTGCTGGAGCATGAATAAGGTTTCCATGTATCTGACATTTCTTGCATGCCCTAGCAAAATGAAAGGAATCTATTTCCATGGTAGGCCAATAGTAACCCATATGCATGAGTTTCTTAGCCAAAGAGGGACCACTCGAATGTGTCCCACAAATACCCTCATGTACGTCTCGCAAGGCAGTTTGAGCTTCATCATGCTCAAGACATCATAGGAGAGTACCGTCAAGACCTCGCCGATAAAGGGTGTCAGATATTAAGACAGCGGGAGGCTTGGCGGAGAAAAGTTCATTTTTTATTTTGGGATAGGTCAGGGGGTAGGATGTCATTTTTCAGATAGGAATAAATTTTTCCATAGATTGGGGAATCGTGTCCAATTAGATGACTTATAATACTTGTATCAGGATCATCATATGCGGGACAAGTCAGGGATTCTACCAAGAACTCAAAACAGACCTTGGTATCCTCTGTATCAAACAAAGAAGCAATCGTAGCCATTGTGTCGGCAACCTTGTTATCATGTTGAGGAATCTGCTCAAAAGTGATGACTGAGAAATATTGTTTGAAGTCATCAACCATACGTTTATATGGTAATAACTTATCATCTTTAGTTTGATAATCATCATTAACCTGATTTATAATCAACTGGGAATCCCCAAAGACATTTATTTCAGTTACTGTCCATTGTAAAGCCATCTTTAACCCAATCAGCAAAGCTTCACATTCGGCTACATTATTGGTGCAAGGAAAGAGCAACTTGTAAGATTTCAAAATTGTGTATCCTTGTGGTGTGACAAAGAGAATACCAACTCCTAAACCCTATTGAGTATATGATCCATCAAAGTATAGTTGTCATGTTTGTGTAGATAAAGCCAAGATGTGTGCATTAGGAAACTCTGTGTGTATAGGTTGGTCATTCGTTAATGGAGCATCTTCTAGCTGATCTGCTATCACCTGACCTTTGATAGCCTTCCTGTCTACATATTCAATATAAAATTCACTAAGTAGCATGACCCACTTAGCCAATCTGCCTGTCAATGCTGTCTTGCTTAATAGATACTTTAAAGGATCAATCTTTGCAATGAGCTTGATTGAATGTGACAACATGTAATGTCACCACTTTTGTGAAGCAAAAATAATGGCCAGACATGCTCTTTCTACAAGAGAATAGTTTAGCTCATATCCCACTAGGGTACGACTGATATAGTAGATGGCTTTTTCTTTTCCTTCATGATCTTGTTGAGCCAGAAGAGCACCTAGGGAGACTTCCATAGCTGAAATGTAAAGCAAGAGTGGCTTTCCCAGAATTGGTGACATTAGAGTTGGAGGATTCACCAGATATTGCTTGATTTTATTGAAAGCTTCCTCACACTTATCATCCCACTGGAATAAGATATTTTTATGCAACAAATGTTGAAAGGGATGACTTCGATCTACTAGCTGAGAAACAAATCTTCAAATGGATTGGAGACAGCCCTGTAAAGATCTAAACTGACTGATGTTAGTGGGGGAAGCCATCTCCATTATTGCTTTAAATTTTTCTGGATCTACTTCGATTCCTTTGGTGGAGACAATGTACCCTAACAGTTTACCAGATGTGACTCCAAATGCACATTTCTTTGGATTGAGTCGAATCTGATACTTTTCCATCCGAGTGAATATTCTATCCAAAACTCTCAAATGACCAGCTCTGTCTTTGGATTTTGCTAAAATGTCATCAACATGATCCTCCATAATGGTATGCATCATGTCATGAAAGATTGTGGTGATAGCTCTTTGGTAAGTTGCTCCAGCATTCTTGAGGCCAAATGGCATCACATTCCAACAGTATGTACCCCACGGACAAGTAAAAGCAGTCTTCTCCTGGTCTTCCGGTGCAATCTTGATTTGGTTATAGCTAGAAAAACCATCCATTAATGATAACATCTCATGCCCAGCTGTTAGATCAACAATGATGTCAATATTTGGCAGAGGAAAGTCATCTTTTAGATAAGCTTTATTAAGATCTCGAAAATCAATACAAATCTTGATAGACTTGTCTGGTTTTGAGATGGGATCAATATTTGAAATCCACTCAGCATAATCAATTTCCCGAATGAATCCGACATCTAGGAGCTTCTTCAATTCTGCTTTAACCATTAGTGCAATGTGCGGGTGCATCTTGCGGAGCTTCTGCTTAACTAGTTTTACACCTGGTCTGATAGATAAATGATGCATAATGAGATTTGGATCTAGGCTAGGCATATCAGCATAGGACCAAGCAAAGTTGATTTGTCTTTCTTTGAAATTTTTTGCAAAAGCTTCTTTCTCTGATTTTGTCAAGGATGCTGCTACTTTGAGGATGCGCAGAGACTCTTCTGTTCCAATGTTAAGAGGTACTGTTGGTTCTATAAGAATGGCAGATTGCTCTTGATACAGATAATTGGTAAGAGTGTCAATCCTTCCATCATCAAGCGCCTCAAAGAGGTTTTCACCATCAGATGTGTCTTTTCTTTTTACTATTTTTGGATCTAATACTGCCACTGAGTGGTTTTCACCATTAGATCTGTTGATTATTTTTATATTTTTATGATTGAAAGGATTGGCACTCTCACCAAAGTAGGCCATGTCATTGAGTTCTATCAAAAATCCTGACTTGTGATCCCATGGTGGTAAATGATCCCTGATTCCAAGATAGTCAATGATTGTGTCATCATTATGGAAAACATCAAGTTCTAGATGATCAGGAGAATCCCAATCGATAAGCTCGGGGTGTACAAGGGGCATTGGATCATTCGGGTCAGTTTCAAAGGTAGAGATGGTATTGATGGAAAAGTTGTCAAGGTTTATGATGGTATCAGCGAGGTCTATTTCCATACTCTCATCCAATTTGTCTATTGCAAGATAAAGCTCACTTTCCTCACAATCAACAAAATTAGTATCAGATGGGACTAATCCTAGTGAGTCAATCTTTGAACTCTCTCCCTCATGGTAATCATTACTATAGTGATGGACAACATCAAATCCTATCTCTTCAATACAATTAGATAATGAATCCCATTCATAATCATTTGAGTCAGAATCATCATCATCTCCAAGTCTATCAATGATTTGTTGTGCTATCCTTTGTTTCTCTGGATCTACATACATACCATTCTTTCTAAATTGTAAGGCAGGAGCTTTAGATATCTCATGAAAAGGTGTGATCTTTTCTTTTCCTTTTGATTCTTTTGGTCCTTCTCCTTTGTATCCTAATCCTGTAGTGTCTCTTTGATAGTTTCAATTTTGTAAAATTGGTTTGATAACTCCTTCTCTTTGTAATACTATAGGTCCAACACCTTGGTATCCCATCTTTTGTAGCAAAGTATACCCTTTACCATAGACATCAGGTGATATATATTCATGTTTGATATCTTCTGCATTCTTCTATGACTTAAGAAAATGATTAGCATTACGCTCAGCTGCCTCTTTGGATATGGTGCCCCCACTTATAAATGTATCATAAACAAGTGTTGAAGGGGGTTCTGATTGTTGTTTAGTGATCAAAGATCTACCATATGATCTAGGAGATAAAGGTAACTCTGTGATGCAAAGAGCTTTCCCTAAAGTGTACTCTCCCATACTTATTTCTTTTATGTCTATCTTGATCCCATTTGATTTAGAAGTTGATGCTATATTACTAGGATCACTGGGTATAGTTGTAGAAGATCCAGCACGGTTATAAGGTATTAAAGAATCATATGTCTTTACTATGTTACAATACTAGAAAGGATTAGTATCTCCTTTGATAGTGATCTCTTGACCATTATGAGGGAATTTCAAGCACTGATGATAAGTTGATGGTACAGCTTGCATGGAATGAATCCACGGTCTTCCCAATAGAACATTATAAGCAAGATCCATGTCAAGAACTTGGCAAGGTACATCTTTGATTATAGGACCAACTCTGATAGGAAGAACAACAGATCCCTTGGATGACCTCTCTTCTTCATCATAAGCTTTTATTGTGATTTTCTTCTTTGGATCTACAACATTTTCAAAAAATCCCAATGCAAGGACTAGTTTCAATGTGCATATGTTCAAGCCAGCTCCTCCATCTATTAGTACTCATTTGATTTTGTGACTCTATACAAAGACTTCGATATGTAGGGGAGCATTGTGAGGTTGGGTAATAGCTAAATCATCATTTTCAGTGAAGGATAGGTAGTGTGGGGTTGTTAAATGTCCCACCATAGCTTGAAATTGATCATGATCTAGATTTGTGGGGACTTGGGTCTCTAAGAGAGCTTTTTCAAGGATATCTTAGTGAGATGGGGATAGATGCAAAAGCTCTAAGATGGATATCTGGGCAGGTGTTTTCTTGAGTTGTTCCAAAAGATTGTACTGGCTGGAAGTATTTCATGTAGACTTTGGGACATAAACAAACTTGTTTTGAGGTGCATTTGGTTTAGACAAGACTCCTTGGAGAGCAACCTTGGATTGAGCACGAGTAGTAACATGGACTGGTTGACTCTCTGATTTTTCTTTTATGGTAATGACATTGGCATAATACTTAGAAGGATGACATTCAAAAATGTTACCAACATATCTATAGGGAGTAGAATTATAATTGGCTTGATTATCCCCCTTAGTGTTGGAAGAACCTCCTTTTTCATGCTCAGGAAGTGGATCTTTGAAAGCCATATGTGATTCATTCGAGGTATGTCCATCAACAGTAATTTCATCATTGTCAATTAAGTCTTGAACTACATTTTTTAGTCTGAGGCAGTCATTGGTTTTATGTCCTTTTCCTCTGTGAAACTCACAATAATCATTCGCATTCCACCAAGAAGGTTTTACTCTAGGTTCAAAGTCTTTTGTTTCAGGAAGCGTAATGAGTTTCTTTGTGATTAACTTCTGTAATGCTGATTCGAGAGATTCCCCTAAAGGAGTAAAATTTCTTCGAGGTGACATAAAAGGCAATCTTGGTTTTGATGAGTCTTTGTTGGTGTTTTGATTTGCTGATTGATTGTTGTAGGTACCTTGAGTAGCATTGGCCTGACTTGTGAGATTGAGAAGGGGTTGTGTTGGTTTGACATTAAAATTATCAACAATCCCATCATTGACAATGTTTTTGTTTTTATTCCAAAATTTTGATTTGTCATTGTTATAGTTGTTGGGATTGGAATTTGAGGACCCAGCATTGTCTTTGGAATAAAGTTTTATCTCACCTTTTCTGACCATGGCTTCCTCAATCTTGATACCATTTTCTATGAGCTTATTGAAATTTGGTGGACATTGCAATTGTAACCTATAACTCATTTCTGGTGTAAGGTTATGCACAAAGATATCCATATTTTCTTGTTCAGGAATTGTTCATGGATATTTGGCAAACAATTGACGCCATCTTTGCAAAAAAGTAAGGGTTCTCCATTCTTTTGATGTGCATTGCAAAGATCAAGCATAGTGACTTCATGTTTGATGTTATATGAATAATAAGTCACAAATTTGTCAAGAAGCTCATTGAAAGATTTGATGCCTGGGGGTAGTTTGGAGAACCATTCCATGGCTTGTCCTCCTAAACTTCGTGGAAATAGTCACATAAGATAAGTGTCATTGTGAGCGACTTCAATACAAGCAGCACAAAACTCACGAATGTGGTCTTGTGGATCCGAATTCCCTTTGTATTTGCCAAATTTTGGTACCTCAAAATGAGGAGGGAATGAAATCATTGCTAAATTCTTATCAAAAGGATAAGGACATATATCATCCAAGGAATACTTCTTAGTTGATGATCCAGTTTGGATGTCACAGATTTGTTGTTGAAGCATCTGGATTTGTTGTAGAACGGGATCCAAAGATAATGTGTTTCCTTGAGTGTTTTTGGAAACATTGTTGTGGGAAGCATTGTTTTGGGAGGCATTGTTCTGTTGATCATTTTGAGAAGCATTAGATGGCTGCTTGGTTTCTTTTGTGTTAGGAAATCAGATCTTGAGAATATAATTTACCTTTTATATGTGCTGATAAAATGAATGTTCTGATATATCAATACACTGTGATACTTTTATATTTATTCTGAATATACTATACAGTATGCTGTGACCGCAGGTAATAATAGCAATGAACACTTTTTACTGATTGTATTTTCCTGCGATTACAACATACGTATATCTATATGCTGATGATCAAAGAACAGCAAGCAATGTGTCTCTTCATTAATGAGAGGGCACATCCCATGGTCGCTGGTTACATTAGTACTAGCGACTGTTAACAACAGTCGCTAGCACTAATGTAAGCAGCGACTTTCATTAGTGTAGTCGGCTATCTTAATAACAATGTTTAGTGCCGTTCATTCATTCGACATAATAGTCGATGCTAATAATTATGATAGTCATCGAACATAGTTCGATTCAATATTAATGTAATATCATAATATTGTATTATGATATTATCATTATTATATTATAAATATAATAATGATAATATAATAATAACAATATAAATTACAACTCTTAATTATTAACAATGTATAGTATTATAAATTACTATGTTATTATCATTATTATATTTCATCAATATAATAATGATAATAAGATAATAATAATATAATCACAATTCTTATAGCATAATCATTGTATACTATAATATATATATATAATACGAATGAAGCTATACCTTAACATTTTGGTCCACGAGTATCTTGAGAACTACTAGGAATTTCTTGATTGGTTACAATAGTCGGTTCTCTAAGATGAGAAATATCAAAATCACTTGGTAGTTTGGCCCCTTGTTGAGCAAGCATGAGGAAATGCATCTCTCTATCTAGGTCCAGGAGTCTTTTCATGACATGATAAAATCTAGGATCTTGTGTAGCATCCCTAAGTTCTTGATCTGTGGGTTCCTCTTCCGATGTGAAAAGTGAAGTTTTCTTAGGAGCTTCAGGCCAAGGATTTTCTTCATTACTTTTGTTTCCTTCCATTTTGTCTAGGGATTCTGAATCAACGGGTTGTTTTAGTTTCTGAGATTGAGTTTGAACCATCAAAATATGAAAATTGATTTGTGGGATGAAAGATGTTTGATGAAAAGATATGGAAAGAGTGATTGATAGTGAAAAGGTGTTGAAAAATGACGAGCCAACTTGATAAAATCTAGGTGAATAGGAAGTATAGATTTCACTATGATATGACAAAGAAGAATCAAGAGATAATAATCTAAGTAAGTTTGATTGAGGATGATAGATCCTGATAGGATAAACTCACAAAGATCAAAATTTGATAGATAGGGTAATGTTTTCAACACTAGATTTGGAATTTTAGAAGATGATTTGATGACTTTTGGTGAAGGAAGAATGATGAAAATTGATGAAAATGGTCAAACTAAAGATCAAAAGTCTGTGTAGCTTGAATGTTTTTCCAGAATCTGACTAAGGATGAAAATGGGTATCTGAAAAAGTAATTGTGAAATTTTCAAAGCTTGTGGAAATGCTCATTGTTGTATATGCATAGCAACAAATACACAGGACAGTTTGATGAATGCGCAACAAAATGAAACAAATGCGTAGCAATTTGGAACCAATGCATGGGAAAAGTAATAGATGCGTGGAATAGTATAACAGATCTGCAGTAAAATTGGATAAATGCGCAGGATTTTGTTTATGATGGATTAGAACTGCAAGATTTTGAATTTTGTTTTGATTTTATGATGTTTTTGGTTTTTGGCAAATGAAAAATGCATAAATACACACACGCAAGATAGAAATGATTTAATCTAATTGTTCTAGTATGAATGCACAAACACACTTACAATCCTAAGGTTGGCAAGGACAATATCTACTGAATCCCCACTAGGATAAAAAAATCCAGCCACACAAATCCATAGCGGACAGCCTAGGAACTTGGAGGCATGGGCTCCTCCTTACAGTGCACTCACTTCTCAGGCACACCAAGTTCCGATTTCAATGGGTCATTACTTCCCAAAGAATTGCTATCTCTACTATGAACTGTGAGTAATGTGGGGTGTCTTCACGGGCTTGGGTGACCCCTTGAGCTAGCAAATAGAAAGTTTTTGGCCACTAAACAAAAGTATTTAATAAGGACATTCATTCAGGTGGTTTTGATCAAGTCATTTTCCCAATTAAGGGGGCTCTCCCAATCTTTTCAAAGCAAGGCTTTCACCTCTACTAAGTAAGACTTTAACGCACCACTAGGGTACTGGAGGAGATTTTGGTTGCCACAACGAATTCACACCTGTCTAATGTGAGACTAATCACACTAGCATTTTTTATATATCGGTTTGGAAGGGCTTGGCTTTAGCTTGTTACCGGTTGGGTCGTTCCTTGGGGTGAGTACCTCTTTTCTCACCAAAGACTGCCCTCTAAAAATTATAACAGTTTCTCTTACACCCAAGGTCCACGAATGGCGAGGGGAGAGGATATGTTGTTATAATTTTGGGATTACAAATAGCTTATTAAGCAAGACACAACAAACACTTGAGCTATGCTAAAGAAGACACACAAAGCAAAAACATGTCGTATTTTAAGCCCAAACAAGGTTATGGTTTATTTTGCAATACCCCTTAAGAATCCTACAAACAAATTTGTTAGAAATTTAGCAATGGGGTCTTCAAACTAACGTCTTGCAAAATAGCCTAAAATACTACCAGAACAAACAGAAACTTGTTCAAAAGTTAGCTAAAATTAAATCTAACAGAAAATTGAATTTTACCACAGTAACTAACAAATGTGCAGAATAGTGAAATAAATGTGCAACAATTATGGATTTATGCGTAGAATGTATGTATGCGCGGCAAAATGAAATGTATGCACCAAGCGATGGTGTGAATGCACAGATTTTACAAATGCACAATAGAATATTATGTCTGCACATAGAAGTGAGGTGAATGCGCAATTTTTTACCAGTAAGCTACAAGAATAGAAACTGGAAGATGTCAGTTTAATATAAATGAATGCGCAACACAGAGTGATGAATGTGCAGGAATCGTGAATGAATGCGCAGGAAAAACTTGGAAACGACTGCACATGGAAAACTGCAAATAAAATGTTAAAAACGTGGGGATGCCCCATGGTGTTCGCCAAAAAAAATGTATGCAAATTAGATGTCTAACTACTCTAAATGATAAATTAACTATTCTAAGATTAACAAATCAAACTAATTAGCAAACAACAATGAAGAATACACCAAAATTGAAGCTAAAACAAGGTTTTACCTTCACTTACCATGTAGCTTGTCTCCATTGTCCTCCTATGCTCTGATTTCTTGGATGTGTTGAGCTCTCAGATTTTCAATTTGAAGTTCCTTGCCCAAGATGATACCAAAGTGTGGAGATTGAGTGAATTATATGCAAAACTAAATCCTAATTATGCAAATATGGTGAATGCAAATGATATGAAGATGGATTGATTATGGCTTGAATGCTCTTGAAAATGCTTGATTGCTTGAATGCTTGATTGCTTGATTGCCAAAAATACCTATTATCTCACAAAGGGGAAATTAGGCTCCTTTTATAGAATTTTGGAGGATCTAAGCCTAGGTGGCACAATCCTACGGTTGAGAATGAAAGGTGGAAGATCCTAGGGCTAGGATTGACTTAGTTGAAGGAGTTGAGAGAAAGGGGGATGTAGTTGGAATGTGAGAGGAAGAATAGAGATGATGTTCCTCTCACATTGACATGGAGGAGAACAAGGTGGAAGGGAAAGACACATGTCAAATGTCTCACAAAGACCAAAGAGAGAAAGAGGGAGAGACCTTTTCCTCATGAGGACTCTTAAAGTGTCCCATGAGTCACCTTTGACCCTTAGAGGTGGCTTGAGAAGCCCCTTAGGAATAGGGCATGTCTCTTGACTTGGTTTAAGAGAGGACACGTGGTCATGAGACCAAGTCCTATGAGGCCACATAGCCCTTAAGAATAGGACATGTGTGGGTGAGGATAATTATCAATAAATAATTAATAATAATTATTTATTTTAGCCAAAGTGATGTGTTAGGTGACTAGGTAGGTGAAGTGGACTAGGGAACTTAGTCATATTTAGGTGATTGCGTATTTAATTAAATCACTTTAATAAGACTAATTAGAAGACTTAGGATAGAGGAATAAACTATAGTGAATTTACTAAATAAATTGAATAATCTATTTAATAAATAGAGGAAATAATTATTAATTAAATAATAAATATTTAATTAATTTATCAAGTCAATATCAATTAAATAATAAAATATTTAATTAATTAATGAAGCCATTTTTAAGTGTATACAATCACAAAACTAGGGTTTTCACCAAATTCACCTCCAATGCTACAAATCAATGAAATTCTTGGGATATTTTTTTTTGAAAGTGATATTTGCATCAAGAAGTAGTAGTACCGATCAAAAAAAGAAGTAGAAGAAGAGCAAGAAAAAGAATTAGAAAGATAAGAACAAGTAGAAGCATAACAAGAACAATAATCATAAAAAGAATAAGCGAAAATAGAAAAATAAATAAAGAAGACGGAAAAAGAACAAGAGAAAGAAAATAAAAAGAAGTTAAATATTTTATGTAGAAACATCCAGAATTAATTATCATTCAGTATAACACTTTTGTAAAGATGTGGCGAATGTTATGCACTAATTTTATAATTTGTATTGGTTTATGAGCAATCAGCTTCTGGTTGCCTAACACTTAAATAGTTTATACAATTATTATTATAATCATATGTGTGTGTGTGTGTGTGTGTGTGTGTGTATTTAAGTCAACTTAGAGGTTATATAGATAAGTATCTAAGCAGACATGGGTGACAACTAAGCCATAATTAGGTATATGTAGGACCTAGTAGCTAGTTATTTTCATTATTTTGAGTATTGTGTTCTTATTGGAAACTACTGTATATATTATTCTTGAAGTGGATTATGAGTTGCTCCCTTGAAGTGACCTTATTATCATCAAATATTTTAGTAATATTTACTATTAAATAATTTTATTGTGCAAATTGTTTTATTTCAAATTATAATCCCTAACCTTATAATGTGTTTTGGGTTGAGTACTTGTGGTTACCTTAAATCTTAAACAAATTTTTTTTTTATAAGATATAATGTAACCAAAATACAATAATTGGAACTATTTAGATATACATTAGCATCAACAGATCTTACTCCTACTAAACAACATATCCTAATCAGATCCTCAATGTAACATCATATCTAATACAAAAAGAAAGTACTTGGGTATAACATGGTAATACAAGATGGTATAGCTGCAACCAAATATCGAGACATTGCGAACAAGATATGTTCTATGTGCACATTGTTTATTACCTTTGAAATTCACCCTTCAGGTCTCTATCATGCCCATTTTCTTCCACTCGTGTTGTCCAACCAGCTCCTCGTTCCATCCATCTAAGTATTTTTCTATCTTGCACGAACTGAGCATAACAGTGTACCACTCTGTCTTCTATAGGTATATGATTAACATCTTCTTCCCCAAATGGAATGGCAACAAGTGGTGCCACAATATTAGGAGCCTCATTGCACCATTAACTCTTTGCCTTTTCTACATAAGCTCAGTCATAAAATTATGTAGCGCCACCTCAAAATGAGATATTTTAGCTAAAGTCCATGTCCACGTGTGACCATGGGATATCTCCCATCTACCCACCTTGACCATACCATCCTGTCGAAAGTCCTCAAACTTCTTCTATCAAGTCTCATTGTAACAAAAACCTACAAGTCAATATCATAAAATATGAGCCTCCTCAAAGACTCAGTAAGGATTCAAGCCCTGCCACTAAATATATTGTCATTCCTAAACTTCCGTATAATCCAAAGAATCTCACAAGAAATACAAGACAAAAAAATATTGCAATTTTTCCTAAGGCCCAAAATATTGCCAAAAATAATCTCAAGGACAGTGATGTTTTCATTGATAGAGAAGCCAAATAAGTTCTAGGTTTCTTTAGAGAGCATGCATTCAAAGAAGAGAGATTTTAGAGTTTAAGGAGTTTTGCAAATGGAACAAGGATTAAAATCACCATTAGGTTGCTCAAGAGGAAGCTTGTGGAGAATCAATCTCTATAAGAAACATTTTTTCTTTGGCTCCACCAATTTATTCCAAATGTCATTACAAGCAAGGGAGGGGAAGATTCATACTATCTACAAAATACATCAAGAGAGGAAAAATAATTGTCAATGCATGGACAATTCTTGAAACACTTATTTTCTTAAGAAAAGGAGATTTTTTCCATGCACAATAGATTAGGATCCATTTGTTCTATTCCATCCATACATATCCCACATTATCATCCCATAGATCATTCTGAATTCTTGCAGGTATTTGTTAAATACCTCATCCCTTGAAAGAGCTATTGTTGCAACCTCATAATTTTGACTTAATTTTGATAAAAAATTAGAATTATGAGACCCTCTCTAGTGAACTTTGTTAGTCATCACCAAGATTTTATTGAAGTTATTAAAGTTCTATTATAAAAAATTCATCGAAAATAGTAGTACTGATAAAATACCCACCTCTGCCCATTAATCACCATATATTAAAATGTGCTTCAATAGAGGTAGAATATTCAGTAAATGTTGTGAAACATATTTATTCTATTTTTTTTTTATGTCTTAGTACCAAGTTGTAGATTGCACAAAATATCTCATGAAAGAATACAAAGGGGAATTTCTAATAGACACTTTTTCTATTCCATTAAAAATCAACTAAGAAATACACCTAGTAACATTTCAATAACAAATTGCAATATTGATGAAGGTGGTGTGCAGCTTGATTGAAAAAGAGTTTTCGATGAAATAATGACATCGAACAAGTTGTGAAAGGCTATATCGAAAGGAGTTTCCCATCGATAAACTATTGTTAGAAAGTTTCCTATTGGCAGGCCCTACATGTGTCAGAGGAATATTTCAGAGGAGTTTCCCATCGATCTCCAATCTTCATCGAAATGTCTTTTCTGGTAAGGATCGTGGAGGGATTCTTTAATGAAGGTTCATACTTATTGCTAATAGTGTCCTATGATATTTTTCCTTCAATAACACCTTAAACCACTTGTTCGATACTGTTGCTTTATTGAAATATTCCTCTGACACATGTAGGGCCTGCCAATAGGAAACTTTCTAACAATAGTTTATCGATGGGAAACTCCTTTCGATATGGCCTTTTATAACTTGTTCGATGTCATTATTTCATCGAAAACCCTTTTTCAATCAAGCTACACACCACCTTCATCAATATTGCAATTTGTTATCGAAATGTTACTAGATGTATTTCTTTGTTGATTTTCAATAGAATAGAAAAAGTGTCTATTAGAAATTCCCCTTTGTATTCTTTCATGATATCCCACCGAAGATGGAAGTCCCATCGAAAAAAAGGTATATCGATAGAGTACATTCATTGTTCTATCAAAAAAGAAGATGTATCGAGGAGAGGCTTGGGGTATTTCATTGAGAGGTCATTAAAAAAGCAGGTTTATGTCAATGAAATATCGTTGGCATTCTATCAAAAATAGGTATTGAACAAACTTGAGTTTCGATAAGACATTTAATTTTGTGGGTCCAGCGAAAGGGATTTCCCATCGATATGCAGATATCAATACAAGACATTACTTTCTCTATCAAAAATTTTATTGATGAAATTCAAACATCTATGAAGTATATACGATAAAGGAAGTCTCATCGAAAAGCATGCGGTTGTATTGAGGGTCTCAGCAGAAATCAACTAAACAGGTGGCACATGAGGTGTCACTGGAATGGAAAGCCCCATTGAAAAGATTCATGTCAATGAAGTGGCTTTAATGTCTCATTGAAAACAAGTCAATCATAAGAAATGAAGCATGCACCCAACTGACAAGGGTTTTTGTCGATGGATGGTGATCTTGTTCTATCGAAATGCTTTATCGATGAGATATTGGTTTCAATAGAGCATTAATATACTTGTTCGCTGGTGAATACTCCATCAAAAAGGGGATTTTCAAAGAGGTCACTTGAAGTGCTCAACAATGATTTTTTGGAAAAAGAAATATTTATGGTGCCATGTAACGTTCCATCGAAAACCAGGAAATGACTGATTGTCGTAGATCATAACGATGGGGTCACATTGACACAAATATTTGAGATTTTATCACTTGAGAAATGGAAGGATTAATTTGCACAAAACATGACCAAGGTTTTTGAGGTAATAAAAGAGGATGATAATATAGCACCACATCAGACGAAGATCACTGATACGAGCAGGAGTATGAGATGAAGCACTTAAACATTAATATTAATGTATATAGGGATCAGGAGTACGTGGAACATCTTGGGAGAGTTAATTTTTTCTTTACTAGAAGTAATTAGTTTTAGTTAAGATTAATGCTTTTGTAACTGAAAGGCATGTCTCTTTGTTGAAAGATTTGTATCTTCTATATAAGGAAGATGATTTTGTAAAATATTAAAAGGGTGCATAGCATAAGATCTAGTTTGATATTCTACAAAGGCATTGACATACTCTGTGATATGGTTTCCTTTGAATGAATACAATAATATTTTCCTTTTCTTGTCAATTATGGAAATTCTTATCTTTCGATCAGTTCTATGTTATAACTACTTATAGTAAGTGGTTGGCTTAAATTTTTGTGTGAATATTTTATGTTATAATTGTAGATTAGAAAAATATAAAGTGCATCTAAGACAAAAGGAAGCTATTTGCATTTTATTTTGATTGGTCTTTCTATGAGAGTTGAATTCAATTAGACTAATTGAAGATATCTAATTGTAACATTTAGGGTTAGGTAACTGATAGACTCACTGGGGGTGGGTTTGAAAAGTTATCTTTTAGAGTTATACGTAGGGTCAAAAGAGGGGTGACTCATTTCCCAAGGAAGGAAGGCACTGTTCCATCTGTAGAAGAAACTATATTAAAAAATATTTAAAGCATAAATCAAAATTCAAATAGAAACATAAAGAAATTAGTTTAAGTTATAAAAGATTGATATCATAATAATTAGAAAGATATTAGAATAAATCCAAGCCAACAAATAAATAAGAAAATTATCCTAAAGATATATGACACTTTGGGATAGAACTCATAGTTCATAATACAAAAACAATATCTGCTATAAAAAGCATCAACTAAAGGAAGTAGTTGGTGAATAGGTTCACCCGCCTAGGTTCTCTAGAGCTTGAAGTCCAATGGATTTTAACTATAATATAGTTAATCCCATTAGTTGGCCAAATCACTTGGAGGATTCAAGCAGAGTAAGGTGTACTCATAGAATTTTCCAATCTATTGATTTGGGAACCAACAGATTGGTGACTCTACTGGGAAATTTTTTATAAATATATCCAGAATCTTTGGTGACACAAGAAGTACACTTTGCTAGAGAAATGAACCTGGAAGACTAGAAAATATATTCCTCTAACAAGAGGTGGAAAATCTAATAAAATAAATCATATAGTTGTATGAATGAAATAATGACTTGTGAAAAAAAGGGAAAGATCACAGACATCTGAGTCTTAAGTTTTATATGGCTCAACCTTGTATGTGGGATAGAAGGTCATTGACACAAGGAAGACCTACTAGTCACATATAATTACCACAAAAGAAAAGAAGCAAACAAAGCAGAGAAAAATATATTAGTCCACAAAATGGGATTTAACGGATGTAGAAGATTCAATGATAGGAAAATTGACACTTATGATGAGATTGGTTTTCTCATAACTAATAAAACGAAATTCAAACACAATTTATGAAGACGATATGAATTTGACTCAAACCAATAGGGCTTACAATGATGACAGAGAAAGAAATTCTTGGAATCCAACTAGTAAATTAAGAAGTCTGAATAAATTTTATGAATGTAATACTCCATCAGGCTCAGAAGAAGTTCATGTTGATGAACCTAAAATGGATGAAGAAGAAACTACTAATGAAGTACAAGAACACATAAATTATCTTCTCAAGATGTCAAAAAGGCCCAACATAGACTAGATAATAGAAAAGGTTTTAAAGAATATCCCAAAAGCTAACCAAAGGGATGAAGGAGATGAAGAAAATAATGTTTAGACATATCAAAACTCACAAGGGTCTAGCATAAACAAAGTACATATTGAAGAGTTAAGAAGGCAAAACAAGCCTGGACTTCTAAATAAAACCCACCTCATAAAAAAGGTGGTAATCAAAACTTTAATAGAAATCATTTCAATCCTTTATATGATCAAATTAATATAGACTTCAGAGCGAATAGAAATGCCAATAATAATTCCCAGCAAGTTTGTCATCAAAGGGGTTCTCAAAACAATTTAGGCTATAATCAACAAGGTCCATCTAACCGACAAAATAATATGAGGAAAAATCAATATAACTACAACAACCAAGGGCCTCAACACATACATAATACATTTGTGAGAAGATCAATAAATAATGAAAGGTGTAAGAAGTTAGATTTTACTGGAATAATAGGTTATCCTAATGAGATCAAGAGTGAATGGAGGAGTTCAATTTCAAAATTCAGTGGCGGTGGTGCTGAAATAGGCGAAGACCATGTCAAGAAATTTAAAGATATAATGGGTGACCTTGAGGTACCTAGTGAAGATGTGTATATATAATTATTTTTCCAGTCCTTGACTGATGATGTAAGTGAATGGTATATGGAACTTCCTGACACCTCAATTTTTGAATGGACAAATTTTGTACTTGACAATTCTTAGAAGAATTCAATGATCATAATGACCCTACATTTGCATAAAATGAGTTCAAAAGTGTGAAGAAAGGCTACAATGAGTCAGTGGTTGAACTCAATAAAATATTTCATAAGTTATTGAACAGGGTCCCTAAAAACATGAGATCGGTAGATTCATTTTGCATGAGATTCTATATGGATGCATATGACAACAAAACTAACTATGAAAAAAAATCTCAAGTGCAAGAAGCATGCAAAATAGAAATCAAAATTGAAAACAATAGGAAGGCTACAGGCGGGATTGGGAACAGAGATGATGTTAGGCTACATAATCCCAAAGCACCAAAGCAAAATAAAGAGGAGGAAAAATATGAAAAATTTATGAGCATGTTGAAGGATTTGTCGATGAAGTTCAACAGGGGAGATAGACCTCAATTCCAACGAAATGACAGAACAATATTCCAAGATATGCCATATAACATGAATTAGAAGGATGGAAAGCCAAAGGTCCCGAAGAAGAATTCAAATAGAGGTCCACCTGGCCCACTTAACATAGGAAATCACATAGTAGAAGATATCACATGGTGCATGCCCTGCAATTTACCTCATTCACTGTTGCAATGTGTTGTTGCCCAGAGCTTGTTGAACAACCCCATAAAAGGTAATAATAATCATGACATGGCTTCTCCTAGGAAGAGTATATTTGAGCTAAGTATTATTTTCCCTATCATGAAGTGCATTTAAATTGTCAATCCAGGGATGTATACTTGAAATGGGACAACATTGTTTGTGCACTAAGTCTCTCATGAAGTCATTTTGATTAAGTTGCGGGAAGGTAAATGCATGAAATAAACTTGCACTATTGCTGCAGGAAAGTAAACGCACACAACTACTAATGGAAAATGGTGTTGGAAATTACAACTTCAATATTAGTCTATTCTGTCAACCCAAAGAATTCACGATGATCATTTCTGCAAGTGTTGCAAGAACATACATAGTGTATAGTACTATAGGAAAGAATAGTGAACTTTACTTGAATTGCAGTAAATGCTCAAACAACTTAATCTACTCTATTATAATCCACCTTCCAAGTGGGCCCCCTTGGTCGGCTTCTGCTAGCTACAAACACAAATTGAACTCAAAATCACATCTTCATTATATTTCCATAAAAATGATTACATTACCATGAGACAACACAAAACTGGAAAAGTAATTTTTCTTTAGCTTTATATCAGTAATACAACCATGTGACTCTCTTTCTATCTAACCATCATCTCCCTTTATATAGAGGATCAATGCTTATTTGAACAGAAAGGATAACTTCTAACTAACTCACACCATAAAGAAAGGAAAGTACAACAGTCCATGACAGAATAACATAAAGGTTGCATAACTGCTTAATAGAAAATTTATCATAGAGAAGATATAGCATAAAAATGTTCCTATATTTCCTGGAACAGTTCTTCCTTCAAATTGCCAGGAATGTCTCACAACACCACAATAACTTTCCATCACCATGACTGAGCCTTCCTCGCTTTTTATCAATTCTTGTTGATCCTTTCTTCAGTAGTTCCTCTTTCCCTAGCAAGTTAGTAGCATATACATATCTCCAAGCATTTAACCATTCAACTAATCCAAATATTAGAACACACATTCAAACGGCTATATGAAATACTGCAATATATGTATAATATCTAGAAAAAAGGAATCTAGAGTATATCAGCTATCATCTACCCATGGGTTTGATTGTTTGACTGTACTTATAGCATATTCACAAGTTCAAATACTAAAAGGTGTAACAAGTGTCTTGGAAATGTTTGAAACAAAGCATAAAAATATCATAAAACAATTAGGACACATTATAGACCCATCATTTTCCCCTATGATCATAATGCTTATCCTCAAGCATTGCATTTATTGGATATTCCTTTGAATTCTCCTTTTTTTGTCTTTCCTCTTCTCCTACTCTTGGAGGTAAAGTAAAATCCCCTAGTTTTCTCCAAGTAGTCTACTCTGTAATCCTCTTGAAGCTGATCTATCTTTGTGGCATTGACATCATACATGGGCCACATGAGCATTGGTGGCTGAAATGTTAGAGGACACCAGTGTTCACTTTGTATCTACCTCCCTAATTGCATATACTTAGGTGCCATGGTTATGGCTGCTTCAAAGTTAAGGGGGTTGTGTGGCTCTGATTTCTTGAAGGCTTCTGGTAATCTACTCCACCTATTTTTAGCACCTTCTAAAGCTCATTGGAAAGTGAAATAGGGCAGGCCCTAAAATTATTTGTAAACCTTTTCTCTGACAATAAAAAAATTATCACTAGTTTCTGCATTTATTTTTCCATAGGTAAGGTTTAACCACTCCCTTAATAAAACATCAGGCTTACTGCTTTCATCCCTTAGGGGTAATTTTTTTACTTTTCTCGATCTATGTTAGTATCTAACTATCTATCATAGTTAGTCTCATTATGCATCCATGACATTAGAGCTCTCAGGTGTATATCTCCAATATAGAGAAAAGGATTCTAGTCAGTTTCATCAGGGATAATAAAATTGTGGAGATAAAGTTCACAAAGTAAATTTTTCTACGAGGAAGGGATTGGTACAGTCCGTAGAATTCTTCAGCTAATTTGAATTCTGACTCCTTATCCTTCATGGTCATCATTAATTGAAACATAAGAAATTGTTCTTTCAAACATAAAACATAAACCCTAGGAGGAGGCCTACATGGAATAATCTGATGAGCCATTTTTAAAGAATGGTTCATTCTTTGTTTTTGCCTTCACAATTGCTCTTTTAAATCCTCTATTTCCTTCCTCTGTTCATTAATATCTTTATGCATTTTCTTCCTTTCTTCTTTCCAAAGAATTCTTTTAAACACAAACTGGTGATACAAATTGAAAAGGAGGAACTGAAGAGTAGGTGGGCCAAATTCTATAAATTGAGGCTTCCTCTTCTCCTTGTTAGGAATGAATGCTAAATATAACCTATGGGGGAGTATTCACAGCCATTCTGTAGCAGTTGTTGTTGCATTCATGACTGTGATTGTCATTGATGTCAATATAGTGATCTACCGAAGATTAGCAGAGAAGCAGACAATATTTGAATTAGCGCACAATATTGAAGATGAAGCTATGTGGAGTTAAGGACATACTCTATTATGTTCTATAAGATCATGGTTAAGAGCACATACAAAAATTCATTTATTCATGACAGTTATGAGGAAATCAGTGGAAGCAGTATTCAGGCAGTGTTCTTGAGTAGCGGTTTGTGGAAATTGGATGATATCTCCTAATCGGGATTGAATATGATCATGCGCAATTATGAGGTAGTTGAAGACATGTTGTTAGTGACATGGATGTGAGTGCAAGGTTTGAGGTCGCACAAGTGAATAATTATCTTAATTAGAAGCTGACAGTTTTGTGTAATTTTTATGTAACGTGTGGAAGATTTTATTTTGTAATCTGTATGCCGACTCATTTGTAATTATTTGAGTGTGGTATAAAGGAAAGAATTTTTTCCTTATTGTAATATGTAGTTGTGCATTGTATTTGAAAGTGAATTGTAGAATTGTGCAATACTTGTTCGAAGAGGATATGCGAAGTATAGAGATCTGGTATTGAGATCTGAAGAAGCAGTTGGTGCGGTTTGGCATAGTCAGAGAAGGAGTATTGAGTTGTTGAGATCAGTAATCTTTTGGTATTATTCTACTGAGTAATGCAAAGATTAGTTAGACAATGTGTTCAGTGATCTTACACCTGAAGTTGTTTGGGCAGTGGGTCCTTCTGTCTTCCATAACTCTTAACAGATTTAGAATCTTTTAGCAGGGATTCAAAGTCTCCTAACATGGACTCATATGTACTAAATGTATTTCATAAGACTCCTAACATAGTCCATCCTCTCACAAAGAATTTTCATATTAGTGCATCTTTTGTGGGCATCATTCCCACCAAGGTTTACTCTTTGATCAAGAGGTTCCCTAGTCAACATATCTTGTGTTATTGTGTATGTTTATCTTTCTATGGTTGTTGATTACATTGCTTACATGGTTAAAATCTATTGAAGTTGATAATAGTTGTATTTATCAAACAACTGATTCACCCCCCACTCTTAGTTATTTTGGTGTACTTTACTTTCTAACAATTGGTATCAGAGTGGCAGGTCCTTGAAAGAAAAGTTTAACAACTTGAGGAGATCCATGGTGAATCATTTCAAGAAAGAAATCCCTAAGTTTGATGGAGTAAATTTTGACAGCTGGAGAGAAAAGATGAAGACACATTTACTTTGTTTAGGACCAGGTTATTGGTTAATCACAAAGAATCAAAAGACTATCATTGATGAGGGCAAGATTGAAGAATGTACTAATGAGGAAAGAGATCTATTCATGTGTAACATAATTGCCAGAGAAGCACTTTTGTCAGCCCTTCTGAAAAATGAGTACAGTTAGGTAAAATATCTAAAAACATCTCATGAAATTTGGTTAGCTTTACAATCTGCTTTTGAAGGTGATGAGCATGCAAAGAAAGTCAGATTACATAATTGGATATGTGTATTTGAAGATATAAGAATGATGGAAGATGAATCTATTAGAAGCTATATTGGTAGAATGTCAGAGATTGTTGTAGGTATAAAATCTTGTGGAGGAACCAAGAAAAAGAATGAAGTGATATAGAAAATTCTAAGGACATTGACTCCTGCATTTAAGCAAACATCACAGATGATTGAACAAGTTATACCTTGTACTATGAACTTTATCAGAGAAACTCTTCTTGGAATATTGGAAGTAGCATAGATGAGCTTGAGACTATCAGGAGATTTACCTAGAATGGAGACAACATTCAGTGCACTTAGTGTTTTCCCTACTTTGTCAAGAAGCATCACTGTAAGCGGAGATTATGCTAGCATCAACAGATCTAGAAATGAAGAAGACATGAAGATTGAAGAAGGTATTGCCTTTATTGTGAAAAGAGAACTAGACGGTAAGAAAATTTTTAAATGTTGGACTTGTCAATAATTTGGTCATTTTGCATCTAAATGTCCTAAGAGAGTTAAGAAGTATAGAAACAACTTTAAACCTAGAAGATCTAAATAATGTTATTATGCTAATGATGAAGAACTTGAAGCTAGTTTGGAGAAATCTTTGAGTGAAAGTGATACTGAGAATGATGATATAGGATTTGTAGTAATTAAAGAAGAAAATCCTGAAACAGAAGTTAAGGAAGAAAAAGTCTTAGTTTCTCAAGTAGAAAAGAAATCCGATTGGATTATAGATAGTGGTTGTTCACATCATATGACTGGAGATATGAAAAATTTCATAAAGTTTAACAATTATGATGGAGGAGTTGTTAGAGTTGGAAACAATCCACCTTGTTTGTCGATAAAAGGTATAGGATCTATTACTCTTGATGGAAAGACTAATACCGATGATGTTTACTTTGTGGATGGTTTGAAACATAATCTTTTAAGTGTTGGACAACTAGTTGATAAGGGATATCAAGTTTGGTTTACTGAGAAAACTTTTGTAATCAAAGACAAGGATGGTAATTTGATTGGTACTGGATCAAGAACTAGAGGTAATGTATTTCAGTTGAATCCTACTGAAATGACATGCTTGATTACTAAGATTGATGACAGTTGGTTATGGCACAAAAGATTTTGTCATATATACTTTGAAAACATTGTGAAAGTAACTACTACTTTTGTAGTAAGAGATTTGCCTAAAATTATGAAGCCTACTAACATGATTTGCAAGGAATGTGTGATGGCTAAACAGAAGAGAAGCTCATTTCCCAGCAAGAAGTTTTCAACAACAAAGAAGTTATAAATTGTTCATACATATTTGAGCGGTCCCACAAGGACTAGAGGATTCTATGGAGAAAGGTATTTTATGATTTTTGTTGATGATTTTACAAGAATGATGTGGATTGCATTTCTTAAAGAAAAATCTAAAGCATTTGATAAGTTTAAGATTATTAAGAACAAAGTTGAGAATGAATCTGGAATGAAGATTAAATGTTTGAGATCAGATAGAGGTGGAGAGTTTACTTCAAAATAATTTAACAATTTTTGTGAAGTGAACGGTATTAAGAGACATTTTTCAGCCCCTAGGACACCTGAACAAAATGGTATTGCAGAAAGAAGGAACAGATCAGTGACTGAGGTAGCAAGAGCCATGTTATTTGAAAATGACTTGGTGAAGACATTCTAGAGAGAAGCATTGAACACAACAATGTACACAATGAACAGAGTACAAATAAGAGCAGATACATACAAGACACCCTATGAAATATGGTTTGGACATGCACCATCAGTTAAGTATTTTAGAATTTTCAGAAGTAAATGTTATATTAAGAGAGATGATGACATTGGAAAGTTTGATCCTAGAAGTGATGAAGGTATATTTCTTGGATATTCATTGAAGATAAAAGCTTATAGATGTTATAATAAAAGAACTAAGACTATTGTTAAGAGCACAAATGTTAAAGTTGATGAGAAGTTCAAAATTCAGGAAAGAATGCTTGATTATGAATTAGATGAAAGAACTCATCCTAGAACTAATCCAGAGAATGCAAAATTATTTTATGAGACTGACAGTGATTTGTTGAATGAAAGCTACAGTGAAGAAATCATTGAAGAACCTTCAACAGAAATAAGAAATAAGACAGTGACACCTAACATGAATCTATCAAGAAATCATCCTATTGAGTAGATTATTGGAAGCATAGATAGAGGAGTTCTGACACGAAATAAGGTACAAAAACAATTATGTTTAATTTCTCAAATTGAACCTAAATCTACTAGTGAAGCCTGTGAAGATGAACATTGGATTAAAGCTATGAAAGAAGAACTAGATCAGATTGAAAAGAACAAAACTTGGGAATTGGTCCCTAGGTCTAAAGATAATAATGTTATAGGAACTAAATGGGTATTCAGAAACAAGATGAATGAACAAGGAGAAGTTGTAAGGAACAAAGCAAGATTGGCATGTAAAGGATACTCACAGCAAGAAGGAATTGACTATGAAGAAAATTTTGCACCAGTAGCAAGAATTGAAGTAGTAAGAATGTTTTTGGGCTATGTAGCTTATAAGAAATTCAAAGTGTATCACATGGATGTGAAGTCAGCATTTCTGAATAGAGAATTGGAAGATGAGGTCTACACTGAGAATCTTGAAGGTTTTCCTTTAACTAACGAAGGAGCTATGGTATGTAAACTGAAGAAAGCTTTATATGGACTAAAACAAGCACCTAGAACTTGGTATGCAAGACTTGATAAGTATTTGATAAAATTAGGATTTACTAAAGGTACTGCAGACACCAACCTGTACACAAAAGAAATTGAAAATGGTTTGTTGGTTGTAGTTATTTTTGTTGATGATATTACCTTTGGAGGAGAAGATGGAGCTAGTGATAAATTTGCAAATGAAATGAAGACTGAATTTGAAATGAGTATGATTGGTGAGATGAAATACTTTTTAGGATTGCAGATAACATAGAATAGTGATGGTATCTTTGTAAGTCAGACAAAGTACTTGAATGACTTATTGAAGAGATTTGGAATGGAGAACTGTAAGCCAATTGGAACACCTATGGTAACCGGACATAAATTATCTAGCACAAATGAGACTCCTATAGTTGAATAGAAGAAGTACAGATCCATGATTGGAGGATTGCAATATTTAACTCACACAAGACCAGATATATCACATGTAGTTGGAATTGTAGCAAGATTTCAAGCTAAACCTAGAGAATCACATTATGCAGCAGTGAAGAGGATACTGAGGTACTTAAGAGGCACAATTGAGTATGGATTATGGTATGAAAAATCTGATGATTTTACCTTATGTGCATATACAGATGCTAATTGGGGAGGTAGCTTTGATGACAAAAAGAGCACTAGTGGTGGAGCATTTTTCCTTGGAGGAAGATTAGTTTCTTGGATAAGAAAGAAGCATAATTGTATTTCCCAGAGCACAATAGAAGCAAAGTATGTGGCAGTAGCAAACAATTGTAATCAGATAATTTGGATGAAGCAAATGATGAAGGATATTAGAATAAAATTTGTTGAGCTTGTTGTTATACATTGTGATAACACCAGCACAGTGAGTATGTCTAAGAATCCTGTATTACATTCTAAGACAAAGCATATAGAAATAAAGTATCATGTAGTGAGAGAGAAAGTGACAAAGAAAGAAGTTAGACTTGAGTATATAAGTACGAAAGAGAAAATTACAGATATATTTACAAAACCTTTGCCTAAGGATACATTTGAGTATCTGAGAGGTATGCTTGGGGTTATGCCCCAACCTACTTTTGAGAAATGATGCAAATTGTTGCATCCGTCCAGTGGTATATGAGCCTTATCTTTCTTCTAGACTAGATGGTGGTACTTCCTCTATGGGGGAGTATGTGTATTTGAGCTGAGTCGTGAAGACTCTAGTGAATGCATTTTCTGAAAAGTGTCTTTTGACATTGAAGTTGTTGTTGACATAATGATGAAACATCTATCATTGATGTCAATGGGGGAGAAGTATACATGAAAAATCATCTATTGGAGAGAATTGAATAGGAAAACGAAGCAAGATTTGATTGACGAAGATGATTTGAAAGTATTTTCAGAGCAGCAGTGTTGGTATTCATGGAACTTGGATGTTTTTTCATCTATGTTGCCATCAATGCCAATGGGGGAGATTGTTAGGAATGAATGCTGAATATAACCTATGGGGGAGTATTTGCAGCCATTTTGTAGCAGTTGTTGTTTCATTCATGACTGTGATTGTCATTGATGTCAACACAGTGATCTATTGAAGATTAGCAGAGAAGCATACAGTATTTGAATTAGCGCACATGGGATATTGAAGATGAAGCTATGCGGAGTTGAGGACTTACTCTGTGATGTTCTATAAGCTCATGGTTAAGAGTGCACACATAAATTCATTTATTCATGACAGTTATGAGGAAATAAGTGGAAGCGGTATTCAAGGAGTGTTCCTGAGTAGCGGTTTGTGGAAATCAGATGATATCTCCTAATCGGGATTGAACCTAATCATGCACAGTTATGAGGTAGTTGAAGATATGTTTTTAGTGACGTGGACTTGAGCGCAAGGTTTGAGGTTGCACAAGTGAAGAATTATCTTAATTGGAAGATGACAGTTTTGTGTAATTTTTATGTAACGTGTGGAAGATTTTATTTTGTAATCTGTATGTCGACTCATTTGTAATTATTTGAGTGTGTTATAAAGGAAGGAATGTTTTCCTTATTGTAATATGTAGTTGTGTATTGTATTTGAAAGTTAATTGTGGAATAGTGCAATACTTGTTGGAAGAGGATATGTGAAGTATAGAGATCTGGTATTGAGATCTGAAGAAGCAGTTGGTGCAGTTTGGCACAATCAAAGGAGGAGTATTGAGTTGTTGAGATCAGTAATCTTTTGGTATTATTTTGCTGAGTAATACAAAGATCAGTTGGACAGTGTGTTTAGTGATCTTACACCTGAAGCTATTTGGGCAGTGGGTCCTTCTGTCTTCTATAACTCCTAATAGAGTTAGAATCATTTAGCAGGGATTCAAAGTCTCCTAACATGGACTCATATGTACTAAATGTATTTCATAAGACTCCTAATAGATTCCATCCTCTCACAAGGAACTTTCATATTAGTGCATCTTTTATGGGCATCATTCCCACCAGGGTTTACTCTTTGATCAAGAGGTTCCCTAGTCAACATATCTTGTGTTATTGTGTATGTTTATTTTTCTATGGTTGTTGATTACATTGCTTACATGGTTAAAATCTATTGAATTTGATAAAAGTTGTATTTATCAGATAACTGATTCACCCCCCCCTCCTTCTCAGTTATCTTGGTGGACTTTACTTTCTAACACTCCCTACAGGACTAATCTAGATAATCAGTTAACAAAGTTCTTCAGAAGGGCATGATAGCATTTCTTGGAAAAGAGTGACCTGGAGTTTGAGCCATTTCAGGTTCTTCTTGCATTTCTTCCTGTACTTTTTGTTGCATTTCCTAAAGGTCACTCAGTTGCTGAAGTGGCTCTTGATGAGTAATTCCAGGCTAATTACTGAGAGAATTATTCACGTTTTGGAAACTATCCAGAATAGTTATTTGTACTAGAGAATTATCAGAAATGTGAACCACATGAGGTTTAGGGGAAGGTAGATCTAGTGAGACAGATTGGCCACTTAGAGGAATATTTGGCACTTTCCTTCTCATTCGGGAGCTCCTCTGCAATGGAGTCTTTGTAATCTCTATTGTTTTCTTCCTAACAACTTTCTTTGGTTTCTCTATTGCAGGAGTTGGCTTCTTTTTCTTAGTCCTAGAAACTGTAGGGATTTGGGTTTGGTCTTTAACCTCAAGAACTGAAATTCCTTCATCAATTTTTCTCTTCCCTTTTCTTTGGGTAGAGGTAGATGCATTCTCTGCTGGAGTGGGGTGAGGTTTAGTTTCCCTAGGCTTTTTTTTCTACCAAATGATTTTTGTGCTAACTTGACATTGATTTCTTTTGAAACCAATTTTACTTACAAAGGGAAAACACTAATATAGTCTTGTTTTAACTCATAAACATGGAATTTTCTAGAAATGTCATGGTGAACTTTAAAATAGAGTTTGTTTGTTTGGTCCTCTCTTTTTTTTTATAGCTTGAATCTATTAAGCTATCTACTTGTAAAATGAAGGCAAGGTTACAACTTAAAAATGATTTTTCATGCCATTAAGAAAAATCTTCAAGAGTTTAGAATAATATTACTCGCAACAATGAAATAACATGCAACACTAACTCATTCCTTTTTCTATTGAGTTCAAAACATAACTTTACATTTTTATAATAAGATTCATTATTCATTTCCTCATTGAAATCCATTTAACAATGAATAAGAACTTTCTCACATACAACTTGATATAGATTTCAATGTTCAATACAATAACAACATGAGAAATTTCTCTTTTCAAGAGTTTAACGATGCAACACTCAAAGTTTGCTTTCACAAAACACCAAAATAATAAAAGAAAACTCTCCAAAGCTTTTTCCTTTATGAAACATAGCCTCCAAACCTGCAAATAAAAGGGGAAAATCATGGAGAGCTCACCTTCCATCCTAGGTCTCAAGGAGACCACCCCCGAGCTTGGAGAACCAAGGCTAAATGGGTATACACATACAAAATGCTCACAAACAAGATATATGCACAAAACTACAATTAACTCCCAACTAAGGCTTCACAAATGAGTTTTCCAAACCCATTGAAGTAGAGTGAAGGTGGGCTTTTCCAAGGAGGAGAATACCATTGCATATTTAAATTTTCAACAAGAGTTTTTCCATTCCTTTCCAATGCTACATGGACATAGCTTCCATATACACATTTGTAATTTTCATTCCAAATATAAATATTTACAACATGGCTTCATGGAGCCCATACTCCATGAAATTATCCCTCTTCTCCAAGAGAAGAGACTCTCACTTCAATGGAGAGCCCAACTAACCCCTTCACCCAAGGCCACTTCTTCCCTTCCCAAAGGATGAGTAATGCCTTAAACTCCCATGAACAACACTCCCAAACCAAAAAAACAAGAAATGATACAAAATCCAAATGCATCCCCAACCCAACACAACAATAACAAAATCTACATAGAAGAACACTATACAATATTTACATATATGAACACCATACAAGATTTACATGTTCATCAGAACAATAACATAAAAAGCTAAAATGCAAGAGCATTTCTCCATGGAAAAAATTCACCAAAATTGGTCCAAGAAAAATGGCAAGAGATAGTTGAGAAGAGCTCCTTATCCTTTGTCTTTTTCCTTTCTCCATCCCTAATTGTCTCTAAAGTTAGAGAGTGGGTGAACACCCACTAAGTCTCTCCAAACCCTCTAAAAAGACTTCCAAAGGTGTACTCAAGACCTAGCAATTAATGAGACATGCCCTCTAGTCCTTTGCTCTTCCCTCTTGTCCCCCCTCTTAATTGTGGGTTTGCTAAGGAGTGTGGGACAAGTTAGATGCATGTGGCCATCTCCATTTTCGCCACTTTTGAAAAGTGGCCTTTTTGGAGGGCCATAATGATGATCTAGGCTTCCCTATAGGTAAAAACTAGCCCCCCACCCAAGGTACCCACCTAGGGTTAGCTAATTTAAGCCAAAACTACACTCTAGGGTCACTTTTGACCCCTCTAAAGTACCCCTAAAGTCCAAATCCGAGTTCCAACTTGATGTGAACCCTACAAGACATCTACAATATGTAAGTGGGACTAATATAATACCCTTTAAGGTTAGGTGATTCTTGCCCAAGTTCTAATATGACATGTCACCATCCACATGTACACTACAAGTGTCAAGTGACACCAAAAAAATACACATCACATTCACAATGACATGTCCAATTAACAACATGAATTTAAACTATTAACACACATTCAAATTATGTTTACAACAAGATCACATTACAACGAGGTTTCAATCCCTTGTTAGATTAAACCTTGGCTTATCTCAATTCACATGTGTTTAGCCCGAATTCTTTGAAAATTTCAATGGTTCTCTTTCTTGCACACTAAACTCGAGCATCAGTAGTCCAAGGCAATAAAATCACATGCAATTATATGTATACAATTCATAATTAGCAACATTAATCAATATGCAAAATTCAATTCCTAATTACAATTTTCATTTAGTAATGTTTAAACATAGTGTCTTCATAAATCATCATGACATATAATCCATGCTACTTCCTAACTTAAAGCATAATCTATGAAATAATCAAATCTAATCATGATTAAATATTTCCCATCAAATCACATATCTAAGCAGGTATAACCAAAATCAACCATATATTCTAGGTTTGAATCCACATCAAAATATAGTCTGCATAATGTAATCATCATCATAAAACATAATATCATGAGTCTCTATCAGAATGATTAGAAGGTGTATCAAAGTATCAAAACATAAAGTATCAAAATGCGAATGAATCAGTAATGCTATGGTGGGTTAGGGTGAGGCCTCACACAATCCAAGTGATTGTGACCCCTTCTCACTGTTCAGGAATAGTTAACACAAAAATGGAGGGTTTACATCTTCTATGGTCCATAGTATAGTTCAAAATAATGAGGGTTTACATCTTCTATGGTCCATAGTATAGTTTATAAACTAGGGCTGTCGACTTTATTGTATCAAACAAACTCATATCCATTCACAAGAACCATAGAGAAGCATGTAAAGTTAGTGTATTCTGCCAGGCATAACCCATGAGGGTACAGTAAGAGGATTTGATGGTAAAAATTCTTCTCTATGGTTCTTGTGAATGGATATGAGTTTGTCTGATAAATTTTGTTCTTTCTCTCATTATTTTAAACTATACTATGAACCATAGAGGATGTAAAGTAACTCATTTCTCTATGGTTCTTGTGAATGGATATGAGTTTGTCTAATACATTTTGTTTTGATCCATCCACTCATTTATACTCAGAGTGGAGGATCATACCAATCCAATATTGGAACAATCCAAGTGACTCTGACCCCTGCTCTCTGTTCAGGGATAGTTAACACAAAAACATAGGGTTTACATCTTCGATGGTCCATAGTATAGTTTAAAATAATGAGGGTTTACATCTTCTATGGTCCATAGTATAGTTTATAAACTAGGGCTGTCAACTTTTTGTATCAGACAAACTCATATCCATTCACAAGAACCATAGAGAAGCATGTAAAGTTAGTATATTCTGCCAGGCATAACCTGTGAGGGTACAGTCAGAGGATTTGATGGTAAAAATGCTTCTCTATGGTTCTTTTGAATGGATATGAGTTTTTCTGATACATTTTGTTCTTTCCCTCATTATTTTAAACTATACTATAGACCATAGAAGATGTAAAGTAACTCATTTCTCTATGTTTCTTATGAATGGATATGAGTTTGTCTGGTATTTTTTGTTTTGATCCATCCTACTCATTTATACCCGGAGTGGAGAATCATACCAATCCAATATTGCAACAATCCAAGTGACTGTGACCCCTGCTCATTGTTTAGGGACAGTTAACACAAAAATGGAGCGTTTACATCTTCTATGGTCCATAGTATAGTTCATAAACAAGGGCTGTCGACTTTGTTGTCTCAGACAAACTCATATCCATTCACAAGAACCAAGGTTTTAATATGCATTAGATAAGAAAAATGATAATCTAGACAAGGTTTTAATAAGAATTAGATAAGGTCAGGGTTAAGATATGAAACCAGTGAAGAGATGATAAAAAATGTGTGCTCCTGATTGAATTCGACCTCCTTCCCTCCTTCCCTCCTTCACCTCTCCTTTGCGCGCGAACTAATTATAGAATGAAATAAAATGAATTCGTGTCTTTTTTTTAAGTTATATTCCTGTGTTGGTCGAAATTACGACCACCTATCATGGTCGTAATTCTGACCAACACGGGAATAGATTAAAAAAAATCAAAATTTTCCTTCTATAAACTGACCAAGGAAAATCATTTTAATGCTTGGTCGAAAATGTTGGTCTAAAAAGTGGGTCAAATGTACTAGTGAAAGGAGTTGAGTTAATAGGGATAATTGTGACGATGATAGTTTATTGTTGACATGCAGGTTGTGACTAGGTGAGAGCTCCACCTTAGTTGTTAATTCAAGCATTAATACTCTGGGTATAGGAGGTGTTGATATCTCACGGGGTAGTAACTGATGGATAATATTAGCTTCAATAGGAAGAGCACAGTCCCCATAGGTAGAAAATAAAAAAATAGAACTATCAGAGATATCTTTTACCACAACACAATCATTGGTAAGAATACTTTGAATCATATCATCATCTTCTTGAAGTTGTGGGAAAGATTGTCTATGTAACATCATAAGTTGAGCAACAGAGTTAATCTCTTCCACCTCATCTCCCAAATCAGGCCAAATGGGAGTACTTAAGTTTGATTGAGATTGGGATGGAATTCTCAATTGACTAAATTCATAGATGATCAATAATACATAAAAAGTCTATTGATGTACAATGTAGATATGTCTAAGTATATAGGCAATGCATGATAACTAGGAGATATGCAAGAGATAACCTATCAAACACACAAGGTGGAACCGCATGTCCACCAAAGTGTTAGAATAACTGAGAGGGGGTGGTGAATCAGTTAGATCAGTTATCCAATAGTCCCAATTATAAAATGTATCACTTTAAACAAATTCAAAAAATTTATGCAGCTCGGTAACATAAAATACTAAACTATCTATGTCTTTACCGATTACCAGTTAATTACTCACACTGAATACCGACCAAATCAAATATGCAATATGTAAAGTATGACAACAAATCAATCATCACAAAAACACATAACACAAATATTTAATGTGGAAACCTTGTTAAGGAAAAAACTACCTGGGACCGGTAACCCAAAATACTTTTCACTCTTTTGAAGTGAGCTTGGTGAAGAGCCAACCCTATTAAAGGTTACAAACACACTGTTAGGTGTGACCTTGTTAGAGGATTTAAGACTAACAGTTATCATTCAACCAGCATTCACTATGGAGTCGATAGGATAATAATGTACATTCATTGAATGACATGGGGTATATCATAAGACGGTTAAGTCCACTCGGTTAAGAGATTTTTCTGTATCAATGGTTAAACTGAAATAGTAATTGATCTTACTACAATACAACTCAAATTATAGATGTTCAGATCTATTCTAAGCCCATACAAATCCTCTTATCAATATATCAATTCACTTCCACAACATTCATTAACTTATTGTCCCTCAGTAATAGCTCTCTAACGCTCGGTACTTTTTTGCAGTTCGATTCTCCTTCAACCAGTCTGATCAAACATGCATGAAACTGCATTCACGTGAAATCTCTATAGTCTTCTATCTTCCAGCATGTTTCAATAAAGAAACTCATATCTCTTATATAGACAGATAAACTATTTTCATATCAACCATTAGATTTTGCCGCTTAATCTCCTTCATTGATTTTGCCTCTTAAACTCTCTTTGGTAGTTGTGTCAAAAACACGTTTCAATTCCATCCCTTAGATCTTCTCCAAATTTTGTCAGTCGTGGATCTTGTAACAAACTTTATCTTCAATCTCGAAATCAAAACACTTTACAGCTCATCAATTTTTGTCGGCTAAACTTAAGTATTAAATGCTTTCATCCATACTTGGTTAATGAAGAAACGTGTCGGTGAACACAAGCTTGGTCAATACTGTCACTCGGTATACACTACACTGGCTCAGTGTATACTGAAGTGCTTCATTTACCGACCACACTGCTTTGTTAACTTTTTCTTCCAACTTCATAATAGATTAATACAACATAATCAAGTCAACCATATGAGGTCATAGACTCATCAATAAGTTACCCAAAGTATTCATTATCCTCATCTGTCATATCCATCTTCCTCCATGTAGATATCTCAGTTCTTCAACTTTTCTCTCCTCTTTATAGATGTTTAGATATTTGCAAGTATCATGATAAGTACTGTCAAAACTAGTTGACATCAATGACAACAAAATAACTGATTTAATTATCTTACATATCATTTTAGTACTCGATGATTTCCTTCTAATCAATGATCTTTAAGTCATTTAGGTATTCAATTAGTTGTAGTTCATCAATTTCTCCCTTTGGCATTGATGGCAACTCAAGCAATATGAAATATACCATACACATATCAAACATGTATTGTACAACTATGTAAGAAAATTTTGTAGCTTGGTAAGCTCTCCCTAGATTGATATTTAATATGTTTAATGACTACGTTACATGACAGCATTGCAAGTGCAAACTTTCCTCTACAGATTTGATCTTTTTAGCTCTTAGATTCCTTCTATTCTTAGCAACAAATCTTCAAGACTCTCTCTGACTTTCTCAAATTATCTCTTCCTTAGATAGATGTTCCAGTGATCTCTCGATTTGTCATATTGTTTATCTCTCCCTTTGATAACAATGCCAAAGAAAAACATAAAACATACAGCTCTGCAATAGCCAAGTGACTCTCTATTGTTCGGTGCAGACAATGTATCTCGGTATACTGATATGCAAATCTCTGTTTTAGTTTCTTAAATATTTCACAACCTTAGACATAATCCAAAGTGTGAACTATTTTGCATCAACATGAATGATCTTCTAATAAGATTAGGCTGATGCAACCTCCAGATCACATTAGTGACTGGTAGACAGGGGACAGACCCCAAGTCTATTCCTCAAGTATTCA
Organism: Chamaecyparis obtusa; assembly: GCA_027943335.1. Taxonomy (NCBI): domain Eukaryota; kingdom Viridiplantae; phylum Streptophyta; class Pinopsida; order Cupressales; family Cupressaceae; genus Chamaecyparis; species Chamaecyparis obtusa. The sequence continues at coordinate 2,400,900 of BSBK01001859.1, forward strand.
AAAGTTTCCTTCAGTAGAGGCTTGGTAAAAATATCAGCAAGTTGCTCTTTTGATGTAACATATTCTAGTTGGACTTGCTTCTCATGTACTTGTTCTCTTAAGTAGTGATAATTAATAGAAATATGCTTGGTCTTTGAGTGCATTATAGGATTCTTAGAAATATTTATTGCACTAGTGTTGTCACAATATATAATCACCGGCTCAGTGATTACCTCATTCATCCCTTCCAACACTTGTTTGATATAAGCAATGTTTGAACAATTTGTAGCAGCAGCAACATATTCTGCTTTGGCAGTAGACTGAGAAATACAAGGTTGTTTCTTACTTGTCCAAGTAACAAGTCTTTCACCAAAGAAAAATGCTCCTCTGATTGTACTCTTTCTGTGATCTATATTTCCATCCCAATCTATGTCAGTGTAAAATCTTAGTTCAAATTTGCCTACCTTAGGATACCATAAACCATATTCCTCTGATTTCTTCAAGTATCTCAAGATTCTTTTTACTGCAACCATATGTGAATCCTTTGGATTGGTAGAAAATCTAGCAACAATCCCCACTGTGTGTGTAATATCTGGCCTACTGTGTACTACATACATCAGTTTACCAATCATAGATCGGTACAATGTCTGGTTTAACTCTGTAGATTCATCATCTTTAGTCAGTTTGCAGCCTGTGACCATCAGTGTTCCAACTGGTTTAGCATCATCCATGCCAAATGTTCTCAACACTTCCTTTATGTACTTTGATTATGTGATGAAAATTCCATCATTCTGTTGAATAACCTGCAAGCCTAGAAAGAACTTAATCTCTCCAAACATAGATATTTCTAATTATTTTCTCATCTCATCAGCAAATGATTTACAGATATGATCTTGTCCTCCAAAAATTATATCATCCACACATATTTCAACAATCAAAATAGTGTCATTAGACTCTCCTTTCATATACAAATTGTTGTTTTTACTAGTTCTAACAAAACCAATACTTAAAAGATAAGTATGCATCCTTTCATACTAGGCTCTTAGTGCTTTCTTTAAACCATATAAAGCTTTGTGTAGTCTACATACCATGTCTTTCTGATTTGGATCAACAAACCCTTATGGTTGTTCTATGTAGACCTCCTCTTCTAGTATCCCATTCAGAAAAGCAGACTTAACATCCATTTGATAGACTTTAAACTTCTTATGTGTAGCATATGCAAGTAACATGTGGACTCCTTCTAGTCTAGCAACAGGTGCAAAATTTTCACCATAATCTATGCCTTCCTCCTATGCATATCCCTTGCAAACAAGTCTATCTTTGTTCCTTGTAACCTCTCCATTCTCATTCAGCTTATTTTTGAAAATCCATTTAGTACCGATAACATTCTTATCTTTTGATCTAGGTACTAAAGTCCATGTCTTGTTTTTCTCAATTTGTTCTATCTCTTCATTCATTGCATTTATCCATTCATCATTATCCAATGCAACCTTAACATTTTTAGTTCAAACTCACAAACAAAGCATCTACCTTCTTAACTTACTTCTTGTCATCATGCCAGCTTGCTTGTCCCCAATGATTTGGTTCTCAGGATGATGTCTTCTGACAAATCTTGCCAGCACTTGATCTCTTCTTTGTTGTTCATCCTGTTCAGGTTCATTTCCTTGCTCGGTAGCTTCTTCCTGATCCAGCTCGGTTTCCCTTTGTTGTTCCTCGGTGTTCTTTTCCTGATGCTCAGTCGACTTAGCCTATGGCTTCGGTAGGTACTTTGGATGTTCAATATAAGTGAATCTACCATATTCTTTCGGCTCCTTAGTTCTTTCTTCACCATTTTTATCATCAAATTCATCAACTCTAACATTAGCACTTTCAATCATCTTATTAGTAACTTTATTCAGACACTTGTAAGCTTTGATTTTAGTAGAATATCCAAGAAATATTCCCTCATCCCCTTTTAGTCAAATTTTCCATTCCTATCATCTTTTAGAATAAAACATTTGCTACCAAAAATTCTGAAGTAACTTACAGTCAATTTGTGACCAAACCATAACTCGTAGGGTGTTTTGTTTGTGTCTTTCTTCAATTGTACTCAGTTCAGAACATATATAGTTGTGCTAACTGCCTCTCTCCAGTATGTCTGAGCAACATTCTTTTCTAACATCAGTGTCCTCGCACAATCAACAATTGATCTATTCCTCCTTTCAGCAATCCCATTCTGCTGAGGTGTCCTCAGAGCAGAAACCTGTCTTTTTATGCCATGCTCATTACAATAGTTAGTGAATTCATCAGAAATAAACTCACCACCTATATCAGATCTCAAGAATTTCAGTTCTTTCCTAGTTTCTTTCTCTACTTTTGCTTTGTACCATTTAAATATCTTAAATGCCTCAGATTTCTCTTTTAAAAACATTACAATCATCAATCTAGTGTGATCATCAACAAATAGAATGAAATATCTATCTCCATAGTAGCTCTGAGTTCTCATGGGACCACATAGGTCGGTGTGAACTAACTCCAAGATTCTCTTTGTTGAATAGTCTTTACTCTTAAAACTAGATTTTGTCATTTTTCCTTTTTCACATTCATGACACATAACATGATCAAACTTTGCTAGGCTAGGCAGACCTCTAACCTTTTTCTTTCTACTAATCTTAATCATTTTATCAAAGCTTACATGACATAACCTTTTATGCCATAACCATGCATCCTCATTTTTCATCATTAAACAGGAAGACTCAACATTTTCAAGATAAAACAAGTTACCTTTGAATTGTGCTCCTGTTCCAACAAGTTTTCCTCCATCATCAAATATCTTTACCTTCTTGCTCTCAAAAGCTACTCGGTGACCTGAGTTGTTAAGTTGTGCCACACTTTGCAAATTGTAATTTAGTCCTTCTACCCAATAAGCATTATCATATTTGATTTTATCATTTATCAGTAAAGATCCTTTTCCTCTAACCATACATGGTGTATCATTACCCATTTTTACAGAACATCCATTATATTGCTCAAGATGATCAAAATTTTCTTCATCACCAGTCATGTGATGTCTAAAACCACTATCAATGATCCATGTATCATTTTTATTAACTTTAGAAATGAGTGTTGTCTCTACATACCTTTCTTCTTCCTCAGAATCATCCTTCATCGCAACAAATACTACTTCAACATCATCATCTGTGTCAGTATCAGTATCATTCTCTTCAACAATGTAACATACCTTTTTTCCCTTATCATTGTTGTCTCGGTTATCTCTGTTGTAGTGTCGGTAACTTCTGTTGTTTCTCCTCCCATATCTTCCTTCACTAGATCGATCTTTGTTTCTATCATCTTCTTTCCTGTTTGGGCATCTAGCAGCAATATGACCAACTTCTTTGTAGTTAAAATATGCTAAAGGAAATTTACCCCTATATCTACCTTTACCTTTAGGTAACCTCCAGGCCATAAGAGCTTCAAGTTCATCAAGCTCATCATCAGTGTTACTGTCATTGTCATCCCTATTATTTCTATTGCTAGACTTACCGATCTTCAGAGAAGACATGAAAGAAGAATCAACAGATGGTACAATACTATTATCAAAATTGTTCAACTCAAAAGTTGTTAGCTTACCAATCAGACTATCAAGAGTAAGAGTGTTGTCAGGTGTAGACCTCATTTCATGTATAGCTGATATTCTGATTACATAAGCAGGCAACAAGGTCCTTAGAATTTTGCTTACCACTGTATCTTCATCAATGACACCACCAGATCCTCTGATAGCATTGACTACCTCCTTTATTTGGTTTGTATAATGTACTATATTTTCTCCTTCTTTCATTTTCATATCATCAAACCTACCTCTTAGGCTTTCAGCTTGGGCTCTCTTGACATTAACATCACCACCATAGACTTGAGCTAGTTTGTCCCACATTTCCTTTGAAGTAATACAATCTTTGACATCCTCAAATTCAGCATCTGATAGAGCAACAACAATCTCTATCATAGTCATGTTATGTTCATGTCAATCCTTTAGTTGATCAAGAGTCAAAGGTCCAGTCAGTGGTTGTAAGTAGCCATTCTCAAGTAGATGTAAGGCAGAGTCTCTGATTCTGGATATGTGAAGTTTCATTCGACTTTTCCATATGGTAAAATTGTCCTCATTCAACTTCAGCACCTCCCTCTTATAGATTTTGTGATCTTTCTCCTGAAGTACTTAAAACTATGTTCCAAGCAACTGATGCTCTGATACCAATTGTTAGAATAATTGAGAGGGGGGGTGAATCAATTAGATCAGTTATCCAATAGTCCCAATTATAAAAGGTATCACTTTAAACAAATTCAAAAAATTTCTGCAGCTCGGTAACATAAAATACTAAACTGTCTGTGTCTTTACCGATTACCAGTTAATTACTCACAGTGATTACCGACCAAATCAAATATGCAATATGTAAAGTATGACAACAAATCAATCATCACAAAAATACATAACACAAAGATTTAACATGGAAACCCTATTAAGGAAAAAACCACCTGGGACTGGTAACCCAAAATACTTTTCACTCTTCTGAAGTGAGCTCGGTGAAGAGCCAACCCTGTTAAAGGTTACAAATAGACTGTTAGGTGTGACCTTGTTAGATTATTTAAGACTAATAGTTATCGTTTAACCAACATTCACTATGGGGTCTATAGGATAACAAAGTACATTCATTGAATGACATGGGGTATATCATAAGACGGTTAAGTCCACTCGGTTAAGAGATTTTTCTATATCAATGGTTAAAATGAAACAGTAATTGATCTGATTACAATACAACTCAAATTGTAGATGTTCAAATCTATTCTAAGCCCATACAAATCCTCTGATCAATATATCAATTCACTTCCACAATATTCATTAACTTACTGTCCCTCCATAATAGCTCTCTGATGCTCAGTACTATTCTGCAGTTTGGTTCTCCTTCAACCAGTCTGATCAAGCATGCATGAAACTGTATTCACCCAAATCTCTACAATCTTTTATGTTCCGACATGTTTCAATAAAGAAACTCATATCTCTTATATAGATAGATAAACAGTTTTCATATCAACCGTAAAATTTTGTCTCTTAATCTCCTTCATTGATTTTACCTCTTAAACTCTCTTCAGTAGTTGTGTCAGAAACACTTTTCAATTCTATCCCTTAGATCTTCTCCGAATATTTTCAGCCATGGATCTTGTAACAAACTTTATCCTCAATCTCGAAATCAAAACACTTTACAACTCATCAATTTTTGTCAGATAAACTTAAGTATTAAATTCTTTCATCCATACTTGGTTAACGAAGAAATGTATCGGCGAACACAAGCTCGGTTAATACTATTGCTCGGTATACACTACACTGGCTCGGTGTATACTGAAGTACTTCATTTACTGACCACACTGCTTTGTTAAGTTTTTCTTCCAACTTCATAATAGATTAATGCAACATAATCAAGTCAACCATATGAGGTCATAGACTTATCAATAAGTTACCCAAAGTATTCCTTACCCTCATCTGTCATATCCATCTTCCTCGATGTAGATATCTCAGTTCTTCAAAATTTCTCTCCTCTTTACAGATGTTTAGATATTTGCAACTATCATGATAAGTACTGTCAAAACTAGTTGACATCAATGACAACAAAATAACTGATTTAATTATCTTACATATCATTTCAGTACTCAGTGATCTCTAATCACTAATCTTCAAGTCATTCAGGTATTCAATCAGTTGTAGTTCATCACAAAGGTGGATCATCCTCCATTGTACAACAAAGTATGTGCAAACATGTGCAACAATGAGAGGAGGATAATATGATAAGAGCACTGAAGGTGGATCTCATACATAAAGTAGAATGAGATAACAACTAACTCCACCTCAAGTGGATTTCTCCTACACCATGTGCTAAATGAAATGCAAACTCCTATGTGTCTAAATGACAACTAATATGTAAATGCATAATCCTAAGTAAACTTAAGTAAAGTGTTAAAAATATTTAATTGCACCAACACTTCATCCATGAGTGGAAGGCATGCAATTTTGTCCTTTCTAGCATCAAGTACCTTTCATGAAGGCTTCAAGACAAGGATAATTCATTGGAGAAGGTATATCACTTTGATTCAATATTCTTTACTTCATATTAGAGGATTATTTTAGACATCATTATTGTAGGGAAGGTTGAATCCTCTCGAGCTTGATTAAGGCAAGCCCCTATACACACAAACATCATTTTTCCTCTCATTTGTATAGTTTCATAGATCCTAGGTGAATTAATGTAGATCTAGAGAAGGTGGACTAAGATAAGAAGACTAAGAATTTGAAACTGAGATGGAGACACTTCCATATTGTGCATATAGTCCATGCTTATAGATTTAGTTTGGCTTTTTTAAAAAGATTTTTCAAGGGATGCATTAGAGCGACATTTTGGTTCTAGATCTGTAGACTATCATTTTTAGGTATGGACAATGACACTACGCAAGTTAATCCTACCATTTTTAGCCTCAATTTTAGTTACAAGTTCCTCTCACTCTACTTTCCAAATTTGTGTGCTATATTGCTCTATTAGACCTATAGCACTTTGTTTATGCTAATTGTTGTTAAATTCCATGTCTTTTACTTAGTCTCATTGCATATCATAAATCAATTAAATCAATACAAAGGGTGTATCTTCCTAAACCACTTTACATTCAGTTCTTGCCTACCTACATTGGCTTGAAGTTGTATAAGCATTGATCCTCCTAATGAAATTAAATGGCAGAGTAAGTTTGAACTCTAAAGCGCATAGTTAGACCCCTACCTTATTCAACTCCATTTCAAGCTTGATAAGGAAATCCAATAAATTGATTGATTCCTCAATCAAGTTAGAGATAGAGTAGATAGGGGTGTGAGTTTGGTGATGGCAATTGACCATGTTCAATGAATCCCCCTCAACTTCCATTTCTTGTAAACTCATTTATAGGATAACAATTCCATGAAAACTCATAGAAGCTTTGGCAAGACGATTGGTTTCGAAACCCAAGTTGATGGAGAAAGCATACACAAATCTTTGGAGATGATGCTTGAAAACACCACCCACTCGAAACCCCATCAAAATTAAACATAAGAAAAAGAAAAAAAAAACTTTTTTTTTACCACTAATCAAAGAGCCACAATAGAGAACCCTATCCAAAATGAAGTATCCTATTGAAGTAGGCTCTTGTAAAAGGGTAATATGAAGCTTCTCAATTATCCAATGCATGTCATGGTTAAGGAACTTGTAAATCCTCACCCCTTCAAGGGAAGAGTTGGAGGTCACATGTCACCAAAAATAAGGGTAATCATCATTTATTAAGGTAATAACTTACCTTGGAAGTTCCATTTCCCCCTTCCATATTGTGTATCCTACATTAATAACACCCTAATTAGCAAAGTATTCTACCACATGACCCACATGGTATACATGTTTGATTTTCACCTTGAGAAGGTAATCCAATTAATTGATTATTAAGTCACTGGTCAAGCTAGAGATAGAGTAGCCAAGGTGTGAGTTTTAAGAAGAAAATGATTGTGTTCAATGGATCCCCCTCAACTTCCAAGTCTTATAGACCCAATCCATAGGATAGAAAAAATTAATCAAAGCTCATAGAATCTTTGGAAAGACGGTTGGTTTAAGAACTAGGGTTGATGGAGAAGCATCCACAACTCTTTCAAGATGATACCTGATACCACCACCCACTTTGGGACTTGGGTTACCTTTGGATGCCCCATCAAAATAAAATTTAAACCAAGAGGTTAAGGGAACAACCATTGAATAATGGATCTATAAATGATGGGATTTGGAAGATAAAAATCAAAACCGACCTCCAAATTCCACTCATCTATACCCTTTGGTTTGAAGGAAAGAAAATAAGAGGGAACCCATGCACCATTTTTTACTTAAAACCACGCAAGTAGTTTTCTTTCATGGCCAAATCAATTCTAGAGAACATTATGCTAACAAGTGATTTAAAATCTCCAAAAAATATAGCATTCCTTTCATGCAATAAGCCCCATAGGACATGGGTGAAGATAAGTTTCTATAATAACTTCCACAATAACTTAGATCCAAAAGAGAGAGAAACAAGAGAGAACAAAACACCAAACATCTCAAACAAGAGAACAATTAAGGAAAAGGTGGCAAGGAAATCATAAATTGCCCTCACACAAGGTAAATGAAACCCTCTCTTCAATTTATTGTCCATAATAAGGACATTGTCTTGAACAACTAACCAAAAAAATTCACTTTCAAGATCAAAGACTTGAACCTATTAAGGCTTTGTAAAAATATGCAAAATATTTTGTATCAAAGGCCCTTCTCTTTTTTGACCAATAGTTAATTTGGGAGGGAACACTAACTTTGTTGGCATTGTCCCCTCTATTTGAAACCTTTGGCACTAACTCAAAAAGTGGAGTTGGAAAATATCTATCTTTGTTGACAATTTGGACTCGTATGCAAACAACCATAGATTATTGAAATTTGTTTGATTGTTGACTAGTTTTGCAAACAATAAAAAGGAGGAAGGTTGGTTAAGTTTTGATTAAGTAAAATCAGGTTTTGAAAGGACGCAAAACCTTGTACAAAAAAACTCAAAAGATATAGCAATATAAGGCTCAGATACAACAGTGGAGACCACCAAAATAGCAGAGGGATTAACCACCAGAAAACCCCCACCATCGGACAACAATCTGCAACCAGGGACCTTACGATTTAGATTTAGAACCACCCTTGTAGGACCAAAGATTCATATCCAAAGGAGGAGCGGAAGGCTTTGGTTTCTTTCCTTTCACAGTTGTCCAACCGTCCTCCAATTTGGCAGCATCATTCAACCAAACCCCTGAAGGAACAGAAGAATGGCCGACCAAAGAATCAACCCCCAACATCACATTCCCTCTAGGAGAAACCGGAAGGGGCGAACCCACAACAGTAGCAGACTGGACAACAAGTTCAACATTCTAGATAGCAGCAACCTCCATAGCAGAAACAGTCTGGACAACAGAATCAGCAACAGACTGGACAACCAAGTCAGCAGTCTGGACAACATCGTTGGTTAAGTTGTCGACACAATGAAAACGTTTTATAACTAGTGTCAAAAGCCAAAAATGATTTTCTAGCATTTTTTTAGTATGAAGGAAATCATTTTTCAATGGAGTGTTAATGATCCATAAAGGTTATTAAACCTTTGTCATCTTCCAGCAAGGTTTTCGTAACCTTGTCAACCACTGACAAGCTTTTCAATACTTTTGAAGAAAGCAAGGAAGGGGCTCTTTGGTATGTTCATTGACATTTCCAAATAGTTCTATCACGGTAGAAAATAAGGTTCCTGTAGACACATAAAATTATCCTCAAAATTAGTTTTAATCTTCTATTTATTGGGTGAATATTATTATTCATTTGATTAATTAATCGTTATTATTTTCTATCATCATCAAATTAGATTTATTAAATTAATTCATATATTATTCTACTTATTTAAGGAATTCCTAATCTACCTAGACCCATCCTATCTCTAACCTCTACCATATCATAAACTCCTCTATTTATAACTCCTTGCAACCTCATCATTTACACCCAATTAGAGAATGTGGGATAAATCCTTATCTCCAACTACCTTCTTTATCCCACATTCCTTCTAATTTTTTTCTCCCATTTGAAGACATAAATGCATTGCCCCTCTCTGTATTAAGCCTCTGGCATCTTTGATCTTTCTAGTTCTTTTAACTCTTGAATTAAATAGCTCTTGATCTCTCTTTATAGCTTCTTGTGTATGGTGTTCTAAGAGCAAATATCATTTATAAGTACAAAATATAATCTTGTTGATAAGAGGGCAATGGAGTGAAATTTCATTTAATGCAATTATTTTATTTCGAGTTGATGTTATTTGCATTTGTATGAAGAACTTCATTGTTGCGATGTTGGAACAACTAGATTTCTAATCTGGTTGACAATTCCCCTCATTCGTACATCTGACACATCCGGTGGGACTGAGTCCTTTTATTAATCTTATTATTTGCATAGAAGTAGTTGCTCTAATCTTTCTTTTTTTTTGTTTCCTGCATTGTTCAAAAGTTTCTGGAGCGTTTGAAAAAAATGAAAATAAAAATCTATCTCATGTATATGCTGCAAATCATGCATTCACTGAGATGATATTTCTTTGAGGCAATCAGATAACAGTTCGTTGTATTCATTATGTATGAATCCTTTGAGGTGTGATTTCTTTGAGGTCTTTTGAAGCCCTTACAACAAATTGTTATTGAACATAACCTCTAATCATCTTATTCTTGCAATGGTGGCAAAAACTACGGTTCTTTGAGGTAAAAATTTCATGTTGCTTTTGTGCTTTCTGCAAGCAGTTCACGTTGTCTTTAAGTCGTTCTTCAAACACATCACGCGCCTTCTGGTAGGCTGTGAGACCACATTTCTTTGAAGCATTTTTTCCTGAAAGACATCTTAACATGCCTTGCATTTGCCTCCATATTTTGCAGTGTTTTAGTTGATTTCTTGAGATGAGATGGGATCTCTTTGAACATTCTGTCAAACAGTTCGATTGCCTTCTATACATTGGAACATTCTGTCAAATAATTCACGTGCTAGTTTCATGATTCCATTGGTATGCTCAAAAACAGTTCATTTGCCTTGTCTACGCTGCTACATTCTCAGCCTTTTTTTAAACGATTCGCATGTTCAATATTCTTTCAAACAGTGCATCTGCATTGTCTATGTTCGTTTACTTGTAAAGCTTTTGCAATTAATCCAATTCTGCAAATCATGCAATCATTGCATTCCACGAGGCACTGACTGATATTGTCATGAACTGCTAGCAAGGATTAGGGATTTAGGCTCCATGACTGCCATTTGAGTTTGTTTGAAAGTTTATAATGTGATATTGTTATAATGTGAGTATTATTTAGATGTAATAAGTGCTAAATGTTCTATTTATTCTCATGAGAGATGGATTCTTGTGAACCACTACTCATGAAACATAAGTTAATGAGTTTGACTCAAGAAACTAGACAGTTGAATTCTGATAGTAATATCACAATTTAACTTACTGTAGAAAATATCTCTTACTTATCAGTTTATAATGTGTTTTCAACAAATACTTTTGTACATTTTCTACAATCATAAATACGATGTCTATGTTTTTCTTTTGGCACGGGCTTGAAGGATGTTCAGCTTTTATTTTTGTTTGAGGTATTTGTTTTAAAACGAAATTTCAGATCCAAGTACATTCTGTGTCTAATAGTCTAGTTTTGTTATTATGTTAACTAGTTTTGTTATAGTGTGTACTAGTTTTTGTTATTGTGTTAGTTAATTAATTGGTTTGTGTAGTGTTAATTAGTTTGTGAGTTGGCCTTGTTAATTAGTCTTTGTTAGAGTTTTATTAATTAATGTTTTGTTTAGTAGTGTTAGTTTTAATAATTAGTGTTTTGTGATATTGCTATCAAGATTCAACTGTGTAGTTTTTGAGTCAAACTCATTGACCCATGTTTCATGAGTAGTGGTTCACATGAACCCATCTCTCATGAGAATGAATGGAACACTTAGTACTCATTGGATCTAGCTGATGCTCACAGAGGTGAAGCACTGGGACTTCCGGGGAGGTCACCCATCCCAGTACTACTCCAACTTGAGCGCGCTTAACTACAGAGTTTCCTCCATGGTTAAACCCACTCTGCTTACAACCCCATTTGCAAAACCTTCACCAAGTGTTGTTCCTTATGAACCATGCATTAGAAAGCCCCTTAAGCTCATCAATTGATAAGTAGGAGATATTTTCCACAACAAGTCAAATTGTGATATTGCTATCAGGATTCAACTGTGTAGTTTTTGAGTCAAACTCATTAACCCATGTTTCATGAGTAGTGGTTCACACGAACCCATCTCTCATGAATTAGTGTTTTGTTATATAGTGTTAGTGTTTTAGTCAGTGTTTTGTTAGTGTCTTGTTAGTATAGTATTTAATTTCTTTGTTAGCATTGTTATTGTGTTTATTTAGTTGCTAATTTATTTGTTAGTTGTGTTAGTTGTTAGTTAACATTTGTTTTGTGTTAGTGTTTGGTCTTTTTGTTTAGTTAATGTCCATGTCTATTGGTGTGTTTTATTGGTTTTTTGTAGTTGATTTTTAGTGTGTTTTTGGTGTGGATAGTGTTTTCAATTTGTTTTAGATCCCAAGGTAGAACACAAGCATGCTTTCCCCTCGTCTTCATAGATCTTGGGTGTAAGAGAAAGTGCACGTACCTTTGAAAAAAAGATAGAACAAAAGTATCCTCTCCCCTTACCTTCTAACAGAACTTAGGTGTAAGATAAATTGAGTTTATCTTTTTCTCTAGAGGGTCTACCTTGTGGGAAAAAGTACTCATCCAAAGGAATGAACCAAGCGGTAACGGGCTAAAGAAAAGCTTCTTTTGAACTGCTATATAAAAATTGTGGTTGTGAATAAAGTCAAATCAATGGGTGTGAATGTTTCATACTGACGAAAGTCTCCATTAGTATCCATGTGATGCCTAAAAACCCTTGTTCTAAGGGCTAGGAAGCCTCTTAATTGAGTGAACCGCCACATGTATGGCCCCCTGAACGAAAGTCCACTAGACATCGTTATTTAACAGTATTTTTAGCCTTCTGAGGAGGGGGGCATCATTTCCCTATCTGTTGGCTCTTGAAAAGATAAAATGAGGAGGTTGCTTGAGATGGCAGAGATTCCAATTTATTGGTTATGGTATCGCGTAAGTCATTTCCTTAGGCTAGAAAGTATTTTCAAGTGTCTTTGATTGTGTTATACCTACCTATTGGCTCTCAAAAAGACAAAAAGGTGACTGCACCCATTCTAGGTGTGACATGGTTGCTTGAGTCAATAGAGATTCCAATTTGTTGGTTGTAGTATCGTAGTAAGTTATTTCCTTAGGCTAGAAAGTGTTTTGAAGTGTCTTCAATTGTGTTATACCAATAGAAATTTGGGCTTTGAGGAGCCTTTGAACATACACATTTGCGCTTATATTTTCCATCAAAGAAACAAACATTTTGTCTTTATGTTTCAAATGTATTCTTTGTCACATTTGATTATTCAAAACAAAACAAACTTACCAACATTGAGATCACAACTTATCCTACAAACATTGCTAGTGATTTCCAAGACAAATCAACAATCTAAAGTGTTGATGTTGATTAGATTTATATCAGATCTACACAGTATATGTCCTTTTAATTTTAGAATCTCTCTCAAATATAGTGCGAGATATATAATGTTTCAGATTTGTAATTCTAATTTCTGAACATGAATGATAGAGATCGACGCTTATATAAACCGATTCATATATTAAATATAATCATGATTTATTTGTTATCTTCAATGAGTAATGTTCCTTAATCAGATATAAATCAGATTGTTGCAATATACATATATTATCAGTGATAAGTATGAGATGTCTAATATCGATTAGATTGATATTCATCAAATAATAATGACATTGATTTAGTAATGCATATCGATATACTTGGAACAAAAACATCAATCTGATTTGTGAATGGTAATTCGATTTAGCAATAAGATTAATATGATCATATATTTTTTTAATATTAAATGTGTATGTATATATATCAATATACAATGTATATTAATAAATATACATACATATAATTATACATTCTATTGATCTTATAGTTATTCACAATTATCTAACCGAAGCTACTATTTTCAACACTCCCTCTTAGCTAGGGAGGATAAAAATATGACCAAGTATATATCACAATAAGCTCATCTATTGTGAGAAGAGATACCACCTTAGTCATGATATCAAAAGATATGATATGCTCAAGAATATCAAGTCACATGACATTCTTCATAAAATATCCATATTATGGTATGTGCACTGGTATCGAGTCTCATGATGTCTACCATAACAAATCATGGTATATCCACGGATACACTATCCACCATGAATATTCATAAGGATCATAATGATCTTCAACTAATATCAAGTCTCATGATATCTATTAGAATATACAAGAGATACTAACTATCATGGCATGTCCATGGATATCAAATCACATGATATCCATCATGATAGTGAAGCTAATCATTGTTAAGTCGTCACCTTACAATGTCAAATACAAGTGTTCATTATATGAAAGAGCGTCACCTTTCAATAATGTACATGGGGGGCCATAAAGTTATTGAGTCACACACATGACAAAAATAGTTTACACATTAAACATCTTTCACACACACACACACACACACACACATATATATTAGTACAAATAAATAATTTGAGACTCAATCTCAATAATGACTTACATTTTCAACCATACCAAATTTCTTCCTAAAGTGTTCAAATTTTACTCTGGAGAGAAGCTTGGTGAGAATGCATGTTGTTTGGTCACTTGTAATTTACACCAACTAAATCACATTCCTTTCTACCATGTCTCTCACATAGTGATAAGGAATCTCGATGTGCTTTGATTTATCATGGAACATTGGATTCATTAAAAGCTTAATACGACTCTGATTATCACAATGGATAATAGTAGGATTCAGGGGCTCACCAAAATATGCTTTGCAGCAACAAGGTGTATCTCCTTTGTTTCACACATAAACTGACTTAGAGCATTCATTGCGCCATAACAAATATATGGTATTGTGTTAACCAAGTACATCAATGATCCAATTATTTGTCTATAGAGAGTGGGATTTGTAAATTTTGATTCTATGGTTGCTTCCTTCAATTTGTGTAAATTGGTTTCCATAGGTGTAGACATGGGTCTACAATCCAACATTCCAAACCTCTTCAGGATATCAATAGTATACTTTCCTTGATTGAGAGTGATACCATCTGATTTCTGCTAGACTTCCAATCCAAGGAAGTAATGTAGAATGCCTAAGTCCTTCATGTCAAATTTTGAAGCCATGTCCTTCTTACATTAAGTGATAAGGTGATGTTCTCCTATAATTAGTAGGTCATCAACATATAAAATAAGTATTAGCATATCACCATTAATTACTTTAAAATAGAGGTTTAGATCTGCATCATTCTTCAAATATCCTAGTCCCACAAGATAGTGATCAATCCTCTCATACTAGGCTTTGGGGGCCTGTTTAAGTCCATAAAAATATTTCTTTAATTTGCATACATGTGATTCTGCATTATGTATCACAAAACCTTCAGGTTTCTCTAAATAGGCTTCTTTATCAATAGTCTCATTCAGGAATGCAGTTTTCAAATCCATTTGATGGTTCCATCCTTTATTTGTTGCAATAGCTATTACTGCTTTGACTGAGGTGTAATGGGCAATAGGTGCAAACATCTCTTCATAATCAATACCCTCTTTCTATAAGAAACCTCTAGCAACAAAACGAGCTTTGTGTTTATCTATATTGTCGTCTGCAGCATGTTTGATTTTGAAGAGCCATTTGGAAGAGACAACAAATTTCTCTTTTAGTCTTGGTACTATATCTCACACATCATTTTTTACAATAGACTGATACTCTTTTGTCATGGCATCTTTCCATACTTGATGTTTGAGAGCATCTGGAACTCTAGTTGGTTTTGAATTAATAATCTCACTCATTAAGGCAACATAGCAAGAAAATTTGTGGGGTCTCTGACTTTCTCTAAAAGTTCCTTTGGGTGCTGCATAATTCTTAGCTTCCTCAATCATCTTTCTTGCCCAAAGTGGTCTTTTTTTGTTGTTGTTGGGTTCTTCTACTGGAGTAGTCTGATTTTCATTTATAGTTTCTTCAGGAGACTCCTTCTAAATCTCAGAAGCATGATCCTCCATGTCTTTAGGAGAATCTTAAATTTCTATCTCATGAGAACTCTTGGATCTCTTGAAAGCAATGTCTTCCTCAAAGATGACATCTATATTGAGTTCAATTGTTTCTGTCTAGGTATGTATATTTTGTAGGCTTTCGATGTTTCACTATAGCCCACAAATATCCCTTTCTTGCCATTGGGTTCTAACTTAGACCTCTTTTCTTTAGGCACATGAATGTAAACAGGACAACCAAAATCTTTAAGTGACTTATGGCTGGTTTTACACCGGTGAATGCTTCTTCGGAAGTTTTGTTATCTAGATGTGAGCGAGGACATCTATTTTGAATGTAAACAACTGTCCTAGAGGCTTCTGCCCAAAATGAAGTTTTTATGTTTTGATCGTACAACGTTGCTCTAACAGCTTCTACAATAGTTCTATTCTTTCTCTCAACAATACCATTTTGTTGTGGATTTTAAGGTACAGTAAACTCCCTCTTAATCCCAATGTTTACACAAAAAAGTTTAAAAATTCTATAGTGCATTCCTTCCCATTATTTGTTCCAAGTACTTTGATTTTCTTCCTGGTCAAATTTTCTATAAGAGCTTTGAAATCCTTAAACCTTTTAAGGATTTCCTCTGACTCTTTACATTTAAGAAAATATATCCAGGTCTTTCTAGAAAAATCATTTACAAAGATTATATAATATAAGAATCATCTCATGGAGGGTACATACATGGATCCACATAAGTCAGAGTGAACTAATTCTAATACATTTTTAGTTTTACTAAAGCTATTTAGGAAAGTCCCATTTGTATTCTATTGACATATTTAAGTTGTCATTGGTTAAGTTAGAGGCAAACATCAATTCCACTGGAGCACTGGTAGACTAATCAAGCACCGGTACTCTTTAGTATGCACCAGTAGACCAAACATAGTGTTTTCAACCGGTCTTATGAGACATATAGGGAAAGTATGACCAACCGGGTATAAGTTTAATACCGGTTGAGTGCATGATAATCTGAACCGGATTATGTGGAGTTGTCTCAGTTAAAACTAGATTATACGGAGCATTCACAGTTGAAACTGAAGTTATCTTTTTAACTAGAGTTAGCTTTATTTCATCTACACGCGTTACAAGGTAAATTCAAGATCATTTTGTAAGTTTTTTTTGCATGCATGATTTATGGATGAGTTTACAGCTTGGAAAAACTGTGAGTAGTATTTTTAATAAGAATATTGTCTTATAAATACATGCCATAGTATACACAAGAAGTGTTGTTGAATATTTAGAGTAGGAGAGAGATATCTTCTGATAGGAGCTACAGTCATGAGAAGTGAAAGACAAAGAAGGGTTCAATAGCCAAGCAGAGAAAAAGGGTAACAAGTATGATCTGATCAGACAAAAGGTGTCATAATAGATCATTTCTTTGAATTGTAAGAGTAGATTCAAATCCCTCAATCAAGGTGAACCCTAACATGTTCTTGTATAAATCCCTTCACCGGGTAACATATTTATTGGTGTTGAAAGTACTTTAACAAGGCGACTCCTAATAGGGTCAAGATCCTAATAGGTCTCCTACTAAATCCCTTTATCGGGTAGCACTCTTACTAGTGTTTTGTAAGCCTTTAATAGGGCATCTTTATTACTGCAGTACTAAAGTTGTGGGTTTTGTCCCACCGTGGTTTTATCCTTCTAACTGAGGGTTTCCACGTATATATGTTGTGTTGACCTATGTATTTCTATTTATGTTTATGGGTGATTGATTATATTCTTTTAATTCTACAAGAATAAATTTATAAGGATAAATTGGAATAGAAATTGTATTTACAGATTCCCCCCCCTCTCTCAGTAACCAATTAGGATTAACAATTGGTATCAGATCTTTTTGGTTCTCAAAGATATAAAGCTTAACTACTTGAGTAAAAGATCATGGAGGGATATAGGTATCAGAAACATCTTGAGGAAGTGAATGGCATAATTGTCTCTCTTGAGAATAGACTGAGGATGTCCCTTGCAAAAAGAAAGGAGTTGGCTCTGCAAGTAAGCGAAAGAAATGAAACAATTGAGGAACTCTATGGGCAAAGTGGATCTAATGAAGGAGAGGAGGCAGTCTCTGAGCTTATGGAGAGAAATCAGAGTCTAATCAATCAAATCTCAAATCTGAAAAGGGAGCAGGAAAATAATTCTCTAAGAATGACTGAAATCATTGAGGAAAAGAGGAAAGCTGAAGATGAAAGGAACAGTGTCATGAAATCACTGGCAGCCTCTGAGAGAGAAAGAAATCTGGCAAAAGATGCAGTAAGGGAAAGTGATCGTGTTGTTCTACAACTTCAAGAAGACATGCAAATAATTACATAAGAGAATGCAAACATGCAAAAAAATTGGTATGATAAAGATGATGCATGCAAAAGGTTGGCTATTGAATTGTATCAACTAAAGGAACAGATGAAAGTTCTTGAAAAAAGAAATGAGGCACTTAGAAGATACAATGAGAGCTCAGAAAAGCTTGATGAACAACTGCGGACTCAAAGAAAGCACAAGGATTCCACGGGAGTTGGGTTCACCGGTTAAAGTAGCAAGGAAACCGGTGAGTCATGTGGAGTCAAGAAAGGCAAGATGGAAAAGAAGAAGCAATCAACAGAAGACAAAGGTAAGAAGACCTTCAAAATCTCTTGCCATCACTATGGTAAACTGGGTCATAAAAAAATGACTGCAAAAATGTGCTGGTAAAACTAATTACTTCTAATAGTTACTACAGAAACTGTTACAAAAATGACCACAAGACTTCTGAATGCAGGTCTCGTCCCAACAGTGTGTCTAGTGGAAGTAGGGGAAGCTTCAAAGGTTACTGCTATGCATGCAACAAGTTTGGACACAAGGCTGATGAATGCAGATCTAAAACTATGGCATTCAGATCCCCACCGAGACTGATATTCCCTAAGAGGAATGTAAACCAGAGCACAACCAACTGTGCTAACTGTGGCATACATGGCCATAATAACTCTTGGTGTCATTCACCTAAGAATAGAAGGGTAAATCCATGGAGAGAAATTACCGGGAAGACTTGTTACAACTGTAACAAGATCGGGAATCTGGCCAAGGAATGCAAGAACCAGGCAATGACCAAAAGAAAAGGACCGGTCAAACCAGTGAATAAGACCATGTCTCCCAACCAAAAGGGCAACAAGGGAAAAGAGACTGAGATAGAAGTCAAGAAGATTTGGTTTAGAAAGGAGTCAAAGAGCTCCGCTAAGGAGAAGACAGAAGGAAAATCAACATCTGTTGATGGTGATATCTCTTCAGTAAACTAAGCCTGAGGGCTTAGAGGAAACCGGTAGTCCCACTAGTACTTTTGACCTTATTTTTCTACCAAAATTTTTGACCATCAAATAAAAAGGTTTAGGTTGGTTGGATTATAGAAGGAAAACCTTCATTTTTTTTAATACATGCCTGTGTTGGTTGAAATTTCGACCAATACCGTGTAGGTCAAAATTTCGACCAACACGGGCATAACTTTAAAAAAAAAAAGATTTCATATCTCATTTCATTATTAGATCAAGCTTGGAGCGTGCAAAGGAGGACCACCTGCGAGGGTTTTAACTGTTATTTGGTGTAAAAGGAGGACTTCTTACGAGGGTTGCCACTATTATTTGGTGTAAAAGGAGGACCGCCTGCAAGGGTTACCACTGTTATTTGGTGTATAAGGAGGACCGCCTGCGAGGGTTGCCACTATTATTTGGTGTAAAAGGAGGACCGCTTGCGAGGGTTGCCACTATTAGTTGGTGTAAAAGGAGGACCGCCTTCAAGGGTTGCCACTGTTATTTTGGTGTAAAAGGAGGACCGCCTGTGAGAGTTGCCACTGTTATTTGGTGTAAAAGGAGGACCACCTGTAAGGATTTCCTTACCTACACCTACGGTATGATTGGTTTTTTTTTAACATATATGTTCGATTGAATATGATCTTGGCTAGGTTAGAACCGGTATTATGGTTGTGAGTTGTAGGAGAAGGTGATTTCTACAAAGCCCTAGGCTATAGATGTTTTATCTAAGAATGTGTAGTATTTATCGTTCATTTTATTTAATAAAAGTAATATTTATTATATAAAAATTATTTCAAAAACACATTAACAAAGAGAGAATCAATGTATTATTCAGCAATCAACATACAAGACTATTTCAATCATAAAAACACTATTCCCTTCAACTCAAATGCTTGCTCATGCTATACTTGTGCCATGAAATTCCATGGAACACTCCCTGTCACAGCCAGTGATCACTCTTTTCCTTCAAACTTTTGCAACTTCCAAGTTTGATCAATATTGTACATGGTTAATAATCTTTATTCCATGGATTCTAGGCCTTTGAGTCCATGGAATGGTTATTAGTTACAAGTAAACTTCAAAATAAAGAAATAAATCTGAATAAACTAGTCTATGTCGTTGTAAGTGAGGGTACAGTCATGCTATGTGACTCTCAAACCAATCCAAACAAACAATATTGTTTCCAAATACTTTGTTGGTTCCTACTAAACATGAACCAAATAAAATTTACATTTGAATCCACACCCTAAGTGCCCAAAATGAAAAGGTTTAAATACTTCAAGGAATCACAGTGACTGGTTAACGCATGGGACAGTCAAGATAAAAGCCTCCAAAGCATTCAATGAGTGAATATGAATGTTTGAAAACTATTCCTTATTGCATAATGAAAAGGAAAAACCAAAAAAAGACTTTGACACCTTTAAGATCACTGATTTCAATTAGAAAAACTTGTCTTTTATTTGATTTCCTGTTTAATCCATACACCAGGCTTCTCTGTCGTACTATGGCTTCCAAAAGATACATATAAACCATCATCTCAACTTCCCCAACCACTCCTAACCGGTTAGAGCGATTAGTTGGATGTTTAGACATTAAAATGTGACTTGATCACTAAAACTTCTAAGGTATTTTAAATACTTAGAATACTTTTTAATACCCAACTATACTCTTAGAATCTCATGTTAAACAACTAAAAAATAAAGTCAATATAGTTCCTTTAACACAACCAAAGTTAAAATTAAGAATTTTGGTGAAGTCAAGGAAGTAAGTGTGAGATCAAAATCAGTCAAGTCTCTAAATCTAAGTCCAAGTTTAAAGGGAGGGCTTCTAAAGGCATGAAAATGACTAAGTCTGGGATGATGAAATAAAGGTAAATTCCGAAGGGGCAGAATCTACCCTCTTCTTGGGAATTTTATCGCAACCACCCATTCATTTCCACCCAGTTGTAGGAATGCAGCAAACAAGGCATGAACGAGGACCTAGCACAAGAGTGTGCTACTTGTTGTTAAGAGAACACATTAAAATCAAAATGAGTCCAAACTAAATGGGAATTGGCTCAAATTCTTTGTCAAACATATTGTACAAAACATTGTAATGTACTAAGCTCTATGAAGAAAAAGTATCCCAAGCTCTGAGATAAATATGCACCTTACACTTTGGAAATGAATTTATATCCTATGTGTATGCACATATAGGTGTATGTGTGTATTGATATTGGAAAAGTTTGAAGCAACAACAAAAATATAAAAAATGATAGCTTTAGGGGAGCCTTGCACTGGCCAAAAAAAAAAAAAAAAGTCCAGAATGTGAGGGTATCATTTTTCATTTTCTTGCTTGGAGAATGCTATAACATTAAAGATGCATTCACTTTCTTTTAACTTGTGCCTCTTTACTTATATGGAATGTCAACCAAGTTAAACCGAATTTTTTTTGCAGCTCTATAGAAATCAACTGATACATCTAAATCTACTCATCACTCGACTATGGAATAATCACAGCTACACACCTACATATGGATGCCTTTGATGCCTTTTTTGGCTAGCCTTTCTCAATGAGAGGTGGAGGATGGCATAGCGCATCCAAATTTCTACCATCTGGGTTTGCTATATAGATTATTTTCTATGGTGTAGAAAAGTGGATGGCTCTACCCTAAACTTTTCTTTGATACTTAGTCTGTCGATGTATGCATTTCATCCTTGTCACTTCAGGAGTGACATTTAATAGAAATCCATTTATCTTTCAACTCTTTCACTTCACTATTTTTATTGTATTTAAGTCTAGTGCCTTGGTTGATATTCTGGAGACAGCGACTGGCAGGGTATAGTCAATTTAATAGTAGTTTGACATAAAATATCTGAAGGCTACTTAGTTTATCTTAGGGATAAAGATAATTTATTTTTAACTTTGGTTGTGTTAAAGGAACTATGTTGACTTTATTTTGTAGTTGTTTAACATGAGAGTTTGTAGATTAATAGGAGTTCACATTTTTATGGGAACGTATCATTCAATTGAGCATTAATGCCCATTTATATCTAGTGAGATGAACATAACTCATGTACCTCATGCTAGTGTGCTTAGATACCTTGTATACACTATTTTGCATTAGACTAGACATTATCCAAGTAGTGAGTATTTATATAAAGTGCTATAACACACAAGCGGTCCTCCTTTTACACCAATTAATAATAGTGACAACCCTCACAGGCGGTTGGATAATGTCTAGTCTAATGCAAAATAGTGTATATAAGGTATCCAGGCACACTAGCATGAGGTACATGAGTTATAAACTCTCATGTTAAACAACTATGAAATAAAGTCAACACAGTTCCTTTAACACAACCAAAGTTAAAATTATGAATTTTGGTGAAGTCAAGGAAGTAAGTGTGAGATCAAAATCAGTCAAGTCCTTGAATCTAAGTCCAAGTTTAAAAGGGAGGGTTTCTAAAGGCATGAAAATGATTAAGTCTGGGATGATGAAGTAAAGGTAAATTACGAAGGGGCAGAATCTTCCCTCTTCTTGGGATTTTTATCCCAACCACCCATTCATTTCCACCCAGGTGTAGGATTGCAGCAAACAAGGCATGAACGAGGACCTAGCACAAGAGTGTGCTACTTGTTGTTAAGAGAACACATTAAAATCAAAATGAGTCCAAACTAAATGGGAATCGGCTCAAATTCTTTGTCAAACATATTGTACAAAACATTGTAATGTACTAAGCTCTATGAATAAAAAGTATCCCAAGCTCTAAGATAAATCTGCACCTTACACTTTGGAAATGAATTTATATCCTATGTGTATAACATGTTAAAGGAACTATGTTGACTTTATTTTGTAGTTGTTTAACATGAGAGTTTTTAGATTAATAGGAGTTCACATTTTTATGGGAATGTATCATTCAATTGAGCATTAATGCCCATCTATATCTAGTGAGATGGACATAACTCATGTACCTCATGCTAGTGTGCTTGGATACCTTGTATACACTATTTTGCATTAGACTAGACATTATCCAAATAGTGAGTATTTATTGAGCAACTTTTATGGCTAATCTTAGTCAAATCTTCCTTCGTGCTAGCAGTCTACAGAATTAGACTTTTATTAATAATTCATCATGTCAGATAAACTATGTTTAAGAATTGTTGGGACTGGTCCTTTGGCATGTATTAAATAGAATAGAATTTTCAGCACATTATTATCATTCTATTTCTTTGTTGTAAACATGCCATTGGTTTAGTTTTGAAAAAAAAAAATGTGTTAAATGCATTTAAAATAAAGGTCTAATTCTATAGACTGCTAGCATGAAGGAAGATTTGACATAAAATATATGAAGGCTACCTAGTTGTGTTAAAGGAACTATGTTGACTTTATTTTGTAGTTGTTTAACATGAGAGTTTGTAGATTAATAGGAGTTCACATTTTTATGGGAACGTATCAATCAATTGAGCATTAATGCCCATCTATATCTAGTGAGACAAACATAACTCATGTACCTCATGCTAGTGTGCTTGGATACCTTGTCTAAACTATTTTGCATTAGACTAGACATTATCCAAATAGTGAGTATTTATATAAAGTGCTATAACACACAGGTGGTCCTCCTTTTACACCAATTAATAATAGTGACAACCCTCACAGGCGGTTGGATAATGTCTAGTCTAATGCAAAATAGTGTATACAAGGTATCCAAGCACACTAGCATGAGGTACATGAGTTATAAACTCTCATGTTAAACAACTATGAAATAAAGTCAACATAGTTCCTTTAACACAACCAAAGTTAAAATTAAGAATTTTGGTGAAGTCAAGGAAGTAAGTGTGATATCAAAATCAGTCAAGTCCCTGAATCTAAGTCCAAGTTTAAAAGGGACGGCTTCTAAAGGCATGAAAACAACTAAGTCTGGGATGATGAAGTAAAGGTAAATTCTGAAGGGGCAGAATCTGCCCTCTTCTTGGGATTTTTATCCCAACCACCCATTCATTTCCACCCAGGTGTAGGACTGTAGCAAACAAGGCATGAATGAGGAGACAAACATAAATTTTAATTGCCATTTCTGACAAGTTGTTGCTTATAATCCCATGAATTAACTAGTTGATAAACAAGGTAAGGGTTTACAAATTTGTTCACTCCAGACAATGTTTTTAAATGTCTCAAAACCTCTAAATCTAAGAGGAATTTAACCCAAACTATTGGGAACACCAAAAGCCCCAAATCACCTCTCCTAAACCCTTGATTCAAGGGTTTCTTCAATCTCAACCCTTCAAGCTCTTCCAAGATCAATTGGTGATTGATTCACCATTCATACAACAATATAAGACTACTCCAATCATAAAAACACCATGCTATTTAAGCCAAACTCCCGTTGCTATACTTGTGCCATGAATTTCAATGAAAAACTTCTTTGTTATAGCCAGTGATCACTTCCTCTCATCAAACTTCTGCAACTTCAAGATGATAAAACTATTATGCATGTTAGTGAACTTCATTTCATGGATTCTAGGCCTTTGAGTCCATGGAATGGTTATTGTTTACAAATAAACTTCAAAACAATGAAAGAAAATTGAACAGAGCAAGGTTAATCTATTGTGTGTGAGGGTACAATCATGTTAAATGACTCTTAAAGCCTTCAAAACATGTGAATTATGAATTAAGGAACAAAACAAAAACCCTAAACTCCCCATGATACATGAAGTTTGGTTCTTCTTTTTTTTATTCTTGGTGTTTTGTTTCTTTGTGTGCTTTGTTGGTTGGCTATTGATCTAGGGAAACATAATCAAGCTTCACATGCAATTACCTTCTTCTAACAAAAAAGTTTCATATTAGGAGAGTTGATGATGATATTATTGCATTACAATGATATGTCTTAGAAAGGGTATTATATATAACTTTACTTAAGAATCTCTCAATACAATACATATTCCCCCCATATCTTATTCAAATCATATTTAATTCATTACTAGGGGAGGTAACCTATCATGGAGGAATTGATGCACACTCACCTAGCCTCTTGTGGTCAGGCTGCATAAGTGTGTGAATAGGCATGGTATGTGTATGTTTTCCTTACCAATAGATAAAACTACATAAAGATATAATCTTTTTATATAAATATAGACTAATTAAATAATTGAGAGAGTTTGGATCAACATTTGATTATATAAGTCAGACCTAGCACAAGGGTGTGCTACTTGTTGTTAAGAGAACACATTCAAATCAAAATGAGTCCAAAATAAATGGGAATTGGCTCAAATTCTCTGTTAAACATATTGTACAAAACATTGTAATGTACTAAGCTCTATGAAGAAAAAGTATCCCAAGCTCTGAGATAAATCTGCACCTTACACTTTGGAAATGAATTTATATCCTATGTGTATGCACATATAGGCGTATGTGTATATTGATATTGGAAAAGTTTGAAGCAACAACAAAAATATAAAAAATGATAGCTTTAGGGGAGCCTTGCACCAACCAAACATTTAATAGCAATCCATTTATCTTTCCACTCTTTCACTTCACTGTTTTTATTGTATTTAAGTCTAGTGCCTTGGAACATTAAGCATAATAATAATATGCTTAATCTATTAGTAATTGGAAGATTAAGCATATTATTACTATGTAGAGTTATGGCCATGTTTGCGCACACAAGAAAAAGTCCAGTGCCCTATAGAATTAGTCTAACAGTAAATTTATAACAATGCGGATAAGAATCAATTTGTAATTACTATGCATTAAACATGCTAAACTGATAAAGGTGTTATCTGCATTTAATCTGCCAATTACTAATAGATTAAGCATATTATTACTATGCTTAATGTTCCATTTAAATGCATTTAACACAAAAAAAAAAATTTACAAAACTGAACCAATGACATGTTTACAACAAAGGTCTAATAGAACTCCTAACAATTCTTAAACATACTTTATCTGATATGATGAATTCTTAAACAATTAAGGTTGGAGTAGACATAGTTATCACATAGTTTTTTGTGTGGTACAAGGAAGATTTGGCTAGGTCAAATCTTCCTTTGTGCTAGTAGTCTACAGAATTAGACCTTTATTAAGAATTCATCTTGTCAGATAAAGTATGTTTAAGAATTGTTGGGACTGGTCCTTTGGCATGTATTAAACAAAATAGAATTTTCAGCATATTATTATCATTCTATTTCTTTGTTGTAAACATGCCATTGGTTCATTTTTGTAAAAAAAAATTGTGTTAACATGCCATTAGTTCAGTTTTGTAATTTGTTTTTTTGTTGTAAACATGCCATTGGTTCAATTTTGTAATTTTTTTCAGGAACAATCTGGCCAAGGACCACATCAATACTGCTCACAATCTCATTGCCAAAGTGGCCAAAGGCTATGTTAGGCTGATAAAATATGGGGAGTCTCTTTATCGCTGCAAATCTTTGAAGATTGTTGCACTTGGACGGATGTGTACCATTGTTAAGAGAATTGGACCGAGTTTGGCTTACCTTGAACAAGTGAGGCAGCATATGGAAAGGTTGTCATCTATTGACCCAAATACTAGGACTATTTTGATTTATGGGTACCCTAATGTTGGCAAGAGTTATTTTATTAATAAGATTACTAGGGCAGATGTGGATGTGCAACCTTATGCTTTTGCTACTAAGTCGTTGTTTGTCGAGCATACTGATTATAAGTACTTGAGGTATCAGGTTATTGATACCCCTGGTATTTTGGACCACCCCTTGGAGGATAGGAACACCATCGAGATGCTCAGTATTATTGCCTTGGATCATTTGAAGGCGGTTGTTTTGTTTTTCCTTGATGTTTCAGGGTCATGTGGTTATAGTATTGTGCAATAGGTAGCTCTATTTCACAACATAAAACTTTTGTTTGCCAATAAGCCTCTTATTATAGTTTTTAATAATATTGATTTGCAACCACTAGAGACACTATGAGAGGAGGATGCAAAATTGGTTGCGGAGATGAGATTTGAGGCTGAGAAAAATATGGGTGGGTTCTTTGGGAATCAGGAGGGGGGGATGATGGCACACTACTCTCTATGAGTGCTTTGAAGGAAGAAGGGGTGATTGCGGTGAAGAATGCGACATGCGAGAGGTTGTTGGAGCAGAGAGTGGAAATTAAGATGAAGTCGAAGAAGATCAGTAGTTGTCTCAATAGGATTCATGTTGCAATGCCCAAGCTGCGAGATGGGAAAGAAAGGCCCCCTTGTATTCCTCAAGTTGTTTTGGATGCCAGGGTGCATGTTACCAAGGAGGCCATGAAGCTGGAGAAGGATATTAAGAATGAAAATGATGGGGCTGGAGTTTACTCTACAAGCTTGAAGAAGCGGTATATTTTGGCAAATGAAGAGTGGAAAGAAGATGATATTCCTGAGATCATGGATGGACACAATGTTGCAGACTTTATTGATCTAGATATCTTGCAGAGGCTTGAAGAAATGGAGAGGGAAGAAGGGCTTAGGATGGTAGCTGAGGGTGACAAGGATGATGAGATGGGGGAAGTGGAATTGAATCCTGATGAAAAGGAAGCTCTGGCTACAATTAGGAAGAAGAAGAAGATGTTTATCATCGAACACAGATTGAAGAAGAGTACTGCAAAGAGCATGCCTATCGTACCAAGGAAGTTTGGAAAGAACAAAGAATATGGCTTAAACAGAATGGAAAGACATCTTTCTAGCCTGGGCTTGGATCCTTCAGCAATTAGCTTGATAATAAATGAAGCAGATGAGAGCTGAGCAATTAGCTTCCCAAGACAAATCTCATAAATGGCCTATGTGTACCCCAATTCTTGTGCCCTTTGCACGTACCTAAATGATATATTTGAAACAACAAGGGTAAGGCTTAAAGAAGTTAATTTTGCATCACAGTCTGTAGTTGTTGCAACAACAGAGCATCAGGCACCACCTTTAGTACAATATGATCACTAGACAAGTCTGCATGTTTTATGAAGTTTGGTCATTGTGGATAAAACATAGAGATCTGTCTAGTGATCATATTGTGTTGAAGGTGGCGCCTGATGCTCTGTTGTTGCAACAACTACAAAATGTGATGCAAAATTAACTTCTTTAAGCCTTACCTTTGTTGTTTCAAATATATCATTTAGGTACGCACAAAGGGCAAAAGAATTGGGGTACACATAGTTCATTTATGAGATTTTTCTTGGGAAGCTAATCGCTCATCTCTCATCTCCTTCATTTATTATGAAGCTAATTACCGTAGGATCCAGTCCTAGGCTAGAAAGATGTCTTCCCAAACACATAAAAAACATGCACATAAACACGACAGCTGAGAAACATAAATGTAGATATCACAAAAGCAAAGAAACATAAATGTAGGCATCATGGTCACAATTTTTTGGAGACAACATAATTGAGTTGTATACCTGGACGATGCAAAGCAACTACTACTCCTCCGATTCCAAGTTGACACTGCGGGATCCAAAAACCATAGATAAGGAATAAATTTAGAGAGCGGAGGAGGGCCATAACGACCAAAATAATACAGGACAAACCTCAAGTTAAATGAGGTAACTGCAAACATTTTAATAGATTTTCATTATTAAATAATAAAATTTACATATACTAGTGTTCTAAGACCCCTCATTACATGATTTATTATTGTAAGCCTCCTCTGACTTATGCATCTAGAAAATGAAACTACAACCTATTGGGATTGAGACAAACCTTATAAAGAAACAACAGCTAAGAAGGATCGCTTGCCAACATCTGTTGAATACAAGCTCCTCCAACAGATGTATTCAACAGATGTTGGCAAGCGATCCTTCTTAGTTGTTGTTGTTTTATAAGGTTTGTCTCAATCCCAATAGGTTGTAGTTTCATTTTCTAGATGCGTAAGTCAGAGGGGGCTTACAATAATAAATCATGTAATGAGGGGGCTTAGAAGACTAGTATATGCAAATTTCATTATTTAATAATGAAAATCTATTAAAATGTTTGCAGTTGCCTCATTTAACTTGAGGTTTGTCCTGTATTATTTTGGTCATTATGGCCCTCCTCCGCTCTCTAAATTTATTCCTTATCTATGATTTTTGGATCCCGCAATGTCAACTTGGAACCGGAGGAGTAGTAGTTGCTTTGCATCATCTGGGTATACCACTCAATTATGTTGTCTCCAAAAAATTGTGACCATGATGCCTACATTTATGTTTCTCAGTTGTTGTGTCCCAAGGCCCCTTATGACCCTTTACAATCCCTAAGAATACATCTTAGAGGTTTTAAAATGTTGTAAAGGGTCATAAGAGGCTCCTAGGAGGGGCTAGATGAGCTTCCACCTTCACGTGGTTGGCCCTGTTAAGTAGAGAATGTTAAACTATTCTCGAAACAAAGAGAAGCTCAATAATTTAAGGTCTCAGTCCATAGACAAATTAAATTAGACTTACTATTCAAATTGGACAAATTATTTTTGTTGTACATGGAACTTGGAGTCAAGTGTGTCTCTAAACATTGTGAGCTTTCCATATTCTTTAAGTGTTCTGTCACAATTTTATTTGTCAAAGATTGAATTAGAGATTAAGCATTTTCTCACAATTTTATTCGTACATTGATGAGAATCAATGATGGAGAGCGTTTAGATTCTGAGAAGACATATATGCAGCGGAGGCCAGAAGGGATTTTTGTGGAGATTTGCTAGATGTGGAGATTCGCTAGAGTGGCTATATACATACGAGGGTTTCCAGATTGAGTACCAATGCAGGGATGATGATTCAGTAACCTATGTCTATAAAATCTTCACAAATATCCCTTCTTTGGCCTCCACTCATACCTCTTCTCAGAATCTAGAAACTTTGGATGATGTTTCTCATCCATGCACGAAATGTGCTAGTGATCGTATAAAATTACTTAAAACTAGTAAAGGGTGCTGGGAACAGCCTCTAGATTACGAAGGGATTCCATTCCGATGCAGGAGGTGTTTTCAGATAGGGCATAAAGTTGACCAATGCTCCAAGAAAATAATGTCCAAGGTTGCATCCTAGTGGAATGACGTCCCAAACCATCATTATATGGTGGAGAAGAAGGTGAAGCAGCAAAAGAGTTTTTCTCAAGTTGTGCATGGTGAGACATCGAATCAGGAAATTGGAAATGCATGTAAAGTGACCAATGTTACGAAGGGAGTGGATGGTTTGGATGATGAGAAAAGTGCTAGAAAGGTAGCAGCCACACCAAACGACAGAGAAAAGAAAAGACTTGTTGGGTGCCGAGAGAAGGTGGATGAGCGATCAGATGATCATCTGCATCAACATGGGAAGTTGTATCTTCTGAAGCTTGTGTGATTGATGTGGGTTTACCAAATATTTGGGGAGATAGCTCTCCTGAATGTAGCTATCCCTGGTTTGGGCAAGGTTCTAACCCGTTACGATTAATAAAATTACCAATTATCGTTAAAAAAAAAATAGTAAAGTAACATAACAAAATACACAGTGATATATATTAATGCAAAGTAACACCTGAAGACAAATATCTAGACTAATCACCGAGCAGGATGTCGTTGGTGATTACTCTGGATATTTATCTTCAGTTTTTTTTTTAACATTCCATTATTAGTCAAAATTTTGATGAACCTTGGTCGAAACCCTCACAAAGATTGGTCTAAATATCGACCACTTTGTGTCAAAATTTAGCGTCTTGGGTTTGGCATCCTAGTTGACAGTCTAAAGATTTCGACCAAAGTAGGTCGAAAGGTCTAAAGCTTTAGACCTAGTTTGGTCGAAAGTTCGACCTAATGACTTCCTAATAGAAAATGTGAATTTCGACCAAGATTGGCGTAGAACATTCTACCTTAACAACAATATGTTGAAAATTTGACTCAAAAAATAGCGACCAAACCATTTATCAATTATTCGACCAATTGTCTATTGAAAATAGGTTCCAATTGTACTAGTGTCTGCCTACTTTGCCCGGTAGAACTGGTGAGCAATGAACTCACACAGTCAAAAAGTGAAACTGGAAGAAGTAGATGGTCTATTATGTGAACCAAACAGGTAAGTGCTGACATTTCAACCGAGGTTTGATCAACAGGTAAAAAATATGAAAACCGGTTGTCAAAGAAAAGATTAGGTAAAATAATTAATGCTATAGCCATTAACAATAGTTACCATTTGGTAATTACCATTATACCCTAAATTTATATAAGGGAAGGATGATTACTCATTTCACTTTACTTTGCAAATTGTGATTTTTGTTTATGATTGAGTAATCTTCTCTTGATTTGATTTACCATCTTTGTTAAGTAATCTTTGTAAATTCGATCAAGAGTTCTCTGTGTAAACCGGTCAAGATACGATGGCATCATCATCTTATGTCATCAATCTAATTCAAGGGAACCAATTCGACAAACCTATTTATGACATCATGCCAGTGCAGAAGAGAGAAAATGACATGACATGTGCACTATCATCGGTGCCTGATGGAGTTCTATTGACCGAAGATGTTACTTCTTTCATTCACGCTAAGCAAGAAGAATTGGGTGAAACCTTCATCCAAAGCAAGTATCTCTCACTCTGCCAAGATGGAAAGCTTTAGGATAAGTATGTGAAGCTTGTAACTTCAGGATTGATCAATGGAGTCAAGTATCCAACCGTGTTTCGACCGGATTGGATAAGATTGGTTCTAAGTCGGGTGCACGAACTAGGGATGTGGCTAGCGAAAGGAGCAATCACATCAATCACTAAGGAGGATTTACAAAGGGTTACCGGTTACAGCGAAAAAGGGGAAGCTCTTACCCTTAGAACCATTGTGAATGTTGTAGTTGCAAGGTTAACAAAGTCAAAATCCGACAATCGGTTGATGAGTATCAACGACATAGAGGATGAAGGCATTCAGTTTACATCTGCGGTGATAGGGTACAAAATCTATCAGTCAAGCAACCTCGACAGTGTACTGAGCGGAGCCTAAATGTCAAACACCAGATCATGCACGACAACACACAATATGATATTTGAGCCATGCTGAGAGGGCAAATTTTCAAAAATCTAAAAAAGCTAGGTCTTGTGAAGAAAAAGTTTCTGAAATATGGAACTCTACTAGTATGTATGTTCTTTTATTATCAAAATTTCTTTCCGGGTGTAGGAAAAGTAACCTAGTTAGTAGATGAACCGGTTATGATTCAAATAGGAGAAATGGCGAACAAACTAGGAAATCAGTTTACTAAAGTAATGGCCGATTACTTTGAGGCCTTCTAGCTAAGAATGCATGCCAGGGAAAGAATTCCCTTGACTATTGTTGATTTATACAAGGATGAGGTGTGTTTTCTTGTCACCACCGATCATTGCATAATTCAGGCTATGGAGCCAAGAACTGAGTACGCACCAGAGCTCGGTTATGAAGTCTCTACCAAGGTAGCCAAGGCTTATGTAAAAGCATTTCAAGAGAGTGATCTAGATCTCTCTTCACGCCAGTTTGGGACTTATGAAGAAATTCTAGAAAATCTGAAGAAGTCTTCAGTAAAAGAACCTAAAAAGGTATATGTGAAGAGGTCTCCCACACCAAAGAAGAAGAAACTAGTAACAAAAGAACCCAAGGTTCAACGAAAAAGAGCACAACAGGTGTCTAGCAAGCAAGGGGAAGAACAGGAAGAAATAGAGACCGAAGACATAACTACTCTTCACTGAAAGAGGAAATATGTGAAACCGGTGAAAGAGGATGCACCGAGAGGAAGAAAACCAACTATTGAATAATTTATTGGAGTTAAGGAACGAGGTGTATTGGGGACAATTGGAAGGAGATATGGTCTAAGCAACGAAGAGGACAAAAGAAAAATAGAAGAAGTTGTAGTTCACTGTCTCTGCAAGTTCAACTACATTCCAACTGAGCTTCACACAATAAAACTAGATGATTTACTAGAGATCATAGAAGGATGATGAAAGTCTTTAATTGAAAAGGAGAAAGAGCTAAGGATAAAAGCTCTACTAGAAGTCCAAAATCATCTAACTCTAGACGAAGCAACCCAACAAGTGGATCTAGACAAGCAAATTTTCTTGATAGGAAAAAGGATAAGTCAAGTGCTTATTGGAGATGTGGACAAGGTGCATGAAGAAGGTGTTGCTACTTGGACAAATCTTCTTCAACGACAACACCAGGTAGAAGAAGAATGCCAGAAAACAATAGAGCCACCGATGAAATATATCGAGAAAGGAAAGGGTATATTGGGAGTTGAGACTTCGGTCAAGGGAAAACCTGCAGAAGAACTGGTAATTGTTGATATAACTGATTATAAAGTTGATGATCTGACTCCACCAACTCTACTTGCATCCCCAATAAAAGGTAAGGCTAGAACCTTAATTGTAGACAACATAGTAGATGAAGTTATGGATTATGGTGAAGTGTCCAATGTAGCCAAATGGTTCACTGTGTTAGTAGAAGAGGATAAACAGAAAATAGAGGTTGCTCTCTTGGAAAGTTTCTTAGATTTCAACAGAAGTCCTAGAGATTATAGGAATAAATTTCCTCTAGAATTGAATCAAAGAATTATGGTTAAATGGAGAACCGGTCTGGCAGCCAACAATAGAATTGCAAAGGAAACATTGACACAGGTAAAACCAGGTCTTAGTGAGGAAACAACCAAACTTATAATGGAGGAAGTGTCAATGAATTTGGACACAAAGAACAGGGTCACCAAGATAATCAATGGATATGAAAAGGATGTATATCAAGAGACACTTGAATTCTAACAGACTTATGACTTCAGTACTCTGAAGACAACAGGTCCACAGGATGAACTTGAGAAAGTATTGGAACCACTGGTTCAATTCACTGCTCATGAACAAACTAGTGAGCAACAAGTTCCAACAGAAACGTTCACAACTAGTGAACAAGTGAATCTAGGAGAACAAGTTCTACCAGAAGAACAAGTACTAGGAGAGTCATCAGACAATATGACTACTAAAAAAGGGAGAAATGAGGAAGAAATTGTTGTGGATAAGCAACATGCAGCTGAGGAGCAACACACAAAGCCTCCACCAGAAGAGCGAGTACATACTGAAGAGGAAGTCCATCTGGAAGAAGAAGCTCATCCACAAGAAGAAGTGCGTCTAGAAGTAGAGGTACATCTGGAGGAAGAAGTTCAACTGGAAGGAGAAGTGCATCAACAATAAGAGGTATAACAAGATGATATACCACAACAACAAGAAGTACATGTCAACACTAAACATGAACAGCCTATGGAAGAACAACCAGAACAAGAGAAGAAACAGAAGGAACCGATAGATGTTCCCAGCTCATCTTCATCAAAGAGGAAACTAACTTTTGCAACTGAAACTGAAGCTAAGAAGAGAAAAGTTAGTGAAACTGTGGTTGACATAAGCAAG
Organism: Chamaecyparis obtusa; assembly: GCA_027943335.1. Lineage (NCBI taxonomy): Eukaryota > Viridiplantae > Streptophyta > Pinopsida > Cupressales > Cupressaceae > Chamaecyparis > Chamaecyparis obtusa. Next base: position 2,435,271 of record BSBK01001859.1, read on the forward strand.
ATGTCAACTAGACGACTCAAAGAGCTCACTAAGAGGAAACAGGACATTGTCCTCTCTAGTGTAAGGAACATCTTGTACAATTTTGTACCAGATCCATACATTGATGAAGACGAACTTGTAATTGATCAATTGGAAATATTGACACAAGAAATTGGTGAAGATGTCACCGATCTAGAGACAATAGACATTGATCACTATGAGAAAAAGCGAGTAGAAATTCTACACAAACAGGTTGAAGAATTAAAGACAACTGTATCTACAAATACAAGAGTACTCCAGCAACAGATACAGGATGCATGATGTCTAATCACAAGGACTTCAAACTTTGAAGACTTTGTTCAGGATATCACTGAGAAGACATCCAAAACTTCAGAATAAATAAGAGTTCTTTCATCCAAGTTCGATGTAAAGAGCACATCTGCAACAAAATATAGTAGGGAAATGACAAGCCTTGCTCTCATTCTGAGAAATGCATCTAAAGAAACAACAAAACGAATTCAAGATCTCATTGGATTCCAATTATTTCTTGCCCCTACATTTGATCTCATGCAAATGACTGCAATTGAGGCAAAAAACCTAATCAAGGAACCAGACTACAGAATAGTCAAAGACATGGAAAACATAATTGTATCACTGCAAGCAGTACAAAAAAAACTTGGAGCATGTCACCAGTCTATGGAATCCATTTCTTCAATCAACAAAGAAAATGTATAAGGATATCTTCACAAAGTTACAAATATAAAATGATTCATTCAAGCTATAACACCCCTTTGTCCTATGGAGGCAAAAAGGGGAAGAAGATCAGGACTTAAAGAAGATCAGAATACCGGTTGGTAAGCAGATATCGGAGGTGATACAGAGGAAGAAAGAAGAAGATACAGACAGTTGTGTTTACAGGGGAAGTCTACAAGACAGGGAATGTAAGGTGATGTTTTGCCACCAATGCCAAAGGGGAAGATTGTTGACATATTTAAGTTGTCATTGGTTAAGTTAGAGGCAAACATCAATTCCACTGGAGCATCGGTATACTAATCAAGCAGCAATACTCTTTAGTATGCATCGGTAGACCAAATAGAGTGTTTTCAACTAGTCTTATGAGACATACAGGGAAAGTATGACCAACCGGGTATAAGTTTAATACCGGTTGAGTGCATGATAATCTGAACCGGATTATGTGGAATTGTCTCAGTTAAAACCGGATTATACGGAGCATTCACAATTGAAACTGAAGTTAGCTTTTTAACTGGAGTTAGCTTTATTTCATCTACAGGTGTTTCAAGGTAAACTCAAGATCATTTTGCAAGCTTTTTTTGAATGCATAATTTATGGGTGAGTTTACAACTTGGCGGAACTGCGAGCAATATTTTTAATAAGAATATTGTCTTATAAATACAGGTCATAATATGCACAAGAAGTGTTGTTGAATATTTAGAGCAGCGGTGAGATATCTTCTGATAGGAGCTACAGTCACGAGAAGTGAAAGACAAAGAAGGGTTCAACAACCAAGAAGAGAAAAAGGGTAACCGGTATGATCTGATCAGACAAAAGGTGTCATAATAGATCATTGCTTTGAATTGTAAGAGTAGATTAAAATCCCTCAATTAGGGTAAACCCTAATAGGTTCTTGTATAAATCCCTTCACCGGGTAACATCTTTATTGGTGTTGAAAGTACTTTAACAAGGTGACTCCTAATAGGGTCAAGATCCTAGCAGGTCTTCTACCAAATTCCTTTACCGGGTAGCACTCTTCCAAGTGCTTTGTAAGCCTTTAACATGGCATCTTTATTACTGTAGTAGTAAAGTTATGGGTTCTGTCCCACTGTGGTTTTCTCCTTCTAACCGAGGGTTTCCACGTATATATGATGTGTTGACCTGTGTATTTCTATTTTTGTTTATGAGTGATTGATTATATTCTTTTAATTCTACAAGAATAAATTTATAAGGATAAATTGGAATAGAAATTGTATTTACTGATTCACCCCCCCCAATAACCGGTTAGAATTAAGATATTCTTTCCTAGGGCACACCATTTGCATGCTCCTCCATGGAATTATTTCAATTTGAGCAACCATGTCACCATTTTTCCTACTAAGGGTAGGGCACAAAAATGAATATGTCATAATCTTCAGTGCCAAATTTCATTTGAGTCAGAAGTCTCATGGGTTAGGGCTTGATTTAAATCAGTGCAGAGTTTGTAAAAACATCTTTGTCTTATTCCAATATTTTGTGCTTTCTTTATGGTGGAGCTCTCTGGTCATGTCAGAACTTTTCCATCCATAAAGGTAACCCTATATCCTTTGTCTTCTAGAGCAGAAATGGATACTAGGTTCCTTTTTATTCCTAGTACATGCAATACTTCAGTGAGTTGAAGGGAGATGCCTGACTTAAAATTTGCGGTGCAAGTTCCAACCCCCTTTACTGGATAAGTTGAATCATCTCCAATAGTTACTTCTTCGTCATATTCTTCTACCACAGTGTCCAAGTGTTCTTTGAATCTTGTGATGTGTCTTGATGATCCACTATCAATTACCCAGGTGTTGAGTTTGTTTGAAACTTGGCTTGATAAGGCTACTTAGAAAACAAATTTATCAAAATCATGTTCTATATTAGCCTTTTTAACTTTAGCAAAGGATGCTTGTTGTTTTGTTCTATTAGGGCACTTGATTGCATAATGTTCATACTAATCACATCTGAAAAATTGTATTTGAGATATGTCCTTCCTCTTCTTGGATGATCCCTTTCCATAAGTATTCTTCTTTCTTTTGAAATTTTTCTTCTTTCCTTTCTTATGAGAATTTGTGTTTAATACATGAATATCCTCATCTATGGGCTTTTGATTGTTTCCTTTGGTCATTACTCTGGATTCCTCTTATAAGCAATCCGTTTTCAACCTATCAAATTTAGGGAGTTTTGACCTTGCACTTATTCCTTGAATAAATGACTCCCATGAAGTTGGTAGACCACCTAGAGCTATTAATGTTAATTCCTTGCTATCAATTTGATTTCCAATTATTGAGAGTTGATCTCTTAGTTAAGTGATTCTTATAAAATATGCGGTGATGGATTCTCCCTTATTCATTTTTACATGATGAAGTTGCCTTTTAGAGAAAGGATTCTACTATTGTTGTTTACTTCAAATGTATTTTCAAGAGATTTAAACATTAGGTATGCAGTATCATGTTTTGATAAGATAGGTACTCTATGATCCCTAACTACATCTACTATAAGTTTCATAGCCTTTTCATTGTTCTCGATCCATTGAATTTTCTCAGGATCATTTTCTGATTCTATTTTGTTTTCCTTTACAAATGAGTCTAATTTATTTTTTTTCAATATCATCATGATTCTAGCTTTCCGTGATACAAAGTTGGCTACACCTTCAATTCGATCCTCAAATCTGATTGCACTCAACATTATGAAGAATCAAATGTGATTGCAATTTCAAGAGAGAATAAATACTTATGTTTTTGAGTAAACTGAATTCTCAAATCTAATCAGATCTTCTTTAGATTTATCTCAGATCTGGACAGTATATGTCCTTTTAATTTCATAATGTAATTCTTATTAATCTTTGTATCTTACTTGTAGTTTGTAACATGAACAAGACAATAATCTCTCAAATATAGTGGGAGATATATAATGTTTCATATTTGTAATACTAATTTTTAAATATGAATGATAGAGATCGATTTCTAGATTGCTTTGCACTAATTGATTTTGGTGCTTAGCATATCGATCAAGTTTGAGTATATATATAATTTAAAGGGGCACGATGGTGGATAGGCATGTCTCCACCAAGTGGAGACATGTCAATCCATCATCGTGCCTCTACATAACTCATGCTAATCAACCCAATAACAAACTCGGATCGATGCTTATATAAACTGATTCATATATTAAATATAATCATGATTTGTTTGTTATCTTCAATGAGTAATGTTCCTTAATCATATATAAATTAGATCATTGTAATATACACATTATCGGTGACAAGTATTAGATTTCTAATATCAATTAGATCGATATTCATCAAATTATAATGACATTGATGTAGTAATGCAGATCGATATACTTGGAACAGAAACATAATTGTTTCAATCTGTTTTGTGAATGGTAATTCGATTTAGCAATAAGATTAATATGATGATATAATTTTTGAATATTAAATGTGCATGCATATATATCAATATACAAAGTATATTTTAAAATTTTGGAGGGGTGAAAATTTATTCAATTCACACTTTTGACCGGAGCTATGAACCGGGTACAATAATAGCGGGCAGGGGGGAGACTGGACCTCGTGACCAGCAGAGCCGCAACAGAATTACTTAGCCAACCGAGCCAGGCCCCCAGCCCAATATACAAAGTATATTAATATATATACATACATATAATTATATCATTCTATTGATATTATAGTTATTCACAATTATTTGGCCGAAGCTACTATTTTCAACATAAAGTCAACAAGAGTTAACACCTCCAACAAGAACAAGAGAAAAACAATCATTGAGATCTTGTTGATAGGTGGGCAATGAAGTGAAATTTCATTTAATGCAATCCTTTTGTTTTGAGTTGATGTTATTTGCATTTGTATGAATCACTTTATTGTTGTGATGTTGGAACAACTAGATTTCTAATCTAGTTTACAATTTCCCTCATTCATACAATTTCAAAAACCTATCACTTCTAAGTGATTAAAATGGAGGTATTTGTTAAATCCATCAATTGAATAGGGTGGTTATAAAACCATCCCACATACTGACATGGTTTTATTTTCATCAAAAACTCCAAAGGATGAGAAATGATATCTTTTGACATTTCTAGAAAGCTTGAAAACTTATAAAACTACATCTAGTTCCCAACATTTGTCTAGCTCACAACAAAGATCCTAAAAATGCTAGAGTTCCAATGAAAGGTGAGTTCCCACAAAAGATCTAAGTGTCGAAAAAGTTTAAATGAAATCTTTTTAGGGAATTTGAAGTGGATGGCCACCCTTTTAAGTAAAGAAATGAATATATTAGAGCTTCATAAGGGGCTAGGAACCTAAAACCTGTACCAAGGTTTTGAGTTCTAGTCAATATCTAGCATCATGAAGTAAACACAAAATATTGAGTGTTGAAGGTTCGAGTTAGTTTTGGAACCTCTCTAAGCTCTTGATATTGGTTCAATTGCCAACAAATTTTGTCAACATTATAGAAAGTGAAGAGACATGGCTTTGTCAATAGTCTATTGGGTCTCATGAACATTGATGTAAGAGAGCTCTCCCAACTACCTAAACTAATTCAATCTACTCTATTACTTTTGTACCTCCTACAAATTCCCTTCAATCTAAGATGCCCATTTTGGACAAGAATGTTAAAAATCATAGATTTTCTTGGATAGTATTGCATTTAGGGTTTCACCCAAACATGTTATCAAGAGGCTTATGTTTCAATTTGAAAGATTGGTTATTGAATATTTCAAATAGATAGAGAAAGTGTAAAAGCATTTCAAGGTTTCAGTCATTGAAGTTTAGTTGCAAGAAGGTATTGGATTTCGATGAAGTGTTAGAAGAAGAAAGTATTGCAAAGTGTTATAGGCTTCATGTCTCCAATACTATAGCTACATTTTTAGGGAAATTTTTTAATGTAATAGGGTTTCCTCTTAGCACATTTGTCATTATGAGTGTAAATATAATTTAATAAATATGATAGAATGTTAAAGTTCTAGTCTTTGTACTAATCATTTTTATTTTTTTAACACATGGATTTGTGCAATAGATAATTATGTTTTATCTATGATGCCCTATTCTTGATGCATTTATGCTTTGGTCAACTATTTTGCATTATCTTTCACTTCAATTTCTTTTTTTCAATCTAACTCTATAACCCAATGATAAGCACCCATCTAGGAATTGAATTGACAAAGCCACACCACTAAACGAACAAAATATTAAAACTAATATTTCTAGCCTAGTTCTAATTTTCATGTAGACAATGATTTCACAATAAACATGGAATAAGAGGTATAAACTTTGCATCTAGTACACCATGAGTCGTGTCTTGCCCCCACCTTGGACCCATGGCAATGGTGTCAAAATCAGCTAAGGTAGTTGCTCTCAATAACAACATTTAGAGTCGATTCAACAATTTAAATTTAGCTCTCATTATTTTCAATCATTCCTTCATTTACTCAAACCTCTAGGAATACCTCCATGAGTTTAATTTGAGCTCAAAACAGAGGAGAGAAAACCACTCTCCTAGAGTGGACATTTGAGCGTCCATGGTCTTCAGATGAGCAAGTTTCACCTTCAAGATGACAACCCTAGCCTTAAAATGTATATTTTGTTCTAGGAAGTGAAGCAACAATTTTGGAACCCAACAAAACTAAAAGGATGCATAGGCTGAAGGGGACAAAGAAGTAGCAAGAAGATAGAGAAGAGAATGTAACAACTCAAGGAGTCAACCCCAACAACCTCATTAACATGCAGAAGGAGTCACATGGTAAGACAATATAAGGTTGTAAAGTCTACGAAGGAGCAACAAGTGAGCAAGAGATGTGTTAGGAAGCGAGAGGAGCTTGTGCCTTTTACATAGATTAGAGAGCTCCAAGTAATCAACTACCCAATACCCCACATAATCCTCAAGCTAGAGAGAAGGGGGATCATCCAATCAACAACAATTAAGGGGCAACCCAGTAACCAAGGATCTTCCCAAAACTTAAGAATGATGTCATTACCAATTTTCTATGTGACATCCTTATTTAGGATGAAATTACTTTTAAAAAGAAATTTCCATATAAAAGATCCTCCAAGGAGATCATCACGTGGGAGGAAAGAGAGGTTCACTGCAACATAATTAGATCTAATTATAGTAGTACAATTTTTTTCCTTGTGCAATCTCCATCCCGCCTTGGCCACTACGATAGAGTTGAACATTTTCACTTTTTAATGCCCAACCTGACAAACTTTTTTGGGAAACAAACTTAATCCCACTTAACCAGAAGAATTATTTTTTCTCAATAATCATCCACGACAATCTCTTTTGAATTTTTTTCTACTTGGTAGCAATCCTAGAAGGGATTCTGAAAAAAGATATCAAATAAACACAAAGTTTCACAAGGTAGCTTTGCCTTGTTGTAGCTTACCTACTTTGTGTTGACATAAAGTTAGTTGTCATTGGCAAACTCATTGGCAAACATCAAACACACTAGTACACCACACTAGTACTCATGATAAAACAACAGTGATGAATCGGTAGAATGACCAAGTGAACAGTGTACCGTAACCAGTCACCCTTATACTGGTCTGGTCTTGTCCAACCGGTCTTGGCAAACACACAAGGTGCAGATGACTAACCGGTTACACATCATACACTGGTTAAGTGCTTAATAATCTGAACTAGATTATGCAGAGCATGTTTCAATCAAACTAGAGTTAGTTTTTTCAGTGGAACTTAAGTTAGCTTTATTTTTTCTGCGAGTGTTTCAAGATAAACTAAAGATCAATTTGCAAGCTTTTGATCAAGAGTTTTCCATGCGTGATTTTTGGGAGAGTTACAACTTGGCAGAACTGTTAGATGTATTTTTAATAAGATAATTTTTTATAAATACAGGTCATGAGACATGAGACAGTTGTTGAAAATTTGAAGCATAGAGAGAGAGAGAGAGAGAGAGAACACAATCATAGAAGGTGAAAGGGGGAGAGAAAGATTCAACAGCCAAGCAGAGGAATGAGTGAACAAGTATGATCTGAATCGACAGATATAGTGTCATCATAAGATCATTGCTTTTATTGTGAAACATATTTAAATCCCTTAATTAGGGTGAACTATATTAGATTTAATTGTATAAATCCCTTCACCGGGTGAGATCTTTGTTGATGTTTTAAGTCCTTTGATAAGGTGACTCCTCACAGGGTCAAGATCCTAACAAGGCTTCTATTAAATCCCTTAACCGGGTAGCACTCTCACAAGTGTTTTGTAAGCTTCTAACAGGGCAACTTTATTACTGCAGTAGTGGAGTTTTGTGAGTTCTCTCCCACCGTGGTTTTTTTTTTCTAACTGAGGGTTTCCACGTATAAATTATGTGTTGACCTATGCATTTAATTTATATTTATGATTGTTAAAGTATTCTTTTGATTTCAGTATTAACAAGAATATTTAGTTGTAAAAAAGAAGAATAGAACTTGAATTTACTGATTCACCCCCCCTCTCAGTAACTGGTTAGGATTAACACTTTGCTTAGCAGAGCTCCTTTCCATCCAACAAGTTTTCTTTGAAATCTCTAAAGGGCATGCCAAATAGATTGAAGGTAGCACATGTTTCTAACATCTTATAATATTTGACATTTTAACATTCCTTGCAAAGGGAGTGTTAACAAAAAATAAACTACTTTTGGCTAGATTAACTTTTTTGACCCACAACTGAAAATTTCACCCACTAAATAAGTAAGATCAACATAATGTTGGTTCACCCACTAAATAAGTAAGATCAACATAAAGTTGGTAACAAGAGGTGCCGAGGAGGAAGGGCTGAAAGAGCACCATTATTGGTTTAATATCTATAATCATATTGTTACCTTTATTGTGGACATCATTTTTTAAGCATTGGAGCCATTTGTCATGTTGAAGACTATCATTTTTTTAGTGTTAATATACTCAAATAAATGATCATTAAACATTGAATCTCTAATTGGAAGCATTATATAAATGTCTAAAGTTGAATCTTGCTATATGTACATCTAAGCTAGCAAAAAAAAATCATATATAGATATTTTTGTATTGTAGTCCTAAAAAATGGCCTCCCAATTTGTCTTGCCCAAAACATGTCCTATTGTCCCTATCATCCTCTAGTACATATCAAGGAGCCTAGGCCACTAGCACAAAAAGATCCAAGATATAAATGATAAAAGTAAAAAGGCTTTATGATTGCTACAACATCAAAGGCAAAAGTGATGTGAATGATATGGTGTACATCTTGTGGAATTAAATAGGACTCAAGTGAAGTTGATTAAATCATCTTTGCAAACATGTTAGCTATGACCAAAGAAAGTCATGATTTACAAGAGGCTCTCTATATCAAGCTCAAGTTTATAATGGCAGAATATTCAGCAAAATGAATACAAGATTACAACGTATAACAGTTTTGATGAGTTTTGGGATTACCAGATACAACAAAGAGAGCGAGATCCAGCAATATTACTCTTCCCAAGTGAATATTGGTTTTAATTGGGCTTGTATCTTACAAGATTTCATTCAAAACCAAAACATGTATACTCTCATTCTAGAAAAAGGCTTGTACCGGAATATCCTTCTTAAAAATAAGCAGCACGGGAAATGATTTCAATAATGTGATTTCATGTAAAATGGCTTGCATTTTAACAATTCCTATATTCTACACTTTCATTTTAACTTACCGTGAGTTGTTTTTTATCTTGCAAAACCATTATCCTGTGCTAACAAAATACCCTGAAACCCCATACAGCAAATTAATAGGAAGACATTATTGACATCCTGGATGTTTCAGCTCTCCTCGATAGACACAAGATTGCAGTTGAATGCATTCCAATATGTTCATGCTAATTATTTTTCCATGAATACAATGTCGATGAATCTCAATGTTTTCTTGCTTTGGTCAGGAATTCCACACTTCTCCACAAGAAATGCAACCCAATCAGTGAAAAAAAGGCAGCCAGAGCCTCCAAAGAAACAATGTATAGACTCTAATCAAGAATCAATTTGCTGAGAGAATCAATTAGTTGCTTCAAGTTATGTCTCGTAGCTGCATCCCCTGTGAGACCAGATATATCCCCACTGATACTCTGAGCACACCACATAACAATATTAGTGAATAATACAAAGATACTTTCAACTTAAGGCAAATTCCAGAGCCTCTTATTTATCAGAGAACGATGCCAGCTTATCAAGTTTATTAAAATGAAATGCTGGAGAGAATAAATCTTGTCGCATCCAAGTTTTTAAACATTGGATCAAGTGAAATATCATTATTTTTTATAATTTTATTGTGCAGTGTCCTCGATAGAAGAATGCAAAATGGATAATGGAGAAACACATTATCTCACAAGGGCAACTCGAATTGTAGATTTCTGTTTTATCTGAACGTCAGGATCCAATCTAATCTTCATAGGGAAGCAAGAATAGATGTGCTAAGACATTGAACTTTTTTTAACAATTTCTAACATAACATAATCAATGGCATGATATAAGATAACACATTTTAGCCTATCTTAAATATGCAATCAAGTTCATCAGAAAACTTCTTCCATTTGGCTTTCCCTTTTACAATAATTGGTTTCAAAATTGTATATAGATGCATATTCTTTTCAAAAGGTCAAATAAGTACCAGGTACAACCAAAACATACCTCAATATTCTTCAGGGTCGTTAGTAGAGTGGAGACTAAATGTCGAAGCAACTCTGTGTTCTCTGGAGTCAAAATAGAGGAATTCAGTTTTCTGCAAAAATATGAAAAGGACAAATATTCATTAGCAAATAATAATGCAATAGCTTTCTCTTCTAAAAATATTAAAAAGCATTCAATAATCAGGAAAAACTATATTTATTCCACTTTCCAGTATTAGGAAATCACAAGTGTGAAAAACCTCTAACAAATGTGAGTTTCGAAGCAAGTGGAAAAAATTACTGCAAGGTTCTTAAGCGAAAGTTCCAGTATGCATGTGTTAGGTAAGGTAAGCAAGAACAGTGCAGATATCGGAGTTATGACAGATTCTTGGTCAAGATTTATGAGGTTTGATGATAGGCTTTCTAAAGGAGGACTACAAAAACATGAACAGTTAAAAAAGCACCCTTTGAATTTGTGAATCAATAGAAAAAGTAATAAACATTCTAAACATTGAAGTCAATGTGGCTACTTCTAGAAAAAAATGCCAGTATGCATTCTATGGTATTTACTAAGATTATACAAAGATCAAAACAGCAGGCTATGAAGATGTGATAAATCACAAGGAAATAAATTTATGGAAAGTTGAAACATGGCACGTGTTGATTATATGTTTTCTAGAAAAACTCTATATATAAAAATGGAGGGATTCCAAGTGATGTTCACTCTTACTAATTTTTTTGCTGCTATACATCTTAGGGAACAAGACAGGTATTACAAGCACGGAATGGATGGTATATGCATATAAAAAGGATGCCTACAAATTCTGTTGTTAAAAGGTTTGATGGAAAACTACATCTACCATATGTTACTTCCAAGCTGTGTTGCAGCGGGCTTGGCTAGAGAAACCATGTTGTTTCTAAAATGTATCTTAAATTATCCAAAATGGATGAGTCAGTGCAGTCAGCTTAGTCAATCGATAATATGTACGCATAAAGACTCCCCTGTACTAGATGGTCTTAACGACTCATTGTAGCTGGCTGCTGGACAAACATGTGCAGAGAGTTACAGAAAATCAATTGGCAAGAGTAAAACAGAGGTAAAGGTGTTCCAAGTGATCCAGACACTCAAGATAATGTTATAATAGAATTAGTAATCTATTTTGGATTCAACCCTGGTCAAAACCATAGTAGCATTCCATTTAAATGGCATTAACAAGGCAAACTGATAGTGAATATAAAATTCAATAAATTGGGTTTAAAATGAGAAAAACCAACTAAAAGATGATAAAATATTTATAATAAATACAGAAACAAAACTCTTAATGTTAATCCATGCAATGCATGATGTGTAGAAAGAGAAACAAACACCAGACATAAATAAAGACAGTTCAGTGTTGCCTGTGACCATCAAAACTCAATGATTATCAAATTCTCAATCAAATAACCATTACAATTTAATTCTTCAGAAAACCAATGCCATTGTATCCTTGTTCTCCTCCCTCTGAGTTTGGTTGCAGCCATCAAATGGTTCATTTAAGATGGCCAAATCCTCTTCATGAAATGATGGCTCCTCATTGACCGTGATCCATTCTAATAAATGATCAATCTCGTCAAGGTCAACTGGTTGATCATCTCCAACACTACCTAATATTGACAGGCAAAGTTCCTGACCTCAAGAGTATGCAAGAAATTCAAATTGATTAAGCTTAAAAAACTTAAAATCAACAAGAGAAGTTAAATTATTATTAAATTTCATTATTATCTTAGCATTATTCAAAAGTTAACTTGTAATTTCTAATTTTCTAACTTCAAATTTTGTTAAGCCAAAAATGAGGGTTGTGGTGAATTGCAATGTCCCCTATTTAAACTTTATTTAATTTACCTTGAAATTCTCAACTAGGGTTTGGATTGCATTTGGAAATGACAATTTGTAACATTCCCTACAAGGAGAATGCTAATTCCAAATTATTAACATACATCACTATGCATTTAAATCAATCACTAATTCATAATACATACTTAAGTCCTAATTCCTTATTTCTCTCATAATCAATAACTTTAAGAAGGATGGGGATTTACCTGTCATAGGGCGCTTGACACCAATCTACAAGTAGGCTCCATCAAGGCTTTAGGACCCTGTCCTTATCCCATCTTGAGAGTTTCCTCCAACATTGTGAGGTTTTACTCCACCTCTCCCTACACAACACCAACCTATCCTAACCATAGATGAAAAACTTGCAAAAAACACTCAGCGAGTAAAAAAAAAAAACTCGAGAGTTTTTCTGCTCACCAAGATTTTATGAATTTTTCTCACTAAAAAAACCCGCAGAAAACTTATGAAAAACTCTGCGAGTCCAAGCCAAATACTTGGCCGCAATAGCATATAAGGATTTTGATGTCAAATGTAAAGTTTCATTTGTTTTTTTGAGTTCTTGTTTGCTACTCAAGCCACAAAACACTCTCCCAAGTTTACGCAACATCATTTGCAAGCATTTTAGTCGATTTGAAGCACATTTGAAGCGAATTTTTAGTAAATTTGAAGTGGATTTCCAAGAGAGTTCACACACATCGATTTTGGGTGAAAAATGCTTCAAAAATGAAGAATTCAAAGGCCAAGAAAGAAGGAAAATGTGCTTGGCGAAGGGGGTGCTGCCCTTCGACCCCGCCTTGTATCGTGACATGAAGCGCACCTTGGGCGCCACTCCAGGACCCCACATGGGGCGTTGCCCCTTGACCCCACTAGGGGCTATTGCCCCCAAAACCCTGCTTTTGAATTTAAAAACAAAAGAAGAAATTGATGGGGAAATCACATGGAATTAAGTTGATGTTTTTATAACCACTTTACTAAGTCCCCCTTGTCCTTGACGTCCCCCCATCCCTCTGTCCTGAGTGGTGGAACATTGTTTTATCTCCTTTTCGTTGCATTTAGGTTTGTAGAAATTCAATAATGACATTTCCTGAGTACTCTAAATTGTTGTAGAGTCTAATGAACAAGATTTAACACCATTTTTTCTAGGGTGGAGGTGAGCCACAACTAGTCGTGCCAAGCGAGGAGGCATTGCCACAATGGACTCCTAAGACTAGACCCTCTGCTTCTCCCCTAGTTTTTACTAGAGCTGGGAAGAGGAAAATGTAAATTGTTTCGATGTTGTATTTACTTGTAGTTTTACAAAGACAATTTGCTATTTTAATTTTGCTCCAGATTATCAAGCCACCAGCCATCAACATTCCACATGAGGATGCCATTTTGTACCTGATTTGCATTAAAATATATCTAGACTCAACTTGTTTCTTTTGTTTACTCATTTACTGACTCATTAGATGCATCTCACTGAATTTTGCCAAAAAAATAAAGCATTTCTAATTAAATTTAAAGCAATTTTTTAAGTTGTCGAGTTTTTGCCGAGTTTTATTTTTTTGAGTGGGGGGGGTCTTGGCGAGTAGTTGCCGAGTCCGAGATTTCCAACCATGCTCTTAACAGTATTAGCGAGTGATTAAGGAATTGGCTAAGTATATATTAGTAACTTGTGTGTGTGTGTATTTGTGTAACATAATTGATATATAATTCTGATTTCATTATTTTAGACCATATGAAGGTTCTCATCAATAGTAGAATTCTGATATAATATTCTGTAGATCAGAATTCGTTAGTGTCTAAATTATAGCATGCTTGTTGTCACATGATGCTTGGCAGCATTATGATGTGATTCATTGAATTGGGAATTGGGAAGAAGAGAGCAAAGTGTATGAAGTGATAGAGTACACAAGCAAAATAGAATGGGAAAACAAAACTCTAAAGGAACAAATCTCAAGCATGCGGGTCAAGATGGAGATAGGACAACAAGAACTAGAAGCCATAAAACAAGAACTAGAGCAACCGGTGCTGAGAGGAGAGGGGTGAATCAGCACCTATAAAAACTTATAAAATAAATCTGATGGAGTATACTTCTACTGTAAGCAAAACAAGTTCAAGCAGTCAATCACAAAGTAACACCAAATTTATCACATGGAAACCCAAATCGAGTGAAAACCACGGTGTGAGGAGACCTAACACATTCTGCACTCTTCTGAAGTGCGCCCTGTTAGGAGCCTTCCCTATTAAAGGATTACAATGCACTATTAGATGCGACCCGGTTAAGGAATTTGATACAATAAGGTCGGTTAGTGCTTGCCTGGTTAGAGGACTTAAAACACCTAAAAAGATGTCACCCAGTTAAGAGATTTAATACAAGGGACCTGTTAATGTCCACCCCAAATACTGGGATTTAGCTATTGTTATTGTTAGAAAACAATAGAAGGATTGACCTTTTACAAATGGCTTTGCATAGCCTGATAAGATCTCTCTTATACTCAATTGAGAGACATCACTGTCGCTGCTGGTATGTTCTCCTTTTTTGTTGTGCTTCTCTGCACACTCTTCTCTCTTTTCTTATCTTTTCTATTCACCTTAGCTTCTTCAGCGTACAGGTTCACTCTTTGCTTCGGCGGAATGAGGGCAAACTATATTCTTAACAGGCAGAAGAATATATAGTCCTTGCCCTAATTGCGCTTCTCATGCACGACCTGTTTACAGATCTCCTTCGGATTCATCACCCAATGGAGTATTAGTTCGCTGAGGAAACATCCGATGCATGCTCTTGCTTTATCTGCTTTATGAAGAAAACGATAGATGCATTTCAATCACCTTTCTTTCGCAAAAGATAACTCCATGTTTTAAAGCCACAAACTCCGGCTTTAAAACCTTCAAACGTGCCTCATACTGATCATCATGTTAACACAAAGTCTTCCGGATTTAGTGCAGTAAATCCCAGTCAAAGAGTTGGTTAACAAATAGTTGACTACGACTGCCCCGGTTCATCTTATCATGATGAAGTCTTCACTTGATTAGTTAAGATCCCTATGTTGTGAACAGGTAAGAGCTTTGACCTGTCACCTTTCATTCCTCTTCTTACCAGTTGCATCCCTTCCCCAGTTGCTAAAACTGTTTACCGGTTGCCTCTTCCTTCTAGACCAGCCCGGTTGCATCTGATGAACAGGAACAATCACTTGTTCATTGCACAGTGTCACCAATTGTCAAATTAGTCTCTTTACACAAAATTCACAGATTCAACACTGGTGTCCTCCTTAGATCCTTAGACCTTAGATTGAGATGTCAAACACCTCTTTCCTCTTTCCTCTTTTGCCAATCAATGACAATACTTAATTGCCATGTACCGATAGTAAGCTTACCGGTTACCATCCCTTAATGCCAATAGTGATAGAGTACACAAGCAAAATAGAACGGGAAAACAAAACTCTAAAGGAACAAACCTCAAGCATGCAAGTCAAGATGGAGATAGGACAACAAGAACTAGAAGCCATGAAACAGGAACTGGAGCAATGGAGATCAGCTGGAAGTAAGGGGTCAGAATTAATGAAAGACGAGGAAACAACACAAATAAAGGAAAATCAATCAGCCTTAGCTGATATGGAATTTAAAGAGTCTTAGCTAAGGGCACAGATAGAAGAAGCCAAATCTTGGTCTCAAGTTGTTAACGGATCAGCAAACAAACAAATGGGAATTATTGAACAAGTCAAAATACAAATTAAAGAACAAGACAAGCGTGGCAAAGTGGCAAATATCATTATCAAAGGATTGAAAGATTATGGAGAATAAGAGAGAACTGATACTCTAACGAGGGATTTTCTTAGAGATCGGCTAAAGTGGACAGGGGGTATTCAGCAAGCAAACAGGATAGGTAAGAGGATGGATGGAGGGAGAGACATGCACATACGAGTTACCTTTAAAAATGTAGAGGATAAGAATATGATTCTCAGGAATAGAAGGTTACTTAGAGGCACACATTTTTGTCTCGATGAAGATCTAACTTTTTCCCAGCATGAAGAACAAAGGAAGGAGTGGAAAAAGATAAAAACAACAAGAAATGAGGAGAAATGGGCATGGTTGAAGAATGGGAAAGCCCAAATTAGTGAATGTTTCTCGAAGGAGAAATAGGAATTAGGGGCCCCACAGGATTGCTTAAGTGTTGTGAGTTGGAACTACAAAGGTTATCCATGGAGAAGAGGTCCTGGGGTGGGGCCCATAGCAGAGGGAAAGATATTATCGTTCTTGTAAAAACACATGAGCATGATGGTTGCAAGGTGCCAGATTTTGAAGGTTACAAGAAATTTTCAGTTTGGAACAAAGGGAATGAAACAAGTAAAGGGCATGGTGGAGTTACAGTGGTTAAACATGAGAAGTGGTACGACATCGCAAAGTTTGAAAAGGAAGACCCAAATAAACAGTATATTTGGCTGCAAATTACAGTGAATGAGTTAACTTTCAGGGTGGTTGCCTCTTACTTTGCTCTGCAAAACCTTGAGTTCTATAAGAGGTGGAATTTAGATAATGAAGATCCGTATGCATTATTGAAAAAAGATATTTTGGTGTTTAGCACCATGGGAGACATAATGTTAGTGAGTTAACTTTCAAGGTGGCTGCTTGTTACTTTGCTACACAAAACTATTAAGTTCTATAAGAGGCGGAATTTAGATAATGAAGATCCGTATGCATTATTGAAAAAAAAAATATTTCGGTGTTCAGCACCATGGGAGACATAATGTTAGTGGGGGACTTCAATGCTAGGACAGCTGATTGGTAGTGAAAAAGGAGAAAATAATCCTCTATGGTTGGAAGAGGGCAGAGATCAATCTTGGAAAAGAGTCTCAGAAGATGGTAATGGGGGTGTCTCGCATTTTAAGACAGAATTGTTGGGGTTGTGTAGTTTATTTGGTATGGTTATTTACAGTGGGATGAAAAATTGGCCAAATTTAGGGAGTATCACGTGCAAAACATATAATGGGCAGAGTGTGGTTGACTATGTTATTTGTTTGCAAAACCTTACAGCTGGAGTGCTCGAGTTTGACATTGGTCTATGCCCTATAGAGATGAAATTTGATCACATACCTCTATTTCTTAAGTTGGACTTCGCTTCAAATAGTCCACACAATAAACAGGATCCTCACATGTAAAAGAAAGCATCTAACAAAGGCAAAATCCTCTTAAATCAGAAAAACGGGAACATCTTCAATGCGGTGCTTAGGCAGCAATTTCATGAAATAAATAACCTCTTGGTGGATGACAAGGTGAATGAGGAATATGAGCATGTTCATAGTAGCTTGCTGATTTCTATAATCCACAAGGCTTTAAAGGCATGTAAAAGATCATGTAATAGAAAGAGGGCTACTAATACTTTTCCAGAAAATTCATGGTACAATGAGGAATGTAAGGTAGCAAAGAGATCTATAAAAGGAAAAGACTTAAACAAAGAACTCAAGAAGAGGTACACAAAATTAATTCAAGCAAGAAGAGTATGTTAAGGCAAGAAGGGAAGAGTTAATATTCCTTAGAAAGCACAATCCCAAAAAAATTTGGAAAGAGCTGCAACAGAAGAGAAAATTGAGAACACTATTACAGATGCGCAATGGTTTGAGTATGCAAAGTTGGTCTATGAACGGCCACAAGAGGAGAACACTCCTCCCATAGTGAATACATCGAAGGAACTTTTCACGGTTGATGATATCAAACTAGGGATAAAGAAATTGGCAGGTGGTAAAGCTAGTGATATTGATGGGCTGCAAGCTGAATTTTTAATATGGGGAGCGGAAATCCTTGTACCTCACATAAAAGGAATCTTCAATCGTGTCATTCGCAATGGTTTCCCGGCGAAGTGGACAACTAGCGTGGTTATACGACCCCTCTTTAAGACTAGTGATAACAATAATCCATCTAACTACCGCACTATTATGCTTAACCCACTTTTTGGCAAGCTTTTTGGCAGCATGATAGAACGTAGAACCAGCAATTGGGCAGAAGGTGAGGGAAAAGGGGCAAGAGGACAAGTGGATTTTAGACCTAGACATTCCACCATTGGCCATTGCATCACTCTTCAGCATTTAATAGAGAAGAAGCTTATTGTTGTTTTGTAGACTTTAAGAAATCCTTTGACACGGTGCCTAGAGACAAGCTATGGAACAAAATGGAAGAATTGGGTATCCCTAAGGAGTGTAGAGCGGCAATGCATAGATTATATGGCAGTGTTAGAGCCAAAATCAGAACTTGTGAAGGAATGTCCGAATATTTTGGTAGTGGCATTGGTATCAAACATTCCATTTTGGGTATCCCTAAGGAGTGTAGAGCAGCAATGCATAGATTATATGGCAGTGTTAGAGCCAAAATCAGAACTTGTTAAGGAATGTCCGAATATTTTGGTAGTGGCATTGGTATCAAACAGGGATGTCCTTTATCCCCATGTTTGGGTTATACATTGATAATTACAAACTTGGTTAAACAAAATGTATGGGGAAGGTGTTCAGTTGGCAGGGTATGTGGTGAAGCTTCTTTTGTACGCTAATGATCTTATTTTAATATCAAAAATGCTTCAAGGATTAAGAGATCATTTAGGGGCCTTAGAGCACTTTTGCCAAGAGGGTGGGATGCGGGTGAACATTACAAAAACCAAAATCATGTTTTTCTCTTTAAGGAGAAAAGAAAAGCATATTACATTCCTTTTTGAAGGCAACCCGTTGGAAATTGTGAAAGAGTACAAGTATCTTGGGATTGACTTTCATTATAAGCTCAGTTGGGAGACTTGTAGAGAGAAAAGGATAAAAAAGGGCTGAACAGCCTCGTATTTACTTTAGAATAGGTGCAAAACAACTGAACTTTGGGACTGGAAAACCAAGAAGACTCTTTTCAATTTGCTGGTCACGCTGGTGGTTCTATATGGCTGCGAAGTTTGGGGTGGCAGCATGTCAAACTGTGGATGGAAACAACTAGAGAGAATTCAGAAGCACCTAATCACAAGCAACTTCAAAGTTAAAACCTCCATACCTTGTGATATTTTTTTAGTGGAGGTTGGGACTTTTCCGTCAGAGGCATCAGCGATAACTCGGTTACTTAGTTATTTAAAGAAAGTTGAAAACATGCATAACCAACGTTGGCCGAAAATTGTGAAGGATGAGGATCTTGACCCTAGAAAGAAAACTTGGATGAAGCAAAATAAAAATTGGTTGAATAAATGGAAGTTGGAACATTAAGCTACACGAGTGTCCTAATACAAATGTAAAAATAAAGAAGTTTGTCATAGAGAAGTTTCAGAGTGCCATGAGAATTAATAAAATTGGTCAAAAAAAGGCTTACTACATTCAAGAGTTCAACCCAACTGGAGAGCATGGTGAGAAAGCATATTTAGGGGGCTGCTATTAAAGGGAAAGCAAGGTTGTTAGTTGCACAATTGAGGACGGGATCAAATAATCTCAAGTGTGAGACGAGTAGATGGAAGAGACCCAAAGAGGCTTGGGAGGAGAGAACTTGCATGTTCTGTAGGACGGGCCCAATCAAAACTGAATGGCACTTTCTCACAGAATGTGCAGCCTATGACAACATTCGGGCTCAATATGAAATCATCTTGAAGGCTGACAGAATGCATAGTTTATTTGAAGAGGATAAGATCAACCAAACTGCTGGTTTTTTGGTTAAGATTCATAAGAGAAGATCAGACATCGAAAAGGATATGGAGATAGCTTAAGGTTGTGAGCTTTGTTTTGGTCCCTTAGACTGTTTGGTCTCGTGGACATCATTAAAATCATTCATTCGTTCATTGATCCACAGATTATGAATAATAATTCTCATCCTCCGATGACTACTTACTACCATTTATAATCTCTCCTTTCTAATTCATTCCCTTGATGAATAAAATAATACTTTATGATTCTTCTATTAGAAATAAATAATTATTTTCTGATCTTCTGAATCATCTCAATCCACAATCCAATTCTTTATTGATCCTTCCTTTTGATCAGTACCAATTAAATTTATAATTTATGTTCCTTCGATGCCTGATCCCTTCATTCAGATCTCCTATATATAACGAACTTCCACTAGAAGATGTGACTCTTCAATCAATAATCACACCTCTCTGACTTAGAATGCTAATGATTATTTGTTTATTCTAATCACTTCTTTGTGAGTAATTACTGACACCTCTAAATTATCAATTGTTTCTTCGTGAGCTGCTGACGGTCTTTATTAACTTTTCTTCCTAAAACTTCTTCCACATTGCTGATTCAAATTTCAGACATTGGTGATAGCTGCCACTTCAAACATTGGATAACTATTGTTGTTTAATCATTATATTGGCAACCTTCATATTTGTAGTATGTAATAAAGTAATATTGTAATTCGTGCTAGTTAAAGATTTGTTGAGGTTGGGTAGTTAAGAAGTGAGGGGATGCATCTGTTGGTTTTCCCAACCAACCGACCATTTTATAAGAACTTTAGAATATGGACAATGTATGTGTTGTTTTTGGTAATAAATGGAATAATAACATTTCCTCAACATATCTTGGTACTGGTATTGGTAATGAGTGTCATGTTGGTATCATTGAAGCCAGGTTATATTATTTTGTATATTGTGCTTTGGTAATCACTCTACATTTTGGCGTCGTTGCCTAAGTCCAAACCTAGAGGTCGTAGACTGGGCAGGATGGGGTGATGGGAAGGCCTTTCCTACCACGTGTACAATTAACAAACAGTGACGGAGAAGAGGAAGAAATAACAAGACAAGATCAAGTGACACGAGATCTGGTGGTGGTTTGGGAAGTTTCAGTCGACCAGTACGTGCAAAGGGAAGCCCGAGAGAGAGCGGTTCCAGAGAGCACAATACAGGACGAGCTTTCGGTGCCATCGGCGGTGTACGATCTAAGTGGACAAATTCTTCAACTATTGGCAAGAAATTTGGTACGCATGGAGGAAGAAAGAGCCGAAACTAAAAGGGAGTGGAGAAGACAACAAGTGCTCCACCAGTTGGCCGAAAGAAGTACACGGGAACTGACGGAGCGTGACAATCCAAGGAAGATAACCAAGCACTAAAACAATTCATGCCCCTGCTTCCAAATAAATATCCTAAGCGAAGAACAGAAGAAGAAACTGAAGGGGAAGCCGCCCTACGGATCCTGGGTCTACGCCAACAGTTGGAAAGGCGTCGCCATTTAAGAGGCTTGGTGAACCAACCTCAAAGTGCAAGTCAAATTGAGGAAAGGCTGATTGAAAACACAATAGAAGGTATAGCCAACTTGGCTATTTTAGAAACATCAAGAAGGAAGGGTGGAAGAACCCTGAAACCCCTGCATGAAGAGAACAGCGACAGGAACGAAGCCCGAGCCAGACAAAATAATCACAGGGGGAAGGAGATATTACTAGCTCAACAGGAGGGAGCGTCCTAGTAGGAGGGAGCATCCCGGCAGGAGGGAGCATCCCGACGGGAGCGAGCGTCCTGGCAAGAGGGAAGAGCGGAAGGAGAATGGCATTAGACAAACAAAAACTCCCTAGATTTACTGGGGAAGGATCAGAGGACCCTGCTCGTCATTGTAAAACATGTATAACTATATGGCAAGCCAATGGAGAAAACAATGCAGATGAATGGAAGAAAGCTTTCCCTGCCACACTAAGAGGTATAGCTATTAATTGGTATATAGACTTGGAGGCCGAGAAGAAGACCACATGGAAGGACCTCCGTACAGCCTTTGAGGAAGAATTTAGACTTCTACATGATAACGACGAGATAGTCACAGAAATTTATAATACTAGGCAAGGGAAAACTGAAACTGTCAAGGCGTATAGCAAGAGACTCAAGGAATTGATAGGGAAGCTGGACAACAAACCTGCTGATAGATTAAAAAAGAGGTGGTTCATGGAAGGGCTAACCTCGTCCTTAAGACAGAAAATGAAGATAGTACCACCATCATCCTTTGCCGACGCATGCACCCGAGCAATGGATATAGAAAGTGAGAACAAAACTTCCAAAGCAAAGAGGCAGGGAAGCGGGAGTGAGAGTTCAGAGGAGAGAGGGGATGAATCCAAGACCATCCAAGCTTTGAGAAAGGACATGATGTGGCTAATGAAGGAAGTAACAGGAAGTAAGGAAGAGAAAAGAGAGGGGAGGGAACTATGGTGTATAGATTGCAAAAAGGAGGACACACAAAAGGAACATGCCCACACAAAGCCTTTTGTGACATCTGTCAGGTGTTAGACCACACAATCAAGGACTATCCCTACAATCTAAAGGCACAGAGTGCGCAAGTATTCTTCACCAAAGGAGAACAATACACACTGTTAGTATTTTCAGACTATAGCAAGGAATATACAATCTATAGAGGTCTTTCAAATACTAAGACATAGGATATAATAAATATTCTCAAGTAAACAAAGATAATACCCGGATTTGAAGGTCTGAATTTATTCTTTTGTTGGCTTCAAATCTGTACTTTGTATTCTTCAAATCAGTCCTCCAATGTTGCCCTCAATGACTGTTATGAACCAGCTCTTGAAGGTCTTCAATTCGCTCTTCTAGGGCTGCGCCAATTCTGCCCTAATTCAACCTTTTAGGGCTGCTTAATTTGTCCTTGAATTCTGCTCTTAGGAGCCTCCAATCTGCTCTTTAATTCACTATCAAGGTCTGCTCCAAATTTGCCACTGATCTGATCTTACGATTGCTTCAGATCAGCCCTAGTTCGTTGAATGTATAGATCATACTATATCTGCCCTAGATTGCAATAGATCTGCCCTAGATCTGCACCTCATCAATAGACAAATCCGCCCAGATTTCAAGCCTTATTTGTATGTATAGATCGCACTATAAGGGCAGAAGTAATTCGCTATTAGTGCATATGATTATCATCACCAATGCTGGTGTAGATCGGTCCATAAATGCTGAACTAATTCACTCCATAATATGCTAACTGAATCTGCATATTAACTCGCTCCAAGCATTGATGAAGAGGACATTCACATGTTATGTTTTTTATATGTTTGTCCATCAAAAACTCCAATATATATGAGCATCATTAAATAAACTCTTCCACCTCAAGGTGGCCAACATGGGCCCTCCCAAATAATTTATTTTCTTTATAATAAAAATAATAAATGCCTTATTATTTATTATTATAAAATCATACTTCCACATATATATTAATTAACCAAAGGTGTGATAATAAAAAATATATATCCATAATTTATTATTATCAACTTACTTGTCCTAATTGATCTTAGCTGAAAAGGCCATAATATTAACACTCCCTCTTGGACTTGAGGTAAAGATCAACCTATAGAACTCAACCTTTGAACCTGTCTATCATCCTTGATAAAGGTAACAAAAACATAACCATATTGGATATCTTATCCAATGATATCGTAAATCTCAAATCTATGAAGGTAGGTCTCTATCTACCAGATGAGAACACATATGTTCTTCATCATTCCCCAACCATTCATCTCATATCCATATGAGAATCATCTTTCCATGGTAACATCAAGTCATATGATACTTACCAACCGGAAGTGGATTTCCTAGATCCACGAGTCTCCACGACTCAAGAGATAGAATATCAAGTCCATGATATTCAAAGTAACATCAAGTCCATGATGTTTACCAACCAAATGTGGATTTCCTAGATCCACGAGTCTCCACGACTCGAGATAGAATATCTAGTCCATGATATTCAAAGTAACATCAAGTCCATGATGTTTAGAGCATTGCTTCCATGATATTCACCAAGTGCTTGGAGTAATGGTCTATTGACATCTAGTCCATGATGTCCACCAACTACTCAGATGTGGATCCCTAATCCAAGAGATAGCAAGTCCATGATATCATGAGCATTGGTCTAACGAATATCAAGTCCATGATAATCACCAAATGCTCAGAGCAATGGTCTCCAGACATCAAGTCCATGATGTCCACCAACTACTCAGCAATGGATCCCTGATCCATGGGAAGAATATCAAATCCATGATATTTTCCAATTCATAAGTGTAATCGAATGAATCATATAAGCAAAATCTTATCTCATGAATCCACATAAGCATAAGAATAACCAACATAGATCTTATCTTATGAATCCACATAAGCATAAGACCAACCAACATAACCAAGCGCAAACGAAATGCAATATAATCATATCATGAATATAGACTCAGCTATAAAGAAAGTATGCTCCCACACATAAAATATGCAAATGTAATCATATGCCAACATAAGCCAATGCTAGCATATATCATATAGTTTCCCACTATAAAAGAAATGTGTTTTCATATGTATATAACATAAGCAAGGTAATGTAAAACATATGCCAATGTAAAGTATGATTCCCATGCATACAAACAAAACAATGTATGTTGCCATCCATACATCAAGTTAATCAGCCATGCGCGTAAAATATGCACATACATAACAGAAACATGTCAATGTAAGATATGCTGCAATATAATGTATGCTTCTCACAAATATGTGTTAATTAATCAGTTATGCCAATGACAGATAATCAGCTAGATATGCAAAGAAACAACTATGCTAATTAGCTGTGTATATTCCCATACATACATAACATATGTCCAAGCAAAGTATGCTCCTCATACATGCATAAATCCAATATGTCAAGGTATCATAATATATGTATCCAAACAGTTAATGTTCTCACACATTCACAACATATACCAAGGTGAAATATGCAGTCACACATATATAATGTTGTAAAGTATATCACAATATACTAAAGAAAAGAATGTGCTTCCTACACATTCATAATCAGCTAGTAACAATTCACTAGCTATGTCAAATGGCCATGACAATAGGAATGATCCGCAAAACTAGGTTTAAGTGAGCCCATGATAAAACTACCTCTTAAGTCAAGCACTAAGGTGGGTTTCCTTCTTCTACTCCCTCTGGAACAATACGGTGAGAGGTTTATACAGATCCTATCTTCTCCTTCTAAAGCTTAGGTTTACCTTATAATGTCCACAACGTTAGACTCCCTCTCAATGTATGTTTCCAGATATTTACCCTAAGAAGGTCAATCGTATAGTTTCAAAACATGTAAGAATGTATTGACACAATTTTACCCATATCTTTCCAGCCAATTATGAGATGGTTTCACAACATAGAAACTAATAATATTAGGCGTAGAAGGCTAAAAGACCAATGAATTTGCATAATCAGAATCCTAGATCTTGATGCAAATCAAAACCCTTATAAGATGTAAGGTTAAATTATTACTTTCAGACCAACCCCTAGTTGCCATAGATTTCTTAGTTTTGAAAGAGTTAGACTGAATTCCTAAATCTGAAAATGGATCTTTTACTCTACTTTGCTCTGATACCATGTTAGTATTTTTAGATTATAGCAAGGAATATACAATCTATAGAGGTCTTTCAAATACTAAGACACAAGATATAATAAATATTCTAAAGTAAAGAAAGATAATACCCAGATTTGAAGGTCTGAATTTATCCTTTTGTTGGCTTCAAATCTGTACTTTGTATTCTTCAAATTAGTCCTCCAATGTTGCCCTCAATGACTGTTATGAACCAGCTCTTGAAGGTCTTCAATTCGCTCTTCTAGGGCTGCACCAATTCTGCTCTAATTCAACCTTCTAGGGCTGCTTAATTTGTCCTTGAATTCTTCTCTTAGGAGCCTCCAATCTGCTCTTTGATTCACTATCAAGGTTTGCTCCAAATTTGCCACTGATCTGATCTTAGGATTGCTTCAGATCAGCCCTAGTTTGTTGAATGGATAGATCGCACTAGATCTGCCCTAGATCTGCACCTCATCAATAGACAAATCCGCCCAAATTTCAAGCCTTATGTGTATGTATAGATCGCACTATAAGGGCAGAACTAATTCGCTCTTAGTGCGGATGATTATCATCACCAATGCTAGTGTAGATCGGTCCATAAATGCTGGTTTGATTCACTCCATAATGCTGAACTAATTCGCTCCATAATATGCTAACTGAATCTGCATATTAACTCACTTCAAGCATTGATGAAGAGGACATTCACATGTTATGTTTATTATATGTTTGTCCTTCATCAAAAACTCCAATATATATGAGCATCATTAAATAAACTCTTCCACCTCAAGGTGGCCGACTTGGGCCCTCCCAAGTAATTTATTTTATTTATAACAAAAATAATAAATGCCTTATTATTTATTATTATAAAATCGCACTTCCACATAAATATTAATTAACCAAAGGTGTGATAATAAAAATATATATCCATAATTTATTATTATCAACTTACTTGTCCTAATTGATCTTAGCCGAAAAGGCCATAATATTAACACACACCACCCTCCACCCCTCCACATAACACAAATACAGAAGCCTCACCTGGAGGGTATAGGAACAATAGGCAGGGAAGCAACAACAACAGCAATAACAACACAGCCAGGAGAGCAATCCAGTATGATTCTAAAAGGAGACCCATGATTCAATGTAGGCGATGCAACAAATGGGGGCATTTTGCACGGGACTGCCAAAACGACGAAGGACGGAATGGAGGAATGTTGTGTAAATGGTGTGGACCAGGGAACCATGAGGATGCCAATTGCCCTAGACAAAAGAGGGTGAACAAGCTCGACATTGTAGAACAGGAAAACGAAGTATTGGCCATCACAAGAATGCAGGCCAGGAAACTTGTATATCCGGAGGCAGCTACAGAGAAAGAAAGATTTCAAGAAGCTAGAAAGGACATTAGAGATCACATAGGAGAAGAAGGGGGAGTAAGTACGACTAAACTTCCAAACAACCGGCCGGTACCAAACATCATGAAACAAGTACTAGAGACCACCATCCCGGTGAAAATTGCAGATCTAATAGAAACGCTACCTCAGTTGTGGGTAGCAATAACACAAGGAACAAGTATCAAAGAGATACCCCCCAAGGAGGAGAAGAAAGAGGAAGCCAGAAAAGAGACCAACACCCAGTTCACCATAGAAATGGAGAGGACACCGACGGTCGTCGAAATGGAGATAATGGGGTATAAACTATCAAATACTATTGTAAATGGAGGTTTCGATGTGAACGTCCTACCTGAGGAGACTTGGAAGGCACTAGGGAAACCTACACTCTGGCCACCCACATTCCAACTGGTAGGTGCAGACCAACATGGAATTAAGCCAATAAGAACTTTGATGGGGCAAAAGGTAATGATTGGTACACAACAATTCCTCCTCGACTTTGTGGTGATTACCTTGGAAAATAAAGGGTACGATGCATTATTAGGGAGAGGTTGGCTAGTCACAGCAAAGACCACCCATAATTGGAAAAGGAATACCCTGTCCATAGAAGTAGACAGCATAAAGTACACAATAGATTTAAGGAACTAGTCTGTAAGTCAGGATCTCGCATCCAATTCAGAGGCAAAGGGAGAAGACCGGGAAGGAGTGGAACCAGACGAAGGAATGCTCCGGCTAGGGGAGTGCTCAGAAGACGAAACAGGCTCCCTCAATGGCCTATTTCACTGGCAGATGGGAGACTATGAGGTATTCCAACCAGAATGTAATATGTTGCAAATTCAAGAAGCCGAATCAGAAGAAAGGTACTCGGAAGGCTATAAAGAATACGGGGAGGGTACGGCAACCCTCAATAATAAACCAGCACATATATTTGATAAAGAAGCAGAATACAAGGAGGCCAAGTTACAGACAGTAAACCTAGGTGAGAAGGACAAACCTAAGGAGATCTTCATAGGAGATGACTGGGATCCAATATTGAAGGCAACAACTTTTAAGATCTTTCTTGAATACAAGGATGTATTCGCATAGACGTACAAGGATCTGAAAGGGGTACCACCAGAGTTGTGCATCCATCGAATACCGTTGATACCAGGAGCAAGACCGGTGTGTTAACGACCATACCAGATGAACAAGAACTATGCAGCCAAGGAACAGGAAGAAATCACAAAAATGTTGGAGGCGGAAATCATATTCAAAGTACAAATGTAATGTCCCCTATTTTTAGATTAATAGGATTAGCTTGATTTTGCGACCCTCGCAAGCTAATCGGGTGTTCAGAGAGGGTCAAGCAGTGGAGCCAGCGTTGGGATTCCATTCTGGAGATTCAGATTATCAAGTTTGCTCTTCGTTCGGGTCATTTTGGCCAACTTACTATTTTTAGTAAGTGGGATTTCAGGTATGGCTAGGATTGGCAGGGTGTCTGCACGGAGCGTCAGACATCTCCGGATTCAATTTCAAAGAATCTCCAGTTTGAGAGACTTACTATTTTTAGTAAGTCTATTTTTAGCAGTGGCTATTTCTGGCAGGGCAGTATCTATTTTGGTTGGGCAGTTGGTCCTGATGCCTTGTCAGAAGTTCGATGATTGCAGGCAGATGGTTCTGTGGCTTTAATTTTAAAGACGTTATTAAATTAAATTATATTGATTTAATTTAATAACTAACAACTTTATAATATTATATTATAAAGTGAGGAGTATTTAATAAGCCAATTAAGGGAAATATTAAAAAAAGTGCTTTTTCGAAAAAGCTATATATTTTGCACGAAAAAGCACCTTCATTCATTCATTATGCAATCAAATTTTTATTGGAGTTTGTGTCGGTTTGCCCTGGCTAGGGTTTTGAGGACTGATTCCTCTTGGTGATCTGAGCCATTGCTGGATAATGGTGAATTTCACATCTGTGAACTACTGGATTCAATTCAATGCTGCTGTATATTGGATTGATTGAAGTTTTTTTATTTCTGGAGTAATTTCTACAGAAGAGTTTGTATTTATTATTAAATGCAATGAGGTTTTGGAATATATATAATCTGAATGCTGGAGATTATCGATTTCATGTGAGGTACTAATCTAGTGAATGTAATTAATTGTTTTGGTTATCCAAAGTATGATTGAAGATTTTGGATGAGGGTTTGTTAAAGCATTCAATGCCTGGACTGCACGTGAGGATCTGAGCTGCGTTTTCCATTCATTGATTCGGATTCGATAATTGTGAATGTGGTAATCAGTAACGTTAAGGGTGTTAGTGACTTAACGTTAAGTGCTGGAGTATTACGCAAGTGCTGGAAACAGTCTTAATGTTAATTGCTGGGGTTAGAGGTTGTGTGTGCTGGAGATATCTTAATGTGGACTGAGTATGGTTGGCTGCGGATGCAGTGAATGCCTGGGCCTTGATATATTGGTTTGATTCTCATTTGCTGTTGCAACGTATAAGCATGGTGCTGAAGAGTTAGTACTCAGAGTTTGGTTCAGAATTTATTACAGTCCGCTACAGCTGAGGTATGAGACTTCACATGGAGCATAGAATATTAGCGTGGACACTACCAAGTTGGCAGCCCATTCAGCATTGGGAATTTAGTTGATTTTGAGGGACAAATTGGTGATCACAGGTGCATAGTTGTAATTGCAAAGTTATTTCTAGTAACTAAATTTAGAATGTAATGATTCCATTTAGTCTGGAAAGATCGAATTGTATTAGATGATAGTTTTGATTATTTCAAGGAATTATAGCTTATGTGATAATTGTTGGTAACTTGGAGTTTGGTTAATTTCTTGAGATATTTGATTGTCAAGATAAATTCAGAATTTTTAGATTGAGCTGGAATATAAATTTAAGTGCAAGTGTTTGTTCTTTTGAACCGGAGAATTCAATATTTATCGGATTTTCTTAGAAATCCTAAATTGCAAATTGTGAGCCGGCAAGGGCTTTTCACAACAAACCAATGAGTGGGTGTAATGTCCCCTAGGAAATCTCTTAGGTCTTGGACTAAAAATCCTATGATTCAGATTGCAATGGACTTCTTTTTATCTATAGTTTGTACACAACCCATTATTTTTCGCCAATGGTTATGTAATGTCTCATATCTGGTCGCTTAGGGAAAATGGAACAATTCTTGTGCACCTTTTTAGGAATTTACTCGACACTCTGGAGCTAAGTCTCTACGGCCTCTGATGTTAATGATCTCTGTTGTAAAGGTTTACGTACATTAAACTGCAGATGACCTGTTCGATCTCTGGAAATGTGTTTCTCTCTGTATAATGTTATTCGTTTGATGGCAGTCTCTATTTTTGCTAACTGTGTATGTGTTTGTACTGACTGTGTATATATATTCTTCTGATTGTATTCGTTAATGAATTGTGGATCGGATGACTGTTTATGTTGACTATATTCCAAATATCCTTTTTGGTATTACGTTTCTGTATATCCGAAAATCCTAGAGTGAATGATGTCGTTGACTATACCAGGTCTACAAGTTGACCGCTGATTACATCTTGCGTAGTGAAATTCTTTGTCTCCTTATGGTGATTGGCCCGATGATGCTTCCTTCTCTGCGATGTCTTGTTATGTCTTTGTCGTTCAATGACTAGGATTGTTGAGTCACCGTTTATGGGATATTCTGTACATTATATTCTCCTTTGTCCTTCGTATTCGAATGCCTTAACACAGCTGGCGACTCTTTCAAGGGATGTACAGGTCTATGTGATGTGGTTACCCGGACCAATCTCTTATGCCTCAATGTATACTGTGTTGGAGTATAACATCTCTACAAGCGCTTGTATCCTTAAGTAATACCCACTTCATCTGCAATTGAAATATCCTTATATTCTCCGTCAATAAAAGTCCCTTAGTCAAAGTACGCTTAGATGAATCTATAGAATTCATTGGGGTTGAATCATAGCTCTGAGTTGTATTATACACTACTCGACCAAGATGCTAATGCCTGAGACTTCCTCCGTTTTATTATCTCCGTTCTCCGCCCCCCTTGTTTTCTCCATAGTTCTTTTTTTTATATCCGACTAACTCATATGCGTCGCTTGACTTTTGTAATATTAAAGTCACGACTACTAATAAAGATTATTATTAGTTTTATTATTTAATTGTTTATTTTTTATAATGATTATCATTTACTATTTATATTTTAATATTATTATTGGGATATTTATTATAATTTAATAATATTAAACCCTTATTTATTAAATTGATATATATATATATATGAAATTCTATATATATTAAAATATTAATTTTTATAATTTGATTTTAGTGTAATTATAATTATATATTTTATAATTATAATTATATTTTATATTTATTTATTAATAAGATAATATTATTAATAATATATTCTTCCATAATAGTAGTTTAATTAATTATATATTATAATGTATTATTATTCATTGTATTTCATTAACATAATTTAATTATATATTTTTCTCATTACTTAATTATTCAATTATTTAATTATTTAATTATTTAATCTTATATTTAATTTCTATTATCATT
Organism: Chamaecyparis obtusa; assembly: GCA_027943335.1. NCBI lineage: Eukaryota > Viridiplantae > Streptophyta > Pinopsida > Cupressales > Cupressaceae > Chamaecyparis > Chamaecyparis obtusa. The sequence continues at coordinate 2,466,731 of BSBK01001859.1, forward strand.
AAATTATGCTCCGGAAAGGGTACATTACAGTGGGTATCTCCTATAGTCATATCATTGAAGAAGGACGGGAACCAAATTCGGATATGCGTGGACTTTAGATGCTTGAATGCGGTAACTATAAAAGACCCTTTTCCAATTCCTTTCACTAATAGTATCCTAGAAGAGGTGGCCGGCCATGAAATGTACTCCTTCGTGGATGGGTTTTCAAGATATAACCAAATCAGCATTGTTGAGGAGGATAAACTGAAAAACCACATTTGTAGTTGAAGACAGGGTGTACGCTTATAAAAGGATGTCGTTCGGACTATGCAATACACCAGCCACCTTTCAAAAGATCATACTACATATCTTTCACGGTATGTCTGTAGGGAATTTTAGAGCCTTCCTAGATGACTAGTCAATTTATAGTGGAAAGGAGCACCACCTCAAGGTCATTGGCAAATGCATGGAGCGATGTCGAAGGGCGAGACTAGCCTTGAACCCCAAGAAATGCAGATTTATGGTTCCACAAGGCAGACTACTTGGCCATATAGTATGCAAGGAAGGATTGAAAACAGACCCGGACAAGATCAAGGTCATTATAGACATGGAAGCTCCATCGGATATAACTGGTGTCAAGTCCTTCTTGGGGCATGTGGGGTACTATAGGAGATTTATAAAAGGATTTGCAGTAGTGTCTCTACCCTTGGAAAAACTAACCAGAAAAGGAGAACGGTTTTGTTGGGGGACAAAATAGGAGGCCTTCCAAGAGTTGAAAAAGAGACTCGTGAATGCCCCGATTCTCATATACCCTGACTGGAATAAGGAATTCCACATCCATGTGGACGCATCTAATTATGCAATAGGCACCACCCTATCACAAACAAGAAAGGAAGAACTGGACCATCCTGTATACTTTGCAAGCAAGTTATTGTCAAGAGCAGAGCGGAATTATAGCACCACTAAAAGAGAAGCTTTAGGTAGGGTCTATACAATTCAGAAATTTAGACATTACTTATTAGCTACTCCTTTTACATTTTTTGTTGATCATCAAGCACTCATGTATCTGGTAAACAATCCTGTGATCCAAGGGAGGGTAAGTAGATGGCTAATCCTTCTGCAAGAATTCACCTTTAAAATCATAGTCCGCCCATGGAAAAGTCATGTAATCGCAAACCAGTTATCAAGAATCAAGTCTAGAGAAGCCCCTGGAAACAGAGTTAACGAGGATTTTCCAGATGCCCATTTATTTCAAATTGTTGTACTACCTCAGTGGTACGAAAGGATCAGGCAGTACCTCTCAACTGCTACCTTTCCGAGGGAGATGTCAGTGATGGAGAGGAGAAAAATTCCACTCAAAAGCAGGATGTTTCAGTTGATTGAGGGGTTATTGTACAAGATGGGACCGGATGAAGTGTTAAGGAGATGCGTCATGGAGGAAGAAATACCGAGAGTTCTAAGAGAGTCCCATGAAGGGTTGGCAGGGGGCCATATGGGACCTGATGCAACAGCTCGGAAAGTGTTGTTGACTAGCCTCTGGTGGCCCACATTGTATCCAGATGCTCGAGAATGGGTCCTGAGCTATGATACGTGTCAAAGGGTAGGCAAACCCCTACAAAGAGACTTCATGCCGCTATTTCTGTCACAACCACAAAAATTGTTTGAACGATGTGGGTTGGATTTTGTAGGGCCCTTGCTTGCTAGCAATAACCACAGATGCAAATACATAGTGGTGGCAACAGAATATCTTACAAAATGGGCAGAGGCACGAGCACTTCCAGACAACACAACTCTCAGTACGGCCAAATTTCTCTATGAGCAGATAGTAACAAGGTTCGACATACCACTGCAACTAACGAGTGATAGGGGGGTGCACTTTGTGAATCAGACAATCAGAACAATGACAAGTGAGTATAGAATTTTCCATTCGTTTTCCAGTTCGTACTATCCAAGGGCAAATGGTCACAAACAAAATATTGGTAACAATTTTATACAAGACTTGTGGAGTCGAAAAGGGAGATTGGGAAGAAAGACTGCCAGCGGTCCTGTGGGCTTACGGGACTACCTACAAGGCTACCACTGGGCAAACCCCCTTTTACTTAATGTACAGGCAAGAAGCTGTAATGCCAATGGAATATGGAGAACCAAGCCTAAGAATAGCAGTCGAGCACAGACTAGGAGATGTGGAAAGTTTAAGCTAAAGACTCAACGCTTTAATAAAGCTAGATGAAAGGAGGACACTAGCTCAATGGACAACTGAGGTGGAACAAAGAAGGAAATTTTGGCACGATAAGCACTTGAAGAAGATGAATTTTAGACCAAGCCAATTGGTACTCAAGTATAACGGCAAAAATGAAATCAAGCCAGGCAAGTTCAAAATACGGTAGTTAGGACCATACAAAGCAATGGAGGTAAGGGAGAACGGAGCTATAAAATTATCAACACTTGATAATAACCCTTTAAAAGACCCAGCCAATGGATCAAAATTAAGACGGTACAATGAAAGAAAGGAGACTCGTTTGATATGCAACCTGGACATAATGGGAGAAATCCATAAAAAGGAAATAAAAGAAGAAATAAAAAGCAATGCTATGGGGGAGCCAATAAAATTGAACCCTAATTTCCAACGGACTAATAAAGGACTTGTGCACAGCATACTAGCTCGAAGAGAAGAAAGGGAAATTGAGAGAACACTGTTTGAAATTGGGAGAACACCTTGCTTGAGCATCGTACAAGTACGGGATAAGGAGGCAAGGTTTCGTACGAGTCTCTGGTTGGGCATCCCAAGAGGTTTCAGCGTATGGCATACGCAGCTGGAGGGCGCAGCCTAGCGTACAAGTTGGAGGGCTGACGGAGGAAGATATTTTTGCGTACGAAGGAGGCTGGGAGAAGGCATACGAGGCAGCCCAGGAGTCGTACGCATCGTGCAGCCGTACGCATTCTGCAAGCACTCGTACGCGCCCTGCAAGTAGTCGTAACGGGAGGCGATCTTCGTACTGCCTGTACGAGGGGGTGGTCCAGACCGTTACAAGGAGGAGGAATCAACGCCAAACGGAAGGAAACCCAAAATGGTTGGAATATAAACCAAAATTCGACCACCTGGCAACTGGTCAAGTCTCATAAAATGGTGAAGATAAGCGTTGGGAACCCAAGCAAAGAGAAAATCATCGATTCCAAGAAGAAAAATTTAGTCCTGTAGGTGAGGAAGGCGAAGAAGATGACAAGCAAGGACACAAGGAAAATTTTCGGAAAAACTACTGCTACCAATGTTAGTTTTGAAAGTATAGTAGGAAGTGGATGTCACGTCTGGTGGGAAAATGCAGAAGACAAGCACCCTCTAAAAGAAGCATTATGCAGAGCGAAGGTAGACAAAATTATTTTTATGCCCATTTTTTATTTAAAGGAGTTTGAATCTATATTACGAACTATGGTGGCTGGTTATGATAAGGAAGCTCACAAATCTGTAATCGGGTATTCCCAGCAAACTTTGACAATCTCCTACTCTACCAAGGAAATAAATAAGGTTTTTGGAATTCCCAACTGAGGACAGGAACTGACAAAAACCCCAATGACAATGGAGGAGAAAAAGAAGTGGCTGGCATTAATGTGCATAAATGCTCTCACAAAACAGGAGTGGGGAAGCATTCTCAGCAAAAAGAATAGTAGGGGTCTAAAGAAAATTTTCATAGCTAATGAAGAATGGCGGTGCATTGTAGACTTGGTAAAAAGAAAACTTACAGTCGGAAGCCATACATCAGACATTGTTATGTGGATGTTGCCTGTGGTAGATGGTTTGAATAGGGGACAGGTGTACAACTGGGCCCAGTTTCTCTCAGAGAGATTACAAGAAATTATGGAGTTAAGGCATAAAGCATTTTACATGCCACACCATGAGATAGCCTTATTCCTTGAAGCAGTTCGCACACAGTTGGCCGTTGAACATAGAGGGGCATTGGTCCCAGCTAATAGAGTGGAACCCTACAAACTAGCCATGACATATTGGATACACATGGACACCTTTGGAACAGAGTCAGGAGAGGGAGAACCAAGGAGAAAGAAATCAAGACAAGTAGTGGTACAAGAAGCATCTATTCAGAGCTCAAGTCAGGAGGATATTGGGGAGGACAGTTCAAGAGAGGAGACTAGTACAAACACATCTTCATATTCGCAGGATGAAGAAATTCGTTTGAACCACCTAAAGGGCACGCCTGGAGATGTCACTTTTCTACCAACAAGGGGAGGACCATTGCCAAGAGGGGTACTCGAGTATACCCAAATTCACCAAGGTGAAGATAGGAATGTGGAGGAGACTCGTAAACAGCAGGAGGAAGGCCGTACCCAATCTGGTTGTACCAAAGGAAAGGACGCCCCTACGAAGGTCCATATGGAAGAGAGTATCCATACGGCGGTTGGTACCACGGAGGGCAGCCGTACAGAGGAGGACCATAGTACGGAGGGGAAAGGCATCAAACAGGAGATTCCTCCATGGGGGGCAACAAGACTTTCATTTCCTAGCATAGCGACTTTGGTTTCTCCAGATCAGCAGCATCACACTAAGGTGATAGATCTCAGGTATCAGAAGAGATGTGGACACAAGGTGAGACTCCAAACACCACGGGGTATAGAAGTGGCCCACCCTATTGCCTTGGTGGTGTAGGCTGCAGAAAAAATGGATGCACAGAATGAGAAGACAATTGAAAATCAAGACACATTAGGGGAAGAGATGTCAGTGGAGGATACAATACTAGAAGAGGCAGATAGACTACTTGAAGAAGTAGGGATGGTAAGGGGAAAATGTCACAGAAATGCCAAAGGACCAAGTGGGACTTCCGGAGGCCCTCTCATTGGAAGACAAGGTAGAAAGATTTCTCAAACAGTTACAAGTCATGGAGCATGCTACCAAGGACATAATACAACAGGCTAAGAATCAGAATCTAGAGGCAATAGTTAGAGCAGCGGAATCCTTGGCAACATTCATGAAGGAGAAATGCCATATAGATTGGCAACTACTCCAGCAAAGTGGGTATAGGCAGGAGGATTTAGTTGAAAGCTGGACAGCCTGCTGTACCGTACCTTTGGCAGAAGAACATCCACCCCACCTACACACACTTGCAGAAATGGAGGTAGCATTTTGAAAGACATACTTGGCACTTCAGCAAGAAAAGGAATTGATTAGACAAGTGGAAAGGGAGTGGAAGGAAGAAAAAGATGCTCTAACAGAAAAGTGGAGGGATGAAAAAGCTGCCTTGGAAGACAATTGGAAAACAAAGAAAGCAGCATTAGAAGAGAAATTAGCAACAGCAGAGGTGAAAAAGACGGATGCTTTGCGGGTATTGCAAGGAGTCTGTGCCAAGCAAAAGGCGGTCGAGCGAGAGCTCCTACACCTCCAAGCTCCGAGTCCAGGGATGTCTTCACAACCTACTTCTTGAAGTTTGACTTTTTCTTTCTAGTTTTGTTAAGTAGTCATCTGGAAGACGACTTCTTTCTGGGGTGGATAAATGTAGTACATAATAAAGTAATATTGTAATTAGTACTAGTTAAAGCTTTGTTGGGGTTGGGTAGTTAGGAAGCAAGGGGATGCGTCCATTGGTTTTCCCAGCCAACCGACCATTTTATAAGAACTTTGGAATATGGACAATGTATGTGTTGTTTTTGGTAATAAATGGAATAATAACATTTCCTCGCCATATATTGGTACTGGTATTGGTAATGAATGTCATGTTGGTATCATTGAAGCCAAATTATATTATTCTGTATATTGTGCTTTGGTAATCACTCTACAATATTAATATTGCTGGTGATATACTGAAGGCTGTGATCCAAATAAGGCCTGTGATATTTTCTCAAATGAAGATATACGGTGGTTAGAAGAAACTTACCCAACCAAATATAACATAGGAGAATCAGAAAAACAGATTCTTGCATCAAAGATTGTCTCCTCCAGTACGGGGGTTCCCTCATGGAAATGTACAGCTGGCAACACGGAAATAATGTACCAATTGATCATCACTGTTTCCTTTGAGTATATGTATTAATTTGATTTTGTTAATTATTATTATATATTTATATATGTTTTTAATATTTTAATTTAATATTCTTTATTGTTAAATTTTATTTTAGAAAGGGAACATCACAGTCCGCCCTTCCCCAAAATTGCTTGTCCTCAAGCAATGCCAATTTTTATACAAAGCTTTCAATGAGAGTAGTTTCTGCTGCACAACTCTAATATTAACTAATGCATTGAGAATTTGCAAGGTTTGCAGCTCTCATCTTCTAGAGACAAGAATCAAGGCCAACTTATAATGGTGCCAATTGCTAATTTGATTTTGGGAAATAATGTACCAATTGATCATCACTGTTTCCTTGTATATGTATTAATTTGATTTCCTTTATTATTATTATTATTATTGTTATTATACATTTATATATGTTTTTAATATTTTAATCTATTATTAAATTTTATTTCAGAAAGGGAACGTCACATGAACAGAGATCAAATCATTCATTTATTGTTGATCCAAGAATTTGTGTTTCTTGGAGTATATATATTCAAACAGACTGCAAGAATGCTTGTAAGCAAAATAATTGCATGGTGGACTTAGAATACAAATTGCCATTCATAGAAGTGATATGATTTCTTTGCTGAAGCATGTCTACTATTGCCTTGACATTGGATTAGTGACAAAAGAAAAACTTAATAAATCCATAATGTATTTCAAATTCACAATAAAAAAAAGGATATAACTACAGTATTTATGCAAATTATTAATTTAAAAATCAGTACCTTGTTTTATGTCTTCCTTGAGTTTTTTGCACGCATTTTAGAAAAGAATCCCTTCACCTACTGGTGCATTAGCAACTCTACAATAGCTACTCCTTGATGCTAAACATTTGGAAAATATGTTGCAAAGCACTTAAATAGGCCTTGTGTCACCTTTGCATCAACCTTAAATGATGCAATATAACTATAAGAGAATATAACATGGCAATAAAAAATACATTTGCCAATTCCATATAGCATCAATAATCTTCCATATTAACATGTAACTTTTCTCATCATTCTGCATTTTGGACCTTACTGCCAACTTTGCTCTATCCATGCCTCATAAAAATTAAAAAATGGCTTATCAGGGATTTCTCCTCATCAACCAATATTAGCACTCTAATCGAGAGCTCTGAAATTTGCACATCTTATATGCATCCATCCAAAATGAGTCACCAAAAACAAGGCATGCAACAGCGATACCATCCTTATATGATTGGCAAAGGTAGACTCAGCCCACTCCAATGAAACAAACATTTTTAGGTTCATCTTTTAAGAACGTATATTCTACAATGCAAGGAAATGAGTAGTAAATCTACTCATATTGGGTTAAATTAGCTCCTTTCCCTCGATAAAGGATCTCATCATGTTGAGCATCCTTGTGTGAATATATATAAAGTGTGTTGAAACTCCCTCTCTTGACAGAAAATTTAACCCATGGAAATTTGCCAATGTCTCATGAAGTTGAATCAAGGCAATGTGTTGTGCATGGACTGCAAAACAATGTGAGGTACTTCTTCATCATAGGTTTGTCTTAGCAACATTATTTGTGATGAATTGCACATTGTGCCCCAACCTCAATTGCTAACTCATCAAATAAGAACAAAATTATGTGGGTTGATTTTGCTCTATCAAATGCATCCACAAATTGAAGATCACACTACTCTCCAATGCCACAAGGAAGTTAATCAACATATAATTTCTTCTATCAATATATCCATTTTTGACATTATAGTAAGATTTGCCTTTGCCCAATCCTTGCAGAGTTCAACTAAAGACACAACAGTTGTCAATTAAGAAACAACTATTGCTCTATTCATAACTATCATTCAACGTACACTACCTAAGCCAAAAACTTATCAAAATAGTGAAATCAGCTGCAAAGCATGTATCATTGATAGCACACACACAATTCTATACATAGGGACGGCGCATTATGTACCAAGGCATATGTATTATGACATAAATGGGGTTGTAAAATAGTTGTCTTGTGGCATTCATAATCCATGGTAGCTATGATTGGTTAAAGATATTATTGGCAAATAGTCAGCCTAATATTAATGTGGTTTCAGCAATTACCCATCATCAGCCTAATGTTAAAGGTGGTTTAGGCATTTACCCCAATTTTATGTTTATTATAGAGGTTCCCATCATTGCAAGGCATCATGGAAAGATATTGCCATTAGGTAGGGATTTTATCGAAGAAAAACTTAGAGAAATTGTTCCCTTTGGAGTATTTAATGTGTCTAACCCTACCACGAGAGTATTACTTTTTGGTGACTATTAAATCACAGGGAATAATGATACTCACCTCACCATATATACCATATATCTAGTTATGAAAGTTCTATTTTATTATTGTATTTTTCTAACCAATGTAATCTCCTCGCCAAAACAGATAGCACAACTGCATCTATAAATAATAAACCCTAGGCAAATGAATAGATAGGGCTGACCAAGAATAAAAACGTAATAATAATAACAACAAACTGAGCGGCCGACTCAGAATTATTCCTACTAGGCAACAACATAAATAATGAGTAGAGGCCGACTGAGTTCAGCATCTTTTCTAGCCAACCTGTTTGGTGTTTGACTTGAATTAAATACGTTTCTGCTGAGCGCCGACTCCATTGAAATAAAGGAAAAGGATATAAATTTAAGAAGAAAAGGTGCTATCCTCAAAAAAGGGCATAAAACACAAATAGGAGTGGTTGTCTGAAAGAGCAGAGAACATCGATCTTAATTAACATAATCACAGGAACTAAAGAGAAGAACTAATAAAATAAAATAAAGATTAATGTTAAAAAGGGAAGCGACTTATGAAGGGTTGTGACTTTGAAAGATGGTGACCATTCCTGAAAGAGTAGCACTTCCAAGGGACATCCCCCTTCATGGAAATATTAAGATATACATATGGAGAGAGCCACAACGAGGGGAGGGGCATCAAGAAAGGAGTAGAAAAGCATCAGTAAGAGCTGATCAATATACTATACACAGCGATCAGAATCCAAAATCATTATTTATTGCAGGAGATAGTATTTATATCCATTTGAGGTATGGATAAATACATGTTCAATATATGCCTGATGTATGCAACATGATAATGATCAAAGAAGCAGAATAATAAGGCATACAATCAAGGCAAAAACTTTAAGTTTCATAATTAATAAACTAGACTGCAGACTTATAACTGTTTAAGTCTTTGGTATGATGCATTATGCATGAACTTCTGATTTGACTGATTTGTCATCTCGTCTTTCATTTGATAGAACTAGGAATGTAGGCAAATATTCTATTGCTTCTAAAGTATGCATAAATGATGATGATGAAGATTCCTTTAAGACGTACAACCACTAAACTGCCCCATTATGGAGGGGGGATAGGGTACATGCAAGGAATGCAGGTAGCATAAGGTCCATTCTAGTAGTGGTAACCCGAGAGGGATCAGGAGGCCGAATGGCAAGTGCCATTCCATGCCCCTAGGCTTGACAGACAAGCTCAAGGCACCTTCTGTGATACCCTAGGGTACTTCATGATGTGAATGGGTTACTGGGGAAGATCTTAAGAGAATCCTACTTGTATATTATATTAATTATAATGGTGTTCAAGATTCTTCTAATAATATTGTGTAATTACATATATTTGCTCATCTATTATAATTATAATTAGAATTCTATTTTTAACATTGTGAAATTATATGTTTATTCATCTTTCATAATGATGACTAACGTGGTTGTGGCTCTAATTCAAGATATAAAGTTGACAATCTATACCTTATTTGGGAATTCTAGGGCAAAATAAGTGAAGTCACTACAGGGGACATTACAGCCAAACTCTACATCCCAAGTTACATGCATAAGCATGCAGGCACAAACAATCTAATGTCTGTTTTCTTATATTGCTGTAGGGTAACACTACAAACTGAACTTGAAGTTTTCACACCAAACATACAAAAGGAGATAAGCAATATGACATTGCATTGACACCCAATACCCTTACACAAAAACTAGCAATAACAAAAATGAAAAGTATTGTAAATGCAATTCAATTTCTATTCAAATGATAAATTATAGCTTTTGTATCCCTTTTATTACTTTATGAATATATTGTGAATGTACAAACTTCTACTTAAATTCTTTTGTATGCAGATTACTGAATACACTATGTTCGATTTCAATATATTTCAGCCAACGATTGCTTTGCATATATATATTGATCAAATGTTATGAGTCACATAAATGATAAGACGTGACTGACGTGACTCTTTATAACAAATATGGTGATCACAATTAACAATAATTAAACCGATATGAATCGGCACCACATAACATATGTATCGATAATGCTATCGGTATTACACAGCAGTGTAAGCCGATAATATTTCGGTATATATTAAATCGATACTAATCGTCTGTTAACAATACATATTGTTTGTCAATCGATATTCATCAATTCATAAATGATAATCGATAGTTATATGTTGATGAGAATATTTATCATTATGAATTAATATATATATGGATATATATTAATGTATGTATAATAATAATCAATATTAGTATATGTACATTAATATATATGCATGTATGTATCATATATATTCTCATTTATATATATTTATCTTATCAACACTATCAAAGATTAACACTCCCTCTTAGCTAGGGAAGATAAAGTATAATGAAGATAATATCAATATTTATAGTGCATCACATTTCTCATAATGATATGTGTATATACCACCTTACTTGAGAATATATATATTATGTATGATACACAGATTTACATATCACCTAGCATGTGATATGAGGAATCACCTAACATATGATACCAAGTTTTACATATCACCTCACATGTGATATGAGGAATCACCTAACACGTGATACCAAGTTTTACATATCACCTAACTCATGATATGAAGGAAATAATATGCTCGACAACATTACATTCTCCTTATATACCCCTATTATGGTATGTGTTGCACTAACATTACATCACATAATGTCTACCATAACGAATCATGGCACATCCATGAATCAAGATGATATCAACATTACAAGATCGTCACCTTATAATGTTAAATACAAGTGTTCATTAACTCAAAAGTCGTCACCTTTTAGAAATGCACACGGGATGGGTGGGCCCATAAAGTCATAAAGTCACACATATGACAAAAGAAGTTTACACATTAAACATCTTTATTATATTAGTACAAATCAAAATTTTACATTTCAACCATACCAAGAATTTTCCTAAAGTGATCAACTTTCACCTTGGGGAGTGGTTTGGTAAGGATATTTGTTGTTTGATCTCCTGTACTGATATATTCCAACTGGATCACATTCCTTTCTACCATGTCTCTCACATAGTGGTAAGGAATCTCTATATGCTTACAACTGTCATGAAATATTGGATTCACTGATAGCTCGATGCAACTCTGGTTATCACAATGGATGATAGTTGGTTTTAGTGGTTCGCCGGATAATCTTACAGTTAGTTTTCTGAGCCATACTACTTCTCTAGCAGCCATTGAAGCTGCAATATATTTGGCTTCTGTAGAGCTTTGTGCTACTGACAACTATTTTCTGCTAATCCACGATATCATAGCTGATTCTAAACTGAAGCAACACCCTGAGGTGCTCTTTCAATCGGTCACACTTCCAACCCAATCTGAGTCGGTGAATCCATGAAGATCTAAGGCAATTTTTTCATATTTGAGTCCATAATTTAGAGTGCCTTGAAGGTACCTCATTATATGCTTCATAGCCACAAGATGTATTTCCTTAGGCTCACACATGAATTGGCTCAAAGCATTCACTGCATAACAGATATCTGGTCTAGTGTTGACCAAGTACATCAATGATCCAATCATCTATCTGTAGAGAGTGGGATCAGCTGACTGAAAATTTGTTGCTGCTTCCTTCAACTTGTGAAGATTTGTCTCCATGGGTGATGACATCAGTCTGCAGTTCATCATGCCAAATCTCTTCAATATATCAATGGTGTACTTCCCTTGGTTTAGAATAATGCTATCTGATTTCTGCCAGACTTCTAAGCCAAGGAAGTAGTGCAATAGTCGTAAGTCCTTCATGTCAAATTCTGAGGCTAGTTCCTTCTTGCACTGATTAATGAGGTGATCCTCTCCTGTAATTAACAGATCATCAACATATAATATTAATATTAACATATCACCTTTGCTTTGCTTGAAGTAGAGATTTGGGTCTGCATCATTTTTGAAGAAACCTAATCTTATGAGGTAACTGTCAATTCTCTCATACCAGGCTCTAGGAGCCTACTTAAGTCTATAAAGAGCTTTCTTTAATTTACACACGTGTTCTTGAATTATGGATCTCAAATCCTTCAGGTTGCTCTAAGTAGATCTCTTCTTCAATAGTTCCATTCAAGAATGCAATCTTAACATCCATCTGATGTACTTTCCATCCTTTAGCAGCTGCAATGGCTAGAACGGCATTGACTGAAGTATATCGGGCAACTGGAGCAAAAGTTTCTTCATAGTCAATTCCTTCTTTCTGCGAGAAACCTCTGGCTACAAACTTTGTTTTGTACTTTTCTATACTGCCATCTGCAGCATGCTTGATCTTGAACAACCATTTAGAGGAGACCACTAATTTCTCTTTAGGTCTAGATACAATTTCCCATACATCATTCTTCTGGATGGACTGATACTCCTCTGCCATGGCATTTTTCCATACTTGGTGTTGAAGAGATTTTGAAACATTTGCAGGTTCTGACTTTGAGAGCTCACTCATTAGGGCTATGTAACTGATAATCTTGAGGGTTTTTTACTCTCTCTAAAAGTTCCTAAAGGAGCTCCGTAGGACCTTGCTTCTTCAATTATCTTAGTTGTCCAGAGAGGTCTCTTCTTAGGATTTTTCAAGGATGTGCTTGGTTCTTCATTTTCTTCTTCCTCAGAATACACCCTCTAAATCTCAGGAGTAGTTTCCTTTTCTAGTTCTAAGGGAGAAATTTGGATTTCTGGCTCAATGGAGTTTCTAGCTCTTGTGATTGCTATATCCTCCTCAAAAACTACATCTCTTCTTAGTTCAATCTATTTCTGACCAGGCACATATACTCGGTAAGCTTTTGAGGTTTCACTGTAACTTACAAAAATACCCTTTCTTCCTAAAGGTTCTAGTTTTGTTCTTTTCTCTTTGGTGTAAAGAACCCAGCTGACTCTCTAAAATAACTAGTTTTTCCCTTCAATTTAATTGCACTTTTTTTGTGTGTTTCTCAAAGATCATATAAATTTCCAGTGAATTCCCAGTATTTGATTAATTTCATCAGCAGCAATTTTGATACCATTAATAATACCAAGCATTCATATAATTCTTTAAAATAAACCTTTCAATATTGATAATCGAAACAAATGCATTGACACACTAATCTTTGAATATTGAAAATATCACTATCAATAATAACACATCGATTTCCAACATTTAAGCTTAAGAAATTATTGAAGATAAACACCTCATAATGACGCAGCTTGCTAGATGAAGGTTGCGACTTGCAGGCAGTCCATACGCATGCTATATATTGATGCCAGCATTCCAAAATACAATCAGTCCCTTGGACGTTGTGAAACACAGCTCGGGGAATTAATTTTGACACCCGAAAATGTCCCTTAACACCACACACAACCAAAGAACATGGTACACAGCTGCAATGAATGACACGCTGGATATTTCAGACCTGTACAGCAGCCTCCCATACGTTTGCAGTGATCACAACAGTAAATAAACCAATCACTGCCTTTGCAAACAGTTTGCAGCTTCCAGATAATAATTCCACCACTCAAGAAGATAATTCAGCCTCCTTGAGAATTCGATTATTGAAGAAATTCGAATTCAGCTTGTATTAAACCCTCAGCTCTAAAATATTTTAATCTACTCCCATTTGGCATACCTCAGCACCAAACTTGTGTTCTCAGAATCAGAATTGAATTCTCAGAATTTCAATGGCAAAATTCACCATCAACATGTGATGATTCAAAATGCAAAGTGAGGAATCAGTCCTCAAAACCCTAGCAGTATTTCTCCTCTCTCAAAACATATTTTTTATCAAATGAACAATAGATATTTTAGAATGAGCTCTCAAGTCCCTTTTTATTCTTTCTTGTGACAGCTCAAACACAATTCTTACCAATGTGGGATAAATAGATATACTTTTCCTTTTAATAATTCATTTACTCCAATACTTTAAATTAATACCTTGGCTTAAGCTTCCATGAATTAATTAAATAAATGGCCCCTTCCCATTATGACTCAACCCTCAACTTAAGTTAAATTATAACTTTATAATAAGCCATTTAATGATTTAATAATAATTTGGCCACCAAAATAATAATAACTCCCAAATTACTTATCCTTTTAATATGCTGTCTGAAACAGGAGTCACACCTATTATTTCGACATGTGACCAAATGCACTTTCCAAAAATAGAAAGGGTCCTTCTCGAACAACATCAAACTTACTATAAATAGTAAACATGGCAAAACTATAGCAAATGAAGTCCGAATGACGCCAAATGAAAGCCAAACCAAAGCATACTGAATCCTGAAGTAGATGCCCACTGAAAGAGACCCTATGTCCATCCTCATTAGCCTACAAGGGTCACATGATAGGCTAATCCCAAGAGCTTGAAAAACGGGGACATTACATTTGGGCACATGTATGTATACAAGACAACCAAATATCCTTAAGTGACTGATGTCTGGTTTTGTACGGGTGAAAACCTCTTCAGGAGTTTTATTATCAAGATGAGAGTGTGGACATCTGTTTGTATGTATACTGTAGTATTAAAGGCTTCTGCCCAAAGAGAAGTTTCTATGTTTTGATCAAGAAGCATTGCCTTGGCTGCTTCTACAATGGTTCTGTTTTTCCTTTCAGCAACCCCATTTTGTTGTGAATTGTAAGGGACAGTGAACTCCCTCAATCCCAGCATCTTTACAAAATTCTTTAAACATATCTGATATATATTCCCTCCCGTTGTCTGTCCTTAAGGTTTTTATTTTTCTTCCAGAGGAGTTTTCAGTAAGAGACTTGAATTTTTTAAATCTTTTAAGGATCTCCTCAGATTCTTTACATTTGAGGAAATAGATCCAGGTCTTCTTGGAGAAATCATCAACAAAGATTACATAATATAGAAACCCTCCTAATGAAGGGACAAACATGGGCCCACACAAATCTGAATGGACTAATTCAAATACATTAATTGTTTTGCTAGAACTATTCTGAAATGATCCCTTAGTGTTTTTCCTAAGGCACACCCCTTGCATGCCCCGGAGTGGTATTGTTTAAGTTTTGGTAATCCTGTGACTAATCTTTCCATGGAAGATAGGGCTCTATAATTTAGGTGTCCTAATCTTCTATACCATATTTCATTAGAGTCTACAATTTCATGGATAAGGGCTAGATTTGGTTCTATACATAGCTCATACAAATAACCTTGTCTCTTACCTAATGTTTGTGCTTTCTTACTAGTAGAGTTATTTAACCACGCCAATACTTTACCATCCATGAAAGTTACCCTGTATCCATTTTCTTCAAGTGCAAATGTGGAGACTAAATTTCTTTTGATACCTGGAACAAACAATACCCCGGTGAGTTGAATAGAGATGCCTGACTTCAGTCTAATGGTGCAAGTTCCAACACCTTTCACTGGATGTGCAGAGTCATCTCCAATACTTACTTCCTCATTAGTTTCTTCCACCATGGAATCTAATAGTTCTTTGAATCCAGTAATATGTCTTGAGGAACCACTGTCTATGACTCGGGTACTTTTATTAGACTTGATTTGAAAGTGCGGAATAGAATACAAGCTTCTTGGATTCATGCTCTTCCTTAGTCTTCTTTACCTTGGCAAATGAGGCTTGATGCTTTCTGTATGGACAATTTACTACATAGTGTCCATACTAATCGCATCTGAAACATTCTACCTTTGGCATATCTTTCTTGGATTTACCATTCCCATGATTGTTTTTCCTTTTCTTGAAATGTTTCTTCTTTTCTTTCTTGTGGGAATTTACATTTAATACATGAAGATCTTCATCAATAGTTTTCCTCTTGAGTCCTTTCTTTGCTAGTCTTGATTCTTCTTGGAGACAGTCTGATCTTAGCCAGTCAAATTTTGGAAATTTAGACCTAGCACTGATGTCTGAAACAAATGTCTCCCAAGAGTCAAGTAGACCATCTAAGGCAATAATGATAATTCCTTACATTCTATCTTGTACCCAAGTGTTGACAATTGATCTCTTAGAGCTGAGATTCTCATAAAGTATGAGTTGATTGATTCGCCTTTGTTCATACTTATATGGTTAATCTCTCTCTTCAGGGCTAAGGTCTTGCTGGCACTACTTATTTCATAAGTGTTTACAAGTGTTTTAAACATGTGATATGCCGTTTCATATTTTGTCAAGAGTGGTACAATATGATCTTTGACTCCATCGATTATGATTTTCATGGCCTTATCATTTCCTTCAATCCATGTAGTTTTCTCTGGATCATTCTCCGGTTCTGTCTGTCTTCTTTTATGAATGACTCAACCTTATTTTCTTTTAGTATCATTAGTATTCTGAACTTCCATGATGAAAAGTTATTCCCTCCTTCAAGCCTATCCTCAAATCTGATAACGCTTGCCATGGAAATGCGATGTGCTATAAATTATATTTAAATGTCTTAAGTTTGAAAGCTTCTTGGATCTTCTTTAACTTGGCTCTGATACCATGTAAATGCAATTCAAACTTCTATTCAAATGATAAATTATAGCTTTTGTATCCCTTTTATTACTTTATGAATATATTGTGAATGTACAAACTTCTAATTAAATTCTTTTGTATGTAGATTGCTGAATACACTATGTTCAATTTCAATATGTTTCAGCCAACGATTGCTTTGAATATATATACTGATCAAATGTTATGGGTCACGTAAATGATAAGTCGTGACTCAGTAATGAGTCACGTCTTGTCATGGACGTGACTCTCTATAACAAATATGGTGATCACTGTTAACAATAATTAAACTGATATGAATCGGCACCACATAACATATGTACCGATAATACTATCAGTATTACACAACAGTGTAAGCCGATAGTATTTCGGTATATATTAAACTGATACTAATCGGCTGTTAACAATACATATTGTTTGTCAATCAATATTCATCGATTCATAAATGATAATCGATAGTTATATGTTGATGAGAATATTTATCATTATGAATTAATATATATATATGGATATATATTAATGTATGTATAATAATAATCAATATTATTATATGTACATTAATATATATGCATGTAGGTATCATGTATTCTCATTTATATATATTTATCTTATCAACGCTATCATATTTTAACAAGTATTACCATTTATTTGTACATATTAATTACCATGATTAAAGCAGCAAAGATCCATGTAAAAAGATTCATGAAAAAAAAACATAAAGAAATAACTACATTTATACAAGATGAAAAAAGTTCCTCTATTTCCCTAGGTGATTGTGGCCCTTAGTTTCATAGCCTAGTATAGTATAATGTTTATCTTTGAAACTTGGGACTAGATTGTGTATCCACCCAATGCTTCACTTTCTAATCACAGATCTTCTATTGAAAAAGACACTTAATTCCCAAGTAGCTCTAACTATTAAAGTATTTAATTGTTATTTAATGGTCATTTAGTTGTTTCTCATTGCTTTTAGTTTTGTTTAGTTCTTTTAGTTAGTTTCTATTTCAGTCTCCAGTTTACAATTGTTTCATTAAGAAGCATCGCAGTGTAATTGCCTATATATGTACAACTTTGTTTTCATAATTCAATCAAGCAATTACCATTTCATGGTATTAGAGCAAGTTGAGTTCTAGAATTTTTTCTTTAAAAAAATTTCATAAAAAACTTTCAAAAGGTTTTTAAAGTAATTTTTCGATTTTTCTAAACAAAAAAAAGTGTGCAAAAATTCAAGGGTTTCTCTCAATGAAAACTCGTGGGTTTCTGGTCGTGTTTTTAGCTTGCGCACATGCAAAGGGTTTCTCTACGTCCGCATCTATTCTCTGCAAGCAGCATCGTCCATTTCTTGGCAGTGTTCTTCCTCCATCCAGATTGTGCCTCCATTTCTTTTATTTTCATGCAGAATTTTTGAAGGAAAAATTGTGCAGTATCAACAGCTGTTTGCAGAGGGCAAAATCACATCGTTTTTTCTGCTCTACATGTGATTTTTTTTTGGCACCCTTCCCACATGTTTCGATCCACGCATTCTGATTTCTACTTTTTCCCAAGCTGCGCGACTCATCTTTTGGCGTCGCGGCCATAATGTTTTGCCCACGCAAAACCCCCAGCACCATTTCTACGTTGCTCGTGCATGGTTTTGTCTCTCGTTTTCTACCTGTGCAACCTCTAGTTTTCTACCCACAACCTGACTCTGTGAATCTGGGCATTATCAAGGCATTTTTCTGTGCCGCTAGGGGTTCTGCTCCAGCTACATGTTTTTTTTGTTTTTTTTGACAAAAACGGGCCTTTTCCAGCAGCTAGGGTTTCAGGCTGAAGGCTTTTCACCTCTCTTTTTGGCTAGGGTTTCTGCACCCTTCTTGGCTTCAGCTTTTTTTTACTGACTTTTTTAATAAAATCAGAGGTAAAGTTTCTGCCTTTTGTGCCTTGGGATTTGTGCCATGTGTGTTTGATGGTTTGACCTACTTTTGATCAGTAAATTCAGTTTTTTCAGCAACCAGCATCGGTGCTTTTGTTTACCTCATTTTTTGTGCATTGAAAACTGGGAGGGATGGCATCTCTGACAAACATCATAAGCAGTTAGACGTTTAACAGCCGTAATTACAACACATGGAAACAGCAGATGCTTATGATATTTGAGTATCGGTGTCTTGATTTATGTTGTCAAGTTTCTTAAGTTTCCATATTTGTATTAAAAACCAAATATTTATATTTTCTAAAGCTCCACACTATATAGAAAAAGCACATAGAAGATGTGGAGTGTTAAGCACATGACATATTATGATTACCTTAGCAATACCCTTCCATGCTTCTTGTGTTAACAATCTCTTGTATGCCTTAAATGCTTTGTTGGAATAATTGTTATTGATGTCAAAGGATAAATGAAAGGCATGATGGATGAAGGTTTAGTGTATGACAAATCCACAGAACTATGTTCGAGATGATCAAAATTTTGTTGATCAAAAGAAAGATAATTTAATTTTTTAATTTGCAAATACTAAATTAAAGGCATCCATGTTGAAAGTAAAAGAAAAATAATTTATTTATTTTTGGACGATCCTCTCTCTTGGAGCCCAATGTAATGTCCCCGTTTTTCAAACTCTTGGGATTAGCTTAGTTTGGTGACCCTCGTAAGCTAATCAGGTTGTCAGAGGGGGTCGGTTGGTAGAGCCAGTGGTTGGATTCCACTTTGGAGGTTCTAGTAGCCAGGTCTACTCTTCGTTGGGGTCAGATTGGATGACTTACTATTTATAGTAAGCGGCATTTCACATATTGCTATGTTTGGCAGAGCACTTGGGCAAGGGTTTCAGATGATTCAGAGTTCTATATGCAGAATCTCCAGTTTGAGAGACTTACTATTTTTAGTAAGTCTATTTTGGTCAGATGGCTATTTCTGGCAAGGGAGTGTGAGCTTAGGACATTGTTGTCAGAAGTCTGAATTGTTTTGTCAGAGAGATTCAGTTGCTTCATGTTTTAATTGGGGTTATTAAATTAAGTTATTTTAATTTAATAACTATATGGCTTTAATGTTATAAAACAATGGTGTGTTGAGGAAGCCACGTTAGTGAAAGGTGTGAAGGAGAAGCTTTTTCTTAAAGCTTATAAATATAACATGAAAAAGCAATTTTACTCACCTAATGTCATTTTGTCAAAATTGAAAAGTTGTGCTTGGAGAAGAATTTCGAAATTGACAAGGAAAGCTAAGGTTTGGTCTTCAACTATGGAGAAAACATCAATGCTTCTTCCAGGATTGCAGATTCATGTTTGATACCGTAATGCCATTATTTGGAGTTATTTCAAATTAGTGTTTGCTGAGTCAGTGAAGACCGTACGGCATTTTTATTGAGGAATTGCGGCCTGTTTAGGGTGTTGCGATTTTTGTCTTGGCTGCGTCCCTTTCATGGTGACTGTTTGTGTTGTTGATGACTGCAATATCATCTAGAGAGTTACATTCATGATTAAGGGTGCTGTATAGAAGGGTGCATTGAAAATAGGAAGACTTTGATGCATCTATAAGAGGCTGCATACAGTTTCAGACAGCATTAATATTCATCAGGGCTGTGTGGAGGTTGGATAGTGTATTTTACTCGGATGCCATCAACATAAGGTAGCAGCACATCATCAAGCTATTGTTATTCCCAAGAAGTTACAGATTATGTTGAAAGATATACAAGGTTCAGCAAATTCAAACATACAGGTTCCATATCTAATTTTCAGTCTATTGTTAATTGTGTAATTGACTTTAGAAATATTTATTGAGAAGGGAAAAATGAAATAAAATAGTCCAATGATGAGTTGCCTTCTAATTTATGTTCTCTCAAGTAATTAATTTGGATCTTGTATGTGAGCAAAAATTACAAAAAATCATATATTATCAAAACAAGAAAAGAACAAACTTGCAAACAATCTGGGAGTAGTTATCTTTCAGCATAGAGCCAGGCGGGCTCATCTCACCCAACTTGTCAAGAGAGTTAAATAATTTTTAATTTATTTTTTTTCTCAGCAAGAGGGCCAACCTCCATAGAAAGAAGTGCCTACCCTAGGGCAAGGGTTTTTTATTATTAAAAAAAATGTGCCTTCAAGCTAGCCGACTAATTTTCAGAAGGCCACAACTTGTGGGATGAAAAGACACTTTGTGGGGTATAAAAGGAAGGTTATTGTGGACAATTCTATCAATAAATTCATTGAAGATTCTTCCTATTCTGAGCAGAGATAAAAAGCAGAGAAAGAGAAGATCTATGAAGATAAATCAGACCTCCATGTTAGCAGATTTATGAGGTTAATTCATTCTCATCTAGAGGATCAACTCATGCAAGTTGTGTGAGAATATCTTCTGAAGATCATAATAGATTTAATACATATTTATTATGAAGGAAGATGTCAAATCTGTGAGCACATATTTGAAGTTTTTTTACAGATCTGAGTGAGTAATTTGGAGCATATTTACAAGGAAAAAATTATGAGAAATTTGTTGACAGATTGTTGAAGTCCTTCAAGGGATCTAGGGTAAATCCGACATCATTCTCATCATACATTTTAAAGGTTGGACTCTTCTACTTTGTGATACTTGAGGTTGGAGCCTCTTACTCAAGACGTTGCAGTATCTTGCCGAGTTGGTGCTCAATGGAAGGGATTGGTGTCTCATGTGGGTTGGTGCATAAAAAGTTGTCAGAAGTTCTTTATAAAAAGAATATTTTGCCATGGTTATCTTCCTCAAGGGCTTGCACATAAGATCTTGTATGCATCTTGTCTTCTTTTGTTAGATCTTAATTGTGTGGATGCTTAGTTCTTTACTTCGAGATTTCTAAAATTAAAAATTGACCAATCCAGCCCCCAGTATAAGTGTGTGTTTCTTTCAATTGGTATCAAAGCAGGTTCCTTCGAAAAAACCTAACCGCTTGAAGGAAAGATCTTAAGAACACACATGGCAAGCCAAGAAGGGTTTTCCTCAAGCTAAGCTCCATTGTTCGATGGGAACAACTATTCTTTTTGGAGTTTTAGAATGCACACCTATTTGATGGCCCATTCACAATATGTGGAAAGTAGTTGTGGATGGCTATAAGGCACCATCTACTCCACTACTGACCAAGCTAGAAAAAGAGCGTTTGAGAACAATGCAAAATCTATGAACACAATCCTAAGTGGACTAACCAGAACTAAATTAGTCAAAGTCTCGCAGTGCACACCAACAAAAGAAATATGGGATATCACCTATGATCAGCTACCACTAGTGCCATCTAGCAAGTCAGCTGCAGAGATCTAGACTCACTTAAAAGATCTCCATGAAACCTTAGATAAATCTTTTAGTTAGTTTCTATTTCAGTATTCAGTTTACAATTGTTTCGTTTAGAAACATCGTAGTGTAATTGCCTATATATGTACAGCTTAGTTTTCATAATTAAATCAAGCAGTTACCATTTCACTAACATTATCTATAGTCCCAAGTTCCAAGTGGTGCATAATTTTCCATCCAAACCAATCCATGTGCCAACATCAACCTCTTTACTAAACTCAACTTTGGAAACAACCTCAGATTTAGAAATAAACCTATACCAAAGCTGCACAATCTTTGTGCCAATGGCACCAACCTTCGCATAAGTTTCAATGCAAAGCCATATATGTCCAAACAATGTCAATTTTTTGCACCCCAACCTGCATTGCCTCAACTATTCAATGTGAAGCCTCTGAAATCCCAAACTACAATTCAAGTTAGAATCCAATGCCCTTTCAGATTCACCATCAATTACGTATCGCATCCTTGAAAAGAATGGAAGTTGAACCAATTCAACTACCCAGATGGACCATTTCTTGCTATTTATAAGAAGAAAAATAAAAAATCTGTATGCTTCTATTAGTCTTGGATGCTCTACTCAAAGTTCATATTTTTCTTCACAGTGAGCATTTAATAATAAACAAAATGTATAGAGACACAGAATTGTCCAGAATTTTAAAAAAGAAATTATATTGGAAGTGTGAGTTCTGAGAAGTAATCGAGACTAGAGAAGCTGTCATTCATTTGCAACTCTTAAAGTATTTCCAGTGTTGAAAAGTTTCAAAGATGTCCACGTATAATATGCAAGGAAAATACTGAATGTTATACTGATCTGAATAAATTAGTTAACACTTGAAAATAATTTCTTCGTTATCTAAGATTAAAACAATTTGAATGTATGTATGCCTACCTCAAGTCTTCACTAGTATCTGCAAGACTCTGTGTCAAGCGTTCAACTTCCTTGAGTAATCCACCCTCATGAATTTCTTTCAGCAATGGTTGAATGTCTCCAGCCATTTCTTCAATCTACATATTGTTTAACCCGTGATATTTTCCCCATTAGCATTTTGAGCATTACACTTGGAATCTCTTAATCATAATACCATGCAAAAAAATGATTCCTCAAGATATTAAACAGTTCAGTGTTTTAAAAAAAGTTTAATAAAGCAAATTTTCTTTGCAGCATTCTCACAAGCACTTCACCCTGGACATTAAAACTATCATCCAGTACAGAAGTGATGTTTGTGCCATATACTCATACCTGGCAGATAAAACTGAATCAAATCCTATAAATATCACAAATAGTTTCTGAGCAGATTGTAAAAGTGGGGAATCAAAGAAACAATAAGATGGTATTAGTGGCATAAGCAAGAAGGGAAAACAGAATCATAGAATCATGGATGCTTATGGAAAGACCTATGAGGCACAACTCCTACCACCTGAAAGATCAAATAAGACTTTTCTCAACCTCTAAACAGCCAGGATGTCAAAGGTTACAGATGACCAAATTGAAGGTGAGTGCAGCATTTCCCTTATTAAATAAATTAGTGATTTGGATATAAAGAGAGAAGACTCAAACTGGTTATCTTTAGAGATCTTTATTCTTCCCAAGGCTGTTATAATGGAATTGTCCCAAAGTAATTAAAATCCCAACCATGATTTTGATGACTTCACACCTGTCATGTCCCCTCCTTTTCCCTATATATATATATAAAGCACCCATAATTAGGTCCAGTGGGTCCTAAAGGATGAGGGTATAATTTCAAGCCAGCTGCTTCATTCTCACCACCAAATTTTTGGATGTTCCAATTTCATTGCAGATCAAGTCATAAGCACTCAGGGATGAAACCACCTGGTCTGCAGATACGAGTTGAATAAAAAAAACCCTTGCCTCTATATTGAGCAATTATGTCTCAAGGGTTGCATGGATACTAAACTAAACATTTGTGCAACATTTTCTGGAATTTCAGCAGATCACATTCAGTATATTACTATATACCCCAGCGCCAAGAAGGAAGACATCATCATTCGATCAGTAGTAGATACAATAGGGAAGTGCCAGGGTTTTGGAGCAGATTGCCATTTCTCTTGCAGAGTACAAGGTAAATTGCACCACCTACAGACTTCATCAGCTGTGGGGATAGAAAATAACTCATTGGGAGGGTGAAAACAAACCATAAGGAACCAGTGGTGACCACCAGGGAAGCATTAACACTCCCACAGCCACACACCCCTGCTGAAGGGTCATACAAACCCAGATTGAGCTGTGCCAGGTAGATATATTATAAAATTTCAAGAAATCACCAAATCAGACCTGCATTTAATGCACAGAAGTAAGAATCAGAATTGTGGAAGGCTACAATTCACTAGGGACTGTACATACAGGGATGATTCAGGCCGGTTGTACATCTGTACTAAATCGCACAGGTCCTTTGTGAGTACAAAGACTTCATAAACTCAGATAAAATATTGTAACTGGTGATTCAATGAATGTGGCAAATGTAATAACAATCTTTTATAAGAATCTAAGGTTGTTGCATAGCTTCCTCCAAAGCCTCTCTGCCAACATTTGGATTTATTGTGTCCAAGCTTGCCACAAGTCTACTAGTCTTCATCTTCAAGGAAAACTCACCTTACCTAGAAGAATGAGAGGGAGGTGTAAACTTCTAAGCATTATTTTACTTCAGTTTGAGGAAGACTCGCCATTTGAAGTAGATTTTGTCTTAGGCTTCTACCTATACCTACCTTTGTGCATGTTCCCTAGTAAGTTGCTCACAAGACAACCCAAAGGTGGGCATCTTAAAATCAGTCGCTAAGGCACCATGGTGGAGTAGAAAGTAGAAAACACCTGAAATGGGCCCTTCAACTTAGACAAAATCAAAAGACACATTCTTTATTTGTTTTATCTCTTCCACAACCTTTTAACTATGACAAAATCAACATGAACTTAGCAAGGAAGTTCTCAATTGAGAAAAAATCATTAGAAGAGAGTGAAGTCAAACCTGCCTTTAGTTGCAAAACATGAAACTCATTAATAGTGCCAAACAAAATCATCACATTTGTCCCATACTTTCTATTGCAGACAGCAATATGAAAAAACAAATTATCTGATTTGTGCAATCCAATAACCCCATAGCTTCAATTAGCTAGTTTCTATAAGCAAATTTTTCAAACTTTTTAATGCATTCTATAGGCTTTTCAACCAAAAGTTTCCATAGTCCTTTGGACTATAGTACTTGTCTCATTTTTGGCTTCCATGTGTGATAATTCTGCAAAGTGAAAAGCTCAATAGCCCTACCTTCTACTATAATAGCAATCAAACACCAAGGAAACAAAAAAAAATCCCCAGAACGTTGTAATTGCAACCCCCTTTATAAGAAAAAAGCAATTAAATGCAATTTTTACAATGGATGAGCCTGATTCTTCACATAATGAATTTTTCAATTTCTAGAAGGGAAACAATGTGCAATAAGTCGATTCGGAGGGATGCCAACCCCATCTAGGGTTTCTGCAGTGGCTAGGAGGAACAGCCATATAGATTATGGCAGGGTCTTTTGTCTATTCGTGATATTGGAGATTGCAGTTCAAGCAGAAGAAATGCTTGAATGGAGGTGGAACAGTTAAGCTTGTGGGGAGTGTTCATGATGAGCAAGATAGGGTTCGTGCTACTGATAACCAGCCTTGGAAGGATCAGCTTTTTCTGCACAATTTACGATCAGTCCCCTCAAGACTAATCCCACAATCAACTTTGGTGGACAAGGAAAGTTGGGAGAGGCAGGCTTTCTCCAAGAAAGAGCAACAAATCCATTCAAAGGATGAATCCGCTTCATTATTCACCTCTATGGCTCGAAAGAAGAAACCCTTTGTCGATATTGGGGAATCGAACAACCCCCCTTATGGGTGTAGGAGTTCTAGGATATGATCACCCCTAAGCAACAACAAAGGCATGACTAGCGGTGATGCTTCTGGGCAGGCTGGAGAGTTTGGACTTTGGAGGGTTTAGGGGGGAGACGCATCACAATGAGGATGGGCATAGAGTGCATCGTGCCTAGAGAAGGTAGGCCTATAGTTACCTTGGATGATGTTACCAACCAAGAAGTTGCAGAAAACGAAAGTATTTTTCTGAGATGGACCCGATTGGGAGATTCAAAGGTATTTGGCCTTCTCTCAGTCAACTACACAAATGAATTGTTGAGTTTTGGAGCCCCATCTTGGAGGGTGGTGTTCAAATGTATCTGGATGCTCGAGGGTTTTTTGTGGTGGTTTTTGATAATGTACAAGACAGAAATAGGATCTTGTGAAAGTATCAATGGAGCTAGGAGAAAAAACATTTGTTGATGTTGAAACCTTGGTACCTGTTGATGTGATTTTTATTCCACTACAAGATACATAATCAAATACTCAATGTTTTGAATTGACACATCAAACACCCAATCCTCTCTTGAATAAAGTCATCTCTCATGCTAAGCTTGCAAAGTAAGATCATAAAATGACTTCAAAGTTCCTTCAACTGTGGATACTTGCTCAGTGAAATAATGTGATTTGTTGGGAATCACTTAGGGGACTTACACTATTCATTCAATGGACATCAACTCTTGCACTTCTAAAGATTTGGCTTCACAATGTGCAATGAAAATATAGTTTTGATTTCTCCAAACATCACTTCCACTCAAACTTAAACTTACTAACTTCGACTACTTCTAGTCCTAACTATGAATGCAAGGAATTATGGATGGACTTGGACTCTACTAGATGCAACTTAATCAACGACTCCACCCACCTAGTGCAAGCTTCTAAGGGATACTCAAATGGTTTTCATATCAATATCTCCTCTTCAATCTCATAAAATGGATGCAAACTAAAGATTCAATACCAATTGAAGAGTGTGCTTTCAATCATCGGCTAACCACAAAAGGCACACTTACAATCAGCAAGAGGCTAGTGGCCCGGTTTTGTTGAGTCAATCAAGTAAACTTCCACAATTACTTTCATTCAACTAAACTACTTTAACATGAAATGAAATCTCCTCCAAGTGAAAGATTGAGGAAAGCATGCAACGCTTCAAAGCAACATCAAGTAATTCACCATGAAGAAATAACAATGAATTATCCATTACTTTAATAGCATCATAGCAACAATTTGATCAAGTCTCTCCCTTAGCTAGCCTACTTCTACTTCTAGCTCTCTAATCCAACCTCCTAATCTCCTCTACACCAATCTAATGCTAATGAATTACAAATGAAAAGGCCTTGGCCCTTTATAGATGTTCAAATACAATAAAGGGCCAAGA
The DNA here is from genome assembly GCA_027943335.1 of Chamaecyparis obtusa. NCBI lineage: Eukaryota > Viridiplantae > Streptophyta > Pinopsida > Cupressales > Cupressaceae > Chamaecyparis > Chamaecyparis obtusa. Next base: position 2,494,056 of record BSBK01001859.1, read on the forward strand.
TTGATCCAAGATCAAGGGCCGAGATCCAACCCTACAAACCCTAATTAGGGTTGCCAAATTTACAACCAATTACATTAAGGTGCCTATACATGGGCCAATAAGAAAATTACAATGATTTTCCAACCAATGAGAAAATAGGACACTTGGCATGATTTGATTTACTATGCTTGAATCTGGAATTTTCTGATTGGAGAAGACAATCAAGAGCCACCTCATCATCCTTATCTTGTAGATCCATTTAATCATGTGCTTTGAATCCTATCCCCTAAACCCTAAACCTATTAGAACTACAAATATTTCTTGCTCGATTGTTAGAAAGTAACTCAACATGTCAAACTTTGATTAACTCTTTTGAAACTTTTGGCTCCTAAAGGATGACTAAGATGGCCCATCTTCTCAAATTGCTTGATCTTCGAATCTCCTCCATCCTCTAAACTTTTCTCATGGTTTGACTTGGATTTGCATCTCAAAATTGTAGACTTGATCTAATTCTTGATCGTTCCTGAAGATGTCTTCATGTGCTTGGACTTGCCTCTCGCATCTTGCATTTGTGGACTTGGCCTGAATTTGGTCTTCAAATCCAGCTTGATCTCAATCTGAATTTTCACTTGGATGCCTTGACTTGGATCTATCTTCTTATTTGAAAATCCTCGGGCATGAGCCTTCCTTCCTGCATCCAATTGAAATCTTGAAGTCTCGATCATCCATTCATGTTCCAGCTCTACCAGCTTCCTTGCAAAACAAAGGGAGGAAACATTGTTAAGCTAAAATGAAGGAAATTGAATAGTTTATGCAATCTTCAGGACTCTCTTAAATGTAAAGTCATATTTTGCCCATCCTTCTGCAATCTGAAACTATATTCATAAAATCATAACCCTTTTCTCACATCAGATTCTCATGAATTAGGACCTTCAAATGCAACTCTGACTTCTTACTCTATGAGATATTGATGATTTTAACATACAGAATTCAGAGATTTGACCACATATAATTCGGGTCTGCATTGTAAGATCGAAATCTGGGAAATCATAAAAGATTTGTAACATCACAACATAGTTACAGTTCACTTCCTACCCTCCTCCAAACTGACTTCTAAGGGTGAATCTGGCTAGAACTTTAAAGCTTATGACGATTTTCTAATCCTGGAGCAATCCACCATCCTATAAAGTATTTCGCTGCCATATGGAAGATGCATCTCGTCGTCCTGATGAAAGAGTTTGCTGCCTAATCTGAGATGATTTTGCTGCTAAATCTTGGATATAGTTCGTGGCCAACTAATGGGTATAATTCGCTGCTTAATAAGGATACAAACCACAAGTAGCAGCAGAGCTAATTCGCTTTTGATTTGGTGCAAAGGAAATGATTTGAACCTCCCTTTATATGCAATCTGGGTGCTGGATGGGCACACTACTTTAGGAGGCTGACCTGGCCCAATTAGCCAATGAAAATTCAATTGAATTAAACCTTTTACTCCCCTACACAAGGGCTGACTTGGAATCTTGCTTTTGTTTAATAAAACTTGAATCTTGTGCCCTAGATGCTGGGCGGAAATAGCAAGGAGATGGGAATAAAATTCCCAGGAGAGGGTGAAATCCTCTCTTGGGAAATACCTCTTGCATTAATTCAAATTCACACCCTACCTTGGAAACTTTAATCAGATCGAACCTTGCCTCATCAATTTTGATCAAACTTTGCAATGAAAAGGCGTTCTGCTGTTGGAAGTTTGGCTTGTTTAGAGGGGTGGAAATGTGATGATGTTGGGAAAAATTTCCCAAGGAGAGACAGAATCCCCACTCACTTGGGAATTACATGTTTCAATTCCAACCTCGCTGATGATGTTGGGGAAAATTTCCCCAGGAAAGACAGAATCCCCACTCTCTTGGGAATTACATGTTTCAATTCCAACCTCGCCCCTCCCTTGATCAGATTTTAATCGAAATTCAAACTGCCTCCTTCCAAATTCAATCATGTTTCAAATTTCTTCCACTAAAATCTCATGTCAGAAATTCAATGTGGATACGAAATGCTTTCCCAAAGGTGGGCGGACTCCTACATTTCATGGGAATTCTCCTTTTTGAAGGAGGGTGGAAATCTGGCACAATTGGGAATTATTTCCCAAAGAGGATCGGATTCCACCATTTGATGGGAATTTTTACAACACTTGATCGTTTTCCATGAATACTCCAGCTCACTAAGTTATTTCCTTTCCAGATTTAGCCAAGTTTCAACGCATTTGGGTTGACACCAAAAATTTTGTATTTTCACCATGTTGGGAATTATTCTCCAAGAACCAGCGGATTCCCCACCTTGTTGGGAATTTTTTCAACACTTAAATCATTTTTCAGCTCACGAGGTGGGAGGATTTATACAAATATAAGATGTAAGTATAAGTTACATTTTACTGTCAAGATGTTTGAGATAGGTTTCAACTTCATAGGAGTTATAATAAAGATTCTAGATTTTGGGGGTTTTCAAAAAATTTCAAACTTAGCCAAATTTCAGGATTCAACATGCCTTCAGCATTCTAACCTCCCATAACCTATCCTAGCTTTCTAAGGTGAAATTGAAATTGGAACAAGGATTTTCAAAAGGTTTTGACTCTTTTCATCACAAATCACTTGGTTTCAACTCCATCTCCATGACTAGCTTAGCCTAACTTTTGCTTACATCCCAGACAAACTTGACTTCCCAGCAAGCCAAAAGTGCTCGAAATTACTTCCTCAACTTGGAGACTTGAAAATGTTGCCAACTAAACCTACCCAAAACCACTACAATTACCCCTAAAGCAAAAAGAGGGGGTCCCCCATTTGCAATGGGGCGATGGTGTGAAAACCTCAAAACAGTACCCGGCTACTGAATCTTTTGATAATGTTCCTTTATGGGTTGGACTGTTGAACCTTTGGTATTTGGTCTTTGAATATTGTCATTGATGTCAATAATACATTCATGAAATTATAATGGACATATAGTATGGTTAAAATCATGAAATTGTCTTATTTTATGTCCTTCAATATTGTTCAAAACATATCCAAGACATACACTTAAGTGTTATACAATTGACACTTAATGTTCACATTGGTTAAGAAAACGGTTATGAAAAAACAGTTTTAGTATATGAGAAAGTCAATAGACTTAGTTATCCGATAGACCCCAACCATAATACCTTTTTGGAAAGGTCAATGAATTAGCTAAAATGGGTCTGTGTTAGTTTTTGCATATCACATGTATGGAAAGAGAAAAAATCTGTTTAACAAACACAGTTACAAAAATTCATGATAGTTTTGACAGTTTTGAGCAGTTTTGGTCTAATGGAAGTTTGGGTTATCTAAATACCTAAAAAATGTCGACTTTTTGGATTTATAAGTAGAGGATACATTCCTCTAAAAGAGAGAACAGGTGTTTGGAGAAAAGTTGGAGGATTTGTGTGGAGTTCTTTGTAGACCGAACAGCTTGCAGGCAGATTTTAAAACAGCAAAGAAGAGGGTAATGCTTTGTCATTCTATTTTATCATTTGTGAATTGATTTTCATTGCAAAAGTTTATCAGAGATAGAAGAAGGGATATATATTTGTTTTTGAGTCATTCACATCAGTATTTTATTAAACCTATTAATGGAAAAAGAAAACATACTTGGGTACTTGATGTTTTGAAGAGAAACAAGGATCTATCACTCCAAGAAAGTTAATAGTTTGAAAAACATTAACTCAAGTCATATTCTTGAATTCAAATATGTTATTTTAAGTCTGATTATACTTTTTATAATCTGATATATTCATTGTAAGAAGACTTGTATTCTTTGGTGAAATTTATTGATGTAAAAGAATCAGTAAGAGAGAAGAGAAGTATATCCTGCATTATGTTTTCAACAAGAAGTTGAAATCAATGATTTATGATTTGTATTGTAACAGAGTTGATCCTCTAATTTTGTATCTCTTTTATTCATTTTGGAAGTTGGTGCTTCTTGTATTCTTGAAGTTGGTGCTTCAGGTGTAAGGGATTGGTGTTCTTTGAAATCAGTGTTTCAAAAACAGGGTGTTGGTGCTTCCCAAAGTTGTAGCTCTAAAAGATTTGCCCAAGAGGCTAATAAAGTTTCAGATTCAAAGTGGTTTTTACCCTAAGGGGTTTTCCACTATAAATATTGTTTACTTTGTTCTTTTTACATATCTTATTCATATTTCATAAGTATATGTTATAATTATAAAAATTGAAAAGAACAAGTTTTAAGTAACCACTGATTCAGCCCCCCCTCTCAGTGGTGTTTGTATTCCAACAAGTGGTATCAGAGCAAGGTTCCTTACATAAATTTTAACAACTTTGGGTAGATTTTGGTTGAGTGGAATACTTATCTACAATGGCTCATGATAGTTCTTCAAAGGTTCCAATTTTTTATGGATCAGATTATACTTTTTGGGAAGTAATGGTGCAAACATACTTGTTATCTATTAATGTTGATGTTTGGGCTTCAGTTGTTAATGGTTATAAAGTTCCTAATGCTTTACCTACAGATATTGATGAAAAGAAGAAGTATGAAACTGATATGAAAGCTAAATTTGCTATATTTAACAGTTTGTCTAAACATGTTTTTGTTAAGGTAATGCATTGCAGATCTTCTAAAGAAGTATAGGACAAATTGAAAAATACTTATCATGGTAATGATAGAGTTAAAGAAGCCAAGATACAACATTTGAAAGCAAAATTTGAGGACCTAAAGATGGGTGATGATGAAAAGGTAGAAGACTATCTTCTTAAGATAGATGAAACAGTTAATGGCATAAGAGGACTTGGTGAAACAATTGATGATATTGATGTTGTAAAGAAAGTTTTAAGATCTCTTCCTGATAAGTTTGATTCTAAAATATGTTCCATAGAAGAAACTAGGGACATTAACAAATATACAATGGAAGATATTCATGGAGCACTTGTAGCTTATGAAATGAGAAAGTTTGGCAAGCAGGAATCCATAAGCAAAGAAGCAGCATTCAAAGCAGAAAAGAAGGAAAAGCAAGTCTCATCAGAATCAGAAGACCTTGATGTTCTTGAAGCACATTTCTCAAGGAAATTAAAGAGAGGAGGAGGTAAATACAAAGGTAAACTTCCTTTCAAATGCTTTAATTGTGGTAAAATAGGACACTTTGCATCTAAATGTCCTTATAATAGTCATGATGAAGTAGATGATGAGAAAGAGAAATCAAGTAAAAAGAAATTCTATAACAAAAAGTAGTTCTTTAAGAAGAAGAAGAGTTTTATTGCTGATGTATCAGATAGTGAATCTAGTAGTCTTGAATGTGATGAAAATGAAGTTTCATTCATGGCTATAGAAACTACTTGTCAAGAATTAGATAGTGATGATGTTGAACTTGTTGAAGCTGATTTAGAATATGAATTTCTTTATGCACTTAAAAAGATCAAGGAATTTAAGTGTTCAAGAAAATCATTTCGTAAAGGAAAAAGAAAACTTTGAAAAAGAAATTAAAGAATTAAATCAACAAGTTATAGATTTAAAATTACAAGTGGAGGAACAAAAGAGAATTGTTTTTGTCACTGAGGAAGAGTTAAGTTCTAAAGATCAGGAATGTACAAGGTTAATGAATGAAGTAGTATTATATAAAAGGAAGTTAGAAAAATATGAGAATACTACTTTGGATGACATGTTAAGAAAACAAAGAAGAACTGATGATCTAACTGGAATTGGTTTTGAACTTGGACAATGCTCTAGTGACAAGAAAGATAAAACTTTATTTGAGATATTCAAATCTGAAAGCAAAGACATAGATCAACATGTTATCACTTCAAATTCAGATAAAAATGCAGATTTTAATCAGATTTCTAATGGTAAAAGGCAGGTTACATCAAGCTCTTCATTCATGGGTAAAAGATCTTCAAACAGGTTCACTTCTTTCTTTGATGGATATTGCTTTATGTGTCATCAATATGGACATAGAATAAGTAATTGCAAATATATGTCAAGAAGGTTTTCAAAGTTTCATTTTGGTTACTCCTTTCCTAAAGTGAATGGTTTAAGATGTTACAAATGCAATCTTTTTGGTCATGTTATGAGAAATTGCAAAACTAAGACATTTCAGAATGATCAATTTTATATTAGTCTACAAGTTGATAAAGAATTTGATACTAAAGTAACAAAGATATGGAGGCCTAAGATTAATAAGTCTATGTTTGTTCAAATGGCTTTACATTCTAAAGAAAAAGACTTGTGGATAATTGATAGTGGTTGTTCTAGACATATGACAGGCGATAAAACAAAGTTTGATAAATTGGTTAACTACAAAGGTGGCAGTGTGAGTTTTGGTGATGATTCTTCAAGGAAAATTAAAGGTTTGGGTTCTTTGATGCTTAGAGACAAAATGTCTATTCATGATGTGTATTATGTTGAAGGTTTAAAGTACAATCTTCTAAGTGTTAGTCAAATTTGTGATAATGGATATAAAGTTGTGTTTGATGATCATGGTTGTCAAATCAAATTTAAATCAGGACAGTTGGTTGCATCGGGTAAAAGATCTAAAGGAAATGTATACAACTTAAAAGATATCACAAATGCTAAGAATCATGAAGATATTTGTCTTATGGGATAGGTGAATGAAAGTTGGTTATGGCACAAAAGACTTGGGCATTTGAATTTTGATAATTTGGTAAAAGTTAGTAAGCATCAAAAGGTAAGAGGTATGTCATGTATAAGTAAGCCAAAGAGTATTATTTGTGAAGGGTGTCAACATGGTAAACAAACAAAGACATCTTTCCCTTCAAAAGAATATTTTGCTTCTAAACCATTGCAGTTAGTACATATTGATTTATGTGGTCCTACAAGGACAATATCATTAAATAGTGAGAAATACTTCATGTTTTTTATAGATGATTATACAAGAATGACATGGGTAACTTTCTTAAATCATAAATCAGAGGCATTTAACAAGTTTAAGATTTTCAGAAAAATGGTTGAAAATGAATCAAACATGAAGATTAAGTGCTTACGATCCGATAAAGGTGGTGAGTTTACTTCAAATGAATTTGTTGATTATTGTGAACAACATGGCATCAAAAGACAATATGCAGCATCCAGAACACCTCAACAAAATGGAGTTGTTGAGAGAAAGAACCGAACAGTGAAAGAAATGGCAAGGACTATGTTAGATGAATCTAAAGTACCAAATAGGTATTGGAAAGAAGCAGTTCAAACAGCAGTATACATTTTAAATAGGGCACAACTAAGGGTAAAAACTAAGTACACTCCTTATGAGCTATGGTATGGACATCCTGCTTCTGTTGAGCATTTTAGAATTTTTGGAAGTAGATGTTTCATTAAGAATTCTGATGATAACATAGGAAGCTTTGATTCAAGATGTGATGAAGGAATATTTTTAGGATATTCTTCTCAAAGTAAAGCTTACAAATGTTTTAATAAAAGGTTGAATAAACTTGTTGAAAGTGTACATGTAAAAGTGGATGAAGTTGTGCAGGATAAAAAGGAAACAAGATTAAAGAAATATCATCCTCAAGAACAGATTATAGGGGATAAACATGCAGGTATTCAAACAAGAACAAGAACTATATCTAGTGAATGTGCTAATCTTTGTTTGTTATCTCAAATTGAACCTAAATCATATAAAGAAGCTAGTAAGGATGATTTTTGGGTTAAAGCTATGAAAGAGGAACTAAGTCAAATTGAAAAGAATAAGACATGGAAATTAGTACATAGACCTAAAAATAAAAATGTAATAGGTGCTAAATGGGTTTTTAGAAATAAACTTGATGAAAATGGAAAGATAGCAAGAAACAAAGCTAGATTGATTTGTAAGGGTTATGCACAGATAGAAGGCGTGGACTTTGATGAAACTTTTGCACCAGTTGCAAGACTTGAGGCAATTAGAATCTTTTTTGCATATTCAGCTTTTAAAGGTTTTAAAATGTACCAAATGGATGTTAAAACAACATTTCTAAATGGTTATCTTGATGAAGAGGTTTATATGGATCAACCTGAAGGGTTTGAAAACAAAGATTATCCTAATCATGTTTACAGATTGAAAAAGACTCTTTATGGTTTGAAACAAGCTCCAAGGGCTTGGTATTCTAGGTTGGATCAATATCTTATAAAAAATGGCTTTAAAAGAGGTGGTGTTGATAGTAACTTGTACATCTATGGTACGCGTGATGATATTCTTGTTGTTCTTGTTTATGTTGATGATATAGTGTTTGGATCTAATGATGATGCCTTAAGTCAAGGTTTTTCAAAGCTTATGCAATTTGAATTTGAAATGTCCATGCTTGGGGAGCTATCATATTTTCTTGGGTTGCAAATTTCTCAATTGGAAAATGGTATTTTCTTATCCCAAACTAAGTATGCAAAAGAAATGTAAAAGAAATTTCATATGGAAGATTGTAAGCCTATGGGAACACCAATGATAACAGGATGTAAACTTACTAAAAATGATGATTCCCCTGATGTTGATCAAACTACTTATAGATCCATGATTGGTCATTTACTATATCTCACTACTTCAAGGCCTGATATCATGCATGTTGTCTGTTTGGTTGCAAGATTTCAGTCTTCACCTAAAGAATCTCATGTTATGGCAGTTAAAAGAATTTTAAGATATATTCAGGGTACTTTGGATTATGGGATTTGGTATCCTAAACATGATGATTTCAGATTTGTTGCTTATACTGACTCAGATTGGGCAGGTTGTCTAGATGAAAGAAAAAGTACTTCAGGAGCAGCATTCTTTTTGGGTAATAGATTGGTATGTTGGCATAGTAAAAAACAGGACACTACTACTCTTTCTAATGCAGAGGTTGAGTATATTGCAGCATGTTCTTGTTGTCAACAGGTTCTATGGATGATTCAAACATTATCAGATATGAAAGTGCCAGTTTCTACACCAGTTCCTATATTTTGTGATAATCAAAGCACCATCAGTATTTCTAAGAATCCGGTTATGCATTCACGTACCAAGCACATTGATATTCGTTATCACTTCATAAGGGAACATGTTTTGAAAGGTAATGTTGAATTGGAGTTTGTTCCTTCCTCAGATCAGTTGGCTGACATATTTACCAAACCTCTATCAAAAGCAGTCTTTGAAGGTTTGAGAACCAGATTGGGAGTTCTCTCTCTTTCTTCTCTTGCATAAGTTAAACAATGTGTGATAGGTTTCAGGGGGAGCATTTATGATAATTTTTACAACTGAAACCTTGGCATATCTCCTTTGTCATTAATGTCAAAGGGGGAGAAAACACACGAGGAAAACATATTGTGATTGATGGAATCTATACATGTACATGATTTGTTCTACAGGTGATGATATACAGGTGTTACAGGTACATGCAAAGGCGAATATGTTTTTACAGGTATTGACATCAATGCCAAAGGGGGAGTATGTTGAACTTTTGGTATTTGGTCTTTGAATATTGTCATTGATGTCAATAATACATTCATGAAATTATAATGGACATATGGTATGGTTAAAATCATGAAATTATCTTATTTTATGTCCTTCAATATTGTTCAAAACATATTCAAGACATACACTTAAGTGTTATACAATTGACACTTAATGTTCACATTGGTTAAGAAAACAGTTATGAAAAAATAGTTTTAGTATATGAGAAAGTCGACAGACCTAGTTATCCGATAGACCCCAATCATAATACCTTTTTGGAAAGGTCGATGAATTAGCTAAAATGGGTCTGTGTTAGTTTTTGCATATCACATGTATGGAAAGAGAAAAAATATGTTTAACAGACGCAGTTACAAAAATTCATGACAGTTTTGAGCAGTTTTGGTCTAATGGAAGTTTGGGTTATCTAAATACCTAAAAAATGTCAACTTTTTGGATTTATAAGTAGGGGATACATTCCTCTAAAAGAGAGCACAAGTGTTTGGAGAAAGTTGCAAGATTTGTGTGGAGTTCTTTGTAGACCGAACAACTTGCAGGCAGATTTTAAAACAGCAAAGAAGAGGGTAATGCTTTGTCATTCTATTTTATCATTTGTGAATTGATTTTCATTGCAGAAGTTTATCAAAGATAGAAGAAGGGATATATATTTGTTTTTGAATCATTCACACCATTATTTTATCAGACCTATTAATGGAAAAAGAAAACATATTTGGGTACTTGATGTTTTGAAGAGAAACAAGGATCTATCACTCCAAGAAAGTTAATAGTTTGAAAGACATTAACTCAAGTCATATTCTTGAATTCAAATATGTTATTTTAAGTCTGATTATACTTTTTATAATCTGATATATTCATTGTAAGAAGACTTGTATTCTTTGGTGAAATTTATTGATGTAAAAGAATCAGTAAGAGAGAAGAAGAGAAGTATATCCTGCATTATGTTTTCAACAAGAAGTTGAAATCAATGATTTATGATTTGTATTGTAACAGAGTTGATCCTCTGATTTTGTATCTCTTTTATTCATTTTGGAAGTTGGTGCTTCTTGTATTCTTGAAGTCAGTGCTTCAGGTGTAAGGGATTGGTGTTCCTTGAAATCAGTGTTTCAAAAACAGGGTGTTGGTGCTTTCCAGAATTGTAGCTCTAAAAGATTTGCCCAAGAGGCTAATAAAATTTCAGATTCAAAGTGGTTTTTACCCTAAGGGGTTTTCCACTATAAATATTGTTTACTTTGTTCTTTTTACATATCTTATTCATATTTCATAAGTATATGTTATAATTATAAAAATTGAAAAGAACAAGTTTTAAGTAACCACTGATTCACCCCACCTCTCAGTGGTGTTTGTATTCCAACATGAACTCCCTAATCTCCCTTTGCAAAATTGGTGTGATTCTTGTTTTGTGGCTATTGGTGATACTCTAGGCAAGTTCATGGGGGTGGATAAGAGCTCTCTAAACTATCTGTATACACCCAAAATTGGTCAAGCAAAGTCAAAGCAAGCAATTATTGATCAAAGCATGGAATTAATTGCAAATCAAGCCAACAGATTAATCAAATCAAAAGGATCAAATAATTATGCAATTGATTTTAATCAATTAATTGTATAGTTTAATTAAATTTAATCCAACCTATTCAAATAACAGACATGGCTAAATCAATTAAATAAATCAAATAATTCTCACCTACCACGTGAGGACAAAACAAAATCAACCAATGAGGTGAGATCATTTGGAGCTCATGGATCACAAATAGCCTTTGCTATCTCCACCATCCAATTTGGCTTTGCAAGCTTGACCATCCAAGCTGTCTCTTTGTCCCAACATTTGAAACCACTAACTCAACTCTCATCTAATCCTGGGTCAACCTAACTCACCTTCCTAATTTTGGGAGTCATTTAAATAGAATGCATCAATAGAGTAAATCATCCATATTATCTTATTGCATCATTACTCTAGTGAAATTTGTACTAGGCTTTGCATTATATTTTGAATTTAATTTGAGTACTGATCATAATGGAGCATTGTAGTTTGATTTCATGCATAATTGAGCTAGATTAGGGTTAATTTGCATCATAGATCATAATTCTCATTCTAGGATTGTCACTAATGAATGCTAAATTTGAGAGCATTGCTTTAGCTTTCTAGTTAGAAATCCGTAGGATGCTTATTGTCTTAATTTCAATTCAATTACGTTAAATAGTTGTATTTCTTGCATTTGAATTGATATTTTGATGAACTAATCGTATGAAGGTATTTTACATACACACTACCTATGCTCGTATTTTGGTAGAGATGGATATGAAGGATGCTCCCCCAATGGTCTTGTGCTTGAAATCTACATATGGTAGTTGGTTGCAACTAGTGGACTATGAAGAAATCCCCTTCAAATGTAGGCGTTGTTTCACACTGATCATCTGGTTGTAGATTGTGCTAAAGTATATTCAAAAGGAAGGCTACTTGGTGGAAAGAGGAAAACCCTCCATCTATTTAGTGGAAAAAGATGATGCTTCACTAGAAGTGGTGAAGGGTGAGGGAGCAGATAAGAGTAAACAAGGTAAGGACCCTGAAGTCACTAATGCCCTAGGTGGGACAGAGGCAAAACCGACTGAGTTTTGTTCTGAGAGGATGTCTATTCCTAAGCAAGGTTGCGTACAAACTTCAAAAGTTGTGGAAAGATCCCTCTTAACTCCTGAAGCTTTGAAAGGTTCAGAATCACTGAAGAATGTCGGTGATGTATCTGGTTGCAGCCACATTAGCAATGATAAGGAGATGGATGGTCAGCCACATCTCTTGGTTGGTGAGGTGGAGTCTTCTTTCAACGGCTCAATGGAGTGGTAAAAGGAGGTGGCAAAAAAGGAAGATGGTTGGCAAGTTGTCAAAGGGAAGAAGGTTAAGAAGACAACAAAAGTAGGATCCCTTGACATGCTCCTTCGATCACAGAATAAAGGGGGAGCTAATAGTAATACTTTATTGTGAGCAATTAATGGGTTTTTGTATTTGGAAGCCTTGCCTATCTAGGGAGTTGGCCCCCCCACTGTGGTCACTCTTGGTTTGGACTAGGTTCATAAAATGGGTGCAAATCCCTGTCTACTTTTAGCGATCAAAAAATAAATTAAAGAAGGAAAAAATGCTTATCAAACAAAAATGCAGAGGTTACAAACACAATATTCGCATTTTTATTAAAAAAAAAATTAATTGTCAAAATTCAACTTTGTAAAAAAAAGTTGTGTATGTCAAAAAAATGCAAGGAGTGGCTTCTAACAGGAATTATTCACCTAAAGCATATCTAGAAAAAACACTTGGACCACTACATATTGCTTGAAAAGAGCTTCTTGTTAACTAAAAGAAATTATAAATCTAACATCGGGGGCCAATACTATGGCCCCTAGAAAAAAAAAAAAAACTCCTCCAGAAGTTAAATTAAGCCTACTTTGGTGGTGCCACTAGCAACAATTGGGTGTAAGGCATGGCTCCTGGCTAAAAAATTAAATTAAGCACTACTTCAATGGTGCCACTAGTGACGAAGCCTAGCATTAGCAACAATCATTGATGTTGGAGGCAAAGCAGCACAAATTTAAGCCCATGTAGCTTGAGTAGAATGAAGGGCTAATGCCGCATATGAGCAGCCATTGCACTTGTCAATGCTGATGAAAATTCCTAGGCACTACAATGCAATGAAGAATTGCATTGTACAGCACGCAACAGAAATCTAATGCAAAGGTGACATATGTTGTACCCTATAGTATGGTTAACCAATAAAAACACCTTAAAATTTGCAACAAACAAGCCATACCTTACAATGAAGAAATAAATATTTTAATATTTAATTGTAGATCTAAAGCAAGAATCTTGAGGATGATACAATGACTGTGTAATGGTTGTACAAATCAAACAAATTATATAAGTTCCATACAAATAAAAAAATTGATGCCCTCCAAAAAATGCCAAAAATGCAATTTCTTCAAACCCTATCGAGTTTTATGTCAATCATATAAATGTAGGCCTTCTAAAATCTAAGTTCGTTGGGAAGCACCGTATGAAAAAGAATGGCAAAAATCTCATAGAATAAAGAAGGGGCTTATAGGTTGAGACCTTTGAACCATGTTGAAGTCACCAAAAGGACTCAGAAGAAAATATTTTCCAACGCCAAAATAACCTTTCAAGAAAGAAGTAATGAAAATGCTTCAATGCCAATACTAGACAATTGTATACACTGCAATCGAATAAAACGTACATAAAAGACCCTTGTATACATAGGCAAGTGTTAGACATAAGACAATATCAATTACGGCAAGTGTCATGATCCCATAACTTGAGACAAAAAGTAAATGTCCCAAGTAAACTTAACTATGTGAAAATGATCCAAAAGGAAACTAGTTGAAGAATAACCGCATTTACACCAACGAAATACATCGATCCAAAGACTATAATCATGAGATATCTAATACATCTATCTGATAATTTGCAGCTTCTCATTTGTTCTTTGATGGTGGGAAATTGTGATGACCAAGTCATCATGATGTTTCATGCATTCTAATAACTTATGGTGATGCAACTTTTCTAAATGAACATGAAGCATACACATCCATGTAAAATAGAGGACAAAATAGTTGGAAAATTCAAGGTATGGCAGTAAGGAGTGTAAATCTAAATGCATCATGACAAAAACCTGTTATATTTTTATATGTATCTCATTAGTTTGCAACATTAGTTGATACATGAAAACAAGAGATAAAAGGCATTCTTCTATTACGATCACTTAGTCCAACTCTTTCCTTGTTAATAAAAGTATTGGACATGTTTTGTAATTCATTTCTTGAGCTATTATAAATAGTCCCACATGCTTGGGAAATAGCAATTAGCTTGAATAGAACTAATAGAATTATAAGTCATATGCTATTATAAGAGCATCCATGAATTATATTGTATTGAGCGTTGCTCAAAGGAAGTTGCCCATCCAAAGAGGCCAACAATGTTCTAGAATAAAATTTAGACAATCAATACAATATTATTCTTGTGTTTCCATTTTAAATATTTTTTTGTATTCCATGTCTCTAGCCAATTTATTGCGGGGAAGAACACCATGTCTAGTATCAAAGCTCTTCCTACGGTGGAGACCTGTTGCAATGATTTTTCTCTCAAAGCTTATACAACTATCACTATATGTTGTCATCTCACCCTTTTGAGATCTTAGTGACCAGAAAGTGATTTATAAAGTAACAGCATTGAAAATTTTAATTAGAAAATTTACTCCTTTTTTACAGTAGTTTTTGGTTTTTATAATAGAAACCTTGTATATAGGGCTTTAAGATATGAAAAAAGAGTTATCGTGTTAAGAAAAGTTGGATTCCCCATATAGGTTCTAGTGAAGATTGGAGGAGCTTCCCTCCTAAGGCACACCATCAAATGGCCCTCAATATACAATCTTGTGCTTCCAAGTACCCCCAAGTATATCGGAAGACCACATGGGCTTTTTTGAAACCTAGCCCTAGAAAGCCATCAGTCGTCTATGACTTGTGATACACTAGTAAGTGGTTAGCCTTGAGAAGTTATCTACACCATACTAGATCTGCCAAGATCTATATAGTCACAAACTCACAAATTAGATACTCCCTGTAGCAACCTTCATTTTTTCCCCCTGCCTCTTATCCCTTCCAACCTCTTTACAAGCAAGTAGAAACCACCACCATCAACTATTTTCTTCAAAACCAACAAATTACAAGGCACAATAATACATGCAAAAGGGTTTGAATAGCACCACCAAATGGACATTATTTTTAGAATCCATAGAATACAATGTCAACAACATGTAGAAGGGTTTAAAAAGCACAGTTGAAACACAATTGGCAATTCTGAATCTTGGTACTATAGAGCACATTGGAATGAAGACTTGCCCTAGAGGAATGCAGAATCGAAAAAAATTGTCTTCACAAAGTCTTTTCCTTCTTCCATTTCTACCCAATACTCTCAATGCAAATGTCTCACTATGCAAATCATTTTGAGACATAATTCTACAAACAAACAAAAATCAGCACTCCACCCACCTCATGGTTGTGTCTACTTGATCTAGCAGCCACAAAATGGAACATAAATTTGCCAATCTAGGAGTAATTTTTTACAATTGACTAAAATGATCCATGGTCTCAATGCCTAAAATACAATGCTCTCCAGCCAATTTAATAGTGAGTGGCCATCTGAGAGTGGAAATTCATTTGGATATGTGCCCCATGGCCCTAATTTGAACTTCCCTAGAATCAATAGCAACGATCCTATTAGTTGGCTTTATAGAGCTGAATGGTACTTCACATAGTTGAAAAACTCGCAAAGCTTTTAAAAATCGCGAGCTTTTTTGCATGGCGAGTATTTCCACCAAAAACTCATAGGCTTTACTTGTCGAGTTTTTGGTGAGTTTTTGCCAAAAACTTGGCAGCAAAAGAATATAATACCTAGGATGCAAAAAAACTCATTCTAATTTCATTTGACTGATTTCTTTTGCTTCTCTAGTGAAAAACACCCTCCCAACCTTCAATAAGGTCATTTGCAATGATTTTGCACCAAGGAATGAAGATTTGTAGTTTATCCAGTTGTAAGTGCAATTGGAGCTTGTTTGAGGCCATCCACGCATAGAAGAGGAATAAGTTAGCTCATAAATGCCTTAATGACCTTGTCTTTGTGCAATCTAATCTACGATTGCGCACAAGGTATAGGAAATATCAAGTGGTCCAATTGATTTGGATGATATAGATCTTTATAGTGATTGGATAATGCAAGAGCAGCCTCCATTGTTTATCAAGTATGACATCTATGATTTGGAGAGGCAGGCTATGGAGGACAACACGGTGGAATTGGATTCACATTGGATGACATTGAGGATGCGGAGGTTGAGGATGATGATGAGTCATTGCCAATGCCAACAACATCTGCATCTAGAATGGAGGTCGAGCCACAGTGTGTCATGCCGAGCGAGAAGGCACAGCCACAGCATACTCCTAGGACTAGACCCTCTAGTTTTACCTCTCCCCTAGTTTTTACTAGAGCTGGGAAGAGGAAGATGTAATATGTTTTGAAGTTGTATTTACTTTTACTTTTACAAAAAGAACTTTCTATTAATTTTGCTTCAGACTATCAAGCTACCAGTCATCAGCATTTCACATGAGGATGCCATTTTGTTACATCCCTTCCTTGTGACCATTTTATTTTATAACTGTAATAACTATTTCTTGTAAAGTGTGGCAATGACAGCTTATTGGTTTTCAATTGATTTTGGTTATGTAGATTTTCTAATGAGAATAGATATGTATATTTTGTTTTGTTAATGGAATAATACTAGGAGGAATTATATTTTCTTATGTGGAAAAATTGGAAATGAATTATTGATGCATATATATATTATTTTGATAACATGAGATTATTACAACGACATGGATATCTAATCCTTCCATGTCAGTGGATGCAGGAGGAGAACAATCCCATGAGCGGGGAAAGAGTATCATCAGCATAGGAGCGCACGAGCAGACATTGAAAGTCAGGAATGCCATCCCCGCTAGAACCTCGACCGTTATCAGTCCCTTAAGTTGGGGAATGTGGTGATTAGATGTCTAGTTGGTCTAGTTTGCTCTAGGTGTAGAGTTTTCTCATCGATTTTAATAAACAACCTTGGTAATCGTTATTTGATTATCCTTGTATGTTTTTCATTTAATCTCCCTCTTTTGTATTTCATATTGATTTGATTATTTATTCAAAAAATATATTCACATATATTTAAATATATGACTTATTATATGTTTGTATATTGCATTCATATGGATTTTATCCTGATCATATTGTAACCAAGAATGCTTAGCATTTGCATATGTTCTTTATGTCGGGGCAGCTCTTGTTGCAGGCGGCAAGATTAACTCCCTCTTGCCACCTCGGCAAGGAGTTAACCTTGCTGCTCCAAGCTAAGAAGCTTGGGGTTGGCTAAGGGAAGCTCATTATTGCGAATGTTGGGAAGCAATAGTGTTGGGGGATTTTGGTGTTGAGCATTATCTTGGTTTTGTCTTTTATACATCTACGATTTCGACTTAGTGCTGGTTGTCTATCTGCAGCTTGATTCTTCTTTGGTTGTGCATAACCAGGCAGGCATGTGGTTTACTTTCTTTTTATTCTTATGTTTTGAATGATGGGATTTATCACTTTGAATCTTTAAGTATTATTGCATTTCATTTAAGATGAATGTGGAATGTCGCTGGAGTGTCGTTGTGATGTCATTCTTTGAGATGTTTTGAGATCATTACTTTATATATATTCTGTAAAAGAGCATGTTTGTGCCTTGATCGATACACAAATGTGTTTTGGATTGCATTCTTAGATTATGAATGGGATGATATCTCTGTTTGCATTTGTTAGTATCATCATGTAGCTCTTTCTAAACTTGCATGTTAGGAAAAGCTCCCTCTGCACCACGGCATTGATTATCTACATGGAGTTGGGTCTCATTCTTGAGTAAATTTATCTTCGCGCTAAATGTTTAATCTAGTTGTGATTCTTGTGTATTTCCTCATGCATAGCATAATGCGTCAATTCATATAACAATTGCATATTAAAGGAGTAATAACATTTCTTAAGCGAAGTAAATGAGAACTTTAATAAATGAAACGTATCCAATGTGTCTGTTATGACAGAACCAGTGTGGTCAGAACCATTAGAATCTGATTTTGTTTATGATATGCCCTTGTCGAGACCCTTTGGTCTATTTAATTACTCTTACGGTTTTCAATCAAGTTCTGAGTATGAACCAGAGTTTGTGAGACTTAATAATAGAACCTTTTTAACCTCCTTAAGCCTGTTATGGGGCTAAACCAGATTATGATGCAGCCCTAGGGTGGGTAGAACTTAGACTAATATAGTGTCTTTCCAGAGAAAGTTAATGCCATCAGGATTAAGATATCCAATGTATCGAACCAGGAGATCCATGGAATGAGTTTGGTGGTGACATTGACTACACAGGGTATGTGCTTGTACTTTTAAAACCTTGGCCAAGGTGGTATTATGCTACGAGTAGTATACGTCAGTCACTAGGACCAATAGTGCAACGTCTGGTTAGGAAGGTCACCTAGTAGGCAAGGATGTCCTTAGGATGACTGGCTATGACGGTTGTGGGTTCTACACCAAGTCTCGGATGGCAAGAAAATGGAAACCATACTCATGTACTCCTGGAAAGGGTTGGGCTACTTCCACTGGAAGTTGTGCGGGTGACAATTAGTAACAATCAAAAGATCCATGGTTGGGTGGTAACAACCCCTAATAATACTCTTTCGCCCATGATGGACGAAGTTTGAAAAAGGAACAAATTGAAAAGATCAGCATGTACAAATTCTGATTTTGCTAGTTTATTTCTGTTAAAGCAATATTTATTTTCTTAAATGATTTATTTCCTGGAAAGTAATTGAGAAAGTTGGTTAATTTACAGCTTCAGGTGAAAAGCTATTAGTAACTATATTGGAATGTTAATTGTATCTCTTTTCATGCTCTTTGGAAAATGAAAGTTGTTTTTCAGTTTCCCTGTTTGTTATTCAAAGTTTTATTTTAATTTTAAATATGATAGTAGGGTTGGCAATTACACATGGTATCAGAGCGACCAGGTTCCACACTAGACCCAGAGACTCATTCCCTTCATACGTAGTAAACTGAAAAACATCGTCGATGATTTGCAGGATGTGGATCCGATGCACACCTCGAAAGTGAGTTTGAGACCCTACTATAGTGCAACTATGGATGGTCTATGCCAGATATGATCTTTCGGGAGTGGCACCCTTGGGAGATGATGAGACCTTAGCACATTATATTCATTGTTTCCATAGGGAAAGGCGTAGATAGTCGTCTTCAGACAAGGAAGACTTTGAGCACCCAACAGAAAACTATAGAAAACTCTAAGGAAGCCAAGATTAAGGAACCTCCAGTCAAGAGTGTGGGCTTTGACAAGCCTTCAAATTATAGAGTGCCTACCTCAGGATACCATCTTATACCTTTTGACTTTGATGATCAGGAGGAACCTATCACTAACTATAGTGACTCATGAAACAAGCACTTTGAACAATTTTGTAATTATTGAAATAAAATTGATGAAATCAAGATATGTTGAAATCAATAAAGGAATTTTGTTGTTTCTATCTATGTCTTCTTACCTTTTCTTGCTTTATTCAAAATAAATGGAATGATGATTTAATAATAGGTAGTAATAAAACAACTCTTCCTGTTATAAACAAGTGATTTAGAAATTGAAAAGAATGGAAAACTCAATGACCCCTCTTGAGGAGAACGAAGATGTCAACAATCCGATAGCAAAGTTAGATCAACTTCTTAAGATGATGGTTGATACCCAGAACCAAATTCTTAACTTGGAAAGGGAGGTAGACGAACCACCCAAATTTGCAGATGATGAGAAAGAGTCTCAGTCGAGACTCAAGACTCATAACTTCGAACATACCTGTCAGAGTGAGCCTCATAGGGATTCCACCGAAGATTTAGATGAAGATGAGGAACATCGCCAACTGGGTAACTATTCTCGAATATGAGAAAAGTAAAACCCCCAAAGTTTTTGAGATCCATGTCCGGAGATGTCGCTAAAGAATATAGCTTACTGAGATGGAAAAATACTTCGAAATTCGACACTACAAAAAATCTAAGGCCGCATGGGGAGGAGCCTTCCAACTGACTGGATAAGCAACCACTTAGTGAGAAAACAAGAGAATGGAACTCAAGCTGAAAATAACAAAGTCACATGGGAGCAGTTTGTTAAGATTTTTAGACAAAGATGGTTACCAGAACCCTTTTACAACTAGAAGCTGAAGGAGTTTCAAGATCTAAGCCAAGGAAGCATGTCAGTTCACGAAAACTAGGAGAAATTCACTAGAATCCTGAAGTATGTTCCTCAGTATCAGGCGGATGAGAATTCCCTATACAAAAGTTTATCATGGGACTCAACCATCGCATTGGAGGACTTGTAGATGTTTTAGTACCTCGCACCACAAAGGAAGCTTATGAAAGAGCAGTTCGACAGGAGCAGAAAGTCAAAGATGATGATGCAACTAGAGATAGAGGGAAGAAGAAATTCGGCTAGAAGCAGAATTCCCAAACCTTCAAAAGGAAGGGATTCAAAGGGAATAACTCATCTTTCAAGAAGGACAGTAAAAGGCGTAATGACTAGAAGAAGGTAATGGGAACCCCAAAAACCCTAAGAAGAAAGGACCAACAGGAGGATGTTTCACATGTCGCGGAGATCACTATGCAAACTAGTGTCCCATGAAGATGTCTAAAAACCAACCTCAACGGAATCCTCTACCTCTATAGCAGACGACTTTTCAAAAAACAATTCACACTGCAATAGATAACAGACAAGCCGACTGCAATAGATAACAGACAAGCCGACTTTCAAATCACTCCCATAGAAACTATAGGTACCCTTTACAATAATTCCATTCCATTCTTATTGATACTGGAGTGACATAATGTTTTATATCACCAAAATTATTGGATAAAATTCCTAAGCTGAAATTTTAGAAATTCCTAGTCAGTTGAGTATGCCAACCAGTCGAGGGCAATGGTAGAGCAGTGTATGTTTAAAGCCAAGTTTGAACCCTGAGTTTCCTACCGAAGTAAACTTATATGTAGCTCCCTTAGGAACCTATGATATAATTCTTGAGATGAACAAGTTATGGAGACATCGAGCAAAAGTAGATTGTTTTGCCAAGCGAGTAGAATGCTTAAACAATATAGGAAACCAAGTCTTCATTCAAGGAGTGTCTCAAGGAATACAAGTGTGACAAATTTCAGTAATGCAGCTTAAACGGAGTAGGAGGAAGGGATATTAGATCTTTATAGTCAAGATGGAAGAGGCTGGAGGGTCGGGAGATAGTTTACCATGATGACAAGATGCTTTATGGGACGACAATTCAAATGTCAGAAGATCATGTTATGACAGAATCTTTTGTGGTGAAATATCCTTTCCTACAAGATTTCTAGGATGTGTTTCCAAAGGAACTACTAGGGTTACCCCCTAAGCAGGTGTTTGAATTCTCCATTGACCTAATGCTCGGAACTGAACCCATTTCGAAGGCCCCCTATAGGATGTCCATTGTTGAACTAATGGAACTCAAGGCACAACTGCAGGAATTACTCTCCAAAGGATTAATCAGACCAAGCGTGTCTCCTTGGGGTGCACCAACAATATTTGTAAGAAAGAAAGATGGAACCCTTCGTCTCTATATTGATTACAAGATGTTGAATAAGGTCACCATTAAGAATAGGTATCTGTTACCTAGGATCGATGACTTGTTTGAACAAATGACAAGGGCGGCAAGTTTTTCCAAGTTAAATCTATGATCGAGCTATCATCAACTAAGACTAAAGGAGGAAGATATCTATATAAGACAGCTTTCAGGACTCATTATGGCCATTACGAGTTTACAGTACTACCTTTTGGACTCACAAATGCTCCAGCTGCCTTTATGAGCCTAATGAACAATGTATTCAAGGGCTGTCTGGATAGGTTTGTTTTACTATTTCTCAATGACATCTTAATTTATTCCAAGAATGAAGAGGAACATCATCAACATCTGCATATCGTTCTTCAATGTCTAAGGGAACACAAATTATATGGGAAGTAGTCCAAGTGTACATTCTTCTAAAAGGAGGTGCAATATCTGGGGCATATCATCTGTGCAGAGGGTATTGCCATAGATTTGAGTAAGATTAAAGCTATAACAGAATGGCCTATTCCCCGAAATGTCTAGGAAGTAAGGATTTTTATGGGGTTAGCTTGGTATTATAGAAAATTTGTGATAAACTTCTCCCATATTGCATGCCCAATTACTTCCCTTCAGAAGAAAGGTAAAAGATTTGAATGGATAGATAAGTGCCATAAAGCCTTCGAGTATTTAAAGGAAAAGCTAACCATGGCACCCATACTCAAGGTCCTTGACCCAATACGACAGTTTGTCATAGTTACTGATGCCTCAGGAGAAGGTTTAGGAGGGGTTCTGATGCAGGATAGACAAGTGACCCCTTATGAGTCAAGGAAACTAAAGAACTATGAGCAAAACTATGCACCTCATGATCTAGAGTTAGAAGCTATTGTTCACACCCTCCAAGTATGGAGGCATTACCTCTTGGGAAAACCCTTCGAACTTAGGTAAGACCATCAAGGCCTAAAATATAATTTCACTCAACCAAACTTGAATGCCAAGCAAAGGAGATAGTTGGAATTGATCTCCGATTATGACTTTGAGATTAACTATATTAAGAGTAAGGAAAACAAAGTAGTCGATACTTTAAGCTGCAGGAGGCATATTTAGGCAATGACAATGGTTGGTACTAACTTCAAAACCAGAATCCTTCAGGAATCAAAAGGGGACAAGTACTACAATCAGGTCAGAGCAGCACTGCAGAAGGATCCTCATGATTGCAAATATGAAGGTTTCCAAATTAAGCAAGATGGACTATTGAGGTATCAAGGAAGGATGTATATACCCAATCTTCCTAAACTAAGAAGATTTGTTCTTAAGGAAGCTCATTCTATACCCTATTTAGGACATCCCAGTGTTAGTAAAATGTTCGCTGACCTCGAACCCTTGTATTTTTGGAAAGGAATGAAAAGCGATATTACCAGATTTGTGGCATGTTGCCTTGAATGCCAGAGAGTTAAAGCTGATGAGCATCAACACCCAACATGTCTACTTCAACCCCATGGCATTCCAAATTGGAAATGACAAAAAAATAGTACGGATTTTGTTCAAGGCCTTCCTATGTTCAAAAATAAACACAATGCAATTTTGGTGGTGGTGGATAGATTGACTACAGTGGCTCATTTCATTCCCAGCAATCTGATTGGTGCAGCTCCTATTTTAGCCTAGAAATTTGTGCAAGAAATTTTTCGACTTCACGACATACCTAAGAAAATCATCTCAAACAAAGATGCGAGCATAACCTCTAGATTTTGGCAAACCCTCTTTTACAGCATTAGGGACTCTGTTGAACACCAGTTCAGCATATCATCCAAAGACAGATGGACAGCTAGAATGAGTAAATCAAGTGTTGGAAGATTTATTGAGGTTGTACTGCATGACCAACAGTACAAGTTGTAGGACTACCTACCATTGGTAGAATTTGCCTACATAAATTCCGATCAATCAGCCATTAAGATGGCACCTTTCGAAGTACTCTACGGTAGAAAGTGTAGACCTCCTATCAGTTAGGATAAACTTGAAGACAAAATAGTTCTTGGGCTTGAGATGCTTTCAGAAATGGAAGAACAGGTGCGACTAATTAAGGAATGGCTAGCTAAAACCAATGACAGACAAAAGAGTTATGTTGATGCAAAATGTACCCCTAGACAATTTGAGATTGGGGAGAGTTTTTCTTAGGGTTAAACCCCACAAAAGCTCTATTAAGTTTGGAAGGTCATCCAAGCTTGCACCCCGCTATGTTGGACCATTTGAGATCTTGGAAGTCATCAACCCAATTGCCTATAGAATTGCTCTGCCACCAGCTCTCATCCAATTGCACAATGTTTTTCATATCTCATATTTAAAGAAATATAAACCAAATTTTGCGCATGTTATTCACTGGAATTCCTTGCAAGTGCAAGATCAAGGAACGGTAATGATAGAGCCACGTAGGGTGCTTGAAGTACATAAGTTGCCCTTACGTAACCGCGAGGTGAACCAACACAAGGTCCAATGGGACCAGTACGGAGAAATCAGTGCTACTTGGGTTGGTCAAGATGAGATCCTTCGGAGATTTCCTTACTTGTTTTGAATTTTGAATTTATGTATTGAACCATGTTGGATCATATTCGTGCATTGATAAAATAATTATCAAGGACGATGAAGCATGAGGGGGGGATATGTTACATCCCTTCCATGTGACCATTTTATTTTATAACTGAAGTGACAATGACAATTTATTGGTTTTCAATTAATTTTGGTTAAGTAGATTTGCTAATGAGAATAGATGTCTTTTTCATTCTGTTAATGGAAATAATAGTAGGAGAAATTATATTTTATGTGGAGAAATTGGAAATGAATTATTGATGCATATTTACATTATTTTGATAATATGAGATTATTACAAAGACGTGGATATATAATCCTTTCATGTCAGTGAATGCATGAGGAGAACCATCCAGTGAGCGGGGAAAGAGCATCATCAATATAGGAGTGCATGAGCATACGGTGAAAGTCGGCATTGTCATCCGAGCTAGAACCTCGATTGTTGTCAATCTATTAGGTTGGGGGATGCGGTAATTGGATGTCTAGTTGGTCTAGTTTACTCTAGGCGTAGAGTGTCCTCATTGATTTTAATAATCAACCTTGGTAATCATTATTTAATTATCCTTGTATGTTTTCATTCAATCCTCTTTGTATTTCATATTAATTTGATTATTCCTTTGGAAAATGTATTTACATATATTTAAATATATGACTTATATGTTTGTGTATTGCATCCATATGGAATTAATCCCCAATCATATTGTAAGTGGGAATGCTTAGCATTTGCATATGTTCTTTATGTCGGGGCAGCTCTTGTTGGCATATTTAAGTTGTCATTGGTTAAGTGTAAAGAAAACATCAATCCAACTGGTGAACCGGTAGACAGAACAGAGGATATGAGAACTGATAGACCGAACAGAGGATATGTACCAGTAGATCAAACAGTGTACATAGAACCAGTCTTGTTGTACATATAGGGAATGTATGGACAACCAGGTACAAGATTGATACTGGTCAACAGCATAATAATTCGCACCGGATTATGCGAAGCTGCCTGAATTAAAACTGGATTATACGGAGCATCCACCATTTAGAACTTGAGTTAGCTTTTTAACAGGAGTTAGTTTTATTTCTACACGGATGTTTCAAGGTAAACTCAAGATCATCTCGCAAAGCTTTTTTGCTGCATAATTTATGGGTGAGTTTACAGCTTGGCAGTACTATGAATTGAGCTTTTATTAAGATTAATTTCTTATAAATACAGGTCATAGGATACAAAAGAGTTGTTGTTGAAAATACAGAGCAGGAGAGAGATACCTTCTGAGAGAAGCTATAGTCACAAGAGGTGAAAGGCAAAGAGGTTCAACAGCCAAGCAGAGCAGAAAGGATAACAGGTACGATCTAATCAGACAGAAAGTGTCAATTAAGATCATTGCTTTTATACTATTAAAGCATATTCAAATCCCTCTATCAGGGTGAACCCTAATAGGTTTGTTGTATAAATCCCTTAATCGAGTAACATCTTAATTGGTGTTAAAAGTCCTTTAACAAGGCGGCTCCTAATAGAGTCAAGATCTTAACTGATCTTCTACCAAATCCCTTTACCGGGTAGCACTCTAACAAGTGCTTTGTAAGCTCTTAACAGGGCACCTTTATTACTGCAGTAGTGAAGTTGTGAGCTCTGTCTCACCGTGGTTTTTTCCTTCTACCCAAGGGTTTCCACTTACATATGCTGTGTTGATCTGAGTATTTCTATTTCTATTTATGAATGGTTAATTACATTATGTTTATTCTGCAAGAATCTTTATACAAGGTTTAATTGATATAGAAATAGTATTTACTGATTCACCCCCCCCCCTCAATAACCGGTTAGGAATAACAATTGGTATCAAAGCCTTAGGTTCTCAAAGATATAAAGCTTAACCACTTGAGAAAAAGATCATGGAGCGTTACAGGTATCAGAAGCAGCTTGAGGAAGCAAATGACATCATTGCCTCTCTTGAGAATAGGCTAAGAAGATCTCCTGCTAAAAAAAAAGAGTTGGCTTTGCAGTTGAGTGAGAGCAATGAAACGATTGAGGAACTCTCTGAGCAAAATGGATCAGATGAAGATGAGGAGGCAGTCTCTGAGCTTATGGAGAAAAATCAGATCCTAACCGATCAGATCTCCAACCTGAAAAGGGAGCAGGAAGATAATGCCCTGAGGATGACTGAATTAATTGAGAAAAAGAGTAAAGCCAAAGATGAAAGGAACACTGCAGTGAGATCTCTAGCCGCCTTTGAGAGAGCAATAAATCTGGCAGAAGGAGTAGTAAGAGAAAGTGATCTTGTCATTCTGCAACTTCAAGAAGACATGCAGATAGTCACTCAAGAAAATGCAAACATGCAAAAGAATTGGCATGATAAAGATGATGCATGCAAGAGGCTAGCAATTGAACTGTATCAACTAAAGCAGCAAATAAAAGAACTCGAGGAAAGAATTGAGACACTCAGAAGATACAACGAAAGTTTTGAAAAGCTTGATGAGCAACTGAAAGCTCAAAGAAAGCACAAGGATCCCGCAGGACTTGGGTTCACCAGTCAAAGCACCAAGGACACCGGTGAGTCATCTAAAGCCAAGAAAAGCAAGAAGGAAAAGAAGAAACCGGTAGAACAAAAGGGTAAAAAGACCTTCAACACTTCTTGCAATCACTATGGAAAACCGGGCCATAAAACAAGTAACTGCAAAAATGCACCGATAAAGCCAACTAACAATTACTGCAAAAATTGTTACGAGTATGGCCACAAGACAACTGAATGCTGGTCTTGCCCCACAAGTGTGTCCAGTGGAAGCAGGGGAAGCTTCAAAGGCTATAGCTACGCATGCAACAAGTTTGGACACGAGGCTGATGAATGCAAATCCAAAACAATGGCATTCAGATCCCCACCGAGACCGATATTCCCAAAGAGGAATAAGAACCGGAGCACAACCAATTGTGCTAACTATGGCATGCATAGCCCTAATGACTCCTGGTGTAAACCTAACAAGAAAAGGGTAAATCCATGGAAGGCAATCGAGATAGTCTGTCACACCTGCAACAAAGTTGGACATCTAGCCAAAGATTGTAGGAATCAGCCAATGAACAAAAAAGGAGGATCGGTCAAACCGATGAAGAAGACCTTGTCTCCCAGTCAAAGGACAACAAAGGAAAAGAGACCGAGAAAGAAGTCAAGAAGATTTGGTTCAAAAAGGAATCAAAGAGCTCTGCTGAGGAGAAGACGGAGGGAAGATCATCGTCTGCTAATGGTGATATCTCTTCAGCAAACTGAGCCTAAAAGGCTTAGAGGGAACCGGTAGCCCGTCTACTGTTTCCAGTAGGACCGGTGAGTAACAAACTCACTCAGTCAGTAAGTATAACCGGACATGTGAGTGTTGATCAACCGGGGTTGATTCAAACAAGTGAAAGCCTGAATACCAGTTGGCGAAAAAGGAAAGAAAGGTTAGGTAAGGTAATTAATGCCATAGCAGTTAACAAATAGTTACCGTTTGGTAACTACTGGTATGCCCTAAATCTATATAAAGGAAGGAGGATTACTCATTTTCTTTTAATTTGCGATTTGTGATTTATAATTTCTTATGCTTGAGTAATATTCTCATGCTTTGATCATTGATAAGTTAACTATGTAAGACCGACTAAGCGATTTTTTATGTGAACCGGTTGATAACAATGGCATCATCATCATCTGTCGCCAAGCTAATTCAAGGAAATCAATTTGACCGACCTGTCTACGACATCATGGCAGTTCAGAACAAGGAAAACGACATGTTTGGTGCATTGTCATCTGTGCCAGATGGAGTTCTAATGACTGAAAATGTCACCGCTTTCATACATGTGAAACAAGAAGAATTGGGTGAAACTTTCATCCAAAGTGAGTACCTCTCACTGTGCACTGATGGAAAGCTTCAGGACAAATACGCGAAGCTGGTATCGTCAGGGTTGATAAATGGAGTCTGCTATCCAACTGTGTTTCGACCGGATTGGATACGATTGGTTACAGCGACAAAGGGGAACCCCTCACCCTTAGAACCATCTCCAATGCCGTGGTTGCTAAATTGACAAAATCTAAATCTGATAGTCGGCTAATGACCCTCAATTATATTGAAGATGAGGGAGTTAGTTTTGCATCTGCAGTGATAGGTTACAAAATCTATCAGTCAAGCAACTTGAATAGTGTGTCGGGAGGAGCCATTCACGCCGCTCACCGGATCATGCACGACAACGCATAGTATGATCTTTGCGCAATGCTTCGAGGACATATTTTTGAGAATCTAAAGAAGCTCGGTATCGTCAAGAAGTTCCTGAAATATGGAACCCTACTAGTATGACTGTTCTTTTACTATTCTAACTTCTTTCCGGGAATAGGCAAGGTGACTTGGGGAACCGATCGACCAGTCATGATCCAGATCAGTGATATGGCCAACCAACTGCGAAACCAGTTCAGTAAAGTCATGACTGACTACTTTGAGGCATTTCAGCTAAGAATGCACGCCAAGGAAAGGGTTCCGTCAACTATTGTTGACTCCTATAAAGACGAGGTGTGTTTCCTGGTCTCCACCGATCACTATATCATTCAGGCAGTAGAACCGCGAACCGGGTATGCTCCAGAACTTGGGTATGAAATCTCTGCAAAAACAGCTAAGGCATATGCAGATGCCCTACAAGATAGTGATATGGATCTGTCGGCATACCGGTTTGGGACCTTTGAAGAGATTCAGGAGAATCTGAAGAAAAAGGCACCAATAAAGAATGTATATGTCAAAAGGACCCCTACACCAAAGAAGAAACCGGCAGCAGAACAACCCAAAATTCAAAAGAAGAGAGCAAAAGAAGCACCCAGCGCTCCAAGGGAAGAAACTAAAGGAACAGAGACTGAAGACACCATTCCTTTTCTGCACAAGAGGAAACCTGCTAAACCGGTGAAGGAAGATGCACCGAGAGCAAGAAAACCCACAATTGATGAATTTGTGGCAGGGTTAAAGAATTCAGGTGGTATGGCATCAGTTGGAAGGAGATATGAACTGGCAAATGAAGACAAGAGGAAAATACAAGAACCGGTAGTCTATTGCATTCATAAGTTCAATCTTACTCCTACCGAACTTCATAAGGTCGTCCCTGATGATCTCCAAGAGATTCTTGAAGCAAGATGGAAAGCTTCAATGGAAAGAGAAAAGGAGCTAAGGATTGGGGTTGTGCTTGAAGTTCAGAATCACTTAACTCTGGATGAGGCAACTCATCAAGCAGAACTACACAAGCAAAACTTCCTAATTAGAAGAAGGATAAGTCAAATGCTTGTTGGAGAAGTTGACAAGGTTCACAAGGAAGGTGTGGCAACATGGTCAAAACTTCTTCAAACCCAACAACAGGCAGAAGAAGCATGCCAGAAGAACAGTGAGCCATCGGTCAAAGATACTGGTAAAGGAAAGGGAATTCTGGGAGCTAAGGCTCAAGTCAAAGCAACGGTATCGACTAAACCAGACATCGTCGATATCACTGACGACAAAGGTGGCAATCTGGCTCCACCAACCATTCTTGTATCTCCAGAAAAGGTAAGGCTCGCACTATGACTGTAAATGATATTGTAGATGAAGTAATGGATTTTGGTGAAGTAGCCAATGCAACTAAATGGTTTAGTGTGTTAGGAGAGGAAGATAAACAAGTAGTAATAGTGGCTCTGTTGGAAACCTTCTTAGATTTCAACAAAAGTCCAAGAGACTATAGGTCAAAATTTCCTCCTGAATTGAATACTAGACTTATGAATAAGTGGAGAACCGGTCTAGGCACAAATAGTAAAATTGTTAAGTAGACACTGTCACAAGTACAACCTGGTCTCAGAAAAGAAACTATTAAACTTCTAATGGAGGAAGTATCCATGAATCTGGATACAAAGAACAGAGTTGTCAAGATAGTAAATGGTTATGAGAAGGAAGTCTATCAAGAGACACAAAAGGTTCAATTCACTACTCCTAAAGAACCAACAATCGGTAAACAAGTGAATCTGGAAGAACAAGTTCTACCAGAGGAACAAATACTGGGAGAGTCATCGATCAAGATGACTACTGACAATACAATAGGTGAAGAAGACATTGCTATGGGTGAGCTACATACAGCTGAGGAGCAGCACATTGAGCCACCACCAGAACAGGAAGTTCCACCGGAAGAGCAACTACATCGGAAGAGGAAGTCCAGTCGGAGGAAGAAGTGCAATCGGGAAGAGAAGAAAATCAAGAAGAACAGAACAAACAAGAAGTACTTGTCAACACTAAACAGGAAAAGCCTGAGGAAGTGCAACCGGAGCAAGAAAAGAATCAGAAGGAACCAGTTGATGTTCCAAGCTCATCCTCATCTAAGAGGAAGCTAACCTTTGCTGTAGAAACTGAGGCCAAGAAAAGAAAAGTTAGCGAGACTGTGGTTGACATAAGCAAAATGTCAACTAGGCAACTAAAGGAGCTAACAAAGAGGAAGCAGGACATCGTTTTCACAAGTGTAAAGAACATCCTATACAACTTTGTACCGGATGCAGACATTGATGAAGAAGAACCTGTGATTGATCAATTGGAGATTTTGGCACAAACAATAGGAGAAGATGTCACCGATCCAAAGACACTTGCCATTGATCACTATGAGAAGAGGATAATAGAAATTCTCCACAAACAGGTTGAAGAGATAAAGGTAATAGTATCTACCAACATAAGGGTACTCCAGCAACAGTTACAAGTTGCAAGAAGTCTAATGACAAGGACCTCAAATTTTGATACTTTTGTGCAAGATATCACAGAGAAGTCATCTAAGACTTCTGAAGACATAAGAGTTATGTCTTCCCAATTTAATGTAAAGAACACATCTGCAACAGATTTCAGCAGGGAAATGACATGCCTAGCTCTAATTCTGAGAAAGGCATCAGAAGAAAGAACTAAGAGAATCCAAGATCTCATTGGATTCCAATTATTTCTGGCCCCTACATTTGATTTAATGCAAAGGACTGCAATAGAAGCTGAGAATCTAATCAAGGAACTGGACTACAAGACTATAGAGGACATGGAGAACATAATTGTATCACTGAAAGAAGCACAGAAAAATATGGAACATCTCACCGGTCAATGGAATCGTTTTCTTCATACAGCGAAGAAAGTTTACAAGGACATCTTCACCAAGTTACAGATGTAATCCGAAAAGCAAAATCCTTTGTCCTATGGAGGCAAAAAGGGGAAGATGACATAGAAGAAGGAAGATCAGAAAGAGAAGGTTAGAATACGAACTAGATTAAACTTAAAGATCAGAAGCACAAACATAGGGGAAGTCTACAAGACAAGGAATGAACAGTGATGGGAGAATGATGTTTTGCCACCAATGCCAAAGGGGAAGATTGTTGGCATATTTAAGTTGTCATTGGTTAAGTGTAAAGCAAACATCAATCCAACTGGTGAACCGGTAGACCAGCCAGATGATATGAGAACCGGTAGACCGAATAGAGGATATGTACCGGTAGATCAAACAGTGTACATAGAACCGGTCTTGTTGTACATACAAGGAATGTATGGACAACTGTGTACAAGAGTGATACCGGTCAACTGCATAATAATCCGCACCGGATTATGTGGAGTTATCTGAGTTAAAACCGGATTATACAGAGCATCCACCGTTTAGAACTGGAGTTAGCTTTTTAACAGGAGTTAGTTTTATTTCTACACAGATGTTTCAAGGTAAAATCAAGATCATCTCGCAAAGTTTTTTTAGTGCATGATTTATGGGTGAGTTTACAGCTTGGCGGTACTATGAGTTGAGTTTTTATTAAGATTAATTTCTTATAAATACAGGTCATAGGATACAAAAGAGTTGTTGAAAATACAGAGCAGGAGAGAGATACCTTTTGAGAGAAGCTACAGTCACAAGAGGTGAAAGGTAGAGAGGTTCAATAGCCAAGAAAAGCAGAAAGGATAACAGGTATGATCTAATCAGACAGAAAGTGTCAATTACGATTATTGCTTTTATACTATTAAAGCATAATCAAATCCCTCTATCAGGGTGAACCCTAAAAGGTTCATTGTATAAATCCCTTAACCGGGTAACATCTTAATTGGTGTTGAAAGTCCTTTAACAAGGCGGCTCCTAACAAAGTCAAGATCTTAACCGATCTTCTACCAAATCCTTTTACCGGGTAGCACTCTAACAAGTACTTTGTAAGCTCTTAACATGGCACCTTTATTATTGCAGTAGTGAAGTTGTGAGCTCTGTCTCACTATGGTTTTTTCCTTCTAACCGAGGGTTTCCACGTACATATGTTGTGTTGATCTGAGTATTTTTATTTCTGTTTATGAATGGTTAATTACATTCTATTTAATCTGCAATAATCTTTATGCAAGGTTTAATTGAGATAGAAATAGTATTTACTGATTCACCCCCCCCCCCCCCCCTCTCAGTAACCGGTTAGGAATAACAGCTCTTACCGGGGGTGGCAAGAGTAACACCCTCTTGCCACCTTGGCAAGGAGTTACCCTTGCTGCTCCAAGCTAAGAAGCTTGGGGTTGGCTAAGGGGAGCTTATTATTGCGAATGTTGGAAAACAGCAGTGTGGGGGGATTTTGGTGTTGAGCATTATCTTGGTTTTGTCTTTTCTGCATCTACAATGTCGGCTTAGTGTTGGTTGTCTATCTGAGCTTGATTCTTCTCTGGCCATGCGTAACTAAGCAGGCATGTGGTTTACTCTCTTGTTATTCTTATGTTTTGAATGATGGAATTTATCAATGAAAGCTTTGAATCTTGAAGTATTATTGCATTTCATTTAAGATGAATGTGGAATGTCATTGTGATGTCATTCTTTGAGGTGTTTCGTGATCATTACTTTATATATATTCTATAAAAGAGCATGTTTGTGCCTTGATCAATACACGAATGTGTTTTCGGCTACATTCTTAGATTATGAATGGGATGATATCTTTGTCTGCATTTGCTAGTATCATCATGTAGCTCTTTCTAAACTTGCATGTTGTTAGGAAAAGCTCCCTCAACACCACAGCATTGATTATCTGCATGGAGTTGGGTCTCATTCTTGATTAAATTTATCTACATGCTAAATGTTTAATCTGGTTGTGATTCTCGTCTATTTCCTCGAGCATAGCATAATGTGTCAATTCATATAACACTTGCATATTAAAGGAGTAATAACCTTTCTTAGGTGAAGTAAATGAGAAATTTAATAAATGAAACATATCCAATGTCTCTGTTATGACAAAACCAGTACGGTTATAACCTATATAAATCTGATTTTGTTTATGATCTGCCCATGTCGGGACCCTTTGATATGTTTAATTACTCTTAAGGTTTTCAATCGAGTTCTGAGTATGAACCAAAGTCTGTGAGACTTAATAATAGAACCTTTTTAACCTCCTTAAACCTGTTATGGGACTAAACCAGCTTATGATGCAGCCTTGGGATGGATGGAACTTGGACCTACATAGTGTCTTTCCAAAGAAAGTTAATGCCATCAGCATTGAGATATCCACTGTATCGGACTAGGAGGTCCATGGAACGAGTTTGGTGGTGACTTTGATTGCACAGGGTATGTGCTTGTACTTTTAAAACCTTAGCCAAGGTGGTACTATGCTACGAGTAGTATACGTCAGTCACTAAGACCAGTAGTGCAATGTCTGGCTAGGAAGGTCACCTAGTACGCAAGGATGTCTTTAGGATCACTGGCTATGACGGTTGTGGGTTCTACACCAAGTCTCAGATGGCAAGAAAATGGAAACCGTACTTGTGTACTCCTGGGAAGGGTTGCGCTACTTCCACTGAAAGTTGTGCGGGTTACAATCAGTCACGATCGAAAGATCAATGGTTAGGTGGAAAAAACCCTTGATACTCTTTCGCCCATGGTGAACGAATTTCCAGAA
Organism: Chamaecyparis obtusa; assembly: GCA_027943335.1. NCBI lineage: Eukaryota > Viridiplantae > Streptophyta > Pinopsida > Cupressales > Cupressaceae > Chamaecyparis > Chamaecyparis obtusa. Next base: position 2,528,142 of record BSBK01001859.1, read on the forward strand.
AGGAACAAATTGAAAAGATCAACATGTACAGATTCTGATTTTGCTAGTTTATTTCTATTAAAGCAATATTTATTTTCTTAAATGATTTATTTCTTGGAAAGTAATTGAGAAAGTTAATTTTCAGCTTCATGTGAAAAGTAGTTAGTAACTACATTGGAATGTTAATTGTATCTCTTTTCATACTCTTAGGAAAATGAAAGTTGTTTTTCAGTTTTCCTGTTCGTTCTTAAAAGTTTTATTTTAATTTTAAATATGATAGTAAAGTTCGGTTGTTACACATTTTGTACCCAATTTGCATTTAAATCAATCAAATATATCTTGACTCGGCTTGTTTCTTTTATGTACTCATTTATTGACTCATTGGATGCATCTCCTCATTGAATTTTGTAAAAAAAAAAGCATTTCAATTAAATTTAAGCAAATTTTTAAGTTGTCAAGTTATGTTATGGACCGTGGAGAGTTTTTGCTTTTGGCAAGTTTTTCAACTATGGTACTTCAATCCCCTTAGTACTTACACAACAAATAGAGTCCCTATTGCATCCTTCACTAGGAGAAAGAAGTTGTCCAATGGTATCTCAAATCTCATGATGAACCCAATTGGGTAATTTTTTCACACAACTATTAGTTTGGTTTAGCCCTAGGGCCTATGAGGACTTTACTAGTGGTCTTACCAAACTCTATCAAACCGTCACAATTTCTAAATATTAGATCAAACTTGAGCAATTGGCCAATTACAATCAAAGCTTATCTAAAACCTTTTTCACAAGTTGCATGCCTTGAGGACCCAAATTGCTCTAAGAACAAGTTCCAAACTAATAACATGATGGAAGATTTGAGTTTGGTAAAACTCACAAAGGATAAGCTTACTGCTCAACATCATTTTTCAAATCCTATTCCCTTCAAGAACACCATAAGACCACACCCTCTTCTACCAAAACCTACAAAAACCACAACCAATAAAGCCTCACCAAAGCTGAAATGCAAGCTCAACAAAAAAATATGTGATGGAAAATTCGCAAGGGGCCACAAATATTTGGATCAAAAGCTATATCTTCTCTATGTCAACTTACTTATAAAGATGAGGATTGAGAAGATTCTCTAGAAACCTAAGAAGAAGATTTGTCAACTATTGATTCCTAAGTTACCGATGCGGGTGCGGATTCGGATGCGGATTCGGGGTGCGGGTGCGGGGTGCGGGAAATTTTTTTTTTAGGGGGTGCGGATGCGTTTGGGTACGTGTGTATATATATATATATATATATTTTAATATATATATATATATATATATATATATATATATTTATATATATATATATATATATATATATATATTTATATATATATATATATATATATATATATATATATATATATATTTATATATATATATATATATATATATATATAATCTAATATATGATATATGCAGAGAAGTGCAAGAACTATACAAAAATAAAACATTTGATAGTATGAATTTCAGAATTAGAATAATTATACTTCACCATTCAGCATTTATCAAGATATTTTATTTGAAACAAAAAGAATTATATTCACTTGTAAATAAATGTATTTATGTTTTTTTTTACATCAATACATACTAAGCATCATATCTTTTCCGTGTAACGCCAAAGACTCTACACAGAGGATAAACTCCCGTAATCACAGAAACAGCTGTATGCTTAAAAAAAATGACTCACATTATCATTTTTTATTACTCCCTTTTGGTGTATGATCGAAGAAGGATACCGAACGTTTTTACCTCTGCACTCAGACTCGATGTGCTTGATGTCTGGCAACTAGTTGCTAATTTCTGACCGCCCGCACATGCCTATTACTACCATAAAAAACGTTCACATCTATATTCCTTAACGCCTACCTCCCACCAGCGTACTCGAGATAACAAAACACGTTTTTTGTTTATACGCAGGAAATCAAGTCCTTGTTCCAAATACAGAGACGTTTTTTTTAATAATCCGCTCTTGTTGTTTTGCATGTCAACTGGTGCGCCCGGGTGCCCTGTGGGTGCCACCCCGGTGCCAGCACAGGGCGCCCGGATGCGCGCGGGTGCCAGCGACCTGGCACCCGCGCGCATCTGGGCGCCCTGTGCTGGCACCCGGGTGGCACCCACAAGGCACCCGGACCAGCATCCGCACCAGTTCGCACCCGCTTCCGAACCAGCCCCTGATGCCCACGCACCGGTATCCTAGATTGATTCCTCTCCTATGGATGCCCAAATTCTTGTCCATACACAAGCAATAGTAACCGCTACTCAAACTATGAAAGTCAAAGTGTATTTCAAGAAAATTCCCCTTACTATTCACATTGATTCCAATAGCATGCATAGCTTAATTAATCCACAACTCACCAAACAAGCTAATTGCTTTGTATATCCATGCTTCAACTTCAAAGTTATGAACATCAATGGTAAAACTTTGCATTTTACAAGGAAATGCCGAATTTGTTGGGGTTACTATAGGGGACCATATCCTCCATTCAAATATGTTTGTGTTATACTTGGGCGGCTATGATGTAGCTCTTGGGACTCAATGGATGCATACACCTGGCCCAATCTTGTGGGCTTTCTTTGAGCTTTGGATACAATTCTCTTATAATGGGTAGAAATACACATTAAAGATCTTACCCCTTGATCTACCAATCTTATCAGCTCATATCGAATAGAGAGACCTCTTAAAAAGAACTCCCATGGGATCATAACTTAATTATGCTCAATTTATTTCAGCCCTCCTTCCAATTCTAGCTCTCCTACAGAATTGCAACAAATTTTGGATAGATATGCCATAGTGTTTGCCAAGTGTATTGAGTTATCATCTCAACATCTTAAAGACTATCACATTTAGTGTAATGTCCCTTCTCGAGACCTTGCGTAAATTTCTCATTTAAGCTTTTTTGTGAACTAATTTTTTGTATCTCTTTTCTTAACCATAGATGAAATACTTATATTTCATCAATAACAGATTTATTTATTTATGATTAATTTTCTTGTTAATTTATATCTTGATATATCATATATATATTTTGATTATCATTTAATATTCCCTAGTATTTCTGAATTTGCTTCCTTAAGAATGAACCTGCAAGAAAGATGTTAGCAACAATAATATGGACAAATAAATATGAATAACTAATTAATTAACTATCTACCCCAACTACTAACCCCTCCAAAAGGAAGTCTACCAGGTCGGGCTCATAACCTTAATAAGGACCCTTGTGTTCCTTTGATTAGATCTTGTCCTCGTCCTTTGGAGTGCATCCTTAGGGACTTCCTGAGCAAGTCTGCCAGGTCGGGCTCATGACCTTATAAGGATCTTTTATAGTCCTTGGCCCAATCTTGCCGTCATCTACTGGAGCGCATTACTCAAGGCTTATAGGCTGACCATAGGTCCATTCCTCTTCTTGGAAGAGGTTTTCTCTATCCAAGGCTTAGTACATATGCATATGTGGGTCATCAATGTACACTGGCTTAGTGGAGGTCTTAATCCCCCTTGAGATTTCCTTGTCAATATTTACTTTTGAAAGGAGATTACTTTGTCAATAGTATCATTAATGAATTATCATTTATAATCTGAAATGAAATCATAACATTATTTATGATGAATCTTAATTGAAATTATCCTCTTTTAATATCATATAAGTTGTGAATGATTAACCTGGCCATATATATAAATATATTCATATATATATATATATATATATATATATATATATATATATATATATATATTATTCATTAAATCTGAATCATCATTATATTATTCATATATCAAATCTGAAATAGTATATATATATATATATATATATAATTACTTATATAATATATATATATATACTTACATAATAAATGAGCCAGTGCTGATAAAATTTCTTGTTTGCTGCGGAATCTTCTTATCTCCCTTTCTCCCTCTTACTTCCCTTTCTCCCTGCCTTCTCCTTCCACGCTCTCCCCCTTCCCTTACGTGGATTCCTTGTAATATATCTACGTATGGGAGAGAAAGGGTGTGATTTGGGAGACACGTCTCTTCTCTGCATGAATAGTTCACAGCTCTTCATAAAAGCATTTTTATATACAAACGGTGTCTTTTCCTTAATACTATCCTATATTAGTCTTGACTAATAGTTATTGATCAAGCATAGTTTTAACGTTACTTTAATATATGTTATTTTGATCGCACCATACTCAGCCTTCATATCGATTATGATAATATGTCCTGACCAAAGTTATAATACCTCTTCTTATCACTTATCCTTTTAATTCCGATCTATCATGGAGTATCAGCGATATGATTATATTCAAAATAGATTATCTTATTTCCTTTTATTATTATAATCATAATTATATTCATTTATTAATATTTTAATATTATTTAATCATAATATTAACATATGATTTATTAATATGTTAACAATATATTATTATTATATATTGATAATAACCATATATTATTATTTGTTAATTATTATTATATTAATATATTATTAATATACATCGTTAATTTATTATATATCATCAATTTATTATTAATATATAATATATTGATACATATATTATTAATTTATATTATAATAATATTAATGTTCAATATCAACTTTTATATTTTGATTATTATATATTCAATATTATTATTGCATTATAACTTATACTATTTTAATATTATATTAATTAATACATTATTATATTAATTAATATATTATTATATTAATTAATATATTATTATTTTAATAATATATTAATAAAAATTATATAATACATTGATTATACTCTTCTTATTCTTTTTCTTAAAGTTCTAATTTAACTTATTATTGTTATTTCGACTTTAGAGACTCTTCAAATAGAGGGACATGACATTTAGCATGTTCCAAGGAGTGCAACTCCTAACATTTACCCTTACAAGTATTTGTTCATTCATAAAAAAGACATTGAAAAGTTAGTATAGGAGCTCCTTAAGGCCAATTTTGTTCATCCCAATTCCCAACACTAGCCCACACTCTTCACCTATTTTTCTCGTTTGCAAAAAGAATGGGTCTTGGCAACTTTTGCATTGACTTCCATGAGTTGAATAAACTCACCATCAAGGACAAATTTCCTATTTGAGTTATTGAGAAGTTACTTGATGAACTTCATGGTGCTCAATTTTTCTCCAAATCAGATTTGTGCCCTAACTATCCTTAATTGGCATCAAGAAATAGATGAATTTCCAAAGGCAATGTTTCACACTCGTGATGGTCACTATGAATTTCATATCATGCCATTTTGATCTATAGCAAAACATGACCAAAAACATGCAACACCTTGACCAGGCATTACAGTTTATAAATAATTGATTGTGCTAAGCGCTCTAAGTGTTCCTTTAGTTAAAAGGAAATTGAGTACCTTGACACATTGTCTTCCCAGCTAGTGTTTGTAGTGACCCTAAAAAAATCAAACCATGCAACCTCGGCCACAACCCAATTGCTCAAAAGGCTTAGTGCATTTCTAAGTCTCGCTAGCTAAGTACAAATATTTGTCAAAGACTATGGAAAAATTGTCGCTCCATTGACCGCCTTACTCAAAAAGGATGCCTTCTCATGGAGCACTACAATAGAACATGCCTTTGAGGTTCTCAACAAGTTATGTGTACAACACTTGTTCTCAAAATGCCTGATTCCTCCAAACCATTTGTCATTGAAATAGATGCTTGCAAAAGTGGTGTTGGTGTTGTTCTCATGCAAGATGGTCGCCCCAACACCTTTACCAACAAAGCCCTATCAAGGTGCATTTCATTATGCTTCAACTATGACAAAGAAATATGCAATGTCCCTTTCTAGGATATTCATCGTTTTTGCCCTAAAACCACAATTCCAACTTAAGATGAGATTGCAATATATTTACAAATATAATTTTAGCAAAAAATGAAGAAATATTCAACTTATAATTCTATGAATAATTCAGAAAATAGAATTTATCGAGATTTTCTGCAATAATTCTCCTTCAGATTGTCTTGTCGAAGATCAATAATACTCAAATCAATAAATCCAAGCACAATACTCAATTGATCAAGTCATGAATTATCCATAAATACCTTGCGAATATGTTGAGTTAAAAGACTCCATCTTTAACTCAACATTGACAAAACCCAAGGACCTTGCTCCTAGTTTGTCAATTGTAGGAAACGACCTCATCACTCCAAACCCTAGCTCACCTCATGAGCCCGGACCCTTTCTCTAGCTTGACAAAGGGTAGGACAAGACCCTACCCTTCCAAACCTTAGCCTACCCTGTGGGCCCGAACTTCATCTAGCTCACAAGTATTAACAAGAATTCAAACTGATATCTTGATGTATTTGTTAGATTATTGTTGATTGCTTGATTTTTCTTTGTTTTTGTTTCTTGAAGGATTGATTAGTGGATGCTTAAATAATACTTTAAGGAATTGATGCTAGAATGTTTGATGTCTTAATAATTGATATTTGAATGATTTGATGCTAGAATGATTGATGCTTGAATACTTATTGTTTCAATGATAGATATTTGTATGATTGATTGATTTTTTGCTTGCTGGCTTGTTTGCTTGATTCATTTATTCCCAATTGACAATTGAATGATTTCATTTGATTGATTCATGAGTGATGATATGATGATTTCTAATTTGATGTATTCGTGAATGATGATTGAATGAATGCTAGAATGATAGAGTGATGATTGAATCCTTGGAATGATCTCTTCTTTATATTTTATTGGTGAAATAGTTGCTACCTTTCACAAGAATTGAATCCCCCACCCTTCATTGCTGCCTTTTGAGAATATTAAACTATTTTCCCAATCTCCTGGATTCCTATATTGCTGAGTGTCATTCTGAATTTCAGCTCTAAATTGTTATGAACTGAATATATGCCTCTCCAAATGACTCGGTCTCCTTTTTATATCTCAAAATTGGGAGGAGTCACACCTTTTCACTATTTCTACCCTTTGAAAGAGTCACGACTATTCATCCTTAATTGCTGTCTTCTAAAAATAATTATTTATTTTATATTTCCTTCAGTCGCTTATATTTTTCCTCCATTCCTTTCCAAGTTGATGATTGATTCACTCCTTTTATGCCTTTAATCCTCCAATAGTCATAAGTCTTTATCTCATACCCTTTGACAATTCATTGAACTTAATTGAATTTATATTTTAAAACTATTATTATATTTTATTGTTATTCTTATTATTTTTATATTTTAATTTATTCTTATTAGTCATTATTAAATCCTATTTCAAAAAGGGGACATTACAAAATAATGGCCATCTTACATCAACAAGTGGCAGCCATATTTGGTTGAGAAACCATTTTTTGTCAAAACAGATTATTAGCAGTCTCAAATATTTCTCAAAGCTATGGGCATCCCGATCCTCTTCAACTCAACAAAAATGAAACACCAAATTCAAGGAGCATGATTATGAAACCACTTATAAGAAGGCTAAGGAGAATGTGGTTGTTGATGCTCTCTCCTACCAATCTGAAGACATTCTGTCCCTATGTGCAATTTCGACGCCACTTTTGAACTAGATGGAGGATCTCCAACAAGAATGACAACAAAACACACCCACACAATGTCTCATCCACCAACTTTCTATAGACCCTACTTCATCACCCAACTACTTTTGAAATGGACAACATTTATGATGTAAAGAATGCTTGGTGTTACTTCCTGACTCTATTCTATGTCACAAAAGTCTTCTTCAACTGCATGAATCTGCCTCAAGTGGTCCTTCAAGTTTTTGAGAACATACAAGTGGGTTCATGAAAATTTCCTTAGGCAAGGTCTTAAGGAATATATGAAGAGCTTCTTTGCTAAATGTGATGCACGCCAACATCACAAGGGTGAAACAATGGAAACTATAGGCTTGCTCCAACCATTGCCCTTCACAATTGAAGTTGGACAAATATTCCAATGGATCTCATTGAGGGCCTTCCAAGCTAAGCGGGAAACCAATCGCATTTGTGGTGGTAGATCACCTCCAAATATGCCCATTTTTGTGCTCTGGCCCACCCCCACTACCTCCACCTTAGCCCAAACCTTCCTTAACCAAAATTTCCATCTCCATGGCATTCCCTCTTCTATTGTCTATTTACAACCCATTTCTAGAAATATTAAAATAATTGTTCAATAGAATTGGTACAACGTTGAAAATGTGCTTTGGCTATCACCCCCACACAAATGGTCAAACTAAAATAGTCAACAAACTTGCAAAATGTATCTCTAATGTTTTGCATCTAAGCAATACCACCATTAGGTAAAGTGGTTACAATTGACAAAATCATGGTGCAGCACCTTGTATCAGATTGCCATGAAAATGACCCATATGAAGTAATTTATAGCCAACAATCACCATCTCTTGTGTCTTACATTCTAGACAGTTCTCCAATCAATGCAATTGACACTACCCTAAGCACACAAGATGGTTTTCTTCAAATCCCTCATGAAAATCTTGGCTCAAAACCCCATGAAGCTACAAGCTTATCAACACTGTTTTGACCATGATTTGCAGCTTGTCAATACAGTTTTCCACCAATTCAGCCTTATAAATAGTCCACCTTGCAATGAAAGCTTGCCAAAAGATTGCCCCTAAGTTATATGGCACTTAAAAAGTTCTTCTACAGATCACTCCAATAGCTTACAAGCTAGAACTCCCACCTTCCTCTCGTGTTCATCATGTCTTCCATGTCTCTTGTTTAAAGAACATTCTTTGCCAACATGTCAGTGCTCAAACCATCTTCCCGAACTCAATGCCAAAAGATCCATCATTCACACACTCACTAAGTTCTTGATCTAACAACATGGCATACACCCTGAAGATACTACTTGGGAACTCCTCTACCAGATTCAACAACAATTTCCTTCCCTTTTCCTTTAAGGACAAAGCTTCTCAGCAGATAACTTCTTCCTTGTTGTAATGGAGGCTTTAGACACCTATGCTTTGTAAGTCATCTCTTGAGCTATTACGAATAATCTTGTATGCTTGCAAAATAGTAGTTAGCTTGAATAGAACTAGAATAAATATAAGGCAAAGGCTATTCTACAGGCACCCATGAATTATATTATATTGAGCATTGCTCAAAGGAGGTTGCTTCCTTGAAGAGGCCAGCGATATTTTGTGATTTGATTCTGCCCATCAACACAATTTTAATCCTGCATTTCCATTTCAATATTTGTTTCTCTCTATTTCCTGTTTCTACAAGGAGGACCATAACATCTAATAACAACAGAATACACTAAGCCCAATGAGGAAGAACAAAAACATAATTTCAAAGCTTTTCTAGGAGACGGCCCTGTTTATAAAAAACAATGTAATGTCCCCTTCTAATGCGACCTTGAAATATAAATATTTAATAAGGTAAAGCAAATAAATAATTTAATTATTTAATATTATCCTTCAAAAGTAAATCATTAGGATAATATTATTAATTAATTTAATGAAGCATTAAAGTGGTTTAACGGTGAGTTAAGTGAAAAGTTAATTAAGTCACTTATTATTATTTCCCCAAGTTCAAAGCAAATTAAAAGAGGGGAAATAAAAAGACCTAGTTCCAGTTGGAGGTATCAACCAGGTATCTCACATTGCATTGCAAAGTAATTCAAATTTATGAAATCTACATTGTAGAAAACCTTGCAGACTTGAGAGCTTATTGTTATGGTGAAGTTTGGAATCTTTGGATGACATTATTAATCAGGAGATTTTATTTAATTGAAATAAATTATTACTTTGTTGGGCGTCATTCTTTTGAGGATTGCCAAGATTTCAACACTTAAAGATAAGTATTTTGGTTTAATAGTGAGCACAGCTTTATGAGGTTCGATGGCTTTATTATTTGCTTGACAGGCAAATGTTTAATTGGTGATAAAAAGCTTGTTTTTTATTAATGCTTTGAGAGCTTTGTCAGGTCGTCAATATTATTTTGCAGACCCTTAAGAGTTGGGCGTTGGAACATTTCTTGGCCGCTAATGTTTATTTCTTCTAGTGGAGGCGCATGGATTTGGAGAAAGCCAATTCTTCTTCCTAACCTCACTCACAGTGGAATCGTGGGACTATGAATGTTTGCTGGGCATCATTAGAAAACTAAACACATGAGCATATTGGAGATTGATACTGCCTTCCATTAAGTCTAGCCACAGTGAATCCATGGATTTCTTCAGACGTGAACGACCCAGCTTGGCAAGTAATGTGTAATGGCATGATTTTGGTTTTCTTACCCTGCGGAGTGTTTGTCTTCTGTCACTGTTGAAAGCAAGCTAAACTTGCTGAATGAATTTGGCATCTTTAACAGTTAATCTCAGTTTTGACAACAAACTGGAATTTCTTGGCATGGATATATAACTTTGTTGGATGCTTCCTACAGTCGGTTTGGAGTTCCCACACTGTTTTGAACATTTCCCTTTGGCTCTTGGGCTTCAAAGGGGTTCAAATCTGCATCTTTGGAGATCTTAAAAATACCCATTCTAAGCGTCTACTACTGCTGATTGACGTGAGGGTCTTCAGATGGTCAGGGACTCTAGTGTTCAGTGTTTTTCTATAGTTGACTTACAGAACTTTCAGAGCTGCACATTAAATCTAAGTATCTAATTCTGCTACAGAAAGTATTCAAAGAAAGATTATGGATATGAAAGGGCACTAAAAGATGATGGATAGCATTACTAGGCAGAAATTTGAGTCTGTCTGTGAGTGACTATGGACTGGAACTCATTGTATGAGGAGTCTGGAAAGGCATAACATTGAGTATGAATAGATTATCAACTGCTGTTTTCTGAGTCTTGCAATACTATTTTTGGATAGATGCACAAAGGGAAAGATCTGAACATTATAGAACAACATTTGGGCAAACTGTTTGTATCCTTGCTGCTGTCAAACATTAATTCCAGGAAGGAGGTTGTTGTTGAAATACCTGTGCAAGTAAAGTCTTAAGATGGCTTCAATCTCAGGTCACTGCTGATGTAATATTGCTATCCAGGTCATCAGAAAATTGATGTAAGTGCAAACTAAATCAAGGTCAGAATTATTGTTATATTAGAAGCATGTAATGTTTGATTGCTGTTGCAAATTTCTGTCTATTGAACTGTTGAATTGAGTTTCAAAAGAGTAATACATAAAACTGCAACTAAATGATTGCAAGCAAAAAACGTCATTAGCTTCTTAATCCTTCGGTCAGATGTCTGCAAACTGTTTGACAAAGTGATGATATGTTGAAGACCAAGAACTTGTGGCTATTAAAAAAAACTAGTGCGAAACAGGGCAGTATCTTACAAGACCACGGACTAAGACAAAAAGTCACATTACTGAAAATGTTTTAAAGAACATGGTGTAAAATGATTGTGAGATTAACAAGCGCACCTTTGCAAGAAGAGGCTTTGCGTCTTCTATGACTGAACCAACCCTTTCTGCCAAATCATATGTTTTAGTTATACTTATGTCATCCATTTGCCGACCGAGCCTGGTGAAAATTCCAACCAGCTCATCCAAGCTGACACCCTGTTGACCTTTAATCCTCTGTCTGTCACAAACAATCAATCCTTCTTTACTGCAACCAGGATCAAGAGGGCCTGCTGTAGCATTAGGAATAGGCGGCCGTGGTGTGATGTCGATTAAAGTTTCCATAAGAAGACCAGACTGATTCACCTCAACAAATGAATTTCGAGGAATAACAATTCTATCATCCACAACCTGTAAAAAAGAGTGGTAAAGTCAGGACTGGCAACCTAAAGGTATGACAATGTCCTAGAGTCAATTTAAGAAAAAAGGAAAATTAGAAACTGACAGTCTTATATTCTAATATAATGCCTGGCTCAATTCTTATAATAGGAAAAAAATGTGCTTAATATGTCATAGGGATCTACCCCATTAAAGGGATAATCGAAAAAAAAGTATTCATATTAGCATTATTGTGGAGACCATTTCTGGAGGGATTTTTTAAAACTTAATTGGATGGTGCTTCAAGGGGGAATCTAAGACTAGCTAGTCCGGGCCCCTGGTCAGATCCTCTTCAGTGTAGTTCTTAAGAGGTGGAACATTCTTTCTAGCTTCCAGATCCAATAACAACACTGAGGTTAAGGCTCTGTTCAAAGGCATCAAGATTGCAGCCTCAGTGAGCTGTATAAAATTGATCATTGAGGAAAATTCCCAGGTGATTGCTGCAGGCATGATCAAAAGGGCTGCTAAAAGTTCGACACTTCGTAACTGCCTTTCAGAGGTATGTCGTCTATGTGAATATTTTGAGGCAGTCATCTTCCTTCACTGCTTTAGAAAGTGCATTAAGGTGGTGGACCTTTTGGCTAGTGTGAGCATCAACCAGCTTCCCTTCTCTACTGTGATTAAAGACAATTCTGAGGAATGGAAAGCCTCCCTCTCATTCTTTCTGTAGATTCTTCAAAGTGTGTGCCAAATTTTGAGTCCCCTTCTTTGGGGGAGTTAAGTTTAAAATTTGGCTATTGGGTATGGAAACTCTTTGCCTGGGCTTAACAGATCATCCCCTGTACAAAAGCTTCAATATCATTTGTTATAGATAGTTTGCCCCTCACATGGAATCATTTAAGATAGGCTGGCCGCAGCTAGCATTTGATGTGCCCCTTCCAGTTTTTGCACATGCAAATGTATGTATATCACGGTGTAAGTAAGGTTTGAGCCCCCATTGTGTTTGGCACTCCTTTCAAGAGGTCAATAGCTTTTTTTGCAGGGTTGTGTGGGCATTTTCAGGCACTCTTAAAGATGCAGCAGCACAGGGCGTTTTTTCATGATTCTCCTTAAAATGGTTTTATTTCTAATCAATGGCTCTGAAATACTTCCTCAATTCCAAATTTCGAGACCCTAAAAGTTTTCAATTTCATCCTTGGTCAGGTCAGGATTGGGAATAAGGGTATTTTCAGAATGAGGGCCTCATTTGCAACTGATTTCAAAGAAAAACTGGATGCAACTCAGCCATCAAAGAATGGGTCCTAAGAGGAGTTTTGAACATAGCAAACAATTGTACTTTGTGCAAAAGTTCTGAGGAAGATTGTGCTAGAGCAGAAGAAGGACCACCAAGAATTACGGCAGAGGAAGTTCTTGCCCTCCAGAGAGAAAGTCAAATGGTTTAATCTCTGAAAGAGGAATTGGTTTCCTTTTGTCAAGATCTTCCAATGTATTTAGATGATCTGTAGATAATTCACTGTGAGGGTGTAGAGGGAAAGTCAAATGGTTTAATCTCTGAAAGAGGAATTGGTTTCCTTTTGTCAAGATCTTCCAATGTATTTAGATGATCCGTAGATAATTCACTGTGAGGGTGTCTGGGAGCATCTAATCTGTTTTCCTTTCCCCACAAATTCAAAAGACAGTTTGTTTCATGCAGAAAAGTGCTCTTTCTTAGAGCAAGGTGTGTAGTTTGTTGTCGGTGCAGAAGCTAATGGAGGACATATGTTATGTGAAGCATGTGCGCCCTTTGGGCAAGCAATGCAGCTATCTGCTAATCACAGACTTAGTAAAGCCCTTAATTTTATAGATTAAGCATGTACTTCTGTGTGGTAGTTCCAGGATGTGTGAAATTTGGCTGTGGAATTTTTATTTTTTTGTGCGGTCGAATTTTTGGCAGTTAGGCCCTGCTCCTGTCGGTAAAGAAATTTTTGGATGGTCTATAGTTGACCATTGGAGGCCGTATTCAGTGTCTGCGATTATTCAATTAATTATTAGACCCAATAGAACCCTCGACTTATCCATGAAAACAACTGTATTTCATAGAGGGCAAAACTTCAAGCAGAGGTAATTCTTTTTATCATACTTCAGAGAAGGATAATCTTGTACTTTGAAGTAAAACACCCATTAACTTAGGTTAATTTGTATATCCGGTAAATGTCATAGTGAAGGAAGCGCTTAATGCTACATGTTAGGCTTTCCAATATGTTGAGGAATTGAAAATATTAATTAATTTTTAGAGGACAAAACATGTCCAAAATCAAGAGAAGCAGCTGGAAAAAGACTTGGAAGCTATTATTTCATAATGAGTTCATCATCCGCAAAATGGTTTACATTGTGCCCGTAAACACACACTCGGACAAAAGTGCATCAGCAGGAGTTGCTTCTTAAGAAATATTTTAGAATTTCGTAAGAAACAGTCTAGTAGATAACTATCAGAATTTGTGGCAGTCAAAATAGAGATAAAACACGAATTTAATCATTCGTACTTTGAAAGTACAAGGAAACTACGTCCTCAAAAGCAGCTTGAGCGAAAAAATAAGTGACGGTCAATGAAGATGTGTACGTTACGACATTTGCAAAGAAAATGTTCTCGTTAAGATTTGAACTATTGCCAACTTGAGGATATACTACTGCAAATATGACGCCAATGGCTCGTGGCTTGCACTCTCTCCAGCTTGTATGTACTCTGATGATGGCTATAGCACAATTAAAAAGCAATGCATTAACCTGCTGGAGATTGTGTTGTAATAGTAATATGGGAGCCTTCAACAATATACTGATTTCAAACGTGTCCCATTTGTTAAAGTTGTGTATGTGTTAATGCAGCTTTGTGCACATAACTTCAAGGAAAGTGGCAAGAGAGAAGGCTGGCTTCTCAGCTAAAGATTAGTTCTTTAGTGTGAATAAGATTTGAAATTACAATGATCGGAGGCAGGGAAAAGCATCCCGTCATTTTTTACCCTGCATACTTCTCTGCATTACAATTGGACATTCTGACATTATTATAATGAAGATTAAGTGATTGTTTACCCGAATTCATCTCCATAGTTTCGTTTCGAGGCAATCAATCTCTCATGACCGTGATACACTGCAAAAACACCACTTATATGAAAATGCAATGGAGATGCACAACAGAGTTTAGGCTAACACAAATGCCAAGAGTGGTTTGTGATATGGAGCATGAATATGTATGGGGAATGTCAGTAATGAAAACGGGCGACAAGAGAAGCAGGGCACGAGTAAGAGAAAAAGGGTAAACCTGGATTGTGGCATCAATTTTCTCAAGGCTGGGCTTTACTCTGACAACACCGCCAACTGTAAAACCACGGATCCTCACGGGTGTCCCAACTGTGATGCCGCACGCTTGGGAAAATTCAACAACTGCCTGGTATTTCTTAGAGCGCGAGCGCAGCTGAAAGCCCTTCAACCACACAACAGTGAATGCCAGCAGCACTGCCCCCGCCATCATGAACAGTCCCACTCCTGCCTCCGCTATGCTCTTCTTCCCAAATCCAAAATTGCCAAGTGGCTCCACTGTCTGCCTCCACAAATTTATTGGCAGACGAAGAATACTTCCCGTTTCTCTTTCTTCTGGTTTTTTCTGTTTCTGTGACAAACCAGATTCAGCACTCGCATCTTTCTTGCATGCCCTTATTCTTGTGCTTCTGGAATTTGTCTTGACGGAAAGGCTTCTTGGGCTCATCGATCCTAACACAAACTTGGGAGACGTGGCTTGTCCATTGATCGTCAGGGCTTTGCAGCTACTCATTTTGTCTGTTGATCCAAATAAATTCCCAAAGTGCTTCATTGATTATACATATCTAGGGAGGAAATGCCCGAAATTATTCCAGCTTGAGGAGCCACAAATGGAAAAGGGGGAACTAAGACACAGGCTAACGACGAACACCAGCGGAATATAAAACGTGAAAACGTTTTATTTCGTTTAATATTTTTACTTAAATCAGCACTGTAGAAAATGATAAAATCGCTGGATCCAATATTGCTTTCGATTTTGCAAATATTGAAGAACTTTTTCTTTTATGTAGATTATTCCAAATGTTTATTTAGATCTAAAATTAAATAGAATTTGAAGATAATTCAACGTTGTAATTTTAGATTTTTTTTCAAAGTGTAAGCAATAAAACCAAGTATTCATTCATTTATTCAACAAAGGAAAGAAAAATACCTTCTTTCTAGTCTTTTTAAACTCGTTTCATACTTTATCTTAACAATTTCTAAGAATATCAACCACAGAAAAATAGAGGACCTCCAGCGGCAACGGTCATGGCAACAGTCATGGTGACCAGGAGGGCAGAACCTGGCTCATCGTCACAATGGAGGTTGGAATGATGGCGCACAAAGGCAGAGTAGATGGCCCTTCAATCATAGAAGCCATGTGCCTTTCATTAAAGGTATTTAGGATCGTGTTGGAGGTGTCAAGGTTGCACAGAATGGATCAAGTTGCTATGGAAGGAGATGGGGGAAGAACGCGACAGACAGAAGGGGCTTTCAAGGCAAGATGTTGATTGGTAAGGACTTTAGGTTTCATCAGATTGAAAAAAAATTCTGGAGAAAGAAGCCAGGGGGTAGCGTGGAGCTGGATGTTGGCCCTAGTTATAATAAGGTGGGTTTCTCTCCGGAGACTAGTAACACTTTGAATGTTTCTTCTTATGCTGATGTAGTTCTGAATAACCCTCAATGGATGGAGGAGAGAGCTAGATTGGAGGATCATGCCCTGATAATGAAATGGCTTGGCCCTTGGCCGTCTTTCTCAAAGATTAAAACCTAGTGTGAAAAAAGTTGGCAGTGCTCTTTCATCTCTTTGAAAACTTTATGTAATGGTTTCTACTTAATCTTATGTTCTTCTAAAGAAGATAGGGATTAAATCCTAAGCAATGGACCATTTTTTATTGATGGTAAAGGCCTATTTTTGAAGAAATGGGCTGCTAACTTTGACCCTGATAAGGAGTCTGTTAAGGAAACCCCGATTTGGTTTAGGATGGATAACCTTCCAGAGGAATATAGGACTGATGAGACTATCAGGATTTTGGGAGAATCTCTAGGCAAATTTGTTAGATGGGAGGAAGTGATCAATGAGGTTTCCTATGTTGTTACACCAAGAGTTTTGGTTTGGCGACAAACCTGCTTTAAGCTCCCCTCTCATATCATTATTCATACAGATAATGGTGAATGGAGGCAAGGTTTGGTTGCGGATGTGGATGAGCATGATGGAGTGGAACAGGATAATGAGGGTTTCCATTCATATGAGAGAGGAAAGATGTCTGAGGACTCTCTTTTGGCCAACCCCCTTCTTCAGCTGATAGAAACGCCTCAAGGTGTGATGGCTCCTTCTCTTCCTTATTCTTCCCTTTTGGAAGACCCTCTTGTTGTTGACAGAATTGATGATAGTATAGACAGTCCTATGCTTTCAGAAGTAGATAAGATTTTATTTCCAGACCTTTTCCCCTTCATGGATCTGGTTCAGGATGCAATATCTACTCAAAAGGTTAGTGAAACTCCCTTTTCAGCTTGGTATTAGGGCCTGCCCGCTAAGGTTCATGACGATTCTCTTGAAGGTTGTAGGTTGCTAGGCTTTTCAAAAGATGTTGAGTTCCAAGGTTGGGTGGTGAAGGAGATCAACCCTTTGACCCATTTGAAAAGTGATGTGCAGCTTAAGGATCGGTTGGTCTCTCCAGAGATGGTTGGTGTTCCTATTGTTTCTTTAGAAGAAGATAGAAGTGTGCACCCAATAGTAGATGAAAATTTTGCAACTGCTGGTTCAGTGTGTAAGTTTGATCGAGGAGGTTCGGGTTTTGGAGAGAGAAGAGAGACTTTGGATGGCAAAATCTCTCCTATCAGGAATTTGGAAGGTCTTTTTGCAGATGTCAGAGACAGTGGGGGAGACCTGATAGTTACCTCAAACTCAGGCCTATGTCTCAGTGATGAAGAAGGGGAGGACGATCTTGGTGTCTTTGATACCCCAAATATTCTTAGCCCTAGAGGTTTTATGCAATAGGCTTCCACTTTGAAAGGTCCTAGATTGGGGGAAAAGAAGAAAAGGGGGGCTCGCTCAACTAAGGAGAAATTGGAAATGGCTGGTTGTGCAGCAGACCAAACAAAATTGCTGAGATCAGGAAAGGGATATACCCTTTCCCGGCAGCAATGAGGATCCTTTCGTGGAATGTCAGGGGCTGCAATGCCCCTGACAAGCTCCACTTGATCAAGCGTGGTCTTGATCAAGCTCGTGTTGATTTAATTCTTTTTCAGGAAACTAAATTGAAAGTTGGTGATGATGTTTCTTTTAAGCTATGGTTTAGAAGGTTTGAGTGTATCTTCTCCTTCTCTATTGGGGCCTCGGGTGGTCTTTGTGCCCTGTGGGATCCATCGGTTATCTCTATCTACCTTGTTGCTCATTCTTTGAACTTCTAGTGGATAGAGGTGACTTCGAAGCAGCTAATGTCATCTTTCTATGTCTTGAATGTTTATGGTCACAATAACTCTGCTACCAAGGAAGGTCTTTGGCATGATCTTGGTAATATCCTTTTTGCTAATAAGGATGCGGTATTTTTATTAGGAGGTGATTTCAATGTTATTCTGAGTCCGGTGGAGAAAAGAGGTGGGCATGGTTGGGGTGGCAAAAGCCATAGAGACTTTGTGGAGGTCACAAGAGTTGAGAGAGATTGTTTTCAAGGCTGGGGATTTCACTTGGAATAATAGGAGGAGTGGTTTTTTTAATATTGCAGAGAAACTTGCTCGCTTCTTCTGCTCTGGGATGTGAATTAATCTTAATTAGTTATGCACTGTTGTTGTCCTGCCTATTTCTAGTTTGGATCACTTCCCTATTTGTTGTAATATCCAGGAGGATGTGGCCCCTTTGCGCTCTCCTTTCAAGTTTGAATCTATGTGGTTTCGTGATCCAAATTTACCTTCTCTTATCATTGTTTGGTGGAGTTTGGCTCTAGTGGTGGAAGGTAATTTTGCTTTCAAGTTTTTTAAGCAGTTGCAATTTGTTAAAGACCAGCTTAAAGTCTGGAATAGAGAATCCTTTAAAAATATTTTTGTTGAAAAGGTACTTTTAGAGGAAGATTTGGCAGCTTTGAATAAGATGGTTTTTGTTAGTGGGATGGATGAAATGACCTACTTGGAGGAGAAAGCTTTACTTAGTAGGTATAAGGAAATCTTGGCGAGGGAGGAGATTTTTTGGAGACAAAAATCTAGAGACTTGTGGTTGAAGAATGGGGATTGTAATACGAAATTCTTTCATTCCTCTATGAAAGAGAGGCGGGATAGGAATAGGATTTTTTCTATTTCTGACAAACAAGGACGGTTGTTAACTGAGAATGACCAGATTAACGAGGAAGCTGTGGCCTATTTTAAGGAGCTGTTTACTGAGAATAGTGCTCCTTGTGAAGGCTTGTCTGAAATCTTCGACATAATTCCTCGCATCTTATCCAAGGATCATAACTCTCCTTTGATGGCCCCAGTCACTAAGAAGGAGGTGAAGGTTGCTCTATTTAATCTCGGGGTAGAAAAGGCCCCCGAGCCTGATGGTTTTTCTGCCCTCTTTTATCAGAAGATGTGGGAGGTGATTAGGGATGATTTGTGGAGAGTTGTTGAGGAATCTAGAAGTGGAGGCTTCATTTTAAAGGACTTTAATAACACCTTTATTGCTCTTATTCCCAAGAAGGATGCTTGTATTTCCTTTGATGATTTCAGGCCCATAGCTTTGTGCAATATAGTTTATAAGGTGATTTCCAAAGTGATGGCTAACAGGCTAAAGCCTTTTTTAAAGTTTCTGATCTCCCCGGAGCAAAGTGGCTTTGCCCCGAACAGATCTATTTTTGAAGGTATTATTGTAGCTCATGAAGCAATTCATATTGTCCGGAAAGCTAAAGTCTCGAAAATGATGATTAAACTTGACATTAAGAAAGCTTATGATCATGTTAATAGAGCTTTCCTTCTCAAGGTTCTTAAGGGTTTTGGATTTTGTGATTCTTGGCTGAAATGGGTGGATAGTTGTATGTCTACTCCTAGAGTTTCAGTTCTTGTTAATGGGAGCCCTCAAGGTTTTTTTGAGACTTAGAGAGGCCTAAGGCAAGGGGATCCTATTGCCCCCTTCCTTTTTATCATTACGGCTAAGGCCTTAGGGATATTGATTGCTTGGAAGAGATAGTCAGGGGCTTGGAAAGGTATTACTATTGCTGAAGGTGTTGACCCGACTACTCATTTGCAATTTTTTGATGATAATTTCCTTATGGGGGAAACCTCTTTAAGAGAAGCTAGAGTCATTAAGGCTTCTTTAGATTCCTTTGCTAAGGCCTTGGGGAAATGTGTCAATTGGAAAAAGTCTGATATTTTCTTTTTCAACACAAATGTTGGATTGAGAAGACATATTTGTAACATTTTGGGCATGAAACAGAGTACCCTTCCTAGGAAGTTCCTTGGGATTCCTCTTTTTGAAGGTGTGTGCAAACCAAATTTATGGAATGATTTGACAGAACAATGTTTTAGGCGGATGGAGAGTCAGAAAGGGAGGTGGCTTTCGTCTGTTGGGCGTATTCTGCTTCTTCAAACTATTATCTCTACCATTCCCATTTATTCTATGAGTTGCCTCAAGATCCCTCAGAAGGTCTTGGAGAATATTGCGAAAAGGCTGAGAAAGTTCTTTTGGTGTGGTAATCAGGAGGAGTTTAAGTGGCCTCTTATTTCCTGGGATAAGATTTGCAAATCCAAAGTTATGGGAGGTGTTGGGCTTAAGGATTAGAGGAAAATGAATCTTGCATTGGGTGCTAAATTAGTGTGGAATATCTACGAGGAACCCAATAAGTTATGGGTAAAGATTGTTCGGGCCAAATATCTTGGTGCTTTAGATGATGAATGCATATTGAGAATTAGAAATCCTCCTAGAGGGTCAGTTGTTTGGAATTTTATTTTAGATTGCAAGAAGGTCATTAATGACCATACTTCTTGGAACATTGGGGATGACAGGAAGGCCCTATTCTGGGTGGATTCTTGGAATAATTATCCCCCGGTGATCAGTGATGCTAAGTTTTTTGAGCTTAGTAGAGTGATGGTGGATATGTGGAGGGATAAGGTTGTTGATTACCTTGTGTGTAAGGACTCTAGTTGTGGTCCGGTGTGGGTGTGGAAAAGTTTGGACAATCTTTTCCTCGCTGATGATCAGAAGAGTTTGATGTTGGAGGTGTTTCAATCCATAAAGGTTTTTTTTATCTATTGTGGCTGATAGATTGGTTTGGAGTGCTTCTTCTTTAGGCTCATATTCGGTGAAAGTTGGTTATAAGGCCATGGACCGTCATGAGGAAATGAAGGGATGGCCTATTAGTATTTGTTGGAATCATGCTTGTTTACCCAAGGCGGGCTCCTTTGCTTGGTTGGTTGTTAATGGCAGGATTTTAACAGGGGAAAGGCGTAGAAGATTTGGTTTTCATGGCCCGACTATGTGTGGTTTATGCAATAATGCCTGTGAGGATGTGGATCACTTGCTACTTAATTGTCCTTATGCTTATGAGTGTTGGAATTTCATCAGATCCAAATTAAGTTGGATTGGCCCCCTTCCTAAATCTGTAAGGGAAACATTTGAATGTTGGCCCCTACCCAAGGCAAAGTCTTCCTTGGCCTCTCTTTGGTATGTTTGTCCTTCTATAATTATTTGGGAGTTGTGGAAGGAGAGAAATCGAAGGATATTTCTTGATAAATCTGAGCCCGTGGAAAGGTTGAAACTGAGGATTTTCGTGTCTATTGAAGAGGTTATGAAAGCTGCTATATTTTCTCAACAGGGGTCATTGGTTTATAATGTGAAGGATAGAAGATTGCACATAGAATGGCCTAGTTTGAAGTGGCAGGATGGTAACCTGTCAAAAGGTTGCAAGGATTCTTTAAATAGGGAGGATATTAGGTGGGTTCCTCTGGAAGATGGGTGGGTGAAGATTAATTTTGATGGGGCTTCTCGTGGTAACCTAGGTCCCTCTAGTGCTGGGGCTATTGCTAGAGACAGAGATGGTAATGTCATTGCCTATGCTGCTCAGAAGTTGAACATCGGCACAAACAATGAAGCCGAAATGAGGGTTGCTTTGCTTGCTTTTTGCCTGGGTATTAAGCTGAATGTTGGGAAGTTGCATTTGGAAGGGGATTCATAGGTAATTATAAATGCTCTTTGCAATTAGGAGATGAAAGCCTGGCACCTAAAAAATTTTGTGACCATTATTCATGATAATCTGCTTTCTTTTGATGATTTTAAACTGAGTCACATTAAGTGGGAAGGGAATCGGGAAGCTGACGTGGTGTCCAAGTGGGCAATTAGTTTGGGAAAAGTTGATGACATATATTATGATGACTATTCCGATTGGGCAAAGGATGTTGTAAGTAGATGTGACGTTTGTCTATGATGATTGGGGATGGTTGGTGTGCTTGCTGACATTGGTGTTGGTGTCGTTAGCAATAGATGGATTTTTTTTCCATCATTTCCTTTGCTATTTGGTGGTGTTCTTTTATGTTCCCTTCCTTTTCCCTTGGCGTTAGCGTGCTTCATTATGATGGTTTGATGGATGGCACGTGAGAGATGTCTGGTGTGTGTGATGACTTTATGGCTCTCGAAGCTTTAAATTGGAATTGGTTTATTGTAAATAGTGGTTATGTTTTGCCTTTTCTTATTTTTTGTAGGTGTGTTGGCTCTCAGTGGTGTTCATGGAGGCCACTTTCTCAGTGGGGACTGTTAAACAACAAAAATCCTTTGAGGGCCCGATTAGTAAAGAACGAATGATGGGCTTGCTGGTTCTTAAGGATGAAGAGGTGGCTCTTACTGCTCTGGATGTGCTCGGGATGCAATTTCAAGAGCAGAGGCGCAAATGGAGGTCAAATGTAGATGTGGTTTTGATGGTGGTCGCTTGGGCATTGCAGGTTGGAGAACCGGAGATGGAGGTTAAAAGATTGGTTGGGTGCCTTTTCGACAATGATTTGTCAATGTGGCTTGAGTCCATTTTGGAGTGGGCTTATCCTGGCCAGGGTTTTAACTACACGAAGTGCTTCAAATATGTAGTTGAAGGGATGATGTTCGATAAGGTTCCTTTTTTGTGTTGGTGGGGTAAGGTGGATAAAAGGGCCTACTGTGATGATATTGGATGGAAGTTTGCAGTTTGAAGACTGCTTTGAACTATGTTGAAGCTAAGGTTGTTCTCTGTGAGCGGGTTGTTTATGTTGATGTTCCAAGATGAAAAAGGGGATGTCGTAGAGGGTGAGTGAATGCCCTGGTCTAATTGGTGTTGCTGGCTCTGGTTTTTTGAAGCTGATGCTTTCATTTGTGAGGTGGTTGGCTGGGGGTTTTATGGTGGTGTTCCCTCTAGTTTCTTTTGGATCACACCTGGGCTTGTTCCTGCCTTTTCCTGTTGATGGGTGTTGCTATTTGGCTATGAGTAATGGTTTTTCGGTGATCTCAACTTGAATGTGGCTGGATGTAGCCTTTTTTGATGACTGGTTTTGGGGTTTCTAGCTCGTTGGTTTCAGTCTTCTGGTTTGGCAGGTGGTGTTTTGGCTATGGGGTCTGCCAGTCTTCTAGCTTTTTGTAATTATCCTTGAATGGACTCGATGATGTTATGAAACTTATGTAATATTTTCATGATTAATAAAATTATTATGTTATAGATTAAAAAAAAACAATTTCTAAGAATGGATGAATATGTCTCTAACGACCCGCTCTCTCACTTTCTCATCTCCAACGATTGCCTTGGCTGGTAATGGGGCGATGCTATAGGGTTTTTTTCCTTTTTTGGGCATTGCGGGGGGGCCTATCTCGATGGTTTACTGTAGGGTAATTCTCTTTCCCTAGGCACTACAAAGATTCATGTTTCCTACGGTCTCTCTGTGCTAGGTGAATCTTGAATCTCCTTCTCTAGGCGGTGGGGTTTTTTGCTCCTACTATCCATGATGATTTGATTGTTCCTCGGATTGGGTTAGTTGCTTATATTGTTGTTCCTTGCACTAGAGGTGGAGGAGCTTCTACCTTTGGGGCTATTAAGGATGGGATCCCCCCCACCAAAAAATAAAATAAAAAACTTCTATTGTTGGTACTGGTGGAAAGAGCTATGCTTGTGCTATCAAATATGTTGCTACCATCCCTTCAAAGGTGAAAGCTCAACCTATTGCATGTGCCAAGGCCTCCCCTATGGTGATTTGTGGCCCAGATGTGGTGGAAAATATGGGTTTCTACCAACATCACGTGTTGGTATGTAGATTCGTAGGCCTCTAGCCCTCTCTTCCGGATTTGCATTGTTGGGTAACTAATTCTTGGCAACCCATAGTTTATGGTAACATTAAGCTCTACCCTTGTATAAAGGGTTTTTTTATTGCTTTGTTTTCTTCTTCTAAAGATTTTGATTTGGTTTTGAACAAGTTGTGGGTTTGGGGGAATCACTCTCTTTCTACTAAATCCTGGATAGTATCCTTCAACCCTCTTACTAAACCACTCAATGTGCGTTCAGTATGGGTTCACCTTCCTAATCTCCCACACCATTTCTAGGAGATGTCTTGCTTTGAGGCCATTGGAAACTCTCTTGGTTGTTTCCTAAAGGTGGATGAAGCTACGACCACAATGGTCCACTCTACTTTTGCCCACATTTTGGTTGATATGGATATCTCCACACCACTTTTGGGGGATGTCATGGTGGTCATGGCTGGGGAGAGGTCATGGACTTAGGTGCTAGATTATGTGGATCTTCCCTTACATTGTCGACGCTACTTCTCTACTAGGCATATGGCTTCAAATTGCACTCTCCTATGTTGAAAATGTGTTGCTCCTTGGTGGAAGGATGTAAGTGATGATTATTTGACAGTTTGTGCTTATGATTCTCTTTCAAATTATTCCTCTGAGGATTCACAGGCTACTAATGAAGATGAAACCCCTAGTGAAAATTTGGATGATGCCCCTACTACAAATTGGGGTCATGCTTCTATTGCTAATTTGGGTCTGGATGTTGCCCCTGCTACTACAAGTACAACCCCCTCTAGCCATGAGGACCTTTTCTCTCATGTTGCTTATGCTCCTTCTCTACACCAAGTTTATGTTGACACTACTCCACTTCTTCAGCACTCTGATCCTTGTACTGATAGCTACCCTAGCGGAGTTTCCTTCGTTGGGAAGCCTAAGGATGGCATCATCTAAATGATTGTCTGATAGCATAGGAAGAACTATTCTTCAAACTCTCGCTCTTCTTCTCTTGTGATGTGAGTTTGTCCTTTCCTTTGAAGGTCTCCTAGCCTTTGTGCCATGTGTTCTATATTTCTACCTAGCATCTATTGTGTTGTTTGTGTGATGTTAATGGCCTGTAATTTTGCCTTTGGGCCTTGTTTATGTAAGGGTATGCCCCCTTGTTAGGATGCTCTAATAATTGAAAATAATTTCTAAGAATGGTTTAATATTTTTCCTTAAGGTTTCTATGATAGCTTTAGCTTTTGATCATGTGGTTTTTTAGTGGTTGATTAGAGACATCTTGTTATTTTTGGTTATGCTATTATAGTTTGTTGTTTTGTACTTGGGATTAGGATCCTTACCCTACTAATCTAATCAAAATAATTTATGATATATATATATATATATATATATATATATATATATATATATATATATATATATATATATATATATATATATATTCACTTCATTTTTAATTCATTTTAGCTTGTTTTGTTTTTAATGTAATTAATGTGTAAAATGATATGTTTTTACATCAGAGTTAGTAAAATAAACTGATTTATTTATCAAAGATTGAAATTTGATGAAAAAATTTTAGTCATCCATCATTCAAAGTTGATTCTATGATATGAATTTGAGTCTAGTTTAGATATGCAAATGGGTTTAACCCTTAAGCTTATAAATTTAATTTTTTAAATAGGCTCATGTTAAACCCTTTTCAATTGATCATTTTAAGCCAACTAAAGTGTAAATATTTGAATTCCAAGATACAATGTATAAAGACACCTAAGCAATGTCACCTCTCCAAATATTGTGTTGTCCTAGTGCACCTTCATCACTTATTTCATGCATTCATCTTTTATTTTCAAATTTTATTTTCAATTTGAACTAGTCTATACCATTTGTGGAGAGGACAACTTACAACATTGTTGAAGATCAATTTGAGCTATTTCTTTTTTAGCTCTATGTAAACTTATTTTCTCAAGTGCCTACAATCGGGATTGACAATGGATTTGGAGGTAATGTATACATTAGTAGAATTGTCAATGGTGTTATATTTATTGTTTTCCATCTACCTATAATAAATTGGTTAGATTTCAAATGATGCATAAGGGGATGGTGGATAAAATATGGCATATGACACTTTGGTATGAAATGCTTTGTTGTACAAACAAACAACTCAAAATTTGTGTGTATATCATCTCAACTCGTCATGATGGTTATCATTTTGGGATACATGAAATGAAACTAAAAAGGATTCACATAGAGTTTTCAATTGTATCAAAGTGATGCGGCAAAAACATGGCGAAACATTCTTTAGGTTCATTTGGGATCTTGATATAGGCATATAGGTTTGCATTTCTTAAGGATAAGCAATCTTTGGGAAGGGACAACTATTATGGCCCCTTTTTTAGTAATCAAATTATTTAATAATTTATGTATACACATAAAATTTGGCATATTAAATTAATATATTAAATAACCCATTAATAATATTTCTCTATTAAATATTTTAATTTAATTATCTAACTATATAGTTCACTTTCCCTAAATTATTCCTACGTCTCGCATAAATCATTTATGCATTTTCACTTTCTAAAATCAAATCTATTTCATTCCACCCCATTCAACTCACCCACATCACAAGATATTTTGGGGCATTTATGATCAGCAACCACCAAGAATTTAATATTCCCCCTTTAGAAAAATCTAGAAATAGAAGGGATTTTTGAGAAGAACAGGATCCATCTTATTTCTATCAAGTTCATAATCTTGATTTTTTCATCAATCTTCATCTTCTTCCATGCTTGATGGTCTACTATCTTTAGTCCATCTTCAAAGTATTTTGTTGTTCTTGCATCCATGCTTGACAGTCCATTATCTCTGGTCCATCCTTAAGCATTTTAGCACCATATCATTAGCATATGGTCTCATTCCTTTCATTTTGTGCATAATGAGACCTTGTGAATAATATTTAGTTTCTATTTCATCATCATCTAGATCCTAACTTTCATTACTAGCATCATTAGCATAAATTCATCTTCATTAGTACATTTGTTAATAATATTATATCATCATCATCATCATCATCATCATTTTACTCATTTCATTCATTTTAGCATAAAGCATATCTCATTCTTTAGGTTATCATATTGTCTTTGATCTCATGTGCTAAACTGAGAGCCATCAATAGATCAAAGCAGGATCCTTGGAGATAGAGGATCATGGGATGCTCTCATTCAAACTAGTTTGTAGTTGATTTTGTGCTATTTCAATTTGTTTGATAAACTTATTTCCTATGAGTATGTTTAGAGTTAATTCTTGTTTAGACTAACCCTATTTCATGACATACATCATATAGTGGCACCCATCGTGGGGCTTATGCCCCTATCTTTTTCATTTTTTATTACAAATTCGGCATGGAAGTTCAAAAACAAGGTGGATTATCACCTCCAAGACTCTATTTAGCATTTGTATTGATCATATTAGCGCCTACATCTAGTATTTTAACACTCTAGAATACTTTACCAATGCTTTTGGTTCTTGTTTTAGCACCTTAGAAGGTTGTTATGGCATCATGCCATCAAATTAGCACCTCCTAAAAATATTTCAAACCTACATTTAGTCTTATAGTGCATCCTAACTATCTTTTAGCTCTTGTATTTAGTTTTTTAGTGCCTTCTAGCTATCTTTCAACACCTTCTGATTGTCTTTCAGCACCTTCTAATAGTACTTTAGTGCCTCCTTGTAGGCTTTCAGTGCCTCCTTAGATTTTGATAGCGCCTGGTTCTTGGTTTGAAAGTTGCAGTTTATCATTTTTGCATTACTATTTGTTTTCTAACTGTCTTTCAATGCCTTCTGGTTATCCTTCAATTCCTCCATGTAGTCTTTCAATGCCTCCTCAAATTTTGATAGCACCTGGTTCTTGGTTTGAAAGTTGTAGTTTATCATTATTGCATTACTATCTATTTTAGATATTTCTGATTGTCTTCTAGTGCCTCCATTCTTTGCTACAACACCTCCTCTAGTTGTTTTAGTACCCCTATTCTTTACTTTAGCACCTATGTGTATTTTGTTAGTACTTTTGAACAATAGAATAGTGCCTCATAATAGGTTTTCATATTTTGAAGTTTTAGGAATCTAAATGGTTTTTATGATGATATGATAGGTACATCCAAATTTAGAAAGATGGTGATTTGGATCCCTGGTTTTAGATCGCACAAGGCATTAAAAGTGAGGATTTCTCACAACGAACGTCAAACAAAGGCCATCAAAACAATTAGGGTTGAAGATGAAAGGTAAAGTATACATAGATATATTTCAATATTGCAAGTCTATTAATTGAAATATAACATTTGGATAAATGTTTTGCTTCTCATGTCAATTCCTTACTTCTTCATTGAGCCATATTATACTTAAAATCTTGGAACAATATATTTTTTGATTATATATTTCTAATAATACTAATGTTTAACCATCGTGAAATTTAAGAAAATTGTGAGAAGGCTTCCAGTTTTTTGAGCTAGGAAGGTGTTGAAGAGAAGACTTGCGTAAATAGCCTATTGTGAGTGGATTGCATCATTAGATAGAGTTGAGGAAGAGAGGAAAGCTTCAGATCATTCCACACATATCATCAACTTGTATCAAGCAAGGTATAATCTTTTAGTTGATAGGAATTCTCCTTATGAGTAATCATTTATCATTGACTTGAATACTCATTTTTTAAGCATGGGATACTAACTTTGTTGCCAAGCTTGTTGCTAAAAATAAATTTTCAATTTTTTTCCAAAGGCACACAATCTCTAACTTCTTGTGTGTGGCAATTTGATTTGAAAAGAACATACTTTCTATTGAGAACCTAGATTAATTAGGACCTTACTTGTGTGTGGATAAATGTGAATAGGGGAATGCTCTCCCCTTAATTGGGTGATCAAAATACCAAACCCACCATGATCTCATTAGTTAGAAAAGGGTCAAAGAAATTAGTCTTGTGCTTATCATTTATTTGAAGATTTGACATGGTAGGGATATGCTCTCCCCTTAATTGGGTGATCAAAATACCAAACCAACTTAAAATCCTTCATTTCATTTCAATAGTGCATTAATCCATAGTGGGCCCACCTCCTGAGATTGGTCTTAATAAGGTCAATGAGAGGGAATGACCCAAGTGGGATACAACCAATATTTGTGGCATTCTTAATAAAGAGCTTGAGAATCATACCTCCTGCAGTAGTCCTTCGCCTCTGTAATGGGGGATAGACTCAAAAATTTTGAATGGAATCATAACTACAACCATGTTAACTACCAAGCCTACCCTTTTATTTGTGGTATATCAATCATAATACAAGGGGATTGTGTCGTTCCCTATAGTTACTCACCACAAGTACTCCCTTGGTTGTGTGGAAAAAGACTTTTGGAGGTGATTACTAAAAGAAATTCCCTCACACCATGAAGGCCTTATTAAGTGCATTTATTTATGTTCATCTTAGAATCATCTTACCTCTTAGATTGAGAGGGACACAACACACAAGGGTCTGGAGTATCAAGTGCGATTAATTCTGAGTTCATGGGCCTATGATTGAAGTATTGAAGCCAAATATGCCCTTGGGTAGATTTCTTGAACTGTCTTATTATGATATACCAGTGGAAATGGTTCAAGAACATACACTCTTTATTATATAATTTGAGGGGGAAAACAAGTGTTTGGAATGTGTGTTGTGTTTGCAAAATCAAAACTAAGAGATCATCTAGTTACAACAACTTAAAACGTGTGTTTGTAATAGCTTACTTGTTCCAAACTAGTTACCAAATTGGAGACTTTGAGCATATTATTTGCAATAGATCTTGTGTTTTTAGGTGTTTAGGGATGGTTGCACAAGCTATATGCTTCAGTTTTATAGAAATATTTTGCAGAAAATTGTCCAAGTCAGTCCAAAATAAAATCATAAACCCTAAAAATCAGTAGAAAAGACTAAAATAAAAGATGTGATTCAACTACATTCTACACACAAGAAATTTGAATCAAAGCCTTTAGATAGACAAGAAGTTGAAGAGAAATCATCTAACTTCAAATCTTAAGAAGAGGAGGGAGAACCTCCAACTTAGCTTGTTCAAAGGTCTACAAGGCCAAGATAACCACCTAGAAGGTATTATCCTAATTAAAGATGTACTTTTAGTTTAAATACTAGTGTTGATGAACCTAGATATATAGAAGAGTCATTTGGTATAAATGATGCAAAATCCTATAAAATTTCTATGGATGGAGAAATAGAAGATTTAGAAAAGAATGATGCATGGTATCTCATACCATTTCCTAAAGGACAAAATCATATTGGTTTCAAATTTGTGTTCAATAAAAAGATCAGTTCAAATGAAAGTATTGATAAGTATAAAGCAAGGTTGGTTGCAAAAGGCTACTCTCAAATTGAGGGTGTTGATTATGGTGAGATATTTTCTCCTATTACAAAAATGACATCCATTATACTTGTTCTTTGTATTTATGCCACTTGTAATTTAAAGGTTGAGAAAATGGATCTGAAAACCGTTATCCTTCATGGTGATTTGGAGGAGGATATTTACATGAGCTATGTAGAGTACAATGTCATAAAATTTAAAATTTATTTTGTTTGAGAAATGAAGAAGTATTTGTATGGCCTCAAGAAGAGTCCTAGAATGTGGTACCAAAAATTTGATACATATGTGTTGAGCTTGGTATTTGAGTGTTCTAAATCAAATCATTATGTTTATTATAATTTTTAAGGTGATAATTTCTTGGTGTAGTCACCAATGGAGGGATCTCAAAGAGATCAGTCCAATTTAGGCAGAAAGAGTAAATACAATGAAATAAAATAAGAGAATATGGAGAGAACAAGCAATATCTATATTTATTGACTATAAATTAGTTACATTCAATTGGCAACATACATACCTTCATACGTGTCAGACTACAAATAACCTACTTCATTATAGTCTCCGGTTAGTGACCTTAAATCCCAATTCTAAAGATTATCCTTTATTCATAACTGATAGGTTTCCATAGAATTATTACATTACATAAATAGGCATCACAACACAAAGGTCATCCCAAGAATAAGAACATTCCCCAAAATAGGTAAACATGTTAAGGCAAATAGGACATGTCATAAATCATAAGGAACTCAATCCATAAGCTATGTAAGGCCTAGAAAACCAATATTTATGTCTACACGCAATCTAAGAACAAATATGTATGCATCGTTCAACTTTGTAAGCCGTAGGTTTCCATCACAAGATTGGAATTCACCAATGGGTCACAAGCTGGCAATAACATGCAACTTGAGAGAGAACAAATCATAACTCAAGAAACAATGAACCAAATGAGTTGTGAACCTAGGAACATGGTCCAAGATAGGTCTTGGATACAATACAATCATCGTGTAAGCTAACTCAACATATGATGAATTGCTAAATTGATCTCTTAGACTGGAAAATAGGAACAATACTGAACAAAAATGTTTTTGGTTGATGCAAGATTTCTTCGAACCCAAGATGCTCCTACATCAGACACTTGGGGTTATTAAGAAAGTGAATCTTTGACTTTTTAGCCTAAGAATAATGAAAGTGATCCAACTTATCTTTATAAGTCCAAGAAGAATCTTCAACTAGTATGTCCTTCCACTTCACCAAATATTCCAAATATTCCTTCCCCCTGGTACTCCTTCCAACTCTGTTGTCCAAAATCCTCTCAATCTCATCCATTTTTTTCTTTAGATACTCTTGTTTTACTTTTGAATCATCCTCAGGCTCATGATATTCATACAAATCAAAAATATTAAATATAGGTAATATATTCATATCCTGAGGCAATTTCACTTCAAAATCATTTCTGGAGTCAAACTTCTTCAATATTCTACAAGATCCAAATTTCCTCATCTTCAACTTGCTATAACTTCCAACTAAAAACCTTCCTTTCTTTAAATGAACAATAACATCATCACCTACTATAAAATCCTTATGTCTCCTAGTTTTATCAGCTTGCTCCTTATACTTCAAATGACAAGTTTAACCTCCTCATGTAATGACTTCATAAGATCTGCATATCCTTCCGCTTCAACACTCTTTTTCCCTTCATGAATAAGATATCTTAATTATATAACTCATTTAGGATTTATTCCAGTAACTATTTTAAATGGTGTCTTCATGTACTCTTATTCACCAAATTGTTATATGCAAACTCTTCTTGTGGAAAAACCAAATCCCAATTACCCAGTTTGTCTCCATACAAACATATTAGTAAATTATCCAAACTCCTATTCACAACCTTTGTTTGTCCATCATTCTATGATTGAAAAGTAGAAATAAACTTCAAATTAGTGTTCAACTTCTTCCAAAATGTCCTCCAAAAATAACCAACAAACTTGCTATCCCTGTATGAAACTATACTCTTTGGTAATCCATGAATCTCCCTAAAGAATAATTTAGTACCATGGATCGTAATTGATGTTTTGTTACAAGGAATTAAATGTGACATCTTAGAGAATATTTCAACTACCACAAATATATAATCATTACCTCTCTATGTCTTAGGTAATCCTAAAACAAAATCCATACTAATATCTTCCCAAGATCTACTAGCTACAGGTAAAGGTGTATACAATCCAACATTCTGACTAAATCCCTTAGCAACTTGACAAACTATTCTACTCTGAACTAATATCCAAACATCCTTATGAATATGTAGCCAAAACTACCTTTCACTCAACAAACTCACTATCTTATCAATTCCAAAATGTCTTGTAAGTCCTCCACTATGCTTCTCCTTAATCAAATTATCCCTCATTGATCCTCTAGGTATGCAAAACTAAACTCCTCTAAACAACCTATCATCCTAAATGAAATAATCCAACCACTTGCTTTGGTCAATTGTAATAGGTTCCTTACAATCCTTCCATGGTTCTACAAAATTAGAATTTGTCTCATACAAAGTCTTCAATTCATCAAATTCCAACACTTCTACTCTCACATCTATCAAAAAATTCCTTCTTCTACTCAATGCATCAACAACCTTATTCAAATGTTCACTCCTATGTTTCAACATAAAAGTGTAACTCTTCAAGAACTTAACCCATCTCATATGTCTCTAGTTTAACTTACCTTGACTATTCAAATATTACAATGCTTTATGATCAATATACAACACAAACTCTTTGGTAACAAGTAATGTACCTATTTATTCAAAGCTTGAACTGTGTCATAGAACTCCTAATCACAAACTAAATATCTCTTCTTAGCATCATTCAACTTCTCAGTGTAAAAAGAAATAGGTCTACCTTCTTGACTCAATACAACTCCAATTGCATTCCTACTTGCACTACAATCAACTTGAAATACCTTAGTGAAATTAGGTAAACATAATACCGGTTGTTCAATACCTTTATGCTTCAATAAGTCAAAACTCTCATCTATTCCATGTGTCTATTTGAAGTCCTATCAATCCCCTCTCATAGTTTTTGTCATAGGATAACAAATTGAACTAAAATTCTTGATAAACTTCTGGTAAAAACTAGCCAATCCATGAAAAGTTATAACTTCCCCAACACTCTCTGGTGTAGGCCATTCCAAAATTTCTTTAACCTTCTCCAGATCCATCTTCAATCCTTCGGCTAAAATCACAAATCCAAGATACACTATTTACTCCTTCATGAAAGTATATTTCTTGATGTTAATAATCAACTATTCTTTCTTCAATCTCTATAAAACTTGTCTTAGGTACAACAAATTTTCTCCTTTGTTCTTATTGAAAATCATAATATCATCTAGGTACACAATTACAAATTTACCCAAGAATTTCTTCAACACTTCGTTTATTAACCTCATGAAAGTATTAGGTGCATTAGTTAAATTGAATGGCATAACTGACAACTCATAAAAACCCTCATTAGTCTTAAAAGAAGTCTTCCATTCATCCCCTTCTCTAATTCTGATATGATGATACCCACTCTTCAAGTCAATCTTAGTAAAATACCTTGCTCCACTCAAAAAATCCATTGTGTCATCCATTCTAGACAAAGGAAATTTGTACTTCACTACAATCCTATTAATATCTTTAGAATCATTACGCATTCTCCATTCTCCATTCTTCTTAGGTTCCAATATTGCAGGTATTGCACAAGGACTCAAACTTTCTCTAATCAAACCCTTCTATAATAACACTTGTAGTTTTCTATTCAACTCCTAATTTTTTGTTGGTGTCATTTTGTGTGGTTCTTTATTCGGTAACATATCTCCTTAAATCAAATCCATATAATGATTGATACACTTAACAAGTGGTAATCCATCATGTACCTTCTCTGAAATGATGCCCTTAAACTATAACAGTAAATCATTTACCTCTGGTGGTTGTTCATCCACTATTCCCGAATCGGATTTTCTGAGGAATCAAAGCATAACACATACTTTATTTCTTCAAGCCATCCAAGAATCTCCTTTCTTCAACTAAGAAAACCCTTAATGTAATATAATTCTCACTCTTTGGATCTTCTACCAAAGGCAACAAAACTTGCTTCATCCCATTTTCTATTATAGTACACCTATTCAGTCTACCATCATGTATTGATTGTATATCATACTACCAAGGTCTACCCAACAAGATATGACAACAATCCATCGACATAATATCGCAAAGAACTTCATCGTGGTAAGATCCAATTTTAAATTTCACAAGACGCTATTCACTTACCATATCCTTATGCTCATCTTTAACCCATGCAATTTTATATGGCTTAGGGTTCTTCTATCTTGGCAACTACAACTTGGTAACTAACTCCTCTGATGCTAGGTTATCTAAACTCCCACTATCAATGATGAGCTTACAACATTTTCCTGCAACTTTACATCTTGTCTTGAACAAACTCTTCCTTAACACTGGTTCTTGATCAGATTCCTTATTACATAGGACTTCATATCATCAATTTTTCTCCATCTTCTAGTTTATTCATAGATTCAGGCTACTCTTCTTGCATGAGTGTATTTATGTTATCGCTATCAATATTCTTTCTTGAATGCCCATGAGTACATTCAAAGGCTCTATGACCTTCTTCTCCACATTTGAAACAAGTTCATTTAAACCAATTATTTTCCTCTCTTTTGTAACCATTACCTCTAGGGTAACCTCCTCTTCCTTGGTATGAACTCTCTTCTTTCAATTCATACTTTCCTTTATCTGGGCCATAGTAAGATCTACCTCCTACAAATGATCTACCTATGGCTCTCTAAAATATACCACCTCTTCCTCTCTATCTATGACCATGCCTCTTGTTCAAATTTTCCTCTACTTTTAGGGAAAATTGATATGCCTCCTCAATGCTATCTATTTTGACCAAATTAATTTCATCTTGAATAGATGTCCTCAAACCATTCAGGTATCTTGCAATTCTTTCAACTTCATCATCTGCATGTCCAGATCTGATATCCAACCTATAATTCTTCAATATATTCCTTCATAATAGATTCCTTCTTCTTTAGGTTTTGCAATTTCCTCATGAAACTAACTTGATAATCACTAGGTAAGAATTTACCCTTCAACTTGTTTACCATTTTATCCCAAGATTTGATATTTTCCTTTCCTCTCCTTTGAATATCTATCTGCAAATGTTCCCACCATAATGATGCATGTCCTTTCAACTTAGTGCCAACAATCTTCACCTTCTTGTCTGGATTAGTGTTCTCATATTCAATATACTTTTCCATTTCCATGATCCAATCCATCAATTCATCATCATCAAGTTTACCATCATAATCTAGTAAATTGAAATGTGTTCTAGCATTCACCTTAGTTAGAGCCCTCAAGAATCTTTCATCACCTTGTTCCAATTCAGGTTCATTATTTTCAACCACTACCTTAGCTTAATCATTAATTACATCCACAATAGGTCTACCTCTTCTGTGGGCAGTCTCTACTGCTTCTAATCTAACTTCAATTTGTCTCAACATATCCATCATGGTTGAATCTACTTCTCTCCTTCCATAAACCATTTTGTCCACCCTCTTCAATTGTAGGTCAGGTCTCAACTTTGTCACCCCACAACCAAATAAACTTAGGGCTTCACAATAATCAAGTTCAAGAATCAACTCCATAAGGAATACAAATTAGCTCTGATACCATTTGGCATAGTCACTGGTGAAGGGACCTTAGAGAGATCAGTCCAATTTGGGAAGAAAGAGTACACACAATGAAATAACACAAGAGAATATGGAGAGAACAAGCAATATCTATATTTATTGACTGGAAATCATTTACATTCAATTGGCAACATACATACCTTCATAGATGTCATGCTACAACTGGCCTACTTCATTATAGTCTTCAGTTAGTGACCTTAAATCCCAATTCTAAAGATTATCCTCAATTCCTAACTAATAGCTACTTTCTAGAGAAGTATTACATTACATAAATATGCATCACGACACACGGGTCAACCCAAGAACAAGAAAATTCCCCAAAATAAGGAAATGTGTTAAGGAAAATAGGATATGTCCTAAATCATAAGGAACTTGATCCATAAACTATGAAAGGCCTAGAGAACCAATATTTAGGTCCACACATGATCCAAGAATAAATATGTATGCACCATTGAGCTTCACAAGCCGTAGATTTCCATCACAAGATCGAAATTGACCAACGGGTCATAAACTGGCAAGAATACGCCACCTAAGAGAGAATAAATCATAACTCAAGAAACAATGAACCAAATGAGTTGTGAACCTAGGAACATGGTCCAAGATAGGTCCTAGATACAATTTTATCATCGCATAAGCTAACTTAAACATATGATGACTCGCCAACTTGATCTCTCAGACTAAAAAATAAGAATAATACTGAACATAAATATTTTTGGTTGATGCAAAATTGCTCTTAACCCAAGATGCTCCTACAACATTTATTGTACCTTGCATTATATGTTAATGATATGTTTTGATTAGGTGAAAAATTGGTTTTGAAAGGACCCAAAACCTTTTACAAAGGACTTACAAAAGATAAAGCATCACCCCATAGAGACACCAAGAAAGAAGAAAATTAGAAAAGGACAGCTAGTGGCCAAACAAAAGCCATCCAACACTAAACACCAACAAAAGTACAACAAACAACTAGAGAACATACCAAAAAATATAGAAGAGGCCAAAGCCTTAAAATTCTTGAGGAGATCGAATGCCTCAGAGATTACAATGTCCATATTGCAAGCAATACTCTTGAGATCATTCAAATCTTTATCTTGAACCATTTTCTTACTCATGCTGGATGTGGTTCTTTTCCTAAGGCCAGGGGAAGCCTTGACTTGTATTTGTCAACCATGAAAGAAGAAAATTAGAAAAGGACAACTGGCAACCAAATAAAAACCATCCAACACTAAACACCAACAAAGTACAACAAACTACTAGAAAACATACCAAAAAATACAAAAGAGGCCAGAGCCTTAAAATTCTTGAGGAGATCAAATGCCTTAGAGATTACAATGTCCATATTGTGAGCAATACTCTTGAGCTCATTCAAATCTTTATCTTGAACCATTTTATTACTCATGCTAGATGTGGTTCTTTTCCTAGGGCCAAGGGAAGCCTTGACTTGTATTTGTCAACCTCCCTATCCATAACACCTTTGTCCCACTCGATCTTCCCAATAAGGATCTTTACATGGTCTGTTGAGGCCGTCATAATCTTGTAGCTCTACTCACCAAGATTCTTTAAGCAACCTTCCAAATTTAGAATCCTCATTTCCATAGTAGTGATTTTCTCCATATTGTTAAAAACCCAACATTCTCAAGTATAGGGATTCTTTTGTCCATAACAGTGAATTTGGAGTTGTAAGTGTCAAAAATGTCCTATGCCTTCCCAATAACAGTGCTCATCTTGTGAATGCATTCAGGAATAGATTTACCCAGAGTCACATTTTCCAAAATTTGAAAAGCCTAGTTTTTGGTTGTCATGCTTAATTTGGTTATTCTCATCTATCATCCTTTCCAAAGTTTCAACAAATATCGTAATCCCATGCTTTCTAATAGGGGTAGTGAGGGAGTCTAAAGAGAAAAAATCAACCTTATTCTTATCAGAGTCCACCCCCAAATCCTTATCTATCATAGTCTCCTTAATCATTACCTCTTTCTGACCATCTTTACTAGTTCCCTCAAGCCCCTTCTAATGATCCCAACCAATGCTAAGAGGGGAGGGGCGAATCAACACCCACTAAAACTTAAAAACAATCTGAGATGATCTAACTATAACTGCATGCAGAACATGTCCTATCATAGAAATAACTATTACAAGATCAGAGCAATAGAGAACACCAGATGTATCATGTGGAAACCCAAAATGGGAGAAAACTGCGGTGTGAGTAGAACTCACAAATTTTGAACTCTTCTAAAGTGCACCATGTTAAGAGCCTTCCCTATTAAAGGATTATAAACACATTGTTAGATGCAACCCGATTAAGGGATTTAAGAAGTAAGGCTCGTTAAAGCCTGCCTTGTTAGAGGACTTTAGAACATCTACTCAATGTCACCTAGCTAAGGGATTTAATACAAGGGACCTGTTAATGTCCACCCAAACACTAAGATTTTTGTTATTGCAATTGTCAGAGAGAAATAGAGGGTTTGATCTTTTTGAGATGTCTTTGTTGAGCCTTAAAAGATCGAGTGTTCATCAACTAAGAGTCGTCACCTGGCACCACAAGTATGCTCTCTTCAAGTTGTTGCACTTCCTTGCACACTCTTCTCTTCTTCTTCTTATCTTCACCTTTTCTTATCCTTTTTCCCTTACCATAGCTTTTCTTAGCATAAAAGTTCACTCTTTTTCTTTTGGCAAAATGAAGGCAAACAATATTCTTGACACGCTGAAGAATAAATAGACTTCCTTACCTTCTCTCTTTTTGCATGTGCAACCTTCGTAAAGATCTCCTTTAAATCCATCATCCAGTTGAGTCTCAATTCTGAGAGGAAACATCAAATGCATGTCATATGTTTTTTCTATTTTGTAAAGGAAATGACAGATGTGTGTCGCATACTTTCCTTTACTTGAGATTCTGCCATGTTTTAATGCCTTAACTTTTAGCATTAAATCCTTCAATTGTGTCTTGCACTGATCTTTTACGTAACACAAAGTCCTCCATAATTTGTGCAAAAAATCTTGGTAGAAGAGTCACATAAGTGTTTGTCAACTGTGACTTTCACCGGTTCACAATGGTCTCAACAATATCTTATCGATAAGAGATGATTGGTTTACACCCTTAGGTAGTGTACATGTCTTTGTCTTCACCTGTCACTCTTCTTTTCTCTATCTATAATAGCTATACCAGTTTGGTACCTTGTACCTCAATTCTAGTCATATACTCGATCGATCACTAATCCGGTTAGTGACTTCACCAATCACAGTACTTCTTCTGGCTCAATATGTGTCACCGATTTCCTAACCAATCTCTTTTGTTGACTACGCCTATTTACTATTATTGTCACCTATTCAATGTTAGACCAATGTTAGCTTTGGACATCAATGACAACACCACTTTTCCATATATAGGTTACATCCTTATCAGTTAATGCCAATAATATCCCCCTTTAACATTGATGGAAAATATGTTACCGGTCATAATTCTCCCCCTTTGACAATAATGCCAAAGGCTAGTCAAATGACTACCTTTTCTGAAGTCTGCTCCGCCTTCGAGAAGAAGTCCTTTGTCACCAATCCAATTAAGATGAGGTTGATTCCTTTGTTGAAGTTCGATGGATTGATGATCTCTTTTGTCCTTTTACTGAAGATCAAGAAGGGGAACTACCCCTAATTTACCTCTGAGAGACTCAAAGGTACTTTTTGGTAAAGGCTTTGTGAATATGTCAGCAACTTGTTCTTTTGTGGGAATATATTCCAACTTTACTTCTTTATTTTGCACCTCTTCTCTCAGATACTTATACTTTATAGCAATGTGATTTTTTTTTAGTGCATGACAAAAATCTTAGATATATTGATTGCACTCATGTTGTCACAGAATATTGCAATCAGTTCAGGTACCTATTCTTGGATTCCTTCCAATATCTGTTTTATCCAAATTACCTATGTGCAATTAATTGTTGCAACAACATACTCAGAGTCTATTATGGATTGTGAAATGCAGTTTTTCTTCTTGCTTGTCCATGACACAATCCTATCTCCAAAAAAAAATGCACCACCACTTGTGCTCTTTTTGTCATCAATGTTACCGACCCAATTTGCATCGTTGAACACTTTTATCTCAAAACCTCCTTTTTTAGGAAACCAAAGACCATATTCCTTAGTACCTTTTATATATTGAAAGATTCTCTTAACTACCATCAAATATGTCTCTTTTGGATTTGCAGAGAATCTAGCCACAATAGCTGCTGCATGTGCAATATCAGGTATACTGTGCACAATATACTATAATTTGCCAATTATTGATCGGTAAAGTGTCTTATTAACTTCTTTAGAATCATCCTCCTTTGATAAATTGTAGTTGGTTATCATTGGTGTGCCAACCGGTCTCGATTCTTCTAGCCCAAATGATTTAAGAATCTCCTTAATATACTTGGACTGCAATATGAAAATGCCTTCTTTGAGCTGATGGACTTGCAGACCAATGAAGAATTTTATAGCTCCAATCATGGACATTTCAAATTATTTCTTCATCTCTTCAAAGAAGTCTTTGCTCATTTTTTCATCTTCTCCAAAGATGATATCATCCACAAATATTTTAGCAATCATATTCCCTTCTTTACCAGTCTTCAGATACATATTGTTGTCATCTCCTGTACTTGTGAATCCTATGGTCAAGAGATATGAGTGTAACCTTTTATACCAAGCCCTTGGGGCTTATTTCAATCTATAGAGATCCTTCTTCAATTTACAGACCATATCATTTTTCTCTATGGATGAGAAGCCCTCTAGTTGTTCTATATACACTTCCTCTTCTAGTATATTGTTAAAAAATGAAGACTTTACATCCATCTGATGTACTTTAAACCTTTTATGTGCAACATAAGCAAGTAGAATTCTTACCTCTTCTAGTCTTGCTACTAGTGCAAAGGTTTCTCCATAATCTAGTCCCACTTCCTGTGCATATCCTTTGCACACTATCCTTGCCTTGTTCCTCACCACCTTTCCTTCCTTGTTCAGCCTATTTCTTAACACCCACTTGGTGCCTATAACATTCTTGTCCTTAGGTCTAGGAACAAGAGTCCATGTTTCATTCTTTTCTATTTGCTCAATCTCCTCTTTGATAGCCTTAACCCAGTTGTCATCCTCCAGAGATTCTCTGGTAGTTTTAGGCTCTATATTGGAAAGTAAACCGATACTTTCTCTAGCCTTTCTCCTGGTTAGAATATTATCATGTTTGTTACCAATAATGTTATTAGTGGAGTGACATATGACATACCTTGGTAGAACTGGTCGATGGTCTCAGTATTCATTTTCCAGTTGAGCAACATTTTCAGTGAGATCATAAACAACTTCCTGTTCATCTTCTTCAATCGGTCTTATGTTTTTATCCCTTCCTGCCTTAAGCACATTACCCTATTCCAAGGGTCTGTCTACTTGTTCTTCTTCATCAGCAATAATTATTTCATTAAATTCTAAATGATTATTTTCATCATGATCCTAATGAATGACTGATTCATAATGATTATTCTTATCCCTTGGTTCTGAATACTCATCTATCTTCACATTTTCACTTTCCACTATCTTTCTTGTCCTCTTATTCAAAAATTGGTAGGCTTTACTTTTTGTGGAGTAACCCAAAAATATGCTTACGTCACACTTTGGCTCAAACTTTCCAGAGTAAACATCTCTTTTGATGTAGTAGTTGTTGCCAAAAACTCTAAAATAGCTTACACTTGGAGTATGACCAAACCATAACTCATATGGAGTTTTACCGATTCCTTTCTTGACTTGAACCCAATTCAGTGTATACACAATGGTGTTGATTGCTTCTCTCCAGAAGTGATGGGGTAGATCCTTTTGAATCATTAAAGTTCTTGCACAATCTATTAGATTATTGTTTCTTCTTTCATCGACTCTATTTTGTTAAGGGGTTCTCGGTGCAGACATCTACCTTTTTATCCCATGTTATTCATAGTAGTGAGTAAACTCATGAGAGGTGTACTCACCTCCTCTGTCTGACCTCACACACTTCAAGATTTTACTGGTCTCTTTCTCCACTCGGGCCTTGTAGATTTTAAACATATGGAAGGCCTCTGATTTTTCCTTAAGGAAGAGTGTCCACATCATCCTTGAAAAATAATCTACAAAGAGCATGAAATACTTGTCACCATAGTAGCTCTTCATACTCATTGGTTCACACAGGTCTATATGAACAAGATCTAGTACTTTTCAGTAGAAAAATATTTGTTGTTGAAGCTTGTACTTGCCAGTTTGCTTAACTAACATTCTTTACACATAGCCATGTCAGGCT
The DNA here is from genome assembly GCA_027943335.1 of Chamaecyparis obtusa. Lineage (NCBI taxonomy): Eukaryota > Viridiplantae > Streptophyta > Pinopsida > Cupressales > Cupressaceae > Chamaecyparis > Chamaecyparis obtusa. The sequence goes on from BSBK01001859.1 coordinate 2,570,495, forward strand.
TTATAATATCAGGAAGCCCTCTAACTGATTTATTCCTACTTACTTTGATAATTCTATCAAATTTTATGTGGCAGAGTCTTTTGTTCCACAACCAGCTATTGTCATCTTTTGCCATAAGGCAAGTTTTCCCTGTCTCCCCTTTTGCAGTAGCAATGAGGCAAGCCCCCTCGGTTGAGTTTAGGTAGAACAGGTTCCCTTTTATCTTTCTACTGATGGAAACATGAGCTCCTGATTGATTCTTGACAATACAAGAACCTTGCCCAAACTCCAACAAATATCCTTTGTTGTTTAGTTGAGCCACACTCATTAGATTGTACATGAGTCCTTCTACCTAGTACACATCTTCGCAAATCATTTCTAAGTGCTATTGAGCCTTTTCCTTTGATAGCATAGGGAGCAAATGTCACTGATCCACCATCATTAAGCTTCAAGCTGATGAACTTGTTTTTGTCACCAGTCATGTGGTGAGTGCAACCACTATCAATGATCTGGTCATCACATTGATGGGATCTAGAGATAAGTTTCATTTCACTTATTACTGTGCTTTCTTCTTTTATTGCCACAACAAAGGCAATTTCATCATCTTCTAATTCTTTAGATTCATTTTCCGTGACACCTTCCTCAGGAAGGTAGCACTCCTTTCCTTTATTTTCTGAACACCTAGCAGTAATGTCTCCTAGCTTATTGCAAGAAAAGCACTTCAATAGAAGTTTCCCTTTGCACTTCCCTTTTCCTCTTGGAAATCTCCTTGCGATGAGTGCTTCAAACTCATTCTACTCTAGTTCTTCTGAGAGTAGATTTTCAATGAAATGACCAGACTTACCGGTAGAACTATTATCTGTCTCTATAATGTCCCCACCAGGGAACCCATAAGGAATTAGGTCTATGACCTAAAATTACAACTAACAATTTTATTTTATTTCTTAACATTCTAACATTTCATCATTAATATTCACAAATACATTCCTTAAGGTTCCCTTAATGAATTCATTTACCATTATCAAGTATTACTTTATCTAACGAATTCTATTTTTGTTTCAACTTCAATTTACATTGAAACATTACTTTCATTCTACTTCAAAACCAATTACCTTAGTGAATTAATTGAATTAATTTCCTTTACCAAACCAACACATCATTTACTTATCTCATCAGCTAAGTACATTTATTCTTTCCTATTTATTTACTCCTTAACCTTATCTATGCTCAACTCAATTGCACCATGAAAACTCAATTAAGCTTTTCCATTAAGAGTCCTTACTTTCTATTTTCATTTCAATATAATAATAAAAAGAGTGTAAAGTTCTTAACCATATATTTCTAACCAACATAAACCATTTAATGAATCATTTTTTTTCCCACAAGTTTAACTTCCACAAATTATCATCCATAACCTTGTATAAGTCTAGTTAAGAATTGAGATTAAAACCTTGTTTAAATAACCTTACATCATACACATTGAATTTATACATTTAAGAACATTAGGAAAGAATTACATCTCAATACTACTTTTAATAACATACATGTTTCATTTCCATTATTATTTTCACCCGGAGATACCCATCAACCCTCAGCATAACTTTTCACTAATCCATATATCAAAACAAGTTTCCTTTTTAAAGAGGTTTACATCCATAAGTACTTGCACTAAAAAGGTTTGCATAGAACCATTACCTTCAATTTCATTTTAGAACTCATAGGAGAGATAGGTAAATAATTACTTAAATATAATCCATAACAAATTAACCAATATTTAATCCCCTTTTTCTATTCCTAATCCTACCCTTCCCATATCTTCTTTCTTCCATTTACAAACACAATAAGAGTTACAGTTACTGTACATGGCCCAAAGGCATAGAGAAAGATAATTACATCAAGTTGCCCAAAGGCTTACAATACATCTTTACATCTTGATTTTAAAAGATAGAGATACATGATACAAGAATAGAATCTTCACCACTGAACAACTCATAATCCAAGCCATGACACAAACCATGAACAATACCTCGAAAGAGATTTTCCACCCAACCATGTGAAACTGGTAACGTTCCACCCCTCGTGCTAGGAGATAGAACCAATGTACTCTCAAGACCTTAAGGCAATCCAAGTCTCAAAACACTAATAAATCCAAGACTCAAAAGAACAAGAATAAAGCACATAAAATATCATCATACTATAACACCGAGTTTAAGGTTCTAGGAGACCACCTAAGTGAGTGTCATCACACAACTTGTGTATTGGGATCCACCCTAGCAACCATGTAACCCCAATCCCCCCTTTATGAGTAGGGATCCACCCTAGAAGTTATCCCTGATCTTGGTACTCCAATCAGGTTTGTGTGGCCATTATTATGTTTCCTTTCTTTATCTTTTGAATCCCCCCTTCCTAGGTTAATTTTTTTAGGTTATCACTTTTTACAAACCCACCCATAGGATCATCTGGAAACCACTTTAGGGTTCCAACACCTATGGTGACCCACTTACTTAGGGTTCCTATTACCTTACCCCATCACAAGCTAAAGATACAATCTAACACTTCCAAGTCCTGATCCATAGGTTTAGGAAAATCCCCTACACACTCAGGCCCTTAGATCAAGTCCTAACCTTAGCCATATACATAACAAGAACCATTGGAAGGATGTCTATCATAAGAAACCTCAAAGAAAAGAATAAGACTTTCTACATGCATAAGTATAACTTTCCACAGCTTATTTATAGGTCTAGTGAACCCTCTCATGCACACAGACCACCGAGACAAGTCCTAGCCTCATAAACTAAGCTCATATGCCAAGTGAAAACCATCATAAGTACCCCATATAACCTCAACAAATCAATTAATGATCATACATAGGGGATACAAACTTCCACATGCATAAACATAACATTCCATCTATGGAAACCTCATGTGCCTAAAATTTGGCTAAGTCTGAAATTTTTGGAAAACTCAAAAATCTAGAATCTGTATCTTAACTCCTATGAAGCTGAAACCTATTTCAAACATCTTGGAATGCATTTATACAAATATAACTTAAAGTATAAGAAGACTTATACTTAAATGTTATATTTGTATAAAGCCTGCCACAAATTCTGCAAATTTGAGCCCCTGAAACCCTCAAAACTCCAAATGACTTTGTATATGATTCCATACGATAGTGTATGCATTCCCATATGACATTTGACCAAGTGTTGTACGAGTATGGCTACCATGTTGTACAACACTGCAAGACACTTTCACAAAATTTAATTTTAAACTACCCGAAAACATCAAAATTGATTTTTTTAACCCATACGACAATGTATGCATCCCCATACAACATTTGATCAAGTGTCATATGAGTATGAATACAATGTCATATGACACTATAGGACACTTTTATGAAATTTAATTCAAAATCACTTGAAAAGGCCAAAAACTAATGTTTTAAGGCATGGAGAGTGCATGGGAAAGGCTCCTTGAGCTCAACCTTATGTAGGGATCTCAGTACCACATCTAAAACACATATTCAACACTACCTAAGCCTCAGAAAAAATAAAACAAATGTAAAACAATAATTCACAGAGAAGCCTGCAAGAGAAATAGAGAAGGAAAAGGACTGCATCTCATTCCTAAACCATCCTATCCCTTCCTATTTCTTCTTAAACTTCCCTAAACCATACAAGAGCAATATAATACACCATCCTAAGAAAACTAAAGCATTCCTAAACTTTCCAGGAAGATTTCACAATAATAACTATACAACATTCATAAAAATTACTTCCTAGAAACACAATTGGAATACATAGAAAACATGACATAAATAAGTTTACCTTTTCAATTCACAATAACCAATCATACATTAAAAATAACTTATCATTCATATGCAAAAACATACACATAGGAAGAATAAAGATTCATCCCAGTTTAGACCCTACTTGGGGTCTTGCGGAGAATCCTCTTCCGATGGTTGGAGCATTCTTTGCAATTCTCTAAGCCTTGAGTTGGTATCCTCTTGGATATCTTCCTCTAGCAACTAATCTTCAAATTATCCACACAGACAAGCTCCAAATTCCCTCACATAAATTTTAAGAATTCCTCACTTAGAGATAGCAGCCCAAAAATGATTTCTGAATCCAAAATCCCAAAAGTTTCCAAAGTTTCAATCTCTCCTCAAAACTCCTCTCCGGGATTAATTTATCCCCCAACTCTATGGTTGGAGGAGTTTCTTTACGGGAAGCAACTTCTCCAACTTCCATGGTTGGTTGAGGATTAATTAAAAATCTTCTAGTAACACATAATAAAGTTTTTAATAAATTTAATTAAAATAGCCTCCAAAGAAAACTATAACAAAAAGAATAAACAAAAAGCTTTCAAGAAAAATATATAGCACAATTGGTATACAACTAGCCTAACTTCTAGGAGGTCTTGAGTTCAACTCCCCCTAGATAGCTAGTTTTACTACAAAGAGCTTTATCATTTTATTACTATTATTTTTACTTTTATTTAATACATTTCATTCAATACACTTTATTTAATTCCCTTTATTTAATTATAATAAAGAACATGTACCATTTACACAATCAATAAAAACATACAAATATTATTATTTATATAAGCATGGGTATATGTGTGTGCACCCACATATACACATACCTATATAACATACAATCAATATAACACACAAACATATATATAATAAATATATATACACATACTAACAAGGATAAATCTAACTCACATCATAAATCATAGAACAACGTCGAGTCATAAATCACAAGACCACATCACATACTACATTCAAATCCCCCAACTAGGGAAATCTCCTAAACATAAATCTAAGTCCATGAGTAACCTTGAGAGTAATCTTGGTAATATCTCCACACAACAACAGTTCAAGGATTTTGAAGGCACGCTCAGACCTGTGTAGCCAGGTGGAGTCGATGCTTGGTACCTGCATCCTGCAACACCAACTTACATGCATACATATATATATAAACAGACAGTGACAAACAAGGATGGAGAGTGCAACATCGTGTGGACCTCCTGTAGGAGTAACTATGACTGCCTCCCCTTATCCTACACTCACATTAGAGAGTGACATCAACAAAGCATAATATAATTAGTGTGGTTAGTAGTAGAATAGTCTCTTTTCCATATTGTAAAACAAGAATGCATCATAACATATTCATGTAAATGTAAATCATTTATTAACTTTCACAAACCCATTTAGCCATCAGGCATGTACTCAAAATGTCTCATTATCAAATCAAGATAAACAAATCATATAACCCTAAATGCATTACTCATGTCTAATCCCAAGTAACATTATTAAAGAAGGTAACACATCTAAGCCTTAAGTGATTATAATCAATTAACCTAAGGTAAACATAAATATTAATAATGAGCATTTCACATAGAAGCATATAAGTCTATCAGGTTATCCTTTTAGCATTAAGGTCCTAAACTATCCCTGACACACAAGAAGATGTATAGGAACATACCTATGCAATATTATTATTTCCCACATTAAAACATAAAGTTATTGTAAGTTGGAAGAGGTTCGGTTTAAGAAACCATCTCAAGAAGGATCATTCTCACATATAGCTCTTCCTAAATTCGAGTGAGTATAACCAGGACTTGATAGGGTTGGAGGGGCATTACATCATCCCTCCCTAAGATTCGACTTACTCCTGGAAGTCGAAAGATTTTAAGCCATTGATCAAACATAAAATAAGAATATTACAAACATTTCTACTTTAGTCTATCATTGATATATTAGGTATAATTTTCATGTTAGGAATTAGGAGTTCTTTTAATAGAAAAACATATTTAAGGATTCTTAAATGCAATTAATAATTCAAGTTTCATTCTCTAAACTAGATACATATTGATACAAGGGTTATTTCTTCTCAATGTGTATACATAAGATACTACAATCATACTACTACCTTGGTAAATATTTTCAAACTAAAAATCATTCGAATATTGAATTGCCACATATAATAGCACACAATTTTATGAGATAAGACAAAAAACAATTCTCCTTATGCAACTAGTTTTTTTTTTTTTCTCATAAGGCCTATGGTAAATTTATAGAAGAATCACTAATATCAAACTTACACACAAGATGGAATACACATCCTTTTCAAATATTGCAACCCAAGATACTTTTTAGGATTCTATTATAAAAATTTATTAGTGGTGTATTACAACAATACACATAAATATATCCCTAAGAAATTTTAACATGATTCATTAAGCTAGAGTTTCACCAACATTACTTATTAAGTAGCTATTTAACCAAATTCCATATCCCATAAATTCATAATAAGCTTCTTACGAGTATATGTTTTCCCAGCATTAACAAGTTTGTTTGAATTTTACCATTTTCTAAAATAAAATCATAGATTCTTTAATAGAGGGAGAGAAATACACGAGTCCTACAGTTACCCTCTTATTCAATCAAATTAATATGTTCAACCCACTAACCTTTTGCACACACATTTCAATAAAAGCATATATGAGGAGTAACTACAAGTATTTTTATCCTTATATGCATCTTCCATATGACATCTATACTATTACCTACAAATCCACATTCTTCTAATATTTCCATTTTAGGACAGTTAGAAAGTTTGACTTAAATCTTATTCTAATAGACATATCATTATTCCTTTCATAATAACTCATCATTCCTATATTCTAGAAATGTTATTAGCTTCAAATTACATTTCACACACAAAATAGGAACAATGTAAATAATTACTACATAATTTTGTTTAATATCATATTCTTTCCTTATAGTTGATGATTTTTCATTGGTTCAATTCACACAACTTACTAGGATCATGTATAATTCAAAATTCCTATCATATAATCAAACACTTCTCCTTTCAAAAATTGTGTACTATAATCCTATTTATTACAAAACCTTGGGGATATAGGTCCTTTACCTAAGGGTTTCCTCTAGCTAAGCACATTCTCGTTATTGACACATTGATTTTCCCTTATGAAATTTAGCCCTTTAAATATATTTCTTGAGAAAGAAGGGAGAGACACATCTGATTCCACTATAGATTTAATTTCATACTTGAGAGGGTATACAAAAGAGAGATACTTCTTAATCCTTCCATATTTTGAAATATCAGATATTACCTAAGTTCAACATGTTATCTCAGTTTTCAAGAAAATATAAGTTCATAAATCCCTAAGTTCTCGAGGAAGGATAAAAGATACATTTACTAGACATGTTTTAAAACCATCCAATATTACAATCATTTCTTTCCTAGGATCACGAGTATCCATATAATCATACCTTGTTTCCCACCATAAGTACAACATGATTCAAATCTATCTAGCTTTAAATAATTAGACATAAAAATCATGGCATTATCTAGAATTTATAGGGAAGTAGAGTATATAAATTTTTGAACTGTTTTGGAAGTCATTCATGGTAATCATCATAAGACCAAGAAATGAGATCAACAACTTTCCTTACAATCCTTTAAGATTTTCTTAAAACAAAGATAAGAATACTGTTCTCAAGTATCAGGAATTCTTACCATCTATTTGAACCACACGATTCTTATAATGCAAAACATAAATACTCCTTTCAGACAATCCTTTCTTGCAAGATATTATAATGGAAATATAGAAAGCATACCTTTTATGTCTAGTACTCAAGTTGGTTAACATATAGAAAATACAAAATGTATTCAACTTTGTTTGGCCAAAAGAAAACATCAGATGAAGAAACATAATAAACTCAAGTGAGATGAGTAGGCCAAGTATGAGTCCCAAGGTTCTCAGTATACATTCTAGGGCTTATATTTATACCCCTATCATAATGGTTAGAATAGGTTGCCTCCTCAGGGCTAACTTTGCTTCTACTGGGTTCTAGCTTTAGCAAAATCAGTTATCAGATTTGTCTCATTTGAGACCCCTCTGAGTCATTACTCAGATTTTGTTCTCCCACATATTCCCATGGAAAATTTCTTTTTTGAGATGATGAGGGAGACTCTTGAGCTCTCTTCTAAGATCCTATACGGTGTTGGGAAGCCTCTTGGAAGAGGTTATAACATAAGTATACGTATATCCATTGAGTTGACATTAATTTATAAGAAAAAGAAGAGACTAAGTTAAATGCAAATAGAACCTAGAGCTCCCAATGTAGCAACCTAGGGCTCTAATACCAAATGTAATGTCCCCGCCAGGGAACCCATAAGGAATTAGGTCTATGACCTAAAATTACAACTAACAATTTTTTTCTTTTTTCTTAACATTCTAACATGTCATCATTAATATTCACAAATACATTCCTTAAGGTTCCCTTAATGAATTCATTTACCATTGTCAAGTATTACTTTATCTAACGAATTCTATTTTTGTTTCAACTTCAATTTACATTGAAACATTACTTTCATTCTACTTCAAAACCAATTACCTTAGTAAATTAATTGAATTAATTTCCTTTACCAAACCAACACATCATTTACTTATCTCATCCACTAAGTACATTTATTCTTCATATTTATTTTATCCTTAACCTTATCTATGCTCAACTCAATTGCACCATGAAAACTCAGTTAAGCTTTTCCATTAAGAGTCCTTACTTTCTATTTTCATTTCAATATAATAATAAAAAGAGCATAAAGTACTTAACCATATATTGCTAACCAACATAAACCATTTAATGAATCATTTTTTTTTCTCACAAGTTTAACTTCCACAAATTATCATCTATAACCTTGTATAAGTCTAGTTAAGAATTGAGATTAAAACCTTGTTTAAATAACCTTACATCATACACATTGAACTTATACATTTAAGAGCATTAGGAAAGAATTACATCTCAATACTACTTTCAATAACATACATGTTTCCTTTCCCTTTATATTTTTAGCTGGAGATACCCATCAACCCTCAGCATAACTTTTCACTAATCCATATATCAAAACAAGTTTCAACTTAAAGAGGTTTACATCCATAAGTACTTGCACTAAAAAGGTTTGCATAGAACCATTACCTTGAATTTCATTTTAGAACTCACAAGAGAGATAAGTAAATAATTACTTAAATATAATCCATAACAAATTAACCAATAGTCAATCCCCTTTTTCGATTCCTAATCCTACCCTTCCCATATCTTCTTTCTTCCATTTACAAACACAATAAGAATTACAGTTACTGCACATGGCCCAAAGGCATAGAGAAAGATAATTGCATCAAGTTGCCCAAGGGCTTACAATACATCTTTACATCTTGATTTTAAAAGATATAGATACATGATACAAGAAACAAATCTTCACCACTAAACAACTCAAAATCCAAGCCACGACACAAACCATGAACAATACCTCGAAAGATATTTTCCACCCAACCATGTGAAATTGGTAAAGTTCCACCCCCCGTGCTAGGAGATAGAACTAAGGTACTCTCAAGACCTTAATGCAATATAAGTCTCAAAACACCAATAAATCCAAGACTCAAAAGAACAAGAATAAAGCACATAAAATATCATCATACTATAACACCGAGGTTAATGTTCTAGGAGACCACCTAAGTGAGTGTCATCACACAACCTATGTATTGGGATCCACACTAGCAACCATGTAACACCAGTCCCCCCTTTATGAATAGGGATCCACCCTGGTAGTTATCCCTGATCTCGGTACTCTAATCAAGTTTGTGTGGCCATTATTATGTTTTCTTTCTTTATCTTTTGAATCCCCCCTTCCCAGGTTAATTTTTTAGGTTATCACTTTTTACAAACCCACCCATAGGATCATCTGGAAACCACTTTAGGGTTCCAACACCTATGGTGAGCCACTCACTTAGGGTTCCTATTCTCTTACCCCATCACAAGCCAAAGATACAATCTAATACTTCTAAGTCCTGATCCATAGGTTTAGGAAAATCCCCTGTGCATTGAGGCCCTCAGAGAAAGTCCTAACCTTAGCCATATACATAACATGAATCATTGGAAGGATGTCTATCATAAGACACCTCAAAGAAAAGAATAAGACTTTCCACATGCATAAGTATAACTTTCCACAACTTATTTATAGATCTAGTGAACCCTCTTATGCACACAGGCCACCAAGATGAGTTCTAGCCTCATAAACTAAGCTCATATGCCAAGTGAAAACCATCATAAGTACCCCATATAACCTCAAAAAATCAATTAATTAACATACATAGGGGATAAAAACTTCCACATGCATAAACACAACATTCCATCTATGGAAACCTCATGTGCCTAAAATTTGGCTAAGTCTGAAATTTTTGGAAAACTCAAAAATCTAGAATCTGCATCTTAACTTCTATGAAGTTGAAACCTATCTCAAACATCCTGGAATGCATTTATACAAATATAACTTAAAGTATAAGAAGACTTATACTTAAATGTTATATTTGAATAAATCCTGCCATAAATTCTACAAATTTGAGCCCCTGAAACCCTCAAAGCTCCAAAAAAATTTGTATATGATCCCATATGACATGGTATGCATTCCCATATGACATTTGACCAAGTGTCATACGAGTATGGCTACCATGTTGTACGACACTGCAAGACACTTTCACAAAATTTAATTTTAAACTACCCGAAAACACCAAAACTAAATTTTTTTTACCCCATATGACAATGTATGCATCCCCATATGACATTTAACCAAGTGTCTTATGAGTATGACTACAATTTCATATGACATTGCATGACACTTTTACAAAATTTAATTCAAAATCACTCGAAAAGGCCAAAAATTGACTTTTTAAGGCATGGAGAGTGCCTGGGGAAGCTTCCTTGAGGTCAACCTGATGAAGGGATCTTAGTACCACATCCAAAACACATCTTCAACACTACCTAAGCCTCAGAAAAAATAAAACAAATGTAAAACAATAATTCACAGAGAAGCCTGCAAGAGAAATAGAGAAGGAAAAGGACTGCATCTCATTCCTAAACCATCCTAACACTTCCTATTTCTTCTTAAACTTCCCTAAAACATACAAGAGAAATAGAATACACCATCCCAAGAAAATAAAAGCATTCCTAAACTTTCCAGGAAGATTTCACAATAATAACTATACAACATTCATAAAAATTACTTCCTAGAAACACAATTGGAATACATAGAAAACATGACATAAATAAGTTTACCTTTTCAATTCACAATAACCAATCATACATTACAAAAAACTTATCATTCATATGCACAAACATACACACAGGAAGAATGGAGATTCATCCCAGTTTAGACCCTACCTGGGGTCTTGCGGAGAATCCTCTTCCGATGGTTGGAGCATTCTCTGCGATTCTCTAAGCCTTAAGTTGGTATCCTATTGGATATCTTCCTCTAGAAACCAATCTTCAAATTATCCACATAGACAAGCTCCAAATTCCCTCACATAAATTTTAAGAATTCCTCACTTAGAGATAGCAGCCCAAAAATGATTTCCGAATCCAAAATCCCAAAAGTTTCCAAAGTTTCAATCCCTCCTCAAAACTCCTCTCCGGGATTAATTTATCCCCCAACTATATGGTTGGAGGAGTTGCTTTACGGGAAGCAACTTCTCCAACTTCCATGGTTGGTTGAGGATTAATTAAAAATCTTCTGGTAACACATAATAAATTTTTTAATAAATTTAATTAAAATAGCCTCCAAAGAAAACTATAACAAAAAGAATAAACAAAAATCTTTCAAGAAAAATACATAGCACAATTGGTATCCAACTAGCCTAACTTCTAGGAGGTCTTGAGTTCAACTCCCCCTAGATAGCTAGTTTTACTACAAAGAGCTTTATCATTTTATTACTATTATTTTTACTTTTATTTAATACATTTCATTCAATACACTTTATTCAATTCCCTTTATTTAATTATAATGAAGAACATGTACCATTTACACAATCAATAAAAACATACAAATATTATTATTTATATAAGCATGGGTATATGCGTGTGCACCCACATATACACATACCTATATAGCATATAATCAATATAACACACACACACACACTCACACACACACACATATATAATAAATATATATACATATACTAACAAGGATAAATCTAACTCACATCATAAATCATAGAAAAACATTAAGTCATAAATCACAAGACCACATCACATACTGCATTCAAATCCCCCAACTAGGGTAACCTCCTAAATAGAAATCTAAGTCCATGGGTAACCTTGAGAGTAATCTTGGTAATATCTCCACACAACAACAATTCGAGGATTTTGAAGGCACACTCAAACCTATGTAGCTAGGTGGAGTCGATGCCCGGTACCTACATCCTGCAACACCAACCGACACACACACACACACACACACATATATATAGACAGTGATAAACAAGGATGGAGAGTGCGACATCGTGTGGACCTCCTATAGGAGTAACTACGACTGCCTCCCCTTATCCTACACTCACATCAGACAGTGACATTAGCAAGGCATAATTGTATTAGTGTGGTTAGTACTAGAATAGTCTCTTTTCCATATTGTAAAACAAGAATGCATCATAACATATTCATGTAAATGTAAATCATTTATTAACTTTCACAAACCCATTTAACCATCAAGCATGTACTCAAAATGTCTCATTATCAAATCAAGATAAACAAATCATATAACCCTAAATGCATTAATCATGTCTAATCTCAAGTAACTTTATTAGAGAAGGTAACACATCTAAGCCTTAAGTGATTATAATCAATTAACCTAAGGTAAACATAAATATTAATAATGAGCATTTCACATAGAAGCATATAAGTCTATTTGGTGATCCTTTTAGCATTAAGGTCCTAAACTATTACTGACACACAAGAAGATGTATAGGAACATACCTATGCAATATTATTATTTCCCACATTAAAATATGAAGTTATTTTAAGTTGGAAGAGGTTCGGTTTAAGAAACCATCTCAAGAAGGATCATTCTCACATATAGCTCTTCCTATTTTCTAGTGAGCATAACCAGGACTTGATAGGGTTGGAGGGGCATTATAGTCTCTCTTCCTTTCTTGGTGGAAGGAATATTCACAAAAGAATTAAAAACAACATCTAGCGTGGTAAGTTGTTATCATAATTATTTAATTAAAAATCAGTCAACTTTTTGATAAGAGAGTCAAGGGTGACTTGAGATGTGCTCACTGATCTGAGCTCTTGTATGGCTGAGATCTTGATAGCATATTGTGGCCTTAGTGTCCTCAATATCTTTGTTTTCACATCTTTCTCACTCAGTGTTCCTCCAACGCTTTTGATGGAGTTCATCACTTTTTTTATTCTATTATTGTAGTGCTCATTGTCTTCTCCTTCGTTCATCTTCATGTCATCATATTTGCCTCTGAGGATTTCTACTTTTTCTCTTTGAACATGTCAGTCATCGTTGTACATAGTTTGTAGTTTTGTCCACATTTGGCAAGCTATAGTTAGATGTTCAATTTTTGCATAGACATGGTGAGGAAGCATACTAGCTATCATATCCATAGCAGCTGTGTGTTCACTTCTGATCTTCAGTTGATCAACTATCAAGGTACCGGTAGGTTCGCTGTAATTTGTAATTACATAAATCCAGAACTGATCTTCGATGGTTTTCATGTACAACTTCATTTTTCTACACCATAAATTGAAGTTTTCCTTAGAAAACTTATGTCCCTCCTTTCTCATAATTTGATCTATTCCTTGTTGTGGTTAAGCAGCATAGAAAAGGAACTTGGCTCTGATACCAATTGATGGTCCCAACCAGTGCTAAGAGGGGAGGGGTGAATCAACACCCACTAAAACTTAAAATACAATCTAATATGATCTAACTATAGCTGCATGCATAACAGATCCTATCATAGAAATAACTATCACAAGATCAGAGTAGTAGAGAACACCAAATGTATCACGTGGAAACCCAAAATGGGAGAAAACCACAGTGTGAGTAGAACTCACAAATTTTGTACTCTTTTGAAGTGCACCTTGTTAAGATCCTTCCCTATTAAAGGATTACAAACACATTGTTAGATGCGACCCAATTAAGGGATTTAAGAAATAAGGCCTGTTAAAGCTTGCCTTGTTAGAGGACTTTAGAACATCTACTCGATGTCACCCAGTGAAGGGATTTAATACAAGGGACATGTTAATGTCTACCCAAATACTGAGATTTTTGCTATTGAAATTATCAGAGAGTAATAGAGGGTTTGATCTTTTTGATATGGCTTTGCTGAGCTTGATAAGATCATTGTGTTCATCAACTGAGAGTCATCACCAGGCACCACAGGTATGCTCTCTTTAGGTTGTTGCACTTTCTTGCACACTCTTCTCTTCTTCTTCTTATCTTCACCTTTTCTTCTCCTTTTCCCCTTACCATAGCTTTTCTCAACGTACATGTTCACTCTTTTTCTTTTGGAAGAATGAAGGCAAATGATATTCTTCACAGGCTAAAGAATAAATAGACTTCCTTACCTTGTCTCTTTTTGCATGTGCAACCTCCGTAAAGATCTCCTTTGGATCCATCATCTAGTTGAGTCTCAATTCGGAGAGGAAACATCAAATGCATGCCATATGCTTTTTCTATTTTGTAAAGGAAATGGCAGATGCATGTCGCATACTTTCACTAGTACATTTGAGACCTTTTTCCGATGGCCGAGCGTCTGAATTTAGACAATAAACTTTCGATTAAGCGACAACACCCGACATTACAGTTTTGTAGTCAGAAAAATTGACGGTTCTGTTAGGTGTCGTAATTACAACAACCTTGGCCATCGCTAAAAGAGGGTGCAAACATAGCAAACCTGCCGTCGGACCTATATGTGGCCGTCACAATTGGGATGCCTACCCGTCACAACAAATAGAAAATGATGGTGACCCATCATAATCTTTCGATGAGTAGCTATCATTTGTAACATGTTCGTTGAAAAAAATGCTTTTAATGCAATAGATATCCGTCAGAAGTTTAAAACACATATCTGTCATTTGTGGTTTGTAACGACGACTATGTTGTACATGTGATGGACATACATTGGACATTTACGATGGATATCCTTCGTTTATGGTTGTTTTTTGATAGTGATTTTGTTAATGCAACGAATGGATGTCAGATGTTTGTGAAAAAAAATCATTGTTGTTTTAAAGCCGTCGTATTTATGACGACAATGAGTTTTTTTTTTAAAATATATATATTTGTCGATCAAGTTGGTATCGATTCAGAATGGTGTTCTTATAGATCTGGTTCCTGCTTGTGATTTGGTTATGGATCATTCAGAGATAACTTCACAGTAGATTCAGTAGCGGCTCATAGATTATTGAGTTGAGTCTAGAGACTTGGATTTGGAATGGATCCTATCGAATCAAGACTTGTGACAGTGATTGCTCTAGCACAATTCAGAGATAACTTTGTAGTAGATTCAGTAGCAGCTCATGGATTATTGAGTCGAGTCTAGAGACTTGGATTTTGAATGGATCCTACCAAATCAAGACTTGTGACAGTGATTGCTCTAACTCAATTCGGAGATAAATTTGTAGTAGATTCAGTAGTGGCTCATGGATTATTGAGTCGAGTCTAGAGACTTGGATTTGGAATGGATCCTACCGAATCAAGACTTGTGACAGCGACTGCTCTAGCACAAGAAGCTAGTGTAGCGATTAGAGATGCATTCTTCCCAATGTGTTCATGGGATATATGCAGACCTAATTGCATTTGGATCTGATTTGAAGGACTTCTTGACTTCTTTGGTCTGAATTTGATGTGCGGGTTCACGGTGTGGTCTATGGTGTTTCTTTGTGACTGGGTTCTTGATAGAGATCTGTTGATTTGGTAGCCATTGAGATGGATTGATATATATTTGTCATACATGGATTGAGATCTTAAATTATTAAGCTTCTCTTTGTTTCAAGAATATTTTAACATTCTCTACTTAATAGGGCCAACCACGTGAAGGTGGAAGCTCATCTGACCCCTCCTAGGAGCCTCTTATGACCCTTTACGACATTTTAAGATCTCTAAGATGTATTCTTAGGGATCGTAAAGGGTTATAAAGGGTCATAAGGGGTCCTGGGACACAACAATTGAGAAACATAAATGTAGGCATCATGGTCACAATTTTTTGGAAACACAACATAATTGAGTGGTATACCCAAATGATGCAACGCAACTACTCCTTCAGTTCCATGTCTACACTGTGTAAACAAAACCCAAAGATAAAGAATAAATTTAGAGAGCGCAAGAGGAGAGCGATAACGACCAAAATAATATAGGGACCTGTATTACTTTGGTCCTTCTCGCTCTCCTCCACTCTCTAAATTTATTTTTTATCTATGGATTTTATTTACCGCAGTGTAAACTTGGAACTAGAGGAGTGATATATAGTTGTGTTGCATCATCTGGGTATACCATTCAATTATGTTGTGTCTCCAAAAAAATGTGATTATGATGCCTACATTTATGTTTGTTAGCTATTGTGATATCTACATTTATGTTTCTCATTTGTCATGTTTATGTGCATGTTCTTTATGTGTATCTACTAGAAATTCTAAATAAAAATTCAGTATCTACAATAGCCCTCTATTAACCACATTTACGCATATGGTCCCAACAAAGTAGTGCACAAACTACACAAAGAAGGCATCACAGAAATATGATTTCTGCTTTCACCATTGAAGCAATCTTGACGGCACTAGCTGCCTCTCGAGCCTTGCACAAGTTGCACTCATTTTCTACATCAGGTATAAATGTAGATGGGGTAGATGTAAATGTGGTTTGATCGACCCACTAAAAATATTGACATCCAATATTTCCCTGACAATACCAAATGTACATTAGTTCTTCATAAAATGATTAGTTGTCACATTATTTTTAAACATAAAATATAATTAGATATCCAGACCTTTTTCCTATTTGGACAAACCCAAAATTGACACCCATGATTACTTGTTGTGCGTGACATCTTCAACATGCATGGGCCAACACCACATTGACACATAGGCACATTGACCGAAGTCATCGACGCTATTTCGACAAATATTGCATTATCATAAATATTGCATTGTCATTATTTTGTTCATTCATACTAATTATAATTACAATAAAAAGAAACATACTAATGTAGACTTGCACATTTTTTGGCTAAGTTGAAGTCTTTGGTTTAAATCACTAGACACTCAAAAAAAAATGACAAACCAAAGATAACCATGCAATTGTAAAGAAAGGTAATTTGCTTAATCACATCACTAATTTGTGCATGTCTAAATACTGGTGTCTTTCAAGTGATTTGATTCTTGTCATGCCCACTACAAATGAGAACAGTCTTAACTAGTGAGGTTGTTTAAGCATATAGAGATTAAATACACTCTTTTAGAATGAAATTTCTCTTAACAAAAGATCAAAGATATATAAGTAGGACATATAAAACAAGGTGAGTAAGGGTAGTACATATAAAAAAATTATTAGAACATGCCAAACTCTGGCATAATTGTACATTTCATTCATGTCATTGATATTCTTCTTCATCCATCTCATCATTAAGATCATCATCATCGATGACATCATCACCACCACTATTGTCATCATCATCATCATCACCATTAGCATCATCATCATCCTCATCATCATCATCATCATCATCATCATCATCATCATCATCATCAATAGCAACCTCAGTAGCAGCATCAATAGCAGTATCATCGTCATCAGTAGCAGCATCATCATCGTCTTATTCTTCATATTCTTCTTTGACTAGCTCTCGATCGTGATATGGTTCTATATCATCTTCCACTTCATCTTCCTCAGTATCTTCTTCCATCACATTATAATTTATCGGTCTTCCTCTTGGATCATGTCTAACAACAAATGACCAATCTGGTTTATGTGAAACCTCTGAGTAAAATACTTGCTCACATTGGCTTGGAAGAACATAGGGCTCTTCTCCAACTGGCTCAAACAACTTTGTATTAATAATTGGAAATCCATTGTCATATTCAATAACAGTTCTATCGGGATCATTTTTATTGAGTCATAGTTTATACCATTTCACAACGAAGAGAACTAATTTGAAGGAATTGAAGTTGCAGTCAACTATATCAATTAAAATACCATAGTATCAATTTTGTGACTCTCAAGGATGTAAGTCATTTCTAGATGAACTATTAGTCACCTAGAACACTGCACTTATCCCAGAATCACAAGTTCTCTTCATGTCATCCAAATTTTTGATGCAAAATTTATAACCATTGCAAAACATAGCCTTGTGGTGTTTCACCTGCAATAATGTCAAACATGTATAAATTATTGCATCACAAGTTGAAAAACATACGATTGATTAATTAACAAATTTATAAGTACCTAGTGATCTCTTAAACCATATGCTAAATCTATTTTCTTTTGTGTAACATTGGGATCTCCATTGCGATGAGCTTGTATAACCAATGAAGACACAAATTCCCATGTTAATCTATGACCATCATGTTGACATCATTCAATCCATGTTGTCATCCAATCTTGATTGTTTGCAATAAACAAATGTATTGCATCCCACTCTTTAGCAAATGTACAAAAGTAAATAGATGACTTACAACATATTTATTTTGAAGATTAAGAATTAATTTACTACAATAACATTTCATAATTTATTACCTTTCAGTTTCCTAAATCTACCATTTCCCACCAAGTACTCCCCTTCAAATTTTTTAATTGAGTTGAGATCCCAAATGCAATCTATATGGGTCTTTGCTACAAGATTAGGAAGATATTGAGTAATGTACACCATCATCTGGTATACCATATATCCCTCAACCATAGAATCCTCAGGACGTGCTCTTTGTCATACCAAACCCTTCAAAAATTTCAAGTGTCTCTCAACCATCCACATTGACCTAGCATGTACAGGTCCACACAATTCAATCTCCTCAACTTGGTGTATGAGGTAGTGTTCTTGTGCATTGAAAAAAGCTGGAGGTAAACACTTTTGCATTTCACACATTAATCGACAAATTATTTTCTTCCAATATTTTATATCTTCTTTATGGATTTCTTTAGATGACAACCACCTACAAGGGATTCAAGACATAAATATATAAATATGAGACTTTGCAATATATTACTTGTTTGATATTATTGTTTGATATATTGAACAAATATCACTGCTTACCTCATGTATTTTACAAGATCATATATCACTTGTTTGATATTATTGTTGAAGTTCTCTGGGAGAGATAGGGGTAGCAAATACTGCAACAATTGTCAACTGATCATTTTATACAATGAAAATTGAATGCAATTACACAAATATATTATAAATACAAAAGACTATGACTTACCTTGATGAAGGTATGCCAATCATGTGTTTTCATCCCTGACCCAAAATCATTTTTCTTTGATATAAGATTGCTTATATCCATAGCAAATCCTGTAGGAAATAAAAATTTTCAGATCAATTCTTTTATGGCATTACTTTGTTGCTCTGTTAATAACTAAGGAAGAGCACTTGCATTAATCCGGTCTCCACTGCTATTTGATTCAATGATATTTTTCATTGAATGATTGGAATCATGAATGTCACTACAAATTTTGCCAAGTTTTTTTTTGTCACGCCTTCTGTCCAATATTTCCCACAACGTCTCTATTACATTCTTTCCAATATGCATAGTATCAAACAAATGCATAATTTGTAGATGCTCATAGTAGGGCAGCCTACTAAATTCTTCGAGATAACATTTTAGTCCCTTTGGAAGCTGGTCAGTGATGCCTTCACGACCTTCAAGATCATCAACTACATAATTAGCCAACAAAACACAATCAAAATATATAAATTTCAAACATCGACCATTACGTGGAATGATAGTACCTTGAATTCTATTATATTCCAACTACCATAGGTGAGGTTTCATTCTTTGGGGTTTTGATGTAGTCTCTTCTTTCCCATTTAAAAGATGACTTTTTGCATTTTGATACTTATGATTTCTAGGGAGGAACTGCCTATACTCATCAAACACTCATTTTCTTAAAGTTTTGGAATGATGGGATTTCATCTTTGAACCACACATTGGACATGCAAATTTTCTCTTTGTTTGAAGACTTACAAGATAACGATAAAATTGGATTAAATATGTATATTTTTAGAATTAGAATTATCCCGTACAACTAGAATTCACCATAACATACCACATAAATGTGTCAACCCTTGAGCATCATGAATTGTCCACACCAGCATTGCATGGAATTGAAATTCTCTTTGTCCAATTGGTCAGGAGATGTCATACATAGTGAAACCATTCCATAACACCAACAACTCGTCGATAAGAGGCACAATATATACATTCATATCTTTCACTTGGTACTTACCTAGTTGAATTAACAACAACATCAGATAATTATTGTGACCATTTCACTCCAAGACTTATAATTACATGTAGATAACTATAAAATAATAAGATACCTAGAACAATCATTGCCAACATAATGTGCTCCCTCTTTATTGACATCCATGGAGGAAGGTTATTGTTTATAACAAAAATAGGCCACATCGAGAAAATGGATCTCATCTCTCCATGTGGATTGACACCGTGTGCTGCCAGAGAAAGCCTGAGATTTTGAGGTTCCTCTTTAAAGTGTGGCCACTTTTCCTCTATGTCCATAAATGATGAACCATCCGCAGGCATTCAAATAATGTCATCTTGAATCCTGCCACATGCATGGTAATCCATAAATTGTGCCAAGCTATTGCACCTGAATAATCATTTCAGACGTGGAATAATGGGGATGTGACGAAGAACCTTGCGAGGCACCTTTTTTGTCACTTGATCATCTCGATATCTGCTCTTATGGCATTCAAGGCATTCTGTTGCATTTTCATGTTCTTTATAATAAATAATATGATCTTTGAGACAAACATCTATTGTTTGATACTCCATTCCAATATTTTTCATAGTGGCGCATAATTCTTGGTACGAGTGAGGGAGAACATTTGATGGTGGTAACAGAAAGTCACCTATCAATCTGTAACAAATAATATAAGTCATTACTATAAACAATCTTAATGGTACATGTTTCACCTTTTATAGACTATAATGACATATATGACAAACCTTAGCATACGTGACATTGCTATGTTGGATAAACTATTCATAACCTTCAAATTCACCAATAAAAATATAGTAGAGAGTAGAGTAGATTGGGAGCCTTCATAAAGGGTCGTGTTCACCTTCTCAAGTAGAGGTATATCATGGATGTTGTCAATGTTATCCTCATCATAATCATCATCATCAGCAGCAACAGTAGCACCAGCAACACCAGTACCAAATGTGTCAATGATCAATGCATTCATACCATCATCTTCAAATGTGTTTTCTAGCGCATGATCATCATCTTCCATGGGATCATGATCTTCAACTTCAATACTCACACCTCCATGTTCCTCTATATTCACACTGGGGAGATCGACCTATATAAAAATGGTGATAATCAAACCTCCTTCCATAGTTCATATGTATATTAATTGTGAAAATAATATAGCAAACAAATTACCACTGGATTGTAATCAAACCCCCCTTCCATGTGACCATTCTCCCTACAATGTCTCTTTGTTGTTTTGATTTTGATTCTTCTTGTCTTTAAGCCGTTACAACTCTTGCATGGACAATAATATTTTTCATCGGCTTCTCTTTGAAAGTTAGACAACAATCTAGCGATTGTCTCCCTATTTTGATCTAATTCCCTTGTATTATCTGACATGATCCTTAATGTGTATATCTGCAAAACAAATTGGAGATGCCTCCTTTCATTAGCTTTATGTCACCTTCTCATAGCTTCTCATTTTCTGACAGATTTCGCCAAAAGCTTTGTAGGAAACCAAGTAAGGGGTATTCTTGAGTTCAAACACATTGAGCTGCTACAACTGAATTATAAATCATGAATTCACTATAAAATTAAAACTGAATAGGGACATAAGTAAGATATTTAATGCATTATTACTTCATCGTGATGATAAAAATTTCATTGACTCAAAGCTCATAGTGGTGCAGGGGCACCTAGAGCACATAAGGAGTTCACAAAACCTATGGAGATCAAAAAGACATCAGTGAACGTGAAGATATCCAATGACATCAATTGGAGCATTTTGGAGCCTATAATGACCTATAAGGTTAATACTTGTAATAAATTGGCAATAAGCCCTTAAAGGCCTAATAAGCCTTAGGACCAATTTAGGAGTCTAGGATGATTTTTTGAGTTGTAAGCTTATAATAGTTTAGATTTAGTTTTAATAAGGTTTAATAAGTTTATTTAGATCATATTCCAAGGTCTTAGGATTCAAAAATCTTAAGAAATGCTTCATTTGCAATGTTGTTAATTCAAATTTTTGAATAACAACGGTCACTTGTAAAAGGAGGGAAAAGGGGTTTTTATGTTTAATTAGTATTAATATAATTTTATAACCACCAAAGTTGGTTGAATAGACTTAGAGGAAGTTATAAATGAGAGGATCAAGCCATTATACGACAGATTGGAATGAGACACTCAAAACTGTACAGACTGCTACAACAAATTGAATAAAAGTATGATTTTCTTGCAAATTTGAAAGGATTTTTGGTATGATTCAAAGTTGTTAATGGTTGGAATATTTTCTACAATGTTTTGATCCTTATATTTCATGACTTTTAAGTCATTCATGCTCTGAGAATTCTATTCTAGTCGCTGTTATTCCATTTTGGGACTGTACAGTCATTGAAAATCTGAATTAGGACTATTTTCTTGAGTTTCTTTCATTATGAATGTCATTCTATGAATGTAGATTATTGGTTCTCATAGAATGGCATCCAATTAACATGTATTATAATCCTCTAACTTTTGAAATGCAAGTTTGATTGACTGTTGTGGTGATCACCATGGGGAATACTAAGAAACTAAGTGAATTTGGAGGATAGGCTAAAGGATAGAGAGTTCTGGCCAAACAAGGGCAATATTTTATGATTGAAATTGTATAGACATGTTAATTAAAAGGTGAATCAACCATTATTTGTTACAGGAAACCTTTAGAAATGTGACATTGAGGAAGCCCTAGATTTAAGGGTTTTGAGGGCACAAATTGGGGCTTTTGTATCTAGAAACCTCTTGGAGTCAAATTGACTTCATATTCCTTTGATTTGAACCTATTAATGACACTGTGAAAAGACTTGGAGCCTGGGAGTTTGACTGGTTAGTACTTTCTTTGTAAATGCATGAGTTTTAGGCCTTAAAAATATGAGAAACAGTGTTAATAGTCATATACCTTCCAAAGAAACCTACCCTGTCCTTTTGGCATGTTAAGGTACTCCATAAAGGGTAATAAAATATATAATATTTTTACCTAGTGTTTTGGGAAAAGTTGAAATTAAAGCCTTGTGAAGGCTGTTGCAGGGCTACAAGACAGGGCTAATAGGCCTAGTGGCAGTTTGAAGGAGTTTTGAAGGTTTAGAAGTGTTGGGTCTTACTTGGAACCACAAAACCTCTTGAATACTCCTTAATACAGTCTAAAGATACCATTCCCATCATCATTTACCATTTGGGTTAGTCTTGGTGTGATTGTGATCATTTGGAGAACTTGAGGGCTTGGGGATAGTACCTAAACCTCTGAAATTTCTAAACTCTACTTGTAAAACCTTAACCACCACCCTTACCTCTGCATCACATAGAAATTCAAAACAATAGGATATCTTAATCTTTATGAGCTCAAATTCAAAATAGTAAGTGCATTATTTTATTACTAATGTCCCTATTTGATCTAATAGCATCAATATAACAAACAGAGCATCGATCAATCAAATAGGGACATGAGGTGCTCAAATAGTGAGCTCATAAAACAACATATTTAGTCTTAATAAAATCTTATAAAGAAACATATATTGTGTGAAGTGTTTCATCTCTTTTAATTTATTTTGTTGTTGATATTCACTATGTGGTACTCCCCGTTTATGATCATTTCATGAGGAAATGTCTTGATGGCTTGCAGGATGCAAGCTAGGGAATCATG
This sequence comes from Chamaecyparis obtusa, assembly GCA_027943335.1. Classification (NCBI taxonomy): domain Eukaryota; kingdom Viridiplantae; phylum Streptophyta; class Pinopsida; order Cupressales; family Cupressaceae; genus Chamaecyparis; species Chamaecyparis obtusa. The sequence goes on from BSBK01001859.1 coordinate 2,594,465, forward strand.
CATTATTTATGAGCTCACTGTTTAAGCATTGTCCAATCAAATAGGGACATGAGGTACTCAAACAGTGAGCTCATAAATAATGCATGATGCCCTAGTTGTAGGTAGTTATCTCTTCTATAATTATGGAGGAGTGAAAGGTAATGATCAATGAGATTTTTGCTATTAGATCATACATTAATACACTTACTATTTTGAATTTGAGCTTGGGCATCATGCAATGTTATTGCTATCATTGCATGCTTGCTACTATTGTGCACCATATATTGTTTTATACACTATTTATTTCATTGAGACTGTGAACTATTGTAGTTGACTATATTCTTTTGGGTTCTGATCTATTGTAGTTGTTTCTTTTTTCTTTGAATCATTGTTTACAATTACTTTTGATGCAATATTTGTGTGAAGAACAATAACAAAATGGTGAATGTGTGTATTTGACAAAGATAAACATGACACATTTTGTTGGGCTGATTGGGTTGGCCTGGACCATTTTCATTATAGAAGAGATAACTACCTACAACTATATTTCATAATTCCTCCTTTGAAGTCATAGGTTAGTTTAACTATTGGACAATGAGCTGATAGGAGTTTCAAATAGATTTGAATAAAAACTACGAGTATTGAATTTTATCACGCAATGTTATTGCTGTCATTGCATGCTTGCTGTTGTTGTGCACCATATATTGTTTTATACACTATTTATTTCATTAAGACTGTGAGCTATTGTAGTTGACTGTATTCTTTTGGGGTCTGATCTATTGTAGTTGTTTCTTTTTTCTTTGAATCATTGTTTACAATTACTTTTGATGCAATATTTGTGTGAAGAACAAGAACAAAATGGTGAACGAGTGTATTTGACAAAGTTAAACATGACACATTTTGTTGGGCTGATTAGGTTGGCCTGGTACCATTTACATGGCCTGGCCAAATATTAAACAGTGAGCTCATGAACAATGTATGATGCCCTAGCTTGCAACCCATGAGCCATCAAGACATTTCCTCATGAAATGAAATGATCATAAACGGGGAGTACCACATAGTGAATATCAACACCAAAACAAATAAAGAGAGATCAAACACTTCACACATTACCTTGAAGGTAATAGAAATGATGCCCTAGCTCTCAAAGCTTGTAGGTCATCAAGCATTCCAAATGAAAAGATGTAAACAATGCAAGTATTAAACAGTGAGCTCATGAACAATGTATCATGCCCTAGCTTGTAGCAGCCTGCGAGCCACCAAGACATTTCTTCATGAAATGATCATAAACAGGGAGTACCACATAGTGTATTATTTTATTATTGATATCCCCATTTGATCTAATAGCATCAATATAACAAATAAAGCACTGACCAATCAAAGAGGGACATGAGGTGCTCAAACAGTGAGCTCATAAAACAATATATTTAGTCTTAATAAAATCTTATAAAGCAACATATATTGTTTGAAGTGTTTAATCTCTCTTTATTTGTTTTGTTATTAATATTCACTATGTGGTACTCCTTGTTTATGATCAAATAGACAAATCTCAAATGCCTACCTCAAGTGCCAGTACCCTCTTCCCACATGGTGCCGGTCTCTTCACGTATGCCAAACTCAAATGCCCTCTTTGCACCACGCAAAAGTGTAGTGCCATCTTCACGGAAGCTCTTCGAATTCACAAATTACAAATGACACTTTATTTATTTATTTATTTTATAACCAAATGGGTGTTGCAATTTATGAGCTCACTGTTTGAGCACTGTCCAATCAAATAAGGACATGAGGTGCTCAAATAGTGAGCTCATAAACAATGCATGATGCCCTAGTTGTAGGTACTTATCTCTTCTATAATGATGGAGGAGTGAAAGGTAATGATCAATGAGGTTGCTGCTATTAGATCATACATTAATACACTTACTATTTTGAATTTAAGCTCGGGCATCATGTAATGTTATTGCTGCCATTGCATGCTTGCTACTGTTGTGCACCATATATTGTTTTATACACATAGAACAATAGGTTTGGGGACTCAGACTTATGTTCAATCCTTAGTAATGGTTTGGCGAACTAATTACTAGATGAGTGACTACAATACCCTAGTTTGCATTATTAGATGATCTTGTTTAATTTGTGTTCATTTCATGCAAAGATACATGTAAAGGAAAATAAATTTTTGCATCTAAAGGTTACATGTATATATATGAAAAATAACTTGTATATACTATACAAGGAAAATAGCTTTTAGAAGAAAATGCAAGAGTACATGCATACATAAGAGGATGAACATAAATAATAAGGGTGCCAGACATTGCCTGAAGTGATAAATTTTTGACTCGGGTATGAATCTAGTGTGCCCCTGTGTGATCTAGAACCTGTAAAGAAAAGAGAGATGGGGGTTAGATAAAAAAATATCTAAGCAATGAATGACATCCTATTACTGATCCTCATCTACAATTATGCATGTGCATAGTCAAGCCATACACTTCTGAAAGAAAAACCAAGCTCACAGTCTCAATGAAATAAATAGTGTATAAAACAATATATGGTGCACAAAAGCAACAAGCATGCAATGACAACAATAACATTGCATGATGCCCAAGCTCAAATTCAAAACAATAAGTGTGTTAATGTATGATCTAATAGCAACAACCTCATTGATCATTACCTTTCACTCCTCCATCATTATAGAAGAGATAACTACCTACAACTATATTTCATAATTCCTCCTTTGAAGTATAGATATATGGACATGAGGTGCTCAAACAGTGAGCTCATAAACAATGCATGATGCCCTAGCTTATAGCCCGCAAGCCATGAAGACATTTCCTCATGAAATGATCATAAACAGGGAGTACCACATAGTGAATATCAACAACAAAACAAATAAAGAGAGATCAAACACTTCACACAATGCCTTGAAGGTAATAGAAATGATGCCCTAGCTCTCAAAGCTCGCAGGTCATCAAGCATTCCAAATGAAAAGATGTAAATAATGCCAGTTTTAAACAGTGAGCTCATGAACAATGTATGATGCCCTAGCTTACAGCCCATGAGCCATCAAGATATTTCCGCATGAAATGATCATAAACGGGGTGTACCACATAGTGAATATCAACACCAAAACAAATAAAGAGAGATCAAACACTTCACACAATATATGTTGTTTTATAAGATTTTATTAAGACTAAATATATTGTTTTATGAGCTCACTGTTTGAGCACCTCATGTCCCTATTTGATTGGTCTGTGCTCTATTTGTTATATTGATGCTATTAGATCAAATAGGGACATCGGTAATAAAATAGGGACATCAGTAATAAAATAATACACATACAGTTTTGAATTTGAGCTCATAAAGATGAACTTTTAGAAGAATATGAATGAATGCAAATATACATAAGTGGATGAGCATAAATAATGAAGGTACCAGACATTGCCTGAAGTAATGAAGTGTTGACCCAAGGTTCAATCCAGTATGCTCTTGTATGATCCAAAACCTGCAAGGAAGAAAAAGATGGGGTTAGATCCAAAGGATCTAAGCAATGCCTGGCACCCTATTACTGATCCTCATCTACAATTATGCATGTGCAATGTGAATAAAAACTAAGAGTATTGAATTTTATCATGCAATGTTATTGTTGTCATTGCATGCTTGCTGCTATTGTGCACCATATATTGTTTTATACACTATTTATTTCATTGAGACTGTGGGCTATTGTAGTTGACTGTATTCTTTTGGGGTCTGATCTATTGTAGTTGTTTCTTTTTTCTTTGAATCATTGTTTACAATTACTTTTGATGTAATATTTGTGTGAAGAACAAGAACAAAATGGTGAACGAGTGTATTTGACAAAGATAAACATGACACATTTTGTTGGGCTGATTGGGTTGGCCTAGTACCATTTTCATTATAGAAGAGATAACTACCTACAACTATATTTCATAATTCCTCCTTTGAAGTCATAGGTTAGTTTAACTATTGGACAATGAGCTGATAGGAGTTTCGAATAGATTTGAATAAAAACTAAGAGTATTGAATTTTATCATGCAATGTTATTGCTGTCATTGCATGCTTGCTGCTGTTGTGCACCATATATTGTTTTATACACTATTTATTTCATTGAGACTGTGAGCTATTTTAGTTGACTGTATTCTTTTGGGGTCTGATCTATTGTAGTTGTTTCTTTTTTCTTTGAATCATTGTTTACAATTACTTTTGATGTAATATTTGTGTGAAGAACAAGAACAAAATGGTGAACGAGTGTATTTGACAAAGATAAACATGACACATTTTGTTGGGCTGATTGGGTTGGCTTGGTACCATTTTCATTATAGAAGAGATAACTACCTACAACTATATTTCATAATTCCTCCTTTGAATTCATAGGTTAGTTTAACTATTGGATAATGAGCTGATAGGAGTTTCAAATAGATTTGAATAAAAGCTAAGAGTATTGAATTTTATCATGCAATGTTATTGCTGTCATTGCATGCTTTCTATTGTTGTGCACCATATATTGTTTTATACACTATTTATTTCATTGAGACTGTGAGCTATTGTAGTTGACTGTATTATTTTAGGGTCTGATCTATTGTAGTTGTTTCTTTTTTCTTTGAATCATTGTTTACAATTACTTTTGATGCAATATTTGTGTGAAGAACAAGAACAAAATGGTGAACGAGTGTATTTGACAAAGATAAACATGACACATTTTGTTGGGCTGATTGGGTTGGCCTGGTACCATTTACATGGCCTAGCCAAATATTAAACAATGAGCTCATGAACAATGTATGATGCCCTAGCTTGCAGCCCGCGAGCCATCAAGACATTTCCTCATGAAATGATCATAAACAGGGAGTACCACATAGTGAATATCAACACCAAAACAAATAAAGAGAGATCAAACACTTCACACAATGCCTTGAAGGTAATAGAAATGATGCCCTAGCTCTCAAAGCTCGCAGATCATCAAGCATTCCAAATGAAAAGATTTAAACAATGCCAGTATTAAACAGTGAGCTCGTGAACAATGTATCATGCCCTAGCTTGTAGCCCATGAGCCATCAAGACATTTCCTCGTGAAATGATCATAAATGGGGAGTACACACATAGTGAATATCAACAACAAAATAAATAAAGAGAGATCAAACACTTCACACAATGCCTTGAAGGTAATAGCAACAATGCCCTAGCTCTCAAAGCTTGTAGGTCATTAAGCATTCCAAATGAAAAGATGTAAACAATGCTAGTATTAAACAATGAGCTCATGAACAATGTATCATGCCCTAGCTTGCAGCCTATGAGCCATCAAGACATTTCCTCATGAAATGATCATAAATAGGGAGTATGCACATAGTGAATATTAATAGCAAAACAAATAAAAAAAGATCAAAAACTCCACACAATGCCTTGAAGGTAATAGTAATGATGCCCTAGCTCTCAAAGCTCGTGGGTCATCAAGCATTCCAAATGCTAAGATGTAAACAATGCCACTATTAATAGTGCGAAGATGTAAATAGTGCCACTAAAATTGATTTAATGAGAAGACAAAGCTCAAATTCCTACCTGAAGTGCCAGAGCCCTCTTCCCACATGCAGGTGCCAGCCTCTTCACGCACGCGAAACTCGAATGCCCTCTTCGCGCCATGCAAAAGTGCTGTGTCATCTTTGCGGCAGCTCTTCGAATTCACAAATTATGAATGACACTTTCTTTTCTTTTTTTTGTTTATAACAAAATGGGTGTCACAATTATGATGATATTGTCACTATTATGACACCATTGGGGGCACTTGCAAAAAAAAACAAAAATTGTAGTGGCGTCGCAAATTGGTGTTGAAATTTGACCCCAAATGTTGTAGTGTTTCATTAATTACTTGAGATTCTACCATGTTTTAATGCCTTAAATTTCGGCATTAAATCCTTCAAATGTGTCTTGCACTGATCTTTTACGTAACACAAAGTCCTCCATGATTTGTGCAACAAATCTTGGTAGAAGAGTCACATAAGTATTTGTCAACTGTGACTTTCACTGGTTCACAACGGTCTCAATGATATCTCACCAATCAAAGATGATCAGTTTACACCCTCATTTTACATCCTTAGGTAGTGTATAGGTCTGGTCTTCACCTTCCACTCTTCTTTTCTCTATCTATACCGACTATAATCTTTTGGTACCTTTACCTCGGTTTCGGTCATATACTTGACTAGTTATTGCTCTGGTTAGTGACTTCACTAGTCATAGTACTTCTTCTGGATCAATATGTGTCATCGGTTTAATATGTGTCATCAGTTTCCTAACCGATCTCTTTTGTTGACTACACATATTTACTATTATTGTCACATGTTCACTGTTAGACCACTTTTAGTTTTCCCCTATTCATTGTTAGACCAATGTTAGCATTCACCTATTTATTGTTAGACCAATGTTAGCTTTGGACATCAATGACAACACCACTTTTCCATATGTAGGTTACATCCTTATCGGTTAATGCCAACACCTTCTCAGTATCACTCATAGGCCCTTTATCTTCTTCAATTTTCATATCCTCAACATGGGAAAAATTGGTTTTTCTAGCATGCTTCTTCTTTTTCTTATTAGCAGCTTTGTGAACCTCAGTATTATCATTTTTATTTTTGTCATCTTCAGTTGACGAGTAAATAATAAGAGGCTTCTTGGTTCTTTTTTTCAAATCCTTTTTTGAGGAAGAGGAAACATCTCTCCCCTTACCTCTTATTTTCCCTTTCTTCAAATTCTTGTTTCCATAAGAGGAATTAGAATCAGCCTCAAAGTTAGTTTTAGTTTATTCATTAGCAAAGTAATCCTCATCTAAATCCTTGTTTCCTAGGTTGGAGCCATGACACCTAGGGTGTTCGATAGCCTTGGCCTTCAACTAATTGAAAGCATGATCCCCCTTAGGGCTCTCATTCATCTCCTTTATAGTGAAATTCATAGATCTCAACAAATAATAAGGGAGACAAATATTATCCCCATGGGGAAAATGATTCAATATAACAAAGTGATAGCCATAAGACCTAGTATATCTACCATCTAGAGTAATGTAACTCATAATAGCAAACAAAACATTTCTCCATGGCCCACTAATTCTCTTGGGGGAGTAATAGGTGTTACGAAACTTTACTAGACATTTTATTTCATTTTCTTCTTCTGGGAATTTCTTAACAACCCATCAGTGAGCTTCCTATTATTCAAATTTTATTCATTTGTAAAGGGAAAGGTTTGATTCTAGACCTAAAGTATCAACCTGCTTCTAAATTTGAGATAAAAGATCTTAGTGTAGATAAACACATTCTTGGGATGACAATGAGAAGAGATAAAGTGGAAAAAAACTATGGTTGGTTCACAATTAAAAAAAATTATTTTTATAGAGGTTCAACATGCAGGATTATAAAGCATTATATGTTCCTTTTATATCTAGAACAAAGTTGTATTTTTTATATTGTCCTACATCCCCATCTGAGATGGAAGACATGAGAAGAGTACCTTAACAGAGTGCAACTAGAGTTTTGATATATGTTATGGTCTTTACTAGACCAAACATTGCTCAAGTAGTGGGAATTCTTATAAGATATATGTCTAATCTTGGCAGATTTCATTGGGATGTAGTTAAAAGAGTATTTAGATATTTTAAGGGTACCTCTAAGTATTATTTATGTTATCATGGTAGTATGATAGGAGAAAAATTGACATTGATATTTGTAGTTATGTGGATTCAAAATGGGCAGGTGATGTTGATAGTAGAAGATCCACCAATGCTTATGTGTATACTTTATTTGGTGGTATAATTAGTAGGATGAGTAAGAATAAGGCTATGGTTTCTTTGTCCAAAAGTAAAGAAAAGTATATGGTAGGTATTGATCTACAAACTCTAGTGAGTGTGCTTACTCAAATAAGTTCTTCAGTTACCAGATTTGAAATCAATCACTTAACTTGCTTAATCTCAAATCTGATACAAGATCTTTAATTAATGGTTTTGAATCCAATATGAAAACTCAATCCTTTAACCTTCATCAAGTATGGAACTCATGTATGAACAAACTTACCTAATGAGGTTATTTCCACGAAGCTTAGGTGGACAAGCAATGGACTGGTTCTCAAAACTACCCATGAGAATCAAAACATTCGAGGAATCAGTGGAGAAATTTATCCAACAATACTCCTACAATATCCAACACACGTGACTATGTTGGATTTATGCAACATAAAACAAAAAAGTGGAGAATCATTCTTGACCTTTTTACAATGACAGAGGAAGATATTCACACGACACACTTGACAAATACCTGAAAGCAAAAAGATGGACATCTTTATCAATAACTTGGTACCTGAGATGAATTTTCTTATACAACTACAAGGTCCACCAAGCTTTGATAAAATGATAGATAGTGCCATCTGTAATACCCCAAAAATGGGTTTCAGGACCATTGACCTCCTACATCAACAAATCGATCTAAATCAACATAAAAGTCCTAACCTAAGGCACATCGGCGCATCAAATTATCGAAACCCTAATCGATCCTATCCTAATTTTGCATCGGAGAATATTCCTAATTTATTTTAATTATCTTTAATTAAATATTATTTGGCGATAAATGACATTATTTATCCTAAAGTTAATTAATTAAATATGTTGAATATTTGATTAATTTAATTTAATTCTACCACTTAATTATTTAATTAGATTTAATTACATTTATTCCTAATTAATATTATTTCTATTTGATAATAAATCAAAAATTTTGAAAATAATCAATTGAATATCTATGAGTTGATTAAATCAAATTGTCAAATTTAATGATATAGTTTTGGGATAAAAGTTTGATTAAATAATTGATTAACCCATACATCAGTTATTTTTATTCAAAAATCAGTTAAGTTGAGAATAAATCACTTGAATTATTAAATAAATTCATGATTATCCATGCACATTCAGAAAAGTAGTTAAACTCTAAATCAACAAATCAATTCAATTTGTTAACTTTTGGAACTCAACATGTGATTGTGAGTTTAAAAAGTGACCTGAACTCCTATTTGAGTTTAAAGGCCAATTTTGCATGATTTTGTGAGTTAACTCTTTTTGATTTTCTGATAACTCACCAATCAATCTGAGGTGATCAGGGAGAGATTTTTGGCTTTCCATGAGTTCTCACAGAAGATAGATTTGTATATAAATGAGGCTCAATCTTTCATAATAGATGACCTTCTTGCAAATCTGGAGAATGTGGCTTGTGTGATCTGGCGATTTTGTGAGATTGTACTAATTTCTTGAGATTCTTGTTGTCATTTGGTTTTATTTTCATAGAAATTCATATCATTGTTAGATTAGATTGCATTCATTTCAATTTAGTTTTAGATCAATTTTCATACAGTTTTCATCCATATTGCATAGAAAAATAAAAAATATAGATGAATCTGCATTCAATTTTCATCCATCTTTCATCATTAAATCCTTCATTTAGGTGCTACATTATCACTGGTCTCGGTCCAATTCTGAGAATATCAAACTTGCATCTACTAGAAGGCAGTAAATCACCTGGTTAGTCATATTGTCTTATTTGCAGATTTTTGGGATTTGCTAACCTCTAATGTTTTATTGAAGTGTTGTGTTTCCAACTAGGTACAATTTTCACACGCACATTTCTGGCGCCCACCGTCGGGCTCGACAGTGGGTTTCCATTCTGATTTTATCATTTTTTTGACATTGTCATTTCAAAGCTTCAATTTTTATTTTGGTTCTATACAATGTTGTACGACATTCTGCACATTATTGTACCAAAATACTTTGTCTGTCGTACGACAGATGACAATCTACTTTATTGTGCCGGTTGTATTGGTATTGTCATATGAGATCTAAAGTGTTGTGTGTGCAAGAACCCACTATCGTATCATACCAAAATTGTCATATGGGAGGTAGTATATTCTCATATGATTTTTGACTCGAGTATTGCATTGTCGTATCATAATTTTTAGCAGTCTTTGATATTTGGATTTCAAATTTTGACTGACAACTAACCCTAATAGTTAATGCTTGCTATTTTCTGATCATTTTGACAACCTAACACATTTGTGCAGGAGGAGAGATGAAGACTGAGCGTAAAAACATTCTTTAGCCTCTTCTTATCTTGACTTCTAAGCCTATCTTTTGTAGATAACCCCATTTTTCAGAAAAACGTGGTGAAAGATGCTCAATGAACAAAATTTCTGGCAGGTGGTTTTGCAGGTTGCCTAATATTATTCAAGAAAATATTATGTTTTCTTAAATTTCATTTCATAGACACTTAGTTAAATAGGTACGTGCATCTATTTCCATTGGGGAAAATACTGAGGGGATTATGCTCTTCTCCTTCTTAGGAGAATCAGAAACCCAAAAGGTGTCTTCTTTGGTGCCAGTTTGCATACTATCCTCTGGATTAATCTACTTGGCATGTCTTGGATAGGGAAAAGGAAAAGGTTAGGGGATTATTCTCTTCTCTTTCAAAGAATCAGAAACCTAGATCATGTGGTCCCCAACCTCACATTTGCTTTAAACCTTTAGAGGACCTACCGGAGAGGTAAAAAGCTCCCAAAAATGACCCAAGTGGGGACAAGTCTTACACCGACTCTTCCACCCCACTATAAAATTTGATGCTTCCTTGAGGTTAAAGCCTCATAAGATATAGCTATGTTTGTTCCTTGGTCTCGTGCCATGAACACGATTTGATTTTGTGTAGAGTGGAGCCGCTTAAATCTTGCTTGCAAGACTACACTTGTGAGAGTGCTCATAGGGTTAAAAACCTTAATCTTGCTTACGGGACTATGGGAGGCAGTTGTGAATGGATGTCTTGATTAAAAGCCTAAGATAGTTTTGCCACCGATCCACCCCCGAAGGATTTGTAGTGCTTGTGCAAGGTGAATAGTAATCACCCCAAGAAACTCATCATATCGAGCCCTCTTCGATGCTTGAACTTGACTAATATGGGCTTCAACATCCATTGCATGTTGTTGGACCTACATATTCTGAGGAGTCCATGAGTGTGTTCCTAAGTCAATGAGCAAGTAATACATCTATTCTCCTAGCTAGGATAAGATAGGTATGATTGATTCATTGAGTCAGTTCCCTCTATTTTCTATGATTGTAAGCCTACTACTATGTTAAACAACTTGAGACAATCCAATACATAGATTTTCTAAACCAAGAATAGAGAAATTTGCAAACAATCTGATACCGAAAACACCAAATAGCTGAAAACTTACAAATTTTGAATGAAAATCCTTTTCAAGTGTAAACTGTCATCCTGGAAATCCAATTGTCATACGAGTCTTGCTATGAATTAGAATTGTATGGGAATCAATACTATGTCGTACGAGTCTTGTCAAAAAACCAAAGCAAAGAAATATCCTGGAGTCATTTGTCGTACGAGTCTCTACAATTGTCATGCCAGCCCTGATTTTGTGTCGTATGAGCCTAGATAAATTCATACAAGATTTGACCAAAAATTATTAGAAGAGCCCTATTTTGTCATAAAATCAACCATTTGCAGTCATCATTCAGATTCTATCAGAAAATCCCCTATGTCAGGAACAGAGCAGAATCAATAGAGAATCCAACTCATTTTTCCCAAAGTGGTCTTTTTAGCTTGATTTTGTCTTCCGATTCTTGATCTGAATCCCATCTCATCTTGTGTCAGAACCTTGTCAAAATAATCTCAAAATTTATCCTCAAAATGGCTAAGTGTTGTGAGCTCATGTTCATCATCTCTTGGGCATCTAACCATACACCTAGGGCACAGTATCCTACACTTATGTCCAATCAGTCTTCTCACCAAATCTTGACAAGGTTGCATCATTCAATTTTTCCTAAATTAGATCATCTATCAGTTGTCTTATCTTTCTCTTCTGATTCACCCAAGGTTGATGGTAGAAACTAGAGCTTCCTCACACTGAAAACCAAGAGAAGAACCTAAAATGTCAACATCATCTTCTCTAATTGTTTAGACCATCCATTAGTCGTACAATACCACTCATTATGAAGAAGACACCCTAGGCAATCTACATCTAAGACAAGGTTTCTCTAATCCTCCTTATTCAATCCCAGAGGAAAATCAAAATGCTAATATGTCTCAAAGAGGAGCAAACCAAGGCTCCCAAGGTCACCAGTCCAATCATGGCAGAGATCTAGAATCCACACCAACTAAAATCAAATGGTTTCATGAGGATGATCTCTTTAGAAGACTGATGAGACACTTCCTATAAGAAGACAAAGATACATACTTCCTTGAATTGGCAAGACAAGGAGCCAAGCTTCCTCCCAACTTCAATGTTGAAGACATCATCACACAAGAGGAAGAAACTCCCATAACAACTATGATGAAATAGATGCATGCCATGAAAATCAAACTTAACAAGCTGGAAAAGGAGAAAGAACCTAAAGAATTCTCTATGGAAGCCTTATGTCCATTTCCATTCGATCATAATTTGTACATGCCACCCTTCCTGAAAAGAGTGGAGCTCCCCAAATATGACAAATATGATGGAAATTCTAATCCTCAAGATCATGTCAGTGAATTCTATACTCTATCCATGAAGTTCATGCATGAACCAACATACCTAATGCATCTTTTCCCTTGATCTTTGGGAGGGGCAACCATCAACTAGTTCTCTAAAATGCCTCCAACTATCAAAACCTTTGAGGATCTAATCAAACTATTTTACCAACAATACTCCTACAATATCCAACATTCGGTCACCATGATTAATATCTGTAATATGAAACAAAACCTAGGATAACCCTTCCTGACTTTCATCAAATGCTGGAGGAAGATGTTTTCACTCTATGCCTGACCAATTCCAAAGAATGAGAAACTATAAATCTTTATCAATAATCTGATTCTGGAACTCAATTATCATTTGCAAATGCAAAATCATTCATCCTTTGATAAAATGGTAGAAAATGCAATAAAAATTGAAAATGTGCTTGTTCATAAGGGAGACATGTTGCTTCATAAATAAAACAAGTATGAATCAGGATCTAGTTCCAACAAAGACAAAGGCAAAATCTGGAATAGGAACAAAAACATCATCACAGACGGTGTTGTTGATCATATCAGTGCTCCATCTAAAGCACTAGCATTCAATCTCACCATTGGCACCCAAGCCATAAAAGCTTCTGATATGAAAGCAACTGAACCAGCTAAAAAGTCAACTGACTACAAACCTTGGGTTACAAAACCAAAGCATGAGTTCACTCCTCTAGGTGAGTCCTTGGAATCTACCATGAAAACTCTATTGGAAAATAATATCATCATGTTGCCTGAAATCAAACCATATGACCTCGAAGTCAAACCTAAGTGGTGGAAAGAGACTAATTTCTATGATTTCCATCAAAACAAGGGTCATAAAACCAAAAAATACATGCGTCTGAAACATCTCATTCAAGACAAAATTGACGCTGGGGAAATTGTGATTGATAGCCATAAATCTAATAATGATCATATGGAATTCACAAAACCTTTTCCAAAGCATAATCAAGGAGATTCATCTGGTAGCAATGATGTTATCAACATGGTAGAACCATGCCTATCTGAACACTATAATGTCATCACTATTGTCAGAAAGGACAGAGATAACCAAACTACTAATGTAGTTACTTGATCTCAAACTCAGGCAAATCTCCAAGGACAAAACTTGGGTTCATCAAATGCCCCGAAGGTCCCATTCAATCTTGCATCAACATCCAAACAAAGGACTACTTCCAAATCTTCCAACTCTAAAGAGTCCAAAGAGATATCACACAACATCATCCAACAATTGCAACATACCAATGCCAAAATCTCTATATTCGAGTTGGTTCACATCTCTCCTGCTCATCGTGAAATCTTGGATAAAGCTTTGATTGGCTCTAATGTTCCTAAAGATCTTGATCTTGACAAATTCCAAACAATGGTAGGTCACTTGACGTCTCCTCAATATATATCCTTTTTAGAAGAAGATGACAACTCGATGAGTCACCTACATAACCAACCCTTGCATATTGAAGTCTTAATCCAAAACTATCGTGTCAAACATGTGTTGATAGATGGAGGTGCTAGTCTAAATATCTGCTCTTACAAATTGGTTACACAACTGGGATTTTCAAAAGATTCTATTGATCCTAAAAAGAAGATAACCATAAAAGCATATGATGAACAAGAAAGAAATTGCAAAGGAGTCATTGTGCTACCTATCAAAATGGGACCTGTCATCAAAGATATTACCTACCAAGTACTGGATCTTCCACTAGCCTATAACATTCTTCTAAGAAGACCCTGGATACATGAGATGCAAGATATTCCATCAACCTATCATCAATGTCTAAAATTTCCCTATGATGGAGTAGAGGTCACTATACCAGTAGACACATCAACATCTTGCAACACTTTAAAGGAAAGTGCAGACAAACTTGTTCCACACAACAAAGAGTCTCCTACTAAACAAATAGACATAGCTTCTACATCTAAAATGGAAGACCTATCAAAAGGAGTCAAGATCAAAGACACTGGCATGGGAGAATACACAATGGAACTAATCCTATCTTTCACATCCCTCCTACTTTCACCTAAATCCTATGGACAACCTTCAGAAAAGGTGAAAGTGACATCTAAAGAATCGAAGGTCATATTTGATGGGAGTTTTGTCACAGAGCAGGTATAAAAAAAAGAATCGAATGAGGAAGAAGCTATACTAGAATGGCTATACAATGATGAATCTCAATCATAGACAGTTCAAAAATGTGATTCTAAAACACCTAAGATTCTTGTAAAATCATATGGGCTGAGTCACAAGTTAATGTCTAAAATGGGATATTCAAGAAAAGGACCTCCTCTAGGAACAAGAGGCAAAGGCATCATAAAACCCATTAAACACCATGGGAGAAAAACCAAGGATACTATAGGACTAGGGTATCACAAGAAGTCTTTCCATCTCGGTGGGAGTTCTACACATGTCCTAGAATAAATAGAACTGGATATTCAGCAAAAGGAAGAACCTAAACACTCAGGTAGTGATGATTCAGATACAACTAATGTTTTTCCTTATGAATGCATACCTCAGCATATATTAGACCTTCTTGAAAATGAAAAAGAACCTAAAAGAATTAATGTAGTAGACATACAAGAACCTACTACTAAACAAGACACAACCATAACACAAGAACAGGCTGATCCTGAAAATAAGAAATAGGAAGATGATGAGAGTATCACAGTAGCTGAGCATTTGGGACAAAATAGTGATTCTGAGATAGACTCCCATGAATATGAATTCCACTCAGACTCCAAAGGTAATCCTGCTTGGGGAATCCATCCTGACTTCACACATGTTCTTAATTTTCCCAGAGATCTAGATGAAGAATCAAATGACTGTGAATGGGGAATTACTCCAGAAGAGGATGAGCTTATAACAAAAAAAATATAGATGTAATTCAACGATACGCACCTATGTCTGAAATGGGTCTAGAACAAAATGGCAGACCTCATGAGTCTGATTCACTTATCACTAACATAGGATCCAACGATGACATTGAGACACTTAACACACTAAATATTCTGAGTAGTAATATCATCCTTAAATTTGAAAGTCAAATCAGAGCCAATGATGACAACACTATATGTGTAAACACAATTACTTAATCCTTTCCCACACTTACCATCCACCACCCTGAGCTTATCGACCAAACATCTACTAATCCAAGCCAAGACATCTATATCTTCCAATTGGACTATGCTCTCACCTGCTACCTAAATGCAGTAGAACCCATGGAGACTTCCATTAGTGAACCTAGTGTCAGCATGATAGAGTCAGATATCAAATATCTCAGTCAAAAGAACAATATAAAAAGAAAAGGAGTTCTGAGGGTGAAAACCACTATGTGGCAGTCTTAGAACCTAAAATACTAAAAATAAAAGACATATCCGAAGGTGAAAACCTCTTCAAGGCACCTAAGGATGAGATATTTGATGTCCTTCTGAGTCATTTACAAGACAGATCTCCAGTGTTGATAGAGCCAACTCAGTCTATCAATTTGGGCACCATAGAAGAACCACAGTTGATTCATGTAGCACAATCTCTGTCAGATGAAGAAAAATAGGCATTTACAAAATTCCTAACATAGAAGAAGATCAACTTTGCATGGAAATATTTGGATATGCCTGGGTTAGATCCTGATCTCATAATGCATCATCTCTCTATCACTCCATGAGTCAAACCAATCAAGAAAAAGTTACGAAAAATGCATCCTCATGTGGCACTCCTTGTCAAAGCTGAATTAGAGAAACTGCTAAAGGCCAGATTTATCCGAGTTATAGATTATGCTGAGTGGATCTCCAACAAAGTTCCAATTTCAAAACTAGACAAATCTATAAGAGTATGCACAGACTTTAGAGATGTAAACAAAGCATGCCCTAAGGATGATTTTCCACTACCAAACATCGATATAATAGTGGACATGACTACGTGCTTTGAAATGTACTCTTTAATGGACGGTTTCTCTGGATACAACCAAATCAAGATCACTCAAGAAGATCAAGAGAAGACAACTTTCACCTATGCATGGGGTACTTTATGCTGGAACATCATGCCATTCAGTCTTAAGAATGTTGGTGCTACATATCAACGAGCTATGACATCAATTTTACATGACATGATGCATCAAAGTATGGAGGATTATGTTGATGACACCCTAGCTAAATCAATGATGAGATCTGAACATCTAGCTGACTTGAGCAAAATACTAGATAGAATGAAAAAAATTAGTCTTTGACTAAATCCTAAGAAATGTTCTTTTGGTGTCACTTCATGGAAGCTTCTAGGGTACATTATTTTAAAGAAAGGAATTGAAGTAGATCCAGAAAAGGTCAAAGCAATCATGGAGATGCAACCTCCTAAAAACATCAGTCAAATGAGGACCTTACAAGGAAGAGTAAAATCAATCAAGTGTTTCATATCTCAACTAGTGAACATATCACAACCTTTCACAAAGACATTACATAAAGGTGTGACCTTCACATGGAATGAGGAATGTGAAAAGAACTTCAACCACATCAAGAAATATTTGGAAAATCCACCTATTCTCATGCCCCTATATAAGGGAAGCCTTTGATATTGTATGTCTTTGCTACAAATACTTCACTGGGGGCATTACTAGCACAACATGATGAAAACAAGGAGAGAGCTATCTACTACATCAACAGAACATTGGTAGTTTACGAGAAAAACTATTCCATGATAGAAAAAGTGTGTCTAGCTATCATCTTTGCATCAAAAAAGCTATGCCACTACATGTTAGCTCATACTACATAATTAATAGCTAAAATTGATCCACTAAAGTATTTATTAGGCAAAGCTGCCCTCATAGGTAGACTAGCTAAATGGGTCATGCTATTGAGTGAATTTGACATAGAATATGTTGAAAGAAAATCTATCAAAGGACAAGTGATTGCAAATCAGTTGGCTCATGCTCCAATGTTTGATGATCAACCAATGTGAATGATATTTCCAAATTCTTCTATCATGCACCTATCTTGTAGAACATGGAAATTATTCTTTGATGGATCCTACACACAAAATGGATCTAGAGCAGGCATATTGTTTATCACACCACATGGTTACTCTATTACAAAGGCATTCAGAATCAAATTCCCTTGTACCAACAACATAGCTGAGTATGAAGCTTTACTAAATCATATGAAAATGGCACTCGAATGGAGAGTAATAGAACTACACATTCATGAAGACTCACAACTAGTCATACACCAAGTCAATGATGTGTATCAAACAAAATATGAGAAGCTTGTTCCATAAATATGCATGGTAGATGACCTAAAGAAATATTTCATATCTATCATGTTTGAACAGATTCCTAGAATGGAGAACAAGGCTGCTAATGCCATGGAAACACTATCATCTTTACTACAACAACCTGAACATGAGCTATGCTACGAGTTCCAGGTGGAAGCATTGTCATTCCCTACCTATGATTGTCCAGAAACTTGAATGATCTACAACATTATCGGTCATGATTCCTCCCACTACAAAAATATCTACTCCTACCTTCAAAACCAAATCATTCTCATTACCTTTAACCTCAATGAAAAACATTACCTAATCTAAAAAGCATCACGGTATGTCATCATTGGTAATGATTTATACAAACAAAGTCTGGATGGTACACTTATTAGGTGTTTAGAATGTGAAGAGTCACAACACACATTAGAGGAAGTCCACAAAGGTATTTTTGGATCACATTCCAATAGTTTAACACTAGCTCGAAAACTCATTAGGGCAGGGTACTATTGGCCAGATATGGAAAAAAAGGCCATCAAATATGCTAATAATTTTCAGAAGTGTCAGGTCCATGGTAACTTGATTCATGCACCAGAGAGAGATTTAATTCCCTTTACAACACAATGGCCTTTTCAATAGTGGGCCTTTGATCTCATTGGTTCTATTTATCCTCATTCTTCTAATAGTCACACCCATATCATAATAGCTACATATTATTTGATGAAATGGGTAGAATCAGTTCCTTTGACACAGGCCACGGGCAAACAAATATCAATGTTCATCCTGAACTACATCATTTGTAGATATGGTATACCACAATCCATCATCACAGACAATGGAGGCCAATTCAAGAACAAGGACTTAGATTCCTTATGCTCAAAATTCAAGATCATTCAACATTGGTCATCTATTTATTATCCTCAAGGGAATGGACAAGCTAAAGTGTCCAATAAGAATTTATTAAAAATCTTGCATCGAACAGTCAACAAGACAGGAAGAGACTGGAACCTGATGATAAATCCAACTCTTTGGGCCTACAGAACAAGTATCAGAATGCCCACTGGAGCTACTACTTTCACTTTAGTTTATGGGTATGAAGTGATACTACCTATTGAGGTTGAAATCCCATCACTACAAATCATAATGCATGGTCTGGTAACTGATGATGACTACAGAGTGTCTAGGTTGCAAGAACTTGAACTACTAGATGAGCCCAGACAAGATGCGTATGATCATCTTAGAGTATATCAGAAACAAATGTCTAGAGGCTACAACAAGAAGGTCAGACACAGAGAATTTTAGGTTGGTGATCTAGTCTTGAGAGAAAATACTAAAAATCAATCTCATCAAGAACGCAAGGGGAAGTTTAGACCAAACTAGCTGGGTCCCTTTGTTATTGTTACCCTATTTTTCATCATACAAAATAATAGATAAATAGTAAGGGTGCATTTAGGTTCTTTCTTTCAACAGTGCTTTTCAGGTTATGTGAATCATCATTTTGTTATTGCTTTCAAATCAGATTTTCATTGTACTCTAAGTATTGATCAAATGTTAAAATTTCAAATTCATAATTGATCATTACATTGTGCAATCATACTGAATGTAATGACAAATGTTCTCTCATATTTCAATAAATAGAGTACAAGTATAGAATAGAAAGAAGAGATAGGAATATGAGTGGTTCCTATGAATTGCCTTGAGGAGTCTGCATATCATGAGCTGGTTGTCATGTACGGTCCTAGTCCTTCAGGTCTTCATCTTGAGTCTGCATCTGTTGGGTCTTATGTTTTTAAGAGTTGTCCTGCATCATGGTTAAGAGTTTGTTAGATCCAACTGGATCTAAGCAATGTAGAGAACGTAAACATCATACAAACAATCAATCTTTTTCATGGCTGCATATTGTAATACCCCAAAATTGACACCTATCAATTTCAATCAATTTTGGTGCATTCCTTGAATTTCTGCATCATCGAAGTCCTACTTTCCTAGGCAATTTTCTCTCTCCTACCTGACTTTACTTTGACTTGATGTCAATTGCAAAAACCCTAATTTGCATTAGTCTCACAACATAATTAATTCCTAAAGTCTTTGACTTTATTAGCTAAATAATCCCTATGTTAAATTAATTTAATTCTAAAGTCCTAAGTGCTTTAAATTAAATTAAAATCTACCCCCTTTAGCTAATACCCATAAAATGAATTAATAAATTGCTTGATTATTTGAATGGACACTCTTATTTGAATTAATAATTCAAAATAATCAAAAGGTCACCCATATGTGGCAATAAACATTCTTTTAATTAAGTAATTCATGCTTTTTTGTCTCAATTGGGAATGAAGGGTCAACTGTTCGGAATCAAGAAAATCTTCATTCCTCTTCTGGGTTTGTCTATTTATTGAACCTTCTCCTTCAATCGAAAAGAGAGCAATTTGAAAGCATATAGACTATAGCGAAATTGTCTCAACTATTTACATTTTCTCAAAGTTTATTGCATTAATTAGTTTTGCTCTCATTTAGTGTTAATTGTATCTTTAGATTAATTTGCCTACTTGCTATTAGTTAATTATCATCTTCCTTTCAAGCTTTCTTAGACTAGAATCTACATTTCATATTTACTTTCAAGTTATTAGATTAAAATCTGCATTTCATTCTAGATTACAAACTGCATTTTCATCTTAGATTAATTGTACTTTGCTTATCATTCTAGTTTTCAAATCCTCCATATTAACTTGGTCTTATGGTTGTTGGCTCTCCAATCTAAGAGTAATTAAACACCCCGATTAATTAGGAGGCAACATGTCACTTCACCATGAATTTTGAATTGAGTAATCCATACTCATTCTCGTAATTCAATTATGTGAGTAATGACTATGTTGCATGTGTAGTTGGATTAGAGGTCCATGTTCAACCACATACATTTTGGCACCCACCGTGGGGCATAAAAGATCAATTTTTGGCATCATTCTTGATTTTTCTGACAAGAAATTTGAGCTTTGCCGTGCATCCATACTTTCCTATGTACAGATTCTAGCATGAGAATCCAGAGCATACTGCGTGAAGTTTCTCTCTCAATAACACTCTCTCGCATCCTCGTGCAACATCCTATGCTTTCTCGTGCGCTGTGGAGTACTTCCTCGCATGAGATTTGACTCTAGTTTTAAATATTTTTTTTCCAGACTCTGTGTTTTCTGTTCCAGATTTCTAACAAGTTTCTATTTGCTATTAATTTCCATTTCTTTGTTCTTTCCATAGCATAACAGTTTTTTGTAGGACGTTTGTCGAAGAACATAAAACATGCTAATGTTTTGATTGTAGGACGATAGTCAAAGATCTCATAAAAATGTTGTGTTTGTTTTCTTTCTTTCATTCACATAGTCTAAATAGGGCTCTGTTAAAATTTCTTGAGAATTTTGATAGTGGGCTAGGGAATTTGACTCTTCATTACATGGAGGTGATGACCATGAATGAATCCAAAAACCCAATGATCCTACTAATATGATAGATTCTTGGGGAAGCAGAGAAAGGTAGTGAATCTTTAACACTTCTACTTGCTAGGGGATTATGCTCTTCTCTCTCTGAGAGAACCAAAAACCCAAAAGCTTGTGGATTTGGTGAAGTGAAACTAACTTGGTGATGAATTTTCTTGATGTGTTTGGGTGAAGTGATGAGGTAGAGAAGTATGCTCTTCTCTCTTTGAGAGAAACAAAAAATCAAACCCTCGGATCTAAGCCAAGTTATGTCACCTTTAAAGGGCATGCCGGAAGTTGAACCTCCAGGAATGACCCAAGTGAGTATGCACCTTTTGCTAGTGATTCCACCTCACTTTAATAAAGAATTCTTTGTTGAGTCTAAAGACTCCAAAGCCATATTAGCTTCCTTCTCATGATTTCGACTATCATCTTGAGAAGACCTTGTTTGTTGTACTAAGTGGCACCACTCCTAGCCCTGCTTGCGGGGTGTATGACTTTCAAGTGTCGGTGTGGCTGCGAGGCCCTAGCCCTATATTGGGGGCACTAGAGGTTAGTATGAATGGAAGCCTATTAAAAACTTTCCTTAGCTAGTGGCCTACCTGGTTCACCTCTGAAAGGAGGCATAATCTTTGTGCAAGGAGGGGGAAGAATCTCTCCCGTAGATTACCACCATAGGCATACACTTGGATGCTTGAAGGTGGTATATGATGCTGGCCCCTGCTTCAAGGGTAACCTTTGAACATATACTATTGAGTCCTTGGAAATACCAAAAACATGGGTGCCCTCTAGGGGGTGACACGACTGTGTGAGGTGCACGTATGTGCATAAGTAGTGGGGAAAATGTTTTGTCTTCTCACCATTTTTTTGTTAGGGATAGCTATGTGTTTGTTATTGAGTCTTAAACATTGTCCAATCATGATCAAACAAAGACTCCCCTGATACTATTAAGTTGCTTTGTCCTTGATAGGTTTGTTAATGACTACTTGTATCACAACTACTTGATCTAAACTTTTGTGTCTTTAAATGAATGCTTGAAACCTCAAAATGAGATTGTTGACTAAACTGTTCTTCAAACCTGTCAGGAAACTGGATTTTCTGTCAGATATCAATTCAGGCTGTATCTCAAAATTCAACTTTTACCTCAAAAACTATGTCGAACTGTCAGACTTTGGATTTTTCCTGCGTGAAGTTTCACCTTTTAGAGCACTTTCTCGCGTGAGACTTTGTTCTTTCGCATGAAGTTTGGTCTTCTCTCACGCAACTTGGTATTCTCTCACGCAAAACTGTAGCCCAATTTTAAAAAATAGAGACTAAATTCCTATTGACTGGTCAAACTTTTTCCTGATCTGCCTTTTATCTGAGGTCTATTTTTCTATTTTCCTGTTGTTCACTGTCAGAAACTGCTTGTCTCGAGTTGGGAATTGATCGATCTTTGCTTTGGCTCGTGTTGTCTCTCATTAGTTTACCTTATCTCTTTATGCCTTTTGTGCCTCGTGTTGTGATAGTCTTATCTCGGCTGTTCTAGCCACCTCTTTTGACAATTCCTACCAGGTTGATCTCGCATCTTGGTTGTTCTAGCCATTTATCTCCTTTCTGTTATCTTAGAGATAGAGTTTAGCATTATCCTGAGTCTTCTCTCATCACATCTTTGTCTATGACTGTCATGACTAGAAGTGGCCAAACTTATCCCATTAAGAATACTGGTCAAGGTAGAAGGGAACCTCCTAATCAAGAAATAGATCATCCTAAATCTGTCGTGAAATCTGAACTTTGTGAGAGATCCTTGAGTTCCTCATTGGGTACTTAAAAAGATAGTCCATCTCAACCATCACCTCTAGTGTTCTAGGAGTGTTTTAATCCACTGTTTGAATCAAAACCTAGTTTCTCATTTCAAGAGCAAGACAAATCATTCTTCCAAGTAAAACTCATTGTTTCATAACTTTGGAAGACCACTCCCTCAGACTACTCCTATTATTGAATTTGTTGATACTGATCATGATATCTTCCCACCTGAATTTGTTAAATCTTTTGACCCTGTTCATTCACCAAAAGTTACCTTAGCTATGCCCCATCGACATCATTCATATCACTTTACTAAGGCTTTAATCTCTGCACAGTCCTACATTAAACAAATGGGAGATCTATTTGATTTCCAACCGGGCAAGTACAGTCAAAATTATGACCAATCTCAAAACAATCAGTATCATGGTCAATCCTCTAATGACCCATGTCATGCTCAACCTTGGAATGAGCAGCCTCATGGTCAATCTCAACATGACCAAAATCAGTCCCATAATGATGATCAATCTTGAAACAAACCTCAAGGTGATCGACAACCCACATATTTTTTTCGCTCTCCTCCATTCGATCAAAACCAAGATGATCAGCAACAAGATCAGATTCTGAGCATTTATGAGATTCTTGGGAATGAAAATGATGTGATAACTCAACATGATATAAATGCTACCAAAGCTAATAAGAGTCTTATTAAAATGATGGAGATCCTCCTTCTAGAGGAGAAGGAAAAATACTTCCTTGAGTTAGCTAAAAAAGGGGCCAAGTTACCCCCAGACTATCAAGTTGAAACACTCATAGCCAAGGAAGAAGAAACTGAGACCGCAAAGTTGCAAAAAATGGTTTGAGACATGCAAGATTAGATTAGTCAACTTGCAAAGAATAAGGACAAACCCGCTCAATAATTCACAATGGAAAGTATTTGTCCTTTCCCTTTTGATAGAAGTCTTCATATGCCACCTTTTCCCAGAGGTGTAGAACTCCCTAAATATGACAAATACTTGGGTGCAGCCGATCCCCAAGATCACTTGAGGGAGTTTGGTGTATTATCTATGGAATTCATGCATGACCAAACATATCTTATGCGCTTATTTCCTTGTAGTTTGGGTGGACCCGTGATGGAATGGTTTTCTAGATTGCCCACTAGCATTAAGACTTTTGAGAAAATGGCTAATCTATTTCTCCAACATTACTCGCATAATATTTAGCATCCGGTCAACATCCAGGATCTTTGCAATTTAAAACAATGACAAGGAGAATCTTTCCTAACATTCCTCCAAAGGTGGAGACAATTATGTACAAGGTGTCCTCACAAGCTACCAGAGTCTGAAAGACTCTACATTTTCTTGGACAATCTTGTCCTAGACTTTGGATACCAAGTGCAATTACAAGGTCCTCTAACCTTTGATATCATGATTAAACAAGTAGTGCGAATAGAGGCCTTTATGATCAAGAAAGGTGAATTGACTTTGAGTAAAGACAACAAGCAGGGATCTTCAAACTCAAATAAGGATAAAGGGAAGTTTGTTAACAAGAATAGATACATTTTGAATGATGGAGTGGTTGACAATGTGACCCCAAAACTTGCTAAGTCTATTTTTAATCTCTCTTCCACCATACAAGCAGTTAAGGTAGCTGAAAAGCATGTGGTGGAAAATCAGGGACCTTTGAGGTTTTCTAGAAACAAACCTTGGGCATCTCGACCCAAGAACAAATTCACTTCCTTGGGAGAACCACTTGATGTGGTCTATAAAACTCTTGTGCAGAATCAAATTCTTACTCCTTTGGAAAAGCGTCTCTATGATCCAAAACCATGACCTCATTGGTGGAATGACAACGCCTATTGTGACTATCACTAGAATAAGGGTCATAAGAATTCTACTTGTCTTTAGCTGAAACATAAGGTCCAAGATTTAATCGATAGTGGTGACATTGTTGTGGACGGCAATAACAAGAATTCAGACCATAAAGCATTTAAGGATCCCTTCCCTCCTCATGAGAAGGGTGAGTCTTCAAACACCAAGAATACCAATGCTAAAGTCAATTACACGTACACTAATGATGACAATGTTATTGGTATGATCAAACCTATTGAGATAGAGTACTATGACATGATTACTATTAAGGGAAGCGATGATGCTCCCAAACCTAAGACTCCTTTCATCTTGCATAGTTTTACATCTCGTTCATCTGAATCTGAACAACCTCAAGACTGTGCTAATGTGGTTACTTGATCACGAGGAAGATTTGTTTTGAAAGGTCCTGATACTTCTACATCCACTCTAAAGAAAACTATGGATAAAGGTCCCGATCCTTAGAAACAAACTGTGGATAAGGATTCTCAGAAACAAACTGTGGATAAGGATGCTCAGAAACAAACTGTGGATAAGACTGATATTGGCCCCACTAATAAGAACACAAAATCTATTCCTATAGCTAGCTCGGCCAGTTATAGCATCTTAGATCAACTCTAGTGAACCAATGCTCAGATTACCATTTTTGAGTTGTTGAAGATCTCGCTTGCTCATAGGCAGATTTTGGATAAAGCCCTCATCGAGGCAAATGTTCCCAAGGATCTCAATCTCAACTGGTTCCAATCTATGGTGGGTCATTTGACCTCGCCTCACTATCTATCCTTCTCTAAAGAAGATGATCACTCTTTGAGCCATTCGCATAATGCTCCCTTGCATATAGAGGTCATGATAGGTCCTAAGCATGTCCACTGAGTGCTCATAGACAATGGTGCTGGTCTTAATATATGTTCTGCTAAGCCGCTTACTCAGCTAGGTTATGATGAGAATTGTATAGACTGCTACAAAAAGATTACTATCAAAGCTTATGATGAGGAAGAACGCAAGTCCTAAGGCTTAGTTGTGCTAGTTATTCGCATAGGACCTGTTGAGAGAGATGTTACTTTTCAAGTTCTTGACATTCGTCTTGCCTACAACATCTTGTTGGGTAGGCCTTGGATTCATGAGATGCAGGTTGTTCCGTCCACATACCATCAATGCATTAAGTTTCCATTTCATGGGGCAGAAGTCACTGTACCTATGATTACCAATTTCTCCTATAACACACTCAATCAGTCTATCGACAACTTTGTTCCAGCAAACATAAAATCCACTGAGTTCTATGATGCCAGCTAAAAGAGATGGAACAAACTTTGAAGATCAAAGATACTGGTATGGGGGAATATCAGATTGAGTCCATATTGCCATTAGCAACTCTTCCTCTATCTCCACATTCCTGTGAGGGACCCTCTAAAGATAGATTTGGTAGTGGCTATCAGGGTCATGAGCTTGATCGACCTAGTTGCATCTTTCTCTCATGCAAGGATTTATATAATGAAGAAGCACACATCTAGTCTATGACACATGAAGGACCCTTGAATATTCAACATTCTGATTCAAACTGCCAGGAAGATTCTTATCTACCCTCTCAAGTACCTAAAGAACATGATCTTGGTCCTCACCAGGAGGATTTTATTCACTTTACTGAACAAACTTCTACTTCTGCTGACTCTGATGACACACATACTAAATGGGAGAAACTATTTGATGTCTCCCTTATCTTGGGTATGCCATAGGGTATACCTATTATAGATTACTCTGACACTTCTGCTACTAAGAAAGATCCCACTGTTGAAGAAACATCTCCTGCGATAGATGATAGCAATGAAGAAAATCTACCGCCTACTATGTCTCTAGCTGATTACATCAAACAACATCACCACAACAAAATGAGCTCAAAGAAATATGGATGGGACTCCATATCAGATGCTACTACAAAAATATCAGTTGATGTATACTCAAATATGTTTCTCCTACCAACACTGAGAGAGAAGAAAGTTCTAATCCTCCAGATCAAGAAACTGATGATGATCCTTTCCACCCTCCTATGGAGATTATTCCTATGGCTTCTAGGCTATCTACTCCAAGTTATGCTTCTATTGCTCCAACAAATCATGGGTATGTAAGACCCCATCCTGTTATAGTCTCATGAAATCTTGGTAGATTCAGAGAAGAATTGATTCCTATTCATGCTCTCTTACCTCCTGAAAGGGGACCTAACTCTCAGAGCAGGTCATCTTGGTTAGGCTCACATAATATTCATCCAAACTTATCTGACTCTTCTAAGACAACTTGCAATCGACAATGCTCTATTGGAGATAACTTTCTTGATCTATCTAATTCATTTATGAATGATGAGGATGATGCTGATATCTTTGCACTTGAGCCCATCCCATCAATGCCTCTTCCCCCTTTTCCCCCAAGATAAGTGGCTTGTCCACTTCCATTTCCACCTCTCCACCTAAACCAATCATATAAGCCTCTTTCATCCACAATTCCCAAATCTTTTGGAAGTAACTTGGAGGGGCAACATAAAAATGAAATAATAAAAATCCACTTATATCTCAAAGTCACCATGTCCCATCTAATCGACATGTGACTACAAAAAAAAAAGAAAAAGCAATGGAGGTGTCCAAAAGACCGCAAAGGTCCTCAAAGAGAAAAAGACAATCAAAAGAAAAAAAAAATTGGATCTCAAAATCCATCTTACAAGCATTGTCATCCAAAGCACCTCAACATAAAGAAGAAAAGTTCAAAAAGCTATGTGGATTCCAAAAAAAAAAAAGGAAAATCAAAGTTGCCATTCGAGCTTCCAAAATTCTCATGCTTCCCTCCATTCCATTGCCCTTGCCTCTCATACTTTATACCCTTCACTCCATCTTGCCCTTTCCCAAAGTGCATATCAGTATCTCCTTATTGCTAATGACATGACTAAGAAAAGTCTAGAACGTACTCTCCCTAAGCATTTAGAGTGTGGGAAATTTGATAAAGAGTTAAGATGCATCCATGAGGATATTTGTGGGTCTCACTTAAGTGATCTTTCCTTGACTATGGATCTCTTGATGACTAGGCACTAATGGTTGGATCTACTACAACATTTGGTTCTGATTCTACAACTCCTCAGCTGAATATTGCTACAAATAACTATGTTTCCAAAGATTCCCACTGAAGGAGAACAACTCAAAGAGCCTATCAATGCTCTTCACTTGAAGAAATTCTACAGCTGAGGCATTCTCTGTGTGCTCATGTACATACTTATTGGTCCTGAAAAAATCCAAAAAAATGGTATGTTGGCAAAAAATCCTAAAAATTGCAAAATGTCCTAAAAAAATGATCATCTTAGTGAAAACCTGGTAAATAGGTGTTTTGATGTATTTATTATCTTGGTGAAAACTTGGTAAATAGATGCCTTGATAATAATAAAAAAAAATAGAAAATTTGCAAAAATACAAAAAAAGTGAAAAGATAAAAAATACAAAAAAATGAGATATTAAAAAATACAAAAAAATCAAAAAAGAGAAAAGTACAAAAAAATTGAAAAAGAAGAAAAAATGTGCCATTGATGAAAACCTGGTAAACAGGCGTCATGGTAGAAAAAATAGAATCTTTGCCAAGATGGTGAAAACCTAGTAAACATGCGCCTCTTGTTTCCCGAAGCTATATCTCATCTCAGTGTCACTTGGCTCTTAGTTTCCTACTTTAGTTTCCTTGCATTCCTGCTTTAGTTTGCTTTCTCGCTTTCTTGCTTTCGTTTGTTTCCTGCTTTAGTTTGTTTCCTGCTTTAGCTTGCTAGCTCATGCAATTGCTTTCAATTGTCTTCAATATTTTCCTCAACTCTTAATGGATTGGAACTGGTTCACACTTGGGGGGCATCTTCTTGGTCTAGGGGGCTTTGTCCTATCACTTTCAGAATTTTTGTTCATGCATCAGTCACCAACGATTCTCACTGCGTCTGCCTGCTGATGCCTAACTACTTTTGAGATTTCTCTCCTTGAGGATCTCTTGTGTATCAGTCACCAGTGGTTCTCACTATGCCTTCCTACTGATACTTAGCTCTCATTTGAACCCCTCTTTTTTAGGATCTCTTCTTTACATCAGTCACCAGTGGTTCTGACTATGTCTACCTGCTGATGTTTCATTCATGCTGTATTCTCTCTTTTGAGAATCTTCCTTGTATCGGTCACTAGTGGTTCTCACTGCGTCCACCTACTAATACTTGGTTCACACTCTGATATCTTCTTGAGACTTCATCTCTTGCGACGGTCACCAGTGGTTCTCACTGCATCTGCCTACTGTCGCTATCTTATTGAGACTTTGAATATTGTACACTTCCGATTCGACTTCAATTCACTTGAACACAAACATAAACTGAAACTAAAACTAGATTTGTGTTCCTTTGAAGCATGCTGAGCTTTTCCTTTGGGTGCTTTTTTGTTTTTTGCTTTATCATTTCCCCTCAAGTGAATCTAAGATGTCTTTCTTGACTGAGAAACGTGAAGACTGGGGGCATGATCTTTTCTTTGCTTTCTGTTTGCTGGTTTAGTTCCAATGATCCAATGAATCTACATAAGAGGGGTGTCCATCTGTAAGAGCCTTCATCTCATATTGAATGGCCATGTGTACCTCAACTCCTTTTATATAGATGCTTTGGTGAGGTTGGTTCTTCTCCTTGTCTATTTTGAGTGACTTCTTTCTGCTACAAGTGAAATTACAAACGCTCGCCTTGCTAAGTGAACGTAAGGGTCACTGTGAGCAACCTTTGGAAAAAGAAGGAACTCTCCTGTGTCTGGCATGTTTGTATGCAAGAAACATTTAGGTCATTCTAGCAATTGTGCTTTGATGCTTATGTTAACTTGCTAAATCAAAAGGAATAGGTGTTCAGGTCATTCTGGCTTCTTGTGCCTTAATGCTTACACCTCATTCCAACAAATCTAAGATTTATGTCATATTCATATTCTCATGATTGCAATGTTAGTGAGGATTGTCTGGCATCTTGTGATCATCCCATGCCTAACAAAACTCTATGATGATAAATACGGTGAGTCCAACAACCAAGTCCTAGGGATTGCATTTGTTCCTTCTAGGCTTGCATCTAGTTTAGGCTTGCATCTTTCATTCTAGGCTTGCATTTGAGACAGTGTTTGGTGCTCTCTTATCTCTTCATCGAAGGTTCTCATCTTTTGTCCTGGGTTCCTCATGGCTGCACAAGTGTCTGATCCTCGCTCTTGATCTTTGAAACATCTTTTTGATTAGTACCTGTCATATATTGCTATACCCTACACGAGATGGTTAGTATCACATACATTGCATGTACATACATTTTCATTTGCATCCATAAAATTCATATACATTTACATATCCATTTGCATGTGCATCCATTATAAGCATACATTAAATCATACATCACATTCGTCTATCTATTATCTATCATTGCATTGCATATTCATACATTATCATAAAAGAAAACATGTGCATTTCATATCTAATCCATAATCTAAAGCATATAGAACACATCTCATAAAACATCAATGTCAAAGCAATATATCAACAAGTATGATGATATCAAAATCACGATCTCATATATATATCGGTCAGATCAATCTCATGTACAAAATAGGGTGCTACTTGAGCACAGTATAAAAAATGGGCTACAATATATGGATATCAAGATGTGCTAACTCTGCCCATCCCCACCTAGAGGAGGAGGTGGTGGTGGTCCCTGTGCTAGTGCTTGTGGTGGTGGCATTGGTCTCTAGGGAGGGGGCATCAGTCTCTTTGGAGGTGCCTGCTATGGAGGTGCCTGTGGTGGCCTTTGTGGTGCTCCTGCATACTCAAAAAATGGAGGCACCTGCTTTGATACATCTGGAATGGCTCCACAATATGCTACATAATAGTAAGCTACCTGGGAAGACTCATATCTAATCTCTAGCTATGCTCTCGCCAGCTCCTCACGTAGCTCTCTAATCTCCTGATCTCGATTAGCTACATAGGTCTCCTGTATGATGACTCAGGTATGGTAGTCATCTCTCTCACGCTGGACCTGCTTGACCCTCTCCCGGCTCTTCCTGAGAGCCTCCTGCAGTTGTGGTGTCCCCGCTCCTATAGGAACATCTGGCATATCTATATCATTTCCTAGAGGTGTCTACTATGAGGTATCACCTATCCTCTACCTGGTGGATCTCTGTTGAGACCCACTACTCCCAGCTCCTGCATTTGACCCCATAGTCCTCGGGGGGATGTCTATCTGCGCCGACCTAGGCCTCAATGCTCTCTGCCCAAGCTACTATAATGGTACTTGCTATTGTATAGGTACCTTCTACTGCTACTATTATTCATGTGTTCCCTTCTATATAGCCTGCTACTATACAGACTGATGTACTGGTACCTGCTACTGTGCCGGTAACTGCTGCTATGCTCCCATGCTAGCAGGATCTGTGAATCTAGGAAATGGATGGGCTAGGTAGTGATCCCTGTATGTAGGCATCATCCCTGCATTGGTGATGTCCACCATGTAATCCCATCAGGCCTGAGGAATGCATGCCTCAATCGCACATCTACCTAGATCTAATCTCGGATGCCACCCCTTCTTCTCCTCATCGATGAAGTGGGCATAGGGGTAGTACTCATGGGAGATGTCCCACTGTCTCCAAAACTGACGCAAGACACGTGTAACAAGGAAGTGCTCAATGATGGTAACATTGCGCCCTATCAGTGGATGTGAGACAAACATATAAGAAAGCTCTCTCCAAGCATCATCCCATGGCTCAGTAGCAACCCATGGTCTTTAGATAACAAATACCATATCATCAAGCTATCCGTGCCATTGCTTTGTCTTACCTAGTAATGGCTGAGTAATCAAATCTACGTACCTGTATATATATGGCTCTAGCGCCTGCCGTGTATCATGATAAATTGGTCTACAAATAGGGAGATGCTCCTAGGCTCAAATTTGAAGAATGAAGACACCTGCCGCCATGGTCCTCGCGCTGCGATATACTATCTCATGCATCTCATGGTACATGTGGGCTAACATGCACTCACCCCATCCGAATTTGATGGCTGGCCTCTCAAGTATCTGCTACAACATAGAGCCCCAACCGCACTCCAGTTTGTGCTATCCTTTATCTAGAACAAGGTAGAAACTCAGAAACATAGAGAGAACAATGACTAATGGATGAGCGCTACCATTTTTGTGAATCAAATCCTCCCAAGAGATGGCCCGGCCCATCACTAGATCATCTCAGAAGATAGTCCTCAATGCCACTGTGCCTACTCTCGGCTGTACATCATACTCTACTTGAGCATCATGGACGGGTATCCTTAGGATCCAGTATATATCCTCAGGAGTGATAGTCATCTCCCCTAAGGGAAAAAGGAAGGTGTTCATCTCCAAATGGAAACACTCTACAAGTGCACCAAGAAGATCGTGATTTACCCTAATGTTGGGTAGATCATGCAAGTATCCTAGACCGAGTGCCTTAATGTGAGCACTCTCAGCATCTGTTAATCTCTATATCAAGGTAGTGATCATTGGATGATGTGACCTAAAGGCGACATCAGGAAAGTCAACCTACAAAGCAAGTGACAACATTGGATCAGTATCTCAATATGATGGCTTCAAAATGACAACAACAAATACAACAATGCATCTACCCTAGACATGACTCTGTGACACTCTATTTGGCTGATTTCATGCAAATTCAAAATTTTTTGGAAAAGATTTTACAAACTCTATAGTAGCTTTTCACTTGAGGAAACTGTTCACTCACGCGAGACAGGACCTTCTCCTGCGCGAGAATGAGAAACTTCGCACGGACTGACCAAGCACTTCGCGCGAGACTCCAGATAGAGCCCGGGTGAAGGAACCCTAACCCATGCGAGGAAACCATTTCCTTGCATGAGGGGTGACCTAGGCCGGCATGAGGAAACTATTTCCTTGCACGAGACTTGAAGAACATGCTCCTAAACTTGCCAAATCTACCCTAAATTGACCTAGAAAGCAGTACAAATTGAAATGCAAGGAGGTTTATCAACTAATCACAGGTGGGTCATACTCCGGTGGCCGAGCATGTCATCACGAGTGCTCAAATTGATGCATATGCATTGGAAGGCCCTCCATTCTCTCTCTCAGAGCTCCAAATCACAAGAAGACAAAGTGAATAATGAATTGAAAATGACCCCTCCGGGCATTATATAACTTTTTGACCTAATTTTCAAAGTGCTCCATTTTGCATGAAAATTGTACCCTTGGCTAAATCAACTGCTCTGAATCCATTTTCGAGATCAAAATTGAAATCTGACATCTCTAGATAGCTCAAAATTGTGTTTTAAATTTAGGGACCCTTTGGGATTGAACACTTGTGCAGTCAGTCTTCAGGCATCATCTTCTTGCTAGATCCTCATCTCTTCATCATTTTCTTGAGATCTTCAATGTTTTCATCAAAGTCAACTCTAGTCAAATCTAGTCAACCATGGTCAAACTTGGTCAGCAGGACCTCCCGATCGCTCCAAATTGCTTTTGCATCTTCTTGATGCTTCCTTAATCTGCTCTGAATTCTTTTGATCTTCGATCTTATCTTTATTTGCAACCTCTTGCTGTCAATCATCTTCTGATGTGTCATCTTTTGATTTCACTCTTGAGGGGGCAGGATGATTACATCATTTGAATCTTTTCGAATCAATTCTTGAATCAGTCTGATCTAAATCATCAGTTCTCATTGCTAGGGGCATCTTCGTGCCTTGCATTTGGTTATCTTATCATCTATCTTTTAGGTATCTGAGCAATCTAACTCAGATCCTTGAGGATTAAGCTTCATTCTGGAGATGGTTCTCAAAATCTTTTAGGTATTGGGGCAATCTAACCCTAATTCCTGGGAGTCAAGGTTCGTTCTGGAGATGGCTTTTGAAATCTCTTTTGGACCGTTATCTGGGCAATCTAACCTGGGTCTCGGAGGGCTAAGCTTTGTATTGGGGAAATCTAACCCTAATTTTAAGATAGTCCTAAAATATTCATCAATTGGTATTGGGGCAATCTAACCCTAATTTTAGTTCTCTTTTAGACCGTTGTCTTCGCAATCTAACTTAGACTTCTGAGAATCATGCTTCTTTCTGATTGGTGTCTTGGCAATCTAACCTAGACTCCTGAAATCTTCATTCATCTATCACATCAGACTATTCTTTGAATCAATGCGCTATTTGCACATCAATTCAAAGAGGGGCAAATGTAATACCCCAAAATTGGCACCTATCAATTTCAATCAATTTTGGTGCATTCCTCAAATTTTTGCATCATTGAAGTCGTACTTTGCTAGGCAATTTTCTCTCTCCTACCTGACTTTACTTTGACTTGATGTCAATTGCAAAAACCCTAATTTGCATTAGTCTCACAACATAATTAATTCTTAAAGTCTTTGACTTTATTAGCTAAATAATCCCTATGATAAATTAATTTAATTCTAAAGTCGTAAGTGCTTTAAATTAAATTAAAATCTACCCCCTTTAGCTAATATCCATAAAAGGAATTAATAAATTGCTTGATTATTTAAATGGACACTCTTATTTGAATTAATAATTCAAAATAATTGAAAGGTCACCCAAATGTGGCAATAAACATTCTTTTAATTAAGTAATTCATGCTTTTTTGTCTCAATTGGGAATGAAGGGTCAACTGTTTCGAATCAAGAAACTCTTCATTCCTCTTCTGGGTTTGTCTATTTATTGAACCTTCTCCTTCATTCGAAAAGAGAGCGATTTGAAAGCACATAGACTATAGCGAAATTTTGTCTCAACTATTTACATTTTCTCAAAGTTTATTGCATTAATTAGTTTTGCTCTCATTTAGTGTTAATTGCATCTTTAGATTAATTTGCCTACTTGCTATTAGTTAATTATCATCTTTCTTTCAAGCTTTCTTAGACTAGAATCTACATTTCATATTTACTTT
This sequence comes from Chamaecyparis obtusa, assembly GCA_027943335.1. Lineage (NCBI taxonomy): Eukaryota > Viridiplantae > Streptophyta > Pinopsida > Cupressales > Cupressaceae > Chamaecyparis > Chamaecyparis obtusa. The sequence goes on from BSBK01001859.1 coordinate 2,629,315, forward strand.
CAAGTTATTAGATTAAAATCTACATTTCATTCTAGATTACAAACTGCATTTTCATCTTAGATTAATTGTACTTTTCTTATCATTCTAGTTTTCAAATCCTCCATATTAACTCGGTCTTATGGTTGTTGGCTCTCCAATCTAATAGTAATTAAACACCCCGATTAATTAGGAGGCAACAGGTCGCTTCACCATGAATTTTGAATTGAGTAATCCATACTCATTCTCATAATTCGATTGTGTGAGTAATGACTATGTTGCATGTGTAGTTGGATTAGAGGTCCACGTTCAACCACATACACATATATTTCTGATATTCAATGCAATAGCAAAATGAGCATGCACATAAGGTGAAAAATAATGTTAAATGACAACACTAACGCATTATGTTAGTGAGCACACCAGTGGTCTGATAGATGCCCAAAATTGACCACCGGGTCCTTTTCACTAACATAATGAGTTTGTTTTGATGTTTTAAAGCTTAACAGAGAAATGCATTATTCAAAATAGACCGGTATTCTTCACAGTCGAGAATCAAAAGAGCTGCAGGATACTTTTCATCATGGTGTTCACAAAGTCAGTGTGTTGTTCTGATATTATTCATTTGCTGAATATATGCTATATATCAAAGATTAAGATCACATGAATCTATTTATGGGTGTCACGAGCCCATGCTTGAACCCCATAAATAGATTACATTACTGAAAGTGAAAATTTGTGTTACAAATCTTGCACACATCTAGATTATTGATCTACAATAGAATATCATAAGGTTTTCAGTCACAGATTGTGATGCTCAATGTCAAGAGTGTTAAAATGATACAACTTGTGCATGTGCTGACAAGAAGAAAGTTCCTATTCAATGTGCAATAAAATGGATAAATGGATATAAAGCTACAGCTCAAGAAAGGAGTGCTATAGGCGAGATCTGATCAAAATAATAGTGTGATATCAAATGCCAGCATTAATAGAGGAACTAAGTTTTTTTGGAATGGGACAACATTAAGTATTTTTATCATTTTAGCAATCAACAAATGGCTCCAGCATTTTTTGGTTTTTATAAGCCAGCAAAGAATAAGATCAAGTTATCAGTGATACATTGCATGGTTACGGATAACAGGAGTTTATATTCAAAAAATCAAACAAAGACCCAAAATTTATGCAAGGTCTACACAATGTCTATTGCAATGCAAATAAATAGGATTCAACATTGAATGGAGTCCTCTTGTATCTCTTAGTTTCAAGTTTAGACTGCTATTTTAGAAGTCGTGAGTCTCAGTGATAATAAATCTTCATTGTGGTTCAAAACTGAGAGAGAAGGGCCAACTCGGGTTTGAATCAAAATCAAAGCCGAGTTCATTATCAAGAAAATTTCAAGCATAAGTTTCCATTGTGCATATGGACTAGAATGATCAAAGGGAAGATGGTGCATACAAACTACATTGGAACCTAGGCAGAATAGTAAGGAAAAATGTTTGTGCTTTTGTCATGGAGGAGCCTTCACATGAACAAAATTGAGTGCTATTTGAAATAGTAAAGGTTCGAATCAATGCAACAAAATCAAGCATAGGTTCATAAAACTACCAATGTATGAAATGCAAGGAAGCAAAGAACTTTTGGTCAAGCATAAGTCATGCAATGTGAACAACAAGCAATAAAGAAGAGAGTCACTTCCAACATAAAGCTCGTGAGTCTATTAGTAAAACCTTAGTTCAACAGAAAGCTCTATTTTGAGTGAAAAATGCAAAGTGAGAAACATATTACTTATCTCCAAGTATCGAGACTAGCTTGAATTTGGAGTTGTGATCTTTTTGTTATTGGTGTCAATTTCTAGATAATGCTAAGATTCACTACCAGTTATGTGCTAATCACAGCCGAGCTTCAAGAGGAGGGCCCGTGCTCTAGTTTCAAGCCGAATCTCATGTATAGTTAGCTCCCTGTTAACTAAGAGCCTGAGTATAATGATCACAGCCCAAGTATGAATCACGAGCTAAAATAATGCAATCATCTTTCTAGTCATGCGCTAGTCAAAGTTTGCCAGTCACAGATTTTGAAAGGGAAGGCCCGAGTTCAAATCAGTTTAAGTAATGCATGACTCAAAGCTACAAGCCCAATATAGACCGAGTGCCAAGGGTTCAAAACCATGAGCTGCTGTTAATATTCAGTTAAAACCCATATTTTGATAGAGGAATGAAGCCTAGATGGCGTAAACAAAGCCCAAAAGTCAAGTTCAATAGACACTGCCAAAAATCAAAGGAGGAATAGATACAGAGAAGATAAATATGAGCTAGGGTTTATTCCTAGCATTTCCCCAAAAATTACAAATACAACTCGAGTTCAGTGAATAAAATGCCCAGGCAGCTAGTTAAGACCAGGTCACAGTAAAAGTTCATTAGGTGACACAAAGTAGTCACAACAGGTTTATGCTCCAGACGACTAGGGATGATGGACATAGAGAATGTAAATGACTAGGGTTTGAACTTTGTTTTTCTCCCAATCTCAGATGCTTTTCGAGAATGAAGAATAAGCTGAGTTTGATAAAATTATGAATTCCAATAGAGAAGGTTAATGCAATTAAATGTTTACAGAGTACTTTCCATAGGTCTCAAAAATATACAAGGCCAACTTGCACATATGTCTTTAAGAGAAAGTTTCGCATAGGTTTGGCATTATTTTTGTATAGACATGTGACCTAGGTTTGATTTTGTAATAGTCTTTAAACTTAGGTTTAATTATATGAGGGTTGGGTTTTAGATATTGAGTTTAACTCAATAATTTGATTGTAAAATATTGGTAATATCTTATAAAAGATATATTTAAAATTACCAATATTAGGAGCTGTTACTTAAGGGCCAAATTTGGCGTGATTTTTGGCTATTTTGGAGGAGCTATTTTTAGCAAATTTGAGCACTTTTAGGAGGATTTTTAGGGGTGATTGGATTTATGGATTAGGGTTTGGAGGGCTACTTAGATGAGTCAGATTATCAGTTTTGGGGGTTCTGAATAGTGGAAGGAAGGGTGGAGTGAACATATTCATTCCTCTACCCCTTTTTCATGATTTTGTAGCCATTTTTACAGGTTTTTGAAGGATAATAAAGAAGGCTTTTCTGATTACATCAATTTTTGAGTATTGAATCCAGTCCCATTCTTCTTTTCTACATGAAGTGTTGTATTTTATGTGATCTAGTAAAGTGAATTATTTTCCAATTCCTCTCCTATGTTATAAAAAATTAGGCCTTTTTGCAGAATATGTAAGTTTGTTGTCAGTTTTTATTGTTTGTGGTATGAACCCTAACTATGAATTCTAGCTAACCTTTATGTTGAATAGAGAATGATGAATGAAGATTAGTAATTTTGTAGTTGTGGAATGTCGGTTTAAAGATCCTGATAGATCTGTGCCAAGTTTTGGTGTATCACCTCGTTTCAAGTTCAGTTTTAATCTCTTTTCCCTTTTCCCCATCAGGTTTTCAATCAGGAGGTGATATCTCGAATCAAATAGGAACTGACCTAGAATCCTGAGATTCATCCTTATTCATAGTCTACCCACAGCTAGAGGAGGTTTCCATTGTTAGGATGGAATTGTCGTGTAGCCCTAATGCCTGAGTTAGGGTGACAATTCTAAACCTGAATAGTTTTCACTACTACTTTTGGCTCTGGAGCCTATCAACTCTCAATGACTAAAGGAGAACATCTCTGAGAACCAATCAATGGTCTCCATATGAAGAAATTCTATGCCTAAGGCATTAAGTCTATGAAAATGTCTTGAAAAAAATCATAAAAATAAAAAAAAGTCCTGAAAAAAATGATCATCCTGGTGAAAACCTAGCAATAGGCACCTTGATGGTTCACAAAAAAAATCAGAAAAATACAAAAATACAAAAAAAATTGAAAAGATGAAAAATAAAAACAAAAAAGAAGAAAAAATAAAAAGTGCCTTGGTGAAAACCTGGTAAACAGGCGCCTTGGTAGAAAAAATAGAATCTCTGCCAAGATGGTGAAAACCCGACAAACGGGTGCCATTTGTATAAAAAATTCTCCATCTATCAGCACAATCTTGGTGTTTCCTAGCTTTCAGTACTGTTTTAGTTTGTACATATCTCCTGGTTTTATTTTTGTGTCTTGTTTTAAATAGAGTCAGTATGTGCACCAAAGCCAAACTATCTGCATCCTATCAATGTTTCAAACTCGTGGGCAACTAAAGTCATATCCTAGGGTCCTCAGTATACCTCAGACAAGTCATATCCAGTTAAAGTCCTTCAAAGCCATATTCGAGTCAGTCATCTGTCTCCCTACTAGAAAAGGATTTTGCACACCAAACAAACTACAAACAAACAATGACAAATCTTTGCGAAATGCTTTTATCTCCTTGTATGCTAACTGATTCACGTTGAGATTTCTGCATATTCTTTCCCCTCAAGCTCTTCGATGATGTCCTTTTCGAGATTTAGAGAGTGATGACTAGGGGCATAATCTTTTCTTTGTCTTCTATTTGTAAGTGAAAATCTAACAACTTTGGAAATTCTGGATTGAATTGGTGTCCACTATAAGTGCCTCCATCATGAATTAGATGGTCATGTGTACCTCAACCATCGATACCCAAATGCTTCAAGGAAGTCTGATCTAACTATTGTCTTTTGAGTGATTTATTACTCCTAATGTGGAACATGATTCTACTCAAGGATGTGAAGAATAAAGGGTTACTATAGGTAATTCACATTGGACTCAGAATGATCTCCCTACTGCTTGGTGTGTTTGTATGCAAGGTGTATTTAGGTCATCACAACGTAAATGTTCTGATGCTTATACAAATTGAAAAATCAAAATGGACATGATATTCTAGTCATCCTGGCTTTTGTGCCTTGATGCTTATATCTAATCTAATATTTCTGACTAAAAGTCAATATTCATATGTCTATGGTTGTCTAGCCAGTGGACATTGTATTGACTATTTGGTTACCTAATAAATTATGTGATGATAAAGACCGACACATGATCAGTGATTAAGTCCTAGGTCTTGCATTTCATTTTGCATTTTTCACTTTGCATGGTTACATTTCTCATGGTTTAAATTTAGATCAATGCTTGAATTCTCCATATTTGTACTACACACAACGCAAGGATTGAATGTCATATGAAGGTCCCCTTAATTGATCAGCAAGTAGTTAGGATCCTAGGTCACACATCCATTTTGACAATGACTAAGCACTTGTCTTCTTCACATACTTGCAAAAATATATCATGTGTATCACTGGATTTACATTACATTTCATATCATAATCATTTCATAAATTTATTACATACATACATGTAAATCCATAAAATTCACACATTTACATTTATTCATCTACTATCTGTCGTTGCATTGCATATTCATACATTTGAAAGAAAACATTCATTACATAATCCATACATTCCACAATACAAGAAGCATGTCATACATTTGCATCACATGATATTACATCATAAACTAAAATGACAAGTGCATATGAAGTCACAACCAAAAAATTGATCTCATATATATATATATATATATATATATATATATATATATATATATATATATATATATATATATATATATATATATCAGAATGTCGAGATAGTACAATGGGGTGCACTACTAGCACAATATACAAAAGAATGAGCTACAATGAGCTATGAGGTATAATCAAAATGATAGAAACAAAGAACTATCATAGATCAACTATCTGCCTGGTCCTCGACATCCAGTGCAACTCCTCCTCCGACAGGTGCATCTGGTGGTGGCTTACCACGTGGGGCCCTAGCTCCCTCAAAATTTAGCATATATTGGGAGTAGGATGTCACTCTCTATCCAGGCAACACTACAAAATAATATGATGAAACATAGTAGGTTGCACGACCCGTCTGGTGGATCACCTTAGCCTGCAAACGTCTAATATCAGCCTCTTGGTCACACAACTATCTCTCATGATCTTGGAGCTGGACCTCTAGTGTTAGAATGTGTGTCCTCTAATCACGTAGCTACTACTAAATCCACCTAATAACATTTTGAGGTGTTTTCCTCAAACCTAGATTTGCCTTAGCTACTACTATCTCTGCATCCTCCATGGGTTGATCTACACCTATATCTGTTCATGCCTTACAACAACGAACCTCTGCACCTAAGTCAAAATTATGAGCATCATGTGCCTCCTCCATTGGTGCATCCTGCTGGGTGCCTAGTACCTCATCAATACTGTTCACTCCGCCTAACATGCCACCCTCACCTCTGGTGTATCGATGTTGCAAAATTGTCAGCCTACATGCTAGAATTGAATGTGGTCTGGGGGGTCTCATCTGACCTACTGGCCTGGGAGGGATCATCACTGCTCTTGCCCTTAGTGGTGTAGGATGCACCACATGGATTTGAACATCATACCTCCTCTATCCTCTGCCCATAGGGGTACCTATAATATCCTTGACCTCCTCCATAGTGGGAATCAACTCTGTGGGATCCAAGAATCTCCTCATGGGATGCCCTGCCATGTGAACAATGTACAAATCAGTCATCCCTGCATCAACTACCTGAGGACAACAATCCCAATCTCTAGCAACATACCCACTATACTCCTGGTGGCATAGAGCATATGATAATCGAGCTGTCCAGCCTAAACCCAAATCTCACTCTTGTCGTGCATATGAAGAAAAATCCTTTGATACATCCTGAATGAGGCCATACTGACGCCACACATGAGTAATCAAAAATCTCTCCAGAATAGTGGTCAATCGTCCTATCAATACACAACTCTGGAAAAAGTACCTAAACTAGACACACACTGTGGGCCAAGCCTCAATATGCAGATAGGGTCTCCATGTAACAAATGTCATGTCATCTAGCATCTACCACCAATGCTCAGTATGACCCATGCGAACCTGTGTAACAAATCCTAAATATCTATAAATCAGTGGCTCCTGAGGCTGTCACTTATCACCACAAATCGGTCAACATATGGAGATGTGCTCCCATGCCCAAATTTGTAATACTAAAGCACCAGATGCAAATGATTTCGCCTCTTCATAGATGATCTCATGCATCTCAAAGAACATATGTGCCAACATACACTGGCCCCATCCTAACTTTGTGCGACTCTCCATCAGCTACTGAATCATTGGAGCCCACCCCATAAGAAGACCATTTTGCTGACGGTCAAACATGATGATCCCTCTGATCATCCCTGCAATGATACATAGTAATCTATGGGTCTACCCATATTGCTGTATCGACATCTCCAACGAGATCTGCTATGTAATCTTCTCCTCTGCATCAAATATTGAACGAAATGCTACTAGACTTGCGTTACCCACACTAATGTAGTCTGGGCAAGGTCCATGGAATGGAATATAGAGGATCCTGTAAATGTCCTCTGGTGTGACTGTAATCTCCCTTGTCAGGAGGTGGAATGTTTGGGTCTCTAAGTGGAAACGCTCTACAAGCATAGTGATCAAACCATGGTTTACTCAAATATCAGGCAACCAGATCAGGTACTCGAACCTGCACATGGCAAGGTGCACTCTCATGGGGTCAGGTAAGGCCAGGCATATTCTCTGAGTCATAGGATGTGATATGCAGACATGAACATCTGGGTATAGGACCTACACAACACAAAAATAGGGATGACTATCAGAAATTGGCTAAAAAATTAGGCTATAAGTTTGAAAAATGCAAAATTGAATACTTCAGAAGGTGCATTAAAACCTATGAAAATTAGCTATCAGATCAAAAAGTTGGAAAAATTGGCCTAAGGACTTCAAATTTGGTAGTTGTTTTCCATACGACAGTTCAGGAAATTAAAAATTGGCATGAAAACTCGTACGACAATATACACCAACCCATACAACACTTCATGCATATACGACTTCCTAAGGGTTCACGTATGACACTTGAGGGACCCGATGAAATGTTGTACGACAAATGGGTCCCTCTTATACAAGTTACTATAAAGATAGGCACGACACTCTAAGTTGGACTAAAAACTTGTACGAGCCTAAGCAGATTGTCGTACGAGTTTACATGAGGTAAAAATTCAAAATTTAAAAAATTGTTTAAAAATCCTAAAAAGCATTAAAAAGCTACAAATTTGAATTCGCAAAGAGGCACAGAGGTCCACTTACCAGATTACCATACTGTCGTGGTCTCTGATATCGCCGGCTGTGCTTAAAATGGTGAGATGTCATTGGAACTTGCATTTTCACTCAGAGGGCTCTATAAGGTTTTATAAAAGTCGAAGGTTAAAATGAATTGAAAATGACCCTTTTGGGCCTTATATAGGTTTTGACCTAATTTTTCAAAGTGCTTTGTTTTGCATGAAAATTGCACCCCTAGCTAATTTCGATGTTCTGAACCCATTTTTGGGATCAAAATCAAAATCTGAGATCATTTTTATTGTCGAAATCCTGATTTAAAATTTTCAGACCCAAGATGACTGACTGCTTGCATAATCAACCTTTGAAACATCAACAGAATCTAGTATTCAACTTAATTGATTATCATACATCAAACTCTTTGAATTTCAACTTGGTCAACCATGGTCAACTCATGGTCAAACCTAATTAAAATTTGTCGACAAGACCTCCTAACGATGTAGAACGCGTCTCCGGATGTGTACAACCATTTCTAAAATTTATTACATCACCTCTAAATTGATTCATGCTGGTTTTATTGCCAGATTTCAATTTTCATCCCAAAGGGGGCATGGTATTACACATCATTAAGCAAATCTATCAATCATATTTCTTTCAGTAATCAAGACAACAACCACGTCTAGTTGTTGATTCATCAAAAGTGCTCGTTGCTTAAGGCACATCACTTGGGGCATATCAGATTCACCAAAATCCATATCAATCTGGTGTTCTCCTAAAAACTTGTGAACTATATTAGCTCTTTGTAACCATCAGTTCAGTTGTGTTATTTCTTTGATTCTTCGTAACTGAAGGGTTTGGATTTGGCATCCTTTTGATTCCTTTGGACAAGCAGGTTTGGAGTCAGGACAGTCACTTCCTCATAATCATAGGTTCAGAATCAGGTGTTTTGACACTTCTTTGTAATCATCGGTTCATTGTTGATATAGTTAACATCATCTTGATTCTTTGGTCAATCAAGACCTGGATCAACATCTTCAAATCTCTCGATCGGTTTCCATCTCAGAATCGGTTAATCTTTCAGGATCAATTTTTCCACCACATAACTAAGCCTGCATCATCATCAGAAACAGATTAATCTTTGAACCACTGTGCTTTGCACAGTAATTCAAAGAGGGGCAAAATGTAATACCCCAAAAATGGGCTTCAGGACCATTGACCTCCTACATCGACAAATCGATCGAAATCAACATAAAATTCCTAACCTAAGGCACATCAGTGCATCAAATTATCAAAACCCTAATCGATCCTATCCTAATTCTGCAACCGAGAATATTCCTAAAATATTCTTAATCTATTTTAATTATCTTTAATTAAATATTATTTGGCAATAAATGACATTATTTATCCTAAAGTTAATTAATTAAATATGTTGAATATTTGATTAATTTAATTTAATTCTACCACTTAATTATTTAATTAGATTTAATTACATTTATTCCTAATTAATATTATTTCTATTTGACAATAAATCAAAAATTCTAAAAATAATCAATTGAATATCTATGAGTTGATTAAATCAAATTGTCAAATTTAATGATATAGTTTTGGAATAAAAGTTTGATAAATAATTGATTAACCCATAAATCAGTTATTTTTATTCAAAAATTAGTTAAGTTGAGAATAAATCACTTGAATTATTAAATAAATTCATAATTATCCATGCACATTCAGAAAAGTAGTTAAACTTTAAATCAACAAATCAATTCAATTTGTTAACTTTTGGAACTCAACATGTGATTGTGAGTTGAAAAAGTGATCTAAACTCCTATTTGAGTTAAAAAGCCGATTTTGCATGATTTTGTGAGTTAACTCTTTTTGATTTTCTGATAACTCAACAATCAATCTAAGGTGATCAAGGAGAGATTTTTGGCTTTCCATGAGTTCTCATAGAACCTGGATTTCTATATAAATGAGGCTCAGTCCTTCACAATAGATGACCCTCTTGCGAATCTGGAGAATTTGGCTTGTGCGATTTGGCGATTTTGTGAGATTGTACTAATTTATTGAGATTCTTGTTGTCATTTGGCTTTATTTTCATAGCAATTCATATCATTGTTAGATTAGATTGAATTCATTTCAATTCAATTTTAGATCAATTTTCATACAGTTTTCATCCATATTGCATAAAAAAATAAAAAATATAGATTAATCTGCATTCAATTTTCATCCATCTTTCATCATTAAATCCTTCATTTAGGTGCTGCATTGTCACTGGTCTCGGTCCAATTCTGAGAATATCAAACTTGCATCTACTAGAAGGCAGTAAATCATCTGGTTAGCCATATTGTCTTATTTGTAGTTTTTTGAAATTTTCTAACCTTTAATGTTTTATTGAAGTGTTGTGTTTCCATCTAGGTACAATTTTCACATGCACACCATCAAGATTGAAGAAGTCTTAATAAAAAAGAGAGAAATCACTATCAATAAAGAGAAAAAAGACAAGTACTATCCCAATAAAGATAAATACAAGTATGGAAATAAGAACAAGAACGTGGTTAATGATGGAGTTGTAGATACTCCTAATACGAAACCAAAACCAGAAGTCTTCAATCTTACATCAAGTCTCCAAGTGAACAAGAACTTGAATTCGACAGTGACGCCAATGGCTAATAAGACTTTTAATAAACCTAATACTCGAAATGAGCCTTGCTTAGCAAGAACCAAGAGGACATTTACACCTTTTGGAGATACACTAGAAGTGGTCTTGAAATCACTCTTGGACAACAAAATTATCATGATTTTTTATTCCAAACTTTGGGAACTAGAAGTAAAACCAAGGTGGTGGAATGATAATGACTAATGCAATTTTCATCGCAATAAAGAATACAAGACTAATAACTGCATGAAATTGAGACATGTTATTCAAGACTTAATTGAAGAAGAAAAAGTTAAAGTGGATGGCCAACATAGCAATAATGATCATAAAGCATTCCAGACTCCACTTCCTAACTATGAAAAAGGAGAATCCTCTAAGAGTAACAAAATAAACTACACATATACTGACAATGATAACATGATTCATATGATGGAACCATGTAAACCGTCCATTCATGTGATTACTCTAAAAGGAGTGCAAAATAAAATTGAATCCTCTAATGCTGTGATGAGGAACCAAGCTAAGCTCACTCTCAAAGGGGCTTCAACATCAAACCCACCAGCTACAACAACATGACCTAAAGAACTATCATTAGCTCTGAAGTTCAATCTTGTAGATCAGTTGCAGTGTACACCAACCCAAATCTTTATTTTAGAGCTATTAAAAATCTCTCTGAGTCATAGAGAGATCCTTGATCAAGCCTTGCTCAATACCAGTGTGCCTAAAGACTTAGATGTAGACAAATTTCAGACTATGGTTGGTCACCTAAATTCCCCACATTACCTATCTTTCTATGAGGAAGATAACTAGAAGTTCTCATTCATAAATATCGTGTTAACTGTGTCTTGATAGATGGAAGTGCTGGTATGAACATATGTACCCACAATTTGGTGAAACATTTTGAATGTTTTGAACATGCAATTGATCCAAGAAGGAAGATAACAATCAAATTTTATGATGACTAAGAGAGATCCTCCAAAGGATTGGTTGTCTTGCATATTAGAGTGGGACCAATAGAAAGAGACTTGATATTCCAAGTCCTTGAATTACCACTTGCTTATAACATTCTTCTTGGAAGGCCATGGATCCATTCAATGCAAGTTGTGCCTTCTACTTACCACCAGTGTCTAAAAGTCCCTCACAATGGATTTGAGGTGACCATTCTAGCTAACACAACATATCCATGTAACAGTCTCAAACAAATAGATAACATGGTCCCGCACAATAAAGAAATTTCTAACAAAGAAGAAACATCCAAGGAAATGGTCTTGCGAAGCTTTGCTAAGAAAGTCAACATCCAAGAAACAGGCATGGGCGAGTACAAGATAGATTCTATAATATCCTTGATAGATCTCCCAATATATCCTAGGTCTCAAGGATGACCTTCATCTACATTTACACCTTCTAAAGGTAATACTCTAACAATCCATGAAGGAATAGGGATGGTCAAAGAAAAGGTGTCCCTTGAAGAAGAAAACAAATAGAAAGTTGTATTACAATGGCTATACAAAGAGAATGAACGAGATGGAAATATCAAGAATGTTGAGATAGCTATCGACAAATATGGAAAAGGCTATGAGATCATGAAGAAAATGGGCTACAAAGGCAAAGGACCATTGGGACAGAACAAACAAGGGCTCATGGAGTTGATACATATGGATTTCAAAACCCAAGGGACAAAATTGGAGTAGGCTTCAAGGAAATAACATCTCATCTCGTAGCGGAAAATAGTCCCGTGTTTGACAGATCAGGAGACTTAGATGATGAAGAAGAAGTGGAAGGGAAACATATTTCCTATGAAAGGTTGCTACTCTTGTAAGGAGATCCATTATTAGAACTTGGTACTAATCTTGAACATGAACAAGAACCAAAAGAAGGACCAATAGAAGAACCTGAAAGAGAACAAGAGCAAGGACATCTTATTTTTGACACACCTCACTTTGACGAAGAACCATACATGACATCTTCACAAGAACCTTTGCAAGGGAGAGAGAACAATGCTGATGAGGAAGCTGAAGTACCAATGACTATTGCCCATTTCTTAGGAGTTTTAGATTACAGTCAAGTAGACTCACATGAATATGAATGAGATATCCTTTTTGATTCTATGATGGATATAGAGGTATATGTGATACATAAATATTCTCCTAGAGTCTTAGTTGAAGAGGGAGATATTTCTAATGCTAGGTCACTAGATTTAGACTCACATAACATTAACATGAACTCTAATAATGACAATGATTACTCTAATAATCCTAACATCTCTTTAGAAGAAAACCTAATAGAAAACATTTACAAATTAATGACATTGATAATAATGCGGTGTTGTCTCTTGAACCCAATGAATCTTTGTCCTTAATACATCCTGAACTGATAGACTGGAATGAGCCTACATCCATAAGCTTGTTATCTTTTGACAATGACTATTCTCTAGCCTACTATTTAAATGCTTGTGAACCTTTTTACTTCTTACACCAGTGTAAGGAGTGAAAACATGACTAAGTAGGATATCAAGTTTCTCAGACTAAAAATGAAAAAAAAAAAGAACAAGAAATATGATGGTGAAAACCATGTAGTGGCAGTGTCAAATTTGAAAAGATAAAAAGACGTATCCAATGGTGAAAACCTCGTTGATACAGATTTGATAATGCACCATTTTTCTATTTCTCCTAGTGTGAAACTTGTTAAACAAAAACTAAGAAAAATGAATCCACATGTGGCATTGCTAGTCAAAGTAGAACTGGAAAAGTTATTGAAGGATTGATTCATAAGAGCCATAGACTATGCAGAATGGATATCAAACATAGTTCTTATTTCCAAGGCAGAAAAATCCATAAGATTTTGCATAGACTTTAGAGACTTAAACAAGGCTTTCCCAAAGGATGACTTTTAACTTCCAAACATAGACATGATAGTAGATCTTATGGTAGGCTATGAGATGTATTCATTGATGGACAGATTTTCAGGGTATAACCAAATTAAAATTGCTCCTGAAGATCAATAAAAAACCACATTCACATGCACATGGGGAACATACTATTGGAATGTGATGTCGTTTGGTCTCAAGAATGCAGGCGCAACCTATCAAAGAGAAATGACTATAATATTCCATGACATGATGCGTAGAAACATGGAAGACTATGTGGATGATACATAAGCAAAATCAAAGATAAGGACCACACATCTAGAAGATCTAAGAAAAATATTTGATAGAATGGAATAGTTTCAACTAAGGCTTAATCCCAAGAAGTGTGCATTTGGGGTATCATCTGGAAAGTTACTAGGATTCATAGTCTCAGCAAAAGGTATCAAAGTTGATTCGACAAAAGTGAAAGAAATTCTTGAAATGAAACCACCTCAAAACATTAGTCAAATGAGGATACTCCAAGGCAAGTTTCAATCTATAAGAAGGCTTATATCCCAATTAGTAGATAAGGCTCAACCTTTCACAAATCTAATGCACAAAGGAACAAAATTTACATGGGGTGAGCAATGTGAAGAAAATTTTGCATAAGTCAAGGAATATTTGATGAATCCTCCTATCCTAATGGCTCCAATCTTTGGGAAACCTTTATTGTTATACATATCAGTGACATATACGTCATTTGGAGTGTTTCTTGCACAAGAAGATGGGACTAAGAAGGAGATAGCTATATAATACATTAGTAGAACTCTAGTTACTTATGAGTTGAACTATTCCATGATTGAAAAAGCATGCCTAGCATTAGTATTTGCATCTCAAAAGCTCAGGCATTACATGTTGGCACATAAGGTGAAGCTAGTCACTAAGATAGATCCACTTAAATATCTGTTGAGTAAAGCAACATTGACAAGAAGATTAGTGAAGTGGGTGTTAGTTATGAGTGAATTTGACATTGAATATGTTGACAAAAAATCCATTAAAGGATGAGTTATAGCTGATCAACTTGCTGAAACACCATTAAAAAATGATGTGCCATTACATGTTGAATTCCCTGATGAAGAGATTATGCACTTAACAGAACACTCATGAAAAATGTATTTTGATGGCTCCTTCACACAACAAGGATCAGGAGCAGGATGTTTATTCATTAAACCACAAGGATATAAAATTCCAAAGGCATATAAGAGGATATTTCCATGTAAAAACAACATAATAGAATATGAGGCTCTAGTGAATAGACTGAAGCCTACAATGAATGGAAAATCATTGAATTACACATCTATGGAGATTCACAAATTATTATCAATCAGGTGAATGGTAACTATCAAAAAAAAGATGATAAGATAATGCCTTATAAAAGAATGGTGGATGAATTGAAGAAATATTGTCTTCATCACATTTGAGAAAATTCCAAGATTAGAAAATAGAGCAGCAGATGCGATGGCTACTTTAGCTCATCCATGTTACAACTTGAAGAGCATCAATTTCGCTATGACTTCCTGGTGGAAGAACTCCCCTTTCTAGCTTATGAATCACCCGAATCCC
This sequence comes from Chamaecyparis obtusa, assembly GCA_027943335.1. Taxonomy (NCBI): domain Eukaryota; kingdom Viridiplantae; phylum Streptophyta; class Pinopsida; order Cupressales; family Cupressaceae; genus Chamaecyparis; species Chamaecyparis obtusa. Next base: position 2,644,539 of record BSBK01001859.1, read on the forward strand.
AAATCATTTGTGCCATTGAAACCCAAGTATTATCTAGATATGCCCATATCTACTCTTATCTAAAAGACCAAACATTCCCTGAAAACTATTCAAGAAATGAAAATAGATACCTTATAAGAGAAGCATCACATTATCTAATCATTGCTAATGATTTGTATAGACATGGTCTAGATGGTACACTGCTTAGGTGTTTAGAAAATGAAGAGTTGAATTGTGCATTAAAGGAAGTTCATGGAGGTGTGTGTGGGTCTCACTTGAATGACTTTTCATTAGCCAAGAAACTTTTGAGAGTAGGATGCTACTGGCCCACAATGGAGAAAATGTTCAGTATTCTAAAACATTCAAGAAATTCCAAGTCCACAGAAACCTGATACATGCTCTAGCTAGGGAGCTAATTCCTTTCATAACACATTGGCCATTCCAACAATGGACTTTTGACTTAGTTGGACAGATTTACCCAAATTCATCAAATGGACATAAATACATCATTACTACAACTGTGTATTTTAAAAAATGGGTGGAAGTTGTTCCACTATCTAATACAACAAGAAAATAAATCTCAATGTTCATCTTGAATTACATTATCTGTCACTATGGAATACCCTCATTGATTGTGATTGATAATGGGGGCCAATTTAAAAATAAAGACATTGATGACCTGCGTCTTCAATTCAAAATCACTCAGCACTATTCCTTGATCTATTACCCTCAAGGTAACATATAGGCCAAGGCATCAAATAAAACCATATTGAAAATCTTGTATCAAACAGTCAGTAAATCAGGAAGAGACTATCATTTACAAATAAATACAACATTGTGGGTGTATTGCACCAGCATGAGAACACCAACTAGAGCCACTCCTTTTGCATTAGTATATGGATTTGAGGTGGTATTACCAGTTGAAGTAGAGATTCCATCACTGAGGGTATCACTGAAAATATAGTCATTGATGAGGACTACAAAATCTCTAGAACACAAGAACTAGAATTGCTAGATGAGTGCAGACAATAGGCGTTTGATCATCTCAAAGTCTATCAAAAGAGAATGTCAAGAGGATACAACAAGAAAGTGAAACCAAGAAATTTTCAGGTAGGAGATCTAGTTCTAAGAGAAAACCCAAAGAATCAACAAAATCAAGAGAAAAAGAGAAAGTTTGAACCCAACTAGCTGGGTCCCTTTGTCGTCACAACATCATTTGGATCAGGAGCCTATCAATTGGCTAGAAATGAGGGAGATGTTCTGCTAGATCCAATCAACACTTTACACCTGAAAAGGTTTTATGCTTGACATTCTTGAGATAGAACTTGTACAGTGAAAAGAGTTCCTAAAAAAAGTACAAAAATAGCAAAAAAATTTCTTGAAGAAAAAGAAAAAACAACAAATATTGATCTTGAAAAAAATAAAAAACAATGGAAAAAGTCCTAAAAAAATTGACCATCTCGGTGAAAACTTGATAAACAGGCACCTTGGTGAGTCTAAAAAATATTAAAAAAATCAAAAACAAAAAAATTGAAAAAGAGAAAAAGTGTCTTGGTGAAAACCTGGTAAACGGGCGCCATAATAGCAAAAATTGAAAAGTTTGGCCAAGTGGTGAAAACTTGGTAAATAGGCGCTACTTGTAATCAACACTTTATCTATCAATACAATGCTTGCATACTTGGCGAATGTAAAGTTCAGTTTGTACATATATTTCAGTTACTTTTGTGACAAGCCAGATCCTGAAACATACTATCAAAAAATTGTATCTTCCTAAGGATGGAATCTATCTACATTAAGGTTCTAGGTAAATTATTTTTCCTAGGGGGCAATGATCAAAACCATGCATGTCACAAAGTTGCTTAGTCACTATTAGGACTTTCTACTAGGGTGTAGCTAATCCCTAGTCAGCAATAGATGTTAAATTATGAAAACAAAGGTATTTCTTAAATACCACTAACAAATAGTATTTCTTAATACTTGGACATAAAAAGTGTTCCTAAACACTATGTCATGATGATAGGGGTGTTTTTAAATGCTAAATGGGTGAGACGCTTATTGATGAAAGAAAATTCTATGATTGATAATAGTTTCTATGTGTGTTTGCAAATTAAACAAATGTAGTTTTAAACAATATAATAACAATTGTTTATTCTTAAAGAAAGTACAATAGTCTTAATTAGGGAAACTAAATGAAGGAATAATGAGTTTTTCTTTATGACCTATTATCAATTTGTGATTGTTATGTTCCTTGAGTAACTCGATGATGTCTAAAAACTGACGAGAGAAGCAAGGATTGGGGGCATAACATTTCCTTTGTCTTCTACTTGTGGTAACAAATCTGATGATCTAAGGTGATTATATGGAATGGGTGTCTATGATAAGTACCTCCATCATGATTAGAACACCACATATACCTCGACCTGTTTCCTATAAAATCTTTAGTGAGGTTAGATTTATTTCATTTCCTATTTTTAACTAAATTGAAAACTACTTCTTAGTAAGGTGCATAACAAATTGAGAAAATACCCAAGGATATGAATATAAAATAAAAGGTCATTGCGGGTATACATTTTGCACAAGAATAGAAAAGGTTTATATCAATAGGAAGTAACTAACAAAATGTTCTAGCCTATATGCTTTAATGTTTAGGTTAACTTTCGACATGATGAATAAAAGGGGAAGTATTCATATTTTCATGATTGTAAAATCTATCAATAAAAATTGTACTAACCTATGAGGTCCCAATTACAAATGCTTTAGGATGATAATAGAATCAATTTGAATAAAGAATGATTGTCCTATGTGTCTTAGTCTAGGTGCATTTCATTTGTTAATTGCATTTAGATTCATTTTAGTTGCATTTTCATATTAATTTGCATTAGATTCATTTAGATGCATTTTATGTTTTTAGTTACATTGAAATTCATTTTTAAATTGCATTCATTTAAATATAGAAACTTTGCATTCATTTTAAGTTGCATTAGCATGAATGTGTGAATCTAATTAACCAACATCAATATAACTAAAAATTCTAAAAACATAAATATTTTACAAGTTTTACCAAGTACATCATACGATCATCATAAAAACTTAAAGGAAATGACTGAGTATTTATCACTGATATCCATTCACTTGCATAATCATGTCAGTACCATAAATACACCAGCATAGTGCATCCATAATCATCCATACATAAATAAAAGTGAGATGTCTATACATCGCATCACATTACATCTCATCCATACACATGCATGCATAAAGTAAAAGGAATACATTGTTATAAAGCATCACATAAGTTGGCATTCATACATCCATAAAGTGTTAAAAACACAAAAACATATGCATATATTAGTGAAATAATATAATGATGTCAATATATCACCATCTATTTAATTTAATCATCATGACCAAGGATCCACATGATGAAGAAGCGATCAATATCCAAAGCATGAGAAACATATCAAAGATTACAACACATGCAGAAATCAAAGAACATCATATATAAGCAACATAATCTGTTTGTTTAGGGTTTCATGGCCCCTTCAATACTTGTTTTTACCCTAATCAAAAACATAATCAGATAGTGAATCAACATCATATCAATGAATCATCAGTATCAGAAGAATATCAAGGTATCACTGTAATATATAAAAATATATCTTTTTAGGGATATATTTTTATATGTATGTATGAGATTGGGGGTGTATGTGTGTGATGGAAAGTGGAAAATGTTGTGGACATACAAACATGCTAAAACATGAATACTTATCTTGAAAAGGAGTAGATTTGGAGATCACTATTTTTTGGTGTCTGTGTTCGATTTTGAGAAATTCTGCAACCGAATCTGGCCTAGAAATACAGAAATAGAGAAAACCCAGAAATCTTCTATCTTTCGGAGCAAGGTCATCCTTGACCCAGGATAGGGGTAAGATCTTACCCTGGGGTACAATCTTACCCTAAAAGGTCATCCTTGACCTGCACAGCTCTGGTGAAAATTCTATTCACAGATCCCAGAAGTTTTTCGAAAAGGGTACTCAGATCTGCACTGATATTCACTGTCCCACACCTGTACCTACAAGAAAAAGAGGGTTTTTATTGTTTGGATGAGGGGTTTGCCTTGGTCAAAACCCAGTTTGGAATCAACCTTTAAAATAGAATTGAAATAGAGAATGCTAGCAAGTAGTAGAAATAGATCTAACAATGAAGCTATGATACTCAATAGATATGCAATTGTATTTGAAATGTAAACAAGTATGTTAATATGAAAACTTGGATTCAAATGTAAATCAAAACCTCCATGATTGAATGCTTGGAATCCACTTTTAATGAATAATGAATGGATCTTGAATATGAACAAAGGATCTTGAAGGAAGATCACACCACCATGATGGCTAGATCTAGGGTTTTGAATGATGAATCTTGAATGCTTGAACCAAATCCCTTCAAAGGCTTGAATGCTTGAATCCTTGATCTTAAATGGAGAACTTGGATGCTTGAATGTATATGAGGGCTTGAATGTCCTTCACACTTGATTTCTTGATGAAAAGATGGAGTGCTTCATGAATAATGGATCTCCTTGAGAGTGCTCTATAAAAATATGGATATGAAAATGAGAGAGGAAGGCTTCCTTTTGTATTAGTCTAGGGCACAAACTTCTAGAGAGGCTGAAATAGGAGAATTAAATTCCAATTAAGCTTGAAACCTTAGAAATGGACCTAGATTAAATACAATTTAAGAGTTTACCATTTCAAAACTCGAAATAGCCGACACAAAAGTGGGAAAACAAACTTTTGAATTCTCCCCCGCATCCAACAAAATTTTTAATGAAAAGGGGGACCTGGGTCAAGGATGAGGTCAAATTTGACCTAGGTCAAGGTCGAGGTTGACCTTGACCTAGGGGTTTAGGACCCCTGGAAAATGAGCTAGAAGAGGAAAACAGTGCCTAGGGAGGCCCAGACAGAGCCCTAAATAGACACAGAAGATGGGAAGGGAGCATAAAATAGAGGACAACATGATGATGGCCCCAAAAAACCCCCTAAGGAGGGCTAAACCTTCTTAACATAGAAGTGCTTCCATTTTAAGATGATACATTAAGCCCCCACTTTAGTGAGAGTATGGAAATCGAATATGCTCACGATAAAGGAGAATAAAGATCCAAGTGGATTCACAATGAGATAGAATAACACTTAATTAAGGACACAAGCCCCCAAACTAAGGATTCTAACTCAATATACATGCATGAGGGTGAGAAAAACAAACACAAAAATTAAAACAAACCCAAATCAACTAGTAAAGGAAACCCTGCCAAGAAATGCCTCCTATACTAATATCATATTTGGAAAGCTATCATAAAAGCATAAATGATTACATAAGAAAGAAAAGAGAAACACTATAAATAACATAGCTTCATGATCCAGTCCTACTAGCATGAAAAGAAAAAAGAGAGAAAAAGAGAAAATGATTACCTTTCCCAGTAAGATGCCCATCTTACCATGAATCACCAAGGAGGGAGAGCCCAATCGGTAACAAGACCTGATAGTTCAGCCAACAAACTGTGCTTTGCAATTGTAATGCATCTTCTGATGGCTTTTGGAATACCCATAGTACCACCTTCTTGCATCACTATGAATATAAAATGCATGTCCCTTCAGGATTTAGCAACTTATGTGTGTTACCTTCCGTGGATTTAGCATATTAAAAATTGAAAAATACGCGTCTCTTCACAATTTAGCAACTTATGTGCATTACCTTGAAAGGATTTAGCATATTGAAAATTGAAAAATGCGTGTCTCTTCAAGATTTAGCAACTTATGTGCGTTACCTTCAGAGGATTTAGCATATTGAAAATTAAAAAATGTGTCTCTTCAGGATTTAGCAACTTATGTGCATTACCTTAAGAGGATTTAGCATATTGAAAATTGAAAAATGCGTGTCTCTTCAGGATTTAGAAACTTATGTGCATTACCTTTAGAGGATTTAGCATATTGAAAATTGAAAAATGTGTGTCTCTTAAGGATTTAGCAACTTATGTGTGTTACCTTCAGAGGATTTAGCATATAAATTAAAAACTATAGTACAAGGGAGACCCTATATATGCCCCCCTCCTTATTGTGGTTGTCTACTAGTCAAGATAAGGAAGAGGAAGAGGATACCTACTTCACAATGTAAGGAGATATCCTATTTAACAACAATGTACACTATATTCTTAGTGAAGAGTATTGACCCCTACATCCAAGAGTATAGATAATCATGAAAAAGGATATGTCACTCATGGAAAAGTATCCTCAAATAAAGAGATCTTATCAACAAGACCCCCACCATAGAGGAGTGCTTTTAGATAAAATATCATCTTTCAAAGATAAACCAAGTGGGAACAAAGATTCAATCATCAAGCCCCCTGCAACCAAGAGGAAGATGAATCTTTGAATTGAGGGAAACAACTCTAATCACCAAAGCAAGGGCAAGAGTTTATAAAGAACATAATTTGCAAAATAAAGAAGAGGTGATGACCCAGGACAACAACCTCTCATACAAAAGGACATCCATAGTCAAAACATAGGTCAATATAATGAAATAATGTTGCAAGATAAACAAATGCCACTAAGCTAGGGAAAGCAGATCCTTAGAAAAAGAGAAAGAAGGAAGAACCTTTCCCCCCAGGGATGAAAGAAAGGGATACCTTTGCAAAACAAATGTCTTAGAAAAGATATCTTGAATATAGAATAAAATCTATGGATGATTATAAACATAATACAAAACCATAGAGAGAGAGGATAGAAAGAATACCAATTAAGCTCAATGAAAAGCCTAATGGATCCTAGGATACTGGATGAAAATTCACCTCTTGCCCCTCAGTCTAGAGAGAGGAGAAGAAATCTATATTATATCAGAATAAGGGGTATCCCCTATATCAAAATTATGAAGGAATTGTAAAACTACATAAGAGTGAGATATAATTCCTAAAGCGGCTCTTTCTCTAACATATAACTTGAAATATACAAAATCATTGATTAAATGTGTATTACTATAATGAAAATGACATTTATACTTATATAGAGCATCTATCAGCATAGGTCTAAAGATTTCTTTCTTGGAATTCATTAATTGAACATACACCTTTTTAGCCACCTCTTGACAAACATCGGGGTTATCTAAGATAGGTGTAGGGAGAAGAGGATGAAGATGATCAACATCAACCACCTTGAATTGAGATTGCGAACAACTAACACCATGCATATATTGTTTAGGGGGTATATGAACTAGATACTTAATACCATAACACCAAGCCCTAAACCTTTATAACCTTGTTTAGTCGCCATATTAAATCCTGTAGTGTACATATTATGTAAAGCTTCTACGGGAGGTGATTGCTTATCATGTTCATGAGTAAAGGTTGTATAAGGTAGGATAATAGGTTTAGAAGAAGTTTCTTTTCTCTTCCCTCTATTATCTTTTTGGATCGGATAAGAAGGGGAAGGTAAATCTAGGAATTCTTGCATATCTGCATCATGAACTATAGTTTGAATTCCATCATAAGTATGAGAAGAACTAGGGATAGAAGATGGAGAATTAGGCATATTAGGAGTGTTAGGAATCAGATTGGGATTAGGAAGATTCACCACTATATTAGGAAGTATGGGATTAGGATTAGGAATATTAGGAGATGGTGTATCATCTACCCAATTCTTCACATAGTCCAAAAGAGTAATAAGTCCTCCACATAAATCTTTAATGAAAGTTTTGAAAGTAGGAAGACTAGTATCAGTCACTCTCACAATAGCATAGGCAACTGAAAAATGAAGAGTAACCAACATAATGAAGCAGATGATACTCTCATAAACATCATAGATATGGTAAAGAGAGGCTAAGAGAAGGATAATAAAGAAAATAATCACACACCAAAGCATCTTAAAGGTCTTCATAGCAAATGAAATGCAAGAAATATTTTTGTATTTTGTTGAATATATGGATTTTTTTTTGTATTTTTTAATTTAAAATGAAAGAGAAGAAAATAAATCTAATCTTAAGGAAAGAAAGAAAATCATCTAACACCAAAAAGAAAGAGTTGTCTATCGCAGGTTCACCAAAATGTAATATATAAAAATATATCTTTTTAGGGATATATTGTTATATGTATGTATGAGATGGGGGGTGTATGTGTGTGATGGAAAGTGGAAAATATTGTGGACATAAAAACTTGCTAAAAAATGAATACTTATCTTGAAAAGGAGTAGATTCAGAGATCACTATTTTCTGGTGTTTGTGTTCGGTTTTAGGAAATTCTACAACCAGATCTGGCTTGGAAATGCAGAAACAGAGAAAACCCAAAAATCTTCTATCTTTTAGAGCAAGGTCATCCTTGACCCAGGATAGGGGTAAGATCTTACCCCAGGATACAATCTTACCCCAAAAGGTCATCCTTGACCTACACAGCTCCAACAGAAATTCTATTCGCAGATCTTGGAAGTTCATCGAAAAGGGTACTCAGATCTGCATTGATATTCGCTATCCTGCACCTGTACTTGCAAGAAAAAGAGGGTTTTTGTTATTTGGATGAGGGGTTTACCTTGGTTAGACCCTAGTTTGGAATCAACCTTTAAAATAGAATTGAAATAGAGAATGCTAGCAAGTAGTAGAAATAGATCTAACAACGAAGCTATGATACTCAATAGATATGCAATTGTATTTGAAATGTAAACAAGTATGTTAATATGAAAGCTTAGATTCAAATGTAAATCAAAACCTCCATGATTGAATGCTTGGAATTCACCTTGAATGAAGAATGAATGGATCTTAAAGATGAAAAAAGGATCTTGAAGGAAGATCACAACACCATGATGGCTAGATCTAGGGTTTTGAATGATGAATCTTGAATGCTTGAACCAAATCCCTTCAATGCTTGAATGTAGATGAGGGCTTGAATGTCTTTCACACTTGATTGCTTGATGAAAAGATGGAGTGCTTCATGAATAATGGATCTCCTTGAGAGTGCTCTATGAAAATATGGATATGAAAATGAGAAAGGAAGGCTTCCTTTTATACTAGTTTAGGGCACAAAATTATAGAGAGGCTGACATAGGAGAATTAAATTCCAATTAAGCCTTAACCCCTAGAAATGGACCTAGATTAAATATAATTTAAGAGTTTACCATTCTGAAACCCAAAACAGTCGATCCGACAACAAGAAAACAAACTTTTGAATTTTCCCTGCATTCGAAAAACTTTCCGATGAAAAGGGGGACCTGGGTCAAGGATGAGGTCAAATTTGACCTAGGTCAAAGTCAAGGTCAACTTTGAACTAGGTCAAGATTAAGGTCGACCTTGACCCTGGGGTTTAGGACCCCTAGAAAATGAGACAAAAGAGGAAAACAGTGCTCAGGGAGGCCCAGACAAAGCCCTAAATAGGCATAGAAGATGGGAAGGGAGAAGAAAATAGAGGACAACATGATGATGGCCCCAAAAAACCCCCTAAGGAGGGCTAAACATTCTTAACATACAAGTGCTTCCATTTTAAGATGATACAATCACAATATCAGTGAATCATAGTATAAAGAGTATCAGAGCATCAGTGAACCAAAGTATCAGAGTATCAATATATAAGAGTCCAAAAATATGTCACAATGTACAATGATAAAAAATGGTACAAAGTACATCAATGAAGTACAAATGTCTATGAGATACAAAATCTGAAATATACAAAATATCATGTCTGGCTCCCACCCTGATCCTCTCAAGGAGGGTTAGGAGGAGGAACATTTACTCGGCTAGGAATGGGTGGAGGCATAGCACCCTTGGACTGCTATGCAATGGTGGAGTACAGAGGGGCTCTCTACGCAGCAAATACAAAAACATAATATAATAGAAAATAGTATGTGGCCCTCTATCCCTGATGGGTGGCCATATGCAAAAATTTGTCCCTCTCAGCTCTAGGAACTACCAACTATTGGTCCCTATCACCTCTAATATTGGCCAACTACATTTCCTACTCTACCAAATAGGCTCTCGATGTAGCAACCTTGAGGTGCAAGGTTGCTCTATCCTGCTTGCATCGTGACAAGGATCCCCATTAGAACCACCTACAGGAGTATCCCTAGGAGGCTATTGACCATCTCCACCACCACCACCACCACTGCCCCCTATTGCTCTCTGATGTTATGCATGTTGATCCTTGTGTAGAAGAGGACCTATATCTCACTGAGGTGGGTGTACCTTAAGTCTCCTCTGGCGACTCTGCTGGCCTACATTTATGCCAGGTGCTCATCATCTCTCTCCACCGCCACCGCCACCTCCATCTCCACCTCCCCCTCCACCTTCATCTCCTCCATCACCGCCACCACCTCCTCCTTGAGCACCATATCTATCTCTACCTCTACCCCTATCTTTGCCTCTACTAGCACAACCTCGACCAGGACCATTATCGATAGGATCATAGTCTAATGCATCCTTGAGGTGAGGATTGATCTCATCGGGAGAAGTGAGTCATGGGAAAGAATGCTACAAATAATGTGTGTAGAACCCATCAGTGATGCCACCATCAAACACCTCAGGTAAATAGTCCCAAGCAACCAGAACCATCTGTGTAATCTCATGTAATGCAGTCCCATATAAGGTGAGATCCCCACTGTGCCTCCTTGTCCCTGATACGTGCATAGACAACTATCTCTTGGAGCATGGCATGAATTTGACCATAATACCGCATAACTAGTGTAACAAGAAATCTCTCAACTATATACGTGGTCTGGCCAATGAGATACCGGGACTAAAAGAAGAATGACATTTGTTGCACGTATGATCTCCACTCCCTACAGTCTAAGTAGGGTCACCATATGACATTTGTGACATCATCAAGAACATGACACCAGTAATCTAGCTTACCCAGGTGGGGCTTCTAGAGCATACCAGAATACATGATATACAGGAGCTCTAGGTCCCGCTACCTCTCAACAATCGGTCGTGTCACTAGGATATGCTCCCAAGCCCAGACCTATAATACAAGGATCCCTACTGTCATAGTGCAAGAGTGCTGGTACACTATCTCATGTAGCTCCTAATACATGTGGGCCAAGATGCAATTGCCCCAATCAAATTGGTGAGGTAATAGATTCATCTCCTCAATGACTCTCGACCAACCACACATGAATCCATACTGGCCGTGATCAGGCATCATCAAGATACCAATAAGACCTGCAAGATATACTGGCAACTGCTTGTATTGAGCCACCATATGGTCCTAAGAGAGGTACCATCAAGCAATAGTATCATCAAGAAATAACCATTGTGCATGCGCCATCACTACAAGAGCTTCAACCTCATACTCTATGTGCGCTCCCATCACTGGTACATGCAAAATCCTCTAGACATCCTCTAGAGTCAGGGTCATCTCATCGGTGGACAAGTGGAAGGTGTTGTGCTCTGAATGCCATCTCTTAGCAAGTACAGTCAACAACCCTCTATTCACTCAAATGTTGGGAAAATTTGCGAGACTCCATAACCCACATTGAGCAATCACTCATTGCTCGACGATAGTGAGGTGCTCATGAAGCTCTAAGACCCGAGTTGGTCTCAGTGAATGAAAATAAATGACACTAAACTGGGACTGCACAATAAGAAAAAGGGGCACTACGTTAGCATTAGACATGAAAAATTGAAGTAAAGTTACCTAAAAAGATCAAACAAAACAAATAAGTTAAATTGGTTAAAAATTCAAAAAACACTAAATGCAATCTTGGATCCTGGATGCAATTCGGGATACATGGGATGCGAAACCCTAACCAAATATGACACTTTGCATATGAGATGTGATTTAAGATATGTGAGATGTGATCCAAAACCCAGATGTGACCCTATTTTTAACCAGATGCGATAATCTGGAAAAAGACTTCAAATTTGGACTAAAATCACCACATGTGACCCGATAGGGTGCGAATCAGAAAATGCGGGATGTGATTCAAAATTTGGTAAAAAATCAGATGCGACGTGGGATTGACCGGGTGTGATCCTCTTTGCAAGATGCAATCCTAAACTAAATTGGGCATAAAAAGCATAAAAAAAGCTAAAAATTGAAATTTCAAATTTGAATGGAGGCATTATCAACTACTCACTGGTGTTGCGTAGTGTACTAGTTGGTCATGTCATTACGCTAGCTCAAATCGATGTTGCTCAGTAGGGAACACCATTTTGCCAGTCAGAGCTCAAAAATTACTAAGGATAAAAGTGAAAATGAATAGTAAAATGACCCTTTTAGACCTATTTAAGCCTCCTGGAGACCCCGTGACCTAGGGTACATTCATGGCAGGATGTCACAAAAGCTTCATATCGGGACCAAAATCAAAATAGGTGATCTATATCACTTAAATGCAATAAAAATGAAGTTACAAAACAAATTCAACCTTTAAAAAGTAGAAGTCAACTATGGTCAAATTACTTTCAAATCAGAGCAAAAGGAGCAGAAATGACAACGTGAACATGATAAATAAGTTCAGTGATGATTATTGGTCAGATGTAGAGTCAATGAAAGTCAAAGTTTAGTCAAATGCAAGTTACAAAAGCTGCATAAAGTATAATTAATGCATAAAAACTTATTAGAAACTATGAAAAGTGAATTTCTCACTCACGCCTCAAATTTGTAAACTAGGATATTGGTCAAACATCAGTCAAACTTGGTCAACCCTCATATTTCCTCAATCAAAATTGGTCAAACAATGTTTCTTTGATGCTAAAATTGATCCTAATCAAATTTAACACTTTTTGAATGATTTGTACTTGATCTAGATCCATTTTAATCAATCACATATTTCTTGTAAATGCTTGAAACACCAATTTTATCAAAATTTATTCTGATTTTGATCTCAAGGGGTCATAATCATACCAAAATTTAAAGATTTCAATCAAATCTTTGAACACTAGGGGCATGACACTTATCGTCAATCAAGTTGAATATGTTAATCTTTCTCACATTGATCAATTTGTCATCATGTTCAGTTATTGCAAAACAAATCTAACTGGAAATTTATATCCAAATCTCTTATCGATCTTTGTTCAATCAAGCTTAGAATTGGTATGGTCAATTCTCATTCAATCAAGTTTAGAATTGATGACTTTCAAATCATGTGAGATCTTCATTCGATCAAGTTCAAAATTCAGAGTAGTTCTCTTTATTGCTCTCTAAATCTTTCATAGTGGATTCACTACTCTCTAAATCTCCTTAAAATCAAAGTGGTCCTCACTGCTCTCTAAATTACTTGAGTTTAGAGTGGTTCTTGTTTCTCTCTAAAAGCCCCTTGAATCTAGCAATTCTACTGAATCGTGCGCTAAATTAATTTTCTTTGAATCTCTGTGTTGTTCGCAAAGCAATTCAAAGAGGGGCAAATGTAATCACCTTAATTTGGGCTAATAGAACCTAAGACCCTATTTTCCCTAATTCGGGATAAATTCCTAATTGTGTTAGTTAAATTTTTGATTATTAACATAATTCAATAAATTTATAAAATCAATAAAACTTCATAAATCAAGCATTAATCACCAGTAATTGATTAAAAATCACATTGATTACCTCTAGGCCTAATTAATTAAATCATTCCCATGAAAATGCATGGCTAGAGTAATTAATTAAAACAAATAAATAAAAGACTAAAAAATGACATGTCACCTCTCAAGGGGACAACAAAGACACTTGTAACCAATAAGAGCTCATCATATGGATCACTCACATGGATCGAGTTTGGAGACATCTCAACCATTCCTCATGGATGCATCTCAACTATTCAAATTGTTGAAGTTCTATAAAAGATGAATTTTCAAATCTCAACAATGATAAATGAATATTTAATTGATTTATACTTACATGCTGTACATTTCATTTTCATAGCTAATTAGAGAACATTTGAACTTACATGCTTAATAGTGAATGAATTAATGGTTTCAATGAATGAATCTAGCTTCTTAGTTGAATTTGATTTGAATATCTCATTATAGCATGTATGGTCACTGTTTAGAGTCTAAATCTGAGATTAAATTTAGACTTCTACATACTTGTGTTAGTTAGAGAGCAATATGATGATTTTTCTTAGTTTAATGGCTTTAACTTGATTTCAATTGGATTTATACTAACAATATAATGTCTTATTGAAGTGTTGTGTTGCTGATTGACAGGTACCACAAAATACACACACAATTAGTGTCTTTTCACTTAACCAAACTTAGTTCAATACATAATAATGAACCATAATCAATAGGTAATTAAAACTAATAAACACATGAAGATCACATAAGCTAAAATAACCATATGAAAAGAGAGAGTTTGAGAATAGAGCTCACCAAACTTTGGCTACATCTCCAGATCTGTTTGAATATGAATCATTATATTCCTTCTTCTACAAGATTCTAGGACCTTCTCACAAGTGTTTACACAAAGAGCTACCTTATCCTTAAACAAGGATTCAAGAAGGCATCTCACAATAATGACCTTACTCTAGACATCAAAAGGAAAAATTCCTTACAATGCAAGCTTTACATCCCCTAGAATCACATAAATGACTCTCAAAAGGTCTATCACCCCTTTAAATACATAAAATATGACATAATAAGGCTTAACAAGAAAATAACCCTCTTATAAAAAAATAACCTTAATATCCCATTTATAACCCTTTATGGGTTTTTATGGTTTTGTCATAATTCATTTTAAATGTTGTCTTTTAAACATATAAGGCTATTTAAGGGTTTTCAAGCTTAACTAAGTGTTAAAAACAACAGAGCCCTCTTTTAGTTCAAAAACACTTAAGTAGCATAGTGGTGATTAAAAGTCTTATTAGTTGGGTGGTTGGGAGTTCAAACCCCACTACCTCTATTTTCTAATAATGTCTTGAACATTGTTTGTTTTTTAAACAAATCGCAAACCATATTGGGTGAAGTGTTCTTTATTTGGCACACTCAATGCAAAGGTGGAGGTTAATAATTAAAAACCATAACAAACTTTTGTTAAAACCATTCTAAACCAAGTGCCACCATCATCAATGCTGACTGTACTTTTGCTAACATCATCAAGTCAACCCATTTTTTCATGAACTTTGAATGGCCATAATTTACACTTATGAACTCTAGTTTGGAAACTGAATATAATTCTAGAATCAATGTGACGAGCACTACGACTTGGCATTATTTTTTGCTTGGATTTGAGACAATCAAATTTTCACCTTTTTTAATATTTGATTCCCATGTTTGAACAAATCTTTGACTGCACATAACTTGAGCATATGAGCTCCTTTTTCACCTGTTCAAGTTGTGTTTTGACCATTTTGGCGAGCTCTTTGATCCAACACCATTTTCTGGAGAATTTGGGACACTTGTTTTTTTAGTAAAAAAATCCACCTAGATTAAGCCTTCCCACTAAAAAGGCTTTTGAACCTCCAAAAGTTGACTTGTAGAACT
Organism: Chamaecyparis obtusa; assembly: GCA_027943335.1. Classification (NCBI taxonomy): domain Eukaryota; kingdom Viridiplantae; phylum Streptophyta; class Pinopsida; order Cupressales; family Cupressaceae; genus Chamaecyparis; species Chamaecyparis obtusa. Next base: position 2,659,944 of record BSBK01001859.1, read on the forward strand.
TTTTACCACCCTATCTTGAATCAACTTAGTTGTCACCTTTGAATATTTATTGCAATACATCTATTGACTTCACTTTCAAAAACCAATCATGTTCCAAGGTCCTAGTTCCACCTTGCTTTTGAACTTGCATATCCACATCTTCCCTCCAAGGGTCTTACCTTCCAGCTACACCAGGAAGAATACATTACCACATCTGCCTCTATGGTCTTACACTTTAGCAACACCTTATCAAAATGAGAATGCCTATGTCCACATATTTTGGGGGTCTTACACTTCAACCACACTAGGAATTCAAAAGGATGCAGTTCAAAATAGAACTTGAAATACAAAGAAAGAAAGAAAAAAAATTGAGCATGATAAACATGTCTCTTGATGCTTCTCATGGTGGTGGTTCTCATTTTGCATTCCATCCTAGCCAAATTCTTGTGCATCATTCTGATACTCCGTACTTGCAAACTCCATGAGCAATGACAACTATGCCTCATCTTGAAACATTCCTTCTCAAATTTGTACTTCTAAATGGATGATTATGGGCTTCACCATACAACTTTATCTATTTTTTCTTGAGAAATAAGGCCATGACAAAAGACCTTCTAGAACATTAATCATCAATTGACTGATTTGAACCGATTCTTCAAATGGAGAACATACAAGCATCTCTTAGCCATTCTCTGCAACTCTAAACCCCAATGTGGACACAACCTTTCAAAATCTCAATTCCAAGAAAATACAACTTCATGTAGATAGCCTAGTCTCATTACCAAAAAAGATGGCTAAGATTAAATGTGCAATTAGTTAAAAAGGTCAAGCTACCTTTCCTAGGTCTTGTGAATGCTTTCCCATTATTGCACTTTCTGATCTCTTGTCTTGGGTTAATTTTCAATCAACAAATCCCAATTCTAAAAAAGAGATGGTTAACATACCAAGCTATCTAGGAGATTGACCAACTCCTCTAGAGGTTATTTTGATGAAAACACCTCATTAGTAACCTTCTTGTACTGATGTACTTCTTCACTAGTTGTTTCTATGATTATTCATTTTTGTATACCTTCATTTTGACCCTCCTAATTTGATGAATTATGGACAAATTTCCTATACACTTTCCTCATAGGTTGTGGGAAAAGTTTCCAACACTGATTTATAATATGTTCACTCACTTTAAAATGAGTGCAATATTTCATATGTACCTTTTTATATGTTGAGGAAGATGGTTTTCCATTTCTTTCCTTGGCATGAAGAGATTGGTGTTGTGAATTATTTCACAACAAAGATTTTCTCTTCTAACATTTGGCCATACAATGGTTATGCAATCCAAAAAAAAAGCATGGATATATGGACCACCAATTATCCAATAAATAACCATAATTCCTATTGGAGTACTTGTAATCATGAGAGGAATTACATTTACCTTCTCTCCTAGGCCTATTATCTATGTACTTGGATGACTTGCACTTCTTCTTTGTATATTACCCAACTCTTAGAGGATGTTATCTCTCAATATTTTCTTGCCTTTATTCTCTCGTATAAAGAAATAAGTTTCCCAATCTTTAGGGGATTCACTATGCTCTCTTTTTACCTCTGTAGGTTTCCCTACAACACCTCTCACTTCATTTGTCTCAAGTACTCATGTTTTTAAAGAAGCCATTTTTCTTAAGAGACTGTATTTAGATATTGGAATAAAACAAGGAGTAGTAATATTTTTTGTGATAGTCAAGAGTGATTTGCCTAGCTAAAAACTTGATTTGTCATACCAGGACCAAGAACATTGACATTTAATATTATTTTGTAAAACATATGGTTGAGGGCATAAGGGTGAAGTTGATTAAAGTAGATAATTTGATGAATGTTGCAAAGACTTTGACCAAGACTATTAGAAAAAATAAATTTATATGGCATTTGGATTCCATGGGCATTTCATCCCCTAGTGATTGAACAATAATGTTGGAACCCCCACCTATTTCTCTTGTGAGGTGCTTGACAAGTGATAGATTTATTGAGAAAATGGTGTACCAACCTTACAAAATTAAAATATATTATTTATAAAATGGTTATTGTTGATACATGAATCCTGTCAATTTATCATTAGTTTAGAGGTCTAATGGTAGATATTTTGTGCACCTTTTATGGGTGGTTTTACCCTATTGTTTGATAATACCATTTGATGATCTCATATTTTGTATCTCCTATATATTAGGCATGTGAGATGCATTGTATTAAATTGCACGAGTTTGATAGTTGTTGAGCTACCTTTGGATTTCCTTTAGTGAAACTCCTATGGGAAGCCTGCTCTACAAATATATTATAATATATTATAGTTTTTTGAATAACATTTTGGGTGGATTTTGGATTTTGAATTTTTTTTCTCTTGAAAGGTTTTTCCCCATGTAAATCTCTATTTTGTGGTATGCATGTTATTTATGTTAAGTTTTTGTAACTTTTCAAAAGATCTGAGAAAATTTGTATACCGTACTCTCCTCAAGATTAGTGTAGGAAGTTATTTCGCTACCTAAATTCATAAAAATAATGTCTAAGATTTTGATATGTGAAGAAAAAAGCTATACATGACCATTCAATGGTTGTATAGTTTAAATCGTATCTTATAAGTTTTTGAAAAATATAGTAAATGGCCCATTCCATTCCTTCTATATCATTTTATGCTTAAAGATCTCCTAAGGATGATGTTGTTTCTAATATAAATAGGAGTATAGGATTTCCCATTATAGGTGGCATTTAAAATATGGCTTAAATAAAGTAGTCCTTAAGTGAATGGAATACTACTTGACACTATTGTGTTAATTTAGAAGGGACTCCCTTGTGAAGTAAGTTTTTAAAAGGATGCTATTTATATGCAAGTTAGGTTGTGAACCTACAAATAGACTACAATCTCCATTAGAAACTCCTTAACTTACTAATATTAATTTGAAGGTATGTTAATTGTATCCTTTACTTTTCCAAGATCCTCCTCTATCCCAAAATGTGACATAAAAAACCCCAAAAGATTTCTTGATGTGACCTTGAAGATACATTTCTTATGGTTTATCTTGACCTGGTATTCCTTGAGTCTTTCAAAAATTACTTCTAAAATGTCTGGATGACTACTTTTGGTAAGTGACTTATAAATTATGTCATCAAGGTAGTCTTATGTTATGTCATGCATCATGTTATAAAAAAAATTGGTCATAGCTCTCTAATAGATGGCCCCTACATTCTTGAGCCCAAATGGCATGATGTTTCAATAATATATTCCCTAGGGGTAGGTAGATGTCATCTTATGTTGATCATCTAACGCTATTCTTATATGGTTATATCTAGAAGAGACATTCATCAGTAATAATATTTTCTAGCCACAGCTCAAGTCCAGTATCATATCAATATTTTGCATTGGGAAATCATCGTTAGGACATGATTTGTTTAGATATTTGAAATTTGTATAAATTATAATCCCCCCATTTTCCTTATCAACTAATACAAGGTTTTCTATCAATTTTTCATAATCTATAGGTTGGAAGAAGCTTACATCTATAAACATTTTAAGCTCAATCTTGACCAATAAAGGAAATCTTAAGATGAATGATTTGTATTTTTTATTGATGGGTTTGACCCCTAGATTGAGTGAAAAATGATATAGGAACAATTCTAGATCTATCCCTAGTATATTGGCATATAACCATGAAAAATTGATTTGTCTATTCTGAATAACTAGATGAATCATTTTTTCTCCTCTAGTGACAATGATGTTGCTAGGTAAACTATTTTCTTGTTTTCTTCATCCCCAATGTTAACTTATTGTATTTATTTTGTGATCAAAGGGGATATTTCTTAATTTATTTGAATTGAGTCTAACCTTCTATTCTCTGGTGACTCAAAGAGGTTTTTACCACAAGATACATCCTTTCTTTTTGCTATTTCTTGATCAATAAGTGCCTTGCAATTTTCACCTAGAGATCTTGTATTTTTTTTCATTTTTGCAACTGAAAGGTGGACTAGACTCCCCAAAGTATGATGAACAATCGAGATTGATAGCAAGTCTTTCCTTATGGTCTCCTATTTCTATGCCACTTCAAAGACTCAATAATTTAATGATAACCTCATCATTCTCAAAGAGATCTATGTTTGGTGTATCATGATGTTCCCAATCAATGAGCTTAGGGTAAACTATGAAGATTTTATCATTGAACTTAGTGTAAAACATGGGGATGATAGTAATGGTATTAATTTAGGACTTATAGATGGACTCGTGAGATTATTAAGTACAAGGGTTAGGTGACTTAGATGGATTTCAAATTTTTTTGATCCAAGAGCGACCATCTATATGTTTGTCTAGTAACGGTAGGTTATTAGGGTCAACAAAGGTATTCTCTAGGTAATATGTAATGGATGTGTTGGGATTATCTCATTCATACTCATTAGAGTTGGTTTCATATTAGTATTATTCATGTGGCTCACTTTCGTCGAACGGGGCTTTGTTAAAATTGGATGTCCTTAATTTTGTGCCCCAAGGCCACTATGTTCGTCATATCCTTTATTTTGTATGATTGTGTACCCTCTCTCATATTGTTTCATAGGAAGTGTAATGGGAGGAGTCTCTTTATATCTATATATTCAATCTAATATATCTTGTTCTATTGATTCCTCATCTAACTTTCCCCACGTAGTGAAAACTATGGGTGGCTTGTCCTTATGTTGTTTTCATAGTTTCTAATAAGTACATGGGGAGATAGGTAACTAACCCATACAATTTTTTTTGACATATGTGTATTTTCTGCTAGCTTTATCTTGAACATGGGTATTGATCTTGGGTAAGGAGGTGGACAAGGTGACGAATTTGGATTATGTGGATGGATAAATTTACTTAGCAGGCACCAATTTAGAGGCCACTTGGTTTATATGGATTTGATTGGAATGAAACCTCTTTAGGTTTTTTCAATATAAAAATGGATTGTGATCTCCTAGGATGGTAATCTCAGCTTCATTTTATAATATTTTTAACCACTAGTGGTAAGTGGAGGGTACAACTTTCATGGCATTTATCCAAGGCTTATTAATCAATATATTGTAGTTGAGCTCACGATCTAGCACTTGGAAGGTTGTCCCATGTACGACTAATACAAATCTAATAGGTAAAGTGATAATGCCCTTTGAGGGATACTTTGCATTATCATAAGACCAAATAATGATTCTTTTGGTGGAATCAACACAACTCTCAAAAAAACCCAATGCATCAACTAATTTTAAGGTATAGATTTTGAGACCTACTCTACTATGTACCATGACTCATATGATTTTATGTTTGTAAACATAGACCTCAAAGTGGAGTGGATCATTATGTAAGGGCTTATGGGTAGGAAAATCAAGTTTTGGTTAATGTGAAATGATGTGTGGTGGAAATGTGTCCCACCATGGCCTAAAATTCATCAATATCTATGTCATTTAGAATAGGGAAATTCTAGCAAAGCTCTGTCGAGGACTACTTTATGATTATGCAATATGTGTAATAGCTCAAAAATGAATATCTAGGTAGAGATTTACTTCAAATGATCAAGGATGTTGTATTGACTTGTTTATGGGTTATGTGACTTGGACTAGACTCCTTGGAATAGATCTTGAACCTTTAGGCAGTGACTAAACATTCAAGTTCCTTACCTCTAATAGTAATAGTGGAGATAGTGCTATCAAGATTGTAGTGGATGTGATTGACAACATGCTTGTGGGTGGAATATGTTTAATTAACCCTGTTGTATTGTCTAGAACTAGAGGCCTTACCTTTTTCATGATTATTCAAAGGATCTTTGAATATCGTATGATCCTTATTTGAAGACGCATAATTATTTTCAACCTCTATTTCCCCTTGTTCTATGAAACCTTAGACAATGTTTTTAAGTTGGTGGAAATTAGAGATTTTGTGTCATTTGGTAAAGTGATGTTCATAGAAATCATTGTCATTCCACCATGCTGGTTTGAATGGACCAATTTGGTAATGTTTCACATTGAACAATGTTATGGCACTAGAATTAATCAATTTATTTAGGACTACGTCAAGTAGTTTTGTGAGAGGCGTTGTGGGGTTTGTCTTCTCGGGGAAAATGGTTTCTCATTTGTTACATTGGCTAAATTATTCTCATTTTGAGGTAGATTGTTGTTGGAATTGGAAGTATTAGAGTTTAACATCCCTTGATTATGAATGGAAATTTGTGCCATGTTTATTGCCTTGGAATAAACAACGCCATTGTTTGTGACATTATTATTCTTGGACTTTACAGGAGGAAAATCAAAATCATTACTTTCTAAAGTAACAAAAAACCCATAAATGCAAACAAAATAACATTCTAAGGAAAAGTGCATAAAACATTATATAAATTCAACAAACCCTCCCTTCAAATGCTCCAATGTCTTCCTTTCTTCTTTCAAATTGATATATATCTCCCATCTGACAAGATGTACCTAACCATGAAAGAAAAATGGCAGCAACAATACTAAAAAATGTGGTTTTTTAGAAATGTGAGAAAATGATCCAATTTATAGAATTCGGAGTGCAAATCACCAAATTGGTAAATAGATGCACAATTGGGAAATTTTTCATAATTATGAAAAATTATGACAAGATTGGATTGCATTTTGGTATGCACAAATCAAGGAGAATCAAAAGGGAAAGGGATAGGCTAAATTAGTGGGGAAAGAGAAGAGAAAATGTGGTGGCTAGAAAATAGGAATTGGAAGCACAATTAGGGGATGGAGGATAATTGGTAGGAATTGAATCCCACTTGGAAAATGTGAGATTTATTTGAATTCAATATTCAATATTCTTCACAAATTAGAAATTAGGAAATTTAGGAATTAGGAAATTCTAGAACTCATGACAATTAGTTAATTAATTGCAAGACTTAGGGAAAGGGATAAATAAATGAGATTTATTTATCAAATCTAGGACCTAGGGACAAATTAATGGTCGTTAACCTCAAAAGAGGGAAAATTAATTGATTTGATGAAATTGATATGACAAGAATTGGATTTTGATGATAATAATTTTTTCTAACATGGTTTTTGATTAAGTGAAAAGAAGGTTTTGAAGGGGCCCCAAAACCATTTATAGTGCCATTACAATAGGATAGACATTAAAGAGCAACAAAAAAAACTAGACTGTAACAAACAATGAACTCGACACAACGCTGGAAAAGATAGAGAAAAGACCAGCACTACACAAAAAACACCAAAAGGCCAATAGACAACAAAAAGATAGGAAATGAAGAAAAATAAAACTAAATAAAGTTTTTAAGAAACTTCATGGCTTCCAGACTAATTGGTCTAGATTGATAGAAACACTCTTAAGGTTGTATATACCCTTATTGGTACTGAGTGCTTTCTTCCTAGTTCTCACACAGGTCCTCATCCCAGGGCCAAAAATCTCCACTGGACTCACAATCTTCTCACCATCAATATCAACATTATCTTGTCATATTGAGCAGCTAGAGCTTCAACATTATCCAGAGCTTTAGTCAAGTCCTTAACATTATCAAAGAAAGAGATATCCTTACCAACCCCAATCACTTCTAGGAACTTTAATTTATTGATAAAGGCCCTTTATTTAATTTTGATTTATTTGGTCTCATGAAAGACTCATTTGAAAATTCTATAGAAATCTAGGGCACTATTTTTGGAAATGTTAAGAATATTAATAGCCTCCTCCTTCACATGGTCATCCAACTAGCTAAAATACTCACCATCAGTATTCTTGTTATCTCCCACATCCATCTCCTATTCCCCACCAATGGAAGGAGGAATTAACTTCTTAATAGCTCTTCTAGTGCCAAGAGTAGGGAATCTAGCAACACATATGTCTTTAACACCAATACTAATGTTGGTGAAATTGATCATACCCTTTGCAGAAGGTCCTTCCCTATTAATCTACCCTTACATCTTCTTAGAACCAATTTTACTTTTCTTTCTCCTAGAATGGGGCTCAACAAACCCAACCTCCTATTTTTTCTTCTTTTTCCCAACAGCCAAGCCATTCTTTTGACTAATATATTTTAAATTAGTAGTTTTATTTTTTATAGAAGGGAGAAACAAGGGATTGTACTCTTCATCACTTTCTTCCATTTCCATGCCATTATACCCTTAAACTCCTTAATAGAGGTGCAAAATTTTTTGTTGTTGGAATTGTTTTTGTTTGAGGTGTTGGCATTCATGATTTATCATTGATGTCAACATATGTTTCAGTTGGATGCATTAGAAGTTTCAAAAAGACTAGTTATCATAGGTACATACAAGACTAATAGTTGTGTATGAATAGTGTACAATGTTTCAGTATATGTGAACACTTAGTTATGTAGAGGTAAGTATGTACATTATATCTAAGGTCACAAGATTTCATATTTCTACTTGTATGAGTTATAGCTATTTTGGTGAAGACTAGTTACAAAATGGTGACAAAGGATTATGACAAAAATGGTCTCTAAGTTTTTGGGATAAATTAGATGCGAACATGATTTATGGTATGTGAGCTTAAGGCATGAAATAAGACACATGTGATAACATCCTATGATATCATTGGATCGCTAGGATCACGGTGACATTAGTTGTGGTTTGTGGACTTGCGAATACCTATTTGGGGCTGACCAAAGGAAATAATGTGTCAATGGATGATGAGCATGGATTATGGATCTTGGCACATAAATAAGGATTTGTATTTGTTATTTAATTGTTTAAGGTACCATGCGTATCTTAGTAAGGGTCTATATAATTTTTATGCATTGGGGAAGTCTTAATAGGCTGACCTAATTGCTTATTGTAACTTGTATAAAGGAAAGTCATTTCTTGATGTAGTAATTAGAATGTATGTATGGAGATTGTGAGCAAGTGGATGTGAATTTTGTTGGATATAAAGAAGTGATCATGTTTATAATGCACTTCATTGGAATTGTATAGGCAAAGTAATTTGCTATCAGTCAGTTCATTGTTATAAAGTATGATTCCATACTTCTCTTTGTACAATGGATCCAGAAGGTGGGTTTAACCTTCACATTTAGGTAGTGTGTTGGGGAAGTGATATCTTCATTTCATTCAAATCCTAATAGGATTGAAGGGACTCCTAACAGGGTTTGTCCTTTAATAGTGACTTTTCACTAGATGTAATAATCAACTCCTAATAGGGATACTATATTTCTAGTGCGTTATTTGTGGGCATCATTCCCATTGAGTTTTTTTCCCTTAATAGGGGTTTCCTCGACAACAAATACTTGCGTTATGGTTTTGTTCTTGAAGTGTTCATATTAGCATTAAGTAATTTGTTTATAAGTTTAAATTTTAAATATTTTCTACACAACTGATTCACCCCCCCTCTTAGTTGTGTTATCCTAATAATTGGTATCAGAGCTTGTGGTCCTCGAGAGAAAGCTTAACAATTTGAGGTGATCTTGAAGATGGATTACTAAAGAAAGGAGAGTCCAAAATTTGATAGTGAAAACTTTTATAGTTGGAAGAACAACATGATAAAACATTTTCTATGTTTAGGAATTGATTATTGGATGATTACAAAGATGAATGAGAAGATCAATACTGAAGATGAATTAGGAGGTACTTCTGAGAATGAAAAAAATTCTCCTACAATATGGTTGCAAGAGAATCATTGATTAGCTTGTTGTGTGAGGTTGAACTCATAGAAGTCAAGGACCTTGATTTTGCACATAATATTTGGACAAGGCTAGAGGAACTATATAAAGGAGATCAATACACTAAGAAGGTGAAGTTGTAGAATTGGAAGACTAAAATGGAGATTCTAACAATGTGAGATGATGAGAATATTAGAGCATATGTATAGAGGGTTACAGAGGTTGTTATAGGAATCAGAAACTCAGAAGGAACATATACTAAATAAGAAGTGATCGCTAAGAATCTTAGATACTTGACACCTTTATATAAGAATGAAGTACAATAAATTGAAGAAATCATTCCATTGACAAAGAACTTCAGTAGAGAAATGTTGATTTCTAAATTGACCACCTTTGAGGCTGTAGAACTGGAGGATACATTACCTAATCTAGAATCTGCATTTAAGGTGATTGTGCATAATGACAAAAGGACTTTATCAAGTCTTGGGAACACTACCAAAAGTAATAGACATATATATCTTGGAGATTATGATGTTGATTGGGCATAAATGCAGGAAAAAGAAAGGAAACTAGATGAACTTATGGCCCTAGTTGTAAGAAGAGAAAAGAGAGGAAAAGGTAAATTTGAAGGTAAGTTACCCCTAAAGTGCTTTTCATGTAACAAGATTGGTCATTTTGCATCTATATGTCCTACAAGGGTTCCTAAACATAAGCCTAATTTTTTTAGGCCTGATTATTCCAAGGATAAGGAATGTTACTATGCTAGTGAAGGTGTGTCTAATAATGATGTTGTGGATGATGATGAAATTGTAATTGTTTAAATTAAAGATGATGATCATGTTCATGAAGAAAGAACCTTAGTTTCACATGTTGAAAATAAATTAGAATGGGTCATTAATAGTGGTTGTTCACATCATATGATAGGTGATAAAGATAAGTTTGTTCAGCTAACTAGATATGATGGTGGTGTAGCTAGATTTGGTAATTACACTCCTAAATTGATCATTAGAGTAGGCTCAATTTCTCTTGATGGTAAAACTAAAGCTAATAATGTCTTACTTGTTGATGGACTTAAGCACAACTTGTTGAGTGTTGGATAGCTTGTTGACAAGGGATATCATTTGCAGTTCAAGGATGGAAAGTGAACTATCATAGTTTAGTCTAGAAACTTGATCGCATCAAGTAAAAATTCAAGAGGTAATGTGTTTGAATTAAATTCTACAGAGGCTACTTGTTTTGTTGTGAAGATAGATGACAGTTGGTTATAGCATAGGAGGATTTGTCATATAAATTTTGATAACATTGTGAAGGCCAATAACATCAACATAGTTAGAGATCTTCCAAAAATTATGAAGCCTTCTAACACCATGTGTAGAGAGTGTGTGATGAGAAAACAAACTAAGATTAGTTTTTAGAGAAAATCTTATTGAACTAGGGAGAAGTTGGATATGGTACATATAGATCTTTGTGGTCCTATAAGAACAAGATCTTACTATGGTGAAAGGTATTTTATACTCTATGTTGATGACTATTCTAGGATGATGTGGGTTGCATTTATTAAAGAGAAGTCTGAAGCATTTCACAAGTTCAATATTTATAAAGAAAAAGTTGAGAATGAATATGGTCTAAAGATAAAATGTTTGAGGTCAGATAGAGGATGATAATTTACATCAGATGTGTTTAATACTTATTGTGAAGAGAATGGTATATACAAATAGACATCTTCTCCTAGGACACCACAATGGAATGAGATTACAGAGTGAAGAAATAGAAATATATTAGATGCTTCCAGAACTATGTTGCTTGAAGGGAATGTGTTGCATATGCATTGGAGAGAAGATGCTAATACTATAGTCTACACTTTGAACAAAGTTTAGATCAAAGAAGGTACTAATAAGACACCCTATTAATTTTTTTTGGTCATGCTCCTACTTTTAAATACTTTAGAATATTTGGTAGCAAGTGTTATATCAAAATGGATGATGAGATAGGAAAGTTTGATGCTAGGAGTGATGAAGGAATTTTCCTAGGTTATTCTACTAAAAGTAGGGCTTATAAGTGTTTAAATCTAAGATTGAGGAAGGTGGTTGAAAGGGATAATGTAAAAGTTGATGAGAGGTTTTAGATTCAAGAAAGAATGTATGAATTTGATCAGATTTCATAAAACAAGGAGGTTACTACAGGTCAAGAGGAAAAGAAAACCCATTAGATTGACAATAGAATTGAAGTATGTTTGAATGATCTTATTGAAACTCCAAAAACACCAAGGTATGTTCAAAGAAATCATCTTGAAAATTAGATTATTGGTGATGAAAATAAGGACATGATGACAAGATCAAGAATTAGGAATGAGATTTGTTTTTTTTAACAAGTAGAACCAAAAATTACTAATGAGGCATGTAGAGATGAATCTTGGATTAAATCAATGCGAGAATAATTGGATCAAATAGAGAAAAATAACACTTGGGAATTGGTTCCTAAACCTAAGGACAAGAATATTATAGGAACTAAATGGGTTCTTAGAAACAAAATGAATGAAGAAGGCATGGTTGTAAGGAATAAAGCTAGACTAGTTTGTAAAGGCTATGCACAATAAGAAGGTATAGACTTTGAAGAAACATTTTCCCCTGTTGCTAGATTAGAAGTAGTGAGATTGTTCCTTTATTATTCTATACACAAAGACTTTAAGGTATATTAGATGGACGTGAAGTCTATATTTGTAAATGGTGATCTAGAGGAAGAAGTCTACTTTGAGCAGCTTGATGGTTTTCCTTTGACAAATAATAAACACATAGTTTACAGGTTGAAAAAGGCATTGTATGGATTGAAACAAGCACCTAGAGCATGGTATGCTCAGTTAGATAGGTATTTATTGCATCTTGGTTTTAGAAAAGGTAGTGCAGATAGTAATTTGTACTTGAGAGCTAGTAAAGATGGAATCTTAATAATTGAAGTTTTTGTGGATGGCATTATTTTTGGAGGAAATTTTGAAATAAGCAATAATTTTTCTAAAGAAATGAAGAGTGAGTTTGAAATGTCTATGATTGGTGAAATGAAGTTTTTCCTTGGTTTGAAAATTACTCAAAATGAACATGGAATGTTTATCTCTCAAACCAAGTACTTAAGGAATTTTTGAATTTTTTTGGAATGGAAGATTGTAAACCTGTTGGAATACCTATGAAAACTGGTTGCAAGCTTACTACTACTAATTTTAGACAAAGTAAAGATCAATGATTGGATGATTACAATATCTAACTCACACTAGACCATAAATTGCTAATGCAATTGGAATTGTTGCAAGATTCCAAGTAGATCCCAAAGAGAATCATTTTGCTACAATTAAAAGGATATTCAAATATTTGAAAGGAATAGTGGAATATGGTTTATGGTATGAATTTTTTTATAATTTTACATTGCATGCTTATACTGATGTTGATTGGGAAGGAAGTGTAGATGATAGAAAGAGCACAAATCATGGTGCATTTTCCTTGGAAATAGGTTGGTTTCATGGTTAAGTAAGAAGCAAGATTGTATAGCTCAATCTACGAATCAAACTATGTAGTTGTTGCTATAAATTGTACATAGATTGTTTGGATGAAATAGACGCTAAAGAAAATTGGGATAACCTTTGAAGATCTAGTGGTCATACATTGTGATAATACAAGCACAGTGAACCTGTCAAAGAATCTTATTATGCATTCAAAGACTAAACACATTTAAATCAAGTATCACTTTTTGAGAGACAAGGTTGCAAAAAAGGAAGTCAGATTGGAGTACAATAGTACAAAGGAGAAAATAGAAGATATATTCACCAAACCTTTGCCAAATGATATCTTTGATTAGCTCTGAGGTATGCTTGGGGTGAGAACCTCTCCTAGTGAGAACTAAATGATGCAGGATTGGATCAGTCCAGTAGTTATCAGAGTTATATCATTCTCTAGACTTTATTCTTGGATGCACTCCTCAGGGGGAGTGATCACAAAACATAATAGAGAATATTTGGGTGATCAAGCACCTGGTTTGTTTTAGGCATGAAGATTTGAAAAAGATACACCTTGTAGAGGTGGGATGTGCAAAGAAGGAAAAGAGTTATGGCACCCTTTTCCATTGATGTCAAAGGGGAGACATTCAAGTGAAAAACCCTACTGCCTTAGGGGGAGCTATGAAGATGATATTGAGAATGTTATTTTAAGAAGGTTACTTTTGGGTTGATGGTTTTTCGCATATGTTCTCATCAATGCAAAATGGGGAGATTCCTAGAATTTTTATTGTTTGAGGTGTTGACATTCATGATTTGTCATTGATGTCAACATATGTTTTAGTTGGATGCATTAGAAGTTTCAAAAATAATGGTTATCACAGATACATGCAATACTGATAGTTGTGTATAGATAGTGTACGATGTTTCTATATATGTGAGCACTAAGTTGTGTAGAGGGAAGTATGTGCACCTTATATATAAGGTCACATGATCTCATATATCTTCTTAAATAAGTTATAGTTGTTTTGGTGAAGATTGGTTATAGAACAATGACAAAGGAATATGATAGAAATGGTCTCTAGGTTTTTGGGATAACTTAGATAAAAACATGATTTATGGTATACAAGATTAAGGAATGATAAAAGACACATGGGAGAACCTCCTGTGATATCCTTGGACCACTAGGATTGTGGTGATGTTAGATATCATGTGTGGACTTGCAAAGACCTATTTGGGGCTGAACAAAGGAGATAACATGTTCAGTGGATGGCGAGTATGGATTATGGATCTTGGTGCATAAATAATGATTTATATTTGTTATTTACTTGTTGAAGGTATTGTATGTATCCTAGAAAGGGTATATATAATTGTTTGTGCATTGGGGAGGTCTTAACAGGCTGACCTAATTGCTTATTGTAACTTGTATAAAGGGAAGCCATTCCTTGTTGTAGTAAGAACGTATGTATGGAGACTATGAGCATGTGGATGTGGGATTTTCTGGATGTAAATAAGTGATCATATTTTTAATGCACTTAATTGGTACTATATAGGAAAAGAAATTTTCAATCAATCAACTCATTTTTATAAAGTATGCTTTCATAATTCTCTTTGGACAATGGATCTAGAAGGTGGGTTTAAGCTTTACATTCAGGCAATGTGTTGGGGCAGTCAACTCTTCATTTCATTCAACTCCTAACAGGGTTGAAGGGAATCCTAATAGGGTTTGTCCTTTAACAAGGACTTTGTACTAGATGTAATAATCAACTTCTAATAGGGCTAGATATCCTAACAGTGATACTATATTTCTAGTGCATTATTTGTGGGCACCATTCCCATCATGTTTTTTCCCTTAATAGAGTTTTCCTCGACGATAAATACTTGTGTTATGGTGTTGTTCTTGACATGTTCAGATTTGCATTAAGTAATTTATTTATAAGTTTAAAGTTTAAATATTTTCCACATAACTGATTCACCCCCCCCCCCTCTCAGTTGTGTTATTCATAAAAAAATTTCCTAGGCAAGGGCTTACTTTTGACATCTAGTGAATCATCCTCCCCCAACTTAGTTTCCCACCCTTTCTTGAATTTCTTAGGGCTCTCCTTACCCTCCTAAAAATTGGAGTGGATTTGTTTCATTGGAGTTTCAAAAACCCTCTCCTTGTAATAATTAAGTATTAAAAAAATCATCCCTTGATGAAGAACCTAGTGATTGGGATTCTCCGTATACTTAGAAATACTAGCACTTAGGGAAGAAATAAGGTAGAAGGAAAAAGAAACCAGAATCTTGTGCCAAAAATGATTTAGAAGAACAATATGGTAATCATGGAAGCTCGTGTATCTCCCATCCATTGTAAAATATTCTATTATTATTTTAAGAACTTCCCTCCGGATAGGCTTAATTTTCTTGGGACCAAAAAAAGCATTAGCACCTTTAACTAGAGACTCTTCTTCTTCTTCTTCAAATATAGGGAATTTAATAACTACATCCTCACACACCTTCCTATCCATAAAAAACTTTATACAAAACATAGGCAGGCCAATAATATCATAAATGATTTTCTCATTAATAAAAAATTCCTTAGCAAAGAGAACAATGGTGCCATTTTTCCAGTCCTAGACAAAAATTATAGTGACCTCCATGATGTATCCTTGCAACTTCTCTAGATAAGGGGTAACTCTCCCTTTAGACAGTCTATTCCAAATTTTCTCCTTCCTCTTCATCTCCTCACAAGTCGCAGGCTCAACACACTTCAAATTCCCTCCCATCTTCAGAGTTACAAAGCCCTCCCAATATTGATTCAATGAAAAACTGGTGATGACACATCCTAAAAGAAGAAAAATAACACCAAGAAGTGCCCACGATTCATGTGAGGAGTAACTAGTAATTATTAATCTCATCTTTGTTAGACTACCCCCATACTTAACACTAATTCTCAGATTATTATGTGATATTTCCATCATTACAGGTAATCTTCCCCACATTTGCATTAACTTTATCAAATCTAAGGAGCGAGATAATAGTACTATCCATGTTATTTTCTCCTTCCCAAATTATTTTATCTTGGATTTTAACCCAAAGGTTGGCAAAATTGTCTGTCACCCTATAGGAGTGGTCTATGTAAGATTTATCAAAATTATTAATAATGTTCCTCGATTCTTGGATAATTTGATCAATAGACCAAGAGGCTTTGTGGTCCCCTTTCAAGCATTTGATTATATTATTTGAATCCCCTTTGACCTAAACATTTTTCAACTTAGAATCTTAGCCAAAAGAAGAGACTGGTAGGTTCCCATGGCTTCTATGAGGTGGTTAATCTAGGTTCCCAAGGGAAGTGCCATTGATATATTCAATCATGGTTGATTAGGTTGAATCAATACAAATTAGGGACAAAAATCAATAATTAATTAAACAAATTTAAATGTTAAATTAATGAAGAATGACACAATATCGATGCATGACAAATACCATATGCACAACATAGAAGAACTAGAATTACAAAAATGATGTTTTGATCACAATGTAAAAATGTTAAAAAATGGAACCATAATTGTTAACCAATTTGGAGCTTCCATATTTTTCCCTATTTGAGAAAATGCGATTCAGAGCATTGTTTCAAAGAAAAATCAAGAAAAAATGCATAATAAGTTTCCCCAAAAATAACAATATATAAGGGTTACCCCTAAAAAAATTGACCAAAAAATATGATTAGGAGGTCAATTTGTCAACAATGACGATATGGACCCACAAAAAGAAATGGATAAAAAATCAAAGCTCAAATGCAAAATATATAAAGCCTAGAGTAATAAAATCATCGCAACCAATACAAAAATCAAAGGGTGCACATGCATCTAGGCACAAAAAGGTCTATAAAAGGTCTTGGAGAGGGGAAAAAATCTCATTTTCACTCTTTGATTTAGAGTATTTGGAGCTTTAGAGAAAGGAAGATGGTGTAGATTCTGATGTAGAATTATCATGGTGAGTGCATGCCGAGATAAAGACAACTAGAGGGCATGAAGGTAGAGGTATGTACATCATATCCCCCTCATGAATATGCATTTATAGGTAGTATTTTATTATTTTTTAGAGTCAAAATGGGTCAACAGGGTTAGGGTTGTCCAATTAGGTGTGCATGTTACACAATTGAGATATATACTATGTAGTTAGGAGGGTTTTTGCACAATTGAGAAGGTTATTGTGAAGTTAGGTTGGAATATACATAGTTGGGATGCATATTGCATACTAGGTCAAGGTTCTTACATAGTTGGTCAACTAGTTGTGTTGTTAGATTAACTTGGGATGAAATTTGTGCAGCTAGGGTAGAGAAAATTGAGTTTAGGAGGGTCAAAACTAGGTGAAATGGATAGGATAGGTTTAGATTAGGTCAAATTAGTCAAACTTAGTCAACAAAAAAAATTATGTAATAGAAAGTTGACACACATATCACTTTTTATGCATAGGTTGATCTATCCCTATTGCATATTCATGAGAGTAGTCTAGCATGCATGGGTCTACGACATCAATTGAACACTCATGATCAAGATACTTTAGAAAAATTAGGTCTAAATCACATTACATATATGACCAAGATTAGGGATAATAGAGGCCTAATTACAATACTAACAAAGTGATGGCACTCATAGATGATTTTTTTTCATTTTCCTATAGGAGAGGTAACCATCACTTTGGAGGATGTCTAGTGCATTTTGAGGATTCCTAATAATGGTGAGTTAGCAGTGTATGAGTTTTCAATAGGAAGAGGAGAATTGAGAAGATTTTTTAATTGTGATGAAATTGAACTAGATATCATAGATTATGAGATCAAATGGGAGACACTAGTAGGAAATTATGAGAGGCTAGGAGTGGTGATCAATGTAGTTCTTATAGAACTATTAGTACCAGATAGACATAGACATGGGTTCTTAATTTAATGGGGGAGAGTTCTCGAGTGGATGAACATGTATGGGATAACATTTTCATGGGGACCGTGTATACTGGCTATGACATAATATCATATGTATTAGGTAGTGTACAGAGGTAGGTTATCTATTAGCTATAGGATTATGCTATTGTATATGTGTGGGCATTTGAGAACATAGCAATGTTTCATCCTATTATAGATAGGAAATTTATACCATATATGTTGTATGTATATTTCTATGCTACATCACTCTTGTAGGGTTCATTGGAACACACGTGATACTAGGGACATGAGATTAATATACTTAGAGACTTTACTTGAAGACCATGCAAATATTTCCCCAGTTAGTATGACAATGGGGATCACATACCTTATTTTTGGCAAGAGCGATACTTGATTGTTTAGACCATCAGAGGATATATCATCATTGAGCTTCAACTACTATAGATGGTATGCATATAGTTTAGAGAGAGAGGATTTTTTGATAGGCATGGAACTATTTTCTTGCTCAAAGGGTGAGGTTGGGACATGGGGTCCAATCATTAGACCATAGATGACATATTTAGAGTTTGCATAACTATAGCTAAGATAGTGGGAATAAGGATGAGAGGTGATAGATGCAAGGACCACAACAAAATATGATAGGTGGTTTGATCACCATAGGCCTATTCCATTTATAGATCGAGATATACCAATTCCTACAATGGCACCACAATAACCGAGGGTAGACGAGGAGGCAGATATAGAGGGTGAGGTAGTAGATGAGGGAGAGGATAGAAATGTAGAGGTGATGGAGGATGAGGAGGATGAGGAGATTGATTATATGAGTGATTTTTATTGGTTTTTTTATTGATCTTGATTAAGCCTTTAGCTATAAGTCCTCATTTTCACTTCAACCCCTATTCAATGACTTTTGAAAAGGTGTCAAATCAATAAATCTATAAAGAACACATAATCTCAAGGGTGCAATTTTATATGAACATTTGGATCTTTTATTTTTTTTGGATATGCATAGAGCCTTATTAGCTAGATTTCTTCATCATTTTAAGAATAGGAAAAGCTCTCCCCAATTCTCTATTTTGTATTGCAAAGATCCATAATGGTCACTTCATTGACTATGTTGTGGGAATAATTTGAGATAAAATTATTAGCCATATCATTCCATGATCTTATATCGAGAGGGGGGTCTAAGAACCATTTTATTGAGAGACCACCAAGAATCCTCAAGAAGAGGTGCATGAGATAAGTATTATTATGGGTAGCCTCTATGCATCTTGTAAAGTATTCTCTAATCTGATCATGTATGTCTCATTTTCCCTTATATTTGTCAAATTTGTGTGTCTCAAAATTTAGAGGAAAAGGTGGCATATAAATAAACTTATCAAATGGATAGGGACAAAAGTCTTTTAGAAAATATGTCTTCTTTGTGCCAATAGTTTTGAGACTGGACATCTATTGTTAGAGGTTTTTAACCTATTATACTAGTATCTCTATTTATTTCTATGGAAATTTTGCATTGAAATCAAGATTAGGATTGACAAAAGGATTTTCACTTTACGATGTGGGAATCTGGTTATATGTGTATATATGTTGGTAGCTCGGGATCATATTAGATAGAATCATCTAGGATGGTTCATGTTGTGAGACATTTTGCACTGTAAAATATGTGAATATTAGGTTTTATTGAGAAAAAAGGATTCATGTGACCAAATTGTGGTATAGATCCAACATTTTGTCCACTGGGATTCAAATTTGAGGACATCCCTTGAAAGACAAAGTTTTCACCACTAGGGTATTAATTCAAAGACGTGCCTTGGGAGTTTATGTTTTTACCACTAAGGATTTGATTTGAAGGAAAACTTTGGGAGACAATGTTGTGACCACTAATTTGACATTGCACCTTGAGGGATAATGTTGAAACTTTTAGGGTTCTAATTTAAAGGTGCACCTTGTGAAATACCATTAGTTTGGACATGTGTGTTGGTGGATCTTCTTGGGACTATGAAATGTACAAATATTTTAACATGTATTTAGTCCTATATCTATGCATTTCATGCTAGGGTTTGAATCTACAATTTATTTTTTTTATTCCCTAAGTTTTATCATTTTATGTTTCATTGTTGACCTATTCAATCAATTCTCTAGTTTTAAAAGTTGCCTTGGTATGGCTCCTTGATTGTCAGTTTATCGGCCCTATAAACATGTTATCTTTTCAACTGATTAGTGTCATCCTTCAAAGTCATGGTTAACATTTTCCTAAGTCACCCATCAAATTTTTTGTCCCTTATGTCTAAATTATCTTCAACATCCTTGCGACATCATAACTTTTGAGCATTTGCATATTAATTCTTTAAGTGATTCGATGAAATGGTGCATGTTAAGTCCAAGGTTATATTATAAGCCCTAAAAAGCTATGATTTTCTCCTCATAAATCCTCATCCTGAGTTTCATAAAGAATAAAATTATCTAAGTGTAAAGGAATAACCACCATACCAAGTAGTGGAGTTAAGCTGCAAAGTCGCACTTAAGTTTCAAGTGATATAAAATATGTTGAAGCACAAGGGCGTGACCATCAATGTATGTCAGCTAGTCAAGCCACATTGTTGCAATAAAATATCAATAGTCACAATAAAATATCAATGAACATTAGCGCAATGATTAAAAGTAACTATCATTTTATCCCATGTCATTGTACTGAGATATTAGTGGTTAAATAAAATGCTAAGTGCTTCCTTGCAGCCTAAAAGAGAAAGTTTATGGTTAACCCATGCTATTGTGATATGTTTCCACTTGTAACAATAATGAAGAAGGAAAAAATTCACAAGAACAAATAATGACATGACATAAAAATTTTTCCCTTGTGTGTAATTTCCATGTGTCATGGTTGGGACTCACCAGGTTAAGAAAAAGGTTAATGCACAACAACACACAATTTTTTTATGTGTAAGGTATAGTCTTTTAAGTTGCAAGAAGCCACCACGTGTCCATTATGGGCCAATGAAATATATGCAAGGTACAACCCCATAATAAATAATGACATATGGAAAACACAATATATGAAGTTATGAGGGGTTGATGGTGTATATCGGAGGTTCCTATGCTTTTGTGAGAAAATGACATGTATCTAGCTGAAGGAAAGAGAAAAGAGGATAGGTTTCATTAAGGCTCATCTTCATGGAGATAAAGAGTGAGAAATATAAATCCCACATCATTGTGAGATTGTTACACATTATTGGATCTTAAATATGATTACTGAGAGGGGAGGGGTGAATCAATAATTAGTAATTTACAACACTTTTTCAGTCCTTGAACTTAAATACGCATTCAGAAGTTAACCAAAACATAATCAAATGTAACTTCAAATCATATAAACACATCCACAACTTTGACACACAAATTTATCTCATGGAAACCCAAATTAGGAAAAAACCACGGTGGGGATCAGTACCTACTAAAATATGTACTCTTTTGAAGTACACCCTATGACGAGATTAACCATATTAGGAGTTTACAATAAGCACTATTAGGTGCTACCTGATTAGGGGATTTACCTCTAGGTCTGTTAAAACCTTTACGCTATTAAGAGTAGCCTTTTTAGAGAACTTTGAACACAAATTAAAGTGCCACCCTATTAAAGGATTTACAATAAGGACTTGTTAGAATCAACCTGATCAAGGGATATCAATGTTATGACTATTAGGGGACAAAAAGTGGAGTTATCTGTAGAATAGAACTCCCCTTTCCTGATCAGATCCTATGATGTGCATAATCTCTTCTCAACACATTTACCTTCACCTTGGCTTGATCACAACTTCCAGTTCTCAATTGCACATCCACAATCACTCAGTCACCACACTAAACCAACTAACTTCATAACATATATATTGTTATGTTCCACTACCTTGATCAATCCCTAAAATGATTTATCTTTTTCATCTGATCTTTCAACTTGATTAAAATTTTCAAATACAAAAATCCTTATTTTTTAATACATTTTTATGTTATCGCGTCAGCCAAAACAAATATTTGATTACTCAATCTCCAAGAAAAGTCAAACATGTTTTTGAATGTTCCAAAGAATCCACTTAGATCCTCAATCCATGCTAACCTAAAACTTATAAACATAATATCTTTGTCTCCATATGTTATCACATGTCTATACTCCATAATCATCTTTCCCATAATCATTAGAACAAAAAAAATGATCACTGATACAAGATCTGCCATTGGTAACTTAGGAACATAACCTCTTTATCCTAAAAATACTTCTATAAATGAGATGGAGCCTCCATGATCATTCAAATGAGTTGTAATTGCAACCATGCCTTATGTATCCTATTAATATACTTCTCTTTTGATCGTATCCTCTTAATCAATACTGATTTGACAAACCGATCAAATCACCTATCGCATGTCACTGACTGTTCTAGCATTTGCAATGTTTACCTTCAAACTATCATAACTATCTCAATCCTTCTTGTAATGAGATGCGAAGATAAATAAAACATCAAATACCTCTATAGACCACAACTACATGATTGCATCAACTAAAACTTACTGCATCAGTTTATCCATCATTCTTGTACTTAGCAACATGTAAAGAACACTTAGTTAATGAATGCCATCAATGTAAATACTATAACTGACCAATATTTAATCAAACCTATGTCATAAAAATTCCATAACTCACAATGGCTAGAGTATGAGTGGGAGCGGGTGATGGAACATGTCAAATTTTGAATGGTGGCTCGGGCGGGAAACCTGGTTCCACTGCTGGAGCTACTGCTGGAGATGCAAGATAGTTTGCTGGAATCTTGATAGTGTCAGATGACAAAGGGATTGATGGTGGGTCTTTGATACTAGTGGATGATATTGGGTCTTTGAAGCTTTAGGACCCATGAGGAGATAGTGCTTCCCCAGACCCGAGGGGGAGCTAAGATTCCTTCTAGAGGTGACAAAAAAGGTGAGGCATTAGGGCCTATTATTGCAAGAGGTGATAAAAAAGGTGAGGCTGTGGCTCCTAAAAAACCTTGGGTGGCATTTTTTGGCAAGAATCCCTTTGGAAAATATTCCCTTCCTGAAGCTAATAATATATCTAATCCTATCAAGGGAGATTTTTCCATTTTTATCCCTAACACGGTGATTGATCACTCTGTGTCCCAGATGGACCTCATGCTGGTTGGAAAATATGTTGGGGTAAGGCTGAATATAGACTATGTTCAACATTTTATCCAGAGAAGATGGTTTCTCAAAGGGCAAGTGGATATAGCAGCGATGCCTAAAGGTTTCTTCTCATTCTCCTTTACCAATGAGGATGATATGACTAAAGCTCTGTGTGGAGGACCTTGGGTTATGGGTAAGTCATCCTTGGCTTTGAGAAAATGGGATCCTAATATGGACTTGAGTGAATCCTTCCTGGAATGGGCTCTTGTTTGGGTGAGACTCCTAAGGCTCCCTTTAGAGTACTAGAATGAATGTGTCTTCAAAGGAGTAGAGAATGTTTTTGGGTAACTTCTCTCTCTAGACCCAGCTACAGCGTCAAGATCTAGACTGGTTTTTGCCAGAATTTGTGTCAAAATATGTAAGTCTACTAATCTTCCTACCTCTATAGATTTGGTTTCTAAGATGGGTGTTTGGAAATAATCGATTGAGTATGAATCTATTCCTTTTACTTTTTTTATTTGTAAGAAATCTGGCCATTGGTCTAAAAAGTGTCCTTTGAAAGTTCATAAGAAAAAAGAGGAAGACCCTGTTGCCAAGAAGAAAGATTCTTCTAACATTGTTTGGAAACCAAAAAATATTTCTAAGGGTTCCTCAGAGCCATCTTTGAAGCCTTCGAAGACTCCTGAGCTAAATCTGGTCACTAATTAGCATAGCACTGAAAAAGCTAACATAGGATGTAATTTGGAAGTTATGGAATCTGGGACCTTGGATAATGCTCAGACTGAAGATAATAGTCACATTTCATATGCTGATGCCAACTCAAAAAAATTTTTTGAGGAAAATTTTTTTTCACCATTGTTGAATGCAAATTTTTTGCTGGAAGAGGTCAATCAGGGGGAAGATATCCCTTTACCCCAACCAGAGGAAGATAACTTGCTGAAAACTAATATAGTGATGGAGGAGATGGCCCTAGGAGGGGTTCCTATCCTTCTATCCTAGCTTGAGATAGAGTGCAGTGGGGAGAACCCTAAGGTCTCTCAAAAGGATAAGGAGAATATTGAAATCTTTAATGATCTTAGCCAGGTAGTGTTAGAGATTTCTCCAGTAGAGAAGGCATCTAACCAACTAGAAAGTGGTGATAACAGGACTAAGTCCCCTGAATGCCTTAAAGCCAAAGATCAAAATAAGATCTTGGAGGTTGGGCAGAGCTCCAAAAAGAAATCTAAAGGAGGTATATCTCCTATGTCTGTTGAAGGAATCAAGACTAGAAGCAAAAAAAATGTAGGGAAAGCAAAGGCTGGACTAGGAAGAAAACAAGCTAAAGTCAGTAGAGAGCAAGAAAGTTGGCAAGACATTGCAGATGGAAAATAGAGGACCATTTCAGAGGCTTTTTCTCCAAATAAATTATGAAGATTATCTCTTGGAACATAAGGGGGTTGAATGCTCCCCATAAACAAGATAGTCTTAGAAATGTGGTTAGGGATTATAAACTTGATATCCTTCTTGTTTAGGAAACTAAAATGAGCAAGGAAAAAGTTGATAAACTTAGGTTTTTTTAGAAGGGTGGTGTTAGCAGTTCTAGTTTGGCTTGGGCTTCTGGGGGTACAACAATTTTCTAGAATTAGAAAACTATTTATGGAGTGATTCTTGTTGAAGACCCTAATATGATATTTGTTAGACTGATGAATATTAGAGATAATTTTAGCTAGGTT
This sequence comes from Chamaecyparis obtusa, assembly GCA_027943335.1. Lineage (NCBI taxonomy): Eukaryota > Viridiplantae > Streptophyta > Pinopsida > Cupressales > Cupressaceae > Chamaecyparis > Chamaecyparis obtusa. The sequence continues at coordinate 2,684,826 of BSBK01001859.1, forward strand.
ATCACTAATATTTATGCTCCTAATGCTAAAGCAAATAGGGCAAAATTCTAGAAGAAAATTTTGGAAAAAAGGAATAACTTCAAGAATGAAAGTTGGTTGCTTATGGGGGACTTCAACACTCCTCTTATGGATAGTGAAAAGTATGGTGGAATCTTTTCTCAAGATGATAGCATAGCGAACCTGTTCAATTTTATTAATGATGAAGGCTTGATTGACCTAGATCTCCAAGGTTTGAATTTTACTTGGTCCAATCAGCGTGCTAGTCCTCAAAATATTCAAAGAAAGCTTGACAGAGCTCTTATTTCCCATGATTGGATATCTAAATTTTGCTGCACTTTGTCTTCCTTCCCCAAAATTGGTTCTAATCATCACCCTCTATTGCTAGAGGTCAATCCAATTAATGCTCCTAAATGTTTTCCTTTTCGGTTTGAGAAAATGTGGTTAAGCCATCCTGAACTAGAGAGAAATTTATCAGAGTGGTGGAACATTAAGGTGGAGGGCACTGCTATGTTCAAAGTAACCAGAAAGCTTAGAAACATTAAGAAAAAAGTTAAAATATGGAATATAGAAGTTTTTGGAGACATATTCAAACAAAATAATAAGGCTAAAAATTACCTTGTTTCTATTCAAGAAACTATTCAAACTCATGGCCTTTCAGATTCTCTTAAAGTTGAGGAACAAAAGGCCCTTGTAAGCTACCACAACTTGATTTCTAAAGAGGAAACTTACTAGCGTCAGAGATCTAGGGTGGTGTGGCTTAAGGAAGGGTATAGAAATACTAAGTTTTTCTACTTGACCACTCTCAAACATAGGACTACTAATCGAATAGCTAAAATTTCTATGGACAGAGCTGAGATCCATAAAGAAGATGAAATTAAGACAACTGTTGTAAACTACTTTGCGTCCTTACTCTCTGCTGATGGAACTCTAGATAGGGATTGTCAAGATCAATTATTGGAAGCCATACCTAGCATTGTTAATCTAGATCAAAACAAGGCTCTTTAGGCTATCCCTTCCAATAAGGAGATCAAGGATGTTGTCTTTTCTTTTGAAGGAGATAAGGCTCTGGGGCCGGATGGTTTTCCTATGTTCTTCTTTCAAAAATTCTGGTTTATTGTGGATAAGGATGTCTCTAATGCTGTGAAGGAGTTCTTTGGTTGCAGGCATCTTCTTAAAGAAATCAATGGAACCTTCTTAGCCTTGGTCCCTAAGATTGTTGGAGCTCACTCTTTTGATCAATTTCGTCCTATTAGCTTATGCAATTCCTTCTATAAGATCTTCTCTAAAATTATGACCTCTAGGCTCTTGAATATTCTTCCTCATTTGATTGCTCCTCAATAGAATGGTTTTGTTTTGGGAAGACAAATTATGGACTAGGTGGTGCTGGTTCATGAGAATATCCATTCAGCCATTAAAGGAAACAAATAGGGATTTATCCTCAAACTTGACTTGGCTAAAGCCTATGACCGGGTTGACTGGAACTTCTTATGTCTGATTCTTAAGCAGTTTGGTTTTAATGAAAGGGTCATCCAAATTATCTATCAATTGATTTCCACTACCTCTTTTTCTGTTCTCATTAATGGATCTCCCTCCAAGTTATTTAAAAGTACCAGAGGACTTAGATAGGGAGATCCTATCTCACCTATTCTATTTACCCTGTTGGCTAAAAGCATGGGGAGGTACTTTCAGTTACTAGTCTCTAAAGGTGTCATTCAAGGTCTTAGACCCTCTTCTAATCCCTTAATTTTTTCTCATGCTTAGTTTGTGGATGACACCATCATGATGGGATCTTCTACTATCAAGGAAGCCAAAGCCTTTAAATCGGCCATGAACCTTTACACCAAAGGAACTGGTCAGATCATTAATTGGTCTAAAAGTACTCTGTTCTTCATAAATACCCCAGAGGATAGGCAGTGTAAAATTTTTGGCATCTTAGATTGCAGTATAAGCTCCTTCCCTTCTTCCTATCTAGGATTGCCTTTGGGCCTTAACATCAGTGACTCTTTTTGGAATCAGATGGTTGAGAGATTTTTTACTAAGATGGCTGGTTGGAAGGGTGTAGTTTTATCTTAGGCTGGGAAGATAACCCTAATCAAATCTTCTCTTCAAAGTCTTATGGTTAATGCTATGAGTTTGTTCAAGATTCCCTCCAAATATGTGGATAAAATTAAGAGTATCCTTAAACATTTCCTCTGGTCTATGGTTGAGGAAAGAAACTACATCCCTTCAATAGCTTGGGAAAGGGTGTGCAAACCAAAGTATTTGGGGGGGAATAGGTCTTAGACCAATTAAGATTATGAATAGAGCTCTGCTAGCCAAGAAAATATAGCATATTTATGGAGATCCTAAGGATCGGAATACTATTTGTAAACATAAATACCTATATGATTCCCCTTCCATTGATCAATTTCTTTCCAGTTCGGAGAAAGTGGAGGGCTCTATTTTTTGGAGGAATATCAATGATACCAGAAACATAGCCAGTAAAGGTAATGTTGGAATCTGGGAAATGGATTTAGTATTAATTTTTGGAAAGATCCATGGTTATTTGAAAAACCTTTGAATTATATCTTTAATAATCCTGAGGACATAAATAGATGCTCTACTACTTTTAGTCCTAAAGTGAAAGATTATTGGAAAAATAACTGTTGGGTGAAGCTGGTTGCGATCAATCCAGCCTTCCATGATATTGATAAAGCCCTTCTGGCTCAATGCTGCTATGCTAATAAGGAAGACTCTCTAATATGGGGCCCCTCTTCTAATGGAAAATTTTTTGTGGCATCTGCGAGCTTTCTTCAATATGATGTGCCTGAGGAAACCCCTTTCTAGATGAAGATTTGGAATAAAAATCTTAGTCCTAAAGTTGAGATTTTCTACTGGATTTTTGTTCAAAACAAAGCTCTTACAATAGACAGCCTTAAAAAGAGAGGTTTCATCATGCCTAATAGATTTTGTCTATGCCCAAAGGTTGAGGAAGATACTAACCACCTTTTTTTGCATTGTCCTTTTTCTCAGCAGGCTTGGTCTTTCTTTTTGTAGGAATGGGCTTTATGCTAGATTTTCCCCTCTTCTATCCAAGAATTTTGCCAACAATGGTATTATCCATGTGATAATGAAAGGGATAAAAAAATATGGACTATGGTTGCTCCCCATATTGCTTGGAGTATATGGAAAGAAAGAAATAATCATATATTTTGGGACAAATGCAGTACTCCTGCTCTGGTGTATAAGAAAGCAATTAGTGGGGTGCTAGAAAATATGAATAGAATCACCCAGCATAGTGGGAAAAGTAGGGACTATCAAATGAAGAAGAATGACCGTGAAAATAGTGTTTGGACTACACCCCTTGATGGTTGGATTAAGATTAACTTCGATTGTGCAGCTAAGGGCAATCCTGGCCCAGCGGGGTGTGGTAGTGTTATCAAGGACTATAATGGGAATGTTATTGTTGCTAACGTAGTTCCTCTGGGAACTCAAAACAACCATATGGTGGAAGCTTTGGGAGCTTAATATGGATTACAACATGCTAGTAAACTCAATTTTAAAAATATTTGGTTGGAGGGTGACTCAATGAATATTATTAATTGCCTTAAAGGTAATAATCCTCCGTCATGGACTATTAAAAATATCATCTCCAAAGTGAAAGAAATCATTACCAAGTGTACCAAAATTCACATAACTCATGTGTACCGCAAGAGTAACACCATGGCAGATAGTTTGGCTAATATTGGTGTTAAATCTGATGAGGTCATCACCTAGGACAACGAGATGGATATCAAAGAGGATACTAAATCATGCATTTATTATGATAAAATCAATCATAAGGTAGGAAAGATTGGAAATTATTAATGAGACTCGTCTAAGCTCTACATAGTCTGATTGCAATTATGGGAAAGTATGGAGTGGCATTTTAAGCAACATCATTAGCGACAGTCTACACGCTTTCTGGGTTATGCATCCTGTTAATCTCTTTATTAACAGTGACTACTATCTTGATCACCACAACCCTGATTCTAACAAGTGCTATGTTTTATTGAATTTATCAAACATGGGGGGGGGGGACTTGAAGTGTGAAGAGCTAGATAATTGTAATAAGCTCAAGGAAGCTGATATGGCTATGGTTTGGTGGAAGCTGAGGAAAGGTGGAGTGACCCTTTATCTAGAAAAATTAGATGGTTTTGACAAGGATATCACTCAAAAATTTGCTGACGATTGAAAAAATGACACAGTCACTATAGAATGGAGAACTGTGGAGATTATTGTGGAGCTTATCGCTCAAGTGATGGGAATCCCCAATGTTGGTCAGAAGTTTTATAGGAATCGCAAGATTTCGGATATGGCGGCCAAAAAATTCCCGAAGTCTACGAAGGAGAAGGTTGATTTTGCAGATGGTAAGATTAATGGCTACATTGATCCTATCAAAATCAAGGAAATATGGTGCTACACTCTATAGGCTGTGATGGAGCATTTTACCCTTGACGGTTGCTTCACTCATGCTCACTCCGACCACTTTATGTTCCTTAACCATTTCAGGTACAAGGACACCATTAACATACCCTATTATCTTCATACTTCTTTGGTTAAAAGTATTAATGAGTATAAGGGTTCTTCTAAGAAGGCTATTAAGCATGATGCCTTGATTCTTCTAATTTATGAGCATATTAAGAGAACTATCCCTAACCCTAGCTCTACTCCTTCCTCTAGAAAGAGTAAACGAAGCCCTATGACTCCTAAGTTTGGGCCTATTAAGCAGAAGGCAAAGGATAATATGGGCAGTAGCTCAAAAAAAATTTTCTCGAAAGAGACTAAAGCTGAGGACTACTCTGAGGGTTCTGAGATAGAGGATTCTGATAAGGATGTTTCTGGAAAGATCCAGGAGATGTAAAGCCCTAGTAAAGATAGGGAGGATACTAATGATTCTGATGCTATGTCTGCCCCTAAAGAGAATAAGGAGGAGATTAACAGTAAGGATTTGGAGGAGGATAACAAGGAGATGACTGGGGGGAAGGATTAGCTAAAAGATGAGGGTCACATGTAGGGTACTGATGATTCCTAGATGCAGGGGGTTAAGACTAAGCCTATGTGTACTCAGGAAAAGGACACTACTGAAGCAGAGGACCCTGAGAAAAATGTTCAAGAAATTATGGCTAAGGAGAAAGGTGAAGCTGTGGAAGAAGCCAATTCAGAAGGAACTATGGCGCATAATTCCTATAGCCTTGAAGACCTAGTCGACACTACTATCTAGTATGTGGAGAAGCAAAAGAATGATAGGGATTTTAATAAAGAGGAGGTTCCCATACTGGATGATTATGTTGCTGGTATGAGGCATGATGTGCCTATCTCTCAAGACTCTGAGGACAACATCTAGGAGGGTAGTGATGATTCTAGTGAATGGAAAGCTAAAGAGTCCTCCATCAAGATTATCTTTGAAGATTTTAATGACAGGGAAGAAGTCACTACTGGTGTGTTGTAGACTACCAAAGCTGAGGCCCTTTAATCCTTTAGATTTAGCAAATGGTGCTTTCATGAAATTAAAAGGATCCATTTAAAAAGTAGGAAGCTTGAAGCTAACAATGCTATTCTCCATGAGAAATTTGAGACTCTCCTCAAAGAGAGATCTTCTAACCCCCTGTTGCTGATATAAAGGAAGGAATGGATAAAGTTGATAATACTCTTATCAATATCCTCTAGCACAATATGGACAATATGAAGGCTTCCAGAACCAACCTCAAGGCTTTGGTCAACCTGCTAGATAATGCTTCAGAGGATGATACTGAAATTAGGAATGCTTCTCTGGTGGATAGTGGTGGCCCTATTTCTTAGACCCGTGGGAGCAACAAGAAAAAACCCCCTCTGATGAAGAAGAACCTGGACGAGCTGAAAAGTGTTATTGGGTGGATGGACAACATTCAGGCCAAGATGGAGAAGATGCTGGATGAGAAAGTTGGGGTTATGTATGTGGATGCTTAGTCTAATTGTCTTGCTGGTTTTTTGTGTTCCCTGTTGTCTTTTGGCCTGGGTTTCCATCCCTTTTAATGCTATCTTTGTAGTCCCTTATATGGGTAGTTTGATGTTGTATGCCCCTTTTTGGTGTTTTGTTTTCATCTTCCTATCTTTTGATCCTTAAGCTAGAAAGGGTTTCGGGTCCCTTCAAAACCTATTTTTTCCAGTAATCAAAACAATTCCATAACTCACTTACCAATACTTCAAAAATATCTCCTTCATTAGTTATGCTAATAATCTATCGCTTTGGAATTTATGGAAACAATATTAAACAAATATCAAAATGAACCAAAATGTTTCCACTTCTTCCTTTAATTTCCTTTGACCTATACATCTGCTCTCCCTTTCTTTGTAGTTATCTCCTTCTCTGCACTTCTCTCCCTTTTTTGTTCTCTCCACTTCTCTATTATTCTCTCCTTACTTCTCTCCTTACATCTCTCCCTTTGACAACAATGTCAAAGGTATCAATTACCTCAGAATTCTACTCTATAGTTCTTGACTCACTCAAACTTGTAATTGTAATCACCTAAAATTGGGCTAATAGAACCTAAGGCCCTATTTGCCCTAATTCGGGATAAAATCCTAATTATGTTAATTTGATCCTTGATTATTGACATAATTCATTAAATTCAATAAAATCAATTAAATATCCTAATTCAAGTATTTACCATCAAAGCATGAAGCAAAATCAATTCAATTATCGCTATGCCTAATTAATTAAATTAATCCCATTAAATTCATGGCTAGAGTAATTAATTAAAAGAAATGAATTAAAACCTCTATAATGACATGTCACCTTAAAGGGGAGAACAAAAACATCTCCAACCAATGAGAGGTAATCGCATGGATCACTCACATGGATCAAGCTTGGAAGCATCTCAACCACTCATCATGGATGCATCCTAACCATTCAAAATCTTAAGATTCTATAAAAGAGAATTTTCAAATCTTCATTCCTCTCCTTAATGCTTTGATTTTTGCTAATAGATAATTGATTTCATTCTTTCATATGCTCGTAGCTAATTAGTAAACATTTCAATTTGGTTAATAGTAAATGAATCTTATGGCTTTTATGACTAATTTGGATGAATCTTGTCATTTTAGCTTCATTTTTGCATAGTAATCTTGAATCTCTCATCTTAGCATTGCATTGTCACTGTTTAGGATTAAATTTGAGAGCAATTTACAATCCTTTTCATACTTGTGCTAACTAGAGAGAAATAGGATGTCTTCAATTATTTATTTCCTTTTCTTATTTGATATTTCTTACAATTGATATAATATCCTCTTGAAGTATTGTGTTGCAGATTTGCAGGTCAATAATTCACACACATATTTCTGGCACCCACCATGGGGCTAAGCCCCAAATTTCTTCATTTTTAGACTATTTTTTCTGTGTTTCTTTCTGCCAGGGATCGTATGCATGAAATTGGATCTCATCTGGGAAGAACATTCGCACCCCGTATTTCCTAGATCACATTAAGGATTTCCCAAATCGCATCTGGTCAGGTATCACATATGTTTGAATCCAGGATCGCATTTGGATAATTTTATCAGATGTGGGAAAGGGGATCGCATCTAGTTAAATCCATGATCATATTTAGGGATATTTTCTTGAATTTTGGATTTTCTTACCCCTAATACTTTGATTTTTGCTAATAGATAATTGATTTCATGCTTCATATGCTCATAGCTAATTAGTAAAAATTTCAATTTTGTTAATAGTAAATGAATCTCATGGCTTTTATGATTAATTTGGATGAATCTTGTCATTTTAGCTTCATTTTTGCATAGTAATCTCTAATCCCTCATCTTAGCATTTCATTGTCATTGTTTAGGATTAAATCTGAGAGAAATTTACAATCCTTTTCATACTTGTGCTAATTAGAGAGAAATAGGATGCCTTCAATTGTTTATTTCTTTGCTTATTTTATCATTCTAACAATTGATATAATATCCTATTGAAGTGTCATGTTGTAGATTTGCAGGTCAATAATTCACAGACACAGTAACAACATAGACTGCTCCCTTAAGGAGTAGCCATACAACATCAATGCAATCATAAGATTTTCAATGAACATAATGGATTGATGAAAAATCATCTTGTCTAGTTCATTTCAGGTAGGGGAAGGACCCCTAATTTACCTCTTAGACACACAAAAGCATCTTTATGTAATGTCTTTGTGAAAATATATGCAACATGTTTCTTAGTTAACACATACTTCAACCTCACTTGCTTTTCTTGTACCTACTCCTGATAAAATGATACTTGATAGATATATGCTTAGTCTTAGAATGCATCATAGTATTCTTTGAAATGTTAATAGCACTAGTATTGTCACAATGTATAACCACCAGTTTAGTGACCTTTTCTTGAATACCTTCCAGAATCTACTTAATCCAAATTACATGTGTATAATTAATTGCAGCAAAAAACATATCCAACTTCTATTATTGATTGTGATATACAATTATGTTTCTTGCTTATCCATGACACTATCCTATCACCAAGAAAAAATGCTCCTTCACTTGTACTTTTCCTATCATCCATATTTCCTACCCAATTTGCATTAGTGAACACATTTAAAGTGAAATCACCTTTGTATTTGTACAAAAGATCATAAATCTATAGTTCCCTTTAAGTATATGAATATCTTATTTACCACACTCAGATGTGATTCCTTAGGATTAGAAGAAAGTCTAGCAACTAATTCAACTGCTTGTGATATGTCTGATCTACTATGTACCACATATTATAGCTTACCAATCATTGATCTCTATAGTGTCTCATCCACATTCTTAGATTCATCTTCCTTAGATATTTTACAACCTATCACCATAGGGGTTCCAACTAGTTTTGAATCTTATATTCCAAATATCTTCAATATTTCTCTCACATACTTAGACTGGCTGATGTAGATATCATCTTTGTGTTGTAAAATATGCAACCCGATGAAATTTTTTATTTCCCCAATCATAGACATCTCAAATTATTTCTTCATTTCATCTACAAATTCCATACTCATTTTATCATATCCTCCAAATATGATATCATCCACAAATATTTCTGCAATTAGTACCTTGTCATCATGTTCTATTTTCAACTAAATATTATTATTGTCACTTGTCCTGATGAAACCAGTCCTGATCAGATAAGAGTGTAATCTCTCATACCATGCTCTTGGTGCCTACTTTAATCCATACAAATCTTTCTATAATTTACACACCAAGTCATTTCCTTCTAATGAGCCAAAACCTTTTGGTTGTTCAATGTACACTTCTTCCAAAATACCATTTAAAAATGTAGACTTAATATCCATTTGATATACCTTAAAATATTTGTAAGCAACATATGCAAGTGATATTATCATACCTTCCAATCTGGCTACAAGTGCAAAAGTTTCACCATAGTCCAAACCTTCCTCTTGTGCATAGCCTTTGCACACTAATCTTGATTTTTTTATTATTACTTCACCTACTTCATTCACCTACTTTTAGTTTCACCATTGCTTTTACCCAATCTTCATCTTTTAGTGCATCTTTTACTATTTTAGGTTAAAATTATGAAAGAAAACAAGTACTTTCCCTTGCCTTTATTCTTGTTAAAACACCAGCATTCTTATCACCAATAATTTGATCAACTTAGTGATTCAATTTGGCATACCTTGCTAATACTGGTTCAGATCTATGAGCTTCAATTAGTTGAACTGGTTCTTCTTCACTAGCTTGTTTGTTCTATTTTTCAGTATTCTACTCCATCTCTTGCACATATACAATTCATGATAGTCTTCTAGTTCCTTATTGCTCGATTCATCATTTTGTTCAGAGAATTTATCAACTCTCACATTTGTACTTTCTATTATCTTTTTGGTTCTTTTGTTCAAACACTTGTAGGCTTTTCTCTTTGTAGAGTAGCCTAAAAATATTCCTTCATCACTTTTAGGATCAAACTTTCCTGAATATTCATCTCTTTTGATATAGCATCTACTACCAAATATTTTTAAATAACTTACATATGGTGTATGACCATGCCACAATTCATAAGGAGTTTTGTTTTTTCCTTTCTTCATCTATACCTAGTTCAATGTATAGATAATAGTACTTATTGCTTATTTCCAAAATGTTTGCACAACACCTTTTTGAATCATTAATGTCCTTGCACAATCTATGATATACATGTTTCTTCTTTTGCAATACCATTTTGCTGAGGTGTCCTAGGAGATGACATCTTCCTTTTAATTCCCCATTCTTCACAATAAATAGTAAACTCTTATGAAGTGAGCTCACCTCCTCTATCATATCTCAAACACTTTATCATCTTACCGGTTTCCTTTTCAACTCTAACCTTATATATCTCATGTTGGTGTTTGAAAATGCTTATGCCAACTAGGGCTGCCAATATGCCTTGAGACTAGTATTAGGAATGGTTGGTTCCAAGTATGAGAGCTCTGCAAGACAACTGGACCAACTATAGGGACAAAACTGCCCTCTACACTTCTGGCTCTGCAAAACCAAGGTGGGTGTACCTAATCTAGTATCTTATGGCATTTAGGACTTTAAACTGGATTGAACAAAGTAGATTGTAGCAAGAGACTACTAAAAGTTAACCAAGCATTCATTGAATCTCCATTGCTATGAAGGGTATTACTACTATCAACCAAACAATAATTAAAACTTGAAATGGTGTTGATATATGAAGATGGAAAGAAGTAAACAAGAGCCAATCAAACATTGAACTCATTTGAATATACTAATCCCTGATCAGTGCCATTATCCATTGGGTAGATCTTGAATATAGACATTGAAACATAAACCAACTACTGTCAAAGACTCATAGCCATAAACATAAACATTCTAGCCCATCCACTACTTATAGTATCCTTCTGTAGACAAATCAAAATGAATCTATATCCTATCTAAAGTATATTTCACTTGATCCTAGATCAAGAACTAAAGAATAGAACATATACAAAGGTAACCCTATGCAATGGATCAGAAAATCTAGAATTCACAAGATTGACACCAAGGAGAGACTTGAAAGCTTGAAATAGTTATATTAAGTATGATGAGTCATGTACATGTTCAAAGCAGAAAAGAGAGAAAACCACTTCAATAACCTGCAAAAGACTACAAGGAAATTCTATTCAATCTACATAAAATGTGATACAGCCTGCTACAACCCCCTGGAACCAACCAAAATCAGAACCCTTCTAAATGATCTTGAAAATCCTTTTATAGGAACAAGGATTGCAACAAGCTATGGATCATTTAGGGAAAAACTAGGTCTGCAACAACTAGTACAACAAGAAATAAAGAATGCAGATAGACCTTGAAACCCTGGAAAATCAGATCAAATATGATGTACAATTGCATTGGTTTCATATTCAAGGTTAACTATAGATAGAAATTCAACTAATTTCTTGTAGCAGACAAGACAAAATTTAATGCCAGAGCCAACCTTGAAAAATCTTGCGTGCACAGGTCATGGAGATCTCTAACAAATATCAAACCCTAGCCGCCTGCAGTCAAATAATAGTCCTTTACATTTACTTGGCATGGCACCCCAGGATGACAAAATCAAATCAAGATGGCCACCCAGATCTTCGCATCATCCTCCAACTTGAAATGTCCTGGCATAATTAAAACTGAACCACCGTCCTACTTTATATGGCTCACTATTTTAAATCCTGGCAAAAACCCTACAGAAATATTTGAATTTGAAATAAAATAGCCACAGGCTCAAGTTTAAAATGCGACCATTGATCTCTTCTATTTCCTGGCAAATCGGGTAGTCACATTTATCTCCATAATAGTTACAAACCCTTTGAAAAGTCATCGTCTAGGTCGGCATACCACAATGAATAAAAATCAAGCACCTCAGCCTTACGTAGCACCTTGGACCCACCATAAGCAATCCCTCCTTTAGACAAGATCAATGGCTGTCATTATATCACTGACCTAAAGAACGTGCATCTTACCCTAATGGTATAATGACAACCGCGAGATCTGGTGGCACTTTAACCCCTTTGAAAAATTGTGGCCCCACTGACAAGTTCCACATCATTAAACCCATGGCCAATCAAAGACAGACAAGCCTGCAACACCTGGCAACACGGTCCCACTACATCTTTATCCCTTCACCAATGAAAAACATGCACATCAGCTCTAACTGTTAGAGGACCCACCCTTTGTTTATCGCCTGAGAAAAAGGTAAAATCAATGGCTGGCATAAGGTCTCATAGCTCTGACAAAACCCATGAGAACTTATGCCAACCGTAGATCTTTTGCGGATGTCAGGACCCTCAAGGACATGCCAGCAATCAGGTCCCACTGACACTCGCCAAATCATCAACACCTCGACCAATAAGAAATTACCATTTGTGCACATCTGTCAGCGGTCCCACCCATTTGAAAAGCCATGTTGTAAAGGGAGATCAACGGTTGTTGTAAGATCGCATAGAGGAGAGAGACTCTATGAGAAGATACGCCAATCATTCGATTCAACTGTGATAGAGGATTGGGCCCAGGGAAAATTAAAGGCCGAAACATTAGAAAATTTTAAAGCACAAGGGCTTAGGGAAAAAAAATACTGTCGGGCATTAGACTTAGGAAAAATATTTAAGCACATGGGTTTTAAGAACTTAAGTGGCCTGAAAAGGTAACGCAGGAATAGAACAAGGCCAAGGCAAACTAGGGTTTTTCCATGCAATGGCTAGGAATATGAAATAAAACCTAGGGTTTGAGCTAGGAGCATAGAAAAACATTGCAGAGACCAAAGGGAATGACCAAAAGCCATGAAAATTTTGTAGGGACAAACCATTTTCTAAGGATTTTTGCTATTATAGGAAAATGGGCTAACATCTTGAACATATGGAAAGCTTCTAATTTTTCCTTTAGGAATATAACCCACATCATTCTTGAAAAATCATCAAAAAATAACATGATACATCTATCACCATAGTAACTTTTAGTTCTCATAGGACCACACAAATCAGTATGCACCAGATCTAATATATTCTCAGAAGAATAGTTTTCACTAGTAAAACTAGAGCTTGATAACTTTCCAAACTAACATTCCTTACACATTGCATTGTCTGGTTTGACTAGATATGGAAATCCTCTTACAACTTTCTTCTTTCTTACTTTGATTAGGTCGTCAAAATTAACATTAAAAAACCTCTTATGCCATAACCATAATCTTCTACCTTAGCCAATAGACAATTCTTAATAGTAAAATTCAGATGAAACAAATTACCTTTGCTTTTTTCATCAGTAGAAATTAATTCTCATGATTTCCCAATGATCCTGCATAAGCCTCCATTGAACTCTAATTTGTAACCTTTATTATTTAACTGAGCAACACTTAATAAATTATATCTCAAACCATCAACCTAGTAGACATCATCATAATTGGTTTTATCATTCAAAATAATATTTTCCTTTACATTTTACTAAACAAGGGGCATTGTTACCAAATTTTACTAATCGTCCATCACATTCCTCCATTTTGTTGAATTTGTTTATATCACTGGTCATATGATGAGCACATCTATTGTTAATGATGCAATCACTACAATGGTTCATGCTTGAAACTAATGCTTTTTCACCTTCTTCAGTGGGTTCTTCTTTTACTACAATAAATACAATCTCTTATTCTTCTCTTCCATAATATTCTTCATTGGTGACACCTTCTTTAGCTAGATAACAAGCTTTCTTGATTTTATCCTTGAGTTTCCATGGCTTATCCTTCTTGTCTTTGTCTGTACATCTAGATGCAATATGACCAAACTTGTTACATGTAAAATATTTCAAAGGTAGCTTACCTTTATATTTACCTTTTCCTCTAAGCATTCTTTTAGCAAATAAGGCTTCAAATTCTTCTTGTTATCTTTCTTTGGATAAGATAGATTTTTAATCATTAGAATAACATTCTAAAGATTTGTTAGATATTTCCGTTCCTTTCCTTGATAGTACAATATTTAGAGATGACTTGAAGGCAACTTCAATCTTAGGCATACTATTGTCATAATTACTTAATTCAAATGTAGTTAACTTTCCTATTATTGCATCAAGGGTAACATTAGTAGTACTTAGAGATCTAAGTTCTTGTATAGCTGAAAATCTAATAGAATATTGTGGCAACAAATTTCTCAAAATTTTACTTACCACATCCTTCTTAGGAAGATTGCCTCCAACACCTTGAATAGTTGCAACTACCTCTTTGATTCTTTGTCTATATTGTTCAATGTTCTCATTTTCCTTCATCAAAAAGAGTACTGGCTATAGCTTCCATAGTAGCAATGTGTTATTTTTTGATTCTCAAGTGATTTGCATTAAGAAGTCCTAAAGGAACAACATATTTAGTGACCACAATGTTCCCAGTACTGACCTCCCATTCCTTTTAGATATAGTTTCATTCTTCCACACCACACCAAGTAGTTTTCTCTTGTGAATTTAGGACCTTCCTTTCTCATTATCTTGGATCTTTTACCCCAAGTTGTTAAGATTCACCACAATAGAGAACCAAAGCTCTGATACCAATTGTTGGATCTTAGATCTGATTACTAAGAGGGGAGGGGTGAATCAGTAATCAAAAATTTCAAATACTTTTTCAATCCTTGAACTTAAATAAGCATTCACAAGTTAACCAAAATAGAATCAAATGCAACATCAAAGCATATAAACACAACCACAACTTTGACACACAAATTTATCTCATGGAAACCCAAATTAGGAAAAACCAAGGTGGGGATTAGTACCCACTAAAATATGTACTCTTATGAAGTACACCCTATGAGGAGCGTAACCCTGTTAGGAGTTTACAATAAGCACTATTAGGTGCTATTTGATTAGGGGATTTACCTCTATGACTGTTAAAACCTTCACCCTGTAAAGAGTAGCCTTGTTAGAGGACTTTGAACACAAATTAATGTGCCACCTTGTTAAAGGATTTACAATAAGGACTTGTTTGAATCCACCTGGTTAAGGGATTTCAATGTTATGACTGTTAGGGGATAGCAAATGGAATGATCTATATAATAACACTCCTCATGCCTGATCAGATTCTCTGATGCACACAATCTCTTCTCAACACATTCACCTTCACCTTGTCTTGATCACAACTTCCACTTCTCAATCCCACATCTGCAATCACTTGATCAACACACTAAAACAATTAAATTCATAACATATATATTATTTTCTTCCACCACCTTGATCAAGCCCTAAAATGATTTATCTTTTTCATCTGATCTTCCAACTTAATTACAATTTTCAAATAGACAAATCCTTATTTTTTAATACATTTTTTTGTTATCACATCAACCAAAACAAAGATTTGATTATTCAATCTCCAAGAAAAGTCAAATTTTTTTTTGACTATTCCAAAACATCCACTTAGATCTTCAATCTATGCTAACTTTGAGATTGTAAACATCATATCTTTGCCTCCATATGTTAACATATGTCCATACGTTGTAATCATCTTTCCCATAATCATTGGAACAACAAAACCGATCACCGATACAATATCTGTCATCAGTAATTGAGGAACATAAATGTTCATCTTGAAAAATAATTTTATAACTGAGATAGAGCCTCACTAATCATTCAAATGATTTGTGATGGCAACCATGCCTTTTTTATCATGTTAATATACTTCTCTTTTGATTGCATCACCTTATTCAATACTAATTTGACAAACTGATCAAATCAGCTATCGCATGTCACTGTCTGTTCTAGCATTTACATTATTTACCCTCAAACTGTCATAACTATCTCAATCCTTATTTTAATGAGATGCGATGATAAATAAAAAATCAAATACCTTTGTATACATATACTACATGATTGCATAAACTAAAACTTACTGCATCACCTTATCCATCATTCTTGTACTTAGCAACATGCAAAGAACACTTAGTCAACAATTGACATCAATGACAACACAATAACTGACCAATCTTCAATCAAACCTGTATCATAAAAATTTCATAACTCACTTATCGATACTTCAATAGTCTCTCATTCATCAGTTATTCCAACACACATGTCTAAAGGAATGAATCTCATACCAATGCAAGATGGAGAAGCTAGTAGGAAATAATGTTGCATCATTGCAATATGTTGACGCATATCTATAGGGACACATAAACTAAAAGGGCTTCTTTGACCCCACCATACTATAAGTTGTCATCCAAATAAGAGGGATTAGGCAAATAGATATTTGTCACATTATGCCATGCTGGAATGAAATGGTATGACATGTCGAAGTTAAATTATTTTGACTCTGCTTTGCATCTCAATAATGAAATGATCGATAACCTAGACTCAAATAAGAGAATTTGCACAACTTGTCAACATCTATTTCTTGCTTCATGAGAGTTAAATTTTTAAAATATATTGAAGATCACTACATTTTGGTGATGAATAAATATGGGATTTTGACCATCATTAAGCACAATTACAATAATTGAAGTAGAGAAGAGAAGCTAGATGCAGACAAGGGTAATCTTAAACATTTTCAAGTGATCAGAAACATCATTATAGAAATGTATGCAATAAAATGTGAGGTAGGAACACAAAGATAACTAAGAATTCAACAAAAAACTATTAATAACACTTATGATTAGACCTACAAATGAAATAAAATAACCCAAAGGGAATGCAAACCTTCACAAACCCAAGAAGCCCCAAATGTAGTTTGGATTTTTCCAAATAGATGGATGTGTGATCAAGATGCTTCAAGCTTCAATGGATGAACTTTGGAATGATTTAGCATTATAAGAATATGGATGATGATTTTGTTCTCCAAAAGGGCACAATAATAATGCTTAAAAGTTGGATGATTTGTGAAGGGAAGAGGGTTTAATTTATAGGAAAAGAGGAGGTGAAATGGAAGGTCAAGATTAAAAGTGGAAGAAGGGTTGAGATACATTTGAAGGAGAGCACATGGATTGTGCTTCTTGAAACTTGTAGCTTTGTGACAAGTGTCACAAGAAGAGAGGTTGAGAGGACATGGGGGTTTTAGAAGATATTCCATGAAGGGACATCTTGTCTCAAATCCCCAAAGGTCAAGTTTGGAGGAATGTGACCATTTTGGGAAGTGGAAAAGATTTTGGAGAATGGGAAGAAGGAATTAAATATTCCTTAGAGGGGACAACGGAGGCTCGTGTGGCTTCTTACACACAAAGGTTGGGTATTGGGATTGATGTGACAAGATAGTTGACTTGGGTTTTCTATTCCATTTGATTAGGATTGTACAAATGATTAGAGAGTGATTAGGTGGGAGTTTAGGATTAATTAATGGACAAGTGGAATATTTAGGATGATGTGATATGAGAGAGAATGAGTGGAGGGTTAATAAGGGTGTTTAACTAATTAAGTGAGCATTAATATGTGTGAATGGGTTGGGTTGAGTTAGAAAACAAAGTTAGGTGGTTGAAGGGTGGTTAGGTTAGGGGTTAAATTTAGGAGCCTACATGTTCTCAAATTGATTAAATAGGATTTGTTTAATCATAAATGAGAGGAAATAAATTTATGAATTAATTTAAATAGATAAAGGTATTTATTTAAATTAATAGAGGAAGGAGATTCAATTAATTAAATGGTTATGGGTTGCCATTAGATTAATTCAACCATAGCTAATTAATTAAATTAATTTATCTACAAGGATAACATTAATCATTTAAATAATCTATGATTATTTAATCAACAATGCGAGTAAGATGACTAAATTTAACTAAAATCGTTAATCAAATTTAGGTGTCTACATTTTTACCCTCTCTGAGATGGTGTTATATAGTAGCATCATTTCAAATAAAATTAAAACATAAAGCTAGGAAGAAAATGGTTGAATTAGAAAAGGTGCCCTAGTCAGTCAGAAGAGTAACTAGGAAGAAGGATTATGGGAGATGAGGATGAGGATTCCCCCTCATGAGGACAAGCAGGTTGAAGAGAAAATGGGTGTGCTCAAAATGGATAATAGGATGCATGTAGGATGAGTGAATGATGAGAAGATGGAGAGTTAAAATGCTTGAGATGACACATCCCAAATGGAAAATGTCATGTAGTGAGAACTTATTTTGATTTATCACTATACAAGACCTACCAAGGTTACTAGGAACTCAAGGCCTTGTCATAGACACTGTATGAGACTGATGCAACAAACACACAAGGATTTCCCCAACAATATACCTCATTCACAAGGTAATCAAGGTGGAGATGATGTTGGGTAACCCATAACAAAATGATATTTCCCAAGTGCACAATGCAACCACAAAGGAACACATGTTGGAAATGCAAGGGTCATATCTGAATGACTTGCAAATAGAAAAGAAAAAGATCAAGGCCTTGCCCCAAGCTCCACCATTTGTAGTGCACCATGATATAAAGGATCGTGGGGACCATGAGAAGGTGAAACAAGGAAGCTCAAGATAAAATATAAACAAAGATCCAAAAGTACCAAAGAAATAAAAAGAATCTAACAAACCTTTTTCCATGGGGAGGATGATGGAAGATGATTTATTTGATTGTTATGATATGAGGAAGGATACATCCTGCAAAGACTGATGATGGATTGCTAAACTAAGATTCCTATGACATGAGACAAGCGAGACACTCAAACCTTGAAGGGACCGAGGGATGATTATTGAAGCACTAGCTAGATACGGATAAAGGCCATGATGAAACAAGGACTGACTAACACAAAGGATGATACCTAAAGACACATATGGACAAATGGGCCTAGGTGGAGACATGACTAATATTATGCACAAGATACAAGTTATAGTATGTACAAGGGCTTTGGATGAATATGATGATGCAAAGACATGCATGATGCTCTCTAGTTGAGAGAGAAAACCAAGATGGATTAATGGTGGATAGGGTGTTTCGGGAATGATATATCCTGAAACAACATAAGGATTGGAAGGATGCATCCTAATGATGATGATTGGATTGAGATCAAGGCTTACAACAAGGCTAGGAACAAAAATAAGGATGTGAATAAATGGGTTGATTGACATATGATTTTGGATAGATAGAGGAGATGAATAGGATTTGCATATGATGGTATATTGCTAGGAGAATGGGGATAGGAATGGATGGAATTGGATGCATGGGGGTACCCAAGAGCTAGATACCAATGAAAAGGGGGTGTATCAAGTGATGGAAAGATGGAGGAGATATTCAGTGATGAAGAGATAGAAGCATTAATAGGAAAGTATTGATGGATGGGAGGATTATGAATAAAGGGCTATGGAAAGATAAGGATTGGGAGATGAAAGGATTGAAGACAAGATATAAATGAAACAATGATGGGGAGATGGAAAGATGGATGTGATAGGGTCTCCAAGGAATACATCACCAAGGAATAAGATACCCCTATCTAGGATAAGTTATGCTTGAGGAGGCATTAGGAAGGGTATGATAGGATGGAAGATAAAACAATAAGAGGATAAGGGGGGTATATGGAAACTACGATGATGGATGAATGGGGTAGGCAGATAGAGTATAATATGATGGGTGGATGAGGTTGACAAAGGTATGTGGAGGGATTATATGGAAGGAAGGATAGGTGAATAAAGGAAAGGTGGATGAAAATTTTGATGGGGAAATAGATACCAAAAGGTTCCCAAAAGCATGAATACATGGTGGTCTTTATTTTGTTATCAAGATCCCAAGGAGGATGGAGGAGGTGATAGTTATGAGTGTAAAATGAGATGGAGGAGGTAACATATAGGATATTCTAGAAGAACTTTCCCCAAAGTGTGGAGAGAAATTAGATGGAGGTATTACACATGATGCATGTTTGCCAGGTTTTCATCATGGTACTTTTCCAAGATGCTTGTCTTTCACATTTTCACCATTAGATAAATATTTTTTTGTTATTTTTACTTGTTTTTTACTTCTTATGGATTTTTGGAAGGATTTTATGGATGGAATGATAAGGAGGATATGGATGGAGGACTCAAGCATCAATTTAAAAATTAAGGTAATAGGAGCCCATTTGGAGAGATCACTAGATGTTGGTACAACCTAATTTGGGATGAGTGACTTATGCAAAGGAATGGATGAGAGGGTTATCATGGGGGATATATGTGGGGTAAGGGATATGGTGGTAGGAAGTGTTTGGAGGGAATGATGGGAAATGATCCTGAGAGGGGGATGTTTTTAGGACCAACATTGGAACATGTTGTGAGGTGGGTGGAAGGAGTGGATGGGAAGTGGATGATACACATGGATATGATGGAGGAGTTCTGATAGGTAGTTTTGGGAAATAAAGACCCAAAATAGATTTAGGATATGGAGGAGAGGAAAAATTAGCTGGTGGATTAGCAACTTTGGATGCCATTGTGTATTTTTCTTTTAGATGCATTGCATCTTTTTTCTTTGGGATCCACATAGTTATTTATTTTGCATTGGAAGACCTTTATGGTATTTTAAATAGAGTGCACTTTTGGATTGGATTTTTATTTGATAGCACATGTCTTTTAGAGTGGACATATAATTATTTGGATTTTTTTGGATAGTTATCTTTATATATTTTTTATTTGGCTCCAAATTTTTGTAATGATAATGGAAAGGAATATGGGAATTTGTATGAGATGGAGGATATATTCATGGAATTATAATGGAAGGATGGGGGATGGTGTCTGTGGACATGTGCCTACATTGATCTTGATTAGGAATGTAAGGGGTCATATATTTATGATGGGTGATGGGGGTATGATATTGGTGGATGAATTATTGATTATGATAAGATGGAGGATGAGATTTTGTGACATAAGGGTACAAAATGGATTTGGTATGTGGAGGATATGTGAAGGTAGATTTTGGGATATAAGGACCCAAAATGGACTTAGAGGATGAAGGAGGAATGTGATAGGTTGTCTTGGGTTGCAATGATGGAGGAGGGAGGATGGAGTTAAATGTTTTGGAGGAATGATGTGAAGATGTGATGGTGGGTTCAGAAGTAAGCCTAAATTTTGTATTATGGGTGAAGTACCTTCATATATGTAACCAAGACCATAAGATCATGGATGGTTTTTGACATGAATGGTCTTCAAGGTACCTTGTTCATGGGGGCATAAGACTTTAACTTGATAATTCCATTTCTTGAGTATTTGATCCAAGCTAGGATACTTCTTAATTGGAGAACAAGATGTGAGTCCGTTATTAGGTGGAGTGAAAATGGTGGATATGGAACTTATTTATTCTTCTACAAGTGGACCACCATGGATGAATGCAAGTGAATCAAGAGGATAGAATGATGGTGGTGGGATAGTTTTGATTAGAGGAAATAAAGGATCATTAAGTGGAGGGGATGGGATGATGGGGTTTTGACTAGGATGGGGGGAAGATAATGGATCTTGAGATGGAATAGGTATAATGGTAGGATCTCAATTTGGAGGAGTGGATGCAAATGTGGATGTCAAGAATAGATTATGTAATAGAAGAAGTGATATGGTAGTAACTTGAGATGGAGTGGATGAAATGATGTAATCTTCATTCAGGTTAATGGATGCTTCAACATGCTTTTGGAAAGAATGTTGACTTGATTATATTTTTGTGGATGGTGTGATTGGGGGTGTATGGATGGAATCTTCATATGGAGGGGATGGAAGGATGGGAGGCTCTATAATATTGATAGAGGGAAGATGGGTGCACTCATGAGGTTCATTGAATGAAATTTGGATAATATAGGGATAAGAGGATGGGGATGTGAATTGAATGGGAGGGATCCAATAATGTTAGGATATGGGAGAGGATCAATAAGTGGGGTAGATGTAAGAAGGATAATAGGTGTGGGATATTGATAGATAAACACCTAGCTTGCTTGCACTTGCTTGATGAGGACTTCTTGAGTTTCTAATCTTTCAAAGATCCTATAACCCTAAATCCTAGGATCCTCCAAATCCTCTCTAACCTAGTTTAGGAATTATCCCATGTATCCTCCTCAAGGTGAAAAACTATATTTCTTCACTATGGCATCTATCTTTACTTATAAACCAACTTCCCATCTCCATTAACTTCCATCCAATGGCTCCTTCTTGTCAATTTTCCTTGATATGTGTTTGCAGGGGTTAAAATACCTTCTACCACCACTTACAACTCCCTCTCGATCTCTTTGGCTTGGTGTATCAAGTTCCTTTCCATCAATCTCAAGTTCTTGCTTCAAATTGCCTATTAGGCCTATTAGGTCTCAATTAGGTCTCTCTAGCTGGTTTTTGGTTTTTCTTGGAAAATATCACTAAACAACCCACTAAAGAAATCTAGGTTCCAAACACCCTTTTCAGAGTTCTCTAGGATTCACTAGGTCTCCCTTCTCTAACTTGACCATACATGTCCTTGCTATATTCAGGGGCTTTTTGGGCTTTTAGGTCTCCAATAACCAATCAATATTTATAGGCTTCAAATGCCATCATTTAGATTGATCAAGTTCCAATCCTCTTGAAGGGTCTTTTTACTTGTCCAAAAACTCCTTCCAACCACTTAGATCCAACTCCACACTCGAACTCCTACAATCAAACACATTGTTTCAACTGCAAGCTCCTAGCCAAGCTTCACTGGAATCTCATAGGGCTTGCTTGAAAAAATGGCATCTACCACTTCCAGGCCTCCACCAAACATATTTACACTATAAAAAGGCTCCTCTAACATGTCCCAAAGCTCTATGATGATTCCATGGCAGGGTTTCATGTGGGAACCATTTTGGCACAACTCAGTCCTGTACATGCCAGTGACTGGAAAGCACACAAAAAGATTTACAAAACTGAACAAAAATATGTACAAGAAATCCTAACCTCTAAAAAAAATTAAATAGACCTTGCTACTTCAATCCACCACAAGTTATTGGATCTAATCCATTTAACACCAAATTTTATTAATTTTTTTCTAACTGTGCAAGTAAACCAAAAAAATATAGTGCAAGCAAAACAACTCCAAAACTTGTAAAATTATTCCAACCTTGGGATTTGGGCTCCATAGGGCTTATATAACCCCTCCTCACATGGACATGTGGTTGAGACACCGACCATGTTTTCCCGTTGGGGTAAAATTAATATTGCATAGACATAGTACATGAAATATAATAAACACACAATATATCAGAGAATAATAGATGCTTTCATTAATAATTCCAATGTATGAGTATAGTCACATCATGATCCCTCTCAGCTATAGGTGGTACATATTTATCTACCCAAAGGGGTGTGACCAAACATCACCACCCAACCTAACTTCCCTTTAGTAATAACTAATTCCTGTCAGGACAACATAACTAATCAAGCGGAAGCTTGTAGGATGATAGTCTTACTTTATAGGAGTAAGTTCTCTTAAAACTATCTCCGATGACTCACAAAAAAATGGAGATGAAATAAACATCATACAATAATAAAAGCACTAAGAAGAAGGGGCAAAGGGGCATCCCTAAGGAAGTTGAAGTGCCACCTTCATCATCAATGCTACTTCAAGTAGTTCTTTTTCTGTCACATCACATTCCTCCCATGCCTGCACCAAATTTGTCTCCAAAACACATTTTTCAACTGTAGCCTCCACTAACTCTTGTTCCATTGATACTATCTCCCTAGCCAATCTAATCTTGATAGCCACCCATGCTACCTTCTCCACTTCTAACTCCTAGGTACGCTAAGCCAAGTGGCACTCTACTACCTCCAACTGGGTGGTCAGCTCCTCCCGAGCTCTCTATACATCCACCAAGGAAACCTCACGTCTACCCAAAACCTACTCTAAGCACCTCAAAGCATAGTACCCCTCTCAAAAGGCTCGCTCTAGTGCTCTCTCCACTTCTAGGGTGTAGACACTCCATGCTTGTAGCAACTCCAGGGCCCATCTGTTGGAATTAGGAGAGATAGGTACTAAGAGGGGAGGGGTGAATCAATGCCTTCAAAAACTTTACTTTGAAAAAACCTTTCAGATGTATAACTGTGTACTGTGATAACCGATCAAAATAACTTGAATCTAATTACATAAATCAATCATCTAGTTAACATGAGTAAGTAAACAACATGAAATCAATATGACAATCGTATAACACAAGTATTTTGGTAACGTAAAAACCCTTGTAAGAAGGTGAAAACTGCGGTGGGGACTAAATAGTAAACTTCTCTAAATCATTGCTTCCAAGAGAATCCATGGATTGGAAACCTTGAGAAATCTATTTAGAGCTCCCTAGGCATGGAGTGCAAGGGTGTTAAGAATGCTCTCAGGTAGATCTATTAAGCCAATAACCTTGCTAGTAAACCATGCAATGGGAGATTCAAATGAAGACAAGGGAAAGAATTCCAATATCCCCAAGAATCAAATGGAAATGCAAATGCAATGCAACTATGCTAGAAATGGAAATGCAAGCTATGCTATGAAAGGAAATATGCAAGTGTTACAATCCAAGCTAATTAATCTATGTGAGCTAATCTAGAGCATAGAAATGAAGCTAAGCTAAGAATGCAAGAATGAAAGCTAAATGTAGAAAGATCTCCAAAAGGTTCCAAAGTCTTCAAAAGATCTAAAATCTCCAAGAAATCTTGCAGCATAAAGTTAGCATAAAAAGTTGGGATCTAGAATGAAGAAGAGAGCTCTCCTTTTAAAGGAAGTGAAAAGGAATGGACCATGGAGATTAAGAGGCAAAAGATTTAATTAAGGGTGGAGCATCAAAGAGGAGCAATCCATGTGCACAAATATCCTCCAATGGGAAATAAGAGTTGACTTTTGTGTCCATATGAGACAAAAAGTGTTTTTTCCCTTTTTATAAAATGCTTTATTTGTGCAACTTAGGATAAGAGGAAAAGTGGTGGGCTTTTTATTTATTAAAAGGGGAGGAAATTCCTTTTAAATAAATAAAGACTTTAGGATAAGATGGTTAACCCATAGAAAATAATCAAATAAATGATAGAACTAGGATTTGATCAAGAATAAGCAATTGATGATTTTAGCAAATAATGCTAGCAAGGGGCTAATAGTCTAGATGACCATTTTTAGATGATAACATTTGCCCCTCTTTGACTAATGTGTGATCGATCTGGGAACACATTACATCAAAGAATAGATCAACCAAGAAGGCAATAGATAGAGATCTGACTCCAAAGAATGAAGTGCAGAGAGACAAAAAATCTTGCATGGTCAGTCTGGTAGTGACAGTACTGAACACTTAGGAAAGAGACAGATAGTATCAGAACTCGAGATGAGAACTAACATGTCAAGCACAAAGATAGATCAATAAGAGAAAATGAAATTGTCAAGCATATGCTCTAGAGAATAGCCGATATGATATGATGTGTCTGCCCCCTCAAGATCGAAAGTGAAATAAGGTAGAGGGAAGGTAGAAGCAAGAGCAATATGATCAAATCACTAGAAATCATAATCGAAGATGAAAGATGATAGAATAACCATCAAGTAGTGAAGATATGTCCCAACGAAGACCTCAGAGAGAGATGAAATGAAATGAATGAAAGACTAGAAGGGTGAGAGAGATGAAGATGAAGAAATGAAGATGCCCCAGTGAAGATTGAAGGATCAGGCCTCAAATGGTCAGCCAACTATGCAAAAGAGGGTGAAATGCAATTTTGACGATCAAGGTGAACTCAGATTTTGGTTTCAATCCCAAAATGAAGAGAAAATGGTGTGATATGAAAGATAAGAAGTGAAAGACATGATCAGGAAGAAGCGAAAGCTGAGCACAGTTTAACTAATAAGTCCGTGAAAGATGAAAGGAGAGCTCTCTCCATATGCAAGATGCAAAACTAACTAACATGAACCTAAAAATGCAAGCTATTATGAAAAGTGGTTTACTTGCAAGGTCACAAAGCTATTAGACTCTAATATTCATCATCGAGCATTATTGGTAGCGTTGCAAGACCATACAATACACACTAGTATAACTATGTGGATCTGAATATGATCTATATCAGATAGGAATGTGGGAATCCTACCTAGGCATCAAAGACATATAGGTCAAGATGACTAGTGCAGTAAGATTCCCTAAGTTTGATATAGCAAGATTATGCTCACATTGAGACACAAAGAAAGTCAAGATGACTATAAGCATAAACTTGTGAAAATAGTCAAGGATAATACCTTGTAAATCCTAGAGTCAAGTGGAACAAGCATAAATGCTCATGACAACCAAGATCAACAAAATATACCCACATGCAGAAAGCAGATAAAACATGTCCTCATGCCCCAGTCTTCTAGCTCAGCATAATCAAAAACTATTAGGGAGAGAACACTCATCAAAGAAATCATCATAGATAGCACACAAAGAAATAAAGTCAAGCAAGTCTCAATGAGTCAAGTGTTTAAGTGCATGTGTGTAGGTCATAGAGTCAAACTTTAAGTATCGCATATGCCAGTGAGAAATATTGCATCATCTAGACTGTGGGTAGGATATCTGATAAGTGTTAAGAAATACTCGACGCTGGGGTAGTGTTGAAAAACACAATTGGGGTGGTGTTGAAAAACACCATTTTCAAGGTGCATAAGAAATCAAGATGCACAAAGAGACCCAAGATAAGCTAGAACAACGTATGCCCCCTAAACTAAGACAAGAGTCAATTCTAGGCTAGGAGAGGCAAAGCAGAAAGTGGAGCAGAGGAGCACCACGCAAGA
This sequence comes from Chamaecyparis obtusa, assembly GCA_027943335.1. Lineage (NCBI taxonomy): Eukaryota > Viridiplantae > Streptophyta > Pinopsida > Cupressales > Cupressaceae > Chamaecyparis > Chamaecyparis obtusa. Next base: position 2,711,451 of record BSBK01001859.1, read on the forward strand.
CTAATAGACATAGGTGCAAGGGTCTCGAGCAGCACTTGTTTCTAGGTTTTCACCACTTGATAGATTTTTTCAGGACTTTTTTTCAATTTTTTTGTATTTTTGCTACCAAGGTGCCTGTTTCCAGGTTTTCACCAAGGCACTTTTTCTATTTTTTTGAATTTTTTGAATTTATTTTAATTTAATTTAATTTAATTTATTTTTTTGGTGAGACATCAAAGCACCTATTGCTAGGTTTTCACTAGGATGTTCTTTTTTTAGGACATTTTATGTTTTTAAGGATTTTTTCAGCATCATATATAAATGTTTTTGTAATTTTTTCAGGATCAATAAATATATGTACAAAGAGCTCCAGAACTTCAGACATAGTACTTCTTCAGATGTAGATAATTGGTAGGCCCAATAAGCTCTTCTCCCTTTGGCATATATAGCTGATAGGCCTCGGACCCAAATGTTGTTGTGATAGTACAAGGCCCTGACCAATAGGAACTAGCCCTAAGCAATTTCCAAGCTAGCGTAGGATCATTAAAGTGTGATCTACATATACCATCGCAGACTTCAACTAGCACTTTGTCTGAATCCTCTATTTCTAGACATCGCAGGAGAGTTCCATCTAGACCCTTCCTATATAAGTCACTAAAGATGAGGGTAAAGTGGGAGGCATTATGGATGAGATTTTCAAGGATAACGTGATCTTGGAAATAGGAAAAGATGGTGGCATTGTAGGAATTGTGGGCAGGATAGCATAATTCTTCCACCAGGAACTGGAAGTGGGATTTATGCTTTTTCAATTGTAAAATGGATGCCAAAGTAACCAAGGCATTAGCAGCTTTGATCTGAGCTCTAGGAATGTGCTGAAATATGACAGATGTGAAATAATTCTTGAAAAAGTTCACCATTTTTTTGTAGAGAATCAGCTTGTCATCATTTATTTGATAATCATCATTTTTTAGCAGGTCTTTATTTTTACTTTTTTTAGGTTCAGATATCGCCAAAATGTGGTTTTCACCATCCCACCATTTCTCTTTTCTTTTGAATTGATGATTAAGATACTTGATTTCTGATTCAATCCTTTTTGTTGCTAGTTCACTGGTGGAAGAAGTAATAAGTTCAATGGCATGTTGATCCTAGGTGGACCAAGCTATGAGATCTAATTTTGTGAGATGAAATGAAGTGACTGGTTCAATAGCATTTATGCGAGGGATGTCATCTTTGGTGACAAGAGAGGTCAAGCCTATAGGGTAAGCTCTAAAAGTGTTAAGATCTAGACTTGTCATAGAAGGACCAGTGTGGTCCACTAAAGCAATAAGTGGATTAAACTCATCAGACCCTACGCGAGACTCATCAACTACGTCAGGTTGGTCACCATAAGTATGAACCACATCCACTTCCATATCCACTATGGAAGATCCATCAGAGAGAGTATCGCATTCATATTCATTTCAATCTATTGTTATGCTTCTACAAGGATGCTTGCACCAAGAAGGTTTAGGACCTTTAGAAGTAGAGGCTTTAGCATCATTATTTGTGAGATCTCTTTTCATTAACCGCAAAATATTCCTATGTTGTCAGCTTCTAGGTGTAGCAGCTTTAGCTGTGTCCTTAGTAGGTATGTGTTCTTCTCCCCAAAGGAGTGAAGTAGAAGGAAGATTGTCTCCCAATTGAGCTATAGTGTGCTGTGGTGACTCATTTGTATCTGTGTCTAAATCACTAATCATGGGAGCATTTCTAGAACATGTAGGGAGGTCATCATCGGCACCATATCCTAGATCTATTGTATCTTTAGAAGACCGGCCATCAGTATGACTCGAAGGTTCAATTAGAGCATGTCCATTGTTATTTAAAGGTCTGCAACCTTGATAGCCCATTTGCTACAAAAATTTATAGCCTTTACCATAGCGCTTAGGGGAAATAGGAGTAGCAATTGTCGTACTATCTTCTTCTTCTCTATAGATCCACTCTTGAACAACTTGTTCTTCTCTTTCTGCTTCTAGAGGAATGGATGAAGGAACAAAGGTATCAAAGATTGTCATAGCGAAAGCAGAAAGCTTCATCTTGTCAGAAGGTCTACCATATGATCTAGGAGAAGTAGGCATAGCAGTAAGAGAGTCTAGTGTGTATTCACCCATACCAATACTCATCATCTTTAATGTTTGTTTAGCCTCAATCAAGGATGCACTAGGATCATCAGAAGGTTTATTGCGAGGAACAAATGTCTTAGCAACAACAAGAGTATTGATAGCAATAGTATGGTCCCTGAGAATCACAATTTCAGCTCCGTTATGTGGGAATTTGACACACTGATGGTATGTAGAAGGCACAGCTTGCATGTCATGGATCCAAGGATGACCCAAAAGGATGTTATAAGCAAGTGGGATGTCCAATACTTGGAACATAATATCTTTCATGACAGGGCCCACTCAGACAGGTAGCATGACAAGACCTTTGGAAGATCTTTCAACTTCATCATATGCTTTTATAGTAATTTTCCATTTAGGATCGACAACAAATTCTGACAAACCCAACTATTGTATGACATTGAAAGAAACAATATTTAAACCTGCACCATTGTCTATCAGGACTCGGTAGACACGGGTATGGTAGACCATAACTTCAATGTGTAAGGCAAGATTGTGAGGGTGGCTAAGAGATACATCATCTTCTGTAGAAAAGGATAGATAATGAGGTGATGAGATGTGGTTGACCATAGCTTGGAACCTATCTGGGTCAATGTCATTAGGGACATTAGCTGTACGCAAAGCCTTTTCAAGGATCTCCTTATGCAAAGGGGATAGCTCAAGAAACTCAAAAATAGATATCTGTGCAGGCGTCCGTTGCAACTGATGGACAAGATCATAGCTAGACAAAGCTAAAGGAATTGCTAGTTTGGAAGATGAGGATTGTTTAGGATCAGGCACAGTTTTAAGGACCAGTTTAGCTTGCCCCCTAGTAACAGCATTCAGTGCCTTACTTTGGGAAGATTAACTACCTCGTGTTTGCAAGACCAACTTTGGCATACCATGATTGGCTTTATTATCATCTTGAGGTCTCATCATAAGAACACTCTCAACGGGCTCTACCATGTTGATCACAAGCGAATCAGAAGTATATGTATAGTTGATCTTAGCATCATGATTATTCTTATGTGCTTGGGAGGTTTCACCTTTGTCATACTTAGGTAGAGGATCTTTGAAAGCCTGGTGATCAGAGTTTTTAACTAAACCATCTATGAGAATTGTGCCTCCATCAATGAGATCTTGTATAGCATATTTAAGCATGAAACAATTGTCAGTCTTGTGTCCCTTGTTTCTGTGATAGTGGCAATAATAATCCTCTCTCCACCAATCAGGCTTAACTGGCGGATCATAGGGACAAGTTTTCTCAGGAAGCGTAAGATAATTATTGGCAACCAAAGTCTTAAGAATCACATCATATGGTTCAGCCAATGGGGTATAGACCCATCATTAGAATTTCTTCTTTGGCTTATCTACATACTGAGGCTTAGGAGCATTTTGAGCATTGACAGCTTCTTGTAGTTTTGTTGTGTAAATAGCATTAGAAAGGTTGAAAGCATTCTCTTTAGCTTTAGGGAGATCTACAACCCCATCATTGACAACATACTTATTCCTATTCCAAGGTTTGCTCTTGTCTTTGCCATTGCCTCTGGTATCTTTATTAATAACAATACCCCCCTTTCTTATGGCCACATCCTCAATCCGATATGCACTTTCAACCATGTCATTGAAAGAGGACAATAGTTGTTTCCTTAGATCATAATACAGCTCAGGCACAAGAGTGTTGACAAAAATATCAATCTTTTCCCTTTTGGGTAGTTAATGAGGATATCAAGAATACAATGACCTCCAATGTTGCAAGTGTCAAATTTCTCACCTTCATTTTGCCTTAGAGTGCTTAGATCTATCATAGTGATAGGTTGTTGAATGTTGTATGAGTAATGCTGGGTGAAGCATCTAACCAACTCATCAAAAGTTTTAAGAGGTGGTGTCAACTTTGCAAACCATTCCAAAGCTTTTCCTCTCAAACTTCTAGGAAACAATCATAGAAGAAATGTGTCTTCATGAAGGAAGTCCATGCTAAGAGCATAAAAGTGATGCACATGGTCATGGGGGTCACCATTTCCATCATACTTGTTGTATTTGGGAACCTCAATATCCCTAGGAAATGGGACCATGTATAGACTCCTATCAAATGGAAGAGCACAAATAGATTCTACAAAGGAGACCTTTGGAGGCTCTCTTTCTATTTCCATTTGGGTAAGGCATTGATTTGTCTAACGTAGTTCTTCCTTAAGGACTTCCAATTCAGTTGCTACTCTTTTTTGGACAATTTGTCTGACATCATAGTAGGGAGGAAGCTTGTATCCTCTAGAAGTCATATATTGGAAATATTGTTCCCCATTTCGCTCTAAAAGTTTGTGCATCAAACATTGGGAAGACTCATCTTGTTCGAATCTCAAAAGTTCCTCACTAGAAATCTCATCAGTAGCCTCTTCCTCATGATGAGAGGGAGGAGGTCTAGGAGGTGAGGAAGGCATAGCAAAAGTTTCTCTTGGAGGAGATCTGGGTGGCGTGTTGTTTCCATATTTGCCATGAACATAAAAAAGTGGTCTATGCTCATAACCACTAGTCTCGGGTTGCTCATGAGACATGCCTCTCATAGCCATGTGCCTAGCAACATCCATTATGTTCTCACTATGTTCCTTGTCTAAGCACTTTTGGTTGTCTCTATGCTCAAAGTGATCTTGCAAATGGTGAAACTTTTCTTGTTCGGGCAAGGTGAGTGAGACACTATCTATGTTTTTGGAGGACTTAAATGCTGAAAAGAGGAAACCTCCTTTGTACCACGGGGTGGCCTTAGAATCCTTAGAACTAGAACTAGCATTGCTAATAGGTGCTCATGAGTGTCTAGTAGGAGAAGGTAACTGCGTATAATTGAATGGAGGGTGACTCCCTTGTTCAAATTGAGACCGAGTTGTAACAGGCATGGAAAAGAATGTTGTTCAACCAATAAAATGAGACAAAGTTTCTTAGATGTTGAGATAAGCAAAAGCCAATGATGATCACTTGTCGAGATAGAAAAATAGAGATGGTTGGTCAAAGTGCTCAAGAACTTACAGCAGTCAATTGACACAAGCCTAGATGTGAGCAAGAAGCTCGATTAGCAAGTAGCTAGACAGGTAACTATGTTTTGAAAAGTGATCAAAAGTGACATTCGATAGGCTCAAATCCAATGGTTTTAGCTCATTTGTTTTAGTCTAGAACAATCCTAAGCATGTAGGTAACAAACGAACTTTAGATAAGAATAGAAAAAGACACTCTACAATAGGTTAAAATGCAAGTTTAGCAGCTTGGAATTGCAACAACAATAGGACAACAAAATAACTCAGGGAGATACTTTCTAGGCAAGTAGGGCGACACAATTTAGCAGGGTGATATTTCGCATAAGGCAGGTCAATAGAATCCAGGTAGTGCATGCGATAATATCTAGGCAAGCGGTGCGATAGTTTTGCAGCAATGAAGTATCACATGATATATCTCAAAATAGAGTGCGATGGTATTTTAGTATCGTACAACTCTTTGACCAGTGAACCTAAAAAACTCAATTTTGAAAGCAATGGATCAATGTTTCAATTTGGTAAGGTCAATTTCATGGTCCAGAATACAGTAACAGTAGATAATGGACAAGTTTGCAAATGATAGGTGATCAAACATGTCATAGAACACTTGCACAAGGGTAAAAGCAACCTTTCCAAGACAAGCAATTGTGACATCAAAGTGAAAAATCCTATGAGGACTACCATGATGTTTAATTTTCCAAGAACATTTTCATAGGTAGATCACAATGAGAACACTCCAAGCACTTACTACATAGAAGGACAAAGGCTCAATACTTAGCAACTTGGCCCACACTTGATGTCCCATTGCCTCACACAAAGTGGTTGCCCATAATAGATATTGGCTTTGTCATGGAAATTCCAAAGACACAACCAAAGGAACACAGATGGTGAGTAATCTTGGGGTGATCCGGGTTATTCCACTTGGATCAATCCTTGCACCAAGAAGCTAAGCGGAAAAATAGGATGGCCTCTACCTATGGTTCTTAGTAAGGGCTTCCATTCATAGTACCCCTCTTGCTCCTCAAAAAGGACTGGGACCTCGCGACCACAAGAGTACCTTAAGCATTCTTGCTCAACACTTTCCTCATGGTCACAATCCCACAAGTACTCACATCAAGTGAAGACAAGCACTACGTCTACCAAGGTTTTGTGTCCTTGATAGCCTTGAGATTATAGTGGGTTGGAATAGCTCAGTATTAGCTTGTCCCCACTTGGGTCATTCCTCTTGATTGCTCAAGAGCAGGCCTGCTAAAGGATCCTAATGCTAAACAAAGAGTGGATTGACTTTTGAGTGTCAAGATTTCTGGTTCACCTCAAGGGTGAAGAGCATAATCTCCTAGCTCAAGAATCTCCCCCAAACACACCAAACAAAGAGTTCAATTACCCTCTTGTTTTCGAAGTCTAAAAATGGGTTAGGATTTTTGGTTCACCACAAGGGTGAAGAGCATAATTTCCTACCACCAAAAGACTCCTACAACAAGATCTTAAGTGCCTAAAAAATGAGACAACTAGTATATGTTGCACTTAAAAAAAAGTAAATAAACAAGCAATTGGTTGTTTTTAGGCATTAGGCAGCCCTGCAAAACACAATTAGTAACCCTTTTGCCTTTGAAGCTTTGACATGTGATCTTTTTAGCAAATTTTTCAAGCAATGAGAGCACCTACAAGAAAAACTTGTTAGCCCCACAATGGTTAGCACATAAAAAATTAGATAATCTGCAAGTAAAATTGTTGATCAAATGGAAAAATTTGAAAATGAAACTAACATGGTTGGATTAGGCTCAGAAAGAGCTTTCCAACGATATATCACACTTAAATTTTTGATACCGTATGTGAAAATTTCTCAAAAATAGGTGCGATACTTTACAGTATATTGGGATGATATTATATTTCTAGGTGATACTTTATTGTACCTGTAGGTGACAAAATGTTCCGAATAGTGTGACAGAATGTCTCAAACGGAGTGAGACTAAAAAACCAAAGAGCCGAAAATGAAGCTAAAAATTGACAAAAATTTGATGGAAATGCAGAGAATTAAGGAAAAAACAATAGTGCTCTGCCCCACGGTGGGCGCCAAAAATGTACACACTAAGATGTGCACTTCTCTAAATCATTGCTTCCAAGAGAATCCATGGATTGGAAACCTTGAGAAATTGATTTAGAGCTCCCTAGGCATGGAGTGCAAGGGTGTTAAGAATGCTCTCAGCTAGAGCTATTAAGCCAATAACCTTGCTAGTAAACCATGCAATGGAAGATTCAAATGAAGACAAGGGAAAGAATCCCAATATCCCTAAGAATCAAATGGAAATGCAAGCTATGCTATGAAAGGAAATATGCAAGTGTTACAATCCAAGCTAATTAATCTATGTGAGCTAATCTAGAGCATAGAAATGAAGCTAATTTAGGAAAGCATAAACATGAAGCTAAGCTAAGAATGCAAGAATGAAAGCTAAATGTAGAAAGATCCCCAAAAGGCTCCAAAGTCTTCAAAAGATCTAAAATCTCCAAGAAATCTTGCAGCATAAAGTTAGCATAAAAAGTTGGGATCTAGAATGAAGAAGAGAGCTCTCCTTTTAAAGGAAGTGAAAAGGAATGGACCATGGAGATTAAGAGGCAAAAGATTTAATCAAGGGTGGAGCATCAAAGAGGAGCAATCCATGTGCACAAATATCCTCCAATGGGAAAATAAGAGTTGACTTTTGTGTCCATATGAGACAAAAAGTGTTTTTTCCCTTTTTATAAAATGCTTTATTTGTGCAACTTAGGATAAGAGGAAAAGTGGGGGGCTTTTTATTTATTAAAAGGGGAGGAAATTCCTTTTAAATAAATAAAGACTTTAGAATAAGATGGTTAACCCATAGAAAATAATTGAATAAATGATAGAACTAGGATTTGATCAAGAATAAACAATTGATGATTTTAGCAAATAATGCTAGCAAGGGGCTAATAGTCTAAATGACCATTTGTAGGTGATTACAAGGATGACACCCACAAATTCTTCACTACTTCAAATAGAAAAGGTTTGCCTGTTAAGGCTACAATTTTTTATCACTTCTAGTGATCTTACCCTGTTATGAGTAACATATTAGATCAGCTAGATCTACCTAGTTATAGGATTTTGACAACACTAATGAAGTGTGTACTTGGTTAAGAGATTTACATAAGACTGTTAAGTCTACTCTATCAAGAGATTTTATCAAAAAACTCTATTACAATTGTCAGAAAGTAATAGGCAATTATCTGCTAGTTGACAACTCAATTGTCTGAAACAGATCAATAAATGCTCATAAAAATATCACCTTGACTATGATGATTCACTGTCCTGTTCTGCTTGGTAGCCTTCTTTGATTCTACTCAATCTGATATCCTCTATACTCTATTATGCTCGGTAAACTAATTGACTTGAAGTTAGGCAATGGCTTCAAGTGCTCCGTGATTCATATATATTAGTTCACCAACCATGCAAAATGATGCAAACATACAAAATATATAGTGTTCTATTTTGCCGCTTTAGCAAAAATTAGGTTACAAAAATAATCATAACCCTAAGATCTACGGTGAAAAATTAACCTAGATCAACTATTACAATAAGATAAACATCACATTTAATGAGTATCTTTTACAATAAATGATCCTCGATCTTGGTAAACCATTTTACAATCTATTGTAACTGTTTGCATGGAAGAATGTGCCATTTCAGATTACTATGCCATTTTCTATGATCATCGGTAAACACTGTATAATCTGCTTGGTGTATACTATGATGCTCAGTGTTTACTATCCGTCAATGTCAGTGTCTCTGGTGCTCGGTAAATTGTGTGATGCTCAATGTAAAGGTTTTACCGACTGCTCTGTCTTACTTCTGGTTACCGACCAACTTAATATAAGTGACCGACCGACCTGGTTAATATCCTTTGATACTAATGACAACCTTAAATGCTCAATAGAGATTAACAATCTCCCCCTTTGGCATTAATATCAAAACTTTGAATGTATATAGACAAAATGTTTCTATACATATATCCACAACAACAAAAAAATGTTTAAGTACAAAGTACTCCCCCTTAGTGCATGCTCCCGGTAGTATGTAATATGCATATCAAAGTATACTAATTTGACATATACATGTTTTCCCCCTTTTTGATAATAATGGCAAACACAAAAAAAAAAATGTATACTTACATCTTATCAAAAATGTTTTGATGGGTTTTCTTTATAGAATCCAAGAGATTGTCCCACTCCTCTTTCAAGTTGGTAAGAGCAATATGCTCAAGACCGACTTGTGCATGCATGTCAAAGATATTATCTAACACTAAAATCTCTAGTGTTTCTATAAGTTGTTCAGCTTTGACAATATGTGCTTCAAAAAATTCCAGGTATGTAATGAGTTCTGTTTATAACTCTGTAACCTAATCGGTGATGTGTGCTTCTTGTTTCCTTAGATCTGCTATCAACCGCCGGAGTTCCTGAACTCGGTGAATATTCTTTAAGAGAACATTTGACTCGATTATAGCTGCTTGTGTACTCAACTTTATTTCTACTTCTAAACCTTTTATCTTTTCACTGACTTCTATAGTGAAGATGTCTGAAGTACAAAGCTTGATAAAAAATTGACAAATTATCTGGGTGATAGATTTTACCTCGGTAATGACCTCAGATAATTTTACCTTTTTCAGTGCCACTTTTGTGCTAATCCTTTCTGCCAATTTGTCCTGAATCTTTGATTCTGCCCTTTCTTCTATTCATTTGTCTACATCTATATCAGGGGCATTGATTTTATCGGCGAGTGTAGCAAGTTGATCTATGATGGGATTTTTCTCATCAATATTTGTTTCTGGTACTATTTGTTGTAGAATATCCCTCACATCATTTAACACTTCTTTTCATTTGTGTTCTTGTCTTAACTTTTCTTGTGCTACTTTCCTTGAACATAGCTCCCCATATCTACTTAGTTCCTTGGGGCTTAGGGTTCTTGGGTCACATTTTGGTATAATTATGACTTCATCAATGGTGACCGACCCTTTTTCTTTCTTCTTTGTCTTCTTTTGTGCAAGAGGTGACTTCTTCTCACTAATGACAATAGCTTTTTATCCATTCTTCTGAGTATCTTTCCCAATTGACACAGTATCTTCCTTCTACTCCTCGGTAGATGGTGTGGGAGTCTCGGTTGTGTCAGGTGGGTTGACCTCATTCGACTTTATTTCTTCTGGTTCCTTTGTTTCTATAGACTATGCCTCTATTTTGGTAGGCTCATTTATATCAACAAGTTGCTCAGGAGCTTGTATCCCTGTTGTATCTTTATTTTGCTCGGGATGAGAAGCATCGGGTTGTACTTGTGAAAGTATTTCAACTACCTCTGCAAGTACATGAAGTTCACCCGACAGAGATGTGAACACACTATCAGTGTCTAGTGCTTCATCTTTGTTTGGTGCAATAGTCACATCTTCATCATCCTTATCATCAGGATCACCATTTGTGATGTCCTCAATGAGTGCATCGTCATCGGTTTGCTTCTTTAGTTGGATCTCTACATGATCCGGTGCATCCTGTGAAATTTTTATTTCTTCCTTTTGTTCGGTGATATCAATTACCTCAGTAACTGATATATTGGTGTCCTTTATTTTCTTTCCTTGGTTATCATTGATGAAAATACCTTTACCTTTTGAATTGTGTCTCTTCTTAGACAGTTTCAAGAATGCTTCCTGTTCAACTTTCTCTTCTGCTTTCAAAATTGATGTCCATAGAGAATCACATGTGACATCCATATCAGCCACATTCTCATCCATTATCTGTATAGCTCTATTTTTTACTAGAAATCGTGCTTGGTACTTTGTCAAGTATTCACTTACAACATCATAGCTGAAGTGTGAGGCTACATGAACTAATGATTGTTCTCTTTTCCTTTTCTCAATATCTAGTGCAATAGCCTATTTCTCATTTATTTTGTCATCTAATTCCTTTGGTAATTGACATGTGAATTCCATTGGTACTCTTGAATTTAATCATCATCTGGATGATAGCATGTTCTAGCTTTGTCTTGTCCTCAATTGACATTTTGTCAAATTTGCCTATGCTTGGATCTGTAAGATTCCCATTTTCAATTATTTCTTCTATTGTACTTTCCCTATTACGAACTAACTTGAATTGATTAGGATCATTTTTAGTGTTAGTATCCTCTATATATTCTTTACTTCTTATGTATTTCCTCTTTTTCTTCGGTGTCTCAGCTACTTTCTTGTTCTTTCTCTTTATGTATTTCTTCGTCGGTGTAGCTGCTCTTCTTTTTGTTACTTTTACTGCTTCTTCTTTCTCAGTAAGTTGTGCTACAGTTGACGAACATGTCTTCATTCCTTCAGGTTCTGGTAACTACATTTCCTATTCATCATTGGTGGGAGGAACCAGTGTGGGATCTTTTTCTTTGTCTGACTAGGTCTCCTTGCTATCATAGGGCTTGTCAGCCAGCTGTAACTGACCTTTGATTGATTCTTTAACCGATGACTCCGCAGATGAGGCTGATGCATTTCCATATTTTACTGTGAGATCTTTTCTCATTTTCTTCACCCTTCTAGACATTTTTCCAATCTCTATGTCTGTAGTGATTCGTGACTTAGCTTCCTCATATGTGCCAAATCTAGTGGTAGTGATATCTATCGGTAATGTTAGCAATGCACTAATAGATTTCAAAGTGAAATTATAGTTCATTTTTTATCCCATCGGTGCCAACCATTTTGTTCTCAGTTCTACTGCCTTTATCATAGAGTGGTTTGTGCTGACTACAAAACATATGTCATCTTCAAATTTACTCACTAATTCCCTTACAATTATACTCCTTTGATGTGTTTTAGTCTGAAATTCTTTGAAATATGCATTAAATTCCTTATTCAGATTATCTCCTAGACTTTTCATCATTTCACCAATCTGTGCAGTTATCAGTTTATCGGATTGCCAATTTACTTTACTGATACTAGGTACATATTTTTGTAGATAGAAAAATGTACAGACAAGAAGTGATCTGTACTTACATGTGTTGGACTTCTTTGATCTTATTGTCTTCTTATTCTCTTGCAGTTGGTGTAGTAGCAGTTCGGCAAGATCTACCTAGTGATCTTTCTTCATAATTTTATATGCCATGTCCACGGCGCTGCAGGGTACACTATTTAGTCTGCTAGATTGAAATATCTTGTGCCCAATGACATGTGCTATGAATTTTACCACTGGGTCTTTGATGGTTGAGATTTTTAGTGCCCTACCATCCCATTAAGCTCTAGTGTTCTTTTCAACATCGGGACGAGATGAACTTCGAAAGGCTTTTTCTTTGTCGGTTGTGGGGTACCCAGTAACCCTACTGATAATCTTCTTTGTAACCTCAACGGGTTTGTCCAGCCAGAGTTTTCCATCATGAAATCTGCTCAATACAATTCTTATCCAGTTAGTACTGAATGTTTGTGGGAAGTATGTAAAATATGATAACCCTGACTCCTCAATCTTCTTATATTCAGATTTTATCTTTCCATTCAGTCCACACACTTGTTGATAAGCATCAATGGTCTCAAAATCACCTACTTCTTTGATTTTGTAGTGAATATAGGCCCTAACATCTTATATTAACAAAACCCTATATGGAATACTTGAAAATGCACCCATATCATCCGTTTGTGTTGCAACCTTGGGATGAGGTTTGAATTTGTCCTCGGCAAAACTAGCCCTAACAATTAATTCTACTTCCTCCTCAATGTTTTGCAATTTTCTTGCAGTCGATGTTGATGCCAAAAATTGTTTCTAGGGTTTCGGTAAGCAAAAGATAACCAATGTTCGATAGGTAAATGAACTTACTTGGTATTGTCAAAGAATTATTGTTGGTTCGATCTATAGTAGCTTTGAATCTTGTCTAGAAAATCTTTAACTCGAACTCTTCTCTGTAAAATCTCTATTCTTTGAAATCTCAATGTAACAATGAACTTTGTTTCTGTGTATTTATAGACTTTTCGATATTCCCACTCAAACTTTGGTGCATTAAATGTGTGACCTAACTTTTGGTATGAAATAGTTGTCAGCTCGGTAATGTTTACAATTTCCTTTGCTCAATTAACATAGAATTTCTTCATCGGTTTGTACTATTGTCAGTTAACCTTGTATAGTGATTATCGATGGGTAATCAACTCTTGTTTCTTCTTTTACGAACTATGTGACATTTGTAAACTCATAACACATAAACCATAGTGCATCTTTATTCATGTAGATTTGGTATTTTTCACATCATATATAAGGAACTGTATGTAAAATGTGATCATTTAAAATGTTAGTTCCATACATACCTTTTTCATCTTAAGTGGAGGTACCGATGTCACCCAATCCAGTGGATGAGGTTTCACCGATAGTGTTACTTGACTCAACATTTTCATTAGATTCTTTCTTCCACATTGTGTTCCTTAACTTCATGATTTCTACAATGTTATATCCACTCTCAAATATATGGTTTTCATCTGGTGCTCAGTCTCTGTAGTTCTTTCTTAAATGACCGACCTTGTAATAGTGCATACATGCCATTCCTGCATTTGTCCAATTTCTTTATTGTCCAATCCGACTCTTTCTATAAAATTTTTCTACAATATGTCCATGCCAACCACATATAGCACAATTAGTCCATGTATTATAATCCCAAACATATGAGTTACCTTGTATCTTCGGTTGATAAGGCTTTCACTATGTTTTCTGCTTAGGAGCCCATACTTGTTTCATTTTTGCCTTGCAGTGTGTCCATGCTTATTACAGGTATAGCATACCTTCTCCTCAGTAGTATTATTAGTAATGTCATTCTTCTTATCTCTGCATTCATAAGTTGGATGTCCAAACTTACCATAGTAATAACAATATCCATTGAATTTAGGAATGACAGGAGGTTTACCTTGTGCTTTGCTTCTGCACACATTAGATGTATGTCCTAGTTTTCCATAGTGATAACATGTCAACACTTTAGGTTTCTAACTTTGATTATTGTTGACTTTTTCAGCTTTTTGTGATGATTCTCCTTCACCAGTGTAGCCTATACCGGCTTTGCTTCTGAATCTTCTCTGATTAGTCAGGAAATCATCAATGTTTTTAGAACTATCCTCAGCTATCTTCATCATTTCATTATGTTTCTTTTGTATCTTTATTTCATTTCTCAGTTTTTCATTATCTTCTCTGAGTATTGCAACATCTTCAAGTCTTCTTGATAATTCTCCATTTACTTGGTTCATTTCTTGATTAACTGTCATCATCTAATTTGATACTTGGAAGTGACGATCAGTGAGTCTTTGTATTTCACTTTCTTTTTCTTGAAGTTGTTCAGTCATCAATCTTCGATCTTCAATAGCCAGATTCTAATCTTGTTCAGCTTGTCTAGCATTGTTCATGATTTCCACCATTCTCACCATCTGAGATTCATAATCGATTTGAAGTGCTTTCACTTGCTTAGATAGATGCTGATTCTTTTCAGACAAGTCAAAGATTATGCTTTCAGATCCATCAAAGATGCTTCCAGAGCTTGATCCAATATGATCAAATATTTCATCAATAGGCTCTTCATGATAACTAATTTCATTTTTCAAAATTACAAGATTTTTCCTTTCAACCACTAATTTCTTTAGTTCTTCCTTGGCTTGTTTATACTATTCCAAAAACATTTGAATTTGTATCTTTTGATTCTCAATAGTCTTGTCAAGCTTGTATCGCTCCATGACTTAGATCTTTACCCTTCAGTGGTTAAACTGTTCAACAAGAGAACTGTGCTCTGATACTAATTGTTGGAATTAGGAGAGATAGGTACTAAGAGGGGAGGGGTGAATCAGTGCCTTCAAAAACTTTACTTTGAAAAAACCTTTTAGATCTATAACTGTGTACTGTGATAACCAATCAAAATAACATGAATCTAATTACATAAATCAATCATCTAGTTAACTTGAGTAAGTAAACAACATGAAATCAATATGACAATCATATAACACAAGTATTTTGGTAACATAGAAACCCTTGTAAGAAGGTAAAAACTACGGTGGGGATGACACCCACAAATTCTTCACTACTGCAAATAGAAAATGTTTCCTATTAAGGCTACAAGTTTTGATCACTTCTAGTGATCTTACCCTTTTAGGAGTAACATATTAGATTAGCTAGATCTACCTAGTTATAGGATTTTGACAACACTAATGAAGTGTGCACTTGGTTAAGAGATTTACATAAGACTATTAAGTCTACTCTGTTAAGAGATTTTATCAAAAAACTCGATTACAATTGTTAGAAAGTAATAGGCAATTATCTGCTAGTTGACAATGCAATTGTCTAAAATAGATCAATAAGTGCTCATAAAAATATCACCTTGACTGTGATGATTCACTGTTTTGTTCTACTCGGTAGCCTTCTCTGATTCTGCTCAATCTGATATCCTTTGTACTCTATTCTACTCGATAAACTGATTGACTTGAAGTTAGGCAATGGCTTCAAGTGCTCTGTGATTCATATATATTAGTTCACCAACGACGCAAAATGATGTGAACATACAAAATATATAGTGTTCTATTTTGCCGATTTAGCAAAAATTAGGTTACAAAAATAATCATAACCCTAAGATCTACGGTGCAAAATTAACCTAGATCAACTATTACAATAAGATAAACATTACATTTAATAAGTATCTTTTACAATAAATGCTCCTCGATCTTGGTAAACCATTTTACGATCTATTGTAACTATTTGCATAGAAGAATGTGCCATTTTAGATTACTATGCCATTTTCTGTGATCATCGATAAACATTATATAATCTACTCGGTGTATACTATGATGCTCAGTGTTTACTGTCCATCGGTGTCGGTGTCGCTGGTACTCGATAAACTGTGTGATGCTCAATGTAAAGGTTTTACCGACTACTCTGTCTTACTTCTAGTTACCAACCAACTCAATATAAGTGACTGACTGACCTGTTTAATATCCTTTGATACTAATGACAACCTTAAATACTCAATAGAGATTAACACCATCAATTGGTCACACTCCCCAAGGGCTGATAACTAGACTAAATAATTTCCTCGTGCCATTATGATGCCCCAACTCACAATTGTAGTGTACCTCAAAAATAAAATGGGTTTTGAGGGGTAGCGCCCCCGTGGGGTCATGGGGAAAACCCACACAGAAGTCTATTGGGCACACCATTTTTTTGATTTTCTTCTAATGTCGTACTCTTTCTACCAACCACTTGCAGTGCCTGTGCAAATGGCCAATAACTATGTTTTCTTCACTACCTGCCTATGTCCTTCCCTTCGGTGCCATATGTTATTCACTGTGAACTATTTTTATTTGTCATCATTTTTTTTAAAGAACCTATTGGTGCTAAAAAATGCTGGACCTTTTTTGGCCAACTAACAAGCACACTAGTGCCTCTGCAATTCTAGCTTGATTGAGCCAAGATTGGTAGGCCTGAATTTACAAGTGCCCTATGCTGCACAAATGCATGCACAAACAAACATTCCTTCCAAAGGGGTAAATAAATCCTTGGAGAAAAATGATCTAATTTCCTAATAGCTGTATCAAGTATGAAGTCTAAACTAAGATTGCACTACTACTAAAACCTAATTATGAATGCTTTATAAATAAGAAATTAGATTGATATGTAAACTACAAAGAAGGAACCAAATAACAATTTCAAATGAAATGAGATCAGTGCCTAATGCAAACTTTGGGTATAGAGTCAATTTATTTCCAATCCTACGTATAATCAGAGACAGTTTTAAGAGAACTTACTCCTATAAAGTAAGACTATCATCCTATAGGCTTCCGCTTGATTCATAGTTCAATTCAATTTATACAATTAATCCTATCAATTTTAACCCAAATTAAGAGACTGACGGGAATAATTGTAGGTAATATAACACAGTAGAACACCCTGTTACAAGAGTATATGAAAAACTAATTGAAAATAAATGATATATAACCTCAAAAAGCATAAAACAACTTATCTGACATTAACATTTGAAAATTTTGATATAAGCTCCAAATCTGTAGTTGCAGGAGATTTTGTCCCAATTGTGTCATGTTTTTTGTTTTCAAATTGTATCAATATAAATATATTTGCCAAAGGTTTCTCGTGAAAAGACATACCTTTTCACAGACCCTAATCCCTAAAACTAACCCTAAAAATTACAAACATTTAACCATATAAATGGTTGTAGGGAAAAACATTTCCCGTATAACAAACATAGTTTGTTATATCTTCAAGTATGTGCATAATAATCCGCATATTTAATTCCTGCACAAAAACATTCAAAATTAAAAAATCTTTCAATAAAATTTAAAATTAAAATCATTATATTTAATAATGTTTTAAGCTTTCAATATGATCCCAATTTAAGATTATTTAATTATTAACTAATAATATATCAAATAAACATTAATACAATCATGACATAGTATATACAAATGTTTATTGATAAGAAGTACCAATAAAATTTAAATAATTAATCATAGGTACTTACTTTAAAAATCCTTTTAATAAGATAATGCTTAAAATCAATTTAATAGAAGTATATAATTTTATGTTTAAAATTTAATTTTTACCTTCAAAAATTAACCATAATGCATTTACTTTTAAAATACCCTTTCATAAACATAAGGCAAAATAAATTACATATAGAAAAATTTCTAAAACATTAGGGTAAAAAAGTTTTATAACTCACCCTAAAAAGAGGGGAGCACTTAGCCTAACATCACAATATTCAAAAATAATTTACTTAGGGCAAATGCATTGATACTTTAGAAAAATAACAACCCTAATGTTTTAAGAAATATTTCTAATGTAAAAATAAAATAAAATCTTACAACCACTTTATAAAATGCATTTAAGTCTTTGAAATAAAATAATTTTACTTTCTAAACAAAAACCCTAAATGCATACATTTACAAATCATTTAATTAGTATTTGCAAAATGAAAAAGTTTAAAATCAAATAAGGTAAGATATAATTATTTATGCCCATTTTACCCTAATAATTTAATTTTTTAAAATTAAAATTACAATAGGGTAAAATAAAAGATTACATTTAGGTGCTTTGAAAATTAAAGATTTATGTCAATTAAAATTTATTTCAAAACCCATAAACATAGTACTTCTTACCAAAATGAATTTCCTTTTTTACACTTTTTCACTTTAAGGTTTATGAGGGTAAATTAAAATGAAACCTAAAAAGGATCACATTAGTAAAAATAATCTAAATCTCGTGAAATGTAAAAATCTTTTAAAACACACATACAAGAGAAAGTCAATACATTTATTATCCTAATAATTTATTTCTAAATTATTAAAAGGAAATAAAACAATCTAAAATTTATCCCTTTATTTCTACCCATATTCTCAAGGAATAACATAGGACACTCGATTAGGGTAAGTCGGGTAGTTAGGATAAGAAGAAAGGGTGGATCGAGTGGTCGAGTGTTCAACTCCCTCTCCCCACTCTTTTTTCTTTAAAAATAATAAAGTAAATAATACATAAGAAAAGAGTATTCATAATTGAATTTAAAATTATTAAGGCAAGAAATACTCCTTTATGAAAATTTGTATTGATTTTTCACCTGCACATGAAAATGTAAATAAATTAGCTCCTCTTCCAAATCCTCTTGAAGAATAATAGTAGATTAATTGGTTAGAGGGTAGGAGGGTAGGTAGGTAGGAAAAAAAGTTGGCTTGAGAGGTCGAGTGTTCAACTCCCTCTCGCCACCTTTTTCACTTAATCACCTTATTGTTTATATTTTTTATAATTATTTTATTTCACAACATTCACGCATTAAATTTATTGAAATAAAATAACTAAAAACCTATTTCATGAACATAGAATAATAACAAGTATTTATGCCTTTTTAAATCATTTTGATTTTTTACATAGGGAAATTACATGAAAATAAAAATGAGGATTATACTTCCCTGATGTTTTGAGTATTTTGAACCTGAATTTTTTAGGTGTCAACAGAAACTTCCCCTCTGCTGCCACTCCTTGCCGTCAATAACTGTATTCTTCCTTTTTAATATCATGCCCTTCTTATTATTTGCTCTCAACTGTACATAATTGCCATACTCTTTCCTTTCCCTTCTATTTTTTATTTCTCTCCACCGTATGGTCTTGTCCTTTAGCTAGTGCATACAAAAAATAATTGGCACATTTTTTTTACTAGCTTTGATGTCTGTACAACCCTCTTATGTTCATGCAATATGCAGCATGCTCAGACCGTATGATCTTTTCTGCTAGTCATGTCGTCTTCTCTTCTTCTGGTCGTACCATACAGACTTTAGTGTTGGGAGCCATACAGTCTTCTCCTATTTTTCATGTGCCAAATACTTTATGTCGTACAGTCTTCTATTTTTTTTTCTCTTGTGCCAAACACTTTGTGTCATACAGTGTTCTGCTCTTAATGTGAAGTCGTATTATGTCCAGGCCATACGGTCTTTGTTGCGTGCACATTTACTTTGGGTTGTATGGTCCTTTATTTCCACCTCATGTGCCTTCTTCCCAAGCCGTACGGTGACTTGAGTGCTTGGTCTTTAAAACACCGTATGGTCAAACACTGTACAGTGAACTTTTTCCTTCATTTTTTTTCTTTTATGTCGTACGGTGTTCCCTATTTGTTTATTTGTTTATTTTTTATTTTATTATTTTATTTTTTAATAATTTTTTTAATTTTTTTATTAGATAAATTCCTAATCTAATTACCTTCTAGATGCTTCTTTGATCACCAGTATGGATGGCTCTTGGGTCACCTACTTGACCTCTCGAGACCCTTCCCATCCTCTTGGGTGCTTTGTCCTTCCTCTCGGGTCCACCCTCTCTGGGAAAGGTTTCAATTTGGACCTGGCCTCATGTATCTCTAGTTGGTCAAGAGTCCACAACTTGACATCCCCATCGTAGCCGACGTGCCAAAATTTTCATGGCTTAATCTCATTCTTTTCATTGTACTTTAGCACCAGCTGGCCAAGGGAGGAACACATATTTTGTAGGTGCTTATCATGCCAACATTTTCTTTGTTGTTGTGTGACCTTCATTTACCATTGTGCTATCATTCTTCTTTCAACTAATTTATTGAGAGTGTGCAGCTACTCCCTCAAGCTTTCCCTATCACTGAGTCTATTTTCAATGGTGATCCAAAGGCTTGGAACCATAAATTATATAGGGACCATGATCTCTTTCCCATACATAAGAAGAAGAAGGAGAATAAAGATTCTAAAGGCTATCATCTTCCACTCAGGATTCTAATTGTCGCCACCAGGAATGATCTTAGGTTCCTCTTCCTTGCCCAGATTCATTAATTTGACAAACCACACCTTATACTTCATGGGGTTTTTCTCCTCAAATTTATGCATTGGGACTTTCTTACTTTTGCATCCCCTTCATTATATTCACTGTATTCCAGAGGAAATGTTTCTGGCTCTTCCTCAATGCTTAGTACATTGCATGCTAGTCAAAAGAGTTTGTAGTCCTCTATTTGCCAATGGAAGAGACCGTTTAGTGAATCTGCATCATCCTCTGAGTATTCCCCCAATCTTAGCACACCTTCACTATTTAGTTCCATTTCATCCCTTCATTCATCCCTTTGATCATTTTTACTGTCAAATTCTGAGTCTGAAGAAGAGGCTATCTCTTCGCTCACCATTTGGGTGTGAAGGTCAATGGTGAACTTCCTCCCCCCATTCTCCATCGTGAGGGTGTTTTTCTTCCAATTTTGGATTACCTTCACCATGTCTAGCCACCCTCGACCCATAATGGCATTGTATCCCTTCTTTTTAAAAGGTATCACCACAAAGTCTAGTACAAATGGTTGTGAGCCAAAGGTGACCTATTGTGCCATCAGCTGAGGGGTTTGATACCCTACTGATCAATGCCCAATAAGTTGAAGGTTGGGGGCCATAAGGTTGGCTTGTCCAATTTCTTCCATGTCTCCTCTGGAAGGATGTTCACTCTTGACCGTCCATCCACTATAGTGTCTGTTAGTATGGTGCCAAGGATGCCCATCTTGATGACTGTCAGGTACCTTCTGATGCTTACAAAAAGTATCATCGGGTCAGTTGCAAACCCTCTAGGGATGTCTGTACATGTGGTATTTGGTTGTGTGGTCAAGTTCCCCAACAATGTCATTCCCAAGTGAGGCATGGTGTGAAGGAGGTCCCGGAGTTTCACTAGTACCTCTACATGTAACATTTGTCTTAGAATGTTTTTTTCTGCCTCCCCCCAACCCAAGGTTGTGTCCATCTCCCATGTTTCTTTTTGTGCTTTCATCACCTTCTCTATTTCTTCCTTACCCTCTCGTGCCCCTTGTTTTTCTTTTTGAGGGTTCGGATATGTGGCTTGTTTTTCTTGTGATCATGTGATGGATATTACCCCTTGTCACATCTCATTCCCTTGATGCTGAGCAAGTTGACCCCACATTTTGTGCAGTTTGCATCCTCATGGTTACAAGGACCACACCAACAACATAGCTTCTGTGGGATGTCACCCTTGTCGCAATCCCTTGCAAAGTGGCCTTGCTGATTACAAGCTTGGCCCTGGATCATCGATCGAACCTTGGAGTCATATTGTATTGGACTTGTTGTGTTGGTGTTTTTTTATTGCCCCTTCCACCACCGTATCAGTTGCCTCGTACCCAACCGAGGATGCATTATTGTTAGTCTCTTCCTCCAATGTAGATGGTTTCTCTTGGGTAAATAGCACTTGTTGATTTGTCACCTTCATGTTGTATGGGCATTCCTTGGTGGAATGGCCCATGATCTAGAAAATGTCACAAAATGCTTTTTTGGGACACAATCCCTTTGTATGGCCACTCTCCTTGCAGCCCATACACCACATGTCATCTTCCCCCATGCTGGTACCCCCTTTCATGGTCTTGAACTCCTTCATCATTATCTCCATGTCCTTTTCAAGTTCCATGACTTTTTTCTTTGACTTGCCATCACTGCCACTATCATCGTCTGAAGTGTCATCTTCGTCGAAAGAGGACTTGCTTCTTTTATTCTTGGAGGTCTTTTGTTCAATCTCCAAGTCCATTTCCCAATTATAGGCATCTTTGTATGAGGTGGAGGGCACTATCTTCATTTTCCTCCATAGGCTAGACTTTAGGCCCTCCACGAACCATCTTTTCTTTAGGCCATCCGCTGGCTGGATATCCATTTTTCTGACTAACTCCTTCAGTCAGAGACCATAAGCCTTGCTTGAGAAAAATATTACATCAAAAATCCATAGCATTGGATTGCTTATTTTAGGATTGGACACCCTAAATGGTTGATAATTAGATCATTCAGTCTCATTTAATTATCAACCAGGGACATAAACTTGGAATGGCATCTGCAAAGTATATGCTTCAAACTCTCTTAATCTCCATGACTAGTCTATGGAATTCAAATGAATTATGCTTAAGGAAATCTATGCTAGTACAAGGAAATGAGTTTACTCTAGGAAAACAAGTAATCACGGATAGGAATTACTCTAACTGCCTATGCTGCAGGAACAATCTACTAGTTTTGTTACTAGTGGTCGTAGGAACAACAAAGTTCTACTTTACTTCTAAGTAAGCATGAAAATGATTCCTAATCTAACAAAGTAATTCACTCACCAAGTGGGGCCCCTTAGATGAGTGAATAGAAACATAACCAAGATAAAATGATTGAACTCAAACTGTGCATTCTGTTCATTCATGGGGAACAAGTACACTTGGATTGCAAATAAATAAAATAGTATTACAGTTGCAAAAGCTTCTATTCAAAAAATTGACTAACTCCCAAAAGTTACAACAATCATCTTATTTAAAGGAAAACTATAACTACTCCCTAAATCTAAGATCACTCCATTAATGAGGATCATTACAGATACATAATGTCTTATAACAGAAATAACAGTCATTAAGAATAAGTCCTCCCAAAATATAGTGCGTTGTGGGTCCTAGATCCATATGCTGCATTTAAAAGAAAATGGTATTGAATCATCCTTCATGCAAAGGTCTTGCAATAATGCCTTAACTGATAGAGCACCCACTTGACTTCTTCAACACGAAGGCATCTTGTAGCAACAGCTAGCTTTGACTCCTTCAACACCATCATGTTGATCTTTAAATACGCCATGACTAATCCCTATAAAATGATTAATGCACACAAAACCTTTGATACATACATATTCACATCATTAATATTAGGAAGAAAGTATTAAGTTCTAATCAATAACCTTGCAAGGCATATGGCTATAGGAAGGAAACTCCCCAAAAACATAGCATAGGTAAAAGATCATTCATCAGCATATATAATTACTGCATTTTGTAATTTTTGTCCATTAGTTTTAAGAAAATATATCATGTTCTTCTATCATCCATATTCCTACTTTATGTCTTTACACATATAAAATCATAAGTCTATGTACCTGTTTTGCAAATAAACTACTGAAAAGAAACAAAAAACACTTAGAAAGATAGCCATTTAAGAGGCTCATCATTCCCCTCAACTATCCAATTGCTAGTCTCCAGCAATCATAAAGTTGTGGATCCTGGCTCTCAACCTAAGGTCACTGGCAGTCTTCTCCCCTAACTCATCATAAATGTAGTTGAAGTATCCATGATTCTCTCTCAAACTTTCCCATCTCTAAACTTCTTTGGCCATGTTATGATCTTTGACATATTCATTCATTGCTAGTAATGGTTGCTAGAGAATAGGTGGTTGGAATTTCAATGTAAACCAATAATTAAGCCTTGTCTGACCCAACATGATGTACCATGGAAATAATCTAGTGGAAAGAGTCAAGTTTTGTGGAGAGTGGGGTTCTCTAACCTTCAAGTCATGGGACATCCTTATCCATCTCTGCATATAAGCAGTGATTGTAGCAACAATATCATGTGATGAGTGTTGATACCAATATGTATAGGCTTGCTCTCTAATTGGGTAGACTTTGTTTTCTCCACTTGGATTCAATGTGACTGAAAGCCAATCAATAAAATTTTCTTTGGAGTGTTTAACTTCAGGTCTCATAAACAAGGGTGTCTCCATCTCATTGTTTCTGTAAGGTAAATCTTGATGTTCCCTGCTTATTTCATTCTATATCCAAGACATTGTTTCTCTCAATTGGACATCTCCCACATAGAGGAGTGAATTCCAGTTCCTTTCAAAGACATAGGGGCTAATTGAAAAACATCATAAAATTCAGGGGGTGTTGAGACAGAGGGGTTCAATCCTTCCACAATTTTTTTTAACTTGAAATTAATAAACTGTTCCTTAAGAAATAGAGCATATACCGATAATAGTGATTTGCATGCCATAACCTTGGAATCAATTCAGTGATCTAAACAAACCTTCTTTTCAACACTTCAATTTGGTCTATTTTCTTCTCCAATTGATGAGCTTGCTCATCAATGGTTCATTTCAATTTTTCTTTTTCTAACTCCCACTATGTCCTTTCCCATAATAGTTGTTGATACAAATTCAACCCTGCAGTTAGAGGTGTAGATAGATTTGGTGGTGGCATGGGTCCCTGATTAAAAATTTCAGTCCATTTTGGTGCAAGCTGAGGGGTTTTGGTTGTCTTTTCCTATGTGGAGAACTTTCCTTTCCACACAACAAGAGTTTTCACTACATTCTCCCCATGGCAGGATTCAACTGCCTTGGCTAGTGTGTCCAACCCATCCTTATTAATCTATTCTAACACTTCTTCAATAACATCCCTATTGATTTCAAGAAATTCTTCAGAAGGTAAACCTTCTGAATCATTAGGTTTACCTTGTCTAACAGAGTCATCAACAAATTCCTCTACCTCCTTAGAATGTTTATCACTATCAATAAGGATATATTCAATATTAGAGTTAAATTCTACTTTTGAATTCCTATCAGGGGAAATAGTGTCACTATCTTCACCCTAAATTTGTATATTGTTACTGTCTGCATTTTCCTGATCCATTGTTTTGGAAGAGGGTCTTTCCATGGATTTATAGGATTATATGTTAACAATTAAAACATGAGGCTCAACATCCTTGATGATGTTTGGGGAAAACCTTCCACTTCTCCTAACAAGGGGTTTTGGAAGAGCATGGAGGATTCTTGTGTTTTCTCCTACTGGTAGATACTTCTTCAACGACTGGTACAGGAGGTTTTTTTGGTGTTCCTTTCTCATGTAAGGATGAGGTTTCATCAATTTTGTCACTATCATCTTTATTGTTGGGCTGCCATTCTGGAATTACTTCTTTTGTTTCTAGGGTTTTACCTTTTTCTTTCCTAGAGGTAGACCTAGTTTATACAGAAGGTGGGGTCTTAGGAATAACACCAATTTTCTTTCCTTTCCTTTTCTTCCTACTAGAAGTAGGAGTACTAATTTCACAAGCTCTTTTCCTAGGTGGTTTAGGGTTAGAGGAAGAAGCTTCAGGAATGGTTTATGTTCTTTGAATTATCTTACAAAACCCTATGGTTGTTTTCTCCCTTTTTCCTACACCCTAGCCTCTAGGGCTGACCATTCTAGGCTCTATTTCATCCATTTTCAAAATTCATCCCAGGTTCCTATCATTTTATTATTCAACTCTCTTTCCACAATTAATTTAATTATGCAATAATGAGAAATTGACTGATCTTTACTTGACTATACCAAAGAAGCTTGTTTCTTCAAAATATTAAACAAAAAGCTAGATATTTTTACCGATCTATTGTCATGGTGAAGACTGCTCAGAAGTTTGAAATGTAGACCGTGTAACCATTTTTAACACCCTTCACAAGTAAAATATTGTATTATAAATGAAGTTGGCTGGACATAGTCTAATGCAAAGGACATCCTTGAAGTGCCTTGCTTCTTGTCAATTATTAGCTGTGGGTCACCATGCACAGTGAGCTATGTCCTAGCTAAGCTCAAGTCTAAGTCCTTAGTCCATTTTTCACCTTCCTATGGCAATCCTGTAACTTCCACCACAATATCTTTTATAAACTCAATTCTTAACCCCTTCACCATTGCGAACCCATTGTGCAGAGTATTTAAAAATTGAAAAGCAATTCCCTCGTCAAAACCATTGAGGCTCAAACAATAATTCAACCAACCCTTTCTCTCAAACATTTCATGACCAGATGCATCACCTAATAAAACTATGTGATCGGCTAGTTCATGCCTTTGAGGATCACCCCCCATCGTTATAGATAGAAAATTTTGCAGAGGCACTAGAATGGAAAACCAAGCTTCAAAGTTTCACAGAATCAAAGCATTGCAGATGAGAAAAATAAAGTACATAATTTTATTTACTTCAAGCAATTAAAAGTGTTTTAATTCATGATATTTCATAATACCTTCACTCGTGTCAAGATCTGCCACCCTGAACATGACGCGAATGTATCATCATAAATTAAGCTTAAACCTTTAATTCCTTCCAATCATGATGTAAGCATGGAATGATAGGTTATTTAACATGATGAAAGACATTTAGAAAAGACAAGAAATGTATTTACATTCCTTTACATGCTAATGTTTTCAATTTTTGAAAAATATAGAATATTCCCCTCCCCCCAACTAAGTTTAAGGCATGGGTCCCACTAGGCCAATAATTGCAAGAGTAAAACTTAAAACAACACTTAATCCTAATAAAAATGAATAAAATATAATATGTACAAAGGTATGTGTCACTAACCTGGTAGGCACTGCAAGAATTTTTTTTGAAATATGACATCCACTGTTGGAGTGATGCAATGGTGCAAAAAAATGGTAGAGAGAGGAGGTGAGGTGAATTTTTATTACGGAGAAATAATTTCATGAGGTGAAATGTTTATTATGGAATCTTTGATAGGAATCAAAGATTAGTGGAAATCTAGGTGGAAGACCTAGATGCTTCTGCTACAGGAGTGTTGATGTCATCATGGTGATGGAACTACTGCTAGAAGTCTTCTCAACTCACAGGTTTGTGATAAATCTTGAGTCGATGACCGTTTACAAGCAATTTGAATTGTATGGGATTAATAGTAGACAACTAAACTACTCCATTGTCAAACACTGAAAGTATCTCATAAGGTCCTAGCCACCATGTCTAAAATTTACCTAGGGCATGCTAGTAGCGTGAGTCATATACTAGTGCCCAATCACCAATTGAAATTTTATTTTCCTTGATGAACTTGTCATGCCACTTCTTACTCAGCTTTTGAATCAATTCAATATTGTGAAGTGCGGACTTCCAATACTCATCCAATCCATTCAGCTATAATATCTATTCCTCCTGTGCTCTGGTAACTTCAATGTCTGATTCCAATGTCGTCCTAAGAGTCTTGTGTTGAAAATCGATAGGCATAGATGTAGATTTTCCATAAACCATTTCAAAAGGGGTAAAACTAGTTGTTGTTTTCCAGGTCATTCTATAAGCCCAAATAGCTTCAAGAAGGTAGGTAGCCCAATCCTTCTTATGAACCACAACTATTTTGGTCAGGATTGCTTCAATTTTCCAATTTTTTATCTTTGCCTATCTATTGGCTTGTGGATGGTACAGTGAAGATGTACCACATCTCATTGTGTATTCATGCATCAATTCAGTGATAAGACTAGAAGTAAACTGTGCACCTTGATCTGTTACTATCTCATGAGGTACTCTAAACTTGGTAAAGATATATTCATATATAAATTTTGCTACTTTGTGATCTCTGGCATGCCGCATTGCTTTAGCCTCTACCCATTTTGTTGCATAGTCAGTACACACTAAGATATATGACTTACCATGAGAAGATGGATCGATAGGTCTAACAAAATTGATGCCCCATTGTCAAATGGTGTCACGGCCACCTAAGGCTGCAAAGGAATTTCATTTGAATTTGTTGGACATCCCATGCGCTGGCATCTATCATAGTGCCTTGTATGCTTAGCTGCATCCTTATGTAGGGTAGGCCAATAGTATCTTCTTGTCAAGATTTTGTATGCCATCTACTTTGCTGCAAAGTGACCTCCACATGGTTCATCATGACAAGCTCTAAGGATGTCATATGTCTCATCCTCTCAAACACACCTTCTAGTGACCTGATCAAGACCTATGTAGAACATAAATCCTAAGATCCATGAGAAATTGAATCTTTTCTCAACCAAAAGTCTGTGTTATCTAGGTGAAAAATGAGGTGGTGTCCTTCTTGTAGCAAGGTAGTTTTCTATGTCAGCATACCATGGATTCTGAGTATCAATAGAGAATAGGTACTCATCAAGGAAGTTTTAATCAATTATTGTAGGATCATTTGGAACTTGTAATCTAGATAAGAAGTCATCAACCACATTAGCTTTGCCTAGTTTATCAATAATTTTCACATCAAACTCCTGCATAAGGAGTAACCATCTTGCTAACATGCCAGTGATAGTAGGCTTGTTCATCAAGTATTTGATGGCTGAATGATCAATGTATACAAATACTTCATAACCAGTGATATAATGTCTAAAATTATTTAGTGCATAGATTACTACTAACAATTCTTTTTTAGTGATAGTATAGTTCAGTTCAACACCTTGTAAAGTTTTACTAATATAATAGATAGCATGCTCAATTGTACCTTCTTTTTTTCCTAACACTACTCCAATGACATAGTTTGATGCATCAGTGTGAATATGAAATGGCAGCTTCTGGTCAGGTCTTCTAAGGATAGGTGTCTTTGTCAGAACATCTTTTAGCTTATGGAATGACAGTTCATAGTCATCTGTTCATTCAAATTATGCATCTTTCTTCAATAGGGTGTAAAATGGGGCTACAAGTTGGCTGAATTCTTTAATGAATCTCATGTAGTAACAAGCCTGTCCAAGGAAGCTCCTGACATCCTTCTAGTTTACTGGAGTTGGAAGTGTACTGATGACCTCAATCTTTGCAGGATCAACCTAAATGCCAAAAGATGAAAGGTAATATCCTAAAACAACTCCTTCTTCCATCATCATGTAGCACTTCTCACTATTAAGGGAGAGGTTATACTCCTAACATCTTTTGAGAACTTTTTCCAAGTTAGCATGCACCTCCTAAAAATGTAGTTCCATATGTAGCGAAGTCATCCATATATATTTCAACATAGTTAGCAAAAATGTCAGAGAAAATACTGATTACTGCTCTCTGGAAAGTAGTAAGTGCATTACACAATCGAAATGGAAAGACTGAATAAGAAAATGTTCCCTAAGGATAGGTGAACACTGTCTTATCCTGGTCTTCTAGTGATATTTGGATTTGGTTATACCCACTAAAACCATCTAGAAATGAGAAATACTTTTTACCAGTGAGGTTGTCAAGTACTTGGTCAATGAAAGGTAATGGAAAGTGATCCTTTTTAGTGGCTTTTTTAAGCTCTCTATAGTCTACACAAACTCTCAATTTCCCCCCTTTCTTTGGAACAATCACTAAAGGAGAAACACATTGACTATCAGAAATAGGATATATAAAACTAGCACTAAGAAGTTTTTGTAACTTAGTCTTCACTATATCTCTCAGAGTAGGGTTAATTCTTCTCTGGGGCTATCTAATTGTCTTGGACTCATGGCTTATGTAAATCCTATGGGTAAAAATATTAAGGTCTAACCCCTTCATATCAGTATAGTCCCATGCAAAGGCTTGTTGAATTTCTTGAAAAATTTGGAGAAGATTGTTCATCTGATATGTAGTGAGGTTCTTATTTACATTCAACTCTCTACCTAAGGAAATTTCTACCCTTTTTACTTTATCCAGCATCATAATTTCTACAAATGAAGGTGAAGTTATCTCATGAGGTAACAAGGGATGAAGGTAATCAGATGTTGTAGGAAAATTAGGTGAGGTTTGCTTAGGCAGTATGGTTTGGAGGGAATAGTTAGGGAAAACACAAGAAGATGCTTTAGAGCCATACTTATTGGTAAGAATTCCCACTAGTATGTCATCTTCTTCTTGTGAGACCATAAATGGATCTCTTCCTATAACCATGAGTTGTTGCACTAAATTTTCTTCAAGGGTAAGGTCTTCTAGATCTGGCCAGATAACTTGGTCAAGTTCAACTTGGGGTTTGGCTAGAGAATATAGAGTCAGTTTCTTGGTACTTATCCCATTAGATATTGTCATTTTTACTAAGTGACATGCAATGCAAGCATCTAATGTGGCTAACCAAGGTCATCCTAGGATTAATGGATATCCTCCTAGAGTGGCTTTGGGAGACAGGATTATGAAATCTGAGGGGTAATCCAAAGAATCAAGTGTTATAATGATGTCTTCTACCATGCCATTTGACTTAATAGTTGAATTATCAGATAACTAGAGTATTGTAGGTGTTTCCCTTAAACCAATGATGTTAAGCCTCAACAAACCTTCCCTAGTAATTACATTGATGGATGCTCCTAAATCAATAAAGACATTCTGCATTTTTATACCATTGATATGAATAGTAACCACTAGGCTTCCTTGATTAGAGTATTTAGGCATTACAACTTTATTTAACATGAGATCATAAAGCTACCCAATGACATGGACAGTGTCAAGGTCTTTCTTCTTTCTAACAGGTTTCTTAATATAGGCCTCCTTGATTTCCTTATTATAAATTAGAACTTCCTTGAGGGCATCCAATAAAGGAATTTGGACAGTCATTTTATTAAGTTGGTCAATCAAATCAGTTGCAATAGGATTTTCTTTTGGAGGTGTTGATTGGACCAATCTCTGTGGATAAGGTGGATTTTTTAATACTGGAGCATATTGTGGAATAGGTGGAACAACAATGGTTTAGTTCATAGGTATTTATGTAGTATCAACAAATTCAGTTATTATAGGTCCCTTAGGTGCAAGCAATTTAGTTCTTGATCTTAGGTGAATATCATTCACTTGGAGGGAATAAGGTTGCTGCTGATTATTTTGCTAGTTATTGGGATTTGGAGCTAGTTGTACAAGCAGTTGTCTTTGTTTCTAATGGCTATTATTGGTTGTAGGAGGTGGAGGCATGATAGCTTGCTACTGATTAGGCTGATTGGGTCCCCATTGAGGTTGTTGTTGCCAATTACCTTGTGGTTTCCATTGGTTATTCTACTATGGCTGCTGATATTGGTTAGGTTGTTGTTGGTATTGATTAAATGGGGCTTGTTGCTGATAGTTCTGGTTATACTATGGTTATTGGTTAGACCAATTATTTTTCCAATTTTGTCCTTGAGGGCCATAATTTTGGGGGTTTTGGTTTTTTCATTAACTATTATTATTATAACCAGAGTTATTCAAGGGGTCCCGAGGCATACCTTGTCTTTGATCCCATGGTCTCCTTTGAACAACATAGAAGATCTCTCCATTCTCCTCATCTATAACTTTAAACCAATGCCATAGATGCAACTATTTTGCACTTACAATTCATCTTCCTTTCTCTATAGTGAGAGTAGAATTTGGCTAGCATAGCTTCTACTTCTTCATGCTTCCTCTTAGCTTGCATTGTATCTAGCTGAGTAGCCATGGTGTTGATAATGTCTTGCTTGAAGTCTGCCAAGAGATGAGATATCTCTAGCTTTGAAACACCAGAGCCATTAGCTTTTCTACTTGTATGACAGATTCCTCTTCCTTTCTTTACTATATCCCTTGAGTAGTTTAGGCATGTTTTCTTGATCTCGTCCCATGTTCTTTGTGTGATATCTCCTCCCACCATCAAATCCATAGCTTCAATGCAAGAGTCATTAACACCTCTCAAGAAGAGATGTTTCTAAGACTCCTCATTCAAAGCATGTTGAGTTTTCTTCTACAGGTTAAACAAAAACCTTGACACATAGTCCTCTAGTGTCTCTTCATCCTTCTATGACATTTTAAAAATGCCATCCCCTTTCAAATCACTACCTCTAAAATATTCCTTATATTTTTCCAAGAAATCATTCTTCATGGCATCCCAATCCCCTATAACATTTTCACCTAGACCCATGAACCATCTTAAGGCTACCTCTGTAAGATTCGAAGGAAACAACTTTAACCTATGTGCATTAGTTGTGTAGTCATAACTTCTACAGAGGATATCAAACTCAAAGAGAAAGGTTTCAGGGTCTTCAGTGATCAAACCATAGAACTTAGGACATATGGATGAAGGAATGTTCTTAAGGTTGTTATTATCATGGAGGTCAACAATGGGAAAGGGAAAAGTAGGTTGTGGTGGTTGATCCATTCTTGGATTATTTTGGACAGGTTGTCCTTTGAAGAGAACTATGGCTAAAAGATTATCTTGATATCTAGGCTCATCAAAAAGATCATTCAGATTAAGTGAAGACTCTGAAGATGTTGATGATGGAAATTCTTGGTAGGTATCAGCAAATGGGTTTTCAAATGGTGGGTTTGCTTCTTGGTCAACTTCTTGGGGATTTTCTTGCTCAGGTTGAATGATTTCTTCTATTTCAAATGGGTCATTCTAAGGAAGGAATCTTTCAAGATGTTATCTTCTTCTTTGCATAAAAAGGATTACTTAAAACTCAGCTCTAAATTATGAAAACTTGGAAACATGAATACTAGGATAAGTTTGAATTAACACCATCCCTGAAAAAGGTGCCAAAAATGCTTGGCCAAACAATTGCATTATAAACCCATAGCATTAGACTACTTATTTTAGGATTGGACACCCTAAATGGTTGCTAATTAGATCATTCAGTCTCATTTAATTATCAACCAGGGACGTAAAATTGAAATGGCATCTACAAAGTATATGCTTCAAACTCTCTTAATTTCCATGACTAATCTATGGAACTCAAATGCATTAAGCTTCAGGAAATCTATGCTAGTACAAGGAAATGAGTTTACTCTAGGAAAACAAGTAATCATAGATAGGAATTACTCTAACCACCTATGTTGCAGGAACAGTCTACTAGTTATGTTACTAGTGGCTACAATAACAACATAGTTCTACTTTACTTCTAAGTAAGCATGAAAATGATTCCTACTCTAAAAAATTAATTCACTCACTAAGTGGGCCCTTGGATGAGTGAATAGAAACACAATCAAGATAAAAGGATTGAACTCAAACTGTACATTCTATTCATTCATGGGAAACAAGTACACTTGGATTATAAATAAATAAAATAGTATTACAGCTGCAAAAGCTTCTATTCATAAAATTGACTAACTCCAAAGAGTTACAATAGTAATCTTATTTAAAGGAAAACTATAACTACTCCCTAAATCTAAGATCACTCCATTAATGAGGATCGTGACAAATACATAATGTCTTATAACATAAATAACATCTATCAAGAATAAGTCCTCATAGAATATAGTACATAGTGGGTCCTAGATCCGTGCACTACATTTAACAAAAAATGGTATTGACTCATTCCTCATGTGAAGTTCTTGCAACAACACCTTAACTAATTGAGCACCCGCTTGACTTCTTCAACATGAAGGCATCTTGTAGCAACAACCGGCTTTGACTTCTTTAGCACCATCATGTTGATCTTTAAATATGCCATGACTGATCCCTACAAAATGATTAATGCACACAAAACCTTTGATACATACATATTTACATCATTAATATTAGGAAGAAAGTATTAATTTCTAATCAATAACCTTGCAAGGCATATGGCTACAGGAAGGAAACTACCCAAAAACATAGCATAGGTAAAAGATCATTCATCAACATATATAATTACTACATTTTGTCATTTCTATCCATCAGTTTTAAGAAAATATATCATGTTATTCTATCATCCATATTCCTACTTTATGTCTTTACACATTTAATATATATATATATATATATATATATATATATATATATATATATATATATATATATATATATATATATATATATATATATATATATATATATATATATATATATATATATATATATATATATATATATATATATATATATATATATATATATATATATATATATATATATATAACCATAAGTCTATGTATCTGTTTTGTAAATAAACTGCTGAAAAGAAACAAAAATAGCTTAGAAAGATGGCCATTTAAGAGGCTCATCAAGCCCACATAGTGTCCTTCTTGCCTTGTTTGGTACCGTATATCTAAGAAACAATTTCATTGTAATCCCTCAATAGTCAAAACTCCTTCTTGAATTCTTTCTTGAGGTCGGCCTAAGTGGTCACCTTTGTTTTTTCCACATCGGAGTAGCAGTCGATGGCTACCCCTCTGAGTGTGGCCAAAAAATGTTTTACCCATTCTGCGTGGTCGACAACTCCATTCTCTGACCAGATTGTCTCAGACATATGATAATGCCATACTGGATCTTCCTTCCCATCTCCATGGAATTTTGGCAGCTTCTCTTTGTTAGTCACCATGTATACTTTTCTAGGTTCCGACTATGTTTGCACCACCAATTGTGTTATAGGTTGGGATGGTACTATCAGCGTCAGTACCCCAAAATTGTTTGGTACTATACCACTTGATGTCCCTGAACTATTGGAACTATCCAAGCCTGGTGGGCTACTATGATCCATGTTCCCCTCTGTCACTTCGATACTCTCGGGGGCATTAGTATCCTGAGCCTCCCTCCATGTGGCTTCCTCTTCTTCCTTCCTTTGGGCTTCTCTTGCTTCCATCTATAGGATTAAGGTGAAGGACCTGAACAAGCTCCTTGTTTCCTCTAGGTAGTCCTTGTCACTTCTTTCAGCCTCCTAGCTAGATTCCTCCAGACCCTCACCTTCACTTGCTCCCTTTGGTAGTCCTTTGACGCGTCTTCTGAATCTCTCCCTTCACTCAACTTGCTACTATGTGAGTAAAAATTTTCTAGCATCTTGTTCCTCCTTGAGTTCCTTCTTTAAATTTCTATTTTTATTCATTTGATTGGGCATAAATTCTTTGCTCACTTCTCCACAAGGCAATAATCAACACATCAATTTATTTTTATTTTATTTTAAAAAGAATACTTTTATTCATTCATGTCATTTTATTACAACACTTCTCAATTGAGTGATTTCCTCATTTTAGTGTCTTCTCCTTCATAGAGCTCCATATGTCTATCATCGGCCTTTAGGTTAATCTCACCAACTAGTAGGCCCATAGTCCCTGTACACCATCCATTCCTTCCCTTCCCAAGTATGTCTAGGAAATGACGCTAGATGTTTGCCCATTGGGGTAAACTTAATATTGCATACATGTAGTACATGAAATAGAATAAACACATAATATATTAGAGAATAATAGATTCTTTCATTAATCATTACAATGTATGAGTACATTCACATCATGATCCTTCTCACCCATAGGTGGTACATATTTATCTACTCGAAGGGGTGTGACCAAACGTCGCCACCCAACCCAATTGCCCTTCGATAATAACTAATTCATGTTGGGAAAACATGACATAACATAAAGTAGTCTTTTTGGATAATATACCATTCCCTAATACTTATTCTTTGTCTTGGTTAGGACAATGTTGTCATGCATTTTTGCAATTTTGTAAAAGTTGTCATGACAACATTTTGACAATTTTTGCAATTTTGTCTCAAACCTAACCAAATGCATTCCAAACTTCATGAAATGATATATTATCACCATAGAATCCATTTTAGGCTCAATTCAACCCTTTCCTAACCTATTTAGGTCATTTTGCACAATTTCAATACCAAGACTAAAAGAGACTCAGAAGCAACACAATTAAACTTTAACCCAAAACACTTCTAGATTAGATTAGGTTTAACCTAGACCTCCTAGACCCACACCCTAGATTCCTACTAGAGTCCTAAATATACCTTTGACCTAGAAAGGGTCAGTACAAGATAAAAATTGGGTAATACTTTGAGCTTAAGTCTTAGGTGCTCCTGCACCATTCTCCCAAACAAAAAGAACTTAAGTCACCATTGAAGTGACCAAGTTAGGATCAATTCCTAAATTCTAAAACTTGACCTCCTGGACCCATGTAGCCTCCACATCTTATTTCCATTTCCATTTGATCAAATTCTCCCAATAGGTCTTATGCATGGTCTTTCTTCTTACTCTTGAACTTAATACCTTCTCGGCCTTAGGCCTTGATGTAGAGGGTAACTGAAGTTCTCCTACTTCACTAATCACCTCTATGAGACTTTAATAAACATTGGGAACTGGACCCTTATAGATTATTAGGTCTACTACATTGAATATAGGAGAAAGTCCTATGTTGTCAGGAAGCTCCACTTTGTAGGCATTATTTCCATACTTAGCCAGAATGACACAAGGTCCCAACCTTCTCATTTGCAACTTGTTGGGTGCTCCTTTCTGTAACCTTGCCTTTTTCAAGTGCACCATCACAAGATATCCTACTTGGAATTGAATATATTTCTTCCTCTCATCAGCCTTATTCTTGATTTTTGCAATGTTCTCTATCAATGACTTCTCGACTGAATCATGAACTTCTTTTATTGAACGAGAAAATTCTTTAGCATACCCACTCCTTATAGTTACATCACCCAAATCTCTGAGCTCAATAATACCCCTTGGATGCATACCATAGACTACTTCAAATGGGCTTTTTCCAATGGTCCTATTGACTATATGCATATTTAGTTTGTGATAAGATTTGGTCCCAAGTTCTACCATATTCCTCAGTGAGGCACCTTAGAAGGTTACCTAGGCTCATATTAACCACCTCAGTCTAACCATCTATTTGAGGATGGTATGCAAACCCAAAGGATAGATTGGTGCCAAGCTTGTGCCACAATGTCTTCCAAAAATGACTCATAAATTTTGAGTCCCTGTTTGATACTACACTGAGAGGTAATCCATAAATCCACATAGCTTCTTTGAAAAACAATTGAGCAATCTAACAAGCATCATGAATAGTCTTACAAGGTAAAAAATGTGTCATTTTATTGAATCTATCCACTATGACATATATGCTATCATACCCTTGTTTTTTCCTTTGTAAGCCAACCACAAAATCCATACTAAGACACTCCCATGGTCCACTTGGAATGGGGAGAGGTTGATAGAGACCAACATTGGAGGATGTTCCCTTGGACTTTTGGAAAATAATACAACACTCTACATACAACCTGATATCTTGATTCATTCTAGGCCAATAATAGTATCTTTGAACTAATTCTTGAGTCTTATTGACTCTAAAATGTCCACTAAGGGATCCATTATGCTTTTCTTGAATCAAATTTTCCCTCATTGACCCTCTAGGCACACAAAGATGACCCCCTCTAAACAAAAATTCATTCTGTAAAGTATAATCAGAGAAATCACCATTAAAATTATTTTTGTGTTCCTTACATACCTTATACGCCTTTGAAAAGTTTTTGTCCTCTAAGTATAGGTGCTTGAAGCTATCAATCCCTATGCTTTTTAATTGAACCTCTTGTACTTTCAAGAGTCTTCTGCTTAGTGCATCAACAACCTTATTTTTTTCCCCTTCTTGTGCTTGATAGTGAATTTATATTCTTGCATATAATCCACCCACTTCATATGTTTATGATTGAGTTTTTCTTGTGAATTTAGAAAACTAAGGGCTTGGTTGTCTATATAGACCACAAATTCCTTAGGAAGGAGATAGCGTCTCCACTTCCTTAAGGCTTGGAATAGAGCATACAACTCTAAGTCATAGGAAGAGTAATTCCTCTTTGCATCACTAAGCTTCTCACTGTGGAAAGCAACTAGTCTTTCCTCCTGGCTTAAAATAACCCCTATAGAAATATTGCTAGCATCACACTCAACAGTGAAGAATTTCTCAAAACTAGGGAGAACTAAGATGGGTTGAGTAGCTATCCTTTTCTTGAACATTTCAAAACCTTGATCTACTTGGTTATTCCATTGGAACTTAGTTTTCTTACCACCCTTTATGGTGTCCAACATTGATGCACATATAGCCCTAAACTACTTAATGAACTTTCTATAATATTGAGCCAGGCCATGAAAACTTATCACCTGTGTAGCAGTCTTAGGAGTAGGCCAATTTATTATTTCCTCCACCTTGCTTGGGTCCATCTTGAGATTCCCATGTGACAACACAAAACCAAGGTACACTAGTTCCTGTTTCATGAACTCACACTTGTCCAAATTTATCATTATCTTTTCTTGATGCAACTTTTTGAATACAACTTGCAAATGCTTAATATGTTCTTCTTTAGTCTTGCTAAAAATCAATATATCATCGAGGTAAACAACCACAAACTTATGAATGTAGTCCTTCAACACTTTGTTCATCAACCTCATAAAGGTACTAGGGGCATTAGATAACCCAAATGGCATGACAAGCCATTCATGCAAACCCTTAGTGGTCTTGATGGAGGTCTTCCACTCATCCCCTTCCTTGACCCTAATTTGATGGCACCCACTCTTAAGTTCAATCTTAGTGAAGTACTTGGCTTCCCCTAAACTATCCATTAGATCTTCTATTCTTGGAATGGGGAATCTATACCTAATGGTAATTCTATTGGTGGCCCTAGAATTGGTGCATAACCTCCAGGTACCTCCTTTCTTAGGATCTAAGATAGTAGGAACAACACATGGGCTAATACTTCTCCTAATCAAACCTTGGTCTATGAGTTCTTGGATTTGTTTGGAAATCTCATCATTTTTTTATGGAGTCATTTTATAAGAAGCTTTATTGGGGAGTGTAGCTCCTAGGATAAAATCAATTTGATGGCTAATGGCTCTTTTAGGTGGTAGGTTATTTGGTTGTCCATCACTTACTATATCTTCAAACTACTTCAACATCTCTTGAATATCCATAGGAAACTTTGACCTCTTCTCTATCTTATCTTCCTTGGGCTGCAAAACTAGTGCAAACCCTACTCCTTCACCTTCTTCTAGAGTCTCCAAGAATTCTTTCTTACTTACCAAAAGAACAGTAGGCCCTATTGACCTTGCTTCCCCTTCTTCTAACAAGGACTTTATTTTGAATGTAACTTCATCCTTCTTGAATGAATAGGCACTATTATCCCCATCATGCATGGCTTGCCTATCAAATTTTTTTGTAAACGACCATCCCAATAGGAGATGACATGCATCCATTGGAAAGACATCACATAACACTCTATCCTTGTACCTCCCAATGGTGAAATCTACCCATGCCTACTTATTTACTAGTACATGTTGCCCCTTGTTCAACCAGGTGACTCTGTAAGGATTGTTATGAGGAAGCCTTTGCAATTTGAGCTTACTAACTACTTCCTCTAACACAATAATGTCAGTTGACCCTGATTCAATGATGACTTTACAAACTTTCCCCAATATTTTTTACTTTATCCTAAACAATGCTTTCCTTTGACTAGGCTCTTCTCAGATAGGTTCTTTGATGAGTGTTCTTCTAATCATTAGGTTTTCTCCTTCTTCTAACTATAAGGGTACCTCTGCATGCTTGTTACTAGATGTCTCTTCTTGGACATAACTTATCCTTCTTTCACTTCCTTGTGATGTAGACCCCTTCTCTAGACATCTATAAGCTGATGTCCTAATTGGTTATAGTGGTAGCATTTCATGGAGGCAAAGTATGATCCTCTTCCTTGACCACCAATCCTTTCTCTCCCACTACTGCTTGAACCTCTACCTCTATTATAACCTCCTCTACTTGAGTTTCCTTCATGTTTCTCAATCAACTTTTCCTCACCTTGTTTCTTTGGTTTTGTACTCCTACCTCCAAAACCTCCTCTATGGCCTCTGTCATCTCTTCCTCTTCCTTTATTACTACTTGATTCTTGCTTCTTCTTTAATTTTTCTTCCACTTTGATAGCTAGTTGATGACATCTATGCACTATGGTGCAGATCAAGAGACTAAAATCATCTTGAATATTCCACCTCAAGCCATTCAAATACCTGGCTACCTTCACACTCTTATCTTTGACCACTCTAGATCCCATGCACAATCTTTGGAACTCCTTTGTATAAGATTTGACATCTAGCTTTGTTTGTCTAAGAATCTATCTTTTCTTGTGCAATTGGATTTCATAATCCTCTAGTGCATATGCTTCTCTAACCTTTTCCACCATAGCTTTCCATGTACCTATAGGTTTCTTTCCTTATTTTTCCCTCTCATCTTGAATGAACTTCCACCAAGTGAGGGAAGATCCCCTAAGTCTTGATTTTTCCACTTTCACCTTTTGGGCCTTGCTTATCCCATCACACTCAAAGTGATTTTCAAGCCCCTCAATCCAATCCATCACCACCTCTGGTTCCATTTTTCTATTGAATATAGGTACCCCCTCTAAATATTTTCCACTTAGGGCTTTCAATGCTTTAAGGAATGGTTGTTTAGTCATGACATGGTTTGGTTCAGGGCCTCATCATCTAGGGCCACTCCCTTGTTCTTTCCTTCCACCTTATCTTTTACTTCTTTAGTCTTTTCCTCTACCTGATCTAGCTTCTGCTCCAATTGAGATAATCTTTCTCTGAGAAATGTGTTCTCCTCTTCTTTCTCATCCAATTTCTTAGCTAACTCTACATTAGTCACCATTTTCAATTATCCAACTAAATCTTCTATTTGGAACATCTACCCACAAGCCTAATCTTGTACGATTTGATACCAATTTGATAAATATACACCTAGATTGCTTACACTTGCTTGATTATAACTTCCTAAATTTCTAATCCTTCCAAGATCCTAACCCTAACTCCTAGGATCCTCCAAGTCCTCTCTAACCTAGTTTATGACTTCTCCCATGTCTCCACCTCAAGGTTAAAAACTCTAGTTCTTCACTAGGGTATCTATCTTTGCTTAGAAACCAAATTCCCATCTCCATTAACTTCCGTCCAATGGCTCCTTCTTGTCAGTTTTCTTTGATATGTGTTTGTAGGGGTTAAAATTCCTTTTACCACCACTTAAAAATCCCTCTTGATCCTTTTGTCTTGGGGTATCAAGATCCTTTCCATTGATCTCAAGTTCTTGCTTCAAATTGCCTATTAGGCCTATTAGGTCTCAATTAGGTCTCTCTAGCTAGTTTTTGGCTTTTCTTGGAAAATATCACTAAAAACCCCATTGAAAAAATCTAGGTTCCAAACACCCTTTTCATTTTTCTCTAGGATTCACTAGGTCTCCCTTCTCCAACTTGACCATACATGTCCTTCCTATATTCAAGGGCTTTTGGGCTTTTTGGGATTTTAGGTCTCTAATAACCAGTCAATATTTCTAGGCTTCAAAATGAAATCATTTGGATTGATCAAGTTCCAATCCTCTTCAAGGGTCTTTTTAATTATCCAAAGACTCCTTCCAACCACTTAGATCCAATTCGACACTCAAACTCCTGCAATCAAACACACTATTTCAACTACAAGCTCCTAGCTGTGCTTCACTAGACTCACCTAGGGCTTGCTTAAAAAATAGAATCTACCACTTCTAGGCCTCCAAAAAACATATTTACATTGTACAGAGGCTCCTCTAACATGTTCCAAATCCCCATGATGATTCCATGGTAGGGTTTCATGTGGGAGCCATTTTAGCACAACTCAGTCCTGTACAGGCCAATGACTGGCAAGAACACAAAAAGATTTACAAAAATGAACCAAAACTATGTACAAGAACTCCTAACCTTTGAAAAAAAATTAAATATACCCTTCTACTACAATCCACCATAGGTTATTGGATCTAATCCATTCAACACCAAATTTTATTAAAATTTCTCTAACTGTGCAAGTAAAACAACTCCAAACTTGTAAAATTATTCCAACCTTGGGATTTGAGCTCCATAGGGCTTATATAAGCCCTCCTCACATGGACATGTGGTTGGGACACCAACCATGCCCTAATACTTCTTCTTTTTCTTGGTTAGGACAATGTTGTCATGCAATTTTGCAAAATTGCAAAAGTTGTCATGACAACATTTTGACATTTTTTGCAATTTTATCTCAAACCTAACCAAATGCATTCCAAACTTCATGAAATGATATATTATCACCATATAATCCATTTTAGGCTCAATTCAACCATTTAATAACCTATTTAGGTCATTTTTCCCAATTTCAATACCAAGACTAAAAGAGACTCGGAAGCAACACAACTAAACTTTAACCCAAAACACTTCTAGATTATATTAGGTCTAACCTAGACCTCCTAGACCCATACCCTAGATTCCTACTAGAGTCCTAAATCTACCTATGACCTGGCCAAGGTTAGTACAAGCCAAAAATTGGGTAATACTTTGATCTTAAGTCTTAGGTGCTCCTACACCAAATATGAAAATTCCTCATCACTAGTGGTTTCACATGAGGGATGAGATGACATGACTGGTCAACTTTAGGAGAGGTATTTTATATTGAATTCCTTGTAAAACTCCTTGGATAATTTTTTGGTGGAGGTCGAGGTGGGGGATTGACATGTGGAGATAGTGGGAAACTAAGGTAGTCCACATATGAAGATGTTGTGGTGGATTGTAAGATTGGTTGAATGAATGATGGTTTAGAAATGGATGTAGGAGATGGCATGGCTAAATAGTTCATGTAAGTATGAATGGAGATGACTTGTGAACTATATTGACTAATTAATGGGGTATAGGTGATGGATTGAGATACACCATGCAATGTGGATTGAGGGATGTAGGTGAATTATGGGAGGGGATTTGTGGTGACATTGGAGGGGATGGAATATGGTGGATAGGATAGAGTGGATGACATTGGATTAGAAATAGTATGAGGATTATGGTGATGCATTAGAGGAGAAGGAGGACTAGGATTATAGATTTGAAATGGGTTATAGGATAAGGAGGTGGTGGACTTGGATTAGGGATGTAGCTAGTAGTATTTTTGTGGAAAGGTGAATATTGGGATATGACTATAGAAGAAGATGGAGGCATGAATTATGTATGAAAGGGATATGTGGTATGACATATGAAGGAGGTGTCAATGAATGCAATAATGGATTTCCCTTGTCAAGGGTATGATAAAGAGTAATAGTGGGTATGTTACAAGTAGTAGTTGTCATTGCACCAAAAGATTGACCTATTAATGCCCAATACAACCACTAGACTTATAGAAGACACAAGAGGTAGTTAAGCCATGTCAAAAATCCTGAGGGGAGCACTGACCATTTTTCCAACAATCTCCCCCTCAGCGTTACCCGAGGGGATTCGAACCTGTGACCAAGCTCTGATACCACTTGTTACAAGTAGTAGTTGTCGTTGCACCAAAAGATCGACCTGTTAATGCCCGATACAATGACTAGACTTATAGAAGACATAGGAGGCGGTTAAGCCATGTCACAAATTCCGAGGGGAGTGCTGACCATTTTTCCAATAGGGTATGCATGGAGGCATGATAGGGTAGTTTGGAGGAACTAGTGGGTTTTGGATGGTGTTTGGAGAAATATTTCCAAGGTTTTTAATGTTCTCGTCATGATCAACAAGAATCTCATCATCATTGGAATAGGATAAAGTGGAAGAAAAGGAAGGATGACCAAACTCATCATAATATAATTGTGACATGACAATTTATTGATGATTTGGATATGGATGAAGGATGAAGATGAATGAAACACTAAAGCTCATATTAGGATGAGTATAAATCTCAGATTGGGATTTGGATTATGCTTAAGATAGGAGGAAGGAATGAATCTAGAAGATGAAAAGGGGATGAGAAATGACAAAGATGACTCTTCTATCCTAGGGTGTGGGGATAAAAGGAGGACCTAATGGGAGATGATAGTAACAAAACTAGAAGCAAATGATGCAGGAAGATAGAAAGAACATGATTATGAACCCAAGATGACAAAATTATAGAGGCTTGGATGTTTTTTGGACTAGAGAAATAGGACTAAGTTTGGACTTATTTGGAAAAATATTTTTTTTCATAACTCTTCATTTGTGTATGTTCAAAATGTTTTCACTAGTTTTGTAACATAAAAAACATGTACAAGAAGTTCTACCTTATGGAATAAGCTTATCTTTGAAAACCTTTTCTCGCAAACTTAGGCACACACCCAAGAGATAATCATATTATAACCACTGAAGACCATGTAATGGGTCAATCAATGTTGTATTAGCTAACTTCAAATTCTCAAGGATAGTAAGATATGGTGAGTTTATTAGGGAGGTTATTATCCTCCTTGCACAAATATTATCAAACTTTCAGGGGTAGATCAGATAGGCTACTAGTTAATGGATTTTAGTGTTTCTTTGGCATCCACCCAATTAGTTTGTACACATGTGACTCACTTAATATCCTAATGGACCACTTCATCTCCTTAGGAAAGTTTTCCTAATGTGAAGTATCATCCACACACCACATCCAAGCTTGGTTGGATATAAAACCAGAGTTTACTCACAATATTATTTATATACCAATCAAGGTATTTATCTATTTGAGGTCATCCTCTAAAGGGGAAGCACACCCTCTAGACATACCTCACTAGAAGAAAATTAAATAAAGTAATCTTTCTCTTCATCCAAGTTCTGTGAGGGTGAGGAGAGAGGATACATATATAATCTATTCACTTTGTGTCACTTAGATTAATGGGATTACTAAAATTGAACACTTAAAAGGAAGCATTTAAAAACACTCCTTAAGACACATCAAACACTCTTTCATTCCAAATTGAAACCTAGATTATGGCTATGTGTTTCCTACTCTAAAGCAAAAGATGCATGTGTTTAGGATGCAAGGTTCACTTTCTTTGGAAAGATAAAATATGTAATTCTTTGAAAAGAAGATTTGCCAAATGTTTGTTCCATTAAGCATTCAAGAGTGGATTTTGTTCATTTTAGGACCCAAATTGAAGTGTTTTGATTGTATTGTTCTTTTTAAGAGCACCAAATGAAAGGTTTTATTTTGGCTTGTTTTTTTTACCCAAAGTTCATTTTATACCCAAAAACCAAGTGTGAGGTGTTGTTTGGCATGCAAT
Organism: Chamaecyparis obtusa; assembly: GCA_027943335.1. Taxonomy (NCBI): domain Eukaryota; kingdom Viridiplantae; phylum Streptophyta; class Pinopsida; order Cupressales; family Cupressaceae; genus Chamaecyparis; species Chamaecyparis obtusa. The sequence goes on from BSBK01001859.1 coordinate 2,756,295, forward strand.
GTCAAATTTTAAGCACTAAACCAAATGTGTGTTCATTCTATTTTTCAAAGATAAATTAGCGTTCCCATCGACTGTACCTACAATCCTACAATAGGTAGAACAATGATCCCTAAATTGTACTTGTGATCTCACGAGCTTGTTAGAAAATGTAAAAAACATAGAATTGACAATACAAAAATTAAATTTTATACCTACGATTGTGATCCCACATGGTCAACCTGCATTCCTGTAGGGATCAACACACAAACCCAGGGGCACAATTTTTTAGATTTTGTCACAATTTTTAAAATGTTTGAAGACTTACAAGTCATGATCCTGTAGGGTCTAACCATGATCTCGCAAGGTCTACCCTCAATCCCACCAATTGCCACAAGTGGGAAAAAGATAGAATAGAAGGGGATAAGATAGAAAGGCATAAGTCTGTGGGAACGCGATCCCGCTTGATATGCCTTCAATCCCTCTGATTATTTTCACGATCCCATTGGTTGATTTTTTTATTGTTGTGTAGATTTTAAGGATGGGAATGTTGTTGCAAATGCCTCTTCTTCCTTCTCCAAACTTGAAAAAACTCAAAAACACCTTGCAATGCACTCAAACAACAAAAAATGTTAATTTTGGGTTAGTTTTTCAAGTAAAAATAGATAGAAAATATAAAGGAATGACCCTTGAATTGGGTACCATCGTGCGTGCCAAAATGTATGCAATGAAATGTGAGTTAGGAAGACAAAGATAACTAAGCTTTCAACAAATAAACTATTAACAAAACTTATGATTAGACTTACAAATGAAAGCAAATAACCCAAAGAGAATGACAACCTTCACAACCCCAAGAAGCCCCAAATGTAGTTTGGATTTGTCCAAATGGATGGATGTGTGCTCAAGATGCTTCAAGCTTCAATGGATAAAATTTGAAATTATTTTAGCATTATAAGGATATGGATGATGATTTCGTTCTCCAAAAGGGCATGATAACAATGCTTAAAAGGTAGATGGTTTGTGAAGGGAAGAGGGTTTAATTTATAGCAAAAGAGGAGGTGAAATGAATGTCAAGATTGAGAGTGGAGGAAGGTTTAAGATGCATTTAAAGGAGAGCACATGGATTGTGTTTCTTCAAACTCATAGAATTATGACAAATGTCACAAGGAGAGAGGTTGAGAGGACATGTGGGTTGGGAATATATTCCATAAAGTCACATCTTGTCTCAAATCGCCAAAGGTCAAGTTTGGAGGAATATGATCATTTTGGAAAGTGGGAAGAATTTTGGAGAATGGGAAGAAGGAATTAAATATTACTTGGAGGGGACAAAGGTGTAAGATGCCCACGTGGGTTCTTACACACAAAGGTTGGGTATTGGGATTGATGTGACAAGAGAGTTGGCTTGGGTTTTCTAATCTATTTGATTAGGATTGTGAAAATAATTAGAGAGTGATTAGGTGGGAGTTTAGGATTAATTAGTGGGAAAGTGGGATGAGGATGTGATGGGAGGAGAGAGAATGAGTGGAGGGTTAATTAGTTAAAAAAGGTTGTTTAACTAATTAAGTGAGGATTGTTATGTTTGAATAGGTTGGGTTGAGTTATAACCCAAGGTTAGGTGGTTGAAGGGTTAGTTAGGTTAGGGGTTAAATTTAGGAACCATGTGCTCAAATTGATTAAATAGGATTTGTTTAATCATAAATGGGAGGAAATGGATTTATGAATTAATTTAAATAGATAAAGGTATTTATTTAAATTAATAAATGAAGGGGATTTATTTAATTAAATGGTTATGGGTTGCCATTAGATTAATTGGACTATAGCTAATTAATTAAATTAATTTAGCTAGAAGAGTAACATTAATCATTTGAATAATGCATGGTTATTTAATCAATAATGTGAGTAAGATGACTAAATTTAACTAAAATCATTAATCAAATTTAGGTGTCTACAAAAAGTAGTAAGTTTAAATTTTCACATTTGAAGGTTTTAGTGTGATTAGTGTAGAAATTCTATTATTGTCCTAGTTTTTTAGGAATTATGGTTTTAAAAGATGAGTGGGGAAAATAGTCCACCTTTGGGCCTAACCAGAAGCAAAAAGGGAGGACCTTGAATCAATATTTCATAGATATGCTTCCAAGGCCTTCTATATAAAATCAATAGATGATTCTTTTATGGCAAGATAATTTCCATGCTTGTAGGGTTCCACTCACACCCTCATCTGATTGGGAATTATTTACCATTTTCTTCCAAAATGAAGTGAAACCACCCCCTATTTGTAACACATGGAATCTTAACCTAGATAAACTAATTGTTACATAAGTGTTTATGGATATTAATTCCCTTAGAGAATTGACCAAGGCATATTGTCCTACCTCTAGAGCCATTAGAAGAGATGACATAACATTTTGGTGAACACAGATAAGAAGAGCATCTATGGGGCCTTTATGATATCGACAAATACATGTACTGATATTGATTTAAAGAGAGAATAAATAATTTATAGAAATCATAAGGAAACACTTAAAGGGGTGGATTTACCCAGATGTAGGCCCAAGGGACACTAGATAAAACCAATCCCACTCACAAATGGCGAGAATGAACCATTTGAGATTGACACATTTGAATTTTATTTTTGATATACATAGAAAGCTCTATGTTAGGTTTTAGGTTGTGATGTTGTGAAGAAAATACCAATTGGAATCATGTACATACCCTTGTCCATCTAGAACCCTAAGGTTAACATGGACTATGACTATGTGATATATTTAGTACTCAAATTTATACATGAGGGTTTGGAGAAAATTAAGAACAACCCATGGATTATTAAATTTGGACATTATTCTTTATTGTGCCATTTGATTTTGTTTCAATTTTGAACACATTGATAAGGGATTTAAGCTGTTCAAAATTGATGATCATGGGAATAGGCCCCCCAAAATCTTAGACTAGGGTATGGGACATGAATCATCCAAAAAATAGCTTTTTTATTTTTAAAAATTATGTTTATGTTCCTTATTCTTCATCTTTTAGGTAAAAAGGATCTGCAAAGGCTACCATAGTAGATAAGAAATGTATTTCAGCCAAAGGTAAAATTTCTCAACCATTAGTTTGATCACAAATAGGGAGACTAATGTTATAATAATGGAGCACTAACATCAAATTATATGGGTACCCTCAACCCCCTCATCCATTTCCTATATTTGTTCCACAAAGGATTGTTTCCATTGAATTCTTCTAGAAGATGCTATTAATTGAAAATGAGTAATGGAATAAAGGAAGATGGGAACTTTCTTTCCCAAATTAATATATATTTATGAGTTTTCATTTGGCCAAAAGGCCGTTAAATCACTAAATAATTTCTTTAAGTAGTATAAGTTGGAGACTAGCCCTACTAGATTCTATGATCTAGAAGGTTTCATGGGTCAAATATGGAAAGAGTTATTCAAAAGAACAATAGTGTACCCCCATGAGGCACTATATGATGAAGATATTATAAGGAATTGGTCAACTAAATTAGAGGGTCATGCCATTAAGGAAAATGGAGAAATATTATGAGGTCTGAAAAATCTAAAAAGGGAGTTGGATTCTAACTTTCTAGGTTTCTTCCATAATCTCCACCCTATAGAGAATAGCTCAAATGATAAAAAATTATAATGATTTACATGGAAAACATCCAAAATTTGAGGATAGACCCCCCCCCCACACCTTCCCCACCAAAGAAACAAAAATTAAAAGAAATTTTAATAAGAGAGAAACAAGAAGAAATTGTGTGAGTGCATGGGTCCAACCCCACTCATGAGCCAAAAAGAAAAATATAGAGAATTGAGCCTCTTGTTGCATACATACATGAGGTGGTGGAAGAAATTTTTGGTGGAGAAGAAGATGAGGAAGTGGATCATATTACCACAAGGGTGCATGAAAAAATATATGAGGACCCTAAGGAGAGGACACACATCTACAAGGAAATTCCATTGAATAAATTCATTGATGAGAGGTTGATTGCAAATAGACAATTTCTTGAGGATGAAAAATTCATTCAATTTAATAAATTCAAAGGTTTCTTATTGAAACTTAAAAACAAAGAAATGGAAAAGATATTAAAACAAGGACATGGGTTAGACTCTGATCAGTAAAATAAAGTTTCACTTTCCACCATATAGAACTTCAACACAAATGAAGTGAATTTATCAGTTGAGAAGGCCAAGAAAATTGTGATGGATAGTGATATGTTATTTCTTCTTGGATGGGACTTATGTTCTTCTTTAATTTTGGATAAACTAATGAATTAGAAGGATTCAATCTTTACCTCTGAATATGAGGTTGGTCAATTTTTGCTTGGATCATGCTTTGATCCTAAGTCACAAAATCTATCTATTTGGGCATTAGCCCCATATACCCAAAAACCACATGTGATAGAGATTGGGAAGGAAAGAAAGGAGGATGCACTTATAAAAATAGTAAAGAGCACTACAATTAAGGTAGCATATTTGATCTCCCATTTTTCTATGTCGAATAAGGCCACTGCATTTTAGATGGAAAATAACTTTAGAGAACTAATAGAAGATCATGTTCTACTGGCCAAAATGTGTGATGAGTTTTACATAGAAAATATAGTCAAATGGATATTATATGTCATAATGTTTTCTCCAAATTGTATTGAAACACTTCATATGAGTTCAATATAAAGCATATCTGGATTTTTTTATCTATTGTTTATGGTTATGTGTCAATTATTTTTAGATTTATTTCTAAGAGAGAAGTAAATACTTAAAATAATTAATAGTGGGTGTTGAAATGTGATTTGGATTTGTAAGAATAACTTATGGTATAAAGGGTTTAGGATAAATGCAAGGTATTGTATGCTGATTTGATTCTGAATTATTTTTCATGTTGAGGGAGAGTGAATGCAATTTATTTTATTTGACTCTATTATCCAATGGAATAGGCACTGGTCTTGAGTGTTTGAAAGGGTACAATTAAGGGAAAAATTAAAATCAAAAGATTTTTAATTTTTTTTTATAGGAGTAGGTTTAGTATAGATTCATTCTCAGTAATATTTAAAGTAATGATGGGACTATGTATTGAAATTGTGAAACCAAAACACTCATTATATCTAATCTAAGAATTATCCACTTAGATGGTATGTAATTGTTATTTAAAATGTTTCTATCATGTATACAAATTAGTAAAGTAGGAATACCCTCCTGAGTTTAGTAGAATTCAAAGTGAAGAAGGCTTATATGCCTAGTTGTGTTACATTTTCTTGTCTTCAATCTAAGGAGAGGGTTGAATATGTGGTCTATATTTTCAATCACATGGTCAGGGTCTTCTGATTTCTCTTAGGATCTGTGATGCCCAAAAGTTGGGACAAAACACAACCAACAAATTTTTAAAAATTTGTTGGTTGTGTTTTGTCCCAACTTTTGGGCATCACAGGATCAATGGTAGCAAGAAAAATTGAAAATAGATCCCAAGGGAATTGATGTATTCTCTTGGTTCAGCACTTTTGTCATGGTAGTCAATGTGGTGGATTAAGGAATAATATTTATGTTCATGTACGATGATGTTGAGGACACATTGGAACTTTGGTTTTGACTTGCCAACGTGGGGATTTTATTGGTAAATGGTGTCACACTAAATAGTGGGTGTATCGGTTCTCATATGATATTGTTGAAGGTGTGTCATGAGTGGCACTATGGAGCACAATACTTTAAGGTATCCTAGTGGACACTTGTGTATATTATATTTGGGTAAACCTAATTGAGTGTGGTTTGGTATTTGTTATATCTTCCACAATGGGTGATGTATCAAAACCAGCTAGTAGCTTAGCACCATATGGGGCAAGTAGATCATTACCTATTGGGATATATGGATAAAAACAAATTCATAATGACATGGACCCTAGGATCTTGATATGTTGTGTCTCTTTCTTCTTACATGTAGTTTTCTTAGATGTTTTGCAATGATGATTTATCATTAGGAGTGAACAAAGTTTCCCCTTGTAGGAGGTCATCATGAACTCAGGGGAATTTTAAAGTCTATTGTACTAGTGGGATTAAAATTTAGATCTTGTGTAGGTTCCATATGATGTTTGTCCTTTTGGGACTGGGTAAATAACATTTGGAAATGCAAGGATGATACTACACCATGTTTTGGGGATTTTTGAATTTTTTGAAAAGAATGAGAAACAATGCAGCTAAGATGACAAACGATTGAGGCTAATGAAAAGGATTGGACTATGATGATGACATTGAAAAGGAAACTTTTTTTTGTTATTTTTGGAAATTGGGGAATTGATTAAGAACAATGCAACTAGGATGAAAAATTATTTTTGATGAATTTTATTATGATAAAGACTAGGAAAGGACAATATTTTTTTGTGATTTTGGGAAAATTTTGGAATTGATTAAGGAAAATGCAACTAGGATAATAAATGGTTTCAATGTTGTAACAATTAAGAGGGGAAACTATGTTTTTGTGATTTTTAGGAATTTTTTTGGAATTGATTAAGGACAATGTAAATGATTGAAGCAAATTTGAATATAGTGACAACTAGGAATGACTTTACTATGATGACAACTAGAGGATGACAAATATTCCCTAAGGAAATTTTCAAACATATGAGCACAGCCCTATGGTTTCAAACTCAAGAAATTGGAAAGGGAATCTTAGACCTCCAATGACAAGGTGAAGTAGGTGTTACAATGGTGAGAAAGACTTATTGAACCCTTGGTCTCCTTGGCATTTCTAGCATGGTGGTGGTTTGTGATATGGATTAGCCACCTCATGTGTCTTCTATAATTCTATTGGTTGTATCAAGAATTAACAAGTTGATCTTTTGGTGTAACAAAAATTGCAAGTTGTAACAAGTGGTATCAGAGCTTGGCACAAGTTTGAACCCCGCACTTGCACTAGGGGGTATTGTTACAATGGTGAGAAAGAATGATTGCACCCTTGGTCTCCTTGGAATTTCCATCATAGCGATGGTTCATGACATGAATTAACCACCTCCTATGTCTTTTGTAAGTCTAGTAGTTTTATCAGGCATTACCAAGTCAATCTTTTGGTGCAATAGAAATTGCTAGTTGCAACAGTAGGGACAAAGCCTTAATTTTAGACTTTAGGGTTTGGTTTTAGTGATGATAATTTTTACAAATGAATGATTGATGAAAGATGCTAAGATGTCTTAATCAATGACTAAAGGATGATCCAAATGATAGGATCACTAATCCTCAAACTTCCCTAAAGATCAATGGAAAACCCTGGAATATGCAAGATATGTGGTTTATGAATTTGGGACTATGGGTTAATGATGCAAGAATTGGAACCATAATAATGATTTCCAATGTAGCAATTGGAAACCTAAGGATGATAGAAAATTTTGTTTGACAATGCAAGATTTTGAATCCTAAGAATAATTAACCTAAATGTAGAATGTTGAAGTATTGGTTTAACCTAAGATACAATACCTAAATAAAGGTAAAAATTTCATGATGCCAAGTACAATTATGAGTTTTGGACAATCTCAAAATGGTGTTTTTGTACCCTAATGTCAGTCTGTAATTTCTAGTTTCAATCCATAATTTTGTCAATAAAATGCATCACTAATATTATAAATGTGATGAAAAATTATGCACATGTGTTGCATAAACTGGTAGTCGGGCAACTAAAATTTGCAAATACATAGGTATAGATAGCATTTGCATTGTTTCGAATGGAAAAATTATCAAGAAAATGTGTTATTTTTTCCAAGAAATGTAATTGTCTAGGTTGAAATTTTTTCTACAAATGCGTCTAATATTTTGGAAAATGTCTATCAAAATGTAATAGATGCATATAAAGTGTAGAAAAATGCATTGAATGGCTATCAAATACAGCTAATAAATTGGCAATTTTGTTGACAATTGCATTGTTTACTCTAGAAAATATGTTTTATAGGTTTTGGTGAATTTGTCTAATTTTTTTATTACAATCATAATAAAAACATAGTAGACAATATGGTTGTTTGACTCTAAAAAATTAGAGTACATGGTTTGGGGCCTAAATTATCCCAATTAAATTCAGTGGTATTGACAAATTGATAACACTTGTAATTAGGCTGGAAAGTGGATACTATTTATTGAAGCCCTTGCACAATAAAATATTATAGACAAAGTGGACAAATAGGGATTTGGTGGCACTTGCTGCCCCAACATGGAACCAACACACCTTTTCTCTATTGGAAACTACAATTGAAACAATTTTTGTATTGTCATTGATGTCAAACCTTAACTGGAAGACTGTTGCTACTTAGGAAAGTACTATATCTATTGTATTGTTGTGAAGAAGGGAAAGAAAGGATGGTAAAAATAGCACCTAAGGAAAGGTTGAGTTATCTTGATACTAAAAAGTGTACTTGACTATGTTGTACAATGATGAGACAATGTATTGTTTATCTTAGTAAGATTAAAGACTAAACTGGTAGGCTTGACCAAGCAAAAATGGAGAAATCATGTTCAAGCCGAGTGATGTTAGTGTCGACCGAGTTAGTAGATGCTGAGTAAAATTCTAGTGTCGACTGAACATCAGTTAATTGCTGAGAAAGATAGTATAATTTGAGGAAACATTTTTTAGTAATGACCGAGCTTTCTACATGAAGACCAAGTAGTTGATCATAGTATTGACCGAGCATCAATATTTTTATATTTGAAGAGAATTCAGATTTGGAACTGACATTGTTGAATTCTTAGATTATGTAAAATGTGTTGACTTTATTTATTGATTGTTTGAAAGCATTGAATGCACTGAAAAACATTTTATTGTAAATCTTTAAGAGATTTGAGATGTTTCTAGAAAAGGAGCTGAAGAACATAAAGCGGGTAGATTCAATGAATCTAACCTAACCCTAAGATCTACGAAGGAGATTGAGCGGCAAAAGATGATTTAACCTAATTGAGTAAGTATTAAGGGAACCGAAGCATTAGGTATGTGTGTGCATGGGTGAAAAGAGGATGTTGGAAGATCAGTAGATTTTATTGACTGTATAAGCAGAAAAGGCTGAAGGAGAAGTATGGTGATTGCTTGAAGAAAAGTTCTGAGCAGATCAGAGATGGAGATGGAAAATTTTTTAAGTCAGTAAACCAACATTTATGTACAGAATTGGATCTGATATTTGCAAAGTGAGTTGTATGTTTCTCAGATCAATACTGCTGCTACTTTCTGTGCACACTAAAATGGTGCACTTCTATGGATCATTACATGCAAGGAAACTCAAGAATGAGCCCTCACAAATCGATCCATAGCTCCCTAGGCATGGAGTGCAAGGGTTTTTAAGAATGCTCTCAGCTAGAGCTATTTAGCCTATAACCTTGCTAGTAAACCATGCAATGGGAGATTCAATGAAGACAAGGGCAAGAATGCCAATATCCTCAAGAATCAAGAATGAAAATGCAATGCAATGCTATGCTAGAAATGGAAATGCAAGCTAAGCTATGAAAGGAAATATGCAAGTGTTACAACCCAAGCTAATTAATCTATGTGAGCTAATCTAGAGCATAGAAATGAAGCTAATCTAAGAAAGCATAAATATGAAGCTAAGCTAAGAATGCAAGAATGAGATGTAGATGCTAAGAATGCTCCAAATCTTCAAAAGCTCCAAAGTGACCTAGAAATCCTGCAGCATAAAGTTAGCATAAAAAGTTGGGGATCTAGAAATGAAGAAGAGAGCTCTCCTTTTAAAGGAAATGAGAAGGAATGGACCATGGAGATTAAGAGGCAAAAGATTTAATCAATGGTGGAGCTTAAAAGGGGAGCAATCCATGTGCACACATATCCTCCAATGGGAAAATAAGAGTTGACTTTTGTGTCCATATGAGACAAAAAGTGCTTTTTCCCTTTTTATAAAATAAGAATAATGCTTTATTTGTGTAACTTAGGATAAGAGGAAAAGTGGGGGCTTTTTATTTATTAAAAGGGGAGGGAATTCCTTTTAAATAAATAAAAACTTAGGATAAGATGGTTAGCCCATAGAAAATAATCGAATAAATGATAGAGCTAGGATTTGATCTAGAACAAGCAATTGATGATTTAGTAAATGGGGGCTAATAGTCTAAGTGACCATTTTTAGGTGTATACACTTTCTAACCATTATAACAGTCAAAATCCTTTTAACAGAGGTTGACCTAACAGTCATATGTTTAAATCCTTTGAACAAGGTTGCATTCTAATGGAATGTATGTAAGTCCTATAACAAGGCTCACTTCTAACAGAGTGATTTAAATCCTTTAACCAGGTCACACCTAATAGTGTGTATTGTAACCTTTGACAGGGTTGGCTTTTAACCGAGCTCACTTCAGAAGAGTGAAAATAATAGTAGCATGTTACAAAGTGGTTTTTCCCAGATTGGGTTTCCACTATAAATCCTAGTGTCAATGCGTGTGTGAATGTTTTGGTTTGAACATTTCTGTGTTTTACAAGTTAGATACAGTTGGGTAGTGGACTGAAATGTTATATGTTTCTATTATAGAATGAGTGATGACCGAGTTGGTTTTGGTTGTTAGATCTAATTTAAAGAAAAAAATTTGAAGTTTGTTTTATACATTTGTACCTGAGAACAACTGATTCACCCCCCTCTCTATTGTTCTAAATCATATTAAAATTCTCTTATCTGAAAGGTTTTAAAACCTTGTAACAAAGGAATTCTATGTCTCACAATGAAGGGTACATGAGGGGTATCCATGGGATATGATACACACTCCCTAAACCAACAAGTATGGGATTTGGGCGTCTAAAAATAATTGGTTTGTAGTAAGGCTTCATGGGCTTAATGCCTATCCATGTGTAAATGACTCACTTAAGAGCCTATCCTAGCCCTATAAAATGATTTTATACATTTTACATGAATTTTAATATTGGGGAACTATTGGTATAGGTAAACATCACCAAGTAGTCTATGGATTTTTTCTTGACCATTTATATAGAAGACTAAAATGAAAGCACCGCTTAGATTTTTTGCTTGGAGTGAGTACCTCTTTTTCCACCAAGACAAGATATCTACAAAAAGAAAAAATAAAGTAGCATCATGTTTTTCTTTGTTGTCTCTTAGGGTGAGTACCTCTTTTCCCACCAAGGCAAGCACTTGACAAAAAGAAAAAATTGAGCGTCATGACACTTTTCTCTTACACCTAGGATCAAAAAGGTAAGGGGAGAAGATACTTAGCATAACAATAGGTCCACCCTACAAATTTCAAATGCACAAGAGAATTCAAGAAGACATTGTTCATTAACCTTAAGAAATTGAAGTGGTTTGACAAGCACGCGGGTCTAGAAAATTTTCCTTTTTCAACGTCCTCCAAATCCACGCCATACAGCTCAAAACAAGATTTAGTAACCCAAAATCCTAATCTAGAAACCAAAAAGTGACTAAAAATTTAGTATTGAAATCCAAAATGTAAAATTTGTATACTTTCTATTTGCTAATTATATGTGTCACTTGGTCATCGTATGTAGCTCTGCTTCCTATGAATGCAACCAGGAATTTTAAATATGCACCTCTGTATTTGGTGTATGTGGCTATAATACATAGTTGTGTTTCTTCTTCCTATACCTACAAAGAAGATTAAAAAAAGCATTAGATTAATTTTACAGATGTGTATGATAATTTGATGAATGCAATGTTTAATTTTGAAGATGTGTCACTTCAACTTGTAACCTGCACAAATCTTAAAAACTCCAAAATTAGTATTAACCAAGGGTTGTTCACATCAAGTTCACTATTTTGTAGAGGTAGGAAAGTCAACATAGCAATAATCAACAATGATAATTACTTGGTTAACCACAAAAACAAATCTCAAAGCTAATGGCCTACCCTATCAAGTAGAAAATGAATATGTAAGAAGGAATGCAAACCAAAAAATCAAATTCATTTAACCAAAATTAAACCCTTTCATTATAATTATCTCTTGTCCTTCTCTTCTTGGTGTTTTTGATATGGGCTCTCAAATTTGTACCTATTCAATGTATGATGCACAAAAGATAAAAAGTCTAAGGTTAACATAATAATGAGGAAACAAAGTTAATTTATAGATTTTAGAACTTCAATGAACAATACAGATTAAGAGGCACTAGTTGATAATGGATGCACAAGATTAAACAAGACTATACTAAATGAAGAGATAACTCAGACTGATTGACACATAATAGATTGAAAAGTTAATTGGATTGATTGGAGAGATAACTGGTTGCATGACAGAATTGACAAAATCAATGACTCAATCAGACTAAATTGATTGGAAAGTTGAGCTGACAATCAATGATAGTTAGGGAGATGAGACTAGAAGAATTAACTAGCATTAAAGAATTAAAGAATTATTTAAGTGTGCATGAGGGGAGAAATACATAAATAACTATTTTATTTATTTTAGAAGAAATGATTCTCTTTGAAAAAAGTAAATAATTAAATACTTATTTAATTATAGAAGAAAGGGTTAATTAATTAAATTATTATTTAAGTGTGCATGAGGGGAGAAATACATAAATAACTATTTTATTTATTTTAGAAGAAATGATTCTCTTTGAAAAAAGTAAATAATTAAATACTTATTTAATTATAGAAGAAAGGGTTAATTAATTAAATTATTATTTAATTATGCATGAGAAGAACGAGGGAATTTATTTAATTAAATAAAAAGATTACTTAATTAAAAATTGACAGAAGGGATTAATTAAATAATGAAATTATTTAATTATGGGAAATGGAGGGGAATGTTAAATTTGAAATTTGAATTTAGAGGAAAGATAAAAACTAATTAAATAATAAATATTATTTAATTAATTAAGACAAAAATTAGTAAAAATACCATTCGTAGACAATGGGACAATTTTAGATGTCTACAATGACTACATGAATACAATACTATATAAGACAATATATCATCTACAAGGAAGGACAAACTTACAACCAATGACTGAAGGCATATAACTTTGAAGATATTGTCACACATAAAACTTAATTTATTTTGGAGACCAAACCCTACATGAATACCCATAAAACATGGTCATACACAAGTTGTGATGCAGGAGCATCTTGGGTCCTTGGCAATCCTATGTCACCAAAAACATTTTGGAGTCTGTCTGTGTTTCTTGGTTCCTACTTTGAATGAGTTGGTCGGTAGTTGGTCAGTTTCCTTTGGTTACCGAGTGTGATCGGTTATCTCCTAGGTGGTTGGTTATTTCACTGGCGCTCAGTGATGCTTGTATGTTGCTCAGTCATCCTTGCTTACTGAGTATTTTCTTTTGAGTTCTTGTTGAGATGACTTGTGCATTTATTATGGGTCACAGATTTAATGTTGGAATCCATCATTGGGAAGCATTTGGTCCCAGATCTGACTATTCCTTCCATTGATTATGGATTTGAAGGCCGACTCAGTTTGGTAGACTCTTGTATAAATGTAGTTGTTTGGTTGTAGTTAGGAGGGAGTTTTTTTATAGATATAGAATTAGAGATTTTGATAGATCCTTTCATGTTTGAGGACTTTTATAACTCATTGTAATATTTGGCCCTAACTGGGAAGGCCTTATAGCCCGACATGTATCATTCTATTTGATGAAATATATGGTTGATCTTACATTCTCTCTCTCACTGTTGTTTATTTTCTTCTGCATGTGTTGAGCAGGCTTGGATCATTAGGGTGTGCCATTGTTTGGCCCCTATTGGCCCCCACCTTGCATCAAGTGGTATCAGAGCGAGGTGAGATCTTGTTCTAGGTCTGCAGATCTAGGTTTGTAGGTTCCTCTTGAAGCCCTAGTTTATTTTTGTGGGGTAGCATATTGTGATCTGACCTGTAATTACAAAGGGTTGTTAAGATGGTTTGTGGGAGGTGAGATGCAAATCTAGGATTGGTAGATATGCTAAGGCATATTGCTACTAGGTTAGAAGCTATTGAAACAGCCTAGAGAAGAGGTATACACCTTGAAGATGTTAGTGATGATGAAGTTGAGGAAGAACAGGTGAATGCAAAACCTGCACCTGCTATGGATCAAGGTGAAGAAAGATTTTTGAAAGCTTTGACAAGTTTGAAGTCAACACCACATTTCAATCCTCCTGAGTATGGTGGAAATCTATATTCTAATGAATTGGTGGAATGGATCACCGAGATGGAAAAGTATTTTGAGTATGAAAACATTCCTGAAGACAAGAAAGTGAAGATTGCAAGCACAAAGTTGAAAAGCCATGCATCCTTATGGTGGGAACATCTGCAGCTAGATAGGAAGAGGAAAGACAAAGAAAAAATCAAGGTATGGAATAAAATGGTGAATAAGTTGAAAGGAAAGTTCTTACCTTGTGATTATTAGATTAACCTAGTTCGACGAATGCAAAGTTTAAGGCAAAAAGATAGCTCGGTAAAGGAATATACTAAGGAATTCTATAGATTAGATATCAAATCTGGACATGATGAAGATGATGTGGAAAGAATTGGTAGATACCTGAATGGTTTGAGAGTTTCCATCCAAGAGGAAATTAGTATGGTCAAATTGGAGAACATTAAAGAGGCTTATCAATTTGCATTGAAGGTTGAGGAGAAATTGAACAAAAGACATGAGCAAAGATAGAGAGGTTGAGGTGGTAGATTCCCTAGAGGAAGAGGTAGATCTAATGGTGAAAATGGTAGATCTGAACTAGAAAAGAAAAATCTAGACAAAGGCAAGACCAAGTGGAAAGGTGAAAGTTCATCTAGAGTTAGAGGTAGTAACTACTGAGGTGGTTATGGCAGAGGAATTTTTCGAGGAACTTGTTACAATTGTGGAGAAGAAGGACATAGATCTTTTGAATGTACACATGCTAGTAAGAAGGCTGGTAGCAGTAGAAATGCTTTGGTGCAAGAAGAGTCACTGAATGAACTTGAGAAATAAAATAACTTGATGGTAAGGAGACCACTATGGAATGAAAGCAAAAAGGAAGATCCGATAAGGAAAAGTCTGTTCAAGACTAGATATAGAGTTTCTAATAAAGTTTGGAAGGTAATCATTGACAGTGGTAACTCAGAGAATCTGGCATCTGAAGAGATGATAAAAAATTTGCAGTTGGAAAGGTTGGTACATTTGAAGCCCTATCAGATTTCATGGATCAAAGATGAGCATACACTCCTGGTAAGTGAATAATGTTATGTGAATTTGAAGATTGGAAAGTACTATGATAAGGTGTTTTGTGATATCATGCCTATGGATTGTTGTCATATTTTTTTGGGTAGACCTTGGCAATATGATAGACATGTTATATATGATGGGAGATTGCATAAGTATACTATTATGGCTGATGGAAAGAAACAAATCTTGTTACCATTGATGGAAGAACCTGTTAGTAATGTTTGCACATCTGTGAAATTTTGTTTGATGGAGGGAAGAAAGTTTGTTAACTCTTTGAAGAAGAATGATGTATGTTTTGTTATGATTCCTAACAAATCAAGTAAGAAAATAGAGGATAATGTCCCTAAGGAGATTGATAAGTTACTCACTGATTACAGTGATATCATTTTTGATCATGTACCTAATGGTTTACCACCAAAAAGAAGCATTGATCATTGTATGGATCTAATCCCTAGAGCTAGTTTACCCAATAAGGCACCTCATCGGTTGACACCTACCGAGAATCAAGAATTGAACTGACAGATTCAAGAGTTGCCGGAGAAAGGTTTGATCAAAGAAAGTTTGATTCCTTGTGCAATACCTATTGTATTGGCACCTAAAAAGAATGGAGAATGGAGAATGTGTACTAATTCCAGAGCAATCAATAAGATAATAGTGAAGTATAGGTTTCCTATACCAAGAATGGATGACATAATGGATAGTTTGACTGGAGAAAAGTATTTCACAAAAAATTGATTTGAAAAGTGGGTATCATCATATCAGAATTAGAGAAGGTGATGAATGGAAGACTGCTTTCAAGACAAAAGAAGGTTTGTATGAGTGGTTGCTTATGCCCTTTGGTTTAACTAATGCACCGAGTACTTTTATGAGGCTAATGAATGAAGTTTTGAAGAAATTATTGGGTAAGTTTGTGATATTCAGTAAGACCAAAGAAGAACATTTGTTGCATGTTAGACAAGTTTTGTAGAGATTGAAAGAAGAAAAATTGTTGATAAATTTGAAAAAGTGTTCATTCATGAAAGAGGAGATTGTGTATTTGGGATTTGTTATTTCAGTTGATGGTTTGAAGATGGATCCTAAAAAGGTTGAAGCTATTTTGAATTGGCCTACACCTATGAATGCTAGTGAGGTAAGATCATTTCATGGTTTGGAAAGTTTTTACCGAAAGTTCATAAGGAATTTTAGTTCAATTTGTAATGCTATGACTGAGACTATGAGAGGAGAAAAAAGAGAATTCAAGTGGACACATGGAGCTAACAAAATTTTTGAGACTCTGAAGTAGAAGGTTGTTGAATTACCTATTTTGGTATTACCTAGTTTTAGTAAGGTATTTCAAGTAGAATATGATGCAAGTGGAAGTGCAATTGGAGCTGTGTTGAGTCAAGAAGGTAAACCTGTTGCTTTCTTTAGTAAAAATTTAAATGATTCTAGAAGGAAATATTCTATGTATGATCAAGAATTCTATGCTATTGTTCAAGCACTGAAGAAATGGAGATATTATTTGATACTGAGTGAATTTGTGTTGTATACTGATCATAAGGCTTTACAATATTTGGGTAGTCAAAATAAGTTGAATTAGAGACATACGAAATGGGTTGAGTATTTGCAGAGTTACACATTTGTGATAAATCATAAGAGTGGAGTCACTAACCGAGTTGTTGATGCATTGAGTAGAAGAAGATCTTTGATGACCGAGATGAAAATTGAAGTTCTTGGTTTTGATGAGATGAGAGATTCTTATGAGTTTGACCCTGATTTTTCTGAACCATGGAGAAAGTGCAAAGCACCTATTCAAGATTAACAAGATATTGAGTGGGATGAATATTTTATTCAGGAAGGTATGTTGTTTAAAGGTATTTAGTTGTGTATAGCGAGAGGAGTAATGAGAACTAATTTGATAAAGGAGAAACATAGTAGTGGTTTGGCTGGACATTTTGGTATTGATAAAACATGGAATTTGTTTAAGGAGAAGTACTATTGGCTGCAGTTGTATAAAGATGTTTAGAAATTTGTGAAAAGTTGTGGAGTTTGTCAAGTTGCAAAAGGAGTAAGTCAGAATACTGGATTGTGTGTACCGATTGCTATTCCTGAGAAACCTTGGATTGACATCAGTGTGGACTTTGTTCTTGGCTTACCGAAGACAATAAGAGGTAATGATTCTATATTTGTAGTTGTGGATAGATTTTCTAAGATGGCACATTTTATACCTTGTAGAAAGACATCAAATGCAATACATGTAGTAGATCTTTTCGTTAAGGAAATTGTCAGATTGCATGGATTACTGAGGAGTATTATCTCTAACCGAGACAGTAAATTTGTCAGATACTTTTGGAAAACCCTTCGAAATAAATTTGGCACTGAGTTGAAATATAGTTCTACATTTCACCCACAAACTGATGGATAGACTGAAGTTGTGAATAGAAGTTTTGGAAATCTTTTGAGATGTTTAGTTGGAGACACCGAGTAATTGGGATTATGTGTTAGCACAAGCAAATTTTTCATACAATAATTTAGTGAATAGGAGTACTGGAAAGACACCATTTGAGATTGTGAATGGCACATACCCGAGAGGAATATTTGATTTGAGACACATTGCTGATGAAAGTATGAGAAGTGTTGAAGGAGTAAAATTTGCTGAGTATATGAATACATTGCATGAAGATGTGAAGCTAAAGTTGGAAGACAGTAATTAGAAATACAAAGACAGAGCTGATAGATCAAGAAGACATAAAACTTTTGATGTTGGTGATGAAATGATGGTTCATTTGAAGAAATGTCAATTTCTTGTTGGAACATATGGGAAGTTGAAGCTGAAAAAGTTTGGACCTTGCAAGATTTTGAAGAAATTTGACAGTGGAAATGCATATGAGATTGAGTTACCTAATGACATGGACATATCACCTATTTTCAACATTGCTGATTTATATGAATATCATGAACCTGAAGAAGAAGTGACAGTATCGATAGAATATCCTAAGAAGTAAAATGAAGAAGTTGAACAGATTTTGAAGGAAAGAGTTGGCAAGAGTACAAGAGGAAAATAGTATATGGAATATCTGGTAAAGTGGAAGAATAGACCGATGGAAGATAGTTCATGGATTTCACAGTTTGAGTTGGATGCAGCTTGGACCAGACCTACAAAATGATTTAGAGAATCATTTCAAAATAACCCCAGGTGTCTGATGTAGGAGCATCTTGGGTCCTTGGTAATCCTGTGTCACGAAAAACATTTTGGATTCTGTCTGTGTTGCTCTATTCCTGCTTTGACTGAGTTGGTCGGTAGTTGGCCAGTTTCCTTTAGTTACCAAGTGTGGTTGGTTATCTCCTGGGTAGTCAGTTATTTCACAAGTGCTTGGTGATGCTTTTCTGTTGCTCTGTCATCCTTGCTTACTGAGTAGTTTCTTTTGAGTTCCTGTTGAGCTGACTAGTGCATTTATTATGGGTCACAGATTTAATGTTGGAATCCATCATTGGGAAGCATGTGGTCCTAGATCTAACCATTCCTTTCATTGATTATGGATCTGAAGGCCAACTTAGTTTGGTAGACTCTTATATAAATGTAATTATTTGGTTGTAGTTAGGAGGGATTTTTTTGATAGAGATAGAATTAGAGATTTCGATAGATCCTCGCATGTTTGAGGACTTATGTAACTCATTGAAATATCTGGCCCTAATCAAGAAGGCCTTACAGCCTGACATGTATCATTCTATTTGATGAAATATATGGTTGATCTTGCATTCTCTCTCTCTCACTATTGTTTATTTTCTTTCACATGTGTTGAGCAGGCTTGGATCATTGGGGTGTGCCATTGTTTGGCCCCTATTGGCCCCCGCCTTGCGTTAAGTTGCTACCTCTAATTTCCTCTATCAAAGATAAGCCTATTAAAGGATGTAATTTCACTCAATTTGAATCTATTTTCCTCATATAATTATGACAAATACAACCTTCTTTCATGCACAAACTTGTGAAATTCTCTTAAAAAGTGAAGATTATCCCTATTATTAAACTTGCTATTATATGAAAACCACATAATGTAGGAACCATACTACCATGCATTCAATGATTTATTTCCATAGAAGCTAAATGCAAGATTTGAAAACTTAGGTTACTATCAAAGGAATTCATGGCATTTTCATACCTTCTAGCCTCCCTATGTGAATTAAGGCAAAAAGAGGACTCCTCCAATTTGTGTAATAATATAACACATTTCTCTCAATATTGATAACTTTAAAAATGAAACTCATCCTCTAATAGCTCAAATTGAAAAAACTAAAGCTTAGAATATATGAAATTTGAGTAGTTAGCTGATCATCAACCTCGAAACCATTTTTCTTATCAATGCCATTGCAAGATATACATTGGACCAAAGTTATACACATGAATTTAGGAACATTATTATCCAAAATAGGAGTTATATGTAAGGAAACTTAGGTGCAGAAACAGCCTCCACTAATCTCTAAAGGAAAGTATTGTGCAAATTCTTTTAAATCCTTACAATTTTAGATTCATTAACTACTTTAACAATGATATTGCAGCCTTATACCATGCATATAGAAAATAGAGAATGACACAATGATTTACCCTGGGGAAAACCTTTCAGTAAAAACCCCAGCACTCCAAAACCTACACAATGTATTAATCAAAACTATTACAGTTTACACTTGCAATACAAGTTCTTTCAGAAGATTTCCTACTCTTGAAGACAAATTGTGGTAGCATAAAAACATTCCAACAGTACACAAACTTCACCTATCTTCGCAACCCTAAAAAAGGCTTATATCATGCGCTTCCCTTTTTAGGGCAACTTCCAAAGATAGCCGTATTAGGGTTTTACCATTCTCCAAGAAAATAGGAACCCAAAAAAAAATTTCAGGCCAATGCCCCGAACCCCATGATTGGGGAAGAGTGTACAGTACTCAACTTTATCAGTTGCCACATGTCTTCACCCATCATTGAATCTACCAGACATAGCTCTTACATGTCATAGGAATCCATCATAACTGTTTCAACCATGATCTCCTTACACACAATTCAAGATGTTGACACATCAAGTGGAGTGACACATCAACATGCCAACTAGACATGTACACTCACACTTAATTACATTATTTGCAAGAAATAAATTTTACAAAACAAATAATAAGAATAGGAATTATCCAAGGTTGAGACACCTTATTCCTAACATTATATCTTCATCATAAATAAAATCTTTACATTCAATTATATTCACTTTAGGGATAATAGGAAATAACATAGCTTATCATCACTCATACTTATGCAATATTCATCATCACAATAATTTGGATTATGTGATGCCTTGTGTAAAGATAATTCTTTAAATTATCTCATTGCTTCATCACTACCTTGGCAAATGGTGTCACACATATTGCTAAAATTAAACTTATGGAACATATCTCCTGATACATTAATTTTTGTGTTAGCATCTCATATGAGCCTATTGAACTACACTTTGTATGAGGAAGACATGTTTCACACCAAGAAAATAATTTCTCATATGAATCCTTATGATCACCCACTCTACATTCTTTAAGGAAAAATCATCACATTAAACACCATCAAATGTATATACGCGTAACTCTACATTATTATCTTCATGCTCACTTGTGCATACACCATCCTTGAGAAAATAATCAATGGAAAATCTCAAAAAACATTCAAATAAAAAGAAATAAAAGAAGGTAATTTATCAAACAAGAAGACATATTATTACAAGTTCACCATGTGTATCACCAATGTGAGAATGTTTTGTATAATCATATACTTGATTTGATTCATCTAATGTCTTGTATACACACTTTTCTTGTTGTTTTTGCTACTACAATAAATAGTAAGCAATGCTCCATCATTTATTTCTCCATAAAAATCTCCCACAAATGACTAATTCAACTAGATTTAGGTGCAAATACTATCACTATCTTCTATATTATTTTCAAATGCCCACCAAAACCTTCATCTAACCATCTACAAACATAATCATTATTCCATATTGTGATTCTAATTGATGTCACCTACATACTATTACTATCTACAATGAATTTATTATTACTAACAACTTGTATTATTGAGGATAATGATTTTACAATAATATCCCTTCATATAACATCAATCAAATCAATACACTTGTATTTCTATTATATGTCCATTAGATTGAACTCTTCCCATATTGAGCTAGAACCTATAGTAACATCATAGGCTCCTAGAAATATATAAATACAAATAGGTGTAGATTTGAATTTTCTATTCTCTTGGAAAGAGAAATAGAAAATATGTGAATAAATTCCATATTATACTCTCCAATGGAAGCAAGATTGAAGGGTCTTGTAAAACTAGCCAATCTTGTTGTCTTAACATGTCATCCAATCCATAATATGGAAACAAAATTTGAAACACTTATTTATTTATACTCTCATTTATACATTCATATAAAAAAATCCATTAATAATAATTACATACATTGATTATTTCAACAAGAAACATAATTCATAAATTTTATAATGCTTCTAGGCACATCTTGTCTACAAGTCTTCAAATCCTTGTATTTTCAAACCTTCTTTGCTTCACTCATTTTTCCAAATCTGACTTTTACATTTATATTAAATCTCTCATAGCTACCTTTAACATCTACAACATACCTATAAAATCTTTTTTCTCTTCTTATATTCTTCTCCTCTTCACAAGCGAGTTTCCTACACTCTTTCTTATGCAACTCTCTAGAGAAACCTACAAGTTTGTTCTCCAACCTTGTTGATCTTGATTTTTGCCTCTTAAAAACAATAAAATATACAACACAAGTTTAAAAAATTTTGATACATCAAAAAGTGGCATCCAGATATGTTATTTTATTTTCCATAACTTTACCTTTAAAATTTATTCAAAAAGAATGAAATGACATAAATTTTCTCCAAAAATGTGTTGTCAATATTATTTTACCATATATAATGCTTTTCTGTTGTATGCACCTTTGAAAAATGAATGAAAACATAAACCAAGCCATTCTCCTAGTATGAGTGAGGGATAAAGAGCATCTTCTCTATTACTATGAGAGAGGGATACAAAACATCTTCTCTCTTACTTTGAGAGAGAGATAAAGAACATCATCTGGAGAAACAAACCCAATCATTCTTTTCATGGATCTAATGAAGGTCTTTTCATTGATCTTTAGGATTTCACTCCACACCATTCTCTTGGCTAGCATATGTTTACCAAACTCTTTACATAGTTCCAAGTGTCATGAAGACTTATACATTGAAAAACTCATTTTATCCACCTTATTGATATGGAAAATAATCTTGGATGTGATATAATTGTTCCCAAAACCAAAATGGACCTTATCTAATACTAACTCTTTAAGTTCCTTGATGAACATATGTAGGTGAAAGAGGAATCTTTCATTAAAGGCATTTGAAAGAGCATAATCTTTGACATTCATAATGTCAAACTTTTCTCATTTCCAAAAATCATTTCAATGCATAATAGATTTTCCTCTCTTCATAATAGGTTCAATCATATCAAGATAGTGATTTTTGAAGCTAATAAATAGGAAATATTAATAAGTATGCATTGTATACTTTGAAATTATCATTCCTAGTTGATAAAATAGTCTAAAACCTCCATGTTCTCCTTCCAAAAGAAAATTGAAATAGTTACGGTTTCCATTAAAGGAGAAAACATGTTGAAATAAAGAAAATGAAACCTTATCTCGACCCTTTCAACCTTTTTCAAGACTTATCAACTATTCCACCACTTTATACCTCTTCGACTATCATTGAAGGGAAAACATTCTATATTGGAGAAAAGAGAAACCTTAGCCCACATTTTCCTCTTAATTTTTTTTGTCTTCTTTTATAACTCATGATTTGCAAGATTATAGAGATGTGTTTTGGATGTGGTAAGTGGACCTAGTTAATTCCCACTAAGATTTTATTTAATTTTACAAAATGTTATAGTGCTTGTCAAAAAAGAAAACATTATACAATTAGAGAACTTAACCAAACTACAAATTTTATCTACAATGGTGATCCTTTGTTACATACAAAGCACAAAATGGTCAACATTATTTGGTAAACTCTACTTAGGATTTTCTTTCTATAACACTAGGATCATATTCATTTAAACATAAATTTATCTATAGATTCACAAAGACCTAGAACAACTCAAAATAAACTTGAACATGACCTCTAACAACAAGAAAAACAAGACTAAAAATAACACTACAATTGACTCAAACTAAAAACAATGTGTATTATCACTTGGAGGAAAGGAAACTAGAAAAATTCATGTTCAACAACACTTATTAGACCTCAAAAAAACCCATCCTAATATGTACAAAAGACTTATTATACCTTAGAAGTAGTGCTTGAGGTGAATCCCATTGACTTGGATTGACTTCATTTCTTCATCCAACTTAGGTGACTAGAAAGCATTATACTAATTGCATTCAATGGTCATGTATGGTCCACTCCAAAAAGAGTCAAAATTGGAGTGTTTTCCAAGTCTTCTCTTTAACTCATCCCTCCTAAGGACTATGTCACCTTCCTTGAATATTTTGGCATTTTCTCTTTTGTCAAAATACCTCTTAACCTATGCATATTTTATCTTCATCTTCTTTGTAGCCTCATTTATTATTTTTTCTAACTCAACTAGTTGTTCCAACCTTGCTACCATTGGTTCCTCATCCCCAATTCCAATTTGATTGATTAAATCAAGACCTAGGAGTTCAAGTGAGATGAGAATCTTTACCTCCTTTCCATAGACTAGTATATAAGATGAATGTAATGTAGACCTTTTTGGATCTATCCTATCAACCCATAAAGATGATTTTGTTGACTTGGTGGTCAAAACCTCCTTGGAGATTCATGACATGGCTTAACTACCTCTTGTGGGTTGGGTTAAACCTGGTATTTGTATGAGGAATTGAGAGTTTGAGCTTTTGGTGCAACGACAAATGATTCTGACAATTGGTATCAGAGCCTTGGGTCACGGGTTCGAGTCTCCCTTCAGTGGGTTATGAAGGCTCAGTCAATGTTGAGGGGGAGATTATTGACTTGGTGGTCAACACCTCCTTGGAGATTCGTGGCATGGCTTAACTACCTCTTGTGGATCAGGTTAAATCTAGCATTTGTATCAGGCATTGAGAGTTTGAGCTTTTGGTGCAATGAGAAATGATTTGAACAAATTTCATTTTTGTTATCTTTAATTTTTCTCTTGATGGTCCTTAGAAATTTCTTGTTTGTATAGATTATTTCCCCATTACCTTGAGGATAATAGTTAGAAGAGCTATTCAAATAAATATCGGGACAAATCTAATAGGGTTGAATTTCAATGTTATGGCTATTATTTTGACTTATAGTTTTAGTTTTATACGTATCTTCATTCAAAGTCATAAAAATTATGAAAGGTATCATGGTTGTATACCTAATGGATAAGGATAGTGCTTGCTGGAAGAGTGTTCAATCAAGAATGAAATGCACCTAAAACACAACTGACTAGAACTTCTATTATGTCTTTACGACTTGAACTATTATGAGAATAGCAGTCTTCTACAATAATAGAAACATTATCTTATGATAATTCCATAATGTAAGTTCATAGTTTGAATTGTTTTAATCAATGAATCATAGCCTGAGAGAATATCTATAAATTATTTAACAATCTCACTTAACAATAAAAGATGCTTAATTGGATTGCAAATAATAATAACACAAAAATAATCACAATGAATTGCAAACCAAAATTAAATACAATAAATTCAAACACACATTACTGTAATCATAAAATCTTGAAATTCACCAAATATCCCAAGAAGTGGGCCATGCATCCTTTGTCTTTCAAGTGATGAAATGAAAGTACAAGTTACATTGGATAATCATGCAAAATGTTATTTGAATTATCAAAGATAATGCAAATTTTATATATTATATATCATTATAGTTGATATTAAAAAACATATATATAGATGAAATCTATAATAACTGATATCCAAAATGATATAGAATAGTTTTTTTGGCCTATAATCAACAAACAAGAAAGTGTGATTAACATAAAATGTTGTTCTCTAGCCATAGATATAAAATAGTCTTTGATAATGATAAAAGTAATTTTAGACAACATGGTTTGATAATGTTGATCCTTGTCTTTCTCCTCCACACACTTTAGTAAATGCATCTTCATCATAGGTTTTTCTCCCTAATTGCTTATTTTCATTAACCACCAAAGTAAATTAGTTTCCTTACATTTTTTAACATGTCATGATAGTTTTTATTTCTTAAATTTTTATTAAATATTTCCTATTTTCCTTAGGAAACAACTGACGAGAAGGTTAAGGAAAGGTAATGAAAATGGAATGGAGATGACATAGGAAAAAAATAAAACATATTTACCTTTGAAAATATTCTTTCCAACTAAAAGGGTTTTCATGCCCTCATGAAAAGGGAGGTTACAAGCCATGATGGAGCTATTTTTTGTATTAGACTAGTGATTTCCCTATACCAAAGTAGTCATAGTTCTTCCATATGATGTTCATGTTCCTGAACAAGGATGTTGAGCTTATTGTATATCACCAATTGATCAATTTCTCTCTTTATTTGGTTAATATATTCTTCCTATTGTTGATTCATTATGGATGCTTCTTTGAGTTGAGCGTAGTGCCCCTCCAGGGAACCCAAGAGAAATTAACCTAAACATGACACTAAGTTGATCTAGGATATTTTTTTTGTTAAAAATTAAATGAACATTAACAATAAAAATGCGGAGGGAAGTACAAAATTAGTTTATATAACATCATTAACATATGATAATACATAATATTAATAAACATTAATCCAGTTAACAATCCCAAAGGTTCCATGACATAGAGTTACTTTAAAGTTAACTAATTTACTATGAACAACCACAAAGTAAACTAACATAAATATATTTGCAACTAAATCAAAAGATACACTTCCTTTTATTATAAGCAAGAATATAATTTTATATAATAGAAGAAAATATACAACTGATACAATATGATGTACATAATAAACCATCTTCCACTACACAAGTTGTTGGATATATAATAATGAATCAAGTCACAAATACTATACAAGTACATATATACATCTCTTGAATCAATTTCACTAACAAATACATAATGGAATACCAAATATACATCTCATGATGACAATAAAAAAGTCTTTAAGCAATGAACAAGAAGATAGAAGTAGCAACAAGGATCATCCACACACAAGAGCATGAACATCGAATCTCAATGGTAATAAGAATCACTACCACCTGACCACGTGGAACCTAAAGGTCCACTCCCATCATGCTGAGGAGATAAAACCATGCCTCACTCAAGAAACACCCAAACAAGAAAGATAAATGCAAAGGTACATTAGATTAAAAAATGGTACTAAATAATTATAAGTTTATCAAGTATAAATGATCAAGACACAAATTAGATGTACGAAATGCAATGTAGGAACCTAGAACGCATATAGGGAAGTGTCATCACATACATCTAAACATTGCACCTCATCCTTGTAGCCTCTCTAGGCCCCAACACCCAAGTGACCATATGTGGTATCACTAATCCTTTTATACAGATAAGGAAACTAACTATGTCAAATCCCTATGTCTCACTAGACAAGAAAACATCATCTTGCACTCCATCCTAACCTGTACTAGTGCTCAAGGCATGGGTGAGGTACACATTTATCTTATTAATGTCTCCCTCCTAATAAATTTATTAAGTCATCACTTTATTAAGCTACTTACAATGAGTGATCCTGACAACCACTTGAAGGCTCTGGCACTCATTTCAAGCCACTTCCCCTCTATGCTCCTAAATAATCTACCGTAATGCTCTAGCCAAAGAACAAAGAGAAGGAAAAACCAAAACCATAAAATACTTCTCATAAATTATTAAATCAACAAATTAAAGTACTAGAGCATAACAAAGAACAACACATCCTATTCAAGAATCCATATTGTCCACCCCATAATGGACATATCAATAAATCATCCATCCCATAATGGATGTCTCAATAAAAATCACCAAATTCTCACAGATATCATATTATAAGATCAATGATCATCAAAAGTGTCAATAGCATCTCTCTCCAAATATGAAGTAAAATAAAATCCAAAAATCCATCGTTCAGAACACAGATCGATCACAAAAGAAGAACAAGGTGACCAAGTAAACAAATTCTCAACACAATAATAGATATCACCTTTGGTGATCGAATAAAAATAATGATTGAGACTCATTTGAATACATGACATAACTCACAGATACACCAAAACTACACATGCATAATCATGACATAAATATGGTTATGAATTTTCACAATAAAACCCAAAGAGTAAAAAGTATAGAATTATAAAAAAATACTTCAAATCTCAAAAACAAAATCCCCACCTAAGGAATTACTCTACCTGTGACCAACAAATAGTCAAATGAAAACAAAAAAAAACCCAACTATAAAACACATCCACATTTAAACTCTTATTAGATAAAATTATTATTATTATTAATTTATATATCTTTTTTCTAAAAATAAAATTTTTCTAAAAATAGAAAACTGCTACATGAAAATTCTAAAAAGGAAGTCTTTTTTTCTAAAAATAGAAAATCAGAATTTACATGCGAACCCTAACTTGAATAATTCTTTCAACAATCACACAAAAAAATTCTCCAAAATAATACATGAAAACTCATACTGGCATGAAGATGACAGTAAACAAAATTGAACAAAGAAAAACTCAAAGAATCAAACCCTACCTCAAATCACTGAATCAACTTCGAAAAGAAAGAGACCAACTCCAACCCAAAAATCCAAGCTTTGAAAACACCTAAATTCTTTTTCCACAAAATCACCAGAAAATTCTTCAAAACCTGATTGCCTACTCTCTCAAAAGACCTCCTAGATCTATTATATAGAAAACCCAGGATTCTAAGATTTGAAAAGTGCAAGCCTAGTTAGGAAAATAGAACTTAACTCTAAAATTCATAATATCACTTTATTTTAATTTTAAATAATTTTAAGTTTGCACAACTCAACTTTATAAAGTAAAGCTAAAGTTCTAATTTATTAATAAAGTGCATTTAAGTTGCAAGATTTTATTTTAATTGATAAAAATATCCAACTCAAGAATAAGTATCACTTAACTCAATTTTCAACTCCACTAAAGTTTGCACAACTAAACTCTGAATTTGAGTTTAACTTTATTTTTATCAAAACTTTATACATTCAAAAGTGCATGATTTAATTTTTAGTTTAATTAAATAAATAACTTAAGCATGATTTTCAAACATGCAACTTTAAAATTGAAAGTCAAAGTTAAAGTAATTCATTACTCAGTTGTACATAAAAATAAGAACTTTGATTTAATATTTATTAAATATTTAATTATTATATTTAGACTTCAATAATTCAGTTATTTAAAAAATTTAAGTATTTAATTAATATTTAATAACTAAATAGCCCTATATTAATATTTTAGCATTTAAAGGTATAACTATTTAATAAAATATAGGTAATTAATTAATACTCTATTAAATAATTAACCATACATTAGTGTTTGCATTTAAAGGGGTATAATTATTTAATCTTAATAGTTAACCTTAATTAATCCTTATCAACTACCAACAAGACAAAAAGAAACATTGACCTATAAGACTTCATGCAACAAAAATCTAACCAAATTAAAATACAGAAAAGATGCAACAAACATAAACATGTTCAAAGAAGGGTTCATGAATTCACGTCACCTTGACAAATTCAAGTAGGGTAGTCAATCAGATACTTGTCCACTCTTTCAAGATAAAATATAGGCTTAGGATAGGATTTAGAGTTGAGTTATATCTCTCCTCTCTTACTATTGAGATAATTCCATAGGGCACACTCATCCTCATAATTCAGGGAAGTCAATGTCTTATACGTGCAAACCTACATCACAAAGCTGAGCATGTACATACATGTATATATATCAAACAATGGTAGGGATCGGTACATCATGTGGATCTCACAAGTAAGTAAGTACGACTCCATCCCTAACCACATCAGACACATAAAAATGAAATATAAAATCTATACACATGCAAGTATGGGGTCAGTATGTCAGTAAAAACATAAAGGTACAACATCATAATCATATAAAAATAATCATCATCAAATCTATCTGAGGATCTAGCTTGAGAAATAAAAGGGTCTAATAGTATTTTTCATCACAAATGTGAGGTTCCACCTCGACCCATCATAGCACTGATGAGATATTCATATTTTCATACTTTATGATTCGAGATTTTGATACACTTTTGATCGATTGGATAGTGAATCATGTTATTTATACCTTATGATGATTTATATTATGTGGATTTTACCTATGATGTTCATTAGGATCTAGATTATACTTGTTGATTTATGTTTATACATGCTCATATGTGTATTTTGATGAGGATGACTAAATCATGGTTAGATTAAATTGTTGGATTACGGAGAGGGGGGAGGGTGAATCAGTAATCCTGATCAAAAAATACCTTAATAAACCTTTCTCTAATTAACTCGGTAGAAACACAGTTCTCTATTTACCGACAATAGTAAATAAACTATATCAACTAGTAAATCATTCACACATATCATTCACAATGTATGACACAGATATTTAACATGGAAACCTAGCTTTGAGAAAAACCACTATGTGAATTGTCACCCACTAAGAAACATTTTGTTTTGAAGTACGCCTGGTTAAGAGCCAATTTGGTTAAAGATTACAAAACACATTTTTAGGTGTGACCCGGTTGAGGGATTAACCTCGGATCTATTAGGATATTCACCCTATTAGGAATGGCCTTGTTAGAGGGCTTTGAACACTCTTTTAGAATGTCACATTTCTCAAGGATTTACAATAAGACTATTAAGTCCACTATGTTAATATATTTGACTGTCACAAATGCTAGTAAGAAATAATAATTAAAATGATATGTAGATGTGCAACTATCTTTCCTCAATCAGATCCTTGTGTGCTCTTCAATCTTCACTTCAATTCTTCATCTTCTACTGGCATCAAGACTTCATCAAATCATTGTTTTCCCACTCAGAATCTCACTATTCCTTCTTCTCTACAATAGTTGGTAACCTTTCAACTATTCATTTTTCCATCCAATTGTCCATACAAGATCATCCTTTATATAGACAATTTTTGCTTCTTAATCTCCTCTATTACGTTTTCTTTTAATCAATCTTGACCGTTCAATTCAATATTCATCTAATCTAGATCTCGGTAACACATTTCCTTTTCACCTAGGAACTTGAACTTTTCTTGAAACTTGTTCCACTTCTTTTTTCCACTTAGATCTAGCCATAGATCTTCATCTTGAATTTTCATAACTGTAGATATCTTGTAACTAACTTTCCTAATCATCATGATCATCCATCTCATCATAGTTAATCATTAAATATCAATTTTATCCACATTTAGTACCTTTTTCTTGTTTGGTGTTCTTCACTTAGAATTCCAATTACATCACTCGATGCCTAAACCTTTCCACTTTACCGAGTGAATTTTCCATCTCGGTAGCCATAACAACTTTACTTACTGAGTTGTCAAAACTTCATCACCTTACTTTACCAACTTAACATACTCATATGTTAGGCAAAAACAATCATATCAACATAATCAAATCATTGTCCAATTTGTATCAATTGCCCATTTAAGTTCTACAAATTCTCAACTTCTCATTTCCTCTTCTCCTTAACTCATTCATCTTCTGTCATTACCCAATGCTATGGTAACATAATATAAATCATAAATAAATTGCTTGACATCAATGACAAGATTATAACCGATCTAATATTTCTACTATCATCATGTATACCTCTGATATTGGTGGGTCTTCATCATCAGCTCCATCAGATAATCAATCATCAGCATTATTATTAGTTATAATAACATAAATTATACATGAATTATGATTTAAGTTTAATAAATAATATTAATAAGTATATCATGATGTTAGAATTTTGTAAAATACTATGTATGAACGCTATCTTAGAAATAGAAAAAGTAACTAAAATTTGAATTATGCATGTTGAATATTGTAT